>CM060846.1:306039677-308678844 GCA_030762175.1 Metallyticus violacea | reverse complement strand
AGGTAAATGACGGTCACCACCACTGTGGTCTCTAATGCACAGTTTTGTCCTTTTACTTGCCCGGTATTGCTTAAGAGCTCATAAAATTTATAAAAATATTTCTTTGTATTTCTTTCCGTGATTACTGCTTTAATAAATGAGTCAGTTTTCAAGCTGAAAAACGGTGAGGAATGGAAGTTTCATAGCTCCTTCAGGTGACTCTAATGCGTTCACCGAATCTTATATGGCGGCTCTTGCATATAAACATTCATTAAGTCTAATTTTAAATACTAATCTTTTAGTTTTACACTGTATGAGTGTTACTTTGCGAGACCGATCCACGTGCAGTTGGCCGCAATTGACCGAGATCTGCAGTTCTCGTTTCGTGCCCACACTTGAAAGCCGTCTGGGGAGCCGGAGGGGGGTCAGTGCTAGCTTAATTCTAGGAACTTGCACATGATCGTGTGTTGTGTAATAGCGTGTTAAGTATTCATTAGTTGGTGTAACACAGGACATTAATTACGTAAATATGACTCAAATCAAGTATTCTATTCCCTAAAGGATATTTATTTACCATTCGTACGTTCATCGGCTTGTAATTTACAGAGATTGTTTCAAGAGGAATTCCCTGATATTCAACTTCCAAATCGAAGTTCGATTCACATATTGGTAAGTATATTTCGTTAAACGGAATATATTCTAAAATAAAAAAGAAGAGTACCCAGCCATGTAAAGTACTCACAGAAGAAACCTTACATAACACTGAACATGCTCTAAAATGTTCGCCTAAAAATCAATTCCAGTACTTTCTCAGCAAAGAAGAATTTTCTATTCCTTGTTCGAACGGCTATAAAGCTACTGAAGTTAATGCCCTATAAAATTACTGTGCAAGATTTAAACCGGGTAACCCTGCGTCAATTGTGTGCATGACGGAGAAATCAAACATAATCTAATTTTCTTCTACAATTAAATCTTGATTCTAGCAGAGTAGGTGTGTTAATTCACAAAACAACCGATATTTGAGTTCAGAAAATCCTAACCTCTTCACGAAGAATCCCTGCATGAACAAAAGACAGGAATCTGGTGCTCCATCAGCGGGGGGAAATAATAGACTCTATTTTAAAGGAACATTTTATAGTGATAGGAAGTATAGAATATATAGAGCGACATAATATATTAAATATTATTATAAAAGCTAATATGATAGTAGGATACATTTCTTGCTAGTAATATTTTGTTTAAAATATTGGAATTTTCGTACATGGCAAGAATGAAAATCAACAATGCATAAGGACAAATGAAAACCGTAGATGATTGAAATGACTACTACAAATTAACAGCGAGCACTATAAATCTTATTTGGATATGTTGCAGTTGTTTCTGTTACTGAAACTTTACAAAGACAACAATATGAACATTGTATTCCTACCGCCACGGTTGGCCGAGGTCGTTAAGGGGGGGACTCACGAGCGGGAGGTCTGGGGTTCGAATCCCGCCAGGACCGTCCTGCCTGACTGAGCTTTTTTGCAGGTTTTCCTCAGTCCTCATGAATGGTAAATGCCGGGGAGGTACCCTAAGCTTAGCCTGGAACGTTTTCTTCCTTAAAAAATCCTTTCCCAGTATATTATTTCGTTTCATGTATCATCAGTGTTCACCGCCTGTGGTGCCTCAGTAGTAAAAACGGGCGTTAAACACTATTAAAAAAATTGTATTCCAGAAAGGGTGCACCCCGTCCCTGAGCATGGGAGGTTCGTTCATTTTCTGTAGAAATTAAATATTACTCAAGCTTCCCGTAAATCACTGCTTTGATGTTACAACGGACATGGCGAATTGCATGACCGTTATGATTTCTGCACAGTGCGCAATGTGAGGGAACGTAAGTTTGCAATTTTCCAACATGATCTGCAACAGCACATATAGCCCTTGTCTTCTAGCATGCAATTCATGCAATATACGACATTAGTACAGTCATCACTGACAACATATAGCCCTTTCGGTCTCCCGATTAAGTGCAATTCAATTTTTATCTGTCGGGAGGCATTAATGGAAAACGTGGCGAGAAACCAAGCACATTAGATAAACTGAAAAATAACATTCGTGAAGAAATGTCTTCTATTTCTCAGAGGGAGAAATGGTGGTTGAATGCCAGAAACCTGCTGTTGTTTACTTTGGAACGCTAGGCAGAATTTACGGTCAGCTGCACTTTATGGTTGTTAATAAGGTAGAAGACGTTCTATCACTAATCATAAGGGAGTGCAGAAAACAAAGAAAATATTAGCAATTAAAGTTACTTCTTACTTTTGGAAAAACGCATATTCTCTCAGGTAACACTTTTATTAATTCTTGCTCGTGAACTAAAGCACTTTTAATAATTATAAATTTAAATCTTTCCTTTAAGTCACTTTCTTCTTTTTCTTTTTCCCTGTGGTTATCAATGACAATTTCCTGAATTTAGTTTTTGCAAATCCATAGTCGCAGAGAAGAATTTCATGTACTTGTGTATATACCACGGAAGAAAAGCAAATTCGATGTTGACATTATGTTTAGTTTTGTATCCCTGTCGCTTTTTGCTCCTGCTTGGACTACTTTCAGTATAACACTCCACTGCTTGGCAAAAATAAATAAATTATAATGAATATTTCATTTATAGTTTGTTTTTAGAATAATGTTTTGGCAGTAGCCAAAATAGTCTGCAATGGCCTGATTAAACTTAAATTCACTCAAGAAAAAATAATTTGTCTGCCATCACATAACCATACATTTCCCATACAACGAGAAATTGGTCATCTAAAGAGCTATTCAGAAAAAAACATTCCGTTGATCCTTACCCATTTGTTAGGAGAGAGTTGGAAACTTGATGAGTTGAAATTTCGAATGGTTATTTAAACGATAGAGTTAGGGTTAACAGGTAGAGAACAAAGAGAAACTGATACAAGTTAACCTCCCTTGCTGTGGTTTTCGCATCACACCACTATTGACATGTGTCAGTTCCACGCCGTTTCCTGAGGCTTTAGACCAAATAGGGAGTGGCAGTCTTGATAGTTGCTGAAACGAGGACTTGACGTCCGCACTCGGTTGTCTAACCCGCACTTCCTTCACACAATCGTTTCACAGTTGAAGCTTTATCGGCACATGTACATTATATGTGTTTAACTTAAACACGGCGATATATTTCGTTATTATAAACTGTAGCATGTCCTCAATTGGGACATAGGGGTATTGCACTATTTGCAGATGTCTTACTTCACTAACAGTGAGTTAAGAATGCAATAACTACATAGGAGAATAGCAAAACTATGCTTTACTATATATTGGACGAAGTTGAACAGGTTAGAACAGAACACATGTGAATATTACCTGGAAAACTTTGTCGGTCCTGGTGGTGTAGTGGTTACCATACTTGCCTCCTAAGATCGCGGGTTCGAGCCCGGCCAGGACCGATGGATTTTTACACGGCGTAAAAATCCTAAGTATGGCTTCCTTCGGAAGGGCAGTAAAGCCGTGGGTCCCGTGTCGTACATTTACGGCACGAAAAAGAACTCAAGCCTGAAAGAGAGGCCTTTGAGCAAAATTAGTCGGCCGTTTCACGCCCTGAGTTGAATGGGACGCTGATGACCTGAGATGTTAAAGAGCGTCCATAAATAAATAAATCAATCAAATGGAAAACATTAAGTATTTTCCGGTCTTGCTAAGTGCTCTTTCTTGTACACATTAAACAAATAGCCATTTTTATTCATTTATCTTTCAGGGACAGATGTAATTCAGCAGACCTATCATGTATGGGCCAATACATATGAAATCGCAAATAAGGAACATTACAAATTAGTGTTGCTTTGCCAAAAAGAAGTATGAAGATATTTCAGAAAGTATGATTATGCGAGGACCGTTTTTCTTTAAGTGCATTATTTTTCTTGTTTGATAACTTCATAGCATTTTTTCTGAGAATCAATAGGACCTAAACCCAAAAGTAGTTTATATTATAGTTTGCAGCACACATTCTATTTGTGTGCGTGTCATTTACAACATAGTAAACGGGAAGTAAAACATATTTAAATTTTGACTAACCCATGGAAAATAATAAAAAGTAGAGCGTCTACTAATTTCTCTTTGTTGTGATAAAATATTGTGATATTCCATTAAGGTACCGCCACAGGTGGCCGAGGTCGTTAAGGCGCGAAATCGTGAGCGGGAGGTCTAGGGTTCGATTCGCACTAGGACCGTCCTCCCTGACTGAGGTTTTTTTCCAGTTTTTCCTCAGTCCTCTTAAATGGCAAATGCCGGGGGGTACCCTAAACTTAGGCCTGTGACGCTTCCTTCCTTTTAAAGAATACTCCTTTCCCAATTTATCATTTCACCTCATATATCATCAGTGTCCACCGCCTGTGGTGCCTCAGTACTAAAAACGGGTGTTAAACACCATTCAAAAAAATGTGTCATTAAGGTCTCCCATAAAATTAAATTGTATTTGGAACTCGTAGGCATTGTCAATGTATCCAAGAATTCAGTTGAAGTACTTAGACTTGAGAATGGTGTCTGCGTGATAACTCTATCGAAATAAAAGATAGATTATAAGTACTCTGTGCATTTTTCTATGAGCACATTTGAAAACTACATTCATTTACCTTCGCAATGTATAATTTTTCTATATGTTTATGGGTAAACTAGCTAAAATAAGTATAACACGTATTTTCTTCTAATCTTATGCATTAATTGCAATGCTTTATAATTCATTTTGTTTACCAAAATATAAGCTATAAAATTTTATATTATTTATATTACTTATTTAAGGGTTGAAGAGCCAAGTCGTTATAAAAAAGAGAATGTTAATTAAAATGTGATAACCTCCGAAAATCTTTACATTAGATTTAGACTTGGGAATGTCATATTTACCAAAATATCAGCATGTATTTTCCGTAGCAGTATAAAAACATATTAAAATTTAAAATGTGTGGTTAATTGTTCTAATTTTCTGTCCATGTGTGATAGTAATATAATCCAAGCAAGTAGAGTATAGTTGTCTCTTTTTGAGTCACTTTTCATTAGCCCCTGCCTCTGTGATTTTCTGACGTTCTTCGTGTGTACGACTAACGGTGAATAAAATGTTTAGTGAGCACATTGACAGTGTTGTATTTCTGACTTAGTTCCGCACACTGCCAGTTTATATTCCCTTACATTACCACGTATTTCTAGCGCTACTGTTTACAACAGCGAAAACAGCCCGCACTGAAGCTCAGAAAGGTCAACAAAGTGAAACAAATAATTTGATGAACCGTGAAGTAGATTCACGTACACGCTTTCCTATCCAGTTTGCAATCTTCTAAAAGTAAATTTTTATACACTGAAAGGAAGAACCCATTTTTTTCCTACATTGAGGTTTCTTAAGGGGCAATTCAATTTTCAAACAATCTTGAGTAAGCAAATTTGTATAAGGGATCCTATATCAATGTTAAGGAATCTTACAGGCAGCGCATTCATGTTGAGCTAAGTTTAAAACTAGAATATTAAATATTGCAGTGTATTTAATATTCAATGAATTCCTGTCTGTTAGAACTGCTGGCGCGATGTGCTATGCCCATCGTTAAGAAACAGAGAGGGGAAAACATGGACAGCAATAAACCTTTCAAACGTTTGTAATATTAGAAATTACATAGCACAATATTAAGAAAGCTACTAAATGAATTTAAACAATATAAAAACTATCCCGAGATTCAATCTTAAACACTACGACTCTATTGGCTAGCATAGGAGACAAATAAAAGAACGTGAATGAGAATTTGAATGTATGAAATTACCAAAATAATATACTTTCCTAAGACAATAGTCTTTCAAATAACGCAACATCTATTGCTATGAGTTAACTTGCTTCACAGCGAAAGAGTATACTCAAGGAATTAACACAGGGGTCTCTTCAACTGATTTGCGGGGGCATTTGTTCCAAAACTCACGTCGATGAAATTGCAAAAAATCATCGCAGGATTGAAGTAATTTAGCTGTACTGTTCATGTGTTGACCGCTAGCGATAACAGATGACGGGGTTGGTCATAAATCCTCAGTCTACAGAGAGTGAATAAGCAAAGAGCTCAGTTCTGTATTGATGGCAGTTTTTAGTTGATTGTGTTAGAGTTATTTTTATATGTGTTTACTGCCTCTCTGCAAGTATTTATTGCGATATGGAGTTTGGTCGTTCAAGTTAGTTGTAAACTTTTTCATTAGTCTTTAATAAATGTAAGGCTAAAATTAATAATGTTTTTTTTTAATGGAGTGAGTTGTGCTCAGAAAGCGTTATTCCGACATGAATCAAGAATATAAAAATAAGTCCATCTAATTTGATCTAAAAATAATATATTATCTCGCAGTTATAGATCATTAAATTGGCGCTACCTCAATTGCATGAATGTGGGGAAGTTATATTTTTATTCATTTTTATGTTGGCAGCTGCCAAATCTCGGTGACGCGAATCTGATCTTTATAGTCAATCTGATTTTCAATAGAGGTCTTCTTTCGTTAGTACTTACTAAAGATTTAAATAGATTGTTTTTGTTTCATTAGCAATCCCAAATATTTCAAAAGAATATATTAATACTAGCATTTCTCCATTTTCTCAATTTCTCATTCATTGCAAGGGAAGCGAAAAATTAAGAAGAATATTTTAAACGAAATGGAGAGTGCTGAGAGATGAAATATATAAAAACAATGCACAATTATCTCAGCAACGGTTCTACACCTACTCGAAGTAAGCGAACAATTAAATAATTTTATAAAACAAGCTTTTGAACAAAGAGGAGACGAACAAAACATTTATTAGTTAGTCACAGCCTTAAGGATGTAATAGAAGCATGACACAAATAATGTTGCTACTTTCGCGAGCACAACATTCGCATATTTAGAGGAAACAGCATATTGTTGATCTTATGCATGCTCTCCCGGCATCTTCTGTAAAGTTAATCAATTGCCTATGCAAGGCACAAACCTCATTCAGCTTCCTAAGATTAGCGGGAATCAGAAGAAATATTTAAAGTTTCTATAGAGTAATTTAGATGTCATAATTTAATTATACAGTATTTAACAATGCAAACATTAAAAGAGCTTATTTAGGTATACAATGCATATGTATCCTGAATTAATACAACATAAAATATGTTCTATTTACCATAATGTTTGTTATTTTAGTGTCAATAAAGGATACGACTGAATAAATGTTTAAAATATTTTAAATATGTGAGATAATTTTAAGTTTCACTTTTTTGAAATTTCATACAACTTTTAATCGAATTTAATGCATTTTACTAATATATATTATATAGAATACATCGCTATTGCAGTATTTATTTTATGTCGAATTTATTTTGGGTTATGCTCTGTCAAAGGATTTAAACCCAGTTACAATAAATGATTATACATAAATGTTATATGCCTAATTTGCAAGATGCTATATTTTAAAATATAGATATATTAAAACACTTTTTATGTCGAAAATAGACGTCCCCCTAAAAGTGGAAAATAGCCCACTGTACACCAGTTTGCGTGATGAAGATCCACACCTGCGCCTTTAAACTCTGTAACTCAATCAAAGTGCATCACAGCCTGTGCTTCAGTGTTCGCACTTCGCACGTGACGGTATCGGGCTCTATTTTCCATGTGGGTTAAATAATTTACAGGTTTTTCAAGGATTTTCTTAGTCCTTTGGCTCCATTCGGCTGAATTTGACGAAAACAAAATACCATGTGAAATAATTATAAATAATGCAAGTTCATCATGACTTAAGTAGCATAACAGCACACTAGGACATCTGCCCAACTTGCATTGTTTTGCTTCATGTGTATTATTTTTAAAAATTTATGTCAAGTATGTTACGCTAAGGTTATGGATCAACGAAGAAATTGGAAGGATGAGGGAATAAATTTGGATCCAACGGCATATAGTGTTAACTTTTTTGTTTTCAGCCTGAGAGGGAACTCAATATGGGCTATTTCATGTGAAATTGAATTGAAAATATGAACAATTGAGCTTATATGTATAAAATTTAAATATATTTTATACAACATATAAAGATAAATGTTTTTGTGTAATATGTCTAGCTCTAATAGATTTTGTGTACAAATTTGCCAAATACATGGAATTATATTAGGAATATCTTTTATATCGAACATGTACATCAAACAATAACTCATTTTAAAGCACATATCCTGCCTAACATGATGTTTTGTAAAACATAGTCATTAATATAAAGATTTGAACATAATATTTGTACGCATATTTGAATGATTTCCTCACAAAGACATAAAAAATAAAAGTATGACAAAATTAAAATTATAAACTATTAATACAAATATTTAGTTTACAGATTTCTATTCCAGGTTCATACCTAGAAGTTGAATACTTATATCTGCCTTGCACGCGGACAGATTTATATCACAGCCAGCAATCTCAAGTCCGCGCAATCCCGGCAAGGATCCATAGATTTTTTCGGGCGTGTAAATCCTGAGTATGGCTTCCTTCAGAAGAGAAGTAAAGTCATGGGTCCCGTGTGGTACATTTACGGCATGTAAAAGAACCTCAATCCTGAAAGAAGAGGCCTCTGAGCAAAATTTATCGTTTCACGCCCTGAATTGAATGGGACGCTGATGACCTAAAATGTTAAAGAGCGCCCGTAAATAAAACAAATCAATAAATTCTCAAGTCACAGCAGTGCAGCTACTTCCCGCTCTACCACGCATCTAGCAAGTTTTGCTTGTTCCCAAAGCACAGCGTGACCCATTGAACTATGAACCACGTTGCTGTGTTTTGTCTTTACTCTATTGCGGCGCTCGTTGCAGTCTGCGTGTATCCGAGAGTATCGCTGACATAACGATACAACAGTTTCCTTAACTATTTTAAAAGGTTACACTTAATAATTTTATGAAAGGAGGCCAACATCGTTGTCCATATATTTTTGGCACATCTTTAAAAACCTATCCATCAGACACTTTAAGGATGTTTGGCTCCCCGCGACCTAACCCCTTGTGACTTTAATCTCTGGAGTAAATTAAAAAAATACCGAATGCAAGACAAACCCACATACACTAGAAGAATTGAAATATCTGCCTACTCAACGTGAAATACAGCGAGTGGTGGAAAGTTTTTAAAGAGGTGCCAGAATGTATGGATAACGACTGTGGTCAATTTCAGCACTTCTTATAATGAAGTTGGAAAGCAAAACATTTTAAAATAGTTATGAAAATGATGTATGTTTGTATCAGCGTCAGTCTACAATTCACATAGACGGCCGCGAGTGCCGATCTCACCTATGGTTCACAGTTTTCTGGGTCTCTCGGTATAATTTATCGAAGTTTATTTTTAAGAAATCTCTTTCAGATGTAACACCAAAATAATATTCATACATTTTCTGTCAGAGGGACAGCAATCAGCCGATATGCCTTGTTGTTTTTCATGGGGGAAATTCAGTCAAATATGAGTAAATTTATGTCTCTATTGAACAATTTAATAGCTAATGGTAATTGCTCATTATAGATTATGTATCATTAGCTATAAAGTAAACTATGCTTGAAATGTCTACCATTAGCCTTTTCGGGTTTATGTCCTTGGAAATTGTTTAATTTCAAAAATATACGACAAATGTATTACATTAAAACAAGAAAACTAAGGACTTTAAGAAAAACTGCCTTCACATAATCACATGTCTCTTAATCTTCTTTATATATATTTCTGTGTATTGGCTTATATTTAACATATCATAGTCAGTTGCTGATTAGTAAGTAGATAGAGCTATTATCTAAGCTGCATTGAATAATTGACATTTTCAGCGTAGTTTGGATATTATTACCAATACTATTTTGATATGGGCACCCGTATCTTTTGCGCTGTTTCAGGAGGAACGCTGGACAGTAAACTGAGCCAAGTACCTGGACACAAGCGGGTTTTAGGGAAGCTTCTTAACTACGGTGCTATGAAGATAGGGGTATAGTATAAATGACATTCTTAGAATACCATCACCAGCACTACATTCGCAAGCGTGGTTTAGTATTTCAATAGAGAGTAAGAATATTTATAGAAGAACTTTAGAAATAATAAAATAACACAACATGCAAATTGCACTTTGATTGTATTACACAAATAGTCTCTGTGACTGAAGTCATTGCCAGGAAATAAGAGAGATCTCACTACGACACTTACCGGGAGAATAAGAACTTTGACTGCATCACATGAATTCCAGAAAATGAACACAAAGCAATGAGAATGTGGTATGACCGGACAGACAATTCCATCTAGGGTTAAGTTAGTGGTAAATGGAAGGGGATACGCTGATTATTTATCGAGCTCCCTTTTTCTTCTCACCCTTTTTATGAACCGGTTTTTGCCCAGCTTGTTTCAGTCTCTATGTCCTTTTCAGGAGGGTTGAGTTCTTGCTGGATTTTTCTGGTCATTTAAATTATAGGCTTCTTTTTCGGGCCATTAGCAAAACTGATTTGATTTCCTCAATTATAGCTGATTTTTAATATTGCTTTAGTGTTTTAGCTAGAAGCAGAATTGAACTAGATTTGGCCTTCTGTTTTCAATACATTCTTGTATGTAGCTGTACAGCGTTCGTTACGGACAGAGCTGTGGTTGGTTTATCAGACTTTCAAGGTCTCACAAATAGCTGTAGAATGATATTACACCAAAACTAAAACCCTGGCTCTCGATCGCTGATAGTGCCATGCATGAATTTCGGTGTCCCCTAAAACATGTGCTGTTAGCTCTCGGTACCCACGATATCTTGCATTATCTACCAGTAGGATTTGCAGCTCTACGCGCAATTGCCGTTACAGTGTTTGCGGTTCTGTAGAAAATGGTGCTCGCAGGCGTTCCGGCGTTAGTTATCCTGTTTCCTTAATTCGGTCCTCGGTGTTTCATATCAGCTGCATGCTCTTTGAATAGATGTGTGAAATGTGATGTGTAGCTTAGAGCTAGGGTACGTGAATTATTCATGTTTGTTCATTGGTATAATACTTGGCTTGATATGCAAATGTGTTAACATAGCATAGAGTACTAATATTGTGACGAGTTTCATCATTTCCTATGCACAACGTCTAATATCCACTAAGGGTTCAATATACCGAATGCGAATGTTATTGGAGGTTACACCAAATAAAAAAAGGTCGATATAATCTTAAAAATAAAAACGCTATTTTGGAGGTATTTGCATTTCATCTATATGCAATTTAGTAGTACTTATGAAATATCATTTATTAATATCAATAATAAACTACAGAAAATAGCATCAAATTGTAAAACCTTCTCAAATTAAAAGAAAATTAGAATTAACTGTGAAATGTTTCCACTGTTTAACTTAACGCAAACTCTAAATATTAACAAAGCGTTTAAAAGTTTATAGAAAACACTTAAAAAGTAAGATCGTAAAGGTCAACACAGAAAAAAAACATGTCCATAATCATAGTGTTGAAATGATATATTCATAATGCATTAAAATCTGCAGGTGTCTCCAAGAGCTATAAAACTGTAAAACAGGTATCGTAATGTCATGATGTGCATTGCTCAAGGAAGTGGATACAAATACCAATTTGATTGGATGCGATATTGTGAATATCATTTGAGTAATAATTTTTTTTTTTCATAATATAGACATTCATGGTTACCAAAAGCAGTGAAAAATACAAACGATTTACCATTTTGCAAGATAGTTTAAGTTCGTCATTACGATACTAGATTTAGCAACATTAATTGCGCTGTAAATTTTTCATTACTAAATCAGCACCTATAACAGTTCCTTAAAATTAGCACAATCGTCCTTTCGAAAAAAAAAAACTATATAGCCGACACTTTTCTATCGAAATATCTAATGCTGACAAAGCTTACAAAATAAAGAGAAAATGAATCACACTCGTAGCTCTCGGCGATATCATCGTATGCTGACCGCAAATGGAGCTCGCCGTAGCAAAGATAGCGTGGGGAGGAGGGGAAAAAACCAACCTCATGCAAGCCACAAATGTGAGTGAACATTCATATTCCTAAAGATACTTCTTCCATTTACTGTACACGAATACGATGTTTTTTTTTTTATCGCTTTTGAAAGTTTTCTGTGCCATATACTAAATTGAATATTTATATGAACATTATATTTATATTATTAATTAGAGACATTCTTCATTAAAAGGTAAAAGCTATGAAACATTTAATTATGTATTTATTTATTTTGGGAAAAGTAAGTTCGCCCATGTGGCTGTGCGTAAGGATTGTTTTCTTCCCAAAGTATCCGATACACAAACAAAGCAGCGGTCATGATTTCTTTACTTGCTGCTCAAGAGTGTAATGAATTCATTAATTATCCTAAACAGTTTAATGAGAAGTTATATTTGATAAAAATTATATTTTTAATTACAGTAGCTGTCCAAATGCTTGCTTAGAAGTGCAACGTAAAGTAATTAACACTGACTTGGATTAGCTATAGTTTTTGCACCACATACTGCAGTGAAATTATGAACCAGGTTTTGCTTCTTAACGGCTCTAACATAATTGCACGTAGTGAGCGTATCAAGTATTCATTAATCTTCGCACGGCAACGTAAATCAAACAGCGTGCGCCCTGGATGGAACCGTCATGCATAGTCAAACCTTTCATAGGAAGTTAATGCACGACGGAATGGTTTCGTTCCCATAAATCTAACATAAATGTAAACGTGGCCGATAATAATGATTTGTAGCATATATTTACTTAAAAATGCTTAAGCATCGCCCAACAGAACACTGCGTAAAGAGTGATGCTAAATATTTTCCCATAATGACATCACGTATGCATATCTTATACAGACACCTTGTCTCATGAACTGTCCCTATTTGAAACAGCTTACAAGTGACGCATTAGTATCACATAACGTTTTTGGCCAGATGACAGTGCTTAAAGCTCTAAATCAAAATTATGTATTCATCTGCTATTAGAAGTCCTTTTCTTGGTAAGCCTCACATGAATGCCCGAAAATTTATAAACAGCAATTGAACTGAACTTTTGCGAGAACCTTAATTTACACATGCAAAGTTTTCTATAAGCAATGGAAGATATGCTTTATAACTGCTGATTTGCAAAAGAAGTGGCAGGGTAACCAGGTTGATGCCATTCCGATGCCATTACAATAACTAGGTTATTGTAATTGTATGAAAACTGTAAACGTTCGGTTATTTGAACTGCTATTTAAAATTACTCCCTAACAGCTAAAACAGAGCAAATAAATTATTGCAAGAATGTTCCGTTCAAATTTGAAATAATAATGCTGTAATAATGTATAATATTAATGCATTCACAACCAATTTCCCGAAAATATTTAGATATACATTAATTACAAAAGTTAGCACACTTTTCTTAAAGTAGTCGAAGAAAGTATTGTCATACCTCACGACTTTCCTAACCAAATAATCTACACTGAAAATATTCCTGGCTATGCTCCAATGAGAGAAGCTTATATTTAACACAAAATCATATGTCACATTTTATATTGGGTAAATGATTTGCAATTGCATTCGGTTCCATATCTTGATGATGAAAAGGCGTTGATTGTTCCAAAACTCTGAAGGAACTGACTGGTCTGAAAGTCCCGTGCTAAGAATAGAAGCGTTTAAAAAGTGGACAACTCATTCCTTAAGAGGTTACTTATTCTGAGATTTCCAACACAGTTCCTGTTCTGGATTGGTTAACGCCTAGAAGATACCAAGCAACATATCTACAAAAGTCTCAGAACAGCCCGGCGTCATTACCGTAAATGCAGCCAGATTGACATATGCCGGGAATAGCCGAAATACTGATTAACTTGAGACGTTAGAGTTGATGTACATCAACAGATGTAAAAGTAAATTCGTCGTCGACTCCATCATGCATTCTATTTGATACAGATCTTGAACAAACCAATGAAGTGGATTGAAACAGGAAGTCTATATATGAGCCACGCCTCCCATATTTGTCAGAGCAATATCAATTCTTTTTCAACATATTGTCTTTCATCAGACTGACTTTAGGTAGTAGAGATGGTGTGTCAAACCTAACATGGATATATCTAAAAACTCCAAATACTACCGTGGCACCATAGATGGTGGACACTGATGATATGATAAAATAAGGAAAGAATTTTTAAGGAGTGAAGCGTTTCAGGCATAGGTTTAAGGTACCTCCCCGGCCTATGCCATTTATGACTGAGGAAAACGTGCAAAATCTCAGTCAGGTAGTACGATTCTGTCGGGAATCTGACTCCTGACCTCTCGCATACGAGTCCGTGGCTTAAAGACCTCGGCCACTGGTGTTGGTACATAAAGTAGCTCTAAAAGGAATTAGGTACTGAATACACTTTTCGTATGTATGTTAGCAAACATAATATATATAATATTCTTTATTCTTTTAATCAGAATCCCCATGTTTTCTGTTTTTACCCCAGTTCTCTTTGTTCTAAGTAAGCTGTTAGTGTTTTATTTTTAATTTCTAATTAATATTCACACTAATTTATGAACTTTAGAGTCACTGAGGTCACCAATGTTATTCGGCTGGTGTCTCCTTGAATTTTTATATATGTGCCGTGATTTTTCCTTCACGGAACCATTCAGCGTAACCACCGGTCGATCAGCTCAAAGTGGTACTGCGGTGAACGGCATGTCAGAGAGTCTTCAGCAATGATTGTAGCGTAAGTTATTAAAACTTAAAAAGTACGTTTACTCACCATTATCAAGCAACAAGATGGTGCAACTGCCTTCCTTCATCTTCCATACATTTCTGGCATCGGCTTATAAAATTAACTATTACCTTCTGCAGTTTCCTCTGAGAAAGGGAAGAAATTTCTTCACGAGTGTCGCTTTTTAGTTCATCTAATGAGTGTGGATTGATCTTGAACACTTTTTCTTTTAAAGTCCCTGGGATATGATAACCGAAGGGCGTTAAACCGAGGGAACCAGGGGACCATGTGCTATTAGTGATGAATTAAATACCCTGTCGTTTGAATATTTCTTGAATTGCATGCAAGGAGACATGGTTTGTATGTGCCGTTGCAAAGTTCTGTTGGAAAGTCGTAAGCCTATGTTCCCTCACAGTTAAACGGAGAAAGGGCTGTAAAATATGTTGCACATACCTGTATTATTATTTCTTAAAAAAAAGGCTTATTATTCTGTCGCTGCTAATGTCACTACACACTCCTATGTGGGGGTTCCTGGTGCAGCAGGTAAGATTATTCTGAACTCCAGTATGGATTGTTGAGTGAATTAACTAAGCCACTTAGGTAAAACTAGGATTCAAAATTCATAAACAAAATCTACTACTGGATGCAGGGTCACCTGTATTGAGTTCTTGCACTACAGTAATTTTATACGGTTTAACTTCAGTAGCTTTACAGCCGTTCGAACAGAGGAATAGGACACTCCGTTTGCAGAGAAAGACTTCGAAGGGATTTATAGATGAACGTTTCACAGCATGTCCAATGTTATCTAATATTTCTTCTGTAATGCACAGTACGTGACAGTGGGCGATTTTTATTAACAACACTTCCAGGTTTAACGAAATTCATTTACTAATCTGTGAATCGAACTTCGACTTGGAAGTTGAATATTAAGGAATCTCTCTTAAAACAATTTCTGTGTATCACGAGCCGATTCTGTACGCACGTAAAATTCGTAAATAAATGTTTTTAGAGAATAAAATACCTGAATTGAGCCATATTAACAAAACTAATACACTGAATTATGACGCCTAATGAATACTTACCATCATACAACACATAAGAACGCATGCTCCAGACTTAAACTAGTACAGACTTGCCCTCCGGCTCCCCAGCCGGCTTTCAAGCGTGGGAACGAGACGAGAACTGCAGAAGCCGGACAACTGCGGCCAACTGTACATGGAGCGGTTCCTCAAAGGAAAAATGTCCCAGTATATATATATATATATATATACATATATATGTATGTCTATTTTAATTGACTGATATTAAAACGTTTGATGTTCATGCATATATCTCGGTGTATGTGAAGGAAAATTGGGTATTGTATTTTGGAAGTAGTTATTGCTTATTATATATGTGCCTCCTACTGAATCTGCTGATGAAAGTATAACAGTTCAAATAATTACCAAAACTAAATGTTTTCAAATATTTTATATCATTCTGTGTAATTTTCTTTTTCTTTTTATTTTAGACACTACGGAAATTAGCAGGTCACTGAATTATACAGAACATCAGAATTGACTGTAAACATTTTGGTTAAGATGAAAAGATAGATTTTTTATAAAACTCTATTTTTTCTTAAGTTTATTATTGTAGCCCTCTCTAACACATTTTGTTTAGTGGTACAATATGTTAGATGTTTGATATTTTCAGAGAAAAATCTTCACATAATTAAAAAATATAAATACTGTTTAAGCCACGGTGTTCTAGTGTTTTAGCTCTGTTCTTTTAGACTCAAAAACATCATAATTATAACATTATATGGTGTTTGTTATTATCCATAAAACTCAAAATAATTTCCTCCGAAAGCTTCTTTTTTGTAATATTTTTGTTCATTGCTGCTAAAAAAAAACTTAATTTCGAATTTAACATCCCACCATTACCACATATATATAGAATCAATTATTTCTAAAATATGTTCAGATTACCTTTATTTCATATTTCAATGTTAATGTCGCTTAAGTAGCCCAAGCCTCCTTTTCAAGAGGGATTCGCTACTGCAGCTGCATTATTATGAAATATACAAATTTAATTTCACGAATTTTGGCACTGTTTTCCATATAACATTACAAAAAGTGTCGTTCCCTTCAATGGTTTAGATGTTATTATGAAAGTATATATATATATATATATATATATATATATGTGTGTGTGTGTGTGTGTGTGTGTGTGTATGTGTGTGTGTGTCTTTTCCTTGAAAGTGAATATAATTGATATGAGAATATACTCAATATTTATATGTATAAAACAAGAAGTACTAATATTCACTGCAGCAGGCATCTGACGGTCAGGCTTGTCATGCGTATAAATTAAGTAGTGAGTGGTGTAGCGGAGAAGATCTCCCTGATCTACAGGGAGATAGCCGAATAATACGGGTGCAGAAGCTGTCGTGAAATACATATACGTCGTAAGCAGGGTCAGTCAATCTATGCTCCCGGCTGGACTTATTACTGAAGTTATAAAGTGAAGTTGAATAATCAGGACAGAGCTGTACAATGCATATGTGTAAAAAAAATGAAGTTTAGCAATTAGCGATTAGTAACGTAACACGAAAATACAAAAAGTAAATTTCCCTGTCCTGCTCGGCTCCAAAATAAACACTGGTGAGCAAGTTGGGCCCTATTTGGCCTGTTTAAGAACACTGAACTACACAGTAATTATATATTTTGTTTTATTTATTCTGAAATTACTTGCTCTTGTTTTTATGTATCAACAGATGATTGTTTCAATGGTGTTTAACGCCCGTTTTACTACAGAGGCACCACAGACGGTGAACACTGATGATACGTGAGATGAAATGATATATTGGGAAAGGATTTTTTAAGGAAGGAAATGTTCCAGGCCTAGTTTAGGATACCTCCCCGGCATTTGTCAGTTATGAGGACTGAGGAAAACCTGGAAAAAAACCTCACTCAGAGAGGACGGTCCTGGCGGGATTCGAACCACAGACCTCACGCTCACGAGTCCGCGCCTTAACGACTTTGGCCACCCGTGGCGGTTATCAACAGATGATCAAATATCATAGGTATGTGCACTTAATCACCTTGAGGACCAGAAGCACCAAATTCCGATATTTGCTATCACAGGTCAATAAGAGATCAGTTAGAACACACACCTATGGTATGTTTCGGTGGGATCACACCGATTTCAATGAAACTTTGTTCCATAATCAATTAAAATATCCTAAATTTAGTGGTAATTATCATTTTGCCATATAATCAACAGTAACTTCATAACTTATGGTTGCAAAATAGGTATACGGCTGAGGGTGGCAAGACACAGTAAGCTTCTGACGTTAATTCTCTTGTTTGTCAGCGGTTTTGTAGGCAGATATACGGAGAGCAAGGTGGACATACCTACAATGTTAAAAACTAATACAGTATCACATTTAAAAGATTAACAAGGAAGGTATTAATATTTTGCACATTGAATATATTAGAGAAATCGAAGCAAATTTGGGAACAATATAAATGACCAACAGTTTGCGACCATTCTTGAAAATATAATGGAAAAAAGTACTAAACGGTTTGATAAAAACATGCAAACGAAACTAGTTTTTGATGAAAATTATTACACATTTCAAGGGAGCTGTAGTAATACTAATGTACCTAACCTTGACATTAAAGTACAATAGGATCTTCATGGGTAAAAATAGCTCTCAAGAATAATGGCGTTATTAATAGGTGCAGAAGAAGAACTGTGATTAATAAGGAGAGATAATGATAGACAAAATGGGGGATCCTGTCGATGGGAACCAGAGGACGGAGAGGGGCCATTGCTTTCTGAAAGCACCGAAGTCTCTGAAACCATTATTTTTAACTGATTGCTTATAGGATTTTAATTGAATGAATTTTGATGCCATTTATTTTTATTTTGTTATATTTCTTAACTTAAGCGCATAACAATTTGCAACTGTAATGAAACCTGTAGTGTAAAAGTTGTTTGAAAATTCATTCATTCATACCAATGTAGCTGAAAATGAAGATAACAAAAATGAAATTGTGTTACGCATAATCCTACAAAAACGCCTCAAAAGATCGCATGTTCTACATTTAGGATGCAGAAATTTACAAACACAAAGTTTTAGGGGAAAGAGGAACTGAAATCATATGCACAAATTCTTAAAAATATATCAAAGTTCTATTGTTTGTAGTGAAAGTTAAAGTGTTACAACTTTTCCTGCTTACTATTATGGGATCCATACCACCGAAACAATGAAAACTCATCTTGTATTTCTCTGTTGTATTATTATGGGTGTCACGCCCAGTATTGTAGTCCCAGATGAGTGAAGTTCTAGTGGCCGCGGAGTTCTAGTGGCCGGGCAGTGCCGAATAGCGCCTGGTGATAGATTCAAGGTAATTGAAATCGATCATATCCAAATTACACTTTTTATATGCACATGACATTTGGCGGTAAAAAGAATATTACTGTTAAATTGAGAATGGCTTAGTTGACAATTTTGCCAAGTTTCACGGGAAACGTTTCCTTGTGAATTCTAGGTGTTAAACCTGCTACATTGAAGACTCACCTAAAAAAGCGTTTCTCCTGTACAAGATAATGGTCATTGGTAAATATTTGACGAAAATGGGAAAGTTTGTAAGCATTGTGACGGACTAGAAAGCGAAAGTGGAGAGGAAGAAAATTACATAATCCTTTTACAGCAGGAGCTGCACACATTTAAAAGCCAAACATAACGTTAAGTCACTATGATGACTTGTCTATATTTCATTTTCCTAGCTATATTGTAATATGCTGTATTTAGTTCATTAACTTTAGAAGTTAAGGAATTAAATTGTTGTAATGTGACCAAGGTAACCCACGGTAACCCAATAAACCAATTCTTGCAAGTTACCACATTGCGATAGTGCACTACACGAGTCTGTACTCACAAGCTGTCTAGTGATGAAATGAGTTCATGAAAGTCCCCTATCATCTCCTATTGTGTGCAGCTACTGAAAGGTGTTCCTATACAAAGGTAAGAAAAATCATTTTATTTTGTGAATTCAGATAATAATAACTATAAAAATACATGTTCCAGTTATTTGAAATTCCCATATGGAGGAAGTTAAGTGATATATAAAAAATTGAACATTTCAAGAGAAATAGGTGGATAATATTAAAATAGTTTGCAGTATCGGTGTAACATCATGGTGGTGCTAAAGTATATATTAGAGTAATCACCTAATTTATGTGGGATAGTACTTACTTTTTTAATAACTCTCTTTACCTAATGATTTATTTATTTCACATCCAGAAAATCCGGCGGTCCTGGTGGTGTAGTGGTTACCATACTTGCCTCCTACGCTCAAAACGTCGGTCCTGGTGGTGTAGTGGTTACCATACTTGCCTCCTAAACCCAAGATCGCGGGTTCGAACCCGGCCAGGACCGATGGATTTTTCCGGGCGTAAAAATCGTAAGTATGGCTTCCTTCGGAAGGGAAGTAAAGCCGTGGGTCCCGTGTCGTACATTTACGGCACGAAAAAGAACCTCAAGCCTGAAGGAGAGGCCTCTGAGCAAAATTTGTCGGCCGTTTCACGCCCTGAGTTGAATGGGACGCTGATGACCTGAGCTGTTAAAGAGCGTCCATAAATAAATCAATCAAAAAAAAAAAAAAACGCTCAAAACGCGGGTTCGAACCCGGCCAGGATCCATGGATTTTTTCGGGCGTAAAAATCCTCAGTATGGCTTCCTTCGGAAGGGAAGTAAAGCCGTGGGTCCTGTGTCGTAGATTTACGGCACGATAAAGAACCTCAAGCCTGAAAGAGAGGCCTCTGAGCAAAATTTGTCGGCCGTTTCACGCCCTGAGTTGAATGGGACGCTGATGATCTGAGATGTTAAAGAGCGTCCATAAATAAATCAATAAAAAAAAACCATCCAGAAAATCCGAAATTTTCCTATTCCATGTGATGTTTAATCTCAAGACTAAGAAAAACTTAATTAATACTGAGAGAATTTGTATGGTTCTTAGCAGAGACTCAAATTTAGTTATACATTTTCTACTTTGCTTGCCTTTTGTTAGTTATGGAGAATTCTTAATTCTCTGGAGTAGAAAAGAAATGGAATAACTTGGTTTTAACAGTTCCTAATAACGTCAAAATTAAGTCCTAAATTAGCTGTGTTTGATATCGAGTATAAAATATAAACTACGTCGTTATGAAATTGTTTGAGGAAACTAATAAAGTATTTTCTCATAATTTTATTGTTTGTATAAGTGTAAGGAGACTTTTTTGGGCAACTTACTTTATTCCTTACCTAAAAATTAGCAGTTCCTTAAAAAAAAACTATTGTTATTTTAACTAACTATTAGAAGAATCGACCGCATTTGAAAGAAAACTTTTGTCTTGAAGAAGGCAATAGCTGATGATAAATGCGTGACTAATCATCTAAAGAAAGGCAGCAGTTACACGTGCTTGGAGGACATCAGAGCGTCAGGGTGGAGTTGAGAGGGAAGAGCGTTGCACCCGCCCCTCTGACGGAAGCAAATCTTAACGTGTTATCTTGGATCACTAATTTCTCCTCGCGTTAATCTGTTCCTTCATTTGGTCTGATTAACAGAAGGGATCCACCCCCTTCCCCCCAAGCCAGCTCACTTCGTATCCTTGAGATGGGAGCTCAGAACAGAGATGATTCTAATTATATCAAATGTGGATATTTGCTACTCTCCAACCCCTGTAGGTGCCAATTAGATTGCTCATGGGAGCCCAGGAGACATCTTCGGTTGCCTCGTTATACATTAAGGATGTCCAGTACGTAAAGTTAATTAGAACACACAAAATGCAAATCAAGTTACACTAGGCTGTCAAACTTTCTCTGACCGCAGACCACTTTAAAAGATCTTTCGCTGTTCCGGTCCGCTGACATTTAATTAAAAATTAGGATCATAAACTTATATCCTATATATCATTTTAAGTTTTTTATATTGCTTTATAAAATTTAGAGCTATAAACAAAATAATAAACGCATATTTTTCAACATTTGCTTTTTATTGTAGCCTGTCCTTACACAATAATTAGTCATACAATAATATTATATTAAAACATACAAACGCATAAATCATTAATTAATTATATATAACGGCACATTATGCATTAATGTGAATTCCTTAATAAGAGGGATGCTGCTATAATTCATACATGCATACGAGTGCTCTGCTTGATCCACATTTTCAACTTACCTATTTGAAAGCAAATAATTGCCGTCAATTTAGTTCTATTTTTTTCTCTTTCTCTCAATAAGTACAGATCAGGAATTCTTATCACTTTTCTTTTTCTAGCAATTCATTGTTTGTTTCTAAACATTCAGGAATAAATACTATTAACAGAACTCCTATGCTCGTGGATCCCAAGGGAGTGCCTTGCGGACCACAGTTTGAGAACCGCTTCTACATAGAGTGTAGCTTAATCTTATTAGTGGATAATTAATGGATTATTACAATATTTAGTTCAAATATACCAAATATTTCCAATTTCGCTATTGATAATGCTGTTAAGAGTATACATTGTTGACCAAATAAATTTCTTGCAATAGTAAGCAAAATAAATATATGTATTTCTTGTAAGGAATAGCCGGTTGCATTTAAATTAGATGTAGAATCGCTTCGTTAAAAGCTATTAGTATGAAAAAGTAATGTGTCATGCCGATTGTCGTGGATCTTTGGACGTTGAACAAAATGAATTAAATAAAATACTTCGGCGTCTGAATTACCTGCCATTTTATTTCAAATTATTAATGAATACCCCAGAAATATGCTGTCCTAATCCGAAATTAAAATAGGAATTTACATGCTGATTGCTGTGTTTAACACTAAAACCAAATAAGTTTAAAAACAATTTTAGATAATTTAATGGACCTATTTTTTCACAAAAATATCTATAAAAAGCCATACTCTCGTAGATAAGCGAGACAGAAGTTTACGCGTCATATTGATGTTCAGGGTGTAATCTCCTTCATGTCTTTTGGTACGTAGTGTTTTCTGGAGTAAAGAGCTCAGTATCGAGCTCGCTTTAACCTGGAATCGATCCGCGCACCGCACAACTGGATTCAAAGGATTACATTACGAACCGAACTATAAAAACATTCAAGTGCTCGTCCAGCCACAATGCATCAATAATCTTTGTGATGCTCTCAATTAGGAGATGATACATTTCTAGATTCCTGATATATCTGCAATTAGAAATTGCTTCTGGGAAAGAATCCTAGAATTACACTTTAAAATAAATAATTACCATCGGATGAAAATCAGTTGATCGCTTTCAAGCTTAAAAAATATGTGGGTAAACGTTTCTAAAGTTTCATTAATTTTAACTTGTCACACCAGGTTCTCAGTAGAATGTTTGATGGCAAAATGAATGGCTCGACCCTCACGAGGGTTTATGCATTTTTGGAAGGAAGAGTATAAAAAATTATTGTTCATGAAGCATTTCCATCACTTTTAGAGTCGGATTACTATGATAAAACAATTAGACAATGCTTTAGAGCCTATTGATGTTTTAACCATTTTAGTATCCATCTTTCGGTGTATGCGACCATCTTCAACAGCTATAATTCCAGTAATGTAGTAGATATGCAGATACGTGGAATAATCGCAAAAGAGAGCCTTAGGTTGAGAACATGTACATGACAAAAGGGGGGTAATGGTATTTCAACAGCCACAACAATGCGTCGAAAATGTGTTGCGAACAGTACAACTCAGAAATTGATATTTAATAAAATTAATCAGCATCCCCATGTAGTCACATAAAGAGAGCAAACATGATGCAAATTCCCGTTAAAAGCACAGACACCCTATAAATTGGAAACGTGTCAAGAGAAAACTAGAACTTTGGAGGAATTCCAATGAAAATGAGAACATCAGCGCTCGCCATGCTCATTCCTCTATTATTTGGATATTCTTACAAACTCGGGGTACTCTGCAAGTCTTTAACAACAGCTCAGTAGAAACAAAAATTCAGCAGTTTTCCGTATGTTTCATCTACGTTTAAAGTAGCTTGTAACGCATATATAAATGTTACTGTGTTCTGCACATTGAGCTTGCGGTGAAAGGTCATTACAACATACGATTCAATTCAGTTTCGGAGATTTTCAATTTTATCTTCTGTTGAATTAAGAGCTTTCAATTTTAAACTCAAGACTAAAGAAATATGTGTCACATAACACTTTAAGGGTTGTGAAAAACAGCAGCTGAATTAGCAACCGTCAATGTTGCTAATGTTCTTTCTTTAAAAACGGTTATCTTTGTTTCATTGATTGTCATTGCACAATTACTTTACCCATGTAAACAGACAGTAAAATAGGCCGGTCAGAATCATTAACAGCTAAAGGAATTATATTTAATATAGGTTAATGATTGAATGATTTGGTTTATTTACCGAGGCTCTTTAACGTCTCAGGTCATCAGCGTCCCATTCAATTCAAGGTGTGAAACGGTCGATAAATTTTACTCAGAGGCTCCTTCTATCAGACTTAAGGCTCTTTTATAAGCCGTAAATGTACAACATGGGACCTACTGCTTTACTTCCATTCCGAAGAAAGGCATACTTAGGATTTTTACGCTCGAAAAAATACATCGGTCCTGGCCGGAATTGAACTCGCGATCTTGAGTTTAGCAGGCAAATATGGTTACCATTACATCATAATGACCATAGACCGACATTAATTAATGTAGGTGCAGAAGTATAAGGAGGAAATGAATGTGTATTAATACCTAAGCTTCGACTGAATATTAGATTTGAAATTTATTCAGTAAGAAAAGTATCATACGTAACGACTAATTTTGTCCAACTCTAACCCCCTGACAATTGCAATCAATATGGGCGTGAATACCATGAAAGTACACGAGAGTATAACTTCAAAATTGTACGGCAATTCTGGAACACCATCTTTTTTTTTTTTTGTTATGATAACACAATCTTTCAAGAATAATGGAGTAGAGCAAATGAATCAATTTGAGATAAATGTCCCCGGTTCAGAAACCCTTCAGCTGCAGGTTAAACGCTAGAATTGTTTTGGAATACCCATGAAAGTGTAATAAGAAAACGTATTTATTTATTTGTGTAAATGTAATAATTGCATTCCACTTAGAGTACTGGCAGTGATGGCGTACCCCAGCTTCAATGCAGGCATGGCAACGCATTTCGCTCAGAGTCGAGTATTTTTATTTATTTGATCAGTAGGTATTACAGTTTACCTACATCTTCTATCCTTAGCTGGAACTATAAGTATATTACCAGCTGACCAAAATCTTAATACCTCATTTTTGACTGATCGAGGTACTTTTCAACGTGTCAATACAGACATGTACTACACACTAGTGCATCACAATTAACTGCAATTTATGTAAAAAGACTTTGGCTTAAAGCTTGCGACTGAGACATTTCCGGACAGGAATTCTCTATCTTAAATTGACATTACATTTGCCCCCTGACAGTTTATAACATTATGGAAACACCCGGTATATATACATATACATATTTTATTTTTATTTATTTTATTTATTTTTAATTATTATCAATCATTATAACTCCAATGTAATCTGCTTAATTTGCCAATTACCAAAATTATTTAAACACTCCAAAGTAATTAACTTAAAAACCGGAGTACATTTTATATTACAGAATGTCCCGTAAAATATATCTAGCAAAATGTAGACAGTTGTTAACTAAAGTACAATTAAGTTGGAAAGATTTAGAATCATTTACATTTCGTTTTACAATTCCTATTAGTGTTAACATTATAAAGTTGGTGATTCAAAGTTAATAAAATGGAGGTGACTTTCTTTGAATGTTTTAACGCGTTTGTTCAAATTAAACAAAAGGAAAGCGTCCTACATGCAAACAAACTTTACAGAATATGAAATAATTATACAGGTGTTGGTGATTTGGATATTGTTTCCCTTACTCTATAGCGTAACAAGGCATGTAATGTAAATGTCGCACGACTGTATAATTTGAGCAGATCAGCGTTTTGAGGCGAAATGTAGCTGCGTACCAAATGAAGCATTTTGCCGATGATAGCCGGCTATGAGCTTGTGCTTGCTGTTACAACGAATTTACAGACGCAAATAAGTTTACCGTACAACAATGATAGTGATACCTTCACTTATGTGGTTAAACACTTTTCTTTGTGATGACGCAAAGGTTTAATGCTAAATTTTCACAAAGTTTGCAATGAGTAAGCAGAACTAAAGCCATTACTCATAATATCAAATAGAGAAAACTGCTTAATACTAACCTAAATAAATTTATATTTTAGACCAAAATATATTTCATATATATATATATATATATATGTGTGTGTGTGTGTGTGTGTGTGTGTGTGTGTGTGTGTGTGTGTGTGTGTGTGTGTATTATACATTCTGTTCAACATAAGAGGTAATAAGAAACTCTCTGCATGGCAAAGAAGTTCCGAAAGAGATATTGAGAATTGTGCAAACTTTCGACCCAATATACTGAACTAGAAAACACGCACACAATTTGTCTTTTTCTTGCTGCACTATATAATATTGCCTCATATGTTCGGAAATAAGCGAGATTGATATTTTGATACAATGTAAACTTTATATGAACTGTTGCATCCACTTCCAGTAACATAAAGCACAATTACACATCTCAAAAGCCTTTCGGTTTACTGAATTCCATCTGTGAAAACGTCACATCACGTCTCATTAGGTAGACTTTAAAATTTTAAGAATTGAATAATGTACTGTTATCAATAACATCAGCAACGTAACCATAGCGTTAAAATTAGCTGCATAATGATTACTGTCTTTTTAACGTGGCATCCTTGTCTAAACATTCACAGTATTTATAGAAAAATGTAAAACATCATCAGAGGCTTGACTCTAATAGTTTAGATCACTGTAGCGGGTTGATCATCCTTCATAAAGGAATTAGTTTGTAAAGTGGGACAGCTTAACGATCTCACTTGGTACAGCAATACAAGGCAAAGCAAACATTTGGCAATTCTTAACTCTAGTGACTGCACAACCGTATGGGCTAAGTCAGTGAAATGTGTCCATGGCTGTGCGACTATTCTTACAACTTTGTTAATGTACACTACACGAGAAAAATGCGTTTTGAAAGTACTTGAATATAAGCATTGTGGAAACATGATAAATATTTATATTAGACAAAACAAAAACGAGCTTTTAGTTAGCAGTTTCTTTCTTTTTTCTTTCTTTTTTTTTTTTTCTTTCTCTTGCAGATTTCATGGTTATTCTTTTATTTAACCATTTTACACGCAAACATTTCAACGCGCTCCACAATGCATACTACAGAATCTGCTGTTGTTGATCGCAAATAATTTTCATCCTTGCATTCTTAATGATAATTCAAAGATATACAAAATTATGCATACATTGGCACTTATAAGCATTAATGAAATGGTAAAAGAGAAATAAAGAACTCGAGAGTACACGAAAAGTGAGAACTTCAAGGTGAGTATTATAAAAGTATTTAAAATAAAAGTGGATACCTTTTTCTCATTTATCCCAACATATTTGTAATTCAGAAAATAGTAAAATACAGTGATTTAAAATAGTAAAACACAGTGATTTGTTTGGAAAATTCCCTACCATACATACACAAGGTTACAGATACAGATTTAAATATTCTGTAGCGCTAATTTTGACTCTTTCTAAAAAGAACACAGCAACATTTTTGTGAACTACATAACTAGTGCGGAAACCTCATAAGCTACTGAAATTTTAACACCAAGAAAAGCATATATCTTCATTGTATTAAATAGATACCCATGCTTTATATAAATTATACCAGTAGAATATCCCTCCAAATTATTGAAAAACAACACAACTTAGTGGCTATGATTAATCGTAAATATGAACTTTAAATGGTCAAAATACTCATTTTCTACAGGTATTTACTTTGGAAGGACTAATTTAATGATTGTTGTGGCAGATTATAGCTAAACCTATCACATAAAGGGAAGTTGCATCAGCTTTAATATGCGTTTCCAAATGCATGCGTGTCTTCCTA
Organism: Metallyticus violacea; assembly: GCA_030762175.1. Taxonomy (NCBI): domain Eukaryota; kingdom Metazoa; phylum Arthropoda; class Insecta; order Mantodea; family Metallyticidae; genus Metallyticus; species Metallyticus violacea. The sequence goes on along the minus strand of CM060846.1, from coordinate 308,651,186 downwards.
CGACTCTCAGCATAACATTTAAATGAAAAGAGCATAGTTTTATGAAACGGTTTTAAAGGGTACATTTTGCGACCTGTAATCTAAAACCACATGCATAATTATTAGCAATTTTCAATATGTAAAACGCGCTATTACATGTTTTCCCTCTGATTCCACCTTTTATTGTAATTTGCTCTGGTTGTATGGGCCTTTTCGATTTGTTCGAGAAATACTCGTTAGTCCTGGACTCTTCAGAAATAATAGAATAATATTGGAAGGAAGTCGAGAAGGAAATTAATTTCTGCGTTATTGTAGTCTTTGATCGGATATAAATCATTAAAACCTTTACGTCCCTACTTTTTGAACAGGGGATGGCGCACATATAAATGACGTGAAGTCGTTAAGTATGATTTTAAAATACCATTAGTGGAACAAATACACACCCTCTTTACCGTGTCAGTAAGCATTTATAAGCATCGCGTCATTTCCGGAATAACAGCTATACTTCAGTTAGACTCTGTATCAGTTATTTCAATGCATTTTCCAGTATTAATTTGCAATTGAAAGCCAAGTTTCATTACCCGCAGAAGTTTTTAGCGAAAAGTGTTGTGAACAATAGTACAACTATTCCTTAAATTGAAACCTTTGTTATGCATAGGCATGTAAAGCTTCTGCTGTTTGCAAAAGGAACTTGGGTCGTTAATAATGCTTAATGATCCCAAGATTAAACCATGGAATGCTTTAATTAAGCTAAATTATCACCGTGTTTGGAATGCTGCTAATGACAGAACCAATATTCCAGTACCCAGTTTTGTACACCAGCTACATTCTTCTGACATTCTCGATTTGCCCGTTGAATAGAATTATCAAAATCGACAGCATTAATCGTAAACCAACCATCAAGTACGTGGTATCTTGGATAACATTTTGTTTTAAAGAAACCGTACGTAGGATGTGGTACTGTTTTATTAACACGATGTTTGCGACAATCCAGGAGAAATTCCGAGGTAATAAAAGCATTCTAAGCGCTTGTTTTCGAGCGGACGGAGTGAGTTGAAACGTGTTCCTTCCACGTGACAAATTTTGCTCTAGTAACGCAGCGGGTCTACCAAGCCGTCACTTTGGCGCTGGATGAGGCGAATTTCGGGCTATTGTTGGGCAGCTATTGCGGGGGTCATTGCCAGCAGACATTGTTTTGGAAATAATTGGGCACGTCACAGCCACCTTGTATCGTGTCACATTGGGCGATAAAGTTTGGTATTACAGCCGCGCTAGAAGGAAGTAGGGGAGGGAACACAGGCTTACTTATTCTTTCCTTGTCTCTCCTTTCAAATGTATTGGAGCAAAGGAGACACCTAACCTTGGCACTCGCTTGCCTTCTACTCAAACCTGTTTTCTGTACAAGTTTTGACTTTGCACCCTGCGGCAAATGTCCGGTAGCAGTAGCCATATTGGATTTTCACCTGAACCCAGTCCTCCACAGGCCATCCACGCCGACACAGGAGGGCTTCGTTCGCCAAAGACGCGTTCAATACGTGGTTACGCAGGTCGCTCCACCGAGGATCGCGTCCCGTTCATTTGTTTCGACTATGCGGAATCCACGCGGGAATACCTCCCCCCACAAACACACACATACCTTAAGCCTACTATACACTCTAACATGTGTGCGCGAACTACAATCACGGTACTTACATTGGGTTGGTGGAGTTCCAAAATATATCCGGCAGCCGCATACACGTTGCTTCCCGTGGAAAGGCCTCCATCACAGCAAGTAAAAGCAGAAACAAAACGAACCAAGGCATATTTTCCACTGTTCCCGAACAAGACAGCACCAACGATGTCGCAGATATCAAGCTTTTGAAAATTTTGTTAACCTCCAAAGATGAACCACCACTCTCCTAGATAAAGTGTCTCCCGCTCTTTTCGGTTGACACTCGCGGGAAACCAAGAGGATTCGTATTACTTCTGATTACTATAAATTATCAATCACTTAGACACTTTTGAAGAAACTTTATTTTGATTTGATCTACTTCTTATTTTTTCCTTTCGTTCTTCCTCTTCTCCGCGTTCGAAGAGACGAGTTTTTTTACTGGGGGATTTTCGGATATAAAAAAGCTTGCTGACCTTTCGGACTCTTAAAGAACCCAAGTTCCCTCTCCTTGCCACTCAGTAAAAAAAATATTTGGGGAGGGAATGGAAGATTTCCGTTAAAGGGCAAGACGGCCGTGAAGATACCAGGTGACTACTTCTGTTTCGTCGAGTTGTCAAAGGGGTGACTTCCGTATCAAACTCGGATTCGACTGCAACAGCTACTGGCTTCTCGCTGTGTGCCGCGCTCAGCAGTGCAAGTTGTGACGGAGCTCTACTCCTATCCGAGCACCACGCTAGCGCTTGCCGAATGACGGCGATGGCAGTCGAGTTCCCTCGCCAGAGTCTGCGTGATGCGTTCGAGCAAAGCGGTACGGAAGCACCCGAGAGCGCCCGAAAACGTCTCCTCACCACCCTCGCGTTCGCAAGAGAACTCTTTGGGGGTAGCAGAAGGAAAAGCACGGGGTGGTGGGCAAACACCTTGTGTCGGTAGTCTATAGGGAGAAGCGATCTCCAGCAAGCCCAATTTCCAGTTCCTGCAATCTTTTTGTTCGCTGTGTAAATTCGCGACATCTAAAAGTCTATTTCACCCAGAAAATTGCGTTACAAAATTTGATGCGTTATTGTTGTCACTTTCCCTTCTACGGTACAACAGGTATAAAATCAGACTAAATAGAAAGCTATTTTAATACAAAATTAACGGTGGCATACCAACGTTATTGTACCACAAATTTATACAAACCCCAAGGGGTTCATAATGTTTTTGCAGTAAGGATACATATATGCTTGTAATCCCCAAGGCTTAGAAATTATATATAAATTATTAGGTACCTGAATGATGCAGAGCAAGGAGTTTATAAAGAAAGTATTTAGAATTAAATTTATACTATGCATAGAAATAGTTCTTTCACACTAACTGTGTGTAGAAATTAGTTGAAACGAAAGAATTAGACTTGAAAAATTTAAATCATAGCCTGGATTTGTTCCACAGATCTTCAGTCTTCCGTGCTTATGCTCTAACCAACTGAGTTACCGTGTCCTTTTCCCATCACGGAACCAGTAACGTCTCTCATTATTGCATATAATCCGGAGACCTCCCTAAGGTTTTTCTACTATGATAGGTTTATTTCTTAAGAGGCGACTCATAATACTACTAGTATTTTTGATCCGGGCTTCTAGTTTAGCCACACATTATGTATTCAGCAAGCGATATGAGCTCATTTTCATTTTATAAATGATTCAGCGCTTGTACCTATAAAATAAATATGTCTTCTAATTCATGTGTCATATAATGTTTTATTATATCTATGTAATATAATATGCACAATAATTAAAAATGCATAAGGGATTATAGTTATTCACCATGTATTTGTGTTTGCCTTCTACTCAAACTCAATTTAAGTTAGAAGCTGAATTTCATTATTTGACTGTAAACACGAGTTTACACCCAATCAGACAATAATCTTACACTGGATTTATCGTCTTGATTGCAATCAGAAATTGTCTTGTGCTTTTATGACTTTTATTTTTAAGCTATACACATCGTTATACATGTATCAATGATTATTTGCCGCCATGTCTTGATTGGAATCAGTAATATTTTGCGAAATCCGAATCCTGATTCATTTTCTGTTATCAGAGCAGTGACTTAGGTAACTAATTATTATTGTATATATATATATATATATATATATATATATTCGTGTGTGTGTGTGTGTGTGTGTGTTAATTTCACTGCCTTGCACTAAACTTTTGGTAGTAATTGTGTGTAGGCTTTTGTCTGATTTGTTTCTGTTATACTTCATCTTGGAGCTGTTTTCTTAACGAATTTATCCACCATGACATTGGTAAATGGGAAAAAATTGTAAAAGAAGTTTTTATGTTAAATAATCGATATTAATACAGTGGTTGTTTTGCATACTTGAAATCAGTTGTAATATACGTAAAATTAAATTGTATGATTCTTATGCAAGTTAAATAAAGAATGTAATTTTGAAGGACATATTTTGGAATAAGGAATATTTGATTCGTACAGATATTTTTTTTTTTTTTTTTTTTTTTTTTTGTGAATGTGAAGATCAGAATGCTATATTATTTGGAATTGATAATTTCCATTAACAAATTAAAAAGTTGTGAACTTTTATTTCTATGCAATTCTTTGTATTTAAAATCAAAAGAAAATGAAGAACCCATAGTCTATGTACTGGATTTGTTGCAAGTTCCTCCCCTTAAAATCCCTTGCAGCAACAGTATAAGCTTGGCTAACACTGCATTTTATATTTTCATTCGCTTATATTCAGTACAAACGTCCACTTGAGACCTGCCATGCCCAAAAAGTATGCTTAAAGTGTATAAACATCTTTATTAAGCTATTACCGATGTCAGCGATTTCTTATAGAAATATGTTATTTGAAATATTAATATAGGCAAACGAAGTTTTGTGAATGTTGTTTTAGTAATGCAATCTTTAAATAAAATTAATTCGTTAAATTGATGAATATGTTGTAAATTAACTCAACTAATATCATTATACATTGAAGTAGATGCTGTTCGTCCTAAATCACCGAGTATGGTGTTTTCTGACTTATGTTTCCACAGTCTTCTTAATAGGATAAAGAATGCCTTCTTGAAACTTATTTTCTCTCATCATCAATATTTAAACAGTAAGTGTAAGAATAAGCTTTGTGCTTACTTAAGATGAAAAATGGATTGTGTGTCAAGGAAAATTTCGAGCACCTACTGCAAGGATGGTGAGTACTAAAGTCTGTTATTTAATATGTTGTACTTAAGTTTTAAAAGCTTGTTCGCTGCGAGTCTATGCAAGAAAATATCGGTGGCAACCCGGCGTCTAACCGGTTGCTGGCTGAACTTTGTATCGGGACTTTTAAACTGTTCTCATATATTCTTACACGTTTCCATCTCCATTGTCCTCAAATTAGCTGCAGGTGTTCTGGCAGGAGCAACGTATTTAGCGAACGCTTGTTGAATATTCACTTTCGCATACAGGCCGAAGATGAGTTTGCTTCGAAAAGCTAACATTCTCAAATATGTGATGTTTTCAAACTAAGCGATAGAACCACAGCTGCTGTTTACCATAAATGAAGACGATTACATTTGAAGTAGGAAGGGAGAAAGAGGAGATGGTTGAAAAAATCAAAATTTAAAAAAAAAGTCGTCACACATTACTTTTCGAAATAAGTTTATTGATTGCAGAAAAGCATGTCATCAGAGCATGTGCTTTTCTCTGGTATTTATAGCTTTTAATCTAACTAGCCGACCGCCCCAATAACTCAGTTGGGAGCATTGGGTTGTCACAATCGCGGACAATGAAAAGTGTGAACTAGTAAACAATGTTGGGGCTTTAAAGATTTTTTTTTTTTCAAAGTTGTGTCTTTTCTCCGGTTTCATTCTATTTGCACTTTTCCTTCTTCTTTTCCGTGCTCTGTTATCTATTTTATTCTCCAATTAAATCTTAAATTTTCTCACAGGACTATTCTTGAGAAACCCCAATCAAAACATACATTGGGAAGGTACAACGGGCATCATTGGATGTTTGGTGAGTGTGATTAGCTAAAAGCACTGCTTTTAGTATAAAAGGTTGATTATTGCCAACCGTCAATATGCAAATATTACACTAAACAAGCTTACCTACATGTGATGAAATGTGTAGATTATTTAGCTCTTGCATAAGCAACCAATAAGAACTCCAACCAATAACAGCTGCCTATCCACAATTTTGTCGTTTCCGTTTTATCACCTTCACTTTATCCCATCTACGTGAAAGTTCATCAGGAACTGAAATATATTCATAGCTTCTTTGGTCTAAACATCTGTGTGCACAAATGGAATACGTTTTGGCGAGACGTCAAATGCACAAATTGACCATATAATTCAAGGCTCCAAGTCAAAAAATACTAAACAAAATATAAATAGTGTGTGGAACTAGTTTAACTACTATCATTTGAATTTCAAATATTTTTTTTATAATTGTACATTTGATTAGTGTTGTAGACTATCATGTTTCAGTTATCTTCAATTTGTTACCAAAAAGTTTAAATGAGAAAATAAAACAGTATGACACGGATGACTTTTCGGATTAGAAGACCTAGAATTAACCTTGTCATAAAAATAAAGCCGGCGATGTCGTTTTATGTCATGTATTCATTACAAACTCCTCATATCGCCTCATAAATGTAAATTGTTACCTACAAAAAGAGTACAATATTCCGTAAAATGACACCAAAGGATTAAGTGTAATTCAACTAATAGTTTTGTTACTCTTAAATTTTCATTTTATAATACTTAAATCTCGAGCAGCTTGTATTCTTAAGCAGAGATTATCACTGACATTGTTTTCATGATGAAATTTATAAAACGTTGTGACTGAATATGTTTGAAGCAAGGGCGCCTCGTCCAGTGAGATAGTTGACCATATCGCCGCACAGAGAGAAAGATGCTAAAAAGTACATTTTTTTCAGATTTATTAAATTCAGTTTTATACCGCTTCGATTGTGAGGCTAAGACATGTTTACATTAATTTCTACTGCAATGAATGTCCTTATTTCCCATTAAGAGCGAAAGGGAGTCTTCTATTTTTTGTTGTTGCGCGGAAAACATTGCATGTAGTCCGTTAGTCTCTAAGCAAATGTCCTTATATGCATCAATTCGATACTCTGTACTTTTTCATGATATTGCTGGTGTTTCAAAAGGTAATGTACGTGCACAAGTAATTGCATTTTAAACAATTTAAAATGTACCAGTGGTAAAAATGCTTTAAATCGCCAAAATAATTAGGAAAACATTGAACCGTTTAGCATATTCTCCATCAATGAAAAAAATAACTTTAATTCTACCTACTGCTCTCTATAAAGTTTAATATTTTAATCTGTAATTTGGTCCGAAAATATTTTTGAACTTGACTTTTCATTGTACTGGGTTTTTCATGAATTCTCCCATTTCATGACAGCAAGTGATTCAAGTTTCCACAATTACAATAACATTTTCAATTAAAATAAGCATGTACTTTATGAGATATTGGATGTTTATCGTTATTGTAGTTGTAGGTGTAATTGCGATAATTTGAATCAGTTCCGCAGATATTATATTCGAATGCCGGCAGTTATCGCTCTAACCGCCGATCCGCGTGTTGCCGTGAAACGTGCGTACCTGTGGTTCAATAGGAACATAAAATCTTATATAATCAAGTATTTGACGTTACAGACAGAAAAGTAATAACATAAAACATTTTTCTTGCATATATAAGTACGTAATACATTTGGATATTGTGCATATATTTTGCCTTCAATAGGAAAACTGGCACTGTTTATTGCATAATATTGTATAATTATTATTTTCTCTGAAACTTAAGTTGGTGCAGAAGTGATATTAATAATTGTTCATAATATAGAAACTGCTAATAGAGATTATAGGAAACTCAAAATTCCATTCCTTAATCGTATTGCATATTGTCAATAAATAACTTAATTATTAAAAAGTATTATATCAACACTATTACTTTTGTTCCTTTTAACAGTAGTCATAAAAATCACCCGTCGAAATTAAGTAGCTTCGTAGGGCTTTGTTTGAAACTATGAAGGAGGGTAATGTTCTAGTTTTTGAAGAAAATATACCTAGTTCATAATGTATTGTAAAAAATGAGATGCCCGGAAACATAGTCAAGGTTTATTAAAAATATTCATGCATGGTTTTTTATACCAAATGGTCAATATATTCAAGAAATGTGAATTATTTTCTGCAGGAAAACTAAAGCTGAATTCTAAAAAAAAATGTTTATTTGTGTTCCAGTCACAAATCCGAGGTTGGAAGACCTAAGTTGAATTTTCAAAAAGTGGTGATTACCCAAGAGGGTAAAGGAAACCTATGTTTCAGTTGCCCAAATAAATCTAGTCACTGAAGGACAGTAAGACACAGCAAATGCACAAACAGATGATGATTCTATTATTACCGCAAAGGGGCACCTACGAGAAGAGTGGGGGGAGACACCGGGCAGGGACTGAGCGGACGAAACGGGTTTTCTAATATATTTCCAGATAGTAGAGCCCCTCCCTCAGAAGGTCCGCTTCCATAGTAGACACTCGGGCACAAATCTTCACAAAGCGCAAGCCACAGTCACATCGCACCAGCCAACCTCGTCCTGTAACAAAACGACGGAATGAAACTATATAAAAATGGGAAAGAGGAAAATTCGTGGAATGTAAATATCCATTTCAGCAATCGACTAAATGACGGCGGAAACTACGAAACTACCCAAGGTCAGTATGATAAGCCCAACGGAAATTGAACCCGGGACCTCCCAAATAGGAGCCTCAAGCGTTATCTCGTTAGCCACTCGCTCATTTATAGAGTAATATCTAGCAGCAGCCATAAATGATGAGAAAGTATGATCGGTTATTATATAGCTGCAACACAATAAAGCAGAATCAAATCCAAGTTATACTATACCCGCAAAGCATAGCAGCGAAGGATCGCAGTGTATTATACATGGATTGCTGCCCGCCAGAATGAAATAAAGCAATGAAAGTCGCAAATCCCTAGCTTGACCAAGTACTCGTAAATCCTGTCATAAGGAAAGAAGCTAAAACTGTAAATTCAAAAATATTTCTATACCAAAAATGTTTAATTGGCACAATTAAAGTTTTATTATAGTATTAAATTCTGTCTGGTTTCTGACCTATAATAGTACTCAGTAAATTTAGTCAGGAAATCTTTAAATCTTGGAAAATTGCCACATTACAGTTTACAAAAGTCCACTACTTGAATATCATATATATTGTATCTCTTCTAAAGTTATTCGGGAAATTAAAGTTCATTATGGTATACGGTTGAAAAGTCAGAATGGTAATAAAGTCACGTTGCAACGCTCTCTGCAGCGTACAGCAGCTCCATTGAATCTTTTACTTTGAGCTCTTGAATTTTGTGAGCGATGATCTTCCTTTGCAGATTTTTATACATTTTGATACATAGATATCTTATTTAGAAAATTACATAGCGAAGCTAAAAATCCTTGATGGATGTGAGATTTTAATTACCATCATTATAAGTAATGGCAGGATAAATTTACTCTTTTTTTCGAGCGGATTCGTTGACACGATAAAATGATTGATTAATGAGCATAATGACTACCCATACGTTCCGATCACCAACGTCTGGTAACAAATGTACACGAGCGGCGGTCTAAAGTGTGTTTAGAAATAACTTTGTAACGTACTCGTTTAACACAGCCATCATATGCACTGTATGAAGCAAACTACCAATCCGAGCTTATTTCTCATTAATTTGTCACATTTTATGGCAGTTCCGAAGCATGGGACTTTAAGTTATTGTTTTAATATATTACGTAAAGTTGTTGTGCATATCATATTCGATATATTCTACTGCTATTAAATGTTTCCTAAATCACTCCCATAATTTCTAAACTTTTAAATACGGTCTGCAACGCGATATTGAAGGTTACTAAAATAATAACAAATATGTTTGTAGCACACTTTTGAGCATGTAAACACCTGTTTTATCTCAAGTCTAACAGGTTGCCATATTAAGTCAAATCTCTCATTAGAACAAAAATATAATTTTTGGAAACTTATTTTGGTCCGCAATGATAACAGCTATCACTCGCTACGAGTTTTTAAACTAACGCAGTAATTAACGTGCCCAAATAACGTGGATGAATGTCACAATGCTTGCTAGTAAAATCTTAGAATAATTTCCAAAAAAACGAAAGCTGAGGAATAGAGCAAACAGTAACCCATAGAGAGGTCTATATTCAGGAGATTACAGATAAACACCGAAATGAGGAACCTAAGATACGATATGAATATGAATACATATGACTATGCTAGCTTTGTAAACGTATATGATATTTTTTCAAATGAAAAGAGGTAATAAACGAAGGTTCAGTCGTAGCATGCTACTGAGATCCTGTGATCTGTTGCAGCAAATATATACAATTATGTAAGTTTTTACCCAAAATACAAGTATTATTTGTTTGTACTCCTTTAAGCAAAGTAAAGGAATATCGTTAATCTACCGCGCAACACTTTAAATGATTGTATTCAATGACCACCCCATGATATAAAGTTAATTGTGAATGTTCTTTTCATGCTCAATGTTAGGCATGGGTCGTTATATTTAAAAGGGAAAGCAAGATTCAGAGAGGAAGCGTGTTATCTCCCAATAGCAAACAGCAAGTATTTTTGTAATAACCATGCTCTAATTAGACCGTGATTATTTGTAAGAGGGAGAGTTCACAATTATAAACACACTAAACTTCAATATACAACAGAAACAACAGAAACCACAGGTTGATCAAAGCAAGTATGAAACTGAACTCATTCTTTGCCTGAAGGCACGTGTGTATATTTTTAATAATACTTAACGCCCGTTTTAACTACTGAGGCATCACAGGGAACATACGTATTACGAAGAATAAATCATAACTCTTGACAACTATTTTTTTTTCGCCAACAAAGGACAACACAAAAAATCTAAGATATATATAATTGAAAGTGTACTTTCAATTGAAGCCACCAGATGGTGTATGCGAGCACAGACGCTGATACACAGACGCGTGTTATCAGCACGCCTCGAAGTTCAGTTTGTAAGCGACAGTGGTCAATGGACAGTGGTAAGGAATGGAGACCAAAAATGAACAATAAGCCTATATGAAAATAGCATGTATCTTTGATGGTGGTGGAACTATGGTTACGCAATGATAAGCGCTGGACACCTTGTGGAATCAGAAGAGCATACAGGAATTCCGGCAAAAATAGTGCATGGGTTTTACAAGGGAAAAATGTGGGCAAAGTGGGTTCCAGCACTTTGTGATGAGACACACGGCTATGCTCACATACCCCATCTGGTGCCTTCTTTTGAAAGTTCATTTAATACACGTTTAATTATTATTAGATTTTTCTTGTCCCTAGTTGCTATGGCTTATGATTTGTCCCTCGTAGTTTAAAATGACCTAACATTTCCACATTTTCATTTTAGGAGCATGCCTTAGGTTGACTGTATATTTGTAATCAAATTATTTGTGTGGCTGCTTATAGTATTAAAATTTCTAAAGTTTGGTACGGTTTAATAGTGCACTATAAATTTATTTTGGAATATAAATTAAAACAATCAAAGGAGATTTGCGTTCAGTGTATTTAACGGAAGGAACAGGCTATACTGCATAATCTGAAGAAAAAACGTTGCATTTCTCGATCGTTTTTCCTGAATGATTCATTATCTTTCTTTTCGTTGTTTACAGTGCGATGAAATGTTAAAATATTCTTTAAAGTATATCGTTACTGTGTGCCCGGACGTGGAGAGCCCGTTTGTGAATATTGAGTTACGGCATTAAATACTTTCTCTTTTAACTTGTTTGTATATCGCGTAATTATAATTTGAAATATATAAGCTAATGTTTCATATGAGTGCGTTTATTTAATATTTTTACTTTAACTGCTTTTACAATTCAAAAGGATGTGGAAGGTTGAACTATACGTTTTGTAAGCTAAGAAAATATTCCGATTTAAATCCTCAACCAGGAGGCTTAACCCAAGCTGGAGTCGAAATTGAGACCTAATTTTTGAAGCTCTAAACAAGTGAGCCACGAGTCAGGTATCCTGAAATCTTAACCACAAAACACAAGGAGGCATACGCACATGTAGAGAAGTGGAATGTAAGCATTTCTATCCTGCAACCCGTGGATAGCCCCTGAATTACATCGAAATTCTAAACGCTTGCCTGTGATAGATTAAACAATAGCCTTGTAAACTCCGACGTAAAATCTATACCTGAGAGTCAAAGGAACGTACCTCCAATTTTATGCATTTATTATTTTTTTTATTGTACTCTTTACTAATTTCTTGAGCTCTAAAGGGACAGTTGACCTTAAATCCGTTCATTTCATTAGAAACCAAGATATTGATAGGAAAACAGTAGTAACTCCGTTTCCTTTGAGAGCCCGACTGTAGCAAATGTGATTTACTTCTACTTGGTTGTCAAATAGTTGATGCTTATAAGCGTAACTCCCGTGGCGTGTGAGTTGCAACTAGGTGGCTTTGAGTTAAAACCCAGATGTTTTAAAGTTACTCTATTATACTTCCTGTTCTATCAGTACAGGAAACAATAAATTTCGAATTGAGTTACTATTGTTAGAGGCTTAAGAATTGTTTAAGTACTGTTTTTTTAGTTGGTAATGTTTAGTTCTTTCTATACTTTTGTCTAAGAACATAATTTTGAAGAACGATATATACATATAACAACAAAATGTATAAAGCAGAGGAGATGGTAATCAATACACTTCCACCTCTAAGAAATCCCCGTTGCTTTGTATCGATGAGTTTAATTCCTACAGTGATACCGAATCTGACAGAACAAGAGGTGATTTCAGAAACAATTCACTCCAAAGTAAGAAGTAAAAAAGAGTGAAAAATGAAAAGATGCGGAAAAAGAATATGTGTAAAAGGAGACGGCTAGATGAAAAAACCTACATGAGAATGAAGTTCAAAAGGAAAAAATACTAAAGACTCCATGTAAAGATACCTGTAGCCTGCAATATAACAAGAAAATTCCTATCGAAATTCTAAGGGATGTTCACAGTGAGTTTTGGATTGAAGAGCGGTCATGGGAGTGTATGCTTTTTTTTTTTTTTTTTGATTGATTTATTTACGGACGCTCTTTAACATCTCAGGTCATCAGCGTCCCATCCAACTCAGGGCGTGAAACGGCCGACAAATTTTGCTCAGATGCCTCTTCTTTCAGGCTTGAGGTTCTTTTTCGTGCCGTAAATGTACGATACGGGACCCACGGCTTTACTTTCCTTCCGAAGGAAGCCATACTTAGGATTTTTACGCCCGAAAAAATCCATCGGTCCTGGCCGGGATCGAACTCGCGATCTTGGGTGTAGGAGGCAAGTATGGTAACCACTACACCACCAGGACCGACAAGGAGTGTATGCGACAGTTTGTAGTCATGTGATAAAAATTAGACCAATGTCACGCTCACAATCTCAAAATGGGTCTCGAAAAGACAAAATAAAACCATAAAAGGAACTGATATGCACGCCTGTAAGCCATTTTTCCTTAAAAATGTATCAGTTTCCCAAACCTTTTTGAAAAATTCATTGAACAAATCAACAGAAGTACAAATTGTGAACGAAGAATTACGAGGTCATTACACTCCAGCAAATAAGACACCTCAGATATGACTGAGCAGACTGAGCAAACATAACATATGTCGAAATATTCAGCTTACGAAAGCCATTATACCAGAGAAAAACTTCCTCAAAACACCTCGGTAACCATCAAAATATGAAGAAAATGTACAGACTTTATTATGAAGGGTGTGAAATAACCGGTAGGATACAGGCAAAGGGATGGTTATTCTACAAGGTATTAAATGAAGAATTCAATATGTCGTTTCATTAACCTGCCGTAGACACAAGTGACTTACTCAGTCGCCAGCGGATGCTAAAACTGAAGATGAAAGAATAGAGATAAGAAACTGTCAAAAAGAATATTATGACCAGGCTTCCAGGCAATATGACATTAAAAGGGCAGACAAATTACTTGCAAAGGAGAGTAAGAAACAAACTGATAATGGCTGATTGACAGAAATGTCTTGCTACGCCAATTTCACGAATACGCAGAGTTTCTATTTGAGTAAATTATGGACATTGAATTATACATTCACAATCCCGTATATCAACAAACTTGGTGTATGATTTGGGAAGAGACAACAGGAGGACGAGGAGGAAACGAAATGGCGTCTTGTCTATTTTCAGTTGTACAATGGCAGTGTATAGCGACGGTGGGGCTGAATCACTGACCCTCCGGACTGATAATTGTGTTGGGCAAAATCGTAATATCATGTTGGTGCTGATGTATATGTGGCCACTCCACAGAAGCACAAACCTGCAAGCGATAAGCACAACATTTTGTTATGAGGCCACACATAACAAGTTGTTATGGAAGTTGGTGGCGTCCACAGTGTCACTGAAAGAGCCAGAAATAAAATTCCTGAAGAGCAACAAAATTAGCTCGCAACGACCGGATATTTCATTCGAAAATGTACAACTAAGACACCCATAAGAATATATAAATTGAAATTGAAGCACTTTTTAAATTTCAGTTATTTAACATGTGGAACAGGGCATTTTTCACCAAAGAGAAAACACAAAGAAGGACTGAGCTCTCCGATTTCGTCTGTAATCTGACTGCAAGGGAGAAAAATGAATTGGACATACTGTACACAACAATAAATTTGAAGAAGATTTTACATCAATTGATTTGAGGCGAAGTAGGCGGAAGATCATTACGTTTTCTGAGCAGCTACCTATCTTAGGGGAAATGAAATAAAAATCAGCAGTGGTAAATATCCAGATCTCATGCAATTGTTACCATGAATGTCAACTGCTCTCCACTGAACTTCCCCATGGTGACAATGAACCAGATTATCCAGAATCTGAGTGACTTAAAATTAAAATTAATTTCTGAAGTTTCCTAGTACATATAGTGCTACCAAAATAATTGTATAATTTTATGAACGTTCATTAGAACTGAATCTGCACAAAATTTCCTGTGCGTCAAAGAAAATCAACATTTTAACGTGTTCTCAATTTTCCAACCTAAGCATGCATACTAGTCACAAAATGTAATGGCCAATGAAGGTCAATCAATTTCTGAGCGTAGCGGCGTTGCCAAACTAAGTGGGTACGTATGGATAAGAACTCTACACATCATAGCAAGCCTAAATGACCAATTCGGAAAAGTCGACACTCGCTCCATACTCGGGAGAGTATACATTTTTAAAAATGGGTATTTCATATTTTTTACTTTGACCATGCAACACTTTACGTTTATGTATAAAGAAGCCACTTGGACTAACTTCTTGTTTCATTTTAAGCAAAAGCGAACACAGGCACACATAACTAAACTCAATCGTAATGAATGGCTCTTCTTTATATACGCATTTTAAAACATTACAACTTTGCTTAGTATGCAGGGTAACGAGAATGAATCAACGACGAATATCCCACTAAGGCCGCATAGTGCAATCATTCTCAGAAGTTTTAAGCACTTTCTTTTTATGATCTCCCCGCATGGTATTTAAACATTTTTTGAGAAAGTCTGCTCTCTCAATTATTACAGTAGCGTAACTGATAACACGATGGGACGAAGGCTACATAGGGTTGAAAGCAGTCTGGAGCACGCTCCGCACTCACATACGATTAAGTTTGTGGCTGCTTTAATCTCTTCTACATTTTCCTTAAGTGGTAAAATATTTCACTGAATGTTTTACCACAGGAATAAATAATGCTCTTTAATTTTTATAGTCCGTTAGGATATACCAGTATTTGAAACGTAGCTTACGAAGGAAACATTTCCAGCATTACTAAATAGCTGAAATGAAGCCATATAAATTTTCCATTCCCTTGAAGTAATACTGAAGGCAATGGTGTAATTCATTTCCCTACACCATTCAAATTTGGGTTCATACCCAGCAGCGGCGGTCGGAACGCTCGAAAATCGATAGCTTAAGTGCATGCTTCATATTGGGGTAGAGATGAAGTCACATTGGAGCTAGAAGTGAATTGAGTGGGTGAGAGAACCGGTGTGAATGTTATTATTAAACCTCTCTCTATAACGCTGTGAATAAGTACATTATCATGGGGGAAAAGATTGGCAGTTTAGCACAGGGTATCTGTGTTTTTCTTTCAGGTAGGTGACTGATTTCTACAAAGTTTAGTAACCATTCATTATAACGGAGCTTCTTATGTTCTGCTTCACTACAAAAAGGTATAAAACGTCAGTGACTCTGAGCTCATTTGCTCCAGTGTAAAAACTGTTGTATTCATATTCGGTATAAAAATTAAATAGTCATTAAGAGCATCATTAAATTCCTAACCTATAAAAAGAGTTACAGTAATGTAACGTTAATATGTCAAATTTAACATTCTTAGATTTTAAAATATATTTAAAAGTTGTTACATACATACAATTAAACTTATTAGTTTAAAGAAATTGTTCTCAAATCTTGATTCTACTGAGTGCAATTATATAACAAAAACCTTTACTACCACAACTTAAGTATTTTCAAGGAAGGAAACAATCACATCTTGGACACAGTCGAAGATGTGAAAAAGCTGTCTCAACTTCAAAAACTCAATTTTTCCTATTATTATTGCTACTATGAATTATTCATAGATAGTTTCTATGTAATAAAATGTTCTATAACATTGGTAAACCTTATAAAAGTATAACCAAAAATTAAATAAAACAATAATCTATAAATTAGCATGGACAAGCACTTTTTAAGTTTAGCATTCATATTCTAGTGCGGAAGAATATGTGCACGCATCTGAGAAGCCAAAGTGCAGATCATATTCTTAAAATGTGACAATCCAGAAAGTATAGGCTTCTACGTGAATTCACAAGGAATATAAATGTAATAGACCTCGTTTTCAAATATTAATGTATTTTATACCACTACATCATGAAATGATATCCTTTCCCAATTTATCATTTCATCTCATATATCAACAGTGTCCACCGTCTGTGATGTCTTAATAGTAAAAACGGGCATTAAACACTACTCAAAAAAACTACAACATGTAAAGGCGAATGATTTGCTAAACAAGACATTCCAGATGAAAAATCACCAAAATTACTGCCTTTTACACAAGTTTCTTTATTTATAAAGACGTAGACCTCCAACCTATTTACATACTTAAAGAAATCTAACAATAGCTCATTTTAAAACTCATATCTTGGCGAATATAGTTTATTATATTTATTAGACGTATTTACTCTTAATATTTCAGGTCGTCAGCTTCCATGCAATTCAAGGCGTGAAACAGTGGATACATTTTGCTCGGAGGTCTCTATTTTCACATTTGAGGATTTTACGTGTCATAGATATATCACATGGGACCCATTGCTTTACTTCCCTTCCAAAAAGGAAGGCATACTTAGGATTTTAGACCCGAAAAAATCCATCGACCATGCCCGGGAATGAACCCGCGATCTTGGGTGTACGAGGCAAGCATGGTTATCTCTAGACCACCAGGATCGACTGGCGAACATAATGATTATATAATCTTCATTTACGAGGATAGAAGTAAGTTTGATTCATGCACGGTTGAACGATTTCTCCACAGAGACAACGAAAAAATACAAATAATGCATAAGTGAAATTCTAATCACAAAAAATAATTTCTAATCTTGACCCAAAGTAAATGAATAGGGACAATAATAATTTAATACCTGGAAGTAGAGTACTTATGCGTGTCTTCCATGCTAATACCTATCACACAGCCAGCACTCTCAAGCTAAAGTAGTACAGATGACTTCCCGCTTGGCCCCGCTAGATCTGTGTTTAACAAAGTTATTTTTCAAAGGAGTTCTTATTTTAGAACGCCAAAATGATCTTTACACATTTTTATCATTGAGAAAGAGAGAAATATCAGAATATATTCTTGTTTTTACTATTTTCATGGGAAGTTAGTAAAATATACAGTAACTAATTTACACCCCGGTTGCAACTTCATATTAAATATTGAAGTATATATTTTAAAACACATTTCTGGTATGTCTTTTCTGGTCTATGTCTTTCGAAATTGTTGATATTCACCGATATCAGACAAATTTATGGTATTAAAACAAAAAAAAAACAAAAATAATGAACTTGAAGTAAAACGGACTTCATATATACTAGTAATATGTGTGCAAGATGATGCATGTTCAGTTTCGCCTTCAGCGAATAGAAGGTGACGCGCGACGAACAATATGCAGCTCTGAAAGTCTGCTTTCATCTCAACAAAACTTCAGCTGAGGCCGAGGGGAGAGTTTGCTATTCTTTATAACATAGTTCGAAGAGGTTTTAAAATGTTTAAAGAGGGGGGAGGCAATCAGCTTCAGTTTGTGCTCTAACAGATTAAAAAAAAAAAAAAAAAAAAAACATCGCTGCTGTCATTGTGAGATGGGATCTTCAAATAACATTGAAAACACTTTCAGAAATCCTGAAAATTTCCCTGGATGCCACCTTAACGCTGAAACTGAAAAGTTGCATATGAGACGTGTTTGTGCACGGCGGGTTCCAAGACTGCTGAACAAAAGGAAGTTTGCGTCCAGGTTTATGAAGGTGATGTTACAGGAAGATGCGGAGTTTCTTTCAAAGGTAATCACTGCTGATGGAACTTGGCTACTTCATTCCGATCCTGAGATCAAACAGCAAAGCTCTGTGTGGAAATCTTTATCATCACGAATGATATATACTCATAACTGTAAGTGGACAGTACTACAGATATGTCCTGAAAATCATAAGCATTGGGCCGCAACTGAATGCTGCACCAGGATAATGCACGGCCGCATCGCAAAGGTTGTTTTTGAATAAGGCATAAAAATCAATGTGGAGTATGTCTCTCACCCTCCTGAAGTACCCATTTAGTCCCGTACGATTTTTTGCCTTTGCCCCAAATTTAAGAAACACCTTCGTGGGAGGCATTTTCCATCATCAGAAATTGGTGAATAACCTATAAAATGGTCTTTAGCATGTCTTATATGACAGATGCATTGTATCCAACACGGAATACTTTGATAGGGATTGTAAAAATTATGAGATATTTAAAAAAGGTAGGATTATTTTTATTGAACAGTTTTATACCAAAAGAATCCAACTTTTGCTGAAGCGCGCGCGCGTGTGTGTGTGTGATTTTTCACATAAGTGATGTGATTAAAAAGTTTCTTTAAAATGCTTACTATTTAAGTTATCAAGTAAGGTAGATAATAGTCAGATACAATGATTATCCGGACCAATACTGCGAAAATACTACGAATGCAACCTACAATGTTGATTTTTATATTTATTAGAAGAACGAGATGAATATTCTGCATATTTCATAAATGTTATACTTAATGTTCTAGAAAGGAAAACATGCATGTAAAACAAAAGAATTATGGTGGGCTCTTTTTAAAGTAATATGGTTCTCCTTATGAATTCGATGTGAGCAGGATATTAATATAATCAGGCAATGGTGTATACAATGTCAACATTTAGATTCAGAGGAATCATGAACGACTTAACCTCTTATAACTCCAAGAACAGGAAATTCTTTGTATTTTTAGAATGCATGGTTTTGTTTATAAACCTGGAAGGGGTCAAGGAGAGCAATTTTTGAACCCCAATGCTCACAGAAATATATGATAAATCAATGCTGTTTCACAGTAAGGTGCACTTTGTTCAGAGTAGCAGCAATTAGAAAGCTATTAAAATGAGGATGCATTAAGGTACTCGCATACTCCAAATCCTTCCGTTCCTTAATCCACAAAGAATGTACTGCAGGTATTTTTAAACAGTCGCTACACATAAGAAAGGGGGAAAGCAATAATAATAAGAAACGCAGAACCCAAGTTTTTCCATTTACTGAAATGTCCTCCATTCCCCAATACTTTAGCTGAATCATTATGAGCATGAATAACACACACTATAATGATATTGCATAAAGTATAAGCCTTCTTCTTTGACAACCTAAGAAGAGCTTTTAGGTGCTTAATATTACATATGGATGGGTACACCACAATCCTTAAGTTTTCCATGTTAATATCTTTAAAATGGCATCAAAACATAAAGCTTACATAACAAGAACGTCTCTGAAAACTAAAAATAGGTATGAAGCAAATGCTGCTATTTGTTTCATTGTTACGTTATTATTTACATATCAATATAAAGTCACCGATTTTGCAGGTAATGTATATAGGAACAATTCAGTGATACTGAGTACTCAAAATTGGCCTAAACACGTAAAAAACTCAAATTTATCTTCCAACAGAATTGACACTTCATTAAAATTAAAATAAAGTTGAAAATAGCAGACTGTGAGAAATGTTCGTTACATAAATTCAACAACATCCTTGAAAAATAAGCGATGTGAGAGGAAATTGAGGATGTCATTTGTTACTTTTGCTATCAGTTATGTATTGTATATTGTGAGAATTTCGACTCATTATAAAATAAGTATTAGGGGAAAGTGGAAGATTGCATACCAGAAAAATGGAACAATACATGAATTAATATTCCAGTAGGTAAATTTCTCAGGAACAAACTTACGTGGCTAACAAACACGGATATTTAGGTTGAACTGAAGAGTGAAGATATTGCAGATATGTGACGTAAATAGTCTGAGTACCGCCCATACCTCATGGGCCCCCTTATGGGCAGGAGGTGTAGTAACCCCGAGGTGCCTAAACACACTTGCCTGGGGATATATCCGAATCCCGAACCAGAGCCGAAGGGGTGCATGAAATGAAACCGGAATACCTGACGTCCTTCCTGAGTATAAAGTCTTAACCCGTGAGTACACGCAGTACCTCTAAGTTGACTTTATGGGTGAGCGTCGTATGGTATTTCAATGTTCAGCTAATGACAAACACTTGAAGGGTCTCATTGTTCAGCCACGTGTACTGGTGTCAGTTTATTGATGAGTTATGCTCGACATTCCCATGCGAGCGTGTATGCAGTATTAACTTCGTACGTTTTTAGTAAATGTTTCTGTGTTAGTGGTGTCTTCCAGTATTGCATACATACTTTGTATCAAACCATGGCATATTCACATGAGGCAGAACAGGAGAGAATTGTACGATTATTAAAGAAAGTAATGACTGAAGATTACGATGACGGGAAATTCGAATTTGAAGAAATGCAGGATCCAGATGCAAGAATGACATGGACACAGAACAAAAGGTACCTAATGACGAAACAGAAATAAGTTAATCTGGCGGAAGCAGTCGGTAGAGACGATACAACATGGAAAACCGTGCGCCACCAAAAAATTCATGCATGCACTGTCATGATATTTTAACCTGATTAGAAGCACATAGCTCTTATTTGTATTAATATATATAAACTACAAAAAATGCATGGTTGACATTTGCTTTTAAATGTGTATTAGAGTGGTTGTTAAACATGCTGTTTTATTTCCTAACACTCCTCTATTACAATTCACATTTTAAAAGCGATGAAAAAAATATAAGGGTCTGTGATACCAGCTACGTGTATCGCCGGGTTAACCACTTTGGGGGAATCTCCCTGGGCAGACTGACAGAGCTGTTCATGGAATTAGTATGAATCTGCTAGAGAAAATTAACTCCATACGAGCAAGATTTTGAAAGGATTTAAGCAAGCTACTTATTCTGATCAGAGAGTCTCGCCACATATGCGAATACATTTAATTTTGGCTGTAAGTCAGGCGGGCTACACAAGTCGGAATGTTCCTCGAAAACTATTGCTTTGGTCTTGAGTCTCACGACACTCAATGTTGTTTAAACAGTGAAGGAAACAAAAGTTAACAAACAAAAGAGATTAAGAATATTTAAAAATGAGCCAATAATCAGCTTTGAAGAATCAAACACATTCCTGGAATATGATGATCCAATTGAAAATAATACACGAAGACGGAGCTACGTGTTCCGGCCGTTACCACCTCATGCTAGACGGAACCGCTGTGCTTATCCACGAGTCATCTGTCAGAGGTTCAAGTCCTAGATTTGTGGGCACCATTCAATCATATTCAGCTTAACGGGATTACTTCGTATGAAACCAGCTGGAGAAAATGGCGTACAGATAGAAGAATTTTGAATATCCCACATTTCAAGGGAAGCATAAGAGGATTTCTCGGAGACCGTCAGCTTCCGCACTAGACAAATGGAGATCACAGATAAAAACGGCTACAGAGGGATGGCATATAAAAATTCAAAAATATCTATTAATATACTCTCTTAACTTTAATGGACGTCCAGAATTTGTGGTTCGATTATTTATTGTTAATAATTGCAATTAACAGAAACACTGTTGTGCACAATTATGTTTAGAACACTAAAAATTATAAAAAATACATTCTGCAAAATTAAAATAAGCTTCTTTTATTTTCCAAGAGCGCCATATTCATTGCTATATGCATTTACAAAAATTTATAATTTTATCCAAAGACACAAGATTAAAACATTTATTTTGCTTATTTGGTTCATTGTGTATAATAAAACTTTTGGAAATAAGATTTATGAATTTGGTAAAACTTTTATTTTAATGTACCTGTAATTATGCCATGTATTGGAACATATAGTACACAGTATGAGCGTTAAATAGTTTTCAAATTATCAAATATTTACTTCTTGAAACAATATTTCAAAATGTAACGAATTGCAGGGAATCCTGCAATCAAAGAGAATTTAAATTTTATCTTGTCTTTTATTTTCTCCACGATTCATCAGATTCCCGACTTATAACACATTCTTGCAAAAACATTCCTTAGATGTTTGTCCTGTACTACACCCGATGGTTACTTCTACATAGGTCATATTACCGCATCAACCTAACAACTAACATAATGGTTCTAAATGACTCCAGGATAACACATTCAAAAATGAAAAGATAAAGGGATCAGACATAATAAAATGAATCGCTATGTAACCTTCTTAACAGAGAAAAGCATTAAATTACGAGAGTAAGTGAGAAAGTAAGGTTCACTAATTTTTGTAGGTGAATGGGCAAAGATATTTGTAATTGTGTGAAACGTGTTATTCATACCCATTAGTTAGAAACTGCAGCCCTGGATGTTTCTGCACTTCATCTTTGACAGAGTGGAAGTAGTCTACTCCACAGATTTTTCCCCCCGGTTTTCCAAACAGATGAATGTCGTTTATAAAAAATTTGTCCGAGAGACCAATTGTAGTACTCGACCTTCTGTAAAATAATGGCATAATTTTTGCACCTATTAGAGATATCACATCCGTTATATTCTGACACATTCCATCAATGATTCTTTACAGATTTCATATTTTATGTCCACACAAATCGAATAACTGCATACACTTTCTTCCTTGAACACTCATTCAGTACCCTTGCCACATTGCAACTATCGCTATGTCTGTGCTCCGCTGCATTGGCCTGTGTCACTCTACGTTACCTGGCAGTAGGATTACGTACTAGCGAATAAACACGTTGAAGCAATCTACCTCCCTTTGTTATGGAGTAACACAATAAGAAACTTACTTTGTGACTTACCCCAGTGCGGGTTCAATCCCAGGATCGATGGATTTTTTCGGGTGTAAAAATCCTAAGTATGGCTTCCTTCGGAAGGGAAGTAAAGCCTTGGGTCACGCGTCGTACATTTACGGCACAAAAAAGAACCTCAAGCCTGAAGAGGCAAGAGGCCATTGGGCAAAATTTATCGGCCGTTTCACGCCTTGAATTGAATGGGACGCTGATGGCTTGATATGTTAAAGAGAGTCCGTAAATAAACCAAATCAACTTGCCTTAGCAGATAGAGAGTATCCTGAAACTCAGGTGAAGTTACTGGTTGCTGTTATTATTGCACACAGAATGTTACTCTCCTAATTGCATTGTGCATTCCAGGGCTATACTGATATAGTCTATTCTTAATCTTACTTAGTTTTAAGCCGAACCACCCTCATTGCTTAAAAATGTACTCAGTAAGCAATTGTTTAACTCCCAGCATATTCAAGTTGTGCACACACACGCATATCACTTTATAGCACTATAGTTCGGTCCTAATAGTTTAGTGGTAGCTCTTGTAGACCCAAAGCCGAGGGTTCAAACCGGCCAAGGTCTATGAATTTTATTTAGGGCGTAAAAATCTTAACTATGTCTTTCCTCGAAAGGGAAGTAAAGCCGTTTGTCCCATGTCATAGATTTTACTTGTCATGGCACATATAAGAGCCTCAAACTTGAAAGAAGAGGCCTCTGAGCAAAATTTTTCACCGTTTCACGCTCTGAATTGAATGAAACGCAAACGACCAGAGATGCTAATGAGCGTATTTAAATAAAAATCTAAATAATAATAATAATAATAATAATAATAATAATAATAATAATAATAATAATAGCGGAACTACAGTTATGTGTGATAGTCGATAAATATCAAGTAAGTTAGGCATGTAAGTTAGGCTATGGGTACTAATATTCCAGTATTTGGCATCATTTCGCATATTATGAATCTCAGTATGAAGAATATCTGCATTTTCTTTTAAGCTTCATTGCAGAACAGGTATATTTTTCTAGCGTGAAGTTGGTATTAATTAATTATAATTCAAAATATCAACTAAACAATTAACTATGTGGATAAATGAATTGATTCAAATTTCACACAGTGTATGGCCCAAATATATATCCGGGTAGTAATATTAAAATCATAATTAGCAATGAATTGCTAACCGTAGTTTCATCCTGGAACATGGGTGCCTCCTCAAGGAGAATCAATTTATTTTTTTACAGAGCACAGAGTGACAGGTAGTAAGCTCGCTGCCTCCATCGTCATCTGCAGGAAACTAAGGCATTACTTGGACTTGAAACAATCGATAATTTTGTCCGGTACCTTATTTTCAGGTGTGCAGTTCTTTAACGTGTCGTACATTTACGACATGGGACCCACAGTCCCTCCCAGAAGACAGGCACTCGACATTTTGATCAACCTCTGCCGCTAATCTTTGATTTAGAGTAGAGCGATTCACCCCTAGACTAGCGAGTCCGACATTTATTAACAATAATAAAAATTCAAAACACTAAACAAATGCAAAAGAACTTAAAATTTTGAGCAAATTAAATCGACGTTTTATATGGATGGAAATGTACAGTCTTACAAACACACAACATGATTAATACGTGTGCAAACCAGGGTTCAATTTAAATTTTGATATTACACGAAAAATACAGTGTAGAAATTTTGAAATTTTGAAATTTCCAAATTTTCTGTATATCATTATAGCATTTTTCTGCAAAAGATAGGCCATTAGTACGTTTTATCACTAGTTTTAATTATCTATATATATTAGTCTCAACTTTGTCTTGGATTCGCTTTAGAACATGTCGTTTTGAGGATGGTGCAATGCTATGTTTAACTATAGCAGTTTCTGTTGTATTTGCTGTAAGCTACCGAAAGAGTAAATATAACCCCTAGTATAATAAGCACGAGTTTTAAAAGTTGAATTGCTGGACAGGCAGCTTTTGAACTAAAAGTTCGTCAGCATTATACGCACCAAGGGGGAATTTTGAATTTTGCTCATATGAAATGTGCAACACTTGAATCTTGCAGTAGAATTAGCCCATAATATCACATTGAGAACCGACTTTTAGATCGCGAGCATTATGTTTTATTAATTTGTAGCATCAAAGTTTCAATCAGGTTATCATTACAGGTGGAAAGAGCAAGGAAGGTAATTCTCTAGGCCCCCTTTAGCGAACTTACTAGCTCTGTACAAAAACTTCAAATGTGCTTAGCAAGAAGCTTTAGTTTGTTTTATTTAAGGACGTTCTTTAACATCTCAGGTGATCAGTGTCACATTCAATTATGGGAGTGAAACGGCCGATAAATATTGCTCAGTGGCCTATTTTTTAGGCTTGCCGTAAATCTACGACACGGGACCCACGGTTTTACTTCCCTTGCAAAGTAAGCCATACTTAGAATTTTTAAGTCCAAAAAAATCCATCGGCGATGGCCGGGATTGAACACGCAATCTTAGGTTTATGAGGTCATTATAGTTACCACTAGACCACCAGGACCAAAGCATTACAAGAAAAATTTTCATACTACAAATATATTGATATTGACGATAATATGCTATTAGCACGTCCAAATTATTTATACATATACATTGATAGATCCTTGGGGTAGTTAGGAGTTAGTATATGTATATCTGATCATCGAATTATCTGATGACCCACACGGCGACTGCATCGGCCGATAAGCCATACTTCAAAGTCATTCTTCATATTTACACAAGTCGGAACGGGCTTGTGGTGTACACCGAATTGCCACCCAGTGTCGTTTGAACAGTGAAGAAAACAACACGCATTCCCCATCGAGTGTTTGTTAATGATTCTTAAGTAGTACGGGTTCGCTCATACTGTCCGGAGATTTGAAGAGAAATTCGCAGATTAAACAGTTCTAAGTCGTAATGCCACACACTTTAGACGAACTAAAGGATAGCATCCATCAAGGAATCAAGTCAATATCTCAAAGAGAATTAATAGCAAAAAACGGGTAAACTCATGAGCAAATGTCATATATGTGAGAAAAATGAAGGCAGGCAGTTTCAGTAAAATTTTTTTTTAAATAGTGTTTAACGTCCGTTTTTCTACTGAGGCAGCACAGACGGTGGACACTGATGATACATAAAATGAAATTATATATTGGGAAAGGATTTTTTTCAATGAAAGAAATGTTCCTGGCCTAAGTTTGGGGTACCTTCCCGGCATTTACCAGTTGTGCGGACTGAGGAAAACCTGAAAAAAGCCCAGTCAGGGAGAATGGTCTTGGGGGAATAGAAACCTAAACCTCCCGCTCACGAGTTCGCGCCTTAACGACCTCGGCCACCCGTGGCGGGGAGTAAACCCTTGCGTGACATTGATGAGTATGTATAATTTTTTAAGTGCATGCGAGTATATTATACTGTCACACCGACTCTTAGAGTAGCCGGGCTGGCCGTGAGCAATGGGTTGTTTGGCGATGCAATCCCCGCCGTTACGTCAGTTATCAGATAATTGATGACCCTATATATTCGACTAATGCTAATGAATTTTCTTTTAATCAAGCCATAGCTCGGAAATATTTATTTTAGATTTCTTGGTCGTATAGATCAGAAGACCTAACGCTTAGCTCTTTAGTTATTTTTCGCTTGAGCACGAAGTTTATTTCTTAAGCGATGTGTAGCGCATTCATTTTCTGGTCATGGTTGATTTTATGTACCAAATTTGTAAAATTACTTACAGTATTACCAATTGATACATTTGTTACAGCTTATTTATAGTTCGGAATAAAAGAACAGAGGGATAAAAATATACTACTGTTACCACTAGTACTACCACCACTATAGTACTAGTACTACCACTACCACTAATACTACTATCACCATTACTACTACCAATACTACCCCTACCATTACTACCACCAGTACTTACCAGTACTGCTACTAGTACTACCACCACCACCATTACTACTACTACTACTACTACTACTACTACTACTACTACTACTACTACTACTATATAAATCGTGATTTTTTTAAGTTAAAACTAAATCAGTTAGATATAGCTGTTCTAATTATAGATAAAAAGTAATAATTGTTGTTAAATGTTGGTGTGTAACTAATATATAGATAGAACTACTTGTTTGTATTTTAGCATTTAGAGTTCACTTCCTTAACCATTAATTGCAACAGTTTTTTCATTATATTCTACAATAACAAGTAATTTTAGGCAGTACTCTGCCCTGCAAGACGAATATTGAATATATACAGGATGAGGTATTTATAGTGTCGTGGCCATTTTTCTCCAAAACAAACTGAGGGATAAATGTATGAATGTCATTTCAGGTCAACTTGATTTTTTCAAATGAAATGGAATATTTTCTTTTCCGGGGATGCAAATAGCATTCAGTTTTCAGTATAAAAGTTCTAGTACATCTATCAGCTAGGGGTGTTAAAAATGGTGTGATATTGGACAAATAAGACAGCAAATGTTTTATACTCACTTTTACTTCTGTCCCTTTTATTTTGTTATTGCTATGAAGCAAACTAATTTGCTTTCACAAAGGAGCCCATTTGTTGAGATCGGTACACAAACGACTGCTCATCATTGACAATTCAAACCTCCAAACACATTACTCTCAGCCAGTTCACTTCGGTTTTCAATCATGGATGCTCGATACACGACCAAAGAGACGATCGATATGATTTACATTTGTGGCAAAACTCATGAGCAGCTTGCAACTTATACGGAGATCGATTTTCTGAAAGGAGGCAGCCATCTTTTAGAAATTTTCAACGACTTGCAAACTTACTCTCCGAAACGGGAGGTGTAGCACCAAAAAGCACCGTCGAATGAGAAGTGCTAGAAGTAAGAATTCGTAAGTCACTGAATTAGCTGCAGTTGTCACTAATCGTCACCAAAATTCCCGTCAACTGGAACTTGATTTGGGAATCTCTCAAAGGAGAGGGAGATTAATCGTCACAAATATCATCCATGTCACATTTGCCCTTCATGGGAATGATTTGTAGAAGCGAGTTGAATTTTGCAAATGGCTCTACTACAAATACAAAACGGTAGCTTTTTCAACATAGGTAAATTGAATCGAGTAAAGTAAAAGTAAGTGAAAAACATTTGCTGTCTTAATTATCTAATATTACACCACCTATCACCCCTAGCTGATAGATGTACTAGAACTTTTAAACTGAAAATTGAATATTCTTTCCATTTCGGAAAAAAAAATATACCATTCCACTTCAAAAAATCAATTTGACCTTAAAATGACATTGAGAATGACATTTCAAAAACGAGTTAAGGTCGTTATCTTATGTACCCCTAAGAGCACTTCAAATATTTATCTAAAGCATTTTTTGATTTTCCCCTTCGTTTGGGAAGAAAATGGCCGCGACACCATAAATGCCTGACTCTGTATATATGCAATAACTTAAATAAAGCATAGTTAGCTCTTAGATATTTACATTGTTTGTAGGGAATATAAAATTCTTATTTTTACGCTTATTAATATACAATGCAGCTATTTTTATAAAATGAATTCATTCTTGTTAACTTGAAGAGAGACGTGTTTTTCAAGGTAAAGAAAAAAGTAATGTGTATGTGTAATTGTAACACTTTTAAATTTTTACGTCACCTGTATGTCTTACAAGTAGAAGTCAGCAAATTTCGTACTAAATCATAAAAGTAATAATCGTAAAAATGTTTAAAGATTACTAAGGCTATTTAACTAAGCCTTTGTTTAATAATTTAATTGATTTTTTCTAATTTTAATTTTGACGAGTCTAAATGTACTTTATATGGCAAAAGGCAATACCTACCGTCTACCTACCTCCAGTGGTATAATCATATTTTGTCAAGTTGGGAGTAGACGTTATTTGAATAATACTGAACAATATAGATTGATAAAGCTATACTTTTAATAGTGTTAAACGCCCATTTTTATCACGAGGCACCACAGGCTGTGGACACTGGTGATACATGAGATGAAATGATATATTGAGAAAGGATTTAAGGAAGAAAACGTTCCAGGACTAAGTTATGGGTAACTCCCCGGCATTTGCCATTTATGAGGACTGAGGAAAGCTTGGAAGAAACCTTAGTCAGGGAAGACGGTCCTGGTGGAATTTGAAACCCAGACTTCTCACCCACGAATCCTCGCCTTAAAGACCTCGGTCACCCGTGGCGGTTTTGATTCATAAAGATAGAGTGAGCCGTTATTCTGTATCGTAGATAAGATTTGCAATAATTATAATAATAATTATTCTAGGCTACTGATATGATAAAGTTTGGCAAAGTCAGAAGTAATTTTTTTTTTCCAGGCCCAACTAGTATGCCGGAATTTCTTTGTATAATCTTGTATAACGGAATTAATAGTTTCCATCTTCGGATAGTATGAAAATTCCACTCAGGCAATTGCATCATAATGAGATATAAAATGCAGGATAACCTTAATGACCTCTTCTCATCCCACTGAGTGTCTGTTGTTGTTACTTTCGTGTAAACAGTAACAAAGTACTAAGAGTAATATTTCTCCAGTGTTGTCAAAGAATAAAATATTGAGCACAAGCTATGAATATTTTCTGTTTATCGTATTATTAAGAACATCTGAGGGCGTCTTAAATTAAGAGAGTATTAACTCTTACTCCCACTGGCGATTTCCGTTAGCACTTAACAGGTGTTTTAAGAGATTGCAAAAATATGATAATATTTTTCCCTGAGAAAACTATGATGCACTGCATTCCTCGTGTGTATCACAATAACGTAGCCTAATTAAGCAGTTTATAACTTTTATTCTAATAACCACTACAAAAGGCAGCGTTGTCACGTTTATGATCCTTTCATCATACTAAAATGTGGAAATCATTAAATTATTAAAACCATGATTTTGTGCAGGTTTCCCCCCCCCATTCTTTTCTAAATGTATATGTATACATATTAGTGTACACTTACTCAAATAATAAATGGCCACCTGTCGGAAAGGAAGAACAAACACCTCGTGCCTCCGAATTTAATCGAAGACGCAGGCAGGTTCCTATAAGCGATGCTATTACATGTGATTGCGAGCAATATTGCCATAAATGATATTTTTTCTTTAGGAAAACGATAAAAGTTTACTTTTTCCATTACAGCCGTAAATGTAAACCGCCACGGGTGGCCGAGGTAGTAAAGGCGCGGACTCGTGAGCGGGAGGTTTGGGGTTCGAATCCCGCCAGGACCGTCCTCCCTGACCAAGGTTTTTTCCAGGCTTTCCTCGGTCCTCATAAATGGCAAATGCCGGGGAGGTACCCTAAATTTAGGCCTGGAACGTTTCCTTGCTTAAAAAAGCCTTTCCCAATATATTATTTCATCTCATGTATCACCAGTGTCCACTGCCTGTGGTGCCCCAGTAGTAAACACGTGCGTTAAACACTATTTAAAAAATGTAAATAACTATTGATTTTTGTTGATTAAATGGAACACCGTCAGACGCTGATTCATACCACAACAGCACACTGAAAATAACAGCTTGACGTTCATGTCTCAAAATGCCATGGAAGTTGAAGAACGATGGATAGATGTTGTGTATGAAGAAATCTGGGTTGGAACTCGCAATTTTATTTTTATTATTTTTTCGTTATTTGTATGGCCAGCAATCCAGTAAGAAGTTTAATTTTTAAATTTAAGAGGAAGTTTTAATGCTTATAGTATTAAAATGTACATTGCTGCTTTAAGACCTTTCCACCGTGACTTTGAAAATAAGGTTTACTTTTGAGACACGGTTGGTTCCTATTAAATATTAGAATAAGCAACATATAAAAGTACTTAATACCCAGTGCAATATCCTCCATGCTCGAAAAACTTATTAATTCTTCTCGGCATGTAGTCTACCAGCCGGAGAAAATAATTTAGCCCTTCTTAGAGGGAATACCACGCATCTTCAACCCTGTGCATAGCTCGACACTGAGAGTTTGGAAGATTGGAATTTCGAAGTCTCCTTTATTTCTGCTCAAACGTTCTCAATAGGGATTAGATCAGATGATTTGGGGAGATATCACCGAGACATCCTCTTGATTAACAAATCAAACTATCCTTGGCTTGTGAACTATGGCTATCTTGCAGGAACAGGACTATTCCATCGCAATACCTTTCTTAGGTCGTGAAGGTATGCTCTGTCCACGAGCAGCCTCAGACGATGAAAACCGCGCCTTAATCAAAGCTAACACAGCGGTGCGTCCAGTCTGTCCACCAAGGGCAGTCATATCTCAATTAAAAAAGTATGTCAACAGCAAGCGGTCCTGAGAGTCGAAGTATTATCCTTTAGTTCGATCAGTCGCTGAGACGGGTAGTAGGGGCTTTCTCTAGAATAGGATAAAAATAATACTAGCATTCGTAGTGCTGAACCACACCCAACATTTTGGTATATTAAATACTATGATAGAAAGTATTATAAATATACCGAATAGTCTTTTATTTCAATGAAATGATCAATCACATGTGTTTACTTTCTTAATCGGTGGAAGAATATTAGCATTGAAAAAAGGTTGTTTATATATAATTTATTTTAAAATGATACTTTAAATAGAAGATTCGTGATTCGCACTTGCACAGATTCCAAAATCCTTTCCATTTAAGTCATGTAAGTCACTCGGCCACAGCTGCAATTTACCTTAGGGAGGACTGGCGTCGTCTTCATGTACTGTCACTTCCCCTCTGAAATGCGTCTTCTGTAGTGGTTTTGTTTACATGGGCACTTAGCCATATTTTGTCATCCAAGAATGCGACTATTTTTATTTGCGTAAGTCTGCCACAAAACATGTTGCATATCTTGATCAATAATTAGGCTTATTATTCGAAATCTAATCCTTCTGCATTATCAGTTATTGAAAACACGACAGGTTCTTCACTTTCCGTCTTTCGGTAACGGTTCTCTATTGCTTGTACATCTCTCATAAAATTGAGTCAATGTCTCTTATAATCAAATTTTTTTCAATAAATTGTCTATAAAATCACGAAATCTCATTAACACCTTTTCTCTAAAGAGTATTCCCAGATTTTACTCTTCCTTTAAGTTCAGACCAAACATGTTCAATGGGATTTAAATGCATTGGTAAGGCGGTAGTCACAAAACCTTGTGCCCATGTTGAAAATCTAACTGGTTTACCGCTTTACTTTTTTCTTTGTTTCGTTTAGTTCTGATTAGGTGCAGAAGCTGTACCTTCGATTTAAACATTTGTTCAGACATCGGAATGATTTTTTTTTTTTTTTTTTTTTTTTTTTACTGTAAGGTAGCTGCTAAACTAGATGCTCTGGCTAGTGCTGAACTGAGACTTCGAGGTGTGGCGCATTATCCATCATTATTACAGAAGGCTCCTCCAAGATTTTCAAAACATCTTTAAACCGATCTTCGAACAGCCTTCCAGTTATGGCATCGCGGTAATCTGCGGGAGACTCAATCATATCGATGTATAATGAGGAGTACTTCTGGTATAAATTCGTTTCTTCTGCCTGCATGTAGAGTTATAATTATCTGCCCTTCCCTGAAGAAAACTTGCTATCGCAAACTTGTGTGCCATCGATCCATTGCCTGAAGACTCCCTCATGTATATGTACCAGGTTACATAGCTGTATCATCTGGTATTCCTACTGCCTACAACATTGCTAGGTACGATGCTCGCTTGGATTTTTGCTGTGTTCATTAGAACGGAATAACTTTCGCCAATATATTTGGAACCTAGAGATAGGAAATGCTTTCTTGATGCAGTGTGCTCATAATCAGTACCTTTAGTTTTTTCATACAAGAATGTCAATACCGTTCCAACTGTGGGAGACATGTGGTTAGTATAGGATTCATACGCCGTTCTACAAATAAGATCTTTTCCGAAATGAACAATTCTGCAGAATTTCGTGCGCCTTTTGTTTTCAGATCTATTTCTTTCTGTAGGTGTTGAACATTGATTTAAGTCCAATTGAAATAATCCTGTGATTATTCGAACATAGTATTCCTGTTGCTATGTTTGACATTTTAATTTTTGCGTGGCATTTTCCATCTACATTTGTTAAATATTCACTTTGTATAATTTTAGCACACTGTATCCGGACTGCATTACCTCGAACTATAGATGTATAGTTAGTCTCTTCTTCGTTTGTACTCCTGTTTTCTCCTTCTTCTAATTCAGTAGCTAATTAACTCATCACTTCCCATGGTTCCGACTGAGTAGCGATAAAGAATGCACACGAATACCTTCTACGATAATCAAAGGCCAACAAAACTATTTTTATTACTTGAACATGACAACCCGAACTTTCCACTGTACTGTTACCACCTCCCCAACTCTCTTTAAACATTTCCGTGGCGGCTAGTGTACTTCTAGAAAATAAGGTCATGAAAGCTTTTCCCTTACCTTCGCTCTTGAGACTATGCAAATTGCTAAGCACAATACATGCTTCTTAGTCCTATTTTGATGAAGGCTTCTCCTTGCAATGCAAAAACTGAATGAGAGGCAGAAGATACTGTTAAATGAGGTCTATCATTAAATGTTATGGTACTATAACCTCTATGCTTACCTCCTAAAGTTCTCAATAGACCCGTAAGTCTAGTGCCATTATCATTTCCTAAGATAAAGGTAAATTGAAGCAAAAGATAAAAGATAGAAAACATGATATGGACATCAAAGATGCAAACACAGTACGATTGCTACAGAAATAGGCATTTCATTCAAAGACATATTACATGACGTTAAATATTTGCCGTCTTCATAAAGTAAACCATATCGAAAATCTTAAGTGTCGCTTTTAACAATATGTGAGATTCTCATCATTTTGGCATATTTTGAGAAAAAGTGGAAAGAAAAGTGAATAGGGGTAAGCACAGTAAAGTAAGAAAAGAAGAGAATGCAGTTCAAAATAAGGTGAGGCACAAATATTGGCCCCAGTATATTAATAATATTGGATGAATGAAGTACTGAAGTACATATCATAAACGAATCGAATAAATTTCCCCTGGTAAACACTGAAACATTCATAGCGAGTACATTTAGATTATGCTGTAACCCAACAGCCAAGTAATAAACATTCCATGTATTGAAAACGCCTGTAGCTGTCGAAGTTTAAGCCTAGTATGAATCAACACTGGCTACCTAAAATACAAATATTGGGCAATCATAATGTAGCAAAGCTCTTCAAAGTATTACCTGAGGGTAAATACTATGCAGGGTGTTTAATAAGTAAAATCAAAAATGTTTTCTCTTTCAGGGTTTGCTACATTTCAGTTTCAATACACGAGTTCGCTTTTTCCTAAAATCTTTGGCTATAGAGAACTATTTTACAATAAATCTTGTAACCGATCTTCCCGCCCACGCGTGCCTGAGAGTGAAAGTCTATACATAATTTAAATAGCAATAGTTATTACATGTTTTGTATAGCCTATGGTAACAAGCAAGAACATTTTATGTATCAGAAAAATGTATTTAAGCTACCTAGACGCATACCTGTTTGACGTGAAGGAAAGGCTGCATATTATAATTGTTTGTATTCTCACTTGCTGGAAATGGCCGGAGCAATAAGTATTTTTATTGTAACAAAGCTAAGTGCATGCGGGTATTCCGGCATTAATCGAACAATAGGTCTTTTGTATTCTTACTTGCTGGAGATAATCTGAAGTTCGTTAAAGATACCACAGGAGCAGGCGTCGGCAATAACGTCAATACATCGGGCGATCATGAACTCTCTAATAACAAATTAAAGGGTTGAAAAATTTAAAGAGAACGCGTTTGGGAGCGCAAGAACTCACCAATAATATTTGAATATTTTGAAGGCTCAGTAACCGGTGAGCTATCACCTGTGGACCCCATTGAGCGTCCATGAACACATGGGGACACTTTGAAATTAGTATATATGGGGAAACAACTTTGCAAAAGCAGGTATTTCCATAAGGCATTTACAGAATGCATTTCCAGAAGGTGATTCCAGATACATTAGAAGCATTTTCTAGATTTCAAGTCAGCAGTGTAAACAAGGTGGGTGAAAGACGACACACAGTGTAGTTTTTGGACGGTGGATTTCTTGGGGCAGATGAGACGCTTTTTGATAACTTCAGTGCAAGTACAATTCACTCAGTACTTGGGGCAGCGAGACACGTAGTAATGTGAAGCATTTCCTGATTCCAGTTCAGGCAGCGTACATAGTTCGTGGTGTTAATGTAAAAGAGGCAACGAACCAGATGACCGTTAACAAATTGTCGTATGAATAAATACTTCTAGGCGTTCAATGAAGCACTGTCGTATGATTTGGATCTTTTCCTTTCATCTCCTTTCTCCCGTAAATATGGGGGTACAAAAGGCGACTTCGGGCCCCTGAAAGACCCGGGGTTCGATATGGGACCTTTGGGTGGATATTCTACAGCCATATCGTGGACACATCATATTAAAATCACTTCAATCTCTTTGCAAATCTATTGCATTGCACCACAGATGTCGTCGCGGTATTACGCTGTAAGCCTGTCTCTCAGCTGGTCTTAGCCTCCCAAGGATTTCATCCTTTAGAGAACTGAAGAGATGGAAGACAGAAGTTGCAAGAGCCGGCTGTAGGGTGGATAAGATAGAAATTTCACCAAATTCAGTGATTTGTTCTTGGGTTATTAGATTTGGATGCATTTTTGTGAGAACGGCTGCACTTGAATCACTTCAAATTCCTAAGTGTTTTGACATATACTATTTTACCGTGCGGCAATATTTTGGTTAAAATAGTGTCCCAGAGAATGTGCCTATGACTTTACGGACTAAGGCATTACTTTAAATTTTTTCCTGGAAATGTTTCGATGCTGTTTCTTGGAT
Source organism: Metallyticus violacea (assembly GCA_030762175.1). Classification (NCBI taxonomy): domain Eukaryota; kingdom Metazoa; phylum Arthropoda; class Insecta; order Mantodea; family Metallyticidae; genus Metallyticus; species Metallyticus violacea. The sequence continues at coordinate 308,615,250 of CM060846.1, read as the reverse complement.
TGGCCTTTGCCTCGTTTCCCTTTATACTGCTGGACAAGAAACAGTTAATTTCACCAAGGAACTCTTGAACAACTCGTGATTTTCTGTTTCTTAAGATCGACAGTTATAATCCATTTAACACAAATGTTTGAATGTTGCAACTGATGGATAAATGTGTTGATCCTCCGACAGAGATGTCAAGTTATTCATTGATCTTCCTAAATAAGGACATCGGTTTATTCTACAGTGCAATTATTTAAGTTACGGGCCGTTAAAGTTGTTATTTTTATTTTATTATTCAGGGTTTTACTGAAAGCATAAAATGATACATTATTTAATGTTGATAATGGCATGCATGTAAAAAACTATACCTATAAGCGGCAAATATTGCTGGCATTTGCCTAGTACTCTCCTGTAATTCATCTAACTTTTCCCCCCAAGACACTATCTCCCTTTTATCTGACTGAGGTTGCACCACTTCCCAGTAAGTAGCAGCGCTCAGGAGGTCTGCAACTAAAATAACCTCACTGCAAAGGTAGTTCAAATGTGCGGCCACCCGGAGCATGGATAACAAGTGACACTGCATCGATTTTCTTCTAATGGCAATCTTCGCCCCACTAACAGTCACTTAACCCAAGGCAATTTCTATAAACACATTTATTAAATGCCTGTGAATGTTGATGGTGCACTCATTTTCCGCCAAACCAATTAAAATTCGCATAAAACATAAACCTCAAGACAAATACAATGAAGTCTGAATATGTCAAGTTCACTTCGACACAGTCTCTTGCTCACCTATGAAAAATACCAACATTTTGTGTCCAGAAGCTACGGTTGCTTATATACTTACTTCAACACAAAGGATTTTGCATCATGAAGTATCTCAGCGTAATCGTACTGACCAGTGGAACAAGAGGTTCTAGTTTGGAGAATGCTAAACTCTTCTTGTTAGCCGCTTGGCTAATGTGCTGAAGTGTGATAGATAAGCTTTGTTGGGTACTACAGCGTGTCTGTGTGATGCGCACGATGTGCACCGGAAGTTTAGAGAAATTCACGCTACTTTAAATCCTAGCTTTACCGTGGGAATGCCACCGAATATAACCAAAGTTGCAAACTCCATTTAGAAAGCTAACTGAATCGCTTGTACCAAGCGGAAGAAGATTAACTACACGAGATAGTGTACTATGATTTTCATTTATTGAGCAACCCTCTTATTTGTATTCATCTCTTTGGCTCACATCGAAATTAAATTAATGGATAAAAACGTTAAAAATCACCAGTTTTTGAACTGCCAAATATTGACTCCATATCATTTACTGGACTAAAATCCACGCTACTCCGGTAGATCTTTACAATGCAACATTTTCGAAACGTCTCGCATGCAAATCTGCAAGGAACGCTATTCTACAAACTTTCTAGGATGTTCTGCGTCTGTTTGTCAAACATGGATTGGTAGAAACGAATAACTGTATTATAAAAGCAGATATAAAAGAACAATAGGGGATGTTTTCACATTATGTTGTAATCTATGGGTTGCATAAATACGACCGATCCAATCGACACCTCTGTCTTTCTCTCTAATTCGATTTGACCGAATAACGAATATCCCGCCGCAGAAGAAATAACTACGATTAATTGACTTGCGCACTATCACATGCCAGTCGCGGAAACAGTGTGGTAAAATTTGTTAAATATGACTATTTAAAATAGCGATTAATCAGTCATAATAAATAAGCCAATACATAGAGTAACTCCTTGTATTCCAAACATCTTTGGTACCTGCTAAAGAAATGTTGATATTTCCCTGGAGAGTAGGACGCAGTGTTTTCCCGGATGTTATTCTTTAGTTTTATATGTGCATTATCGTTGTACACTATATTCTAGAAATTTCCAGTGTTAAAAGTCGAAGGTGTTAGGTAAAGGGATCTAAGGGCCACACAACAATATCCAAGCACTGTATGATGTTAATACATTGAGTAATTAGAAGGATGCCTTGTTGCATAGTTCTAGTGGAAAATGCTTCATATATGTATGAAAATAAAGGGATCGTAAAATAATGTCCACATAATTGTGGGCATTAAAGATGCTCTATTACCGCAATGTTAACATATGTGTATCTTTTGTGAAATCTTCTGCAATCTTCATAGGCAGAACATGTTAACACGACACTCGCTATTGAATACTGTATTTGGATAACATTTTCTAAGCTATTACAAAAACACTCTATAGAAATATTCCAAAGTTATAAAGGTAACTGCTCACATCTGCGTAAAAGCCCCGAGACCTAAAATGTCGTGACGCACGTGACCTAGGGCGATAAAGTGACAGGTGATAGCGCATCGCTAGCGGAGAGCAAATTGCTGGTTTGCGCGGGTATATAATCTGACCTTCCCGTATATTACACACACGTTTATTTGAAACACATAAACTTAGCTTTTCGAGCCTACCTGTGGATAAGCTTATGTTATTGTGACATTTATGTTTCGACCTAGTACGTTATTACTCACAGCAGGGAGAAAATTAAATCTGTGTTGCTTTGTGACTACATGACAATTCTAAGAAATGTGTCTCTCATTTATATTATTTTCTCTGAAATTGCTTAATATCTTGTAAGTTTATGCCATTTCATGCTTTCATTTAACTCAGGTTTATATTATGTGAAACACTCCATTTATTATCAATAACTACAGAAATAAATTTTGCAAGGTGGAAAAGATTAATTTTCTCTTTATTTCATAAATACACAGTGTGAATAACTATCATGTGTGTAAAATTCGCATTTGCGGGTTTCTTCCATTTTATACTTTATTACTAGAATTATTCATTAGCTGAAACCTCTGTTTAATGTAGTTTTGTGTACGGCAGCCACATGTTGGGTGCCAATTTTTTAAACAGTTTAGTCGATGGTAACAGGTTGGTCGCCAATTGTGAAGTGATCTAGATGCTGATCGCCATATTTTGTAGCGGCGTATCGTTAATTGACTATTGATTGCTTTGGTGTTGTTGCCCACTCTTCATAACAATATCCTAAGATTCTGTTCTGCTATTTTCCGACTCGTGCTCAACAGGACTGAGAGAGGATATCAACTGTGTTAATACTTCCGTGATGACACACACACACACATATACACACATGTATATATACAGAGGGTGCCAAAATGTATACACACTTCAAGCAAAGAAAAAGGCGTGTTAGCATAACAAAACTGAATTCACACAAACAGAAAATGATGAGCACAATTCATCTAAACTTTTACAGTTACAACAGTTGCTCAAAATGCCCACCATCGGCGTCAATACACTTCTAAGTACGTTGAACTTAGAATTGAGCAATGTTTGCGAAAGTGTCCTCAGCGATTGCAGCACATGTCGTTTCAATTTCTTCCCGAAGTGCTGCCTGTGTAGCTGGTTTTCTACCGTATACAAAATCCCTAAGAGTTCCCCATAGGTAGAAGTCCAACGGAGTTAGACCAGGAGAACGCGGTGGAAACTCAATCGGACCTTTTCGTTCTATCCAGTGCCTTGGAAGATCGCCATCACGTGTACGTACATCTCTGTGGTAATGTGATGGTACAGCATTCTGTTGGAAGTTAAAGGTCTCATTTCCATAGAGTGTATGAATGGCGGATAAGACGGGTGTGCGTATCATGTTCAGGTACACGGGCCAGTTACTGTCGCTTCAAAAGGAATTAGTTTGCCAATACCTCTTCAAAATTGCTTTCCGCTATTCAAATGATAACCTTGACTGCATTTTGTTGTAGCAACACTAGCATAACGTAATGTGAGTCACATCTGTTTACAGAACATCATACTACACATTACTGTTTTTTTTTTTCGGTCCAACTTTAAAGTATATTAAATAGACATCTACTGTAAAAGTGTATATACATTTATGGCACCCTCGGTATACATATACATATATATGGTAATTTATAATTCGCAAGATCTTTTGCGCTCTATGGTGTTCTGCGTACAGCAGAACTTAACTGCGTCGAGTATAATTTAGCTGTCGTGACTTCCAAGGAGACGAACTGAGAATTGCGTCCGAAGTAGAACTTATTGTAGTGACCGCGTCGATTGTAGAGCTTATTCTGCATGCCCCAGCAGAGAAAACGCCTCCTTATATATTCAATTAAAATTAACTAAATATTGGCTTCACCAGGACAAAGAGATCACACAAGCAAGTGCAAGTCACGCCCCCTTGCTTTAAAAATTCAAAAAATACATCTACTATTGACTAGTTCAAATTTATTTGCTGACGCACGCCACCCACTACTATTTGAGAGATTGAAACATTTGTTTACATTTCTTGGTTTAAAGTTAGCTGTACAAACAACTAGCGAGCTCATTGCCCTGACTTACTGAAAAGCCTGGACTTCATTTACTCTCACCAACGTAAGGTTTTTAAGTAGCACAGCACCTACCTGTCGCTTCCATGTATAGCGGTTTATTGCCTTCTTGGCTCTGCCCCGTTTCTGAATGGGCTACCGTAGACACACTAGAGAAATTTCTCTTTTGACGACATGCAATTAATATATTAAAGTTATACCTCACGATACGCATATAAACACAATATCTACATTACTAATTAAAATGCTCAAAATATTATGATTATGCTTACAACATATATATATATATATATATATATATATATATATAAGTGGAAAAGTGACGTAGGGACTGTTTTATGTTTTAGACTAAACATATCTTAGTCGCTTTTTTTCTTAGGTAACACTTTTTAGACCTATACGTGGAATAATTCACTTCTCTCAACAGTATGAAGGAAATTTAACTAAATTAATTTCTCTAGTATAGTTTTTTGAAAACAATACGGAATAATACTACTGCTATTGAAAAGAGAAGATGTAGAGAGTGTATGAAAAGAATTATTTCTAATTTTCTGATATGGTAAAGGACATGGAAATATATGTATATATTCATTCTTAATAGGACCACGTTAAAATGCTTCGTTTTCAAGTTAGTGCTCTGAAGGAAATAAAATAAATGAATCTCAACTTTGAAAAGTTATTTTAATTATGTTTTTGGCTACAAAGTAACTTTATTTTATCTAATACCAGATATGAAGAAAGTGGTATTCACAAAATTTAGAAACAGTTCAAAATTGCCACCGCCATTGTTGACACACAAAGTATAACGCTGTACGATTGAACGACGAATCCTTCTAAATATCTCTGCCAATCGTCAACAACAAGAATAATTCTAGCAACTTATTCTTCTGCTGCATCGATGGAAGTTTCATAAGCAATTGCTTTATATGATCCCAAACACAAAAATAAACTTAATCATATCCAGGAACGTGCTGACCAATCAAATGGACCCGCTCTCTTAAGTAGAAATGTGCTGGTGCACCATCTTGATAAAAGATAACGTTTATTCAAATATGTTAATCGGTACATTTTCAAGTAGCTACGTAAGCATTTCTTCAATTAAAATACCATAAAGAGTTGTGAAGATATAACGTATGGCAAACTAGAAATTTATCAATAAATCCAACCCAAATATTATAGAAAACTTTCATTTTGCGGAGATTCTCTACAGTTTTAGGATTAGTGTCACTCCAAAATGCGACGGTTGTGTCTTGAAAAACATGCGTTATCTGCCCATAATACGCGTCTAGCAAAATCATGCTTATTGTTAACGGTATGTAAATGCCATTAGGTAAATTGTTTTCTCTTAGGATAATCATCTGGGATTAATGTTTGTACTTTTTGAATATGAAATGAATGCTTTTATACTCACTTATGACTCTCTATACAGACATGACAGTATCCATCGAATGCTCGAGTGCTTGTTTGTGGATAATTTTCAAACCTCTGCAAAACTTCATCTTCAAAGTATAATATTCTAACAATTCGATTTGCTTTTGAATTTACTTTCTTTTCCTAGAACCGGCCACTGTATCGAAGACATTGATCCATGTTGTATGGCAAGGAACATGGCGCTGAAAGTGTTGCTCTTCATAGATTCTCTTTGCCAAAATAACATTGTTGTAAACTGTTCAAAATGCCTTATGCATGCCTGCATATTAAATATTTGTGAGCCAACGCATTTTAATACCTGAAATTAAATAAACAGATCTCACAGAAAATATTTTGAGACATATAACAACAAATTAGCTTCAATTATTTCCATGGTAATAAGAATAGCTGAAACATATAACTTAAATTGCTAATGGCAATAAGAATAGCTGAATCATATAACTTCAACTGCTTATGGTAACAAGAATACCTGAAACATATAACTTCAATTGTTTATGGTAACAAGAACAGCTGAAACATATAACTTCAATCCCTTATGGTAACAAGAATAGCTGAAACATATAACTTCAATTTTTATGGTAACAAGAATAGCTGAAACATATAACTTCAATCCCTTATGGTAACAAGAATAGCTGAAACATATAACTTCAATTTTTATGGTAACAAGAATAGCTGAAATATATAACTTCAATCCCTTATGGTAACAAGAACAACTGAAAGATATAACTTCAACTGTTTATGGTAGCTTTAAATCAGCCATAACGTGAGTGATGTGCTCTTCTTTTTTATTGAAAACGAAGCATTTCCGGGTATTACTTTATTATGAAAAAATGTCTATTTTCATGTCATCTATCACATCACAAAACTAGGAGTAGTTATTCATATACACTCTGTACACAGTTACGGACCGCCTGAGTGCCGAGCTTACTGGGGAAGTACAGCAGCCGGAAAATGGGAGATAAGAGTCGCTGTGTGAAAAATTAGTATTTTCATTTTAGTGTTTATATTTTTACTGAAAGCTTATGGTAAATTGTATTTAAAACTGACAATCATAAATACTAACCTATATTATAACAAATGTTAAAATGACGCCCCTCAGCGGCAACACTTTCCCGACATATGCGTAGGAAATTCTTGTATTTTAAATAAATTTTCTTCCGTAAGAGTACGGCGTTTCGGAACATGTTTCTTGTCATTGAGAGAGCCTGTCTCTCGTAACTTTTTAACAAGCTGGCCAACAGTTCCTCTGCCTGAAACACGTTTGCCAGAATATTTCCTTGCCAAACTGCCTTACCACCTCTTTGCAAGAATCAGTTTTAATAAGTTTTTTGCACATGGAAACCTGTTCTAGAAAACCACTTTATTTATGTAGTGGTATCACAAACTAAGAACATACAGAACATAATTTACACAGAGTGACTCACAAGCGCACAGCCATTAGCTAACAAAGCATCTCTCAAACTAACTACAAGCTACTACCAGCACAAACATTATAGTCCTTGATGACTAGCTTTTTCATACGCAGCTGCTGTACTTAACGTGTAATATCACTCTTGAAGTAAATTGTTTAATATGTTTTTGGAGAGCCAATTCAGTTCCTGTTTTAATGAATGTAAATACATGGAAACTTATGGTCAGAAAAAGCAATACATTCTGTAAACGGAACAAATATGATCATAAACAAGAACAAAATTGTGTGTTTTGACATACTGAGTACTTAAAAACATGTTTGAGTCAGTTATTGAAGTTGATTATGGCTTCACCATAATACTGAATAAATTCCATGTCAAACATTAAGCTTTACGCTATGTCCACTCTAAGATCTTCAGTATACTGTAGCCAACGGGTATTTATTTTAAATCTAAATAACAAGTGTTTATTCTAAATACCCGTTTATTGCCCTGCCCCCCTTAGTGCAAGTGGCCGAATGGTTGTAGTTGGATAACGAGTTCATTCGGTTGGTATCCCAGGAAATTACATTCAAATCAGCACCGAGAAAGCTTCATATCTCTTATTGAAGTATTGATAAGAATATTAATTTTGAGATACCTTTCGACGTAATAATCAGTTCTCATTGGTGGTGACCCTTTTCATTTTATGTTTTTTAAATGAATGCCCAGATGTTCTGCATATGAAAGGGTTTGTATGTTTTTCCAAGTCACATTTTGCTCAACACCTTAATTAACAGCATAGTTAACAAAGGAAATGACATAGAAGTTGTATCATTTCTAGGATCATTAATTGATTTAAGTAATAACAAACGAATATTTCAAAGACAAAATTTTGCCAAGAGAACTCGAAGTGTTGTTACGTTTATTTTACAGGCAGATTGTGCTGAACAAGGCATTGCAATGCCATTCGAAGTCACCAAACCTGCGCGATCGGCATTACTTCAAAAGATTTACGACTACGCTCGAAGAAAGGGCCTTACCGCGCCAACACCTCCAGGTAAACAAATGTTTCAATATGTAAAATATTTAGAGTATTATAGTTGTAGATAAGCAGTAAAATGTCTTAGCTTCAGCTTTGGGGATGTGCAAATGATTAAATCTCACAGTTCCGAAATGAAATGAAACACAGACATTGTAACAAAAATACATCTCACATTCAAGAGATAAACTTCGCTTTTCTTCTGCTCATATAAGGTCCGAGTGAGCCCCATTCCGAAGTCAAACTTCTTCAGAGCAATCTTATATCCCATCTACCTGTTGACGTATAAAAATGCTTGCAACTGCAGCTATTCACAGACGTTCTCTCTACATAGTTACACATTCCACGAGATCACCTACCCAATGATTACTTTAAGATCGTTCTTAATAACATATTGTGTTCCAGTCAACCACGTTGGCAAAGGTCTGCCACCGATCTGACAAATCAAGCATGGCAGAAGTTGAATGGTCTACTCGTAAAATAAACTTTCAGTCTCACTCTTAGCATAGATCGTATTGATCGTTGCAGTACCACTCTTATTTCTGTCAATTCAACTTCTCCAGATGTCTTTTCTTTTGCATCCTTTCATGTGCATGCATTACATCTTTCAGCGCCAATCTGGAGGACCAGATCATAGTATCTTTAGCTAATTTTTCCAGTTTCTGTAAGGCTTTCAGAGCTAGCTTAGCAGTCATGGAGCACATCCCCGTTTCAAAATATCCAAAATCAAAAAATGGTTTTTTCCAAAACTCAAAAAATATTTGCGATTATTAGGAAGTAAATTTTGACTGATAATCTGAAACAGTAAACAAAAAAGGTTTGTACTGCGATTTGATCAAAGAATCGTTTACGAATTTGTTGGACTAGGTATTCATACATATAACTTTCCAGTGTAGTGTAAAATTTACCATAAAATGCATGAACAGGACAGTCTAATCAACCTTGTTACCTTTGATGCATTTAATTATACAATTTTAAAAATTAACATCCTTAAAACAGCACATTCAAGTTATAAAGAGTTTATGTACGGAAAATAGAAAATGTAGCCATAAAATAAGACAGATTGGACGGAAAGATTTTCAATTTTTAAAAAATTTAAATTTTAACATATTTTATACTAATCAACATAAAATGTGAATATATCTGTGAAATATGACATTTTCGGTCTAATAATTTTCACACAAAAATTCGGCAGTTTCCCCACGTTATCATAATTATCTTTTTATAGAAACATAACTCTACAACCCCTTTACATAGAATTCAAAACAATAACACATTTTAAAGCTCATATCTTGCTGAGCACAGCATTTATAAAACCGTCATTCAAAGAGTGTGATTTATGCACATTTTTACTATTTTCCAAAGAAAAAAGATGAAAAATTCTCAAATTATTAAGCATAAATAAATATAAACGATTTTTAATATCAACTTACATGCCAACGAAGCACTGGAGTTCCACACATGGACAGAAGAGAACATTAGCGTAGTTCATTTGGAATGCGCGCTGCGAAACTAAATTACGCTGAATGATGAAGATGAAGATGTGGAATAGGTAATGATTGAGCCACGGCGGAATAAATGATAGGGGAAACCGGTGTTACCGCAGAAAATCTGCCCAGATGCCGCTTCATCCTGCTCAAATCCCACCTAGTATCGAACCAGGACAACTTAGGTGGGAGCGAGTAGTCTCAGCCATTTAGTCACCGTGTCCCCCTTGGCAAATGGATATATAGTTTTCAAATGTATGCTCCAAGGTACACAATTGAAAATTTATACCTTAAATCACAGTACTTATACCTGCTTTACACGTCGATATTTGTCACATTATCAAGTTGTATGCTTAGGCATACAATTACTTTTGCTCGGCCCGGCACGAACTCAAGTTAAGACCAACCCACCCACCCACTTAGTTTTTAACGTTTCCGCGTGAAATTTGGTCAAATACGAATTGATTTATGCCATTATTAAATTTTTACAATTAAATATGGCACAGACACATGTGTAGCATGTATGTTATCACCTATAACAGAATTAATCATTCCGGGTTTATGTCCTTCGAAAATTCTAATTTTCACAGCAAATATAGGATGAATTTATAACACTGGAAAAAGTGAACTCTAAATAAATTATTTTCACACAATCATATGTATATATAAACCTTCTTTATAAATAATTTGCTCAATGGATTATTAATTTGTAAGTTCCTTGGTGTGCGATTCCAAATGAAGACGCCCATATGCCTAAGATGTATAAATGAAATAATTGTTTTAAGTGTCATGACTCATTTACTCCTGCAATAAAGGAAACCTCCATTATATGCACATTGTAGCTGGAATGCACCGGAGAAATTGCTGTGTAATTCTATACAACGTAAAGCATACTATCCGCTCGCAGGAAGTGGAATTGCAAACGCCGTACAGGAACCGAGTACGTGTTAATTATATTGAACATCTCTTGAGACCTGCGTAGCATAATGCGTTGATGGATAGTGACATATGCCTACAGGAAGGCAGAAGCCTGCAGGATCCCGTTGCTACACTAACACCTTTAGAGTCGCACGGTGAGCAATGCTTCCGGGACCTGGCGAGGTATCACGTCCTCTACACAGCGTTAATAGTGGCAAGTTAATTCCTGCATTTAATTGGCTATGGAGTAGCGCAATGTGAACACAAAATGATAATTTAATTTCTCCTATACATGGTAAATGATGGTATCAAATTTCACATTAAAGACACATTTAATATGCTAATTAAAAGGATAAAACGCTTTTCCAAAACGTACAGCTAAACATATCACACGGGTGATATAGCACGTTTCTTATTAAATCGTAGAAATCGATGAACGTCACTGTAAAGTGACTTAGATTCAATTGGGAAAGTAAATGTTGAAAAGTCTGAAAGCTCTGGTGGTAACAATATACTGAGCTTCCCATAAGTACTCCCACTACCGTTCCGTGTTGAACGCTACATGACCTCACTTTTTACTCTTCCATTTGCTTCTAACCTTCCATGAGAGTAAAGCCCCAAAAATCACATTTTCTCTTAGCTCTTTGCACTACTTCTTTTAAGCAAAGCAGAGATATCCGTATGTGTTTCTTTACATATCTTACAATAGGCAAACCTGTTAATAGCTCGCAGAAAGCTTTAGTCATCATTAATACAGTCACGAACATTCTGATGAAAAATACAGAACTTATGACCTGAGTAGTGCATGCACGTGTCCTGTTTATTAACAATTGTCGCCTAAATAATAACTAACGTTGAAATACAATAAATGCTTTCGTGATAACTGTTTAAACAGTAGCTCATAAGCAGCAATGAATTTGCAAAAATTATCAAGGGAAAGTGAAAACCGCTGCAGTTACTATAAAAAGCAAACTGAAAATCCATTAGATATGTCACAATAACCAAGCGAAGCAGGTGCATTACAATTTATGAACAGCATGAGGAAAAGGAAATAGCTCTATACACTGATAAATAAGTAACACTGGTACAATCGAAACACACTTCTGATCACAAAAGCATAACCGAACAAATGCGAGAAAACGTCGAAAGCCTAGAACAGAAGACAATGAATTTACAGACAAAACAATAAAAGAGGCAGCAGCAAATGATGACCTGCAAGTGGTATAATAAGAAAGCTAAATTATTACAGTATTCAAAAAAGACTCACCAAATAGGAGAACGAACGGACAAACACAACAGATGGTAAATACAAGACATTCTTCCCCACTATAAGGCAAATGATGGAGCAAAACGTTACGATGACTGTAAATTTAACTGATAAAGTGTACCTCCAACGATGTGGAAAATAAATCAGTTCCTCGCTTCAAGATGCATCAGGTGATGCATTCGTTTGTCAAGTTGAACATAGGGAAAAATAAAATACAACAGGAAATACAAAGAAATAACCATAAATGGCCAATGTCACAAAAGAAAATATTGTTAAAATATCGCGTAACCCAATTTTCTGATGACCGAAGCAGAGGCGGAGGACTACATCCGTAGATGAGCCATCGCTCAGGGCCAGTCGGGGCCTAGGCTGGCGGGTGGGACTTACCAAATTGCCACTTTAGCTTTTAGTCTCATACAATTCAGAGTCTTTTGAACAGTGAAACAAAATATGTGTGTCTAATCCTATAGCAAATCCTTTTAAGAATACTGAATGACAAATACTACGCTAATTATTGTAATGCGCAGCAAGTGTTTATATTTTATTCATATGCTCATAAGATGTCAGTTCGTGCTGTAAGGGGATTATTTGAAGAGAAATCCCCATATGATCCAGTTTCATAATTTCCACACAGTATAAATGAACTGAAGGATAGCATTCGACAAGAGTCAATTTAATTTGTGAAAAAAATTTAAGAATGATCAATTTCATAAGCAGGTGCCGAAAATCTGTGGAAAATTAAGACAAGTATTTCTAGCATTTCCTTCCATCATATGGGAGAGTGAATACTTTAAATACATTAGTATTTGTTAGATAGGCTCTAGTGATTCTACAGCCCACTCTTGTGTTGTCCCGCCAGATCCGATTCCTACTGTCTGTCCAGTAGGAGAATGAAGTAGACGTAAACAAATCACCGGTTTGTATCACTCCGCGGGCACGTGCGTTCGCCTAGACAGAACGTGGACAGGACGTAAAACTTTCGTTATATTAAGTATAATATGCGTGTTTCAATACTTAAAGGCCATATTATTATCCTATCTCTAAATAAAATACAGCACAGAAAACGCGGAAATTAATTGCTACGTGATTTAACGATGCACTATTTTGAGCTGGACATTGGTTCTATACCCTCCGGATGGAACGTCCCTGCGTCGCTCGATTCATCATCCTCTAGATGTATCACATATTTTTCTACTACAACACTAATAATACCCTCCAAGTCCCACGTTTTTTGTTCTTTCCCAATCACATGTTGGACACAAACACCCCAATTAGCAGATGTTACAACGCGGAATTCTGAATCAACGAGCTCACACACGTCTTGCAATTTCAAGGTCATGTAATTTTTGACGACGTAACCCTTCATCTGACTCCACACCATCTCTATTGGGTTTAAGTGGTAGTGATAAGGTGACAGTCGGAGTAAAGTATGGCCCGCAAGTTTAGCCATTTCTCAATTATGTGTCTTAGCATGAGACTTGGCCAATGCCGAAATTCTGCCTTAAACAGACCCTCGTCGAAAGCTATGTTTTTACTTTGTAGCTATGCTATAGTGTCACCTATTCACCAAGATTGTTTTGATATGCGTTCTAACCTCACACTATAGCGAGGAGCATTACCCATCACGATGACGATATTTGTATGTAGTTTGGGAAGAATCTTTTCAAACGTCTGCCATTCATTTCTTCGTAATGGTCTCCCGTTGTTTTAGATACGAACACAAGCTCGCCATTTCGACAAAACCATCTTTCCTTCCTTCGGGAAGCAATATCAAGCGCTTACCCCTTCCCATAGGATTTGCAAGCCCTGCACTTAAACCTGATTTAAATGCTTGTTTCTTTTATTTTACATCAAAGGTGGGATCAGTCCATGCTTTACTTGTCAAGCATCCCTCATGAATCCAGATCTCGTGTATTATGATGTTCTTTTACTTTACGGAGAAAATCTCCCCGCCATTAAATGTCATCTCTGTGCACAGTAACACTCTTTGTCTTTCTGCTCACAAACTCCAAACCAATTTCTAGCAGCAGCTTGTGGACGGAAGATCATTTAAAATCTGGAAGATCAGGATGGGAGTTAACCACTAACAATACTTTGTTTAAGGTGGGGAGTTCATTATTAGCTAAGAACTGGTGAATCTTACGACAGATTGCTGACCTCGCAAAATCGTCACACACAACATCCATTGCCTGACGGGCGGCCTCTTCTTGCAGGGAGTCGATACTTCACTAGCTTTTTCCAACGCGCAAAATAAATGCTTGTAATTGACACACCTGTTAATTTGGATGTTAATTTCAACATTTTATTGATAGACAGTTCCAGATATTTCCCAATGAACTCATTAAAAATGTTCCGCATTATAATTTCACCACTTCGTAGTGGTTTATTGCGCCATATTTTCGCCACATTACTGAGTGTTCCTACATTAGCCACCACCACTCTTATCTGTCGCGGAATAGCAATTGCGCGCAGTATGAATTATTCTAGTAAGAAATTCAATAAATTTTATTTGATATAAATAAACTATGTTTAGTACTCCATATTTTATGCTTTAGCAAAACCAAAGTCAGCTTTCAGACCCCAGTTGTGGGTATTTTTCAAGGGACTATTCGGAGGGCGGAAAGGTCACACAAACCTTGAAGAAGGCTCACTGCGATTAAAATCCACATTGTTTTGTTAATGTCTACTTCAATCTCTTAATGGATAGAGTTTAGAATAGCAGTGACCTATCAGCCGATGCAGATCAGATAATTGAATGACGCGATAATACCATTCAAACAATGCTTTATAGTAGCGTAAATATATAAACACATGTTAAAGTAAACGTTTTAATATAACACGGAATGTAAGTTAATGTTTGTAACAAAGGTATGTATTATGGCATTTTTAAGAGATATTACTGAATCAAAAAAGAAGCAATTAATATTATATAGAACTTTTATATTCGCGTTAATTATCGTGGGAGCAGAAGAGGATAAGACTGCACAAAATACAGAGTGATTCACATAAAATACGTGTTTTTATAATCATACTTTGTTTATATTCGACCATTTCGAAAGAGCTTCGGTTTAAATGACACGGACACGAATTTTATTTCTGATTTTTTTTTTTTTTTTGTCATGTTTCCCGAGTGATGGTGCCTCAGCAAGCGATATAAACTTTCTGAAGATGTATATACAGCCTCAGTACAATGACCAGATCTCCAACTTGATCGTTGCCAAAAGATATTCCAGAGAGAATGGTGTTCCTAAGACAGAAGGAGCAGGATCCTTGTTGAACGACATTGGTAAAATCGTACTCTTCGTTTGATAAATGTGACCCAAATGCAGCATTTTTCTAAAAAAAATCATTATATCGTCTGTTTCAGAAGACGAGGTATCGCTACTCCATATGTCAAAGAGCGACAAGAAAAACAGAATTGTCGCTGAACATAGTTGCACGACCCACTCGTCACTGCAAATGATTCTTGATTTTTACAGTGCGGCTGCCTGATATTCTAAACGAAACCTGGTTTTACTTTTCTAGATATGAAACTTCCTCACATAACTCATACGTATGAACTGTTCCTATTCGCAGTAGGTGGGTGTGCAATTTCGTCAAGCCGAATGGTGGGTTATTTTGTACACAGTAAAATAAGCTTATAAATGCATTTTAGAGCAATTTGTTTAGCAGTTTGACAACATTGGATGCAGTTAAGATTATTTTCTACATGACAGCACAACTTAAAACCTCTCGTCTCGGTTAGAAGTGTTTGACTAAAAACTGTGGCTATTCATATTACTGTCATCAGATTACTTCTTATCTGTTTATTTTAAAGATGGAGTTTATTGAAATGAGGCACGAATATCATTATACTGCAATTAACTGTTGGAAACATGGAGCAACGGATAGGGATGTATCTACAGGCAGGTCAGGCGTAACCTGAACGTATAAGATAGTTTACAGTATCTGAAGCCACCATAAGCAGGAATGTAATCAGTTTCAAATCCATCCGTGTTATATGAATCTCCATTTACGATCTTTGGTTCAGCTAAAAATGGATAAATGATTAAGAGCGGTGCTGTAACTATGCATATGCAGTGGTTATGCGATGTAAATATAGACAGCTCATTTCGTGTATTCGCCAATTGATTAAGCTGGAGAAAAGAGAAAGTCAAATACGCATGAGACTGGAAGATGTAACTTACTGTATCGCAACAAACTTTAAGTAATGCATTTTGTAAGGAAAGTTAGATTTGTCTTGGTGGTTTCTGAAAGTGAATATCAAGGACTTGAAGATCAAAACATCATATAAAAGTGTAAGAACTCTAGCATGGCTTCCCTACTTTCTTTCATTACTAAAAGGAAGGATATAAACAAGTATAAATATAACTATAAATATAATTAAAATAAAAACTATGGAAGCTGAAATAGATAAAACGATTAAGAAGTAACAAATTTCACAATAAATCAAACCCCCTCAGTTCTTTTTCAAAGGCAGAAGATAAATTAAGGAGGTGAAAGTTTTTATTTTCGAAAATAGCGTAATATATGAAAATAGAGAGAGAAAAAAAGCAATAAGGGGAGAGCGACGTGCGAGAAAAATAAATAAAATATTTCAATAATTGAAAAAAAATTAAAGTATTATGAAAAGTACTGGGTGATTCACCTTCGCGGGACAGCTCCAATTGGTCACAGTTGATCGAGCTCTGCCGTTTTAGTCTCAATCCCCCTCTTGAAAACTGGCCGGGGAGCCGGAGGGGAGGTCAATTCTAGTTTAACTCTAGGATCGTATGGATATATTATTGTATGTTTTGTGACAGCGAGTTAATTACCTACATTAATATTGTTGGATTCAAGTATTCTATTTTCCAAAGAGTATTTATTTACCATTCGTATGTGCATACAGTCATCACATGAATTGCTGTTGTCATCGCCAATAACATATGGCCCCCTCCGTCCCCCGAATTAACGCCCTGCGATTTTTTCTCTGGATGACATTAAAAGAAAAAGTGTACAAGATAAATCCACACTCATAAGATGAACTGAAAAATAACATTTGTGAAGAAATGTCTTCCATTTCTCAGAGGGAACTGCAGAGGGCAATGGTTAATCTCATAAGCCGATGCCAGAAATGTATGGAAAATGAAAGGAGGCAGTTCCAGCATCTTCTTGCCTGATAATGGTGAGCAAATGTACATACCTTTTAAGTGTTAATAATAATTTACACAATATCATAGCTGTGAACTTTTTGACTTCCCTTCGCCACAGTACCAGCTTGAACCGACCGACCGGCCGACCATTACTCGTAGAGCGGTCCCGAGAAGGAAAATGCACACATTACAAAGGGAAATAATTATTACATAAGACTTAAATCCGATTGTGTAATCGCTTTAATAAAAAATATCGTTATATCCTTATCTCTGAGGAAACTTTCAGGGACATGAGTCGGAAACGCAGCTTCAAATGCATTAACCAAATCCTTAAAGTGGGACAGTTGGGCGTTCGTAAAGGGGAGACTTGTTTTTATCAGAGCGCCTATGATTTTTCATATGAATCGAAACAATAGTAGAAGTTAAACCAATATAAAATGCTTTGCAAAGCTTACAAGATAACATACATACCTCATTCTTAGAAGAACAAGTAGCAAATGCAGTAATCTTAAGTTCTCTGGATAAACTGAAACTGTGGAACGAATGTCATGGCATAATTTGCGCACAGGCTATGCATTTAGGGCGTTGGCAAGGATATAAGCCTGTGACTGGACGGGGTAATTTGCATCGAAATAAGTTGCAGCGAAAGGAACTTTTAAAGTTGAGGGTGTTCTAAGAGTCAGGCGGGATACAAGTTTAGAAAAATCACTAAAATATAAATGCATTAATGAAGTATCGTGACATTTTTGCAAAATAGGTCTGATGCTCTCAATCCCAGGGACGTAAGTGGTATCAACGTTAATGAATTTCTTACTGGAAGTTTGTAGTTTGCATTGGAATTTTTGTGCGCAGGAATGGAACGGGATTTTAAAAGGTAGGAAGGATAATTTTGTCCTTGGAACTTTAGAGATAGGTTTTTATTATAGGTACCAAGAGATGAAAAGTTGTTACAAAGAGAGTGACTGCGGATTGAAAGAGAAAAGGACTATATATATTGTTATGCAAGGGATGACATCAATCAAAATAAAAACACGGTTGTAAATTACTGGACTTATTGTGCACAGACGTAAGAAAGGAGCTATTGTATAAAGAGATAGCAATATCTAAGAACGTAGTAGCAGTGGGATGGACAGCAGAAATGAACCTAACTGGAAATTTTGGAGCTAAGATTGGTTGTTGTTGATTTGGTTTATTAAAGGACGTCCCTCAGTATCACCAATGTGCCATTTAATGCAGGGCGTGAAACGACCGATAAATTTTGCTCAGAGGCCTCTTCTTTCAAGCTAGAGGTTTTTAAGTGCCGTAAATCTACGACATGGGAGCCACGGCTTTATTTCCCTTCCGAAAGAAGCCATACTTAGAATTTTTATGCCCGAAAAATACATCGTCACTGGCCGTTTAAGATCGATAAAGAACTGATATAGAGACTCTGAGTCATGGGGCGAAAGTATGAAGATACCATCAATAAATGTCAACGATAACAACGGTGCAAGATGTTCTGCCTTTAGGAATTTTTCCTCGTCTCAACAAGTTTTACTAGAATATTTACTGTTATGAAAATTGTTTTAATATATTCTGCTAAATATATTACCAATGCTAACATTATCTTCAAGCGCAAAAAATAATTTAACAAATATACCGACGATGCCCAAAAAGGTCTACACACTTTCACAGTAGATACCGAAAAACAACAGTAATGTGTAGTATGATGGTCTGTAGACAGATGGGATACACATATATTATGATAGCATTGCTAAATGACATGTAAGTCAACAATGAACAAATGAAGCCAAGATTATTGTAAATTAACAACGTACAAATGAAGCCAAGATTATCGTTTGACTAGCGGAAAGAAATTTTGATGTTGTACTGAAAACCGAGAATGTTGTTGAAGTTCAAAGGCAATGGAGACGTGTGTACAGAACAGAAGCGCCTTCGCAAGTAACAATTACACGCATTCAAGACAAATTTGAGACTCATAGTACCGTATACCGTAGAAAACCAGCTACATTGACAGCACTTCGGGAAGAAATTGAAACGGTATATGCTGCAATTGCTGAGGACACTTTCGCAGACGTTGCTCAATCAGAGTTCAAAGTACTCAGAAGTGTATCGACGTCGATGGTGGGCATTTTGAGCAACTGTTATAAGTGTTGTAACTCTGTTGATGATTAGTGCTCATCATTTTCTGTTTGTGTGAATCCAGTTTTGTTATGTTAACACAATTTTTTCTTTGCTTGAAGGGTGTATACATATACCCTCTGTATATTTATAGGTGTGCGGGCAACAAACCGTGTCACCGTCCCCCTACCTTGCAAGTTATAGGCACAATTTATGACGTAAGCAGCTATTGCGATCCTCACTGCTATGCTTGCATTCTGTACAATGGTTTATGGGGGTACCACAATAAGCCTTATAGGCTGACGTGCCCCAGATCGTTTTTGAACTCCATTAAACCCCCTTTATATAATCTAATCTAATCTAATCTGTATATTGGTTCAGTATAGTTGGGCGCATTTAAGGACTGTATTTATTACTGAAGTGACACAGTACAACATACAAATTGTAGTTTATGAAACTTTATTTATTCTTTTATGCTTCTATTCTAATTAACTACGCAAACAATTTGTTGTAAAGTAATTCAATGTTTGTCATAAATATAACCATAGCTATACCTTTAAGTTGTTTCTATAATTACTAGTAATAGTAGTAGTGAATTAGTATTATTTTAGCGTTATTGTTCCATATATATCACATATTTCAAAATTATTATGGAAACAGGAAATTACAAGAAAACGTATATAATGAAATATATAGTTGCTTATCTCTATTTTTTCATTCAGTTCCATAATGTTATTAACTATATTTTAAAGACTTACTTACGCAATTATATTATGTTATGTAAACAGTATACATTAATAACATTATAATAATCCCAATGAGATCTTATATTTTTGCGGGTAAATATTAATATGCATTCTATATTGCTAATACATATCCATTTATTTGAATAGAAAATTGTAATTGATTCAAATTAAAATGTGAAATATTATTACAAAAAATATATAATATAAATAATATTTACTGTTTCATCATTGTCACGTCCAATTCACCAGAAAATGCTGAAAGGTTTGAATTTGCACAAAAGAAGGATAGAAACGCATGATTGGGGCTCACGGACCAGTCCTTCGATCCTAGCAAAGATAGGTTCACATGCCAGTCCTTCGTTCTTGCCAGGCCATCTGGGCTCTAATGCTTGAGGTTTGGAACGGGAAGCCCTTACGGTATCGGCGCTGCTATTAAGTCATAGTGCTGGACCGTGGACTCGCAAAATATATATACAGAGTGGACCAGCCAAAAATTTACGCGCTGATTGTTTCCTATTCCTTTCCACTCCCTCTCGGAATTATTCCGAATGTACCGGGCATCCCATTCATTCACCTGCCAACGGATTGATGACGCCGGTATTTATTTGGTCGAAGGCCGTTGCCTGCGTAGCTAGCGAATGGTTGACTGGAAAGATTGGTGTTTAGAGGCAAAGCTATCAGCAGCGTATTATGTCCAGGTTGTTCCCCAGATCTTAGTACATGTCTGTCGACTATATCTCTGGGGAAATCAAAAATTTGACAGTAGCAATACACGAATTATATGTATCTACAATATTTAAATAAAATAGACGTACGCGTTTTATGAGTTGCTTACCCTCAGGCTTAGTACTGTGGAGGGTATGACAGTTAATTTAATTAACTCTCTTGAGTTTCTATAGTGAGTGTTTCATTATCGCTTGCAATTATTTTGCTTTATTTTAACTTTTTAGCTTAAACCCACAACAACAACAATCATAAAACAAGAAAAAAATTAAATGTCAGTTAAATAATTAGGGTCTACTTTCTGGAACTGTGAAGGAAACAGAAAAAGTACTCTACAAGTATGATTATCAAATATGATTTCGTAAACCAGAACTAGTATTGGATAAGAATTACTAAAAATTAGTGCTGCTTTAAATAGTAAAATATAAGCTAAAATTGACATGAACAAAACAATACATTTTAGGAAAGGGGTTTTGTCTTAGTTTCAAATGACTATAAATATTTTATTCTAGCAGCATTGCTTTAACAGAGGAAGAAATTGGGTGGTTCCTAAAGTCTTCACAAGGACTTCATCTGAACAGCAACAATAGCTTAAGAATTCCCCAATCTTGGGCACAATTTTTCCTCGTGTTGATCTGCATTATCTTTGCTGTTCTTTGATTAAAGTGAGAATCCTTGCAATCTGTGAGGCATTTTGACTTCGAGAGTAATAGCACGCCACTACTCCTCGTTTCTCTGCTATCAGCTCAACGCAATACCAGGTTTAGACATGGTGCTTGTTTTAAATAGCGCGGATAAAAATGTAATGAAAGGTAAATAAAGCGCATTGCACTTGTAGCAAATATAATATTTTAGAGAAAAAGTAGCGTCCGAATATGAGGAAAAAAACAAGAGATTGCTTTTTAATCTGCTGCTTTGGTGTTATTCGTAGCTAATATGTCGTGTTCTATACATTGCGGTATATCGAAACATATTGGTTGTACGACAATTTTATTTGTGGAACGGTTTCTCAATTTATCACACAATTCCGTAAAATATACCGTCATTACTTTACTGCAATTTTACTTTTCTTGTTTTATCTTTATTATCAAATTTTTCAGGTAAACTTCAGAAATAAAGCGAAGTATATACATTAAGTAGTGAGAAACAGACTATGGCTGATCAGTTGAGTCATCGTAGCGGTGGTGGTGGTGGTGGTGTATTTATTCCAGTGCACTATTACGATAAAACTCCAACGGGCGCACGGGTCAAATAGACCGTAGGTGTTTTATAATACACAAGGTTTGGTCGATTTAATGCAAAATATTAGACTAGATATTCCATATTAATAAATTATATGACACACATATATATTTAAGATTGAAATAAAAATAAAAAATAAATAACTTTACGAATAACATACACATCTGTACTCGCTCAATTTGAAAATCGCCTTTCCCCGATTATGAGCCTTTTCGGACGTGGACTATTCTTAATTTCATTAGAAATTTATCTAATTTCTTCCTTGGCTACCATTAGGGCCCAGCATGACCATCTCCCTCTGTTGGATCCTGTAAAGGGCCGTGGTAGATATTTCCTGCTCTATTCTTCCGAATCTTTATATTCAGGCAATATATCCCTGAAACCCCTTCTCACAGATGGAGCAAATTCTCAGCTCAATTTCTTCAATAAACTTAATCGTCCACCATACCTTAGTGTTGCTGCTCGCGAGCTGCTGGCTAGTGAGTTGGTCCCTCTTCCATCCCAACTCGGATATTAGCTCCGATTGCATTTCCAGCGAAACCCTAATTGAAGCTTGGTTCCCAGTTTCATTACTGTTGAGGTCTCGCTGTACGCTTCGAATATCTTCTTAATTCCGCAATTCAATGTACCCCTCCCGGCCCAAAAATCCCTTTCAAAAACTGTGTTCTCACTTAATCAGGGTCTGCTGTTTGTCCTCATTCCCAAATTTCTGTATTATATATCATCGTAAATCTGACTAGTGCCCCAGAGACGGTTTTCCACAGAAGTAAGCCTGAGATTGTGCAATATTTAAAATATGTGCATTTAAATTCCTTGAAGATAGTGCATATAACTAAATAAATTAGTAATTACACAGGGAAAATCGCGGAAATGCAATAAAGGAAAATAAAGCAGTCATGCTCAGTAAAACCAGGTTAGTAACCCGTGTGCATTAAAGCGCACATACAGTTTATAGCATTGGTTTTGTCATGTGGCAAAATTAAAATATTTGTAAACTGGAGGAAATATATCGCAAGTTTCAAAGTAATAGAACTACCAATTTGCATCAATACGCAATTGCTGTAAAGAAATGGCATACCGTACGATAATTTTGGGAGAAAATTGCAGTCATCTGCTTCTTAAAACCAAAAATAATTCTGAAACATTATTCTAGGGAGTAAATATATGAAAGCCCTACATATTTATGGTAATATATAGTAGCAAATACCTATTATGTTCCCCATATTAAAACCTTTACAATCAAATACATTTACGAAAACCGTATATCGCTATTCTCAACGGGGATCCCAACTTAGCTCATGCATAATATATATGTTGAATACAGAGAGTGATTGTTTTACATATGTCCGTAACTGAACGCTATCCTCGTTAGTCCAAGGTGGCGTCAGTCCCTGGCTCAGTCGATGGACAAGCACATCTCTCATTTCTACCCGCACAGCTTTTATCAAAAATAGCACACACACAATATTAGTTCTCTTTCATAATGAGTACTATGCTTTTTATACATTTTGATACAAAGGTCACGCCTTTCACTTTTTATTGAATTTTGCTTTCCCTTACAAATGATGTGCTTCCATAGTTCTTCCGATGAAATTATTTTACAGTACGGGCGTTATTTCTGTATTCATTATTATTTATTTGTGTTCTGATGATAATGTCAATACAATACAGTGAAATTTACTTAACTGACAGTCTGTAATAATTATAAATACTGTGGCACCATTAGTTTAGAAATACAATGCAAACCGATACAAATAAGTTTTACATTCTTAATAGCAAACTGCGACTGACTGCCCACATACAGCTATAAGCGTAGGACTAATCTGTTAACACAGGCGACTGGCATGATATCGGCCTGGCGCACACTGCGCCCAGCTGCGAATTTAGGCCAATGTGAAATAAAAAGATTTTTCTAAGCATTTTACTAAGAAGTCTTATCTAATTATCTCTAAAAGAGAAAATTTGGTTTATTTTGCTTTCAATTAAGATAGGATATTGTAACTTGAAAGACGTTGTTTAATATTTTTCTTAATAATAATAATAATAATAATACATTTGTACTATACCTTCATCACAATAGTAAACTAGCTATTATGATGGTCTGCCTTAGTAGTGTGCACAATTAGCGTACTAATGTGCTAGCCATATAAATTGTATACAGGCCTCTGGTTTTTAATATCACAATACATTTTCTGGTGCAGTGAAGTACATGAGGCATCTTCACTTACAGTTAAAATTGTAAGTTAACATCTTAATGCCATGCAGACATATTTTATGGGCCAAAACATATACAATCCGTACAAACTGGAAGGTATTTTGCAAAGAGAAAAAGTATTTCCACTTTTAGAGACTTGGAACTGATATGAACGTGGTGGAAACAAGTGCTAGGAGATGCGAAATAGTTTTAAACCCTTATCCGCTCTGCCACACTCCTATTGTAGTTTTCCATGTGTTGCTGTGGTACCAGCATTATGGAGCTCTTTGCACTTTAGCATTGATGTGCACATACGTTTAACCGCAGAATTCGGAGAATATTGAATCAGAACAACTTGAGGGCATGATAAGAGTATCATGTACATCACTCCAGTAACAAAAGAGCGGGACTGTTTGACAGAATAAAAGTTCAATTGTAAATTTTTAGTTTTGGAAAAACAATGTTCAGACTATTGTCAGAAAATGCATGGAATGTGTTAATTCAATTTCTGCAAAACGTTTCACGGGAGATCAGACTTTTCGGGTGCTTTGCTCGTTAAGGAAAATTATGTGTTCCTTCAAAACAGTATCCTCTCTGTGTGACCTGTCATTACTCAAAGATTGTTGGCGAGGTCCTGTTATAATCTGTATAAATATTCACATGTATTTTTAACGTGAAATTGTGTATAAATCATGACCGATATTCCACCATGTACAATTTATTCCGTGTTAATAGAAGTTTATTATGTTATTTAGTTGTTTTTACGATGGAGCCATCTCGTATATCCAGTGAATGTAGATTATGAAGTTACGCAATCCCGATATTTTGTAACTAATGCTGGAAATGCCGTTTCACTAGGTCTTATAGTTTTGCCGATCATGTTACTATGTTCTTTTCTACAGCATGTTCTACTTACATAACATTTATTACACTCGGATTTCAAGTCGTTTCTATGGTTGTATCGGCAGTATTTATTATATATGTTTTCACGTTTTCAAGAACGTTTTAGATTCAAAATCTTTACGAATCGCACCTCGCTACGCCGGAATTCATGTAAATGAACCATTCGTGACACTTATCTATACCACTTAATAGCCAATGCTCACTTATGTGATGCATTTTAGCAGGGAGTATCTGGACATTCGAGCAGTTTCGAGAGAATGCAACAGAAGCACTTCGTCTTCCTGCAAGTTCCTGGAGGAAGAGTTTTCACGGACCATCTTTTTGTGCAAGTGTGAACCAATTTCTAATAACCAGTGCGCTACAGATAGCTTCGGCAGTCCCAACCGGTATAGTTAGAAAATCACATATAATTTATATATCGGCAAATGTGTGCAATTCCATAGAATGCTAAATCAACATTGGCTGAATAATATCAGTTTTTACAATATCATGAACTGGCCGGGAGGGACGATCGGTTGATGGGCACTTCAACAGTAAGAACAAAACCCCCTTTTTGGTGACACAGACGAAATACAACCCAATACGTCAATAATAAAAATTCCAATTTAATGCGGAAGTTCGCATTGCATCCAATGCTCAATGTACTGGTCATTTAAGAACACAATCTCACTGTATACTTGTCTCGTGGACCCCAGATCGTTGTTTCAATCCCGGCCAGGATCGATGGATTTTTTCGGGAGTAAAAATCCAAGTATGGCTTCCTTCGGAAGGGAAGTAAAGCCGTGGGTCCCGTATCACAGATTTGCAGCATTTAAAAGAACCTCAAGCCTGAAAGAAGAGACCTCTGAGGAAAATTTGTTGGCCGTTTCACACCCTGAATTGAATGGGACGCTGATGACCTGAGATGTTAAAGACCGTCCGTAAATAAACCAAATCAACCAAATTAATAATCAACCAATCTCACTGTGCAGCGCTATGCATTCTTTCAGTAGCATGTGCTACGAATACATTAAATGCAGTGCCGTTTCAAGCTATTTGCGATGTGGTACTAACACTATAGAACTCCGCCCAATCAACCCATCTCTTTAGTACATTTCGATGTTACCTTCTGTGAACGGTGGATCGGATGGAATGAAGAATTTGCCTGGCAGGTTCAATCACCGAATCTGATCCCAATAGAATGTTCCTGGTGAAGCCAACTGAAAGATATTATATACCAGGAGCAGCTAGTGAATCTCTATACCTGAGGGAGTGCCGCAGCTTGTCATAATAAGGACGCTACAATCTATTGCAGCGGTAAGACTGGCGATGCTGTAGAGAATCAAGCATGAATCAGCAGACAGAGTGGTTACTTTGAACCTTTTCGAAGAGAAATGCTAGAATAACGCAAAGTTTATGTTCATTCCACTTAATAACACCGTCCTTGGGTTTATGTCTGCTCTGAGTATCAAAGAGTTTACTAACAATTTAGGAGTTACTCTGTCCTGATAAATTGTAATTTTCACCTATTTCATTTGCACTATTTGACCATTTTTCCTTTTGTATGGGAAAGTTCATCCAGAGTAAATATTTCCGTTAGGCTTATGTCAATCACCCTGAATATCCTTTTGGAAGAGAATGCTGCAGATGATGACATTGAATGAACCTTGAAATTTTTCACAAATTCCCATGAATTCTTTTGCCATATAATACATCGGAAAGGGCTTATGTTAATGTCCGAATCATCCATTCTAGGATGGTTAATGTACAAGTTTAAGTGCCTCACAGAAGCTCTGAACATCTTCATTCGAATTATAAAAACAAGCTGAATAAATGACGTCGCCGTTCTCCTACCTCACTGTCTTTTGATTTGAGTTTTGCCATTCATAGCCATCGCACCTAGATGGAAATTAGATCCAAGCAGCTTCATGCTAGGAAATACTGTCACTGCGGTTTTCTGAACAGGAACCACAAAATCTAGCATTATCCCGCTTGGTTTCATCTCTGCTAAAGTTGAATAACTGTAATGTAGGTTTTTTTTAGTAGCTAACAATAAAACAGTGAAATATAATCTCCACTTTCAAGCGCTGAATAGTTACATAATTGTTTTACAGTACTATATGCAAGTAAAATGTACAGAATCAAAGGTTGTCTAGAGGATAAGATTACTCTCATATTGGAAAACCTTATACCTTGTTCGATATATTATTTTAAAATTCGGTGTCTTCTAATCAACATCAACATCTTAAAAACGCCTCAAACAATCTTGGAGAATGTTTATTATAACTTATCATCTTGAGACTTGATTTACGCGTGTTGTTCATTTTACGACGGTTGAGGGATACACCAGAGCCGTGATTATGAGCTACATTTAAGGGTATTTTAATAAACTATCCTAAGCCCTTTGTCTGTAGTCTGTCTTTACGTATATCTCCAACTATGTGCATACTCTATTTTGAAATAATGTTGTTCCGACATTAACTGCTTTGGCACTCACCGGGTTTAAGCTTTCTCACTATTTATGAATTTCATGTTGTCTGGAGACAAAAATTTCCTTACCCACACAATCTATTACTTATGCTTACTAGATACAAATGCAGAAAGAAGTTCACTATGACTGTTATAAGCGCCACACAGTGCTAATTCTACTGGGCTTCCGTGATTTTCCCCACCAGTGGAAAAAATTATACATAATAATCGACGAACTATTTTTTTCAGAGTCTAATATATAATTTTGGCAGTATATATATATATATATATATATATATATATATATATATATATAACACTTTTCCAAAGCTATCGTCATTTGCTCAAGTTACGCATCACAAGTCAGATCTAGGTAAAATTTTGCTCCACTTTCTTCTTTAGGTACAGTGAGGTTATTTGGGATATGGCCAAAAGAGCGCAGCTATGTACTGTGAAAAGCCAGTCGTAAAGACCGTATAATGTATATGATGCTAGAGCATCTTATAGCTAAATTGAGGTAGATCTTGTCAGTGAGTGTGCGTTTGCGTGTTACTTGGTGCTTTCAGTGTGTGCTAATTTTTTTTCAGGCTATTTATGCCACTAAAAAATATAGCCTTGAAGAACAGGTTTTTATGTACAATACTTATGTGAAACGGGTTTTTAAAGATAAATAGTAAGGCGAATCGCAATAAAATATCCTGACAATCGTTTCCAAGTAACATGTTAAAAATAGACAGGTTCCATCAATGACAAGAAATGTTTTCCAACCCGCCGTGTTCTCAATAAGTTAAATGGTTGTTATGGGAATTTCCTACGTAGATACCGATAATGTATTGCCGCTAAAGGGCATAACTTTCAACATTAGTTTAACACAGGTTAGTTCTTATTATTATCTGGTTTAAACAGTATTTTATGTTTTCAGTAAAAATATAAAAAAAACGCGCTGCGACTGTATCATCAATTTTCTAGTTGCGGCTATTACCATGCTCGGTTGGCCCGCAACTCAAATAACCACACTGTATCTGCATTAATATTAGAAGAGATCTTTATCAGGACAATTTTACACATTTGTGGGGATGTCTCTAAGCTCCCATTAACTATTCCATAAAGAAACAATTAAAAGTTGTTCGGAGCCTGGATATCAGGGCATAGAATGCAATGAGAGAACAGACAAACTGGCAAAAGGAGTTTAGACTGACTTCATAGGACCTGAATATTTCTTTGGTACTAACAAATATACTGCTAAGGACCTAATGAATAGGAATAGAAAGCAAATCAGGAAAGTTATTGGAAATGATTGATGGACATTGGCCATTCGGGAAACACTTACCGACGCTGGAACTCTGCCATGAATATTCCACATGACATCTATATGACAGTCTAGTGATAACTGCAAAACACATCTTAACTAAAGTGTAAAACTCTGGGAAGACAAAAAGCATATTTATTAGGGTACAGTTTTTAGTAAATGGATTTTCTAGGTTTGTAGAGAACATTCTACAAATTACTGAATTACTAGATCTGGAAGTATAAAGTTAAGATTAATGAAGTGCACAGAATATCCGTGTGGCTTAAGTACAATGTACAATTACTCCAACGTGAATCAATTAATGAACCAACACGAGAAGAGGTACTTTGACCAAAGAGGCATATTCTGCTAGCGTTGAAAAGTTAAATCCTTTTAACGAACGCGAGTTTGACTACAAAAGTATATTATATGTTTCTATCCTCGCAAAATATTTCAGGAAAAAATAATGTATTTATTTTGTTGTGCCACGACTTGAATTTCAGCTGCATTTCTAGGGTGCTGAAGGGCAAAAGAGGAAGAGAAGTATACTCTTTAAATCAGACAGTGGATATAGCTCGCGGCTTGACCTTAACAGAAACTCTAGATCAGAGATATGTAATTCTGCTGGGTGTTTCCTCTAGAACTAAGCCTCGCTCAGCATCTGAGTTTCAGGATGCTTCAGTTATTCTGCATGTAGACTTCCACTGATATCTAATCACACTTTTTTCAGAAAGAAAAAACACTTCTTAACACAATTTTAGAAATTATTTCCGGCATATCATTACGAAGTATTACCAATTAAATTATATGGTAATCTTTTCCATAAAGAGTTTTCGACTTCCCTTATATTCAAAGAACGAGCTTGAAGTTGAATTCTATGCTTAAAGTATTCTATAAGCATAAATTGATATAGAAATAAAAGTTTAAAATGTACATTATTCTCCGAGAAAACAGCATTTAAAAGTTCATTGTGTTAACAATACATACAGCCCCATCAACAAATTTTGAAAACTTTCTAAAGGGTGTCCCATTTATCGTGTTCACTCTTTGCTGGTGCGTCAAGTGAAAAATTGTTTCAAAACAACATTTTTCATTTGACTCACCAGAAAATAAAGTACTGAGTGAGTGAAATAAATGGGTCATTTGGTACAAAATCTAGATGCTGTCTTAAAACGCCTTTTTAAAACCAAAAATTTAATTTACTCTCTGTGATTACATAAAAATATGTATTATTATGGTAGATAGTAAACAAAGGGAAAATACTGTTTCACATTCAAGAACTTACAAATGGTCAATTTTTCAACTAGAATTTTGAAAAATTCTATTACAACTGAATGAAAAATGTACTTATATACGAATATATATACATATATATAATAAAAATAAAGTAACAATATTAATAATGTAACAAATTAAGAGTAATTATAATGGAAAATTTAATTTCTTCCTTAATACTTTTATAAAGATTTACAATTTAAATTTTCTCTCTTACTCAAAAAGCGAATAATTCAACAAAAATGTTATTAAAATGAGGATCAAGATATCTTACAAATACAAAAGAGAACTTTACGTGATTTATAGAGAAAGCAATCGTATTAAAATTAAACAATGCAATAAATATTCCAAAAATCTTAAAAATTAGAGGCATAGTGTAACAACCAACAATTAGTAAACATCAATAAAAAGTATATATAAAAGCTGTAGTAAATTAAATTACTACAAAAAATCCCGATCCACAGCAAATATCATTATTATTTAATAAATACTTCAATTATGTAGTAGATCATTTAATAACGAAAAAGCAGCAATATGAAGATCCTATCTCATATCTTAAGAAAACTTAATTAGAAACTTTTTCTTCCATTGAACTAAAACCTAGAAATGTGATAGAAATAAATAAATTAATCCAACCTCTTAGGAGCAAATAATTCACATAAATATGATGAAATTGCCACAAATATAGTTAAAACATGTGCAGACAGCATTAACAAACAACTAAGTCACGTATGCAGCGTTTTGTGAATGACAGCAGCTTTCCCAGAGAAATTAAAATAATTGATTGGTAAAACATTATACAACAAAGGGAAAAAAGCATTCATATCAAAGTATAAGTTTGTATCACTACTACCACCTTCTTAAAAATAATATAAAAATAATTTTCTGAACAACTCACTACAATTTATATAAAATGTTAGCCAGTGAACAGTTAGGCTTTAGAAAACTTATAACCACCAATAATGCAACATTTTAGCTAACTAATAAAATTCTCCGATTTCTTGATTGAAAAAGCCACATACTTGGAATTTTGTGACCTCCGAAAGCATTTGACGATGTAAATCATAATATGCTTAATTAAAAGTTATGTTTTATAGTAAATGCTATCAATGCTTCCATCATATTTACCGAATAGAATGCACAAAGCTTTAATAAATGCATTAAAAAATTAAAATACATTCTAAGAATGGTGCGAAGCTTGTAGTTCCACAGGATTCGATTTTGGGTTCACTCTTGTTTCTAATATATGTTATGATTTCCCCTTGAGAATGCACAAAGATATTTTCCCGTTACTCTTTGCTGATGATACACGTATTGTTACTAAAGAAGCTCAGATTGTACAATAGAATATTTATTAAATCATTAAATAACTTTTGATAAAAACAAATAAGTATAAATTTTGAAAAAACTAAATATTATATATTTTTCAAACAAAAACATTAGAAATCTAAATACTCGGTATGAAGGCAAGCAAATAAATTTATGAAACAAGCAAATAAATTAATTTACCTATATAAAATTTCTTAGTTTATTTATTGATCATAATATAAATTGGAAAGACCATATTGGCTATAATTTTACCAAAATTGAGTTCTGCGTTTTTGCATTTAGGTTGTTAACTAATTTTACAGATAGGAACGTCCAAAACTGGTATATTATGCCTACTTGAATACATTAATGATATATGAAATAAAGTTCTACAGAAATTCTGTTTATGTTAAAGGGATATTTATATTGCAGAAAAAGTTGGTTAGAATAATTAAGGATAAAATGCACCACTCAACATAAACCGCTTTTCTATACATTTAAAAGTGTTCCACTAACATGCTAATATAGTTGCAGTACAAAATTCTAGCAAGAAAAATATTTACAGGTTTTTCTGAAGTTCAGATTAGAATTTTAAAATATATCTCCACTCACATATTCTATAATGTAAGTGGATTCATTCACCAGAAAAATATTTGTTCTAACTTCTATTAAAATCGTTTACGTACACATGTAAATATATACAAAAATATAAACATATACTTCCCTAACATAAAAATAAATAAGATGTAATTGCTGACGTAATATATGTGGAATTAAATTAACTCAATAGAATTAAATAAACTCAAATATAGGATCTATGGAATAATTTATATGAAATGATATGATATGTTAAGCTCCTTATTATCATTTCAATTTTTTTTACATAAAGTTAATGCTGAAATGTGCAGCTCTCAGTTCGTATGAGCATCATATTGATTTTTCCTAGTGTTAGACGAATAGCCTAATGGAATTCACTTGTCCAGCTTCATACCCGATTTGCTTCGGGCTAAAAAGGTCAGAAAAGCCAAGGATATCGACGAATAGATGCGGAGTGGGTTCAGTAGAAGGGAAGGAAGGCTCAGTGCTTTTGCAGCACAGGGGGATGGGCTTTGCCCAAAGATACAGGCAGCTATATTTTATAACTTTGGAAAACTTGTTTTTATTTATCGGTATGAGCACAGTAGGACACGGCCTTTTTTATTATACTTTAACAAATATTTGCTTTTTCCTATTTGTTTTGCCTTTCCCAGTAGAATGTGAACTCGCGTTTTTATAGTTGCGTTTGCGTTAACTGCTTTGTAATCGTATATATTGACATTCATAATATGAACAATTACACATATGTAATATTTAAATATTTTAAATTTGCCTTATTTTTCGAGATGTTACAATATATCAGAAAATGATTTAGAAATATGAAATATTTTAGTTGAAAGTGACAATTAGAAAGACTCTGTATCTCTGGAAATACCTATCGGTTAGGTAACATTTGTTTTTCTACTCCTTGGATGAGATACTTCAGGAATCATTGTCAAAATTCAAAATATTACGATGGTCTCAAATAATCACCAAATGTCACACCTCCAGCTCGCGTCTTGGGTTAAGGTTGTTCGTTCAGATGCTGCAACCTACAGCGTTTTCGCATAAGCTTTAAAAAACACTGCATTTTAAATTTCACCCATTTGCAACATCTCCAATATGTACTACTGATTTCATAAATATCTTTCGACTTGTTAAAGTTGGAAGTACTTCAGGGCAAGAAAGAGATTCGGGGCACACACGGTAATGTAAATGGTTTTCAAAATAGGATGATAGATTCTAGACATATCTCACAGAACCGTTCAGTTTGCTAATGAGGAACTGCATGAAATAAGATCTCTTGACAAATGTTTGCTCAGAATTCCTGTAATATTTCTGATGTGTGCCGAAGTTTGATACTAGCATTATGTTCAAGTTTAATAGTCTGGGGTTTACTTAACTATTTACAAAAAAAACTATGATTCTTTTACTGCGATTGTAATAATTATTTTGTTATTCTTTTAATATTATTATAGGGTATATAAACGCCGTCTTCAAAATACAGTCGGCAAACACCTGTGAGATTATTTAAATAGAGCTTATGCGCTTTTATAAAGAATTAGGCAATTATTTACTGTTCTCCTGTTTACTTTTTAGGTAATTTACCCAACTTTATTTCTTATTTTTGTGGAGTATATGAATCAGATATGTTACAGGCTGGAATGTGTGTACTTTTTATACTTTAGTTGTTTCTTTGCCTTTATTTTTAGGAACTACGTGTATATTTTAAGTACATTTTGAATATTTTTGTTTTTCCTTTAATATATTCCTGAAATTATGTAAATGTGCATCCATAAATATATTTCGTTAAAATACATCAATATTTAGTGCATTTATTGTTACGAAGGGTTTATGTGGAAGTTTTTAAGTCAATGATTTTAGTTCATATTCAAATGAAATTAGGTGAATATAGGAGTTTTCGTGACTATGAATTTTTAATGAGTTTTAATCAATGATATCATTAACAATGATATACCTCAATTTGGTTTCAACTAATTAAATAAGGATATTGATATATCGAGTGTTAGCTAACTTTGTAATGTATTTTGGCTATCAGTAAGTCTAGGTGGAGAATTTTATCCGGTGTGATTTGTTTATGTAGGTAGATGAATCTTTAATTGCTTATTGAATGTTTAATGACATTCAATATTTGAGGACAATATATAAATATTGTTTTAATAATTGTTCATGGTTTATGGTCACCTGATTTATTCTATCTTGCCAATAGTACAAATGAGAGATTAGAGAGTTGAAGACAGTTATCTATAAAGGATTAATACAGTATATAATTTTATTATCTTCTTGTAATATAGCTACTCTTCCGTCATGGAGTAATGAGATATTGATTTAATAGAACGCTGGATGAATGTGATTTGATAAGACATTTTCAGTTTTTCATTTGTTTGTTTTGGTGCGACTTATTTTTTATTTACATGTTCATTGAGCCACTTATTTTATTTTGCCGTTTATTAAAGTACAAGAAACCTCATCCGTGATATTTTGTTGTTATTACTTAATTTACTTTGACTTTTTTTTTTTTTTTTACTTATGAAGACTTTTTATTCACATTTGAATATATATAATGACTTAAATATAATTGTGAGCAGGGCCAGATTTTTAGGTGCAGCAGCTACATCCTGGGTACAACTATCTTTTACGCAGTACATACGTATTAATTAGTTTTAGGTTTTTCTGTTTTTAACTCAAATGTAACTGTTTATGAGTGCAAACATACGAATTTATTGGTAACAGTGCGCTGCTTTGGCATAATTCTTACACCTGTATCTTCTGGTACAGCCCACGAAATAGGCTACACTTGCGATTTGTTTCATAGCGGTTGCCATGGCAACGGTAGACCCTAGCTTTTGGCTCCGGGATAGTAAGTACAGAGAAAACTGAGAATCGAACAGTGGGCAGCATCTAAGGCGGGGAATAATGTTTGTCGTTGATTGGTTGTCCCACTACCATAGCAACTCAGAAGGATGCGAAAGTCGGTGAGCATTGGCATCTTACTAAAAATAATTTTTGGAGGTTTCGTTTGCCACAACAATTTTTAATTTTTACAGTTAATGGTATAAGAATTTATTATCTGCTTGTTTTACAGTCTGTAGCTACAAAATGTAAAGCTTTTGGATTGTTTACCTATTACTTTAATTATAATTGCATTTAGTTCCGATTATATTGAAGTGATTGGTGTGGCATGATGCATAAGGAATATTATTGCTTTTACTAAAAATTAAGTACAAACAGTAAATATTGTGAAAGTGTGTCAACGTACTTTTTTAAGGTTAATTTTCCTATTATACATTTGCTGTGTATCTCACTGTGTTCTATTTTATGATGAAATATCTTTATAAGCCCTTTGTTGCGTAATAAGTACTCTAAAACGCTTATATACTTGTGTACATCTGTATATTTTTGTATTCAAACTGTGAGGTAGATATTGAACATTATTTTAAAATTAAACTCCTTATGTGGAATTAGGACTGCACCAAAATTTTATGTCACGAGCCGACACGAATTTTGATAGGAATTATTTATTTTAGTTTGCGATTTAATGTTTTCACCTTCATTCATATTTATTTTGAGATTATGTTTTACCATTAATAATTTGATTATTTTTATTGTGTAACAGGTAATGAGCTCTAATACCTTATTTATTGTGATAACCGCTACTTCATGGAATATCTACGCTATTTTTGGTTTTATATATTAATTTAATAGTTAGTAAAGTTTGATTTTTAAGTCTTCTGTTTGTATTGCCAGTGCTTTTAAATTTATTAAACCTTATTTAGGTAGACGGTTAATACGTTAGCATGGACTAGACCGGGTGTTTGGAGCGGTAATTATCGTGGGTGTAGCTGTGTATGGGGGATGCGGTGAATGCTGATTATTTCACTTTTGCCCATTGCTGCTCCGTTTGGTGGGGTTTTTGTTGTGGATGTTAGGATCTCAGGGCTTGCTATACTGGGTGGTTTATGACCGCTAAGGCCAATGGGATCAGAAGGTTTCGA
The DNA here is from genome assembly GCA_030762175.1 of Metallyticus violacea. NCBI lineage: Eukaryota > Metazoa > Arthropoda > Insecta > Mantodea > Metallyticidae > Metallyticus > Metallyticus violacea. The sequence continues at coordinate 308,579,417 of CM060846.1, read as the reverse complement.
ACGCTAGCCACGAGAAAAACACAACAGTCTCTGTAACTCATTATTTATTGACATCACTATGTAAACACTTAAATAGACTGTCCTCGGAGACCTGATTCCTTACTATTATTCACTCTCTATTTTCGTAGACTAATGCCTTTATATTTCTTACGATGATTGCTATGTCTCCACTAGCACTTATCTACCCGCACTCGTGGTCTCTGCCGACACTTTTTACGTAAGTTCTTCCGCAAGTTTGTTGAGCGAGTTCCTAAGCAAGTTAGTGTCTAAGCAAGAATCCTTTAGATAACAACTTCCAACTTCCAAAAAACTTCTAAGCGACTTCTCTAAGCAATTTCAACTTCCTAAACAAACTTGTTTCTCCGCCACTAACAGAACTTCCAGCTTGGTTTTTAAGCGACTTCCCACTTATCTTCAGCAGCTGGGTTCTGACTTTACTATCAATAATAATATTCGCCTTTCCGAAATGCCTTCTCTTATTACCATTCAATTAAATTCTTCTTCTAGCTTCCCTGTGGGTGATTATGCCATACAGATTTTGTGCATATAGGCTCTGATTCGTACACTTATGGACGATGCTTATTGGCTACAATTTCTCTTCCCGCCTACACTTTAACTTTCTTGCTTTTAGGTTTTTCTAAGAAATATTCCTATCATAAATTTCGGCTTTCACCTTTCATACTATTCTGTTGTGCTAGCGTTTTCCCCTTTCGTTACTTTAGATCTGTAGGCTATCACTCTTAGATAAAACGCGTTTCAGCCATCTGTCGCCAGCTTCTTTCTCAAGGGATCTTCGGCGAAAACTGTTGTAGGGTCGTATAACTTCTACTGTCACCCTATATCTACAGTTTTCCAGACATCTGTACTTTCCAGAATCGCTGTCTCCTCTTTGTAATTATGGGCGCCGTCATGTAAGTAATATTCCTAGCCCTTACTCTGAAGGAAGAATGCCCCTGTCACTCTCCGTCGGCGAAAATATTTTATTATCTTCTACACGGGATCGAACCGTGTAAAACAAAACAAACCCATTCCTTCTGACGCCGGTCCTTCTACCTGCCTCAACTCGGCGGTCTTTTCCGCAACAATCCGCCATTGTTAAATGATACAATGCAATCCTTAACCACAATACAATAACACTGTCTCTCTCTACAGATATTTCTGAGTCATCACAATAATCAAACCTTAAAATAAATACTATACTTCCATCTTGTTCCGATATGCACAGAATATTCCTATCTGTTCAGATATTTATACACATAAAATTAATCGTAAAAATAATTACAATATGAACTTAATATTAAGGAGCTCCGAGTTCCGGTTCGAAATGCCCCTGTAACAAGTGGGTTTGTCATTAGACAGCCCCGTGAGGGTTATTCTAGTACAATTATCCTAAAAAGAAAAATTGAAATTGTATTTAATGCCACATGTGTCCAGTTTAGTAAGCATTACATTGGTTTATTTTGTTCTTCGTTCAAATAGAGTTTGCAGTACTTACGAATTGTTTTATACTGCTCACTGTTGTCTATGACCAGAAATGATAAAACATCACTCCTGTTTGTTTTCTTTCTTTGATTTATTTACTTATCACACAGGCCTGATCTGACATACTTTCACTTTTATTTCTATGATCACTTATCACTTAACACTTTTAATTATTTAACTCTTTCACAGAAATATGCATATTGATATCACATGCTTTCATTTTTCCTCACTAAACGACACAAAAGTCTACATTATAGCAAACAGTTTTCATTTAATCTCCAATATGCGAGTTAATTTCAGGCTGACCATTATTCAAACAACCAAGCTGAAAAGTATACATCCTGGCACATTTACTAGATGGCCTTTTATCATTGATCTCTAACAGTATTATGATTCACATATATTTTAGATGAAATTTATTAGAATTACAATTAATACTTAAATGCATTCAGCCCACTAGCTGCGCCTACATTATACAAAATTTAATGAACTTATTCTTGATGATATGTTCTTCAAGTTTCCTTTTTAACAAAATATTTCATAGCACATTTTATAACGTTACAGTTTATAGTTGAATCTTCACTTTATTAATTGACAATCAGATAACCCATAGTACATGAATAAGTTATATTTGCAATCCATTTTTTAACTTTATGTTTCATCAAAATACACCTTATGGGATATTCTATAGTTTTGCATTTTACAATTGATTTTAAGTACATCACTTATCAATAATAGATCACATAACCTTTCATAAAATTCTATTTTGCAGTCTGTCTTTAATCTTAATTCATTATCCATAATAAACTTTATAAAACACTTAATAAGTTTGCATTTTATATTTTATTCTATTTATATCAATATTCAATATATCTGAGGACATTTTCCATCTTACTTCATATAGCAATTTACAGCTGATTTTACCAACATTACTATTCCATTATTACTATTAAAATAAATAAATATTGCATTAGATATCTTGGGTCATTTTTAATGATATGTACGCTACGATGCTATTCATTGTCGGATCCCCCGTTTCCTTTATCTACTTAATTCATTTTTTCCTTTATTAATATTATTTATCCTTTATCTTGTTGCTTTCACTTTATTTCAATTTATTGTTTTCTCCCAGCTTTGACAATAGCATCATAATTAATATATTCCTTTTCATCACACACACATTTTCTTCCTATTGCACCTGTCTACTTCCCTATCAGATTCATTATTTAACTTAAACAAGATATATAATTTTAGCTACATATTCTTTCATCTCATGTCCAATTTTTCTTTAGCATGATTCTAATTACTTGATTATTCCTTGACCCCTTTAATTCTCAAATATTTACTTTCCTAAATGATTCCCCATGTAATGTTACTAATGTCTCATTAAGCTTTTATTCTATATTTCATTCTCTTTGGCCTGATTGCAATTATTTTACTTTTTTACTCTTTTAATTCACAATTTTATAATTTTCTGCTTGGTTCCTGAACGATATTAATATATGTTTTTCTTAATATTTGCGCATCTATATTATTATATTGGATTTTATTTTACCTGACTACCATTATTTTGTTTCTTTACTCTTTTTAATTCACCATCATTGATCTTCTTAACCGATAAATTTGTAATATAACTAACCCACTTGCTTAAGTCTATCCTTACTATATTTACATTATAATATTTTATGTTATCTCTCTTATATTTACATTTTAATTATATGCTTGATCTTCTATATATCAAACCTATTCGTCTCATTTCCTCTACATCCAGGTATTGGCTTCTCATTAGGGTCCGAGTTGAACGTGAATACACCATGGAGGTCTCCATTGGCGGGCTCTGTGTCTTCTATCCTGGGTTCAATAACTGGTTCCTCCGTGCATTCGGTTGTCGATAAGCTCGCGCAGCTGTGCTTCTTATCTCGACATAAGGTTTCGCAATTTGGGCCTTAGAATATTTATCCAGATTTTTCTGATTTAGATGGTTTTGTGCCCCCGTCCAGTGAGATCTTTGGTTCGAATCCTGGTCACTAATTTCTTTACCTTCTATCTCTTTCTGACACTCTGTCTGTTCCCGATTTGGTTCGTTACCCTTTGATTCTTTCTGGGTCTTCTCACCTATTTTTCCCAATTTACTGTTATCGTCTTCCCTGATCTCCATTTTCCTGCTTATCGATTTTAGATTCTTCGGAGTTTTCTTCTAGTTCCCTTTCCACATCTATGCTAAGTTCTTCGCTTGATTCACGCTCCTGTTCACGGATGCTGAATTGCTCAATCTGCACGTCTCGATTTGAATTGTTACTAACCTCACTAATGACTTCTACCTGAGACTGCTGTATCTGTTCTGTATTACTTTCTATCCTATTATCTATTTCTCCTTGTGTTAGCTTGAAGTGATTACTTGGTTCTTTACGCCATCACTCTATCCTCACTGTGATAGTTTCCTATTTTCCTATTTTAGCACATATTTCTTTTGTTGATGTCTCTATCCTCTCTGTATCCTTTTCTATTGTATCTCATAGTACTTTTGTGGATTGCTCTATCCGCTCTGTAACCCTTTCTAGCATATTATCCATTTCTTTTGTTGATAGCCCGAATTTATTAATTAATTCTCTCAATTTTTTTTTTATTTTATTTTTTTTTTATTTTAGTAGTCCCCTCTGTGCCCTGCTAAGCTCTTCAACTATAATTTATTTCCTATGCTAGTATTTTCAGTCATGTTTCTTTTTACTACGTATAATTAATCACAAAATGTCTAATACAATTTTCTAACGTAAACTTAATGATTATTTCATCTTTCATTTTTACCTTTATTCTCTGATTTCCCATTTGTAGGCTGCATGATGTTACTGTAGTGCAGTCTCGTTATAGGTTCTCGTAGCGATGTCCAGTTATCAGCTCCGTCTTATCCGTTGGTAAACCTTGTGTTCGCTTGTCAGTCTCACTGCGATGTTGACTGGATATCCACTTGGGTTGCTCGCTGTAGCTCTTCATGTTGTCCGCTATGCTGCTACAGTTGTGTAGTAACACTTACTCTCCGGTCTCTTCCGCTGTCGCCCGTGTCTGCCGGGGTGATGTTCGCTTCTCGCCTCCAGTCTAGACACCCTCCGCGTTGCGGCGCCAGTTTGGAGCGGTATTTTGCATGGGTGTTGGTGTGCATGGGAGATGCGGCAGACCGCATCTGTTACCCACTGCTGCTCCGTTTGATGAGGGTTTTGTTGTAGATGTGAGGATCTCAGGGTTTCCGTATGTTTTGTGACCCGTTAATGCCAGCGGGACGAGAAGGTATTTTCTCATCAATCACAGAGAAGAACACACGACATTTTCTGTATTTCACTATTTATTTACTATGTAATACTTTCTCATTATAGGTCGGACTGTCCACGAAGACCTGAGTTCTAGGTATCGCTTTTTCTAAATCCTAACTATTAGACAACTCTTTGTTGTCCGCCTACGCTACCAGCTAACTAAGCAACTCTTCCTTCTTACTTAATGACTTCTTCTTGTAACTAACGTTTTCCTCGTAACTCTGTAACTCTAACTTGTGAGCCGTCCACTAAATATCTAGCTAACTTTTTTTCTCGTGAGCCTTGAGTCAACGCTTACACTTCGTTTCCCATCCCTTAACCCCCTCCTTTCATGGAATTAAAATGCGAATTATTTTAAAATCAGGGTGAAATCCCGGCTTCCTTATTGGATATCACCTAATATTTATTGTTTTACAGACTGGCTCCGATTTGTGCTATTTTAGACAACGTCCATTGGATATCGCTACTTTTCTCAGCTACGTTCCCATGATTTCTAAAGTCCGTTATTTTCCGTGGAAACGCCCGCGTTATAAATTTCGGCATATGCCTTTTAAGTTGGACTTCTAAAGTAATGACTCTTTCCTCCCCTAGTTACTTTTGGTCGGTCCTGGTGGTGTAGTGGTTACTACACTTGCTTCCTATGCCCAAGATCGCGGGTTCGAACCCAGCCAGGACCGATGGATTTTTTCGGGCGTAAAAATCCTAAGTATGGGCTTGCTTCGGAAGGGAAGTAAAGCCGTGGGTCCCGTGTTGTACATTTACGGCACGAAAAAGAACCTCAAGCCTGAAAGAGAGGCCTCTGAGCAAAATTTGTCGGCCGTTTCACGCCCTGAGTTGAATGGGACGCTGATGACCTGAGATGTTAAAGAGCGTCCATAAATAAATCAATCAAAAATCAATCAATCAATAGTTACTTTTAGGCCGACAAACCTTCTCGTAGATAAAACACGTTTCCGACCATCCATTTGCTATCTTTATTTCCTGGGAATTTTTCGGCGAAATTCTTGATTGAACTGTACACTGTCTCCTATCTGCCATCTCCCACGTTTTCTTAGAAATCTGCACTTTCTTCGTCTTTTATCCTTCGATAAGTTAGGTAAATAATGTTTACTCTAAAAGTGGAAATGATCCTTTTACAATATGCCGACAATGTTTGCTCTAAAATATCCATACTGATGAAAAGTAACAATTCTCCGGATATCTCTGTCTCTTTTCACTGTTTGCTTCAGGTCAACCGCCGACAATCCTTTCCTTAAACATACAATACAACCCTTAAACACAATTCAATAGCTCTGTCTCTCTCTACAGATATTTTACAGTCATCATAATAGAAAACCCTGAAAATAAATACTATACGTCCCCTTTTTCCGATATGCACAAAATATTCCCATCTGCTCAGATATTTACACACATAAAATACTAATCTTAGTAATAATTACAATATGAGCTCCGGGTTCCGGTTCCATGTTCTATTTATTGCTTATTTGAATGCAAAGATCTTAAACAAATATGTTTGTAATTAAGTTATTTCAGTGTTAAAATCTTCAGCCCTTTGTCTAGTAATGTAATTATGTTGAATATAGTTATAAAATGTACCAACTATAAGCACTAAAAGTGAAAAGTCTGTTGTTTGGTTATTTTTATTTCTTTATCGTGCTGCTTTTTCCTGCACAATCACTGCAAAATGCATGCAACGTTAATGTTTAGCCCTTTTTAATAATAAAAAGAAGGAAAGAAAACACTACCGCATGACTTGTTACGTTATTCATTATAAGCTATTTAATTGTTTACTGCATTCTGAAAAAAAATTATATACAATGTTTAGTGAATACTTCTGAAATAAAAAATATACGAAGAACTATGCAATTAGATGAATACAATTTCATTATTTGCTCCTAACAGTAAACTGTTTAACCTAGAGCCATTATAGATCAGGATCCCATTTAACAATATTTTGCTTAATAATTGAAATGTGGTTAGCTGAAGCGCTAGTGACTCTAGAAACTAATAATTCATTTATTTATATATTTATTACTTATTTGAAATCTCCTGGCACAAAAGTTTAATACTTCTGAGCATTATTATACATAAAATGTAAAAAATTATCTTTCCCAAAACGTTGCGCACAGATATTTAGAATGGTTTTAATATGGCCTCCTTTGCAAGAACCATTCATGCTTACATGAATGCTAATAGCATTGCTACATTAAAATAATAGCTGTGCTAGACCAAGTATTTCCCTAGAAGGTCAAACTATTTCACAAATTAGAAACATTTACTAAAAATGTTTTAAATTTATGAATATATTTTAATTAATTAAATTACGAAGTATTAATGGAAATATTTCAGTACAAAACATTAAAATCGTGCAATTCTTATTTAACCCATTTAAACTAATAGCTATCATAGATACAGTATTTCTTTCCAAGTCAAGAAGAACTTAAGAAAATTTAAGTGAAATTTTTAAAATTTATCAATATATATTTTTATAAATTAAATTTCAAAGTATTAATTCAAGTATTTCAACACAAATAATTTAAATTTTTAAAATTTATCAATATATATTTTTATAAATTAAATTTCAAAGTATTAATTCAAATATTTCAAGACAAATAATTTAAAGCCTGCAATACTTATTTAATGTTAAATATATCCTACAGGTTAAATTTCTGTCCTTTTTGTCTCGCATAACAGTTACATTTTTCCATAGAACACTTACTCTTTAGCATCTAACAGCAATCCATTATATTTGTATTCTATGTTCCTTGATATGTCTTTACCATTTTGCTTTGTACTGATAAAGGTTTCCAATTTGCTGTTCAATTAAATTAATTAAACTTTCAGAGAAATGCTCTTAATGTGAATATAACACACACATGGCAATGCTTTGAAACTGTGTAGCAAATCTACAGTTTCGTCTTTTTCTTTAAAAATGAAAGGTATTCTAGGCTAGTTTTACGAGAAAATTTGAGGCACACAGCCTTTATTTTTTTCACAAGACATTATGGCAATTTCGTACATAAATATCAGATGCACCGCTTTCCTGATCGAGGACTTTTACAAATCGAGTGTAGAAAAGTAATTTAATACGAAAAGGAGCGTAAAATGTTCTTAGGAGACGGTGTATAATATATTTTTATCCGGAGCATATAAATTTGTGCCAGAGCGCTGTTTTTTCTATTAATATTAATTCGTTGCGTGTTTATCCCAATCTCAAATAAAGCAAGGCATTTTGTAAAGATAGACTGATGACCTAATAATAAACGCATTACTTTGAACCCTGATCAGATTAACTACCCATTATCATTGTGGTGAATTTTATTCAACTGAAAAGTTAACCTTTCGTGTGCCTCTTTTAGGATAACAGAATGCGCTATTGAAATAGATTTTTTAGTAGTGTTTAACGTCCGTTTTTACTACTGAGACACCACATGTGGTGGACACTGATGATACATGAAATAAAATGATAAATTGGAAATGGAATATTTTTTCAAGAAAGAAGCGTCCGAGGCCTAAGTTTAGGGTACCTCCCGGGCATTTGCTATTTATGAGGACTGAAGAAAACCTGGAAAAAGCTCAGTCAGAGAGGACGGTCCTGGTGGAAATCGAACCCCAGACCTCCCGCTCACGAGTCCGCGTCTTAACGACCTCGGCCACCCGTGGCGGTATTGAAATAGATGGTCTACGTTTTCATTATGGAGTAACAAAACGTTTAGTTTTGTCCTAGGAAAGGTACACTGCTCTCTCTTGGCAACAGATTATCAAGGTGCGAGAGTGGTAAACTTACAAAACGAACGATCACTTTTCTTTCAGTGTTCTATCCTTGAATATGTCAGCGATGGTATGGTATTACTACAATAAAACAACCATAAGAAAAAGTGTAAGCCACATAAAAGGTAGAAAATCTTTCAGCTCCAGTATAGTTATTTAGTAACTTGATCAATTTATTCATTTATATATTTTATACTTCATTTGAAACTTTCTGCTTAACTATATGTTTAATTTAGAACAATATGAAAAGAATTAAATAACTTAGATTTCCCAAAAACCTTGCGTCATAAAACGAATATTTTATTTAAATTCAGACTGCCATGGGTGGTCGAGGTCGCCCAGGCGCGTACTCGTGAGCGAGAGCTCTGAGGTTCGAATCCCGCCAGTACCGTGCTCCCTGACTGAGGTTTTGAGGTTTTTTTACAGGTTTTCCTCAGTCCTCATAAATGGCAAATGCCGGGGAGTTACCCTAAACTTAGACCGGGAACATCTCCTTCCTTAAAAAAATCCTTTCCAAATATATAATTTCATCTCATGTATCATCAGTGTACACCGTCTGTGGTGCCTCAGTAGTAAAAACGGGCGTTAAACTGCATTAAAAAATTCTAAATTCAGCACGACAATATAGGTAAGAAACAATTATAAATTTGAAATCATTAACATCTATGCATACCAGCGTAACAGTTTCTCATCATTTCTATGTTATTTACTTCTCTACGACTGAAAAACAACGAACTGGAAACTATGCTAACAGGACTGATGCATTCTTTTCCTCTGCCGTCTTAGAACACGCATTTGCAGATCAACGAATCTGCCGAACTCATTTGATTCTCCGAACGTTTTCCAATTTTACTTCTATTTACTCTGGCTCGTGGTGCGCACTTTAACTTGTGCATTGTGTTCACTACATGGTAGTTCATCACGTAGTTCCGTAAATCTCTGGATTAAATATTAAGATTACTCATGTGGTTACCTGTAATGTTTACGGAATACTTCATTATGTCGTTAACAGTCAGGAAAAGACGGTCTTTCATGTCACCATAATGTAATATAATGAAAATTTTAATAAATATATCCTTTGAAATGTTAAGAAATGAGACAATTTGCATAATCATAATATTTTTGTGTTGGATAGGAATTGGTATTTATTTATTCTATAACAATATTAACTAGAACATATATTTACAAGCTAAATATGCTCTTTTCATTTATTTAATATGTTTATGGATTTATTATCAAAGAAAATATCAAAGTTAACTGTTTTCATTTGTCCCAAAATAATAACATATGCAACAAGTTCATAATGAATATGGGTCCTTTAATTATAAATAAAAGATAACATATTTTAAATACACTGTAAGCGATGTAGGTGTTTACAAGACAAAACTACTGCTAAGAACAAACAAAACATGAATAGTTTTATAGGCTGAATAACTAGGGAATTATGAAATATCAAACAGTGCTCGAAATGAGGAAGAAAGTGTTCTTCTTGTTTCAAATAGTTTGGAAAAAAATTAAGCTTAAAACAAAAAAACAAAAATTGTAACATTTAATTATTTACCGCGGAAAGTAAAAATGAATATGTGTACTATTTAAGAAAATTACAATTAAATTAATTTAAAAAGTTTGATAATATTGGGGTATTGGAAATGGCATTTTTGATATTACGTTTTTATTTCTAACATCGAATGTATAATTAAACTAATTGAAACCAGTTTTTTATGAGTCATTCTAGATAATCAACAATAGATTAGACTCTATATTATCCCTGTCTACATTTTTCATGCCTTTGTACTTCACAAAAAAAACAAGCAGCAACAGTTTCCTTACTAAATATAATATAATCGTGTTATCCATGTATATGATAACCGACGCAGAGATGGGGACTGCATCGGCTGATAAGTTATCGCTCAAGGCCAGCCAGGATACACTAAGAGTCTAATAAATTCTAATGCATTTTAAAAATTGCGCAGTTGTCCATGTCAAGGAGAGGCTAGATAGCAGCGAAAATAACGCATCCCAAATGAGAGCAATAACAAAAGCAAATTGGGAAACGTCTAAATGTTGTGCAATGAGGCATTACATCATAAACTAAGGATGACAGACAGCATCATTCCAAAAATTTCAGGTGTATGACAATGGTGCGATAGATGAGCGTTTGCACTCAATTGTAACTTTAAAATAAACCGTTGACATAGAGCTACTGGCGAAACTGTCTATACACTAAGACAAAACAAAAGTTAGAATCATATCCCTATCTCGCCATACCATTGCACTTCAAATTTCAGAACCTTGGTGCACATGATGGACGGAGGTAAAGAACTAATTGCTTTTCTCTGCGCTTTGACGAAAGTACAGATGAAGATACAGCAGGTCTTATTTTCATACGAGCAGTGGATGGGATCTACATATCACCGAAGTATTTTAATTCTCATCAGAGATGCATGTACTGGTGAGGATTCATTTCATGCTGTTGAACATATTATTGAAAATGCGAATCTGTCATGGCCACCATGGTACATCTAACATGGTAAATTGTAATGCAGGATTTGTGGAACAAATAAAAGCTAAGTGTGCCCCTCATTCAATGCATTGTGTGATTCATCAAGATACCCTCTGTGCCAAAACTGAAATTTGAAACGATTATGAATGTTCTTGTTAGAACTGTAGATTTCAGAAGATCTGACAATTGACTCACAGGCAGTTTCTTATTTCAGTGCAATATCTTATTTTTGTCAGGAAGTAAAACACTTGAAAATTTTCTCATATTGCTTGAATTATGTATATAAAAGGAAAGGTTGTTCCAGAATTATAGGATCCTGAGTGGAGTGCTAGCTTTTCTTACTGAAATAAGTCATTTGAACGTTCTCAATGTATCCTTATAATGAAAAGGTAAATTAACTTTAGACATATTAGCTAAAATTTGTGCAATGCAAATGAAAATTTGAGTGCTGGACTAAACAAATCCAGGACCATAATTTCACGCATTTCCCGAATGTAAATGTTTTTTCCTCTAATATAAAGGTTTTTGTGAATCATTCATTCAGTCCCTCGTCAATTTAAAAACAGCAAATGAGGACAGACTTGAAAATAGAAAGTCGTTATTATAATTGCGCCTTCAGAAGTAAAATTATGGTTAATAGATTTGTAATGCAACAACTTCATTAAGAAGAGATTTATATTGCCTAATAACATCATTCAGTTTTATGCATACACTCCATATAATAGGTTTATTCATCCGCATAAGAAAGCGGTAGTTGTAATGGAATTTTAAGCTCTACATATTTATATGAGCCTTACGCCTTAAGAATTTGCAAATAGAAACATCATTTACATACCACAGATGGGCTTTTGAAGACAGTTATTAGACTGTACACCTATTTACTGTAAACATACATGAAAGAAACTGTAAACGCAAAATTACTATACATTACCATTGCATTTGGATATATGATGTAAATACGTTGTAAACTGTAAATAAGAAAAAGAAAATTTAAAATTATTAAATACGATAATAATCTACATAATAATCCGCAATCTAACATGTATAAGCGTAACTATGCTAGTGCGTCGCATTGGGGTTCAATATCGATGCTGCTGCCACTGAAATTCTCTCGTCTTAATCAAAGCCTATCGATTTCCTCCCTCCTGACCACCTCTGGCCTAAAGTGTGTGAAAACTATTAATTTGCGAACCGCAAAACAACTTGGAGCTCCATTACCTAAAATTTTATCTTCAAATAATCTCATAACAGAATGTGCGCCGTACGTGTATACGAATCATAAGCAGACACCTGTTAATTAGGTCTGGTATTTGCCATTTAATATTCTTTATTGGCTTTACTTTAGGATTAGACATGTTTTGTTTGATATAAACACTGAGACCAGACGCAGATTCTGCAGAATTGCCGGGATTTCTACAATTCGCTAAACCATGGACTAAAGGCCCATTAATGCATTATCATGGTTGAAGATTTCATGTTCAAACACTAACTGATTGGGGTGAGACTCGAGACAAAATAGCAGTTTGATTTACTTGGAACTCCGTTCCCGACTAGTTTAGACCCACTAGCCTCCAATGATGGTTTATTGGCCGTTGCAGTTTCCCGCCGCAGCTTCGGTCATCAAATAATTGGATGACCCGATAATACTCACATTAGAGTTTGCAAACTTATATAAATGCTGCTGAAAATTAACATGAAGTATAAGGGTTAGTGGTATGAGATATCTTCAACAAAGCTGATATATATTGTTCTAATTTTATTTTCAGTTTAGTTAAAATAATCGTCTTAAGTTATTTCCATTGGTAACAGGAGACTCATTGAAGGGAACCATTGTGCAGACTATTGCTTATTAATTAATTTTGTATATCAAACGCAGAAATACCAGGTACAAATATGATAGATGTAGCAAGTAGATAACAAAAACAACAATTATATTTTTGTAACTTACTGTATTTTGGTTACTTGTGTTAGGCTTTTCCTGAATGAATATTTTGTGTTTTTTTTTTTTTTTGTAACAAATTGTTTTGTAGCTAAGGGCTATGTTTGTACATGATGGTTTATCTTGACTATTTTCCATGGCTTCTTTATTTGTTGCACTAAAATTTTTATTTATTTTTATTTGCAATTTACATAATATTGAATGGTTTTTTGCTGCGTTTATTATTTAAGGAAATTTTATTTTCCTATTTGGAAATAGTAGTTCATTTTAGCTCATTCTCTTAATGTATTTACCTATAAGTTTATTAACTTTACTACGTAGAGAATTATTAGCAATCTACTATGCTGAAATATTATTTGGATTACCCAAACCTACTGGCATAAGTTAAGCCTATGTTAGCTTCTCTTTATATTTGTCTTCGGGCATTTAAATGGTTCTCCTCTCTAGAGCTGTTAGTTTATTCCTGTAATAGATTAAGGCAGTCAATCCTTTTAGGTTTTCATAGTACTTTAGGAGGTTTTAGTTCATCTATTTATTTCCAGTCTCTAATTATCTTAGTTTACTTTTAGATATTTATATTTAATTTTTTCAACTTGTTTTCACTTCTTAATCCCTGATTTGTCCATTCTAAAGCTAAGTTTCCTTATTTTAACTTATTCCAGTAGAATGCTTTAATGTTCTTTAAAAACTGCACTCTTTATAGTGCTATACTTCCAGCCTGTACATGTCTAATTTTGTATATTTCGTGGGGTATCTTGGATATTTTACTGGAATTTATGACTGTCTTTGCATATTTTATTGCTGTTAAAATGAAAATTGTAGTGTGTAAATCAATAAAAAACAGTTTTAAATACTTTGTTCATTATTTTCTGTTTATCTAAGCTAAGGTGTTGTAGAACTATTGTAATTGTATCTGGAATTAGGAAAATTTTAGTGGGTGTTACTTTATTTTTACAACCAGTTGGACGAGTTTAACTTAGCATCAAAAAATCTTAAAATGCATATTTGGATTATACACATATTTCAACGGTACAGTAATGTGTAATTACTAGTCCTTTAATTTCTTTACATGCATATTAATAATTTTGGAACGCGAAACATTACCGGTCCAGTTTTAAGAACTCGCCCACAAGGGAATTTTAATACTTTTTCTGCTTATCTGTCGCTGTTACAAAAGCTACTGTAATGAAAAATCATGACAGGAGCAGAAAGGAACATGTTGGTGCCATCGCTTGTCGGTCCATCCCTTCTCAAAGGATTCTGCCACTGTGTGTGTGTATCTTTTTACGCAACCTCCTTTATTACTAGCCTAACGCGCCTGTCCTGCTATCCCCTAAGCATACGCTCATACACAGTAGAAGGGAACTCCCCCCAAACTGGTGTAAGGGGACTAGAAGTGCCTTGATACTTTATTCTGCATTTCTTATGGCTTTATGGAAGCAATTATTTGATTTGGCGATTAATTGAAACTGCTGTATCTGTTCTGTAATAGAGGCCACTCTCTCTCGTTACCCTTATGAAAACAATTGGCCTGCTATCAATACAACTTTCCGTAAACACTGTGACGTGTGTGCCAAGTCCAAACTGTTTTACGTGCTTCCTTGGATGCTTGGATTGCAATGGAAACATTATTCCTTGCTAATTCCCATACATCATTACATTAGAGTATACAAACTCCTGCTCATTAGCAATTACAGCACACGAAATATAGGACAGAAGTTGTTTTGGTCAAATGATATGTCAAAGGTCAAAGTGTTATTAAACTTTTGTTCCATTTGGTACGCAATCCTTATTAAGTTTCCTTTCACCAATAAAGGTTATTGAATTATAATATACAGTTACAAATGTTATAAAACAAGTGTATAATTGGAGGAACTGTTGCGTTAAAGCAAAGGAATGCATGGTTATAATATTTACGAACAGTAATTTACTATAACTTAGATTGCTGTGTGTTTGATTTAAGAAATTTTCAAGAAATGTGATTTTCAAAATATGCATTTATTCTAGAAACGAGAAGCTTAGGCTCACAATAATATAACAAATACATTATATGTAATGTACTGCATTTTAGAAGATAGGCATATTATTACCAAAAAATAATATTGCATGTAATTAAATTTATTACCAATTTCTTTAAGTCTTGGTATTGAAAAAATTTCAGATGGTTGCAGAAACCATTAACTAAAACCCAAGTTAAATATATTTCCATTTGATTATACTTTAATCTAAATACTATATCTTACTTTTATTTTGGTTTTTATTTATTTTTTGATTTTTAAGCAAAATAAAAAGAAATAAAGTGTATTGGTTCTGGTCCTAGCCACTATTCCTATAAACAACCATGCAGTTATTAAGTTGCAAATAGTGAATTATAAAATGACAAATATCTTTTAACTTCTTTATTTCATTAGCCAGTATTCCTGCCTTCGGAAGATCAGAAGGCAGAAACACTGTCCCTTATATGAGGCCGTATTTAGAGCTGCCACCCTCATATTTAATTAGATTAATTATAGCAAATAGTTTTATATAACTTCGTTGTAACCATGAGTGTAACGTCATTTCCCTCTACAAGTGCTCAGTTGTGTGTAAAATGTTATTTTCTCGCAAGTGGGCAGAAAGTAACCCCAGCCATAAAATCTGACCTGGGAATTCCTGTAGCCTGTTGTAGCGCAATATTGGTAAAGAATCCTTGGATACGATGTTTATTACTATTCAGTTAGAGAATTTCCTAAGCAGGGGAGGCACCATAAAACTTTTGGCAACTATAGAGATGAAAAGACAGGCAGTTAACCTCTTCAAGGAAAGAAACCAACCACAACATGGAAAACCTCACGTAGACCATGTTCATTTAGTTTGTAACTTTGAGGCCCGCAGTCAGTGTGGCAAGAGTATTCAGAAGGGCAAAGTCAGTTAATATTGCAAGAATTAAATTGACGATCTTTATTAGTTAAGTGCAATAGTTTATATATAATAGTGTATGAACAATAAATTGTGTCATCCCCCATAACAAAATATTATTAATCTCCAGGACTCCTTCCCCTATGGTCACAGTACCATAAAAATATCCAGCAACAGAGTCTCAATAGCCGTGGTAAAACTGTAAGACAGCGGTAACCATCGTCGAAGAGGAAGAAAGAATTATCATTATCCCTGAGAATACATAATCAAATCAAATCCTTACAAATCTTTCCCTCCATCCATTAATTACATACTTAAATTAACCATTAAACCCATCTTATTTAATACCGCTGCACATATGATGGAATCTGCACCTCTTGCACTCCAGGCAAACACCTTCTCTTATTATTATACCCTAAAATAAATTAATTATATACATTACTAACTCTGTACTAATGCATAGCACATACAAAGTTTTGACTCCACCTTAACTCTACTTATTTTTCAAAATCATTACCGCCTCAAAACACCACAAAACACAATAAATGGTTACATACTTTATATCATATTGTCTAATATTCTAATAAAAACCTCCCGTAAAATTGCCGTAATTCAGATAGGTTTGAACTTGGAAATTCTTTCTTACTAAAACTATTTTCTTCTTCTTACTTATTAAAATTACCCTGAACTCATTCATTCCTTTACACTGAAAAGTAGTGTATCTCATTTTCCCTTTTCCCCGCAGACAGTACAATCCCCTGGGATATATACACCTCATATCCCTTAAATTCCAAACTTCTCCATTTTTCTGCAATTGCGATATGCTTTTCCTTGTCCGAGCCATGTCGTTGTACCATGTCAATAATCTTTTTATATAATCTGGGAGAAAAAATAATGTCTCTATATCTTTCAGTCTTATTCTCACTTCCCTCCAAAATCCGCTTCTGAAATCACTAAACTTAACCCAGAAATATCCTAGACAACTGCTCTCTAACTTTCCCTAACCAGGTATTAGCTGTAAAACCCTGCTTTTCTTTTTGATATCTCAGACAAGTTTTCACAATATCAGTATCAAATAGCTCAAACAATATATCAATATCCTTTACATCATTAGCCTTCTCACCTACCTTTTCTAACACTGCTAAAGCTCCAGCGTTAGTTTTATTATTGGACATATAAATATAGACTATAAAAACCCTTTTAATTAAATGCATAGTATATCATTCATCACCAATTCCACAGATTTCCTCTCCATATACCCATCGCAACTAAACCAAAGCAGGATAAATTCTTTGAAACCACCTAACGCTCATACTCGGTGCTAAATATAAAACATCAACGCATTGCTGTCATTGTCACTATTCCCTTAGCCAATGACATTCTTTCGTGCATTTCTCAACATCCTTTACTGCTCAACTTCATTCTCTATCATGAATATTCACGAATAAACCTGAATTTCCCTATTTTCAACTAACCATCTTTTATCTCTAGGCAGTACAGGGTGTTATTGGATGGTTTCTATGAAAAATGCTGTAATGTGCAGTACTGACTTATGGTATAAGAAATGAACTTAAAACGCTTTACTTTTTCAGTTGTTTAGCGTGCGTAATTAATGTGTTAATCAGTTAAGAGTTAGATTAATATTACCCTGGAATGTGTCCATTAGTTCACTATAGCATAAATTACTAATACTTATCGCCGAGTATAATAATTTCATAATGAATAGAAAGCGAGAAGGAAATCACCAATGTTTCGAAAAAAAATAATGATTCATTGAAGTATTTTTGTGAACTTACAATACAACCACAATTAAGGTATACGGATTGTCGAGTTCGATAAGGGCGGAGGTCGGGAGTTTGGTTTCCAGAACCGCCCTGTTTTATTATCAGATTTTTCTAAAATCTCATCAATGGTAAATGTCGCCCTGAACTTAAGTTCGGAACGTTTCTTTAAAAATAATACTTTCCTATTTATAGTTTCGAACAATTTAGCGTCAATGTGGTACCATAGTGGCAAAAACAGGCATTAAAAATTATTTAAAAATTACACTCACAACTTCATTTATTTTTTTACAGCACTAAATTTTACATCCTCATTATGCATGTCAATCAACATTTAAATTCCGTTCTTGCACTGTAAAGAACATAAAAATTGTATTTTTACAGTGACATTTTGTGACACTTCAAAAATAAATCATCTCAAATTTTCATGCAGTAATTTGTTCCGGTATTACTTAACAATGATGTGATTATAAACATTTTGAATAAATCACTTGTTTAAAACCTGTTAATGCTTTAGTATCAAAGTAGCTGTTTTAACTATGAAAAGTTTATTTAAATGGCCTCCTAATTTTTCCAAAACTTTTGTTAATGCTGATTCATATCAATATCAATGCTTGTTCATTAATTTTCACAATTATGTACTTAATTACGAATTTAATTTTAATCGTGCATTTTGTAGTAAAAGAAATCAAAATTCAGGAAGCCTTAAAATTAGTTAAAATAAAAAAGGAAAAAATTGAACAATTTTAAATGGTAATGCTAACCTCAGTTCAGTTGCTAAAACACTGTGGCGTTTCTATGGCGCCCTCAGCTTGTAGCTTTTGATTCTCATTGATTTATTTATCTTTTGCTGCAAATGCAGATGCTGTTATATAAAAAATCAATACAATAATAGAAGAGGATGTATCTCTGTATTCTGCCTGACTTAATTTCATAACCATACACTTAATGGAGGTTTTAACTTTTATTGTATTGCTTGCTTTCTACTTCTACTTCATTGTACATTACTATAACCCATATAGGATCAGAGAAGTTTACATATAAGCAACAAAGCAACAAAATTACAGGATTTATTTGATATTTCTGCACCCTAATAAAACCTTCTATTACCACTCTCAGGAATTTGAGAGGATGAGCAGTCAAAATATACCGCTTGTTTTAAGCGACGTAATTAGAAAAATTGTTATAAGTGAAATTTACTGTCCGGTACCATGATGCAAATAGCTGCGCATAGTGCTATAAAATGCTAAAATAAACTCCCTTCTAGTGTGAAAGATCATATAAACCATAGATTTTTGGAATCTAAAAGGATTAGACTTTTGATATGAAAATTCAAATTGAAATTTTTGAAAAATAACCAATATTTTCAACATTTTTAATAATGTTTAACGCCCGTTTTTATTATTGAGGCACCACAAGCGGTGGACACTGATGATACATGAAATGAAATGTTGTATTGGAAAAGGATTTATTTAAGGAAGGAAGCGTTCCAGGCCTAAGTTTACGGTACCTCCACGGCATTTGCTATTTATGAGGACTGAAGAAAACCTGGAAAAATCCTCAGTCAGGGAGAACGGTCCTGGCGGGATTCCAGCCCCAGACCTTCCAGCTCACAAGTCCACGCCTTAACTACCCCCGGCCACCCGTGGCGGTTTTTCAATATTAATGCATATTTAAGTATAGTATTTTGTTTACTTTTCCCCGCACGCGGACGGGTCCGAAGCTGGAAGGTCACACTGCACACACCGACAGACTAGAATGTATATTGCCGTTGATAAGGCTGGTGAGAGCGGTTTATTTTCGGAACAGTGAGGAGTTATTGTGTGTTTTGCGTATCATTTCTCCCTTTACCTTAGTTCACAGAGGTAATACATAGCGATACATTTTCATTTGCTATAACTTTTTAAGAAAAGAATCAGCTGCTCAATATTGTGAAGAACTTCAAGAACGATTTCCAGGGGTTCATCCACCTGACAGATCTACAGTTCGTAAAATAGTACTTAAATCCAAAACAACACGATCAGTTTTGGACGAAAAAAGGGGCGTGCGTCCCGTGTTAAAAGAGGAAAAATCTGGATGAAATTGCTGTTCGATTAGAACATATTGCCGCGAAGAGCTATTGCAAAGATAGCAGCACAAGCGAGAGTCAGTCTTACATCAGTACTTTCTGCTAAAAAAATTGTTAAAATTTCATGCCTACAAAATTATTGAAGCCTTGAAGCTCACTTGCTCGGGAAGAACAAATTTCATCTTCTGTGAAAAAGGTAAGCACGTTTCCACGCCATTGCGTGACGGGTTAGTGTGGGCAACTTCGCCGTGATCTTGCGGTTGACAACCCTTGCGCGTGCGGAGGAAAGCAAAACGAAGACCTAATACTTGTGCAGTGTTAGTAATTAAATCCGCTTTGAAAACTAGTAAAATGTGCATTAATATGAGTAGAATATATGCTAGTCTAAAGTAGTGAACTGCTACAGTCCTTCCGACATATGTAAGTAAGCATCTCTTCAAAAATGTAAAACTGTTGACATAAATGGAAGTAACAATTACTAAAACATAAATACACGGTAAGATAAACGGGATGGATCCTTAATGGGAAAAGCGTAAGCTTTCTATTCAAAATTGAGTTACCTATAGGAAAACTGCTAAACCCTCGTTTTATTTTACAGGATGAAGCTCATGAGAAAAGTAGTTTGTAGTGGTTGCTCAGCTTGAGGGTTACGATAAAGAATCTAAGAGCCTGCAGCAACTACTGTATCACACTAATTCTGCTTTCATGTTGAAGCGCTACAATTTAGCTCAGTCGCATGAAAAGCCTTTGGTAGGCAAATATACGTCTATTACCCCTTGGGACAGATTAATAGAGGGAAAAGCTTCATCCAACATCACACAATTGAACGCCGTGTTTTTAGAGCAGCACAAAAATATATGTGCATTTGTATGAACTTCCGACCCCTAAGTGCTAGGGGAACCCCCTCATGCTACATTATTCTGCATAAGCATGTATTAAGCAAGTAGATTTACCATTCAGAGCGGAGGGTTAGTCCGTTTTTTAAATTATATTCGAAGGAAATTAGCTTCATTAAAAAGTAAAGTAATCTAATCTTGAATCCCAAGCACGTAAAGAGTTCATGAAATTTTCCGGTATCACTGTCGAGCTTACCCAGGAAGTTGTGGAACCCCAATAAAATTATAAATAACAAAACACATGTGCATACACAAGGCACGCTAATGTCTAGCGGTATGACGAAAAGGAGCTTATCAACACGGCTTTAGTAAAATAACATGGCTTACAAATAGAGCCCGGATTTTACGTAATTACATATTTTCATATCATAAGGAATAAATAATGTTTACGATATACACAAGTAAGAAGGTTATTCATAAATTTCAAATTACATATATTCAAATATTTAGTATAATAATACATAATTTACATTATTACATTAATATTACTGCGTTATTTATTGTCTTCAAATTCAAAGCAAAATAACAGAAATTCGCTTTTGCTATCAACGATTCATTTGAAATATTTTCTTTTCTTGTTCTCTAAATGTGACTTGTATCAGTCAATTGTTTATCATGACAACAGTCGCGTCTTCATTATGAAACCATAAATCTGTATTGAAGTACGTGCAATTATGCCCTGTGTAATTTTGCGCCCTAAAACCATAAGCACCATCATTCATTGACGGTGATGGTAAAATTAACTATTCTGCTAAGTTGTTACAAAGTTTCGGATGTACGATAATATCGAACTATAACGGCATTTACGAAGTAATCTACATATTAGAAACAAATAAGGTATTGCTTCATAGAAACGGGTGCTCTTAAGCAGTTACAGAGGCAGCCAACATAATGAGTATAAAATGCATGCAATGCAATGGTACGGCGAGCATATCTTGCGAAGATTTCAGATACGTGAATTTAAATGGTTTTTAACATAAATATTGTACGCGTTAAAATTCTGGATGATTCAACTATTAAAAAAATTTACTTGGATTCCTGCTATATATAAATATGAGAAGAAACTAGAACTGATATAAGTATTGCGTATATAAGGTTGAAAAGACGGTGCCTTGTCGGTCCTGGTGGTGTAGTGGTTACCATATTGCCTCCTAAACCCAAGATCGCGGTTCGAACCCGGTCAAGACTGATGGATTTTTTCGGGGCGTAAAAATCCTAAGTATGTCTTCCTTCGGAAGGGAAGTAAAGCCATGGGTCCCGTGTCGTACATTTACGGCACGAAAAAGAACCTCAAGCCTGAAAGAGAGGCCTCTGAACAAAATTTGTCGGCCGTTTCACGCCCTGAGTTGAATGGGACGCTGATGACCTGAGCTGTTAAAGCGCGTCCATAAATAAATCATTCAAAAAAAAAAAAAAGACGGTGCCTTAGGTCATTTAACTGCAAATCTAATTGTGGACAAGCTGTATTCTGAGGCTGCATCCAAACCTTATAAACGTTTGGAGGAAAAACGTTCTACAATTGTACAATGTACAAATGACAGGCTTAAGATGTCAAGGCTACATGATGATAAAGAAAGCTAAAGAAGAGAATCGTGTTGTTAAACACATATTAAGTAGATATCACAGCGAAATCACTTAACGCATTTTACTGAAACTTTATTTTATTGCATTTAACGTATTACTTTTTAAGTTTTTACTTGAATAAAATGTAAATTATTGCACATACAGCAGCATTCTATGTATTGCAAACTTGAAATTATGAGCTAATTATTTGAAGACCCTTCAGTGTTTTTTTTCAATGTCATTCTTATGGTGCGGTTGTTTGAAACGAAATGCTATCCTTATGAACTTACGGGTATCCTTCAGTTTTCTATAAAACTCGAAATTCTCCCATAACCGCCGTTACCGCTCTAATGAAACACTATGTCGTTAGCAAAATATGGTCATTAGCTGAGGAAAAAAATTAACATAGAACTGTCCAGCTGACCTGCTCGGCACCTACAGCTGGAACCCAGCATTTAATCTGCTGTAGTGATGTGTGAGTGGGGGAAGGGGAGACATGTCCCGCGCGGTTGTGTCCACCACAAAAACCGCACTGCGTGGATCCACAAGCCTGCAAGTCCCAGGGCGTTGCATGCATCAGGCTCTCAGCAAACCTCTCGTGCCTCTGTATGTTCAACTCAAATCCATATTTCCTACTCTAAAATACACTATGCATTATTAATATTACCCATACACTCAATTGAATTTTAAACTAGAATCTCGCATTGCTCCCTTTTGTCACCTATCCATTCATGTTTTAAAGCACAATAGTGCTTCAAATGTGCGCACAATACAAAATTTAAACAGATATCACAAGTCAGTAACACAATTAACCAATTTACTCCATTTATATTTAGTGAAGTGTTTATTTATCTAGTTTTAAGCGAATGAATAACGAGAGTTCAAGATAACACCGAAATTACAGTCTTAATTTTCACCAGAAAATTAATGTTATTAAAAACGGGCATCTTAAGAAAGATTTGTGGAAGCCTTAATTACTGTTAATCTAAGGAAGGTATATAAATATTTATAGAGTAATAATTTATTTTCAGCGGCGATGAAGGAAATAATGTAAATGTGCACTTAAAGTTACCCAACCAAGAATCAAATCCAAGTCACTAAATGGATAGAAGAACTTCACACTAGCACGTCACTGTATGTAACAGAAAGTCATGTTTCTCACCATTTTTAACATTACCTCTCAACCGTTAAAAAGGACTGAGAATCTTGAATTTTAATTAACTAATATATATTTTTATTACATGACCTACTCCACGTTCAATCACTTTGTATATAAATATAAGTCATGCATTCGTTTTACTGCGCAATCGAAGTTTGTATACACCAATGGCAAATGGTTGACTTTCAATGGACGCGCCAATACCGGTAATACTGAAGTTACTGAGGCAGGCAATTGGGCTTGCTCAGTTTCGTTTATCACGCCAACTGTTTTAATTGCAATGGTGTAAGGAAGTTAGTGTTAGAATTTTATTTGTGTTTCTGTGTATAGTAGAGCATGTCGAGAGTGAGAATTTTCTCACTGTTATGTATAAAGGAAATCGTACATTACTGTAGTAGAGAATTTCACGCTATATTTCCAGGGGTAAACACCTCCATCGGGAAGTGCAATTTTCAGATTGGTAAACAAAGTTTGAATCTAAGATATTTTTAATTATAAGAAACCAAGGCAAACAAAAATTAACAAAGGGGAAGCTATGCGAAATACGCCATTGATTAAGAAACTTCTCTTTGAAAGGCTTTAACCTTACCCAAGATATTGGTTTATCTGTCAGCAGTACTTATAAAGCCACCCATCTGGTGCATGTACTATACCTGAATAAAGAACCATGGAGGTGCTGTAACAAAATGTTCGGGGGGATAAATTACGGCCTGGATCTCAAGATATTTTCAAAAGGATTCAAGCATGCCTGACAGTGAAGGACAAGTACTTCGAGCATCTATTATGATGAGTTCAAAATTATCCGCATGGTGTCGAGGTTGCTGTATGGTGTGGTTTTCCGTCACATTTTATAATATACCTTAGCTCTATGAACAAATTTAAAATGGACGAACAAAAAGTTACGGTAAACTGCCGGTAATATTTTTTAATGTTGCAAAATTATGATACCAGCATTACAGAATCGTGATATAGAACATCAAGAGGTTACCTCAAAGAAAGGGCATCTCTTAGAGAAAATAGAGGACAACAATAATTCAGCAAATTATCGGACTATCAAAATTATGATATTCTTAGTGTGGTGATCAGTTCCTTGGCTTGGCTTTCCAGAAAGCCAATGTGAAAACTTCCTTCATAACTCTACACATACTATTTAGTTTTCAAGAGCGGAGTAAAGTCATAGATGGAGACAACTACTAGAAGTGAGAATTAAGAAAAAACAAAGTCACCAAGCCTAACATAAAATAATAAAACATATATCTGAAAATAAAAAGTGTGAGCTCTCTAACCCTATTAAAATTCTGGTATGATTTGCTTCTTTCTTTGGAACACGTAATTTTGTTCTCTTAACACCTGCAAGCCCCACTGTACTTCCTGGAATAAAGTTCTGTAACAAGTGTTTCTGCGACTTCCTTGCAATTCTGCTAGCAGAAATGTACTTAGAAAATGACAGAACCTTGTCCATATATGGTTGACAGTTATAGACAATATATTTACTTTCTCGCCCACTTAATCTGGAAGGTTGAATGATTCGTAATTTGTGATAAAATATGTGTATTGAAGCTCAGAAAGATAATATTGAAATATATAAAAAGACCTAAACGTCTGAGTGAATAATGTATGCTACAAGTCCTGCAATAATATTTACATTTTTTACAAAATTAAAAGGAAGTTATTAAACGACTTTATTGCCATAAATAGAATTCTAAATAATATTAATGGTAAATAACTAAAAAATTTGCTTTAATTCTATTTCATTACTTCCGATAATAATAGTCATAGTGGAATTACATTTCTTACGCCTATTTCTCTGGTTACATTAGGGTTTCTAGTGCAGAAAAAAAATAAACCTTATATGATAATAGTTAAACCACAAGAACAGATTGTTTAACGCCTTTGAAAGGAAACACACACTAAATTATTCTGTATTTCAAGTAGAAGCCCTTTATCAAGAAGTAGCATTAGTTCGATATACCTTGAGAAAATACTGAAGTGAACAATAAATAATACCAACTTGACTATGAACAGGATAAATGACAAGTTGGAACACTTTGGAAAACCAAATATTTTACAAGACAATACTGGTACTCTTCGCAAGATAAAGAAATACTAGCAAATATAATGAAATTTATGTAAATAGTAAAATAGTTATGTGAATTAAAGACATTAGAGAGCTATAGACCTGAATTGAGACCAGGTGGAGTGCGTGCTGTATGAAAATCTATGGCAGTCATCTCCTTGTCTCTAAGATTACTTTCAGAATCCAAAGGAGGTAAAGTATCAATTTGCGTTAAAAAGCAATCATCAGAGGAAAAGGTATACTGAGCAAACGGTAGCGGGGACATAGTTAACGGGCTGTCTGTGATAATTCCTCAGAAGAGAGACACAGTAAAGTTAAACCAACATAAAAATCTTGACCGTTTTCAATGTAGCATGTACACAACGTTTTTTTTTAAACACAGGACGAGTATATTTGAAAATTAACGTTAAGAACATGTAATTAGTAGTAGTAATGGACTTTTTTAATGTACCAGTTTTAAAATACTTTCAAATAAGTACAGCATGGGCCTTACCGCCGTACATGTTAATATCGTCCTTGTAACAATCAAAATGGCCATACACACGTACATACATCCATACATACACATACGTACATAAATATACACCTCTACATATATACATATAGACCTACATACATGTCGGTCCTGGTGGTGTAGTGGTTACCATACTTGCCTCCTAAACCCAAATCGCGGGTTCGAACCCGGCCAGGACCGATGGATTTTTTCGGGCGTAAAAATCCTAAGTATGGCTTCCTTCGGAAGGGAAGTAAAGCCGTGGATTCCGTGTTGTACATTTGCGGCACGAAAAAGAACCTCAAGCCTGAAAGAGAGGCCTCTGAGCAAAATTTGTCGGCCGTTTCACGCCCTGAGTTGAATGGGACGCTGATGACCTGAGATGTTAAAGAGCATAAATAAATCAATCAAAAAAAAAACCTACATACATAAAAATAAATTTCTGAAAATACTTCGAGTTTTGAGAAGATCTAAAACTGAAACGAGTATTCTTTGAAGAAAAGTGAAGGTAGCCAGAAATTTGAAGAACAGTTGCATAACAAAATGAGAATAGATCTATTGAGCTCGATGCCTGGAAAATAGGAAATAATGAGGTTAAGTACATAATTATCAGCGGATTTGGTGTCTTTTGGTGTAATGCTCTTGTGCAAAGGAACAACACTGGAACAATTTGGGAACGAATATCATTACAAAAGGTGTGTGCACTTATCGGAATAGTTAATTGTGAAATTATTAGAACTCTAACGGAAAATATACTAAAGTCATAGCCATAAAGTTAAGAGCAGTTTTGCAGTTTCGTACATACATGGTACAGATTGCTAGTGAAATTAGAAATGCTAGTGAATGTAGAAATTAGATTTATATGAGTACTGGAACACTAAAAGAAACATAGGCATAAGACATGAAGTGAAACAATCAAACTTCATGAAATATAGCATAACTAAAACATTAATTTCAAAAGAATTTAACCAGAGCAAACACTTATTCTGTACCTTTAAGAGAAGGTTTTTTTTTTTAACACCCGTTTAGGCAGTGAACAATGGTGATACACGGAATAAAATGACAAATGGGGAAAGGGATTTTTTAAAGGAAAGAAGCGTTCCAGACCTAACTTTAGGATACATCCCCGGTATTTGCAATTTATAACAACTGAGGAAAACCTTGAAAAAAACTCAGTCAGGGAAGACGGTTCTGGAGATAATTGAACCCCAAACCTCCCCTCACGAGTCCTTGCGTTAACGATCTAGGCCGTCCATGGCGGTTTATGATATAGTAAAAATAATTACAGATTTTTGACTTTCATGGAAGATTGAAGCTATTGATGTCGTAAAATGTCCAAAAGTAGATTCCAGAACTCAATTCGTGTTTTTTTTTGTTGTTAAAACGTTCTATTAACTTGTTTTAAGTTTACGTTCCTTTGCTACTTGACTTAGCTTGACACCATGATGTTGGCACATGGCAAGAACAACGTAGCTATCAACCTGGCTAAAACCTCTTTCAAGTTTACTATAGGTTCTCTTTCTCATTTGATCGAAAATGAAAAATATTTGACATTATACAAACACTGAAAGACAACTTCCAGAACTTGTTAATTCTAAAGTTGATTATGAATTTATTCTTCGAGTATTGTAATAAACAATGTGCAATTAATGTTGAATACCTTTGCTAAGACAATTTACCATATAATGTGCATTTATTTGTAATTTTAAGTGCTACCTGTAATATAAGTGCATTGATTTATAAATGAATACTATGGAGACACTCAATTAAAACTTGTACTTAAAGCATACTACTCAAAAAAGTTAAGACCTTCAGTATTCTGGGTTGTATTATTTTGACTAATTTCACATTTAACAAAAAAGTGCCAGCTGTAGCCGCTTATCAAAAGTAACGGTTTCGTGGTGGATCAGTGTGACGCCATTCACTTCGCTATCGCTTGACTTCTCATTCCTACTCCCTTGCCTACGTTTCATCAATTGCAATGATGCGATTCAACATGACATTCCCCTCTTCTTGAAAACTCGCCAGATTAATGCTTTTCAATTGAAAGACGTTTACCTGCGCTTAAAAAGATATTAGTCCGCCAGTCATACACTTTAAAAATGGATTTTTTAAAAAAAAAAAAGGAATGTGTTAATGTATTATATGTAAGGAATGTAAATATGAATAAGAATATCTAAAACATATGACTTCTAAGTTTTGTTTAAATGCATTGTGTGATGAGTTAAACTAATTTAATATTTAAACATTATTTAAGAAAGTAAAACAGTATTTATATTACTAATTACCGAGAGTTAGTTATGACAAGAGAAGTCACAGTCTCCTGCTAAAACTGCGTACTTGATTACGTTTGTATAACATAAATAGCAAGAAAGTACAGAAATTCGCACTTACCGATAAATGAAGTCCATTGCTATTGAAGTCTAAACACAGTATGTGATGAAAATTCCGTTTGGAAAAGAACCTGAAACACATTCAAGTATAGCAGTTTAAAATATAATCAAAACAAGTTCGTCTTAAATTTACATAAATGTGGTAATAAATTGCATTTATGCTTAATAAAATAGCAGCACATATAAATGATGCGATTATTTTGATTATAAGTATGATATTTCGCTCGCCATTACTAAGTTATAGCATCATCATCATCATCATCATCATTATTAAAACAGTTAAAATATTCCGGGCTGTTTTGCCGTGAACATGCTACCATAGCCTTCTCCAGCCTACTGCGGTTGGCATCATCAGTGGATCGTGAAAAACAACTGACTGCTAAAGACGACTGTATTGATCCGTCTCTGTCTGGTTTTAGAAGGTCGGTCAATATCACGTATGTGACGGAAGTGGAGGGGGTAGTTGTTTATTTCTAAGAACCGGTCTTTAACGTTTCCTACTGTTGCAACTATCCTGGCCTCCAGATCCTCTTCTGTCTCTCGCATTTGACCCAACACGAAGAACTTCGGAGAAGACTATTTTGGAGAACCCAGATGATATCATAGGATCATCCCCACTTACAGCAATACGTTTTCTTCAAAGGAAAAAAAGAGGGCTCACCTCATTTGTGAGCCCTCGTCCTGTCTCGGGTCCCACGTAGATATAGAAGATGCAAACGAGATTCGGCGAATCGGGAGTTGTGTTGTTCGCTCGTATTTCGTTGCATTCCGTTAGCTCATTCCAGATGTGTCTCCCTGTTAGTAAACACTGGGTCAAGACGAACAACAAAATGCGAAATCAGAGCATTTATTTCCTCTGAAGAACGCCAACCCCATCTGACGCTTTGAAAAAGTCTCAATAGGAAAATATGTTGTTTATAAAAAATATTTGGTCTGCCGTGTAAGCTGTTAAAGTTTGTCAGTTTAATTTTTTCCCTACTGTATACACAGCACAGGCACATATATAATGTGCCAAACCAAAATCTTAGAAACATGATTTTTATTTGTTTATTTAAGGACGCTCTTTAACATCTCAGGTCATTAGCGTCCCATTCTATTCAGGGCGTGAAACGGCCGACAAATTTTGCTCAGAGGCCTGTTCTTTCAGGTTTAAGGTTCTTTTTCGTGCCGTAAATGTACGACACGGGAACAACGGCTTTACTTACCTTCCGAAGGAAGCCATACTTAGGATTTTTACGCCCGAAAAAATCCAACGATCCTGGCCGGTTCGAACTCACGACCTTGGATTTAGAAGGAAAGTATGGTTACCACTACACCGCCAGGACCGACCAAGAAAAACATGTGACTGTTAATAATGAGGCATAATTTCATTATAATAATATATCAATTTAATACAATTATATGTATACTTCACTTCATTTATATTACTGCAAGTAGATAAAATTCCTGTTGAAAAGAATTTACGACATATAACACAGTTTTCTAGAGAGATGATTATAAGTACTGTTCGAACTACCGTGGGATTTGTATGGTGAAAAATGAAACAGAGGCCTGAATGACGCTATGAAGATACAGAAAAACGACATGGCATTTACTCCTGGTATATCCTGTATAGACCACATATCCACAATACGACTGCTGCTAGAGAAATCTTTAAAAAAAGAATAATAATAAATAAAATAATAATATTAAAATAACAATAAAGTGTAGATATTGTTTTAGTGTTCATAAACCTGGTAATATTTTAAGACAGTGTGCCTGAAAAGATGCTCTGAGAAGCACTACAGATAGTACTGAACACTCCCTTATTACATTACTAAATTCATGGTGAAAACTTGTGTCAATTCAAAATAGGGTTCTACTGTAAGATATTAGCAACATTAAAGAGTGTGATGTTCATTTTCTATGACTATCTTTAAAATGGGTTTGGATATGTGTTTGCCGAAAATGTAAAATAATTAGCCCTGAAATAAAGAAAAAATGTTTTTCCAATATTTACTTTTTACGAACGACCAACTAACACAAGATGATGAGGATTCATATCACGTATACATTCAACTCTCTAGATCAATCGGAGTTTTGGATCTTGAATAAGTTTCAATAATTTAATATGTGACTAAGAACCTTGCTGGCCTTTACATACATGGGAAAAAAGCATAATACGAAAAGTTTCACTTACCCGAGATTAATAGTACAGAGCCTTCATTTGGACGCTTGGCTGGCTTAATTGGAATTGGCCTGCCCTGTTTCTAACCGGTTCTGTACCTCCTCCACTTTCTTCCCTCTCTGTGTGCTGACGCGAAGTCTTTGTGCGGTACGGGAGTTGAACGTTGTGTGACCGTATGTTTCATTGATGTAGTGTGCTAGGGTTGCTATACTGCTAAAAAGTGCGCATATTTTAGCATACAGAATCTTCATGTATAATTTCTATGTGGCAAAAAACTCATGTAGATAAGTGAGAGGGCGATTTATAGACAGATTCTCTGCTGTGCCTCACATAGAAACGGTTCGTAATCTTATGAATAGATTTAGGGAAATGGGATCTGTTCTTGAAAATAAACTTAAAGTGTAACGTGGTGTCTTACAGAGGAAAAATTTGATGAGGTCGGAGAAAAGTTAGATCGAAGTCCAAAGAAAGCTTTGAGGAAGCTTGCACAGGAATAAGAAATGTCGCAAATCTCGCTTTAGAATGCCACTAAAATTATAAAACTAAAACCCTATAATATAACTATAGTTCATGGACTGCAACCACGCGATAATGTGAGTAGAATTAATTTCTGCAATTGGGTGTTGGGTAATGTTAATGTTCGCTCTGTTGACTCGCGTTAATCTATTTATTTTTATGGACGAAGCATGGTTTTATTTATATTATTTATTTAAATGGCATGGTTTTATTTATCTATAGCAATACAATAGATACTGGAGTGCAGAAAACCCCTATAGTGCACACGAAATGCCATTGTATGGCCAAAAAGTAGGTGTTTGGTATGTGGTAAATATCCATGCGCTTGAATTTAAAAGGTTATGAATATCGCACTTTGCCGGCAAATAGTGTGCTTTCCGATGCCAAACAAACCTATATGCATATATAGTCTGGAGAGTGTGATTCTCTATGGGTCTGAGATCTGAATACTTTAGTAGAAACATTTGAGTAAGTTGCTTGCTATTGAGAATTTTTTTCTGGAGATCTGCAAGAAAATCCCCATTAGAAATGCTTAGGAATACAGAAACACGAAGTATCATAGAAGTGGGGTTGACTCAATGGAAAGGAGACGTAAGAAGTGAATGGGGGATACTCGTATTCCCACGAAGGCATATAAATGTGAGGTGAGGCAGAAAACGACCGTTGACATCACTGGAACAAAATATACAGCAGTCAATGAGGAGTTATGGATTCATGCCAGAGAATGCCCAAGATAAATTCAATGGAGGCAATTGATTTGAGGAACAACTACAGGTGTCATTAAGGCTATTTTATTGCGGCTGAAGATGAACCTCTGTAGGGAGAATTGTTCTCAAAATTAAGTTTCATTTATTTTAAAGTGATTTACGTATTATAATGGAACTGTAAATGTTTAAAGGTCAAAAAAGCGTTTTAATCACAACTGAGTACAATTAAATATTCACAATCATAATGGTATACTTGTGGAAAGCAATTGTTGTTAAAAATCTTTGCCTCAACAAAATATTGCACTCCTTACAATCCTTTCGCTGAGATTTATTTTTTATGGCTGTACCATCAATAGATTTCATCTCCTGCGGCGCAATGTGAAAACTCCCGATGCTGCAGTTCATGATGGAATCCTTTAATGGAGCTGAATCATAAAATTCTTCTTAGAGTCAATAGATGGAAATCAGAATATTTGTAGCCATTACGTTTTATCTCTTTCAGAACGTCCAACTCACTGTCGCAAACTAAACGTGATCTAGATTGCATATAAAATGAACTTGCACATTATCAAGATATACAGCATTGCCAAAATTCTCAGTCAGAGTGACATTTACAAGTTTTCAATTTCCATTCGGATTTACATTACATTTTCCAAATGTAATATATCAAATAACATTTTTCTGAAATGTTCTAACATAAAAACATTATTTCCTTATATATTAAATCAATTTAGGCTACCTGGGGGCGATTTAGACTTAATTTCACCTTACTAATCATTAATTCTTTAACACAATGAAAGAAGTGGGAGAAAAAACATGTATTTTCTTAGTTTCAGCACATAAATTAGAAAAGTAATTATGCATTTAAAATTTAAAGGTGTTTTTAAAATGAATGCTTATGCTAAGAACTAAAATTCAACGCACTATAATATGTAAACGGGCAAAGTGCATAAAATAAGAAGAGTTGTGTAAGTTTATGCCACTTTATTTATTTTATTTTGTTGTAATATAAATAAATAGCTTTCTTTAGACTTCGAAATGAGTTCACTGAATTTTATTTGTAAAATAGTTAATAACTTATAATCAGTTTTCTCAATGGAATAGTCTAAATAAAAATAAAATATGGATTTGTATACCTTAGTCCAGTTGTAAATGACCAGCAGCATATTTGTAGCTTTTACTCAAGAGCAAACTTCTTCATAGTACCAGGTTTGCGTTTTGTTTTTCCCCGCACACAATCTGGACAAGCAGATAGAAGCGCACGGCTTTGTTTACCCTCACCCAGCCAGCCTCGTGATCCGAAAACTAATGGAAATGTGCTTAACTTTTTCACAGAAAGATAAAAAGTTTCCTTTCCGAGTGAGCTGTAAGGCATGAGCTTCAATAACCTCCTAGGGATGAAGCTATAGCAGTTTTCTAGCAGAATATGCTGATGTACAGTTGACTCTCTCTAAGTTGTGCTATCTTTGCAAGAGTTTTTCGCGGTGAGGTTGTTCTAATTAAACAGCGATATCATTTAGTTAAAAATGACACCAGCACCTTATTTTCTTGTCCAGCACTGATCGTTTTGTTTTGAATTTCAGCATTATTTTATGAACTGTAGGTCTGTCAGGTAGATGAGTCCCGAAAAACATTTTTGAAATTTTGCACTACATTGAGCAGCTGATTCATTTCTTAAAAAGTTACAGCAAATGAAAAGGAGTGGTTCTGTATTAAATATTTGATCCATGGAAAACCGAAGAATGAAAAACCCTCCTCACTTCTCCTAAACTAAACACGTACTAATCAGCCTTATCAGCGGCAATACTCATTCTTGACTGTCGGTGTGCTCAGTTGCGACTTACCGCCACGGATGGCCGAGGTCTTTAAGGCACGGACTCGTGAGCGGGAGGTCTGGGTTCGAATACCACCAGGACCGTCTTCCCTGAGTGAGGTTTTTTCCAGGTTTTCCTCAGTTCTCATAAATGGCAAATGCCGGGGAAGTACCCTAAACTTAGGCCTGGAACGCTTCCTTCGTTAAAAATAAATCCTTTCCCAAAATATCATTTCATCTTATGTATCATCAGTGTCCATCACCTGTGGTGCCTCTGTGGCAAAACACTGTTCATTCAGTTGTGACTTACCAGTTTTGTATTCGCCCCGCGTACGGGGAGAAACAAAATGAGAACCCGATATTTTTAGTCCAATACAAAATGGAACATACCAAACGCTTTGAAATGTTTGTATTAATTCTAAGTCAACTAACATCGCATATGTATTTAAATAGGTCGGTTCTGGTAGTCTAGTAGTAAACATTCATGTCTCGTAGGCGCAAGATCGTGGGTTCAATCTCGGCCAGAGTCGATGGATTTTTTCGGGCGTAAAAATCCTAAGTATGGCTTCCTTCGGAAGAGGAGTAAATCCGCGGTCCCGTGTCGTAGATTTGCGGCACGTAAAAGAAACTTAAGCCTCGAAGAAGAGGCCTCTGAGCAAAATTTATCGACCGTTTCACGCCCTGAATTGAATGGGACGCTGATGACCTGAGATGTAAATGAGCATCCATAAATAAATCAAATCAAAAACAATATTTAAATATGTTAAACAATAATGTTAGACAATTTTGATTCTGAGGAGCTTTGTCTATCATTTGCTATATCTGAGGCGACAAAGGCACTGCGTGTAAATATATACTAATAATATATTTTTGTTTCTGAACTCATCTGCTTTCTAAAGAAAAAGAATATAAAAGCTTTGTACCGTTGTTCATCAAAATTGAAGTTGGTAATAATCAGGCATCGAAATTTTTAAACACCTAACTTCAATTGAAATAAACTCAAACGCAAACTATGAGCCCAGCAGATAAACGGCTGAGTGAGAACGTAAAGGGGAGAAGGTAATTTGTAGTACATGTCCTTTTGTAGCCCCAGCTGTTGCCAACAGTTCAATACCAACATTGCTTAAATACGCTCTACTCTGCTGTTAGTGCTTAGTAATTTTCATGACTGGTAATAATAATAAAACTGCTGTAAAATAGTCAACTTTATAGTATAATCATGAGAATGTTAGATATACAGAGAGCAATTAATAAGACTCTCCATGCCGTGCTATGCTTGATTTAGAATAGCAATAGCAAGTATTTTACGGGATTTAATGACTTTTAGCATCAATGAATTAAGTGATATGCTTAAGAAGAAATTCTATGTTCTGCTGAGCATCTTATTATAAATTAATTGTCTACGGGCTAATGAAATTTGCACATAATTTTAGAGACGGTTTGAAAATAAATTTTTGCTTTTGAGAGTCCACCTTTGCAAATTAAAACGCTTAGTAAATTCTTTTCGAGAGATTGCAAATCTTGTAGAGGGAAAAATCCTTTAAAAGATGTTAGAAGTATCCACTAAAGATATTTTGAATAACATTCCTACCGAGTGAAAGTTTTAACATAAGAAATCTTTTAGTAAACCTGGTAGGAAACAAATATTTTGCATCGTTTAGAGCAAATAATACTAACTTGCTGAATTAAATTACATAAAATGCTAAAACTACGAATGGTTCAGTTTTTGTGAGTGAATTCTAAATAACGCGCAATCTCATTACTTTCATGGAAAAATTTTGTTACTATCTTTAGTAGTACGTAAATTTACAAAGTAACCCATTATGGAGCTCAGAAGAAATACAGACCGGGAATTTCTGCTCCATGACGGGGTTACTGGCATATTGTGTATCTTTAATTTTGAGGTAGAAGGTAGGATTTTTTTTATTCGATAACGTAGTTAATGCCAAAAGGCATGTGCCATGATGCTACATCTATTTTTGTTCTTTTCAAAGAAAACTGTGCATGATTTTTATTTTACTTTCCAATATTAATTGGTTACAGCACAAACAGCTCGTGTTTCATAGCTACAATTTGTCAAACGTTCCATGACAGAGCCATTAGTTATAATGCAGGACTTACCGCCGGTCCCCTGGTTTATCCTCATACAATTCCTAACAACTGGGAAATTTAAAATTTATTAGGAAGCTAATTTTCTATCCTAGTGCAATTTTAAAAATTAACTTTCCTCGCGAGAGAGCATTAATTTCTCAAACGGAACCTGCTTGGAAATCAACATTTCCTTGACTAGTTGAGGCAAGTATAGGGGTGGCGCACGGAAATTGCAGATGCTAATAACATGGTAATACAAGTTGAAATTAATTTTATTTGTATATAGTCCGACCATCAAAATTACTTCCATGCCATTAACGACATAACAGAATTCACGTCTTGAAGATAACGTCCTCATAATTGCCTCCTTCTCTGCTAACACATTCACGCAACAAGTGAACGGTGACTTATATGGGGCACCTCTTCACGAAACCGAGCCTCTAATTCATCAAGGTTACGAGGAGGACAACTTGCATCCCTCAGGTCTTTGAATGTGCCCAGATCAACCACAGAAAATGCTGTGCACTACACAGAAACGAGACATTGACTCTTTGGACAGTCTCTGAAGTTCGAATCGAATTTTCTTGTTCAGTGTAGAAACTGCTGATTCAGGTCCTTAGCTGACAGAACCGGATCATTTCGGCGAAGTTGAAAAGGACGTTGAAATTCTCTCTGTGCAGCTTCACAACAATAATACGCACGATGCCATTCCTACCACTTTCTTCATAGCAACTGAAATGCCATTATCGTGGCTTAACAGTATTCCCAACTGTAACTGTCATCTTGTATTTATTTATTTAAAATGTACAGTTCCCGCGCGCAAACTTGTTCCTATCTCACAGTATCTTTTATTAATTAAAGTTCCACTTCTTCACCGGAAATAAAACCATTTATCGCCGTAAAGACTAATACACCCAAAGGTCATCAGTACCCATCAGCAATAGTAGTATGACTACAAATTGTCCAATAAGTATTGTTGATTGGTTTATTTACAGACGCTCTTTACACCTCAGGTCATCAGCGTCCCATTCAATTCAGGGCGTGAAACGGCAGAAACATTTTGCTCAGAGGCCTCTTCTTTCAGGCTTTGGTTCTTTTACATGCCGTAAATATACTGCAAGGGACCCACGGCTTTACTTCCCTTCCAAAGGAAGCCATACTGTGAAAAAAAAATCCATCGACCCTGGCCGGGATTGAACCCGCAATCTTGGGTTTAGGAGGAAAATATGGTTACCACAACACCACTAGGACCAACCCCAGTAAATATGTATATATACACAGTGTGCCACAATTGCTGTATAATTTTCTCATTAAGCTGTAAGGATTGGGAAAAGTAGCATGTGATTTAATAACCGTTAATACCTGAGTAATGAGAACCTGTTTAAAATACTTCGTAAAGATATTGAAGCGATATTAATGAGATGACGTCCCCAATTAAAATAATATAAAGTGTTAACATTCAATTACAGATATTATAATCAGTATTGCGGTTAGTGTGTACAATTTATGTATATTCATGTTAGTAGTTAATTATTTATGTAATGTATATTTGTTGGGTGTTTATTTTTCTGGGAGTAAAAAGGAAAAGGGTCTGATTGACAGAATCTTTACAATATAACTCAAGAGTCCGTAGAAAGGTATGTGTTTTGTGTACTGGACATTGAACAGATGCCCAGTCACCCTTTTTGTAAGTTTCCTTTGTTAAACGATTCTGGCTTTCTGTGCCGAAAAATGTTCGCCTCTCTTGAGCTTCTGGTAAATTTTAGCTTTAGTTAGGCTCCAAAAAGGCAACAATAGGAGACAGAAAGACAATAGGGTGAAATTATAAGAGTGAAATAAGCCAGATATCTAGACTTGTGGGAACCAAAGGGGGAGAAAAGTAAATCAGAGGCCTATGGAAGGTCCCATCAGGAAATCGGAGAATAAGTATATGCACGCTCCTCGGCGAATAGGGAGAAACTTGAGTGGAATAATTGTCGAAATGTAGGAGGAGAAGATTTTTTTATAAAATATAGGATTTTTGAGAGAGGGAGGCAGTGGGCAGTGAGCATGGAATCAACAGGGCGAAGAGAGAGTTAAGCCAGTAGTTAAGAATCGAGAGATCTTGGATTGTAAATGATTGAGATCAGAGAGAGTGAATTTTAACTATATAGAATAAAGTCATTTTGAACTGTAGAAAATGAAAGAAGAGAAATGTTACGGTATACAATTAGTGCGGTTAGGGGAAGCGAAAAATAAATACAGCTCAACAGAACTTAAAAAGGCGATCCTTTACATTAAACCAGTGACAAAATGAAATAAATAGTGTCATTTCCAGTCTTGAACTTTTCTTAGATATTTCCTAGTTCCCGACTATTTCTCCCCCTTGACCTGAAAATGTAACAAAATTTCCAGCAAATCTACCGACGATAGCCGTGGCATCGCGATGCATCAGGACTGCGGTGGGAGAGAAGAAGAAGAACTTCATTGATCCGCAAATAATAATAAATCATAATTAATTAAAACCCATCCATTGACTTTACTTCTTCCCCCCCAATAAAAACCTTTTTCAATGTTTCTTTGAAAATGGCTGATACAGGTATTGGTCTTGACATCTGTTGCGACATCTGCAGGGGAAAAATACAGTGTGAAAGCCAGAGAGAGCAGAGAATGAAAACCCTCCTTCGTAAATCTCCTGGCATTTTCATCACTGAGGAAAAAGTAGAAAGAAAGGTCACTAGATAATTAGCTCGGAAGGGATGCGCAACCGGCTCTACAAACAACTTCGGCGCATGAGGCACGTGCTGTGTTCCATGAGCCTTATCGCTGGCTTAGTGAACTGACGAATGAAATTCTGTTTTAGTGTCAATTGCGGATTCCAAATTAAATAGAGATAACTATTATAAAACGCTTTTAACCCCTTAAACACAGAGTACTTCTTATATGTGGGTCGTTAATGAGTGTGATGAAATAACTAGTTTTAATTAATCTATTTGCAAGTACCAACGAGAGACATTTGTAGCTTGCATGCCAGGTTCTTTTGTCGCCTTCTTAGTTCAATATAAAGATGAAACACTTTAGTGGTGTGATGCTGTTCACATACAGTGAATAGAGTACAGCTATTTTTAATGAAAGACGTCTTCAGATATATGAGAAACAGAATTATGAATGACGATGTTCACCATTTGGCATGTTATGCCGGATTTGTAAATATGCGATTCGCTATGTTTTATAACGCTATATGATGTGTTACTTCCTAATCTATTAGCTTCCCGTATCATTAATCATAAGTTTGTGAATTGCAGTCAATCCACTCTGTGAACGAGTTGCATACGCACCATATTTCTGCTACTGCTTAAGACTATGAATTTAATATCTCATTAAGATACTGCATAAGCAGCATAAAGAGTTAAGGGCCATTTTCGTAAATTTTTAAGAATATTTTTTAAAATTAATGCCGTATTATATTTCATTATCATTAAGCTCACCCACTAAGTTAAACATACTTTTATAAATATTGGTTTCAGAGATAATTTTTATGTAACGATTTTATAGTATAATAATTGAGCAACTTTTTCTTGGTATTTTTAGCAATTGCTTGAGCACAATTGATGGAAAGAAGAATCTTAATTTGATGGGAAGAAAAGTATAATCATTTTATTTTTAATGCCAGATTTCTATTTAATAAAAATTTGGTTATTATATTTATTTAAATATTTAATGAATTAGCGTCAATCTTTTTGTTATGGCTTCTAAGATAATCGTTCATAAATTTGCTAAATTGAGCAGTATAGAGTACTTAATACGATTTTATTTTAACATCCAGGTTTCTCTAGTATAACGTAACAAACTCATTAGAACTTTAAAACTGTTTAATATGCGCATAAATATATTAAAAATAATTATAAGTAGTGAAGGGTAAACACATGAGTGTAAAAGGAATTATACATCACCAAGAAAGATGCATCCTTCGAGCTATTATTTAGTTGGATATAAACTAGCAAATTAGTTCAGATCTGGTAGAAACATAGTAGAATAAAGGAAGAAAATGCATAAAGAAATCAAAATCAGGTTTTACAAAAGTTTATCCAAAATACTTCTCTTATACAGTAGTAGGACGTGAGCGTTAAGAATTTAAGATAAAAGTTTTAAGAGTAAAACAAAACATTGGTTTTTATACAAAAATAATAAAATTTTAGTTTAGAAGCAGCTCAAATGAGATTTCTCAGTTGGAAAGAAATTGTCACGATATTGGACAAATTAAAGAAAAGAATAAGACACGACTATGTATTAATCTACAGGGGAAGAATACCAACGCCATCAAAGCCAGCAGTAAGTGTACTTATTTCAATGACGACTTCCGGATACATAGGTTAAATACTTATGCATTGCGCGGGTCTAGCCAAACGGCTCGCACTCCTATTTATACATAAGAGAAGTTAAGAAAAACACAGAAATACATGCATAGAAACATTAAGTCGTGTACTATAACGTTCAGAAATAATCCTCCCCCTTCCCCAGTCATGACAGAAAAAGAACACTAAACAAGAGTAATACATAATTCTGTTCATACCCACAAGAAAAATAAAAAACCAATAAAAGTACATTTAAAATATATAAATATATTATATCCTAGGCGCTCTCTAGCCAGAGATTTTCTCTGGCCCATTTATCTTCCTAATAAATTTGCATAACCCCTGCCAATTATTTTTATGCAATAGCAAATTTATACATGCGGCCCTACTCATTCCCGACCTCACATAGTTTTCGGAGAGAGTCTGCGATATTCAGCACTCTGTAGCTTCACACTGTATAATTTTGCTGGTAAACGTGACCTGGGTCTATTACGAACATGATGGAAGGTTTACAATTATTAGCCTCGAAACAGTAATGACCCAAAAAGACGCGTGTTCTTGACAAGAAGGCAAATTTAACCCACTACTACCTGAAAGTTCATTTATTTTCCAAAGCTCTTACTCTTACATACAGTAGTGAAGTACATGTATATGCTTCGACCCACAGGTCATTGCGCTAGTGCTTTAAGTGGGGAATTTCACCTACTACTTCATATGCATGTAAATTTGACATGCTATTCAAATCCAAGTGTCACTGGACAAACGTCTCTCGCCTAAAAAAAAATTCAATTGAATACTTTTGCATTCAGAAGTTTTGTTCCTTCGTCGCTTGAACAGACTTGCCACCTCTTCAAAAACGTAATAAAAATATACTTTTCACTGCTTCGTTTTGAATGAATATCTGTGCTCAGCTTTAAAACGCAGTTCTGTAAATAACTTCTCTCGTCTGTAAAAGTCAGCACCTAGTGATCTACAACACCTATTTTAAGACTGCTTTGCTATTGTTTAAGTTTGAACACATGGCTGGAAGGGCTAATGTTTGGGCTATGAGCGAATCACTCCTCTCTGGTAAATGGATGTTTATTAGTCATGGTTGCGATTTCAGATTAAAGAGCACTGACGGATTATTTGTGCCCGGAACGTTGTATTCACTAAGCGCGCACGCAGGCAGACAAAATTGTTTGCAACTTTATACGCGTCAGCAAATTCATTCTCGTATTATGGAAATACCTAATATGGTAACGTGAACTTCAAATGATCAGAAATTTATTTTATGAATAATGTCAATTCTAGCTACCAGAAAAATGCAACTGAGTTTGTCATATGCAGTGAAAGTGACATCTAATTCTAAATCCTGGATATACATTATAAACTAATTAATATATACGTTTTTGTTTAAGAATAGCGTAGTACTAAATGAAACCAGAGTTTAAAATTGCAATAATGCTACCTTGAAATGACAAATCATCAATTGGAGATTAACCTACTAGTTTTCAAAACAGATGAATATAATGAATAAAATGCAATAAACTCTTAACATTATCAATAATATTTAATAAACTACAAAGAAATTATAATGTACATTTGAACATTTACACTGACAGTTCTGCTATAAAACTGAACAAAGATGCCTTATAAACCGGCTAACTTCTTTATTATTTTAACGTCTAAATTATTTGCCAAGAAACAAACTCCTTTATACATTCAGCAAGATCTTACTAATAATTGCTTCGCAATTTTAACAGACTGCTAAGTCAATACCCCTCTTGAATGAGAGATTTGCAACTAACATCATGATGCAAGAAGTGTAGCATCTTCTCATCATGTTAAACACTCAAATCACCATGACATATAGGGGAATTAAAGGCAACGAAAAATTCCGCGGCCCGAGAAGCAACTAAATAACCGCAAAATGATACCTATCACTTTTATCACTTACATGAAAAAGAAATGACCAACAACAGGCACCGTATTCCACACAGGAAATTGCACGAAATATTATCTAACAAATTCTTATCATCTGCAATTCTTATTAATTTGACACGTCGTGAGAAAGTAGCGATAACTAGACTGCATATTGGACATATTAGACTTATACGTTTTTGCTATTCTGTCCAAGGAACCACCGAGTGATTGCCAACAATGCCAACGGATTTTGAATATTTAACTTATCTTCACAGAATCCCCCCCCCCAAAAAATAGGAAATGAGAAAGTAGTGTACAACATACTAAACCATCTCAGCAGCCCCTACAGACCATAAATCAGCTCATCTGTTTTAGCATTTTCACATTCTTCAAAAGTATATGGAAAACTTCCATATTGTTTGATCTAATGCATTAGCGTGCATTCAATTATCCTTCATCAATTTGTATACCTACTATGATTTTCAATAACTATGTAATTTTAAACCCTTAATTTGTTTTGGGTGACATTAAATAAACATTAAACTACAATACAAGAGTTGTTTGAGATCTATGGTAGTAAGTTTAGAAGTTTACAGTAGTGGCGCACTTAAACCTATGGAAGCGAATTAATTTCAGCAGTGTACCGCAGTATGCTCTCGTGTCTGCCACTTAAAATAGTGCCGAAAATAGAACAATTCTGTGAAGAGTACATTATTGTCTTTTTCGATGTAAAATACTCTCATTCCTAGATCATTTAGCAATTCAATATGCGTGGTTTTACCATCTTAGAGAAAGGCACATAATGTGAGACCAGATTAAAATTTATTCCAGAGGGTAGGAAACAAGCAAATCAACGATCGGCCACCAACCGTGCCCCAGAAATTATCCGAAAGGTTCAGGCCCCGTCTCTGAACTGGAAATTCAGCTACACAGAGATCCATTTCATTGAAATTGGAAATCTCAGTTACGGCTGCGAACACCATTATCACCCGAATGTGAGCCTAAAAAAGCGACCTTTGCATCAGCTTAGGGCTTCAAGACATGCGGCTGATTCAACCCACCAGCATTGAAATATTGAAATATAGAGGAAAAGAGAAAGAGGAATACATTCCATCCCTAACAGTGACACCCCTTTTAAATTACCTGGTGTATCGCCAGTGGATATCTGAGCATTTGGCTTATTGAAAAGGACCTTTGGAGGGAGAAAATTGCAAACTATGGACAATCTCTGGAAAGTCTAAAATAAAATTAACTTCACTGCTGTTTGCACCAACTTGCTGAAGTAGAAATTGCAATGCAGAGCGATAGCCCGCGCTTGAGGGTACCATTGAGAGCATCAGCACTGATTAAGGTTAGGTTTTGGTTAGTTAAAAATATTTGAATTTGGTACTATAGATCGTAAACAACTTCCCGTATAATAGGCAACCTGAATCTGTGCCAAAAAATCAAGTAATCTTGCAGAAGACACGTCAGGCTCAAAGATGTGGCAACTTCAGTGGTACACTTCATTTGTCTGGGATTATCCCCAACCAAAGCCCACCCACGAAAGTCATACTTAAGTTATTTACGAGGATATTGACTGTAAGAAAACTATTTGTTTCAACTACTCCTATCGAGGAGAC
Organism: Metallyticus violacea; assembly: GCA_030762175.1. Classification (NCBI taxonomy): domain Eukaryota; kingdom Metazoa; phylum Arthropoda; class Insecta; order Mantodea; family Metallyticidae; genus Metallyticus; species Metallyticus violacea. The sequence continues at coordinate 308,535,934 of CM060846.1, read as the reverse complement.
TGTGGTAAGTGAACATTTCATTCTGATAATCCAATAGTTCAGTATAAATGGATTTTTATATCTCAGAGAGAGAAAAAAATCACTGAGCAGTACACATTATCACATATTTTTCATTTTGTTAAAATGTTCCGCCAATTCGCAAGGTGTGATGAGAAACTTGTTCAGAATCTGTCAGGGCAGAAGTAAGTGTGGTGATAAAATATGTTACATATTTATTTATTAATTTAAAATTAAAGCACATCCGATCTGTTATGGACTTTACGCGCATTCTTGATTAGTATTAATAATTGCTTTCAGACAGAGTCCATTTAGGATTAATGGTTTGCTACTATCACATTCCCATTTACTGAGTCTTTCGTGTTAGTTTAGACAGTTTTTTTTTTTTTTTTTTGAATGGTGTTTAACACCCGTTACTACTACTGAGGCACTACAGGCGGTGAACACTGATGATACATGAGATGAAATGATATATTGGGAAAGGATTTTTTTTAAGGAAGGAAACGTTCCAGGCCTAAGTTTAGGGTACCCCGGCATTTGGAATTTATGAGGACTGAGGAAAACCTGGAAAAAACCTCAGTCAGGAAGGACGGTCCTGGCGGAAGTCGAACCCCAGACCTCCCGCTCACAAGTTCGCGCCTTAGCGACCTCGGCCACCCGTGGCGGTGTTTAAACATAACACTAAACATTAACCATACTGCAGTTATCCTATAAACGTAAAGCTGGTATTGTTATATTATATTACTCCATATGCAAATTTTAGGACAAACAAGAACGAGTGTATTACCATTAAATAATTCAATTTGAAGCGGGTTTTAATATGATGTGTCGACGATGTGCCTGTAGAATATCTACCCAAGGGTACCATTTCGTATCCCGGATCTTTCAGAGACCCGAAGTTGCCTTTTATGCCCTCATAGTCAAGGAAGAAAGGAGCTGAAAGGGAAAGATCCAAATCACAGGACAGTGCTTATTTCAACGCCTAGAAGTGTTTATTCACACGACAAATTTTTGTTGACGGCCACCTGGTTCGTTGCCTCTTTGACATTAACATCACGAACTACGTACGATGCCTGAACTGGAATCTGGAAGTGCTTCACATTACTACGTGCCTCGCTGCCCCAAGTACTGAGTAAACTGTATTTGCACTGAAGTTATCAAAAAGCATCTCATTTGCCCCAAGAGATGCACCATCCAAAAACTACACCGTGTGTCGTCTTTCACCCACCTTGTCTACGCTGCTGACTTGAAATCTAGAAAATGCGTCTACTGTATCTGGAATTGCCTTTTGGAAATACCTGCTTTTGCAAAGTTGTTTCCCCTTATATACTAATTTCAAAGTTTCCCCACGTGTTCGTGAGAGCTCACGCGGTTCATAGAATAGCGTCCACGGATTACTGAGCGTTAAAAATATTGAAATATTATTTCTGAGCTCTTGTGCTCCCAAACGCGCTCGCTTTAAATTCTTCAACTTTTTAATACCTGCTTCTATTGTATCTTTCACGAACTTCCGAGCATCTCCAGCAACTAAGAATACAAAATCCTTTTGTTCGACTCATACCGGATTCCTGCATGCACTTACCTTTGTTACTACGGAAGGTCTTATTGCTCGATCCATTTTCAACAAGTAAGAATACAAACAATTACAATAGGCAGCCTTCCCTCGCGTCAAAAAGGTATGCGCCTAGGTAGCCTGTAAAAATTTTGTTGATATATGAAATGTCTTTGCTTGCTACTACAAGCTATATAAAAAATTTAATAATTATTACTGTTTAAATTATGTATAGAAATTCACTCTCAGGCACGCGTGGATTTTTTTTTTTTTTTGAATGGTGTTTAACTCGTTTTTACTACTGAGGCACCACAGGTGGTGAACACATGATACATGAAACGAGATGATATATTAGGAAAGGATTTTTTTAAGGAAGGAAACGTTCCAGGCCTTAGTTTAAGGTACCTGCCCGGCATTTGCCATTTATGAGGACTGAGGAAACCCTGGAAAAAACCTCAGTCGGGGAGGAAGGTCCTGGCGGGATTCGAACCCCAGACCTCCCGCTCACGAGTCCGTGACTTAACGACCTTGGCCACCCGTGGCGGTACGCGTGGATGTGACGACCTGTCACAAATTATATAAATATAAGGGTACAGGATAATGTGTACAAAGAATTTACGAGTAGAAAGTGGGTTTGACAAGAACTTTGGAGATAGGAAACGGATGGACTTAGAAGCTTAAACATGGGGCTATATGCATTGGTAAGGATCAACGTCAAAGCTACTTTACAAAGTGACGTTTGTTCGTGGTAAACCAAGGTCCCCCATGGGAGATGCATTCATAAGGAGGTTGAACCTCAATCTACCCACAAATCACGCATTGGTATTCAGTGTACTTTGGAAGTGGTAAGTCATTCTGAGAATTATTATAGGTCTGTTTTATGAACGATTACTGTACTTGAATTTTAATTAATTAATCACAACATGTGTCCTATTGAAGGAATGCTCTAAATTTGCTAAAATAAAATAATAAAGTATTTGTGTAAGCGTTGCGTTTCAGTTACTTTGCCAACTCTAAACATGTTGAAGCTTTAGAGTTAATGCCTGCAGTACCACAAAGAAGCATCAGTGGTTACTTGTTCCTGTACTTCAGGTGCTAATTTTTCTTTGTACTTTTTTCCACCTTGTGCATAGGTATAATTAGCTAGATATAACGTGCTTTTTGAATATACAAAATATTAAAAAATTACCGCACCTGGTGTGCTAAATCTTATTTTATAACAAATCTGAGATTCACGTGGAAAAGAAAGTATCCGCTAAGTGTACCACTAAGTGAAGATACTATTGCACTAGTGCCAGATACTTTTTAGCCTGCTGCTAAAATATTTAAAGTGTGTAGCATTTATGATTTTAAGTATACAGTGATTTGTAGCGACAATCTTTATAGTGGTTGTCAAGATTAGTAAGGCAGCATGCCTTTCCTTTCCTTTTTTCTAGGGGGGGAGGCGCATTCTAGTGTTCAGAACTCTTCTTGGGGTTCCAGGTTTGGTTCTCGGCCCGTCTTTTTATTGAGAATTTTTATTGAGTAGAAAGATTTCCGTGGTAAGTATACGAGTAACGTGATTAGGTTAGTAATTCTAGAATTGGATCAGCAATCATATTCATCATATCCAATGTCGGAACAATGTAATTGCATCTTTCATACATCCTAGTCCGTTACACTCTCGCTAGGCTAGATGAGAAATTTCACAAAAGTCGAGGAGATTTGCTATGCAGTTTGAACAAAAATCTGATTGATAGCTGAACATTAAATACGAATCATGAAAAAGCAGATAAACAACTGCTAGATCAAAGACCTGGAGACACTGGACAACTTATGAAGTCGCAAATAGTAATCAATGCTACAGCTTGTAGTGTAAGTACACTGAAAACAAAACTGTGCTGAATTTACTGCACAAGACCTGTGTATATGACATAGCTAAACGAACAGGAATGGACTTCTTATAATATATAGCATGTTCAATTTTCGTCCATTTTGATGCAGTTTTTGGTACTCCATCAATTGTGACAAATTGATTAGAATACATGTAACATTTTATTTCAGCTAGCTGTAAGTGACGGGTCCTAAGTTTGGAAAAATGTCGCGAAAAGCTGTTATTCTCGCTCGGACAGCAGAGGGTCCGTTTTGACAGACAACGGAGCAAATCTTAATTTGTTCATTGGGAGGAGGATTTCTCGCCCTCGGGCAGGTATGTTGGCAAAGACGCACGCTGCTAGTATGTATGCAACCGTTAGGGACGTTGAACTATAACGAACGGTAGAAAACTAGTCAATAATATGAGAGTTGCATGAAGTCACCGATAGCCTATGAGGCTGTCTAAATCCATATTGACGGGAAAATAAGGCGTTCCTGTATCACATGGTCAAGCGAGCCTAATTGAGTATTAAAGGACGTGAAATCGCCCCCTTTTGGTCATTTCTCTCGGGTCTTGTCTGGTCTTTCAACAGAAGAGTATGCAGCATTCAGCAGTCAGAGAACGCATTGCAACACCAATGTTCGAGCTTCACTTCCGCTCGGCGCGTCTTCCCAGCAATCAGAAAACATAATTTAGTCAAGCATCATAGCTCCGCGTGTCTGCCAAACGTCTCATTACTGCGGTCCAAACTAAAACGCCATGGTAGGCACTCTTTATTGAATAAACGACGTCAACTGGCAGATAACAAGGCGTTCTTCTTCAACACACAACCTTTAATTCCCTCACTCAACCCGGCACTATGAGGTCCCAAAAACCAGCAACATCCCTGCAGATCGACTAGAAGAGCTATTGAGTGGTGAGCTATATAGCAAATAGCCAAACTTCCATCACGATTCCTCCCGCCATACATAACCCCTTCAAACGTTGGCCTACCAAGGTGAGGCATGTTCTAAAATTTTTAAATCACCACCTGCGCCACCCTCACAGCAATAACTCCCTCAAATTATATAAATCAGAGAAGAGGATCATCGAAGAGGGATGAATTTCTGTGAACAAGAAGGCGGATTCGTGGATTCCGTGCTCTGGACTGAGAAAGCAAATTCACTAGAGAGGACGTTATACCGGCAAGATGGTACACCTGTGCATAGTGCTGCTGAAACGATACTTTCCCATGAAGGATTATACGTGGCTTGCTAGAAGGCCGGATTTGAATCCATTTTACTTCTTTCTTTAAAGTCAATTGAAGACTAATGACTATCGAGAACTACTGACTAATTTTAAATATTTTGCTGCAAGAATGCATACACCTATTGTGTAAATTGGTGGTATATTGCATCACCATCAACGCATTAGAATACTTTTCATTTGACCGCTGAAACATACATAGGAGCTAAATTCTACATTTTGAACACCTTTTGCAATTATTGCTTCATTTATTTATAAACCTTGAAATCAAATAAAAGAAAACAAAATTACGACAAAAGATATTTATTGATTCAATTAAATAATGCTTTAAACACATTTTCATTGCATAGGAAGCTTACTTTTAGAACAGAGTGCTTTACCACATCACGTATTCTTTGCATTGCCAAGGTATGGGAGCGGTGCTTTGTTCCGAAACAGGCAATTTCGCAAGTGCGTTTTAACCTTCACCAGTTTGTACACATCTGCGCAGCAAGGAGCTATGCGTTACTGCTTCACACCTTAATATAGTACATCTCGCTCTGTAGTTGATAGGACTGATCGACTATGACGTAACATAAGATACTAGGCATCTTATTAGTTAAATTTATTTGCAGACAGCTTGAGAAGTAGCGAATAATTTCTTTTACATTCCCATCAGGGAGCTGATACACAAATTCTGGGGCAGTTTGTGACTTTGATCATTACGTATACATTTTAACACGTATTAATGCTAAACATAGCAGATTTCCCTCTTGAAAATGTAGCAGTGACGCATTTTGTGTTATTTTGACATGAGAAGAAAGTCTCGATCTCAGTGGCTACTAATTTAATCAAATTAATGTCATGATTTTATAAGATCTAAACAATACGTGTTAGGTCATACATTCTAAGAAGTCAATACGTCAGGTACTGCTTAATTTCGTTAAAGTTATATATATATAATTATATAACATATATATATTGCTACATATATAATTATGTAGCAATATTTGCGAGGAAATCTTATAATAAAATTCAATGCCTTCCCCAAAAGTTAACTGTAAAAATTGCCACGTCATGCTCTTAGCAGAGGTTTAGGTAGACATAAATCAAAGCTTTTGTCAGATATTGATTTTTTAATGTAAAATTAATACGGTTTAATGCAAACCTGCTCAAATGCAACAAAAAACGACATATTTCTCCAACTTTTTGGCGAATTATGTAAATTCAGTAAAACAGCTTGTTTATGGTTCGTTACTTTACTTTCCGAATATATAACGTTTCTGTGTTACAAAAATAGCACATCATCTTAAGCTCTGAGTTAAAAAGGACTCAGATAAAAAAGTATTTGCTTGCATATATTCCTCTGAATCCCCTAAGTATAATCCTTTGTTTCATTGATTTCCAGAAACATCTGTTGTACGTGTATTCTTATAAAGATAAAATCCGGTTACAGTACGTTTAGCAGAATCGCATTGGGATAATGGAACTAGTAGAAATGTCTGATAGGATGGATTGAGCGGAACATAAACTGTTTGGAGAGGTCGAGGGGTGATGACACTGTTGATAGGGGAGTTCCCTTCCTGTATATTTCTTTCCCTACCCCATGAAAAAAGGGACTTCTTGAGTAATCTCTATAATCAAAACCCGTAAAAAGATGTGCACATTGTCAGGAAGCACATTATTGAGATGAAGCCGATTCTAATCATCAAATTATTCCTCCCTTGCCTTTTCATAAAAAAACACCCACGTATCAGATTCATAATCCATTCTAGTATTTAAAAACAAGGACATTAAGTCATTCATTTTTTTATCTACCCACTTTTTATAGTTTCAAAGATGAGCGTTGCTAGCTAGTATGGAAACAAAGGCAAAAGAATCTTAAAAGAAATTAGTACTGCGTTTATAGATCTAATACAAATATTTCATTCATGTACCCTCACATTTCCATTTATATTTATCGGAAAAGTTATACAGTTGCTCACATCAATTTCCATAATACAGCTATCAGCAAATTTAACAAATCAATCAACCAAACAACCAACCCATTTTTACACTTCACGGTGTCCAAAAATCTTTTGCACTGTACTTAATCCGGCTGTATGAAGGAAAGGAATGAATAACGATAACAATCGAACTTTCAGTTCAATCCAGATTCAACTCTGCGGTGTGTTGATGTAGTAATTGCATTAATTGCCGTTGCTGAAAAAATATTTTCCCACAGACGGTGAACACATACACGAAAATTTCTAAAATGCTGAACAAAATGATCTGCCATTGCCTTAGTGTGCAGGAAGTCCTGATCTCAGCGCATCACACCAATCTGGGGTATTGTGCAAAAACACCGATTGACAACATCGAGCAACTAAAAGGTGCAGCAGTACAGCATTTGAAATTGTAATTCTTGATGATTGTTGGATGAACAAGCGGACATAGATAAGGCTATGCTAGGAACATGGAGAAAACCACACAGACGTTCTGGGTCCATAGGAGATAAACTGTACATATGCACATCATTCAAATTCGGCATAAAAGGAACTTTCCGGTCACTGTGTAGATTTAAAATAAACAATGTTGTGCTCGAATGAATACAAAATCTCAAGTAAAGCCAACAAAACCCGGAAAAAAAAACTTTCCTATATCGGTATTCTCAGGCGAAAATGTTGTTATATTATGTATAGCGATTTAATTTTTCGAAGGCGAATTCTGATAAGTCTGATATAAAACATAGTAAATAATAATTTTTGGCAAATAAAAAAAATTAATTCTCAACATAATCTCCATTGAGCTCAATATACTTGGTCCAGCGGAATCCATATTTTTTATTACTTCAGAAAAAAAAAATAGTCTTTGGAATTGTGCACAATACTCGTTTGCAGAACAGATAGCCCCTTCATTCTACGAAAATATCTTCCCCGATTCAATTTTTGAGGTTAGGAAAGAGAAAAATAGTCCAATGACTATATTAGTTTATTCTTAAACATTATTCGCCAAATTGCTAAATACTTTAGTAGCATGTATTTCTGACACTTTTGCTCAGTTGATAGCCCGTAAACTGTGACAGCTTTTCCAGCTTTGGGTAATCATGACTTAGAATGTCTATTTAATATGTTCAAGAAGCCCTGCGAAACTTTGCGTGAGATTTATAAGTGGTTTAATAACACTAGCCTGCAAATCTCATTGTTGATTTTGTTTATTTACGCATGTTCTTTAACATCTACGGTCATCAGCGTCCCATTCAATTCAGGGCGAGAAACGGGCAATACATTTTGCTCAGAGGTCTCTTCTTTCAGCATTGAGGTTATTTTTATGTGCCGTAAAATTACGACGCGGACCCAGGGTTTTCCTTCCCTTCCAAAGGAATTCATGCTTAGAATTTTTACTCCGAAAAAATCCACCAAAACTGGCCGGTATTAAACCAGCAATCTTGAGTTTACCAGGTAAGCCTATTTCAGTTTTGTAATTAGTGCCGGAGTCAAATAATGTGAATAAATACGAAATTGTTGTGCTAAGTGCAGTTCAGATAAGTTTATTTGTATCATGTAAGGATTTTCGCAATTCTACGTTGTTGTGGATCCGTTAGCAGTATAAAAGCAAGTACAAAATGGGCTTGAACATCTTGTCCCCAGTGTATATATTAACAGCTATGGAGATTACTTTGGAATTAATACATATAACATTTGACTTTGTACCGTCGTTCCATTCTAGAACATGAACACTTACTATGTAGAAGGTTTCATTTAACAAGGGGACTTCAGTTAAGCTTGTTTTCCTACAGAGAGCAGAGTGATAGGTGGTAAGCATATAGGCTCCGTCATCATTTGGAAGGGAATTAAGATATTACTTGGACGAGAATCGACCGATAATTTTGTTCAGGAACAACTTTTTAGTTATGGAGTTTTTAACGTGGTGTTAATCTAGGCGTGGAACCCACGTCTTAAAGCCCTTTCCGATGGACTTACGCTCGAAATTTTTCGTTTTGAAAAATGTATCAACCTCGGCCGGATTTGAACCCCTAAACTTTCCAGACAACTAATCATCTTACACATTTTTATTTGACAGCCATACTTAATGTTTTATTGCGTACTATCTGAGCGCACTTTCCTTCCTTGGTAAAAGCTAAGTTCCAATAGAAAACCGTGATTTAGGTATATTATAGTGTGTTTAATTATATGCATTTAACATTTAAGATCAAAGTACTTAATGAACAGCGACTGTTTCTAAGCGAGGCACCTTACGCAGCAATAAAGTCCTTTTTCCTCTATGTTGGCGATGCAGTTTAATATAAAAAGTGCTTCCCATACCATGCCGTTGTCTGTTGCTAATCGCCGAAGACGTGAGAAGGCGAAAGAAGATGGGCAATATGTGAGAGAGGACATGAGACTAATCTAGAAGTCCATTAGCTGTATCGTACTAGCGACCAGGTAACGTGCGCCTGCACTTCGTTTAACCGGGACCTAACGACCATAGAGTTCACTTTAGGAGCCATCTTCCATTTCCTTCTTCCTACACTTCCATCCCTTTCTCTTGTTTGTGTGTGTCCGCGCGGAGCCGGTAGAGCTTGTTGTTGTGGTAATTCTATTAAAGGAGCCCATTTCCGGACGATCCATCACCCGCGGCCTGCGCCTGGTCTCCACTCTAGTCGGCCATTTGCCTTCCCTGCAGAAAAAACTTTACCTCTCCGACATGCTATTTCCTTCTGCTCGTGCATACCATACGACAGCAAACAAATTAACACCGACTTCGTTTATTAACTTGTCCAGGAAGGGGGATAAAAGAAAGCCACTACGTCTCATTTTCCTTTTATTTAGGTTAACTTTAAGAACCATCACAATTTCCGGCCTGTTAAATGAAAATTTTCCTCCAAATAGCTTAACTTTGGTAGTAAATGTCAAGCACCATTACCTTGATATCTCAATTTGACTTGTACTCACACAACATTTATTGCCTGTCACTGGTTACTTAGTCTTGATTGTTGATATCTAGACATAACTCAGAATAAAAAATATGATTAATAATTAAAAGCGGAAAAAAGTGGAGTAGGAGACTGAAAAATAAGACGGTTGGCATCCCTGCTAAACTTACCGAGTCTTTCAGTTTTGTGCCGTAATAAAAAATTTTTTGCGTTAGTTTGGAATCTTGAAAATTTTGCTTATTAGTTTGGTTAATTATGTAGAAAATTGATAGTAACATATTAAAAATCTGATAAAGAAAAGCTACTGGGGAAGGGAAATATTGAAAAAATAAATAAATAAAAAATAAAAGCCTTAACTTTTGACAGAATTATATGGAAAATATTATTAATGTAAAAAAATTACTTATTTAAAACATTTGCATACATATAAAATATGAATATTGAATTATATGTAAAACTATATCAAACTTCCAAAAGAGAAATGAAATTAAAAGGGAAAGCTGAATCGATATAAATGATGTCTCAGAATTGCCGTTCATTTTTTCCAACTATAACCTCATGTATTTTCTGGCAGCCATATCGGCTGCATTTTGCAGGATTTTAGAGCTGGACTAAATTAGACGTTATGTACGTTCTTTCCTATATTTCATTACCGAATAAACTACCAAAAAAACGTTTAATCGATGCATAGTTTTTAATATTTGTTCATTTCCTCCTCTACATGTCACCTGTATTTAATACTTTTTTAGCTGTTAATGTTTTGTCCTGCTGAATTTAGTGTCAGATCACGTAAGTGAATATTTACGCATATTCAGGGAATCATTCTCAAATATAATATTTCTCTACAATATCTGAAGCATGTTCTCAGTAGTCAAATATTGACAGTTTTTGAATTAGCACCTATTCTATCCAAACCCTATAGCATAATGTGTGCTGTCTATTCGGAAAAAGTTTACGGTGATTGTGAGACGCAGTGTATAAACAACACACATCAAGCAAAGACTTCAGCTTATAAAATTTTTAGACATCTATACGTGGAAAAAATAAATTCAGTAAAATTAAATACTGTAAGTCAATAGGATTGGTATTATTATAAAAAACACGTACACGTTCAGCAAACTTTGATGAACAGGAGTATGCTTATCCAAATGTAAAGGGTGTATAGACCAAAAAAAGTAAATTAACCATAAAAGAACACATTTTTAAAATTTGTAAATGTACTTGAACATTGAATTAAAAAGTGTGTCCCATCAAAATCAGAACAGATTTTAGACATATATAATGCCTTACTCAAGAAAAGTCACACTAGAAAAAAAATAGTACGGAAGGACAAATAAATTACAGAATATTCCTTTTATATACAGCATGTAAAATATAGACAACATGATTACAGAAATAATGAATATAATTCATTAAGCGATTCTTTATGAAGAACATTTTGACTTTATTTACTAAATCACAATGATGTAGAAAAATGAATATATGGAGAAGAGAATATAACTTTGTAACTCATAAAATATACTGAGATTATATTAGAGCATTCGATATAGTTCTAGGATGAAAATAAAGCAAGATATCCTAAGCCATACTGCTAATAGAAAGTCTGTATCAATGTTCTAAAATATTATGCTTTGACAGTGGGACAGGGAAAGTACTGAAGAAGCATTTTTTATTTAGATGTAGCGCAATACATACATTTAATGGCGAATTGTAATTTTAATGTATTTTAATTGAATGATACAGAGAAAAACACTAATTTCTTCACAGACGACCATATAATTTTAGTGAAAATGAAGCAACTCTACAGTATATAAAGTAGAAAATATAACGTTACATTATAATATCAAACCGTTCTAATCACAACAAAAAGTATCACCTTTATGGAACATTCGATCTAAAATAATGATAAATGGGAAACAATGGGACAAGTGCCCAATTTAAATTATTTCGATTAGAGAGTAGCTTACACATACCGGACGTAACAATGAGGTATGACGAAACCTTCAGGATATATTCCTCACACGTAGAAGAAAATATTTATATGAGCATAGGTCCAGAAACGGTTTATTTCCATGTTAGAACGCATTTTGTACAACTCTTCACAGTACATTAATCATGGGAAACACACAGGAACAGAACGTACCAGCATATCATACTAAATGTTCCAAATGACCTCCGCTAGCATTGATACCTTGCATCAACATTACCTTCGTTCAAATGGAACACAAAACACTGCGGTGAACATAAGAATTACAACTTGAACAGACTTAACCAAGAGGGCATTTTGAACATTTCGTGCAAGAAAGAGTTTCATGTGATATGCTAATACGTTCTGTTCTTTTGTGTTTCCCGTGATTAATATACCATGAAGAGCTGTAGAAAATGAGTTCTAAGATGACAATAAAGCATTTCTGGACCCATGTCCTTCCAACATATTTTCTTCTTGTACGTGTGAAGAATTTATCCTGAAATGTTTGCCATATCTTATTGTTACACGCGGTATAAAAATTGCGAGTTAGACTTTAAATTAAAAAAAAAATCAAGATTATGTGTGATACTATAAGAAGAATTTGGAACAATAAAAATAAACTCGGAAGAATAATATGAAAACAGATAATGGCTACTGCTGCGTTTACGTGTGCATGTAAAAACTGACGATAAATACAGGTGTAGTTCAGACAAAGGCAGAATAATTACCTTACTAAAACCATTTGCCAGACATATTATTTTAGAAAAAAGTACGTATATGCAAGAAAAAGAGCATATTATCACTTAAATGAAAGATAACTATAACATAAAAAGTAGTACACGCAAAGAATGTATGAAGCAAAACGGGCAAAAATTTTATGTAATTGTAAATTTTCAGGAAACGATATATAAGAATTCTTAAAATAGGTTTGGATGATTCTAACTCTTCAAGTGTGAACAGGCTTCTGATAGCCGGTGATGAATTTGGTTCAATAATCAAAGTTTTATAACCGTAGTGATGACTGACTAAATGATTTGCGAAAACAATTTAAGATCGGAAAGAGAATCATCTTTACTTGTTGCCTTATGACATACTTAAAAATGATATTTATGCATTAAAACATTAATGTTTATCATCAACATGTTGTTCAAGAGCACTACATACATTGCGTTTAATTGCAAATATTACTGGCATACTAAGGCATCAAGGGGTTTCGTCATTCACATCAAGAAACGAGTGCAAAAAAGTGTTGAAGCAGATCTTTAACCCCCACCCCACAAGGAAGTAGATTTGCATCCTGCGTAAATAATAATGGATGTATAATACTTAATATCTTGTATACTGTGTAAAACGAAACGAATATATAACATTTAATATCTTGGACATAGTGCATAAATTATAAGTAAAATATAACGATTAATGTCTCATGTAAGCTATGTAAGCCATATTTAACAATTTATAATATATGTGAAGTAATGTGTGTAAAATGAATTGTCTATACAAAGAAATGCTGTCTAGTACCTCTGCCATTAGCCTCAGGCGAAAGACGCGCCAGGTGATAATGAAGGTACACACCTGGAACAATGCCCTATTGTGTTTTACGCCGTCGGCAAATACTTTTCGCACCGTTGTAAAATCTTAAAGAGCAGTTAAAAAGCGAGTGACCTCTTGGACGACTTGAACGTGTGTCTTAGAATTGGCCTATGGGAAATACTGCTTTAAAATATCAAATACTAGCGCCTGAAATTAAGCTAGAACTCGCCAATAGTCTTCAGGGATTTTGAGAGCTCAGAGTCCATAAGTTAACTTTGGTAGTCCCGTATGACTTGAATAAATCACGCTACCACGGTTCGAATACGATATATAAGGGGAAACATTAATCAGTCTAGATTCAAGTTTCAGTTCTCCGATGACAGTCGTTTTCTGTTCTCAATTTTCGAGCAAGCATGCATGCTGTTTAGTACTCAGTTTCAGCGCAGCTCGTTAAAGAGCGTCCATAAATAAAAATCAGCTCTGCTCAGATTCATATTTCGTCTTGCAGTGTGTCAGTTCTTCGGACGACGATCCAGTTTTAGGGTTCAGTTTTCAAGTTTCATTTCTTCGGCGATGCAGTTGTACGATGTTCAGTTACAGTCTCTTATTCTCGCGTGTGCGAGATGCATTCAACGTTTATCAGGTAAGATTCAGATTTCTCTAGCCTACGAACGTTCAGATTCTTGCTTCGATTCAGTTCCTCGGCAAGCAGTCGCATGCTTTGCGCACTAAGTAAGTAAGCTTCGTCGGTAAAGCAGCGCACCAGAGGGTAAGTTAGGCAATTCTTGTTAAAATTAATTCAGCAACGATCAAATGCAGCAGTGTGTGATAATTCACATAGTTTTTCTTCCTCTCCTTTGTCCCGTGACTTAAGCGTGCACAAAACAGCGAAATCGGGCCCTTGAAAGGTTAATAGGTTTATGTACCATCTTTTTAAACAGTGATACTATGACAGAATTGTACACAGACTAAAACGGGTAAGTTTTAATTTTAAATTTACAGAATTAAATTCAGTGTCCAACATCAGCCACAAACAACTTTGGTGCTCTCAACTACAGATTCATTTTCATTAAACAGTAATATTTGTTAAAATCGAGTAACTGTTTCCTAACTTGGGTGGGTCAGTTCTGGTGGTGTAGTGGTAAACTATACTTGCCTCGTAGATCCAAGATTGTGGTTTCTATCTCGGTCAGGGTCGATGGGTTTTTTCTGGTGTAAAAATCCTAAGTTTGACTTCCTTCGCAAGGGAAGTAAACCCGTGGGCCCATGTCGTAGATTTACGGCACGTAAAAGAACCCTCAGTATGAAAGAAAAGGCTTGTGAGCAAATTTTATTAGGTATCTCAAGTCCTGAATTAAATGGGACGCTGATGACCTGAGATGTTAAAGAGCGTCCATAAATAAACCAATCAAATTAAAAATTAATAATTCGAATGGTTGGAAAACCTGCTTTCCATTTCATTTTATGAATCATGTTGTGATGCCTCAGCAATGAAAACATATGTTACACACTATTCAAGAAAAAAAGAAAATGGAGCTTTCCCTAAAACAAACTTAGACATCTTTTACAACAAATACACATTTGTTATCGGTCTGTACAAAGAGCAACTATACTGTTACAATCACAATGGTGTGAATTTACCGTGGAAAGCGAATTTTAGAATGACAAGAGTTATTTGTGGCCCTCTCGATTCCCCAACCTAACCTTGAGACGTTTATCTCTGGGGTAAATTAAAAATAGCATAAACAGGACAAAACCCCATACCTGCAAAAATTTAACGAAAGATACTCCAAGAAATAACCAGCATTACTAAACGTGAACTATAGCGAATGGGGGTAGTTTTTAAAGTGGTGTCAAAAATGTGTGAACTACGACGGTGGCCAGTTTCAACACCTTTTATATAGCTGGTAAGTAATAGTTAAGGGAACTTTTATGGCTCTGCCAGCGCCACTCTACGATACCCGCAGACTGCAGCGAGAGCCCCTTTCGCCTATTAGCAAAATACAGCAAGTTGGTTCCTAATTCGTTGGGTTGCACTGATTTCCAGTAAGATATATATTGACCTTAAGGCATTATTTTACAAATAAAGTTGCACAATTTGCTAAAATACGCCTACCATTCATTATTATGATGTTTACATTTTTTAATTTTATTATTAGAATGAAGTAAAAAATAAAAACTGAGTAACTAAGGTGTAGCAATTGGCATTACCTAAATATCAAAATTTGAATTGTACTGGTAAACAAGAGCAAGAAATATAATATCTTAAACGAAAAATTTAACACAAGTAAGCAACTATGAAATGAAAACCTCTTATTTAATGTCTTAAAAAGAATTTGGTAAAATGACACTGAAAAACTGAGCCAGTAACCGTCGTTTCAATATAGAGTGACTTTCAGTATATTTTAGCAATGTTAAATGAAACATTTCGTTGTTCTAGGAGTTTCTATTAATATTTTTGCAATAATTATTAATAGACTTTTCTGCAAAAGCATCAGGAAAGTGATAACCCAAAGTAAGGCTATCTGGAACTCCATTTCTCTCTTAACTAGTAGAAAGTTAAGCTATATTGGGCATTATTATTTCACAAAACAATTATTCCTTCTCCGTTTCTGGTAAAGCAAATTTGAGTAGTATACACAAGCCAGTTTTCTCTACTTGATCTCTAATGCTGGCCATGAAGTAAATAACTTCTTTGTCATCTATACTGAAATTACAACACCATAGTTTGTTTTCTCTATGGCTCAAGATATTTTCTAAATGGAAGTATTTTAAATTTTCAATTCTAATATTAAAAATTTATACTGAGCTGTATTAATGCGTTTATGCAACCCCAAAGAGATTTATTGAGCTACACGTACATACAAGTAGCCATAGATACTTGTAAATTAATATATACTTGTTTTTACCATTGCGAAGGACAAAATTTTCTCACGTGTAAACATATGTTTAGGAAAACAATTTATTTAATTTAGACCTGGATCCAAAAGATGGTTTTCTAAAATATCTAACTTTCAGGCATCATAAGAGGCAACCATGATAAAGCCATAAAGATCCTTTTCTACAAGTCAGAGCTCTGCGCATATATTTTGTCTAGCCGATCCCAGAAATTCTGTTCTCGTCCTGAAAAGAAGAATGTTAGATAGCTTAAGGGTCTATGGGACACTCGCCATTTTTGCTTGCCTTAAAAGGGGAATTCCACTATCATTAATTCATTAAATCCAATCATCGACTTGATCGTTGTATTTCGAATGGGAGTTAAAATATACATAATAATAATAATAATAATAATAATAATAATAATAATAATAATAATAATATATAATAGGTTAGTTTTACTATTGTGATCTTACAGCAATGACCTTGACTTGAAAAAAGCAGCTGCTTTTAAGAGTAAGACATTTAGAGTACTAGAAGTCCTTAGTATTGATTTCAGATAGAACATCCCGACGCCGGCGAAACCCCCTCAAAGGAGTTCGAAGCACTCAGAAGGGCCTCCTTACTAGACGCCGGGGCATAAATCTTTTCAAAATGCAAGCCACCGTAACACCGCAAACGCATCAGCGCACTTCACCAGGTACTTTAGACCGTAGAATAGAACTACCAGAATAAGTGGTTATAAACAGACAGAGCAAAATATTCGTGGAAAGGAATTCACCCCACCATTTGCCTAAGTGGCCAGAGAAAACCACGAAAGAACCGAATATCCGGACCGTCGGCCACCGATATCTCCCGAGCGAGTATCAAACATGGGCCATGCTCGGTTTTCTGACACACAAGGATCCTTTGTTTGAGCACCGCTTCTGGTACGTTAGACTCATCCAATCGCCACTAAATTCTGAAACAACCCAGTTTTCTACATTGTTTGGCATTCTGTTAAATGTAACTGAATTAGTTTTAACACAAGAGAGTCTGAGATTGCCGATAAATTCACAAACGTGGTGAGTGAATTTATCTGCAAAGCTGAGATTTCGCTCGAGGGATGTTTATCAGGATTAATAAATTCACAAACAAGATGAGCGATTTTATCTGAAAGTTCAGACTCTCCCTCGAGTGATATTTATTAGGACTATTTCACGAATAAAATAACAATTTAAATATAATTCCCCTAAACATTACTTACAAAATTGTAATAATTGTAATAATATATAAATGTAATATTTGTATTTTGTAATATGAATGTTTTTCAAACCATTTTGCAGCAGACCAATGTCGATTGTCAGTAATGCCGATAGAGAAGTGTCAAATAGGCATTTAGGGCTATTTAATGACTAGAATAAAGATATAAGTAGCATGTGCTTGAAATTCGTGCACAGAATATTAACGTGAGAGAAAGGTCTGGGGTTCGATTCCCACTAGGACCGTCCTCCCTGACTTTTTTTTTTTCTTTTCTTTTTAAGGTTTTCCTATGCTCTCTTAAATTGCAAATGCCGGGAAGGTATATCCTAAACTTAGGCCTGAAAGTTTCCTTCTATAAGCGAAATATTCTTTCTCATCGTTTCATATATCATCAGTATCCACCACCTGTGGTGCCTCAGTAGTAAAAACGAGTGTTAAACACAATAAAAAAAAAAGCAACAGAATACTAGCTATTGTATAAAATGTTATACTTGTGATTTCAGATTTTATGACTGAATACACAAAAACAACTGTCTATAGTTTTGTTACTGTCAATACTTTCCCACCACCTGCTAGCAAAAGCGGTCAATGATGCGTGCTCAGGAATTATAGTGGAGATGTAGAGTTGGCCACACTGACAGGAATACAAGTGCAACTCGCGCGGTAAAGGGATTAGGTTAACATTTCAGCATAATTTCATGCGATATCAGGCTGTGATTCGTCCAAATTCATAATTTTGTTTCATATCACTGGTCGATTTTATGATGACGTAACATAAGTAAGTCACCTTAATATCCCTGCAAGTAATAATTCCAGAGAGAGCAGGCCCCAAATCTTAGTGCAACCATTTGGATGGGTTAGAAATCCTTAACAAAATACAAGATAAGGCAGGTTATTTTAATGTTCCTCAAACCGTATACTGGCTTGTTTATTCGTCCCCTCCTACACCGCGAGAGCTCCGCATGTTTCTCAATCTGCGTGTGAATAATTCCACATGAAATGGAACGGAAATGTAAAAATTGCCTGAAATTCTTTAAATTTTAATATATTTTATTTGTTATGTTTATTTATGGATGTACTTTAACATCTCTGGTCATCAGCGTCCTATTCAATTCAGGGCGTAAAATGATCGATAAATTTTGCTTCTCTTGAGGTTCTTTTACGTGCCATAAATCCACCATATGGGACCAACAAATGTTAATATATTTATACTGCCACTACATCATATAAAGATGAATGATTTTGTAAAATATAACATCCATAGGCATAATACATAGTTTAAAGCTAAAAAGTTATTGCATTCTATTGAAACTCTTTTTATAGAGATCTACTTCGCAAACCCCTTAACATAACATTGTTTGCTTAACTGTACTTTCAAGAGCACTGTTAAATTATAAACTGTAAAACTGTAAAAAACGTCTATATTAGGATTTTTTTTACCAACATGCTCTGCTCCATCATTTCCAATTATATCAAAGTGTTTAATGTTTGTCGATATTTCACCCAATGACGCCCAGGAGGGCTATTCTATGAATAGAGAAACGATTGCACTTTTCTTACATAAAACGTATAATGTATGTTTTTTTTTTTTTTATTGATTTATCTATGGACGCTCTTTAACATCTCAGGTCATCAGCGTCACATTCAACTCAGGGCGTGAAAGGGCCGACAAATTTTGCTCGAAGGTCTCTCTTTCAGGTTTGAGGTTTTTCGTGCCATAAATGTACGACACGGGACCCACGGCTTTACTTCCCTTCCGAAGGAAGCCATACTTAGGATTTGCAATGGTTATTATAGTTGTTCAAATTCAGGGGTATTGGTGGGTTCTCAGGGTAAATTTTGGACTGTTTTAATGACTTAAAGTCATTAGGGGGGAAGGAGACTGTTCACTGTATTAATAAGTCCGGCACTGGTTGAACATTTACTTTATTTTACAACTTGGCAGGTTACTTCCTGACTGCTCGTCGCTGATTTCACTACTCACTTAGACTGACTTTAGAATCACCTTAGAATTACTTAGAATCCTTTGACCGCTTTAAAATGACCTAGACTGCCCTCGACTGACTTTAGAAATGGCTTAGACTGATTGCTTCCGTATACCTCTTGAGTGAATCCTCTCGTGTGTCTCTCGTGTCTCTCGTATCTCTACCGTGTGTCTCTCACTTCTGTCCTCCAGTTTTCTACCACATCTCCACGCCTCTCGCTAAATTAAATTCCCTCGTATATTATCCCATTTTCGTGTTATATGTTCATCATTGGCTATCTTAAAAATATTTATTTGTATCTAAGTTCTCCTTATTCGTTGACTTTTATCCGATGACCATTGGCTAGAATTATTCTCTCCCTCCTGATCTACAATGTCTTCCCACGCACGAACTTGAATTTTCCAAGAACAGCCTGTCATAAATTTTGGCACTTTGCTTACATGCTGATTTCTACTGAAACATCCTTGGCCTCCCTTAGCTTGTAGATTTCCAAATGTTCTCAGAGATAACGCACGTAGTTAGGGGCGGTTTTTAATAACTTGTACACCCGACTTGCCTATAATAAAACATTTTAGTTTCCGTTCTGACATTTTCATTTTCTCTTAAATTATTGCTCTGTGTGACGTTGTTCAAATATTGTTCCGTTACAGCCACATGTTTTCTTACTGTGAACTCCTAAGAATTCCTTGGGCAGAAGTTTCGTGACCGAACAAAAGATACTTTACCCTTTCCTCAGCCTTGTCTAAGGAGCGGTCAGCGGACGAGGCGTCAGGTATACATCTCTGTCTCTTTCTCACATCTTTTACCACAAAATGTATACAAAACCTATTGTAAGTTATAATCACCTGTCAAATGACATACACATAAGTACAAGTTACAAATTATTTCAATTCCAGTTATACCTATCTCTAAATGATTTCATTATACATATACATAATAATTATCCTTATCAAATCTAATGCCTTTAGAAATATAACTCTGCAGCCTCAAGTTATTAAATTAATAAAGGCAGCCTTATTTCCGGGTTCAGATTTTTTCGCCGGAAAAAATCCATCCATATCCTGGCTGGGTTCGAACCCACGTTCTTGGGTGTAGAAGGCAAGTATGGTAACCACTACACCACCAGGACCGACAATGTACGTATACTATTTATATAAAATAGAATGGAATATTAATTTCAATCTTTCATTACAAAAAGTATACCAAATGATTTACACATTTCTTACAATTGAGACTGACCCAAAATTTCTTTAGGTCCTAACACATCATGAATTATGGACATGTTTGATCTACTTTTCCTCTTTTTCTCTCTTCATATCCCTAATCAATTAGCCCCTTGCTCTTCCTAAATATTCACCCATACTCCTACCTCTTTACCACGTACTGTTAACATTACAATGTTGTTTTTATTAATTATATATAAAAGGTGCACCAATGTCGCACCCCGCCTCTTAAATAAAACCCGGTAACTATTTTATCAAGGAGGTGCTGCTAACTAGCGGTAGATGGCTTAACTACTCACGCATATTGTCATCAACCTGTAGAGTTGCCACTATTCAGTTTGAGTGTGTTGTACGTGAACAGTTTGTGCATCTTCCTTTTTCTACTCTTGAAATTGTTGAAACCGGACATTGTGGCGCCATTACTGCTCTTCTAAGCAGTAAATGTTCATTTCCCTTTTTCTAAAATAGCAAAAGAATAGAATTAATGAACTATGTAGCTTGTTATGCGTTTCTGACACCAATGCAAAGTAGACCCAAATATGGCCCCCGGTTCAAGGTCAAATAAATTAAAGCATAAGTAATAAATGAACACTGTTGTGTCAGATTTTTGTTTCATTTATTAGTATATTTTATGTTTTGGATGAAGCGAGGAAAAATAAAAAGAACGTGAACCTCAGGATGGAAGCTATTACAGAAAAAAATGTATAGGATAGACAAAAGTAGTGAAAACATTTCAAATCCCTAAAGCCACGGTAATGTAATTATCAAAAAAATATGATAGTCCTACAAAAACGGCTGTTCCATTCACAGAATTCCACCTGATCAAGAACCAACAGACAAAGATGCTGTTTGTATGTTCTCCGAAGGAAAGTGGTCATCAGATTTCTGGGCTAAAATGATAAAAGTGCAGAGACAAATATATACTAGTGTTGTTTGTAAGTAAACATTTTTTTTTTTTGTCAATAAGTGAAACTTTGCAAAATTCTTAGCGCAAAAGCATGTTCAGATAAGACATTTTATGACATAAGTTGTATTATATTCTTATCCTTTTTTTTATTTGATGTGCAAATGTGGCTTGTAAAGGAGGGAGGGTCATAATTTGGAGCAAATCTTACGAACTTGCAATTTGAAACTTTGACACTTAATTATTTTGATTCTTTATGAATAAAAACGAAAAAAAAAAAAATCCGTGTACCTGAGGAACTAATCCAAGAATATTTTCTCATTAAAAAACTATTTTGGCTTCATCGTTAATAAAATTATAGAAAAAATAAGAAATTGGGACTCCAACTTTGGTGTGCTTCCTCTAACACTAAAGAAGTAAATATTTATATTCTCATGTTAGTATAGAGCACTTTATTAATATATTTATTTAATCATTGTGAACTCTGCGGCGACATTATTGATTGATTTATTTTGTCTTTGAAACATCTTTTCTAATGTAAGCAGTTCACTTTCTAATCATTGAATTTTACCCTTTGGGTAATGTATGCCACTTTCAAACCGTACACTGAGTTCGGTGGACGACATTATGTTAGGACAGGTGACAATTTACCCAAACTTAATTCGCCATAAATTGTATTTTTCAACTGCTGAAACAGAATTCGTGCCCTTTTAGTGAAAGGCAAGTGGCGTGACTGATTGTCATTTTTTTTAATCATTAATGTGACCGCCAAATTGAAGTATTTTTCTTTATAGTAATGTTTATAGTTTCTCGTAAAGAATCGGCAATCACTTGTTAGTATTTCCAGGTTCTGAAGTGTCAGATTACGATAAACCATAATTATGAAATGTTCATATATACTAAATGTATATCAAGTATCGGGTAGTGCAATTATCCCTTGATCAAAGCGAATTGCATCGACCGATAATTCATCGCTCAATGCCAGCCGAGCGTGTCGGGGCAAGTGGCGGAGTTTACCAAACTGCTACGTTCTCCTCGAGACTCACCACCCAGTGTCTTTTGAACTATGAAAAAAATAAGATTTCCCTACTACTAGAGTAAAATCTGTTAAGGATACTAAATGGTACAATTGTTTTATTCTATTCTATTCCAACAATGTATAGAGTTCGGTAGTGATGTCAAGAGATTATTTGAAGAGAAATTTTCAGGCGGTCGAGTTCATAAGTCGTGATGCGATTCATAATTAAGTTATATCCACAAACAGTAGTCAAATAAAGTATAACATTCGTCAATATATTATTAATTTCATTTCTCAGAGACACTACAGAACGGCAATGGACAATTTCATTAGCAGATGCCTTAAATGCGTGAAAAATGAAGGCAGACAGTTCCAGCATTTCGTTATGTAAAATGGGAGAATAGATAACTTTAAGCTCATTAGATCCTATTAAATCGTCACTAAAATTTCTATCACCAAACCTTGCTCGTCCAACCCACCCGTCCCAACTATAGTGTAACTTGACTGACCGTGATCGATTACTTATGGGTCGATACAGTCCGCACCTCCGCATCCGTCATCAATTAATTGGATGATCTAATATGTAATAATATGTAATTAATACTAGCACACGTATCCAGCAGTTCCGCCATATTTAAAAAATTAAAATAAAACAGAATATAAATCCGATACAAATAAGTTTCATGTTATATTTCCATATGTGTGTATTTTGCACATGCAAGGTATAGTTATTTACAATTTCCTTCTATAAAGAAAGATCTTCCATAGCTCAGGTACTGACTGTTTGTCAGTTGGCGGGATTGGTTTTCGGATAAGATGCCTAAATGAACTTTATTTCGAGCTTTTTCTGGTCTAAAATTGGCTAATTCTAAGTATTTTTAGGTTTCTGGCTTAGGAATTCTTTGTGTTCATCGTTTTAAATAAATATGTGTACTCTATATACAACTTTAATGATATTTACAAGTATTACATGTAATACAACTTAGAAAAATAATATCAGGAACAATTCTATAGCACAGCCCCATAGAAAGTGTTTCTAGAGCACCGTTATTATGTCAAGACGCGGAGTATATGTGATTATTGTACTTTCCTCGTTTTCTCCCTCTTTTGAGTGGACGCTGAAGAATACAAAGGCTTTGTGCGTTCGTCTCATCGTCTTTTTTTCTCCGTCCATTTTACCTTTCATCATCTTGTGCTGTTCTTCTGAAGCGAGTGAGCAGTAAGATTGATTGGAACACACTCTGAACAAGGCTTTTTGGTCACGTGGGGCGAGTAAGGGGAAAATTGAGGAAAGTTTATATAGGGACGACCTACTTCTTACGTTTTTTTTTTTTTTTTTCTGAGCGCGGTCCTTTAGACAGCCCAAGACTAAAGTACTGTCGCAAGTTAGAGAAAGTAATCGTACCTTCCACAAAGTGAATATGATGCTACCTTGGTCATACACTACGTTGAAACTAGTGAAGAGGTTCGACTGTACTTTAAGGAAGAAAGTTAATTGCTTGAACACTTTCCGAAATGGCGAAAAGATCTTCCATATATTAAGTAAATTACAAATTGCCGTAGAGTGTTACATATTTTAACGTCACTCCTGAGTCTACTGCCACTAGATGGCAGCATTAGTCCGTTGGCAATTGGTGACCTTCGACACAAGACAATCGATGTTTACAATAGCGAAATAAGAGTTGCAAGATTGCGGCGCCTCTGAGTGAGTATACAGCCATCGAGCATCGTTCCGTTGTGCAATTTTTGTGGGCTAAAAGCATGGAATCGAAGAATATTCATAAAGAAATGCATCTATCTACGGTGAGAGGTGCCTGTCAAATTAAACTCTTTACAATTGAAAGTGTTGCCGGACAAAGCAGATTACCACAGAGGCAATTGCAACCAGTTGAAGACTTAAACTGAGCAGAAATAAGGTGACTATAGACACTATAACTGCTGCTCGTACGGCATAGCCTACCTCATAATGCATGACAGACTAGACAAAGTCTGTGCAAGTAGGGAGCTGCAATGCCAGCCAGCTTGGGTTCACCATTCCAGCCTGATAGAAAGCGTGCGTCAATGCAGTGGAAACATCCTGCGGTCGCCAGCGAAAAAATGCTTAAAGTGAAGCCATATACCGGGGTAGTGATGCTCAATCTTCTGTGATTATAAATGAATACTCACCGCACTCCGACCTTATAAATGCCGACTCCTATAGTAACCTCCTCAGGAAACAGTAAATCTTGTTGCTCTTGAATGGCGACGCTCATCCTCATACTGCCAACAAGAGAAATGAAGCGCTACAAAATTTCAAGTGGGAAGTTCTCGAGTATCCCCCATATATCCCCAGCCTTGCTTCAAGCGACTTTAACTTGTTCGGTGCTCTTAAAGATGATCTTTCGGGAGAACGTTTTCTCGACAATGGAGCTGTAGAAAGGGAAGTCACTGTCTGGTTCAGGCAGCAGCTACTGCTGGAATTCAGGGGCTTGTGAAACGATAAGACAAGCGTCTTAATGTACAGGGAGATTGTTTTAGTTCTACATCCATTTGTAGCTAACTTAATGACTCATCTTCGCAGTATGAAAATCAGAAACTGTTGCCCTACATCTGCCTACAAAGTACTGGCAAAATTCTTGAACTTGTGAGTAGCAATCAGTCAGTTAATTGCATATAACTGACTGACTCAATGGTGTTGGTCACATAGTTTCCTACAGCACTACTTGATCGTGCTCTCTCTGTTCCTAATTCCGTTGTGTATTCTCGTTAATATTGCAGTTTGTGTCCTCGACACAAGTTATGCTGTACCCATATTCTTAAGCTGCTCAGTCCTGGTTAAGCGGCATAAGTCCGTTGAGAAGTCGCTGTTTAACTCTGCATGTTTATTTCCGTGTCATTCTTGAACTTCACTGTCAACATTCACTGGCACAATTTAAATTAAAAAAAAAGTCTTATGCATTTCACTCTCTCCGTGTATGAATGCTTTGTTCTCTGCGCGTAATGTTATGTTTTGTCTTGGTGAGTAATCACCAACAACAACTCCCATTATTTCAAGCAAACATGCTTCCCGTCATAAATAAGGGAACTCCAACCGCACAAACTTTTCTTCGTGTCGGCATGCAAGGTATTTTTCTGACATTTTATCAGTCTTCTGGTTACACTATGTTTGCAATAACAAGGAGGGCATACTGAAAACGTATGGGTTATGTAACTGAAAGAATAAGCTTACCGATAAGTATCCAGTAGTATTAAAGTTAAATATGATACAAATAATTTATATTGTTGATGCAAGCATGTACAGGCGATTTCTAATGTTTCAGATGATTACGCTAGAACACTGGAACTACATTATCTTTTATTATTTATATACAATCCATTACATTAGAAATACTAATACTACTAATATTTTAAATATATTTACAAAAATAATAAATCTTTGAATTACTTTATAAGGTATCTTATTTAATACTCACGAATTTCCTAAGCTATTCGCTGTGATTTCCTTAGAATTTTTGTTTATAAATCAATATTTTAAAATTAATAGTTAAGTGATTCATATTTGATTACTTTCTCTGCATAGAACATTTATTCTCTATGTATTATATGACAGTTAACTAGTTTCCGTTTGGAAGAAAAGTAAAGCCGTGGGTCCCGTGTCATAGATTTACGGCACGTAAAATAATCTCAAGTCTGAAAGAAAAGGCCTCTGAGCAAAATTTATCGGCTTTTTCACGCCCTGAATTGAATGAGCCGCTGATGACCTGAAATGTTAAAGAGCGTCCGTAAATAACCCAAATAAATATAAACGTTTCAGGTTACCATGAAAACCTTTAATTACCTTTGAAATGAAATTCGATGTTTTTGGTACGGACGTGTTTAATTTTGTGGGAAACTTTCAGTGGTGCTACATTTACTTCATTACTGACCATTCAGTATATTTAGAATGTGTGAGTGCTCCCTTGTGCCGCAGGCTTTAGACATAATTCAAACCTAAATTGTCATGCTGTGTTTTCTGTGACAATGAGCGGTTAGGGTATGTAATTGCACCATATATATATATATATATATATATATATATATATATATATATATATATATATATATATATTGGTCTTAGACAAGCAATGTGATAGACAGATCGGAATAAAAGGTTTCAAATTTATGTTAGGCTTTAACTATTCAAAAGGGTACACCTGTTACCGACTTTTACGGGCGGCTTTCGGAAATGATTTACGAATACAGGCACGTTCATTCCTAGGGCGATGCTGATACTTACAAGTGTGCCATGCAGACGCTAGATGGCGGTTGTAAGTAGTGTGTGTATTCAAAGAACAGTGCTCGTTTGTTGTCAAGTAGAAAAAGAATTGGACCAAAAGGAAGTCGACTATTATGGACAAAGATGGACTGCGTGGTTTTTTGTAGAAGGAAGGTGTCAAATCTGCAGAAAGTCAGACATTTGACTGCGGCTTGTGGCCAAGAAACTGCTGCACAAATGAACGTTACAACTGGGTTAATGTGTTTCCCAGCGGCAGGGAATCTGCACACAAGAATGGGAGTACTAGTAGTTCGTCAACCCCATGGTATACCAGGAACATTGAGGTTGTGTCTGATTAATTATGGCTAATAGGAATAGGAACATAACCTTGGATAAACTGCATTGAAAGACAGGCCCCGGGGGTGGAACCCTTCACTCCAATATTCACGTCGATTTGAATGTGAAAAAGGTGTGTCCATACATTGGTTTCCAGGGACTTGACACAGACACAGATGAACTCTGTTCTCGACTACTGGAAATGCATAATGAATATCCGGGAATTTCTGGAGAAGCTGGTAACCAGGGACAAGTCATGGGATGACTACCACAAACCAGAGAAGAAGGTTCAATCCCAGGAATGGAAACATCAAGGGAGACCCTGGGAGGAAAAGTAGATAATGGTCGGTTTTTGCGACACTTCAGGCGCGCTGGCTTCCTCAAGGTTGTCAACAGCGGGGTGTACTCCGACACCCTTACACGGCTTAGACGTATGTTTAAGCAACGGCGAAAAGGAAAGTGGTCGTTAGGAATGTTCCGCAGCAAGACAATATGCAGCCATACACCAAAAACACTATGGCTGCGAAACTGCCATCGCTGGGATTCTCTTGTGTGCAGTAACCACACTATTCACCGGGTTTCTAACTACGCCTTATACGACAACATGAAGGACTTGTTACGAGGTAAAAAAATTCGTACTCACAAACAATAGTTTTGCGTTGCCATAATGAAGTTACCAGGAAGATGGAAACGGAGCATTTACGTTAGTGGGGAGTATATTGAGAGATTTCATTTGCATTGTCTCATATTGCATTATAAAAAAGGTTCAAAAACTTCCGTTGTAAGTAATCTCCAAATTCGCTCGCAATTTTGTTTGCAACTTAAAGCATCCCAGTTCACGCAGACACCAATCAACAATTTTCAATATATTATGATGTAGGTATCTTGATTAGGGGCTCCTGCTGCTCCATAAATCAGGTATATACCATCAAGTACTGAAAAACTCTAGCCACTCTCCATTGCTTCAACTTGTAATTTATTTGATAAGTTATTTTGTCCTTTATCTTCTAGTTAAAAAACAAACAACTATTTCACAAAACAACTGGCAGGTGTGAGTAGTCGGAAACTTTCACGGCCGGAGTCAGACTTAAATCTAAATGTTTCTTCCGGGTTTGGAAGCCGTGGTCTTTTGGAGCTAAGGTGTCCAAACGTTTCATCCCCATCTGCGGAGGACATCTTCAGTGGCGCGGTCTGGTCTTCTAGGCGAAGGTTCTGGCACGACTGAAATGCCAGTTTTTTGGGGGGTGAGCCCCTCCTCTGCCCACCCAGGTGGCGAACATCCGAAGTGGATCTACATCGCCTCCCCTACCATACACAACTTCTACTCTACGGGGCTGGTTGGGAAGCGGGTGAGGTGTGTCAGGTGCCGCCGAAGCAACCTGTGATTAATGGGTGCAAACTAAAAAGACGCCCGCTCACAAGAGAGTGAACGGACAGAGGTGGGCTAGGTCCTGGCCTTGGCTAGGCCCAGAACAGAACCTAGGTGTTAGTGGTGGGTTTCATGCTCAGGCAAGAAGGACAGTGGTGTGAGGTATCGTGCTCTAATGCTTACTTCGGTGCAGTTGACATGCTTACTTACTTGCTAGTGGCCTCCACGGGGTTGTGGGGCTGTTTGGCCGGCGGGTTGATCCGGTGTTTGTGGCTGCCAGTAGTGGGCCAGAAATTGTATTTGGTAATTCATGGATTGGATGTTCCTTATGATTTGTTGTGTAAGAGGTGTGTACTTTGCTAAGGGCTGGATGTTGTTGGTGTTTGCTGGAGCTATGTGGATTAGTCGTAACAGTGTTGGTTGTTTAGTCTATATGTACAATATGGTGCAAACTACATGATCTAATCGTATATGTACAATCCAGTCCACACTATCTATTTTTTTTTTTTTTTGCAGGAGAATCCCCATTGTTTACTAGAATGTAGAATGTAACTTATCTGCAAGATGTATATGTACAAGGTGGATTGCGTTGTCATTAGCTTGGTCGGCAATAATGGGGCCGCCCTACACCCCGATCCGCCCCAGGTGGGGAAAAACATCCGCCCCGGGACTTATGGATTGTGACTTCAAGGTGGGTTTATGGGGACGAGAGAGTTTAGGTAGCCGTGTATGTTTATTTCGTGGGTATGTTTCGTCAGTGGTATGGTGCGGTCGAAAAGTGACAGTGGTCTGTTATGTTTGTTTGGCACCCCTGTGTACTGCCCTAGTTGCCTTATTAAGGGGTTGTGGTGTGTGCCGCAACATCTGTACATATTGAATGCTAATTTCTTGACAAATTCCTCTATGTGTGTATTTTTAAGTCATCGTGTAGGACAGAGAGGGGGGCCGTACGTGGGACTTTGGTGATTATTCGAAGGCATTTGTTTTGCAGAACCTGTAGTGACTTGATGTGGGTCTGTGCGCAGTGGCCCCATGCTGGGGCGGCGTACGTCACGATTGGTCTGATTAGGGCTTTGTAGAGTATGAGCCCCATGCTGGTGCTTAGTGATGTGTGCCGCGAAGGTCAGTTTAGAGTCTAAGATTACCCCGAGATATTTAGCTTGGTCAGTCCAGTATGTATTATCCGTGTGTAATGACAGGGGAGGGAGGGGTTTACGGTGGGTTTGGCGTTTTGTAAAAAGTACTAGTTGCGACTTTGGTGCATTTACTTTTATCGTCCATTTGCGGAGCCATGGGCTGGAGGTCGTCTAGGGCTTTCTGTAGTCTGGTGTGGACCATTTCGGGCTTCCAAGATTGCCTGGCTATTGCCGTGTCGTCTGCGTATACAGATAGCATGCAGTTGGGCGTTTTAGGTATATCATTGACGTATAGGTTGAATAGGATTGGCCCAATGAGGCTACCTTGGGGGACGCCTGCTAGTGTATATCTTTTTGTGGAGTAGGCGTCTTCGGATGTTACAGTAAAGGTTCAATTTGTAAGATAGTGTGCGATTAGTTTGAGCATGGAGTCAGGGAATTTTTGTTCCCTCATTTTGTATAGCAAGCCTGCATGGTATACTGAGTCAAAGGCTGGTTGTATGTCTAGAAAGGTGATTCCTGTTTGTCTATTTTGGTTAAAGCCCTTCGTTATGTATTCCGCTGTTCTAGTTAGCTGTAATGTGGTGGAATGCCTTGCGCGAAAACCGAACTGTTCGTCAATTAAGATGTTGTGTTTCTTTATGTGTGCTACTATACGCTTTAGAATTACTTTCTCTATTACTTTGCTCATCGAGTTGAGGAGGCTGATTGGCCTGTAATTGTTCGGAAGTGAGAGGTCCTTGCCCGGTTTCGGGAACATTAGTACTTCCGCGTGTTTCCATTTGTCCGGTAAATGTCCATTTTGCAGACAGAAGTTTGCTATGTTTGCGAGAATTTGTAGAGAGATGTCGGGGAGATGTTTTAATGCCAAATTTGGTATCTTGTCTGGCCCCGGTGCCTTGTTGTCTGCTGAGTGTTGGATTATGTATTTTAGCTCTGACGGGTGCGTTCTGCGTAGTTTGTTGTGTGTGGGCGCTGTTGGTATAGTTTTCTACTTGTTTGGAGAAAATTGGGTCCATTGGTTCCGTGTTTGGGTTGCATGCATTTTCAAATGCGTCCGCCAGCAGGTTGGCCTTGTCATCCGGGGACTCGGCGTGTTGTAGTTGGTTGGGGATCCAAAGGGGGGGGAGGTTTTAGTGGCTCTTTTACTAGGCGCTTTGTTAACTGCCACACCTGGCTTGTCCCAGGTCCGAGGTCGGACATTGTTGGGTCCCACTGAGTTTGAAGTTGTTGTTTGACGCGGGTTTTAATTTCACTATTTACTGCTGCCATGTTGATTTTGTGCCGAATATTTCGTTTTCTCTGCCATTTCCTTCGCTCGTGGTCGCGTTCACATATTAAGGCTAGTACGTCAGGGGTGTAGTAGTATTCACGTTTATGTGGTTGTAAGAGTGGTACTGTGGTTGTAATGGCTGCCTGTATGGTTTCTTCTAGTTTAGTTACTGCTTCGTCTACATCCTCAGGGGACTACAGGGGGGACTGGGTCGTGTAGTATGGTCGTAAGTATGTCGCGAAATTGCTCCCAGTTGACTTTAAAGAAATTTCTCCTGAGAGAGGGTGGGTTGTAGGTCGGTGTGTCTTCGATTTATATCAGTACAGCATAATGATCGGAGGCAAGGGTGTCTAATAGTCTGCATGTGTACCGAAAGATTGTGTTCTTGAGAACTGCAATATCTAAGGTGTGTGGGGTGTGAATCGGGTTGGCAGGTATGTAGGTTGGTTCGTCAGTGTAGGCTATTATGTAATTGTTGTCCCATATGTGTTGATATAACTGGTTGCCTTGCGGTGTTGTTAATTGTGCACCCCCATGATCATGCTTAGCGTTAAAATCGCCAGCTGCTAGAACGCTGTTGCCTAAGTTTAATATGGTTTATGTCTTGGATGTACAGTTGCCCGGGTGGGCTTTATGCGCTAGCTATGGTTAACGGTTGGCTTGAAGTGCGAACTGTGACTGCGGTTGCTTCCATGTGTTTTAGTGTCGGTATTTTCTTTTCCTTGTGTTGTATTCTGTTGTGGACTAGTAACGCGGTTCCCCCGTGGGGTTTCCCATTGGAATGGTCTGATCGGTAAATTGCGATAGCCCGGAATGGAGACGCGTGTTTGTGGTGTGAGGAATGTTTCATTAAGTAGTATTATGCCTATTGGGTTGTCAGTTAGGTGAAATTTGAGTTCGTTGAGATAATATCGCGGTCCTCTGCAGTTCCACTGAAGAATTTGACTTCTGGGTCTGTGTCTATTTGTTGAATAGTTATCCATAGTTGGTCTGTGTTAAGTGTGGTGTTAGTACTAGTGATGATCACTTCTCAGTGTGGCTGCGCATTGAGCTATTACCTCGATGAAGGGCTGAATGTGCGCCCGTTGGGTGTTTACATCAGGCATCAAATACAGCAGTAGTACATGGTATTGTGAAATAGCTGCGAAATACCCCGCTCCTCTATT
Source organism: Metallyticus violacea (assembly GCA_030762175.1). Classification (NCBI taxonomy): domain Eukaryota; kingdom Metazoa; phylum Arthropoda; class Insecta; order Mantodea; family Metallyticidae; genus Metallyticus; species Metallyticus violacea. The sequence continues at coordinate 308,504,126 of CM060846.1, read as the reverse complement.
GCCATCGCCCAGTTGATGCAAGTACTACTCAGCGGTTGCGGAGTATTCGTTAAATAGGCCGCCAATATGGGTTTGGGTGTCTGTGAGGAAGTAACGAGGAATTGATGGAAATGAAGGATGGGATCTGTCTGGATGGCGCTGTTGTGTGTGGTGGTTATGATGGGTGTTGGCTGATCGTGTCGTGTTTGGTGTTGGTCTGTGTGTAGGATGTGGGCATGGCTGTGTGATGTTGGTCCTCTTCTGTGGTGGTGTGTCAGCGGAAGGCTGCCGTGCTGTGTTAGGATTTGACTGTTGTGTTTATTCTTGTAGTTGTGGTGTTGTACTGTTGCTACTTGGTGATGTGGTGGGAGGTGTGCGTGTTGGTGGTTGAGTGAGCTGTGGTGGTGTGCGGCGTGTGGCGTGTGTGTCCTGGCAGCATATGTGCCCCGGCCTTCGGACACCACGTCCCATGCCGAGGGTGGTGTTCTGTTAGGTAAGAAAAAGGCAGTAGGATCGGCGAGTTTCAAGTACACTAGGCAGCCCCTCCAGCGCGCTCCATGGTCTGTGTGACCACAGAGAACACACTTACGGTGTGTGGCACAGCATTTGCTGATGTGATGGTGCCCGGCGCACCGGGAGCACACCTGTGGAGCCTCGCAGTTCCGGGTGAGATGCCGAAACCGGAGACACCTGCCACACTGTACGGGGCCTCTGGGGGCGACGTAATCCTCAATACGCACCCTACAGTGAGAGAGATCTGTGATGGTCTTTATGGCCGTGGAGCAGACTTCGTTTGTTAGTTCTACTATGAAAATGGGCAAATGTGCCCTGAATTTTCTGGAGAAAATTCTAGTAACTTTGACAACTTCAAATTTTAGTCTTGCAAGTTCTGTCTTTACTTCCTCCTCGGCCATGCAGCCATACAAGTCCTTGATGACCAACCTATAGGTGCGCTGCTCGGGATGCCCAGCGATGTGGAAGGAGACCTTTTTCGTTCTACAAAATCTGACGAAGTTGTTGTAGTCGTCTATTGTGGTGAATTTTAATCCAATGTAATGGTCCCTATAGGCTGATTCGTATGACTTAGGTCTATACTCTCTGTCAAATTCAGAGATTAAAGCCGCTAAGCTGTGGGGGTAGTAGTTAGGTATGTAGACTTTAGACAAATCGTTCCGTGTCTTTGTTAGGTGTCATTTTGGGTGGTTCCTTCCACACGGTCTGGCAAGCCGGACTGATCACGTTCCGTGGCGGAGGACGTGGTCCGAGGCGATGGGTCAGGGACCGCAGGCTGGCCTTCGTCGATGACGAGCCGACCGCAGTCGCTGTCATCACTCAGATCCAGATCCTGCAGTATAGCTTACACAGGCTCTCGGCAGTCGCTCCGCCTGGGCATGCGGTTAGTTTGTGTCTGCGTCGTGCTTCTGGTCTGTATGGTCCTTGGGTCAGCGGGAGCGCGTCCTGTCTTCACCATTGCTAGTATCTTAAGATTAACTAAATTATGAAACACTAAATCTGGGGAGAAAAAAGAAGAATGTATAGCCTTATGAGCCACTGCTAAGCAGAAAAGCCTGTTTGCAGTGGCACCTAATTTAGATAATAGCCCAACAGGGGGAAAATATATATACTAAGATAGAAAGAGGAAAATAGATTGGGAGAAAGAGCACCTAGTGAGCGGTAAAAAGCACGAGGAGCAGCGGACCCACCCCGAAAGGCTCCTTAGATCCCAGTCAGAGACTGTTGGCTGCGCTCATGCTCCCTACTTAGCTATACTGTGTTTGGTGGTAGTCCGACTACTGTTCCTTCCCTTACTCCGGCCCGCGTCGCTCGCCCACTGCGATGCAGCTGGACTTTCGTTCGGGTTCCCTCGCAGGTAGACTGGGAGCTGCTTCACAGGTACCCCTTCCTTTCTCGCTGCCGGGCCGCTACTCCGCATAATTGTAATAATATTGAATCTGTAAATGATAAAATAAAATACTAAAAAATTGGAACCTATAATTATAGATTTATTAAAATTTGTGGATTTAGGATGAAGTGAATATTTCGGAGCTCAAAATATTTATTATGTTTAACTGGAGGTGTTATATTTATATACAGGCTGCTCGAAGGGTTCGGCTGGAGCAGGGGGTTGTGTACTCGGAGGGCAGGGCATTTCCGCTCTGATAGGTGATTGGTTCGCATGATTATTGCGAGTTTTGCCTTGTTTTATATTCTCTAGTATCGGATGCCAAGTTTTGCTTAGTTTGAGAGCCTTTGCCTTTTTGTTGAAATTTGCCCTCCGAGCACACACCCCCTGTGCTCCAGCCGAACCAATCCCCTTCGAGCAGCCCGTATAACACCTCCAGCTGGCATTTCAGTCGTGCCAGAACCTTCACCTAGAAGACTCAGACTGCGCCACTGAAGATGTCCTCCGCAGGTGGGGATGAAACGTTTGGACACTTTAGCTCCAACAGACCACGGCTTCCAAGCCAGGAAGAAACATTTAGATTCAATTGGCAGATGTTCTGCAGCGTTAGGAAATAATAGAATCATGATATTCTTTCTAACAACTCAATTTCTATTAGCACATTAATGTAGTGGCGTGCAATATATGCTTAGCTTAAAATTTGGCATATGATTGCAACGTTAAATTGTAAAAGGGATGTTCATTGGTTATTAACAGTCATGTTTTTTTCGGTTAATAAGGCGTGAAACCATTGTAATTTATACGTTAAAGTTATTCAGCGTCAATACGCCCGCCACGGGTGGCCGAGGTCATTAAGGCGTGGACTCGTGAGCGGGAGGTCTGGGGTTCGAATCCTAAAATGACCGTCCTCCCCGAGTGGTTTTCATTTCAAAGTTTTTTTCAATCCTCATAAGGGGCAAATGCCGGGGAGGTATCCTAAACTTAGACTTGGAACATTTCCTTCTTTAAAAATATCTTTTCCCAATTTATCATTTCATCTCATCTCATATATCATCAGTGTCCACTGCCTGTAGTGCTTCAGTAGTAAAAACGGAGGTTAAATACTACTCAAAAAGCGTGAGTATGAAAATCTGAACACAAAACTACAATTACTTCAATAGCCTATAACTTCGAAATCTTACCTCTGTGATTATAAGTTGTCTATTTCAAATTACCTGTATAAGAACCCCTGTATATAGAGTGAAAATATTTCGATGTTGTTTATTGGCATATGTTCAGAAATCCTCGTTACCATTAGCAATAGCTTTGCTGAAGACAGTAACAAATAACCATCACCTATGTCTTCAATATGAGTGGTGCATTGCCTCACCTTAAGATTAGGGGATGAAGCACCAATACGTGAGTGAGCAGTAAAGTCGCGAGGAGGACAATAGAGATTACATGGGAAATGAATTAGTGACACAAATCTGTAGATAATTTCGATTCGCGGCACTCGAGCACCCAATTAGTGTTCCATTACAATTAGCCGGACATGCACTTCTGGTTCCTTTGCTTAGCTGCTACATGTACGAATTAATTACCGCGATGCAGTGAAAGGTTTCAGCTTGGCTCCTGTAAGGCCGGCAGCTCATCGCTCATTCACTCTCTCCCTCCTTTCCTCCTCCCTCCCACCAAGATGGTGCCTTGGATCAGTGTGGTACCATTCAAGTTGAAGGAAAACATTTCCAAGCGTGTGCTTCTGATCGCAAATGATGTTGGAGGAGACCTGAACAGAGATGAAGCTTGCAAACACATCCAATTCACAACTCTCAGTGCCTTGGTAAGTGTAATCACATATGCTTAGGAAATGATCAACGCTATCAGTCCTTCTCTATGGATACCTTTTGCCAAAGTTAGACCAATTTACATGTCCCAAATAGTAATTCATTTCCAACCCCTCTCTCTCCTATATAATGTACTGTATTTTCCTTTAACATCAATAAGTAAACTTAATAAATTTACAGAAATGGAGGTTCATTGGTCCCAATTATACACAAAAACAAGGCATGCTATTTTCAACTAACATCAATTATTAAGAAATGTATATGTAATGGCATGTGAAATCGGGCAAAAAGGAATCTTAAAACTTAATACTGTATTGAGAAATATTATATATAATAAGGGTTGCTCCACATTCACAAATAAATTATGGAATAAGTGAGCAGTCATCTCAATAAGTTAGCTAGGATGCTCATTTAAGTAATCTCTTGCTTTCTGACCAGGTTAGTTGGAAATAATAATATAAAATAGTGAATACCAGTTTCGCAAAATATGTGGAGATTTAAGGTGGAAAAATTGACAAATTGTGCTCAAAAACGACACCTTGGGTGTATGGACAATCCCTTAGACATATGTGATAATACAGCAATTCAAGAAGTATTTTTGTTTTATCAACTGTCATTACTTATAGATAGCATTTCCAATAGAGGTTTGCAAATATCTCCTATTAGGAAAATTAGCATTGCTTTAAGGTTCTATGCAAAATTCCCTTTTTAGTTCACTAATAATTATTTCCATTTCTATAACTTTAAATGCTTTATTATATGAAAAAATTACCATTTATTTATTTCTCACTTAGTTATGACGATTTATATCGTGCGAGTTAGCTAACAGCGTGTTGTATTATATGTAAAATTTTAGGAATACCAGCAGTGTATCATTATCAATCGCATGTAAATAGTTGCAGGAATCCAGTTCTTGCTTATTTTCCGAAGGCTTGTTAACAGGTGGACGACCATCTGCATAGCAAACTTCTTTTATTGGAAGAGAGTTCTATCTCTTTGCACAGTTTTAATATATTTCCATAGTTTATTTAGCTGTAAAATGTCTTTCTGAAAGAAAGAAAGAAAGAAAGAAAGAAAGAAAGAAAGAAAAGAAAGAAAGAAAGATGCATAACAGCATTATAATTTATAAAATTAATTTACTTTAGCACTCAAGTACTGGATTGAATTAATGTCCCTTCTTTCTTTTATATTTTTTTTTATTTTAGTAAAAATACTATCAATTTCATTTCTATTACAGTTTTGTATTTGAATAACAAATCCTGCAGATGAAGTTTTTCTTGATCTGCGAAATGCGTTCTCTTAGGCATAATTTTAAATGAAACAAATATCACAATGCATTAATAATGACTGAATCTATAATCTGCTTTACCAATAACATGAATAGCTGTATGGTGCCGCTATAAGTTTATGAAATAGATACAAGTGACACAGATAAAATTCACTTACGGCCCCAAATCTCTATAATCATCCATAGCCTTTCTATTATGCTTAACTGCGTTTTTATAAAACTCACTGCATAGAAATAAATATTTCTTCTATGATAATATGCAGATTTTCTTAACCAAGCACTATCTCAGCTAATTATGCGTAAAAATAATAAAAAACTTTTGTGAATACAAAAATAAAAATAGATGAAAATTAGAACTCCACAGAAGAAACAAAAAAAAATTGTGATTCGAATTAAGGATGTAGTCTTTCTCCAATATTAAGTTCAGTAAATATTTTGCTATTTGCAAATAATATAGCATTAACTTTTGGCAGGAAGATAGAGTACAAAAATCAATATGGCACCTAAGTAAAACAAATAAAGAATACAATATGACAATTTCAAAAACAAAAAGAAAAGCAATGGCGTTCCGAGGTAAATACCCAATAAGAAGGAAGATTGTTAAAAAAGGAAAAAATAATAGCACAAGTAGCATACTTTTAATATTTAGTAGGTGATGTCACATATGAAAAAGAACAAGATATTAATATACAAATATAACATTTCCAAGCTGTGTGAGCAACAATAAGAAATGTTTTGTAAAATAAAGCAAGAAAAGACAAATAATTCTAAACAGTCATAACTTTATCATTTATGTTTTATAGAAGTGAGGCTTGGACTTTAAAAAACAAGGCAAGATAATAAAATTCAAGCAGCATATATGCGCTTTCTACCTCTGTCTAAGTTTGCACAAAAGAGGATCTTGTAACAAATGAGGACATAAGAAAAGAATTAGAAGTGCAACAAATATTACAACAATTAGGAAATTATAGACAAGAATGGATAAAACATTAAAAAAAAAGAATAACAAAAATCATACTATGTAGAATACAAAAAACAGGTTCATATATATGCCGAAAGGAAGAAGACCTATTGGAAGAAAAAAAAAGGGGGTTGGATGAAGAGAAACAAAAGTGTGAGATCGGAACAGACAGGACCTAATCCGCGATAGAAGCAGAAAAAAAATAAGAAAAATATTTTAAATAGTTTGTTAGCAATGGTATTTAAAAATAAAACTTGAAGCTATTTTTGGTCAAATTGTTATTTCACAGAATGAAGGGGTTATATCAAATTTAACTATAGCCATATATTTGTCTTTTCCTTATAATTTCCTTTAATTGTCTTTGTACAGATTTTTGTCATTTTAGTTTCTATGGGTGCACATAAATTGTTTGAAGTCAATTACAGTATTCTACTCCTACCCTTAAATTATCCATTCACTGAAGTTTTAATATTAACCCCTTCCCTAAGTGTTCATCAATAACTGTCCTGGAATTCTCATCTGCCATAACTATGCTGTTTCTGACTTAAGCTCTTCCCTTTGAATGCTTGCTCGGTCAGCAATTGGGAGTTTAGCCCATTGTCGGAGTTGACCTTATCATCCCTTTAGTGGTCGGAGGACGAGAGACCACTCTCTCTGTGTAGCAAAAGCCAGCCTCTCTCACGCCATGCAATCAGAGAGACTACACAATATATCGGCACACAAGCATCAAGTATATCAATGAATGGCACTACGTTCTATCTTCCTCCTCTTACGTTTATTAATTAAGCTTCTTATCTACCATAAGTGTTTTTGTTTGAATCATGAATCAAGAGTTTTTAAACAAGCAGCAACGTTTCTTCTATTTACAAAGAAGGAACGTATTTTAACTATAGAGAGTAGATTGAGGTTATGCTATTAGTAGTACTAGTAGTAAAAGTGTAGTAGTAGTAGTAGTAGCAATATTATTTATTAGTAAAAGTGTAGTAGTAATAGTAGTAATACTATTAGTAAAGTGTAGTACCATTAGTAATACTATTAAAAATTGTAGTAGTAGTAGTAATGGTAGTAATACTATGAGTAAAAGTGTAGTAGTAGTAGTAGTAGTAGTAGTAGTAATACTATTAGTAAAAGTGTAGTAGTAGTAATAATAGTAATACTATTAGTAAAAGTGTAGTAGTAGAAATAGTAGTAACACTATTAGTAAAAGTGTAGTACCATTAGTAATACTATTAATAAAAGTGTAGTAGTAGTAATAGTAGTAATACTATGAGTAAAAGTGTAGTTGTAGTAGTAGCAGCAGCAGCAGCAGCAGTAGTAGTAGTAGTAGTAGTAGTAGTAGTAGTAATAGTAGGTGTATCTTTATTGTTATAGAATTATACACACACACACATTATATAGAATTATACACACACACACACACATTATATAGAATTATACACACACACATTATATATAAACGTTACAGATATATTTTATGCATGGGTCGTACACTGTACTTGTTTAAAGATGATGTACAATTAGTTTGAGGAACTAATAATAATACGAATAAAACAACATTAATAATAATAAACAAACACTGAAAAAGTTATAGAACTGTATTTACAGATATATGAATGTAAACATATTACAGTATTTATAATCAGACTAGTTATTGCGTTCTAACTGAAAAATAAATTGCATCTAGCTTCGAGCACTTTGAGTAGGAAAATGCCCATATTCAACCAATTAGTGTGGTTTGTAAATAGGGTCTAGCATGCCAATGAACCTCTAATTGCCTTAAAAAGTTTTCAGAAAAAAGTGTTTTTCTCAGGTGTTCCCAGTGAGTACACTCGACCAGAATATGTGCCCATTCCTCATCCTCTCACAAAATAGGCAGATTCTCCTACCAAAACTATTCGTTATTTTTTGAGCCTTTCAACCTCCCAGTCTAAACCAGACCATTTACTGATCTCGTCTTTCTCTCTGGCACCAGCGTATTATGCCTCTGTCCAGGTATGAAGTCTACCATGAGAAAAGGAAAAAAAAAAATTGAATGGAAATACACTATATTAATTCTAACTGAAAATTGTGTAAAATTTCAGGTTTCTACCTAACAAAGGTTGTACAGGACGAGGCACTTAAAACTGCCACCTCAAATATCTCCTATTCTATTATTAATATTGAATAACTGTTTTCGTTGCCTTAAGACCATAGACTATAGAAAATTAATAGTGATAAAAATTAATATTTTAGTAGAAATTTATATTTTTAATGATTCAATAGCAATTAATGTGGCGAAAATAAAAGTAAATAAAATTAGAATAGTGTTTACCTCGTGTTTCTAATGCAAATGATTTACAAAAATTCATTAAATTTAAGTGAACAGCAATATGGTAATTAAATAAGGAAGGCAAGAAAATAATGAGCCTTAAGTTATGACTGCAAGAATAATTATAACTCCCAAAATTAGCTTCTAGCATTTCAGACAATTGTATAGCCTGTGTAGGTGAAATGAGTGACACAAAACAAAACAGAAATGGTTAGAATTTTCTCGCCCAAAAGGGTCCAATGAAATATGTTCCTTCTTTTATCACAGATTTACCCATACAAGCCTTGCATATGTAACAAAATTGTCTGGCTTCCGACGGTTGCAGGGATCAGAACAAACGCAACACAATGATTGGAATAGTTCCATTTTGATTGTATAATGATGCCCCAAGAAGATTAAAGAATTAGAAATGGTGTTTTCTTCGTTGTGAGTCATTTTTCATTTCTCCCAATATAGATTTTGGAATGACTGATAAGGATACAAATAGGGAAAAACCGTCTAAAATTCAGTAGTTAAAAAGAAATAATAATACAATTTTGTGTTGTCATGTGCATGCTTTGAGAAAATGCATTCTGTCTACTTCCAAAATGTCATGGTCATGACACTTGCAAAAAATATAATTTTGCCAAACAATAATTTTTAAGAAAGGAAAGTTTTAGGTTTTTCTTCGTGGAGAGAAAAAGTTTACGAAACATCCTAACTGAGTTTACAAACAATAACAACAAATAGAAAACACTAACCTACTTTAATAAAATCCAATTGCTATTTGCTGTCGCGCTGAAACAGGACAACTGAAAGATATTGACAAGTTATTGAAAAGGCACAAAGGAGAAGAAATGATCCTTCAACATCACAAGGGCGTTATGGAAATATCAGATAGTTCCATTTGTGGGCCATCAGAAGATGATATAAAAATTAAATTTTTATGTTCAAAGAAGATCAGTAACTTGTTGGCTGTTTTCTTTCTTTTTTGTAATATGAACTTATATATTAGTACAATATATAAAGCTTAATGCTCAATAAATTAAAATATTATACGAATACTTTTGCGACATCTTTTCCACAAATTTAGAAATATTACCTATGTAAAAGTTCGTTTCAAAACAGGCTTTCGTTCAATTTACTTCCAAAAATCCATTTTTACTATTTTAATTACACAGAATAATAAATTTTGCTGCTTAAATGCATTTAAGCTTAAATTTCAACGTTTTTCGTCAAATATTTTACAATTGTTCAAATTTGGGAATTAGAAAAAGTATTAATACTTTATTTTAATTTTCTCAGTAACTATAAACCCATTTGTTGCCTTTTGGAAATAGGCATCTCAATTGTTATCTTAAGTGCCCCGATCTCCTGATTTACACACCTCGATTTTATCTTAGGGAAAGTTGAAGGACTTACACTTACACATCACAAGACATGCAGCAGCTTGGCATTGAAATACTAAACAATGAACAGCAATTCCTTCATCAAAAGCTGGAAGCTTGTGTTTTGAATATCAATAGGTATAAGACACACGCGTTTCTCAGAATAGCAACGGGATAAGATAGCTTTAGTAGAGTATCAATTTTTTCCTAATCAGTATTAATTCTTTATAAGTTAGATTTGTAAGCTCTCGTGTATCATTAAACCTAGCGAAAACAGTTCATTGATATCCATATATGTACAGGATATAATTGATGTGGCACTTTTTATCGCCTCACTCTGTACATTTAAGATTTTGTTAAGGAAGCGTTTTATTTCTAAAATATTTATTTGTTTATTTTTCAAAATCCCATCACATGTATCTAAGTCTGGAGAAGTTATCTTACACTAAGGAACTAAATTCTCTATTATAGAACACAAATAAAATTCAGAAAGCTTTTCTATACCTTATTGTAAGACTTATAATTTTTAATAATTAGTAGATTTCTGTTCCACAAATATTTCGTCTATAATTGTACTTTACAGCTCTATACTTACAAGTGTAGATGTGATTTTTCGTTGTTTTGTTTTAGAGAGATGTTAGTATTAATCTGGATATTAAAATTGTATAAATTGCTCTACAAGGGTAGGAAAATTTGCAAATTCAAAAACTAGTTCTATTTTGATATGTTTTAATAATTTATGGAACACTATGACCTAAATATGTGAAGTATTAATGCTGAGAATAGAAGTGTGGATAATGAAAAAATAATTTAGTATTTGAGTACAATGAAAACTTTATAGTAAGTGTAATTAAAGTACAACTTATAACTGAGATTGGCCATTTACTTTAAATGCATATTTCAGTACAGCATCTTAGTGTATATTGTTTTAAATTCCTTGATAATGCCACGAATACAATTTCTTTCCTTGCCTCGTTATCTTTTAAAATAATATATTTTGACACCATGTTCACAACGATTTGCTTGTAATAAAAATGTGATTGACGAAATATATTAGCAAAATGTACAAAAAGGTAAGTGATTAAATGAGTTCATAAAACAAATCATCGAGCGCAACACGAAAACTTGATTCTTTTGCCATTTCTCGACTGAAATTTATGTCCAACGTAGCTGTATGCATAAAAATATACTACAGTCATCTCAAATTGAAATATTTACAGAAATATAATAAATTATTTAAACAGTCATTATTTCTGAGAGTAAATACCAGACCCATATATCAGTAATTGTAGTAATACCTTTTGCACATTCAAAAATGAGAATTTATTATTAAAGAGAGAATTTAACATAATTCAAGAAGTAAACAACTGTTCCTCCCCAGTGCTTTTAAATGACGTCACTTAAACTTTTACTATCATTTACAAGTGCTGTACATTCTTCCGTAGAATAATAAGTTACGACACAATACCTTATCAGGACTTGTACTAAAACACTTGTTGGGGAACGGGATCCAGGGCTAAATAAGTTAAACACGTTTAGAAGAATATTCTAAGGTTCCGTATACAAAGTACTTGCTTATTTTTAATTCACGTTAGCACACAAATATATGTGTTGTACTTCATATCAGAAACTATTAAAATATATCTATAAGGTAATTTTCAGACAGTTTTATGAGATAAGAACGAGTCTTACATTTGTCTAGTGTACAGGCATGCTAAGAATATTAATTGTAGGTAGCCATTATATATGTATACTGATGTCCACAATTTCTAGAGCGAAAGACCTGAAATACAAGAAGCACCGTGTCTGGGGCACGCATAGAGAAGGAAACTGAAAACCGTAAGCTGCTTTGGAAAGCAAACAGTAGAAGTGTAACCTTACGATGAGGGGAAAGAAAATAAACATACAGGGGACATCGCGAAAGGCTCCTTAGAGCTTTCAATAGACAACTAGGAGGAGGAAGACTACGAAAGAATCAAAAACATGGTGTGTTGGCGTTGTAATGAGAACACCGGAGCGACAGCGCGCAGTGTCGAGTTAGCCGGAAACTGCAATGTGTCGAGCTGATGAAATCGTGAAATGTAACAGAAGTATTCATTGAGCAATAAAACTAAGATCCATTCCCTTGGGCTTATTTGTTTGTTCCATGTTTTATATTTTATTAAATAGGCTTGAAACCAGAAACTTGATTTTAGGAATTTTTTACAAAAGTTCCTCATCAGCGACTTTGAAAGCAACTATTTAAAATTTAATCTGTCTCACGTTCGCATATGCAGCTGACAACTTATTTCTGCTAGCAGCCCTTGCTGCAAAATAAATAGGATATTTCCATAATACTTTCCTACTGAGTATTTTGAAGCCTGTAAGCTGCTGTAAACCAAAAACTAAATTATGTTTTTTTTTTTTTTTTTAGATTTTTAATTCACTGTTATGTGTATGACTGATATTCATAGCATACTAGTAGTGCTCTATATTAATTTATATTGCGCTCTCTATTTATATATTTTATTAATATTGTACTTTTACTTTAAGATATTTACGAGGGCTAATTTAGTGTTTACTTTAACGGGAATATGCCTATGTTATTGCAACTATACCCTCAAAATTTTATTAGTAATTTCGTTTTGTTTTCAAATTTCCTTCACATGACGAAAACTATATCTTCAGATTTAGTAATGCGGCAATCTTCGGAGAGCAACAACTATCAGCTATTAACGACGTTTAGAAATGTTAAAGTTAAATGACACTACGTATTCATCATAAATAGTCTGCAATCAAGTGCTAAATAAGAGTATTACACAAGAAGTTCATTATAAATACTTGTTGTCTTAAACAAGCATTTCTTCTTCCATAATATACATTACTTTAGAACGTAGAAATTTGCATTTCTGTAATAGAGGGGTGTTTTCACAAAACTCATTATTTGTCGAATTGTATTTTTATATGTAAAATTTTAGATATGTCCTATTATGATGAATATAATTTATTCAAAATATATTAAATTTTATATATGTAGAGATAATTTATTACAAGCAAGTGCGCCATTTTTAAAAAATTCCTATCCACAAAAGTAGAGATTTTACAAAACCCTATTATCTGTATTTGGATACTAACTTAATTATGACTGAGACGTTAACGTTAGGAACTCACATTCGACAGGTACCAGGTTCAAACCTCTGATCTTCGACTTCTACGTGGTTTCGCCTAGCCACTTAGATAGATCTTTTCCACGAATTTCAAATCATTTCAATCTGTTGACTCTGTTACAGATTCTAAAGTGCCAGGCAAAGTGAGTTGGTGCGGTGTGACGATGGCTCGCGCCGTTTCTCTCCAGCATCTAATATGGAAGGGCTTCTTCTGAGGGGCTCCAAATCCTTGGAGAGGAGGTTCCGCCGGGGTCTAAGTTTTATCTGGAAGCAATGCTAAGGATCCCGTCTTGACTCCGTGCCTCATCGTCCGTGAATCCGGCCGCCCGTAACTCCTTCATCTCATCCCATTGGGGGCGCAGGCACAAACATCTTTGAGCAAGGCTGAAGTACCGAAATATGCCTTTCCGTCCTTAATAATGCAATCCAGTTAAGTTGAACACCCAAGGAATATGATGTACAACTTGTACCCGAAAATGCAAATGAAAATATTAGCCACTGCACCTTAGAAACACAGAGAAACCTCCGATTATCACAGTATTTGAAATGAAACACTAGATATCATAGTTAGAAACACAATAAAGAGAAAAAAACAAGAAAATCTTACTCTCCGTCTGTTCTTCGGATCTTATGAACCTCAAAATAAGAATTGGGCATTGATTGTAATACTAATGAAATTTGTAGAGAAAACCAAGTTTTTTAATGAAATTCTACATTTTTTTCCAATCAGAAGTCATAGTTACATGTCTTTGATCGTATATTTGAAAATGTAGAAAAGAAATTTAGGAGTATAGAAAGTATCACAAGTAATATCACAAGAATGTCTGGAATTGCCGATAAATTCACCAACTTAAGTGTGCTTTAATTAGGACTATTTCAAAAATAAAATAACAATTTAAATATAATCCCTTTATCTTTGGGTTTTGCAAAATTATGATAGTATATTTGTATTAATTATACTTAAACTTTTCAAGCCATCTTGCAACAGACGAACGATTATCACAAATGCCAATAGAGAAGAGCAATATACGGGTTTAAGACTTTTTCATGAATGGAGTAAGAATAAAAGTGATATATATATAAATTTGCGCACAGAATGTTAAAAATTTCATACTTATGAATTTTGCGTTATGATTATCGATAGTTGAGAGTTTTATTGCTATCATTAGCTCCCCATCGCCTGCTAACAAATGTAGTTAGTGATGAGTGCTCAGGAATTATACTGCGAGTGTAGAGTTAGCTACACTGACCAGTAGACGAATGTTCGCACAGTAAAGGAATTTGGTAAAATTTTACTATAATTTCACTGTGCTATCGGCTGTGATTGGTCAAAATTAAAAAAATTGTACAGTTTCATTGGTCGATTATATGATGACGTCACATAAGTGAAATAAACACTGTAACCTCAAAGTATAATGATATTCTTAATAAGTATGGGTATTATAGCAAATACTACAAGATATACTATATATACTATATACTATAATCTAATGTCTTTCGAAATAATTCATCATATTAGAGTTTTATGAGATTTTTTTTTTATTCTAACAAGCTGTACACAGGTTCAATGAAGGAGGGAACAAGTACCTGGACCAAACTATAAAGAAAAAGTATGTAACCATGTGAAACCATGTAAACCATACATAGAGTGATGATGTAGGGAAACGTATGTCTTTAGAGGAACCTACTTAGAGGCTTTCCGCGTCTGCTATGCATGAAGACAACATTGAGGCTGAGTATTAAAATTAAGGACTCTTAGGAAATTTTCGTTATACATTTATTTCGTTTTTTATATTATTCTATTTTACTTATAGCTTCAACGCTCATTTACTTCAAAATAAGATTTACATTGCGAAATTTACATTTAGTACTTCAACGTTTTGCTATGGCAAATTAGTTTGCGGTATATAAAGTGAAAACTCTAAATATGAAAGATAAATTACCGTTGTGCGTTGATTTAAATATGAAATTTTATACATATTAAATTATTTAAAGAGAAGTGTGTCATATTAATATATTGTCTTGTGAAAACGTTTCTCATTGCAACTTTGATGTCAAACAATGCATCCTAGTTCACGCCTGCCAGCATGCAATGAGCTAAACACACTATAGAAATGTAAAACCTGCGCCAGCTTTAATGACAACTGTTTCTACTAAGCTGTGCACAGTATGGCCTATAACTTTAGGAAAACGTTTAGTCTTATTTTTCACAAAGAATTGTAATATTCAATTTGGATTTTAGGGGGGAAATATGTGGTTATTTATATGTAAATATAGGTATTCACTGCTTGTGTTGAATACTTTGGTTTTGCAGAATTTCCTTTATGGTTACATGAGGACGGCATCGTATGATTTATGGATATTAATCATAATTTACTCATGATGGTTCTTTGAACTGGAATGACATATAGGACAAATTTATCCTCCAAACAGCAATTTCCTGGGAAATCCATCACATTTTAAGTTAGCTCTTAACTCCCACTTCCTTGCCTTTAGTACTGAGAAAACATTTGTTTCAGAGACACTGAAAGGTTTTGTAAGTAAGCATATCTATAATGTGTACCTCACAATAAGGGGAAATGATTCGAAGGGTACACTTACTTGGTTTACAATTGTACCTTCAAATAAAATTCAGAGGAATACGTACGAGAATGTTTTAAATTACGGTCATTTTTTATTTGTAATATTATGATATAGGTGGTAGAGTGAGCTGTCCTAATTCAAGTGCTGTTACAAAAATGCCGAGAGTAAAACAGTGACCTCACCGAAGGACTATATAGGATAGTAAGGAAGTAAATGCATGTGGTTTCTATACCCACCCTTGTAAATAAGAGACATGCTGTCCGGAAGGCTGCATATCTCCATAAGTACCCAAATCATCATCCAAGGCTGAATGTGGCAATGTTATTGAGGTTTTAGCCTCCATGAAAGTATTTTCTTTTTTTCCTTTTGAATTATTAGAACTTGCTCAATGTTTACTTCATATGTAAAAAACCGTTCGTGAGCAAAAATATCCAAAAACAGAATTCCAACTAGCAGAGTAAGAGGAATTGAAATCTCCTTTTAGGAGGAATGGAAAAGGGTTCTCTGGCTCTCCAAAGGAACGTCAAACTGTGGGATCATGAGGGAGGAGGGATGCTATTGAGATACGGTTAATAGTAAAACAAGGACGTTAAAATATTGGCTTAGATAATGTAGGGAACACTTCGCGCTAAATAGGGGAAAGGGCAAGATCAGGAATAGTCTTATTTAGACTGTGCGGTTGGGAGGCTCAAAAAATAAAAATAATCCTGGTAGGAGACTCTGCTCATTTTGTGAAGGAGATAAGCAATGGATAAATATTCTGACCGAATGTGCCCACTGAAAATACCTGGATAAAACATTGATTCCAGAAATTTTAAAGCAATTGGAGGTCAATTGGTATCCTGGGGCCTATTTCTGAACACACTAATTGGTTGAATATGGGCATTTTCCTAGGCAACGTGCGCAAAACTAAAAGCAATATTTTTTCTGTTAGAACGCAATAAATAATGTAATTGAAAATAATATGTAGGTTTTTTTTGAGTAGTGTTTAACGCCCGTTTTCACTACTGAGGCACCACAGGCGGTGGACACTCATAATACATGAGATGAAATGATAAATTGGGAAAGGATATTTTTTTTAAGTAAGGAAGCGTTCCAGGCCTAAGTTTAGGTACCTCCCGGCATTTGCCAGTTATGAAGACTGAGGAAACCTGGGAAAAAACCCAGTTAGGGAGGACGGTCCTGGCGGGATTCGAACCGCAGACCTCCCGCTCACGAGTCCGTGACTTAACGACCTCGGCCACCCGTGGAGGTAATATATGTAGGATGTTTCCAATGAACTATCTGTAAATACCATTGTTTGCATTTTATACCATTATTGTTTTGTATATTTGTTATTTTTCCTATTTCAAATTGTGTATCACATCTAAGCATAACAATAAAGATGATGCACTTACTACTACCACCATTACCATTCTTATCACCACCACCACCACCACCACTTATACAAAACATATGAAGAATAAACTTACGAAATACCTGCTAGGAATGTCTATATTAATGATACTGTCTTCACAATAAAAAGTGTTATTTTTTTCGATATTTCTGAAGCTGAATACGATAAATATTCTATCTGACCTAGTTTTTTTTAATACTTAACTTTAAAAAATGTGGGGTATGCAGGAGTTAATTTGTCTAAGCTCCACTTTCGGCATGTCTCTGAGCGTGCGTCTTACAGAATTAATCTCACTGTCATTAACAGTCCCATAGAGTTCTCCATGGTAGGCATAGTAGTCTAGTGTCTAACAGTGAGGTCTACTGAGGCACAAACACTATCCATTCGTGAATTGTTTTATTTATTTAAAAGCAAAAGCAATGTTTAGTAAATATATTATAATATAATTTCCAATTGAAAAGATGTATTTGACTTTTAAGGCCCTTATATTCACACAAAAATGAATGTATTATTTGTTTAAAAATAAATAAGAAAGTATTTTTTGAAGGAAATAAAAGAAATTTATGTTTTCTTATTTTCTTTTACCTAATAAAATTTATTAATGCGGCATTTGTTTTGAAAAGATAGATTATGTATTTACGTTTTAATGTTTAAGCATAAAAGCATTAAAATTCAAATTTGATTTCTATTACTAAAGAAAATAATTGTCATATATTATATATTAATTTTACTTACAAAATCAAAATAAAACTTCAAGCATAAAGAGGGTTTGAGCCTAGGTAGTTATTTCTACACAACAGCTTTTTACCCTCTCAGTCATCGGAGAACACGGTCAGAGAAAACGCATTTTCTTGTTTATGGCATATCTTGAACATGAACTGAAGGTGGCATTAAAACAGAAGTTATAAATCGAGCATCAGAAAATGCTTCCGATTTTCCCCAATCCGTCACGATTTCTGCCTGTAGCTTTTTGGTCTTCTTAGGGCAAAGATCAATTCCACCAATGTTAATATTTTCTCTTATAAATTGAAAGTGAACAGCTCATAAGTTGACCACACACTTCATCACTAAATGGCTAAAACATATTTAAGAAATCTTGCTGAATCACATATTGGATGTGCATTTATCGAATATTCGTAATACCCAATAAGAATTATTACAATGAACACAGATAATAGGATAAAACTGCATAAGAATCATGCCAGCAACAGCGCTTCGAGAAAGACGAAAAAGAAATTAAAAAGAGCTGCGTATCACAGTGTATCGCTTAAAACCACAAAGAAATGGATTTGAGCTTCAAAATTGTTCTTTCATGAAAAAATTGTTAAAAACATATACATGTTTAATAAATGAATATATATAGTACGGAATTCGAGAAAGTTGTGCTACCATTGAAAACCAGGTCACAGTTATAGAAGCGTCACATTCTGAATGTTGATTACATCAAAGTGTCTGCTTTTACAAAACCACACAACTTCAGCACTTGCAACATTTATCTTCCATCTATGTAAGTGCGATGATTTTATTACAAGAATAGTTCCATATAGAAATCATGCTAAGAGCGTTTAGTGCCATATAGTTCATTGGTGTTATGTTTTATTAATGAAATAAAAACGGCTCAATTAGCTGTCAATCAATAACACATTGTTTGAATATGTTTT
This sequence comes from Metallyticus violacea, assembly GCA_030762175.1. NCBI lineage: Eukaryota > Metazoa > Arthropoda > Insecta > Mantodea > Metallyticidae > Metallyticus > Metallyticus violacea. The sequence continues at coordinate 308,485,711 of CM060846.1, read as the reverse complement.
TTGACAAAGAAATCCAATCAAAAAGTCCCCATCTATGGCGCGAGAGCCCGAATCAAGCCTTGCCTGCCCCAGTGACCGCTAGGTCCTCTACATCCGTCTCGTGACATAAGTGATATAGGGCAGTACAGCAAGGGGACTTTTGATTAGCATGCCTGCACTTTCGAAATCAAATTACGCCACCTTATTATCAAGCAGCTTCTCTATCATCCCCACGAGGCTGGGTGAACCTCGTTTCTAACTTTTCTAACATAGACATTTCCAGGATCGAACTAACCACTAGATCATGGAGCCGGTCCAAATAACTAAGTGCTTAAAAGCTAAAATTCATTCCTCTCAGGTTTGCTTGATTGATTTGTTTGTTTTATTTACGGACTCTCTTTAACATCTCAGGTTATCAGCGTCCCATTCAAATCAGGGTGTGAAACGACGGACAAATTTGCTCAGAGGCCTCTTCTTTCAAGCTCGAGGTTCTTTATTGTGCCGTAAATGTACGACACGGGACTCACGACTTTACTTCCCTTCCGAAGGAAGCCATACTTAGGATTTTTACGCCCGAAAAAATCCATCGATCCTGGACGGGTTTGAACCAGCGATTTTGGGTTTAGAAGGGAAGTATGGTTGCCACTACCTACAGGACCGACATCCTGACAGGTCAATACCATCTTATAATATAACTTATATACCATTACATTGCTTATTAAGAATAAATATTTAGAGCAGTAAGTACTAGAGTAAATTTTTGAAAACCTATAAAAACTAACTTCATTTCCCAGGTATATTCTAATTGTTATAATAATGTAAAATGAATAGCTTTAAGCAGTTAGCCTTGCTCTCAAATTCACTGGTAATAGAAAACCTTATGGGCAGCTAGGCTCTATCAAAATAAAAAGTCCACAGTATCGGTAAACATTGAAGTATAATCATTTAACCGGGAATGAATTTTGTTCTTCAAGGGAATTTTTTGGATATTTTCTACTCTGTTAGCATTTCAATTTGCTCAGAAATGACGAAGCTTTTATCACTTTATCGCATAATTTCTGAGAAAATTAGAAAATAATGTGATTCATGATATCTTCTCTTGTCTTTACAACCGCATAGCAAATTAAGCACAGAGACTACATAATGTTAAACAACAGAAAAGAAGAATAAAGAACAGCCTGTTGTAAAATTGCTTAAGAGAAGCTACTGTGCTCCTAACTAAAAAATAAAACAACTTTTATTACGCAATGTTTGCTCATCTCCAGGTTACTCTCAATATTATTCTTTTTGTCGTTTTCCTCTTCATTCTCTGTGTTTTCTCATACAAAGACTCTGTCACGCGAAGAAAATACAATTCAAGAAACATAAGCTAACACTGAAATGATGCAACGCAATGTTTACAAGTTTTATCACATTTTCAAGAAAACAAAGTCTTCAATCCTGTTAAACATTCGTGTTTCTCTTGTTTTACCTCTTTTGTTTCAAACGACTGGCACCATTCTGTGAGAGGACATCGTATTACTAACAATACGCTACATTTTATTTGAGTAGAGCCTGTCACATTTTTACTGTCTCATTCTGATAAGACTTACAGCTTAGGGATTCTGAATTGTGTTTTAAGATATTAACACAATATATTTTTCTATGGATGCATGTGAAAAATACAAAGCCAGTCGTGTTTAGTAATAGAACCAATATGTAACAATAAAATGATGAGGTTATTTAAATAAAACATACATAAAATAACATACGATATTCTATATTTCGGGAACTAAGTGTACTTCATAGACTAGTGAACTTAACTCTTTGCAAACTAATAACGGAATGCGTTGAACGAGAGTCAAAGCTGTCAATGGAGCTTGTCCCTTATCTGGTTTACAAAGCAGAAGATTCGCTGGAGAAGCCTGGTGGTGGTGTGTGTAGCAGATTGAACTTGTGACGGCGTATGGTTAATTTATCATTCCAAGCAAAGACAAAATAAACCTACATATAAGCTGAAGTAATTACAAGAATTGCTTCCAACTGTTCTCATTCAATTTCTATCTTCTCCTAAAGTCTACTGAACCGGTTGACGCCATAAAGGTCCACGGGGTCAGTGCAGAACCCGCAAGCAGACATTGATGTCACAGATCGACAGGGATTTTTATAATAGGTGTGTTGGAAACTGAAATATAAATATCAACTTTCTTCCCAATAGCCCATGTATCGGCCGAAAGGAAATAGTTTTTATTTTTTTTTTTTTGGGCAATTTGCTCACAGTGGCTTATTTCTTCATTTCAGCTATTCCAAATAATTTGTTGTAAAATAATGTGTGAAAGTAATGTGATATTTCTCATATGAGTTTCTGCTCTAGACGCGCACAATCTGAGAAAATGATTCTTTACAGGATGGATTTCACTCATTCTACGTTGATCTTCTTCATTCAATGAAGTTTAGTACACTCTTGCAAGCAGATGGCGCTGGACAGTCTATAACACCATGAATATAGTTACTCTCATCTTCCTCTTTGTTCCTGGATTTTGCATGTTCTGATGGTTTTATACGATATTTTAATATTACATAATATTTATTGTAACATAATGAACAGTAATACTGTTGCTTGACCTTGGAATTACAGTAAAAATATGTAATTGATAATAAAAACTGGGAAATAAAAGATGCAACAGGATCAATTCCATATTTTCATGGTAACCTTTTCTTCTTCTATTTTTAGTGTTATTGTTAAGAATTACTAATAAAGAAAAGAGTAAAATAATTACTCACCCATTATGAAGTTAAACTCAATTATTAAAAAAAATAGTCTACATCGTTCTAGCAACAATATTACAAATGTTTCTATCAAACTATAAATTCTCTTTACTGTATCTATATTTACATTTTTAGACGAACTTCTAAAGTTAGGAATTATCGAAAATCTCAATAATGCAAATTTAACTGTTCGCTCACAATTAATTAGAAAGAAATTTGTTATTATGTTCACGGAAGCTCGTGACTTCCCAATCAGTTGTGAAAATACTGAACAACGCTTGCTAGAAAGTGAGATCCATTGTCAGCCCTTTATAAGTGTCATAAGTGAACTGAAGGAAACTGCTGAGATCTATTCCTTCAGAACAGAGCAATCCATCTGAGTTCCACAGCGCACACATCACGTTTGGGCAAGTAATGAGCGGAATGTTGTCTATAAAGTTCTGATATCGTTCAAATGTAGAAGTGTTCTAACGGGAAAGTGCTGAAGAAAATAATGCCTAGCTTAAAAGGGTTATTCAAAAGCGACGAAGGCCTCTCTTATGCGCATATTATGAGCTCATCAAAACCTGCAGATATTTTCCACAAAACTCTCAATGTATCTTGGAGCAAGATAATAACTTAACAACTTATTTCAGAAAGCTGCATTTAACTTGCAGATAACACACACAATGATTGAAAGGACGATGTCTGTAAGTAATTCAACTGCAAAATATGCAATATTTTGGTTAATAGAATTGGTACCCTTTTGCGTGCATTCCGCTTTCTTCGATTGTAAAAGAAATTTATTCTTCCTTTACTTACGCCCCTCTACCCCCGTTTTATACCCTTTGTATCCGTGTCCAGATCAGTAGACTGATTGCAGCAGATCATATGCTTCAGAAATTAATGGTTTGTGCCAGTGCAGCGTTGCGAGCTCATTAGACTCTTCTTGGCTTATCTTCAGTAGTATGTGACCCCCGGGTGGCGGAAGGTCAGAGTCCACCCTGCCGCTCATCACAGGTACTTAAGGTCATATCATGACCTAAAAGGTCATAACCTAAAAGTAATGGCTTTGAAGGATATGTCATAACCTCAATGTTACCGCACTACTTTGTTTTTGTGAGCTCTTTTCTAGCACCAGGATGGCAAAAGAGAAAACCGTCCTACCGATCTCGAGCGGACACTTTTATTTTGTAATACAATATACATTATATATTTTAACATTATTATGTAGTTAAAATAAAAGTGCCCTTTCACGAATAAAAATTACATGAAAATTAATTAACTAATAGTTTTGCTTGATTAGTGTGTAGTGCCAAGAATGCACGTTTACTAATAAAAACAAGACTTATGCATAGGAATATAGCTAAAATTACACTTGTATTAATCAAATAAAATTTTTATATGAAAAAAATTAACTATTTTTTTTTACTTAATGATTATGTAATATACTTTTAAAGATTACACATGAACTTGAATGTTGCCAAAAATGAACATTAACTACTTATTCTTTCATTAAAGAAAGTTTAATGCAAGTAGAGTACTCAGGATTATTTTGTGTAGCACTGTTAAACTCGTGCATATCATCCTCAGTTTTGTCGGTTGTCGTTTAAGAATCGCCGTCGTCGTCATAAGAGATGTCGGAGTCCACAAACATTGTCTTACACGTGAAGATTAGATGAGCCTGTTTTCTCGCTTTCGCTGGGCAAGTGCGGGATACTCACGAAACATCTGTGCGCTTCAGGACGCTAATGCATCCACGTCTGGTGGTTGACATGCTGATCAAGAATAGAGCCGGTACTCTCCGACAATGTGACGGTAAATGTGGCATCGTTCTTGTTTCGGGTGTTCATTAGAGCTGTTTTAAAACTGACGCGAAATATGACTGATTTTGAAGCTTTGGTGTGTCTAACCGTAATGTAGATCTGTTTGTCAGCATATCCGCGAGTAACAATTTTTGTGGAAATGATCTGGAACTGATTTTTCCGCTGTGAACCCAACTTGGTCCAAACGTCATTCCCTACATTGATCGGGTCCGTATCGAGGTTAATGCTTGTAGAGAACGACGGCGAAGGCGATTCCTTTTAGTAGGTTTCTTCGATGTAAGGAAACGGCGCTTTTCCCTGGTAGCATTTACGGCTAAGACATTGCGGCAACTGAAGTTTGCACTACCGGTGAGGCACAACATTGCAACGCGATCGTAGTGATGATATAGATTAACGGGATGGTAGTAATGGTAGTTGCGTTGCTGCGATTCACTATAACGCTGAAAGAAGAACACTTGCACTAGAACTAAGTTTAAACTCTTATTTTATTTCTAATTTCTTTAATATATTTTTCCTTTGCAATATTGGCAGTGCATTCCAATTGCCGCCCAGAGGCTTCAGTTTTAATTTTTAAAAACTTTCCAAGTACTGTTCAAAAAAACTCTTTTTCGCCAATATCGAAATTGGGGCGTATCATGCCATACTCCTAAGTTTCGTGCATTTTAAATATAACGTAATCTTCCCTAAGAGTGATTTTAACTTCTTCCAACACCCGAGAACCTTAAGAAATACTTTACTCAGAATCTTGATCGTACTTCATGTGACTTTCCGATAACGTACACGATCACCATGAAGGAAACTTATCTTACTGTTCACGCGGATGGGAAGTACTGGGTGTTAAGGGTTTACCGCAGATAATATTTGACATTTTATTAATCCGCCTTTTATACAATCCAGTTTCGCAAATGTATTTTTTAGTAATAAAATTGAAGGTGACCAATAGGATAGCATTTTGGCTTAATTGTATATGGGCAAAATCTGCACAATTATAGTAAAATCTTTTTTCATTCCTTTAGTTTCGTACATAAATTCATTACAATTTGTACGTCAACCGAAAAACGAATCTCTGTGTTCGAGAAATTCTGGGAGAATAAAAGAATCACCAAATTGTGCAAGCTTAGCTTTAATTGATTGTATTGCGTTATATTTGCATTCGCACATCTAAAACACATCATATTGTTCTGGTTATCCTCACGGTGGACTCAAACGTAGAGCTTCATTGTCTTTACCTATAAGATTGAGATTCTTTAACATAGTATTGTCGACATCCATGATAAAAACAACAATGTAAATAGTATATGTACTTTGTATTACTTTCAGCCTCTTCTTTGTAACCATCTACCATATAATTTCAATTTTCACTTCGCGGCTATTAAGACCGTGTAGAATTGATATGTGCACTTTGCTCATTTTCTATCCAACTTAATCGAACAATAGCCATGCGTAATTGAATGTCAGAAAGGCGGTATTCTCCGTGAGGTTTTATCGAGATGGTGTTTTCTCGCATAAAGCGTTTTCTGCATACGTTCAAGCAAGAATTAGCTATAAGTTAAGCACTCTCTAAAAAGATAAATACCGTTCCCTATTAAGAACTTCACTCGAAGTGCAATGTAAACACGTACTTTGAGGAAATATTCTCGGCATGCCATTTTTTTAAGCATTTTCGTTCTTCTACAGCCCTTTTCAGACCAATAATACTTCATTTCAGGCATTTTTCTAAGAAGTTTGTATTATCTTGCGTATTAAGGGACACGGGAGTAATTTTTCAAATTTCCAAATTTTTATATTATTTTTCTATTTCACTTATGTGACGTCATCTTAAAATCGATCGATGAAACTAAACAAATTTAGAATTTTGATCCATCATAGCATGATATCGCAGTGAAATTATCTAGAAAAAAAATGAAATCCGTTTTATCACATGACGTGCATTTGTCTTGTAGTCCGTTTTCTATACCTCCACTATATCATTCGCGAGCACGCATCACTGACCACTTTTCTGTAATTTCGATTTAACTAACTTCGTATTAATTCACTAAAGCAATTTTTGTGTACTCAGTAAGTAAGTATGAATTCATTTTATAAATTATGTAACAATATCTGCATAAGCAACCATTAATCTGAATAAACACGCTGAGCAAAACGGTAAAATGTTTTCTCCGTTTAGTTTCCCTCGATTGGTATTAGTAAATCTAACGGTAGCGACTGTAATAGTCCACTTTCCTCTATTTCATTCTCACGTTTTCAAAATAGGTAGGCATTCATAAGTAAGTACAATATTTTATACAACTATTAAATAATCCGTGCGCGAATTACAAATATATATAAATTAACAGTAATTATAGTAGTACAAAAGTATAAAACACTTGTCTTCTTACCATAGAAGAACGAGTCCGAAATATAGCGATTTCAAGTGTGACTTTTTCTTAGTGTTTTTATCCTTTTGTACTAATATAATTACTGTTAATTTGTTTCATTGTTAATAGTGTTACTTTATTTATATATATATATATATATATATATATATACATATTTTTAATTCTTATTCTATTCATGAAATAGTGCCATCCCGTATTTGGCTCACCGCCACAGGTGGCAGAGGTCGTTAAATCTCGGACTCGTGAGCGGGAGGTCTGGGTTCGAATACCGCCAGGACCGTCCTTCCTGACTGAGGTTTTTTCCAGGTTTTCCTCAGTCCTCATAAATGGCAAATGCCGGCGAGGTACCCTAAACTTAGGCCTGGAACGATTCGTTCCTTAAAAATAAATCCTTTCCCAATATATCATTTCATCTCATGTATCATCAGTGTCCATCGCCTGTGGTGCCTCTGTAGCAAAAACGGGCGTTAAACACTATTCATTCATTCGTATTTGATTCTTCTTCATTGGCATTAATGACAATCGACATTTGTCTGTTACTAGATGGCTTGAAAAGGTTATTACAAATGCACAGTTATTACAATATAGTAAGCCAAGTTTACTGGAATTATATTTCACTTATTATTATATGGAAGAAATAATCCCAATAAATATCACTCGAAGGTCTGACCCTATTGTGATATTTGCGAAAAATTTACTTTGATTGCATTGCATTCAAATTAATAGGTATACTAAATTTTATTCAAATTAGATCAATGTTTTGCGAGCTAAAAGTTATTAAGTAAATATGTCACATAATCAAAATGTTCCACGCGTCTCATAAGTTAAGAAAATTCCTTTTCATTTTTGCAATTGGAGCTTTGTATCATAGACAATAAGGGTTCTAAGAGATGTTTGAAATAAAGTTGATAAGTGAACAGTGATACTTTTTGTAATCTATAAAGGAAAATGTTAAATATTATTAAATATGGATAAATAATGGATACTTTTGTACATTCTGGAAAAATTTAATTCAATTTTAACAAAACTGAGACGCATGGGGCATTTTAGTATGTGAAAGTGAAGTTTTGAGAAAAACGCTTTTTACAAAAAATAGTTGTACTGGGAAACAGCCAATTGTATGCTTTATATTTCACAATCTTCTTGATTTACCGTACTCTGAGTGTGTACTTTCGTTTTTGTCCTCCTATGCTGGTGTGCTACTTTTACCACCTGCAGGTCCTTTCCTGCTTATGGCAGTTGGTCTCCTGCTCTTGTAGAGTCGAGTCGTATCCGCATGCCAGTAGTTCAGAGCAAGCTAGTATATGGTAGATGGGGAAAATTCTCCTAATCTAACTGAATAGACATCTTGCAAACGCTTTGCGGAGTTTCACCGAGAGCTATGCTACTATTATAGAAACACTAAGCGTTTGTCCCTATGGGGCACTTCTGATGTTCGGGCTATTGGTCTATTGATCTATAATGGCATATATGGCATTTTTCATAGCAGATATATCTGGTAGATACTTCTGGATGGCCAATCTGGTTTTTCTTTTATAGTTTCTAACTTCAACTTATCACGGCCATGACCACCCAATCTAGTGTCAGTGTTGCCTTGCTTGAGAAAAGCTGTATTCATCCTCTTTGTTACAGTTTTTTTGGCTTATTTAAGGACAGTCTTTAACATCTCAGGTCATCAGCATCCCATTCAAATCAGGGCGTGAAAACGGCCGACAAGTTTTGCTCAGAGGCCTCTTCTTTCAGGCTTGAGGTCCGTTATCGTGCCGTAAATGTACGACACGGGACCAACGGCTTTACTTCCCTTCCGAAGGAAGCCATACTTAGAATTTTACACCGAAAATAATCCATCGGTCCCGGCCGGGAACGAACCCGCAATCTTGGATTTAGGAGGCAAGTATAGTTACCACTACACCACCCACCAGGACCGGCACTCTTTGCTGCATGATTGACACATTCTTCCTTCGCTATTTCCACATTAGAACCATATACCGCCACTCCACTTAGTTGCCGGTGAGTCCTTGCGTCTCCATCAGAGAGTACAGTTATGTATCTCATTCCACACTTCTGAACTAAGGGTGTGTACTAGGCTGAAAAAGGACAGGGAGCTCTTTAAATGGCTGTAGAGTCGAAAACGAGGGGAACGTGCGAATGGACTCTCTGCGGATGCCCAATGGCTTAAATAATCATTTGCAGCAAAAAAAAAAAAATACAGTTTAAATATTTTTGATTGATTTTTGTCAAAATCTCATTGCCAGTATCCCTTAAACAAACACGGAAAATACTATTTTTGTTCTTCTAATTGGAAAGTTTTGGAAATCTGGGAAAGTGAATATTGCATAAAACTTCAAGAATCCAAGAAATTTATATTTCGATGCTATATTTTATAAATACGATTCCCTTTCAAGATCAGTTCTTACTTCCATCCAAGTAGCCATGTATTTTAACAGAATATGGCGGTTGTAAGACTTTAAAATAGGTGTAAGCAAGACATTGTTGTTGATCTTCCAGCGTAGTATGCTAATATATTGGAAGAACTAACGAACTGGTTCATTTTTAAAACCCCATTCTTTTACGCCGCAAATACTGTAATTTGTATTTTTTTACAAATCTCAAAAAACAAATATGCTTTATAAAGCACACACTACTTCGGAAATGCTCGATCGTATGGTTTTCTAAACCACAAGGCTTTTCATGAATACATTCAAAGTTTATAAAAAAAGAGAAACGAGAATTTCTTTGATCAGTTGCTTACTTCTATGTAGCTGTACAAAGCATAAATTATTCATCACAACACAATTATTACACGTGGTGTAAAATCTCTCAGGACAAACGTGTAGCTGCTTTTTTCGTCTTAAGTTATACAGTTTGTTACATTTAATACACGCTTTTCCATGTAGCAAACGGTAATATTCTGCGGATAAAAGGCTCCATTTGTATGGCGATTATTGTAACAAGTTTGTCCTTTAAACTCACGGTTACATTCGGCACGAGAAATGTACCTAGCAAAGGATGTTACATAAAAGTGGACCTTTGAACGTCCTAAATCGCAGAGATGCATATTCTTTTATATTTGACAGGATTGTTACATTTTATACGATCAAATGTGCATTTTAACAAAATATAAAGATGGATAATTGCATTATAGTGATTGTTATGATAAATCAAATCAATACATTTATCGCTAAACATTTCTAATTTATGTAGCTGTTTGTTTTCCAAGCGTCCGTATAAAACACTGAAAGAATACTAGTTTAATACCTCTTCAAATTGCTTAACATCATCTGCCGTAAATGATACTAATGTATTTATATTATTTTCCTATAAGTTGACATAGATATATTGCTTTTTGTTTTTGAGCTGCTTCCCAGCTCTTTATTGAATTGCAATTAGAACCGGTTTATGTTTTTGCTTCAGATACCGCTACCGCTCTAGGTAAATATGAAGAGTCATTTTTATAACATTAATACCCTTGTTTCTCTTAAACAGCCCGCTGTTACTACAGCATTCCCCTTCAATAAGTTTGTACACACGCGTAAACAGATATATCTATCGCTCTAGGTAAACATGAAGATAACATTTTATAGCAATAGTATTGCACAGCTCGTAGTTATTAGGGCATTCTGCTTCATAATTTTTGTATTCACAACCCTAAACTTAAATTTACCGTCTAAAAATCAATAATTACTCTGAGCTACAGCTTTCGCAGAATTTAAAATGACCTACAGATAAATTTGATCAAACCTTCTGAAGGAAATATGAAAACCTCTTAAAGCATGTTGCAAATTGGAAACGGGTATGCAAAAATAACATGGTTTGTGATTTAACAACCGTTCGTCATATTCTAAAAGTTGCGTAAAAACCAAATGGAACCATTCCATATGATCGATATCATTTTCATCATCAGGCATGGGTTCTATTGCTACTATAGTTTCAGAGTACCCGGAATAAAATCTATTGAGCATTCTTTGCGAATATTGAAATTCGTGCTTTATAGCCCTCACCAAGAATCAAAGTCAAAGTATATGTTTACAGTAAGATCTTTGCACAAAGTGATAGATTTTTTTTTTTTTAATATAATTACGCAGTTCAACGTGAATTTGCTGTTACCAGCATATACAGGTGACTGATTCAACGGGTATTCGCTACTGGTTGCCAGCATTATTTTTCTGCTGACGCGAGCTTGAACAGTTATTTTTATTATTCAGCGCCACGTGTAGAGTGCGACCTCTGTATCTTCGAATTCTCCGCATGTCGTTGCAAATACGCGTGTATGTGTTGCTTCAAAGCTAGTTGTCCATACAGTCCATCTTCCTGTTACGCTTCAACATCTTCGGCAGCAGGTTACTCTTCTTCTATTTTTACCAGTGCCAAGCGCCTCCCGATGAGGAAGTCTAGCGAGGGTTGCCGCTCACCCGCCTTGCTCTTGCTCTTCCCTCCTGTCTCTACCGCAATTCAGGCTATCGCTCCCAAAGCGGTCAAAAATGTTACTGTGAAAGCGGTAGCAATGGCAATCAGGAGGGTCATTGATCGAGCAGTCGAGGTGCACGCCGTCGCAACAACTTTCATCAGCGACGATGGGTCTTGAAGAGGTGGGGAATCTGCAATCAAGGCAACGGCTGCAAAAGAGTTTCACACTGCAATAGCACCATGCACTCCATCGAAGGGGCAAGAGCACGGGGATCAGAGCTGCGGCGGACACTGTTGGAACATTTCCATCATCCTTAGGGTAACGGTTACATTTCGAGTAGTGTCGGCAGCCGTCCGAGCGATTCACGCAGAGGTAACGAGATCCTTTCTTGCTGCAACCAATGCCCTGTATGCAATCAGAGCCATCGCGGTTGAATCTTCAGCGGACGTGATCGAGCCTCGGGTAGCGGCAGCAGTACAGGTCGGGAACGTCCAACGGTAGCAGGCGGAATCGACCCCAGATGTTGTCTTCCAAAGAGAGAGCACCCTTAGCGCGATAACGTAGGTAAATGACAAAATAAATTGTTTGCAAGCAAATGTATTATTGTTACAGCTAAACTGTAAGCCTGTGACTTTTTTGCCTTCGGTAACTACGACCGATAAAATTGATGATGATTTTGATGATAATAATTATAACAATGATGTCAATCACGACGATAACGATGATAATGATGACATTGACGATCACCACGATAATGCTAATGACGATGATAATGAAATAATACTGATAAGTGACGACGAACTCTAAGTAATTGTAATATCAGATAATGACAAAAATGAATAACATGGATGATAGGTCCACGATTAGTGCACCTAAAAACATCAACCCCGCTTTACTGTACAATAATGTCTCGCCGATGGGTATGATGCCTATTTGTCTTCTGCTCTGATGTCAGCAAAGAGGTCGCAAAAACAATGTCGCACGATAACCTTAAGACTATTAACATCATTGTGTCGTCAACAACCTCAAGTTCATCGCCACGTGATAACCCTGATGTTATGAAGTCATAAAATTCAGGTCATGACCTTAAAGTCATGTGCTGTAATCTGTGACTGGCGCCAGGGTGGACTTGACCATCTGCCGCCAGACGGGGACACATACTACTATCTACTCTTCCTATAAGACCCAGCAAAGATCCCAGCTTAGGGGTGGGATCTAGAGTTTTTGGGTTCGAAATTAAACGTTTTTGGACTTCGGGTCTTCTTCGCTGTGTACACCCAGTGACCCAGATAAAAAAAAATTTTGTTAAGGGTTTTTGTGCATTTTTAGTTTGGCTCATAATATTTTTGTAATATTTTTGCCAAGAAATGTATATTGCTCAGCCCAGGTATTAAAGCATGATAGCTTGAACCTAAAATTAAAGCTTTATACTATGTACTTCTATCTATAATTTTCTTTGCAAAAAATTAATCAATTTTTACGCATTGAATGGGAGAGCCTATACAAGGTTTACGATTTGAGATTTAAATAGTTAAGGTTGAATTAAAGTGATTTAAACAAGTTATAAAGATTTCACTGGAGTACTGCTACTGTATACTGTATTTTCTAAATCGTATGTTAAACTATTTTTTTGGTTTTCACAACTCTAATTAGAAATTATTTATCATGTGTTATATACATGCTTTTATTGTTCAGGAAATATATTGAAATATTTATTGTTAATTTTTTAATTATCTTTCCTCATTTCCCAAATTATTGTAGTTACCTTTCAATGACCATATCCTGGGGTTTCTTCTCCAGACGTTCCTAAAACTTGCATGACATTTAACGAGAGGATGCCGAACTCAAGTTACTGGATAACTCACTTTAAACATGTTTCAAATTCAAAGTACGTTATCTTCGTTAGGACTGTGCTTGCATTAATACATATATAGTGTGGTAAGTTTGACTCACGATTGAAAAGTTTTCGATCAATTTTCAGTTTAATGATTATACCTAGCATTTTGTATTTCTTACTGAATACACTGAAAGCTTTGTTGAATTACAACATATTTTGTTACTAAACCTAGATTTGGTGTCCGCTATAGATATCCAATTTTCTGGCCAGCTATATATCTTCATTGCTTCTCCATCATGTAGAGTCCGCCACTCCTCAATCAACGGCCTCGAGATTTATCACCGAGGGGCAAAGCCCCAACTCGCATGTTCCCCGACATATTCAATTTACAGCACTGTGTGCATATCTTCATTATTTAGAATATATTTAAATATATACATACGAAGAGCAACTATGCATTATTCTGCATTTAACAATTATGTACATATGATTTTGTTGCAAGTATATTTTATCCATCTCTCATATAGGTTGAAAACATTTTTCTGAAATTAGTGCGAGTCTTCGTGATTCTATATTGCATAAAGGATAGAAGATATAATTTACACAACCGTTACAATGAGGAATTACATTTACTTTCATTGATCATGTTCATTTAGTTTCGATAATTAATTTCCAAACTCAGGCTTAAGAATTGTGTATGAGTATGTTTTAACTGACATATAACATATCTTAAGAGTATAAAAATGTAGAGTGATGAAGTAATCGTTAATGAAACAGTGAAACAAAGAGAGTAAATATGAAAATGCGATATTTCAATACATATATGCTGTTCTTCCTCAGCCGGATAATGAAGGTGAGTGCAAGCGTTTAAACAGAGCCACCAACCAAAAACTTTTTCATTCTTATCACCCACCGCTACGGGTGGCCGAGGTCATTAAGGCGCGGACTCTTGAGCGGGAAGTATGGGATTCGATTCCTACCTGGTTCTTCTTCCCTGACTGAGGTTTTTTCCAGGTTTTCCTCAGTCCTCATAAATAGCAAATGCCGGGGAGGTACCCCAAAACTTATGCCTGGGACGTTTCCTTCCTTAATAATCCTTTCCCAATTTAAAATTTCATTTCATGTATCATCAGTGTCCCCCGTCTGTGGTGCCTCAGTATTAAAAACGGGCGTTAAACATTATTCAAGGAAAATCTTATCACCCACATTTCAAAATTTAAATATTGTTATTGTACTAATTTCATGCAAATTATCCGAAAATTCGAAAGTTTACAAATATACGCATTTTCAAATGCAATGGCAGCACTCTTTAAAAAAAACTAGACAGGTAGTTTTCAGTGTATAGTTTATTCAAATCATCGTTTAACTATTTTAGCCGAAATGCAAATAAGCATCGATTACTACATCAATATTGAGTTTTGATTTTATCTAATCGTTTCAAATATTTATTTTTTACGTTCTTTATTTTCAACGGAGCTAACTGAATCTGAAATGTAATATTAAAATATGTGTATGTTCTAAGTGTTTATGACATTAATTTTTAGGAATAATGTACTATTCAATAGTTTATTTCAACCTATCACTAACATTTGCCATTATTATTTTTATAAACACGAAAAAGAATTCTCTGGCATTAAAACAATATACATATATTCTGAAAGATGGGCTCTATAATGCACTATAAATATAACGCTGACATTTAATGTCCAATATGGAGTTTGATTCTCATGCAGTATTATATTCCCATGGGTCTGGATTAGAGAGTGGAATGAAAACTATTACATTTCTCAGGGGAGATTAATTGTCTCAAAGCATTCCGGTATCTATCCTTTGCCTGGGATAGCCGTGTTCAATTCCCAGATTTGTAGTTGGGAGTGTATTGCAAGTCTATTATTTTGGATAAGCATTCTTTGATGCATCTGCTTTTTAAAACTAATCAATAAAAATCACTATAAAGCATAGATCATTTTTCTGATTTTAATTTCGATACCTTTAGTTTTTTGACAAAATAATAATTCTCATAACGAAGAATTAAAGCCAATATTAAAATGACTGTGCGTTAAGATTATGAATAAAGATATAACAATTCAGAAACTGAAGCAATGCATTTAACATAATACCCATTACACACTACTATAGCCAATCTGATACATAGCTTGCATTTTCACAACATTTTAAAATATATCACACATCATATTCAGTAATAGGTAAGCAGGATATGTTCGGTCGGCGGCTTGCCATTAGCTGCATATCCAGCAGATGACATAGCGGAACGCCTGGTATTTCATTTAAAATAATGTTGAATATTGCTTGTCTCAGTAAAAGATATAGTATGTTTAAGTAATTTTCTTCATTGTGTAAAACGTTTCAATAATTATGTATAAGTATATTTTATACATTTCAGGGTTGTTAAATATTTTAATTGTAAAATACGAATATAATCTCAATTCTCTAACAAACGTAATTGCTTTAAACCCGGCTCATGTCAATGAGTTTTAGGGCGTAAAAATTATGTATGGCTTCCTTTGGAAGAGAAGTAAAGTCATTAGTTCCATATTATAGATTTACGGCACGTAAAAGAACCTCAAGCCTGAAATAATATGTCTTTCAGTAAAATTTATTGGCCGTTTCATTCTTGATTTCAATGGGACGCTAATTACTAAAGATATTAAAAAGCGCCCTTAAATAAAATAAACTTAATGTAATAAACATGTATTTCAATGTTTTCAGTATTTTGAAGCGTTTCATCTGAAATTATTCTCGAGTTACATTGGCTAAGAGTTCACCAAAACACTACAATTTTCTTCTACTGTAGAAAATGACAGCGAGCCAGATGTAAGTTCTCAATTAAATAGTTAATCATTGCTTGCAATAGTATAAATCAGGACGATTTTAACCATCTTAGCTAACTCATTATTATAAGCTTAACAAAATTAATTCAAGTTAAGGCGTTAAAACACAGGCAAAAATAGGAAATACATTTTAAAAAATTAATGTCATCTTATTTTCAAGATGACCCCTCGCTATTGCCAAGGGTGGTTGTGGACAAGCGGTTTAGTGAGGAAGTAATTGGGTAAGATACCCATTGTACATAGGTTGTAAATCGTTCTTGTATGGTTGATTTTAGATATAGAGTATGGTAGAAAACTTTAAGTGCAAAAATATAAAATATTATATTGGTTAATACAATTTAACAATAACAAACAATTTAATGGAGTGTTACAGGAAAAGGAATACATTTTGTTTCCGGCTGCTTCTATCAAGGTAAAGAAAGTTGCTAATGAAATACCACACAATGTGTAGTCACATAAGTTTTTAAAGAGTCTAATGGATATGAATTGGGTAAAATGACTGAAAATTCAGAAAATACACATTATTTAAAGAAAATGCATTTTCACTGTTTCGCGGCACAAATATGGAATACTTTGAAAGTTTAGTTCAGTTAAAACTATTTATTAAAATGATGAAGCAATACTCTGTTTCCTCTTGCATCTAATAAAAAATGAACATATAAATATAGTCATTTCTTTCTTCATTTTTCATTATTCACAATCAGCATATGTTCAAAACCAGTGCATTTAACACAAGAGTTTGATCACATTTTCCCTGGTAAATCGGAAAGAAGTGACTGCGTTTCCTGAAAGTTATTCTATTCAGTGTCTCTTCATTAAATCCCGCACCTGCACCCTTCCTGCCCCCCCACGTAAAAAGTTGTGAGAATGTTTCTTTTTGCTAATTGAAACACCATGATCTACAAATCCCTACTTGTTAGCCTTAAGAAGTTGTTCTCCATTGTAAGAGCACATTGAAGTAATTTTTCTTCCATTTCAGCAGGTACCAGCATTTTGACCGAATTTTTAGTTTAGTAGCTGTAACGGAATTATGGAATGCCGAGTCGTCGAATATTGGGTGCCAAATTTATGTGTCGTCGTAGGCGTTGACGTCGTTTCTACATATACCACCACAATATGCTCAGCTAGTTCAGGGTTTGGTATTATAGCTGCATTTTTCAGATTGAAAATTCTGGGGTGGAAGGAGCGTGATTTTAAGTATAACACAATCACAATGGATAATAATTACGCAGTTTATTAATGTTTTGTTATTACCACGCAACATTACACTTATCTGATTACGATATGCTCTGAGAATATCATTAGATGCAGACAAATATGTGACAGACGTGTTATAATTTATATTTCTCTCCCGGAAATGTGCTTTTTATTCTGTTGTAACTCCTACACTATTTTCCTATATGAATATTAATTCACACTCTTACCTCCTATCATTCCCTACAAATAATAATTTTGTAATTTCTTCCAAGAAATCACCACTTATCTTTACGTAATGTTAAAACACTACTTCACCATACTGAATACGAACATGATTTCTGCTAATGGAATTTAAATCACAACTTCTCTCAACGGAATCCATCCCATATCTAACACATTTTGAGATATGAGCAGCCTCCTGTTACATTTCCTGTTACTATTCATTGCAATACATTACATTTTCAATATACGTATACTAAGCGAATGAAATTCGTTCATTTCTATTTAGTCGCAATAAAGCTGTCTGCCTCGTGTTTCATTCATATTAATGTTGTTATGCTTGCTATTCACTTTTCTTATCTGTATTTTAATCTTTTCATATTTTTGGCTATGTATATGTTCCTTTGAACCGTTGCATTTTTATATTATTCGGTATTGTCATAAAGGCCAACAAACAAACATTAAGACATACCTACATTGTAATAGTATTTATCTGATACATGAAATATATGCAAATGAGCTTACTAGATTTACGCGATTTAAAACATAGTACCAACGAATATTTGTTATTTTGATTGAAAATTAAAGTTATTACCTAACATTAAAAATGTGCAAATGAACTTTTAAAATGAATATAATTTAAAACATATTATCAATGAATGTTTGGAGCTTTAAATGAAATGTTGTAGTTTTTATCTTACGTAATAAGAAGATAAATGAATTTCTTAAATTAACACAGCTTAATAATCACTACTATTAAATTTTTTTTCTTTATATTGAGCATTATATCCTTTACGTAATATAAAACATAATCAAAGGAACTTATTAAATTATTATAATCAAAACTAATTATCTATGAATATTTTTAGTTTCAAATCAAATATTATAGCCTTTATGTTACGTAATAACATAAGTAACTGAACTTCTTAAATTAACATAGCAAAAGCTATTACTGTTAAACGTTTGTGGCTTTATATTGAGCACTATTACCTTTATCTAATATACAAACGTGTGAAAATGAACTTATTAAAATAATATAATATAGTTAAACAACTGCTACCAATGAGTGTTTAGGGCTTTAAATCGGATATTTTCCGTTTCATAGCTTCACCTGCTGACTTTTTTTAATTTACCTGCTAAACAGTATCTTTCGACACTTTAAATATTTACAGTGCTTTAAGAAAGTCCATATTTATTTCTCTTATTTGTTTTATTGTTTAATTTTTTATTAGTGTTTAACGCCCGTGTTTACTACTAAGGCACCACAGGTGGTGACACTGATGATACATGAGATGAAATGATATAGTGGGAAAGGATTTTTTAAGGAAGGAAACGTTCCAGGCCTAAGTTTAGGGTAGCTCCCCGGCATTTGCCATTTATGAGGACTAAGAAAAACCTGGAAAAAAACCTCAGTCGGGGAGGACGGTCCTCACGGGATTCGAACGCTAGACGTCGCTATGTACCGACAATAGAGTGATAAAAATAGTAGGAAAACTTGGTGCTACCTAACAGTAAGATAAGGACGATCTCGAAGATTTAAGAGTAAGGCAAGGTTCTTAGGAGATCAAGAACTTACACAAACTTAGCCGAGGGAGAACACTTATATGCTGCTACAGTATTTACACATATTTTAAAAGTAGCAGAACATATTCATAATGCTTTTATATTATTTCATTAATGAAACATCATTGAGATATGATCTATCTTTCAAATGGACGAGTAGAAGACGTACGGTTACAGCTGATGGAAAAATCTTTAATGTTTGTTACATTTTGCAAATGCTTTGAACGGCGAAACGTAGTTTCTCCATTTATGTGACAATGTTATGCCACTGGGCTACTGTATTTATACCCGGTGACAATGTGAACTAGTGCAATTTGAATCCATTTACCCTTGAGACTTCAATGATATCTCCGAAAAGATGTGATTAAGTATCTGGAACATTACACAATCTAGATAACCTTACTATAAATACTTGGTTTGTGAGTGTGACTGGGGAGAACACGGTAGCTCAGTAGTAGAGCATGGACATTAATTCGAAAATTCTCGAATTTTACATCAAGAGGTATTTAATTCCATGAGATTCTTGTACACCGCATGTATCTTAGAACTTGGAACAGGTCATAAATGAAAAACAAATATAACGCTGCGTTACGTAAATATGGATTTAATAGTGGTGTTAATTATATAAATACAAAAGTTCAGCAATATTTTGTGTATAGCAAAAGGTTTAAGTTACAATATAAAAGTTAGAAAATGTAATAATAGAGCAGTATATTTATTAAATTGTCAATACTACACCTGAACGTTTTCTATATTATATATCGAGGGCTAGTTCAGTAGCTGTACAACTCAAAAATGTGAAGCTTATAGAGCGGTTTTAATATAGTAATTACATATATGAATACATTTATCTACAAATTTATTTCCCAAAATTTCATCTATCCTTATTACCAAATTAACAAGAAAACATTACTTGTTAAATTGTAGTTCTACTGCTTCTTTAATTACAACACTGGAATAATTGCAAGATTTACAAATTGAATATAATGGAATATTTATCACGTTCCTTTTCCCCAGCTTCTCTGTCATTAATCTAATCTGTCTGTAATTTTATTTATTTATTTATCCCCTTTTACTTGTACGCTGTGATGGTAGGATTTCTTTTATCTTCCGTAATTCCACCAAGGTTATTCTTGGTCACTGAAAGTCTTGTGTGCTCTTTGTATGCATACTGAAACACGCACTTATTTTAATCTCCTCTAATTATTTTCCAGGCGTTAATTTTTTAAATGTTTCATCTTAATCATTTGTCTTTTATGGGAATTCTTTTTGTATTGCCATAACTTTTATTTCCGAACAAAAAGTATTATCCTAATTTGCATATACATTAATATATTTCCTGTAATATCAGGCAATTGTTTGGTCAAAAGTCATCATACACGTTCCTTTAAAACGGTACAGCTCACGAATTATTTTGCAAAGTTTATTTTTGAGGTCCACTGTGAAGGTACAGCTATAATACCAATTGTTAAGACACGGAATTTAGTATATGTTTCATGAAAATGGACATAATCGCATATAAATTATAGTTAACAATAAGGAACACATTCATCACCAAAAGCATTTAATTGCTATCTACAAAAGCTGGAAAATTCTTCTGCAATTGCCCATTTCTCACAGTGTAAACATATAAACAAGAACTATTCATTTTCCTTTGTTTCTGCTGCCAATTTGGCGGTATTTCCTCAGAAATACAACATAACAAGGAGAACGAGTTATATCTGTATTCAAAGGAAAGATAGAAGCACCATTTTTTGTAGTGATGCACTATCTTGAGTAATCATATATGAGAAACATTGAGGACAATACTGTGTTATACCAATATTGCATAAGTACCAGTTTTTTCTAAGTCCACCAACACATTACGTGCTCTGAGCTCATCGTTTTGCCTTATAATTTGTAGCAGTACTGAAATTAAAGAATAAGACTTTAAGTATATAAATATTTTTTAAAATGGCAATTTTTGAGTCGTAATACTATTGAACTGCGCTATTGATATATTGTCCTATGGCTGAATAAAACTTTAACACTGTGGGTTTTACATTCATCAGCTATAATAGTGTTTCAGTGCAGATACTCTGTAACAACAGCTTCTAAAACCAGACAGAGAGGGATCGCTACTGGGATCTTCTAATCTGTCAGACGTTGTTCTTCGTCTACTAATGATGCCAACGGTGAAAGCTATGGTAGCATATTAAACCATGGTCCGCGGCCAAACAGCGCGAAGATTTTAACTGTTTTAATTATAACACCGGCCACGAAACCCTAAGAAGTGTCAGATTTTAATCTTTCCCTATCATCGGATGATAATACCTTTGAGATCGTGCAGGAATACTCAGGACTTTTGTGACAAATTTGGAGGAGAGATAGATCTCACAAACAGAAACATTTAAATGACTTATGTTCTCTGCCGCGTCGTTTAGGAGGTGTACAATGTCGAATCAAACACAGGTATTAAGGACATATCAGTCGCCCATTTCCAAAACCCGTTAACTTCGTGTAAAAATGAAATTACAGGAAGGAGAAAAAGCTGTAATTAATATGTTATTGTTTGTAGGAATTCTTTATTTACTGTTATACGGTTTTTTTTTTTTTGATTTAAGTATACATTTCATATAAATCACACAACTGTTTTATGTAAATTAAATAGGTTAAATTTTACAAATAATGAGTTTCGGAAATGTAGGGTGGACTTAACAATTTATAGGAAATGCTTTTGTTAGGACGTGGCGGATATTAAAGGGAATAATAAAAAGGAATTTTTTATAAATATTTAATTGCATAACAAAATTGCCTCTGGACAATAAAGAACAGCAGTGAAAGATATTAGACATACATTATTTTGTTTACAACTTTAAATGCGTTTATTAGTAGAATACATTGTTCAAATTATGATCTGTTCTTCATTGTCAGTAGGTAACTCTCCAATATTTAACTGTTCACCCAAATAAATTCCTAACTGTTGTTCTGCAACATTCCTTAAAAATGAAAGTTCTTAATTGACCTAATGTTTTTGTAAAAAGGTTTCTATATCTTTAATCCTTTTAGGTTTTTTTCATCACACCTTTAGCTATTTATGTTGGTTTTACTTCCAACCACATTTTCCCTTTCTTGAAAGACATTTACCACAACCTACATCAATATTATAGCCTTCTTCACCCTGAATGCCAAAAGTGCAGTTGCCTTTCTTTTTAAATATTATCCTTTTACAGCTTCGAACTGATAATGCCGTGTAGAGGGAGGCTTTTGACACCTAACTGAGTTCTTTCAGTTAGAAACCTGTATATCTGATATAAGTTGACCCCAAATTGCTTGAAAATATCATAGTAGTCACTAGGATTCAAAATAGTACTTTTTGAACATACTTCCTTTTCATTGCTGCCAAACTGGGAAAGTAAGACAAGTCCGTTTTACATTTTGAGGAAAATGTTGAGTAAACCACGTGCAAAGCATGCCAACCAATACTTGATTCTTATTTTGTCCTCCACAATCATCAGCCATTAGTTGTACAGTGTGAACGTTTTCGGGTTGTACCGCACAATTTGCGATACACTGCGACAGGAATCTTTTGAGAATTCATTTTGTAACCATGAATAACAAAACACATTGCATAATTTTGGCAAGCATGAGAGAACCCTTCACAAATTGTACAAATAAAATTGTCCTAAATAGTAAGAAAATTTCTCAAGTATTTTGGAATTATTAACTTTTTGAAATAAAAATTTAAATTATCTCCCCTTTTGTTACATTGCGAAGATGACTAAATGGATCTGCTTTCAACTTACGTACGGTGAGCTTGGCCTTCAACACATCCCTTTCCTGACTATTCTGAATTTCTTTCATTTTCACATTGGACTGCAAGCAAAATGAGCACACATCGGAGAAGGTGAGCCAAATCTAACAATGTAGTAAATGTCAAAAGTACTCGTTGTTTACCTAGAGATGTTGATCAGATTTTTATTATATATTATATGTAATTTGGAGGGAAAAGGTCAGTGCCTTAACATTGTCTATGGATGTTTTCAACTAGTTGTGCAAATTTAATAAATTCTTTAACTGACTTTCGTTCTTCAGCATAGGAACGAGATGTTGTGCCACCTCCTCTCTTAACTTTAGGTTCCAATCCTGTCTTCAGAAAATGCTTGCAAATGTTTTGAACATGATCTCGCCCTAATCCAAGTGTTTTTGTTACAGTCCCATAGCCTGTGCTTTTGCAGTGTTAAGTTCTGGAATAAAGATTTGTGGTTACTTTTTTATTCCTACAGTTAATTTCTTACGCTTTAACTCTATATATTAAGTTGTCTGTTGTGTGCAGAATAAAACTTCTAATTCATTCCTCGTATGTCTTGCGTAGACAACTCTCCTCATTCGTATGGTCCTCCCATATGCTTGCATAAGGGTATCTTTGGAAATTCTTTGCAGGAATATCTGGAAAGACAACAATACGCTTTAAAATTGTGTTAACTATGAAAGAAATTTGGAAAAAAGTGTAGACTATTAATGTTTTTCAAAGATGTTCAACTGAATTTTGAGGTAATAAAAATTATAACTGTAAAGGCACACAATTATATTTAATAATATACATAATAAAGGAATTACCTCGTTTTCATTTTAACATTTTTTCATCTGCTGTTTCTTCCGCATTATTTCTTCAAGAGGAGTAATACGATTGCATTTCAACGCTGTGCCTTCATTATCCATTGTAATTACACGTATACTTCACAATAAATTACAAGTAAATATAACAGACGACTGAACTTTGCCGTACAGAAACAACAGTACTTAATGTTTCTATATTTGCGCAAAAACAGAAGTTAACAAGTTTACCAGCATGATATAAACGTTCATGCCAATAGAACAAATTTTAGCTAATAAAAATTATTTTTGTAATGTAACATAAATTATATTTTACCTAAATTTATTGAAATAATCAGTTCTGGAGTTATATATTCCCAATATAATTAGGTATACAGTGGATATAGCAGCTTTTAGTTCTATATTTTTGAGAGGGTTTAACGTTCTGTGGAGCTGTAAGAGTTATGGACTAACGGAGTCTGAACTGCAGGTAACTTTCAACATTATTTTTAAAGCAGAAATAACAGCATTAGGTAGTTCAATTATGTTGTAAACCGTGAGAATCAAAGTTCACCATCACCACATTTAGAAATTTGCAAATAAAAAATCGGAGGAGTTAACAAGTTTTAAAAATGGGCGACACCTACCATTTGTGACAAGATATTAAGTTTTATGCAAGTACCCTTAGGACATATTACAGAAGGTGCGAGTGCCTGTTCTGAACCTCATTGCACTCATTACACAGTCGTACCAGTGACTGATGGACTTCGGAAAACATTTCAGGCCTGCATTAAATTTAATTAAAAGCACTGAAAACTCTATCAGTTCGCATCCTCTGTCAGCTGGGGCCATATAAATGTAGCACTGCACATGCCTCTAAAGGAAAAGAACTCGTCTAGCTTCCCCGTTATCATGTCAGTAAACTTAAGAGACGTCTATTCTCAATGGCTACTTGCATTCAAATGCACAAGCATCGACTACATACAGAGAGATACAGGGCGAGGTTAAGGCAGCGACGCGAAGTTTAACTTTGGAATGTACACATAGACATTAAGATGGTAAACGACGCGTAAGAGAATATACTTTGTTAAAAAAAGAATGCTCCTCATTATGAGATCTACTCTAACTCCTATTTTTGTCGCAGATGTCCTGACTCGCCCTGAATATTTTTCCTACGTGATTCGCTTTTCGGATACACATATATAAGAATGAACATCAAAATTAAATTCTTATTGATAGAAAACACGAAATGAACCTATGAATTTAATTATCCCCATTTGGTCATTATCACATTGCAAACACCAAGGTATTGGCGTTAAAATTATGTGAACAATCTATAAACTATGATATTTTTAAAAGAAAGGTGCAAATGAAACTTTCAACAGCGAATGCAGTGCCTATCAGAAGGACCTGAAAGTAGCTCCAAGAAGCAAGGTTCAGACAAAACAGGTATAATTCCTAGTTGGCATTCCATTTAAGATATGTACTTATCCCTTGTTTAATATAAATTTTATGTTTATAAATTTTGCAAAGCATTTTATTTATTAAATTTATGAGCAATAAATTCATAAACTGATGCTTCCAGAAAATACTTTAACAACTTATCCAATATTTTGAATTTTGTTATAGTCCGTTCTTTAAGCAGAACGTTGATACTAAATGTTTAAGCGAACAGTTTTGTTCCTCTTTGTGTTAACATTAGATGAAGATTTTCGTCATTTATCTCGTTTTAAGGATTTCTAGGGTTACAGTTTTTCTTCTGATTTCTTCTATCAGGTGATTGTGGTATCTTGTGGTATTAAGGGATTGTAATGTAATACTGCTTTAATTTGCACTTTACTTGGAGTTTATGTGGGTTGTTTGAAATTTTATATTGTTTCAAGGAGTTTGATGAGAGCTGGCTATTTTGAATGTTGGATTATTTATCAGTAAGTATATATTTTAAATTGTGTGTTTGCTTGTTGTGAATGAAGATCACTATGCCGGCTACAACTCAACAGACCTTTTACTGTCATTTACATAGATCGTCTTTTCCCTCGGCTGATTCTTAACTTGACTACGTTGCTGGATGTTGCCAATTATTCTGGTCTTTTTGATGGTCTAGGTTATTGTTTTGTTTTCCCTCGCGAGATTGCATATTTTAATAACTCCACGAGTCTTTATTACTATGGGGAGTAATCTCATCACCGTTGAAGTCTTGAGCTTTCGCAATTTTAAAGATGCACTATAGTGATTTTTTTTTATCCTGATTCATCTAACAAGCTCCCACTTATTCCTCATAAAAATATATTTATACTGGATTTAAAAAGCGCCAGAATAACATTTTTGCCAAATGTTTAGGTAAATTTAAGTATATGTATCAAAATATCAGATATACTTTATGAAATATCGGGTGGAAAAAGGGAAGTAGCAATGTAGAGCACGACGTAAAATATTAATGTACGAGTGTTATATCAATAGGAATGAATATGTTTAACGCCCGTTTTTGCTACAGAGGCACCACAGGCGATGGACACTGAGATGAAATGATATATTGGGAAAGGATTTTATGGAAGGAATCGTTCCAGGCCTAAGTTTAGGGTACCTCCCCGGCATTTGCCATTTATGAGGACTGTGGAAAACCTGGAAAAAACCTCAGTCAGGAAGGACGGTCCTGGCGGTATTCGAACCCAGACCTCCCGCTCACGAGTCCGAGACTTAACGACCTCGGCCACCCGTGGCAGTGTTATATCAATATAAGCAATAGAAACTAACAGCTGCGAATTTGTCCCTAGTTGGTTGCGTATGACTGTTTCTGTAATGGCGCAAATGTAGAAAAATAGTTTTTATAAAAAAATAAAATAAAAAACCAACTAAAGACAAAATTTACACATGCCAGTGAGTTTAAACTGTGACAAATCAGTATATAAAAGCGAGAACTTTTTCATCGAAAATGTGTGTGTGTGTGTGTGTGTGTGTGTGTTGTGTGTGTGACAAAGCTGGTTGTGTGAAATCAATTGTGTACCGTTTCCGTTTGTTCAAAGTATTGCTATGAAAAACGTTTGACAGGTTCTGGCGCTGAAAATAATGCAGTTCATGATTTTTAACTGTCCCAGTGGAACGACAGAAATTCAAAATAAAGCTTAGGTGCTTGCATTGTGTGTGTGTGTGTGTGTGTGTGTGTGTTTTTCCAGTTAGCTAAATAAAGGGAACCTAGTGATCATTCGGTAGAGCTAATTTTAAAATAAAGCTGAGCCACACATTACGAAGTATGTCACTTTTATTAAAAATATTAAGGTTTGGAAAATAATTAATTTCATTGTTAATTTATTTTACATGCAAGCATGTTCTCAGCCTATAACTAAATATCGAAAATAGATATTTACTTACGAAACATAGATAAAAATAAAATAATTAGGTTGCAACCAAGGAAAAATATAATTAGGAAAAATGTGCATGCTTGTTATTTTAACAAACTTTATTACTGTTTGTGAAAATTAAAGCACCATGAAGGAATAAAAGAAACAGAATAAACTGCATACCATCTACTAATAATGGTGCATAAAGCGACCCAATGAGCTATAAACCAACCTGAGGTGTTTAGCCTATAGACCAGAGGGGATTAGTTACCGTATGCGGGTATCGTAGAGTGGCGCTGATAGAATCACACCACAATTAACTATTTTAAATAGTTTTACTCGCGTGCTTTACGAAATGAGGTGGCGAAACTGGCTACGGTCTTTGTTCATACGTTTTTGGCGTATCTGTGAAAGACTATCTATCACTAATTGTAATTCACGTTGAATAATACTGACTATTTCCTGGCGGCGGATACTTTGATCCAGAGAATGCATATCAAGGATTTGTGACGCACTTGTTCCCCGACCAACTTGGAACTTTTACATTTGGGGTAAATTAAAAAATACTGTATACAACACAAAGCAACATACCCTGTAAGATTTGAAACAAAGTCGTTAGGAAAAAGTGAGCATTACTCAACGTAAACAACAGCTAGTGACTGACAATTATTTAAAGGGGTGCGAAAATGTATGGAAAACGTCAGCAATTTCCCCAAATAAATTTCCATTAAATATTTTCTGCCTTGATAGTTTTTATTGCAACTGAATTGATTTTTAGAAAAAATATATATATATACTTTTTCTAAAAATCAATTATATATATATAGCGATAAAGGCTAAAAATTATTGAAAGATAGTATATGGTTTTTAATACATCTTATATATATATAGCGCTAAAGGCTAAAGAATTATTGAAAGATAGAATATGGTTTTTAAAACATCTTTTTAAAAAGGTCGATTTAGTTGCAATAAAAACTATCAAGACAGGAAATATTTAATGGAAAGATGGGGAAATTGCTGAAAATGGCCACCGTCGTTGTCCATAAGTTTTCACATCTCTTTAAATAACTGTCAGTTACTAGCTGTTGTTTACGTTTAGTAATGCTGACTTTCTCCTGGGGATTATTTTGTTTCAATTCTTCTTCTTCTTCTGCAAACTAGGCAGAAAATCTGTTTGATAAAGGGAATAAATACTTCGCCTTACAGCAGCGGCAGCGAATGGGCCTATTTCGGTTGTTGTGGGATTCCTATTCGGACGCTTCCCACCTGAAGTTCGCTAACCGCTTGCAGTGGTTTCAGATTTATTTTGCTCTTTTAACATTCGTAAGACAGTACGAGAACACACGCCTGTAGATGCAGTAGTTCTTTCTACTATACTGGTCACTGAGATAGTCAGTTTCCGTATTTTATAACTTCTCATTCATCACTGAAAGCTTGTAAACCTTCGCAATCATGTCCCTGCCATCGAATTACATTTTCAAGTCTGGTCAGAACGTATTAACGTTCTGTGTGTGTTCTCGCTTGCTTTAAATGGAACATTTACAAGTACATCTAATGTATGAAGCCAAATAGTATAATGTTGAAGAAAACTCACCACCATTGTTTTTGTTTTTGGTGGCTTTTATTGTTTAATATTAACTAGTTTCGTGATTGTCCAGTTAAAATAATAACGCGTTTTTAAAAGTCCGAGTGAATCTTTTCCGTGAGGCTGTTAGGTATACCCTTAGTACCTAATGACATTTCATTTGCCTTAGAATACACATAAATTAACTTTATCTCTAAAGGCCGTTTCAGTAAAAATTTAACAGAAAATGTGGAACACTTTATTAAACATTGTAAGAAATGGAACTTATGGTTTTCGAAGTCAGCTTGAGGGTATTTGAACTTAATAAACATGTAGCAGTCAGCCTGAAGGCCAAACAATTTATGATGCATTATTTTGTTTGCCTATTGTTCACAAGGTGGCTCTAGCGTATGGTATTAACGTTGTCTTATAATGAAACATGCTATGATTCAACGGCAGATGCTTTTTTTTTCTTTCCCCCCCATTTGGATAGTCGAACAGTACCGGTACAGTTTCGCAAAGCTGACAGACATTCACCTTGTGGATAGGGAAGTATTCAAATAGTAGGAAAAGTCATGGAAAACACAACCAATTGAATATATGAGGCTGAATTGAACAAGACAATCTTAATTTGCCATATCTCCTATATACCCGTCTGAATGGCCACCAGTACCTGCGTTTCATGCAAAATGTTTTGCCTGAGTTGTTGCACGGCGTATCCTTGGCGGTTGATCTTAAAATGATGGTGCACGCCTCACTTTAATGTGGGTATCCGCAACCATGTGAATACTACTGGGCTTGTAAGCGGTAGTCATCCGACATTAATCCACTCGACTATTTCGTATGTGGATATTTAAAATAATTTGTGTATGAGACTCCAGTGAAAACGGATATGGAATTAGTTACAAGAATATAATAGCCTGTAAAGTGATTCGAAATACACCTGGAATATTTGAAAGGAAGGTGAAGAATCTCGTGCGCTGTTGTAATGTTTGCATTGAGGTTGATAGCTGTCATTTTGAGCAACCGTTATGAGCTATAAAATGGTAAGTTAGCTAAAGATTGTCAATTACATGGTATTGTACAGTAAATAACCGTAATTAAACTCAATAAATTCATCTAAAATTAGCTGTAAATAATCCGGAAAAAGTAATACTAACAGACAATGACGATTGAATGTTTAAGCTCATGTCTCCTTAAACTAACTTTTCCGATCCTAGGTTTCCCATCTCAAGATATTCGGCAGAGCATCCCCTATTTTCTGTTAAATTATTGCACGCTTTTGCATGCACCTGTATATACACACACACGCAACAATTTATTTTCCTTTTTCGGGAACAAAATTTCATTCATCTTATGAGTGAAAATAAATTAAATCTAGAACCACAATAATTATGAAATAAATATTTAATGAATAAAGTCTTCCTATGAAGTATACCAACAACAAATAAATACTTTGGGATATAAAACCTAATATAATATTATATGTAATCATAAAATTAACTAATTATGAAGTGTGAACCATGAGCTATTACGCTACACAAGAGTGCGTCTACTGCACGTCCCAACCAAAAGCACTTTGAAAAATTCATGCTATAAAGAACTATGATTATCCGTGTAGTTAACACTATACGAATTGCAATTTTGCATTCTCCTTAGTATTTTATAGGAATTTAAAGCTTTTTCATCTTAGAAATATGTTGCTTTATGCCACTATAGCTAAACAAATTGCTTAAGTAAATCCTAACTCGCCCGTTTAGTTGGAAAGACGAAATTCTGATAGTGAAGACGAGCCCAAGTAGCATAATGTATACACCGGCTAAGAGTAAAGGCAAATTAATGAAATTTATTCATCCACGCCCTAAGCACAGAAGCTTCAAAGAGTTCTAAGGTGGATATTTACAAACTACACGCTAGTGATCTAAGTAGGGAGGAGAAACACTCCTTTGGTAAGAGAGAGATGCTCAATGTTGTCGGTTCAACCACTCACTTTAAGCAACGCCAGCCGGCTAATCCACAAAAATGAGTTTTTAGCTTTCTCTTCAGCATTTTCTTGATGTTTATCAGTTCGTTCAAATCAATATGCACTGCATACAAAAATATATATGACCCACCTATATTACTTCCGGCAACCCACAGTTAGATAAATAAAGATCTGCATCATTACTCCTATAAGTGAACAGGCTACTAGCACTTCACTATAGAGGAATGTATATATTTTTAGGTTCGGATATGTACGTGGAGCTGACAGACGCCAAAGTATATATTATATTTTATTATAAAAACAGAGTTATTGAAAATCGATGAGGCACAATTTAAATGAGCAATGAATAAGTATCACATTTTAAAATACCTATTTAATTTAGAAAATAAAACAGTTTTAAGAAAATAGGGAATTCCTTTCACTGGTTAATCAGTTACTGATTTTGCCGTCAGAACTTTAAATAATTTCTGTAGCGTTGAGTGCAATATTAATTTTAAATTGTGATTTATAATGAAATAATTAAGTGCATGCAAACACTTCCTAACGCACAGCATCATTTATCTTTTGCAGTAATTTTCAGACAACAAAATTAATTATTAACTAGCGAAAATAAAGACGTTATAAATTTGGATTCAAATATATGTTTATGTTGCCACTGAACAAGTAAGAACTTGTAAACCAAATAGCGTGCGGAAAATACGAATAATGCTTCATTAACTCTTAAATGAATAACACTGTTAACTATACGAAAAATGCTGTATTTCTATTATTACTACAGTGATCTTAATGAGCAGCGACAAATTACACACACTTTATTGCAGTCAAATTTCTGACACATATTCAGTTTATGCTTGGCAAAATTCATACCGCCTTCAACAAATTTCTTCCGACAGTCTCATATTTTATGATATAGGCAACTAGCTCTTAGCTTGCGTTCTGTGTAGAGAAAGATTTGTGTTTTTAAACTTCAGATCTCACACCTTCAATTGCCATCGTCAAGTTGTATTCCAGGAATACTTAAGACTTTTAGATAGCGTTTCTGGGATAGATTAATAAACACCGTTTGAGACGACTACCCAGGAAAACTGTAGCTGTTGTAATTTGTGAGGGTGGCCCAAAAAGTGGATTACCGAAATACTTTAGTGACATTTTATACACAAGGATTTCCTATCATATAAATGTGCGTTCTATATGTTTGGTAACGCATCATCCTAGTAACTTGTTACTCTGCGCAGCAGGGATATGGTGTTCTATTCTGCCAGTATCCTACACAAAAACGCATCACACAGGACTTGGGCGAGGAAAATGTGTCCGCCGCCCGGTAACAGCCGTTGTTGTACGTGCCCATTCCCATGACCAGTATGAGTGGTTGCCCCATCTTATTGAAACACTTACTTGTGTATGTCAAGGTTGATCAGCGGCCAAAATTTGTCCAAACCCTCGTTCAAACGTTTAATAACTTGCTCCTTGTAACTGAGCGAGGTGGCGCGCATGCATAAGTTCTCGGGTTCAATTCCCGTTGGGTCGGTCATCCTGACCTTAGTTTTTTTTTGGGGGGGGTCACTTAGGCAGATGCTGAGATGAATGTTTACATTGCATGAATTGTCCCTTCTCCGAGTTCATGTCGTTTCATTTT
The DNA here is from genome assembly GCA_030762175.1 of Metallyticus violacea. Lineage (NCBI taxonomy): Eukaryota > Metazoa > Arthropoda > Insecta > Mantodea > Metallyticidae > Metallyticus > Metallyticus violacea. The sequence continues at coordinate 308,453,628 of CM060846.1, read as the reverse complement.
ATTGGTTCTCTTACTACGTCGAAAATGCCATGGCAACCTTTATTTTATTTATTTGGATTATTTACGGACTTTTTTAACATTTCAGGTCATCAACGTGCAATCATCGTCATCATCTTATGCAATTCAGGGCATGAAACGGACTATAAGTTTTGCTCCAAAGCCTCTACCTTCAGAAGCCATACTTAGGATTTTTACGACCAAAAATCCACCGGATCTGGCCGGGATTGATCTTGGGTCTACGAGATAAGTATGATTATCAGCACCAATCAGGGTAACGCTTGCGCTTTAGAAAGGTTTCTGCTCCGAGGTTTAATATGGAAGTATATCTTCTGAGTGGCTTTCGTCCGCGCAGTTCCTACCCGTGGATCTTGTCCATGTCGAGTCTCCTTCATCTCATCTCTTCCGTTTGGGCATGATCATTAGGGGTGTAGGCACAAACGACCTGCCGTGAGCGAGGGTGGTGTGCCGAAGTATCCTCTTCCTTCCCGACCAATGTCTAATGTCCTACGCTCCTTGTACATTTCTACTGTGACATTATTTCCATTTCCATGTGTACGGAACAATGATGCTATTAGAAATGCACAGCTAGCGCGATGTCATTCTCTCTGAATGTAATGTTCTCTGTGCATATTCATTCGGTTCTTCCCAACAGAGAAAATAAGTATTTTAGTTATCGACATTGCCAATCAGTAGCCATCACATTTCTCAGACTGTTATCAGTTTGTAGATTCTTAGGATCTTTATACACATCGAACTTAACACGTTCACAATATTGGACTCGTACTTACGAATTGTGACTTTTCAGTTCATAGAATACTCTTTATAACATTTTCTTGAGTAAGAATCATTTACCATACGATAATCGGCTACATTTTTTTTTTTTTCATTCTATATAACCAATTTTCTCAACATCTACAGAAACAATTGCTGTAAGCGCATTTATTGATGAGGCAGATCGCTTTTTCAGTCAATGTTATTTCCATATGAAGTGCATAAAGTTCTTAACAGTTATAAATTAATTTGTCCCTCCAATTCTTACATTTTTAAGAATTTTATTTTAAACGTTGATTATTTGAATTAAGTTTGTTAGTATAAAAATACATAAAAGTTTACAAAACGACGACAGAGATCAACAATTCAACGCTACACACAGACTAAAAATATATAAATATAAATACTATGTACGATTACTGATTAAAGAACAGTCTGAAAATTTAACAAAAATTTATCACACAGATAACACGCAAACTTTCCGACCTCTTTCAACTTCTAATAAGGACAAAGATTATAATTAGTTTTAGATTTAGTCAAATTAGATATTACTAGGTAAAATAAATTTAACTATAAAATTAACTTTTAGTATGCAATTCAAAAGTTTCAATATTTAAATGTTAAAATAACAAACTCTTAGCTCATCTTTTTAAAAATTCAGTAATGTCTATGGAGATCTCGGTATAAGAAGGTTTGTGCATAGTTAATTAAATTAAAATTTGTTATACAGAATGTTGTAATATTAAAATACTTTTGTCATTTAGCTGAGTTAATTTATTTTTGGTTATCAGGAATGAGATTGTATATGCATTCCTTAAATTAGAGATATAAGCGCTGCATCACTAGCTGATTATTCTTATTTTTTAAAACTAACTATTATTAAGTGGTTCTGAAAACAGCTCGTGGTCATTCAGGGGTTGGTGAGAGTGTTAATCAGCAAATTCAGCTCTGGGAAATGAAGGATTTTTCTACTGATTTTTAAACAGAAACCTGCGATTTTGGGATTGTTAATCCTTCTTTTAAATGCACAGATGAAATGTTTCAGGATTTATTCGAAAGATCCTCTATATATTTTTCTTTTATACTATAATTTAAGGTTCTCACGTGTTATAAATTTATGAGATAAACCTGAGTTAATGAAGTACAATTTAGCATGACATAAGTAAACGGATAACGCTGCCATTTGGTGGTCAATGAGATTCTGCTAACTATCGGAACATATGACCTGATACTAGGAAGCCAGGTAAATTACCATGAAATGAACTATTGCATAAAATGGAATACAAAAGTAATCCTGTCGTGGTAAGAAAGATTTGTTTTATGACTGTAAGAAATATAGAATAACGCATACTTGTTGAAACGGAGAAACTTCCATCACCATCAAGGCCTCTTTGCATTAAGATTCCAAAGACTCTAATCCGACTTAAACAAGCAGATGTGAAATTAAAAGAAGCACTACCGTAAATATAACGGCAACTATAATGTCTTTGATGAATTCGTCAAAATATAGAAGAGCAGAAAAGCGAAAAGAGAGAATGGAGGAAAGGTGGGTGAAGAGATGAAGCGTAAAGAAGATAAAAATACTTTATTTCCAAGGGCATTTACTTTGTTGTTTTTGTGATGTTTAACATCCGTTTCTACAGCTGAGACATTACAAGTGGTGCACAGTGGTTCATAAGATGAAATGATATATTAGTGAAGGCTTTTTCATTTGAACAAAGATGCGTTCCAGACCTGAGTTTAGAGTACATCCCAGGCATTTTGCCCCTTATGGGGACTGGGGAAATCCTGGGAAAAATGTTAATCCTGACGGAAATCGAATTCCAGAATATTAGCTGATATTCCGCATATAAATTCATACTTATTAGTGAGTTATTCACATCATATGCTACATTAGATATTCTGCCATTCTTCGATACTTCAACAATGTATTCAGGTTAGACATTTTAAATCAATTATCTGATGAAATATACAATAAACTTGGATCAGTTAGACGTCACCATCTTACCCGTTGAGACACTTATCTCACTGTTAAAGGAGACGCCATTTGGAGGAAGTCTCGGACTATTACTGAACTGCAATGTAAATCACGTTCACCTGAAAATCGCACGGGGACAGGCAAGGCTATGAGGTAAATGGTTGCAGTCACAATTGACATCTTAGAGCAGTCCTGGCTGTTTAGACTTTGTAGCCCGCCGCAACCTCTTCAGTACTACGGTATTGTGCACGGTATTCACTTTCGCTCCTCTTTCCAGAAATTCCATGATCGAAAAAGAGCATCATTACCTTCCATTTTAGCAATTAGTCGGCACTTATTCATGCACTGTGCCGTCACGCACGGTGGACTACGTTGTCCAATATATTACCTTCCTTGTTATAGATCAAATTTTGCCAGGATTCACCGACATATCTATACACTCACGTTTGCTCGGTTTTTAAATGAATAAACATTAAATACAAAATGTGATGGAGACCACATTTCTATTCCTATTCCTTATTCCTTATTTTCGCTCTGAACCTACTTTGACTTCAATCTTCCTGTCTACAGTCCTTAAATAGCTCTAATATGGTCTTGCAAAATATCTATATTTATTCGCGTGCCTCGTAGTTTCCCAAGCTTTACTTTATCAAGTACTCTTTGGTGGTCTATGGTCTATGAAGTGCGTATTACTCTCTGTACTTCTGTATAAGTTGTTTTGCGAAAAATCAAACTGTTCCAGACTGCCACTCGAAGCCGAGGCCGAGGCCGTTAACGTGGAGACTCGTGCGCGTAAAGGTTTAGGGTTCGACTTGCCGACTGAGATTTTTTCAAGCTTTTCCTCAATCCTTATCAATGGCAAATACCGTGGAGGTACCCTAAACTCATGCCTGAACTCATGCTTCCTTCCTTGAAAAAACTTTTTCCCCAACTTCTCATTTCCTCTCATGTATCATTAATGTTCACCGCCTGTGATGTCTCAATAGTAAAACGGGCGTTAAACACTATTAAAAAAGACGGTTCCAGATCTACCTTTCCCAATACGATGTTGCTACAAGGGTAAAACCAATGGTTTTAACATTCTCTGAAGCAACATTATATGAATTAAGATAAATAATTTTTTAGACATGAAGTACTTTCCATTAGCAAGAATGTCGGTCCTGATTATCTAGTGGTAACCATACTTGTGTCCTAAACCCAAGATCGCGGGTTCGATCCCGGCCAGAGTCGATGGCATTTTTCCGCGCTTTAAAAATCCTAAGTATGGCTTCCTTCGGAAGTGAAGTAAAGTCATGGGTTCGGTGTCGTAGATTTACGACACGAAAAAGAACCGCAAGCGTTGAAAAAGAGGCCTCTGAGCAAAATTTGTCGGCCGTTTCACGCCCTGAATTAAATGGAACGGTAATGACCTGAGATGTTCAAGAGCGTCCGTACATAAACTAAATAAAAAATCATTAGCAAGATAATGAAATATGGCTTACAAATATATTTGAAAATTTTATTTACAATGATTCTTTAGTTACTTCTGAGTTACTGTGTAAATTTATTACATATAATACATGTTTAAATATTATTGCATATATTAAAATTATAGCTAAATCAACTAGCAGAATACTGAATACAATTGAAACGGAACTAAGAGAAGAAATGTGTAATTTTCTGAATCTAAATTATATTCGGACTGTGTTTATGTACCACAGCAAGTAATCCAAAAGGAAAGAAAATTCAATTTATCGATATCAATGTTCATTGACTACGAGAAAGCTTTCGATAGCGTTCAGTGTAATAATTTGGGAGATACTTCTTCAAACGTTTAATAAAGTTAATTCAAAGCCTCTATAGTAATACAAAAATAAAAATTAACATTAGAAAGAGGGCAAGTAAAAACGCGAAGGTCAATCAAGGTTTCAAACTGGGCTGCCCGTTATGGCCAGTTTTATTTAATATTTCTATTGACGCAGCTTTACTAAAATGGACTTATAATAAACAATTAATTCTTGAATACTATGGTGTTTGCTAACGATCAAATAATGTTTGCTGAAATAGAAAATTACTTACAGGTTTAGCTCACATATATGAAGCAATATAATCTTGCAATTTCTAGCAAAAAAAAAAAAAAAAAAATTAAAACTAGGACAAGACAATGCTAGATGCAAAATCGTAATTAATAAACAAACTATAGATCGAGTGTCTTTTGTTAAGTACTTCGGCTGTAATGTCACCGGTTTAAAATATCCACATATTGATATTAAGTTTAAAAAATTTCAGAAGTGTGTGCAACGATCGCAAAGACAACAAAAATGAAACATTGCCCGAAACACAGATACAAGTATAGAAATACTAGCTGTCCCATTTCTGACTAATGGGGGTATCAGAACTGACCACAAAAACGAAAAATTAAGAGAAAAGTAGAAAGCAATGAAATGAAATTTCTCTGGAGTATTACCGGTCTCCCACTATTAGACAGGCATAAATTACAAGTTTCAACCTCTGTGAACACATATAACAACAAAATCAGGAAATGTATAAACTTATGCAACTAAGTGAAAATCACACACTTCCACAAATACAATCCTACTGGTAAAATGTTTAGAGACTAAGAATTTACTGGATATATGCTGACGTCGCTCATTGGAATGGGAACAGGTGATAAGGCTTAAACCTTTTTGATGATTATTTGTGTTTACCGTTATTCCACAATGTTCTATTCTTTTACGTCACGTTTCCTCCTCTCAGAATTTATTGTAGAGTGTTGCCATATCTCGTCTTTAATCTTTGCATACTACCAACCGAAAGCTGCAGCACCTGAAGCACCTAAATGGGATGCCTAATCTGAAATTCCATGTCCTTCGAGCTGAATAATCCTAAATCGTATATAAATTCCCGATTATTTTAAAAATTGCATTTTATTACATTTCTTTAAACGCTTGTACGTTGTTTGCTTTACTTGTAAACTACAGACAGCTGCCTCAAGAGCACTGTGATTCGTTAATTTCAAAATATTGTGACTTTCCCTCTAATTGGCTAGTTGAGACTGCACTTTCATTGTGGCGTCTCAAGAATTCTGCTGATTTCAAAACTTTGCGGGTTGTTCTATAATTGACAAGTTCACACTAATATTATAGCATGGTCTTCTAAGAATTTGGCTACAAGTGATTTGCTCATTTCAAAAATCGCAAAGGCACCGTGCTGTTGGGTTGCTATAGGAGGAATATTGTCAATGCAACCACATTTGGTTAAAACTAACTCTTCTTTAGCCACAAAATATCTTTAGCTATGAATAGAAAATACATTGTTTAGATTAGTCATACTCGAAAGTCTCTAGTCACTAAAATGAAAGATTTTATCATTGTTAAAGAAGAATATTAACCATTTTAAGTCTAGTGGTGATAACTTTTAGTTTGAAAATGTTGCTAAGAAAATATGAGTAATCATTTCAGCTTTCGTGAATGTGGGAAGGAGTTTCTGTGACCATGTTTGTGATAGTGTGAATTTTCAGTATTTAACTATCTTAGCTGTTCAATAATGAGTTTGTTCAGTGGTTCAGTATTAAAAAAGAAAAGACACAATGCAGTGATCCTGAACATGTTAGTGATAGTACCAAATGCACAAATATTCCCCGAACATTCGAAAAAGGTATCAAATCTTGAAAGACGGAACTCACAAAATGTCAGTATAAATATTACAACGCGAAGATTTCCCAGAAATTTGGACATAAGCTCAATATAATTACTTCAAGAAAGAGAGCACCTATTTGGTTGAAAGAAATAATAAAATTGGTTGTCTTTCATGTGCTAAAGTTAGTAATATTGGTTTAGGTCCATCCCAAGGTACAGTTTTAAAAGTAGCGAAAGAGAAGATTTATGGCGAAGTAAGTGCTTTTGAAAACAAAGAACAAACATTAAAATTATTGCGGAAAAAGATACATGAACATAAAAGAACACATTCACACAAAAGCAAAGCAGATTAAAAGTGATGCAAATTAGAATCTTTTAGAAACTGAAGTAAACTAAATGAATATGGTGCGTAATGAACCAGCTTTTAAGAGTTTTTAAATCAGCTTATAAAATAGGAAAATCGATACACCATTCTGATTTTACAATATATATTGAAGCTCAGCAGTTGAATATATTAGACGTGAGTAGAATTTTGCACTCTAAATTTAATTATCATCTCGAAAAAATAAAGTTAAGTAATTAATATTTTATTTGTCTACATGTACATATCTGCAGTACTTATACACATTGAAATCCACGCGCCACAATACCGTAGCACGCCGTTAGAGAAGCCAAAACAAAATGATGCAACTCAATGATAAATTGGAGTATCGTGCGGTAATTCGTTTTCTGCATTTGAAGGGGGACAACGCTGCAACAATCCATATTGCGTTGCTGGAAGTGTACGGCAACAATGCAACATCACATTGCACAGTGGTTAGGTGGCGCAGGCGCTTTCAGTGTAATTAAACAAGTCTGAATGCCGAAGAACGAAATGAAAGGCCATCTCTCTGTGAAGAACGGGGAATCGCAAGAGAAGTGGGGGCCCTGGTGCTCGAAAACCCGTGTATCATAATCGTGGTGATAGTGGAAAAAGTGAAAATCAGTCATTCATCAGTATTCAACACTTGCACGACAATTTGAACATGACAAATTTCGCCGTTCCCTGGTTTCCGCGACTGCTCACACCCATTCAAAAAGCCCGCCGAACCTACGTAGCAGCTCAAAAGTTGCAGCTGTGTCAGCCCAACCAAGATGACCTCTTTAGCCGCCTAATCACCATGGAGGTTGCTGCGTGTATCACTATGACCCCTGGACAAAGAAGCAAACCAAGCAGTGGAAACGCGTGGATTCACCACCGCCGAAAAAGGGAAAGACCAACCATCATTGGGCAAGGTAACGCTGAGAGTTTTTTGGGACTGCCATGGTTAGGTGCTAACAGATTATGCTCTAAGAGGCAAACCATCACAGGAGCATACTACTGAAATATCTGACGAGGTTACGGGAGACTGTCAACACGAAGTGTCGCGGGAAGCTGTCAAAGGGGTCTTTTTGCTTCACGATAACGCCGCAGCTCATTCTGCACAGAACACAGTCATACTTGCTGCTTCTTTGGACTGTCAAATGTTTCCTCATCCCACGCATTCTCCTGACATGACACCCAATGACTTCTTCCCCTTTCCTTGGATAAAGAAATCATTACGTGGCAGGCGTTTCCAGTATGAAAACGAGGTGATTTTCTAGGTGGAACGTTCCCTGAATAGCCAAATGCAGACTTCTACGACCAAAGTCTCCGCCAAGTCATTCATTATTGGAAAAAATATGTTGTTTTGCAGGCTGAATATGTAGGGAAGGACTAGTGCCACCACCAGTCTCATGGTCACAGCTTGATTTTTTCGAGGTAACAATTAAAAGTTTATGACAACCCCTCTTATAAGTCTACGATATAAGAAATGAAGTACCTCAACCATTTTCATGTTTTTTCTTTGAAACTGTATTCTGTATGCTGTATTTCCTAAAAAAATATCAGATGTAGCTCCAAAACGGAGAGCTGAACTGAATAAAAGTTTTTTGGGCTACCTCTAACACCAGGGCAGTTAAATCAGTCCGTGAAAAAGTGCTTATAAAGCATTTCGCTAGTCTTCGAAGACATAATAGAACCTATTTTGGCCAGGTTCTTTAGAATTGTCTCTACAGCCTTTGTCAGTGGAAAATGCGTCCCAAAAGGGGTTTCTTCTACTAAAAGAAAAAGGGAAATGTCACAAGGGGATAAATCAATAACAATCAAAAGGGTAAGGGACATACTTCAGGTAGACATTGCAGAATTTTAGAGCAACATAATTTCCGTAGCGAGGCTCCTCCATTTTACTGTAGGCGGTACAGAACATGTCCCAACTTACAAACGTTCACAGGTGGAAACCAGAAGTGGCAATAATAAAACTTGTAGTACGTGTGTATTTTGCATTAAGTGAAAAAAAAAAAAACAGTTTAAGTTAATTTTTTGCGCGAGAAATCAAGTCTGTAAAAAAATTATGATCTTTATTGAATAGTTCTTGTATTATTTAGAGGGCGTCAGTCTGAATAAGCATTCTCTGCTGCAAAACAGAGGCAACGAGCCTTTTTAAGACACTTAAAATAAATGTTGGTTACTTTTACATAAGCCTTGCAGAAATCTCAAACAGTGGTTAATTTTTTTCAGTAATTTGCAACCATCTCGCAGTCTAAGGTTGGTCATGTGGAAATGGAAGAGAGACAAGAAAAAGAGATACATTGAATGATCCGGTTATTTTTAACTCAAAACACTTGCCTCCTGAAATAGATATAACCTGTGGGGATGCAAGCATCTACAACTTGTGTGAACATCTCCATCTTAATGACAAGTCAAAGCATATTCAGGCCTTCAGGGATACCAATGTAAACTACCAGAACTTTGTAGTTTGGTGCAAATCGTAGATTCTGTTCTAGTTTCTACTTCAGAGTGTGAAAGAGCATCTAGTTTAATGAACGATATCTGCGCTTTAAAAAAAACGGTATTCTGCTAGAAAGAATTGCTAGACTCTTGTTTCTAAAATGTGCTGGGCCAACAGTGTCAGCATTTAATTTCTTGCCTTACGTGCAATCTGGAAAAAGGTCTACATGTCGGAGAAAAAACCCCATACAAGCCCATCTGGAACCTCCTTTGACGTAATGGTAAGTAATTTCAACAGTACCCCCTAACATTATTTCCATCTACAGCACCACTTAAAGCAGGCCTTCCGGCAGTGCCAATTTTCAAATCTGAAAAGAATTACCGAATAGTCACATTAATTTGTAAAACACATTCAAGATTGTAACTGCCTCTAAAAGGTCATGCAACAAATTCAAAAGATGAAAATTACATCCGTTGGTAAAAATAGTGTGTATATATGCAGTACCATAATTATCATCACTTAAAAACTTCTTTGCATTTATTGTAAAGAAATGAAGGAAAACATATTTTAGGTAAGAGAAAATAGCGTATTTTAAATGATGCTGTCGTCAGCTGGATCTGATTGCCCTCAAATCAATAACACTTCCCTTTCCTCTTTCCCGAAACCAGACTTTCATTTTTTTTTTTTTTTTTTTTTTTTTTTTGGTCTTTCTCTCTTGCGTTATTCCTCTCTCTTTCAAGCAACCACAAGTGATGAGGGTTTCAAGGTGGAGAGAATTAATGAATGCCGTCCGAGACAGAAGGCTCAAAGGCATAGTGTTCCCCTCCTGTTAACTAACGACGGACCTGGCGCGAAGTTCGAAGGCTATTGTTATTTTTCCAACAAACAATACATTATTATTTAATCAGTGAATCCTGAAGATGAGTTCAGCACAGGTTACTGCACTTTTCCATGAAAATTGACAAGCACGGATTTGATGCCAAGTATTTCATGTAAAAGGAACCAACTTTGATTCAAAATGGAATAATAAACAGAGCGGAGCCAAACTCAACGAGATAAGTTGTAGAGGAGCATTAAAGCGAAAGTAAAACTAAACTAAAGCACACAGAGGAAGTGAAAAACGGAAGCAACACTTCTACCTGTAACACCGCCTACTTAAGAACACAGTTTTATACATTTTTTTAGGAAGCATTAAGTCCTGCCCCAGTGCAATGTCATTCTCTGGATAGAATTCTATCCCAGTTGTATACACAAATGCAGTAATAATTAGTTAATAGCTTCATTTTCTTCATTCGAGGCAGCAGCAACATCACACACGCCTCAACTTCAGTTCATTTCCAATACCTCTTCTCTTATTGTCTGTCCTGTACTTACTATTTTTGGCAATCATTTTTTTTTATTTATTCTGAAATTCTTCTTATTTTATTGACACTTCTATCTTATTTGTCATTATAAATATGTCAGTCAAATGCCAAATTTCTGTATTTCTAAATTACTCTTTGTTGAACGTAAGAGCTTCATTGCAGGCTCCAACAGGTTTGTACAAGCGTTCATACTGCTCAAAATTCATTAAATAGAATAAGTGAGGTGTTCGATAATGAGTAATTAGTTTTGATTTGTGCATCTCGCGCTTTCCTGATTTAACGACTCGTGATTTTTATATATGGAATAGTTTGAAAGTCAAAAAACTTTCGCACGAATTCTCACACAGGAAAGAAACTGCAGGCCAATATTGAACATGAAATAAGCAAAATTTAAGCTGATGAGGTAGACGACAACATATTATCGCTTTATGAAGCTCGTATAGTAGCGGAAGGAGGGCACTTTTAACATCTACTCTGAACTATTTGTGCTTTCGACGTTGTAGGGAGCAGTTTACCGGCTGATGCTTGATCTGTCGCCCCGGAGCCAGACTCCGTGCTACTTCCTCTATAAATATTAATGACTCTGTACGTATACGCTACTTTCCAAAGGCATGTCCTGTAAAAGAAAGCAGCAAACATACCGGAAGAGAACGCATATAGGATATGTGGCGTCCATTTGACTGTGATTAAATTTAGCTTTAAATGATGCGATTTCTGCACATTCACCTGGAGTTGCAGTCATATTATTGTATGAAATAAAGGGCTCTATGTCTTTACAATGTCAAAAATGTAATGATTTACAGAGAATTTATATCACATGTGTAGGTTAAGGCATGGGCAAAGTTGCCTTCATATAATTGTTTATTGTTAATTATATACTATGGAGGAAGTGGTTGAATAAAGTACCTGCTGTAGTCAGTGATGGACAAACTTCAGAATACATCCCTCAACGGATTATCATGTCTCGCTACTAGCAAGATCGACCTCACTCCTCGGACCATAATGCGAGTCTCTATAGTACACAACATGGCGGCGATCCATCCCCAAAAATGTTGCTGCTATTAAACACATGTGTTTGCTATTTTGTTCGTTCTTACTACGTGTTTTATTACAGTGATTTATAGAGAAGTAAATCAACAGAAGTGTATTAGTTATTTGTTATAATTAAGTTAATATCCATTTAATGAAACTGCACCAGGAACTTGTGTAAGAAAGTGTTTAATACTTAATGGGTCACTCTTGTTGTGTGCCCCATTGTACCTCTGATTATGTCAGTGTAACACGTACTGCCACATTTAAATTCCCTAAAGAAGCAGCCATTAAAAGAAAAGTGGATAACGAGTATACACAGTGCAATATTTAACTGAATGGTAAAACTGCAATAGTATTAAACATTTCGAACCAGTATTTGTAGTTAGAGAGGAAACCTCCCTTGTGTAAAGTGATTAACCAAATAGTTTTCCTATAAAATTTCCAGAAGTACGTAACTATTGATGCTTATCTCACAAATCCCCCTAATCTACTATCATATGCAACATGAGGCTTAGCAGTGAAAGGAAAATATAGTTTTAAGGTGTACAGTAATTCGGAAATTAGTGTATTGTAAAGGTTTGCGCTTGCCTGTGGAGAAGTTCAGTTAGATCTTGGTGTGCAATGGAAGTAAGGAGTTAAAATGAGACAATAATAATAATAATAATAATAATAATAATAATAATAATAATAATAATAACACCTCACTCATTGATAGAGTGACTTCAATAATAAACGTTGACAAGGTAAGTTTGCCACTAGATTATGATTTGGATATAGTTAAGCATGTAAGAAAGTGATAGATAAGTTAGATAAAACTGAAAAGCTGCATAAAGTGTAAGAAATTGTAACAAGCTGGTGTAGATATGATCCTTGATTCTGACAGAGATCTTACTTTTGGGAATTAAATAGAGGTGGACTGAAGTACCCTTCTGGCTTCATAAGTTTGTGGTGTGAAATGTATCAACTTATTCAAGTGTTGGGTATTCAGCTTATTAACAACCATGTGACTATTATGAATTATGAATGCATTCGTGCTATGCATTTAATATACATAATAAGGAAATGTGTTAGTGTTATCTAACGTAGTTTAACAACTGTACAAAAATGTTATAAGATAAAAATGTAACTTAGTTTTTGGCAAACAAATTGAAAATGAGAGAGCCAAAGAAAAGATACAGATGAACTTGGAGTGAAAGTCAAGGAATGTAAAGAGCTTGTTACGTTTTCTTTTTCCAGTAGTTTGGTTAAAATTATTTGTTCAAGTTGTAGAGAACTTTGTAATTATATATAATTGGCTAACCAATTTGTATGACTTTGGTATTTACATTTAATTAACTTAAGTTGACATATTATTTTGTCTGTGAAACCCGGAATAATAGGTTTTGTTTTAGTATTTTGTAAAGCAAATTGTGTTACTTATAACTTGTAGAGTCATAGTTTTAAATACATGTAAACAAAATATGAGATATTCATAAGTGGCGGAAAAAGTATACACACATGCACGTACTTAGTTTGTACATAATCACGTAATATTTCGGATAACTGGTTATTCCTCTCCACACACTGGCCCTTTTCTTAAGAAGGATACATAGTTATCCGAAATTTTTAATTTTTGTGGCTCTCAACGTTTCTTTTTTACTACATCTGTACATTCAATTCTTCTTAATTAGTTATATAATGTACAAAGATTTTCATTTTGCATTATAAATAAATATATATACTTTAATTATGCCAAAATACAAACAATCCGTTTTTTGAGTCTAAAGTAACTGTCATTGGTGACGATTTTCAATTAACTCAAATATAAAGTATTTGTTTGCTTCTGCAATTTAGTTCCGTTTTATTATTTTGCATTTGAAAAGTAGAGTGTATATTTACTCAAACTTTTAAACAGTCCGATTTTTAAATATATGCTAACAGCGTCATGTTTCTAATTACAGTTGCTTAGCTCTGTGATATTCGGCAATGTTTGCTTGCTATGAAATGCTCCACATGAACTGCTTTCAGCAACAGTAATCTGGTGCTAAGTTAACGTATTTCCTATTTGCTGGAGCATAGTTCCGCTGCATCTAAATCTCCTCTGGTGTAGCTTAGCAGCTCCCCAACATGTACACCGTTCTGTAAATGTAAAGCTCAGTGTCACGGCATAAACTAATTATATTAATATTCTCTTGCTGATATCCCAGTATTTAATGCATCTTTTTTATTTTAATGGCAAGCCGCAGCAGTTCTCCGAGGAAATGTTTCAAAAATAACCTACTCCCTTCTGATCATCAATCACAAGTAATATGCATGTTATTGACAACAGAAGCTCTACCTCCGGTATAAAAAGATGATTAATGAATATTTATAGAAATGTACAGCACTAAATAACAAAATGAGAACTAGAAAATTTAAGAAATCTAACAGCGATATACAGAAAGTGTGAAATTACTAAGCCAAAAGAGGTAGCTGAGGTGTCACAGTATTCCAAAAAGTCAATGTCAAGTGATTTATAGTTTGAACTTATTTGGCATTGTTTACGTTACTCGTGATTTTTAGGTATATCGTGTAAACACTGAACACTGAAACCAAAAGTATTAATCAGAAAAAATGTATCATTTAGATTATCACTGTAATTTATTTGGAAACCAAAAACCAAACTGCTACAAACAAGTGAGGAAAAAATACGTACAAATATTTACAAATAGAAAAGGGATAAAAAATAGAGTAAATAGTCTCGGACGCTTCGTTATGGTGCTGCGGCCGTTAAATCCAAAGATATAAATATGTTAATGGAGGATCAGGAGGTCTGAAAAAGCAATAACTTACATTAAACAAATAATTAACTTTGTCAAATACATGGTTAATATTAATTAATTGATATTCAAGTACAGTAATAATTCATAAAGTTACCTTCTGTAGTTCTCAAGAATACCTGTACATTGACAATGAGCAACAGGGTCTAAATTGAGGTGCAGCCTGGTTATGTCTGCGCCTCCGCCATTGATTGGCTATGAATACACGTCACACTGCAACGTAGTTATGACGTTGATCCCTATCGATGCCGGTAGCCCTATATTGAAGCATCTGATACCATTCTTTTCCAATCTCAAAATACTTAAAGCTCCCTCTTAATCGCAAACTCTTTGTATATGTTTTTTTTTTTCCTGCACTCTCTTCTGTTTGCAAAAGCTGTAACCATCCAGGATGAATATTACAGAGAAATGCTAACAAGAAAAGCATTTATTTTTATTATTGAATATCTAGAAGGAGCAGTCTTATTTTCCAAATGGTATATCTTTAAAACATTAGACATTAAATAACTAAACCAATCATTATTTTAGCGTATTAAAAAGATGGATAACAAAGTGTTGAAAATATTTGAAACAGCATTTTCTTTGATAAATTTGTGTCATAGTACATGTGAAGGATGTGTTGAAACTTCTAGGATGAGTTGTGTGTTTCTGGGTGATTTCTCTTAAGGGCTTGTTTAAGGCAGTCAAAAACTAAGTGATGAACTGTTTGTGCAGGATGTACTTAGACACATGAAGATTCCAGTGAAGCATTTATTCTGTAGCGTTCAAAGTATGACCTTAATTTCCTGTGTCCTGTCAAATTGCTATTTATATAACATGCAATTATTATAATCCATCTCTCAATAGTGCATTCGTAATTTTCTCCTTGTCTATGGTATTGTTTAATTTTATTTTTTCTTTCCAACATTTTCCCTAATTTTTATCCTTTTCACGTGTTCTAGTTTATTTTGGTCTTTCTCCCTCCTTCCTGACGATATTCGTTCCGCTTTTTGTCATTCGCTGTGTCCTCTTTGTTTCCATATGATGCTTCATCTTAATAAGTTCAACGTTAACTTTGTTATATTTTTCAATGATTTAACTAGAATGCACATAAATTTCAGATCTTTACCACATGTCTACACATCTATCTCTGTATAAATCAGTTTTATTGCATTGGTATAGGAGAATAACAATCAAGTTGTATTTAGAAAAAAAATGTGCATTTGAAGATTGAAACAATTGCTAGAAAAACTACCTATCTCCAAATTAAAATAAAATTGGGAGAGGGAACGTATAAAAAATGGAATACCATTTTTTTACTTTAATTATTACCTATTTGTATTACTTCGGTGTGCAAAATCAAAGAAATGTGATAATCATTAGCACTTCGATAATATTTGTAGAGCTCAGTGATATGCAGATTCTAATGAGCTCATCTTTATGCAGGATCGCCACGAGTGGCCGAGGTCGTTAAGGCGCGGACTCGTGAGCGCGATATCTAGGGTTCGAATCCCGTCAGTACCGTCCTCCCTGACTGAGGTTTTTTCCAGTTTTTCCCCAGTCCTCATAAATGGCAAGTACCGGAGAGGTTCCCTAAACGTCGGCCTGGAAAGTTTCCTTACTTAAAAAAAGAATCCTTTCCCAATATTTCATTTCATCTCATGTATCATCAGTGTCCACTGCCTGTGGTGCCTCAGTAGTAAAAACGGCGTTAAACACCATTAAAAATATTTATGCAGGGAGCGAATATTTTATTTATATCTAAATAACTTTATTTATAGTTATGTTTAATTAAATAAATATAAAATAAATTATTTGAATTATTACAACCGGTTTGTTAGTTTCCATAAGACCCCGACATGGCTGTCCTAGATACATTAGATTATCTTTTTGGAAGTGAGCAAGAGTCATGTGGTGAAAGAGCATTTCTTTTTATACTAGCTGGTCACAAAGCATCTCCACAGGTTTGGTGTACAGATTAATTATGACTTTTTCCTTGACTTATTAAGCTCGTAGGTACTTCCATCTCTCAACAGTTTTCTTTGCAAACCTGTCCTTTTGCTTGAAATGCCATCTATAAACAGATGATGAAATTGCCCCTTAATGTGCACTATAAGTTTTAAAATGGAAACGTACTATTTCAATTCTAATAGCTTCATAATAATGCGCATATTTCATCAGGACATTTATTTCAGTTGTTTCGTCATATGAAGCCACACGTTTTCCAGCTGAAAACATTTTATATTAAAGGAGAACATCGACAATAATATTTTTCACCTTTGAGTTGTGAGGAGTTTTAAGACTGTTCTGAAAACTCACACAAATTACTACCTTATAACAGCTCTTTGGTCCCAAAAGTTTAAAATTTTAAAAATGTACAATACACTTTCTTAAGCAATTAATGTTAACCGTAAACTTTTATTTCTTTTTATTCAAAATGTGCTGCGTGTTTCTTGTTGATAAATTGCAAGATATTTAATGGTGTCTACACTGAGGTTATACCGTAATACTCTACGTGTCAGTTTTGAGACACTCAAAACGTAGAAATTACAACCGGAATAAATGAATTTAAGGTGTTTCTTCGTATATAGCTAGTATATCTTTCAAATACTGGGTCATCCACTCATCAACACGGCGTATCGGCAGAGCATCCAAGAGTCGATGGTTGAAACACCATAGTGACAATCTATAAATTCTAATGCACAAAAAATATTATACACTCACTCACGTGAAGCATGAACTGCCTACCTTCATGTGAAGCATGAACTGCCTACATTCATGTTCAACACTGTTATGCTTAATTAATTAATGTTCTTAACTATCTTTGAGAAATTAAATTGATCTCTTGATGGATGTTATAGTATAGTTCGTTTAAAGCAGCGATGACCAACTCCCAGCCATATTAGAAGTTTGCAATCCACATCACTTCATTTCTAAGTGACGGGCAGCAATTCACAGTCGTTATAAACACAACGCCATCGATCATTAATGCACTATAATCCTTCGGTGCTGTGCTTTTTACTTTGCATGCGGGCATAATACAAGACGGATTTGGCTCCTGGCCATCCCTGGTATAATGCTTGTGGATAATACTAATTTATGAGTCACGTTCCGAATTTGATTTCATCAATTGGAAATTTCTCTTTAAATAATATCCTGGTAGTACGAGTGACTCGATACTGACATAGACACACTCATTGTGCAATACTATAAAGTAATTAGACTTTGCATTTGCTATTTGGAAGTCTTATCATATTTTACTCTTGGATTAATCATGTACTGTTTTCTCTCACAGTTCAAATGACACTGAGCGACACGAGAATAAAGGCCAACGTAGCAATTCGGTAAATTTTACCCGCCCGTCTTGCTCGTATAGCCCGGCTGGCCATGAGCGATAACTCAGTCAAATGATAATTGGAAGATTTAATATTAAGACCTATAGTTGATATAGCTTTTTTCTCTCAATATCTGCAATGAGTTTTGCCATACCTTAGTGGTTGTATTTTCATATGTCAAATCTCTGACTTTGCAACGAAAAAATACCTCGATGGATGGTTCACTGTAGTGTATTTCTTTTGTCTTCTGCTATATAAATATAACAAAAAATATGCTACGGCTATTATTGAACTCTTCCATGGTCTTTGTCTAACGAGATTTACTCTAATTAATTATAATAGATTAAACGCACTGCACATTAAAGAAAGCTATTAGATGTTTCATTTCCTGGTGAATGTCCATCTCTGAATAAATACTTAAGGAAATGCAAAAATTGACATTGATCACTTTTTGGTGGACATTGGTCATTATCCGGGGTAATCTTAAATTATTTTATGTGTCATATTTATAGTAACAGCCTTCATATAACCGTAACTTTAAATAAAATGTTTATAAATGATTTTCATTTAAATGATTCCTTCTTAACCAATAAAATATTAATTAAAATTGAATAGTTTATTTTTCATTAAGCAATAATTACATTATTAATATCTAATAGATGACTTCAAAAATGTGTAAAGCAATATAATTAGGTATTTAAATAATTGATTATTGCAGTTTCAAAAAAACATTTGATTATATCCTATATAGTGTATATAACGTTTATTTAACAATAGGAAACCATCCGTTTTACGAGTATAGTTCTGATTAACTCCACGTTGGAAGAGAGTGTTTGCTTTCATCTTAATAATGTGCTTTTATTTATATCTATAGCAAATTCTCCATCAGGAGATAAAATAATGGAAGTATCTTCAACTAGGTGTAACTGGAAATGACGTACAATTTATCAAGATTGCTTCTCTGTGAAAAAGCGGGAAGAATTCGCGCGTTTTCCAGAACAGTTCCCTCCTTGTGGTATTGACTGCCGTTACTGACACACAGTAGGACTGTCATACATCATTTCTCCTGCAACGTGCACTCCCACCACAAATATAGATTACTGGCGGAAAACAGTGCTAAGATCCGCCATAATGCCTTTTACTGTTATCATTTTGTGAATAATTCTGAAGGCTGATTGAAAAAAATAATGCTTGCAGACACATTTCTCACAGGTGTCGTAGTTGCGTTTATGTCAATAAAAGCAAATAACTTTAGGGTTATCAAAGAAAGAAACCAACAGCTAAAGTCATGCAAAGGGAAGAATGCGCCAATGTCCAGTAAAGAATAATGACAGAATATATAATAAAAATTAAACTATTATTGCACTTACGCGGTGAAAAGTATAACGGTTAGGTTGTTGAGGCACAAAAATAAGGATAATGATAAAAGTCAGACATTTTTATAGATTGCATTTTGCCCCTTTGCCACTTTATGTGTGTGCAGCATATTTTCTTATTTTAATAAGTATATTTCGTTAAAACATTAATTCTGTACTTTATAAAAAACAATGGATTTTTACAAAATAAATAGAAAAAAATATTTGCACTGAACTTATTTATTCACTTAAATGATAATATAAATTAGGCAATGTTGTTTGAATGTGTGTGTCAAGTATTTTGTTATTTATATTGCAAACAAATACAACAGAAGAAAGAAAATAATTATGTTTAAGCTTATAAGAGTGATTTTCGAACTAGAGCACAATGGATACAATATTTATTGTTAAAGTATTTGTATACTTGTATACTTAATCTAGTAAATGCACAAAAATGTTGAAATTGCTATCTTTACTAAAATTGGATATACTCAAAATGCCTTCAAAAGAATAAAATGTGCCAAACTAATGCTGTTCTTTAAAGATACCTTCCCTGCTCTGTCTGTACCTTATTCCTGCACTATTTTGAGAAACTGGAGATAACTTGGGAATTAATACTGGATGTTACCGGAATTATTAGAATGCCCTACGAATGCAACTTAGAAGAAACGATGAAAAGTCCCTCCCCCTCCCAAAACAACTATAACAGAATGACTGCACATTTAACACAAAACTCGGTTCCGATTTCATTAATTTTGCCTGCCAAACCAAACCAAACAATCTCTCTCTTAAGCCCCAAAGTGTTGTTGGAGTTCCTAAACCATTCTGAACGACTTAGTGTACACAAAGTTGACCATTCTAAATACATTAAACTTTATTCGTTCGTAAGGAAGTTTATTTTCTCTCTGTTTCTCTCTCATGCTAAGCGTAAAAGTTTTCTGACGAAACTTAAAATTAATTAATTCAACCTTGCGATCGTTATGAATAAGGGAAAAGTACCCCTAAAGTTTGCGTCGAGATCAGAAATCGACATCAGAAGCATTACTGCGAGCGAGGAACTAATGATTAAGCTTACCTGGATTACGTTACGCGACGTTTACTTTATCAAAGAGAAATATCTGCAGTAAATGCCTTTGACAAGTTAAAGTATATTAATGGTAATAGAAGCCAGATGTTCTCTTATTATTTTAATTTGTAAGCGTTTAATGTCAGAAACTATCTTAAAAGTTCAGTATAACTATCAGATCATCCATTTATCTGATGACCGAAAAGGCGGCAGCAGCTACATCGGCCCATAAGTCATCGGTCACGACCGCCGGACTAAGAGTCGGGGCAGGGGGGTGGGGCAGCACAGCTCATTTTCTTCTTAATTCTCTTTGTGAAATTAAATTCATCTCTTGAAGAACGTTATCTTATAGTTCGCCTGCCTATATATACTACTAATTTATGAATTGTATTACTCAATCCCCTGGGAATTGTTATTCATATAATCTCTTAGTTGCATGAGTGGATTCGGTACGGGCATGCCAACCATACGTAAACCTTCACTGTGGAACAAAATAAACTAATTAGGCTTAGTATTTAACATTTATTGTTCTTAGCGGATTTACTCTAGAATTAGGCACGTTGCTTCCTTCTCTTTCAAACGATATTGGCTGAATAGCGTGGGACTCGAGGCCAACGTAGTTCGGTAAACCCGCCAGCCTCTACTCATGTAGTCCAACTGGCCTTTGCTGATGCAGTCATCCGCCGCCGCGTAGTCACCGAATATCTGGATGACCCAATAGTTCAAGGGCATGTAAATTATTTTTATACCGTGTATATAAAATGTTTTCAGCAGGAATAACGTTCTGAAAATTAAGAGGTAATTGGTATACAATCCTCCATATCTAGTGTTCCAATGCTTATAAGTTATTTGTATAAAACGGTAAAGGTATATTTTTAGATCACAAAATTATAAGATTTTTGTTGCCTTAGTTATATTAAACTAAGATGATTTCTATGCTCGTTATTACAAATAGCATACATAGGAAGTTCAGAAAATTTATCTTCTGAAAAAGGAAATGTTTGATTTATTAATAGCCTCCCGGTGCATAAGAATAAAAACTCGTGCGGAAACGGGAAGTGTGTTTTGCTATAAGGCGGCCTGAGTAGAGTTCATATCAAAGCGTCTGCCTTTAAGCAAAAAACGAATATTTTTTAAACAAAGATTAATTTCCTTTATGTGTTATTAGAGTTTAATGACAGGAAAAGCCTACAGAGAAATGTAACGTTAAAAACGAGGGATGGGATTTTTTTAAACAGCCAATCAACATGTTAAGCTGACTGCATAAAAGTGGTAAAGTAGAAAACATATAACACTGCTGTGTTGCGACAAAGTATAAAACAGAAACGATGGCGTTAGTATACATTCAACTTCAAGTGCTTTCCTCTAAACTCTTGATTTAGTATATATAGGATATAGAACGCGAGTGTAACGTTGTCTGGTAACCTGGAGCTCTTTAAACGCACTATAGATAAAAAAGTTGAAAAACTTTCAAAGGCGGACTTTACCTATAATGCGTGATTCTCTACCCTATTCTCTGAGGCCCTCACTTGACTTTTATTAGAGTTTCATTCATTATCAAATGAAATGACGTAATCGGTTGTCTATCATATTGTCTGCTACCAAATATTTTTTGCACTGCTCTACGCTGTATTGAGGATATCTTCTAGCACAGTACAGCATCGAACGCAGTAAAAGCAATAGCAAAAGAAAGCTAAAATGAAGCAAAGTTATATAAATCGAATCTTACAAGAGGAACTGCACAAACGGAGTAGAAACCTTTATAAAGCACTGACACATTTATCAACTATGCAAACTCACGTGCAAAGTTGCTCTGCACAAAAGGAATGATAATACAGTTTAATTCTTAAAGGGTAAACTTGTTTACAAAAGGTTAGGAACCTGAGGAATGTGTGGTGATTCAAACTATCACAGTTAAGATATTTGAAGTGAAATGTGGTGATAAATATCAACTTATATAACACTAGTGAGTTTCTACTTTCTTCAAATATTTCTTGCGACTATAAACAACTTAGGACAAAACTGTGAGATTTTCAAAATCACCTCCAAGAAAAAAAAAAAACTCGCACTTCCATTATAAAAGTTTTTAATATATAAAAGAGACTTTTTTTCCTTTTAATAAAATACAAATATGAAAATTTGCTTTGATCCTGCAAGCGGAAGGTCTTGGAAAAGCGGAGTGGAAAGTACGATTTGTTTATCAGCGGAGCAAGCTGGGAAATTTCTTGCGCAAGCGCAGACTAGGTTTTATAATGTTTATCGATAATATGAGATCGGACTTAATCCTCTAGCTCTCCGCTGCACGATTTAACACTGTAGCTTCAAGAGTAAACACTGATGTGGATGAACAGGTTCTTTGCTAAAAATTTAAATCAGGTACTGCACCTTAAAGTATTAATATGGTAGACAAAATAAATTTCAAAATATGGCGCTAAAGAATAATTATGATTACTATAAATATAAATGTATTAACATTTACCTATTCACTTAGCAAATTTTAGCTAAAGAGGTTGTTAAATGAAGAAATTGAACTTGCTTTATGTACTTATATTCGATAGAGCAAATGGATTTGTTCTCACTTCTTATATATTTCATAATTAATTGCGAAATTAATATGAATGCATTGGATCATTCATTACTTGTCTCAAAAATAATGTGCAAAATTATAGGTTTATGGATATTTGTAAATAAGCTATTATTATGTGCATAGAACCATAGAAACTATCAATTTCCGTTGACAGATGATTGTGTGCTCCAACATTCGATATTTTTTCAAAGTTTAAATTTAGATATCAAAATAAAGCTTAGCTTGATAGACCTTCCCCGAGAAAGTATCCTGGATAATCTTCCATGGTGCTTTAGATACACCTTTTGGAAGTGCCACTTGAAGCATTTGCTTAGTGTTTTCATAGACTTAAGGACACTTGGTAGAGTCATAATTGCAACTATCATACTGAGCTTCAACAGAATACAGGCTATGTTCCCTGAAAAACTATACTGTATATCCTAATGAAAAAATTACTAATTATTTAGAAACCATTTCTAAATTATAAACTATTTTTTAAATTTAGACTAACATTAATTTTAATTGTTTAATAATTATTTTAATAAACCAAATTTTATAATGTTTAACAGTTTTGCTGCTTTAGGTGGACTTTATCAGTTTTAGCTTAACCAGATTTGGAAATAATTATTAAAACTTGTTCCTATATTTCTGGTAAAATAATATGTGAAATAATAACATACAATTTTGAGTAATCTTGGAGTTCACAAATTTTGGTAATAGCTCATAAATCTGGCTCAGGTGTGGCCTTATTTTAGAAATAATAAATTTCATTTTCATTATAAAACAAACTGTCCAGTTCCTCCCAATTTCAGTTTATTTCTCCAAGTTCAAAAATATTTATTATCATTTACATCCACGGAAAATTATTTCCGTGATGAAGATCCTATTCATTTTTGACAGTTAATTTGTACTTTTTGTAGAACATTTATTAGACCTAAACTTAAAAGCATCTATTTGTAGCATGATATATCAGCAATTATAAATGTTTCAGCGTGTTAAAAGGTACAGTTATGTATCATTGTGTCCTCACAAAGAAATATTTTGTTGTATCACATACCATTATGGTTTAAATAATATTATGTACATTTGACACAATTCCCTCTTATTTTATTATGTAAGTTCGACCCCTACAAGAAAAAACGGAAAGTAACTTTCCGCAGCCTTACTACGTGATTGTTCACCCAATCAGAACATTCCAAAGCATTCGTGTAGTTTATACATGCTTTGGTTACTAAATTACCTAATTTATTTCCCCTCTCTTTACCCCAAAGCAACACTCCACAAAGACGTCCCTTTAAACATACATAAAACTCATTTAAAATGTTAAAACAAGTATCTTTGAAAACTACGATCTATCTCTACAAGAATAAAATAGTGTTAAAACAAAACACAAGGATATTTAACAAAACTGAAGACTGGCACGTCCTATACAAACATCCTTGCCTGGTAAATGTTTCGCAGTGTTCCAAAAGTTGACAATATTTTAAAAAGGTGGTTTGATTTATAGCGAGATGTTAGGCCTACCTGTAACTCAGTATAACATTTGCAATTATCCTGATTTACAGTATTACTGTATACGTTGAAATACATTTTTAACGTCGTTAGTTTCACTTTTATACCCTTTGGAATGACGGCCACTTCCAGAAGGACTTGTTTCACATTTTCAAATATATAAGTTAGATTTATTAAATGAAAATCCTTTTAGACCATTAAATTATGAAAAAAGTGTGAGATAGCCGAAAACTGATTGACTAAATAACTGCTTTATATTGCATCCAATATAATTGAACAATACTGTACAATTAAAATAAACACCGATGAAAATTATATGCGAACCACTTGTAACATTTCACGGCGAATTAACCGATGCAAAACTGGCTCTAACAGCCTGTTCACATTTTAATCGGGATAATACTAAGCTTTCCATATAACGAAATAGGAATGGCAACTACATACAAAAGGTTGACAAAGGAAAGTTAAACAATAGTTTAAGTTCGTACTTATACAACCTATTGCATTTTACTCCACCTAAGTAAAGTAAATAAACAAATACCAAGAAATATACATAATGCAGTGCTGTATTCCATAGTCATTAATGTTTCCCTGATGAACCAATCTTCTTTAGCACATCTCTTTTATCAAATGGTATATTTTCAGTCGCTTACGGATAAGGCACGGACTCGTGAGCGAAATGTATGCTATTTGATTCCTGCTAGTACCCTACAGAGGTTTTTTTTTTCCAATTTCCCTCAATCATAAATGGCAAATGCCAGTTAGGGCTGGAACTTTTCCTTCCTTAAAAATAATGTATTATTATTATTATTATTATTATTATTATTATTATTATTATTATTATTATTATTATTATTATTGTTTCATCAACGTCTATCGGATGTGATGCCTCAGCAATATAAACCGGTGTTAAACACTATTTTTAAAAAATTGCACAAAGTGCAGGCCCTTTTATGCTTGCGGTCCTTGTTTCTTTGACTTAAATTGCAGAAACCTTCTAAGGAATATTTTAACCGCATTATGAAGCACTTTTCCTCGCGGCCCTCTAAATAATTCCCTGCTCACTGCACTATGATAGTTTGCAATTATTCCCACAGATAAACCTAAATGCTTTCGAGTCAGTTCTTTCAACAATCCTTCCTTTCTGGATATCTCTTTGTTTGCTGTCAATGTTCAGCCAATTGGTCATCAGTTTCATGAAATTTAATTAATGTTACAATGTCAATCAATTTGAATGGAACCGCAATCGGCCATCGCTGCGCATGTTCTTACGCACTTGTCAAAGCAGTTGTTTTTACTTTAGTGGAATTGTAATATAAGGTTATATCTGGATTATCATGTCATAGTGTTGCATATTTACAATCAAATAATGAAATGCAATTTTCTAGCTGCAATTATACCTGAATTCTAATGTGATAAATATCAAGACAACAAAACTGCACATGTATGAAAAACAATTCCTGTAATTAACAATTTAGGAAGGAAGTTGATTTCTTGTGACTATATAAAATCTGGGGTTCGATTCCCACCAGAACTGTGCTTTCTGACTGAGGTTCTTCCCAGTTTTTTAAAGTTCTCATAAATGATAAACGCCGGGGAAGAGCCAAAATCCTATGCATAGAACTTTTTTCTAAAAATATCCTTTCCCAATTTATTATATCATTTCGTGAATCATCCATGTCCACATCTGTAATGCCTCAGTGGTAAAAACGGGAGTTAAACATTATTAAAATAAAAAAGATAATGTGCTCAACATAACAACAATAAAAGTCATGAAACATAAAACAAACTCCACAATAAAAAAGAGACGCTATGGAAAATATTCTTTAAAGTTAGTAGTTGACCCTCTTTGGCATGCAACTGTTAAAAAATCAAAATAGGGTTTTCCTTGTTAAAATTGCTCTCTGAGATTGTAAAGACAAATGAATTCTCTAACTTCCGCAAGTAATTCATAAGTGAAAGTTTTGTTCGCTTGGTGTACAATAAAAAATCTTCCACAAGTTTAAGAATGTTTCAACATACCATATTGTTGGAATTTAAATGAGAAGTTCCTTCCGTTCTGCGTTCCTATGGCGCTGTTGTTTTTTATTTCCAAATGTCCCACTTCTGGGTGACAAACTGTTAACGAACACGTATTCATCATATAGAGCAGCCTCATTAATTGTGAACGAATGCACAACTTCCTGAATGAAATGTTTGGTTTTTGTACTTCCTTTCAACACGACACTCTCTTCAATGGGATCCAATTAAAATCTTTCAAATGTTTAAAGGACAAGATTCGTTTATATAAATATCATCTGTAGTTTTGCAAAATGTCAAATACATTACACAAAATGTCAATTTATGAAGCAAGGACCTTCTTCCAATATACCAGGATCATTAGAATTATTTAGGTAATAGGCATATTTAATATTAGAAGACAGAAAGATTCTTAAATCATTTAATGCTAAAATTACCTCAAGTAGTAGTTTGTTTATTTACGGAGGTTTTAACATCTCAGATCTTCAGCGTCCTATTAAATTCAGGGCGTGAAACGGCCGATAAATTTTGCTTAGAAGCCTCTTATTTCAGGCTTGAGGTTCTTACGTGCCGTAAATCAACGACACGGGAACCACGGCCTTACTTCTCTTCTTAAGGAAGCCATACTTAGTATTTTTACACTAAAAAATTCAACGACCCTGGCAGGGACTGAACCCGCAATCTTGGTTCTACACGTCAAGAAAATGACCGCAAAAATTGTAATTGATTGTGCTTCAATTTCTTTGATTCCTGAAAGAAAGCTTTAAGATTTACTGTGAAGAAAGTAAAACCACCCTTCAGACAAAGTATTTACAATTATGATAAATGAACTTTTATGTTGAAACTCAAAAGTTAATAAGAATCAGACACGTAGCCAGAATAAGTTCAACTGCAAAAATTTACAATGATATTTCAAGTTTCCAAATCTCAATTTTTATATAAAAAGATAACACATTTTTGAGAAAATTGCCCCATATTAACAGCTCCTGCAGCTTTCTGAACAATGCCCTGGGTTTTATATATACAGCGGCATATACTTCAGATTTTCTTTCCGTTTTGTGAAAACATTTGTAACCCAAATAAGTAAAACACACACCAATATTTTTCGCCGTTTCTCCAGACATTGATTCAAGTTATAAAGTTAATTTCGATTTTTAACAGGAGTGAATTATGTAAAAAGTTAGAAATATTTTAATGGGATTATAATTTGAACGAATTCATAATAATAATTCATAATAATTCATAATTCATAATTTGAATTCATAAAAAAGAAAGTTGATATAAACACCAGCAAGGGAATTACTAATGAACATTAGAACATGTAGCAGGACCGCTCTGACTTTAATAGTAGTGTCGATCCTGGTGGTGTAGTGGCAATCATGCTTGCCTCGGATCGAGGGTCCGATCCCGACCAGGACCGATGGATGTTTTCGGGTGTAAAAATCCTAAGTATGGATATTCCTTCGGAAGGGAAGTAAAGTCGTGGGTCCCGTGTCGAACATTTACGGCAGGAAAAAGAACCTCAAGCCTAATAGAAGAGGCCACTGAGCAAAATTTATCAGCCGATTTACGCCCTGAATAGAATAGGACGCTAATGACCTGAGATGTTAAAGAGCATCCTTTAAATCAGATCAACCGGTTGTAGTTTCTAAACAACATTGAAATAGTATTCACAGACTAGAATAAAGAATTATGTTGCAGTTTAATATCTCAGCGACTTCCATGACTAATGTGGCTTTTGAAAGAACATAATTGAAAAAGTATTGATTTTTAATAAGCGAGTACTATTTTGAAAGTACAATTATTTTCAGATGACTTGTTTTCTCACTCATATTTCTACACCTAAATAAGTTTTCCAAATGATCTTAAACCGCCACGGGTGGCCGAGGTCGTTAAGTCTCGGACTCATGAGCGGGAGTTCTGGGTTCGAATACCACCAGGACCGTCCTTCCTGACTGAGGTTTTTTCAAGGTTTTCCTCAGTCCTCATAAATGGCAAATGCCGGGGAGGTACCCTAAACTTAGGCCTGGAACGATTCCTTCCTTAAAAATAAATCCTTTCCCAATATATCATTTCATCTCATGTATCATCAGTGTCCATCGCCTGTGGAGCCTCTGTAGCAAAAACGGGCGTTAAACAACATTCATTCATTCAAATGATCTTAACAGACTGATTGACTTTGTGTCACTACTAAAGGCTCATCGAGAAGTTGCTCCGCGGTCATTGTGTAGCGTATATTTATTGTGTTCACTTTACCATCAACACACACGCCAAAGTCCAAACACTAGCAACGGTGGGCGGATTACCTGATAAA
Organism: Metallyticus violacea; assembly: GCA_030762175.1. Lineage (NCBI taxonomy): Eukaryota > Metazoa > Arthropoda > Insecta > Mantodea > Metallyticidae > Metallyticus > Metallyticus violacea. Next base: position 308,425,133 of record CM060846.1, on the reverse strand, counting down.
AACCTGCATAGAAGGAAGGAATGTCAGAAATGTAAGCATACCAACATGCGAAGCACATCGCCCGCAGGAACTTATCAATGACCGGTTATGTTCTAATTAAATAATTATGTGTACGTTTCTATTGGCTCAATACAAAGTTATCGATAATTTCACGATAAAGCTCGAGTTTTCAAAAGCAAAAAATATTTTATTTACATGCTAAACAGTTGTTAGTGAGTAATAAGCAGCGCCTAAAGCATAAATCTTTATTGGGTTCACCATCTGAAGTACAAGGTTAGTACAAATTAAGTTACGGATTTGAAACTCAAGTAATTCGTGCTTAATGCAATTCAGATACAAATATTAATTAAGAGAGAAACTCATAATGTTTCGTATCAGAGTTGCTTAATGCTAGCCCACCTGGTAACCCAGTACACATCTAGCCTATAGTTAAGTTCTGGCAGACCGTAACGTAGCGCCATCAATAGCTGCATTAACTTCTGTGGTATGCACTTGTAGACTGTCATCTTTAACCAACCCCACTGATGAAATTCACAGGGCGTCAGATGTAGGGAACGTTAGAGGCCAACGAAGAAGTGTTGCATCGTTACGACCAACAGGGTAGATTCATTTGCTTGGTATATTATCATTGAGCTCCGTTCTGACTTCTTTGTGAAAAATGTGGGATATCCATATATAAATTCCTGTTATCGTTTGTTCAACGAAAACACTTATAAGGGTTAAAGCGCAGAACTAGTGAAATTTCGCAACTGCTCCGGGTGGACAAGAATGTTTTCATTCCACCAGAATCTGACTTTGTTTACTTATTGCACCATAAAGGTGGAAGATTGTCAATGAACATTAAGGATTCCATAAATCCAGCAGTTTACATTTATTTGCATATTCTAGCAGAAAGAATGCCGTTGCAATTTGTGCCTGCAGCAATTGTAGGTGGTAAAGACGATGCCATAATTTTGGCGCACAACCTTCCACATACACTTCTACAGGATTGTAGTATTAGTAGTAGTATTTATTATTCCTGTTAAACTAGGAACATATACATTGCACATCGCAGTCGCGTGGGTCGCAAGACCGTTCATGCTCTTGATAAATACTTCATTTATATAATTAATTCTAGCAAAATAAACCCACATTCTTCAGAACGCACTCGCACACGCACAAAACAGACATACCTACATACAATAATTCTGATATTCATATAAATTTCCAACTTATTTATTCACAATGCTTAAAAAAGTGCTTGTCCCTAAAACTACGCATTTCGTTTCAGAAACTGCCTAAGTTTAGCTGGTTTTGTCTATTTACAATTAAGTTCTAACATGCGAGCCTTCCTTAACACTAGAGTATTACTAACTAATGCGTGGATTTGAACCATAATTTGCAATGAATTGCCGTTGCACACCAATAATAGATTGGTGAACTTGAAAATTTAGTACATAAAATACTTTCGCATTTTTAAAATGAAACAAATTTCACTCATGTAGTCTTATGCAAAAGGGGAAAAAATGCCAAACAAATTATGTTCTTTCTGCGAGATAGTACAAAAAATAATGGAATGTAAAATCCTTAGTATTCTTTGACGAAGATCACTATGATATATTGAGTCAAAACATTTGATTCTCTCTCCATTGGTGCAGTTTAAATTTATGTGAATTTCATTAAACGCGAGTTACTTATGGTTTAAATCGGAAACTCGTTTTTACTAATGTTATGTAAGGTCAATGAAATAACAATTTAGACATTATAGTATAACTACTTAGGTTAAGAAATGTATTGATACAGCAGCTGGAATACTGCCCACTATCATTGAAATCGTCAGACGGAGGCGGGGAAAGGTCGCTGCGAAAGGCAAACGCTCGCTCCGAGCTGTAGCACCAATGAGAAGAAGAAACCAAGGTAAGAAATTGACTGTGTGACCCGATAGCCTGTTATAGGCTCTAGCCAAGAAATAAAATCAGAAAGAAAGAATACTTAGACAATATTGTGACGGCTACCTGAAATCGAAACACCCGGTAGCCTAAAGTGATATGAAATTACCTTATACAATCGCCCTCCCCTCTTGACCGCTTGGCCTTCCTTTGTTGTTCAGTTGTCCACTTAGCCACCTGTAGAGTGTAATGTCCTCTCACAATTATTCCAGTTTGTGAATTAGTCATGCACAATAAGTTTTTGCAGTCTCCGAGTTAAAAATTCTAAATGTGCATACTTTAAGGTTGTTCATCACTAGTTTACAACATTTAAATGCACAATTAAAATATATGCACGTCAAGTTTATAATTGCCTTTTTATTGTAGAGTATGCTCGTTATATAGTAATAATTATAACACAATACATTTAAAAGTATATGAAACGCATGAAAATGTACAATTATTAACTAATAGTATTAATAATTATGATGACACAGCATTATTTCTTAGTTTGAAACGTTATTCATCTGGAGATCTCGGTGTAGTAGCCCCACGTTAGGCTCCAACATTTGATATATTTTGTGGATTGAGTTTTGCTTATTGTGGCCCACGTTTGGCGCCAAAATTTTAAATATTAATTTTTATTTAAGATGGATGCGATCATATACGTTTCATCGGCAAACCGTTCTCATGGCACTTCCGCTGTTTTCCGCTAACTGTAGGAGCAGGGTTCGAGGGTTGGAAGGCACTGTTTGGAACCTAAGCTGAAAGTGTTTATTGTTTTTGTTACAGATGAAAAACACGGATGACGGTCGGAAACCGGTTAATTGTTCCCCTTCGTAACTTGACACGGACATACTAATGATTTATGTAGGCGGCAAGCAACCTTGACAGTCGGTGCACGAAGCTATTCTTCACAATTCCACTTTCATTCTCGCGAAGAAAAACCTATCGCTCGACACTAGTATTCATTTTCTGTTCCCAGTAACATAACGCCCGGCGGTTGATAACCGGAGTTGCAATTATACATAACGATGACACGATACTGCTTTTAAGATGCACTAAAGTTAATTCACATTGTCGGAACTTTGTCATTAACTTGTGAACTACATATTAACTCTCTTCTTCAATGATTTTCAACGATCCATGCCGTCACTTTCATTGCCTACGGGCGATGCGCGTGTTAATCTCAGTTTTTTTTAATAGTGTTTAACGCCCGTTTTTACTACTGAGGCACCACAGGCGGTGTTTATCTCCGTGTAATTAATTGAATGCCGCGAACTATCTCCTAACGCCGATTGAGCGCACACTACATTACAGAATCTTACTGTCTGACAGTTGGATTATTTACCGGAGACCCAAGTGTGTCAGTAATTGTATGATGAGTACGTGAATACCAATGAATGCCCTACTGCAAATGAGCGCCAACGAATCTCTGAAGGACTGTCTAGAGATGTCCAGAGCAGTTATCGTTCCGATCAGCCGCGTGAATTTGACAATAATCACATATATGTGACACTATATACAACATCGACATAGATAACATAGCATATAATATAAATTAATTCCCTGAATGCTTATCACTTATTACATTAAGCAATCGCCCTCCAATTATGCGGTACTCTCATCCTTTCCATAATTAAATAAATAATTGTCATATAACAAAATAAATCTGCCCCATATTTACAATTAGCCCAGCCTCATATAAATACTGTTTCAAATTTTTAATTTTTAATTCCTGAATCAGAGGGATGAAACTGCATTTCATTTACAAACCGTGATATATGCAGCTTAATAAGAGAATATTTTCTTCTAATTATACACGCTCCGAACGGATTATATATATTACGAACGTTTCTGTGCATCGTGGTGAAGATAAGGATGTCATTTTTAAGTAAATGATGATATATGAGGAGAGGAGAAAGGATTGATTGATTGAGGTTAATTAATTAAGATTAATCGGTTGATGATAAATTGTAGTAGAGATACTGCTGTTCCTTTTCTCTCCCACAGTCGCTTCTATTTGTCTAGTTGTCTTTACTTAGTTCTGTAATATACCGGAGTTTTGTGCGTTTTTTACCAGAAGGAAAAAATCAGGAAGCTGACTGAAAATTAATAAGATTCGTGATTTTCATGGAAAACACGATGTATTGTTCATGTCTTTTAACACCTAGGAGTCACCATTAGATTTCGAGAATACCGCGTGACTATTGTGTCATATTCGCGTGGCCTAATATGAGTTATTTAGAATCAACAGCTATTTCACCCGCGCTTGGTTCACTCAAAATACACTATTAACTTCTTCGATTTAATCTCATTGTATCGCCCGAACTGACAGTATGAACTAACTTCTGATTATATCGAACCACATAAACAAGACGCTGTATCAAAGTTTAGTAGTATTACTTCTCAAGCTTCCATCTCTCAGCATTGTTCTACTCTGAATATCGTTCCGCTACTACCACTACTATTCCCCTACTAATACTATTCCTCTACTCTTATTACTGTCCCGTACTCTCATTACTGGCTTCTGGGGCCTCGAAATTACTATATTATATAACCTTTGCAGTTGGTCGGTTTTAAGACGCTATATTCGATCTTTTAAAATTGGCTGTAGAATAGTTCAGAACATCTCCTTTTGTCTACGCCTTTCTATTGGTTAGCTCACCTACATACAGTATTTCTAGTCTCTCTAATTGGATATCATATTATGTGTGTGTATCCTTGCATTTATACCTCGTACCGTTGCTGTGTCCATCCTAAGGTTATTAGCCTCGGGTCCACATACATTTTCTTGCACAACAAAGTTTTATGACATTTCTTCTTAGCTAACAGAACAAAATCTAAAACTTTCTGACCGGACACAATAGAAGCGACCCTTCTCAAGCATTCTCGGAAACCTAACGGAAGGTGGCCCATTGGATTCAAGGTTTCCTTTACAAATATAAGTCATGTCCCTTTTGTTAAATTGAACAGCAACTTTTGGGTATTGCAAGGGGATATTATGATTATTCCAACAAGTATTCAAATATACAAGAAATAAGTACATTGGTGCAAATATGATTAAATATTAATTATATATAATTGGTTATAGTGGCACTTATATTTATCGGGGGTTTGAAGCTTACAAATAATATAAATAATATATTAATGGATGCAGAGAAATATTTTTCACACAAATAAGGTGTTGCGAAGGGCATAAATATTTTCAATCCTTCTTTGGTAGTCCATAGTCGAAAGCTGCGTGCTGTTGGCAGATAAATTACTTGAGTGTTCTTCCTGGCTCACACTTTTGACTTAAGTACCAGGTCTTTCATAATTTTGTTGCCCATTTCTTGGCAACTGGCCGTTCGGTAGTCTGAAAGATATCTGCGGCAAAACGGAAGTAATATCTGCGCAAATAATTCAAGTTCTCGCAATTGCAACTATAATTACAATGAAAATTCGCAGGTACCTTACAGCATGAGATGTTGGAAAGGTTGATCTGAAACTTCCACAAATTTCTAGAAAATTGCCATTAACGCGCATCAGTTTTCTAAAAATGAGTCAATTTACAATTGAAAATATATAAGAAGAAATATTGTACACGAATTGTCACTTAATATTCGGGAAAATTTTGTAACTGGACGTAGCGGTACCTTAATGATAGAGCACTGATTTTAGTGTTCTTTACTGATAAAGTATGGTTAAATTTATTTTATAATGATTCAGCACAAAATAACAGGTACCCCAAATTTATACACGAAACGCCCTTGCATGAAGAGAAAATCGATATAGGGACCATATACGCGGATGGATTGATAAACCTGACAAAATAAAAAACGCGCGCGCGCGTGTGTGTGTGTGTGTGTTTATTGAGGTTGCCAAAATATTTACACACTTTCACAGTAGATATCTATTTAATATGTATTTCAAAGTTGGACCGAAAAACAACAGTAATATGTACTATGATGATCTGTAAACAGATGTGATTCTCATACATTATGATAGCATTGCTACTTGACAGGTAAATTAACGATGAATAAACGAAGGCAAGATTATCGTATGATGTTCTGCAAACAGATTTGACTCACATTGCTGCTATCACTCATATGCTAGCGTTGCTACAGCAAAATGGAGCCAAGATTATCGTTTGAACAGCGAAAAGAAATTTTAAAGTGGTATTAGAAAACCGAGAATGTTGTTGAAGTTCAAAGGCAATGCAGACGTGTGTACAGAACAGAACCGCCAACGCAAGTAACAATTGCACGCATTCGAGACAAATTTGAGACTTATGGTATCGTATGCGATGTTCACAAGGGCAGATCTGGGAGACCTCGCACAGCAACAAGCCCTGCGTTCAAGAAACTGGATAGGACGAAGAGGTCCGATTGAATTTTTGAATTTCCACCGCGTTCTCCGGATCTAACTCCATTGGACTTCTATCTATGAGGAACTCTTAAGGATGCTGTATACCGTAGAAAACCGCTACACTGACAGCACTTCGGGAAGAAACTGAAACGACACGTGGTGCAATGCTGAGGAAATTTTCGCAAACGTTGCTCAACCAGTAGTTCAACGTACTCAGAAAAGTATCAACGCCGATGGTGGGTATTTTCAGCAACTGTTGTAACTGTAAAAACCTAAGATGATTAGTGCTCATCATTTTCTGTTTGTGTGAATTCAGTTTTGTATACATTTTTTGGGCAGCCTCTGATTTTTTTTTTTTTTTTTTTTTTTGAAAAAACGAAAAAATTTTTCTCAACACAATATCCTTTAAGTTCAATACGTTTGGTCAAGCGAAAATCCAATTATTTTGCTCCCTTTGAGAAAAAATGTTTCGGACAGTACAATACTCGTTTACAGCACAATTAACCTATTCATTGTACATAAATGTCTTACCCTCCAGGAAATGCTTGTGCTTAGGAAACAGAAAAAAGTAACACGAGGCCAAATCTGGGGAATAGGGTGAGTGTGAAGCTATTTTCAAGCCCAGCTCATGCACTTTTGCCATCGCAACGGTCGACATGTGAGCAGGCGCATCTGGGGAATGCTTTTTGCGTGCCAAACTTTGTCGCTTCTGCTTCAACATACTATGCAAACGGATAAATAATGTTGCGCAATAACAACAAGTCACTGTTTTATCCATTTCCAAATAGTCAATAACTCATGATGAGTGCCAAAAAAACGTTTCCGTCACTTCACCCGCCGACAAAATGATCTTAGCGTTTTCAGTGCACTTTCACCTCCGCCACGCCACTGTTTTGACTGCTATTATTTCTCCGGAGAGTTAATGGTGAATCAAAGTTACGTTTACAGTCGCAAAACAACGTAAGAAATCAATCGGATTATGCTGCAGCTTTTCCAAACACGATTTTGAAATGTCCTTCCTCTAGTGTTTTTGGTCTGGAGTCAACAAACCGGGACCCATCCCGCACTCAATTTTTTCATATGCAGAACTTCCTGCAAGGTATTATGAACCTGTTCATATGATTTTTATTTGTTTATTTAAGGACGCTCTTTAACATCTCAGGTTATCAGCGTCCCATTCTATTTAGGGCGTGAAACAGCCGACAAATTTTGCTCAGAGGCCTCTTCTTTCAGGCTTGAGGTTCTTTATCGTGAAGTAAATGTACGACACGGGACCCAGGGCTTAATTTCCCTTCCGAAGGAAGCCATTCTTACGATTTTTACGCTCGAAAAAATCCATCGATCCTGGCCGGGTTCGAACCCGTGACCTTGGGTTTAGAAGGCAAGTGTGGTTCCACCAGGACCGACCTGTTCATATAAGAGGCTCACTATTTTAGAATCTTAATGCGACGATCTTCTATCACGATAAAAACAATTTTTTCGACTACTTCTTCACAAGAAACCTCAATCGGGAATTCGGAACTTGTATCATATGCAGTGCTCGTTCGGCCAAGTTTAAATAATTTATTCAGTAATAAATTGTCTTCAGTTCTAGTGCAGAGTTCCCATGAACTTTCCTGGGCTGCAGTCATCTTTTTAAATAAAAAGGTTTTATTCCAGCACGATACTGTCTTTATCCATGTAACGCATTCTACGAAATGCGTTACATCGATCACTTAAGATAGATGCCAACAAGGAAATGCAACAGTAAATAATATTAAACATGGATAAATTACTCTTATTATTTACGTTCCGTAACGTAACATTCCATTAAAATTTACCTCAGTATCAGGTCACCTGCTGCAATTCGTGAACAATAGTAACCGCGCATGCTTTCAAAATCAACTCAGTTTCATAAGAAGCGTGTGAATGACAATTTTCTTAAAAAAAGTCAGAACAACATCTTGTATCATGAACGCACTGTAAATATGGTTTGGTTGCGAGTGCTTGAAACCAGTTGTGCGGATATTACATCCGCTTTGGTGGGAGTTACCGTTGTGACTGCCGATTCGCCAGTTGCTGTGAAAGATGATAAAACCGAGAAAGACCGAGTATTTGAAATTTCCCCCTGAAACAAATAGGCGTTTTCAATTTGCTTCTAATTTATTATACCTCAATATATACATATCGTAAATTTGATCATCTTTAGCTTTCTCATAATAAATTGTTTGTTCAAAAATGTGTGCGATTAAGAAGATTCCAAACATCGTGAATCTCCTGGCAAAGTCACGTGAAAACATTCTACGTTTATGTCGGAGATAAATATGACCAGAAGGTTAAAGAGTTTTCAACTGGCTTATTCACGCCTTACATTCGCGCATTCGTGCATATTTTCGCTTTTCAAAATTATTTCAAAAATGTTTCCAAAATTTAAAAAGAGTTTCGACTTCAAGAGCTCGAGTCGAGTGGGGTCTTCCGTCCCTCGGCTACTTTCATATCTGTAGTTCTACTTAATCAAAAGAATATTAACTTTTATTTGCATGTTTAAGTTTAGAGTGTACTTACTGCACTTGATATCTCACTTTCAGAATTAGAACACAGGTTATTTCAGAAGCAAAACAAGAGTACTTCACAAATGTTGACTTCGTAAAATTCGCCGATTTTAAGAACCTAAATGTTCAATTTTGAATGATTGATAATAGTCATTACCAGGCGCATATTATCAGAAAATATAAAAAAGAAAGTTACCGTCGATTAAGACTTAGAATTACAAATACTCAAGTTGAGGGTATTGCTTATAGGTGCGTTTCTTCCGTTAATGGTAATGTCGTTTATAAATGATAAAAAGAGGCAGCCATTACAAGGTAGCTTTACGCGAGGTTCTTCCTTTTGCCCTTCCGAAATATTTATACATTACAGGTGATCTAAGTGATTCTGTATTCTGAGGACGACACGTTGTTAGTCCAGGAATGGAGAGAGCTGAAGGAGGTGGAAACAGAGAGAGAGGAGTGCAAGGGCAAGAAGTTCAGCTTGGTAGATTAGGTACGCTCCTGCGCACACTACTATATAGGTCAGCCCAGCAAATAAGTTTGTAATAGCAAGCTGCACTCTCAACGCAGTTTACCTTTGCACTTATAACAAGAATGGAATGAGCCACTGTGCTCTTCCTCCTGCAGGCTTTCAATATTAAAAATATTGAGCGTGGTCTATGATGAATAAGTAACTAACATGATTACTGAAAGCGGATTCCCTTTGCGCTATGTTCCTTATTTTATAATCGTAACTATCTACTGTCTTTTAAGAAGAGCATAATCAGTCTCAGTATGAATCTTAACTTTCATTACAGTTAGAAAAATATACTAAAATAGTTCAGCATCTAGACATCAAAAACGAAAAATACTTGTTTATAAAGTACCATGTCTTCAAGCAGGAATTCTGTGCAGGAATAAGTTGTATGTGTTACAAAAACCAAATCTTCTACCAGCCCTTAGGATGCGTTACTAAATGAGACCACTTGATGTGAAGCTAATTAAGTCAGATTCATAAGGGTAAAAATGCAGTTGGGTATCATTTTTGGAAGAAATTTACGAGGTGCATAAAATCTTTTTGACAAGCTCACCACAGAAATCAAATACCTTCATGTCAACTTTAGATACCAAGCACTATACAGCACAAAGTTACAATCAGGCTTTATGAGTTACGGGCCATCAGAGCACGTCTGCTTACCGCGAAAGTTCAAACGGGAAAAGAGAGATAAGAGTCCTCAGGCGTAAAGTATTTCTTTTTCTTTTAGTGTTTATACTTTTACTGAAAGAATAAAATGACACTATATTTAAAACCGATAATAAGCACTAATCTGTTTTATAAGAGATGTTGAAAATGGTGTCCCTCAGAGACCCTACATTGCCAGTATATGCTTAGGAAATTCCTGTATTTTATTACTGTAAGTCGGAACACCTTGTTTCATTGAGAGATCCTGCATCTAATAACTTTAACAAGTTGGCGACCACTTCTCTACATTAAAAACGATTGGCTGAATTTTTTCTGATATTATGATATTCGTCCCTAAATTGCTGGAAAGTGGGAACCTCGGTTTCTTACCAGATCACGAAATTAACGATTCTATATATTTTCTTTAGGGACATGTTAAATATATAACCAGCTCCAAAAGTTTGCACCTTGTGTCAGCTTACGTTGCAACTTAGGGTGCTCCCTACATATGTTACATAATGCGTGCCGTAAGTTTTAACATCTATGGGGCATTTTCTGCTTATTTCGCAATGCACATGTTGAAACTAATTTAGTTGTTTTTTGTATGTGTAAAGGCAAATACAAAAGTGCCTGCAATAAGCTTTGAAACTTTCAATTATATTATTTTCAGATTTTTTACAAGTTTGAAGTGCATATCAACATGCAGTGTAAGCAGCTTCCTTAAGATGTACCCTCTAAATTGAAATATGTGTCCAGGTCTGTGTTATTTTAAGCGTCATTCTGATAGAAAAAATCGCATTTCAAATTTTGCAGATACACGTGATGCCCCTTTGTTTTAAGTGCTGCAAACGAATGATGTGCTCAAGACAATGTGCAAAATTATAAATGTCACTGTATCCAGAGAGATTTACCATCTCCAGTTTGTTTTATTCAGGATTTTGGCAACGAATTTGAAGATATGGCATGCTGCATTGAGGTAGTCTTAAACTCTTGCCACATATTATTTTTTTTCTTTTGAAAGAAGTAGTAATAATTATAGTTATGAAATGAAAATATGTCTTCCTTCTAAAGAATACGTCATGGATACAAGATGTGGTCTTTCTAGTAATAGATACCTGCTATAACTGCATTTAGCAGTCTCTCGCTTATCTTCTTATTTTTTGTTGAATTAAACGCATGATATACGTGGTGGTGGTCGTGGTCGTGGTGGTGGTGGTGGTGGTGGTAGTAGTAGTAGAAGTAGTAGTAGTAGTAGTAGAAGAAGTAGTAGTAGTAGTAGTAGTAGAAGTAGTAGTAGTAGTAGTAGAAGTAGTAGTAGTAGTAGTAGCAGTAGTAGTAGAAGTAGTAGTAGTCGAAGTTGTAGTAGTAGTAGTAGTAGAAGTAGTAGTAGAAGTAGTAGTAGAAGTAGTAGTAGAAGTAGTAGAAGTAGTAGTAGAAGTAGTAGTAGAAGTAGTAGTAGAAGTAGTAGTAGAAGTAGTAGAAGTAGTAGTAGTAGTAGTAGTAGAAGTAGTAGTAGTAGTAGTAGTAGTAGAAGTAGTAGTAGAAGTAGTAGAAGTAGTAGTAGAAGTAGTAGTAGTAGAAGTAGTAGTAGTAGAAGTAGTAGTAGTAGAAGTAGTAGTAGTTGTAGTAGTAGTTGTAGTAGTAGAAGTAGTAGTACTAGTAGTAGTAGAAGTAGTACTAGTAGTAGTAGAAGTAGTAGTAGTAGTAGTAGTAGAAGTAGTAGTTGTAGTAGTAGAAGTAGTAGAAGTAGTTGTTGTAGTAATAGAAGTAGTAGAAGTAGTAGTTGTAGTAGCAGAAGAAGTAGTAGGAGTAGTAGTAGAAGTAGTAGTAGTAGTAGTATAGTAGTAGAAGTAGTAGTTGTAGTAGTAGAAGTAGTAGAAGTAGTTGTTGTAGTAGTAGAAGTAGTAGTAGTAGTAGTAGTAGTAGTAGTAGTAGTAGTAGTAGAAGTAGAAGTAGAAGTAGAAGTAGAAGTAGTAGTAGTAGTAGTAGTAGTAGTATTAGTAGTAGTAGTAGTAGTAGTAGTAGTAGTAGTAGCAGCAGCAGTATGTATGTAAAACTTAAATTATAATGTTACTATGCGTGATAAATCGGGAACATGGCAAGATGGAAACATTTTACAAATGGAAGATGGGCCTCTGCAAAAGAAAAGTCAGTCTTTTTTAATAACCCTGAAAGCGCTTATTGACAGTAGGAGTCAATTAGAAGGTGAACCATGATCGTGTGTGATGCTGAGAATTCGCGCTAAATGAGCGAATGAGCTTTAAGTGACCAGTCAAAGCAAAGGTAGCCTCTCAAAAGTGACATGTTGCACGACTTTATAGGGCCCATAGACCATACCTGACACTCTTTCATGACTCTTTCAGCTCACTTAGAATTTTGTTTAGCGATTCAGGCAGGTATGGACTTATCGCGTGGTCGGTATTTGGTTCAGAACATCACCCTGGCGTTAGTATTTGTAAAAGCGTTGATACAAAAATCATCGCCAATAATCTTCACGAGTTCGATGTGTAATAGTATATAAAGTTAATAAATCGACGGACATGCGGACAAATCGGAGAAAAAGTTTTAAAGTTCTAGAACGGAAGCTAAGACCGATAGGCATGATTTTTGATCACGATAGCTCATTGTTATTGACTTCCACTCGTAAGAGATTCAAATAATGATTTTGAAGTGTATGTTCACTCATGTAAGTAACAAAACAGTGCAATTTTGTGCTAATTGTGGGTTTCTCTCTGAAAATGCTCCTTTAGTCCCTGAAAAGAACTCAGCAATAAATCAAACAACTGTGAGATAAAATCTTCGCTCTAATTTCGTTTATATTGCTGAGATTATTACACCCGCTTACTTGTGACAACATTGTTGCACCACCAGTATGAAGGCATCCCCGACGATAACACTGTCAATATAGCACGCAAATTAAAACAATATAAACAGCAAATTACAGAAGACAGACAAGTTTATAACTACTATATTCGAAACATTGGCTAGTTTAAAAAGTTTTGATTACGTAGTATTCATAATTATATAAAAGAAGACAACCTACATGTTAATCGCTAAAAATACCATAATGTTATATATTTTTAAAATGTGAGAGAATAGTATTTCTCTTATCTGCTGTTTTCAAACTGGGCAGGTCTAATTATGAAATTGTACATGAGTTACAGATAGCATAATTGAGTTTAAAAAAAAAACTACATTACTATAAAAGTTCACCAGCATAGAGAGAGAGAGAGAGAGAGAGAGAGAGAGAGAGAATTAGGTACTTAAAATATTTCGTAAGATTAAGCCTTAAGCATAAAATTTCTGTAGATAACAATTCTGGGGCAAATATTTTAATTTCCAAAGTTGAAATGTTTGATGCTGTGCAATCAAAATAATGCTGCAAATTCTGGAATACTTGCAAAATATTCAAAGAACATAACACAAATGGAAAACTGCGAAAATGACAGTTTTGTAATACAGCCAGCCTTAGTTTTCAAAATGAAGTTATATTCCTTCTGAAGAAAGGAAGAAAGGTCTGTATTTCGGAACATAAGAGATAGTTGTTTTATGGAAAAGGTTTAATAGTACTCACAATTTGAATCTGCACATAAAACTTTTGAGATTAAGAAGTTTTGTCAAAATACGGTGTATAATCCTTCAAATAAACTTGGAGTGCCTGATAGGCATTAAATTATAAAAACCCAACAGGAATACATTGCACTGATTTAATCTATAAGAAAGCTTTCTACCCTCTTTAGATAGTATATTGTAAAGCGATTTTCAGAACTCTCTATTTTTATCTGCTTTCTTTAGAGAAAAGCTGCTAACAGCCCCTGCGTCCAAAGCGGAACTTCTGCTACTCCCTTTAAGGCGACGTTTAGCCAAGAATCGGGATCGCGTGCCACGAACGGCGCACAATGTGTGGTCTACACGCAAAGTAGCTTCCTCCGCTTTAACCCTGAAGCCTTTTATGTGTGATGTCATAGCTACCTGCCTTCCTGCATACGCAATTGTCTCAAGGAAGTATTAGATTGATTTATTTTACTTAAGGGAAGCATGAAACCTTTATCTCACTAGTGTTAAATTTCGTAAATGCGTGCTCCGTTTCTTCATGAAACATTTAAAAAGTATATTAGTTAATTTCGGCAGAATATATTAGCGCAATTTTACAACAAGAGCTTTCGTAATTTCGAAATTAAGAACATTGTTCTCGAAGTATGTTTTCCTCATTGTTGTGCTTATTGTCTTTGAGAACCCATAGTTGCCGCTGAAAAAATTACTTCGCGAAATATGAATTTGGCTCATCACACCAGTAATAATAAATGCAATAATCATGTAACTTAATTATACTTAAGTTTCTCTTATAGTAATTAATATTTGCACACATTAAGGGTATTTCTGTTATATCCTGCTACTTTCCTAAATTTATTAGTCTTTTAATTTGTACCTGCCAACCAATTAAACGAAAAATAATGTGTTCTTTTGTACACAAATAAGTGGAAACAATTTTACAGTTTTACTTAAGCAATTTCAACTGAGATGAAGCAAAACATTACAACAATTGATCTTATATTTTCATAAGTATTGTTCATCCTTTTATGTCATTGCAGTAACGAATGTTTTTGTGAAATATGACGTCGCTATACTTGTTGCATTTTGTTAAAATTCTCTTTCTATAGACTCATATATCTTCAGCCCTTTAAGAAAGAAATATAACCGTAATTCATTTTAAAGCTCATATCATGCCGAATATGATGTGTGAAGCAGTCATTAATTTTAAAAATTAGAAGAAATATGTTTTATACATAATAGAACAATTTACCTACAAGGGAATTAAAAAAAATGGCAACTTTAGAAATTAAGATAAATAAATATAGATTTTACGTTTATGCTCCAAGGTAAACGAGTACAGAAAATTATTATTATTATTATTATTATTGTTGTTGTTGTTATTATTGTTGTTGTTATTATTATATACCTAGAAGCACTGTACTTACATCTGTCTTACATGCCGATAGTTGTCTAGTCACTTTTGAGACACATCAATCATAGAATCTTTGCTTTGAACGAAGAACGTGGAGAGGCAAATCAGTGAAGCCGCCTGCTCGCTGCTATACTTGCAGGCTTATTTACACAGTAGAGTGCCGAGTTTACACATTTCTGTACTGCACCGCCAAGTAATACTCCACGCACAGCTACACTAATGAGAATTGCTTGGAGCCTCTGGATGTTCAAACGCAGGACTGTACTTTATCACACAGCCAGCACGGTCGAGTCAAATTATAGATGAAGCAAGAAATGTGTGTTTCATACACAATTTAACGAAACTGGTTTTATGGGAGCTCTTTTTTATGGCATGTCAAAACAATATTAACACATACTTTTTGCAAAAGGCAAAGCGAGCAATCAGTGGATGTTTGTTTTTTTGTTTTTGTTTTTGTTTTGTTTTTACTGTTTTCCATAGATAAGCTACTAACATGAATGAATTTATTCCCTGGTCATATTTTAAAATATACCACGTAGTTATAGAATGTGTGCTATTATCTACCGTATAAAAAATTTTAATGCTTAGCATTTCTTTTCTGGTAAATTCTTCACATCTGTCTGTCTGTCTGTCTCTACATTATATATATATTCAAGACAACTAATTTTAAGGCTCCTTGGTGTCCGATTTCATATGAACTGACTTACAAGCAATAGAAGGAATGAAGGCAAGCATTTTAAACAACACTATGTAGATATGTATAGTTAGCTTTCTAGAATCAATACACATACTTCGTTACTATCGTCACTCTCAAAAATGATCCCAGAGGACATTATATGGTGTCAATAAGATGTGGGATGCTCGCAACAGTTTTAACTCAGCAAAAGAGCAATGTAAGTGTGCATACACGTAATGTGAAACCGAGCATTATTGTGCGAAATAGAATCAATATGAATGTTTATAGAACAAAGCTAGGAACTTGGAAGACACAGGGTCAAATTCAAGTCGAGATCTAACGGAGTTTTTGCGGCAAGTAGTAGAGGCGCTATTGTTTCACGGACTTTTACAAAGTAAACTGCATTTCTTTTTTGAAAATGAGTTGATAATAAGTGACCCCATATCTTACAATTTTACATTTTAGATGGCATTATGACTATGAACAGAATTTTAGGCCATAGAATCCCTTAAATACTTTTATAATCAGCAGAAATTTTCAAAAAGCTCTTAAAATATTATTGTTCTTAACGCAGTCTAAACCTTTTTAAGTTTAGTTTTTTCACTAGAGATAGCGTCCCAAATTATTTACGTACAAGTATTTCCCCTTGTGCTCCAAGTGCAGGAGGATAGGCTTTTGAATTGAAGCTTTCGGAAAAATTAACGTCCTGTATATCAATCAAGTACCGCGGTTTTAAAGCTGCTTTTCCACGCGTTCCTTGAATTGTAAAGTACCAGAAAGAGAAAGAGAGAGAGAGAGAGAGAGAGAGAGAGAGATGGAGAGGATGACGGGAATGTGGGAGCAGGGGAAGTCCCGTCTCGCTTCAACAAGCGCGAAATGATTGATTGCCCGGAATTTAGAAAGGGATGAATTACACCAGCCCACCCTGCAATCGATCAAGTTTTCAAAATTGAAAGTGTAACAAGACTTGGTAGGGGCTTTACGAGATGACGCAATCGACTGCTCATTTTTTTTTTTTTTTTTTATTTTGCTTGGTTAAAAGAACGAGAAAAGAAATGGCGGAACGGTTGTAGGTGTAGCTGCGCAGTGATGTTAACAGATTCATTGGTATTTTCACTTTCCCTGATAGAAAACACCCACTGCTAGTCGAACAAACTCTCACTCGCTCTATGCCTTTGGGAGCCATCTTTCATTAGTAAAGAAGGAAGTACTTGTTTTTGAATTAAAAAAGAGAAAAGGTCATAGCTCTTATAAGAAAAATGACTTGCCTCTTATCAAAAACCGAAGCTTCCTGATATCGACCAACACGGTGCTATGAACATTCTCAGCATTTTTTAAACCTGTATGTGACAAGATTTTTTCTAATAAAAATTCTATTTGTTGATATTATAGATAAAACATTTCATATCAAACATCCAGAGCTTTGAGAGTTCTTGGTTAACTTTCTACCAAACACTGAAGCGATGTTACTAAATAGGGTGGACAGTTGGCTCTAGAGTGGTGATTACTAATTCATTCCCTGTACAAGTAAATCAGTTAATTTATTTATTTGAATCACAATTATATTCAAATTTGATTTCAGGCTATGACAATGTAAATACTGAAGAACGAATGAATATTTTAGATTCTCTAAACCTACGTTCTATTGTACTGTGTTTTTATTTTACACTTTTCTTCATCTATAACTCGCTCTTTCGTTAAACAAAACTGAAATAAATCCCAAACTAATATTACCTTTTCATTTAAACATTATATAAATGTCTCGTTCCTGAAAGAAGTTTCCTTTTTTAGCTCTACACATATCCAGTTCATTCTTTCAAATGCACAGTATCATTGAACGAATACCCCATGCATTATTGCTTGGTGTGCAGCCTCACAAGGTGTAAAAGTGTTACCATGATAACCGCGCGTTCCATTCTTGTTATTTAGCTTTGTGAAAATGCAATGTCCAGATATAAGTGTACATTAAAATCTAGTTGTCTATTTGAAAGATGACTCTTTCATCACCAATTTGTAGCGCTGCATACAACTTGAAGCAGTATTTATCAATGGCGATCCCAATTAAAATATTATAAAATGTTAGCATAATCAATTACATATATTGTAAATATCATTACAATTAATGTGTACAATTTATGTGTATTTATGTTACTAGTTAAGTTATTTGTGTATTGTGTATTTCATGGGCAGTGAGAAAAAAACTGGGGACAGAAACTTTAGAAATAAACCAGAAATTGCTGATTGTGAATGTGTTTTGGGCTGGACAAAGAACAGATGACAATGTACTTCTTTTGTATTTTTGTTCCAAGATGCTTTGTGTACGAAAGATTGCCTCTTTAAGGTTTCTGGAAATGCTTAGATTTGTAAAATCTGAAGGCAATGCGTAATATGAAACATACTAAGAACAACAAGTCATGAGGATGAAATAAACCAGAAAGCCCGATATTAGGGAGCCAAAGGGGAAAGAATAGGTTAAATTTAAGGCCTAAGGAAAGTCCAATAAGGGATCTTAGGAAAAGTATATGCACGCCCCTTGGCCAATAGATAGAAATTATTCAATAATAATAGTTTTAAATGGTAGGAGATGGTCACCGACCGCATGAAGGAATATTTGATAAAAGATTAGGGTTTCGAGGCCAGGAGGACAGAGCGAGTTCAGCCATGGGAAGTGTGAGTTGAGCCATCGAGAAAAAAGCAAATTGAGCTATAGAAAGCGAGAGTTGAGCTATAAAGGGAGTGTGTTTTAGGTATCCGGGGAGAGTGATAGACAATTAGTTCGGTTATAGTGCAAGTGTGATCTAAGAACCGCTCAACAGAACTTAAAAGAGCGACCCTTAACATTGAACAAGCGACACAAGTAAATAAAAAGTGTTATCTCTGGTCTTAAGATTTTCGGTTCATATATTAACTTATTCCCGACCCTTTTCCCCCGTTGACTTGAAAAGATCACGAAATTCCAGCGCTCTGCCTAATCAAGCTGTGGCATAGCGACACTCCCAGATAGCGGTGGGAGAGAAAATGGAAAACTTCATTGATTCTACAAATACTATGAGTATTCTGATTAATTAAAACCTATCTAGCAGATAACCACCCTTTTCTTCCTTTCTCCCCCCTTAAAGCTGCCTCAAACTCTAGCATACTATGTATGGTTATTCCAAAACTCAATAAAGAATTCCATACTTTCTGTTAATGCCTAAACAATGTATACGCTTGGGAATACACAGGAAGAAAAAACCCTCAGGATGCGACCGGAGAAAAGTGAACTTCACAAACCGAAGAAGGATAATTTATAATTGTAAAGTAATATATTAAAATATAATAAATGTAAATGTAATGTACATGTAAAATAGTTTCCTGCTTGGAAAGTATGTAATTCAGAAATATAGCATTTAAGAAGTAGCAAACCCTTGTACCTCCATAAATATACAACAATTGAATTGAATAAATATACTAGCCAAAATTTATCACTAGTTACAGCTGGAAACTTTACGCCAATATATCAACTGCAATGCCAAAAACTGCACTATCATATTTTAAAATCTACATTATACTTGGTATAGGACTTACCTACGAAGAAGCTCAGCAATTTGTAAGTAAAGGCCAACACAAAGTGTTCGCCGCAACGTTCAGGAACAAGAACACGTCCGGCGAGGCCTCTAGACGTGCCGGGAAGCAAGGGAAAAGGAAAAAGATGTTCGTAACGAAATGCGGGCAAAAACGGCACGATGATTTTAACTTACATGCGTGACGTCGGCGAAAAAAAGCGAAAGAGGACTATCCCTTATGTTAAAGCTCAAGTTAGGTGTACGCTGATTGATAAGCCATGTCGTGACATTGTATGGAATATGACATGACAATTGGAACGTAGTCTTATTACTGAATGTAAGCTTCTTTAAAAATTATTTGTCACTGCAAATCTCACCAAGCAAAATCAAAAGTTTGCCTTTATTAGTTAGACGAATTGGCCATAACTGCTGTTGGAAGTCAGTTAAACACCAAGCAGAAACTCACATTCGGTACGGGTTCAAAATCCTTGAGGCTACCTCGGGATTTTATGGTTTTCTCTGGCCACTTTTGCGATGCTGAAATGGATATATATTTATTTCCCACCAATTGTCCTGTCCCTGTTCTCTCTCATTTGATTTCCATGCTCAGGGATGCAAGACAAGGAGACGTGGGTGAGATGTGTAGTCCTGGAATTTGCTCATGGAAAAACTGCCCTAGAGGCTGGTGGGAATGCTCACTAAACAGAGCTGCGCCAGCGTCGTAATTTATAAACAAAAGAAAAGAAATCTGGGAACGTTTGGGATCCCATCTACCACTACATAAATACTGACCAACCTTCCTACCCCTTCCTTCCTGAGGTTTAGTAGGATACAAAAGGACCTCGCTGAGCTTCCATGTCTGAAATCCTCCTGCTTCTCGCCAAATGCACACTAACTTGTAAAGGGGAAACGTTCCATCAAAACTTTGTGAACAGTTTTCTTGAGGCCTGGACTCGAACACAGCAAGCATCGCTTTCTTGAAACTCCTTAAGCATCTCTTAGGCATAACTTCAACAATCTTGTCACTAAAGATTCCGAAATGATTTGCATCCAACAATGTTCCAGTGTCCTTAAGCTTGCGACCTCACAAGAGAATTATTTTCTTGTGCTGGAGTCACATTCTCACGATCTCACAATTTCTGTTTGGTCAGGTGCACTGAATAGAAAGCACTGGTAGAAATGATAGAGCCTGGTTAATTTCTTCTTTTACAAAAGATTGTCTAAGGAAAGGGTGGAGCAGTAAGAGAGAAATATCAAGGAATTGTGCAATCGTGTAGCTGTTTGAATGCTTTTTACTGTAGTACCTATTTTTATTGAGCTCAATCAATACAATATAAAACTTGAACTACATTACGAAACCCTTTCATATTATTTATAGTTTAATAGTGTCTTATTGGTATATACTGAATGTTCCAACGCACGCCCAGTGTGAGCAAACGTTCTTTACTCCCACAGCAATTTGCTGAAACGCCCTTATGCTCATATTCTATGAGGGGAACTTATTCTATACGTTAAAGTTAGTCAACATTTTCATAATTTATCTGCAACTGAACCATTGATACTACAATGGCAAAAGTGTTTTAAAGTTAATTGTATAAGTTATCGTTGGCTAATTAACGCTTATACCATTTAAACAGATCTATTTAACATTAGTTACCAGTTCATTGAGATGTAAACTGTTATTCTATAAGGTGTCCTACTGTCAATGTCATGTAAGACTACAAATTACATTGTGTTAGAACTCCCTAGGGCGGAAAAAAAAAAAACATCTAGTGCAGTGTTCAGATCCATAAACATTTGGAATTGTTTCCTCGTAGGCAATCATTCAAAGAAAGTAAAAAAAAAATGACAGTCTGATATGCAATGCCTAGAGAATTTGGTGGGTGCACTAATCTATCCCAAACAAGACAAATAATGGTTTTACGAGTCACCTTAACTGTACGCGGTTTTGCACTATCATGCAAAAGAATTAAGCCTTTGCAACTCACAACGGGAGGCTCCGTACTTTTCAGTTTTTTCCTTGACAAGTTGGAGCTAGTTAGAGTACAAAATGGCATTGTTTGTTTGCCGACTGGTACCAGTTTACAGAGCATAACTTTATTTTATTGCACTAGTTGTTTCGGTTGTTTGGGGATATATTCGTGGACTACCAAACGGTGATGGCGGCATATGGGAGCCTATCAATAAAGAAATCCCTCTGCTTACGTGACAGCAATGCTCTGAGTCACTGTCCACTGGTGTAGAACCCAGCGACCGAGTTTATATTAGTTTCCCAGGTGATGGAGATGTAGCTGTATGTTTTCTGCATTGACGTTCAATTGCTGTGTGACGTCCTCACAAGACTGACTGTGGTCAACAGCGGCTAAGAGAGCCTTGTTAACCATTGCTTGCCCACTGCTCATCTTAGAAGGTTTCGTTTGCCTTTCTGTTATTTTGTACAGTCTGTTAATTAATAGCTTCAGCACTGAAGACCCAACATATTTTCCGCTGTTGCATTATTAATTCATAGAGCAAACAACCTCCTATAATCTTCGGGGTGCTCATGTCTGACCACTTTACTCGGAATACTGTCTAACACTAAGAAAACTTTAACCTATTACCTTAATAGCCTAGCTCTCGACAACAATTAGTTTCCGCCTAACTTTGTTTGTTGTGCTTTTAATTCTGGAAAAGTTTCAAATTATAACATTCCAATACTTCGTTGTTTTTCTTTCTTCTCACTTTGTTTCTTTCCTTCTAGTTCTGGAAAAAAACAAGAATTATACTTTATTAAGAAAGGTGCTGCAAACTTCAACTGACTAATTTTAACGGTAAGTACAGAACCATTTGGACGCATGGCCAGCTTAACGGGGATTTGTTTGGTACCGGGCAACACGCTGTTTGCAGGAGGAGAAGCATATCCATAGCCTCTTAAATTCAGTAAGCTTTCAAAGAACACCGAACATCACTTTTTTGGTCATACTTTGGCATTTCGTGTACAAGATCGGGTTTTTCTGCACTCCAGTATCTATTGTTTTGTGATGCTAGAAATAAAAACATGCTTCGTACGAAAAAAATCAAACCGGGGTCAATAGAGCAAGCATTAACATTAGAAAACACCCAATTGCAAAAATTAATTGTACTTACATTATCGCGTCGTTGCAATTTCTGAATCACAGTTATCTTATAGCGTTTTAATTTTAAAAGTTTAGTGGCATTCCAAGCCGAGGTTTGCGAAATTCCTGTTTCCTGTACAAACTTTCTCAGAGATTTCTTTGGACTTCCTTCTAGCTTTTCTTCGACATCATCGAGCTTTTCCTCCATAAGAACGAGCGTTTTGAGTTCGGTTTCTTATCAAGAACGGATCCTATTTCCCTAAATCTATTCACAATGTTACGAACCGTTTCTGTGTGAGACGCACGGTCTATAAATCGCCGTCTCACTTCTGTACAAGAATTTGAGGTCAACATGAAGATTCTGTGTGCTAAAGCATATGAACTTTTCGGCGTTATAACAGCACTAACACACTATAACAATGAAACACGTGGTCTCACAACTTTCAACTCCTGTGCAATACAAAGTCTTCCTGTCAACTCTTTAGCCGAGAGGCGTGAAAGTGGAGGGGGAACAGAACCGGTTAGAAATAGGGCAGGAAAATGCCCATTAAACCGGCCATGCGTCCAAATGAAGGCTGTGTAGTTAATATAAATCAATGGCTTATTTCAGAAAGGGTCAGACACATATTTGTTTTCATTTAATAACAGTTTTTGACCTCCTCCTACAAATACACATTTTAATGCAGACAGGAACCCAATGTAATAGTATTTTATGCTAAAGGAGGGAATGTTTACTCTTCATTTATTTCACAAAAGTGCCTGTGTTAATGACCTAGGTCCTATGTTAACCTCTTTGAACTACAAGTTCATCAATATTGATACAATTGCACTGTTTGTTATTATTGTTAATAATTTTAAGACTAAATTATTGACATTATCATTAATACTACAATTTACTCTTCTGTTATTAAATCATGGATTTTGAAACCACTTCCTTGCCGAAAAGAGCAAAAGAAATAAATACTAAATTCTTAAACATATATACATAATGTGTTAAAGACAAAAATGTTCATGAATTAAATAAAGTAGGTAAATATGGAGGGACAATAACCAAGCTAAACGAATTAGATCACCATACAGACAAGATGATAGCCATGTTATTGTTAATAATATTTTGCATAAAGTGTCAATTAATTTATAATATTAATATTTATGTTCCTAACAATGTGATCGACTTCATATTTTCTCTTAGAATTTTCCAGGGTAAAACAAAGCTCATATCTTCCTTCGAGTCATGCTGGCTTTAAGAGATACTGGGAGACATAGCAAAATAAATCACTTTTTCCACTGGAAGGGCATTTATTTCTTCCATGCGACAAAGTTATTACAATCCTAACGCGGAATAAAAGTTCCAGCAGTATTTATACAACCTAAGAGCTGTGTGAACATAGATAATTGCCCAAATACAATGAACTTGATTGAAAATGAACAAACTGCTGACTTTAGATAGATGGTGATCAGCTTTCTATACGAAAATAGTCGTTTCATTGGAAACAGTAAGATGTGCATAAAAAGAGAGAAAATATTAGTATCTGTACATATCATTATTTCTAATACACTCTGAAAAGATAGGTGTTATTGTGGTTTCTCTATACAGACCTACAATGAGCACTGGAGTTGACCTGTACAACAAAAATGCATTCCTATTGTTCAAGAGAAACGCAAAATATGCGATATGTATGTCCAAAAAGCCCGAAAACCCTCCTGGATGTGTACCTGTCAGAAAAAAAAGTATAAATACGGTCTTTTAAGTCCAGAAACATTTACGATCATGTAATTCAATTACCTCTACATGAAAAACTTCAGTATCAAAGAAGTTTTTAAGCTTATTACAGATATTTGTTGGTTTTGTAGGAATCCTAGCAAATTCATATGTATTTTATTTGCAAATTCTATGTTTACTCATATTTTAGTAAATTCAACTTCATTACTTTTTGGCCATAAAGTGAGATAAATGTACGATTAAAATGTTGCACTTTCAATTTCTAATTTTATTGCATAAAAGAGCGTATCAACAGCTTGCAAACAGATTTTGGAAGCAAAAAAGACAAGATTTTTGTATTTATATGAATGTTATGAAAAAAGAGGCCTCTGTGCAACATTTATTGTTCTTGGATTGGATGGGATGCTAATAACCATAAAGGTTGAAAGGCATTACAAAATAAAGCAAATGAATAAGAAACGGAAATCCTTCAATATACACGTCTAAGAAAAGTGCATATAACTAAAAACTGTTAATGAGTTATATTTTTCCTGTTTTTCTCCAAACTCAGGCCCTTTGTGAAATAACTGTCTAAATATTGTGATATATTAGTAATTTTCGAAGTTTTCTCCTACATTTTCCAGAAAATTCCGAAAGTTTGTGTGTGTGTGTGTGTGTGTGTGTGTGTGTGTGTGTGTGTGTGTGTGTGTGTGTGTGTGTGTAAAACAAATTTGACTGAAGGCAACATAATTTTTATATCTTTAATTTCTATTTAACCTTTTGTCTCTGAGAGGCTTTTTCAGTGGCCAAAATATCTGAACATACCAAGTAGGCAATTCCATAGAAACGTTCGAGCTCATTTGGAAAAACATTCATTTCATCATTTATGCTGTGTGGATCCTAATTGGAACAAAGCATCTGTAGTTCAGGAAATTGTGAAGGATATTCTTAGCATTGTCCAAGTTTGAAAGCCAATTCCCAAACGGAAAACGGACCCAAGATCGCTAGGTCAAACCCTGCAAATGGGTTTTTAGGGCGTAAACATCCTAAGTGCCATACTTTCTTCGGAAAGTAATAAAGTCGTTGGTCTCATGTCGTAGAATTGCGGCAGGTAAAAGAACCTCATACCTGAAAATAGAGGCCTCTGAGCAACATTTATTGTTCTTGGATTGGATGGGATGTTAATAACCAGAAAGGTTGAAAGTCATTGTTAAATAAACAAAATAAACAACAAACGGAAATTCTTCTATTATCGTAAATAAACTCATCAGCAAGGCACGAAAGTTCCGATCCAAAACAAGCTGCCCCTAAATATCTACTGGGTTGCTTTGTGTACCTATATACTAACATATTGCATCCAACCACGTGTTTACGAAAGGAGTCAAAACTGCAAAATCTTAACCAGCATCTAGAAGTGCAAGTTTTGCGTTTTGCAGTTCATTTTCACTTCTTCTTTGCGTAGAATATTCCCATACCACTCAAAACATCGTATATCTTTATGGAAAAAAATCTGCACATTTGACCTGTATTTAACGATGTTTAACTCATTATCTTAAAAGTTTATAACTACACGCTGTTTCCCTAACAGTCCAATGCACATATTGTACATTGGTATTTAGCATCTATTATATAATTGTTTTATTTGACAGGTTTTATGCGTTATTTTATTACAAAGATTTTAGGAATTTATGTTCAAAGTCCGCAAATTTATTCGTTATTAACGGTGTCAATTTGTGTCTTCCGTTTTTAAATCTAATACTATTAACCCAGCAAATTGGTGTATCTGTTGACAGCGCTTATAATGCCACTCAGCTGTTGATTCATCTTCCATATAAAATTACCTACCTGTTCCCGAAATAAAACCCTGAAGGCACTGAAACGAAATTTCCGGGAGGCATTTTATAATGTTCTGGAGTAGGAATTGCAGGGAGTGTTTCAAAATATTTTCAAAATGATTCAGGCATATCTCACAGCGGAAGACAGATAATTTGAGCATCTACTATGATGGTGAGTGCAATATTAATTAATGTTTACTATTAATAAATAATCAAATGAACAAAAACGCGAGTTGTGTGTTTCAACAACGAGATATGATTTTCCTCAATAGACGTCGTTACACAGTAGCTTCCCATCGGAAAAATAAATTTCCGTTTGCTTAGCGGAATCACTATAATTGTTGAATTGCCCGTGTCCTCGCACTCTGCTAGCCTGAACACGCAGGCTATGGCACGTTAATGCCGGGCAGTCTCAAGAAAAAGTTTTATAACAGTTTAGCATAAAGTGAAAACCACTGCAACCCATCAATTTCTGCATATCTCCATGCTGCAACTAGCTGCAGAAACACAACCCTTGCATAAGAACTACAAAGAACATCGACGATAGCCCTTTAAAATGTTATAGCTGAACTAATATTAAATGCTTCCATAGCCTATACCGTGGTTTTCATATGTTCCCAGCCGGCAGCCCGACATTCTTGTGTTACTCCCCTACTCCTCGATGTTAATTTAAGGTGCTCGTTCATTAATGCCGGTGCTGCATTTTTGCTGAATATTTTTTATTCATTATATAAATGAGCTACGTGTCTTTTTGTCGAAAACTGTGTTAATTTCCCTTTGCCTCTCATCGTTACCTTTTAAGGATAACTTCAACTTTGACTCAACACCCACCTGCAACGCTTTTGTTTAAAATGAAATTCTACCTTAATTACGAGGTTCCTCAAAACTTCGGCACAAAGGAGGTTTATTTAATAAAAGTGTATGCACATAACGCTGGATAAATTGCGGATGCTTGCTATCAAAGTCGTTTTTAGAACATGCACTGCATACCGCATATATGAAAAGTGATTATATAAAGGAGAGGATGTGTGTGTGAGAGAGAGAGAGCGGGCGTGTGTGTGTGTGAACAGAGCGCGTATACGTTATTTCAAGGTTATGTATGTGAAATATCTTAATTAAAGGATTGGAAAGGGGTCTTTTAAATCTTCTCTCAATGACCGACTGTATCCGTACTGAGTAGAAATGAAACATGGTAACAGAGGGGTTTCAGTTTCGACTCCCGGGTGCATTTAATGCCTGCTTATGTGATCTCATCATATGTGATAGAATTAAGGAGGCGGTAACCAGATACCGGTGGATAATGCCACTACATCTATTTGAGCGAGGCAGTACCTAAAGCTAACTTGTAGCTTTGATGCAGCTGTAGGACATTTTTATTCGTAGTTTACATTTATCGACAACAATGCCGCAAACTCCAGAGGCATGCTGCATCTTTCGCAAAAGAAATCCCTGAGCTAAAGCCTGAGCTTATTATTTCTTTTTGTGGATTCTTCCAAACAATTATCAATATTTCATATTGAATATGCAATACTTTTTCACACCACGATATGCTGAGTATACAGTAATCTTTCCTGCTCGTCATGCCATCTTTACTGGAAGAATAGCTAGCTGGCTGTCCATTGCTTAATTAACATTATTTTTGGTAAATTTTGATAGTACAGGCTTCTTGTAAGCTCTGAATGTTATTAAGAAGGAATTAACATGTTTTACAGCTAGGCAAATGCTTCTTGTGTCTACCAAGCTAAGAAAACCAAAGAAGGTGTTTTTAATGGTGTTTAAAACTTGTTTTTATTGCTGTGGCATCGCACATGTTAAATGAAATTATAAATTGGAAAAGGACTTTTTTAAGGAAGGAAGTGCTGCAGACCTAAGTTTACGGTATCTTCTCGGCAGTTGCCATTTATGATAACTGAGGAAAATCTGGGAACAATTTCAGTCAAGGAGGATGCTACTAACAAGAATCGAACCCCAGGCCTCCAGCTCACGAGTCTGTGACTTAATGACCGTGGAGGTCGTCAGATTTTTTGTATCATAGATTTATTAAAGATATTCAGCTATGAAACATAGGCCATGTTACGTTAAACATTCCATTATTTCTCTGCACATATTGGCTGTATTTTGACAAGGACGCTTACTAAAGAAATTTGAAAGTGGAGCTTCTCAAACTCACTCCTAAAAACACATTAAGAAATGCTTATTTATCATAATTAAGCTTAAATGTGTTTGGTTGCTTGCATATAAGAAAACAGCCGTACTAAAAGAGGATAAAAACGAGATCCAATAATAAAGACTTCACGTTAAAGATAGTGCACTATCTGAAATAATGAAATATTTGAATTCGTCGGTAAAAATATTCTCTACTATACTCATACGATCCAACAAGCTAATTTTGGATTGACTCAGCCTAGCCTTGCTGTTATGCTAAATCGGAATTTTCCGTTCGAGACAGCATATTGCATTGCTAACAAATTTCATCATTGCGGGATACAGAAAAATATTTTTGTTTGTCACAATTTCTTATGCATAATAATGTTCTTCGTGTAAGGTTAGAAAACAAACAGCACAACAGAATTTCAGTATGTCTCAAAACATTCATTTTAGTCATTATGGGATTTTTTTTCAATTGGTTAATATCTCCCTTATGTAAAGGGTGACCTCAGCAATGTCAACAAAGTAAATTTTTAATTTTTACAGAAAATGATAGTAACGCAATGAAAACAATTTATTTTGTTTTAGTAAATGTAAATAAATAGAATGCTTTTGCACAAAAATCGCATGTTATTGTTTGTGCGGAAGGAGAATATATGTCAAATGACATACATTCTTCTGTACAGAATGAGCCATAAGTCGCGTTATAGTCCTTTTATTTCACAACTACAGCAAATATTATAATTTGCTTTATAATAGCACACCTGGAATATTACGCGTCCCGAAGTTCAGTATTATCATCGAGAAAGTTCTTTGTGTTGAATCAGTATGTTTCTGTCATATTCTTCCGTTGATGGGTAGCTCACTTTAACTTTAATAAAATAGCACAAAACATTCACCAGAATGGGCATAAAGAGGCTCCTAGTCGGTTCCGATCAATGTTCAGTTCACATTTCTGGAAACAATTATAAAGGTATTCTCGAACACTAATAGTTACATGTGGAGGGGCTCCAACTTGTCTGCTATTCCAGTTACCGCGAGCTCCTGATAGCCATTGTCATAGCATGTTTTCGTATGATGTCCTATTAACAGGGCCATTCATATTATACAGCCGCAAAAATGGTTAATGGCCATGTGGCCCAGATCATAACGCGTGGAAGATTTTTTTTTTAATTGGAATTGTTTAGCGCAAAATTCATTTTGGATTTTCTAAAATGTCTGTAAATTGCCCCCTTGAGGTTACTGCTATCAGGTCCGAACAGAATCTTCGAAGAAGAGCATCGCAAGAACTGCACCGAACTTGCATATCAGCGTCCTTTTCGACAGTAGTCGAAAAGGGATACAACTGTTCTTGCACCCTGCTCCCCACCAGGACGTAGATATGTGAGTTTATATAAATATTTCATTGTTAATAAACATATATACTGGGTAAGGTAATTTTGTAAAATAGTTTTGTACATATAAAAAAGACGTACTTGTAAGAAATGCTTCTCGGTCCACCTGTCTTGCCTGGAGCGACCTAGCTGTCCACTACAAAATAAACAATGAACGCTAGTGCCGACTGCTTAGGACATAAGGGCTATTGTGTTCCCTAGTCATGAAGTGACTGTTGGTCCGTTAGACATTCCACAGGGTCGTAACAAGGCAATAACTCTAGCCGGTCTCCTAGACATACAATTTTGCGTCAGCTAATAAGAGAGTTCATGTTCTAAGTTTTAAGAGTAGCGCCGGAAGATGAGCGAAAACTCACCTGTGAGAAAAGAGGATTTTGAGAGCTCAGTTTCCCTGGTTTGGGTATGAATTCTCGTGTGAGCTAGAAAAGCGACGCCACCAGGGTTGGAATTTAATATAAAAGAAGGAGCATTCTCCGAGGCATACATTTAATTCTCGACATGCATTCTCAGTGAGGTATGCGGATTTGGAAGATTAGTGTTTCATTCGCTTGCTAGCCTGCTATTTTTTCGTGCAGAATGGACAGAACATCTGTCATGTTGGTATCACACGGATTGTCGTATGTCGTATCTCCTCTAAAAATTGGGGCACTTCTGTTAAGTGCAGTTGTATTTAATGTGTCGTTAATAAAATAGGGACCAATTATTCGAATTTAGAAGCGCACTCCACACATTTAGAGATCACGGCCTTTGTTTATCAACACCTCTCAGTCACAGTGAATTTTTATTTGGCCAGTAGTGCATACTGCGAAGATTAACTTGTACATGGTGTCTATATTAGGCTTTATCCATAAACAGAATCTTAGTAAGGAGCATGTCGTTTATCGTATTTGCCGTATATACCATTCGAGCAATTTTGCCATATAGTTGTCGATGAAGTGAAATGTGGAAAGGATAGAATCATTTTCACATTCAGTCTGTCTCATGTTGAGATGCGGATTGTATTTATTCCACAGTTGCTAAAATGTTAATTCTATTTCCCTCATCGTTTGTCATCTTGTGTTGTTGGCGTCTTTTAATTCCAATGTTTCCAATACCTTAAAATGTTTTTATTATTTCTGCAAAATCAGATAGCGAAGGTATCGCATAATAAGGATGTCGCACCGCTGCTATAACTTGGCGACATTCACCATTAATGAAAAGCTTATCAACTTCCTCGCCTTTCTTTTAACAAACATTGTGAAGGTCTGAAGAACTTTAGGAAGATGTCGTCTGATGCCCACTACAGCAAACCACAATCTGAACACAGACAGCAAAGGATATAAAATTATGTATGTTTACATAAGGTATTGTACTGACTGTAGAGTTTAGGATTATAGCACAATAGAGCAACCAAGTAGTTAAGTGATTTCTTCAAGTAAACTATTTCTCTGAATCATTTACCTATAAATATCTTAAATGACCCTATAAATAGAGCTGTATGAATCTTCAAACACACTATTAAACGATAACTTATAAAACATTTAATTCGTTTAAAATAACAAAGTTGATTTTCATATCTCCTTTACACCTCTACTTATGAACAAAACTAAAATACAATGTCTCCCTGCCAGCCAATCAACTTCGGTGAAACTCGGATATACGTAGCAAGAAACAGAAGCTTACCTAAAATAACAGCAGAGTGAGTAGAAAAATTATTAGGAGATGAAGTGGATGCGTTGTAAGTTAGTGACCCCCCTCCCATTACTTCGAAAATTTCCTTTGACTTTTACAGCTAAAATCCGACTAGTAAGGAGAAAATTGCGGCGTAGTGTGGTGATGTAACGGTTGTACAAACAGTAAAGAATATGGTAGCGCATGTAAGGATGCATTGACATCAGAAAATAAACGACATAGAGGCAGGCATGGCAGCAGTATCAGAAGAGGTAAAATACACTACGAAAATAGTGTAACAGGGTAACACTCAGCAAAAATTGAATTTATAATCAATTCATATACACATACTAACTTAACCTCATGTCGGGTGAATCTTAGAAACCGGAAAATCGTAATTTATCAGGCCTGGATGCATTCTATCGCCTCCTTAGTATATAATAAAAGTATATAAAGGTTGGCAACACTGAAAAATAAAGGAAGAACCGCTAAAAATGGTGCATAGAGTTGTTCTGGTGGGGAAAAAATGAAAACAAACGCAAACATGACAGTGAGGCATTTTTATATTAATAACGCACCGTCTGTGTTTAAGGGCGGGTGGTGGGGGCTCCAAACTGTTTACACTATGCTGTAATAAACTTTCCACCCACTCTTCTGTTGTTTTAGGTAAATTTCTATTTCTTACGCAAAATGTATTCAAGTTTCAAGCAAATTCATGTGTGAAGAATTTTCTGTTATCACTAAAACAGGCCGTGCTATTAAGGTGGCCTGCTATAATTGCCTCACCCAGTACATCCGATGCCTATTTATAAATCAAATTTGCATATGAGGCACACGTTTCAAAAATCCACCTTATCCAATTTTAATTAAAAATTTAATTTTTCTTGATGCGGCAGACTTCACCCTATGTAACAAATTTTATGGCCTGAAAACCTTTCAAAGCCTGCGTTGTTTCCTTATAACTCAAATGCAAGTATCACTTATTTTCACAAAACACACCTTATCCCACCAGTGACTTGCACTTCCGAACGACCCCATTAAGTGATTTTTCTTCAAGAAAGGCAAATCAACAGTTTTGGTCAGAGGTGAACCCAATTATCGACTTAATGCTGTAGTCTCCCCTTCTCATTTAAAGAAAATCGACAAATTGAGAATATTACCATAGAAGTTCTGCCGAAAGGTGAGCTACTTAATACACGCCCTATATTCTAAGCTCATGAACAAGCGTCGTACAAATAATAAAAACCAGCATAGTACAACAAGACGAGACTCAATAAGACAGTGATTGTGAAGACTTGCAAGTTGGATAGATATGCCATTTTTTCTTATGTGATAATAATTTTATATATTTATATTAATAAAAATATGTCTTTTGTTGTTTATATAAAATTTGTTGCTTTTTACTTTGTAACTTTTAAATTTGTAATGCATTTGCCTTAATTATAATTTATATTATAATATACCTAATTGATTGATAATAATTAAAAAATAATTATAATTTACTTGCGTTTCCAAAATTCGCTTATATCCATGATGAAGTTTCCAGAATTCCCCACATATAGTATTTAATTCCAAAAAGTATTTTTTGTGTTTAAAAATGTCATCTATGCTACAGGTGTATGAATAAATATAATATCAACAATAAATATATTAATGGCATTGGAAACAAGCAGGAATCATTTAAGGTAAATATATACTTACAATAGATATTTTAGAGAAAAATGTGTGCATTTATTATTACCAGGACTTATTAAACATGAAATACGGTTTACTTTTAGTAACGTCCGCCTAGAGATCAATTTGACAAAAGGAATATTAATGTTTTAAAATTTGACTTTAGTTTCTGAAATTACTGTATGAGTAAGAGAATTTTATGATTTTAAAATTATCCCAAAGTTCACTAACACTGAAGATGAGCTGGCAGCAGTTCCGAGAGAAGTTCAGCACAGACTTATTCTAAGGAAAATACACTTGCAGAGCTGAACTACTCTCATTTTGGACGCTGTTTGCAATGAATTATTACTTGTGCTCACATTACACTATACCATATGCATTACGGACGTTCGCACTCTTGGATCAGTGAACTAGGGTGCACTTCCAGTCATGGAGTATATTTATATTGCTCTAACTCTTTTCCCTGACGGGTAAATAGTTTGTTTCTTGCCCCTCGACCCCCATGAACTTGGCACAGGCAATTTCTGTTTAACTCTAGCGGATGTTGCAGTGACGTTCGATTTCATTCATATCTAGGATGACTGCACAATGCAGCTATTGGAGCGGAGAGGCTGCAATTCACATCAGAGCCATCTAGCCGTAATGAAGGGCTACATGCGGCGAAACTTCAGTGATGAAATTACTCCCGAGTTCTTAAAAATGACAAAAAAAAGGGGGGGGAAGAATGTAGGCCTTGTGTTCTATACTTGTATTATTTGGAATTAATACTAAGTGATGTAAATGAAGAAATAATTTAACACTAATGCGCGTACTTTCTAAAGATACTTAGCAAATTATTACTTGCAATATATCTGAGGCAATATATTCAACAAAGGTGACTTTCTTTTAATATTTTACCCTCTTCAAAAGTGTCGATAAATGTTGAGATTTAACGCAAAGGAAATTAAGCTCTTCAGCCAGTGAAGAAATAAAAGTATATTGCAGTACACCCACCATCATATGTTCCTTTAAAGTGCACGTTTTCACCTATCAAACGTTGCTAGATAATAAACAGAAATAATGTTCAAAATGTATCTCTAAACCTATTACACATTATGTTGACCACCAAAGATTTAGAACCTAACATTCAATCTGGAAAGTTTGTAATAATTTCCGAAGATACTCTTTGTATTTTAGGTACAGTATTAATATATTTTGTATTTTCATTTTGTTCAAGTTACAACCAACGTCATACTGGAAATGGTCGTTAACAAAATTCAGCACTTATTTCAAAAACTAATTCTTCTTACTATTTAGTAGACATTTAAATTGTTTCTTATTTTATGCTAAAATGTGCTTTTAATAGATATTACTGTTTGTGGTATTTTATCCAGTTCATTCCTGTTCATAATTAGGTTTATACTGTTTTATTAACTATTTATTCTTGTTAATGAGTAACATATTATCAATAAAACAACGTACATATATCTCTTTCTCAATACGTGATCAAAATTAAAAATGTGCTTTGACTGCACAATCTATGACAAAGCTGAATTATTAAAGATCTTTGGAAAGTAGTACTACAAATTGCTTAATAAGGCAAACCAAGATACCAGTGTGTAGTTAAAGGTAATATGAGTGACGTAGATATTTTTTTACTTTGATGAATGTGAATTAAAGAAAGTTAGACCGATGATTAAATTGTGTTATTTAATTGGCATAATACAAATATATGCAAGACTAGGCTTTACGTATTGTTCGGCAAAACACACAGTCCAGGAGATGAGCTTCAATTCCGTGTTATTCATGGGGCGATCAATATGATAGCTTTCTTTACAAAAATTTAAATACATGATTGACCTAATTCAACGAGAATGAATTTTCATAGGAATAAATCATACTAGATGATATTCAGCATTACTGTGCCACAGTTATACGTAAAAATGCTTGATACATTTTAGAAATGAAATACTTCATTTTATAAAAGCGGTATGAAAATCAAAAACGAAATGTAAACATAAAGTCTCACTTACTGGAGAGATCCGATATAAATAAACATTTAAAATTACGCGAAGGAACATTCGGGACTTCAGTAGTTCAGATAACAAGAGCACTCGCACGGTTAACCGAACATCCTTTGTTCTATTCCAAACGTTGTTCTTACACACCGCTTGTGTAAAAAATCACATTTCTCTTAAAATAATAGTTTAACTATAAATAAAAAGAAATAACGGGAAACAGACATTTGAGAATAAATCGATGATCCCAAATAAGTAGCAGAATAGTTATTTACTGAAAAAAGAAAAAGTATTATTAAAATGTTCACTATATAAAGGGAAGTGCAGTTCCTTACAGAGATTGACTGTGAAGGGGATCGACTAAGAAGTAAAGACTTGCACTGAATAAATAATTCAATAATAATTATCTGATTACGCAAATCATAAGGACCGAAAATCAACAGTAGTAAATGAGTTTGTAATTTAATTTTTCTATTAAGTAGAGCACATTTTAGGAACACAGATGAACCTGCTAGCAATTTCAACATCGCGAGCAGAGCATATTCATTGTACACGCTTTACATCTAGTCACGTTGTCAATTACGATAAATAAAGTTTGATGAAGAAAAATGTTTTAATTGTATCCATTGCTCTTGCGTGTCCAATATTTGCATTACATGATTTCATTTTATTTGCAGAGATTTCGGGTCCCATGTGCTAAATGTTGAGTTTTACCCAGTGGCAGTCCCAGCAGAAACTAGAAAACACGCCAGGAATCAGTTGAACGTAAAACCACTACAGTCCTAGAGAAATCATATAAAACAGTTTCCATGTTATTCTCACTTATCATCGTATGTGGTTTATTATAGCAACCAAGTATTTGGTTAAATCCCTTCGCCCTGGTATAATAAGATTTATTTTTTGATCTACTAAGTTTTAATTGAAATGTTTTTATTACTATGTATACCTTTATTTGCATTCACGCCTTTTTGACATATTACTGTAGCAATTTCCGTAATATTGCCATGCAATTACTTACTTATTATCCCTGTATATTCTTGTACAAAACGCTCTTTTATTATGCCACTATTGTGCCAACTGATTTACGTAATTACTAGAGAATTTCGTTCGTGCAAACGTGTCGCTTTATAAACTATCGTGGGATTAAAAACTGCATCAAAAGCAATGCTCACATTAATCCACGTATTTAACCGCACTTCACGCCACTGCTTAGGAGCTTGTCTTGAGGCGAAGTAATCCAACTGTATGGAGGAAGGGGGTGTCATAAAATTGTAGGCTATATACGTGACGGTGGTTGGGGAAATCTGAAGGAAAAGTAGAGTGTGGGTGGCTGGGAATCAGAATTGGAGGCAGAGAACTTACAGAAAAGAGTAGAGTGGGAGGGTTGTCATAAAATTTAGAACTTCTCTCCTCCAAGTTAGAACTGCCTATTATTTTAAAAGCCGCGTAAGTGGTACATCCTCCCCGCCCCATCTTCAAGAAGAATCCATGATTTCTCTTTCCACACTCGAGCTTCTTCCTGCGCGTCTATTTCATACCTTTTATTTCTCACTTTCCCTGCACATGTCTCTCACCTCCTTCTCGTCCTCTTTATGGTCCCTTCCATCTCTTCCTCCCGGCCTTTATTTCACTCTCGCTCATTAAAACGTCTTCCCTAATTTCCAACGTAATAGCACACACGTACAAAACACCCCTATATTTATTATAAAGGGTCATGCTAGTAGCAGGGTATTTCACTTCTTATAACAAGCTTATTGTGCAAAGCGCTCGAGTTTCTTGCCCATTATTCCGCGCTTATATTGATGGCATAAAAGTGACGCTTTGAGAAAAGACAATCCAGTAACATTTTTAGACCAGAAAGAATAGACGAATGAAGAGCTTCTTCCCTCTGGCGCATGAACTAAGGTCTCCATTTCTAAACTAAGAATTCAAAATCAATTCTATACCTGCAATTAAAAGTTGATAGATCATTTTATGACTTTATAATAAATATTTCCATGTCGTTCATAATCGTTAATCATAGTTATTTATCTCTGTTCCAAAGGATATCCCTGTTAGCAAAGATTTATTTTATACCATATAATGTTTATGAAGCAGTTTTTATAAACTTTTAATAACTGAAGAGGTGCTAATTTTAATATATGAGCTTGTTTGTATGCGAGTACCATTTCACGATTCATGCTCTCGTCTTATTACATGCTGTATATTCATTATTTAATAACTTTCACGCCATTATGATAACATACCTTACCTTAAAAATATATAATCAACTTAATCTTTGTGTAATGCCAATAAATTCTGAGCTCATTCCTTACCTTTAACCTGACTTACATAGACTTTTACGTTGACAAAAAGATTTCGGAAAACGAATTTAACCGAAACGCAATATTGACCTCAAAGAGAACTGTTTTAATTACATCGAACCTATCTCAATGTCCTTTGGTATATTTGACAATTAAGTCGTCATTAATTTAACTGTAGCGATAATTATATCGTCAAATAACAAGTAAGTAATTTACATTTACACAAGAGTAATTTACTCAAGTCCGATTTTTCAGGTTCAGCATGGCCCATCCACTATTACTTTGCACTTTTTAGGCAACACCACCACTCGCGCCATTCATAGGAATATGACAGAGCAAGACAAAACGAGTAATAATGAACAAGAATCTAATGGTTTCTCGTTTAATATTGAAACATTTATAACATGGTCCGAAACTCGCACTATGTATGCAGGAGAACCCGGAACACTACCTTTCATTACAAACAATATAGAAGCATTAGAACTTAACTTTTCAACAATTTCTGTAAGTAATTACAGCTCTTCTTTCCCCTGAAAAAAGAAACCCAGTCATTTAGGGCATTTCTGCATAGATATTGTCACAATGCATTGTCGGACATTTTATTTCTGTCTCTTCTTGGCCATGTTTTGGGTTCCTCTCCTTTCAGCGAGACACTGCGAAACTCAAGATATCTTACGATCCGATCTATGATCGCTCAGCATTGAGGAAGAAAGTGAACTGTCCAGTAGAAATTCACAGTATCGTCCAAGAACGATCCTGTTGAAGCATTTCATCAAGCTCCACATGTGCCGATATAATAAACCCAACATCGTGCGGACTTCCACCAGAGAAAAGCAGGATTTACGAGCCCTCCGTCCCATGTTATTTGCATAAATTTCATTTCACCTCCATAGAAGATATAAGGGCGATGATTTGTGCTAGAGGCTCAGCACCTTGTCCCTTTTGTCGACAATTTCACTTAAACACTGACTTTATTTGCAGCACTTCCGTTACTGCCATTAAAGATTTATCATCATTAATATCTTTCCTGAAGAAAGGAGTCTGAACTTATCAGAATGCTGTATCCGCTTTTTCTTTTTGTTGTTCAATTTCTTGTTTCCTTTTCCTTAGTGCGATTTTCTTTATTTCGTATTTTTAAGCTTAATGTGTGGTATGCTTTGTCCTTTTGAAATGCCATTACCGAAAAAGCAGTAATGGAATTCTCATTAAATATTATTACTGTAGCCCGTCTGAAATGTGCTTTCATTTTTAGCATTGAAAGTTAATTTCAGTCTGCATGCTTTCACAAAAGACGTTTCCCCTCCCCATTATATTTTCAAGGATTACAATCGGGTAGTCATCAATACCTGGTTCCATATTGTTTGAAAACTTACCTCTAATTCTAGTTTCTTTAAACACTATACACTCACGAATTGTTTCGTGCACTGCCTACATACTGACTCTAGTACAAGCAAAACCATCAAACGTTACCACTAGTTGCCTGTGCCGCGCCGCCCTGGGCCGTCTATAAATAATTTATAAAGTTGCAATTTATTTTATGGTAAAGTAATTATTACCATTGGATTTACAATATCTTAATCGATCGTACTACAAAATTTAAAGGGCATCATTCTGCAGTCATTTATGAATATTAATATATGTAAAATGTTAAAATTAAGTGCTTATCGTCTAATTTGATTCCGCTGATGGAATAAATAGGAAACCGATGCTGTATGTTAGCAATGATAACTATGACGAGATAACCTATAATGTGTATTACACTACCGAAAGATCAAGAACTTATTTCATAGCATATTGACAGTAAAAATAAATGTACACGTACGACAGCCGAAGCACCCGAGTCTACTTCACAGGAGCAACTATAATTATTGCAGTACCCACAGGAATGAAAAATTTCACATGACTGGCCACAAATGGATCAAAAATAATCTATAGAGCACCTTCACTACGAGCACTAGGCTTCATCTTCTTTTTTCCTGTGAATAGTCCCACAAATGTATTACAAAATAATAGAGTTTACTTCCAAGTCTGTCGCATAGTATAAAACATGTTTCATGTAACTAAAAACTTATTTGTCATATAATACTGCAACGAAAGCATTTTATTAAGATATATTGTTGGCTGGTAGGTTGCAGATTTTTAAGTTAAAAAGTGACCATTTTTATTATTTTTTTGTAAAATATAAGTTTGGGATTTGTGCTGTTTTTGCGCCTAAACATTGTTTTCAATCAATATTTGAGATATGTTTCTTCTCCTTATCTTTTCATATCTTCCTTCTTGGGCCATTGCGTAGACATAGCTTGATCTTTAGTGTGTACGCCCATTGGTTGGAGCACATAATTTAGTAACAGAATTAAGGGTGAACTTTCGGTGAAGACACAGCCAAGAGGTTAGGTATCTTTAGGCTTTTATAATTAGAAATATTATTTCCAGCTTCTTCATTTTTTTATCCGGTGACCCAGGTATTTTGGATGAGAAAAGATAGTTTATATTGTAAAGTTTTTTATTGTAACTTTTGCTTAAATGGAAAATGTTACCTCAAGTTTATTTTTAAAATGTATTGTAAAGAGGATGAGAAAAGATAGTTTATATTGTAAAGTTCTATTGTAAATGCTGTTAAATGGAAAAGTTTACCTCAGGTTCATTTTTATAATGTATTGTAAAGAAATATGCATTGTTAGGATAATAGTAAACATATTAAAATTTTCCAAGATTTAATTGTTATTTCTATAACTAGATACCCTTCATTCAATTCTAGCTTATGTACTTTTCTAGTTAAATGGGGTAACTCAATTACAATGAATTGTGTAGACTTTTATCCTTTAATATTTACTTTTGAAAATCCTTACCACATTATATATCCTCAATGTACTCCCAGTCCTGTACTTTTTCTTATACAGTACACTAAAAATTAATATTCTGTATTTTATACTTTACTATTTTCAATTTCGAATATTTTCCATTAGCTGTGTACATGATTTGCGTCGATTAGCAAATTACATTTAAATAGTTGTTGCTGAATTTTGTGAGTTTTATTCTTTTCCCGTATTGTTGATTCACTCTTTCATGGTCATATATTGGGATTTAGTTCGGCAGCTCCCAAAAGGAAAAGCTTGCACACATTAACGGGAGGATATCATTCTTAAATTTTTGATACACGGATTAGAGTTGACTTGCTCTTTTTGGCATAAGCACATGTTAAATCTGCCTTAATGGTATGTGAAAAATCACTTAGAAAATATAATTAAAATATTATGAGGTCATTAGTAGTCGAGAGCCTAATCAAAGCATGCATTATCTGTACAGTAATTTTAATTCCTTACGGCCCCATGTTTAACTTGTGATATTTCACTCAGATATATTTGAATGGCAAAATAAAACTCTCCCGTAGCAGCAATATTTCCATTTGCGCTTCAGGAGTTACCAAATATTAGAAATATTAATCATAAACTATGACATCGACAAATGGAAGTCAACTCTGATCACTTAATGATTGGGAAAATAAAAAGATGACAAATGTAAACGTTTTGCTTCATCCTGACTGGTATCTACCAATTAGTAAGAACAAGCAGCATGCGGTTGAGGAACTGGAAATGTGCCGAGAAGACTTCTTGCATAATTCTCCATTATTAAAATGCCCATTTATTTATAGGAATCGAGACGAAGGGCAGGCTCTTCAAATGATTACATTATTCACAATCATTTGGAAAAATCAAATACAAAACCTCCTGTGCATCAAGAGCCGTAGAAGCAAAAGTAGGGGGTTCTGTCTGAAAAGCTTGTGCCCATAAAAGCGGAAAGAAAAAAAAAATGATATTTGTCTTCCATAATACCAAAATTTGTTTCACAAATTTTATTTACAGTGCGGTAATTTCAGTTAGAGGGTCGGTGGAGCGCGGTTGCATATTGCGAGAGGCCAGTCGCCGAGGTCGTATAATGTATACGCATGTAGCAACTTGAGTTTAGTTTTAGGACAGTTTTTTTCACAGAGTGGTTGCGCATCATGTGTAACCAGCATTTTCATTTTGTTCTTCGTTAGGTATGCCACTACCTACCCACAGTCATGTACGAAATTTTAGTACGATATATACTCGTATTTTAAAACGTAGGCTTGCAGAGAAATAATTAATCGATTCGCAAGAAAAAGTTCTGGCATTTATGTTGCAGATAAATAAAATGTTCTCCAACTTGCTAAAATGTTACGAGAGATGGAATGTTTCATAAATCCCCGTGTTCTTGCGGAAGAAAAGTTAGACGAAATATGAGCATTTCCTACGCAGATGCCGCTCGGGGCATCATTTTCAATATAGATTGCAATTTATATTATCATCATAAGCTTTATATAAATTACTACTTTATGCGTTTAGTAAACATGTAAATTACCCATTAAATGCCTTTTTAGCCATCAAAGGCTATTGGCTCACAGTGACCATTGCATTCTCTACCTCCGTCTAACGTCATCACCTGTAGAGTGCAGTATTACAGAAAGGTACATGATTAGCACATCGCATTCCACCGCTCACATAACGCAGAGGTTTGATCAGAGATTACCATCTTTCTATCTTGCAGTTCCCCAATTGTCCTAGCATGATTGAGTGGTCTCCGTTCCAGAACCCGTAACTTAGAAAATTTGTAAGCAAGTACCGGGATCGAACCCTAGAACTCCAGGCCAGCAGTCAGCGAAGCAAACCACTAGAGCAAGGAGGCGATAAATAATATAAATATTATAATAAAGATACTAGACGAGCTTTTTACGGCAATTGCACTTTTCCAGTAAGAATCTGCGCTCAGGCAGCCCATAACTCAAATGACCTTCATCTGCCCATACGGATCACTATTTGTGATATTGATCCAGATTTGGAACAATATTGGTTTGCCAATAAAAATACAGTGCAGTTCAATTGTGGCATGTAGTGCAGTACATTTGTTTATGCGAAAAAATGTGTTATACTGAACTTTGTAGATCCAAATAATGGCTGTACACTAAAATATGAAAATGTACAAAATTATATAAATCAAGTGTTTTATATGTGTAAACTAACTTCATTTTCATCTACGAATAAGACGTGTTTTATGCAAAATTATTTTTTTTAACCTTTATAGCCGATAAATGAAATATATATATTCGCCATTGAATTTTAATTCTATCAAACAACATTTAAAAATTATTTTTCTGAATATTTGCTATTTTAACTGACGTGCTTTTCCCCGCCGGCCAATGAATGTTGGTTTCTTATTTCATTTTGCAGTTATAATAGACTTATATGGTGTTCATTAGAGATATTTTTGTTTTATCTGTGTCGCTCTCCAAAGTGCAATTATCTTTGATAAATACTCGGCATATGCACTGAAAATAGCATTAAAACAGTGTTTTTGAGTTTCAGAACTATCTGTCTTTTAGTTTTCCCTGCTGTGTTTATTTTGTTATGCTAAACATTTCGCCAAGTATATACATATGCATTTTCCTATCTACTATTATGTCTTTGACACACTATAAAGAGTATGTCTCAAATTAGAATACGAACTTTAATAGTTATTACCTGTTGGCTACAAATTGTTCACAGAGATGAAGCACTAAGTAGGGC
This sequence comes from Metallyticus violacea, assembly GCA_030762175.1. Taxonomy (NCBI): domain Eukaryota; kingdom Metazoa; phylum Arthropoda; class Insecta; order Mantodea; family Metallyticidae; genus Metallyticus; species Metallyticus violacea. The sequence continues at coordinate 308,382,616 of CM060846.1, read as the reverse complement.
GATCTGAGCAGTTGAAAATGGAAGGACAATTAAGAAGGGATCTGGAAACTATAGGAATGGGTAACATTTGGATCGCAGGGCTGGGAAATAGAAGGGGGCTTGGAGGAAAATTACGAAACGCCTGAGGGACATGAATAGCAGCTGACTCTTTCGGAATGTACAGAAAAAGTTTCGCTGCAGATACAATCTGAGCTAAAAATGGGGTAGAGAATGGAGCGTCACATCCAAACAGGGGCCAAACTCAGCAATTAGAAGTTCACTTGGTTTAGGTTGGTACCTGGTAGAGACCAATGTTACAGACAGAGAGAGTATGAGAGTCTGCTATACATATCTTGGGTACTTATTCTGGCGTACTGCAAGGGGATAGAAGAATGGAGAAAGGGTATCTACCGGGTGCGTTGGTTAACAGGGGAAGAGGGCAATGGCACTGCTGCACTTTATGAGTAGACAGGAAGGAAGAAAGGGAGAATAGGTAAATGTTTATACAAAGTAAGACAGCTCAAATCGAAAAAGGCATAAACCGGGAAATGAGGATGGGGGAACATTAGATACTACTTTGGAAATAAATAAATAAATGTGTGTGTGTGTGTTTTTCTGGGAGTGTAAGTTATCAATTTAGTACTTTTTTCTTTTCTTTTCATTTTATATATAGAATTTTTAATTCTATTTTTTCGTTTATCCTTATTTATTTCATATATTCATATTGTTTCATTTGTCCCTTTAAAGTTAAATATCGCTTGAGCAAATTCGTGTATTTATTGGTATATTTTAAAAGCACTTACAATCCCAGGACTCGTGTGAAATCGGGAGTGTATATTTGTAACACATATATTTTATAAATAAATAGTTACTACTAGTACTATTACACAATAGAGTGATACGTTTTTGGAAACAAGAAAATAATTTTATAATATATAAATTAAATTAGTATGCCATAATTACCAGCATATGTTAAGTAGCATCACAAAATTAATAAAATTCACCACCTTTGGTTCTGGTCGATTAAATTCAAAATTTTTGCTTACACCCATTGAACGACAAATGCCATAAAAACCTTCCCAACCAACTGATCGCAACACATACAGGACGCTGTGATCTATGACAAACTTCTGCTTGCTCATGGAAGTATCTGTAATACTAATTGCATAGGTTCGATAATTTATTGTCTGAATTGTTTTGTTGCCGTGAACATTTTCTGGTCATAAAGAGGATGCTTTGATTACGTATGCTTTCAATTAAAATTTAATTTTAAGGGCTCTGTTGAATCCTGCAGATTATTGGCAATGAGATTTTTTTTTTTTTTTTTTTTTTTTTTGCTTACATTAATTTCTCCCAATTCGGGCATTCGCCATTTTGGGAGGTGGAAAAGCACTTTTACTGTACTGCCTTCTATCATCATCATCATCATCATCATCATTTCTGGGTAACCCAGTAAAGGTTAGTGTTGGACATTCCTTTATTTTGTATAACTTAGAAATTAGAGAGTGAGATTACTTTTGTGGTAGATAGTTAAAAAAACTACCGAAACTAAAAAAAGTTCATAAATTTTGTGACTGCGCTAGGCATATCCGTTAACACTAATTCTGTGAACTATTAAAATAAAAGTTTGTCCATTTTATTCTTTGCACTAGAACAAGAAAGACTGTAGAGATTTTGTCGAATGTATAATTATGGTTTAATTATATATGTTAACGAAATTTGTTTTTATTTCAGATATTCGACGTCAATTAGAGAGTTTAAACATTTGTGTATAGTCATTTCTGTGAATGTTGCTTCTCTTTTTCACTCCCCAATTAGTTTAGTGTCAAATATAATTTGTTTTTTTTTACTATACACATTTTAAAAATACAGTTTATTACACAACCATTTTGCTCTTTACTCAGCTGTCTATTTTTATTCTTATACAATATCATCTATAGTTCTGTAGTAGACTCCTGTTGTGTTCGTGAGTTCCACTGTTTCCCAGTTATTATAACAGAAAAAAGTATATAAAATATGACAGCTCTCTCGTTCATCCCTTTGCCCCCTATATGAGCCAATGCAAAAAAGAGACAGTAAGCAAACAAATATTTTCTGCGTAATTATAAAAATAGAACTGCTGTAACATTAATACCTTACCTATTTATTGTAATACGTGAAATCAATTATGTACTTTTCTGATGTCAGATCCTCTCTTAACTTGCTCTCCTGATTTTTATAAAATAACACAATAAGTACTTAAACTTTAACAGAAACAACGAAGACACAAATATTAAAATCTATTTTTAGGCACTGTTTTAAGCATCATTAAGCGTCTCCCGTTGGTCATATAATGGAAACAAAGAACTAGCAAATGCATGTTAAAAAAACCATACACTTAAATATCCTGGCAACCGGCATCCCACGGTAAAGCAGCATTTTCTGTAAAATTGTGTGTTGAATTCTGTGCTTACGTAAAGCAGAACGTGGAGTAACTCTTAATACAGGGATCATCTCGTATTTTCTACGAGAGAACGTTCTAGAAAATGTTTAGTTATGGTCACGTGAATGATAAACGCTGAAAGTTTACTTAAACTGATTCTTCTCGAACCAGTTATTCAGGATGCGAAAAAAAGTATGCACAAGAATTTGCGTGCAGAAAAAGGGGGGGGGGGGTGGAATGGACACTTTGTTGTGATGGTGCTACAGGCATAAACTCCAAAAATACAAATGTGTTTATGGTGGTCAAAAGAACTGCAAAAACAGAATAGCTTATTTAAACACATTATTTATTGTAATAGAGAGTACAACTTCAGAGGATCACATAAATTGAAACTCAAGTACAGTTATTGTTCAGAAAATTTCCTAGCGTACATAGTTTTCAAAACGCCTTTCCACTTCTACACTGAGAGTGCATGACTTGTATTTACATTGAGGTGCAATCTGCTTGTGACAGCGCTTCCGTTAATGATACTGGTTAAAATATGACTGAATATGAACACACGTCACATCGCAAGTTCATACATTTTCTATTCCAGGCTATTCGTTCCCACTCTCATTATACTTACCTGTAGTGTCAAGCTTCCTTATTATTCGTAAAGGCTTGTACATATTTTTTGTACCCCGTAAAAAATAAAATGCCAAAGGTCTCATCTGAGCACTTTTAGTCAGTGAAGTCGTTTCCATTGAACTATACTGGTAGTTGTTGAACAACTTAAAGAGTTTATTAAACTGTTACAATGGTCTGTGTCACTTTTAGAGCGCAAATTTATACTTAAATAATTACTGCAAGTTTATTCATATTGATACATTTTACACTTAGATTCATGAACCATTGAGTTAAATGAAGACAAAAAAGTATATTTATAAGTAAAATATAATAGAAAACTCAGAATAAATTAATGGTAAACCAAAGACCAATAACTGACGAAACACCCCATTAACTAACAAGTATCAAAGGGTTATGCTGTTAACTCTATTGCATCCCCTGCAACTGAGGAAACCTGATCGTGCATTTTTACCTCTAATGAATAAGAGACGGTACGTTACAGAAAATCAAAATTATTAAATGAAAAGCAATGGTTAGCCAAATAGTTAGCGGTAGTAAGATTACAGTGGTGTAAATGCATAATGAAGAGAGTAAAATAATTGCTGATAGAGATAGAAGGGAAAAAACCCTTGAAAGTTCCAAATTGAAATGGAGGAACAAAATTAATTGTGGTTTAGATTACCTTGCTAGAAATTAAGACAGGTTATGGCCGCAGGCCAACTGAAATAACGACGTAGTAGCATGATTTGACCTGTCGGGCAACTATTACCGGTGGCAGTAACAAGGTAGAGTACACTGTACCCAAGTAAGGGTTAAACAGTTCGTTTTTGTGGTGACTCGTGTTTGTTCACATACTTTTCGATTCAGTGTGATTTCGGTTGTTAAACAAAAACGTATCAAGATAGCATACTATTATAAAAGTAACTGCTCTTACTTGACTTTATTATGATTTATTTACAAAATGTTGCATAAGGTTTTAATTTGTAGCTTTTTAGTATTACGTTCCGGTTTTACAAATAATGGCCAGTAATTTAGTAATGTCTTTTAATAAATAATTTATTATAAAATAGTACATATTTCTAACAATTTTCTTAAGAATTGTTCATATTTTGTTTAATATGAAAATATGTTTTTGAATTTATTTTTTCTTTTAATAACGATTATATTCAGATCATTTGTGGAACAGTATTTTTTCGGTTTTGTGTTCATTTTGGATACTTTTGCTCATGTATAGAACATATTATATATAAAACTTTGATAAAACAGAATAGTGTACCATAATTTCAGAACAAAATTTGCATTATACTGTAATGAAGGTTTTGCAAAAGTTAAATTTATGTAACAATAATTATTTAATTATTTATTGTTTTCATGTCACAAATATTGCAAACAAACTATTTCATCTCTGACATTAATATTGTTTTAAAGGTAATAATTTTGTAACATAATTAGCATGGTAGTACCTGCAATTAAATCAAAGCCTTTCCAGTTGTGCCATCTGTACTATTAAATGGAAACTCTAAAAACATTTACAAAAATCCATGATAAATAAAACAATATACGCCCGCGATAGATACGTGATGTAAGTGAATTCTAACGCTACTGACGAGTGTTTTGTGATCGCTGCGCAACCCATACGATGCAATGCCAGGCAGTGCCCTAAATATGTATTTCTTCTACCGCTGAGTAGAAAAGCACTGAATGCTGACGTCACAGAGTAATCTGCTGGCGGACACTGGTCTAGAAGATATAAAAAAATTACGTAAGGAAGCTTAAAATTTGGGTCACCTACCTGCTGAAAATTAGAGGGCTAGGTACCTAACTTAATAAACATTACTAAAAATATCATTATGGAATAAATCACTTCATTTACATAACATTATTCTTCTAATAACTTGAACATCTTTTACTTTTAGTTTCAGGTAGCAAAGTTTAAAGTTTTCCCTCTTTTAACACACCATGCCGCCTGCTGTGAAACATTGAGACAGAAAATTAAATTAGTTTATAAAGGCACAGATTAATCCAGAGTTTGTCGGTGCCTAATTCGCCTATATCACCCTATCAAGGCTAGGAAAATATCTGTATATAAGATATAAAATTCACCTTGCCGTAACCCACTCTCACTTGTTGGTATTAGTCCATAGGTAGAGCAACTCTGCCTGTGGTATATTAATCTGACGAACTTCGTAAGAAAAAGTAATTAAATCGATTTTAAATATTAAGATTGCAAGACAATCCTATTTTGAACGTGTGAGTGTGGAAGGTTTTTCAGTATTACCATAAGCATGGCTTTGAACATTCCTTTTATTACATCTGTTCTGTTGCACCCATTAACGTCCTTTTTTCATTAGAGAAATCGCTGTTCTCTCAAGATCGGATAGTTTTTCGGAATAAAGTTATTTTTATCCCTTCAAGCAGCCGTGGTGTCACAAAACTTCCTGCTTTCTTTAATTTGTTGACAATCCGAGTAAAATGGCTTTGATTTCAACAATGCTCGTTGTCTTCAGCCAAACATTCAGTATTACTTGTGAGCTTGTGAAGGGAAGTCAATAACTATAAGTGATAATTCAGTACATATGTATCTTGAGTTGTGATAGCGGAAAATCTGCTTCCTCATTATTAGAGTATCCATTACTTAAACAAATTTAGAGTGACCTTCTTCAAATTCAGTAGTGAATTTTTTATCAATTCTGAACTAAGAAAACGCAAAGTGAAAGACCTTAAATTTAAATTAACGTTTCAAAAATGAAGGCAGGAAAGTAGTGGCAACAAATTTGTAAGCAGTAAACAATGGAGACTTTTACATTCCTTCAATGTGAGTCTGTGCTACATTTATCACCCGCTGTCACACTTTGGTAGTTAAGCCCGTTTTTGTTGATGTTTCAGAAGGAGCGCCCTACTGCAAACATTGTTGTGTGACTTGTTCTGACTTCTGCAGCTAACTCCCTTACTGTCCATCAACGACCCACCTCCAGCAGTGGTTGAATCAAATCAACGTAGGGACAAGGACATGACCTAAACGCGGTGCATCATCCATTCAATTGCATTCTTGTCGAAAGTATGGCACTCCACGGACCGCCTTTCGATATGGCGAAGTTTCATTGGCTCAGACTGCTCACCGACCTATGTGAAATCCCCTAGCGTATCTAACCGTGCCACCTCAATTTTAATTCATGCACACTGTTCGCTTTAAGAAAACATCTGTTTAGGGTGATCCAAATTTACAAATACTCAACAGTTTTGTATTCGTTCATCTGCAGATTGTGCACTAGTGACGCTGAGTTTGTTAAATAGCTGTGTCATGTTTCTAGGTATGCTGAGAACAACAACACTCTTACATGCTTATTAACAGCGTGGCGACAGTGTTGCCACTATATTCTTTCTAGCCCTGGTATGTTAACAAAGCCTGTTAAGCAAGGAAAATTTTGGCAATAGATTTTTGCACTGCCTATTATGTGTTAGCCAAAAAAAAAAAATGTTTAAGTGATGGTGACGTAGTTAAATAACTAATTAGTACCCCTGAATCTGCGTTCGGTGGTCACAGAGGTAAATCTGCACTTATGTTTTTTATCAAAGGACTTCGGTTGTTTCACCTGTTGTTACTAAAACGATTGAACAGGTTGAATAGATTTCTATTAATTTGGAATTTCAATTATATCACAAGTTACAATCATGTGAATGTGTTTCTCCTTAATTTGATGAAGTCAATGATATTTCCGATATTGGCTAGTTGTGTGTGTGTTCGTTAGAAGTTTAATAACTTTACGGTTATTATACTACTATCATTTCATGGACGCACTAGAAAATGATGTTCTATATATTTCTTTTATTTGTGATAGTCACCTAACACAGGCAAAACTTGTTGTTATGATAATAGATGGGACGTTGACTGCTAGAAATAATCAGCTTTTTTCTGTTAGTGCCAAGTTTGAATGGTTTGCAAAATGTACTTATTTTTATATTATCCACCAGAATACTATACGCGCAAGGGTTTTATGTTCGACCATTTTGTGAAAGTTGTAACGCTTGTAAATTTCATCAGATCAAATTATCTTCTATTGTTTGGAAATCTTTTAAATGCTGAATGTGTGGCCTAATTGTTCAAGAAGATGTAAGGTGCCTCAGAAGGAAGAAAACACTGAAAAAATTCTGCTGTCTTCTGGATCAGATAAGAGACTTTCTAAAATCATCTCCCGGTTAACTTGATGAGATGTCGTGACTACTAGATATGACAGATACCACCTCAAAGCTAAATGAATGAAATCTCAAATTAAAATGAGGAATCTGACGTTTCAAGAATGAATATTGCAATAAATACCTTTCAAAAATGTACAGCTATAGATTGAACATTTAAACAAGAACTCCCTTGCGCACTTACCAAATTTGAAACCTCTTGTATAAACTGTAAATGACAGTGAATGTGATCTTTCATTTGAAAATCCGCGCGACGGAATGTGGTAACGACTTGCCAGCGATAATGTTTATCATAATCCTTCTCTTCTGTGGACAATAGTGAATGTGGAAATCGGAAAGTATAATATTGAAGAATAAATAGAAATGGAAGCTTTAAATCTTCAGAAGAAATATCTTTGAAATAATTTTATGCAAATTCAAGCATGTTGTGAACTGCAGTGGACAGGAATTCCATGGTGCGCAGAATTGCTCTGAAAATTTATTCTTGTTTCGGCTTTCTATGTTTTTGTGAAATCACATTTTCATCTAGGAGAATCATCAAACATAAATACAAATCTTGCCTGACAGGCTTAATACAAGAAGCCTGTTCCAGCTACAAATCAGATTTTCAACTTGTACCGAATATGGACTATCAAACACCACACTAATTATATAAGTGTATATAATTATTTATTTATTTTTTTTTTTTGCCAATTTTAAGCATGTTTGAAGTAATGTAGTGATGGTAATGACATCCTCACTTCTACAGGCATCATTCAGATATGCCCATGTACTTAAGATCGTTGAACAACACTGTATAGAGTGTGGCTATGCATAACTTCTGCGGGGTAAAAGCAAATCGATGGGAATATCTATAGGCATGGATAGCATAACAAACACGCCGTTGTAGTCTTTCTAGTGTGCGCATGCGTGCGTGTAGGCCTTTCGACTGCATATAAAGAGTAGATTTCCACTGAAAATGTAAGCTTCTGAGAACGAAATTTGCACATTGTAACTTGAGAGAGTTAAATAGAAGCTGATTTCTCTAGAAGTTGGTGGAAGAGGAGTTGCGATTATGTTTATAACTTTATATGACAGTATAGTTACATAACGAGCGTTTTTAAAAGAATCAAACACTAATTTTTTGAACTTCTTTCTCTCTTGCAGTGAGCAGTATTAGTTTTACAGCACAGTATTGTGGTTACATACACCTGCTAATGACTTTGGCCCCTATTTTGATTTACTGTGCCATCAACCATTCAGATTTTAGCGTCAACTATATTTCCATCGAAATCATCTCTCTTGCACTGCACAAATTTTCTGGTGCCTATACATATCCTTCAAGGAGTTCTTAACCTTCCTCCATGCGTTCTTTCTATTCCCATGACTCGTCATCCAAATGGAGCTCAGACCTATATTTTCCAATTTTTTCTTAATTTGGATGCCCATGTCGTGTTTTGCCCCATCTCTTAGCACAATTCCCTAATTAAAGTTTGATTCCCAAGCACAATTTGCTGCCAGAACTTCACTACTTCGATTTTACACTCTGAAGGCCGCGAATTCCCTCTTAATTCCACAATTGCTGTCCCCCTTCCCAGTCCCAAAATTCCTTTCAGAAAACACGTTCTCACTGAATCTAGGACCGAATTTGTTCCCACCCTCAAATCTCTGCCCCTATGCGGTTTCCAGCACACCTACTGGCATATCTCGGATCCTGCTAGTAATCGGAGAGTTTCTGCTGCTTTCACTCCTAATTTATGCTTTGTAAAGTCATCATGCTTCTTCCACCCTCCGTTCATCGTAAAAGTAATGCCCAAATATATGAAAGTTTTCTCGTTGTCTAGTATTTGTCCCATGTATGTCCATGTTTCCGCTCTAATACTTACCGATCCGTTCCGCATTTCCGAAAGGCATTGTTTTTGTCTTATTCACATTAACCACTCACTCTTCGCAGTAAGTCTGTGATCTGTGTATTCCTCTCTGTAGACTGTTAATGAATGAATGAATGAATGAATGAATGGTGTTTAACGCCCGTTTTTGCTACAGAGGCACCACAGGCGATGAACACTGGCCTAAGTTTAGGGTACCTCCCCGGCATTTGCCATTTATGAGAACTGAGGAAAACATGGAAAACACTTCAGTCAGGGAGGACGGTCCTGGCGGTATTCGAACCCTGACCTCCCGCTCACGAGTACGTGCCTTAACAACCTCGGCCACCCATGGCGGTGTAGACCGTTAATCTTCGTAGAACACGGTACCATCTCATACGCGTACGAAAGCGCTGGTACCTGCATACGTTCTTCTACTGGTGCCTCCATGTCACGTATAAAGATGTGAAACAGTAAGGGTGATAAAAAGCATCTTGGTCCCATTCCTGCCGCTTACGAAGCTTTCCGATACTCTATCCTTGTCGTACTCGATACAGATAGTATTCTGGCTGACTGTAAAGGTACGGAGATGGAGGGGAAAGTATCTACACACTCTTTTACGAAATCGAAAAGAGCGAGTAAGTCGTGCTCAACTCTGCTGGTAGAGTCGATCGTGGTGGTCTAGTGGTAAGACCCAAGTTCGGAGCTCAGTTCCGGCCAGAGCCGATGATTTTCGGGCGTAATATTCCTAAGTATGGCTTCTTTCGGAAGGGAAGCAAACCCTTGGATCCCGGTACATTTACGGCACGTAAAAGAACTTAAAGCTTCAGCAAAATTTTTCGGCATTTTCACTCCCGGAATTGAATGGGACGCATGACATGAGATGTTAAAGAACAGAATAAATAAAGTAAACCAAACAAAAAAAAAAAAAAAAAACTGGCAGGCAAGAAAGAAGAGGATAGATTTGGTAAATTTATCCAGTGGTGTGCTATTTATAATGGGTTTTCTGTATATTTTGCATGGATTTTTAATATTTTTAAAATTAATCTTGTTGTATTTATTCATGTCATTCTATTTAACTTATTGTTATTTTACTGTTGACTATATATGCATTATAGCTTAATGTGAAATATCTAATCTAATATATAATACTACATCAAACATACCTAGCTCATTATAAAACACATACGATCCGTCGGACCCATCCTTCTTCTGAGGTTGTATTGTGTTGGTGGCACATTAATAAATACACTCCTACTAATACATACACCTGACGCGTCAAACTGGACTAGATCTACAAGTTATATGCTGTAACAGGGTACGAACTAAATGCAGTAGTAGGTTAATTTCTTTCAGATGGTTACCTGGATTGCAAAATTGCAAGAAATGATATTTGTCTTAGCTTAAAATTAACTGGATTTTGCGGTGACTCAGTTTGAATGGATGATGTAATTGCTAGTGAGCGCATCGACTTGGAGAGTACAATACTGTGTAACCTAGCGCATGGTTAAAGAACCACGACCGCATTTTGTAAACAAACTAAATTATTGTTGTTTACGTTTGTCACCGGAAGGAACTGTCATTGTTTTGAAGTGGGTACTGTCACATTTCACCAGCGTGATAGCTTAAGCGTTCCCATCTAGGCTGACACGAAGTGCGGAGGGAGAGAGGTTTTACTTGCTTAAGCTGGGTTGTAATGCTCATACCTTTAACTGCTTTATGCCCATTAAAAATGCAGCCTTATTCTGGTTGTTTCTGTGTTTATACCTTCAGTTAGCATTCGTACAAGACTGCATTAAACCTTACGTTAGGGTAACGCAGAAGGCACTAACACAAACGGTTCACAATGCTCTCACCGAAATTGGCAATTCTAAAATTATCGAGTAATTAATTATAATAACACTGCATGTCGCATAAGACACACTCCCGCCCTCCACGGCAAACTCATAGAATTAAGATCAGCCAGTGGCTGAGTATAATGACTCATCATACCTCTTATTGACGATAACGCTGTTTTTGGTGTATCTCACAGATATTCTATTCAATGAGAACACATTTCATTCTTAATTTGACATTTAATGAAAAAGAGCGTTTAGCGTTGTTTTTAAGTATTAATTTAGCTGCTCTAACCTGGTTATGATATTAAGAAATATGCTTCTGCTAACTCAACTCTGTTTCAAAATATTTTTTTAATATATATATTCAAGCGTTGTAAATCAATCTAAAAACGCTGATGAACAACCAGTGGAAATACCTCAAAACCCTGGTTTATCCATTACTTTGTGTTGAAACAGTGACCAAAAAGTATCCTTCCATCTATACAGTCTTTAAGTAGTAAATAAATGTAAAAATTTAATAATAATGCATTACAAATACAAAGACATATACAATGACAGTGTTCAATATAGTAAAATAAAACAAGTTTCCATTTATCGAAAATCATAAGTAACTTAATAAACAAAACGGTTTATATTTTCACTCCAAAAATTATTAATCCCCATTAAATAATAACTCATTTGTCATACCATATAGTCAACTGTATATAATATTTAGTGTGCTTCTTTTTTATCATCGCTTCAGCCTTCTTGATAGTGAACTGACAAGTTTTTCACCGGCTTCTCTTGTAATTTTCTTCCATTTATGCTTATTTGAGACGTTGTTTTCCTACTTTTATTTTATGAACCACACATTCTCAATGAGATTAATATCCGGCGATTGTGGAGGAATTGACGTTGAACAGCAACAAGAGCTTGTAATTTGGTGTCGCTATTTAGGTCAAAATGTATCTGCCAGACCCATGTCTTCCGTACTCTTCTTAAGGTAGGAGGTGCGATACTTTTAGCTCCAATTCACAATCTACCGCCATCTGACACATAAATGTTGGATTTACACTCACCCGTAGAAAACCTTCTTCCAAGGGTATTGCCATCATTTTGTACTCTTAAGAATAGATTCTTCTTCCTTCTGTTATATCTTCGTTATGTAATGGTTTCGTCTAGTAGTGTGACCGTAACTAAATTCATGAACAATATTTCTTATTATCTGCGGTTTTACATGTTTTTATTTCATTTTTCACTTTCGCGCCACTCAATTTAGATAAGTTCACTTTTCAATCTGCATTACTTGTTAAAAACAACTCACCTCTTATTATAATTACATAATAATATTAACTAATAAACAACACTTTCAATCTGAGTAAAAAATTATGGGCAACGAATTCTTTGGGTATTTCACGGTCGAGGCGACTGACTCATCAACCATCCACAGCGATAACTCCAGCTGCAGTAGCATATGGTTTGCTGCGCGTTACGACCTTCAAATCACTCCAGTCTAAGTAGTAGCAGAGCTGGTTTGAGGAACCGGTAGTCGTGCTTTAGAATTTTTATTAGATAATGTTACAAGTATTATTTTTGCTCAGCTACAGTTTTCATAATGCCTGGGCATGAGCACACTTATAACAAAAGAATGTTATGTACTATTTACATATGAAAACAAATTGTTGCAGGAAAGTTAGAATGCAGTTTTCAGCAAACCCATTGTACCTACTCCACATAGAGATATCTTGCGAAAACTTGTAAACCAACTTTGAGAAACCGGATCTGTTCTCAATAAGACGCGAAGGGTAAGCCGGCATATCTTACCGAGGGGATAATAGCTGTAAATGTATTTCATTTTAAGTGCAATATTTTTTCTATCAGTGTCTGTCGTGAACAGCATGTACGGTCAAAATACCCATGCGAACGCTGTTGTACAAATATATTTGTAAACAATGAGCAATAAATACACATTACTGTTACAGAGGGGGAAACTAGAAAAGGTTGGAGAAAAAGTGAAACATTCTCGTCAAAAATTTCCCCGAAGGCTTGCACAGGAAAGAGAAAATTTCATGAGCTGTGGCAGGCTACCAAGGCCCTAAAATTGAAAACATACAAGGTCAGTGTTCTCCAATTGCTGTCATGTGATCCTGAGATTTGGGTAAATTTCTGTAATGGGATATTGCAAAGCGTTAATGCAGTAATTGATCCGCGCTTCATTTTCTTCTCTGATGAAGCGTGGTCATGTTTCACGCAGAATAACAGGGTATTGCAGCACAGATAAAGCCGACTTTGTAAACGCATGACGAGAAAATCGCAGTATATGTACAGTAAATGCTTCATATTTATAAGGCCTGTATGTTTTGAAACTAGGGATACTTATTCCATTCCTTGAACAACATTGAAAATCAATTTGAGTATTTGCAACAACAATCTGCCAACGCATATGTAACTGATGAATCATGCTCTTAATTTAGGAATATTTCAAAAGGGAGGACAATTAATTAGGGCTTCTGGTCCCCGCGATCCCCTGATCTTGGTTTTTATCAATGGAAACTTGAAAAATAAGATGTACAGGACTAATCGCCACACATTAGAAGAACTTAAAGAAAATATCATAAGAAAAACTCAATAAATTTTGATAGTTTAATTTATGTGTGTCAATGAAAATTTGCTTAAATAATGCCAGAAACATCTGCATAAAGGTGGGCATCATTTTCAACGTATCCGTCAAAAGATTATGCTTATTTCAGTTGTAATCGTACTGCAATTGTGAGATCTTAAATCTGGGGGAATATTATATCCGATTCGCCGGCAGTTGCCGTTGTGATTGGTCGGTCCGCCAGCCGCCTTGAAACGGGAGACTCGATCATGAAAGATGCTGTAGTCTTTGTTTAAACTTATATTCGACTCTTTAACTGTATTGATGGATCTGTTTAGTATTTTGTCAATTCTTTTGAGAGACTTTTTATTTTTTAACCTTTTCGTTGCAATTTGCCTTTCTTCTTCTGTCGTTTCTTTATTTCCCCTACTAATTCTTCACATTCCCTAAGCTGTAAACGCTGGCTAACACATGTACACCAATGAGAAGAGGGGGAATGCTCCATGGTAATGGGGGAAGGCTAATGTCGTTTTGTTTATTGTATGAAACTAATACTTGTTTGACATCAAAGAAGAGCAGACTTCCGAAGTTATGTATTCTAACTATAATCAAACAAAGATGTTGGCATATTTTACTTTCATTATAGAAGAACTGCTACAACAGACTATAACAGCTCATGTTAACATTTAAACCGGCTTTGTTTTATATAATATATGTGCTACTGTATTCTGATGTTTTATTTTACGACATATTGTGATGATTTGCTTTTAAGGGGAAAATCCGTATTTTCTCAGAGGAAAACTATTTCAGGTGCTGGGAACTGTAGAGATGGCTAGTGAGAGGAATATGTTGATAACGCAATGGTGTCGGAAGAACACATTGTTCATGGGTAGCGCACGTATCGTAGGCGTATATTTAACAGAGTTTGTGCTTGTGTTATGCGTTTAGAAAACATTGACCACTTATGGGCTGAAGTTAATATGCTTAACAATTTCTAACACATTAACGAATTAATGAAGTATAATTGGGTTCTCAATTTCTGAAATTTCTATCTCTTCTGTTTATTCGCTGTAAGGTAGAGCAGCGGCAAGTCAGAGAAGTCTTCACTTTCTTCATGGAGTCACTTTAGTCATTTGTTTCTGCTCTCAAAGAAATAATTAAACTGTCAATGACGTCCTCAAAAATATCACTCTTTTTCACATCTACTTTAATTACAAGAATAGGTTAACCTGACCAACTTCAGAAGCATAAGTGCCGACACCTAGGAGGCGGAGGTGCCTGGGCCCTCGCAACATTTTCGCAAGGAGGTACTGAACTTGCCCAACATTTTCAAAGGGTTATCATAATATCGCATATATTTACTGTTTGTATGTACCACCTTCTTTCGAAGCTAACCAAATTTATACGACTGTTTTTAATTGTTCCATGTCAACTTGTACAGCAGTAAGATTATTTTTAGTCTTAGAAGGCTGAAAAACTACTTAATTTCATCAGAGGAACAGAGCCGTTTTAATACAGTCACCATTTTAAACTGCCAACCAGACCATTTAACTCTTTGGATCTCAATGATACAGTTCATTGAGGGAAATGAACTGCGGTGGCAGACGTTAAAAAAATCTTAAGTCTTTTGTTTCTTAACATCTTTTATTGATTTGCATATATTCAGCTTACGGATTGTATTTAAATAAAATCTAATAAAGTATTGAACAAATAATTAATCTTCCTTTCAAGTCACTACATGTGATAAACTTGTCACTTTATTTTAATTTGTCTACTTATTAATGCATACCATTAATAGAGATTTAATGTTTATTTACAGCGGAGTGAACATTTACAAAATTTATATCACTAACGTGGGTGTTTCAAATCTCACAAAGGGATGTTGCCCCTCCCCAATATATAACAGAAGTCGGTGCTTACGTTCAGGAGTGAAGGAAGAAAAACCCACAAGTATCCGTTTCAGTAGCGCTTGCATGTTAATTTCTCTACTAACATTTTTCTCTCTTAGCAAGAATTTTATCTTTGACTACGCAAGTTCAATGGAGTTCAGTTGACACATATATTTGTACAAAATGAATGCTTCGTGGCCATGCAATATTTCCTCAATGCAAAACACTTTCTAACCATTTATGGATCTCTCTCAAAGTGCACAATTCGGAATTTCTCATGTCTGTTGAACAAGGAAAGTTATTATTTTGCACCGATAATATCACCTCTTCTTGTACGGAGTATTTCTAAGGGGATTGTTTTACTGAATATTGCGGAGCATTATCCATAACAACAACAATCTTCTCTGGGAAGTTGGAAGAAGCTGATTGTTAATCCAAATCTGAAAGTTTCTGTAGTTCATTTGACCTGATAAACTTTCGAACTTTTGCCTGCTTAAAAAATTTACAATGAATTCTTTACAAATCCCATTTCGGGTCCTGCCGTGGACGACTATGAGATCGGTTACCTGAAATCGGCTCAGTCAATACATCTGGTTGACTTTCATTTTCTAATTGTTAATTATTGCCCAACCATATCTCATATATATAATAGAACAACTCTCTTCTCTAAAGCAGAGTATTTCTTTCAGGTACTTGCAGCGCCTTTCCGTTTAGGTTTGACTTTTCAATTATAATTTTGGCAATTTTTCCATTTGTAGCCCATTTCTTTAAAATCGCATATAGTGAACCCCCAAGGAAATTAAATTCTTTTTCGACTCTCACATAACATTTTGGACATATAGGAACTTATTTCCTCGCTAAATAAAAGTTATCTATGCTGCAGTGTGTCACATTCTTGAAAAAAATCATTCACATTCATTTTTGTTTGCTTCGGTCTATTTCCGTTTTCCTGGCGTAGAGATATAAGACCCGCCGGCTTCTCTTCTTATTCTGGTCATTGATTTCGCGGGGCACCGGTGTAATGGGATAGTAAATTTGTAAGTAGTAAGTTTTAATGCTTTGATCTAGATTTTCTTGTCTAGACTCATCACGCGCAGCTATCAATTTTCCCAATATCTCGACTTTTACTGCCTATATTTTTTCCTTTCTTTTGTTGCTGTAGTACGTACATTATTTTTATCTGTAATACTATCAGTAGGCCAACATCTATGTAAAACTATGCACTAACTCTGAGTAAACCTGAAATTCAAAGCACCCAACTGTTCAAAATTCTTATGCCGCTTTTATCAACGAAATGAGAATGAACCTACTCTTAAGTATTTGAATAGACGATACATATACACTCGTTTGTGCGTAAAATTTTAACTTGACAAAGTGCTGCTTTCTCGTCGCTAGCCATCTCTCCAGCTCTCAGAAGTATCTAATTCTACTAGAAACTAAGGATTTGTTTATAGAAGCAGTTTAAGGCTTTTTAGCTTATATAAGTATGCATTCGTCAATTTGTTTACCTCCTAGTTTGCATATATTTTCACCTTATTAGATAGTATTTTCCACGCAGAAAATTGGTACTCAAAATCAATTCGACTCGTACCTTTCATCTTATATATTCACCTTCACTTCAAAAGGAATTATTGAAATTTCCTTAAGAGTTTTGCACACACAAAAGAAATGGCTTCAGCATTGGGAAGGGCAAAAGAGGGCTTGTTAAATCCATCAATTATTGTATGAACGAGATGATTTCTTTCATGGGTGAAGATTTAATTAGATTAAATTGTCTTCTAGCTCCATTGTTTCTTGATCGCCATGTCCGCGCTCAAAAGTATAAAGTATTTCAGAAAACCTATCTATTGATGTGGAAACTGAGTCAATCATAGATGGAGGGAATAACAGCTGTATATAAAAGAATGAATCTACAACACATATTCTCTACTTGTAAAATAAAGGCTTCTAGTTATGTAAATAATATCTAACTTTGTAATTTTTCTTCTAACACAAGAACCGCTGTTCTTAAGTTCACATTCTGCATAGTTACTGCTATTGCTATACTGCATGAAACTTTTATAGCATATTTAATTATGAAATAAAAAAAAATTATATACCCTATAAATACTTTGATATGCAGGTGAAAGGGCAATATCCAGGAACATTTTCTGACAGAATAGTTTACGTTTAATATAACAAAAACTATCTAATACAACATTGCTGAAAAATACAGTTTTATAGAAAGAAATAGTTTCCGAATAGTTTAGCACCCTCTTATCGGATAGTTAGTTGTTGCGCATAGGATCTTGATGTTTGTCCCTATGGAAACCATATAATAAAAAGAGCCCCTTCAACTGATAACTTCCCCAAGTGTGTACAAATAGCTTCAATGGCTGCAATATTTCAAAATGATTTACCTCAACTCATATAAATGAGTATCTAAAAGCAGAGTATTTTAACAATCGTCAGAAAACAGTGCAAAGTTTGATATTTATAAGAACATGAAACAGTTTTTAATAATATTTTTAATCACATAGGCCTCTCTTAAAATATATTCTCCCCATATAAGGAGCCACCTTTAAAATTTAGAATGGGTTCACCTCACTTTCGGAAGGTCGCTAAAGCCATATTTTTGCCGATGTTATTACGAGCGATGACTGGTGCCTCGTGTGCTCAGAAGTTTCAACTTCTGCTTATTTTTATTTATTATTCACTTATTTTTTCATGGTTTTCGATGAGATGGAAGTAGCTCCCCCACCTGCTATTTATACCGCAAGCTATTTCCACTTCCCACACCCAATACTCTAGAGATTGTACGTTAACCTGTCTATAAGTCGTATTCTTTCGCAATAATAGCATAGAGTTATATGCAATCTTTACCATCATTATGAATTTACTGCATTGGCTAATTTGTATTCTAGAAGCACAAAAATTCTTATTGTATTATTAATATTTTATAATACTATTTATTTGTCGTGTTTCAATAAAAAGAGCTGGTTTATGTAAATGACATGTTAAAAGTCACTATTTTGAAGCCACAGTATGGATAAAATGCCAAAGCTCGCAAGGTTCTGACATCTGCGTTCGCGTGCTTGTCACTGTACGAGAGCTAGTGAGGTGTGTGCATTCTGTCAGTTTTTTGTTTTCCGCTTGTTGAAATTTTGTGCGAGTGTGTATTGTGTATGTAATGCAGGTTAGACCTTGATGACGTTGCCAGATTGATGAATATTTCAAATTTATTTTCTATTTAACCGTGCATTATCACAGAACATATTATAAGTTTATGATTAGTTTCCATTTATTCTATTGCTCACTAGAATCTACCTGGTTATTTTAATTGCATCCCTGAATAGTATAAATTACTTTACTCTATTGTCCTGCTTACATTACAGTCATTTTAAAGCAATAAAATGAAGTATTACTCAAGATAATTAGGACATTTTATTAATAAGTATTACTAATAGTTGTTTTAGTGTAGTGCCCAATTGTTCCCCGACAGCTTCGCCTCTGGTTCTTCTGCCTTCTGTAGAGTGGTGATTTCTTGATTTCATAAACTATGTGAGTAGTATTTTCTTGAGATTTAGAAATGTATTTACCTTACCTTACTTACTGTTATAGCCTTTAAAATAATATATGAATTAATGGCAGCTAAGTCAAGAATGATGTGTAGGACATGTGCTAGCCATCGACGTGTTTCAGAGTAAACCAAATATTTTCTTTTATCTGTATCATGACGTCGGCTATTTCATTCTTCTTGATAAAAAGTGCTTGCATTCTGTAGGAGAACTGACATCTAGTGAGTTTTCATGCGCTTTAAAGTATCAGGAAGTTCCCTTCTTGTCTGCAGTTTTCAGCCTTCTAAGAAGTTTCACAACGGCGATGAAATATCTGTAGTTACATTCCGTCCCTCACTGCAACTTGGTGATATAAAAAACTTTCAAACAGAAACATATACATACAAAATTGGGTGGTTCAGAAAAATATTGCGGAGGAGACCAAAAATGGAAAGACAAGTAGTAACGATAATATTAACACAGGGACTATAAATATATGATCCATGACTTAAAGCTTTCCTAGCGGCGATATGAAAATAATCTTTCTCGGGCTATCAGCCAGGTGAATCCTGGAGAGTGACGTTAGCTCTTGAAAGCTTGAAGCTTCTTCTGGAATTCACCTGGCTGATAGCCCGAGAAAAGTTATTTTTATAAATATATGGTAGAATAGTAAAAGAGAAATATATAACCGCTGAATATGTTGAAACCACGGAAGATAGCATACAAATGGAAAAGGGATATACAAAAAATGCTTCAATTACAGAAAAATATTGATAAGTTCAATTTCGCGCTTGAAAACATAAAACTAAAACAATTTGCAGAAGTTATTTTAAAAGAAGAGCAACGTTCTGCATTGATGCTATTTGTGCAACAAGACAACTAACAAAGAAAAGTCCGTCACGCAGGAGCTGCTTAAACTAAGCAAATTCCTCAGCTAGTTGAGTTCGTGAAGTTTAGAGCCTTAAAGTAGGAAAAGTAGAAAAAAATAAGTAACAAAATATACACAATGTATTTAATAAAAATAACTTTCAAGCTTAAAAGATATGCTTACTTTATTTACGTGTTACATCGCTAGCTTAATATTTCTAGCTGCTCTTAGCTGTATAGCAACTAAAACGGAATGTGATTAACATTTAAGCTACATAGAAGTTAATTTGCTTGTTTTCATGTGCTTTCCCTCCTCCTGCATATATTGTATACTTTTACACAACCAAGGTTGATAGAGTGCATACACTACAGCTTAAAAGTTGCACATCGTTCCATATTGCTTCACATTCCCTGGAATACGGCTTTTTCCGCTGCCATTCGGTACTGAAGCAGCAGGAGGAACGCTGTCTGTAAGAGTTAAGTCTGATTATTAGTTCATGAGCATGCGCAGACTATTTCCCTCATACTCTTTCTTACACATTACGCCGAGTTTATCGCTTGGCGAAATAAGCAAATATTCATGGTAACAATAACAATCTCTTGTATGCCACAACCCCCACCCGGACCACCTTAATCGAAGTCCTCGGCGATTACAAAAATTATGCTTTCAGCTACACCCCCACACCTAATGGTCCGATTTACCTGATTTTCAAAAACAATTTTTCTTATTTTTAAATGGAATATACTGAGTTTCATTGCAAAAAATACATATTTTTTACATTTTGAGTTTCACGTAAACTCCCACTCATAATAGTCTGATTTGCGCATTTTCAGAAACTACTTTTATTATTTTATTTCAATAGCATATACCAAAAATTCGTTGAGATAAACAAATTGCGGCGATAGAGCAATTTTTAAATTTTTGCTTTAAGTTAACCCGCATTCCCAATGAATAAATTTTCCTGGTTAAGGAACATTATGAATCGTTTGTTAATTGCTCGTTATATGCCGAGTTTCGTTGAGAAAAAAAAAATTGCGGCCGCTAGAGCGTTACACAGATATAGCAAGGGAATCAGCTTTCCTTATTTTTTTCTTATTTAGCAACTCGAGGATTATAGTCTTGCTTGAAAACATCACTCCTATTGTCAAGCAACATTTTTTTTTGTAGCTGTGTTTTTCAATCCATTTAAACGTTCTTATGCCCACCTAGTGTCAATGATAAAAAGATGCACAAATGCTAAGAAGCTGCCAAAAACTTAAAAAGTTATCTTTTCGTATACTTGAAAGCAGCACAATACGGAAATGTTTCGTTAGAGAGAGGGCCAGTAAAGACTGCCTGTGGTTGAGTGATCTAGCTGTGGAGCTGACAAAAAAACCGCTTGAAGTTTGGCAGGTTCGAACTCTGTACGACATTTTTGTTTTTCTTTCTTCTTTTCTTTTATTTCTTTTTTATTTTTGGTATATCTGTCCATTAGTTTTAGGTGTTTATTTTTGATTTACTGTGATCAGCTAAATGTCTTTGGTGCTAGGGGTAAAGGATGAAAAAACAATTTGTTGAAAAACTACTAATTAATGTAGCTAATGTAGTCAAAATGGCGCCCCATTTCGTTAATACAAATTTGAGCATCTTGTTGCTGAGAAGTTGTTGTATGCTGCAACATGTCTGGTGTGACATTCCTGCATGCTTCGGTAATCAGTACCCGTTCTCTGATCTCTGGGTTCTCTGTTTCCTATGCATAGGTCCTTTCCATTATACAGCCCCAAGTAAGAAATGAAGTGGAGCGAGATCAGGAGATCTAGCCGGCCAATGGTCCCCATAACCCAATTCATTTTTCCGGATGTACTCTGTGTAAATAGTTCCGTACCAGTGAGGTGATGCTCCATCTTGTTGGAACCATCTCATCTGTTTCATCAGAGGCACATTTCCTAATTTTAACGGCAGATCTTCTTGGAAAGACTGAAGATATCGCCTTCGAAAAAACAGGGTCCTATTAGGTGATCATCTAGAATCTCAACCAAACTTTGACACTCCATTGCACTTTTTTTAATTGTGTTTAACACCCGTTTTTACTACTGTGGCACCACAGGCGATGAACACTGATGATACATGAAATGAAATGATAAATTGGGAAAGGATTTATTTTTTAAGGAAGGACACGTTCCATGCCTAAATTTAGAGTACCTCCCCGGCATTTGCCACTTATGAGGACTGAGGAAAACCTGGAAAAAATCTCAGTCAGGGAGGACGGTCCTGGCTGGATTCGAACCCCAGACCTGCCGCTCACGAGTCCGCGTCTTAACGACCTCGACCACACGTGGCGGTCATCTATTGCACTTGAAACGCAGTTTCTTTCACCAGAAAGAGTTACTTACACTCCAGTAGTGCATATTATGTCGATTCACAGATCCGTCGTTGTGGCACGTGGCTTCGTCGCTAAAAAGCACATTGGTTAAGAATGCGGCATGAGCTTCTACCTGTTGCAATAATCATTGCAAAAATACCATTCGCTCTTGCTAATCAAGTTCATAGAGAGCCTGATGTAGTTTTACATGGTGGGCATGAAATTTATTGGGGTACAATATTCTAAAACTAATGCCTAGCTAATGTTTATATCCTGTGCTATGGACCTAGTCGCGCTGGTACGCGGGTTGTTTACAATTGCATTAAGCATCGTTTCTTCATTATTTCTAGAAGCCGTGTCGGTCCTGATGGTGTAGCGGTAACTGTACTTGCCTCCTAAACCCAAGATAGCGGGCTCAATCCCGGCCAGGACCGATGGATTTTTGAGGGGGGGGCGTAAAATCCTCAGGGAAGGGAAGTAAAGCCGTGGCTCCCGTGTCGTACATTTACGGCACGATAAAGAACCTCAAGTCCGAAAAAGAGGCCTCTGAGCAAAATTTGTCGGCCGTTTCACGCCCTAATTTGAATAGGACGCTAATGATCTTAAAGAGCGTCCGTAAGTAAACCATATCTAGAAGTCGCTGAAGCATCCCGAACAGGAGGTGACCTTTCAACCCTTATAAACGTATCTGTAGTTGTTGTTCATGGAAATCGTTTACCGTACAACTGTCTTGCTTCCGCTGCATTGCACCTTGCTTCACCATAGAGCAGCCTGTTCACATACTCGGCGTTTGAATACATTGCGCTGTATATCTTCGAGACTCGTAGAAAGATAAAAAGTGCCTACAGCAAAGCACACGGAAGGTGATTCATGCCAGGTTTCGGCGCAGCCACCTCGACACCTCGCATTTTGAAACATTTACAACAAAGTTAAATTGGGAAACGTACCTGCGGACTATGAATTTTTATAGTGTTCATTATATGTGTGCCAGCAAAAGACTTGAAGCATTTTCATCCGTTTCATGCAACTTATTAATAATGTTTACATAATCATTTTTGTTTCGTAATTTTACATTATTGGTCAAAAAAGGTAAAACAAGGGTTTAAAAAAGGGCACCTGTTAAGAAAGATTCTAACCTGAATGCCCAGAACAAAGCACAGAACGAAACGTAACAATTCCGCTCGACCATAAACGTCTAATAAACACCAATGCTTGCTGAGTAGTGCGGGAACTTCGCTCTAGCCTCGAAGTTTTTCTTGAATATTATAATCCTTTAATGTTGTTTTAAGCTCGTTTTGGAATTTTAATAAGAATATTAACCTGGCGCTAGCTATTAGCATGACATACAAAACGCCAAATGTCGTAGATTATGATAGAGTGTAATTATTATTCATTATGTAAGCGTGCCAAATTGGTTGTAGCCTAATCACATTCCGCTTTGCATTGATCCGTCATTTTGTTTTAAATAATTTTGATATTTGGTGCATATTAGTGACTCGTTCAATGGCAGTTTCCACGGTGTAAGTAAGAGCGTATAAAGTGGAATAAAAGTTTATAAAATGTACAGAAACCATGCAGCTATAAGTGTGAGAGTAGAATGTTTTTGGAATGCAATTATATCGCGAGTACCTTCTTTCCCTTAAGCCCTTATTCACCGAGTTTTCAAATGTCTTCTGTCTACGTATTAGCGCGAGGAGTAGAGTGAACGGTGAATATAGACCCAAGGCGCATCTGTCATTTAGCATCTTGCATAAATTCGAAAAAAAAAAAGAAGGAAAATATGGAGATGGAGGCGATTTACCAAGTTTATCGACATTTTTAATGCCTAGAAAATAGGGTCGATGGAGATTTGAAGAAATTTTTCAAAAAATGTTCCTTGGGTACAACCGCATTCCTTCGGATTTCGATAAAAGGCAGCAATTTAATGTAGAATTACGTATAACTTTCCTGTATTATGGAAAAGAGTATGTTAAATGGAAACAGAATAAATGTGGAATATTACAGGAATATATTAATTCAGCAAATTTATTATATCATTACTTGACAATATTACAATAGCAACAATATAAATGACCCCTAAAAGTAAATTATGATTTAGACAATGTTGTTTTTCCCGTAAAAATAATTAAAGAATATCACTAAATCAATCGCAAACGTCCACAACTGGGACAAAAATACATTATCAGCACTATCGTAAATGCCGATTGCCAATTACTTGTAAAAGATTCAACAATTAATTTTAAAGAGAAGTTTACATAATTGTGTAAAATATTGGCGTTATACAATTGTTTCCATAAATAAAACTAAATTAATTACTATATAGTCGTGTATGTTATATTCGTGGAAGATTTAAAATTAATATTAATTATTCAACACAAGAAATATGGTATTTTAAATATTTAATATATTTTACAGCCACGAAGAAAGATCTCAACAGGCAGACATGCTATTCCGTGAAACAGCGTGTAGGATAAAACCAGTGGCAATATACAATGTTTATTACACAAGGATGTGCCTAAACCTGCACTATTATGTGATGGCGAAACAAGACCAGAGACAACAAAGAGAGAAACTTCCGAAATTTCAGTTCTTTTAGCTCTATGTTGAGGATTACTGTAAAAGACAAAAAGCAAATGAATATATTAGAAAGGAATTAAACGTCGCAAAAACAACTATAGTGGAAGAAATACATTTTAAAATGATTGTTACAGTTATGGGGGAGGAATGCTTCCTTACCTTTATACCATGCTATGAGACCCAAATTGAATGACTCACAAAAAGAATGGCAACAAGAATTTACAGAAAATCCAGGAAGGGGCTCTATTCGATTTTTGATACGGAAGAATGAGAAGTGGCGGTATGTTTAACCAGAAGTGTTCCTATTCGTTCAAATCACATAATTCAGAAAAATAAAACCACGGTGTTCACCAGCTTGGCAACAATTTTAAGTACAAAGGTCTAAGTTTGGAAGAATGTTCTTATAAAATGAACAGAAGCTGATTAACTCTCGGCGCACGAGAGGAAAGAAGGGATAAAAGAGAGAAAAAGAAACAAGTCAAAGGACAGAAAAAGGAAGTTATGAAGAGGGTAGGTAAGGGAAGAGAATTGATAGGGAAAGAATAATTGTGATAATGAGTAGCGAGAGAAAATGACCCGAGATAAAAGCGGCCAGTGGTGAAAGGTATGGAAAAAAGGAATCAGTTTAGAAGTTAATCGCTCACTTTCGCGTTCTTGCCGGAGTTGTTCTCTATGATGCGTTTGTTTATTTGCAAAAGTTCTTTGTATTTATCATTTCATTACAATACAAAACACTGTAATAAAATTAGAAATGTGCGCAAGTTTAAAAACTAGGATTAACAGGTTTGTTTCTGCCTCAACTTTTGAATGTATGCTTGACTTCTCAAACATTTTTCCAAGTGTCTTATTTTACACTCTGGCCTTGCGGTATTACTCGATTATTATTTCAGTGATGAATTTACACTTTTGTACGAGCACCCTTTATAGGTTAAGTAAGATTAGTATAAATAAAAAAAACTGCAAAAGAATAAAAATAAGGTAACCTCTTGTTCGCAAGACATGTGGAATAATAATGAAGAGGTTCCTGGTGACGATAAACGACTTGCTACAATACGAGTGATAAATTAACATTGCGAACAGTGCGGCTACTAAGAAAACAATTCCAAAGTGGTTGTGCAGATAGCAGATTGTAATTTAAGGAAGGCTTTGTCAGCGAATGGTTATGCGTTCGTGTGTTACTTGCTGCTTTCATCGTGTGTATATTGTGTGCTAATGGTTCTTCGTTAATTATGCCGCTATATGTAGTCTTGAAGAACGGGGTTTTATGTACGATACATATGTGAACACGGAGTATTGCAGAAAGGTGGTAAGACTATTCGGAATATTACCGGCAGTGGTTCCAGATAGCGAAACTGTTCCCCAGCTCGTTAAAAACTTATGATATAGGATTTCTCAATGACAAGAAACGTGTTATGGAGTCGTCGGGTTCTTACGGAGGAAATGTTAGACGAAATACAGGAATATCCTACGCTTAGGGTCATCATTTATGACACCTCATAACTAAAGGTCCGGATCTCTAGTCCCAATGCAAATAACAAG
Organism: Metallyticus violacea; assembly: GCA_030762175.1. NCBI lineage: Eukaryota > Metazoa > Arthropoda > Insecta > Mantodea > Metallyticidae > Metallyticus > Metallyticus violacea. The sequence goes on along the minus strand of CM060846.1, from coordinate 308,356,402 downwards.
GTACCAAGTTAAGCACGTAATCTGGAACCCGTATCTCTCCTTGAGTATAGGTAGCTGCACACTATATAAGTATGCACAAAATCGTTGATAGAGCTGGTTTCCGTAAATGAGAGCAGGTATTTATATTTCGCTCTACCTAAAACTAAAAGCTCTAAACCACTGTAGCTAAATCAGCTTATAAAGGAATTTAGAACAGATTATTTTTGCACAAACGGGAGTCAATTACATGTAAGATGTGTGCAAGAGGTAACGAAAGGTAACAATACTGCAATTCGAAAAATCACCAAAAACCGAAAATTAAAAGATAACACCATTCGATTTCAGTTACAGTAGCCCCAAATAGAAAGTTCATTTTTTTTTTTTTTCCCAGAAATATGTGTGAGGTGATGGTGCATGCCAATATTCTATTGAAAGGCTTCAAAACATATATTTTAAGAAAGACTTCTTAGAACATTGCCAAACGAGTCAAAACTATACATTTACTCTGGGGGGGGGCGGTGTCGTGACTAGTATGAGAAGTTCAGTCGTTGAAAACAAGATCTGGTTATCTGTGGAGAAACTACAGACGCTGCTGAGAGATATATGGCCACTGTTATTGCTGGAATACTGGTGTCCAATATATTTATTAACAATGGAGATGTTAGAAAAAGAACAGTCACCTCCGCGTTTAAAATGCCTATGGTTATTTCGCGAGAAAATGTATTGTTACTGATCACGAATGCTGCATCTTACATGACGAAAGCAGGAAGAGAATTAAATACATGGTGTCTTAAACATTCACTTGTGACGGAAGATCGCGAGTTTAATCCTGATCAGGGATAATGGGTTACATCGGGCGTAAAAACCGTGAGTGTTGCATTTTTTGAAGGGAAGTAAAGCCGTGGGTCCCGTGTTGTACTTTTACGGCAGGTAAAAGAACATCAAGCCTGAAAGAAGAGACCTCTGAGCAAAATTTATCAGCCGTTTCACGTACTGAATTGAATGGGATGCTGATGACCTGAGATGTTAAAGAGCGTCCGTAAGTAAACTCACACATAACACAGACACTTAGTACGATACTTAACAATAATGTAAATAGATTTATATTCAATATCAAAAGAAAAAATTTAAAATCTCCATCTAGAATCCTCAAAATTGTTTCCCTTTATCCCTCTGTCCATATCTATCTTAACATATGGGGTACTTTAGTGAAGGCTGCATTGAGTTATGCAAAATACTACGAGCAAATTGTGTTGGTGACTGATGCGTTTTGTAGCGAAGATTTTGCAATGATTTGAACTGCAAAAACCCTGATTTATGAACAACTTGCAGACCTCTTTTGTACATCCTAAATAATTACTCAGGTTTTCTTGGAATAATGATACCTTTAGAAGCATAAAATGTAAAAATTTCCATTTGTGGAGCAATTTGAAGAAGCACTAAATAGCTCGGAAGATGGCCACATTATCCGAAAAGAGAGGGCAAAGCTGCAGAGTATTCTCGTCAGAAATACTGGATATTAAAAAATGTGAGCAATTAGAAACGAATTATGCAAAAATAAACAGCTAAATATTGACATTAGAGTAAATCTCTGTAATATTGTATATTTGAAATATTCACTCATAAAGTCATGCGTCGTTGAGACGAGTTTCGCGCAACACAATCTTTCATTAATCAAATAGAAAAAAATGAATGAATGGTGTTTAACGCCCGTTTTTACTACTGAGGCACACAGGCGGTTGGCACTGATGATACGTGAGATGAAATGATAAATTGGGAAAGGATTATTTTAAGGAAGGAAGCGTTCCAGGTGTAAGTTTAGAGTACGTCCCCGGCATTTGTCATTTATGAGGACTGAGGAAAACCTGGAAAACCCCTCAATTAGGCAGGACGGTCCTGGCAGAATTCGAACCCCAAACCTCCTGCTCACGAGTACGCGCCTTAACGACTTCGGCCACTCCTTGAAACATTACGAATTTATGTTGTCATTCATTGTAATTGAAATGTGCTATATTTGCCTTTGCATTAGTGTATGATAATATTGATTGATTGATTGATTGATTTGTTTTATTTACGAACGCTATTTAATATCTCAGGTTATCAGCGTCCCATTCAATTCATGGCGTGAAACAGCCGACAAATTTTGCACACAGGCCTTCTCTTTCAGGCTTGAGGTTCTTTTACGTACCGCAAATCTACGACACGAAACCCACGTCTTTACTTTCCTTCCGAAGGAAGCCTTACTTGGGATTTTGCCAAAAAAAAATCCATTGATCATGGCCGGGTTTGAACCCGTGACCTTGGGTTTGGAAGGCAAGTATGGTTACCAATACACCACAAGGACCGACTTATGATAATATGTAAAACAAAAGGTTTACATACGTAATAGACTAAAGAGCCTGTAAAATTGTAACAATCCTAAGTAAATAATCGTTAAATATTATAACACTATTATATACAGCCTAAGTTTTCGTTTAACGCGATAATTTGCATAGTTGTATTACTGAAATCTCCACCCTGTCACTGTATTTGCCATTGGAATAGATATATATCTTGTTTATTCGAGTGGCTAGCTTGCGGATCTTATTTTAGGTCATCCCTTAATCCCTTCTCGCAAACTGGCATCTACAATCCATATGCATCTAACTTAAACCTTAGGGGACCAAAGCTCCAGACTCTAATTTTGATTATATCAGTTTAAAATACAGTATTACTTCCGAATCTCAGTAAAAATATAAAGACTAACTTTACACTCTGCGACAATATATCTCTATTTTCAGTAGCGGCTGCTGCATTTTGTCAGTAAGCAACCGCAATCAGGCAGCCCTCAACTCAAATAACCTCACTGTATCAGGGTATTTTCCCCCTATAATCACTGGGTGCGCTCTAAATTAGGGGAAATAGATATTTTCACAGAGTGAGTGCTTTTTTTTTCTTTGGCGTTATTTTCCTTTATTCGTGGCAATGTCCTGGTAGCAATTTACTAATATATATATATATATATATATATATATATATATATATATAACTGTAATAAGTGGAAATATCACCAAAATATAATTGAATACGCTTCTATGAATCGAACACAATGCGATGAAAGTATATGCTACAATGTAAAAGGTATACATTGCCACTCTAAAGCAAAGTTATTTAGTATTACAGTTTAGAGAATTGCTGCTGTTAATATATCGCTGATGTGAGTGCATCCATTTTACATTTCTGTGAATTTTGCCGTAAACGCAAGGAGATTTGCATACTCAAGCAGAGTTTTAACAACGTTGAGAGCTAGGGTAAAGCAGTTGAAAGCTAGAGAAACATGCGAGATTAGCAACTTTGTTGTGCAGGGTAGCTGATAAAATTATGAAGTTAATTAAAGTTCTTAATTAACATCTATCAAGAAATAAGAGAAAAAATATGCAGAAAGGGAAAGAGGCCATAAAAATATCGTTATACTCGAAGACTACAGATATTAATAGTGTATCAATGTTGGCAGCGGGATAAGAGGAGAATGGCAAGGACTCGAAAACTGCACGTGAGTTTGAAGTGGCTCTGCAGAAAGGGTGCTTCTCTAGCAAAAACTTTCTATTATACGCATCTAGAAGAACTTCTACTAGACATTTGAACTCAAAAGTGAAATCATTAGTTTGAACCATGAGATTAATCTTATAGGAATTTCAGTCTGGAAGTTTCTTAATTATATATGGTGCTTGACTAGATGCGTTCAAGTGGTTCAACATTTCTTTAAAGCAGATGGATTATTTAACACCATAGCGCAGTTCAGCAAGAATACAGTAGTGTGAAATGATACAAAATGATGACCTATTGAGAAAGTGCACATACATCGTCTTTCGTCACTCACAAAGCTTCTTTAAGCATATTCCAACTAACTATTTAGCATCAACAGCAGATATGAAATGTTTTGCTAATTTAATCTCAGAAAATTTTCAGGACATTTTTAAACATATATGTGCATATCAGAAATATTATCTCCTAGCTTGTAATATAAAATATATAATATATTTAATGCTCTAAGTTCTCCAGTTTATTCATAAATTTTAAAATACACTACAAAGCAATGTCAAGTAAATTTCAATGTTGCTAGACTACAAAGAAAAAAAATTATATATAAATTAAATCCCATTGTGCAATATGAATTACTGCGGGTTAAGCTTTATGAACCTAAGCATCTCTTCAAAGAAAAATTTAAAAGAATAATAGAAACGTCCATTTCGCTGTTTAACAGCTCCAACTGATACGGAAGTAATAACCTTAACTTCTGACAACTTCAAAACTTCTCCGCTTCTGAAATATAAGACTGTAAACCACCGTCACCCAAAATAGTGCACTAAAAACTACGACATGCATCTTCCAGTATCGACCTTTTCACAGTGATCACCAACAATTACTTCTATATTGTTTCTTTTTTCTAGTACCTAATGTTCTCTGACGTCACATTCTACAGAAATTTGTAAAAGTAAACGAAGTGCATAATCAAAATAATGCTAAAAATTACTTTTTCATTTACCTCCTGTGTAATTGTAAAACAAACTTCGCTCACTTACAGGATAAGAAAATCCTATGCTCTCTAGACACAATGTTGAAAATGGAGTAAATTTCTAAAGATGGAAAAAGACTACTACATAACTTCATGTTTATATTTCGAAAGGACACCTCCAATGACTTAAAATTTGGACAATGGCTAAAGTAGAATGCGATCAGTTTTGTTTTTTTCCCGGAGTGTTTTGCCTATGGGCGAGCGCGCAGCACGTTAGCCGGTTAGCTCGCCAGCCGGGTCTCGGTGATTAGCAGGGGGGTAAAACAATAAAATAAACCAACCATACAATACACAAACCAATATAGGAGACTCATTAATTGCCAAATCATCAAATAAGGTGTTGAAACTGTCAGACGTCACTTTTCACAAATGTTTGGCATCCCTTTAGGAGAGATGTAGCTCATTTTGAGAAACAGGGACAATTTCCTAAAGGATATTAACCTTGAGTTCTTGTATGGTGTGTTAGTTCATCTTGTATACGACATTTTTAAATTTACCCCAGAGATAATAATTGCAGGCCGTTAAATCGGGAGACCGAGCGGACCACAAACTCCTGCTCACAACACTTGTCGTGTCTTAACACATTATGAATTGCTCACATAGAATTATTTACAGTGTGAGCAGTGCGTAGTCCTGTTGAAAAAATCCATGATAAAGCTGCCTGTAGGTTAATTCTGTAAAAAATGGAGCAGGTATGGTACTCACATAAGTAACAGAATCAACTCACAAAAAATAGTTCTATAATTCTTTTACCACTGAGTTAACACATACGAATCATGTAAAGACGAGACATAACACATGTTATGCATACTGTCGAATTAAGAAACGAAAAACAAAATACTCATCCGTGAACAATTGCGCTATGACTGGGATAGTCAGCAAGGTCAACAAATAAGCAAGCAGCCATGCCAACGCCTCCATGGCTCGGCAAACGAGTGGGTCTCGCTCATAGAAAAATCCCGTTCCCCGAAGGAAAGCTTCTCTGTTCGTACTATATTTGGAGATGGGAATACTGCCACGGGTGGCCGAGGTCGTTAAGGCGCGAACTCGCGAGCGGGAGGTCTGGGGTTCAAGCTGACTGAAGTTTTACCAGGTTTTCCTCAGTCCTCATAATTGGCAAATGCCGGGGATGTACCCTAAACTTACGCTTGCAACGTTTCCTTCCTTAAAAAGTCCTTTCCCAATATATCATTACATTTCATGTATCATCAATGTTCACCGCCTGTGGTGCCTCTGTAGCAAAAACGGGCGTTAAGCACTGTTCAAAAAAAAAAAAAAAAAAAAAAACAAGAGATGGGAATTCTAAACACCTTACGGTATAAATAGGAGAGCTACATTTCTCTTTCACTTTAACCTTATCAAAACTATAATAGCTAAAAAAAAACGGTCAAGTCCAAATACTGAGTAGATGAGAGGCCAATTGTGAGAGACAGTAATCGTTGGAATTGTGTGTTTTCAGATCATTGTTAAATTGTGAATTTTGGCACCCATCTGTTTGAATGAAGTTAGATAATTTTGGAAGTTTGGAGGCATTGAAGTTTTTTGTAATTACTTATTATTATTATTATTATTATTATTATTATTATTATTATTAACTGATGGGGCTTTTTAGCCCAAACCGGGCGCATACAGAGCATAAAAAAGATATTTATGAATTGAAGCTTATTGTAATTGCTTATTATTATTATTATTATTATTATTATTATTATTATTATTAGCTGATGGGGATCATTTTGGTCCAAACCGGGTGCATTCCTACAAATCATAATAAAAGATATTTATGAATATTGCTGAGGATCATTTTTTTTTTTTTTTTTTGTATAATTAAGGACGCTCTTTAACATCTCAGGCCATTGGCGTCCCATTCAATTCAGGGCGTGAAACAGTAGATAAATTTTGCTCAGAGGCCTCTTCTTTCCTACTTGAGATTATTTTACATGCCGGACCCACGGCTTTACTTCGCTTCCGAAGGAAGCCATAATTACGATTTTTAAGCCCGAAAAAATGTATTGATCCTAGCAGAGTTTGAATCCGCAATCTTGGTTCTACAGGGAAAGTATGGCTACCACCAGACCATCAGGACCGACATCTAAGTCATATTTTTTATTGCAGTTTGTTTGATCAATAGGCTTTCTGGCATTAATTCCCAGGATTTGAGTTTAAACTTTAGCATTGGTGGAAATATGTTGTAATGATATACAATAAGTATTACTAGAAACAATTTATATATCTGCTAATTCATTTTACATTTACACCTTTATTATGTGGACAATCACGTTTTTTTCTGTTTTAAAGGATTTATTTTAAATATAATAGCAATTTCAAAAGTGCCTTGAACAAAAATAAGTGGGTAGACAAATCGGCAGTGAAAGTATGACTGAAAGGTATAAGAAACAACACCGTTAATATTATCACTGGCAGAAGGATGTTACTGACAACTATATAACTTAGATAAAGATTAGGAAAGTGACGAAGTTTATTCCTAATACTTACCACAATAAATATATAATTATTACCCATATGAAGTAGCTAACTTTACAGATATTTTTCTTAACTTTTAATTTTCATATCTTTTTCAATTTTATTCTCAATTTTCTCCTCCAAAAATTGAGCTATTTTAAATATTCTGCAATTATAGCTTAAAACAGGGATAAATGCATCTCCAATGGTTTGTAAATTGATTCCAATGCTTATTCTTAACAAGTTAATATATTTAATACGTGTTTCTTGTCTATAACGCCTGAATCACGTTCGCAATATGCGTTTGCACAAATTTCGCCAAACTTTACACATTGTTGTTAGACCTCCATGGCTAAGACTTGGCATTACAGCTTTATTTAATAGTGACTTGTTTAGTTATGCAACATTCTGCCCACGTTTGATTCTTTTTCATAAATTTGATTGTTACTGACAACGATCTTGCCCCAAATTCTCATGACATTTATTAACGCATTTATTATATTTATAGAGTTCGTTCTGGGAAATGGAAATATTTTGCACTTACAATTTTTTTTTTGATTGATTTATTTGCGGACGCTCTTTAACATCTCAGGTCATCAGCGTCCCATTCAATTCAGGGCGTGAAACGGCCGACAAATTTTGCTCAGAGGCCTCTCTTTCAGGCTTGAGGTTCTTTGTCGTGCCGTAAATGTACGACACGGGACCCACGGCTTTACTTCCCTTCCGAAGGAAGCCATATTTAGGATTTTTACGCTCGAAAAAATCCATCGGTCCTGGCCGGGTTCGAACCCGCGTTCTTGGGTGTAGGAGGCAAGTATGGTAACCACTACACCACCAGCACCGACCCGTTGTTTTCATAAAGATATTAGTATATCTTACGGAATATCTTGTTATAAGTGGGAATCGGAATTTCTAAGCACTAAAACCAAAAGTTATGTTGGTACTTGACTGCAGACAGCACGTGAGAGGGATACAATAGGTCACCAGTTCAAACTAACATTTTTCCTTACAGAGGGACGAATCCTGAGGTCAGGCCTCCCTTTATGTGCGGCAACAGAGAGAGCCGAGCTGAAGTAGTGGTAGTGTGCAACAAATGCAGGCGGATAAATCAATCGTAACGCACGGAAACAAGCAATCGTAAGCCAAAAATTGACTTTTTGGGATGCATGTTAATACTTAATCACACTCAGTATACGACAACAACAAATGGGGAAAATGTAATGTAGCAATGTAACTAGCAAAGGAAATAATAATGACACGGGAAAAATACGCTTTTAACACTATAAGTTTTGCAAATATTTTTTTTTTAAATAACCTAACCGAAATTTGCAAACTATGCGTTGTTTTAATCCTATTAGTTTTGCATATATTTTTTAACGTAACCTAAGATAAGCTAACCTAACCTAACCTAATTTTTCGACCAAGGGTGCAAAGAAATCAATGACGTGCAGTTCATGTAGTCATAAAGCAACAACAGAATTACTTTTATTTGAGCATTTACAGTGCATGAAATAAAAGTAAAAGTGTAACCTATGAGCTATCCTCTCTAATAAGTAGCATTAAAAAGGAACATTTATAAAATAAGAATAGAGTAATCAAATTGTGATTAAAAAACAAACTATTGTACTTGCGAGGGATCAAACCCCCTACCTCTATGTTATTAGCCTTGCGTTCTAGCCAACTGAGCTCTAAGGTCAACTTGGATATAGAGACAATTATCTTCTTACATATGCTGAAGCCACACTACCTGGAATTTTCCTTGGCTTTCTCCGTTGCCGTTCATGAAAGGAGGCGTGACTGTAGATCGGGATTCGTCTGTTTGTATTTTAAGTCAAACCAACCTCTTCCATTTCGTCTGTCCTTCAGTTCTTTTTTGTCTGCCGGCTTTGTTATAGTTTAAGGGTACCTAACGTAATACTAAGTGCTTAAGGATTCCGATGCCTAATTGTAAGAATGCATGTCTAATTGAAATATTTGTACCATATAACTGCACGTCTTTATCGAGTGAACTGATACAAATCAAAACAAAGAAAATCATTTAATTTACTTCATAAAGTGAATATTACTACACAACAATAAAGTCCAAAGTGTTAAAATTTCTTACGAACTTTTTCATTGGCGTGAATGCCATCGGCGTAACATCAGCAACTCCAGATATAATTGCCGCTTCTCACAGTTTTATTTAATATAATCTAACAAAATTTAAAATCGAGATGCTTTACACACTGTCCTCATTACACTACGCATTCGGAAATTGATTTTGTCGACAGAAAGTTAATGCATTTTAATTTGTTTCGTTATTTATTAGAAGTAAATAGTAATTAATGTTGTACTCACCATCATAGTTAATACTCAAATTGTCTGCCTCTGCTGAATACTTTGAAAAGCTCTTCTGACACTCGTCGCGAGTCATACTATCGAATGTTGTAAACTGCCTTGTAGATATTGCATTTCAGGGCTTCTTCTTCGTATTCTTATTCATCTTCTTCCGGTACAGCAGTGATTTTATATGGAAGTAGGTGCAGCACTGAGCTGTTTTATGCGCACAGCCAACAGATACAACTCGATGGGTTAATCGTGATAAATATTTTAGTGAAGAAATTTCTAATCGATAGCCTATTTCATGAGGCATCTCTTACGCTAAACCCCGCTTTTTGGCCTCTGTTTCTTGTCAAGAAAAACACCTTGGATTCCAACTTTGTTCACCAATCTGAAAATTGCACTTTCCAATGGAGGTGTTTCTTTTGAAAAATCAGCACAAAATTCTCCCCTACAGAGCTAATAAGATTTATTTTGCACTTAATCATAAATAAATATTCTTTGTTCTACCATATATCTCAATCTCGGTACATTATACAATGTAAATACATAGAAGAAAGTCAAAGAAGCCTTTCCTACATAAATGCAACTGAAACGATTGGCATGATAAAAAGGAGTGAGCAAGCTCAATTGTCTGTCAGGGGAACTTGAACTCCTGTCTTACCGGGAATCGTGCTTCCACTTATTGTCATCCGGTTTCCACAAGTGTATACAAACTACGATTGCGTTGCGGAATGAGGGCACGGTATAATATATGTATACTACTTAGCTTTATCGATCTAGCCATCAAAATTTTACCAAACAGTAAGTTTCAACATATTATCTATTTTATCTTTTGTATATCCTTTGCAATAATTAAGTTTTACTTTCCATTTCTCATTCTTTAACAAAATTTACGTTCATGAGATTCTCTTATTGCTTTGGTGTATACGAATTTTGTTTTAACCACTTACTTAAAAGCGTTCCGACATTGCAAGGAAGACTAATACTACATAAGAAACCTCAGTTCATGTTTCTGAGAAACTACAGCCACTTAAGCACACTTCACAACAGCTCCGCTATCGTTATTTTCCTCGGCGCTACCGCTAGCGGAAAGTGGAGACTCAAGATCCTTATTATGGTACGGCTCTCGAGAGAGTGTTAAAATTGTGCCTGCAACTTCTTTTATATTTAATGGTTATGAAAGGTTCCCCTCTCCTCGTTTTCCACTTTGAGCTTATATATGCACAGCTCATTCGTATATAAATTCCTCTTTGGGTCTTCGTGATTCCTTCCTGTTTCTCGATGCTTGTTGTATGAAAAGAAAGCGCTATTTTTTAATTTTGGCACCGATTACCGTACAAAATGTAGATAGAGCGGTGAAGTCAACAGTAGATCAACGTGATTATCTTTAATAATGATAGTTATTATTTTTAATTACTACTGTATATAAACAATTGCAACAGTTTCTCCTAAATGTTCGTATTTTTATAAATACAACAAAAGACAAATGAAAGCTACTAAAGAATATAACATAAACTCACATATAATGAAAAATAGATCCAGATATCTTTCATAAGAATAAATCACTATTGTGTTGAAAAAACCGTCCTGCGCGCATCTTTTCTTACCAGCAGAAAACTAATGCTTTATGTTAGTGGTTCCTAAGCAAAGATCTTAGATGAATTATTAATATATAAATGTTTAACAACCTTAAATTAGCCTTATGTTGCTGCAGTTATGGTACCTAGGCCTACCTTAGGATTCTCCCCCCAAAATAACACAACAAAGCTTAAAATATTGCAACTACATAAGTTCAAATAATTATACATTTTTTTTTTTTTTTTTTTTTTTTTTTTTTACATTTAAAACTTTAAACTCGAAATTAAGCATGCAAGTTAATCTAATTTAGCCTTTTTCCGATCTTAAAAATCACATTTTTATATTTTATATATTCAAATATAAACCAGACATTCAGAATTACTTTTTTATATTATTAAAATATTTTACGTAGTAACAAAACCTCATGCAGTGTTCATAATCATCCTTCCTCCCTTCTGTGGTCTGGTACGTATCTCCAGGTACACAATTAAAATGTTCTCCTTACAACAGACTAAGAAAACTAGAACCTGTCACTGTCGGAGAAGAGAGCAAAGAATCGTGTTTGGAGGAAATACAAAAAAAAAAAAAAATCTTAGCAGATGCAGAAGGCAGAAAGCAAATATCAATTTATTTTGGGCAATGAACTCAAAATTAGATGGGGCAGAAAGTGTACACATACCATGAGTTTGCAAAATACGAGGGCTGTTCAATTGTTTTCGACAGCATACCTTTACTCCTACTCCTAATTTTGATTGTCTTTCTCAAAATAGTATCAGTTGGATACAATGCACCTGTACCAGTCCTCAAAGACATGCTGCGAACCATTTTTGACAAATCCTTCAGAATCGACTCCACAGTTTTCACCACTGCTTCTGATGATGTAAAATGCCTCCTATGAAGGCGTTTTGTTAAAGAGCGTCCATAAATAAATCAAAATGAAGGTGTTTCATCAATTTGGGAAAAATTAAAAACTCGCACGTGGATAAATTTCAGCTATAGGCTGGGTGAGGGACAGGCTTCACATTAAATTTTGTGAGATATTCAGCAACAGCATTTGCGATGTACGGCCGTGCATCATCGTGGGGTAGCATCCAGCTGGTTGCACGGAAATGTGGCCTTTTGCTTGTGATGTGGTTCTTACAGAGTTTTCACAATATTTCTGTAGTATTGCCCAGATACAGTTTTGTGTTTAGGTACAACATGCTGGTAAACTATTTCTTGAATATAAAAAGATTATAAGATTACCATAAATTTGCCGGTTGGTGATAATGGAGATGTCCACATAGAGCATTGCTGTTTGCTTTCAAGATCGAAATGAGTAGGCAAGTTTCATTAGCAGTGATTACCCTTGAAATAAAATCCGCATCTTAAATGTGTGCAAACCAGCACAAGAACGTCCTTTTGCTCGTGAATCAGCCGTCTTGGAATTATCGCCTCATATGCAACTTTTAAGTTACCAACACGTGGGTGGTATCCAGTGAAATGTTCATTATTTCTAAAAATGTTCTTAATGTTTTCCAGTATCCTGTTTCACAATGACAGCAGTGCTTTTGTTTTCTTCAGTTAGAACACAAACTGGAGCCCTGGGTCCACCTTCCTTTGAACTTGGTTGGCTCCTATTTTTAAAGATTATAAACCATCTCCCAACTGTGCTATACGGAAGCACAAACTCTCCATAAGCCTCGGCTGAAAATTTATATAGTTAAAGCAGAATTTCAGAGCAGCATATTTTTTGTCAAATGTCACTTCCATTTTGTGAACATGTCTAATTTTGCACACCATTCACAGGTGGAAACCGGAATAGACAACAATGAAACTAGAATCGTGTGTACATTACGTCATTAAGCAAACAACATATTGTAAATTTAAATATTAGCGCGAGAAATGATGTCTGTAAAAATTATTATTCGTAATCGGACAGACCTCGTAGATCGGGCCTAGCATGGATTAGATTGGGGACATGGAAGGCGAATAAAGTAGATGAGGCCAGGCAGAGAATGCGTGCTTTTTGTGAAGACAAAGAAAACTAGCAACATATTTTAATGGACTGCCTACGTACCGAACAGTCAGGTTGACTGTTCTGGGAGCTACGTTCGCTAGGTGGAATAGGAATAGGTTGGCATGTTGGGATTCGATTACACATGAAGACAACTGGACAAAGCTTGGATATTTTCTATGTAAACTGTGTGGATTTAGAAGTGCTTTGTTGGAGTAGAGGGGCTTTCCGGACAGAATATGTATGCGCGACTAAGAAACTGTAAATATGCGTGTGTATTTCAGTATGTGCGTGTTAAGTAAATGCATTTGATTTGAAGTACAAATTGCTTTTCTCTAAGTGTCGTGTAATGAATAACATGTGCGGTCAAAAGATTCAAGGGAACGAAATTTTATAAATGCGTATTTAAATAATAACTAATAAATACACGTGACTACTACCTTAAATAAATGTGTAAACACATGCCTCATTTCAAAGAATTGAAAAAAATATGTCTAATCTGCGGTGGCTACGGCTGAATATTCCAAGTACAAACTGTAATAATAGTTTGATTCCTAAACATTTGAAACATTATTAGTGAGAGGTAAGGGGCTAAAACCAAAAGTGCAAACAACGACTACCCGTGCAGTCGTCTAGAGGCTAAAAGGACATAGCTTTATACTTGTTTATCTTCATCAAATTAAATTTCTTATGTTAGCAAAGTCTGGAAAATTTAGGAATGATCCCAAAATTGTCGTCTAAATTTCTGAAAAATATTTGAATGACTGCCTTTCCTCAGTTATAAACTTTTCTTTCAGCTCTAAATTCTCATAAATTTGGCTTCAGACCACTGCACCAATTTTTTTTGCTAACTGTAATATAACATTCCTACAATAAGTGTTCTTGCAAAACATCGCTTTTTCCCATGAAACAAGAAAGCAAAAACACCAACTTCTCTCTTCATTGAAAAAAAAGTTTAAAAGTATCTATTTTAAATTAAAATCGCTTCTAAATTACTTGGAAATGTATAACTAACTCACTTTTTGCAATAAAAGCATAGGACATTTTCGATACGAATTGTATGAAATTAGTATAGTTCACTACTGATTGCTAAAGGTATTAAACAGGTTAAGCAATATATGTAGTCAAAATTGTTGAAGTGCTCTAGCATTCGAGTTTCTTAATAGTCCGTTGTTACGGCCATTTTTCAATGTTTTGGCAACTTTTGTTAATTGCCTTATTTATAAACTCTAGCCAGTCAATTGTTTTTCCAGCCGTATACTATTGTCGATATTTTTAAATATACCTACCTGTGTTCTCTCTTCTACTATTAATACCTATATTTTTACTAACCTCTTAATTTTAGAATCAATGTGTTGCCTGAAATTTCGTTAAAACACAATGGCTAAGAGTTTGGATTGACTTCACCTATGAAACTTATATTAAATTCTTCTAGAAAGATTCTGCCTGTTATTTGTGAGAAAAGTAAGGACCCCAAAGTATAAGAACAAAATAGCTGCTTTTGACTGCTAAATTTCAAAAATAATGTTTCAAAAGTTTGTAACTTTGATTAGTTTAGAAGCTACGTTCTACAAATTCTACTTTAATTTCATTAGACCTGAAATAAGGCATTCCTACAGTCAATTTCAACCATATTTCCTTGAGCTGATATACTGCATGGATTATGAACGTAGGCCCGGTCACGGTGAGCCATCATTGAGCGTTTGTACAGCCAAGGCGATGTGGCCAGATATTCGTGGGCCAACTTTTACTACTGAGTCAATTATGATTCAGAAGTTGGCACCAGGTTTTATTAAATGAAATTAACTACACTAAGCTAGATATTATGAAACTTGATTTTGTTGTAATATATGCAGATTAATAATTTCAGCAGTAAATTGTCCAGTACATAAATAAAAACGATATTTTTACATAGAACAGTTAAATTTCACATTAGTAATAAAAATTGAACCTGAAATCTCATCCCGTAAATTGTGTTTATTTTTTTAAAATACTGAAATTGGTAGAAAATGAGCCAGGTGCTAAAAAGTTTTGTCGAATTTCATTTTAAGGTTTAGATTGGTATCACATATCAGGATTACCATATCGCCAAAAGGGAAATTAAGTCATTCTTTCTTATTGGTAAAAAAATCTTATGTTTAATGTGGAAACATTGCCAATAGTTAGCATGTAATTTTAATTACTGCACTTGTACACTATAGTCCGCGATATGAACTCATTGTATAGGCGAGAGGAGAATAATACATTCTTATATATATTGTGAATACGGACCCAACAGTTATAAAGAAGTATATTCGATAACTTAACTAACGTCAGACATGGCTAGTATAGGTGAACTACAACGGAAAAAAATGAATGTTGATATAATTTTAACAAAGTTACTAAGTATTACCATAAAAAGTGTCTACTTTTGCTTGTTTATAAAACATAATAAATTTAAATGTTATAATATTTATGTAACTGAGTTCTTATCATTTGACATACAAAATAACACATGTTTTCAGCACCTACTACATGCCACTGACGAATTGAGCTTCATAAGCACACAAGAGCATGGTAGCGTGTTGTTCTGGAAAGCAAGCAGGTACCACAAGTTTAAACAGAAGTAACACTCGTTTTATCTACTTGATCATGGTATATTAGACTACATTCGTCAGGTGTGTTCACCAAAAAAGTGCTTTCGTACATGGAATGTAATTGGAATGTTTCTCAAATACAGCTACATATATGTAAGCAATATATTTAATGTAGAACAGAATATGATTAAGGATTTTACGCAAGTTTACTTCTTGAGTTAAGAAACCGCTTCCCATATTTAAAAAGCCAGAAAAATGTACAGTGGATTCTTACAAATTAATTGAATATAGATCAAATACACAAAAACGAGTAAGACATCAAATGAATCAGTTGTAGAGACATTCGTAACCTAAGGGAAAGTAAACTAATCTTAAGATAGCTTATACAAATAAAATTCCCCTTGAAAGCTGCTAAAGACAGGGATAATACAAAATTTCTTTTCTCAATTTTGCCTGAAAAGCACCTCGTTTTCAAAGTCTTCTGGATCAGTATGATGAACAGGTTCCGAATGCTGAGGATTCAGAAAGTGGAGTGTGGAACTCAAAATAAAGAGATACTTTTGTTGTTCTTTAATGATTTCATTGACCAAATAGACATTTTCAAACATTGTTGCGTGCATATTCCTTTGCAAAATCAAAGATTTAGTATCGAACTTGAACAAATAAGTTTCTTAACAATACTAGCGCTGTAGTTTGATGCATGTATTACAGACAAAATATGCGCTGTCATTGGAAACTGAGACTAGTTTTAAATATCTATATCCAAGTTACTAATCTCAAAAGAGAATAAGTCTTTATTGATTTCGTCAAGAGCTAATGCGTGGTTAGGGAAATCATGTCTTCAATTAAGTACTCTTATCATGTGATACTAAACAAATTGAAAAGTTACCCCCCCCTTTATTGAAGAAAGTGTACGACCTGTAATTACGCCTAATTATCAGATATTTGCTTTTGCGGTACCCTGGAGACAATCCAGTGCGATTGCAAATAATAGCTAGCTCATCCTCTTTCCACCTTTATGGGCCATTAGAGAACGCAATACCGATAAGATTCCGCACATGAATGTTCAGCAAACAACCAAAATTATCACGGTAAACAACACAATGGAGGGAAAGTCAAGTTCAACCCTTTCAACACTCGTCCCCTCTGATTGTAAAATTAAGTTAATCGCGATAGCGGCCTGCAATTGTAAGTGTGCGTGCACTGAAAAAAGAAATTATTTATGTCTGTGAATAATATCGATTTCAATAATTTTGCGATATTGCTGAGTTAAACCACTGAATATTTCTAACAAAGACAGAATATATACCTGATTCATTTAAAATTATGACAGCCCTTAGAGAGAAAGCCGTTAAAAATTTTAAACAGCAATTCATAGCCCGTGGCTGGGTTGTGAAAATACATCGTTTATTATTTCCTAAATTATTAAGTATCGAAATTTGTGTGCTATAGCCTGAATTTTAAATCTGTAGCACCAATGTGCGAATTTCATTAAACTTTTATTCCTTTTCAAAAATCGTTGTTCAGTAGATCATTAAAAGTTGCAAAAGTTACAACGCTATTTATATATTCCTTAGCAAATGCTCCTATGTGTGACATTTTAACAACCCGCTTTTTCATTCTGTTTAGCGATCAGTGACTTTTCCTAAGTTTGTTCATCTAATTATTGTATAACGTGTTACTCAAGTTTATATTGTTTGACTTTTCTGCCTTAAAGAACAATATTTTTTTCCGATATCACTACCACAATTACTTTCTGCTTCGCATTGTTTCTAAGAAAAAAAATGTGAGAAGTCAGCATCCATTGTTTGTGTGTTCTGATAACAGAGTATTATAATTGTACTTAAACTTTTAACAAGCAGGAGAAAGGTGGGGCTGCTAACATATTATTTCATTTTTCACACCGAAAAAGGGAGGCCGACATCATTAAGGCACCAATTCATAAGGGGAAGGTCTGGGATTTGATTCCCGCCAGAACCGTCAAGATTTTCCTCAGTGCTCATAAATGGCAAATGCTGGGGAGATTCCTTAAACTTAGACCAGGGACGCTTTCTGCTTTTGAAATCAAAAATCTTCTCCCAATTTATCATTTAGTCGCATGTACGTGATGCCTCAGCAATATAAACGGGCGTTAAATCCTATGAAACAATATATATTCTTTACTACATGTTTTACATTGTAATTTTTAATCATAACTAAAGGTCTATTTCTCTAGACTGAAGAGGAATTATTAAAAACGTTCAATGAGATACTAAGTATGAATCTGGCAGCAGTGACAATGGAAAGAATAGAAGGAAAAATGTCAAATGTTAATACTGTTCCTTTTGTGCTTTCTGCTGAATGACAGACTAACAACTCGTGTAGGATATACTCTTCAACAAAGGAGCAGAACAGTTCAAGTTCAAACTATTACATCTCCTATGCGCCATCAAGAGCGCGTCGCCGATGATACACTTTGAACAGGCATCCCTCACGGACCGAGTACACATTCATTTTCACGATAAGAAAATCAAAACAATTCCCGGCAACAAGGCTTTTTTATTCCCAGGAAAATGTTTTCATGTAACAACAAGACAACTAGATGCATTTTCATCATCAACCGGAGGTTTCGTAGAAAAAAATATGAGAAGTGTCATTGTTGCCTAAGGAGGTGTATAACTGCAGCGTATAACTCTTTTTTGAGAAAAGGTGCCACAAATAGACTGCACATCATAGTTAAATATACTACCCTATAGAATGCACCAAAATGTTGACATTACTGATAAAAAGAAGTCCCCAGAGCTTCTATAGCTTCACCAAATGTGGAGTAGATAAAGAGCTGGACCAAATGGTGCTATTCTAAACAGAGTGAAAACTGCAAGAAAAATATGCCGTAGAAATTTTATTCTGGAGCTGGCCAAAGAACTAGTGCTTCGTGCTGTTATTCACATCAGAAATTTCCATGACAAAAACCCAAACGGCATGCATTCTCGAGAGAAACGTAAGTAAGCCAAAGAGAGAATTGTGCGATATAAGCAATAAATTTCATGACCAAATTATCAATAACATATTATCGGAATTTTGTTAGCTCACCTCAATTCTTTTTCGTTTATTTTAAAAGTGCTGCTTTCAACAGTAGTAATGTTTATTTAATTATTTAGATGTTAAAATTAGCAAATAAATGAAGGTGCAAAGTTATAAGTGACAAAATCATAGCAGCATAATAACTGAATATATAATTCAAGTATCCCAGACGTCAATCAAAATAACTAGCCCGTTGTTGCTGTTTTCCTATCCTCTTCTAGTGTTACCACTCATAATTTAAAATGTTCTTAATTAGATGAAATCACGCGACTTTGTTCTACTTCTCGTTAAATATTCTGTTGCAAACCTAAATGTGCTAGTTATTTATTGGTTTACACTGGAAGGTTAGAAGGCTCAAAAATGACAAGACAGCTCCCCATTTTGTGGAGCGGATGAGGAATAGGAACATATTCTGGTGGAATGTACCCACTGGAAGTTTCTGAGAAAAAGAAAAAAAAATAAAGCAATTAGAGGTCGATTGGTATGCTGGCACCTGTTTGCGAACCACACTAATTGGTTGAATATGGACATTTTCCTAGCCAAAGTGCGTGAAGCTAGAAGCAGTTTATTTTCTACTCAGAACGCAATATCTACAAGTGTAATTATAAATGTTGAAGCAGTACTAATGAGATGGCGCTACCAATTAAAATATTATAAAATGTTAACATAATCTATTACATAAATTATAAATAGTATTACAATTAGTGTGTACAATTTATGTGTATTCAGTTATTTGTGTATTTGTATCTATTGTTGTGGATCTCCTGGGTAGTGAGAAAGGAAAACCTGGCAGACATAATCTTTACAAATAAGCCACAGTATGTAGATAGTAAATGCGTTTTGTGTACTGGACAATGAACAGATGACCAGTCATCCCTTTGTGTTTTGTTAAAAAATTCTTTGTATAAAAAAGTCGCCTCTCCTTGGTTTCTGGTAAAATCCGTTTTACTATACTCTGAAGGCATCCATAAAATACTTTAGGCAACACAGTCAGATCAGGTGAAATAAACCAGATACACCGACTTGTTGGAACCAAAGCGGAGAAAAATAATGCTTAAAGTTAAGGCCTATGAAAGGAATGTTAGAATAAGTATATGCACCCCCCTCGGCGAATAAGGAAAACGTTTTATATGGAATAATTGTCGAAATGGTAGGAGGATGGTCTGACGACCAGATGAGGAGATTTTGATAAAAGATTAGAAATTTGAAAAATCAGAGCAGTGAGAGTTGAGTCATCAAGGAGGAGAGAAAGACTTGAGCCATCAATATGGAGAAAGAGCCGAGGCAGCAGTGGAGTGTGAATGGTAGTGATCAGATAGAGAGTGAATTTTAGCTATCTAGAGTAAAGTCATCTGAATTATCGAAAGTGAAAGAAGAGCAATAAAGGGGAATGGGTCATGATAGACCATTAGTTTGGATAGGGAAAGTGGTATTTAAAAATCGCTCAACAGAACTTAGAAAGGCGATCCTTAATATTGAACCAGTGACAAAAGTAAATAAATAATGTGATTTCCAGTCTCAATCTTTGCTTTTATACATTTCCCGACTATTTCCCCCGTTGACCTGAAAAGGTAACAACATTTCCAGCGCTCTGTCGAATAGAATAGACCATTCTATTGTAGAGAATCTGTGGCATAGTAGCGGATCGAGACTTCGGCAGGAGAGAAGAAAAAGAACTTCAATGATCCTACAGAATACTATGGGTATTCTGATCAATTAAAATCCATCCATTTTCTTCCTTCTCCCCCATAAAAAACCGTCGCAATATATATGTAAATACTGTATTTCCATAATTTTATTGATCTGTTATTAATGTTCTATATTTTATTATATGTTTAACTGTACATCATACTTTAGCATAAACGGTCGACGAACCCAGGCATTTAATATATTTGTAATATGTACGTAGAATTTTCTAACAATAAAGACACGCTACAATCACAACCAATATAAGCATGAACACATCAATTCTGGATATATAAATTACATGTAATTTCCTCCCTTGGTAGATAATAGAATTATTTGCATTTAATTAAGTGATCGAGTTAGCGCACAAAATGTAACCACATCATACGAGCTTCAAGATACCACTACCAGGACAGTTTATTTTAATTACTAATCAATAACTAGCATTTTGAGAATACTAATAGCTTTTTCAGACTTTTGCCCAATTTTTACATAAAATACAAAATTAGTCTTAAAAGCAATGTAATTACACGTAAAACTTTACTGCATTGCAATATTAATGATTGCTTGGAATTTAAGCATGTATAGTGAGGTTATTTTGAGGTACGGCCGCATGAACACGACTACTTACTGGGGAAGTGCATA
Organism: Metallyticus violacea; assembly: GCA_030762175.1. Lineage (NCBI taxonomy): Eukaryota > Metazoa > Arthropoda > Insecta > Mantodea > Metallyticidae > Metallyticus > Metallyticus violacea. The sequence continues at coordinate 308,335,542 of CM060846.1, read as the reverse complement.
CGCCGCAACCGCGGAGATTAAATCGCCGCGCGTAATAATAATATTGGAAATATTAAATGGTACTGTATTTAAAGCTGTAATAATAAACACCGACATATAGAAAGGTGGCATTCGCGTAGGTAATTCTGCATTTCTTCTTCAGAACGCGACGGTTCAGAACACTTTTCTCGCCATCAAAACTTTTTGACAAGCTCACGAACAATTTCTCTACCTGGAACACGATTGCCAGGATATTTTCTTGCGAATCGGCTTATCACTTCTGTGCAAGAATCTGTTTTGAGACATATTGTATAGTATATAACAACCCGTTCTTCAAAATAATATATGTAGTGGCATAATTATTCAACAAACAAGTACATACAACTCACTGAAAAGCCTTCATAAAACTATCTATAAGCTAACATTTGCATATGCATTATATGACCTTGGTTACGGTCTTCTCCTAGTCCGCAATTCAAATAACCACGGCGTGGAATGATGTAATACATACATAACACAATATTTGTACTTTAACATAACTCTGCCAAAATAACCGCAAAGTTACCTCGTTACAGAGAGTTGATCCCAAAAGACGATTTGAACATTCGGGTATATGGCTTAGGCTTATACTTACACGATCTATAATTTAGATGCCCCAGCGATCCCATCCTACTTCGATTTAAATAAAATCTATTTTGAATTATGATTTTTAAAGTCAACAGTTTTCCAGGTTGATTCCATTGATCATGAGTAGTTTCGTACCTGATAGAAGCGCTGAAAGCCACGCTCTGTTGTTTCAAAATAAACCTCAAATAAATGTTCAGCCAGCAAACCTTAGACATGTGTGAAACCGTTAAAATTGATATTCACAACAAACAGGTGAATTGGATATTGGATATATAATATCGATGATGCAAAATAGGTTCACAAGAGGTTCTGTTGTTTCCCACTTCAGATGCCGGGTAAATCAGCTTTACAATTATATTAAAATGGGGGGGGAGGGTGCTGAAAGCTCGTGAAATAGTTGTGTTAGAAGTTGTTGAGAATTCAAAAACAGTACAGATAGTACTGAAACCGGAGTAATTGTGTTCCTTGTGGGAACTTGAATTATATTTCCTTTTTAAATGGCTGATAGGCTCATTTGGAAAATTCCTAATCTGAAATACCTGAAAGTGAACAGATTTATATCAAAATTTTGGCTTGTTTTTCTACGAAAGTAAAGGGAATATATTTTCCTCTTCGACAGATCTCTGTGTAAATACACTGTATACAGCCTCTTGGAAAATCTTTACAATTCCATGTTTACAGCATGTGTTGTATCGGGAAGAATACTGGTAGCCGCAAAAATGTTTTCCTTTTCCACATCCGACACAAAGGGTAAAGCTCACTTCGGCTTCGCTCTTCAGTGGCTCACTGAAAACTCGTGTATAAACGGCGCAAATACATCCTTCCTTTAAAGAGTTACTGTGGACCGAATACGGTAAATTCTTTCGATTGGGATTATTTGAAACTTTCGATATTGTTAGTATATGACTTTCGGGTGGATCAGTGTCTGATCGCAAAGTTTGTTCATCACATCTTCTTACTGGGATTAGTTTTGTAATTTCATGACTTTTAATGTTCATCTTTTGTACAGATACATATTAACGCAAAAAATATCATTTAGCGACATTTCATTGTTCAGCTATAGCAATTTTTGTCCTCTTTTCTCTATAGATGTATATGACATACTAGTCAGTAAAAATGGTTGTCTTTCATTAATTTGCTATAAATAAGGCTAAGGTGTTGCATTTTCCATTAAAATAAAATATAATATGGTTGGAAATATATCCGAGAAGAGGATGTCCAGGAAGCAAATACTGGGAAATTTATGGAGGCCTGATCTTCGTGCAAAAATTATCTAGTCTTACCATAAATACTCTCACAAATTTGAGGGTGATGTTCTTTCCACTTTGAACAGCCTGCACACTCCTGAGTTTGGTGCTAGTGGTGAGTCATTGAGGGTTCAGCTGCAGAGGCCTAAAGTTGCTTGTGTTAGTTTTCAAGATAGAATGGAGACATTACGAAAAGCATGTGGCTGTTGTGCCTTTTCACGAGGTAAGCAAATTCCGAGGTGAGATTTTCAAAATTCTGTAGAAACTGACAATAAACAGGAGGTTCTTGCACCCCGCTGTTTAGCGCTTCCGTGAGATTGGAGCTGTGAAAGATCGCCGCAGGCAACGAAGTTCACTCATTGTGAGCACTCCAGAACTGGCGAAAACAGTGGCGGCACATGTGCGAAGAAATCCGTTACGGAGTCAGGCAGTGATGCTTCGTAAGCTGAAAATGTTAAGTCTCGCACACTGAGCAGTCACCTGGTACTCCATGCTTACAAACAACGGAACAGATACCTCCTCACAAGCGAGCTGAAGCGCGAAAGGCTCTTAAATTCAAAACGCTTATTTCAGAGTTACGCAGCAAATGGTCATCGACTAATCCCTTACACTGATTTTTTTTTCAGTTTTAAAGAGAATTTCAATGCCTAAAATGACAGAGCATACGACAGAAGCTCTACAGAAGGTGCTGAAAAGGCTCCAAGGTGTCCAGAGGGGCATTCATGCTGCGTCTGTTATTGTGTGAACTAGGAAGGTACCATAGAGCTCCATTTCTGCGAGCAACATCGGCTAAATTCTACCAGGAGGCGTGCTGGAGAGACTGGTCAAAATCCTCAACAACACGCTCCTCCATGGACAACGCTGGAGCTTCCAGCAGAATTCAGCCCCAGCACATAAGGCTCGGACAACCCAGGAGTAGCTTGAGGCCAATATTCCTGACTTTATTTCCATCTCATTGACTTTCTGCAAGACAGGACCTAACCCCCACCCCCCGACTACACATTGTGATTCAAGCTTCTGGTGATGGCTTGCAAGAAGTGATATCCAAATATTGAAAGTTTGAATCGTTCTCTTGGCAGGTGGCAGCAGATTTCACGATGGAAATGTTCCGTAATTCAATAGATGAGTTGCCACAAAGACTTGGGGACTGTTCGCGTTCCAGAGGTCGTCATTTTGAATAATTATATGAGATTTTTATTTACTACACATCCATCACCCTAATATAAATAGGGTATTTAAATATCTCAAACCATTTGTGTAAACCTGCACATAGGTAGGTGCATTAGCCCAGCTTACATGGCAAAAGAGAATTTCGCTCGCTCCAGAATCTATTCAAAGTTTAAATATGAATAATTATTTTCATTTTCATGACTTGATGTAGATTTACACTGTACTTTCATATTACATGTGGCATGACTGCGAGGAGGACACCAAAGCACGTTGTAAGACAAAGGTACCGCCTGTGGTGCCTCCGTAGTAAAAACGGGCATTAAACACTAGTCAAAAAAAAGACAAAGGTAGCTAAATGGAAGACGTTATGGCCATTAACTCACTTTGCTGCAACTGGTAATACCTAATCTTGTCATAAATACTTCTAAAAGGTTTAGTTAGGACACTTCAACATTGTTAGTATTTTATCTGCTTTTGATATGTTGAACTTCGGTTTTAGAATGGTGAGTCAAATGAAAACCTTAATTTTTATTACTTTACCCGGTCTCCGCTACAAGTCTTTCAGCGCGTACAAAGTACATACTAGAAAAAAAATTATTTTGGTTGTCTGTGCAATCACTCGTGCCTTTCCTGTCGTGCCTATATCCGAACATCCACGTACTCATCTGAACCATGTGCTGTGCTGAGCCATGACTAATGCTCAGAATTTTTGTAGTTTCATTCACAGTCACTCGGCGATTTTCCATCACCAACTTCGATATGCCAGCTCCGGCGGAGAAATGTCACACCATTTCCGAACTTCCTACTCCATTCGCAAACTTACTGCTTTGACAAAACATACATTACCATACTGAGTCGCCAAGCGTATGTGAATTTTAATATGTTTTACAATTATACTACTAAAAAACCGAACATTGTTCTTCTTTAGGCATGTTTAAAGTGGAGCGCCATGATGAAACTGATACTCTGATAGTGTTTGCTTGTCTAAACATCCCTGTCACCTACTGGATATACCTTAAAGCATTTTTAACAGTACTACCAATTTACAGGAAAGTGGCACACAAGATTCCAATTTGTACTACAAATACCGAGGGCGCCAAAAAATGTATATACACTTTCACAGTACAGCTCTATTTAATATATTTCAAAGTGGAACAGAAAAACAACAATAATGTGTAGTATGATGCTTTGTAAACAAATGTGACTCACCTATATTATGATAGTATGGCTATGATGACAGGTAAATCAACAAGGAACAAATGAAGTCAACATTATCGTATGATGTTCAGTAAACGTAAGATGTGATTTACATTACGTTATGCTAGCGTTGCTATAACAAAATGGAGCCAAGATTAATGTTTGAACAGCGGAAAGCAATTTTGAAGTGGTATTGGAAAACCGTGAATGTTGTTGAAGTTCAAAGGTAATGGAGACTGTGTACAGAACGGAACCGCCGCTGGACTTCTACCTTCTACTCTTAGGATGTTGTATACCGCAGAAAACCAGCTATACTGGCAGCACTTCGGGAAGAAATTGAAACGGCATGTGCTGCACTCGCTGAGGACACTTTCGCAAACGTTGCTCAATCAGTAGTTCAAAGTACTCAGAAATGTATTGACGCCGATGGTGGGTATTTTGAGCAACTTTTGTAACTGCAAAAGTCTAAGATGATTAGTGTCTTATCATTTTCTATTTGTGTGAATTCAGTTTTGTTATGTTAATACAGTTTTTTCTTTGCTTGAAGTGTGTATACATTTTGGCACCCTCTGTATAAGGTTTTCATTGAACTTGCCCTCGAATTTCAAACGTTTCGCATCAACCACTTCTCAAAACCACTTCTTTATGACCTCGCACGTGATCTATTTCTCTCTTATGGAAGTGCGCCCTACCTCCGTTACCATTGATTCCACTGATCGCCTAGTATGTCTTTCCTTACACACCATACCCTCAAGCACTAACCACAGTTTGTAATCCATGGGGTTCTGCTCTATAAGGCTAATGAAATAAAGTGTGTTCAGGTTCTTCACCACAGATTCCAGCAGAATAATTTCATACACTTTGGCAGTTGTCTTTAATAAATGTGTGACTCAAACAAGCTATTAAATCCCTAAACCATTAGAGAATCGGAATAGTGGCCTCTCCGAATCTTCGGAATCCCCTCACAAGTTGCTCGTGCAGTCAAGGCATATACTCTTGTAATTTTAATGGGTATAGCTTTCTTCAATGTCAAATACTTTAGCAGCAGTAAAAATAAATGTCTTGGGCCCTTTGTTAGCGTAACGTTTGAAGCCGGAAATAAGGCTGCCTTTATTAATTTAATAACTAAAGGCTGCAGAGTTATATTTATAAAGGCATTAGATTTGATAAGGATAATTATTATGTATAGGTATAAGAAATATTTTAGAGATAGGTATAACAGAAATAGAAACAATTTGTAACTTGTAACTTACAAAAGGGTTTTGTATACATTTTGTGTAAAATATGTTAGAAAGAGACAGATGTATACCTGACGCCTCTCCACTGACCGCTCCTTAGACAAGGCTGAGGAAAGGGTAAACTCTTTTGTTAGGTCACGAACCTTCTGCCCAAGAAATACTTAGGAGTTCACAATAAGGGAAACATGTGGCCGTAACGGGACAGTATTAACAAAGTCAGACGTAGCAATAATTTAAGAGAAAATGAAAATGTCAGAACGGAGACGAAAGTTTTTTATTACAGGAAAGCCGAAAACAGCCCATCGACACGTGCGTTATCTCCGAGAACATTTGGAAATCTACAAACTAAGGAAGGCAAAAGATTATCAATAGAAAGCAGAATTTAAGGAAAGGGCCGAAATTTATGACAGGCTGTTCTGGGAAAATTCAAGTTAGTGGGAAGACATTAGATCAGGGGGGAAAGAATAATTCTAGCCAATGGTCATCAAATAAAAGTCAACCAATAAGGAGAACTTAGTTACAAATAAATATTTTTAAGATAGCCAATGATGAAAGTACAACACGGAAATAGGATAAAATACGAGAGAATTTAATTTAGCGAAAGACGTGGCGATGTAGTAGAAAAACTAGAGTTATTCATAGATTCAGGGGGACATTCAGACATTCAGATTCAGACATTCATTCAGACGAGAAACGGAGGACATCATACGAGAGACACGAAAGAAATATACGAAAGCATGCAGCCTGAGTCATTCAAAAGTAATCAGTCTAGGTCATTTCTAAAGTTCAGTTGAGGGCAGTGTAAGTCATTTCTAAAGCCAGTCTAATTGAGTAGCGAAGTCAGCGGCGAACAGTCAGGAAGTAGCCCCAATATTTTTTTCATGTGAATAAAGTATTTTAAACAAGTCAACCTTGTGTATTTTTGGGCAACACATTTCTCGTTCCCGTGGATCTATACTGATCCAAGAAACACTCCAGTGGACCCTGAGATCAAATTCAACAGATTTGGAGCAAACGACCATCAGTGAGCAGCCCGAGTCAGACATTGAGACCACCGACGATCAGCTCAGCAATCAACTACACTACGCCATCCCCCGAACACCCTTTAAATCCAGCTCCACGTTATAGCAGTCGTTCGCATCTCAATGCTCTGTGCTGCTTCAGCTTTGTAGTTAAAAATAGCCTGTACTGCTTCGAAAACCTTCTTAGGTTCTTGTCTAAGCACTCTGGACAGAGGCATCTTTGTCTGCCTCCAAATTGGAATCGCCGAATGCGGACCACCACTGGTTTGACAACAGCTATGGTCGTCACAGAACTCGGGCGTTCGGATCTTGGAACGGTTTACTACAGCCCAATTTCAGTGAAGTGAGTGGTGCAACTCACAAATGTTCTGTTGATTTCCAGCTTTTAAAGGATGTGATAAATCTTGCCGCTTGGTGATGTTACTATGCTAAAAAGCACTATCACAAGCAACACGATTTTTATAATCTCCTCATAATATGTAATATTTTTGTTGCATGTGAACTCAATCATGATGGTGAAAATGTCTGGTAGCAAAAGTATTACCTGCTCGTCAAAAGTGCAGTTCCTCTCAAAAATTTGCAAAGGTATTTGTAGCAAGACTAAACATTTGCAAATAAAACTGCGTAATATACTTCTTAGAAAACTTTATTTACTTTATAAGTGTACCTTATGAAACAACTACGATTATATTCAACCCATGTATTTTGCAAAATAAAATTTAATTGATTGTGCCTTTAGAATAAGAGAACCTAAATCTAAATACTTTGTCCATAAAGTTCTAACTCTGGCATATTTGGTAACCAGATGCTCAATGCATCAAATCCCAGACCATTGACAATTACAAAAATATATCTAACTTTACTGCAGAAATACTATAAACTGACCTCCATTGCATTAATTGGCGCTACAATAAACATTGATAAACTACTGGAAGTGAATTCTAAGAGTTGAAGTTTTCAGTATTTTGCTGTATTTTTTTTCTCTTTATAAACAATGTCAGCTCTGTGTATTTGTACTTGATGATGTACTTATGCCTCTTTCCCCATTACATCTCCGTTATCTTCTATAATATGAAGATTATCAGCGCTCTAATCCGAGCTAATACCTTAATCCTAGATATGTTGCATATCATTTGTCATGGAATCCTATACTATTTCGACGTCTCACGCTTGTTCTAGGTCACAGCAAATCTGATGCCTACAGGACTCAGTTTATTGTTATAACCCTCGTTAGCATTTTAGTTCACTTTCTGATTCTGGACCATATACAATAACCTGAAGTTGTATCTCTTAATTTTTCCACTGTTGTTCTACTTTTTTTATTTGTTATGTCTATCCCTTGGAGATTAAAACAGTAATTAGCCATACAAAGGCATTATTGACCATGAATCACAAATGCCTTAAAAATTGTGATTTGTACTCAGTTTCTATGTATGTAATTACCTCCTGTATTTATATGAACTTAATAATGAATTGCGTTACAAAATTAAATTAATATTACATCATAATTTATTAAAATAATAGTGTAAACTTCACATTTGAATATGAGAATTTTGTATTGCATTTTTATATCCTGTGATTCATTATTCTTTTTTGGAGTAAGACTGTAGAAATGTGTACGGAAAAGATATATGGTTTGATATTGCTATTAGCTATGCAAACATGAGTGATTAGTTTAAAGTTATAAATGGCTTGTTTTAATGCATCATTTAAATGTATACACATGAAATTTTACAGAGTAACACGTTTATATCATTACTAAATATAAATCATCACCGTTGGTCTTCAAATGTTTAGAAAGTTGGGTCTGTTTTCGTGACAGTCGTGAATATTCAAAATGGCCTCAAGTTGGAGCGCCAAAAATAAGAGACTGTATGCTGCGGGGACGACGACAGTAGGCCCAGATTTAGGTGGCCTCAAGTTGTAGCTTCAAAGTATAGGAATGTTGTCTCTGCTGTTTATCGTAGATGGTGTTGCTTTGCTACTGCCGTCCCAAGTAGAAGTAACAAAATCTCAGGTAGATTCAGCTGGTTTTTTCATGCGTTTTAATTAACTCGCTTTCTTTTCTATTCGGGTGGAATTTGTAATTAATTTTTCATGCACTTCTAAATGAGATAGAGGCTTGAAATTTTGCGCATAGGTCATAAATGGATGACAATACAATATAATATGGCAATTATCATGGTTCAATGGTTCCACGGTTCAAAAATATGGTTCCGTAGTTTTGAAAGTAAAGCAGCGCAGTATCAAACACGAAGGTTTTAAAAAATGTAAGATTGAATTTTAAGAACACATTTCTGTAGTTTCATTAATAAAGCATAAAAATATAAAATTTACAATAATCTTTATTTAAAAATAAGTACAGTTGCTATGATTACTGTATTATATTTATCAATACAATAAATAAATTATAGTGTAACTTGATTTACATTTAATTTCAACGTTTTATTTTAATCGAAAATTATTAGAAATCTCTTTGTTATATTTTGATAACAATGCAGTCGCCATGGCAACTATTCAAATAAACACATGTCGAACGCACAAATTCCAAGAAACGTATGGCTGAAGTGCGATCAACTGAGAAGATGGAAAAACCTTCTTCTCGACTCGCTAATGACACGCAACGACATGCCAAATATTTTGATAACAATACAGTCGCCATGGCAACTTTTCAAATAAAAACATCAAATTTAAATCCTCACAAATAATCCTTACAAATAACATTTAATAAATCTGATTTCTATTACACAAATTCAATTGCGCTGTTGTTAATGTGTAACATGTGCATTAATAATTTAAAATGTCGAAATAAGCAGTGAATGAGTATTATATTTAATATAATATAATGAGTTACATATATTATCAAAGATTTTGACTTCTATGTTGAGGATCTGCTACAAATGTATTTAATACTGAAATAAAAATTTTCAAAATTAACTTTGAGTTTCTGTATTTTGTTTTTAATTAAAAAAACAATAATTAATCAACTGTTTTGATATATCAATGGAGTAGATAAAACAAATTTCTATTTTAGATATGATCAAGAGAAAACAAAATGAACTAAATATAAATGTTGCTCAACTTTTGTCATTATGTAATCGAAATGTCTAATACTGATTGCAAAATTACGTACACACAATACTAAAAAGTAGAAAATCATTTTAATAAAAAAAGTTTTAAAAACCACGTTTTTATTTTCTTAATTATAAATTAACTAAAAAGTATAACATTATTCATCATAGCCAAATGCAGATTTATATCACCATGCAAATTCATAATCTCATAAACTTTTTTAGAAAAAGTATTCTGAAAGAAAAACGTGGGGTGCATGCAATAGATAAAATTAATAACTGTTAAGGGTATTTATAGTTTGAATTAATCACACAAAAGGTTCAGACAAACTACTGCATGCGCCTCATGTTTTTCATTTGGAAGATTTTTTCTAAAAATGTTTACGAGATTATGAATTTGCATTTGGCTAGAATAAATTATTTTATACTTTTAGTTACTTTATAATTAAGAAAATAAAAACGTATTTTTTTAAAAAAAAAGTATTTAGTTTGTATTGATGTTGAGTCAATGGGTTTAGGAGGCGTTAAGAATAAATAAGCTTCAGGATGAAACTTTCAATGTTGATTTGTTGAAGGACACTTTCAGGTGAACCTAAATGCTCTCGCGTAATTATTATGCAATGTTCACTTCTTTTTAATTGTGTTTAAAGCACATTTTTATTCTTGAGGCACTACAGGCGGTAGAGCGAGGTGCACTTGATGTTCTAATGAATTGTGTTTACTAAAACCGGAGACTTGATTATTATTTGTTACGTGAATATTCCGACTATCTGAGTACACGGAATAGAAGTCATCTGAGCGACGAACAAAGAATCTGGACATCTGACCAGACTCGAAGCGTAGAAATTGAAAAGCGAACGAGGCGATGAAATCGAATGGAATGAAGTTTGGCGCCCAAACCTGCCTTTTTATACAAAATTCAAACATATATCGTTGGGACGCACAAGCCCGGCGAAATCTGCAAGAGCATCGTGTCTAACTTCATAATTTTAAACTAAGCTCTGTCACTGGCTAGATTCAAATTTGCTTGACCTCATCTGATACGTTCCTTTCTGAAGATTTACAAACCTTTCCTTGATATCTAGTTTTGAACCTCATCCGTCATATCAACTGTTAAATGTTGTTTATAAACTCCCCCGCTTACTCAAGTTAAAGAGAACGGTAGTTTTCCCCTACAAAAACTATTTTTTAAACGGACAAAATACTGAAGGCTGTGTTTTCGATTTTACAAAGGGCCTGACCTTCACAAGGCTTATTGTTCGGGGTGTTCGGGCAAAGAACAAAGTGTTCTTCTTACAAGAATTCCCAGCTATACAACATATGAACAAGAATATTAAATTGCTAAATATCCATTACTCATGATTATTACATATTATATCAATTAGGGAAAGAGAACACATTCATCAGTTATAATAATAATAATAATAATAATAATAATAATAATAATAATAATAATAGGAGCGAAGCCGAAAACACTGCTTCAAAATTCTACAATTTGCTTAGTAAAAACACGTATTAGAACCGACTTAACTCAATTAAAGCAAGTTGTTCAATGCAGGTGTATAAAATAGTGATATGAGCACTTGTCGACTATTCCATCTGAGAGAGAGTCTCTCAACGATAAGAAACTTGCTCTGAACAGCCGTGTTCTTACAGGAGAAAGTTTGACGAAATACAGGAATTTCTTATGCAGAAGCCGACAATATATTGCCGCTGAGGGACATCATTTTGAACATCGATTATTTCGCACGTTAGTACTTAATATAATAAATTTTAAATTCAGTATAATTTTGTGCTTTCGGTTAAAACATAAACAGTACAAAAAATATTAACTTTACGGGCAGCGATCTTTATCTCCCTTTTTCTGGTTGCGGAGACTGCTCTTGTCCAGTACGCAGCCGCGGTCAGGCTGTCCGCAACTAAAATAACCTCACTGTACTTCTAGTTCTACGCAATTAGCTAATAAGCTGTGTTTACTTTAGTAAGGCATAGTCTAGGAAGTATGCTACATATTGCCTGTTTCAGCTAAATTAATTGCTGAGGTAGAACATCTAGTTCAGTTGTTGACAACAAAACTTAGGTGATTACAAGATGCAAGGGGGAGTCGAAAAAATGGTACAGTCGCGTCCGAATGTATAAACAATTTCTAACTCAAATAGTAGTACGGAAATAATGCATGCGTATATCATTAACTCTAAACTATATAATAATTACCATGAGAAAGAAAGTATACGTTTTCTTTGTGGATTGTTTAGCGCACCGAAGGAGCAGCTGTAATCAAGTGCTTGCTTCAATCAACTGATATTTCCACAGTAACTGTACGGTGAATGTCGTAGGCACTTAGTGATTGATTTGGCCACTGCTAAAGTAAGCCGAAACGAGTCACAATAACATCAACTTACAAAGATTAGGCCTAAAGCCTGTTTCGGTTTTAATGTGCTCTATGAAAAATTCAAATTTAGTTACACTTAGCATATGCAGATTCAAAGGAATGTGGTCAGACCATCGCTTCAAGTACCTTCTAGTTTTTTTTTTTTTTTTAGTTTTTTTTTATTTTAATTTTAATTCTGCAATACTTACATCCTGATATCTTGGTTCTACATCAGGACGTAATACTCCAGATTTCATTTATTTATTCCTCTTATATCTTTCAATACAATTTAAATTACAATTAAATTTTACAGATTTTAAAATCTACACTACTAATACTATGACTAAACAAAATTAAAACTTCAAAAAACAAAACCGGTACTGGAATCCAGCACTACGGCTATTTACTATGACTTATAATAACATCTACAATTGCAACTGGTACCCAGTAGCAATGATTACATTTAAACTTTATTAATTTACAATTATTATCCAATTTACTCTATACGTCTTCATTTCTGCTAACGCTCGGTATCCGGGCTGCTCCCCACTGGAATTCCTGGCAACAGAACCTGGACATCAGTGGAGTTGCTGCCGGTCTCAAGCAGCAGCTATACTGGACCATGGTGTGTTGACAGTGTAGTTTCCTTCGCTTCTCTCCTTCTCTTGACCTCTGTCTACTTCTTCTCTCAACTGCTTCGTTTCCGCCCGAAAACTGCCATTATTCCTTTCTTCTGTCAGTTCTGCTCTCTTCTTCTTATTCAAATTGGGTGTTATCTTCTTTATCATCTTTTTCTTCAACTAATTTTAGTTGTAGATATCATTCTTGCCTTTCTCTGATTCTCTCGGATCTTCTAGGGGAATATACCATTTCTGGCCTTTGGATTTTTTTCTCTTGTCTGTTTTTTGCCGTTTTTATACTCTTCTGCCATTTTGCTTGATATTTTATTTGTTAGCTCGTTCAATGCCCTAAAATTATCTTCGTCTCTCATGATGTTCCAGATGCGTTTCCCAGCAAGTAGTCGTCTTTCTTCTGGTACAAATGACTGGTATTTAGGGCATTTACCTTCTAGTGTGATACTAAAGTATTATCTGGACGTGAAATGGCCAGAAATTTTGTCCAGACACGTCTTTTTTCAGGGATGGAGTTCTTTAATGTGCCATAAATATAGGACATGGGTGCATGGCTTCAAGTCCCTTATGAGGATTTGTTGTTGCTATATATTGTTCTAACTATTGGCGATAATTTTCAGCCTACATTAGTGAGGAATACCAACATTTTTGTAACAGGAACAGTCAGTAAGATACTGTACTTCTACTTACTGACCAAATTACTTATCCCCCCTCATTAAGAATCATGTGAAATAATAACGTAATAATAATAATAATAATAATAATAATAATAATAATAATAATAACAATAATTTCATTATATTCCTTAAAATTTCCAAGTGTTATTTTTGTGCATCTGAGCCATTGCTTCCTGTAGTGCGGAATTTCATTGTTTAGTAAATGTTAAATTGTTCCTTATTATCTTCATTGCTGATTTTGTTCACTACTGTCCAACTCTTCATCGGCCTTCAGGTTTTCATTTCTCTGTGTTCTATTTTATCATTATTGCTTTCTTTTATTTTTTCTGAACAAACCTTAACTTCATCCCTTTGGCCTCCTTGTAGTGTGTGCTTGACGTTGACGTTTGTGGTTTAGTTTGTAATAGATCTCAGGAGTAACTAGAAGCATCTCCGTCCATATAAACTTGCTGATGGGAAAATTTAAGACAGAAAATAAACTGAAGGTGACAACAGTGGATGTCTTCGAAAACAAGCTCCTAATTGCAGTCTACGGGAAGAGAAGAGAAAAAGGAAACGAACTTGTTTCAGTTCACACCGTAAAGCCGATTGTGGTATGGCGAAGGATCAAACTGACTTGGCTGGCAAGGGAACTGCACGCAGTTTATGGGCCTTATTCCTTGCCTTCCGGGTACCCCATTCCATCCCTGTGCGTGTTTTTAGAAGAAGGTCATGGGTAGGTTCTCATCCCCGCCGTGCTGTATGAAATGGGCTGGCCACTACCCAACGGCAACAGCTTTCGGAACAGTGCCAAATTCTCCTTCCTATTCCCGCACCACACCACGTTCAGATAAACTAGTCCCGTAGGGTTCCGAGACTTCTACGGCATGAGAGCTAAGAAGAATGAACTGTGTGGGGGTAGCGATAGTTTGGGGTGCCTTCTGTTCCAGCTACATTGGGGAGGAAGATTCATCAGTTTTTATTTTTATAATGACCTTCATTGCTGTGTGGTTCTCTAGTCTTCTCCCTCTATGGAACATAATGAGCAACACAACTCAGTTACTTGAGCCACTTCCTTTAAAACATTGCTCTACTCCCCTCTCAGTGGGTTACAAATATGGCTATCAAAAGATAGCACGAAATATGACATGGATAGCCTCTTTCAATGCAAATTAAATATCTTTGCTGGCCCACACGCATTACTATTCGCTTATAATTTTTTCGTGTCCTATGCTTTAGTGGCTGTTGTTTTCCATGCAGTTTTTTAGTATTGGCACATCATGATGCACTTGAAGGTCATCTTTTTAGTGCTATAACCGCAGTCGGGATCTCCTACCCTGATGAGAAGTCTTGTCAAGATTCTCGAATCGTCAAGCTCTCTGGCGATTATTTTCTTTCTTTTCGAAAAACCCAATTTGAGAGTCTGGTGTCATGAGCTGTAGTTAAATAATAGAACATAATCTTTTATGTGTAACCCCATTATCCACTATCAGTGGGTAACCTTTAATTTATTAAGTTTATACCAAGTGTATCAGATTGCTTTAGGCAATACACTTTTCTACCAAGAAAGCATCCTCATGACGACAGGAGTACGAGAAGTGAACTCTAGGAAACACACTAAAAATGAGCAGACTCTCAAAGCGTTAATTAGTTTAATTTCTACTAGCATCACACTCAATTCACGGTGTGTACCTGCGCACGGTTTTGCAGCCCTTAGCCTCATTCTGTCATCACCAGTCACATCGATTTCCCATGCCAGACGTACGCTGAGGGGTGAGCGGTTAAATGCAGGTCTAGCAATGAGAATGAACTTAATTCGAATTCCTCCTATTCGTGAATTATTTTATTTGATATTTGTTATTTTTTGCTAAAATAATATTTAGTGTACATATGACAAGATATATTCCAGTTGCAAAGGTCTAATTAAATTTTAGGGAGTTTATGCTGATATAAAAAAGGAATTTTATCTTTCTTTTCAAATAAATAGGAAATTAAAATTTGTTTTTAAATGAAATAAAGTCAATTTAAGTTTTTCTTTTAGTTTTTCAGTACAATATTTATTATTGTAACATTTATTTTGAAAACAAACATGATTATTTTGCTTTTTTGTGTTTGAGCATAAATGTCTTAAAATTCAATATATATTACCCATTACGTTACATACAATTGTTTATTTAACATTAATTTTATTCCCAAAATCTAACAAATAAAATATTCAGACATAACGAAGATTCGAACTTAAGTAGTTCTTGTCACTGTATAGGAGCTGTATACTGCAAGGGAATGCTCCCGATGTTTTTTTAATAGGACATGGTTTCTGCCTATTGCTCATTTTTTATCCTACGATGTTCAAGGACAGTATAGGGAATATTGCTCTTACATGGTAAACCTAAATAGCACGCCATCCAATAAGGGAATATTTTAGAAACGGAAAATTCTTTTGAGCCATATTAAGCAGACTAACTATGTCAGTGTGCTCTATTCTCAAACAATGATAGAGATAAATTGCAGTTAAAACTCCTAGTAAACAAATGCGAAGATATTATTCATTTTAATCATTGAAAGCAACATTGCCGTACTCTCAAAGCAACATCAAATAAAATAGCGTCATATTGAAAGAATTTTCTGAGAATATGTAATACCTCCACACAGCACTGTTGCGCAAATAGCCTTTCAATGCCATACGGATTGTAAACTACCGATCAGTTCACTCTGTATATGGAAACGAAAGCAGTTAAGACGAACTCTATAGTAATGATGGATGAGAAATGAAATAATTAAATTAGTATTCTTAATATTATCATTCAAATTATTATTACTGTTGTTACAAGTTTCCAAAAATTCGTTTATTATTATTATTATTATTATTATTATTATTATTATTATTATTAGTAGTAGTAGTAGTAGTAGTAGTAGTAGTAGTAGTAGTAGTAGTAGTAGTAGTAGTATTACATGGTTCCAAAAATTAACTTCTTATTATTATTATATAAGGTACCATAAGGCAATAACGCCATGTTAAGAGCTGGACATTTTTTTACGGAGAGGTCATGAGAATTGTTCAGATATAACTTAACAGTCGAATAGATAAACATATTTATTAAACCTATAAAAAGTGATTTATCATATAGTCAAGCAAAAACATGGAATGTGGTTTTTTAATCTGCATTTTTGTATTATTTTCCATACCTGTGGTTATTAACGCCAGCACTGAATGGATTGTAACGCCATATGCCCAATTTTATAAAACCGTATCAAACGCAATTTTTATAGAAATTAATTTATTGAAATACACTATTTTTACTGCTAATAGCTCTCTGAAAACAATCAGATGAACTCAGATGAGGCTCTCTTTAGTACCAATGCAGCAACGATTCCAATAGAACCTTCCTTAAGGCAGCACGAATTTAATAAGTTGAATAATTGAATGATAATGTGGTTTAAAACTAAAACATTGACATGACTAAAGTAGCACTACCCCTGTGACCTAGTAGTAAAATAAAAGTTCAGGCACACAATAATGTACTGTATATCTAATATCTCATTCTCAAGGCAGACGAGAATTTTGAACGTGTGGGGAAAAAAAGAATTTGCCGGAAAACGGGACAAAGTTAGTACTGATAGCAATGAAGATGCTATCTGCAGGATTCAGGTTATAATTACCGAAGTTCTGACTCGGAAACTACCAGTGAACATGATTTTAGCTGAAGAGAAAGGAACTTGTTGACGTGTGTGGAATAGATCCTTTATAAATATGACACACCAGGTATCATGACCACATGTTCATTGCTCACGTCTTTCTCCCGTAACAGCGCTGACAACCACCGGTGTCCATTTCATGAATATCCAGTAAAATGTTCCGCTTTTTACTAAGAATTATCTCATAAAACAGCAGTAAACAAACTCTCAACTAGCACTTCATATTGCTTCCACGGAGAAAATAAAATCCTGTTCATTTATGAATTTTATATATATAATGTTGTTTCAGTAAAATATGAATGTTAACCTAAATATGGAGAAAAATAGTTTGATTCAATAAACAGATTGAAATTGAAATAATTATAGACTATGATCACACTAATGAACTTCGGCAACGCAGCTGCATTAATGTAAAACATTTTATAGACCATACTCTGCCCCAGCATTGTAGCATTAGTATAAGATAATGTTTGCACTCAATATTAAAGGTCGAACTAAAGGACTGTTGGACTCGATTTTACAAAAGGACCTGGCGTTCACCTGTCTTGCTATTGTCCGAAGGGTTCAATTCCTATGGCAGGCAGGCGCTGTTCCTATCTTATCACAATTTCGTATACACAAAATATAAATTGATGAATAAACACCGCTCATGATTACCACATATGGTTTAACGGAACACATATATCAACAATAATAAGAAGAACAATAATGATGACAATAGAAATAGTGATATTAACAGTAATGGGGTGAAGCCGTTAATACTGTTTTACCACAATAAGCACTATATTCGCATTTTATATCCCGTATAGTGCCTTAACGTTTTGAGGAACTAAATACGAAATTTACAAATTAGTTAGAAAGCTATTTAGTTGGTTGTAAATTACAGACCTAATAAGTGCGCGGGTATGTGATTATCGTTGAATATAAAACCAAGGTATGTTGTTAGATAGAAGATCATTAGAATATTCATGTCCAAGATTTTAACAGAAACAGCCACTAAGAGTCTTTTTATGAGCATTAATATAATGAATGCTATATCACAACTTGGTATAAAATTTTGTTGTATTACAGGAATTGGTGAACAAGTGATTCAACATTGGTCGAGTCTCTGGACGTGTCATTGTCAAATGAACTACAGTTAGTGTCAATTAAGAATCACTTATAATAGCAAATTTGTTGTCCGATTTATTGGTTGTTCAAAAAACCAGCATGTCTTCAAAGAAGTCACACTCCAAATTCCCTGGAGGATACTTAAAGGATGCATACAAAGTCTGGACCAAGAAACCGAGGGCGTCTGCCCAAGAGTAAACTTTATTGTATAAAATGGGAGGGGAATAAA
Organism: Metallyticus violacea; assembly: GCA_030762175.1. NCBI lineage: Eukaryota > Metazoa > Arthropoda > Insecta > Mantodea > Metallyticidae > Metallyticus > Metallyticus violacea. The sequence continues at coordinate 308,317,297 of CM060846.1, read as the reverse complement.
GACAAAACCGTCCTTTAAAGTTTAAACAAAGATGCCCCGTTCATACAATACATATTATCTGCAACAGCAGCTGTATAGGACAGTGTTTGCATTAGAACAACTAAACCATAAGTAATACATATTAAAGCGTTATTGAGGTTCACAATCAGTTGAGCTTGAAGGAATATGAACAATGGTTCACAAGGTCCAAGAGATGTAACAAGATTGTTTCGCGGAAAGTAGCACACAAAATGACCAAATATTGTGCCTCGAAATTAGGAATTTGGAAGCGAAAGAATTTGTTGAAATTTCGCAAATATTCATAGAATTGCACAAGATATTAGTACCGAATAAGTATATGAAGTTTAAGAAAATTCAAAGGCATTCCATGAGCTTGCCTAAAGCAAGCTGTTGTTTTATTTTATTTACAAACGCTGTTTAACATCTCAGGTCATCATCATTCCATTCAATTCAGGGCGTGAAACGGCCGATAAATTTTGCTCAGAGGCATCTTCTTTCAGGTTTAAAGTTCTTTTACATTCCGCAAAGCTACGACATGATACCCACGGTTTACTTCCCTTCCGAAGGAAGTCATACTTAGGATTTTACGCCGGAAAAAAACATCGATCTTGGCCGGGATTGAACCCGCGATCTTGGGTTTACGAGGCAAGTATCTTTACCACTACACCACCAGGACCGACCCCTAAAGTAACAAAGAATATCTTATTTTCAATTTTAAACAAAAAATACCTGCATTTAGGAAGGATTTAACAAATGAATTCCATGGAATACCAATTTAAAAAATAATTCTTTAATTCCTAATTTAACACAAAATATCTGGGTCATTGGCACAATGAGCGAAAATTTTAAGCTAAGCTAAACAAAGAAATGTTTAGGTACGGACACTACAGAAGAATCATCCCGAAACATTAATATAAATATCTAAGGAGAGAATGGTGACTCGACCGGTCTCCAAGCCAGATGGCCGAAACAATATTTATTCAAGGCAATAAGAGAGGCAATCAGGTGGAGGAGATGCAACTCCTGACCAATCAATAATAAATACGTTAAGTAATGAGCGGTAAACACTACTCTTGAAGCGGTTCCCAAATTGGGTGTTATAACAGGGAAAAATGGGAGGAAAAAGCAAAAGGCAAACACGTTCACAAAAGGTGACATACAATATGAATATTAGACATTTTTAGATATAACATTTTAAATTATCTCTTAAGGCAAATACTAGAGAATGAAAATTAAGACGGAAAGACTCTTGTAAGATGCGAATGATTTTGTTAAATGCCATTATTGTTAAGAAATGGAGAGAGTTACAGAAGAAAAAATGGAATAGTTCATTGAAAAGTACTTTGCTTATTAATTATTATTATAATTATTATTGTTATTATTATTATTATTAATATAGAAAACTAACTTAAAACAAGATTCTGCAAATAAATTATATCTACTGTAAAGCTTTATGCAATTATAATATTAATAAAACTATACCATTAGTTAATTGAAATTGTAAAATATTAATGTAAAACTTAAATAAATAATACTCCAAAACTTTCTGAACTGATAGGTTAAAAGGATGAATAGTTAAATATTATTTATGTAAAATAAAAGTAAATAAAATATTATTATTGTGGAATGGATAGTTCTTACACATTGGCCATTAGAAATATTTTGAAACTTGACCTGTATTTGATAGATGCAGCATAACTGATATAACAATCAAATTTTCTCTTATTGACTGCCCCATAGATAGATATTAGGTTCGATCAGCTCTGAGTAATAGATTGTTGCAACTGTGAGGATGTTTTATATCAGTATGTGGCGCCAGTAATGGCGCTGATACTATTCGTCTTTAAGAGCCAGTTGCGACGTTTCAAGGAACTTTATGCTTCACATGCTAAAGTTTTCGCTTGTTAAGTCAATTTAAGGGGGAGAAAATATCGCTTATAGATGAGAAGTGACAATCTATCAATGGTAGTAACAGAAATAATATTTCCCTGGTGAAAACAAATACAGGGTAACCCAACGGGATATGATAGTTTTCAGAACTTTCCTGGGAGAGTCGTTTAGGATTAAATAATAATAATAATAATAATAATAATAATAATAATAATAATAATAATAATTTTTCAAGGAACAAATAGTACAATGTAATTTATTAATTTGAACTTATTTTGTGATTTATAAAAAATAAGGATCCCATGGAATATGACGGTTTTCAGAACCCTGCCATTTCTAGCGATTTTGCGTTACAGCAATAGTATTGGTTGCCATGTAACTTTCCAAACGCAATTTATTCTGTTCGTTTAGCAAACAACAGTATGGATAATTGAACTATTGAAAAACATGCATGCGCTTTTACAAGATTTGTTGATTGTAAGTCAATCTCCTGCATTCAGAAAAGATTTAGGGTAGAATTTAACGTGCCACGTCACGGAAGAATTCCATCCCGTAACATCATTCTGCAATGGGTGAGTAAATTCAATGTCACGGGCAGTGTTCGTGATAAGTTCGTTTGTAGTGCACCCGAAAATGTTGCTAGAGTAAGAGAAACGGTGGTTTATGCGTCACACAAATGCTTTGAATCTGTAGCGTATCCTTTACAATTAATTACAATTCCATCCAAACAAAACAAAAATTGCGCATTGACTTAAAGACGCCGATACATTTGTATTTTGTGTCCAGTTCCTTGCAATGTTAGATGTCGATCCATATATTCTGAACAAAATGACTATAACAAACGAGCTCATTTCCATCTGTGTGGGTTCGTAAATGAACAGAATTTGTGTTATTGGAGTGACTAACAAACCATGGAAGAGTATGAACAACCATTCCATTCATAGAAAGTAAGATGTGTTGTAGCGTTTCTGCCGTTGGAATATTCGACCCATGCTTTTTCGAAGAAGGAAACCGAACTGTGGCCGTCCTCGTACAGTGATATACAGAAATGCTTTCAGATGGATGATAATGATGCAACTGAGTTTTGGTTACAGCAGGATGGCTCGTGAAATAATGAACACTCTTGCGGATCCTGTTTCCTGTATGCATAATTTCTCGAGTTGCTGATGTTGCATGGCCAACGCGATCTCCAGATCTGAGGGCAACGGACTACTTTTTATGGGGATACTTGACGCCACGGACCACCATGCAGTTAAAAGAAAACATAACTCGTGAAATTAGAAACATTGATCATGTTTCGTTGTAGTGAGTTATGGTGAACTAACAGAAACAATTACAGGAAAGTATTTTTGTTGAAAATCTGATTTTTAAAAAATAAGATGAGATTAACAAATTGCATCTTGTTAGTTGTTCTTTGATAAAGTATTTTTACTTAGCTCTATACGAATGTCCCACAAGAAGGTTCTGAAAATCGTCATATTCCACTGGGTCACTCTGTACATAGAAAGTTGAAAGACTAACATGTAAGAAAAGGGACACGATTAATGATAGCTCCTAGAGCGTTTCCTTTACATAGAATACGTCTTAAAAAAGATAACGTTTTCCTCACGATCGGTAAAGCAGAACCTCTCCAAAGGAATAAAACAGGTATTGGATGTTAAAAACTATGCAGGAAAATTGGATAATAGAACAATTTTAACTTCACACGCCTCAACAAGTGGTAATACCTACATTTACTGAAATAGGAGCCGTTGTTCGATCTGATTATTTCCAAATGAGTAGCGTTCTTCCAAAGAGCTGAAGAGACCAACGAACGCGAACGATAAAATGGGGGAGGGCATTTTATTCTTAACAAAGGTTTTGTCATCTCTTGAAAACCAGATAATTACTGTAAAGGGAGGTACAGAGGTCTACCTACTTAATTCTCAAACACCAGTGAACATGATTTCCCTGCACAGAAGAAAAGCTGCGAGAATTAGTTAAAGTCTGTCTCTAGCATTGGTTCCAGCGAATGTAACGGTGTATACAATGTGTTGCAAAGTGTATTCATTTACCATTTTCGTACCTCGAAACTTTCCTAGTGACTCTTTTACACAGACCTAATTATGCTTTTAGTGGTGCGCAATTATTTCAGCTAAAACGCAAATTTAAAAAGAGTTTGCGCAGTAAAATTTGTGCAAATACTACACAGATGGTTTCATATAAATGTGAAATCTTGTAATCTTGTCTGGTTGATTTGGTATCTTATCGCTTTGGGCAATCTTAAGATTTAAGTCTGTACAAATTTCTGTGCAGAATGGCCTTTCAAGGGAAAAGAACGAAACGGCTTAATCTCTTTATACCTGTTTTGAGAATGAGCACAGAAACGATGTGTAATGACTGCTTGTAAGAAGAGAGATTCAAACTTTTTTCCGACAAGAGAGTTGCGGTCTCTTGCCTACAGTACACATCATGTTATTTCTGAACAGTTACATTTGGATATGTGACTGATGAGTGGTATTTATAAAACACCCTCTGCAACGTCTGAAGCAAGTCCATAGCTAACACATTCCTGTCGATTGCCATCTAAAACAAGGAGCTTGTACACTCATAAATTACTAACTAATGAAGCCGAAGTCAGTTTGTGCACTAGGGAAACCAGTTTGTGTGGTTATTTCAATCACTTGCTGCAAATGAGTTGAAATCTTTTTGCTTTCTACAATTTTTGCAATAAATAAGGCATAATTAATAAATGTTTGTGGATTTTGAATTGTCCTACACAGTTGCTCATTAAAAACTGCTATTTTAGTTATACTTATTGCATTTACACAACCTCACATCATTGTAAATCTCCATGCTAAGCGGTTTTGGGAGCTTCTACTTTAAAGAGACCTCCATTGTTTTACAACTATGTCTAGCCTAACAAGACGTATTGACATACTTAAACAACTGAACTGTAAACTTTGGATTGTGAATAAAATATTACTGGTTAACATAGATGTTTTATTAGTGCAGTTCGAAGATTCGTTCCAGTAGTCCCTTAATCCTCACTATTTCTCCCTTGCAGCATTTTTATTTTTTCATGCAGATGTACAGAGACAGAACTTTTACAACAATGAAGGTGAGAAAAACACAACATTTGTTTCCTTGGGAACATTTTTCTCTATTTATGTGTGCTTCCTGTGCTATAAAACTAAAACTTTTATAGCCTCCGAAACGGTCCATTCACACACTCTCTCACTGCTTTTTCGTTTTTTTTTTTCTTTTGTACTCCAGTTATAATAATTATATTAATATTTTTATCGGTTCCAATAACATTCACATTTATCTTGTGATGAATTCATTCCTCTCCGAAATAATGGAGCATCAATTTTCGTGTCAAAGTAAGATATCAATTGCTTTACGTGGTCTAATATACAATGCTATAATCCACAGTGCTCCTGCCACGACGAGCCAAATCCAGAGCACAGCAGCGAGGGATCGCAATGTCATATCGATTTATGGCGTTACGCTATGACAACTCTGAAACCCGTCCTTGACTAAGAAATAATCTGATGCTGGTTGCAAATCTATAGTTTGACTTGATATATAGCTACGCTAGGAGGTTTGCTTATTTATTTTTTCTAAGTATTTAAAAATATGCATGTTACCCACAATCTACATATCATAATTTTTAGTAAGCTTGCCAAACACCTTCGTGCAGATGCAATAATGAGAGAAACTCTAGATATTCTATTCCAGAATGAAAATGGAGAAAGTTTGGAAAATGCTACACTTCCATTTTAAACTATACCCTAGCTTCCTGAACCCTTTGACTAGATGAATATTCTGGGGATGAAGATGGAGGGTAATTGCAGAAAATCTGAAAGGAAAGCAGCTTTTATATCCTGCAGAAACATGATTCAGAGCTTCATTTGAACAAGTTGGGGAAAATTCTAAAAATTGTTAAGTAAATTTCAAATGAGGACAGAGTGTTTCTGACTTGCTTGGATGGGCATCTCCGTTATTTTTGTGGCTTTCAATATCCATGGTGGCACACTGTTCATCCAGTAAACCAACATTGACAGAAAAAGAGGGTAGTGAGTATGAAAGTCCATATGGCATTGGAGTCTGCAAGTTCACAGGTGGAGCTGATAACATGAATCAGAACATAGAACATTCTAAATACGGAATATAATATCTTTAATAGTTTTTAACATCCCCTTTCACTATTGAGGCATCTTTTACAGTGTAGGGAAGCTCACTACCAAATATAATGTCGTAAATAAAGCTTATTAAGGGAAACAAAACAGTAAATATTTTCCTCTTATCTTAAGTTTTCGAGAAAATAAATACTTCATCTGGAAACAAATGGCAACCCTGCATAGTTAACTTACTAATAAAGAATGCACTCATTGCATATAATAAGCATGTATTTGTTTATATAACGTTACTGAGAAAAAAGTTCATAAGTAGCGTTGCTCATTTTTCAATGTTGGTGAACATCAATGGTATGACAATGTATGTGAAGTCAAATCTAATTTTTCAAACGCAAACAATTCACATAAAAAGTTTCAAATGTATTCACGTCAAACACTTCGAGTTAAGAAAATATAGCAAGAAATGTGTTTTTTTCATTTTTGTCCGAACAACACATTAAGGGCGAAAATGGTACTGTAAAATTTTGTTATGTTTATAGAAGAAATAGCCCTATTAAAACATGGTATTGAATACTCTTCCATTACACCATACAGTCCTAGGGGTAAAAATTTTATCGTTGGAGACATGGGGCAAACTCTAAAAGTTTTCGGTCTGATTAAACTGTGTAGGTGACAGAGATAAATGAATTCTATCATTTCACAACATAATCTCAATTTATGTCAATATAATCATCACATCTATGAATCACTAATTCAATGGGTTTCAGAAAGTACTTAGGAGTTTTATATGTAAAGTGACCCATTAAGTCGCTTAATTTTAATTTTTTTCCTTGAGGCTGTTTTTACAGTCTATAAAATAGATTAGTCATTGGGGCTAGATCTGGTCTGTAGGATGTAGACTGGAGTCGGCAAAAATAACGACAAAGCGTTCCTTGTATCTTTTTCATTATGGCGTCGTACGCTTTGTGCAAGAGCTAAGCATTCATAGCGATATATCTTTTCTTGAAGTCAATCAAGAGTAACCTTTGGCAATCCCAGTAAACTCTTGCGATGATTTTTATGCATTGCATGATTTTGTACATTTTGGAGATGATCCGCCTCTCCATGGATTCTCCTTTGGAAAGATGATGTTATTAAGGAACCGAGGTTTCATCCTACGTGACAAAGCATTTTGATTACCTTGGCAAACTCCATTGCAGAAACAGATCATCGCATTGTAGTTCTGCAGGACGCAAATTTACAGCATCATCCATTTTGCACTGCTTTTCGCCATGTGAAATTTTTGGAGAATGATGCGGCAGAATAATGAAACAGAAAGCCAAACCATTATCTCCTCAGATTTCTCTGCGCTTCAGTCCCCTTTCATTCAGTGTTTGCTTTTCAATAATAGACGTTTTCTTCAGTTATCACTTCCACACGCCGCCAACGTCATACTCTCTCTTGACTTCATTCCTTCACGATAGAATATAAAAGAGAAGCTTTCCCCAAAGGTGATTGATGACACCTAGAAAGAGCCTATTTGGTGAAGAATGTTACCATCAAATAGCAGTACTCAGCAGCAACTTAGCGTGACACATTATGGTTAAAGGAGTGCTTCCAGTTAAATAGAGAATGTACAAAGTTGCAACTGGTGAGCTAACCTTCCCATAGAGAGTGTAGTTCGTCACTCACCTTACTTTAAAATTGGTGCGAATTTTGCATACCAATCCGGAGACTTTTTTGGATTCTACTTACTACTCACAAGTTACACAAGTTCGAAGGTTTTTGGATTCTACTTACTAACTCACAAGTTACTGGAGGCCTTTGGATTCTACCTACTAACTCATAAGTTACTCAAGTCCGGAGACTTTTGGATTATACCTACTAACTCACAAGTTACCGGAGCCTTTTGGTTATACTTACTAACTCACAAGTTACTCAATTTCGGAGGCTTTTGAATTCTACCTACTAGCTCACAAGTTACTCAAATAGTCACATCATACTACTCATGACGAATAACTTGCACTTTAAGAATCAGCTGCTCCTTTAGATAGATGTTCCATAAGAAGTATTTGTTTATATCAGAGCTTATTTTCTACGGATATCACGAAAGAAAGAGAAATATTTGTACAGTAAATTTAAAGCATTTAAATTACTTTCTAGTTTATCTATATAATGTTCATATAACCTCATCTCTGAAATGAATTTTTCGCAGAAGCTTCAAAAAAGTATTAATTAATCCACAGTAAAACAAATGTAGTTACACAATCTGTGCTAAAATTAGTGAAAGTTGTTTACTTATACAAAAAATCAATTTGAAATATTAATTTTAATACATTCGCAAAATGTATATGCGATTCATTGTAGCCAACATTTCTGCGAGAACAAAATTTAAAAATTTCCCTTACCTTCGAAACTATTTAATATGGTAATACTTCGCTCGGTGTGAAGGAGGGACGTTGATTAAAAAGCTGCTAATGTAGTCTATTACATAATCTCAAATACTTTTTTCTTAGCTACCACGAGATATAAATATGTATAATCAATATAGATATTAATCAATTAGTACTTAAAGTACATCGTATCCGTTAATTATAGAGAAATTCCAGGAAATTGAAATTACTATATATTAGCAATAAGATGGTAAATTCAAGTAACTGATTGTGAGTGAATTAGTAGAAAAAGTTCTATTTTAATAATTCTCTAGATTATCCAAACTCTCTATCTAGCAAGATACCAGAACCAAATAAACTTGCCATTTTCATCAACTACAAGGCTTAGTTCTACGGCCTTTATGGATCCGATATGACTTATTTGAACTCCAGATGCGGACACAAAAGGGGGACTCCATTGTTCTCTTGGGAAAGGGATTTGTGTGCTTGTGTGTGGAAGAAAGCATTCCAGGCATAGATTCAGGATGCCTTCCCGGCAATCGCCATTTAAGAGAACTGAGGAAAAAGCTGGAATGTATCTGTCATGGAGAATGATCCTGGTGGAAATCAGACTGCAGACCTGCGGTTCACGAGTCCGTACCTCAGTAATATCGGCCACCTATTTCAGTTCCAAGAGTTCTGCAGCATTGAGCTTGTTACAAAGAAACGTGGGTGGCCTTTTATTTGCGATATGGCCTTGCAAAAGTTTTCAGGACATCTCTGTAGTATTGCTCAATAACAGTTTTGTGCGCATGTATGATCTAGTAAACCATTCCTTGAATATGCAAAAATGAGATGATTCATTTTCCCAGAGGAAGCAATCATTTTTTTAATTTGATGATGGAGATTTCACCTAGTTACATCAATAGTGATGATTATTTATGAAAGAAATTCGACATCATACTATAACATCATCTTCCTTTTATTCGCGATTCAGCAGTCTTGGAACCCACCATGCACAAACCAGTCTCATATGCAACTTTTCAGTTAACAACGTGTGGGTGGCACTCAGTGCCATTTTCAGAATTTCGGATAGTGTTCTTAATGTTTTTCAACGACCCTCTCTCATGATGACAGCAGCGGTGTTAATATTTTCTTCCGTTAGTGCACAAACAGAAGGGTCCACCTTCCTTTGAAATTGATTGCCTCCACTGTTTAAACATTTGAAGCTATCTTCGAGCTGTATTTTCCATAGGCCTTCCGTAACATTGCATAGGCCTCAGAAGATTTTAGACGAAAGCAGCATTTCAGAGTAACATATTTTTCATCGGGTGTCACCTCTTTTATGCTGCAGGGCGGAACTGAACATGTCTCAACTTGCACACCTTTCACAAGTGGGACCGGAGAGAGACAAATTTAAAACTAGTTCTAAGCGTACATCATGCATTAATATAACAAATGTTTTTTAGCGCGAGAAAGTATACCTGTATAAAATTATGATCATTCATCATTGAACAGCCCTTGTAGATCCAAAACAAGACCATTAAACGAAATTTGCTATGTTAGCTGAGTGTGGAACAAAAATGCAAAACTCGTTTTCATAGCATATGTGACAGCGGCTATTGTGAGATAGTGAATAAGCACTATATAAGCCATCAATGTTAGAATCAACTGTTGAAACAGTAACACTACTGTCCAGTTTGTCATTGGTATCTGTACACAAAATACAAAATATTCAAATAAAATCAATCGTTGCAATGTTATTTTAACATTAATTTCTAATTAAATTTCACCTCCAGCTATTATTTTATCAATGAAAATAAAAAACTGCTTATTGAAAATTGTATCACAAAGCCATCACAAATTGAAATCTAAATATTCAATATTGCTAACTTGGAATAACAAAAACGTACATATTTTTAATAAAAATTCTATCGGATTTAGAAATACAAACAAAATGAAGATGCTAGGAAATTTAACGAAAATAAATGTTTCCTCATTGATGGAAATTGTGCTTTATTACTCCTGCGGAACAAATTTTCTTATCTTAAATAGCCATTTGCAAGGGGACACGATCATAAAAGAGATGAAGCATTTATTTGAAAGATATAATTTTTTTAAGGTTGCATTTATCAGCTTCTGAAATGGGTATATTAACCTACTGAGGTTTCAAAATTATGCCAATTTTGTAAAAGTATGAAATGTGTGAATACGAAAAAGTAGTCAAGATAAAACTGTAACCAATGCTACATTCTGTGATCTATTATAGCCTCAGATGTATAACCCAAAATAAAATAAAATACAATAAATTTACGTTTATTGAATACTGGTAGTATATAATTACTTCGCACAAATATTTATACAAACCCCTATTTAACAATGTCTTATGCCCATGCTTGTTACAAAACCTAACTAATGTTCGCTTTCCATCGTTCGTGAGAAATTGTTTCACTTTTTAGACTCTTATGGAAATTCCAATTTGCTATTTTGTTCTGTTTTTTTTTTTTTTTTTTTTTTGTCTGCAGCTTAACGGTGATAAACGTAATATTTATTAAATGTTTACATAGATATTCAAAAGGGTTTTCTAGAGTTACCAACACACACAATTTCATCAGAAGAGCTAAGTACGGAAAGAAAAGTTTCAGAATTAATAGTGTGAAGAATAAACGGTTAGCAGAACAAAGCATCTCGAGATTTAATTCCAGGTTAATTCATATACAGAGCCTCGAATCAACTATGAACCAACCTGTGGTGTTTTGTCTATAGGCGACAGTGCCGCTCATTGCAGTCTGCGGGAATAGTACAGTGCTGCTGATACAACCATGCAATGGTTTCCATGATTATTTTAAAAGTTTTTACTTAAAACTTGTAAAAGGAGATGCTTAAACTGGCCCCTGTCGTTACCCATACATTTTTGGTACCTCTTTAAAAAAATCTAGCCATCACTCATTGTAATTCACATTGAGTAATTTTGGCTATTAAAAGTTTGTGCCCTCGGTTTTCTGACCTAACTTATTATGACTTTTGTCTCTGGAGTAAATGTTATACAAGACAAACCCACATACACTGGAAGTAGAGTAACAAAATATTCACCAGGAAATAGTCAGCATTACTCGACGTGAACTACAGCAAGTGATCAATAGTGTTTAAAGAAGTGCAAAAATATATGGACAGCAACGGTGGCCAGTTTCAATACCTCCTTTCATAAAGTTGGTAAGTAAAAACTTTTAAAATAGTTCATTGTTGTATGGTTTATCAGCGCCACTCTACCATACCCGCAGACGGCATCGAGCGCCGCTCTCGCTTATAGACAAAGCATTGCAAGTTGGTTTATATTTCTGAATCGCAGTATTCACATTTGTTTTTTGTTATTTTCTCGTAGATTTTTATTTTTCTTGAATAATTTAATGATCTTGTAGATGACGGAATATTTAGTGAAAATATATTCTGTTTAATTTTGTGCGGAAATAAAATAAGGTATTAATTAAAAAGTTCACTGGTCAGCTGAAGTTGCAGATGAGCTCATTTTGATAGTTCTTCGCGCAATAAAACCTCTTACTAAAGGGGAGAAGTTCACACTTCAGATGCTTACAATCTTCTTTGTTAGACTCACTAGTCATACCTGTCGTACGTTGTAGCCTGTAGGCCTGTATAACGCTCCGCCATGTTTGTTTAATCATGAGAGTTTATACTTTCAGCTACTGGGTCAAGGATACTCAGTTGAAATTGGTTTGTATTTTATTTTTAACATTTTTTTTCCACAATGCTACAACTGTCATGTCGTAAACGCACGTATGTTGACATATTTGGGTTCACACGTGGACGTATAGTTAACGAGTTCTCTCTTTTGCCTCTTGTTCCCCCTCTTTTACGTGTTTTAAGCATTCAACACAAACAAGCGATTTTTATGTTAGCTTGTGCTAATAGCATGAACATGTTAAATACTTGTATAAATCGTTAAATAGTATTTACTCACACTTCATGGGCTTCTCTAAGTTCTGTTTCACAACAAATGCTATTCAACGTCAATGAATAAATGAAGCCCAACTTTAGGACAGGATTCATCTGAGCGAAACAATATTTCTATCTACTGCCAATAAAATTCGTCATTATATGTCATTGTTTAACATACGATTACTTTTTCAGCAAACAAAACAACAAGATACAAGCTATGGCATCTTGTTCAGCAACATGGAAGCCAAAGATTTCATAGTCTTATTAGTAACAGTCCTGCGGGAAAAAGTGTACAAAAATTTACGAATTCAAAGGATATTTGATACTTAAGGCATTTTGTAAGCGGGAATGAAAAAATTCTCTGACGCTTCAATATGGAAGCTGAAGGTATCCCTAGCTGGGCTACGATGTTGACTTGTGTTCACAGCTAGTCAAATGTAGACCAGATCAAGTTAAAGCATGCTGCACCTCAGTGCAACCACAAGTCACACATTGTCACTCGAGTACAGGACTTCGTGGAAGTGAGAACTACAGTATGTGGGTAAGTTTCATATATTTGAACCTCAATTAATTAAATTACATATTCGCATTTACTCTATAGACAAAAGAATGATATGCTTCATCGTTTCACGTATGAAGAGATGGCTGACATTCCACTGGATTGTAGTGTATTATGCGGTGGTTCATTTGGAACATTATCGGCATGTGATATACTGCAGTAATGCTCTTTATTTGACGAAATACGTGATTTACTGCTGAGTTTTCAGTTATTTTGACCATCTATAAACACATTTGTACTTTTGCAGTTAGTGTTGTAACAGCATATCGGAGCATTTGAGACCACTTGTTCCTGTTCTTCAGGTGCCTATTTTTCAACCGCTTTCTGCTTGTAAGTTCTTTGTACGTATTTTCTGCGACAAAATAATACACCGTGTCATTACTAATCAATTACACAAGTGTATCAGTGTGATTTTATGAATTACAGCGCATACAAAGGGGTAAGTGCATGAAACAGTGCCATTTTAATAAAAATAAACTTGAAACTGCTCAGGAATCAACACGTGTCTAGTCCTACAGTAAGCTCTGTTAAGAATTCTACATGACAAATATTATGCCTAATATTGTAATAAACTATTTATTTATGATTCTTATATTCGTACCGAGTCGGCTCCTGCTATCAGGATATTATTTGAAGAGAAATTTCCAGCTGATCGAGATCCAATTCGTAATGCGATCCATAAATTAGTAATATCTACACACTTAAGATAAACTTAGGGCTAGCATTCGTCAAGCGTTTAGTTTAATTTATCAAAGAGAACTAAGAAGGCAATAGGTAAATTTGCAAGCAAATGTCAGAAATGTGTGGAAAATGAAAAATGGTAGTTCCACTTTATCCATGCGCAATATGGGTGAATATAATTTTTTTAAATCCATTAGAAATGATTAGACTGTCAGCTTAGTACTGCCACCACCTACTATTTTGCTTTCCCGCCGGTCCGTCCGCTCCCATTCTAGTGTATCCGGTTGGTCGGTAAACAATGGCTTATTGGCCGACTCAGCCTCCGCTGCAGTGTCGGTCATTAAATACATGGATACATCAAACTTTAATGGAATTAGATGTACAATGGTTGTTTCACTGGTTCTCTCGCTAGTGAATGATTAAATCAATTAAACATATATCACTAAGCTTGTAATGCATTCCAATATAGAAAATTGAGAAGTGCAACAATCTGAGTGGGTATTTACGTAATTATATGTTTTATTGTTTTCACACAATTTGTCAATTATTGTTTTTGAAATAAAACGCTATATGTCCTATTTTTCCTTATATTCCTCACCGTGCCGGTAACGTCTGTTCTTCGTTTCTTATTAGTTGGCCCCAGGTTTCTAGGAAAATGTATTTATACTATTATTAACAATTAGCAACATTAAATGGAAGCTTAAATTAACACCTTTAGCTTGAAAATGCCAAGTTGCACATCATCTAAAAATAAACATTCCTGTTTATTATAATTTGAATAAGTATTTTATAAATAGTAGTGGTGGTGGTGGTAGTAGTAGTAGTAATAGTAGTAGTAGTAGTAGTAGTAGTAGTAGTAGTAGTAGTAGGAGCAGTAGTAGTAGTAGCAGTTGTTGTTTTATTTTTATTCATATGTAAATGTATATACAAATTACAAATATATTTTATGCAAGGGTGGTCGACTGTTCATGCTTAAGTGAACTTCGAACTTCAATTTTCGAAAGCCGTGGCATAGACTCAAGATCATCAGCGAGAGACATGAACTATATATTATATCTCATGTTCAGCAATCGACGTCATCAGAGTGGGGCAATCAAAATTAAACACCATAGTATATTGTTCCAAACTGGCTCATCAGTGCAGAGGCTATTAAAACAAACAATTTCCATTAAATAATTAATCAACAAATCAATCAATCGCCTCCCCCATTCCGATTCTACCTTTGAATATCGGCTGTATTATCGTCATTGACCATGATTCTGGATATCCTTCTCCATTAAATAATTTATTAAATGCGATGTGTAGGACGTCTATTACTTCCGGTACTACTAAAGGTAAATTTACAATTTCAAACGCATTTCCTTCAATTCCGAGTGCTTTTCCATTTTATTTTAAAAAAATTTAGTTCGCTGTCCGTTATTTCTTGGTCTAGTATTAGTACTGGGGAGAATTAAACGCAGTTCTCTAAAGGACAGGTCGCGGTCCCTTCCAATGTTCCACTCTGTTTTCTTCATACACGCAATTAAAATAAGCAGGCTACCTTAGGGTTTGGATGTTTATTTGTCCTCTTTTTCGTACTTTCGTTTCTCTAATCAAATTCCACACGTCTATCGTATCCCACCAATCGGTTGCAGTTCTTATATCTCGCATCATTTTGTTTTGCAATTTTGACTAGGCAATTTCAACGTGTCTCTATATTCTTTTCTTAGCTGGACATAACAACTTCAACCCCCTCCCTTCTGTAAGCCTTAAGCGCTTCTTGCATCTTTATTCGCTTGTTTGCAGTTTGGGTTGCACCATCCTACTTTTATATAACATTTACTTGTACTATCTAGGATTTTCATAATGTATAGTTTCTGTCAGTATTTTGACACTATCTGCAGCACTTCCTTCCCCCTATTAAATATATTTCACCAGTCAAGCAACATTCCCACAAATTCCTCCATTCCCTCTGGCATCCATCGGTATTGCAACAACGGTGACACAGAGATGTCATTAATTTCCCATACACTATTTACTAAGACCGGATGCTGATTTAACCTGAGCAAAATAGGTGAATAATGCGATTCTATTCTATTTATAATTGTGGAATCTTGTATACAGGTTAATATCCGCTGTGAGCATAATATATCATCAATAGTGCTTCGACTAAGAATAATAATGAGAAGGAAGACGTGAGAGAATGTTTCCCTATTTATATTCCCTTTGCACGTGGTCGCTTCGCGGATCGACATAACTGAACTCACGGCATCAGAGTTTTTAAAATACACGATTCATATTGTAGGGTGTAAACTCACTTTTAGGCTCCACTTTTGAATTTCAACATTGCACCCTACGTAATTCGCTACTGGAAATCTGTGTTCTGATGACCAGTAAAGTTCATCGCCTTGGTACGGCATGTTTTTAATGTTAAAGGGATCAGCACTCCGCTTCACGACTGTAGACACAAAAAGCTCTATTATCCGGTGCAGAAGGCACCAGCTTTTGTTCCTATTGTGAATGGGAGGCTTGGCCGTTCTTTGGCTTGCTGGTGTGTCGAGATGCATATATGACGGCTAATTCTCTTTCCTGGATACAAAAATGGTTTCAAAAGTTATATTAGAAATTACATAAACGTTACTAGCAATTTATTATTTTTATAAAGTAATATTTGCATTAGACTGGGGGAGGCAGATTGCAATAACTGCTTCAGTGTCTTGAATTTGTGTGATGATACGAGTAAAATTCATTAAAAACGTATGTGTATATATATGATTGTATGTTTTAAGGGATAATGTACTCATAAGTGACTATTTTGACCATTGCGCTGTTAAATCATGCTTTAGATTACCCTGAAATGTGACTGAGATTATAGACGCAGTTATGAACGCTTAGAAATATTTAGGCATGCATCTGCGTTGCTAAGGGACTTTCGTAGACAGTTCACATTGCCGTCGCTGCTCCTCAGTTGCAAGCAAGACATACGCTAAACTGTGGTACATGTGGTCAAAGCATTCTAATTCTAACAACAATGTGAAAAATAAAATAAAAAAATAGCGATTGTTTATGCCAATATTTAATGAATTTAAAATGTACACAACAGGTGGCAAAACTCTTTTCTAAATTTCTGCCACATCTAAATAAGAAGAAACTATTTCAAGTGATGGATCAAATTTTATGTTCATTAAATAGGGCACCGAGTATCTGAAACTTGACAATGTTAATATTATAAAATAGCAAGCTGACATAGTGTAATGTTGCACAAGTTCAAAATACAGCTCATTATTCCATAACAATCCTCATAGCATTAAAATGTCCTATTTAAGTTCAGCATTTATGATTCACGGTTACACTCTTTCGCTGATAGGGATACAGGAATCTTGGGGTGAGTATGGACACTTCTGTACTTTCAGTTTAAATAATATCAAAATGTTTTCTTCTGCTAGTAACGTACGATTCATTTCTTAAGTAACTAAAATCTTCAGCCCTACTCATTAGTATAGAACTGTAAATGTTTCAGTCAACCAGTACCAAAAACGCCAACGCTTCATATAAAAAAATTAATAAAATAAAGTAAAGTATAAAAAAGTGTTCACCTACAGAGCTTCGATAATGTCTGTGTCACTCGGAAAAGGTAGATTCGAAATAGGCTACATCTCAAATAAATGATTTAGCAGCATGAGTTCGACACCCTTCCCTTAATGTCAGAACAGGTTTCAACTTCAAGAGCATGCTGGAAGAAAGCCCCCAAGGAAAAGTTTGCAGTTCGGGAGAGGAAAAAGAATTCACAAAAGCTAACAAAGTAAAATTCAATATTATTTGCTGACAAATAACACACACTACATCATTGATACTTTTATAAAATTAAAATGCAAATTTGGATATTTAAATTTTGAAATGTTAGCAACGTTTACTATAATGATTGAATTAATTACTGGCTAACCAAACTAATTGTGCAAGAATATGCCCTGTACCTCAGTCACTGGGTGTAGATAGCGAAAGGCCCCACCTAACTATTTACAATTGAAGAAATCTACATTCCATTCTAAGCCGGAGTCTCAGAGGAAGAGAAGCGAAGGAGCGTGTGAACAGCTCTCCATGTCGCACGGGTAGAACCGCCGATTTCGTCAAGGTACCATTTGTTTTAACAAGTGGTCAAACAGTCTGCTGACCACACCATGCCTACTTGGCAGAGTCAAGAAAAGGAAGAAGGAAGCCTCGTATATCATCAGAAAAAGAATGCGTGCGTGCAAGAACGGTACAAAAGTAGGGTAAAGTGTGCTGTATTTCTAGTGAATGTCGTGCACGTCACACTCACTTGTACCTAACTATCAGGGGGAACCTGAGAAAACATTGTTTTCATAAAACATTTCATGGCATTGATTGTATATTTTTGTTAGAATGCAATAAATATCTCCATTTATATCAGTAAGCACTTTTCCAATTCTGATTTTTACTTCTCTTCCTCTGTGCATCGTACACCCTCCTCCTCCTGTTGCTGCTAACGAGGAGAGTTGAGCTGAAGTAGACATAATACGAGGGTGGAAGTAATGCCTTTTTATGTCGGCTAATAACGTCTAAGCCGGGTATAGGTGGATTGTAGTAAAGGGTGAACCTTCCCATTAATGTCCTGTAAGTTTGGTTATCGTGGAACTAATAGAGATAGCAGGGCAGTGTACCAAATTGGCGTCTGACATACAGTGCGTAGGAAACAGAAGTGTGTTCTTGAATTTCTCATTTCCAAACAGTTTACCCAATGACTCTCATCCAGGGTTTTTAACGGTGTACGGAGATAATAAAATGGATGTGAGCACAGTGAGGTGTGAGTTTGCGTATCAACAGTAGTAATCATGTCCTAGATGTCACACCTCACAGTAATCAGCTCATCCGTACCGATCGCGGATTACGATCAAGGAACTGTGTACAAAGCTTATTGTAGGTTGTATTACATTGAAAACGATGTTGGCAACACCGAGTTTCACAAAGTTTGGTTCCCGACATAATGAAGGTGTCAGGTGCTGTTGCACCAGTTTCACGTGAAGCTAACAATTTCATGAAAAACGTCGTCACAGAGGATGAGACGTGTTGTCACCACTACAAACTGCAATCCTAAAGACAGTCTATGCCGTGGCGACATGCTGATTCCCCGCCAAAAAAGAAGTTGAGAGAGCCATCAGCCAGGAAAGTGAGGTGACACAGTCTTTTGGGATAAGTAGAGAGCGATTATTTTGATGTTCTGGAGCATAAGGAAACTGCATTTTTCAGCGCTACAATAGGACATTGACTAAGCTTAAAACTCGAATTTCCACAGTCAGGCCAAAGAAGTAGGCGATCTTGCAACGCGATAAGGTCAGGTTCCGTAGCATTATGGTGACCAACGAATATATTGCCAAATTTTACTGATCTGTCTTACCAATTCGCCGTATAGTTTGGATTTAGCGCTTTTAGATTTTGGTTCTTTGTGCCTACGTTCGGCGCTGGCAAAAGTGTACTTTCAGTTTAAATAATATCAAAATGTTTTCTTCTTTTAGGCTTCAAAAGTCGACTTTTTAAGGTGTAATTAAGTTATATCCAATTATGAAGCATCACATTTTCTAGTTACCATTTATCGTTTATTCCATTTTTCAGCGGCAACTAAGGAAATAAAATCATTCTTTACAGAACTTATTCTTATTAGCACAGGAATAGTGTTTGAAAACTATAAATTAAGAACCTTAAAGATATTAGAATATTGTACAACACTGATTTCAGACATTTTAGGCCCTATATAATACTCCACCAAAAACTCAACGAAGAGCTTGCTATACCTGAAACATAATTATAGTACAACTTCTGGTGGAAAGGCCTTGCTAAAATTACAAACAAATTTTTTCAAACATTGCATTTTAAATAAAGAAAAAAGCTTAAAATGCGTTTATAGTGAAATGGAGATACTTGATAGAAACGACTAGCCAAACAAAATGCACAGCACAAATTTGACTCGAAATTTGCATAATATAAGGGAAGTATGAAACTTACACAAACTGCTCTATCTCTCCCTTACTACTTATAGGGTTATAAGGTTCAGTGATTTACACACTTTGTGTAATGAATTAGAAACGCATTAGACACTACATGCATATCCTTGCTACTAATTGATCTTTAATGTTGTAAATCTCTAATAAATGACTACTGTCATATTTAAAATATACCTTCAGAATGTTCAAATAATTTAGCTGGAATTTTATAATTCTTACAAATGCAGCAAAGAAGCGCATCACTCGTCAACGTATTGCAATAGAGCGTGAATTATTCGAACTAAGTGGGACTAGCTGCAGTTCAGATAAATAACAGCGTAAAATGAAAACGTTTCTCTAAGGTAAATCTGCCACTCAAAGTATACATTTACTTCCTTAATATACATTTTCCCCCCATTTTGTTTCATATCACAGACAGTGGATTTTTCAGCGTTATATGTTTACATTTAATAGGAAATATAAAGTTATACCTTTTAGACGGAATTTAAAATGTAATTTTCTAACCTATTGTTCACCAATCACGATTATGTTTAATGGAAGATCCCATGCACACCACGCTCCACAAAGTACAGACATTTTAGCGCAGAACAGAAGAGAACACTACATAACGCTTCACTATCTCTCTAAAATTGAAAAATTTAATCGCGGGATAGACAAACAGCAGCGGCTCATAATTCCTGTGAGAAATGTAGTCGCTTAAAGCGCGAAAATGAGAGCTTGATACACCATCATTCCTAGCCATAAGAAAGGGGCATATTACGGGACAAACCTTGATGGCTTTTTTCACAGGAACAGATCCAGCTGGTTATTTATGTTACGTTGACACAATAGGGGTATGGCAGCAATATCACAGCTCGGTCTGGAAAACAACGTCGCCAGGTCTCTGTAATCTCTTTCAGTACATATTTAGTGCTAAGAATATGGGTGTGGAAGTGAGAATAGTCCTTATTTATTAATTAAGGCTTCCTTCGATAATTTTAATATGATAAACGAAAACTGGAAAATTCCAAGCATTGTATTACTGTGTAGTCGAAGGCGATAATTTTATACACTCGTAACTCTGTGAGATGGGGAGAAGTTATTATGATTTAGCCCGCATTTTTAATTATAAAACTACGTAACTTTATTCACCAGGATGCACTGGGAATTTAAGAAAAGAATCTACAATAGGTATTGCCATTTTGTCAAACCCTACAAATATTATTTGTGCCAGCTGAAATTTTTCATCATATGTTATATAGTGACAAATAATTATGTATTGCATGCTTTAAAAATAATTAAAATAAAATTTAAATGAGGAAAATGTGAGTTTGTTTATGGATTGACGTTACGGATTATTGACTTTTGCATAATGGGCGTTCTATACTATATTCACTTTTGTGAAATAGTGTCAGGATACTAAAAAGGGATTAGTAATGAATTATATTGGAAAATACCAAAACTTTTTATATTCAAGTAGGTAACAAGACACTTTTGCAGCATGAGAAACCATTATGAAGTTCTCACTAAGCCTCGTGCTGATGGCTTGCAAAAAAAAAACTGTCCCTTCTGTGACCCAATGACATGACGCTACCGAAGCTGTAAGTGCCGGGGCATGAAGGAGCGAAGGGGATATTTCAATGCTCCCCCTCTTCACGTCTCTGCAACCGGCAATGCTGAGATAAGCAATCGAATCAGTATCCGTGAGAGAGCGAAGTTACTCCATGTTTCCAGGCCGCGATATCCGGCAGAGGGTTGCTAGACCGACCGACCACTTTCAAAGGCTATTCCGATCTTCGGAGAAGGTAGGGTGCAACCCCGACCGAGCAATCTGCATACACCACCAAACTCCTCGGCTATCGACCCCAGTAATCTTGTTCAAAATTGGTCATTTAAAGAAGACGTCGGATTTTCCTTTCTACCGCATGAATGGGGAAAATGGGGTCTGTGAAAGTGTGAAGAGGGTTAGGAATGCCTGCGCAAACTAAACAGGGCGGACCCATGCCCAGAACTTCAACTCACTGTCACTTTTTATCGCTTCATTCATATCTCTTTTCTGCTGTAAAAACATGTCTGTATTATATTTCTATATTGCACTACATGCTTAGAAAATCAAATAGAAATTGCTCGGAATATGACACAAGCCTAGAGCCTGAAAAAATCTCTCTAACCTAAAATATCTCATTTCAAACACAACATATATTAAGAGAATGAACAATATTACTAACACTTTTAAACAGCCCGGAACTTATTATCATTCATATTTCGTAACAAGAAAAGAAAAAAAAAGGTCACAATGGAATACACGGGTGAGAAGCAGGCATTCTACTAGTTAAGGGTGACTCGGAACAGATACCTCTGCCATTTTTGCCACGATACAAAATTTAAAGACCCACATCATTCGTGAAGTTTTTCTCATTATATCCTCTCTTCCTAGCCATCTTATTCTTCCCTTTCTTTTTCATGCCACTCTCGTACCAGAAGCCCGACAGTTTACCTTGCTAACGTAGGAACTTACAAATACAGCTTTAAACCTCAGTAGATGCGCGTCTTTATATAGGCTCGCAAGCTCCCTCTGCAATTCGCAGGTAATATTTATTCCTATACAATGTAAACAGCACACAAATAGCTACCTTGTTTTGTGTGATGCAAGTTTAGAAGAAACTGTTTATGGAAATCTCTTTTTTTTTTTTCTTCCTTCTTCTTTTTTTCATTAACTCTTTGAATGTTATGTGCATAAATAGAATCACATACATAGAAGAAGTGCCAGAGAAATTGATTTTAGTTTTCCCATCTTGTTTGTATAATGTGTTTTAGCAATAAAAGTATTATTTGGAGACCCGTGTTTAGCAAGCCAGGCCAGTATTCGCTTTCACCGCTAAAAAACACTAACACAAAAAAATATTCGGGTTTGCTGACACGTACGTTGGAACCGGGGAAATCCTAAATGAAAGTCTCTATTGTTACATTCAGCTAAATAATGTTTTACACTAGCCTGCGAACACCAACATTAAGATTACAGCTTGAAGAACCAAATTAAGAGCACCAACATGAAATTGGTGTGCTAAATCCGATAATAAATTTAGTGTATCGTTAACATGTAAATATTTTTAGAAAGTTTCTTTTAACGAAATAATCAAATGTGATTTCATTTAAAAAGCAAATGATATAAGCCTCCAAATATAACAGACATTAAATAAACACAGAGTTCACAAATATTAATTATAATGTTATAAGATATGTAATTTTTCTTATATATCAACATTTACATAATTTAATTCTGTCACTATTGTTAAATGTTTACAGTTTACCATCAATAACACTGTAATTACACAATATGTAGAGTTTTTGCTTGAATCCTTTTCAAAGAACAGCGACACTTCTCTAATTCAGACAGGTGTGATTCAATAAAAAATATTGTACAATTTAACGAGGTGTCCAAACAGAAGGAAGTAGATTTTCATAGTACATATATACACATATGTACATAATTTAAAGGAAATTGTATATGTATTACACATTAATGCCCAATAAATGTTACTAACTTACGCTTACTCATATTGAAACTGCACACAGAAAAGAGCAAACTTTTCACTTCACACCTCAACAGTGACCAATCTGATTAATTAGGCATGCCATTATTTGCTTCAATAATTTTACTGTTATATACAGCGTATTTTATGCGAAATGTTCCAAAAATTTTACATTTTGTAAAGAATTGAAGAAGTGCAACTGAAAATTAAAGTTAAAGAAAAGTTCACATTTTCCATACTACTGTGCTTAATGACCCATTACAAAGCATAGAGATAAATGTAAATTAAGCTTAAATTGTGTTTAATGCCCATTTGTACTGCTGAGGCGATGGACACCGATGATACATGAGATGAAATGATCAATTGGGAAAGGATTTATTTTTAGGAAGGAAACGTTCCTGACCTAAGTTTAGGGTACCTCCCGACATTTACCATTTATGAGGAGTGAGTAAATCCTGATGTAAAGTTCCTGGTTTAACAACAGTCAGCAAGCATAATGGTTTCCCAAGAGAGAACCCAGATTTTTTGGGAAATGAGTCAAGTTACGAGTGTAACTCATGAATTTCATGGATAATTTTTGCGGCCCCGTTCTTTGTATGTGTCTAGCATTTTTCCCCTGGAGACTTCTTAACAAGAAGGTCTGTTATGACGCCTGTACAGGCTTTCCACCGTGTATTTTCTTTCCTGTCCATCCTAAATTCTAATATATCATTTAACATGAGTTTTTATTTTATATATGGGACCGTTAAATATGCCTTACTTTAATTTTGCTTGGGAGAGCTGAAATTTTGTCACAACCATATAGTAAACAGGAACTATCTTTATTTAAAGTTTTAGTAAACTGATTCATTCATTCAATTTTCATATGGAGAGGTGGTAGAATCACTTAAGAAGGATTGCTAAGGCTTTCGCATACAACGTTCTTGGAACCAACAATCAAGTACTCTTGAGGTGGTCAGTTTTTGTGAATCCAGTAACTGTCTCATGCCCC
Organism: Metallyticus violacea; assembly: GCA_030762175.1. NCBI lineage: Eukaryota > Metazoa > Arthropoda > Insecta > Mantodea > Metallyticidae > Metallyticus > Metallyticus violacea. Next base: position 308,293,245 of record CM060846.1, on the reverse strand, counting down.
CCCCCCCCGTCCCACTAACAGTAAAACGTAGGTATTTAGTGCAACCAGATTGTTGGTGAGCAATGTCTTAATTGTTGATTTAAATTATTTCATCAAAACTGCAGAACAGGCACCTTAGTGGTAAGAGAACACCCTCCTTCTCCCGCTCCCACTTTTCTAGTTCCTTCTTGCTCCTTGCTTTGTTATAAATAAATAATCCCTAAAATATTATACATACAGAAATCAAATTCCAAGCAATCAGTGCATTCTAGCCATTATTTGGGATTTAAGGTGACGTTACGATTCCAAAAATATAAAAAATTTTGAGTCAGTAATTTCATCCCTGACCAGTATTATTTGCTGTTTAATTCAATGTAACGAAAAACCCTAGTGTAAGAAAAAGGCTTATGGATTATGTATTCAAAGTCAGTTGCCATCACACACGGTCACGTAGATAGCACAATGGTACTTCATATTTCCGCTTCAAGACCGGATTCCTACCTCTTGGTTAAAAATCATTTCTTTAAAAAGCCCCGAGGAATGTTGGAAAATTAACCCGGAAATTCCGAAATACCAGCATGCATATTGACCATTAAACATGAAGTCGTCCTTTGAAAACTGACGAAATGTGAAATTAAGTTACGTGAAATGACACCGAACAGAAGAAGATATAGAAGGATGAACATGAAGAGGAGGAAGCAAAAAAACCTATGTTAGTGTTGTAAATTCCATGTTACCCCCCCCCCCGGTTATCTTCTGTTTTTGACATGACTAATGGGAATTACTTTTTCCCTCAGAAGGAAAATATTTAATTATGAATTTTTGTTCTTACCTTGATTCCTTAAAATACATATTTTAATTACAGAATATTTTGTTTTGCTTTTAAAAAAAGAAATGCAGAATTCCCACTTCATATGCGACCAATATGTGCTGTTTAGCAATTATTTCCGTGTATATCACTTACCTACAGTATCCTTAGCGACGCCGTGCACAACTCAAGGGAAAGATAGTTTCATAAGGTTTTATCTAAACTGAACTAATGGTTCCATGTCAGTACCAGAGGAACGTCTTCCAAAAAATAATGATATTAATTCTCTATGAAGGAAGTACAGAAATCTTCAGCCCGTCAGATGACGCTAGAGTAATAATTTCCTTTGAATGTAATTAGCCGTTGATTCCATCTTTAACGTCTTAGGGATTTAAAACACCAACACTGTATAAATGTTTGAAGAAAAAAATAATCCGGCATTTAAATCATGAGTGATATAAAAAAAGAAATAAGTTAAAAGCATTATATCCCAAATAGTATTTGTATTTTCCTCATGCTTGTTTGTGAGTGATTGTAGAATATTTTATTTGTTTTTAAGGTGCATGTTAATTTTCACAGTGATTCATTAATATCTTGGTACCAAATACAGATGTTAAGAAAGCAAAATTCTAATAGTGTATCAAATCAAGAATTTATATTTTCCTGCAGTGGCGTATCCTGGGGGCCACCAAGGATATCACCAAAGCCCTATGCTTGAAGTGTGAGCAAGAAAACATTAATATAGGTCAATAATTTATAAATAATCGTTGCTTTCTCGCGTTTACTAAACTAGTGCGCTGCAGAGAAACATGTCAACTCCGCTATCAGAGCAAAGCTTAGGCAAAGGAGATTGCAGCCTTAGACGATGTCCTCTCACTGTGGCATTTAGGTTGGGAAGTGAGCGGGGAGGTGCGAGAAACGACATTATGAGTCTTCAGAGAGGTATATCGCCACACCGACAGATCACGTGCTGGGGCCATGCCTCCTTTCATGAATGATAGGGGAGAAAACCGAGCCCAAATCCATAAGGAGTGACTTTAACATACATAGTCGGATAATTACCATATTAACCATGTCGGCCTGATAGATAATTGGTAAGAAATTCCTGCTACCAGTGGGTTCGAACCCCTCCAGGAAATAACTCTTGTTTTAATGTTCATAATTTGTCTTCATTGTTCCAAAATATTAAATGTTACTTTTATACTTTTTATATTAAAACTTATACTGTTAAACAAAGCATAGGTTACACATTTAGGTTAGGTTGTGTTCGGTTACCTTAAGTTAAAAATATATGCACTTATAGTGTTAAAAGCAAAAGAAGCCTTTTCCCATTTGATTTTTATGTACTTCGCCTATTAAAATGCTACATTACAGTTTCTCATTTGATTTCGCCATATTTTGAATGCGTTAACTATTAACATTAACATAAAAAGTTTATTTTTGGCATACGGCTCTTAATTCCGTGCGCTACAACTGTTCTATCCGCCTGCATTTGTTGCCCACTGCAACTTGGCTCGGCTCTCTCCGTTGTCGTTAGTGGAAAGAAGCCTGGACTTCGAGCACAAGATCGTCCGTCTGTACGGGTAAGTTTTCTTCACCTCAACCGATTATATGCGAGATGTGCCGGGTTGAAGCAACTGCTCTGAAAATGCAATGGGCTTAAAGAGTGCTGATCGCAAAGTAAAATTGTTCATATGATTTATTATTTTGCTCATTACCAGTATTACTGGCATTAAACTGTGCAGTTTATATAGATTACCCTTCTGCATAGCAAGATCTGCCAGTACACTTGAAACACCAAGCAACTGAAAATCTGTGCTAAACTTATCTTCAAGGTTTGAAGTTACAAGTGCATATTCAATATAATTCGATACACAATTTTGATATCATCAAAAATACAGCATTTTCATTGCTGTTATCATCATTTAACAATGGTAAACAATGTTACTGGAATCTTGCTCTGTTAAAGGTTTTTCATCGATTCGAAGCTGCAGATACATACGAACATATACCGCCACGGGTGGCTGAGGTCGTTAAGGCGCGGACTCGTGAGCGGGAGGTGTGGGTTTTTTTTTCTGACTGAGGTTTTTTCAGGTTTTCCTCCGTCCTCATGACTGGCAAATGCCGGGGAGGTACCCTAAACTTAGGCCTGGAACGTTTCCTTCCTTAAAAAAAACCTTTCCCAATTTATCATTTTATTTCATATATCCCCAGTGTCCATCACCTGTGGTGCCACAGTAGTAAAAACGGGCGTTAAACACTATTCAAAAAAAGCATACGAACATAATTCAAAATACACTTCATTCAGTTAATACAACACTTTCGTTGTTATTAATATTACTTAGCAATGGAAAACAATGTTACTGGAATCTTAGTCTCTGGCCGGTTTACTCACAACAACTATTACACAATTTTACTTTTTTAGTGTCAGAATGTTCCTGACACATAAATTCTTGACACTTGTCATATTTTCCCCTGCATTTTCTATCTCTATTCTTATCACAGATCTTGTATCGGCCAACATTTGAAGCAAGTTTCAGGAAGATGGAAAATCTCTTGCAATATTTTCATTACCTCATTTAGGTCACGTTGACATTCTACTTTATAAAGAATTAATGGCGGTCTGTAATCTAACAATGCCTTATGTTTATTTCAAAACATTCTTCAACAATGAAACTTCTAAAATAAATGTGTAACGGTAAAGTTTATCAATGTCATAATTCATGTACCCCCAAGTGGGGGTACAGTTGTACCCCAGTGAATATTTCAAGTGCTATGACTGAATGAATATAATAATTACTTGCATTATTATATATGTTTGTAAGGAATAAATTAACAATGTAAAGAACTGATAATGACGTATGTGAATTACAAAAATTACAGACAAACAATTACAAAGATTGGGGTACACTACCCCGCTTGGTATACGGAAGGATAATGCTGACTTTTTTGGAATGACTAAAATGAACGTAATTATCAATAAATGAATAAATCCATTCTCGCACATTAAGTACAAAGATAAGCTGATTTTTATGAAAAATGGAATGCCTACTGCAGTTCTGTCTCTCTGTCGTTTAAACAGATGAAAGGGGAAAAAACTTATAACCTGTATTTTAATAATGCTGAATATAATAATGTTTGTCCTCTGTTAATTATATTTTGGAATCCAATGATCCCACCTTCGCCACTGATATTCTGCTGTAGATCAAAAGACTAAAGAGTGAAAATAACAAAACACAAAAATTTACAAGGAACAAACGCCAGTGATATCATTTCTCAAATATGAAATATACAAAATTTTAAGATGCAAGTAACAACAAATTTCTAGAAACAATAGCGAAATTTTATATAATATGAAATTCAGAAAAGGTTAATATAAAATCCACAATTGTCCAAACAAAGAATAGAATAATGCAAAATACGAGCAAAACTTGCTTGAAAAGCAGATAATTCGTCATTAACGCAAAGGAGATTTTAAATGTCTTCCCCTCGGGGTGAAGACTGGGATACGACTCTATGAAACCAATTGATTTTTGTTCAACTGTCGGAGTTTATCGGTATGCAAGCGGGCTTCTCCCCCATTTCAAATAAATCTCCCACACGCGCAGCCGTAATACTATCATCTGGAAAATCACCAAATTTTGGCACCTCATGCCTAGTAGCAATAGAATACAAAAAGTTAGCAGTGGAGTTGGTAACAAATGAAGAGCTTCAAGAGGGGAGATGGAAACTTCACACAGTTGGAAAAAGAGTTAGGAATATTGATCGTTTGTCATTTCCAGCAATCATTGCGTTCACCAACGCGGTGCTACCGGATGGAGAGCTTGAGTTATTGTATTATTAGGCAGGTCACTTTGTACGAAAGTGGCATAGCAGCGATACATTTCCTGGCTTGCAAAAGAACAATCCAGTAACATCAGGGAATTAAGAGAGCCTGTGCCAACTGCTGCTATCTTTACTCGCCGAGTTTCAATCATTAAATGCTTATTTCATCCTTGTTCCCAGTAGGGATGGAAAGTAATTTATGCCTCTTCAAATTCAGAAGTCCGTCCAGAATATTTACATATGGCTTTTGGCACACTACTGGCTTGAATAATTGGCAAATTATGATGAATTAGCTGAAATTGATAATTATGAACTTTAATTATTTAAGACAATTAAATTAACCATTTTATATAATAAAAATAAATTCAACATTTACAAGGAGACTTCGTTAGACCTACGTCACAGTTCGAACAGGAAAAGTTTGTGTTGTATAACTGCGTTCTTACCCATAGGCCCAATTAGAAAAGAAATATGCACTGAAATTGAGGTTCACTGTCTAATAACAGTTGTTCAGTTTCTTCACCCCTAATTATAAAATCGACAGTTTCCAGGTATATGTTATCACTTTCTCCCCGATCAGTTGTAAACGAACAATTATTTCCCATTATGGATTTTTTATATATTTACGCTACTTTAGTTTATCTAGAAAAAAAAATTATAAATTCTTAAGACTAAAGAACTTTTACAATATTATACTGTTACTGGATCATGAAGTCCATTTATTTTATTAATTTAATTTAACTGCATAAGAATGAGCCTTTTTTCAGTTTCCCTTCTCTTCCGTACAGATGTTATTCGTTTTCTTACTTTCCATTACCTGCAAAGCTTTGAAGTTTTGAATACACCTAAACTTTCTTCTGTGCTGTTCTTTACTATATCTCATTGATATCATACCTTACTCTTGGATCCCACCAGTTTCCCGTCCAACATTTTATGAGTGTTCTATTATTCGTCCTCGCGAAGTGGCGCGAAGGAATAAAAGGGAAGATAATGAGTTTTAACCCTATTCATTAGACGGATACTTACAGAAAATAATTTACACTTCAAATCTAATACATTTACAGTTATATTGTAAGCACAAACACAAATATGCGTGCACGCACGCTCACATACGCACATATACACACACATTCAGGCTCAAAGAGCACGTCTACTCCAAAAAAAAAAAAAAAAAAAAAAAAAAAAAGCGCCGCAAATTTCACGCATTTTGCATGAAAACGAACCAAGCTTCGCCAGTTGCTTTCCTGTGCAAACAGATCCCAACATGTTAACCAATCCCCTATTCGACTTAGTAAACTTAGCTCCAAGCGCAGTCAACCTTAATTGTTCGGCACTTATCAATGTGCTGCCAGTTTTCTCTGTCTCCACAAAAAGCACATATTCTCTGTGTATCCTCATCTGTTATTTTAGTCCCCTTTCATGCCTCCAATCTAATCCACCGATCTATCTTAAGAAATCATGGCATATTGAAACTGTTCTTGCGCCCCGCTCCCTACCGAAATACGTGATTTTATATCACTATTTAATGATGTAAGATAATCTGTAAAATAGTTTTGTGCACATAACGAAAGGAATGTTTATAAGGGATTGCTTCTCAATTGTACCTGTCTCGCTTGGAGCGATTGAACTGTCCCTCACAAAAGAAACAATTAACGCTGGTGCCAACTGCCAAGGACAAAAGAAATCTTTTGTTCCCCAGTCGCGAAGCGAAGGGTTCAACAAGAGTTGCGCTAGTAGCCAAAGGTACTAGTCAGTTCCTTCCAGCGTGTAACAAATAGTATACCGCGAAAGCTACTCAGAGGGCGCCCAGGGCATCCAACATATGCGAAGCAAAATAACTGGTTGCCAGTAAGAGAAAAATTAAAGAGTAATGTTTAGGCCTGGAGGTGCGCGAGTCTTATATAAAACTATGGCCTCCATCTCTCCGTCTCTGGGTGTACTAGGGGGGAAGATGGTGGTACGGCATCTATGAGGACTAAGGAAAAACGCGTATCAAAAACAGTGGTGAAGGCTGGTAATTTGAGCTACCGGCAGAGGAGAGCTGGTTTTAACTGAGCGTCTATGATTATTCATTCTAAGGGATTTTGCATTACGTTAATCCAATATAAATTTTACCTTTAGTATATAAACATGTCTTTATATTCTCAAATGTGTCTATGGTTAGACGCTCAGTTAAAACCGGCTCTTCGCTCCCGGTAGTTCAAAATGTCAGTTCGATCACTCTGCTTTTGATTCATGTTATTCCTTAGTCCTCATAGATGACGTACCTCTATCTTCCCCCACTATTACACTCAGAGATAGAGAGATGGCGGCCATAGTTTACTTAAGGTTTTTTTTTTCAAATAAATTCTATTTAATATATTTCAAAGTTGAACCGAAAATCAACAGTAATGTGTAGCATGATATTCTATAAACAGATGTGACTCACATACATTATGATATTATCAACAATGAACAAATAAAGCCAAGTTTATCGTAGAATGTTCTGTAAACAGATGTGACTCACATTACGTTATGTTAGCGTTGCTATAACAAAACGGAGCCATATTATCGTTTGAACAACGCAAAGTGATTTTGAAGTGGTATTGGAAAACCGAGAATTTGAAGTTCAAACGCAATGGACGCGTGTGCAGAACAGAACCACGAACGGGAGTAACAATTGCACGCATATGAGACAAATTTGAGACTCATAGTACCGTATGCGATGTTCACAAGGACAGATCTGGGGGACTTTTTTTTGTTTTGTTTTTTTAATTAAATCTTCAAACTTGAGTAAATATTGCCCAATACATCGCAACACTGCCATTCGTTGAGCTACTGAGGACCAACTAAATACTGGAAATGTCAAATAATGGGTTCAAAACATTTCTCAGAGACTTCCAGGATTCGGAGGATCTTGGCCTGTACCCTCCGCCATGCTGATGCAGCAGCGTCACATTCTAAACGATGGAGTATTGTATCTTGAAGGCCGCAAGCTTCACAGTTAGGAGATATCTTCATTCCAATAAGATGCAGACACTCATTTGTAGGGAAGATATTATTCACCAGTTGGTACCAGACTCTCCGTTGGTAAGTGTTGAGTGCAGGATGTCGAATGTTGGACCAGATTCGGCGCCAGTTGTATACTGGGTGTTGGAGAACTACTTTGGAAGCCGGCAGTTGAAATATCCAGGCAGTATACAAGTCTCTAGTCTTCGGTGGTTGGCCATGTAGGTCGACAGGACAGTATGCGATTAACTAAAGTAGCTTCTTAACCTGGGGTGCCTGAATCGGCAACCCTCGAAGATCTGGATTCTTGAGACGATGTTCCGACAACCACTGGGTGAGAAACTGATGACTATAAGAATCGCCATAGTCTCCTAGGTGTGCCCAGTTTGTCCAGAGAAACAGACAATCAGTTTTCGCCTGTGGATCAATTGCATTTAGACCTCCTTCAGAGGTTGGAAGTGCGAGTTGATTTCTAAGCACTCGTAACAAAAAAACCTTTCCAAATAAACCATCCTGTAGCTGATTTCAACTTAACGCCAAAGATGGATGGTAATGGCAGAACCTGACTCACAAACCATACTTTGGATAGTGAGAATATATTATCAAAATGAACACGTTGTAACAAATTAAGGGAACGAAATTGATGCTCTTGAAGAACTTTACGAACACTGTTAATAACACAGTTCCAATTATATTGAATCATCGCCGGTAGCGTGGATAAAAACGTAATACCCACTATGTTAACGACTGAAGCCATAGATATCCACGAAGGTGGGACTATAGAAGTAGAGCCAACGAGCATATATCTTGATTTATACACATTGAGGATCGCTCCAGAATCTCTACAATAACTATTCACAATTTCGTGAATATGGGGAAGAAGAGAACCACGTGAGATCAGCAAAGTGACATCATCAGCAAATGCTCTAATAAGAGAGTGACCATCAGAGCGAAGGCAATGTTGTAATTTTCTTGGGAGGGGTTCAATGGACATCACAAACAAGTGCATAGCCATCGGACAACACTGTCTGACATGCTCTCACAGGAAAAGGAATGAGTGAAATAGCCGTTCACTAAAATTTTGGAAGTAGCTGATTTTAATATATTGCGAATGAGGTAGCAGTATGTATCAGGGATACCTAAGTGCACCATAGTTTTAATTAAATAACTATGTTTCACCCGGTCAAATGCATGGTCAAAGTCCAAGGGGATCAAAAGTTTCTCAACGCGCGAAATATGGGTGTCGCTAAAATCGTCACGAAGAGCACACAGGGCATACAGTATGTTGCCTCCACGTCGAATGGACTGTTGTACCGGTACAAGAATATCAGCAATCATTGGTGATAAGCGATATTTAATACAACGCATGAACATTTTATAATCAGTATTGAGCATTGTTTAAGGACGAAAGTCCTGTGCAATATTGGGATGGCTACATTTAGGTACAAGGACCAATATACCATGGACAAATGCAGAGGGAATCAAGGTGATACACAGTAGCTCGTTGAAAATTGCAAGAAGTGCATCCTTCAGCAACGGCTAAAATGCAGAGTGAAATTCTCCATCTACTCCAGGTGATTTATTTCGAGGACAGGCAACTAAAGTTGCTTGCAGTTCCGCCATGGTAAAAGGAGGAATATTATCACTGGGCCTACAAGAGGTTTGCACCGTAATTTCCTCTGTACCAAGGAGTTTGTCAGGTGTGAAATCAGAATATAGCTTCTGAAAATATTCAAACACAACAGAACGGATATCCATTTGGCTACTTACAGAGCCATGGAAGCCATTGTGAATGCTATGAATACGTTTACGCTTGGCACGCAGTTGTTCACGGACATGATGATATATGGACGGAGATTCCATATGAATGAACGTAGCTCGGGAACGCACCTGAGTGCTCCTCAAATCGTCCAGTTGAAGTTTAAGAATCCGAGCTTTAATTCTTTTTATCTCAATACTACAATGTGTATCAATCACAGGGCGACTGTACAAATTTCGCAATACTCCATAAAGAAACTGTCGATAACACTGTTTTCTGCGGTATTTATCACCAGACACATATTGAAGAAACCGTTTTATCTTTGTTTTGATGACAAGCCACCATTCCAGTTTAGTAGAGTAAAATCGTTGCTGATAAGTCCAATATCGCCACCGCTCTGCAAAGAGTTCCTGAACATCTTTGTCAGAAAGAATCTGCACATTAAGCTTCCAGTAACCACGACCATATGATGCAGAGGACGCAGGTAGCGTAATGGAAGTAAGATATCCAGAATGATCAGAGTGCTCTATCGGACATATATCCACAGTACTAATACAAAGAGCGCGATCAACATAAATACGATCCAGTCGTGCTCCCGAGAGATTGCGTTGAAATGTGTAAAGCGGACGATCACGATTCACGACTTCCCATGTATAGCGTAACTGAAGTCGATGAACTAAATCTAAAAATTCAGGACAAGGCAAGTAAACCCCTGTGCAATCTTTAGGAGATAAAACTATTAAAATCGCCACCTAATAACACATGAGGAGAATTAGAAAACAAAAAAGCTACTTCTTCAGCAAAAAAAAAAAAAAAATTGTCTTTCCTTCCGCATATGGGTGCCAGAAGGACCATACACATTGATAATATTGAGATTCCCTAGGATAAGGCTGATACCCCTAAAATTTGCAGTCATACGCACATCCGTATATTGCAAGTGATCTTTAAGCAATATGGCAGTACCACGGGAAACAAAATCAGTATTAATTCCAGCATTATATCCATATAAGCGAGTTATAAAGGGAGACTTTGCCTCCTGAAGAAGAGCAATGTCAATATCGAGGAATGCAAAGTTTTTGCAAGAAGACGAAATTTTTCAGGAGTTTGGATATTACTAATATTCAGGGTAAGAATTTTATATGCCTGTGACATAAAGAGGGGCAAGTTAGTCTAATAACAATTAAAAGAATAAACAGTTAGAGGACAGTAGTAAGAAAGTATTCTCCAAGCGGGAGTTCTAAGGTTGCATGAGGCGTGTCCTCCGACATAGGCTCAGTAGGACTTTCAGATAACGGCAGAGATTGCCCAGCTCCGTCACTGTTAAAATGACGTTAAGAAGATAAGCCACCCTGTAATCGCGGATTTTGGGGTGAAATCGCTGGTTTATTATTGAGTAAAGTCAGAGTATCAAAGTCATGCAAAGGTGTCGCCATAGATTGGGATCTTTCGCGTACTTTTTGTTTCTTTGCATTTGGACCTATGTTTATCTCCTCTTCATACAATGGTGCAGTAGCTACCTGGTCAGTGTTACTAGCAGGTGGGGATAAGGGAGGTATGTCATGCCGTTGTGACAACAGCAAGGTCGGATTCATAGGTTCCAAGGGAGAGGCGGGCTCGGAAGGGGGGAGAGCGTCTGCCTGCTGGTCAGATTGAATGGGGCTGGAAGCAGAAGATTCCTGAGGAGTAATAATTATTTTCCTGAGAGAATATTTCACTCATTAATGTTGGACGAGGTACTTGTGGGATCTTTGAAGTAAATTTCTTGTAAGGACAACGATCACGGAAATGAGTGGTTTCTCCACACGTATTACACATGGGTGGTTGCCCTGCGTAACTAATGTAAGCCTTCTGACCAGCAATCATCAAATTAGATGGAATAAGTTTTTTCAAATCAATTTGAATAGAATGAATTCCATTTTGCACACGATACTTATCCAAGAGACCAATATTCATTTTCAATTTTAATTACAGAGCCCGTATACCTGTAATCCTTGGCATATTTTATCATTTGATAATTCCGGGGGTAAATTAAACACATGGGCATGGGTATATTCTGCACTGGCATCACTAATTGTTACGGAAGTCACACGTCTTCAGTTACAAAGGGAGTTGTGCCTTGATGTACATTTAACAACTGTTCGAAAATCACTCTACTGTGTAACTTGATAAATATTGCATTTTGCTTACCAATTAATTGAAGTGTGTCCAATTGATCCTCGGCTATACGTAGGGTGGTATCCAACCAGAGATGTATATCTAATGGCGTAGGCCGAGGCTTACTTTTATCGAAGGCAGCTTTCAAAGTGTTTACTCGTGTGATCTTGTTCATAATTAAAATTTGATAGACAACTATGAAAGTGTCGCAAAGGAAATGTGAAGAAAAAATTTAACTAAGAAGAAACTGACAAAATTGAATGGCACAAAACGAAACGCAGTCAACTGTTACGTCTGTACTCCACGCTACTCTGCAGCGGACTGAAAGGTTCGCACCCCTCCGGGCCTAAATATTTTCCTTCAATTTTTCCCTCACTAGCAACCAGTTGGTTTGCTTAACCTATGTTGGATGCCCTGCGAGCCCTCTGAATTACTTTCACGGTATCCTAGTTGCTGAAGTGTACCGCCCACCGTAGTCTTTATAGTCTCGCGTCGCGAACAAGAGCTGGCACAACGGCTCGAAATATCTTTTTAGTAGTATTTTACAGTGTTAAGTGCTAATCTCATTTTTAATCGAAACACTTTCTAGCGCATTTTAATGATATATACATTTTTATGTCCCACCTCATTTTGAGTAAACTTAAGTGGTATTCTCTATCTGTATTCTGCATATCTGATCTATCAGTACGATCTCCGTACAAGAATGTGCTAAAATATATTGGTGAGACAATATCAATGCAGTATGATCAAAATCCATCCATTTACAATTTTACCATTTTTGCTTCCTCAGACCGAGCCTCTAGGGAAAATGCTATTTAACGCCTTTCATCCTAAAATATTTGAAATTGCTAAAATATTCACCGTGAGAAAATTGCACAAACCTATAAAATATCAAGTTAAAGCGATCCAGAAAGAAAGTTAACATAAGAATATTTCCTTTTTCAATACACCATCCCAAAATTTCTGTTCGGTCTCTGACATTAAAAATTGTGGCCTGCGTTTATGTGCTGAGTATATCCTATACCACCCCGCATTTGTACCAAATATACTTGTTCTCGATTCACGCTCATGCCTCGTATCTTTAAAAGAGATTGAGTGCATATATTTTATATCCAAGATGATTAAATTTTCTGCAAAACCCTGTCTTTTATGTATTGCGGTATTTGCGAAAAAAATATAAATCATGAGTTAAATGTAAATTATAAAATATAATATATGCTATTCTTTTAAGTACTATTGTGCAGAGCAAACAGGCAAATTTTACTAGTAAACATCAATAGTCTTATCACTGTGACTCGTTTACTGACTCACTCACTAACTTTCTCTTCGTGTAATCAAAACGCTTTGCTTTGTAATAATGCAAACAGAAAAGATTAACCATCTAGGCCAAATTCAATAAATTCGTAACACTTATACCTTGCATAGAAAATAAAGTTTAAGGCAGCCTACAATTATTTTCAGCTCAGTCGGCAGTGTAAATTACTCAATAGGTCTTATATTGACATTAAAATTCGCCCAACTTTTTAAAAATGCTATAAATATATATTTATTTTTTAACGTCACGCTTGTTGAATATTACAAGAAAATAAAACCAAAAACTCATGTATATTTCAGCTATTTCTACTGCATGAAAAGCCGATCTCTATGACCTTTTTAGCCTAGTGACGTCATCCTTCCCGTATCATATGCCAATTTTCGCTCCAGCTGGTTCAAAGATTTTCGGTAGAATTGCTGGCTTAAAAAGTGGCAGCATCAGACAGGAGCCGCCATTACTCAGATAGATTGTAACATTCATTGTCTATCAACGGTGTCCCCTGCCCGAGGCTACTTCAAAATATTTTAAGGTCGGTATCAATTCCACATTTGCATACCGTGACCCAGGTAGTCCAGATGTTGTGCATTTTCCAGGTATTGCGAGTATTTTACAGGCATGAATTGAAACATGTTTCTTTGTTTGTTTTTGCTGGAATTTATCTAAAAATTTAATTTCAAAGGTATTGCCATTTAAATGCAACATTAGGTGCTTAAGGTTATTTAGGTTTAATTTTATTATAATTTATTAAAAATGTGTTAGGAAAGAATTTCATTGTACTTATTATTTCAATGTATACAACGTAGAATATTCAAAGATATAGCAATTTGTTTTGTCCATTTTCGAGTATAACCCTTTTAGATATTTCCATATTTATATTGCCAAAACAATTTAAAAGTATAACTGGTGAAATTTCTCTATCTCTGGTTTTGTAAGGTAATTTAACTGTTTTACGCCAAATTCTCAGGATTACATTTCGAGTGTAAATACTTTGCTGTGACACTAACGGGAAGTGCTAAATTAAATTAGTACGAAAGTTGAGTCCATTTGTTAAATTGTAGAAATATGACAACTTGAATATTACCATATTGGTAACGTTAAATGAAATTTGTTTAATGTAATAATGGACGAGCGATTGTTTATGTTTATGTTATTTATATTGGGAACTAAAGTAACAAAAGTGGTAAAATAATACTAAAAATAAAAAGCAAATGTGTTACTCCATTTATTAAAACGTCATTTCCAATTGACATTTTTAAATCTCTAAACGGACTTATTCAAACTTGTAATATAAACAGAATATATTAAGTCGTTTTATACTCTCTTTGTAATAGTATTTTAAATGTATTATTAGAGTGTGTAGTACATATGAGACAATTTTCATGTGTATTTTAAAGTTCAAAATAAAAAACGTTATAATTCCATAATATTATATAAACATGTATTAAAAACTGCTCTTCTATATATATGAATGATTTTGTCCATAAATATTAAGATATCTTTAAAAATAACCAAACTGTTTACTTTCATATTATCTTGTAACATTTAAATGCAGTACTTGTCGGTTTTCTTTGCCGAAATATTCATTTAAAGCGTTTATTTTAGTTCCGTTTTCTGTGGACAATGTAGCACTTAGTGTAATCTCATTCTTTTTTATAAAGGTAATCAAGTACTTTTCTTAACTCATATTTGATATAGGTATGTGCTTAATACTTTATCATTGTGATATTTCAAATCCCAAGCACGTGTGATGTACATGATGGCCAATTGCAGACATACGTTTGAGCAGGGTGTAATAATAATAATAATAATAATAATAATAATAATAATAATAATAATAATAATTCGAAGAAGACACCCTTGTCCAGGAAGTCATCACGGGCCATACACTATTAACAATTTTGCTGCTAGAGGGCCTTACTAGACAATTAAAGATTGCATTTTTATAGAGCCTGGATCTTGAATATGTCTATGTGACTTATTTAAAATGAAAATATTTATACTTTTTAAACATTAAACATTACTTAATAAATGCACCATGGTGTTGCAGAGAAATTTACGTGGAGCCCTTTTCATATTTGTTCATTTCCCACGTACATTCAAGAGCTAAAATAATGTGTTATCACTAAGCACAGTGGGATGTCGGTCGATGACAACTTAGGAAGTTTGTTCATGTGAGTTAGTTGAAATATTAAGCTATTTCTCCGCTTCCCTGAGCGAATTCCAAGCGTCGCATAAATTCCATTCAAAGTTGTACGTTAAATATGTAACAAGATGTTCGTATTATTTTCGTAGATTAACTCATAGGGCAGAACTTTAAGGAACTTTAAATTAGAAGATATCAAAACTCATGAACCACCTTTTAATGTTAATGCTTCACTTCAGTAAGGTATGGCTCAAGAAAAGAAGATTATTGCTTTACAGTTAATAATTATTAAGACAGCAGTGATTCATAAGAGAAAACCTATCTATTTATGTTCAAGCAGGCACGCATTCTATGTTCGTATATGAACATAGATTAATTCTGAAATATAAATTGATTTATATAGAACTAACATATTTATTTATCAAAACGACTAATACAAGCCACAACTTATTATATCAAAATTTAGAGTATCTTTGGTAAAATTAACCTCCATAAAAAATGTTGAAAATACTTTCCCTCCTGCATAAGGTATAACACAACACTGCGTTCATTGTGCAAAATTCTGACATATTTTCCATCACATGATTCACAGATGAAGCGTGATTTCATTTATGCGAATATGCCAACTCACAGAAACGCATGCTATTGGGTCTTGCAAAATCCACGTGTCATTCATGAAGCATACACCCAGTTAAATTCGGGGTTTGGTACACAATATCCGCCCAATATTAGTGCAACCAGTACTTTTGGCTACACAGCGTACACTGCAGAGTACCGCTGCATTTTCACGTTAATTTGTTGAGCAACTGGACAATGTAGAGCTATGTCATGGATATTTTCAACAAGATGGTTCTACAGGCCATACATCAATTCCAATCAAAAGCACTAATTTAAAGTTTTTAGACGACTGAATAATCTCCAAGAACCTGTAGCCACAGAGAACTCCTGAATTGACAGTACCGGACTTCATTCTATGGCGTTACTCGAAGACAGAGTTTACCTACAAGCCACCAGACATTGGACGATCTGAGGCACAACATTACACAGGATATTAATGGTATTTACCAGCCCTCCAACAAGCAGTCAGTAACAAGGACGACATGTTAAGTTATGCCTTATACAGGAGGGAGAGCATTTTGAACATTTTCTATAGAGGTTATTAGTCTCCCAAATATACTCTACATTTGAGGTAGAGTATATATAACTGTGACTAGTATCATTCATTTTAAATAAATAAAGAAAAATATAATCGTTCTAAATAAAGCAGTGTGTAGAATTCCTAGTTTAAAATCTAAGCTAACTATTTTGAAAACATTTTTTCAGTTGCTACTTTAATTTTACTATGTAATACAATGCAGAAATGCATAAACCTTAATAAAATATAAATATAAAAGAATAAGAATGTTGCATTTCATAAGAGTTTGTAGGGTTCCACCATACGGGTCACATAAGAGTATGACGGCGGTTTGAAAAATCCTCGGCCTGGATAATAGATAGTCATGCAATTGAGGAGATAATTATTTACGTTGGTACATCTGTCTTGAGTATCCATTTGAAACAACAAATCATTGTTTCAAATAGTTTATTTATTACAGAATTCTAAAGCAAACATATTGTGATGCTCCATAAAATATAAAACATGTATTATCCTGGTTCTTTGTAAAATACGGTTTAACGCCAAATAAAATTATACCAAATTTATAAATGTTTCAGAACTCTTCTCCTGCATTTTAAAGGAATAAAATTGTGCTGCTGAATTTTAACATGACTTGAAAAATGACACTTACAAAACAAACAGCAACAGAATACATTGAACAAATACATGATATATTAGATAAGTGAAGAATAAAAAACGTGAAATCGTTATAGGTATAGGCATTTCACATGGAGGTAAAAGTCTTGCGCAAGATGAGTGCCGCGTTGGATCAAAACCGTATTTGTATAAAAATATTACAACAATGTTTGGAGCGTTTCAACGGCAACAGGACTAATTTTCTGCATAAACTGTTAACTGTGAATGAGATTTGGTTCCACCATCACACGCCGGAATCAAACACTGAATGAAAATTAATGGTTCAGTGCCCCAAGAAAACAAATTCGGTTTGGCAACAATCTTTAGGGCGCTAAAGGAATTTTAGTAATTCGTTGTATTCAGAAGGGTAAAACCGAAGATTACTATTGCAATACTTAAAACAAACTAGATAAAAAAAGTTTCAAGAAAAATCGCCTTGGTGATCAAGGCAATGCACCTACTCACAAGATTGAGAGTTTTGTAGTACAAATTGTTGAAGTATCCACTCTACTCCCCACATGTGACTTCCTACGACTTCTATCTGTTTCAAAAGCTCAAACTCTTCCTCAATGAATCAGGAGGCGACTGCAGCTGTAGAGCGATAATGGCACTGGAACATTGCTGGAATAAATGTATTGATCTTAAAGGAGATTATGTTGAAAAATAAAAATAAAGTTCAAAGTAAAAACTCCCGTACTTTATTGTTGTGCGGAGACATTTTCAGACTGCCCTAATATGTATTGCAATGCTTCTACATGGCAAACCCATGTAACTTACCGAGAAATATATGAAACTGAGGGGTTTCATATTGCGGAAACATAAAAAACCGCGCTGAGCTCTGCCCTATTACATAGAGGGGGTTTCCCTCGCCTATTTCGTTAATGAATTCTTTTGAGAAATTAATATGCATATTTGTATATTACTTTAAAAACGTTATAAAATTTTGTAAATAAAATGCGTCAGTTTATATAATAATATTCAGCTAAACTTTTTGATGTTTTCTTCGTCCTTAATTTATTGAATGGTCATTGTTTAATTGTTTATAAAGTCTATCCAGAATGACTTTCAAGATATATTTATTATACTGTAGTATTTCAATAATGAAAACAATATATATTATATATTTCGTTACATTCATCTCAAAAATCTCAAAATCCGCACATTGCCACGTTCGTTCCTTCAAGCTCATAATTTTCTCTTGAGTCAAACTTGTATTTAACTGCGAAAATCCGAAAATTTTCATATAGTTTAATTTTAGCTTCCTTTAGACCTAGAAAGAATTTTTTTTCCCAAAATTGCTAAAGAATTGCACTTTTAATCGCCATACGAAGTAAAGTTCAGATTTTAGTATTTTTGTTTACAGGTACAATATTACTTGTATTCATAGAAATTTGTAATATACAATCTCATAACAACATGGAAAGAAATCTGCATATTCATATTGCTAATACATGGAATACAAAGGTGCGGGTTCAAAATTGAGCAAAACATTTATTTATCATGTTACACACACGCAATCAGAAGTGGAAACTATCCAAGTTTCTCATGGTCTACCAGCAGGTCCCTTTTCATGTTTACTGCGGGGCCTCGGAGCCAGTTTCCAAGATGGCGTCGCAGTTGGAGAAGGTTTTCTTGTGCTCAGTTTTGATTTATGATTAAAGTGCAGCGTAAGTTTCGTGCACTGGTTAAAAAGGACGCACCACACAAGAATAACAAAAGCTGATAGTACCTACAGTTTATGGCAACCGGATGCTTGTGTCAATGTTACTGCATCCTGCATTTCAGAATGTTTCTAGCGTGGAACTTCCATGATGCAACCCGAGTAGATTAAAAATCAGGTAAAGAGACGTTAACGAAACCCCAAACAAAGATCTACTTGCAAATTTAGCACTAATCATATACTTTACAGTTTAAAACATAGCGGCTCTCCTAATACCTTTCACACGGTCGTTTTTGGCATGCCCAATTCCCTGCTTGAATTCGCTTAAGCGCTTCTCACACTCTTTCCGTTTTTAAAATTTATAAGATATAACTTGCCAGGTCCCAGTCTACATGTGTGAATTAATATACAGCTATTAGAACAGACCAATGCTGTCAAGTTTCTAGGTCTCCAAGTTGATAAATATGTAAATTGGGAATATATGTCGAATATAATATACCAAAACTGTAATTTTATCCATACTCTCAGATCACTATCTAAATTAAGAAATATGTATTAATAGTTGTAGGCAGTTGGTTCAAAGCAAGCAAGTTTTGTAATACGAAAGAGGCAAATCAAATATATATGTGTATGATGGTAACAACGGAACTTCATATAAGAGCTTCTTCAAAAAAATAATATTTTGGCATTTCGTTGTAAGTATAAGTGCTTTCTACTATGTGTTGAATGTTAAAAATAAATAACTTTTTCTAAAAATATGCAAATACATAATGACAAATCACTTATATTCGTAGATATTTACGTTATCAAAAAGGAGTTCATTATATATGCATAAGATTATTTTCTTTCCTCCCAAACGATTTAATATCGTTATTATCTGGTGATGAACAAAGCTCTAATATACTCGTACAGAATACCTATGTAACAAGGCATTTTCCTCTCTATAAGCATTTATAAATGAAAAAGTGTTTTTTTTTTTTTTGATAATATGTTAACTATGATATGCAAAATAAATTCCATATAGTTTGAAAAAGTAATGCACATAATAAATATTTTAATGGATGTAAGTAGAATGATCCTATGAATGAGTACTTTATAATGTATGTCTCACATTACAATATGACAAGTACTACAACATGTCTCATATATACAATTAATTATATTGTACAATGTATATAATTTGAAAACGATTATTCTGTGTAATGCAAAGATTGGCATGTTTTATGTTCAAAGCACTTCTGTGCATGGACCCTTGGAAGGTAATTACCACCTGGCTATGTTGCTTCTTTTTCAAACTGTGCATGAAACTCACGCTACACTGTAACCACATATTTGGACATCTCAAAGCGAAGCACACAGAAAGCTTCCAACTCCTGTGACTTGAAAACTGACCCTCAGTTAGCAAGAAAAGCAAACTGCTGATAACTTTAGGGAAACTTGGATAGTTCCTGCGGTTGGTAATATTGCGTCCATGTATGGTGATAAAACTGCTATTAACATTTTTCATTTACATACCCTGTATTAAACGAGGAAATATATAAAAACCTAGTAATTTCTTTCATAATATTAGGTCTTTTAAGCTAAAAAAAATATTATTAAGAATTAAGTCGCAACTTTGATGTTGACTGTTAGAGTTTTGTATAATCCTCTCATTGTTATGCTAAAAGGTTGTTGTTGCTTTGTAAAACAGGGCTTCAAGAATGTATTCTTATCATTCGCATGGGTTTTTGCGTCTTGGTAGCAGAACATTCCACAGCCGGCTGCCCCTGTACTCCTACGTAACTATTATGGTGGATCCACGCCTCGTCTGAAAAGAACATAAGTTGTGCATTGATTAACTCTTCAATCACTGATGAAGGAAAACATTCACAATAACACACAAGTGCTATGGGATTACCCTGTTGTAGATAATGGACACATATGCAACTGCAAGGTCTGAGTTTTAACAGTTTTGTTGCTGTATGTGCAGAAGACATCAAAACTCCAACTTGTGCTAGTTTTGGTAGTGCTTTTTTGGCGAACGTTTAAGATTTGCGCTAATTTCGTCTAATTAGTCTTCTGTTAAATTGTACCATCTTCGCCTGTTTCTTGTTTTGCACTGAACCAATAATATAAAGGTTATTCACAAGATCATGAATTGCTGTTCTGGAAGAAGGTAATTGCCGAGGGAACTTCCGAATTAATTCCTCACGATGATTATGGATTAAAGGGTGCAAAACGGCTAAAGTCATTAGCGCCCAAATTCCTCACGAACGCGAGGAGTTGATTCATATTTATAACTACATTTATACACAAAAATGCATTGCACTAAAGTCTTCGCAAATGAATGTAGACTTCTGATGACTGCTCGAAAATTCAAAAACAGACAGACGGCCTTGAGTGGAGAGGGAAGCCAGCCTTAGCAGTGACGCAAAACCCCGTGCAAACGGCGAGGACATATTCTGGAAGCCCGTACACGAATGATCTGTACTACAGTTAGTAAGGAGTTCGTAAAGTACACATAAGATAAGTTGGTCATAAACTTATCACTATACGATAATTTACAGAAAGATCTAGATGTGAAAATCCAATGACAAAAGAGAAACTTATTGTAGTGAATGAATTTACATTTTACATAATAATTACAGAACTAAATAGCTGTATATTGTGTCGCAGGAAAACAGTTCTATGTGCAGTGGGGAAAACGAATTTTTAATGTTAAAAGACATTGAACTCGCCCAAACAAAGACGCTGAAAAAAGATATTCAACTTATTAACAATATTTTCTGCTTACACAAAAACCTTAGGTTGAAGTTAGAAACTTCAGGAATATACGCATTCCTTGAATGAGAATCTAATTCTCAAACCATTTGACTGGTTTAAATTTCATAACCTGCGTTTCTGTTTATGTATAAGGTCTTCAACTCTCTAGTTCAAGCTATCAGATATTATTGAGTGTCTCACTTAGAGATGTCATGAAATAAATGCCCAAACGTTTAAGAATAGCGGAAGATATTGCTATGATTTGCATCTTACAATATACTGAAGTTTCAATAACGGGTGAAATGTGCTCATGCGCATGTGTGAGACAATGTTTAATTCGAGAACATTGCCTAGCGCTGCATTACTCAATAGAGCAACACACACGCAACAGTAACATGCGGACGCTGTTATACGATTCTGGGTGGGGAATGTTTATTATTTGTCCCACTTCGGGCTGCAGTTTGAAATGGATTTGATGGTAGGGGATGTAAATTTGCCTGTATGGTTGCTGCGGTAATTAATGTAAGCCCGTTGACCGCAGGTTTCGCCACGGTTGCTGCAGACCAACCGAATATTCTTGGATGAGACTCTCTTGAGAGCGTTTTGCTGGATTTTGGCGGCTGTGAGTCACCCGGGAATGAGTGAACGGGATTCCGATGCAAAAAGGTGACGACAAATAACGTTTCGTTGTTTAGTTGGTGATATCGTTTATTCTCCTTAACATGAATATTCAGGCAAACTCACGTATCACGTCGAACAACAGGTAAGGTAATCTTGACAAACACTTTAACTTATTGCGTTAACCAAATGGTACCGAGTGCGAAGAGATTGTTAATTCAACAGAATTCTTGATGTAGCTCAATGAGGTTGTATCGGCAATTAGCGTGGTGACTGACACTCAAGCTTCGTTGTCACCGAAACTGGTACTTGGTTCTTAAGCCGCTCTTCCGCTGATCTCCGGGCGACGGCAGCCACACGTATCTGGGCCCGGAAAATTCTGAGACTGCCCCTTCTGGGCAAAATATATCCATTTTATACACAATACAAAATGACGCTATCCGCGAGCAACGGCGCGAAATATTCCCGCCAGGTTTGTGTTAGGTCACTCATAGGTCAGTGCTTACCTTATTGAATTTCATTTCCATTCACTGGACAATTTGGTCAAGCCAAATATTTAGCTTTCGTCAATAAGATGAATTTAAACAGATTTAATACGTTACTGCCAATGACTACCAGAAGGGATTAACTTGGCATTGTCTGACTTTTTGCTAAGTCTTTCTATGTTTGGAGAAAGACATGAGCTTTTCCTTAACTTGCTATATATTACATGTTATTTCTTAAATGTTACCAAAAATTACACGTTATGAACTCATTTAACCACTATACAATACTAATTCTACGTAAACGAATTATTTCATTTGTTTTCCTCCACTGAAAGAAAATGCACATCGTACTTGCATATAGTTACCGAGTTGCTGATTATAAAATTACAAATATCAATTCTTTCAATTATTCTGCAATCTCCGGGGAGCCAGGCACAGCTTCAGCTTCAACGCCACGTATGGTTAGCAGAAGAAAAATCGGTTAAGCCAGTAAAACACCTTGTTCGTCGGAAGTGGAAAATAATTAAGTACTGCTTAAGGACAATACGGGGGAATCAATCTCTTTTTCGAGTAGTTTGTCTAAGGGAGTAATTAAAGGAAGTTGGGATACGGGATGGGGATCAAAAATAAGGAACATTTTGTCTAACAAAATTAGATTGGGGTATATTTGGTTAAAGGGAGAGGACATTAGCCAAAAAGTTGGAAAATGTTTAACAGGCGTTTGCGAGATATAGATACTCAAAATATTTTGTCTCAATGCGCAGAAAAAGTATCGCTTAACCTGCAGGCTCAAATACATCCGGGGGAGGGGACATTATTTATATATCTGTGGCAGAGAAGAAAGAAGTGATCTCACATGGTTCAGATTAGGGGGCTTAGAAAGGAAACAAAACAGTTAATGTTCTCGGGGAAAGAATTTGCCCATTGTGCGGAGAAAGCGATACCTGGAGGCATATTTTGGCAGAATGCAAGGAAAGGAGATTTTAAGAAATGAGTATTTATCACCGCAATTTTTGAATAGAAGTGAGAACATTTACGGGAAGTGTTGGTGCATGTGAGATACACAATTTGGAAATATTTCTATAGAAGACCCGACAAAGAAGGTTAATGGTTATAACAAAGAGGGGGGAATTGAAGAGGGGATGTGAATAAATGTAAGGGGGGCTGAAGAGTAAGGGTTCCATGCATGTTTATGCACATGTATATAAAATTAATAGAAAACGTAAATGTATTGAAGTATTTGTATATTTGTATGTAAATTTCTATATATGTAGGTATGTGTGTATATATGTATATATGTTTGGATGTACGTATGTTTGTAGCCATTTTGATTGCTATAAGGACGATACTAGTATGTACGTTAGTAAGGCCCATTCGATTCGTTGTATTTATATGAATGCCGTCTAAAATTGGTACAATAAAACAATTACTACTACTACTACTACTATTACTACTACTACTATTATTACTACTACTACTACTACTACTATTACTACTACTATTATTACTACTACTACTACTATTACTACTACTATTATTACTACTACTACTACTACTACTATTACTACTACTACTACTACTACTATTATTACTACTACTACTATTACTATTACTACTACCACCACCAATACTACCACGACTACCACCACCACCACCACTACTACTACGACCACCACTACCACGACCACGACCACGACCACTACCACTACCACTACCACTACTACTACTACTAGTGGAGTCTAGATGTCTGCAGAGCAGAGGCGTACTCATGATTTGCATTGACCGTTTTACTAAACTTTGAGGTTTCTGCATCGTTATGAGAAAATGTAGTATTAATTAACTGTTGTTTGCACTTCCTATTATCAATTATTTCTAGATGCTTCTAAGCAGAACATATTAATTGTAATAAAATAACTGGGTTTTCTTATATTTTAACATTAATAAAATGTGGTAAAATTACACGGTTCTTATACACATATAAGAATTTGCCAAAAGTTTACTGTTGTATCGTCCTCTACTAAAATATTTAATTTGCTAATCTTGAATGTTATGCATCCCATTATATTTAACAAACCACTGGGTGTGATTTCAAATCTCAGTTTCGACTCCTGTGGTTCCTCTTATAAATAAATTTAGCTCCACTTAAACTTTAGCACAACTATCTAAATACTTGCTAGATAGTTTATTATTTTTATTCTGGTAATTTATCTCAATATAAACTAAATGCGTTACTTAGATCGCGTTTCTTAAACTCTGAAATAACGAAACTGATAATTTCTACATAATACGAATTCATAGATCTATTCTTAAAAGCGAAAATTCATAAGAACGCAATGTGTCTTTAAAATCTGAGACTTCAAGAAAATCTGTAAATGTTACTTTTTAAAGCATAAAGTAACGTACTAAAATAATTAATAATCCACGAAACGTTAGATAAACGGATATCTGTATTCCTTTGTCCTTCCAATCACGTCTTTAAGGTAAGCACGCAGTTTACTTTAAACTTGCTGCGAAGCAAAAAGTTAGAAGTACAATCACGAACTGTTCGACAGAAAACGCATATATTTTGATTTGTCTTATAAATTTCTTGCCTAAGCTATTTGTTTAAGAAGATATAGGAGATTTCAACGAAATCGGACGCCAAGAAAACTTACAAATTAGCATTGCATTGAAGAACGTATATATAATGAGAGTTAAGAGAATATATGAAGGCCATTTTTCCTTAAATCTATTAGTATTCTTCTTTTAATGCAAAAATTTATCAAATATTTATAAAAATTTAAAAAGTGGATTTAACAGTGTTATGTGTCATATATAATATATTATGTTAATAGGATCATTAGATAAGTTCATTCATATTTGACAACTTCTCCATGGAAAGAAAAGAAAAATAATATCGATGATTACTCTTTTTCTCTGACAAAAATGTGGGGTTATTATTTTGATCTTCCTTTAAGTAGAGGTTCCATGCAAAAAATACATGCGTTAAATCATATTTGGAACGCAGTGGATGTTGCGGTTGCATTCACATCGGTGTGTAAGACTGTATAAGTACCGTTAAGTACCGTTCTTTGAAGTATTAAATACTTTATTTCTATACTAATCTTGGATCATAAATGTGAAAACTATATGTATTTTAATTAGAAATTTGTAATTTTGCTATATCATTATTTTTCATTGTGTTTGTGGAGAAGTCATTCAATATGCTTTAAACATGTTTTCTTCCAATATTGTAAATTAATAACTATTTTTGCCAATCATTATGCTCAATATATGCGCTTTAAAATGAGGTGTTGTTCACATTTCTAAGTTCAGGGCTTCAAACTCTATGACTTTATAAACAACAATTTTAATAAAATATGGTACATTTTATGAACTTTTGCATAATGACATCAGTCCTAGGGATGCCATATTTCATAAATACATTCGTCTTCATATGCTGTTCCAGTAGATCAATATATTAACATTTTAAAAATGTGAGATGTGTTGTTTTAATCTTCCACACAACTTCACTTGGAATCGGCCAGATAAGCCTTTCATATGTCTGCAATATGCCCGCATTTTAGTTGGTAAATGACTGAACTTTAGAGCTGAACATATAAATATATCTATTGTTACTTCTTATAATTCTTAATCCTCATTGAAGCAGGCGTCTGTCTGTGAATGACATGACTGCCAAATGGGATAGCATCAGTGAGTGCCATTTTCTCATGCTTTAGCATTTGATTGTCATACAGTAATTAACACATACTTTTTTCTACCCTATATAAAATTAAATTCATTCCTTTACAAGATTTAAATGCTCAAAAAGAGGTGAACTCTCTGCTAAAGCTCCAAGTCTGGTTGAAAAATCTGAAGAAGCGCTTTCACAGAGCTTTTCCAGAATGACATCATCACAAAATTTAGGCACCGAGAAAGCAGCCCACGTTCCGTTGTGCCAACGAGGGTAAGTTGCGATGTCGAGAGAAGGAAGGGCGAGGAAGGGCGTGGTGGTGATGATAACCTGTCAGAAACCCGTGATGGATTAGACCCATATCTGGCCCTTCTTTTTATTTAACCATCCCAAATATAAAAACCTATCAACGACCGACCTCCATCTATACTTCCTCGACTGTTTTCTGTTTTTTTTTTTTTTTTTTTCCTCATTCCAATTCTTTGCTTCCTTCCCCCCTACTGCTCCATTTCGAAACGATGGTGAGGGAAACATAAAGATTCTCTTATCCTGTGCTTTTTGCTATAAATTGATGACGTCATTGTATCACTGCTTTTTACTGGTTACATTATCTCGTCACTGAAAACTGGACTGTGAAGTAGGAATCTTCCAAGTCAATTGAAATCATTACATTGATCTTTGGGGGAAAGTAGTTTAAACTTCAGATGACGAGAAGCATCAGAATACATGATAATGGTTCACGATTTGTGCTAATTCTCGCCAAAATCCAAACATAAGTAAAACACTTGTCCTGTAGTTAAAATCAAGGGCATACTGTTGCATAAAATGCCAGTGATTTTGACAATTAAAGGCTGTAACTATTAAGATCATATATCTTCACCATAAATATTTCTCTGCTTTCACATGTTTAACAACTAATTTGTTTAGTAAATTTTAAATTTGCTTATTATAAGACATCATTCAGCTCCTTTTGGGTTCACCATAGTGTTTAGGGAAACTATCAAAAATACTGAGGTTTGGTTTCTGAATTAGTGAATGAGGCATTATTCCTAAATATTTTCCACCCACATGGCGAACTAAAGGAGCCAATGGATTCCGGATTTATGTCATTACAATAAGACTGAGAATATTCCCGTTTTTTTATTTGTTTATTTTAGTGGTAATAGTAATGTGTATTTATTGCTCATTGTGTACAAAATCGTTCGCGTGGGTCTTTTGACGCAAATACTATTCGTTACGCAAGATACTTGTGGAAAAAAAGAAAGTTGTACTTCAAATCCAATAAATTTTCAATTGTTATCACCTAAACACAAAAACATAAATACGTGCACACATACAAATTTTGAAAACCAAAGAGCCCGTCTTCTCCAACAAGGCACTCCTAATTCCACGCACGTTGCACAGAAAAGAACTAAACTTTGGCCAGTGCAAACAGATCCCATCATACTAACCTATCCCTATTCCACTTACCTAACTTAACTCCAAGCGCAGTCAAGCTACATTGTTCGGTACCCGGGTAGTCCATTAAGAATGTTCTCCACAAAATGCACATATTCTCTTCCATCCTCGTCTGCTATTTTAGTCGCCTCCCATGCCCCGATCTATTTTGTGTTGGTCTGCTTATTACAAATCTTGGTAATTCCAATTCTACTCTAAAACTGCTGTTTAATCCATGTCGCACCATATCAACTCTCTTCCCATGCCTTCAAACGATGCTCGTTAGAAAGTGCGTTGCACACATGCAGGGTGAGGCATTGAATGTTTCTTTATTCTGGGATGTATACAACATTCATTTACTAAAAATAAGATACTTCTCACCTCCACGTGGTGTATGCGACGAAAGAAGATTGACATTAGCTGTCTGTAATGATTAAAGTGGTTGATTCCGTAGACACAGATTTACTTCTGACCAAACATTTCACATTCGCGAACGCTCTGAAAATCTCTCCTCACGGCGCTTCTTAAAGACGAGAGTTCCTCAGAGTGGTGTTCTGGGTGCTTAAATGCCTTTGCTGTACACAAATGATTAATTAGTCACAGTAAACACCTTACACTTTCAGACTAAAACATTCGTGACGCAATAACGATTATCAATCACAATCTTATTCAGTTCATGGAACCATAATTTGAGCATTGGTCTTAATCCCTTAAAATTGCAGCCAATGGTAATGGGACACCAACGATTGTGTCGGTCCTGGTGGTGTAGTGGTTACCATACTTGCCTCCTAAACCCAAGATCGCGGGTTCGAACCCGGTCAGGACCGATGGATTTTTTCGGGCGTAAAAATCCTAAGTATGGCTTCCTTCGGAAGGGAAGTAAAGCTGTGGGTCCCGTGTCGTACATTTACGGCACGAAAAAGAACTTCAAGCCTGAAAGAAGAGGCCTCTGAGCAAAATTTGTCGGCCGTTTCACGCCCTGAGTTGAATGGGACGCTGATGACCTGAGAGGTTAAAGAGCGTTCATCAATCAATCAATCAATCAATCAATCAATCAATCAAACAAACCAACGATTTTAAGTATCATATACATATATGCAATATTCCTCCCATTAAAATAAAGCTGTTATTCCTTTTATTGATTCTGCGAAAAATCTTGCAGTCACTGTACACAATTTTAAAACATTAAAAGTGCCCCTACCCCGAACATTTTAAAAGACCTTGGTACAATTCCTGGTGATGCCTCACTACGACTACAGCGATTTACTTCTAACAGACATACTCTAACCTAACATGAAAACTACAGCGCGTTTTTAGATGTGCTTACGTTTGTTTGTTCATTTACTCCTCTACTAGATAAAATGTTTTGAATCCGCCTGAAAGGCCGAAGAAATATCCATTGTCATGCGCTACATTTCAAAATTATCCATATATCTTCTCTGTCACTATATCTCTTTTCTCGTTTTCAAAAGTTTCTTCCTCTCATAACCATAACGCAGGTACTATCATTACCATTGCGTCGCAAATCATTTTACCATTTTACCGCAAACTCTGTCCGTCTCTGGAACGCATTACTACAGGATGTCAGAGACTACCAAACATTAGGAACATTTAATAAGGATTTTATGTGATTAGAAATAATGTAATACTTTGCACTTATATTTCATATTTGAAATACAGATATTTGTTAGTTGTATTTACTTGTAGTATTTATCATTGTATTATTCTTATTTTTCTTGTTTTATTCCGTTAATTTTCCTATTACTTTCGTAAGTAATAACGTTTTTACATATATTTATTTCTATATATGTGTATAAGTTTTTACTTTTACAATTTGTATTATTATGCTATTCTTGTTATTATCATTTTATGTTTAATATTAATGTTCCATTATTCGTGTTTATTAGCACATTTACTTACATACCGCCACGGGTGGCCGAGATCGTTAAGGCGCGGACTCATGAGCGGGAGGCCTGAGGTTCAAATCCTGTCAGGACCGTCCTACCTGAATGAGGTTTTTTCCAGGTGTTCCTCAGTCCTCATAAATGGCAAAAGCCGGGGAGGAACCCTAAACTTAGGCCTGGATCGAGTTCTTCCTTAAAAATAAATGCTTTCCCAATATATAATTTCATCTCATGTATCACCAGTGGTCATCGCCTATGGTGCCTCAGTAGTAAAAACGGGCGTTAAACACCATTCATTCATTTACTTACACTCTTTCATTTCTACATAGGTTTATATGTATATGAGTTTTGTCCTTGTTTCTACTTATACTCAGGTATTGTCAATAAAGTGTAATGTGTAATTATTAGACTAGTAAAGATGAAGAGGATCCCTATAATAAATAAATTAATTAGTTTGGCAAATAAATCAAATCATGCAGTTGTTTACAATGAAGTTAAAGAGTTACCGAATACGGATAAGATACAAATGATAATTTGAAACTTGCCCCTACATGTTAAAATATTGTTTTCTCAGCTTCTATCCTGTTTTGTCCGCTGGTCTAATGGTAACAATATCTGCCTCGTAGATCCAAGATTGCGGATTCACCCCCCTACCAGGGTTCATGAATTTTTTTCGGCCGTAACTATAAAAAGTATGACTTCCTTCGGAAAAGAAGTAAAGTCATGGGTCCCAGTCGTTTATTTACGACACGTAAAAGAACCTCAAGTCTGAAAGAAAGACCCCTAAGCAAAATGTATCGACTGTTTCATTGAAAGGGACCCTGATCACCTGAGATGGTAAAGAGCGTCCGTAAATAAAATAAAATAAAATAAAATAAAACAACATTATAAAAAGTTCATTTGCAAAGCGAAAGCTCTGCTTATACACGAAGTGAAAAATGATGAACTGGAACTTTTGAGCTGCAGCTGCGAGCTTCTGGAAACAGGAGAGTTTCCTTAGTGGTAATAATTAATTTCGTCACCAATACAACAAAGCTCTAAAAATAACGTGATAGATAAGGCAACTCAGATCATAGTAGCAATCAATGAATTAAAACATAAACAAGCAATTGCACTAAAAACAACAATGAAACTCTTTAATACAAAATAACACTGATTTCAGCATATGGCATAGACATCACATTGATATATCTCGCAGAAAAGAAAAGAACATGGCTAAAAGGGAAAGAGTGAAAGCACTGTATACCAAGATTGTTTCCTCATAGATGACAACAGAAAAAGTTCCTTCTACCAGCAGAGGGTTATAGTAAATCAGAGAAAAGAAAACGAAAATTATGGCCAGAGTTGTATGAACGTCAATAACTGAAAACTGAAAATTGTGCAAGAGAACTAGGAGTGACCGAGGTCATTAAGGCACGGATTCATGAAAGGAAAGTTTGGGGTTCGATTCCCGCCAGAACCGTGCTGCCTGAGATATTTTTTTTTTCCCTTGGTTTTCCTCAGTAGTCATAAATGATAAATGCCGAGGAGGTACCCTAAATTTAAGCTTGGAATGTTTCCTTTCTAAAAAAAATTATCCCAAACTATTATTTCATCTCATGTATTGCCAGTGCCATCCGCCTGTGATGCTCAGTACTAAAAACGGATGTTAAATATAATATTATGAAGTTTCAATTTAAACGCGCTTAAAAATAATTAACGCTATGGAGAAGCTGATGTTGGGAGTTGGGAGACGAGATAAATAAGGGAGAAAGTAGTAGAGGAATATTGTTATACGAGGGTAAAAGGAAATTCCATGATGATAATAATGTTCGGCATGATACAAATTGATTTACGAGAAAGAACTTGTCGTTTGGAAAGCAATGATGTCTTTTCCTAAATTATATTCTGGCAATAAAGTTAGCATTTTACTGATGGAATTAAATTCTAAAGTAAAATGTGAAGAAAAAAACTGCCCTTTAGCGTCTCACCAACATTTATGTTATAAAAACATCTTCGTTCTGTAAACGAATAGCACCCCTATTAGCTATCTGCTTTAAGTGGTTATTAGTATTCAAATAATGAGCTTAAATTCCTGGC
Source organism: Metallyticus violacea (assembly GCA_030762175.1). Lineage (NCBI taxonomy): Eukaryota > Metazoa > Arthropoda > Insecta > Mantodea > Metallyticidae > Metallyticus > Metallyticus violacea. The sequence goes on along the minus strand of CM060846.1, from coordinate 308,261,884 downwards.
AACATGCTTTAAATGTGGATAGCATTCTCATTATTAGTTCCGGCAAGTGCTCTTCAGAGTTTCCTCCTTAATTATACTAAGATCGTCGGCTGTATCTCTCATAAGAAAACTGAAAATGAATTTGAGGTTAGGAGAGGTGCTTTACGGATTCTCTTGCGCAAGTAAAGCATGCACATAAGAGTAAAACATCGCCAAAACACGTTTGAGTTCATTGCGAATATATTTTATTTTACTTTGATAACAATGATGAGATGCATACAGGTTAATGCTATTTTTAGCGCTGTGTATGTTCAAAAGCTGGCAAATGGTTGACAGGGTGGCAATACTACATGGTTTGATAAGTGTGGTAGCAGCTCAGAACATGGGCAGTCTGCCAACCTATCCATTGCATAAAACAATAAGTTTTGCTCAATAGTCGTGTGTAATGAATACCTCTAAGTGACTGCAATGTGCTGTAACCAAATTTCTGAGCAAATTAGATGCTTGGGCAAGTGAAATGTTTCATTGAATGTAAACAGAAGGTGGAAACAACCATAAGCTGTTCATATGCTCGAATGCTCACACAATGTACATCTGTGTTATATTTGCTTGGGAATCATTAATCACTCACCTTACAGCCCAGATACTTGTCCTTGTGACTGACACATGTTTTCTCTTTAAAGAATAAAGTTTGCCCTTCCAATTAAATATTTCGAGGCTGTGGAAGAATGGGTGAGTATTGGGATAGGTGCCTATCTGTAGATCCAGTGAAACTATTCTCAGCATGCTGTGATTGTCGTTTGGTGTATGTTGTCCAATTAATAAAATGAACAACAGTCTGTTTCATTTGAACCATCCTTATATACAATCTGTGCCCTTAAAACATAAGAATGAAATGAATGAATAGTGTTTAACGCCCGTTTTTGCTACAGAGGCACCACAGGTGATGGACACTGATGATACATGAGATGAAATGATATATTGGGAAAGGATTTATTTTTTAAGGAAGGAATCGATCCAGTTCCAGGCCTAAGTTTAGGGTACCTCCCCGGTATTTGCCATTTATGAGGACTGAGGAAAACCTGGAAAAAACCTCAGTCAGGGAGGACGGTCCTGCCGGTATTCGAACCCAGAAATCTCGCTCACGAGTCTAACGCCGTTTTTGCTACAGAGGCACCACAGGCGATGGACATTGATGATACATGAAATGAAATGATATATTGGGAAAGGATTTATTTTTTAAGGAAGGGATCGATCCAGTTCCAGGCCTAAGTTTAGGGTACCTCCCCGGCATTTGCCACTTATGAGGACTGAGGAAAACCTGGAAAAAACTTCAGTCAGGGAGGACGGTCCTGGCGGTATTCGAACCCAGACCTCTCGCTCACGAGTCCGTGCCTTAACGACTTCGGCCACTCGCGGTAGTTTAAAACATAAGCGGTGTAATACATTTAAATATAATCAAAAATGAATTATTTAAAATTTAGATCAGTATTTGTAGTAATGATTACAAAATGTCCCATCCTGAGTCGGAAGTTGGTGGAGCATTAGAGTGGCCATTTTGTGGCATCCAGTGTTCAGAACTGCCCTATTCTAATCGAAACTCATTTACATTCAACATTGTCAACTCAGCGCCTGTGCGTACAGGTGTGAAAATAGTCTTTGTAACTTTTTTCTTATAATACTTCTTAGACTTCCATGGCAGGTGTTATAATTAAAACAGCCCGGAGGATTTTAACTGTTTTAATTCCTCTTATAACATTGAAAGCATCATAATTTCCTGCTTACTGTTACTATGATTCTTAGATTAGATATGCTCTTTACACATAAATTTCTATTTTCAGTCTTACTGTAGTTTTAAGCAATAGATAATTCTGCACCAGTGATTATATATGCAATATATACAATAGAAATACCTCTGGGAAACAGAAATAGGTAGAAAATGGCATGCACAACCCACATATAATATGTAATAAAGGCAGTAAAAACAAACATTACATACACAGACACACACAGTTACTGCCAGTTAAAAGTTACTTTAAAGGCAATAATAATTCAATTTTCAAAATTTCTTATTTATATTGTTAGTTAACCGAAGTTCTATAAAATTTTATGTATAACAATAAAGTGGTTTAAATATAAATTCTTATAATTTTTAAACAGGTTTGTAAAAAATTATTTGAAATACGCAAGACATTTACTAAAAACTTTCGTTTCTTCTCAAACGTTATATTAATATGCATATTGTGAAAGGAGAGCCTAATCCCTTGTTGAGTCAAAGTAACCCTGGAAATTCAAAGTATTTTAACCAGGTATCTCAGGTGTAGTAGCCTCTTTCTAGTAAACGGACTAGCGGCATCTAAAAGACTGCTCTTATTTTAAGTCTTTGTAATCGAAACTGTGTTGTGCTGTGACTGCATTGGTTCGGTAATGAAAAATGACATCGAAAGCTCATAAACGAATACCACTCGCCCTCAATGAAAACGCACTACAGCCGCCTATTTTTCTTCTTCTTCTTTATCTATAGCGCTACAGCCCGAGATTACAGGCCATGCCCTGAGCAACAACCTCTGCATCTCACGACTTCATTGATAGAGAGCAGTATTGCAGGGGACGTGTAATCAGCATGGCGGGCATCCAGCAGGTCGCCTATCATGCGGCTTCTAAATCGAAAATCGGCACCTCTCCATCAGCAACCTCCCAATTATCCTCACGAGGCGGATCCATTCCAGACCTCCCTAACTTAAAAACATTCCTAAGCAGGTACCGGGAATCGAACCCAAGTCCCCAGCTGTCAGTACTAAACCAAGGAGGCGTTCCAGCTGACTTACCCGACTTAAAATGTTTATGAAAGTCTTCCTAGGAGGGCTGAATATATTGTTAACCATAGAACATTTAGTTAATAAAATTAAATCCACCGCAACACATTGCGTCGGTACACAATGTATTGCGTTATTCCCGCTAATGATCATTAAACTATATAACATATAAATTACAAAAAATAATATAATAATAACACAAATTCAGATATAAGCATAATAGGCAGCAAAGCACAACAAAGGCAAAAATAAAACCTTCAAATGTTTGATAATTCACGAATAACATTTTTGTAAACTTAAGTTATATTCTGATGGTCACCAATAAAAACAGTAGTTTTGCCATAAATCTGGGCTCTACTTATCTCCATTAAACCTTCTGTAGTGCGATTCACAGTATTAATGCTGGACTTAAATGAAAGTCAATGCATCATTAATGATGTCAACTTCCCTTTGATTTCAATTAAACAACAATAGGATACATTACTATTAACTATAGTCAAGCAAGGAATACTCGTAAAATGAGGAGTAGTGATAGACAACCTTCTACATGCCTGCTTTACCATCTACTTTTACAATGAGTCTAGGTGCACATACCTAGTCCTGCAATAAATTGATATTCTCGGCATGATCAGTGAAACTCCTCAAAATGGTATGAGTACTTGTATCACTACTGATAAACGGGAAATAAAAATAGTAATTTAAGAAATTGACGTGGTTATTAAATGATTAATTTTATCCCTAGCAAAAGCTGAAAGGTTATTTATTAATATATTTATAAAGACCCATTGCGCTAAATTATTTTTCGTACAATCAAGTGGAGCCTGTTAAAAGTGACATGTTTCGTAATACAAGGTGTTAATGAACTACAGCGCAATACTTTCAGAGTCTGTAGAGGGGTCTTAGACAAGCAACTTTAGAAAGAAAATCTATGGTCTGCCTGTTGAAGTTTCAAAGTTGAGGCATTAAGTTTCGAATTACCAGTGCGCCCATGACTATTGATGTTTCTTTTCGAAACAGTGCCACGCAATACGTATAAAGCTGTGCAGCATGTCTCCTTGGCTCAGTGAAAAAAGCATCAATCACTGTTGTCGATTTGTAATCTCGTTAATAAGTTTATATACCTTTACATTTTATATATAAACATACATCATCATAAAATTAAAATAAAAAACCTATTTCGCTGGACCACAGCCGAGCTTGGTTACCAGTGTTTGCTCCTGCTAACTACTAGCTTTGAAGCGGTGGAGCAAGGGCAAATTCACTTCATGTTTTTCCGTCTTACGCTACGAATCGCCAAACATTACATTACACATGTGCACCGTGCAGTTCTTTTCTGATTATTCATCTGCAATTATGGTACTTTCTGACATCGGTAATAACTGCAGACAGGAGTATAGATCGACTGAACCTGGTTACGAGGCATACACATTTCATTACTAATGCACCCGCATCATTCAGCTATCTTCGTGCAGGTCATATGTGGAGTTTCCCTTCATTCCTCCGATTACGCTACCAGCTAATATTCAGTTTCTGTTTCAGACCTGACCTTAAGATGCCGCTCTAGGCTAAGCTGCACAACATGATACTCATTGAGCTCAGTTCAGTGCTGTTGTATCGTAGAATTAGTCCGTGATTTTAAAAAAATATAAGTAAAAATCTTGAAAACGTTGATGACTACATAAAGCAAAGAATAAGAATAAAGCAACATTAAGAACCTTTAAGTGCTATAATTTTGTTCATATTTATAATGCATCAATAAAACATCTGATTTGGTTACTTTAATGAAACTGGCATAAAGTTTAAGAATGACTTGTGAATTCTAACAGTATTGAATAATTTTGGCAAGGAAATCTTGAAAATTTCCATCTTTGGGTCGGAAGGTTAAAGAAAAGCGAGTAAAATCTGCCATGAACCAGAGGCTGAAGATCTGGCTGCAGCGTGCGCAGCATTTTCCAAACGTATATACAAACGTGGTAGTTGCTAGTAATTTTACTAGCAGAAGTATTCACGCTAGTTGCTGACTATTGCTATTATGTCTAGTTCGTGGCAAACATTACACTTTAAAAATGCTTTCATGTATGAGATACTTTGCAACAAGCTAACAGCCTTACCGAATTGTCGTCAGCTTTATCAACTGATGTTAAAATTACGGGATCTAATACAACTCCAGAGGGAACGATAAAGAGGTGCTAACTACCTTGTGCTTCCTGTTCTATTTCCATCATTAATTTCCAGATTATATATAGGTACAATACCCATGCAAGAACGCAATCCCCAGCTTAAAATTACAAAACAATAAACCAATTTAAAAATAATGATCTATTAGTGTGTGGCATGGAATATTTTAATTAGAAAAAAAATGTATGCTGCAGGAAGTTTGTGCTGTGTGGATTGCACATCATATCAGTCATGTCAAACAGAGTTCGTGTGCGCGGGTGAGAGAGAGCGCGCTTCGTACCGCCAAAATTCATTACCAGTTAATTGGGCGACGAGAAGCTGCACTTGAACGCTCAGAGAATTATGATGGAATCGGTGACGTAACCAGAATTTGGTTGCGGATTGCAGTGGAAAGGATATTGAGCAAGAGCAGGGAAATATAAATATGTACAGAGAGAGACGAACAGAAGGCAGACTAAGAGAGAGAGAGAGACTGCATATGTGTGTAAACATTTCCACAGCGCTTTGTGCCGTGTATGTATATTTAACAAGTCTGTTTGAGTTACTACATTCACATATAATCATTAACTTCTAGCAGACTAAATAACCATAAACCACTAGTTTTTACAGACAGTTTAACCAGTCATTCTCTTTAAGACCCGGAAGAATTCGATGTCTATCCATTGCAACAGGTGTGACACAGACCTGCCTACACTCACAATAAAAATTAGTATTAATGATTTAGTGTGTGCAAAACGATCGCTCCTGTGATTTAAAATTCTGATAAATGTGCTTCACATATGCTGCTTTAGTACAAAAATACTCGTACATCAATGATTAGAAAAAAACTGATGTAGAAAAACGTGAGAATACTATTTCGTAACGAGAGAGGCATCCAGTCACATACTATCTTCCAGTTTGATTCACAATATTCTAAAAACATTTCTGATATTAAATAATGCCTATTAGCTAAAATACATCAACGCTGATGTAGACCACGTAACTCAAAAAATAATGTAGACATATTAGATAAATACATAAAAACTGGTGACGAGGATGAATGTGATATTATAGAATGGAACAGAAAAAATTACAAGAGTAGTAACATTAAATATTTAATCATATATGCAATAAAAAGTGGTCTTCAGAAGCATTTAACAACCGGAACAAATGGCAAAGTGAATAGGCATTGATTCATTTCTTTAAAAGGCTTCCGAATGCCCTATCTCTCCAATTTTAAAAGTGTGCTTATAAAATGTAAATTTCCTCAGAATCTATGTACAGTGGGTAACTGAAATTTTTGCAGTTATTTATAAAAGCCTTGAGAATACCTTAACACGCAAATTCTTCTATGATTTCACTAGAGAAATATTATTTGTATATTTAATTAAATTTACTACATATTTGTGTAATTCTCTGGACAAATATTCCATTTTTTCAAAATTTTCGGAAATCAAGCGATAAAGCATAAAATACGTTTTAGTGAATTTCAGCTCCATCAAATGAGGCATTTTCTTCGACAAACTCCTAACTAGAATAACTATATACATCTAAGCGTGCATGCATTTATAAGTTTGCTACATCATTCAGTTTCATAAAATCATCAAAATGTATTTCTTGTGCTTAAAGTTTGGAAAAAAAGACGTTTGTCAGTAGTTGGTAAGTTCCTAATCGAGGCACGCCCATGCAGAACATATTCTTCTCAATGTTTAACACACTTATCAATTATAAAAATGCATTAATTATATATCAAAGAAATTTTATAGATTTAAAAGAAAAAATAATTAAATGTTTCATTTTAAATCACTCTTGAGTTCCCTCAAAGCCGAGCGGAGTGGCTATTATTCAAGTGATAATATGAGTTAATAACAACTGACTCGTCTTTTAAAAACGTGTGTTTATTAGTTTCTTTTTGTATAAATATAATTCTCTTGTAAATAAGTTATAAATTTAATGGAATGCTTTTCATTTTCACAATTTATACAGAGTAAATTCTTTGAATATATTTTTTCGCAACCTGTGAACATTCATGAAAATGGATTAGCACAAATATTTTACAGCTGCTTCCAATTAGGAAGAAAAGAGGAAGGTCGAAGAAAACATGGATGGAAAGAAGTAATGCTATGGTGAGAAAAAAAGATTTCGGAAGGGTAACTAGAAAGATCAAATATCTATCTTTAAAAAGTGAAAATGTTGTTTCAATAAGGCAATACAAGGAATAACTGTACCAAAATAAATATGGAGAATGAGAAGGAGCAAAAAAAAATCTCATTTAAAAATTACCCCATCCATATATGCAGAATGTAATATCTTTTAGTGAAATATTGTCTATCATTATCACTACATGTATTTCGAGTGATTAAAACGAATATATTCACACTGTAAACTTAATTTTACATAAAGAGGTGTATAGGCCTCTATACAAAAAGTATATAAATGTTTTGTTTATCAATAAAAGCATAATTCTACGCGTTGATATGTTATAAATACTACTGTAATTATTTTGTTAATATATTTCATTTCCTTGTGTGGGGAGAATAAGTGAGATAGTTAAACCTTTTCAAAGTATTTATTTATTTATTTATTTATTTATTTATATAAGAATATATTTACAGACGCTCTTTAACATCTCAAACTATCAGCGTCTCATTCAATTCAGGAGGTGAAACGGCCGACAAAGTTTGCTCAGAGGCCTCTTCTTTCAGGCTTGAGGTTCTTTTACGTGCCGTAGATATATGGCACTGGACCCACAATTTTACTTCCAATCCGAAGTAAGCTATACTTAAATTTTTCGCCCCAAAGAAATCCATCGATCCTGACCGGAATTGAACCCGCAATCTTAGGTCTAGGAGGAAAGTATGGTTACTACTAGATCACCAGAGCAGACTCTCTTCAGAGTAACTAAATAAATTAATAAATAACGGTATAAAACAAAATATAAAGTTAGCGAGTTAGTAACCTTTAACAAACAAAATGCAATTGTTTTATGCACGAAACAGTGGGTAAGTAGCCGCAAGCAAATTCCACGAAAGATACTGCAAGCGCGTCTCATTTAATAGCAATGCGTTAAAATAATTTAAAACCGTGTATTGTGTGTTTTATATTTAAGTTTTTCTTCTAAATTCTCTCTTGCATTTGCATTTACGTTGATTAATGAGCTTTTAGCTAGACAGTAATGTAAAAGAACACAACAAAAATATATTAACAACTTGTCGCAAAATATAATTATCATCTGCAAAAGTAATAGCGACATGTGAAATTAAACAGGCTAAGTTGAAAATACTGACGGTTAGCCCTTGTAGGAAACGTATATGTTGAACTGTTTAGTATACTAAATACCTGCTTCAAATGAGCAGTATAGTATATTAAAAGTTGCGTTACTTTAGCTACAATGTGTGTATTGTGATACGTATAAACAGATTGCACACAACTATAGAATTGTTTTGTGATAATAAACATTCGTAAAGAGATTGCACGATAGCGCCCTCTCTGGATGGTTAAGGTGGTAACGTTTGAGATTCTATTCCGGAGGTCCCATATTCAAATCCTTTGGGCTACCCAGACTTTGGGTTTTTTTTTTTTTTTTCCTAGTTTTCCTTGGTCTCTTAGAAGAATATAGGGATGTGTCTTTACACGAATTTTCCGCTCTTTCGTTTTATTCTTTAGATTCTGTTATAGGCTCGAATGTGCCAGGCGAGGTGGGGTATTTCTGGGTGCGGCGTTATGGTAGTTTGCGCCTTGAAAGGTTTCTGTGCCTGCATCCAGTATGGAGTCGAACCTAGTGAGGAGGGCTCCGAAGGCGCCGGGGTGCTCTATCTGGAAGCATCGCTATCGACCCCGTCTAAGTCAATACCTCATTGCCCCTGGACCCTAGCTGCCCGGTATTTCCATCACCTCGTTCCTTTCTACCGGAGGTGCCCCGAGGTGTAAGCAAATACGACTAGTTCTTGAGCAAGGCTGTTTCGTTAATACAATCCAATTCCTTTGTATTATGTTTGTTTATAAAGCAAATGGTCTGCTTTTTGCTTAAGAAATATTAACAAAAACTTTTCACACATTCCGAGACTATAGGTTCTGAGATATTGCTTACTGTCCAGTGGATATTTCTTAATTAATTTTCTTTCTAGTGTCAGTTATAGGTAATTTATCTTGAGGAAATCTGCTCTTGCTTCCAAGTATATCTCATTGACACGTCGGCATATTTCGTTAAACTTACCTATCTGCATTTATGTAGGCTGTGTCAAATATATGAGATTCCATTTGCTTTAAGAGGAAGTTTATAGGAGACAAACATAAGAGATAAGACAGATATTTTACGCAGACTTCGATGCTTAAAAATGCAATAGCAAATTAATTCCCCTTGTTTATTTTGTGTTGTGTTGTGTTGTGTTGTATTATAAAAACTAGTGGTCACTGCACTTTTTATCAGAAAATTTTGAGTTACATTTTAGGACATGAACTAAATTTAAGGATGAAGGAAGGCAGACTTCTAGATCCTGTTTTCAAAACAAAGTGCCAACGCCCCTTGGCCCAAAACACGCATAATGACCGCCAATTAGAACTAATCTCCCGTTCATTTAGTTTAATATGTTCCATTCCTTTGATTTATCTTAGAATTATAAAAAAAGTATTTACTGGTTTTTTCTTATAACTATTAGAAACATATAAATAAGCATCAATGTGAATCGGTAGCTACTAACGTAGAAAATAGTTGTAGGTTTCTGCTTTTACTTTGTCCAATATATTATTAATCTAAAGTAAATGAAATATTTTAAAGTTGCAATTTATACCTCAAATTTTCTGTAGAATTAGTGTGAATCGTAGTTACTAACGTAGAAAATATTTGTATATTGCTGCTTTTATTTTCCCCAATATATCATTAATCTAAAGTCAATAAAATATTTTAATGTTGTAGTTTAAATTTAAAATTTACTGTAGCATTTCATTTTTTATTAAAAACTTATGATAAGCTTACTATAGATGATCAAAAGCTCAAGAGCTCACCAGCAATTACTTGAAATATAATAACTGTGTTTACTCTTTTATGCAATTAGTTTCCATAGATGACACGTGAACAGATCATACCAGCTTTGTTAAACTTTGTCAATCATAGTGTAGACCAGGGTTCTTCAAAAGGTGATCTGCAAACCATAAGTGGTGCTTGTGATTCTTTAGAATATTGATTAAATATTCCTTTAGTAAAACCGAACATTAGTTGGAGAAGGGCGGAAAAATAATGAATTTATAATGATTTGTGCATCACACTCTAACAGGATTTGCGCATCAACATTTATTTCATGAGAGCATTTGTTGAGCACGCTTATGGAGTATACAAACAAATACTGAACAACTAAGTTCAGTTAAGATGGAGATGATAAAAATTCTATTCAAAAGCATAAATGTCTTATTGACCTACATTATTATAACACGACCTTGATATACTTCATTTATGAAAAAAAACTTATAATTGTTTCCTTCTGGCTATTTATTCTAATGTAACGCGAAATTAATACAAACGAAAGTAATTCCACTAGATTATATTCATATAAAAATGGAAATGGGTTAATATTCCAGCACAAAAACCATATAGGTTTATTGTATTAATTCCAATCTTCATACTTTCTAAATGAACTGTGCAGTTCCTTGTACAAGGGTAAGGATTCTGTTCTCACCAGATATTCTGTAGGGAAATGCAACGAACGTTTAATTATCACTAGGAGTTCTTTTCTTACTGACTAAAACTTTATACTTGAAAAATATGTGTTATCCCCTCATCAATACAAAGTCTGCACAATGAATTTTTCCTAAAACTAGTTTCAATAAACAGGCATTTCAGCCTGGAATATTGTGGAATTATTAATCGAAGGGAATTGTAATTAATGTTGTTTAAATACATGTAATATAATAATTAAGCATAAAACTATATGATAAAATTGCTTTTGAAATGGGAAAAATCGTTTAAATTAAAAAACGGATGTCTACTTGATAATACATTAAGAAATGGTGGTATAAAATCTATGTAGCTTACTATTCTGCTTCTTTTCACCACTGATAAATCTATAAAGGGAGTAGCAAGAAAGCGTAATGCTACCAAACTTCCAAAGTGGAAGCCAGATGGCTATACAATGAAGTAGACGAGAGATTTCGCCTAACTTCTAAGAATTATGTGGTCAAGAGTCGTAGTTGCGGTCAAAATTAGCATGTATCTGCAGGCAAATTGAGAGAAACATCTTTACCGAATTGCATGAAACACGCGACTTTCTATCACTGCTGTATACAAGAGCAAGCAATAAAATTGAAAAAGTTTTACTTTTATTTAAGAAAGTAACGATGCCGGATAAACCTTTTTTGTATGAAGTGGCGCAATTTCAAAAATTTCAGGTTGTAGTTGCCAGAGAAGCAGCTCTCCCCCCCTCTCCCTCTCTTACTCTTTTCATAACTACTCATTATCCCTTAATAAACAGCTTCTCCAGTTATAATTACTTCGACTACAGAACCGTTCCAGAAGTTTAGCATATTTGAACGCTATTAAACTTGAGAGGCAACTATTAACCAGATCATGTCGAAACCTTACTTGAAACTTGTGTAAAGATCTTATACAAACAAAACCAAATACAAACTACTTATTAATTTCAACAGCAAAGTTCGTAATTTAATTTATTATCTACGATCAATATTATGTTAAATGCAAAACATATTTTCCGAAAATCTCTAAGTTATAAAGAAATAGCAAATCTTTTCAACTGCTATTTAATATTCGTGAAAAACGCACTGGATGAATATATGTGTAGAACTATCTTTATGTAGATAAAATACGTTAAGTAAATTACTTTTTATTATTTTATATATCATAATAACTCAATATTCTATATATGAAAACATTCTTATGTTTAAAGTCATTGAGACTAAGTAAAATCTTATGAAATGCCAACATATTTCAAATCTAGCCAGATCAAGTGCTATTTTCAACATTACATAATCCGTTCCCTCATTTTCAGCCAAATGCTGTGCATCACTATTTTCCGCACTATTGATGTACGTTATCATTCATTGTAGATTGTGGTTTTCGTAATGGTGAATCTACATGATGTAAGCTGATACACCGCCACGGATGGCCGAGGTCGTTAAGGCGCGGACTCGTGAGAGGGAGGTGTGGGGTTCGAATCCCGCCAGGACCGTCCTACCTGACTGGGTTTTTTTTTCCAGGTTTTCCTCAGTCCTCTTCACTGACAAATGCCGGGGAGGTACCCTAAACTAAGGCCTGGAACGCTTCCTTCCTTAATATATATATATATATATATATATATATATATATATATATATATATCCTTTCCCAATTGAAGCCGGAAATAAGGCTGCCTATATTAATTTTATAACCTGAGGCTACAGAGTTATATTTATAAAGGCATTATATTTGATAAGGATAATTGTTATGTATAGGTATAAGAAAATCATTTTGAGATAGGTATAACAGGAATAGAAATAATTTGTAACTTGTAACTTACAAAAGGGTTTTGTATACATTTTGTGTAAAACATGTTAGAAAGAGAATGTATACCTGACGCCTCTCCACTCACTGACCGCTCCTTAGACAAGGCTGAAGAAAGGGTAAACTATCTTTTGTTAGGTCACGAACCTTCTACCCAGGAAATACTTAGGAGTTGACAATAAGAGAAACATGTGGCCGTAACGGGACAGTATTTAACAAAGTCAGACTTAGCAATATTTTAAGAGAAAATGAAAATGTCAGAACGGAGACGAAAATGTTTTATTACAGGAAAGCCGAAAACACGTGCGTTATCTCCGGGAACATTTAGGAATCTACAAACTAAGGAAGGCAAAAGATTTTCAAAAGAAATCAGAATGTAAGGAAAGGGCCGAAATTTATGACAGCTTGTTCTGGAAAAATTCAAGTTCGTGGGAAGACGTTAGACCAGGAGGGAAAGAATAATTCTAGCCAATGGTCTTCGGATAAAAGTTAACGAATCAGGAGAACTTAGATACCAATAAATAATTTTAGGATAGCCAATGATGAAAGTACAACACGAAAATAGATAAAATACGAGGGAATTTAATTTAGCGAAAGTCGTGGCGATGTAGTAGAAAAACTAGAGTACAGAAGTCAGAGAGGAATTCACGCATTCGGTAGAGACACATTCATGCATTCAGAGGGACACTCGCAGAAGATAGACACTCACACATTCATAGGTTCACATTTAGACATTCAGTAGAAATACATTCACAGATTTACACTCACACATTCATAGATTCAGAGGGACATTCAGACATCCAGATATTCACTCAGGAAGCCAGTCTAAGTGAGTAGCGAAGTCAGCGGCGAACAGTCAGGAAGTACTTTACATGTAAATAAAATATTTTAAACAAGTCAACCTTGTGTATCTTTTGGGCAACACATTTCTCGTTCCCGTGGATCTATACTGATCCCGAAACACTCCAGTGGACCCTGAGATAAAATTCAACAGAATTGGAGCAAACGACGTCATCAGTGAGCAGCCCGGCCGAGACATCGAAACCACGATCAGCTCAGCGATCAACTACGCCCCCGCACCATCAATTACTGCTACACAATTCATCATTTCATCTCATGTATCATCAGTGTTCACCGCCTGTGGTGCCTCGGTAGTAAAAACGGGCGTTAAATACTATTAAAAAGACAAATATAAGCTTTTCCTTGTAGTAAAATGATGTGCTTAGTTAGTATTGTAAGCAGTTTAGTTCTCTCCCATTTTATATCTTGATTAGGCATTGGGATTCTAAAGCAATTAACATCAAGTTAGATACACTCTAACTAGGGTAACAAACAAATCAAGAACATAAAATATTAGCTACAGGTAAAGAAGAACTGATGAGTGGCAGGCGTAAGAGAAGAGGGTGGTTTGTAGGTCGCGACTCATTGTACCCCTCCCACCTATTGTGTACAGTTCAATACAAACAAAACTTATTTCGCTTCATTCTGGTTTTAGTGCTTAGAACTTCCGGTGCCTTAGCATGAAAGATGTTCTTCAATTGCTTCATAATTTCAAATATCTCCAGATTTAAAGTACAATATTAATTACAAGCCTCAATTAGCTTAGAAGAAATAGAGATTCTTTTTTATTGTCTGAAGTTTATATTGGATGCATACGCACTGTAGGCAACTATCACACTGACAATTTGATGAATTTGGAATGTACAGTAAACATGGTATGGTAGAAATGCACATTGTTCCCTCCCCATGAATATTAATTGTGGAGTTCAGTACAGCCATATATTAAAAGAAAAGACTCACTTTATTAAAATTAAGGGGGATTCAGTTTTCAATTAACTAAAAACTCAAAGTACAATCTTATCAGAGTTTGGTTGACAAGAAAATAAAATTGGAAAAGCACTTAAAATAATTTCATTTTTTGTAAACTCATAGCTCAAATACTGTTCAGAAAGGTATGCACTTCAATTTTTTCTAAAAAACTTTGGGGGAAATCCTGTTGTTTTCATAGTTTCTATTGTTTACTTAAAATAATTGTACTGGTAGAGGACAATGATATGAATACGCGTGCCTTAATGTGCATCATCTTCAACTTCACGTATTGGTTGTTGATGACATAGTTTATTTACGGCCGTTCTTTAATATCTCAGGTCATCACCGTACCATTCAATTCAGGGCAAGAAACGACCGGTAAATTTTCCTCAGAGGTCCCTGCTTTCAGGCTTGAGTTTCTTTCACGCACCTTAATTCTACGACTTTATTTCCCTGGCAGAAAATGAACCCTTACATTTTTGGAATATATAAGCCCGTTACGCCAAACCTACAACCATTGCTTCTGCAGATTTAAATTCCCTTTCCAGTTGGTTTATTTTGTTAATTAATTGTTCTGTATACGGATATTAGAGATTTGAGTGGTTGTCTGTTTTAAAACTAAACGTTTTAGATTGTCTGTATGGGCTTTTTTTTTTTGAACAGGTTGCTCATATTTATGCACAGGTCGCACTTATGTACGAAGGAAATTTTGCCTGCACACAATGAGTTCATTCGTATTTAAAAGTTGTTCCAAAATCAAATGTCTAATCATCTTCGTAAACGAAATATACTGTTATAATGACAGCAGATTGCAGGCTATTAAAGAGACATTTAAGAGTATGACAAAGGACAGATAAGCGGAGTAGCGTTTGGCTGCCGGCGGCTGCGATACGCTTAATAGCCGAGAGATTAAACACAGTTTAGGCGGTCAAGGTTTATAACTAAAGACCTATTGCTTTAACTAAATTCTGTGCTCAGCTTCCATTTCGGCCTACAAAATATCTGTCTAGATATGGATATTAGCGCTATTTTCTCTTTCCCTTAGAATATCAATTACCTTTGGGCAACAATGTATTGCAGAATAATATATGCCCTGCTGAAGTCATTTCGGTGTCCATTCCGAAGACATTGTCATAGGAGCTCATAATCTTCAAATGCATAGCTAATATTAACTTAACTATTGCACACTATTCTTAAAATCGTTAACAGGTTTAACCATTTTACTCACACCTTTACGAGCAGATGTTTAAAATAACTGCATCGTCTTATAATGGTCTAGTAGTTAAGTTAACTGCCTAGCGATACACAGTTTACAGATTCGATTAAAAAATTCACGAGGGATATATAGAAATATTTTCAAATGTGTTCAAACGTCAAAGCGCACAAAGCTAATTATGCTATACGTTTTGTAAATGGTTATGTTACACAGCAAATAGCGTCCTTTTGGGTGTATAATGTAGCAACAGGAGAAGTGCTCCCTCCTCTTTGGAATAGAAATCACGGTTCATTGAAGATGGGTGTTTGTTGTGTAGTGCAAAGTTCATGCGAATTTAGCACAAAGGGGATAAGCTCTCATGTATGCAACAATGTTACAAGTGTAAGTACATAAATATTGGTGGAAAATTACCTTTCTCTGCCACAAATTAAGTTTAGATGCTGGCCCATAAATTTCTATTTTTCTTCAATTTCACAAAATAACACTTAATATCCTACTAAATTTCCGAACATCAAACGTATTTATCGTATTTTTAATCCTCTGCCTTAATGCTTAGGACTTTTGTACATGAGAGGATGGGATAGTAAAGCCCTTACTAATGGTGACCACGGCCGAAAATGAAGCCGCTTCAACCTCTTCCAGAAAAGTTTATACGAAAGAAAACTTTCCTGGTTTGAACAGTGGGATGAGTGAAGCTCAGCAGAGATTTAACTCAAACTTATGAACATTTTCCAGCAGTACATTTCAAATTCAGTACATAAATTGGGGACTTTTGAAAATAAAAATATTCCCTTTTACAAAATTCATGGAATACCCTGTAAGCTTAAGTGAAGCTTACCGATACAATGACCGAAGTTGGTAAGGCAATGACTCTTGAACAGGAGGTTTCTGTTTCGTATACCGCCAGGTCATCCTTTCTGTAAGTTTTTCTTCACATTTGCTCTCATCGATAGTAAATACCAGAAAAATATTCTAAACTTAAAGCTTTTCAAAATTCATTTTCATTTTTATCAGTTCATCTAGTATATGATTAGTGTCCATATTTCTGATGCTGTTTTTAATTGCTACATTTCTAAAGTACAGTCAGCAATATTTAAGTTTCGTTTTATAGCCTCATGCCAATGGTCATTGTAGCACAATTAATACTAACGGGGGATCAGTGAGTTTACTGTTTTTGAATAAGGTATATTTTTGTAATTATTTTGGCTTAGATATTTTAAATATGCGAGGAGGTATAAAAAACTTTCCGATCTGGTTCTGTAGCGCGCCAACAGATGGGAGTCCAGAGTTGCATGCGCAGCACTACAGAGCTCTAAACTTGAACTAGTTGTGTGTCAAGTGACATCACAGTATTTATGTAGGTATTAGTGCAATCGGTGTTTTTATCACCGCGTGTGTGTATTAGCCTGCGATTTTCAGTCATGGACAGCAAGTTTGAACTAACGCGAAATTTGCTTAAACTTGGGAAATAGACCACAGAGACATTCGGATTTTAGGTTCTTTTACATGCCGTAAATCTACGACACGGGATCCACGGCTCGGCTATTTCTCTTCCGAAGGAAGTCATACTTAGGATTTTTACACACGAAAGGTTGCAGATCAAAGAGTTTATAAAGAAAATATTTGAAAGCTGTTACTTTTTATTCAGATAGCGCTGAGTTCATTTTCATTTCACAACGAAATAGAAGTAACGTTTTTATTAAATATAAGTCTTCTAATAAATTTATTATATAACTTACTATATCCATCTAATATAGTAGAGGGATCATGTATATGAAAACAATCATTCAGATTCACACTGCGAACAAATTCTAATTGGAATGAACTCTTCTTTCGCTGTATGAGAATGGTACATGTATTTATTGCACAATGTACACGTCTTTGTGTGCTATCAGTCCTTGCTTCTTGGGCATAAATAGCAGAGAACTTCATTTGGAAAAGATCTAACCACATGCCAGGGATGATGTAGATCAACTTATTACATTTATGATGCAAAGGTCTAGAACATTTCTTTCCTCACTGAATCGCTCCTTGTGTGCTGTTTAGCCCACTGGTCATTAGTTTCACGAAACAAAGGCATGAATTACATGCTGCAATGTCAATCAGGTTGAACAGAACCACCATTGCCGTATCCCTTCACTTAAGAGTACTCACTCCTGCTTTAGTGGAATTGTAAAGCATCTCAACTTATTGTCACTCATCTTCATGTCATAGTGTAGCCTCTTTACATCAAATTTATCGGTCCTGGTGGTGTAGTGGTTACCATACTTGCCTCCTACGCCCAAAACGCGGGTTCGAACCCGGCCAGGATCGATGGATTTTTTCGGGCGTAAAAATCCTAAGTATGGCTTCCTTCGGAAGGGAAGTAAAGCCGTGGGTCCCGTGTCGTACATTTACGACAAGAAAAATAACCTCAAGCCTGAAAGAGAGGCCTCTGAGCAAAATTTGTCGGCCGTTTCACGCCCTGGGTTGAATGGGACGCTGATGACCTGAGATGTTAAAGAGCGTCTATCAATAAATCAATCAAAAAAAAAAAAAACATCGAATTATATACATCTTTTCAACCGCAGTTTGCTATTGGAATAAGATAAATATCAAGGCAATAAATTAATTAATGCGTGCGTGCGTGTACTAACAATTAATATAACTCAATTAATTGCAGTCGAAAGATGATTTCTTGTCATAATGTGTGTATGACATGGCAATGATAGAAGTCATTAAAACACACAAAAATGACCACTAATAAAAATGAGAAAAATCTTTTGGGTCAGTAACTGACCCTTTTTCCATTGGTATGCAAGTGTAATACTAAACTGCTTTGGGGGGGGGGATTTTATTCTGGCATCTCTCACAAAGAATGAAGCAAACCTAGCGCTTCTGTTCCCATGTTAAATTTGTTTAAAGCAATTAGCAGCACATAGCTCTGAAAATTTAAGTAATCAGTCATTTTACATTAACAGCATAAGTAAAGCCATTGTTTTACTTAAACCTTAAGGTGACCATGCTAAGAAGCTGTGCATCGTGGTTATTTATATTCACTAGAAAACAAGGAAACCGATTAACCTTTTCATTTGTAAAGGCGGAAGATAATCTCAATACATTTTGCAGAAAAAGGAGTTTTTATTAGGAAAATGCTATTTAATCTCGTTGTTTGATCTTTACAAGAAAACAGAAATTCGTTAAAGGCGTAGATACACAGATAAGCGGTGCGGCTACATGTGTTCTCAGTGCGAGGGAAGTGCAAGGGTCGGTGAAAGGAAACTATCATGGCGCCAGCTGGAGACAGTAAAAGGAAAACTCTCAAGGGAACCAACCCAAACCATTGAATGGGAATCGATCGGAGAAATAAAAAAAGATGTTTTGGTACACGGTAAGCCCGCCGCCATCGCTCCTAAGCTATACACGATTCACCGCCTGCCACACAAGCAGGAAAACCGGCCAGCATTATTCTCTCTCTTCCATTCATTCCTCCAAGCACGTGGGACAGACTTCATGTGCGTTATTTTTCCCCCTAAAGAGGGTTCTAGAGGGAGAGAGAGAGAGCGAGAGAAAATGAAAAACCATAATCCATATCGAGTCTTTCCACGTGTTGCCTCAACTTACTTTGTCTTGTTTTTTCTCTCCATCGCTATGGCGGAAATAAAATTTAAGGGGGGGTGATACCCCCTCTCTTCCCTATGTTAATTTTGTCATGTTTATGTACATATGCACAAGAACCATCAGTGCTAGGTTTGTGAAATTTGGTACACACTTTAGTGAATACGTTTCGTATCTACTGGTTTTAATTGCATTAGTGTTTTATAGATACTTTATGAATTAAATATATTGTTATAAATGTTTCAGCGGATTTATTTTAATAAATACCACAAATATTGGGATAGGAGTGCAAAAAATTCAGTAGATCAAATGTACCTTGTGCAGTAACCTGTTAAAATTTCATGCTCCTACCATAAATAATTTCTCAGTTATAGGTATTGCTTAAAAACAAGTTTGTGAAAAATTGAAATAAATAAAAACACACAATACTGCAATTTGCATCACAGAAGTTGCATTTTAAAGTTGTTTAAAGCACTTGACAGTAAATACAAATTTATTATAGGACTACCACTTGTTACTCAATCTTCTGGGTTACTTATTTCCAAACTATTATTATATACACTAGAGCTAGAAAACAACTTTCTTCTAGAGGCGTTTTCATCAGTTGATTCAATATGTGAACAAATTGATGAAACGTAAGCCTATAACTGTCTTGAATGTTTACAATTTTACATTAATACTATCACTAATATTACTATATGTAAATTATTGACAGGATTTGTTTTACCTCTTCCAGGACCACCTTTACGCATTTTGATTAAGGTTTATCTCGTTGCATTTTTCAAGCTTTTCCATCTGGTTTCAAAACAAAATTAATAGGAAATGGCAACAGAAGGTTGGAAACAGTTAACAATCTAAGACCTTCCATCAGTGTGGGCAACGCATAAATATGCCTACCAGAAGGGAAAATTACCTAAGCCTGGAAATTTCAAAATACAACTGAAATATTTCTAAGCGAGGAACTACAGCACAAAAAGGGGGCATGTCACCATTTGACAGATGACATTTAAACATTCCTTAGGATCATTTTGACATAAATACTATCTGGTATATTATGAAGTAAAGTATTGACAGTATAAATATGCAAATAAAACTAAATTTCATATTCACTCTATCACCTCCCTTAAACCTTGGAAGCACGCACTAAAAGGGTGACAATGTTTATTATGTGCAATAAATATTTATAGAATTTACAGCGTATCATGAGAACATACTGGAGGATCAATAAATGCGATGTTAGTATTTTGGTATAATACGTAAACCAGTAGTGTAATAAGATGAAGCGAGCTCCGGCCTTCACTTTGTATAGAGTGCAGGGAGAGGTGAAACAGCTGTAAGTTGTGTATCCTCATGCAAATTGAAAATAAAGCATTAAGCGCCTGCTAGCTTATAAAGAGTATGTACAGACGTCATCGTTACTATGCGCTAGCTCCTTAAGTGTGTAGGTAACAGGGGAAGTGATAATTAAGTTACTCCATGTATAAACGAAGCAAAAGTTGGTTATGAGGTTTTAGAGCACCAATATCGAATATTCTGAATATCGGATTATCTGATTATGCACGTAGCGTCACGGAACACTCTCGTTTCTAAGAAACTAAGTAACACAAACACATGATCACCCGAGCAATCGCAGAAAAGTCACTGCAGAGTACCAGAGCGTCCAAAGAAGGTCGTTTTCTTATCGCTTCCTGTCTCTAGTTTCCCAAAGAATCCTTCTATAGACTATTGATTTGATACACGTCGTCCCTAAAACTCGTAATGCTGACGTAACTCGAATTTTCTCCTATCAAGATACAAGATCATCGGTAGACCAACCCAAGCTCTTAAATCCGGGGTCCACTTCTAAGGATTCTACTTTTGTAGCGTCATTATAAATGGGGACTTCCTGCATGGTGCTCATATATTTTATTCTCTACAGCAGGACCGTCCTCCCTGACTGAGGTTTTCTCCAGGTTTTCCTCAGTCCTCATAACTGGCAAATGCCGGGGAGGTACCCTAAAACTGGCCTGGAACGTTTCCTTCCTTAAAAAAATCCTTTCCCAATATATCATTTCATCTCATGTATCATCAGTGTCCACCGCCTGTGGTGCCTCTGTATTAAAAACGGGCCTTAAACACTATTAAAAAAAATTCTCTACAGCACACTCTGCTTTAAATGTTATTAATTGATGCTATTTCAACTTTATGGTATGGGCAATTTTTTGTATTAAAAAGCAATTTCCAGATGCTCCGTAACGTCACGACTGCGTTGGTCATCTGCTGCATTAAAAGAAAGGTACAATATTTAAGAAAGTTCTGTGTCTTTGTTTATTTTGTACATTTGTGCTTCTAGTGACTTAACTAGCCTCTTTATTCTACCAAAAACTGGTCGCTGTCCTCTTACATATTTACTACAGTCTCCTAAAAATAATATATACACGTAAATGAGAGTGATTGCCGAACTACTCTTGTATAAATGTTTGCACAATGCCTATTTTAATGACCAGGAAATTGACTTTTACTTTCACCTCTTGCCCTTTAGATATAAACTTCGATTTAACAAATATATTGTTACCTATATATTGTTACCTATCATATCCGCATTACATCAATTATGTCCTATATACATATACTGGGTGGTCGGCTGATGCATAATGACCTTAATCAAATACCTTTTTTTTTTTTTTCCCTAGAAATATAAGTGAGAAAAAGTAATTTCAGATTTAAGGAGGCTCCATGACTGATGATATATTATAAAGTGTACCTAACTTTTTCACAGTCGTAAATTTCTGACCTAGTTAGGAGAAATGTTTTTTTCTTGATGTCCATAGTAAATTCGATTGTTTGTAATGTGTTGGAAGAAGCACCCTTTGTTTGTTCTGATTTCAGAATCCCATCGTCGTTTCCATTGTTACTGAAAAACTTCCTGCACGTTGAAACTTCAGGACGTGAAACGGCCGATAAATTTTGTTTAGAGACCTCTTCTTTCAGACTTGAAGTTTTTGCGAGCCGTCAATGTACGACACGGGACCCACGGCTTTACTTCCCTTCCAAAGGATGCAATTACTCGAGATTTTTACGCCCAAAAATAACATCGACCCTGGCCGGGATTGAAACTGCGACCTTGGGTCTACGAGGCAATTATGGATCACCAGGACCGACCAAACTGTATTTGTGAATCTCCGTCCTTAGAAACTATAAATTAATGATTTTTTATATTTATGAATGCACTGCATAATAACGCAATAAAGATGGAAGAATTTTGGTAAAAATTGTTTATGTGAAAGGCAACACAGATAAAGCGAAGCGGAAGTTGGAGTATAGTTCATTGTATAAAACTTAATTTATACCACAGTAAAAATGTGCGTCAATTGGGCGAAACAATGGATAGCTGACGCCACGCGGTTTCCGAAAATTCCAGAAATTTCGCGTCATATTGTGTCATTTACCAAAAAACCGAACCAATAGAGCACTTGGATTTTAAATTTTAAATGTAACACGGCAATTCTAGATGATATATGAATCCGGTGTTAGCATGTGTTTTTGCTAGGTATAAATAGAGTTGGAGAAGCCATGCCCACTTGATTCCTGATTCCTCAATGAATGCTTACACTTTATTCTTGATTCGTAATTCTCATTGCTTCATTTCGACTGGACTTCTGTGCGTCAGTTAACAGCACGTGTTAATGCTCAGCAACCAGCACCTCTAAATTCACAAGGGTATGGTACAGATGTTTTTAAATATTAAACGTGAAAATAAGTCGTGAATGGTTTGAGAGTATGGTTTTCCTATAAATACCAGTTCATATCCTGAGATTAAGGTCGATACCACCCAATCTGGAGAAGTAATATTTATGAAGGCAATACATGGTTCATGAAAAAGTAGAGCTTTAAACATTTTGGTGTCCTCCATACATTTCTCATTGACGTGCATTCATGAACTAACAGTGTAAAAAGGATATAGTGGAAGAGATTGTTTATGTTCAAAATTACCACAGAGGGCGACTATAGCTGCTCCATCTAGCCTAATCATTGAAAAGCTACTGCTGGTCTATTTATATCCATCAGCTGTCTGTGTTAATGTTGTTACTTGTTATCACTCTATAGTAAACACGTAGGTGTCCTGTTGCGGATTGTTCGAGTTTTCCAGTGAAAAAAGTTGACTCTAATAATTATTGACGTGGCTCTTGACAAAGAGAAAACTCCTGAATGCTCAGCTATTATTTCAAAGCATGGGTTGACATTGATATTAAAACAAGAAAGTATACTTTCTGCTATTTGATGATAAATATGTACAATAAATCCTATTTAAGGTGCGGACTCGTGAGCGGGAGGTCTGGGGTTCGAATCCCGCCAGGACCGCCCTCCCTGACTAAGCTTTATTCCAGATTTTCTTCAGTCTTCATAACTGGCAAATGCCGGGGAGGTACCCTAAGCTTAGGCCTGGAACGTTTCCTTCCTTAAAAAAGAATACTTTCCCAATATATCATTTCATTTTATGTATCACCAGTGTTCACCGCCTGTGGTGCCTCAGTAGTAAAAACGGGCATTAAACACTATTAAAAAAATAAATAAACCCTATGATTGTGATTTTAAATATTAACAAGTTAAAACACTATAAAATTTGTAAGTCAAACATTTCTTCAGAAATATGACATTATAGAACTTTCACATTAATTTAGGTTTCATTTATTTTTACCTACTTTCACCTCGATTTCTTTTTATCATAGCCATGTACATTTAAGAGAATTTTAAGATACTCTCATATGATTTTTAATAATATTTAAGGTTGCAGGGAGAAAAATATCTATTATCAATATAACTCGTATGGACTTCAGGGTTTCGCTGTATCTTAGCAACTTAAGTTCGTGCTTAGATGCGCCGTAAGACAAAAACGCAGAAAACAAAACCACAGTTATAAATAAGATATATCTCTTCTTGGCGTTTATGTAACACGGTGCATCTTTGCAAAGAGATACCATGTGTATATAACACAACCTTAGCCATTTGAGAACAGGTGTCTGTAGAAAGGGTAAGAAAGTGTTTCGCTGTTCTTTATGTCGTTTACTTAAAAAGCTCTGTGCCCAAGTGCTCATCGACTTAAAAAGTTTAAAACAAGTACACTGCAAACGTGTCTTCTGAGGTATCTCAAGGAAGTATGGACTTTTCGTTCATGTCTATCGTCCTTGGAACATATTTAAACAGCACATGCAACCCTTTCAGTCCCAAGTGTGTAAGAAACATAAAACACACTACTCCTAGGTCCAAACTGCCTGAGTGTTTTTCAAAACAAATGACGCTAAAAAACCTAAACATTTAAAACATGTACCAATTCCAGAATTATAATAACACCTCTAAAATCACGAGGTGAGGTTTTCATGCCGTTCAGGAATTTTCGGAACTACTCAACTTTTTTTTTTTTTTTTTAAATCGAAGAGCGACAATATTCCTTCGACTCTCCAAAACTAAATCGGTCGTCGTAGATTTAAGTTTTCAGTATTGTGTGTCATGATTTACCGAATATGTCTTCAAGCAAACGATGCTAATTTTGATAAAGGTGTTGTTGGTTGGTTGAGAAAGATGTTAGTCATTCAGAAGGGAAAACAAATTATCTCACCATCCCCAATGACGACAACGACGATTTGGCCAGTAAACAAGTAGCTGAATCAGAAGAGCGACAAGACGGCAATTCGTAGATGTACCTGTTTCTTCAGAATCAGCCGAACCAGGTACAACTAGCAAAGATAATTTTTTTATAAAAAATAACAGAGGTCCTTGCCAGGGGAAATTTTTTATGATCAATAAAATATAGCATTAGTTCTTGGTCTTGGATACACAACGAAGATGAGAAACGTAATTAGGTGTCATGCTCAAATTATGAAGTTTGGAAACTATTTGATGTCTCCAAATTTGACAGAATTATACACATTTTAAGGTTGAAAGAAACAAGTTCAGTAGAAAGATTATAATGCCACAGATACGAGGGACATTGCCCAGCTATAACCATTCTTTAGCCTCCTGATTTTCACACCAATATTGAAGTTCAATCGTGAAAACAGGCATGCTATTCGGGCAAAAGCTGGTACAGAGATTATGGGTAAGAAGCCAGTTTGACATTCTTTGTTGCAACAATCCTTACGGCCCATCCTTACGGAAATGTAAATATAATATATGTATGTGCAAACGTAATCATAACATTTATTAACGTAGATATCATGTATGTATATATGTATACAATATGATATAACTTTAACATGTTATTTGTATGAAGTCAAAAGGGAAAGTTTCTGGTGTTGGTAGCTTGGAATGCCAAAGAGACCATAAATCTCTTTACAAAAGGGCAAGAGTAAACCCGAGGGTCAAGAGTAATGCCAGTTTTAAAAGGATTTCCGTTGGATAGTTAATAAACACAAGGACTTTTAAATTAATTAGGGTTTTAAACCAGAAAGGACGCTGTACAGCCAGCCTTTAAACTAGTCAATATCAACAATTTCAAATAATAACGAATGGCATGTGTTGGTAGGTGAATTTAAACCAGTTAATAGTAAATGCAACTTTTAACTAAGGCACCAGACGTGCGCTTGCATGGGTGAGCCCCTGTGATGTCAAGCCAACGATTACTAGATTCAAACTTAATATATAAGGAAGCGTTTGCTCTGCTGGAGCACTTCAGTTTACTTCAGTCCACGTAGTCCAACGCAGTTTCAGATCAAATATCAGATAACAGGTTCTACTTCAGTTCACGCAGTTCGACGCGGTTTTCACACTCATATCCAAATTCTACACGCTGCAAGACTCAGTTCTAAGATCTACACGCCGCGACAAATCTTGAAGTCTTGCATTATTCAGGGACGCGCTCACTGATTGTTAAAACCTACACGCTGCGACGCATGCATTTCTACACGCGTTGAGACATATGCTGAGGCATTCATAGTTAATTTTATTACAGACGCGGTTCTCATGGAAGTCGCGGCAGCTAAGTTTATATTCGATGTAGATAAATTCTATATATGGTACGCAAAACAGAAGAGAACCTGGCAGATCTTCTCTCTCTGTCTCTCTCTCTGTCTCTGTCTCTGTCTCTCTCTCTCTCTCTCTCTCTCTCATGCACACATACATATTATGTCTCATCGTGTAGTTATTTATACTACTGGTCTCCTCTTCCGTACCCAAGCATGTATCTTTGGCATGCGCCCATCAACCCATTCGTCTGTTGAATTTACTGAAAAGATGGAAAATAAAATAAGGTCTGACAATGATTGGGACACTGAAGAAAATAAATAAAATAAATTCCTAGATGTGTTTCCTTGTCTTCGTTAGTTCACGAGAAGCATGGCAAATCTCAAATGTCCCTAAAAATCGAGTGGTGCTATCTAAAATGCATCATATACCGGAAACGAATGAGGCACATATAATCTAGTTTTATAACGAAACCAATGGCGCAGTGGACAGTTTAGAGTCCACCATTGCATATACATTGTACAACAGCTATCCAGAAAATGATCAATTGAAAAGCCTAAATTCATGAAGATGCTTGCAAGGCAGCTTGTTTTTTTCTCAACTGAAAGAAGAGCTCAAGATGTCTATCTCGCTTAAGAACTGAAAGCTTATATTTGGAGAGTTCTGGAAATTCATGATGAAATTTTTCCAGGCCATATCATCCCAAGTATAAAAATAATTATGTAAAATACATATTTTTCTTCACTGTTCTACAGAAATGTGTGTAATATATCTTGCAGATCTTTGGATGTGAAAAACTGACAGTCACAAACCAAAAGACATAAGTATTCCAGAGGTTAAAACTCTTAAGTATTAATTACATAAAGTTTTATTATGATTTTGTCAATCATGTAGTTTTTATGTGTACAATTTACCAATGCAAACTCTGATGTATCTGCATAAAGCTTTAATATCCCCCCCCCTCTGATTTCGTAACTCCAGGAATGTTTAAAATTTTGAACCTAGCAGAAATAAAATTTGTAGAACTCATTGATTGACATAAGATATATCAGCATGCCCATATAGTGCACATGAAAAAGTGAAAGTGGTTTTAAATTATGTTACTTGCAATGTTTCCATATTTCTAATTAATAAATCGGTCTCACTTACCGAACCTTATGAAATGTGTCACATTAAGGTCACCTCTTGAGTTAAGGATTATGGCAACGTCAGGAATATTTCATCATTAAAGAGAAAAAATATATTTAATTTATATATAAGACCTTAATAGTTAATGAGTTAAAGGTCGTTATAATTACAGTTTCTACTGCATATTGTAAATTTCTGCGCGTAACGTGACCGCAGTCAAACGAAAATGGAGGATTATGACATTTTACATTATGTTTTGTAAGAAAACGGCATAAATTAGAAATAGCTTGAACAAAGCTGTATGATGAGAATAAACAGAATAAATATTTAATTTGCATATCTAAAGTAAACTATTTCATTTTTGTTATTTTAAAATAAACTTTGAGATGAAGATCATATAACGAATATCAAGCTATGTTATTTGCTGATATAGAAATCCGCAACAGTTAGTTTGCAGAGTACAAACATTTGAAATATAATTTAATGAGAATTCGGCAATTTTAATCCGCAATTAAATTTAAAAATGAATTAAACAAAATAACATAAAATCACGACAAAGTGGATATATCTTAGAAAATAAATGGCGTAAACATGAAAAATTAGATAATCTTTTAGTCGTTTTCATAAGTTTGCTCATCAGGCATCGCCATCAACGTCAAATTCCTGTTTTTAGCTGATGTTTTTCGTGCGTAAGAATTCAAAGTATGGCTTCCTTCGGTAGGGAAGAAAGTCGTAGATTTACGGCATGTAATTAAACCTGAAAAAGAGACCTCGGAGCAAATTTTCGGTTGTTTCACGACATGAATTAAATGGGACACCATCAGTCTGAGATGATAAGAAGCGTCTGTAAATAAATCAAGTCAGCATTAACTGATGCAGTTCTATCTTGTTTTAGGTCCGACACGCTCCTTATGCGGCTTATAAGTTACCGGCCTGACCATGTTAGGTACGAATATATTATTCAACCTCATATCCCTTTACTTCAATGCATTTCTCACTTATCTGGATTAACATTTTAATCCCCCTAAAAGAGTCCAAAGATTTGTCCGCAAATTGCTGGTAAACAGAGTACCTCATTTCATTAACGTTCGCGAATCTGAGACCTAAAAGGTCAAGTTTCAGATTTAAAAATAGTTACAGTCTCTGGGAGCAAGTTTTGGCCTATACGGCAGATAATACAGCTCCTGAAAGACACATACATTTACAGTAGTCTTGAGAACAGCAGCTGTGTACACCATTGCATTTCGTGAGGTAGACAAACCCCTAAACTTAGTATCAACGATTCTTTTGCTTAATTAGTGCAGTACTTTCCAGAGTAGTACTAGCCCTGCGACGCGCGTTTGACGTTTGAGTCCCGTAAAGAAACAATCGCCGGGAAATTTTTTAATAATCGGTTAAGAGATAAAATGATCACGTTGTAAGCGCTTTGGGGGGGGGCCGGAATGACGTCAATAGGCAAAGTTGGAGAATTTTTTTTTTGTTTGGTTGGTGAACAAATGGTTGGTGTAGAATGAAAGACGGTCTTGGAACAATTTTTTATGTTTTTTGGTCAGGTACATATATTGGTGATGAAGTATGATAGGCGGGGGCGGGGTCTTTTTCAATTAATTTTGCAAGTACATACATAAACTGGTGAAGGATGGCAGTCTTATATTTCTTTTATTTGGAAGGGGGGTCAAGTACATATGTGCTGATGAAGGATAATAGGCGGGACGGGGACTTTTCTTTTTTAAAGTTAATGTTTCATTTCTCAACATAAACTTTTAATTTTAAACTGTTCTTTGTTTTAGAGTTAATATTTTGTTTATAGAATATTTTTTTGTTTTGAACGTTAATATGTTATAACATATTTGTTATGTTTTCAACGTTAATATTTTGTGTATATTAATAAAGTTCTTTTTCATTTTCAGAGTTAATATTTGTAAATAGTACTTTTTGTTTCAAAGTTATTATTTTGTTTATAAAAGAGTTTATTTTTTGTTTTCAAAATTAATTTTGTGTTCCTCAACATGTTCTTTTGTTTATAAAATTGTACTTATTTTGTTTTCAAAGTTATTATTTTGTATACAAAATAGTTCTTTATTGATCTTTATACTTTTATAAAATAGTGCTTTTTTGTTTTCAAAGTTCATATTTACATTGAAAACAATTATTTTTGTTTCCAAAATTAATTTTTTTTATAAAGTAGTTATTTCGTTTTCAAAGTTAAATTTTGTTTACAAAATTATTCATTATTATTTCATATTTAATATTTTGTTTCTCAATATGTATTTATTTATAAAATTATGCTTTTTTGTTTTCCAAATAATATTTTATGTATTAAATAGTTCTTTTTTCTTTTTCAAAAATAATATTTTTTTAAAATAGTTTCATTTTTCAAATTTATTATTTTGTTTTCCCAATTAATTTTCTTTGTCAATATCCATTTTTATTTACAAAACTTTTCTGTATTGTTTCAATATTAATGTTTTGTGCATATTATATTTTTCATTTTCAAACTTAACATTTTATTTATAAAACAGTTCATTATTGTTTTTTGAAAGTTGATATTTTGTTTCTCAGAGTGCATTTTTGTTTATAAAATTGTTCTTTTAGTTTTTAAAGTTAATATATTGTTTATTAAATAGTTCGTTTTACTTCTAAAGTTATCTTTTTGCTCAAAATAACTCTTTTGCAAACTTAATATTCTGTTTAGCAACAATAGTTTCACACATAACCCGTGCGCCACACCCTCGCCACCACTTCCACTACCTCGGTACGCCGAACACCGTACGCTGAGCTCCGTCCAACCAAGCGACGGCATAAAAAATTTATATCACGTAAAATAAAAATCACTATGTATATTTTCAACACTCCCTGTCACATCCATGAAGACATTAATTGCCAATCGCATAATTTAGCGCAGTAGCAAATTATCTAATATTGTTCATCACTTTACTGTTGACAAATAGCACATGGTCATTTATAGAAACATTTATGTAAATATCTGGAAATTATTAATCATATTTGTACTTGTATGCTCCTCATTGCTCAAGATTTTTAAAAAGAATCCATGCGTTTTGTTCTGACCAATGATATTCCTTCTCCACTTATCACAATCCACCTTATTTCAACCAATTACAGCACTTCCTTACCATATTTTTACTTTTACTCCTTAAATTGCTCGCCGATACTACACTTATGTGCAACAGGTAAACCACTTCTTATTTAAAGTATGAATGCACTTGCATGTAACTCCAGTGATATTTGAGGTAAAACATGTTACAATCTCTCCAGACTAGTTCCCGTAAATATATCTTGCTTGTGGCATAATCAGTAAAGGATGAACAGCAATTTTTACTCATCGCGTGTACAGCTGCGTTAGGTGGGAAAACACTGGATGATAACGCAATGTTGATGATGTAATGCGAAACGGTACAAAGTTCATTTCATCCGCAGCGGAGGCCATGGGAAATCGGATGCTGCACAGGTGGTCGCAATGCTGACGCAATGCCAATATTGTAATGCAAAACGATGAATGCGATACAAAGCTCATTATGTTCGGCGGATATGTTTTTATAATGCGCGTTAGCAACATAAGAGTAGTATGTAACAAGCTGATGTCAACGAAATGGCATTTAGCGGAGTATACCTTCTTTCCCTAAAGTTAAATAGTAAACTTAGATTTTTGACTGTCAAAGCTAATTTTTATTTCTAATGCGGTTTTTTTCATTGAAATGTAACATTTTTTGCACAACATTTTTGTTTTGTTTATAAAATATATTTCACTCATAACCTTCACACTGCGCCATCCCGCACCGCCTTTCCTCGGGATGCCGAAGAGCGCACATGTTGGACAAAGTCCACGTATCCGACGACCTATGCACAAGGCGCATTTTATTGGTTTTATAAATATCTTAAACTTGCACTCTAGGGGTGTTTGTGGTAAAGAATGTAATATTTTTCCTTACTGGACAGGCCTCTATTTGTCTGGTGACGTCATATGGCCTTGAGCGTGTAGAACCTTGTTTTGTAAAGCATTGTTCACCAAAAACCTAACACCGAATGTTTGCGAGTGAACTTATTCCAGCTTGTTTTGCTTGTTGACATCAAATGGAAAGCTTCCCTCAGTCTCTCCTTGGACTTCGCCGTGTCCATATCTAAACTCCTGCCGAGGTGACTTTCGCACCCAAAAATTTCGTAAATATCTCATCGCCACATATATTTACTTACACAAAAAGAAATAAAAATTTAAAAAGTCCCAGCCCCCCTATCATCCTTCATCAGCACATACA
Source organism: Metallyticus violacea (assembly GCA_030762175.1). NCBI lineage: Eukaryota > Metazoa > Arthropoda > Insecta > Mantodea > Metallyticidae > Metallyticus > Metallyticus violacea. The sequence continues at coordinate 308,230,480 of CM060846.1, read as the reverse complement.
TGTGCTTGACCAAAAAGAAAAAAGATGAACTAAAAAAAGAAAAATAAATCCCCTCATGTCTCCCTTCATCAGTATATGTATGTACTTGCCAAAAAAAATTGAAAAAGTCCCCTCCTTCGTATATCATTCATCACCATATATATATATATATATATATATATATATATATATATATATATACATTGATTAAAAAAATATAAAAAAGAAAAAGGAAATTTAAACAAGGAAAAAAAATAAAAAATAAATAATAGTCTCCTCCCCGCCTTCATCACCTGCAAAAAAAATCTCCGGGGTGGGCTATTGACGTCTTTCGGGGCGAAACAAAAACGTTTACCACGCGAGCATTTCATCTCTTTACCAATTATCGAAACATTTTGTTAGCGATTCTTTTTTCGCTGGACCGAAATACCTCAAACGCGCGTCGCGGGGCTAATAGTACTTTCTATTTAAAGCCCGTTTTTACTACTGAAGCACCACAGACGTTGAACACTAATTATACATGAAAGGAAATAAATAATTGGGAAATGAATATTTTTAAAGAAGGAAGCGTTCCAGGCCTAAGTTTAAGATACCTCCCAGACAGTTGTCATTTATGAGGACTGAGGAAAACCTGGAATAAATCTCAGTCAGGGAGGAGGGTCCTGGGGGAATCGAACTCCAGATCTCCCGCTCATGAGTCCGCGCCTTAACGACCTGGCCATTCGTTCATAGTAGAGACTTGACATTACACACAGGGCTGAAAGCATCATGCTGTTGGTACAACTCTTCCTGCTAGCGCCCGAGCGGATAGCTAAACCCAAGGAACAGCGTAGAGAGCGGGCAAAATTAGTTCCCCTCCTTTTCGTGAATATAAAAGGACAGGGACGGTAAACCACAGTAATACGGGAATAATTAGGCAGGTGAAATATTGGAACGATGGGAAATGCGCTCTTATTCAATTCGCAACTAATTTATATATACACTCACTAACCTAGGGCAAATCCTAGAAACCGGTCGACCCAGTGGTTTGGCGAGTAAATCATAGCAATTGTGGCAAACTGTTCTTATTCCAATTCGCAACCAATTGAGCGGTAAGTCATTGTATTTGTGGCAAATCTCCTTTAACTCCCGCAGGTGAGAGAAAGAGAAAAAAAACATGGGGATCGTAATATTCGAACCCACGATCTTCACAAGTGTAAAATGACGCTCTAACCGCCTGAGCTTTTGTACCGTTGATCGTGAAGAGTTATTATCTAGCTAATAACTGTGCTAGTCACCTCCTTCGACTCTCTCCGCTGTCGAGGAGCACCACCAGCAGCACACCACATCAACAGCAAGGGCACGTAGCACTAGCAGTAGTGCTTTATAGCCCTGCGAGTAACGAAAACTATGGTAGTGAAGCATGGTTTCGTCCCCTGTGGTATATTACAATGCTGCTCTCTCGTCACAACGACAAAGGTTCAAAAATACCTGACAACATTGCACTTGCATTTTAACTGATGAAAAACGTTGCGGCAAACATCTTGCACTGAGATTGTGTATATGCAAATGTTGATGCCCAACCTTGCAGCTATTTCTTTTGTCAACGCAAGCATAGTGTGCTCTCACATGGGTCATCTGCAAGGCTCTCTGCCCAAACCAATAATTTTGTCTATTCCTTCACAATGGAATATGTCGGTCCTGGTGGTGTAGTGGTTACCATACTTGCCTCCTATACCCAAAACGCGGGTTCGAACCCGGCCAGGACCGATGGATTTTTTCGGGCGTAAAAATCGTAAGTATGGCTTCCTTCGGAAGGGAAGTAAAGCCGTGGGTCCCGTGTCGTACATTTACGACACGATAAAGAACCTCAAGCCTGAAAGAGAGGCCTCTGAGCAAAATTTGTCGGCCGTTTCACGCCCTGAGTTGAATGGGACGCTGATGACCTGAGCTGTTAAAGAGCGTCCTTAAATAAATCAATCAAAAAAAAAAAAAACAATGGAATATAAAGGGAAGATTTTCCATACAGCTCGCGAAGCGTTGTTCATCGTCACTGGACGAAAGTCCGTAAGTAGAAAATTTAATCATTGCTCTGTATTCAATTTTGAACTCACTCTACATTATCCAACATGTCTTGACTTAAATGAGCTTTGTCAAGCAAATAAATGGCGTGGAAGGAAAGAAAATGATATGTTTACACTCCTGAAACACGTGAATATTAGCAAAAACATCGTAACAATGAACCATGAACTCATGAACTACCTAAGATCCGCACATCATGTTTGCTGTCAAATGTAACGAATCCTAGATGCATAAGCTTTTTGTTGGTATGCGTTGTAAACAATTCAACAATAATAGAAAAATATGAAAACTGCCCCATATGGATTGTCCTCGTTTAATAACAGAAGTAATTTGGAAAATAAATCTTTCAATCCTACAAGCAAAAGCAACACATTGGTGTAATTACGTCTAGTTTTTCCCTTACCACGATCGAAAGCATTATGATGTCGGTGCAACTATCCTTGTTTCATCAATAGAGGAAAAACTGCAACGTATATAAGCTAGTAGAATTTCTGATATCTTGGATGAGATACTTACGTTAAAGCGCGGGTATTGTGTGAAAGTGGGAAAACGTTTCCTATAGACTACTGCTGGCGCAATCATACTGGTTTAGTCCAGTTTCATTTTTCATACTGACCAATAACTCGAGGTCACGTGTTTCTTACTGATTCTAGTTAAACTTACCTTTTCTTTACTGCGCTGGTCTACTATATATACCTCACAATTCCCTTAACATTAAAGTTTAATAAAAATATGTAGCACGTTGTAAAAATTGAATGTTAAGTATATTTAGTTAATTTTAAACCCACTTTTGAAAAGCGATATATATATTTTATTAAATTAATGATTGTATTATGGAATTGCTGAGATATTGCCGGACAAAAAATATAACTGATTTTAACTGTGATAGCACATATTACTGATATTAAGATTATGCACAAATATCTTATATTAAATTATTCTTGTTACTATTATAATTCATCCCACAGTTATTTTTAACCTTCTTAATAAGCTCTAAATGTTTCCCCATTCTTTCATACTAAACGTGGCTAAATGGCTTATGCCAACATTTCTTAACCTATGGTCCGAGAACTACAATGTCTTCATTTGTAGTCCTCTGGAATTTGGGGGGGGAGAATAATTGAAATGCTTTGCGGGTCATAATGTTGAGAATCATAAAGAAACAGGATTTTTCGTGAAAATTTTTATTTTCGTGAGAACATTGTAAAATTGTGTAGTACTCGAATTATTGCAGTACGCTCTCGCTCTCAAGACTTTAGTTCATCAACATACATATTTAACAGGTCAACGGGTCACCCATTTCTTTAATATAAATGCTAACTAAATGTATCTCATTTGTTCGGTTAGTAAGGCAGAGATTAAACAAACTATTTTCCAAAAATGACCCATATACCTACGTTATCAAAAGTCTTAGTGTCCTTCAGTTATCAAAAAATGTACTTTTATTAATCCTAATAAAATGAAGGGAATTGTAAATTTTGCTTTTTAAAAAGTATAGGTTTATATATACGTACTTTCAAATGGACGTTTCTGCAGGCTGAGTCAAATATAATGCTAATTTTCATAGATGTAAATTTCAATTAGCACCTACCTTTGACAAATACGATCTTGGAAATTATATCCTTGTGCCACCACATATCTATCACAACTTTTAAGAACGTTTGCATTCATACGCACTAGTTCCTCGTGTGAAATATCTAAAATTCTTATGCTGTCTTTCAGGTCTTCCAACGTATGCTGTTATTCCGATACACTTAAATTTTCAAGTTCCCTCATCAACAAAAATTGAATACGGTAAGATCTGTGTGCCGCACTGACCAAAATTCCATAATAATATTAATGACTACGCTATGAAAAATGTCCTCAATTAAAGCTAACCAGAGAACGAGTGTATACGCTATAGCTGAGTCTTGTTGAAAAAAAAATGCATGTTTACATCCAATGTTGAATAATTTTTCGAAGAACGGTCCGATTATTATATCTCTGTTCCCCTGGCATTCCCGGTATTTTCATAAAATATAATTCTGTAAGCATTCACTGCAATCCATGTGCAATGGCATTTCGTGAGCAAGATCGGAATTTTAGCACTTCACTGCCTGTATTTCTGTGTTGCTATGTTGTCATTTGAATGGCATGCTTGGTCCGTGAAAAAAAAATCAACGTTGTTCAATAAAGTAATTCCTAACATTATCCAAACCAAATTCAGAAATTTACTCCACTTATATTAACATGTGACTGAAATTCTTGAAAAACAGTTAACTTATATGGTTTTAATTTTAAATGTTTGGAGTCATTGCATGTCGAGGCTTGCCAAATTCCTATTTCCCGTACAAGTTTTCGCTGAAATTTCTACAATTTTGTGAAGTTTCTCCAAGAAAGCACACGGCAGTTAATTTTCGGTTTCTTTTCGAAAACAGGTCCCGTTTCCTTAAATATATTCACAAAAATTACGAAAACTATATCCCTGAGGTGCAGGAATATCTATTGGGGAATTATCTTATAAATCGCTGCCTCACTTTTCTGCAAAAGTTTGTTTTCACACATGTATAGTACATAAAAATTGTATATTGTAAAGTATAATGGTATTTTGGCACCATAACGGGACAGTACATAAATAAAGCAAAAAGCAATTCATTTCACGAATTATTGCATAAATAACGTCCAAACGGCACAAAGACAACGCTTCAACGGCTTTAGGTTGGAAAAACCAAAGTTTAGAGAAACCGCTTAACAGTACTTATTTCTCCGCAGTTGCTTCCCGCGCTCTAACATTTGCAAGGACTTTAACTTAAAAAGCGGTCTGCACTTTAAAATGGTTTGCCTGGGCACTCTGGCTGTAAACGTAATGGTCAAAAGCATAAGCATCTGGAAAGAGAATATCAGGATAGAGCAGCGATGGTTGAGTGACTTATAAGGCATTGCTCTTCTGCGTAAGTTCCTGGGCTCAAAACCCACACAACATTTTTGTTTCATTTTTATTGTTAGTTTTATAAGTGTATATGCAGAACTTCATGTTACCTTAATATTATAATATATTTTAATGTATCGTTTGAGTTTTATGACATTACTTATGTATACACAAAAACGTAATCACAAACTAACGTATTCTTTATAAATAATTAAATTAATACATGAACAGAAACCTTTATCTTCTTAAGTAATAAAACACAGCAATAAACACAAATTAATATTGGGTGTATAACCCTCAGCATGTACAACTGCCCTCAATCTTCGGGGCATAGATGATATCAGATTTCTACAGTAGTATGGACGAGAGGCTACACATCCCAGGCTTCTTGAATGTGTGCCCATAAGGCATCTTTTGTCCTTCGTGCATGAGCAGGGAATGCGTGTGCAACATACTGCATTAGACAGAGCAAATACTAACATATTATCTAAAATATGTTAACGTTAAAGTTTATTGTATATGGAAAACTATATTACGAAACTAATAAAAAATTATTTAAAAAAAGTTTTCCATGCCGAGAGACGAGTCTGCGCTCTTAAACATGGCATCACCGCACACTCTGCCACAGAACTAACGGAACACACACATTCACTAATCAGCGAATTTAGTGCATGTCATATATCACATACGTTCCATAGCTACACAGCTTTGCTAGGTACCTTGTGAACAGCGCGCTGTCTCGAGTAGGACTTAAAAGAATTTTGCGTTCGAGTTCTCTCTCCCTCTGTCTCTCTCTTCAAAGGGTTTATGTTTTCTACAGTTAGTAGTAGTAGTAGTAGTAGTAGTAGTAGTAGTAGTAGTAGTAGTAGTAGTAGTAATAGTAGTAGTAGTAGTAGTAGTAGTAGTAGTAGTAGTAGTAGTAGTAGTAATAGTAGTAGTAGTAGTAGTAGTAGTAGTAGTAGTAGTAGTAGTAGTAGCAGTAGTAGTAGTAGTAATGGCCGTTTTATTATACGTTTTAGAATACATTCAAATAAATACAACTGTCGCATGGGCCTTACGACCGTACGTGCTAATGTCGTCCTTATAACAATTAAAAGGGTCATATACATACATCCATACTTATATACATACATATATACATACATACAAATCTGCATGCATACATAAAAATATACAAATACTTCCATATATTTACGTTCTCTATTAATAATTTTATATACAAATACATAAATGAGGAACCCTTACTCTTAAGCCCCCCTTCCATTTACTCACACCTCCTCTACAGCTGCCCCCTCTTCATTATAGCCATTAACCTTCTTTGTCGGGTCTTCTCTAGAAATGTTCCTAAATTGTGTATCTCGCATGCACCAACAAGTCCCGGCAAATCTTCACATTTCTATTGGAATTCAGAAATTGCGGTGATAAATGCTCATTTCTTAAAATCTCCGTTTCCCTGCATTCTGCCGAAATATCGCTCTATGTATCGCTTTCTCCGCACAATGGACAAATTCTTTCCCCTAGAGCATTAACTGTTTTGTTTCCTTTCTAAGCCCTCAATCTGAACCATGCGAGACCACTTCTTTCTTCCGTGCCACAGATATCTAAATAATCCCCCCTCCTCCATACTGAATGTATTTGAGCCTTCAGGTTAAACGATACACTTTCTGCGTATTGAGACAAAAGATTTTGCATATCTATATCTGGCAAACGTCTGTTAACTATTTTCCCAACTATTTCGTGTAATGTTCTCTGCCCTTAACCAAATATACTCCAATCCAATTTTGTCTAAGCCTTTCCTTATTTTTGATGACCATCCCGTATTCCACCCTTCCCCTATTTGCTACCCTAAACAGACTGCTGGAAGAAGATCTGGATTCCCCCGTATTATCCGTAACCAGTATTTAATTGTTCTTATTTTTAAATTCACACTTTCGTTAGAAATACCAAACTCTTTAAGAACCCCACAAATTGCTGTACCCCTCCTTATTTGTTGCACCCCTCTTAGAAACTGTGTTGGTACCTGATTAGGTTCCTCGGTGTTTTCCCACCCCCAAATTTCGGCCCCGTACGCCATAGTAGACCTCACAACCGCCCTGTACTCCAACTCCATTGTGCAGTTTCGGGTATTTTTACTAAGATCTGTAATGCTTCTTTATTTTTAATTAAGCACTTGGGTTTTGTGTTGTCTTGCCCAGTTCCCGTTCATAGCTAAGGTGACTCCCAAGTATGTGAATTTCTTAACATTTCCCAGTGCCTGACCTGCATACTCCCATCTCTCTTTCCTGCTGTACACCGCACCGTTCTTGAATGTCATTGTTTTAGTCTTCTCCTCATTAACTGTCATTCCACATTCCTGGCAATAGACCTCTAAGCAGTCTAGTTCCCTTTGAAAACCGTCAATTGTTGTGGATATAAATATTAAAGCATCTGCATAAAGGTGAGCTGGTATGGATATGCTTCCTATATTCGGGGCATCAGATTCTGCAACACACATTTTCTCCGGTGTGTCATTTACAAACAAATTGAAAAGAGAGGTGATAGGATACAGCCTTGCCTCACACCTCTCCGTGCTATACACTTTTTGAAACTTTATCGCCATCATATTTTACATTAAACTGTTCCTTACTATATACTGATTCTAATGCCTTGATCATTTTACCCGTGACACTTTTCTTCCATAATTTACCGTATAATGTTTGCCTTTCCACTTAATTAAAAGCTTTTCGAAAATCTATGAAAGCACAATGCAGTTTTCCTCTCTATTTCTATGTTTGCTGTACTCTACGTGTGTCTAATACAAAAATATGGTGTTGTATCCTTCCAAACCCTGCTTGGACTTTTGAAAGTGCTTTTTATTCTACTACCCATTGTCGAATTCTCTCATATAACATTTTGTTTCTTATTGCCGGAAGAAGTGCCACCCCCTGCTATAATTATCCGCACTTTTGGGCTCCCTTTTTTTCAATATTGCACACATAATTGCCGATGTCCACTCCTCTGGATATGCCCCTCCCATTGAAAACGTCATTAATAATCTATAAATTTTAAACATTCTTAAATCCTCCTTAAATAGTTTTAACGGCAGTCCATCGAGCCCATTCTACTGTTAAGACTATGTCACTTGAAGGATAGTTGGGGGTTGTCGTTGTACGCGGTTTAGTTCAGTATCTAATAGTGTGCTAACTCGCAAATAAAATTAGTCTGCTTAGGCAGACTTTGCTCCAGCTTTCTCCAGCATCGCTAACTGCACTGCTCGGTATTACGCAATTAATTGTGATGCTCCACGAGGCTTCAGGTGCTTAGAGACAGGCACGCCAAATCCCTTGCTACAACTTTGTGGCGTAACAAGGTCAAGATGGAGTGATGTTGCTGGTTGCTGTTTAAGCTTTTCAACCAGCACCAAAGCGCATAACTTGCAATTTAGTTCATCTAATGCAACATAGTATACAGTATGAAAGTGCCTGCAGATTTGTATTCCGCATTGAAGAAGAAGTGGAAAAATAGATGATGGTCGCAAACAAGTATACGCCCGTAGAACTGAATATGATGGTTCCAGCCTACTGGCTGACTTGCAGTGTCAAACATAAAATATTTTATTACATGTATAGTCATAAATGAATAAAATGAAAGCTTCATTTACTTGAATGCAACAAGTTGGTACATTTCATAGATCTGATGTATAGATTGGTAAGTTCCAATAATTGTAAACTACCATTTTTCGTCATTGTGCTTTGGGTAGTACAAGGAAACAACCTAATGGCATTCAGTAGCGACAGTTATAAATAAATGTATAAAGAAAGGCGCCAATTCTTGCCGCTCTTTGAAGTAGAGACAACCAATAAAGTCCATCTACTTTACAGCTAAAATATTGTTTATGTATGCTTTTACAATTCGTCAATATCAACTACTTTTGTATCTTGTGTCCTGTTATTTTTATTACAGAAGCATTTTAAAATGAAACATTAAATCTCAGTAATGCTTTCAGGTTAATAAGACACATTCTTCGCGGTCTTGCGGTCAGCATGTCTGCCTGCAGAACCAGAGGTTCCATTAGGTTAGTTGCCTAATTACCGCCATGGGTAACCGAAGTCGTTAAGGCGCGAACTCTTGAGTGGGAGGTTCGGTGTTCAAATCTCACTAGGACCGTTCTCCCTGATGAAGTTTATTCCAGGCTTTCCTCAGTCTTCATAAATGGCAAATGCCGGGGATTTACACTAAACTTAGGCCTGGAACGCTTCCTTACTTTAAAAAAATCCTTTTCCAATATATCATTTCATCATTTCATCTCATCGGTGTCCACCGCCTGTAGTGCCTCAGTAGTAAAAACGGGCGTTAAACACTAATAAAAAAAGTGTATAGGTAAAGGCTTTCCTTATCCTAAAAGGTGAACACCAGATAATAATTTTAGCATTGCGGGCTTCATGCTCAATCACGCAACAATTTCATTAAAAAATCATTTATCGTCTCCTTAAACCTTAGTTGCTATGAAGAATTTTAAATTATAATAAAAAGTATTCATCAACTTAAAGGGAGGGAAAAATGCACAAAATAATGATATCGTAATATACATATCTGTTTTTTTCATTAGAAAGTAATTGTTACTTCCTTAATAGGAGAACAGATATCACATTTCGCAGCATTAACTACCTATCACCTTTCTTAACATATCTAATATAATAAAACAAAAATCTAAAATTTGACACACTATGTACATTTGCTATATGTATATTTTGCAATTCCCATTTTTTCCCCCAGTAATTTTTTTTTTTTTTTCCCGGTATTCCTCGACCATTGTGTTCAACTATCTGCTGTTAGTTCTTCCCAAGCATCATTTCTTAATATATTGTTGAGATACCGAGGATGTTTTGCATTCCACAATATTTCCTTTAGTCTATTAAAGTGGAGTGTGTTTTCTACATGTTTGCTCTTCAGGCTGAGCTGCAAGGATGATACGTGCTCAGGTTCTAATACACACTGTAGCCTGAGCGCATGCATTCCTTTGATGCGACGGGTAAACATACCAACCGCCTGAAACCGTTGTCGCCACGGATCACTTTGTGTGCAGCCTGGATGCATGTGATTGCAAGTGTTTCAGTATACTTGGTACCCAAAATAGAGAGACTGTTTCAGCGTATATTGCGAGAATGTAGATGGAGCATCCGTATTTGGAGGATTTTCTAAATCATTACCGAAGTTACAAATGCCTATTGGATTTCAGTGTTTAGCTTATAGCGATAAACATTTCAGAAATAATGCTTATGAAAGTTTTGGGGGGGAGGGTTACACGAAAATCGAGAAGCCAATAAAGAGTTGGTTAATAAAGATCCAGAATTTTAAAACATTTGTTTCAAAATCAAAATTGTATACCTTGTGAAGACGTATATCAGTCAAATCTACGGTACTAAGAAATGATTTTACTTAAAGCTTGCGGGGATATCATCGAAGAAAGTTTTCCGTCTTTATAGCTACTATCAGTTGCAAGGTACGTTAATATCACCTCAAGTATTTCCTCGCAACCACAGGTTCCCTGATTTGTGTTTTATTTTTTTATGTTAGAACCAATCAGCTGAAGCGTGTGAACATCTATTCTTCAATAATTGAAAATGTCCTTTGGAGGGGTGGTCTCCAGCTAAGTTTACAGTGTCTTTCTTTACACTCAGTCATTTTTACACCACCTACCACGTTGTTGTTGTTTTTACGACTTTTTAGAAATAAAATGGCAACAATTAGTCCAATATTTAATTTTTTTTTCGGATAGATCAGCTAGTTATAACGCTAAAGCAAGCAAATTTGATTTGGTTGCTGAATATGTAGCTGGTTTAAGTGTCCTGTTACAGGTAGTATGCTGCATCGGCGACGGTTGCGGTACAGTGCTGCGTGTAGCATGCTTAAAACTGATAAGCAACGAATGGATCACAGTCCAGGCAGAACGCTATGTGATTGCGTTGCGGGGCTCGGACTCCTGACTATACGCTTCTTTAGATCCTATATAGGTCCAGTCCTCTTGAGAACAACGTCCTTCTTCTCGGATACTTGAGACTCAACTTCAAATAAGAGCACCTTTGAACGCATAGCCAGAAAGGGGCTTGACTTCCTCCGCTAAAACTCTATAGTGACATTGTTAAACACCGAGTTATTTGAGTTTCGGGCCGCCTAAGCGGGACTGCTTACCGTGGAAGTGGAGGTACAGTCAACGCTCGCAAAGCTAGTATTTTTATTTTATTACTTGTATTTTCACTGAAAGCATAAAATGATACTGGCATAAAAAGCATAAAAATTACTAACCTGTATTATAAGGGATGCTGAAAATGATGCCCCTCAGGGGAAACACATTACCGTCTTTGCATAAGTAATTCTTTTTTTTTTTTTTTTTTTTTTGCAAAGGAATGGCAATTTGGAAAACGTTTCTTGTAATTGAGGAATAATTTTCTTACGAAACTCCTTACCCATATGCATGAATCCGCTGTCACATGTGCAATATACATAAAAACCCGTTTTTCAACACTGTATTTATGTAGTGGCATAACACTAGCATACAATAAAAGCATTTAGTTATATAAGAATTCAGGAAAATCTTCTCTGAAATTTAACTACAAACTGTTACCAGCACATGCATTATTTGGCCTAACGACTAACTTCTCTTAATATACAACCGCGGTCGCGCATATATTTGTAATATAATGATTTTAAATTAATCCTGTAAATGCGATTGAAAACAGAAGTTCGGTTATAGTCGTTAAACAAATGTGAAAATAGTACTCTTTTGAGAAAGATCTATCTTTTTGTCGTCTATACAACCAACAAGCTGCTGTTTTACATTGCAGCTACTCAGGTTTCTTCTATTTCTTTACTTTTTCTTTCTTTCTTTCTTTCTTTCTTTCTTTCCTCCTTTCTTCTTCTTCTTCTTCTTCTTGGATTACACTGCTCGGTCTTTTTGTGAGGCTTTGAATACTCTTTCCTAGAGACTTAAACCGGTACGCAATGAATGTTGGAGAGCTATTTATAATTTAATTGTTAATTTTTTTAATTTCTTTACCTTAAGTTCATTATGGAAACTATTCTTTTAAAATGTCAATGTTTTGGGCACACAAAAATAAGATAATCGTTTTGAAACCGAATTCCTGTCTGATATTAATTTTTCAGAGGTTTTCTCTATTTTTTCCGCTTTCGTTTTTATTTCCCTTCAAACCTCTGGTATAATGCCATGTGAATCGGATTCTATCTCCACAGATCTTGCTGTGTTCAGTATCTCTTGTGTAAACTTTCTTCCATCCTTTTCAGTACACAAACACATCGCATTTTATTCTGGCACTAATTTTAAAGGGGGCCTCTGGGAATTAGCTGGCGATTCAGCTGACTACAGATTGTTAAACAGAGCCCTAAATTCCCAAAGGAGTTATTAGAATATTTCAGTTACCGAAACGTTCGTATCTGCACCTCATGCTGAAGTCGTTTTATGGTACAGAAAGAATTTTCCTTGGGGACCAAAAACAATCCAAACTCAAAACGCAGTCATGAACATCTTTTAGGAATAGAGCCAAATATCTAGGACAATTATAGCTCTCCTTTTTGTGTCTGAGTGCGTAATCACTAGCGTAATTATATTGACAATAGTAATCATTAATCCTCTGTTTGCGAAACCAGGCATTGACCGTGACACGAAGTGTGCGTTATTGCAAGCTCTTCTAAAAATGAAATATATTCTAAATATCTGTTTTCAGTTTTTGTTGAGTATTAAACATTCAGAACTAATGTGTAATAGTTTAACTTGGGCTGTTCAATAAAGAATTCTCATTTTACAAGCATAACTTCTCGCATTAAATTTAACTTTACCGTGTTTTGTTAGCTTAATGAGCAATGTGCACATGGAACTAATTTCATTGTCATTTCCGGTTCCTCCCCACAAAAGGTATGCAAGTTGAAACAGGTTCAGTTTCGCCTATAGCAAAATGGAGGTGAAATGCGACGAACAACATCCTGCTCTGAAGTTCTGTTTCGTCTCAACATGTCTTCAGCTGTAACCTTTGTGATATTACAGGAGGTTCGTTCTTCCCTACATACAGCTCGAAGATGATTTAAATAAAAAAGACAATCAATGTCCAGGCAAAGTGTCCAGTATATGCTCTTATGGCATGGCATTGATAACATGCTGTAACGTTGAATGGCATTAATAATATTTTCAGAAATTCTGAAAATTTCACTGAGTTGCTTTGGAAACTGAAACTGAAAACCTCCACATGAGACATGTTTGCGCACAGTGGGTTTGCATGCAGTTGATGTTGAACCTTTCAAAGGCAATCATTGCTGATGAATCTTGGTTACATCATTTCAATCTTGAGTATAAACAGCAAAGCTCCTTCATTACCAACACCAAAAAGAGCAAACGTGTTTGCTTCTACTGGGAAAGCTATAATCACTTTATTTTTCGATATTCAAAGAATGATTTACCAGCACACCATAGCTGGACAAACAATGTAACTGGGCAATGATACAGAAATGTCTTAAGTCCATACCACATGCTTCCTTACAACAAGTTGGATGTTGCACGATGATAATGCATGGTCGCACATCGTAAATTATACTGAATATCTCACGAATATGTTCCTCAGTTTTCCTACTGTCCAAATTAAATTCCGTGAGACTTTTCCTTTTCTGCAAATGCAAGTAACACCCTCGTGGGAGGCATTATAATCAGTGAAGAAGACTTCTGAGATGGTTCTGAACCATCTGTCAAAAAAATGGTTCGCAGCATGTTTTTGAAGACTGTCATAAACTCTGGAACAGGTGCATTGCATCCAACGGGCACTATTTGAAGAAATACCATAACAATTATGGGGATGAGTAAAGAAATGTAGTCAAAATTATGATTATTCTTTATTGAACAACTCTAGTAAAACGATTTTTCTTTATAAACATAATGTGAACTATTATTAAAATCTCATCCATGCTCACTGTATGTATTTCATACTCAAAACAGATTTAACAATTAAAATGTACTTCCCTATTGTTATGAGGCGGATTTTAAAGATACCTGCATGCATTATTGTTAATCAAATCTCTTGTTTGTAACAGTGTGGACATGAGTGGAAGTCAAAGGCTTATGCAGCTCTAAGAATAGAAAATACTGGAGCGTGGCAAGGGTTTGCTTCATTTATAAAATGCACTTTTATGCTGTACAGCAGTTTTGTTTTAAGCGCATTAGTTAAAATATAAGGAATTGCTATTATATAAAATATTTGTAAACAGATTAATTCCTTCTCGTTTACAATCTAAGTTCTACTGGCGTATGAAATTTCATTCATTGGGCATTCACAGGTTGAAATTTTGTTATTTTCAGATATAATCCTGCACATATGCAAATTTAATTGCGAAATCCTCGAGAGCTTTGAAGTGAATGATGATGAGTTTGACCTTTTAGAAGCAGATAAGTTTGAGGTAGTCTTAACCGGACTGTTTATGCCAAAGATATAGACGGGGATGCTGCACCCAGTGAATCTTCTGAATATACTAGAGTATGGGATAGTGGGAAGGATATGCTGGGACAGTATATAAGGATTAGGTATATTAGATACTTGGATAAACTGAGGAATAAAACATTTTAGTTCCTAGTAGATCAAAGGAATTTAATGTTCACACTTCCAAATACAAGTAACAACAGTTACAATGGTTTCTATCCTTAAATTACAGTGAAAATTCACAACTGTTAACTAAATCATCTAAAAGACCACATAAAAGATCTAGAAAATGAAAGAAAAGTCTTTAAAAGTTCTTTCAATTTGTAATAAATCACTATGTAGAGCCGTTTAAAAGTTAGAAGCAAAAAAAATTGTACTATCCAATACGTAAGGTTATTTATCAATGTCTGGCTATTACATAAAACATTTACTAGGATGTCCACAGAGTACGTCCCAGGAAGATATTGAAGGGTGTACCTTATGTTTTGGTATATCAGGTACCATACATTGCTTCAGTTTGCAGGTGAAATTCGTATTGATGATCGGAATCATCCAGCAGATGCGACTGATAGCACTGAATTTCGTTGTGGAGAGTGTGGGGAAATGTGCTAAAATCCAATGCATTTAGTCTTCATTTGAAATATTGCTTTGTCCAGTACCGCGCGTAATAAAGGAAGTGCTTTGCTTAATCATGGTGGATACTAACTAGAATTATTTTTGTTTGAATTGAAATATTTCTTCTTCTATCACAAGGATTAGACCAATATTTAACTTTCAGAAAGTTAAGTTATTTGTCTTATTATTATAAAAATGACATGCCTCTATTTCTGTAACCTTAGGATACATCATTAAGTATATTTTTTGATAAATCTGCATTCAGGCATTATTCTTATAAATTCTTAATTTGTCTATTTGTTCATTCAGTTTTAAATCTGAATTCTCTTATTTCTATATTTCTCTTCTGATCAATCAATTCCAGCATGGTTTATACATTTAGTTTTATTAAATAATTATTTAAATCCAATGTAATTAATGTAACTTGTAGGGTAACATATTTTATGATAATTTGATTTCAGTCCTCAAAGAAAAGTTGGTGATATATTTTCTACTTGTTATTGCCCAGAGTATGAAGTATCCAGCATTAAAAAGGGCACTAAAAATTTACAGATGGCTAAATCTTGTATGCTTTTTTTTATCACGGGTAGATTATAAAATACAGGAAAAATAACCATAACGTTCGAAATAAAAATGTCTGGGCATTAGAGGGTTAATTCAATTAGTGTTTCAGATTCGCAGAAGTCGCGAAATAATTATCCTGGCCACAAGCATTCTTTAAGCTCAATTAAATTTCAAAAAACATCAGCACTCTTGTATTACAGAATATAAGGATTAATAAACCTCAGGTAAAGCTAAGACACGAGGAAGCGAAATGCCCGGACGATTCACAGGCGTAAAGCGCTCATTCTTCTGTGTACAATTACATAATTCAACAGAAATACTCAATACACAAAAGCATCCAATGATTGGAAGGCATTTGCTTAATGGCGTTCTTTGTGATTAACGCGAATTTGTAAAAATACCTACAGTCACTCGTGATTTCAAACCACACAAACTCGTGCAGCGCTTTGCATGACGCTACCGTGAAATCTCCTCTCAGCATTAGCTATGCTCACTCGCCTGAAATGCCAACTGCAGAAGATGTCTTTAAAATGTCCTTTGAACAATTTGGTTCCATCATTTAGAGGAAAGCCATCGCTTCAAACGACAATTCATTTTTCGGAATGAAGAGGTAGCTAAATGAGCCAATCACATTAAACATAGCCCCTGTGAAGGCGTGGATTAAGCATAAAATATAATAATATCCATACCTAGTTACCCCATAGTATAATTTTATTTGTTATAGCAGTGAACCTTGTAGGTCAGACTGTCAAACGTACATTGTTGTTGATAGTCTAGCTCTGTTTGATTTAACACTATTACATTCAATATTTCATAATAATAATAATAATAATAATAATAATAAAATATAAGACAAACATATATATTTAACTAAAAAATATAAATAAATAAAAGAAAAAATTACATTAGGAATGACACACCCAGTTGGATTTTCTCAATTTCTTCTCCCACTCCTTCCCCATCAATTTCTGTGGTCTCCTCTGAACCTAAGGTTTACGAGTTCAAATCTGGGCAAGATTTTTACGGGCGAGGCTTTAAGCAGTGCGTATGTTTACAGTATGTTAAAGCGGTCCCTGGACATAAATACCATAGTTCATGTAAGATGGGTTAGAGGCGATTTGCCTGTCCCTCTGCCCGTTGTCGGGAATTAAATGTATTTGAAATTCTCCTTGTTAATTGAAACCCTCACGGGAAGCGGTCATGTTTCGGGACGGAACGACGGGTACTAACCCGCCTTCAGAGTTATCAGCCTTTTCATACCTGGGCTGTCAGAAATTTCCCTAATCTCCTCTTCCTTCCCTGCCAGCAGAGTCCAGCATGGCAATCTCCTACTCGATCTCGTAAAAATTCGTAGTAGATGCTTATTCTTTCTTTCTTGTCTTTACATTCTGCCGGTATATGTATCCACGACTCCCCCCTCACAGACGGGGTAAATTTTTGCGCAATTTCATCGGTGACCTTAAATCATCCGCCACGTCCCTAGTTTGAGACATGCAAGTATCTGGCAAAGGCATTTGACCCCTAATTTGATGCACTACTTCATCCTACACTCAGATATTAGTCACGATACTTTTAGCGAAATATTTTCTCTGTATTACGTAATTGATTGCTGCCTATCCACATTCTTCAAGCTATTCTTCGCCTTCCTCTATACACTCCTATTCTACCCGTTATCCTAATTGAGCGCATCCCTATCGTTTTGAATTGTTTTCTTGTTTGAATGCTCATGCTAAGTTCCCTCCCAAACTAAGCTCTTCATAGTAGCACTATACACTAATTAAAGTTTTATTCACATGAATATTCTCGATTTTACACCATTATATTTCTGTAGACTCTCATTTCCCTCTTAATCCCGTAGTTCCCTGCGTCCCTCTCCAACTCAATATCCCTTTCAAAAAACATTTCCTAACTGAATTTACGTTCACCGTTTGTTCCCATCCTCAAAGGTCTGAGCAGTAATTATGTAACCATAGAACTGACTAATGTCTCATTGAAGTTTTCTAATAAACCTATAATTACAATCGTCATTGTAAATTAGTTCTCACTAGTGGAGCTCGGAGGTTATTCTGCCACCTTAATGTTTCATATTGATATTTCTCGGTAGGCACTAGTTTATATTTATATATGAAAATATCAAGAAAATGTCTCCATATAACGCGCACTATCAAGAACAACTAGAAAAAGTGTTCTGTCATTCTGCAATATTTTTATTCTACTTTACTTATAACTTAGTGTAGTTTATGTAAGATGCATCCCATTCAAGGATCGGAAATATCGGGATTCAGATGGTTGACTTGGACATATCGTTGTATGTTTACAAGAATATGTTTGGATACTCTGAAATGGAAAAGACGACGTACACATCTTGAAGAAAGCCTATTACAAATGCAAAGACCTAAAGGCAATGAATACAATTATGCATAGAAGCGTCAAACGACAACCAGGAGTTTCTCTAATCACAAGAACTAGACAGGTTACTGTAGAGTTTAATTCTTTGATCGATACAGCGCTGGGACTGAGATTTAATTAGAGTGCAATCTCCAGCAAAACACTGCGCGTACATAATGAATCCGTGTTTATTAACAATTATCTGAAGTACACAAAACTGAATTAGGCACATAAACTTGACTAGTTTTTCATTAGTTCTATGTGTACTGCTGAAATTAGCGTGACTCGGAATAATGTACCAATTGCAATATTTGTTCGAGATAACCAAAACGTCACAACAATCTTTCAAATTTCAGAGACGCCTCAGAAATTCTAGTAGGGGGATTAGTGTACAGTTACACGTATTTACCGCTTGTGCAACAACAGTAATAATTCCCTTCCTTTATATATTTATTCAACAATAATAAAATACATATATATGAAAAAGGTTAACAAAGTAAGGTTGTTAGACATCCACGGGCGGCGCGTACCCGCGAGCGGGAGGTTTAGAGTTCAATTCCACCAGGACCGTCCTTCCGACTGAGGTTTTTTTCAGGTTTTCGTCAGTCCTCACAAATGGAAAATGCCGGGGAAGTACCCTAAACTTAGGCCGGAAGCGTTTCCTTTCTTTAAAAAAAAAAAAAAAGAAAAAAAAAAGATCTTTTCCCGGTTTATCACTTCGCAGCCTAAACTTAGGTCTGGAACGTTTCCTTCCTTTAAAAAAAATACTTTCCCAATTTATCACGTCATCTCCTGTATCATCAGTGTCCACCGCCTGTGATGCCTCAATAGTAAAAATGGGCATTAAACACCATTAAAAAGTAAGGTTATTAAAGTTATTTGGCGTACTACTGAATAAAGAGGAAATAAAAAAGACATTGTGATTTGGATCACGGTCCGCAGAATGCGGTTACGTACTGGGAGAGGTCAGCCGTCAAGCTCATATAATGCATGTGCAGGTAGCAATTTCAGGGAAGGGTATTCAGTCAGTGGTTGTGCGTTCATGAGTTACTCGGCACTTTCTAATGTGTAAATTGTGTGCTAATTGTTCTTCGTTAGTTATGCTACTACATAAATATAGTATTAAAGAACGGAATTTTATATGAAAACTGATTATTGAGGTCATACAGCGATTCGGAAGAAAATATTCCAGGAACAGAGCCAGTTCGCCAACTTGTTGAAAAGATACGAAAGACAGGATTTCTCAATGATAAGACAAATGTGATGTTCTTACGAAAGAAAATTGGATATGAAATACAAGAATTTTCTACGCGGAAGCCGCCATTGTATTACCGCTGAGGGGCATCACTTTCAACCTCTCTTACGAAATAGGCTGGAGATAATTCTCATTTTAATGCTGTATAATTTATGCTTTCAGGAAGCAGATAAAATTTAAAACAAAAATACTAACTTTCCTGTAAGCTTCCGCGCTCTGGCAGAAAATGTTTCCTTCCCCCCCCCCTTTTTTTAAGTGTATGGGAAAAGATAGATCAAGATAAAGAACTCTGTCATATTTATCATAGTTATCAAGTTATTCAAGAATTTATCATCTTCTAAAATAGTTTTTTTTTCACTCCCACGCGATAGAAACCCACGTCCAGTTCATTGAGCAATTTTAACGCTATCTCTGACGAAGTCGAAACCGTCTAATCCACTTTTTTGTCCAGTTTCCCAAACAGATTAGTCAATGGAGGGGGGGGGGATATTGTCAACGGGTATTTGTCATCTTTCGACCTTCTGCTAATTGGCAGCACCATCTGGATGCGCTTAGGTTCCGTAACCAAAGAAAAAATGCATATATTTCCTCCTCGTTCACTAACCTCGGCATTTGATATCCTTTGCTGGTATTTGTTCATTGCTGTGCGCAACCGTTCAATGAAACTACAGACTAGCGGGTTCACAAATTATTGGATTTTTAAATTTTAAAATGGAGAATCTTACTTTTTGATTCACTCTTGTATATCTGTTATTTTACTTTTCATATGGTAATTCGAAAAGTATGATAAAGAGTACTGCCGAATTAAAATCACAATATGATTTCTGCAATTCTATACCTCCCTTCCTCTCTACGGACATATAAAGTGTAAATTGCAAACTGACAGATAGTAAGGTCATAGTCTTCATTGCCATTTGGAAGTAAACTGGTCTATCATTTTGTCAAGCGACCTTTTTCTTCAAGTAAGCAGTGGTTTAACGTATTACACTTGGCCTACTGCTTAAAGCCTGTTCCAGAGGACTTGCCCTCTGGATTTTTTACATTCTGTAAAATCTATCGACTCCGACAGGGTTTGAATCTCCGTACTTTGGGTGCAGAGAAGAGCACTCTTTCTCTAGACCACAGATAGTTGCAAGGAAATAGAGTCAATAGGTGACAATATTTTTGGAAGAAGAAAGAGAACTTTCTTCTTTGTTTACGCCAAATTTCTACAAAATATTTCAAAGCGTTTTAATTCATTTTGAACTTCCCATATGCTGATTAACTTTAAAATAAGTTACTACACTGCGGCATGAGACATGTTTCCATGCTGTATAAGAGTGCCCATGAAGTCTAGTATCATTTCGCTGAATGCACGGCATAACGCCCAAATGTAAATAGGACGTAAACCCTTGCCCGTAAAGCAAATCGCGACATTTATCACAGGAAGCCCAGATCGTTTTGGCCATGTAATTATTCTATAGTAAGCCTGCTGGATCAGAGCATCAGCATTCCGTGTTTTGCGTGTTTATATAGCACACAAATACAAATTAACTTGAAATAAAATTACGCAGTAAATTTGTAAAATCCTGCATCAATCAGCTGTAGCCAATTACGGCAGGAAAGACTCTTCACTTGATAAAGACTAAATTATTAAATGTTCGGCATGTTATTTGCGAGTTCTAGCTCATGCTTATAAACAATGTGCTTGAATCTTTGCCCCAAATAGCAGATCCTAACCTCGTGAACTAATCTGTATATTTAACGCATAACTCTAAATTTAAAGTACACACATAAAAGGAGCAATACAAATTTTAAACAAAAATATTAATGTACCTAAACAGCAGATAACTTTAATAACACTTAGTAAATATGGGTGCTTTGTTCATTTGTCTACCTAACAGTTACCATAGCAATCAATTATCTTCTTCTATTTATTTCAATTGTTGAGTTTGAATGAGCAAATAAGTTGCTTTTAAATGTAAGAGTCCAGCAGATTTTCTGCGTTAAAATTTTGGGAGGAACGCTAAGAGACGTAAAATAAATTAAATGGAAGATCAGCAATGTCGTTTAATTAGAGATGAAATGCTTGTTGCGATTGGATTTATTGGAAATAGGAAGCATAAGCAGATGCCACTAGGGTTCTAAGGGAGAGTATCCAAGCTGTGAAGCAATATCAAGAACCTGGCACTTTGGAAGAATAACATCCAGATAAACAAAGGATTATTAGTGCTGCACAATACATATTCTTGTGGTTAAGGGCCCTGAGATAAAGGGGGTTTAACTGCTACCATGTTAAGAAGTACTCTGCAGAATGTTAGCAACTTAATTTTTTCAACCTAGGCTGCACGGAAGAGTACTTCATTCCTGTCGTTCATTAATGTGTCCAGAAAAATCGGATACGTCGTATTGCATAGTGCTGAGAGAATGTTAATTAGGAACAAAAATAAATGGAGCCATGTTATCTTCACAGATGAATCTCGCTTCGGTCTGCACCCAGATTCCAGAAGAAATACTGAGACATGTACAAGTTCACAAATGGAAAGGGAGTACTGTTATTATCCAGGAAGGAATAATGGCAAATAGAATAATATATCATATTTACTTTTGCTCTGTGGAACAATGATTGCAAATAGACACATACAAGATATTTTCAGTATGTTTTCCTTTCAGTTTTCATAGCGTCTGCTCTTTAATCAAAGCACATGATGCAGAGTGAGTGTATAGATTCCTAGAATGAACAACGTTAAAGTAGAGTGGACTGCTCAGTTCTCGTATTTAAACGCCATCAAGAGTCTATTAAGATACCCTTCAACAAAGAAATGAAACCGAGACTGTGAATGAGGAATTCATAATCACTTACAAAATATTAAACAAGAAAAATTCTCCCTCCATTTGTTCAATAGCAAGGAGGTATAAAGTAGCATATAATGCAAGAGGTAATGGTATAAATTTCAAATGGCACAATCATCAAACTTGAGAATAAAGGCAATTTTACATTATTTGTCATTGTAAGCTTTGTAAAAATGTGTTATTTTCGGTAAAAAAAAGTATTGTGTATATCTTTTGTGGACTATTGTGTTGTATATCAATGTAATTATTGTAAAGTCACTGTGGGTGTCCGAGTTCGCTAAGGCGCGAACTCGTGAAAGGGAGGTTTGGGGTTCGATTCCCGCCAACACTTTCCTCCCTGACTGAGGTCCTTTCCCAATTTATCATTTATCATTTCTCTCACGTATCATCAGTGTCCACGCGTGTGATACCTCAGCAGTAAAAACGGGCGTTAAACATTATTAAATCAAAAATGTAATGTAAATATTCTTCACACAGCTAGTGTAATCAGATTCCATTCATAATTATTAGGAAATGTTGATAAATGCTTTGTTGTTTAGACAATTTAGGTGTGCGCAGACATACAAAGCTTGATATTTTTACTGTCTCAGAGCAAGTAGATATACAAAGCTTTAATGTTAAAAAAACAGTCATCTGAATTAAACGCTATCAATTATATGACAAAATTAAAATGAAAAATGTTTGCCCTGGCTTCAACTCTATCATGCTCTTCAATTGCGAAATGACATGCTTGTTTTTTCCATTGTCAAAACACGAACTGGCGCGTACACAGAAACAACCATTTGTTTCTTTGCGCCCCCTCAAAACCTCTTAGTACTGGTCATCCCTTCCACATCATGATATGCAGCCTGACAGGAACAGACATTCTCTTTCTAAAGTGTCATAAGTTACCTTTTTTTTATTTAGTATGCGTCTTTTCTTTACTGCTAAGACACCTAACTCTAGCAAAACTGCCAGACGTTGGGGAGGAATTTTTTTGGTTTCCTGCCGCTGCTACATCCACTGAAGCTTAGAAAGTAGTTGTTGCTGTAACAGACATGAACTGCTGTATTTTGAAACTGGACGCATATAGCAACTGTTTTAGATGAAATGTCTGCATGTCTACTTGTTCTAAAATGAACTATCAAGATTTAGGGTTCAGATTTTACAAACTATTGTCTATGTAATCCCAAGCTTACATTTTTAAAGAGTTTTATTTTAAGTAGAGTGTAGGAGTTCGTAAATTTGAATTAAACATTGATAATTACTATTTTTCTATACCAAATATATAACAGTTTCTCTTGTTGATCAAAATCGCTAATAAAATAGCACTTTCTGACACTATTTAATAAAATTACCAAAATAATAATTACGTTATTACAATATTTTATTGTTAAAATGCTGCCATTATTTGATTATGTTCTAATAATAATATTAACAAAAAAATTCATGTATCACTGAAAACATTCTTATTATAGAATACATTATTAAAATTTATTAAAATTAATAAGTATATTTTATTTCCCAAATGAATTAGAGTTTGATAATACTAAATGGTTTTCATATACATGTCAACACTGAAGTTTCTGAAATGCCCTAAAACGTTTACTGTGCATCTAATGAATGAATAGCGTAATCCTTCTGGCAAAATGTAAAATCAACAAAAAGAGAATTTTATACTCACGTCAAAATGCTCTAAATCATAATATAATAAAGTTAAAGAACACAAAATATTTTTGTTTATTAAATGGAAGAAGGGGGGAAAAAGAGATGAATATTTCTCTGCGCTTTCTTGAGTGAGTGAAGGAGTGCGTGAGTGAATGAATGAAGGAGTGGGTGAGTGAAGAAGTGAGTGCGTGCATGCGTGAGTCAGTGAAGGAGTAATTTTTATTGAATAAATGTGTTTAACGCCCGTTTTTGCTACAGAGGCACCACAGGCGATGTACACTGATGATACATGAGATGAAATGATATATTGGGAAAGGATATTTGTTAAGGAAGGAATCGTTCCAGGCCTAAGTTTTAGGGTACCTCCCCGGCATTTGCCAGTTATGAGGACTGAGGAAAACCTGGAAAACACTTACAGTCAGGGAGTACGGTCCTGGCGGGATTCGAACCCCAGACCTCCCCGCTCACGAGTCCGCGCCTTAACGACCTCGGCCACCCGTGGTGGCGAAGGATTGAGTGCAGGAGTGGGTGAGTGAGTGAAGGTGTGAGTGAGTGAATGAGTGAGTAAGTCAGTGAATGAATGAATGAATGAATGAATGAATGACTCGGTGAGTGAGCAAAACAGAAAAAGATTGTTCTCTTTTTAAGTTCTTCATATGCACACTGCTTCTTTCTTTCAGATAATCTTTATGGGAGAACTCATTTTGTAGATCTCTCACACTCTCTTCCTACTTCTATTCTTCCACTTTCAAATATAAGTAAATAAAGAGTATTGCAAGTGTTATCACCATTGTTGAGTTGGAATTGTTATACTGAATATCCCATATCGCAGCCTTATTTACAAAACATAAGGGGTTTTGAGTTTCTCAACAACTTCTAAATAAAAGCCTAGCAGCATATCGTTAACATAACTTGTATCTAAATTGAGTGCCTCTTTGTTCTGGCCTTCTCAGAATTTTGAAACATCAATATATTATTCTCTGAAGTAAGGAATTGCTGACAGCTTTAAGTTCACATATCTAATGCCTTCCTTCTTCGTTCCTTATCATCTAACTACCAAGGTACTCATTTGGGTGTTAAGAAGTTCTATAAAGCAAGGGAGGGAGTTTAAAATCATAAAGTGTGTTCAATTGTTGTTAAAGTATTGTAAACAAACTTAGTGAAAATTTTTCTGAATAAAACTAGATACATTGGGTAAATATTAATTTTGCGCAGCAAACAATGATCTAAATAAGATTAACTTACAGTGAATATTTCGTTCAACACCCATAAAAGCGTTTCACTTACCTTCTGAAATAATTGGTACATATCAACTGTCTTAAAAGCTATATATGTATATGTGTGTATATGTGCGTAAATGTGTGTGTGTGTGTCAATAATCTTGCAGGGTGTTTAGGCTATTTTGCAGGCCTATTAACGGCCTAGAGAGAATTGCTATATCGTCGGCATATAAAAGAATAGGTATTTGTTGGTCTCTAATTACCGATGCATCTGCTTTCATGCATCATTGCTTTAAAGATATAATCGATAAACAAATTAACGCGTAGCGGTGATAATATACAACCGTAATTAACCCCCCTTTGCGCCAAGTTGCACTCAGATCTGTTATGCCGATCAGTCTTAATAACAAATTTTACTTCCTTATTCATTGACATAAGAGCGTTAATCAGTTTCCCAGAAAGCCGTTTACGTCTACATTTTTCCCCATAGAGTTCTTCGTTCTACTGTATCGATCGAATGCATGCAGATGTCATCTCTGGAACCTGCACAGCGAAATTAAAACGAGATGGGGTAAAGAGACCTATAGCATGGAGCTAGGCATAAAACAAAGGTCCGAAATAGCATGACTTAGACCGGTAGGCAGGAAGGAAGGAAGGAAGGAAGGAAGGAAGGAAGGAAGGTTGTGGATGAAGAAGACAGAAGGATTTGCACATTTTGACTGAGTGTGCACAAACAAAGATACTAGGAAAAAATTTCTCCCAGATTCATTTTTGACTTCCAATAGGGGGAGGCTGGCATGTTGGAAGTTAATTGTAAATAGACGAAACTGCTAAACCTGGGCATTTTCTTAAATTAAATACGAGTTTTAGGGAAAAGAAATTTCTATAAACATTGTACATAAATAAAAAATATAGGAATATCCTAATTATTGAATGAATGTCTGTTTCGTGTGTGTGTGTGTGAGAGAGATAGAGAGGGGGGGGAGATTGGGGCTTTACAAAACAGAATTTAGTGTAGGATAAGCAATATTGCGAGAAATCTTGCCCATGAGTTATTTTGTATCTTTAGAATTGAAGAATTGGGCGTTCTTATCAACGTTGTTGTTGATTTCTTTTGTTGTCATTAAGTTCAAAATTTAAGTATTTTACAAGAGCAGGAACGGTCTTGCGACCCATTCGACTGTGATGTGGAATATATGTATAACTAGTCTAACTGGAATAATAAATACCACTACCACTACCACTACCACTACCACTACCACTACTACTACTACTACTACTACTACTATATGTGTCACATGCTTCAGGGATATTCCACGTCAAATTTAACCTTTTGTAAAATCTGAGATACGGTGCAGGATTCTGAAACCTCAAATATAGGCTGATGTACTCTCTTTCCATGTACACTTAACAACAAGAACACTAACTTCATACCTCTTTTAAATTTTTGTCACTGAAGGGAAACATTGTTTGTGCAGTTTTAAATCTATGAATTGATAAGTACATGATCCTGATAAGCAAAACATAATGTTTTGTGACAAGTAAGGGTTTTCTACATCAAGAAAGCTTGATTGCCCTGAGTTTTTTTTTTTTTTTTTTTTTTTTTTTAATTTTGATGCATATAGGGTGTTAATCCCCATAGTGATATCCATTTTAATGTTACAATTTTATACGTTTTTATGTTGTAATTAATGTTTTATTTGAATAATTAACATATTAACCTAAGTGAATTCATTCCTTATGGCATTTGTGTACATATGAATGTACCAGCTTGGTGGCATTTTCCTGTGGAAAGTCCTTATGGCCGAATCTTTTCATCGTATTCTAATGACTATGAAAATGGAAGTACTGGTACTCAGAAGGCAACTAAATTTTTCCAGGTGGCTATTCTGAAACTCAATACACAGAATTTGGCCCTCTCTGCAAGCATTTTATAAAATCTACCTCTCGGGCACTGAATAAAAGAGTTTTAATACTGCTTAAAATGAACCACTATTTTAAACACATTGGTTTTTAAAATTCTAGTTCCCTTACTTTTAAAATTATTACAACTGAAATTTTAATGTCAATATAATAAATGCAACAGCAAATGTTACAATATTTATTATAAATTTGCATTATACTTGGATCACAGTACTTACCCTGGGGAGAAGGCTCCGGACCTAACAATTTAGAAGTAAAGGCCAAAACCAACTGTTCCCCAGGACGGTCCGGAGACGATCCTGCATTCTGTGAAAGGGAGCAAGTACATGCAAGTCAGAATGCTTACGTCACTCTAGATCATACTTTTAGGTCTGACAATCAAAGCAGGTAAACCTAATCGGCGAGGCCTCTTGACGTCGCTAGGTAATAAGTAAAGGGAGGAAAAGAGTAAAAGCTGTTCCGAATCAAGTGGACGCGAAAACGGCACACAAGTTAGGATTACGCTTATGTTCATCTGATTTGACATTAGTTATTTTCATTTTCATATACATTTCTGGTTAAAATAGATAAGTGCAGTGCATTACAATGTTATTACCCAATATAATAAAGTGCTTATTGGAAGCTTTTGAAAGCTTCGTACACCCAAAATCACGGGTTCCATCCCGGTTAAGATCGATTAATTTTTTCGATCGTAACAAACCAATATATGACTTCCTTCGGAAGGGAAGTAAAGCCGTTGGCGTGTCGTAGATTTACGGCACATAAAAGAACCTCGAGTCTGAAAGAAGAGGCCTCTGAGCAAACTTTATCGACCGTTTCAAGTCCTGAATTGAATGGGACGATGATGATCTGAGATTTTAAAGAGCTTCCGTAAATAAACCAAATCAACAAAAGCTGCTAAAAGTAAATGAATTATGCAATACAATTTTTTTATTAATTCCAGCAGGATGCTAAGCAATGTAAAAATTCTTATGAATCTGTAGATCTAGGTGTTATTATAACTTAATTTCATAAAGCAGCATCTAGGTGAAGGTATGAACTATACATACATTATTGTTTGTACATTTCCACATCAAAACAAATATTTTAATGCTGCATTTAGTATTAAAGCAGAGCATTTAATGATTTATATCACATTAAACATATATTACAGAAGAGGTAAAATACGTTTATTTTAAAAAGAAAACAATTTTCAGAAAAGCAAATGAAAATGGGAAAACTGTTAAATGCAAAGAGCAGCAACAGTATTAATAATACGCAATATTCCAGCGAACTTTTGTAAAGTGCATAGGGTTGAAATACTCATTATTGAATACATTTAATAAAGAAAATTCAAGAATTTTTTTTTTCACTCTTATACATATACAAACTTCCAATTAAAAATGCAAAATTGCAAGATCTGTGACAACAATTCAGGGATTTCTACACCGAATTTGCGAGTAGCTTCGTACTCCAATAAATTACAACGGAAAAGGAACAGCTACATAATCGAAACAAGAGGTGCATTCAACTCACTTTCTGAGGAATCATATGCATTGCACATTGCAAAGTCTACCTATTGTTGTTTGTTATGTTCTTTTGCTGTAAGACTCGTGGAATCAAAACCTAATAGAAAATAAATAGAATGTATATTTTAAAATTGTAATGTAAATTCCAGTAGGAAAATGTTCCACAATATATCATTAAATGTATAAAAGTGTATTTGTGCAAGTTTTCTCTTTGTGAATTATCCAGTTCACGTGCAGAATTAATATTGCTGAATTTAAATACACAATGATGTATTGTGTAATGGTGACTACTGTTTCACCACATGATGGCATTTTCTACCAAAACTGTATGATCAACTACATTTAAATGTCAAACTTCTCTCAAAGACCTCTAATTTTTATAATAAACATACAAGAACTTACACACTAAGGTTGTATGTGTGCGTGCGTGTGCGTGCGTGCGTGACTATTCGAAGTCTTCATTTATCAAGTACTGCTCAGGTCATCGCTCGATCCACGGCATGCCTCTACGCTCTGATATTAACAATCTATAGTCTCATTCTGCCACCAAGAGTCACGCCGAGTTCATGTTAGATTTACGCTTATATTCGAGTGGTTAAAAAAAAAACTATCGTAGAGCAAATGCTACTTATGCGTTACTTGTTTTATTTCTTATTTGGAAATAAAATTATACGTGATAATTTAACTCAATTGCAAAAAATTTTGGAAATTAAATTTATGCTCACACACACACAAATAAAAATTTCAGTAATATTTGTTTTCAAAATAAATAGGAAATTAATTATTTTAAATTAAATAAAACAATTTAAATATTAATTTTAATTATTTACCTTATAATATATACTATTGTGGCATTTATTTTTAAAGCAAAGGTGATATTTATTTGTGGGTTTACCTGCCTTAAAATTCAAATATTTATTGTGCAATTAAATATTATTGCAGTATATTAAACGTTAAGTTTACTTGTAAACTCTTAACAAAAACTTCAAGTTTAACGAGGGTTCGAATCTAATTTGTTCTGATTACTAGTCACGTGGTTTTGTCCGCTCAGCAATTAGGCCTCAAGTTTTGAGCGAACGAGTTTCCTGTTTATACTAACTTGAGCATGGATTGAAGGCTGCACTGTGAACGCGTTAGTAAATTCTTACGAAATGTTTAATCAGTCATGGTTGTTAGATGTTGCTTTTTTTTCCGAAAGGTGTACAAATCTGTGAAGAATTTGCAAATTGAATTATTTTTATGACATATATGAAAAATTTAGGCTCATGACCTCACACACTTCTAATATCATAGTATACTGTAAACACAAAATATCATTAATCTGTCAAATTAGCCGAAAGAAATTATATAAAAACATTTAAAGTTAAATTAACGCATTAGTGATTATCTAGTAATTTGAAAGCACTTTCTTTACACATATTAAATGTATTTATTTCTTTGTTTTATTTTTAAACTAATTATATATTTATAAGTTCCCAATAAAGCATTTGATACATTTTCCCGCTTAGATATTGAATAACAGTTTACGTCATATATTATTTTCTTAAGTATAAATTGTGCTAGATGCTACTCAAGAAATTTTTTTTTTTTTTAGTAGTATTTAACGCCCGTTTTTATTACTGAGACAACACAGGCGGTGGACACTGACGATACATGAAATGAAATGATAAATTGGGAAAGGATATTTTTTTTAAGGAAGGAAGCGTTTCAGGTTTAGTTTAGGGTACCTCCCCGGCATTTGCCAGTTATGAAGACTGAGGAAAACCTGGAAAAAAAAAAAAACAGTCAGCGAGGACGGTGCTGGCCGGATTCGAACTTCAGGACTCCCAGCTCACGAGTCCGCGCCTTAACGATCTCGGCCACCCGTGGCGGTGAAAAATCCTAAATAGCTGTAACAGACATACATAAAAATGTTTACAGATATGTACTAAATTAATCCCAAGCTTGAAAAATATATCGAGAAAAAGTCAGTGCATAAACTTTCAACTGACTAGTTTAAACACAGTCTGAGCGATGTGTTATTTAACAAATCGTTTTGAAGTTCTATTAAGATATCATACAATACCTTTTATAGTGTATAGTATATATCTGCATCGTGCACACCGTCGGTCCTGGTGGTATAGTGGTTACCATACTGGCCTCCTACACCCAGGACCGATGGATTTTTTCGGGCGTAAAAATCCTAAGTATGACTTCCTTCGAAAGGGAAGTAAAGCCGTGGGTCCCGTGTCGTACATTTACTGCACGAAAAAGAACCTCAAGCCTGAAAGAGAGGCCTCTGAGCAAAATTTGCCGGCCGTTTCACGCCCCGAGTTAAATGGGACGCTGATGACCTGAGATGTAAAAGAGCGTCCATAAATAAATGAATAAAAAAAATCGTGCACACGCACATTTCATTTAAGGCGAGTAAGCCTGCTCTATCTCACCCATGCTGAATTTCCATTTTTCAGGTACACTTTTCCCAAAACTGTATTGATACTTCAATTTAAAATGTTTACCATGTGTAATTTGACCTCGTTTATAACAATAAGAAGCAATTTTCTGAAAATTTAATTTGTTGGCAAGATAAAATTAATAACAATATATATTTGAAATATTTTAATGAAATTGCTCTATTTTGAAACGTATTCTTATTTTTGTAACTCTATTTTATGGAAACGTTAATTTCATAGTGTGTGATGAATATACACCAGAAGGTATAAAAATGTCGTTACAGTTTACAATTGAGCTCTTACCTTGTTTACACATATTTAGAACTTCCCTGGTCCGTATTCGTCAATCTAATCATCCCTTCTGGTCTTCTCCTTTCTTGCACATTTTTCCATTTCCTCCACCATTCCCTCTGCTTTCTTCATACTATACGGTCCTGTTCTTGAGATTGCACTGTTGTGTTGTAACCGGGGTGTATTGACAATTCACTGAAAGCCATTATTCTTCGTGTATTCCCGGTGTTAAATGTAAATGCTGCATCAAATGCACCAATTTTTAGACCAACAAACACTGTTTTTGGCACACCAGTCTACAAAACAGTGTTAAATGATTCGTTGACATTCTGTGTTTTTCCATGTAAACATTTTTTAGAATGTCAGGATTAGACAAGTCCCCTATACATTGGTTTTATTGCCTCCATCAATGCTAATGAAGGTTCATGATGTTTATAATTTGACTCTTGTGTGTTGAATTTACATCAGGAGTCATGACCTATGGAACATAAACCATGTTGTGGTTATCATCTGTTAAAGCTCATGAAAATGTGTCGCCCAAACTGCACGTCTCGTGCTTAGAAGAGCATGCATATTGCATTGGTATTGGCATCCCATGATAATTTTTCAATTTGTTAATCATGATATCAGTTTATTTTCTTGCCCCCCTAATCATTTTCTATCTGAACGTTTGTTCTTTCCAACCGTGTCTTTCTTGAGTATACATACACGCGAATCTCTAAGCTTTTTTGAATGTGGCCTATACATTCTAGTTTATCAATATGTTGGTTTTCTCTATAAGATTTACTTTTTACTATTCTCATTAAATATTTTTTTTTGTCTCCATCCCCTATATATTTCAAATGGATGACAGAGAGCACAGAAGGAGGCGTGACTACTAAGTGGCACTATCTTAAAATTAGGTTCCATATTTCCGTATAGTATATATAAGATATTAGAGATGCAAAAACAATGAAAATCTCAATTTTGATATTTGAAGCCATTTTCTTCTGGCTTACTCCCTTTTAGAAAGGAAAACCGAAATAAGTTATACAAGAAATCGTCCCAAAAGAAAACCGAACCTAGGTGCGCCAATTGACAAGCAAACAATGCCTTAGACAGTGCGTAGTTCAGGTACGAAAAATTCTTCGTCTTGTTTGTAGTCCTACTGGTTCTTCGTTTCCTTCTTATCCATTTCACGTTTCGTATTAACAGCATGAACTTTCAGCATTTATAGGCAGAAATGTTTCTTTGGTTATTGTCACTGAAGTGAACGACCACAAGTTGACACATATTTTGAGAATGACAGAAAATAAACAGAATAATAATATTATCAATTCTCCTACTGCAAAATGCAAATGGTAACACGTTCAGGATTAGATGGAACGGGAATAGAGTGGGGGGGGGAGTTTTGGAAGGGAATCACGGAGTAAAGAGAGGAGGAGGGATATGGGACTATTTCTCATTTTGTTTCCGGGGTAGGGGAGCTCCCTATAATGGGCCACCATAAATAAGCCCTTCGTCCCCCCACACATTCCACCCCAAATCCAGAATGTTGTTTCCAATGCTTTCTGAGTAGAATAAGGAAATCAATACAGATTACATACGGTATTTTAGTCTTTCTGCCCTTCCCCACTATATGGGATTGTTTTTCAGGCACTATATATTGCTTATCATCAGGAAGTCTGAAGAGGGATTATAGTTATACAGTTTGCTTGAATTTTATTTCACTTCCACTTTCTTTCTCAATTGCAGCTGTTAGAGAAGCCATTAATGTCTTTTATTTTTCTTTTTAATAAATCAAAATGTAAATTGAAGCCATTGAGAAAGTTTCCATATTCAATAAACTGCTAATTTTTATTATTACAATTAGAAAAGCCTAAAGCGCTAGCCAATTTTCATGTTTCTAGCATATTACAACCTTCAGGATGATAAATTTCAAGCACTATTTTCCTGAAGGTGAAATCTCCTTAAGTTGTTTCAAAGGAAGGCAATTGCTCCATTTTTATAAATGCTGCGAAATGAGCTCACTTCATAGTTTTCATAAGGAATTTAGTCCAGACCTTAGTTACAACATACGATAATATGCATAAAATTATTAATGTATATTTTAGCAAATGGTCGTTAAAATGGTAAATTTACCAAGCAGGTAAACGTTGCACCTTTCTATTTGTCTTATTTTCGTATTGCGAGAGTAACTTGTGAATAATTAATCAGCTTTGAAAGCGCTATTAAATCTCAAAACACCTTAAATTACTGTTTTAGAGCTCTACGTTTCGTTCAATATATAAAAGAAATATTACAACTTTCATTTAACTGTTTAACGCTTGATTTTTACTTTCCTAGATACACTCATCTTGGATCATACTGACTGTTTCAGTCTTACAAGGCGAGAGATGCAGAGACTTTGACAAAAAAAAAAGTCATCTCTTGAATGCAAAATTCTTCTAAGTGCTACTCGTTACAACGCGCGGTTCACAAGGTAACCAGCAAAGCTGTGTAGCCACTGCAGCTGTTATGTTATATGACATGCACTAAAAACGCTGTCTAGCATGTGTGTTCCGTTAGCTCTGTGGCAGAGTGTGCAGTATTTACGTGGTTAATAGCGCAGGTTTGCCTCCCGGCATGAAGCGCTTTTTTGTAATAAACCTTTGTAACATATTATGGCAAATTAGTTTCGTAATATTGTTTACCATATACAACGAGCTTTCACGTGAATATATTATATTGAATATAATATTTCCTTCAGTATTTGTTCTATCTAAGTACAATATACTGAACACGTATTCCCTGCACATACAAGAAGGGCAAAAAATGGCTTGTGGCACAATTTCAAGCAGCCTGGGATGTTGTAGCCTCTCGTCCACACTACAGAAGAAATGTGATATCTATACCCCGAGGAATGAGGGCAGTTAAATATACTGAGGGTTCATACACTTCATATCAATTAATGTTTATTTCCTTGAGTTTTCATTTTTTTTTCTGCCCGTATTTTTGTTTAATTATTTGTAAAGTTTGCGTTAGTTTGTTAGTTATTGGTGTGTGTTTAGGTAATTCCATAAAACTTAAATAGTTAAAATAGAATATGATATTAAGGCAACATGGCGCACTACATACACACTTATAAAACCAATAATAAAAAAAAATATGGAATTTGAATCCAGGAGCTAACGCAGAAGAGCAATTGCCTAGCAAACAACTCAGCCACCTCTTCGCTACCTTAATGTTCTCCTTCCAGAGGCTTATGGTTTTGGCGATTACGTTTACAGACAAAACGCTCGCTGCAATATGCCAGGCGCTGCATGCGCGTTGTGAATACAGCGTTTACGAGTGTCCCTGATGTTCTGAGATCGACAAGTACAATCTCTCTCTCTCTCTCTCTCTCTCTCTCTCTCTGTGTGTGTGTGTGTGTGTGTGTGTGTGTGTGTGTGTGTGTGTCAAATGGTGTACATTATTTGTCTCAGGGGTTCCGTTTCTCGCCCTTTCTTATGATGCCTGGTTTTTTGTTTGTTCCTTTTTTTATTTTGAATAACATTTTTTCTCCACTTTAGACCATGATCTCTGATACTCCACTATATTCTTCTATAGAAGAATATCTTCTAAAAGTCTTCTGGGTAAGTAAAACCATTTACTTGCATCTAATTGATTATTTTTTTTTTTTTTTTTTATTTGAACGTCCCTTATGACAACTAAGTTGTAAAGAAATGATTAATGTTTGATGAAATGAGCCCGGATTTCACAATACTTAAAATACAAAAATACTTCCATTCACCCTTTCAGGGTAAGGAAAAACACCGTAAAATCCTTACCTAGGCAAATGATATGATGGGATTCTAAATCGAGACTTCCGGATTTGTAGGAAAACATGTTGACCGCAAGACTAAGGAGGCTGTCATCATCTTGGTGATAAAGCAGTGATCTAACAAATATGTTTTTATGACCTAGAAATGTTTTATTAGACATGGATTCTCGATACTCGAAAGATATCGATAACAAGCGATACCAGATACATGAATCTGATATTTTTTCAATGTTTTATTAAGACAACAATTTTAATTAATACTACCACAAGCAGAAAAGTTTAAATGGAAGCAAGAAACACGTATCTCATTCTTAAGCTTCTAAGTAACAGTCACTAAAAATGGGTGCTCTTCTAAGCCCAACAGCCCACTGCATAAAAGTGTCTCCCTTCCTTATATTCTGCATATGGTCTGGTGATAGTACTTCTGAGTTAAAAATTCCTTTAACTCACGTGAAGTCAATGAAACTTGCTGCATAGTATTTTGAAGTGGATATTTTCGAATATGCTATTGCATTAACTTCTGGCATTTGTTTCACTTTTCCCTAATGTAGAAAACCACGCTCCGCTTACAAAATAGCTTCAGTGGAGACAAAAGCAGACTTTTGTTTAACCATCTATCACAAGTCACTTATTGTAACAATATCGTACTTCAAAGTCTTTTGCATGAAATCAGGTTTTACATTACCGCTTAGTTGTCATTTTCAAGTCAAGTTGTCATTTTGGAGTACGGTGCATTTCGTGGTTTACAATACATATATAGTTTGGAACTGTTTTTAACTCAACTCTTGACAGTTGAGGAGCATTTGCCGCATTTGTAAACAGTTTCTCGTGAGGAAGAAAATTTCACCATACTAGCAACTTAAAGAAGTGTGTCACTTTAATTCATAAATTTGTTTTTACTGAATATTCCCGCAAAAAAACTTTGCGTCAGTTAAAGTGCAACAAGTAAAGAACGAGCAGAGGAAGAGCCTGCGTGTGTCCTTTAGTTCTTGTTGTTGTCGTCAATCTATACTAACATCTTTTATGGACAATTAATCCAAATTTAAACCCGGAGATAATCCACACCACGAAAATAATATTATTTACAAAGACAACCAGCTATTTAGCTCTGTTGAAGATGATATTCAGCACTTGCACTATACCTAATCGTAAGCATCAAATCACATAATCCCAGAATATATGACAAGTAGAGAAAAGAGCAAAAGTTTAGCTCCAAAATGTGGATAACACAGTTGTTACAACGGATTTGTAGACAGCAGCAGCATCCGACGATTGCCTCACATTACCATTCAATGTGTGTACTTAAGCACATGTGCAATGAAGTAAAACAATTTGAAGAAGCGCGTCACACAAACGAAAAGATTGCAAATCTAGTGACTGTTCATCATAACAACAGGTTCAACCTACCAGGATAGACCAATAAAGAATAATGATAGTTTTTTGACAACGTGCCTTCATTTATTCTCATAATTTTGATATCTTTACCACTGTAGTCTCCGTTGGACGCAATCCATCTGTCCTAGGTTTCTGCAGTTTCCAAAGACATGCTGGAAAAAAATTTTGGTGGATCTTTCAGAATCGCCTTCACCGCTGCTTCTGATAAATACCTCCAACGAAGGGGTTTCTTCAATTTGAGGAAAAGGATAAACCACACAGGGCTAAATCTGCACTTTGGAAAGGATAAGGGAAACACCTCACATTGTTTTTTGTGAGATATTTAGTAACAAAAGTTTGATGTGCGGCCGTGTATTACCGTGATACAGCATCCAGCCTGTTGCACAACAATGTGACCTTTTGCCTGGATATGATGTCAGAGAATATCTCTGTAGTATTACGGCTGTTGTACAGGTATGACATGCAGTTAACCATTCCTTGACGGTCGAAAAATGAGATAAGCATAGCTTTCCCAGCAGAAGAAATCACTTTTTATGAAGGAGATTTCCACACAGAGCTTTGCTGTCTGCGCTCAGGATGGAAATGATGTAGGCAAGTTTCGCCAGCAGTGATTTACCTTTGAAAGAAACTCATTTTCCTTTAACATCATCTTCAACCACATGAAAACCTGTACGCGAACGCCCTTTTGTTCGGGAATTAGCAGTCTTGGAGTCCACTGTGCACAAGCACTTCTCATGTGCAACGTTTCAACTACCAACTTGTGGGTGGCACCAATATTAAAGTGTTCTTAATGTCATCCCAGTTTCCTCTCTCACAATAACAGCAGCGGCGTTAGCGTTTATTCCATTAGGGCACAAACTGATCCAACGAGCCCTTTGGTACTGATTGCCTCTTTTACTTAAACGGTTCAAACTATCGTCGAACTATGTTATAGGAAAGGGAAAACTCTGCAGAGGCCTCAGTTAAAGATATAATAGCTGAATTTCAGAGCCGCGGATCGTTCCTCGCATATCGCCACCATTTTTCTGTAGGCGGAACTGAACATATATCAACTTGCACACCTCTCACAGGCGGTAACTGGAAATAGCAATGAAACTTGTACCACCTGTACATTGCGCGTAAAAGCTCTAAAATTATAATAAAGTTAAATTTTAGCTCTAGAATCTATGCCTGTAAAAAAAGTAAAAACATTTTTTATTCAACAGCCCTCTTTGTAAGTGCCGATTTTAGGAAAATTTCTCATTTCAACTTGTTCTCAAACAGGTACTTTTCAAACAATGTTCAAAATGTTGTTGCTTTATTTTGGAAACAATAGAAAGTTTCAAACGTGTCTCAAATCTCACAAAGATTCTCAAAGAGGTACAGAAACATATTTCTCTGTCATAGCACTGCTTGATTCAAGATTTAACCTACGCGAAAATTACTCTCTTCAAATGCTAAAACGATTTCAAAAACAAAATAGAGGCATTATATTCGCACCATGTGATCTCACTCTTCCAGAGCACATAAATGACTCTTTCGGTTGTGCAGAAAAAGTTTCGCTGCATACTTAGTCTGAGCTGAAAATCGGATGGGGTGAGAATCGTTACATTCAAACAGGGACCAAACTCAGCAATCAGAAATCGCTTGATTTAGGTTAGGTACGTGGTGAAAGACGAAAGTAGCAGACAGAGGGCGCGCACGAGAATCTGCCATATATGTGCGGAAAAAAAATCATGGGAACATATTCTGGCGTACTGCAAGGGGCCGGAGGGAGAGGGCAGTGGAAGTACTGGATTTCGCTAGCAGACGAAATGGAGGAGGGAATAGGTAAAAATTTATATAAAGTGATATAGCTCAGATCGGAAAATGCAATCAACAGGAAGGGAGATTGGGTAATACTAGACACTATATTTATACATATATGTGCGTGGAAGTGAAAGATATTGATTTTTGTGCTTCTTTTTCTTTTCATTTTTATGTAATTAAAATGTTATTTTCATACTTTTTCCGTTTTTAATTTATTTATACGTGGTTCAGTTATATTTGTAACAAACATATTTTGTGGATCGGTAACTGCAACAGTAAGGCAGGCATTGTTTAATGTAATTATTATGTTTCACAGCAACTCTGTTTAATCCCCGCTTAAAAAGACGAGTTTTTGGCACTTTAATGGCTCTCAAAGATGCTAAAGATATATTTCTGAAACCTGCAAATGAGCAGCAGTGTCCTGAATCTATAAATGAAAAGGTCGCCTTTTAGTTCGTTTTAATGTTTTGATTAGATTTTCAAATTTTGGGGGAAGATATAGATTATAATTAACATTAGCTAAAAATATTTTAGCAGGGAAAATCATTTTCTATTTTAGATTTCATAATTGCCTGAAAAGTTCTGTTTGTACAACATTATGCAAGAAAATTATTCACCAAATTCATTTAAATACGAAGTTTCTAAAGCTGTTATATGTTTATGTACGTATATAACACAAGAAACTGCTTTTTCTGACAAACTGTTTAGCATAGCAGGACTCTCATACGTGACAGATAAAGAAGTGGTCTAGACCACAAAATATTAAATGCTTCAATTTTTAACAAAAACTTTTAAAAGTAAGCTAAATTACGATTTAAATGTGTAAAATTTTCCGTGTTACTGTGGCAACAATATAATAATGTCTTCATTATGTCTTCATTATATCTTCACCTACAAATATTGAAGTTTTATTGTTAATATTTAATACATTATTATGCATTTACTCTGGAAAGTGGATATTAAACATTTTGGTCTCGTGAATCGTTCAGGTATCAAGTCGTTTCTCTTTAGCAACGTAAATTGGAGTTCTCCCTCCTGATGCTATAACAGAAAATAAGTCATCAATTTCAACGATACAGACGCTATCCAAATTCAGTGTCCACTTGTTCCATTTCCTTAACGGAATGCATTTCTTGACGAAAAATGATTTGACTTCTAACCTACTGATCATTGTAGATTTATCTCAAAATCTTCGGTAAGAAAATGCAATAATAAACGCAGTGGATAAATGCACTAATCAAAGTAAATTTTATTGTTTTACACATGAGCCAGTTCATATGAAAGCGTAAAACAAGGAATGTTACAATTAGTGCTGCCTTGAAAATTAATTAATCCAATTTTACTAACTTCTTTATAGAAAAATTATGAACCAAACTCGAGACTGATTTAACTCTCTCTCTCTCTCTCTCTCTCTCTCTCTCTCTCTCTCTCTCTCTCTTTGCCAAAAATATGTCAATCATATATACGTTTCTTCAAGAAGAACTTTGATTTTTTTTTATTTTGTTAAATTGTATTTGCAACACCCTGTTTTGCTACTTGCAGGTCCGAGCGAGAAATTTCTACTTTAGAGTGCTGGCTACTGCTGCTTCATTGGAATGCAAGACAGATATAAGAACTCTACTTCTATGTATGCTATTCATTTCTATACTCACTTGCCTTGGAGTACAAATTAGAAAACTATACTTATTTGTCTTCATGATTGTAATTTTGTATATTTTTATTATTTTTGTGGGAATATCGCATATATAAAATGATTTTTAATCAGATTTCTATTTTAAGGGGTTTCAGAACTGTGCCCATAGATAAAGAATGACGAATATGCCAGAGGATTACACTTTAGGAATGTAAAAGTTCGCCTATTCTAAGCAAACAGTATTCAGACATAGGTGTATTCCCACTACATTTTTGTTCCAACTCTCGTAAAATTTGATTTAATTTCAAAGTAAACAAGGCTGGTTTCACTACAATGATATAATTCTTTGTTTCTTCTGAAAAATATTTTTCCTCCACGGTTTAAGGAATGAAACTGATATAGCACCGTAAATTTGTATAAACACATTGATAATTTGCCGTTATTTATTCTATAGTCAATCTCCGGGAATAGACTTTAAAGCCCACGATTAAAGCAAATCTCATCTTCAGTTACCGTACCACCGTCTTATGTAAACAGGAGGAAAGGACAGAAAATCCGTGTAAGGTTTTCCTGTTCAATCTTTAACACGAAAACAGGCGAAGGGAGTCGCTACAGTGGCAGAACTTCGATCCTCCCCTCTTCACACCTCTTTATCAA
Organism: Metallyticus violacea; assembly: GCA_030762175.1. NCBI lineage: Eukaryota > Metazoa > Arthropoda > Insecta > Mantodea > Metallyticidae > Metallyticus > Metallyticus violacea. The sequence goes on along the minus strand of CM060846.1, from coordinate 308,190,148 downwards.
AGAAGCTGTCATCAGTCAAGTAGGAAGGCGCTGTGCGTCGGATGACAATAGATCTCCCTCTTCTCGCGACCTCTTTTACAGATAATTCCCATCTCACACCGCTCGTCCGGTCCGCAGCGACACCCCAAGTGTTAATATCTCATTCATGGCAGGATAATTTTATCCTTATTGTTAATAACTTAACTCTGCCTCCAGTGCCTACGCTTTTACCTAACAAGAAAATAGGGATAAATGTCACCCAGGTAATGGAAATAAAAAACAGCTCCATTTTCTAAAAGTTTAAAAACGACTCACCCTAATTGCAATGGAATGTATGAGTTCAAACATCATCTAACAAACTTCCAACAGATTTACAATATTTTTATAAGGGTGGAAGTGAAATAATCCTACGTAACAATGAAATAGAAAATCTTTAATATGTTTAGTGATTAATTAGAAAATGAGTTTGGGTGTTTTAAATAAGTTGCAACGTTGGAGTGCCAAGGATTGCCGAACATCCTTACGAGAAAAAACTCTGTGACGTAGCATTTAAACAAAACGTGTAACGTTGGTATTAATAATCTCTACTCGATGTTGGATGTACATGAAACACCTCCTAACATTTTTGTGTCTATGACCTCCCACTCGGTATTAAAGACATTTGGGGGGGGGGGATTATAAAAATATACACATCTCTGCACTTGGCACATGTCTGTACGGAAACCTTTCTTCATACAGGAAGTTTTTCAGTTCGTTTCCCCTTACATGAAAATTACTGAGTTCGAAAATATTACAATTAATTATGAGGATAACTGTGAAAATGCATAATGAAATCCGTTCATATTTAGTCAAGATTGTTGCTAGTGAGCGCTGTGTTTATCATAATGGCAGTATTTTTAAGCACAGAATAACTAGATATAATTTAGTTTGCTGGAAAGCGAGTTGCATTCCGGTAGATACGAACAACGTGACATGTTTTGTTTACATGCTATGTCAAAGAGAGTACATTATCTTCGTCTGGAAGTTCGACAATCCTACTGACACAATAAGACCTGTCTGCCAACAAGGGAAACATTCATGGGAGAAAGTCGAGAACAACTGAGCGTAGTTGCCAAGTCTAATCAAGTTAGGCGTAGTTGCCATTGTTTTTCTTTAATTTACAGGAAAATCGACCACTCCATTGAGATACGCTAAAGTAAAAAAAATGCTCTTTATTTTATTCTCTATTAAATAAACAGAATTCAAAATCCTATGGGGCGTAATTATTTTGTAAGATGGTTTTAAACATTTATTTTGGGAAAACTATAAACTTTCGATAGATGTGGTCTTAGACTTTTTCGTTACACTCAACATGATCAATTCGTTCTGAAAATCTGCAATGTTATTTCACTTCCATTAAGTTTACTAATTTCATTCAGATAAATTGAGAAAATAATTTGAGCATGTTTCTAGAGAACTGTTTATAAATAGTTAAAATAATGAATATATGAAGAGAACGCTGATGGATATTAGGAAACCTATAAAGTTTCTAATAAATATAAAATGGTAACAGTAGCATTATCCATATAATTGCAATATTTAGATTCAGAAATGCTTATAATAATTAATTCAATACTTACACTACCGCTATTTACATGGTTTGATACTATTTATGACATAGAATAGGGCTTTCTATTTCTATCTGTAAATAATGAGTGTTTGATCAATTTTCCAAAACTGATATCTATTATGCGTTATATTTGCTTTATGTAAAATCAAATATTTTATGCCAAGTAAATTGCGGTGTTTTTCTACTAAGCTTGTGCAAACGACTTCTGACAGTCAGTGTAAATCTATAGTGCTTGAGTTTTTTGTTCTGTATGAAATAGGAGAGTGAATAATGGGTCAGTATAGATTTTCTACTCCAAATATATATATGAATTATATGTGTTAACTCAGCTCATCTAGTTCAAAGACGATTTGAATAAATATTCCCGGTGTAAATGTTCCAAGCCGTACAACAATAATGCATAACTTTTGTAATACACTTCAAGCCATGAGTAGTATTCAATTTAAGAAACCTAACAGACAGCGCAGAGTTCTCTCAGAAGAAATTAAATGGTGATTGTTTGGATAATTTCCCCCCAAAATCATTTAAGACGCCTTTTGCAACAAACAGGCATTTCTTATGATTCTGTGCAAAGTGGTACAAAATTGTTAAACTTTTAAGTATATAAAATAACTGTGGTTGAACCAGATGATTCTGTACGTAGGCACATAGTTTGTAAGTGCTGTATGAATAATGTATACAACGGAAAAATAGACCCATTTTTAACATTTTTTCCCGAACGAGGCCTGTTTCCACCTTCATTGTTGGTGCACAAAATAATCTTATTGGAGCGCTAAGAAATCTGAGATCGTTCATGAAGTACCCTTCCGTGACGAAAAAAATTCGTGCATGATGCGCCATGAGCGGATAAAGAATTATAGAGCCACTTTTTTTCGAGGCAACAATTGGTGCCCTCACAGTGAAAACACTTTTGCCCCCATTTTTAGAGAACTCACTGACAACGAGCATAATTTTGCCTTTTTTCAACAAGATTCTGCTATAGTTCATACAGACAAATTGAAAGAGAGATTCAGAATTAAAAATTTATTTGTAATAATTTATGGTTCCCCTGGTACACCTACCTAACCCCGTGTGACTTTTATCTCTGGGTAAATTAAAAATGGCCATATAAAAGACAAACCCACATACAGTAGAAGAATTGAAATGAAATATCCGCCAGGAAATAGCAACCATTAGTCAACGTTAACTACATTGAGTAATAGATTTTTAAAGAGTTGGAAAAAATGTATGAACAATGACGGTGACCAGATTGAGCACCTCTGTCGTAAATTTGATAAGTAAAACTTTTAAAAAGTTTAAAAAAAAGTTGTATAGTTTGCATCAGTGCCACTCTACGACACCCGCGGATGACAACGAGTGACGCTTTCCGCTAAATGCAATACACCGCAAGTTGGTTCATAGTTCATTGGGTCTCTCTATATTTGGAAAGGATAATAATAATAATAATAATAATAATAATAATAATAATAATAATAAACATATAAAGGGATGACTAAGTAGAAACAAACCATTATATTAAATAATTGTGTTCCCACAGGAAAACATTTACTATTTCCATAAGTTTTTTCCACTGGGAGTAGCACGTCGTGTGTTGAAACATCATTCGTTAATTCACACATTATGATGGCAATTATAACATTGTCGCTCTCCGTTGTATTCCTTAGGGATAATTTGCGTACCCACAGGATCACCTATAGTTGGTCATGTGTAATACTAATAACTTCCTGTGTGAGTCTAGATTATGAATTTAAAGTGCTCATCTCATTTCCACTAGTAGTTTTTAAGTCAATGAAAGAAATATTTTCGTTGTCCCAAAAGTACATGTATCAGACTCTGGTCCCCAGGTAAGCTGGGAAAAGGAATGAAAGGCATGTTTCCCCTTTAAATTTGAATATATCTGTCACTTGTAGTAGTCTGCAGGTTCATTTTTTGCAAGGATCATGTTTCAGTAGTAGGGTAGGGAATCATAACCTCTCGTGTTGGCAAAACCGAAGTCTATGCGGGGTTCTAGCAGGTTCAGTTAGGTAGGCAACCAATAAAACCGTCGTGTATTCAGGTTTGCTTATAATGACGGGGTAGTAATGCCCTCATATAAAACTAGTAAGCAAATCAGGAAAAGATTGGCAGTCTGATAGTCCTAATGAAAAGCCAAAGAGAACATTCGGCTGTATAGTCTGCTGAGATTACACTGAAAAGAACGCGGATATCCTACTCCCGTAATTGCTGTCCCAAATCAATAGCTTATAATAGAGGAGGCGCAACTCTATTTTGGCCAACTTACCTTTTAAATCTGCACACAACGATCTCTTAGTTTTACCTGATAATTATGGCTTGTATTTATACGACCCATAAAATATAAAAATATACATACATTTATATCTTAAAAATTAAGCAAACAGAATTTAAAAGCTAAGAATATAACCTAAAAATTGAAATATTATATAAAATAAGGTTTTATTAAAATTCTTTTTCCATTCCTCCATTGGAAGAATTTTGATAAGTCACACAGATATATGCATAATTTAGGTGAGTATGTATAACCTAGTGCTGTGTGTTTATCTTTAATGATAGTAATATGTGTCAAATACATAGTCAGTCTTCGTATGCTTTCACAAACAACAATTGTCTGCTTTCGTAACAACTCGTTCAACTTTTGTGTTTGGTGGTATTATAGCATTGTTGTCTTTACGCCAAAATATTCATTTCACATAATTAAGGAAATAAATTTTCAGTCGCTGATAAAAGAATTATCTCCGAAATCTTTGACTAAACCTAAATTTTAGGCACTGTAAACTGCTACTGAATTCACACTACAAATTACTAAAGCATACTGAAGGAAGGGAGAGAGAATTTGTTTGAAATTTTTATTTTTTTACATTTCTTTCCATTTCTCAGAAAAAAATATAGTTTTCTATTGGAAGAGAATTCATGGGAGAGAGGGTTGTTTTACATATGTGAATTACAAACCATACAGAAATCAGAATGGAAAGACCAAAGTAAAGAGGGATAATTGGAAGAGAGCACTGAAATATTTGGTTTTAATCCTTCTCAACCAGTTTTATTTGGAAACTGCGGAGAGAGAAGACTGGGTACTTAGCAGTTTCTTTCTTGTTTACGCACTTATATCTCGCAGTGGCTCAGGCATGTACTCTATAGGTAAAGAACCTTTTATTTGGCTTCATATTCTTGTTATAGCGTTATTCCAGCCTTAACTTAAATCGGAAAAAAGAACAAATATTAATTTACGCTTTTGGCATAAGCATTGTGGTGATAAAAGTTTAAAAGTTGGTGGAAAACAACCAAAATATAATCGAAATATGTTTTATGCCAAATTTAGGTTAAAATAGAATCTAGAGCTGAAATTCACTCAAATATATTTTATATAACCAATAAAATTTCTTTCTATTTAGAAAAATTAGAAACATGTTCAATTTAACTTAGACTCGCAAAAAGAAATAAGAAAAATAGATGATTAAAATCCTAACCTTACTTATAATAATATGCAAGCTTTCCCTGCACTGGTATTAACTTTAACCTACTCACTCTTCTAATGGCAGATCCTGTTACCACATTTAACTGTTTGCTTCCTATTCTCCTTGAGTTTAAGCAGTTGATCTCACCATATTTAATTAAATCTTACTCTCTCTGCTATACCCTGCTTGCCAAAAGTTGATATGCACTGTCAACATACGTTATGTCTTTTCCGCGATTATGCTGAGTTGGGGCGGCTAGCAAGAGAGACAGATAAAGAGCAATGACTGGACATATACAGATATGCAAGAAGTAAAGCGTGTACATTAAAACAAACAAAGGTCTTAATGCCATATTATCAGATAGCAATTTCATACATAATTACGTCGGTCCTGGTGGTGTAGTGGCTACTATACTTGCCTCCTAAACCCAAGATCGCGGGTTCGAACCCGGCCAGGAAAGATGGATTTTTTCGGGCGTAAAAATCCTAATTATGGATGGCTTCCTTCGGAAGGGAAGTAAAGCCGTGGGTCCCGTGTCGTACATTTACGGCACGAAAGAGAACCTGAAGCCTGAAAGAGAGGCCTCTGAGCAAAATTAGTTGGCCATTTCACGCCCCGAGTTGAATGGAACGCTGATGACCTGAGCTGTTAAAGAGCGTCCATTAATAAATCAATCAAAAAAATACATAATTACAATCATTATAGCTTAAAAACGCCCAAATAGCTATCTCTTGTTGCACTTATTAATAGGTTGAACTGAGCGGATATTTTGGGAACTGTTTACAAAAGTACAAAATTTGTACGGGTTGGTTTTTTTTTTTTTTTTTTTTTTTTTTTTTTGGCATCGCATCTCTTTCGTTAAGCAGTTCAAAAGCAAAATGACAATATTATCATTGGATGTATATTATCATTCATTCAATATGAACCTCCTACTGGCTTCCTTGTTTATTTGGAATATTTTGGACTATTTTCTAACCTTTTTATATTTTCCTGTTCTATCTATATTTTCAAATTATATAGTAAGTTAAATTCAACTGTATTTCATTCCATTACTTTTTTCCAATATTCATAAGCACACTTAGTAGATCTAGTGCCGATAAACTATTCAACATTATTTTCTTTGTTTCTCGAGGTTCTCTCCTTGACTTTGGTGTAATTATGAAGAGTTATCCTTTTTTATTTCTATAACTAACTCACTTCAGATATTGTGTTATCTTTGGCATATTTTTCACCAGTAAGTATTTCTTTTCAAAGGAACGTTCATTTCAAGAATTTACTCCTGAAGACTACTGAATTTCACTGTAATTGTTTCCGCTTTGGAAAAAAACAACTAATTATCGGCAAGAATTTTTTTTAAGTATTCTTACAGTTATTTATATATAGAAACTTGATATATTTCTCTCAATTAATGAAAAATTAGAATTTATATCTCCAAACCCAATCCATAGGCTGGAACTAAAGTTCATCATATACCACAGACGTTGAACCATACATCATCGCATTATATCCTGTGTGTTTGTTAGATTTCTTTGTCATTGTCCTTTTACTGTATAGGAGCTGGCCACGCGTGATGCTACTAACCAAGATCGTCCTGTGTATAGTGCAATTTAGATCTAGAATTAGCCTTGGGCTTAGTCCCTGAAGAGATTTTTTGCATGTGCATGTAGCTATATGGCCTGTTACCTATTTTTACGCAGGAAAATTTGGTTCGAGTCTAGAAAATGGGCTTGCAATTTTTAAAGTACAAAATGCCTTCTCCCAAACAGGTTTCTGCAAGATTTTCGTTTGCCTTGACATTTATTCCGGCAGCTGTTTTATCAATCTTGTCACCTACCGACAGTTACGCCGATATAGTGAAATCAGTGTTGCTTTATCTTGCGGCGTGGGGTTTTTCCTGGCTAACCGACTAAGAGCTGCGTTCTTCTCATCATTGGACAAAGTATGCATCAGTATCAAATATATTTAAAGGCTGAGGAGGACCATTAGTTTAGTAAATATAATTATAATTGTTAGCGTTTATATCTTGATAAAAGAAGCCGGTGCCATTTACTTCAAAGAGGATGCTAGGATTACTCAGAGCGTTCAGATTGCAACATGATTGAATGTTTTTTCACGATTGCCTTTGTATTTTTGTATTTATTTGTATTTACTTTCTACAAAGTAAATACAATGTATAAAGGGGTTCGAGGATGAAAATGTGATATACAAAATATAAACTACCTCTCAAGCCTCTCAACTGCTAATTTTATCCAGATTAACACTGTACACGAATTTAAAACCCTTATGATTAAACATATTTTCAATTCAGTTAAAATATACTTAAACGTGATTAAATTGTATGTTAAACTAAAGCAGTGTGTAAGAATATTTTTCGTTTTGCAATGAGTGGCTAGATATGTGCACAATAACTTAGTTCCGCTGTATTTACTTCAAAAACTGCTGAAATTGGACACATTTCTATTATCATGAATTTCAGGCTTTATAAACGAAAATGTTATTTGTGAAGCTTTGTATATATCTACCTTTTTAACTCCGCTTTATGAAGTGTCCGGCACAGGCATGTCAAGTGTGTCTGTCAACAGTATTCTGGTTTCCTAATTTTGTTGCAGGATGAAATGTCAACGTTTGCTAAGCTGTCAAACACGTGTTTTTACGGAATTCCCAGAATTTAAATCAAAATTGATAATGGCATATTTGTTTCTACGTATATTTATTCTAATCTTGGCGGTTAATCACAAGAATGCATCTTTGAATGAAGGCTTCACGCATTGTCAAAAAATATTGCAAATCTTTTTTCCATGTTAATTTTTTAATATTTCGTATTTTTGTATTATATTCCTGAGATACAAAAAGTAATTACGCATCACTGGTCACAATAAACGAACTCAGGATTTGCGTTATCACTCCAATATCTTACCTGACACCCATTCAGCTAAATAGCTCTTTACTATGGTGGATAAATTTTATTCAATCGCTACTTGAAAAGTTTATTTCCTATCACTAAATTATTGCTCATCACAGATTGTTATTTTGGTGCACTAAGAAGAAAAAAAGAAAATGTTTTACTGCTGTTTTGAACATAAGTATAATCTTGAGTAAATTAATTTTATATAATAAAACCGAGTGGGGTGGATCAGATAGTAACGCTTGAGACTTGCATTCAAATCCCTTGGGATCGGCCGTCCTGATCTTGGGTTGCCTTGTGGTTTCCCCTGGTCGCTTAAGTGAATGCTGGTGTGGATCTTTCCTATCCAAAAAATTTCACTCTTCTTTCATATCGCTCTATTATCCTGGTTCTGTTAGAGGATCGAAAGTGTCATACTAAATGGGCTGGTGTTGTATGAGGTGTAACTGTTGCGTGTCTGGTATGGAAGTGGCCCTTCTGTGGTGCCCGAAAGGGGCTCCCCCGTCGTTGAGATATTCTCTCTGGAGACAATGTTATGGACCTCACCTACATCCATGTCTCGTCGCCCGCTGTCTCCGTAATCTCATCCCTTCCTCCCAGAGATGCCCTCATTGGTGACATGGACACGATCTGCCAGTCCTTGAGCAAAGTTAAAGTAGCGAAATGTCCACCTTCGTCCTACTATTTCATTCCAATATAGTAGAATGTTATTTATGCTGTTTGCATAATGAATATTTAACAGGTGTGTGTTTCCTCCCAATGCATGATCGTGCACGAATTACTCATTTACGTTTAGCACGCATTGAATCCATCAAGTTTGAAGCACTCTTCCGACATCTCATATGCCCTACATAAGTAAGAAGCCCCCGCAGCTCATGTTTATTTAATATCTTTTTGGCATCACTCCATCTAAATTGGAGAGAAGCCGGAACTCTCCAGAATTTCAGCACTATTCATCTCAAGAAATAATAGCTAATGATTTTTATATATTCATATTTAAAAAGACCGTACTAATATAACTAATATCCCATTTGCTTTATGGCAAAGAGTGAACCGTGTTTAAATATACTACAAAATAGGTCTGCAAAGTATCAATCTCTCATTAAGAATGATATTCAATTTATTCATTATTCGTGGCCTATTTCGCGACTAGCCGTGTAGTTACTTTGGATGCCTCATCATTGACGTGGCAAAAGAAGCACGTAATTTGTTTCCAACAATGAAGATTATGACATATGTGAAAATATAACATCATTCCAATTATCCTCAGTTAAGTAGAGTTACAGACCCATTATTTTGAGGTGACAGCTGAAGGAAGATTCGCAGTAGAGAGGTCATTTATTTTCTATTCAGGTAGAGAAGGAATGATTAGTTACACAAGTGATGCACAATTGTTGGCATAGGGCAATCTAATGGTTTCAGAGAGTTTAGGCTATTATCCGTGTGTTTTTACAACCTACATTACTATAAGCCAGTTGTACTATTTTAATATATTCTACTTATCACTTAATCTATGTGATTATGTGAGTGTAAATAAATATTGTTTTATTTGTGATGATAGCTTTGCTACTTGAAACATGGAAAGTAAAATTAAAGGAAAAGTACTGCACTCTTAAACCCGCAAAGTAGTAAACAACGTGTATAAATATATGAAAAAGTATGCAGAGAGTGATGTGGTACATATTAGAGTGAAAATGTGCAGCTGAAGCAACAGGCGTTTCTAAAAGGAACTAAGAAAAATTAAGGACACCAAAGACACTGACCGCGGTGCTTCAACTTCCTTCCTCAGGCCACATTAAAAGAAACCTAAAAAATTCAGCTTGGATAGTTCCAATGAAACAAAAGTGCGCCAAGCAGCCAATTAGTTTTATAACGTACATAAAAAAAGACCCCGCACTGTAAATGGTACAGGTAACATTAAAAAAACGCCATCATTTTTTAAGACAGTGTATTTATACTTGGGAAAATACTTCAGAGGTTGGGCTTTGGTTGGGAAAAAACGAAGAAGAACCGGAAAGTTTTAATGGAGAGCCATGATATGGCTTCACTATCCCAGGATGATTGAACAATTTATTAGTGAAGGTCGCACTTTAGTATATATGGATGAGACATATGTTTAGAAATCATATATTACTACGTATGCCTGGAGTGATGACAGCATTCACGGTTGCAAAGGACCAAGGCTTAGTTATTATTCATCTGGGAGGAGAGCAAGGATTTATCATTAATGTTTGTGTCCGTTTTAAGTCCTTATCAAAGATTGTTGACTACCATGATGATATGAATTGTTCCAATTACGGGAAGTGGGTAAAAGAAAGACTGGTCTCCAACCTTCCATCAAACTCCGTACGGATAATTGATAACATCTCATATCACAATGTGCTGGTTAATAAGGGGCCAACTGAAAGAGCTAGAAGAGACATGGTACCCTAGCTTAGCGAAGACATGCTCATAGAAAGTTCAGTGTCATCAATTTCTCCTGCCCTCAGATATTTACAATATGATAATTCTTTTGAAACCAAAACACCGCACTTACAAAATAGACAGCATTCTTTATGTATATAACCATATTGTTTTTCTCCTTATGCCTTACCATCCCGAGTTGAACCCAATAGAACTCATTAGAGCTACTGCAAAAAATTGGGTTTCATAAATAAATATCACAATAAAAATTGACAACATAATTAAATTAGTAGGAGGGACATTTTCCACTATTTCAGTGAAAGATTGGCAAATAAGATATAGACATGTGAAATGTGTTGAGGAGGAGTTTGGTGGATGCAGGGCAAGAAATGGTCATTCATTTAGGAAATGATAGGAATGACAGCAGTCCCTTTTCAAGTGAATGAACAAGGAACAGGTGGAAGAGCAGCAGTCGAATCTGAAAGTGCAGAAGCTATTGCTTGAAACCAGCCTCAAGGTGGATGCTCTCCCTCTAAGACATAATTACAACTTCTACTGTGCATAGAACTGCCACCTCAAGTTAATCTGGGTTTACTATTGCAGCCTTTGTTCTTAATAGTTTCCCCACTCCCAAGTCCCCGATTAAGGAGTGATGGTCTCATTCTAACAATCCGGCTTTTTGATACCCTAATTTCTTCTCGATTATGTTTCAACTGTACACAGGAAAGACGGTAACCATCTATCGTACTCTTTAAAGTTTTATCCTGATTATGTGGTGAAAAAATTTCCTGCCCTTGACTTTCTTATGTCATCATTGCCATTTTCATTAAACTTTTATCACGAGCCTTTTCACTATTGTTTATTAAAATCACTTTCAATGCAATTTATTTTGTACTGAGGCCAGCATATGAGTATATAATAAAAGCACTTATTGTTCGAAGTATTGATTTCATTTCCTTACATTTTAATTTGCATATGCTTAAGGACACATGTACACGGGAGTGATTATTACATTCATAAGCGAATGAGTCCTCTCGTCCGGCGGACTGGAAAATTATACAATTCCGACTTTTTATAGACTATCCCTTAAACACTGCGTCGTATCGACTCCGGTCAAATTAGCTGCTATGTGCTCCTTGGCGTATTCATATTCATGTTGCACTGTGCGTGCGCTGGACTCTAGAGGGGAAGGTGCGAGATTCAAATAGGGGCGCATGAAAGTATACCGTATTGTTTTCTTTTGTTTTCTGACACGAAAAGTACTAGCAATGCTTAACAACGCTTATTTATATTAATTATGTAAATACCCCAATTGGCAAATTTCAATGAAATTACTATAAGAATCTGCTTTATTGAACATAATAAGTAAATGCGATCAAGTTTAAATTAATTTAAAATAACAAATATAAGGCATTGAATGAAATATTTATAATATGTAGAAAGCAAAAGCGAAAACTTTACATTAATGTGAAATGACAAACATAAGGCTTTGAATAATATGTTACACTTTCTAGATATCCTTACAGACAAAACTAGAAGTAGTTCTGGAGCAATATGTACACAGTGGATATAGGTAAACTCCCTTATAGGAGGTCTAGTGAATGCGGCGGATCATTTGAGAGCATCTGCAATTCCCACCGTCCGTAAAACACAGGTTTGTCAGTTATGAATCCGCAGAATCAGAAGACACCCGGTATATAGCAGGAAACAATAATATTAACGAAAATAAGGGTTGAGCAGTCACAATGCTAGAGAAATTTATACAAAAATACTTCAACAAATAATTATTATTTACTCTAAATAGTCGAAATTGCTTTATACTGTGAACATTGGTGATTAGTTGCTATTACAAAAATGTATGCACTACTGTAAATATTCAGTGAGATTTATGATGGCATATACCTTCATCAGTAACCATTTGAAGGTAAAAATTAAACATTTATTAAACCTGTTGAAAATGTAAATACTTACATAGGTAATGTAGAATATAGTGTACAATATCAACCCTCTGTAAATACGTGAAATTTCATAGCATTTTAAAAACAATTTTTGGTACTTTTTAAGTTCAATTTAATAACGAAGGCCTGAAGAAACTATGAATGAATTTTTTATACAACGAGCGCGCAAATGAGCCCAGGGTCAACGCTTAAATTACCTAGTATTCATCTTTATAGGTAGGAAAAAAAAACGGAAACAAGTTATTCAGGCCACATACCTTAGCGGTATTTGAATCTGGATCTCCGAATTTGCAGGCAAGCACGCTAATCACAAGACTATGGATGTGGTCTTAAAACAATGATTAACATCTCATCTATATATGAATCAAATGACATGAATACGTGTTTATACATGCTCTCTAGAGGAAAATGTTATAGTCTCAATTGAAGTTTTTAAATATTACAGAAAATACCGTGAGTCCAAGAGGAGAAAGTTTTACGAAACACTCATCTCTTATAGAAATATCATACAATTTACCTTATTCTGAAGTGGGAAGCTTTTTTTTTTTTAACTAAACTGTTGCCTAAAACATTTATGTTCTATATACTAAATCCATATCAGGTAAACTATTGCAAAACTCCAAAGCTTGCCATTACTTGAAAATGTAAGAAACTCAAAGAAACGAATGCGTGTCAAGAGTTTTGCACCCTCGCTGTTACCTTATTCATATCATGTTGAATAAAGATAACTCCGTAAGAGGTGTTTCCCATTCCGTCGTTATGAAGAAAAAGTGTGTGAACGTATGGCATATAACAAGGGTAATAATAATAATAATAATAATAATAATAATAATAATAATAATAATAATAATAATAATGTATTAATTGAACTTGCAAAGTTAAGGCCACAAGGCCTTATCTTACATTCAATCAAATTAAATAACAAATACATAATGTAAATTAATGAAGATATAGATACATACCAGGGCATTGCTACATAGGTGTTGGGAGAGGTTAGAAACCTCCATTTGGGTCCTGTAATTTAACATTTAAACTGAGATGTGTATAAACCTTTTTCATGAGCCACATTCTAATTGTGTAGCACTATTAAATATGTTAAATAATGAAAAATAAAATTTCTTTTGTGTAATGGTGATACATTGAGATATTTAAAATGTTTCTATTGTTCTACTGAAGTACTAAACATTTCAATATATTGTTTAAAGCACAAAGGCAAGTAGTCCTGAATTCTCTAATTCCAATATTAATATACACATTTTATAAAGTTAATAAATTATCATTTTTATGGCCATGCATACCTTTAATCCATCTGGTTATTTCAAATGCAATACTGAAATCCACTCTGGGAAAATTGTTGCTACACTACTGACTACATACATAAAAGATATTATGATGCATATATAAATTGCTTAGAGAGAAGATAGAAGATAATACTGAGCAACATCCATCCGCTCAAACCACATTTTCTCACTGAAGTCCTCCCCGATGGCGAACCCCGTACCACGAAGATATCTGCTGTCTCGTAAAAGCTATTATTTAATTTTATGAGAGAGCAGCTTGCAGACTATAGGCCTGGCATTTCCCGTTCTGCCTACCCTGTATGCCCTTCTCATGTCCCCTTTTCGTAGTTTTATCCATTATTGTAACTCCAGTCTTGTATTTTATCGTCCTTTTCTTGCCAGTTCTCGCTGTGGGCCTCCGGCACACCATATATGATTAAATTGTTTCTTCTGTGTGGTCCGATTTGGCCTCCACCATTTCACCCAATGCTTCCAATACTCAGATGCAATGCTGTGACTTCTCAAAGGCTTCCACTACCGAAATAACTTCAAAATCAGTTGTGGATTTGTTCTCGGCTAATTTGAAAAACGTTCTTAACTTCCTTCTTCAGCTCCTCAAAAATTCTTTCCAGTGTAGCCATTGATAGATCATACCTGCTGCTACCTGCGGGACACTCCAAAGGGGGAAAAAAAACGTCAGCGCTCTTTCACGGTCAGAGTAGGATATAAAGGTAATCGTAGCAAATGCTGTCATTCTTAGTCAACATATTTGGTTGTTAAACAGACACGAATATTTATAACGCCCATAGGACAGTAATAATTATTTGTGTACTTGTAAACTTGTCACAATAAAAGTCCGTTACTACAACTAAATCGGCACCCTCCCATTAATGCCCAGAGAAGATTTTTAATTTGAAAATATACTGGATGGAAAACTCTCCAGGATGTGGCCAGGACAAGTAACTTTCTATAATGGGAGAGGAAGCTGCAAATCTAACTCATTTTATTCAATACAAATAATGTGCAACTCACTTGTTAAATGAAATTCTTCTTTGAATAATGAGCTTGTGTAGAGACGAAGCACAGCAATACAGTATTTAAACAAAAATCCCTTTACACACAATAATTATTTAGAAACTTGAATAATTGTTAACATGGCACAAACAGTTTATTCACTCTGCCATTTAGACAATGAATAAAACGTTTTAGTTTCGATCTTGAATTGCAATTAATTTTACAATACACGTTTCTCTGCTGAATTCTGCTCTAAGCCAGTATTAGTTACTATGAATTAATAGTAAAATAATAAAAGGGGAACAAGTTTCATACTACATTAGTGACCGGCTCTCAACGACAGGAGAGGAGTTCGAACCTAACATGTTAAATGCAAGACGAAAACTCCTGCTCATTTCGATACACCAAAAGTCAATTCGTCGTTCTTATCATGCGACAGGACCAAGTCAGTCAAGGCGGTTACGTCTCTGTCTCCGAGAAGATGCGATGGCTCTTTTAGCAAGGAGAAAACGACAGCAATTTGAGGATGGGGAGGAGAAATGATGGCACTGGATAGAAAGGGATTGCCTGCAAAATGAGTATATAAATTAAACTGAGATTCCTAGTTCTGCTTACTAAATAAATGTCTCAATAACTACATTTAAAGTAGTTAATGCTTAAGACTGCCTGACATCTAGTGACAATGAATTCCAAGACCGAGCAGTGGCTACTGAGAAAAAGGCTGAGTACAGAGATGCTTGGTGATATGAATGGGGTTATGTTGTGGTCGTGTGTCACGATTATGGGAAGTCAAAAGCGTAAGGCGAGAAACAAGATATATATATATATATATATATATATATATATATATATATATATATGTGTGTGTGTGTGTGTGTGTGTGTGTGTGCGTGCGCGCGCGCGCGCGCGTGTGTGTGTGTGTGTGTGTGTATAAAGATGTTGATCATTGACCTATACTTTAAACGAAGCCAAGAAATTAGTTGAGATAAGATTCAGAGACATAATCATGGCGGTGGATATTAAAATAAAGCGAACGCATGAACTATGAACATTGAAGTTTCTGTGAAAATTTAAAGTTGAAATAATCAAAATGAGGCATCGCCAGAGTCTGCTTTAGTTTTTTTTTTTTAAGTTTCACAGGAAGAAAATATATCTCAAGATTTAAGGCGCGCGCTTAAGAATACTTTTCTATAAGGCTTCCTGACTTGAGAATCCCGGTTCATATTGCAGTGAAAGTTGATAAAGATAACGATTTTTACTGTGGCACTGAAAAGAATGGTTTTGAGGGTCTCTTGTAGCGGAATCCTTGTGATGAAAGATAAAAGTCTTTGCTGGCCAAACAAAATATATTCATAAAAAACAAAAAAATAAATCTCAAATACGAACTCTAGAGGCAGAAAGTTTTATAGAAAACCAAAACATAATACAAAGCATGTCCCTTGAACATTTCATATGCCTGGAACTCTGTGGATTAGGCAAATAATTTTTAAGCATACATTTAATTTATTTTTAGGCTTACAACATATCGTCGTTCATTATTTGTAGATAGCAGGAAACATATTAATCTTCATGCCATTCTTCACAGCTATGCCTCATCGACTGTTCCCGTTCAAACATTTCAGCGGCTTTTCTCTCTCTCGGTTTCTTTTTCCAATTGTTCTGTAAATTCATGCTGTTACATAGTACTGTATCTATTCCTGTACTTTAAAATTTGTTCCTGTACAGAATATACACTTTATTTTGTAATTTCATTTTTCGCTCTTTGCAACTTCATTTGTAATTCTATCTGTTTTCCGTATTTGTATTTACGGTAAAATAAAATTTTGAAAACAGTTCAAATTTTAGTTTTTTGTTCCATGTAATTACTGGAATGTTTCTGCTTAATGTGATGTATGAATTATGGGAAAACTCTAATAAGTGTTTTAACTACGTAATGTGTTTTATGCGTCAAACTACTTTTTTAATTTTCCACACTATTGTATAAAATATAAATATCTCTGAAATCATTTGTTATATAAGGCTGAGGTTTGATGTATTTTATAGAATAATTAATCGTTGTTTCAAATGTCAATAACAGTAATGGCTACTTGAGTGTTTAATTTTTGAAACAGTTGGATAGCATTGTTTTAGTTTGAGTTTTACAAGCTATACATCCCAGTTTTCCTTCCTAAATACATCTAATATCATGCCTAGGACCACCACTGTATATAAAAAAATTAAAAACAAAGGAAATAAGTATTAGAAAACCTATCCAGTAAAACATGGTAGTAGCGATAATGAAAATAATAGGCCCATTAGACTAAATTAGTGAATAATAAAAAATTACTTGCACCCCTCCTAGTACTTCCAAGAAAAATAAACCTGGTAATCATATGGAAGATATTGAAGACAACAAAGGAAATATTAATACATAGATAGACTCGAACATTTTAATTACTATGTTGAGTGAAACTATATAATGTGTGGTGGCAATATTACTTTGTGTGAAGATGCAAGTGCAAGAAAGGGATTAGTATGTAAATTGACATTTTTTATAAAAACGAAGTCCGTTACAAAAAAAATAATAACTTAATATTTTTATAAAGTAAATTCTTTAAACTAGAGCTCAGAACTTATAATGGAATGAAAAATAAATAGTAACATGTTCATTGAGGTATCTGTAATACTTTCTGAGAAAAAGATACATAAAATGAATCACTTCGCATAAGTAATATAAGGCCGTTGATCTCATCTTAACACTCAATTCAGTATCTTATAAGTGTTGGTGCTTCCATCGTTTCGTATTCCTTCACTATTTTCTTGTCCACGTTTTTCTACTACAAGACTCTTCATCTGGAAGCAAATTGTTTAATCTGCATGCCTTTTACATGATTAAAATGTGTAATTTTCTAATTAAATAAAATAAAGATTTTATTCAGTTTCATATGTTTTGTGTTAATTTTTATAATGTATTATTATATCGTTCTTACTTTTTTCTTTAAAGATGGCTTAAACGTTTTTAATACAAATTAACTTGTTAACAGCTCCTCATATTTCTTTGGAAGATGGATGCAGAAAAGTTATATTTTCGAAAGATTTCAGAAGTGAGTTAATGTGATGTATAATAAGGTTTTCATGTAGAAGCAGAGCAAAAAGGGTAATCATAAAACGTAACCAATTTTGCTCAGTTTATGATAGCACTGCTAACATTTGTTGTGTTGAGCACTCTTTTATTTGTATACTTTTTTTAAAACTGTGTCGTTGAACGGTAGTAATAAAATTGTTTTCAGGCAGTTTAATGTTCATTATTAGCCCTCAAAGAATATTATAGTAATACCGCACAGTGTGGTTCACTACAGTAAGCAGTTAAGTTTGAAGCAGGAAATGTCTCAAAAATTCCTATTTAATTATAATTGCTTCTGATGATTACAATAATAATAATAATAATAATAATAATAATAATAATATAAATAATAATAATAATTGTATCTTGATCCAGGTAATCAAGGGTATTCATATTATAATTTAAAGGAGGACCCCAATATTATATGTATTTGTGTATGTCTTTTTAATGGTAAGTAGTACCCAAGTTATCTCTCTGTAATATCATATGTTTGTTATGTTTTTATAAACGGAAAGGAAATACTATCTTTGTCGGAGAATATCAGCTTTGCCTGACAAAAAGATCTTTCGGTTAAACCCTCACGGACACACCTGTTCGGCGCCAGAGGTCATAACACTGTAAAAGGCTAGGAATGTATCTAACTGTACTTGCACTCAAAAGAAAATACCGCTTACTGAAACACGCGTTTTCACAAACCAAGATTTAGCTACTTTAAAGGGAGACCGCAAATAGGGCTAGAAACGTGATATATCTCGAGAATCTAGTGAAAGGGTAGATGTACTTATTCCTTAGCGTGGGAATAAGAAATATTTCCTGGTAAAAACCCAGAGCCTTTAACCAATCCACACATTTAAATATCCGACGTATAGAAGCAAACTTGTACTATGCGCTAGTATGATCCAATAATATCCTAGAAGGAATCAAATTCAATTTATTTAAAGGAATTAAATGTTCACGAGGAGGAGCGAGTTCGCATAAGAGGTTTAATATTAACTATGAGAAGATAAGTTCGGTAGCAGTCGCGACAGGAAGCAGTCCTAAGAGTAGTAACAGCATTAACTATAGCAGCAACAGTGACAATCAGTCTGTATCTGCAATATTCAGTGCCATAGCAGAGTAGTTGAAACTGTCGCGAAGAGTTAAAGTAAATCGTTCGTTCAGTGAGAGTCCGTCAGGCAGTGCAAGCGTAATGGTAATAACAGTCACAATCGTAGTAAAGTGAATGAATACGCGAGTGAATACCGCGAACCATAATCCGACGAAGCACAGCATGTTCCAGAACCTTCCAAGTTTTAAAATAAATTAAATGTCCAACCAGTGCCGAACTTCATTATTACAGTGAACAATCTCCCCCCTCCCCAATGACATTACGTCATTAAAAACAGTCCAAAATTACCCTGAGAACCCTTACCTCTACGTTGGAACCAGAGCATTAGGAAGCATTGAACTCATGACTCCGAGAGCTGAGGCAAAACAAGAAGAGCATCAAATCGTCCAATTAAATAAATAATAAATCACCAACATCCTAAAATAACCATCAACCACCAACACAATACTTCCCGTTTCAAAATTGTCGACCGACGTATGGGGCGACAATAATACCGTTCCAAGTTGTTAATAATGTCATTTGACAAAGAAATTCCAGCAGGGAATAGAAAATCTGATCCAGAAACATAGAAAATGAATTCTCTTGAGTAAACTAGAATTAGAGGTACAATTTTGTTATAATGAAAGGATAAATCGTTCCAAAAGAGCAACTGATAAGAAGAATGAACCAGATTGCGTTGCTTTGAACTTTCAAATATTTCCATACAAGTAAATTTCCTTTTAAAATTAAAGACCATTGTTGTGTCAAAGTTCAATGATGGACTTCATGAGCACGTTTCCTCTTTGTTAACACAAGCAAGAAGTGGTATCGATGTTTCAACAGCCAAGGATTACAATGGCAAAATACCAACACAGAAGAATAAAATTGGCAACATTAAGAATGCTTATCTACCCTTAATAGATGACCTCTGGGAAGAAATCTGCTCAGTTTGTGAGGAACAGGAAACCCAAGATACTTATGTGCATTGAAAATGAGCAACATTTTGTGTTAAATGTTCCGTTTTCACAAGGCACCTATTTAATAATGTATCGCTTCCATTGATAAAGTTGTAGGCCCACATTACACAATGTCCCGTATATTCTAGAGACATTTTTTGTTTCTTAATTAAACGCTTGTAACTATATTATTGTAAATTTAATACAACAGTTGAAATGTAATATAAAAATGTCCATAATTTCAATTTTACTTCTATTACGAGATGTTCCCGCCATTACTGCGTTACGTGGGTAATGGAATAAAAATACAGGTATTGTATATCAACCCAATGTACCTTCACTACATGCACTTCTCAAATCTCTACATTAACGTTTCAATCGCCCTAAAATAAATAGGCGACCTCAAGGCCATATTTCAGTTTTTAAACAGGTTACAACCCCTGGGATAAGGTGTAGTCTGTACGCGCATGATCTAGCTCCATGTGTTCACCGTGGCCTTGGCAACAGCTTCCGTGTGGATCGGTGTGATAATAGATAATTGACTCAATAACTCAGCACAATACTTAACAGTCACCGTTTGAAGTCTATTGTCAGTTTTGACCTGCACTACCCAAAAATTGTTACCATGAACTTCTTTCTATAAGTTGCTTCGCCCATCTTCTGCCCCTCCATTGATTCTTTTGAAAAAGAGGGTCAGAGTATAGGATCATAGTGTTGTCCCCTATGACGATGGATTACAATACTGCTCTCTCGTTACTACGACAAAGGTCCAGGATCTTCTGATAACATTCCACGCGCACTTGAATTGCAAAGAATTGCTGAAAGAATTAGGGGTATGGAGCAGTAATTGGGTGCTCGGGGGATGTAGTTGTTGATCGCTGAGCTGATGGTGGTTTCGAAGTCTGCCCGGGCTGCTCACTGATGGCGTCGTTTGCTCCAATTCTGTTGAATTTTATCTCAGGGTCCACTGGAGTGTTTCGGGATCAGTATAGATCCACGGGAACGAGAAATATGTTGCCCAAAAATACACAAGGTTGACTTGTTTAAAATATTTTATTCACATGTAAAGTACTTCCTGACTGTTCGCCGCTGACTTCGCTACTCCCTTAGACTGGCTTCCTGAGTGAATATCTGGATGTCTGAATGTCCCTCTGAATCTATGAAAGTGTGAATTTCGGACTTCTGCGAGTGTGAATGTGCGACTCTGAATGTGTCTCTACCGAATGCGTGAATTCCTCTCTGACTTCGTTAAATACTGTCCCGTTACGGCCACATGTTTCTCTTATTGTCAACTCCTAAGTATTTCCTGGGTAGAAGGTTCGTGACCTAACAAAAGATAGTTTACCCTTTCTTCAGCCTTGTCTAAGGAGCGGTCTGCGGACGAGTGTCAGGTATACAAAACCGTCTCTTTCTCACATATTTTACACCAAATGTATACAAAATTCTTTTGTATGTTACAAGTACAAATTATTTCTATTCCTGTTATACCTATCTCAAAATGATTTTCTTATATATATACATAACAATTATCCTTATAAAATATAATGCCTTTATAAATATAACTCTGCAGCCTCAGGTTATAAAATTAATATAGGCAGCCTTATTTCCGGCTTCAGGTATCCATTTTGCACTGGTTTTATGTGTGTTTGTATGTGTGTGAGTGAGTGTGTGTGTGTGTGTGTGTGTGTGTGTGTGAAAATGTTTATGAAGGATGCGAAGCACAGTTGATTTAGAAAGTCTCGACCTTGAAGGTATTTATTTTATTTTATTTTCAGATGTCTGTCACTCAGAACTTCCTCCTCAACAAGGGAAGTGTTTTCTTGTATCAACATATTCATCGGCCTACTCGAAGTGAGTCATCTTCAAGACTCTGCCCAAAAGAAATAATATTGACCACTCCATGAAGAGGAAACTTCCTCACATAAACTACCAAGGCGTTTAATATCACTAGGTTAAAAGTTTGATAATTGTTCTGTATTCAATTTTGAACATAACGGTATATTTTCCAACACGTCTGACTTGAATGAGCTTCTCCAAATAAATGAATGGCATGCCTGAAAGAAAGTGCATGAAACGTGCGAATATCTGAACACTGCAACAATGAAACCATGGCCTTATATTTCAGACAGGAATCTTACGGACTGCACCTCGTATAACAAATCAATAAAATATTTATTGATTACTTTAATCATTCGAAGGTAAAAAAGTGTGCTAACATGTTGCAGCGCAATAATACAAATTGAAATAAAAATCAGTACATTATTTCTCCTGTAAAGTTTGGAAATTATAACGTGTGACGTTTCTGCATATGGTGTTTCATTTGGGAAAATTGCAGATTTTTCCATAAAAGTTTAAAAACGCTCCCAGATAATTATATATACATTAGAAGGTAGTGCAAGTGTTTGATGACAAGTATGACACTAACGGCCAGCGGTCCAGTTATTACAAATGAGTTGGCAGTGAGTAGGTGAATTAAAACTATGCAAAGAGGTTACTGTATGTTAATATATTTTGGTGAAAAACCGGAATACCCAAGATACGTTCTAATTATGGAGTTTGTTAATTATGTCACAATTCAAACAAAAACAAAATGTGTAAAACAGAACCGGATACTACGAGTCTGTTTCATAAAGAGGAAAGAAATTCTGGACAATTGTTTAATTTTAGCGCCTTTTTCTTTCAGTACTGGGAAATTATTTCAAGCGGATGACACAAATTTTCTTGATCCACTCTCTTATTTTTCTTTGTGCAAAGGAACGAATGTATTAAGCAGTTCAATGGCAGGTCTAGGAATCTTCAGATGAATTGAGAAATGTGGAACTTGGAGCCGATTTGGACCATGAAAGAATGTACTCTCCACCCCTTTTGCTCGTTTCTATAGAACTGGATTTACCCTGAGTTTCCGGTTGAAGGCTTCAGTGATCACAAGGAAAAGAAAGAAAAACACTTGGTGCACGCAACTTTTTTTTAAGAAATATGAACCTTGTAGTGGCATCCTTAAGCAATAATTCAATAAAGCGGTCCCTTGTTTCGCCTTGTTTTATTCTCTACGGCAATTCTGGAAAAGGCTTCTTTATTATCCACGAAAACACGCGCGCCTGGATTTTCTGGCCTATTTTAACACCTCATAAAGTTATATCATTTAAATAGATATTGCAGTAGCACCTCACCGGTACAACACGAAAACCTTTGATTCGTGAGTTTTTGTTTTATATCCCCTCAGACTCTCCTTTCGCTAAGCACCAAGTTTCTGACAGTTATGATGACTCTACTAGACGCAGTTTTACATCAAACCTTCTGTCTCACTTAATCTTTCTGCCTTTTCTATTCATTGTTCCGTTTATTTAACTATCTTCATCGTTTTAGCATCTAAGTGGTAAAATAGTTCGCATGTCAAAATAAGCTCAAAGGAAGCGTAAATCCGCTGACTTCCTACCTTCTCAACTTTGCTTCTACATCCGTTTTTACTCGCCAAGCTTCAGAAGAGACATGAGTAGGATAACTACGTTATTAAAGGCGCTTGGAAGTCGTCTTAACAACTGGCAAAACACAAACAAAAGAACAAAAGCCACGCAAAACTTTACGTAACTCTAGCGGCGAATATCAAAAGCAAAAATATGCGCAAGTATTAAAGAAAACCCTTGGCTGGGAAAGTAATGCTTTATTGCCGCAATATAAAATCTTCCCGCTACTTAGAATACTTTGCTTATGATGAAAGTCAAAATAAAACCACGTAGGTTATGCTTATGATGCGAAGATTCAAGGCGTAATTTTGGCAAGATGTCTTCTTGCTCTTGGAAACCCAATGGTCTTAGAGGTTGCCTTTGTTTTGGTACGTTCGTTTTCATGTCGCTAAAAGTTTTACTTTCATTCATTGAAGTCTTCACTGCTGGCAAGTTAGAAAGTTGCTTTGAATTTGCCAGTTCTTGTGGTTTATGTTTGGGCTATTCTCTTTTGTCCATCATGGCATCAGTCATTTATAAAATAGCGAAATATTTACACAAACAAAAGGAATCAGTAGAAATACAGTAACTTTGCTACACGACTTTATCTACGTATATAATTGTATTTAATGACTATCCGAAATTACGCAAGCTGTACTTCTATATTTACGTTAAATGAAATAGATAATTTCAACAACTAATGTAGCAATTAAAAACTACGTTTAATCTTGTTCAGCAGTGACAAGCATTAGTTAACCCATTAAAACCGAACTCAATTTTTAATAAAAAAAAAGTATTATTAAATTCATTGCTTGAAACTATCGCCATGGGTTGCCAACGCCGAGTCAAAATATAAATTTGGAACCCGCATCAATTAATTTCTAGTGACGAACATAATATTATAGATACCATCGATTGATTACATAGTGTGCTTTGCGAGCATAGTATAATTAGGATTGACTCGTCATTGGTCACCCCTAGTCTACAGCATAACAAGAATTTTGTTTTCCCATTATGTACCTGGTCTATAAATAAACCGTTGAGCACTTAAAATATCAGAGTATAGTGCAACCGTGATGCATATGCATTCTTCAGTATTTAATGTGTTTATATTTAGTGTTTATTATCTGAAGTAAATATATTGTATTTTAATTTTATTACACAATTATTGAAACATATTTTGCTTTTGAAGTTTTACCGATGCCACAAGGCTCAAAGGATTTTGGCAGAGTATTACATTACTGCGGAAAGTTAGGGGTCTGTTGCAACCTTCCACCCGACATTGTCTCTGTGAGGAGATTTTTTCCATGGAGTGATATCAAATCAAACTTCACTACATGAAGTGATAAAATTTATCACCCTAGCTTCTTTCGATTTTAAAAAAACATCAAGTACTGGACAATGAAACATCGAAATTCTCCGACACGCTTAGCCGAGGTCATTAAGGCTTGGACCAGAAATCAGGAGGTCTGTGGTTCCATTACCAACAGGGTTGTCCTCCCTCATTGAGTTTTTTTTTTTTTTTTTCAATTTTTCTTTAGTCCTCATAACTGCAAAATTCAGAGAAAGTACTCTAAACTTAGACCTGGACAATTCCTTCCTTACAAAAGGTTCTTTCCCAATTTATCATTTCATCTATTGCAAAATCAGTGTCCACCACCGAGATGCCTCAGTAGAAAAAACGGGCTTTAAACGCTATTTTAAAAAAAATGTTAAATTTTCACGAAATCCTGGAAATCTCGTCCATGTATTCTCTGTAGAAAATGAAGCTATTTACTACAACCATGTTCAGTATTCCTGTAAAAAGCTGTACCAATTTTTCCACAGATTAAAGGGGATATTTTCCTGCTAACCAACCATAATGGTTCACTCAAACTTAATAACTAGAGGTTGCTTTGTGGTTGCAGTTCTTATTTGGTTGATTTTTCAGGCCTAGAAGAAGTCATTTGTGGTATGTAGGCATTTTAGATGCAGAGAAATGACTTTTCACTGGTTCAGGGAGCTGTTATCCCAGTTGCATCGCCAGGTTCTTTATTCTCATCTGTCAAATTATCTGTATCAACTGTCTTACAAGGAACATCAATATCATTATCAAAGTTATCGTTTTCAACATCCGGTACTTCTAGTGTAATCTCTTAGAATATATTATCATAACTATATGCAATCTCTCTGAATGCAATCTAAAAATAGTATTATTTATATAATATTCAATAATGGAATTCACGCTTTATATATTTAATTTCCCGTTACTATAGAATTGCAAGAAAACTACATAGAACATTTTCAAAATCAATACTATAACCATAATAGATATTTCGGTAAGTCTTGTACTTACATATGCACTTTTCAAAATATGCTCCGATGATTTGGATTCTAGTTCTTCAGCTCACTTTTATTGCTACCAAGAAATTCTATAGAAAAAAATTTTTAAGGAAAATTTGAAGCATTATAAAAGCATTGTTGTGACACGCGATTATCATAAACACCCAGCAATCTATAAAAAAAATCGCTGCACTTTTGGCGCATATTATTATTAAAATTAAGTACATACGTATATAATAATAATAATAATAATAATAATAATAATAATAATAATAATAATAATAATAACCGTCACCTTCAAGCACAATAAATCAGAAACCCTTAAGAAGTCAATGTTATAACAAAAAAAAAAACAATAAAACACTTGATCAGGTGCTCTATTCACTTGTACCTTATTAATATGAATAAAAGTTACAATTTCAATGTTTTTAAATATGATGTTTTACACATTAGTGAACTTTGTTGATGAGATACACACTGTAAATTGATTTTAAAATGAATGTGACTTGAACAAAAACTTATCTGCAACGGTCTATAAATTGGCCGCTCAGTGCTAATGGGTTAAGATTTTTAATATGGGTTGTTTATAACGTCAGTTCATTATCATAAATGGCGTTGTGTAAAATTAGGAACGAAAAAAAGGTACGGAAACCAAAATGAAAATTCTCAAAGTGCTGCAGCTGAACACATCTATGAGCCTAGATCGTGATGTCTGACAAAATCATGTGGCATAGTGATGGAGAAACTTTAATGTACTCATTCCATCCCACCGAGTTCTCAGTGTGTAGTGCTATCGCTTTCGTCTTAACAATAATACGCTGCCACAGATTCTTTGCAATTATCCAGCGTTTTCACTTCAAAGATGAACCAGAAACTATTAACATTTCCTGTTTCTCATGCTATTAAGAATACTTGAGTGCATTAATCAATAAAAATAAATGAGTACATGTGTGCTCTCGCTTCCACGCCCGATCTCTCTTAGCACTAAACATGCACTGAAAGAGATTGCAGAGAAGTTATGTTTTTCTGAGCGAACGGTGATAAACCTCATTCCTCGTGCGAATCTACCCACGTAGAATAAATAAGCAACTGGATAAATGCAGGAAAAAAACGCTTTCAAGGTTTGTTCCGCAGTTCTCTAAACTGCATTAGTGCAAAGAAAGCAGAAATGGCGAGAGACATGAAAAGAACATAATCCAAGGGTTGAGGTTAATGACTGTAAAATAATGAGGAATAAAAACACAATTTAATTTCACTTACAAGCACAAATGTTAAAGATATTAATTGATTTTACTTTTTTCTGTTACATATATCTTATCGATTATCTGGATATCTAAAATGACTACGCTGATGACCTGAGCTGTTAAAGAGCGTCCTTAAATAAATCAATCTAAAATGACTCTCTTGATAAAGAGACGGTAAGGCTAAACTCTTTTTGTTTGTAAGCAAATACCTCAGAGCAAAAACATCTTCTAATATGCCACGTTTCCAGATTGTTTAACCCTAAATGAACCTCCATATGGAGTTAATAGTGACTAACCTGCCGTCACATTCTTGTGTGGAAGTAAGAAAGTGTAAGTTTTGTAGCAATAGCAGACACTGCTAACTGGAAAGTTATTCCTGAGCATTTTGGTGACAAAAACAAAGATAGAGTGGAAATGAAACGTAGAAAGAATGCAGTATAATTATCCTTACAACTCAAGGAAACAAACGTAGACTAGGTGAAGAGGTTGGTGGTAAAAGTGCAACGATAAGTTACACTATATTTGCATTTTAAGTTAAAATGAAATGAGTTGACATCTTCAATATAAATGTGGGCAAAATGCCAATACCAGCATTACATTAAGCTTAAACATTATGGTTAATATTAAAATAAAATGTTGATTGTTACAAGTTCAGAAAATTCATGCAGTGCAGGAATTTAGGTAAAGAAGATAATAAACTCCAGTCTGACGAATTTCACAGGATGAATTGGAACCAGCAGACTTATCGCTTGGCTACTGAATGTGTAAAGCTGATTTCAGAGGACAGCATGAAAATCATCCAAACAAGCTTAAAATTGGTGTGAAAGATGCTATAATGAAACTCAAAAATCAGCTATCGAAGCAATAACGTCATCATTTCAGGCACAAAAGTGAACAATTTTGCTTTTGGCCAGAGTTAAATATTCGCAAACTGTGGCATTTGTTTGAAAAAAAATCCAGAAATTGAATCTAGTGGAGGCATTTTTAAAGTGATTTAAAATTCGTCTCTTGGATTCCACGCTTCATGAAGCTAGACAAGAGTGTGGTTTATTACTTGACCTTTTTAATATATATGGACAAGATAAAATAATGGAAATGTGAAGTAAAATTAGAATTAAAACAGATAACAGTAATAATTTCAAATAATGTAATTTTGCATGAATTAGTAATATTACAGGATAACGAAAACTCGATGCAAAAGGCATAGCACAAATTAAGCCAAATATGCAAATATATCAACCTTAATATTTTCGTTACAAAAACAAAAATAATGGCACTAAAACGAAAATATCATTGGCGTTCAAAAATAATAATCTATGATGAAATAGCGGAACCGGTGTCTCATTTCAGATATCTGTGCTGCAACATTAGGAACGACTCTGATGAACATATGGAACAAACAATCTAAAAGGTTCAAGTCATTTGGGAATAAGCAATCGCGCATTTGGGAAAAGGGCATACAAAGAAAAAAACTTAAGTTTTACAAAACCATGGTTATTCCTATTCTTGTATATGAACATGAGTGCAGGTACCAACAGAGAGAGATAATAAATTACAAGCAGTCGAAATTAGATTCTTACGTAATATAAAAGGACGTATAAAAATTGACGAGATAAAAATAGCATCCGAGAAGAATTCAATATAAAACACAAGAATATAGACAAAGCGGGGATATGCATTTGAATGGCAACGAGAAATCACCGAAAATATTCTAAGTTATAAGTTAAAAGTAAAAAGGGATATAGGGACACCCGCGTAAACGATGCATATAAATACTACTGTGAAGACGGAAGAGGCAAAATTGCCCGAAAGTGAAGAAAAAGAAGGTTGCATCTCTCAGATTCTCGTGACAACTATGACAAACACTGAATATTCAGTTACATGCCTGTGGCACTGAGGAAAAAAATATTCAGGAGAACACGCTGCACAAGCAAACTGTAAACAGTTACAGGAAGATGCACACAAAGCCAGGAGAAATAAAGATTATATTACATGGGGAGTGTTCTGTACTGCCCCCTCTCGCAGTATGAGAGACAGTTTTCAACAATATTCTAAATAACAACGCTTTCATGTTTGTTTGGCCAGAAACTGTAGCTAAACGAGCATCTAGAGAGGTAATTGGATGACTTTAAAATATCTAAATCCTTACAGAGTGGTGCAGAGAAAACTGATAGTGAAGTCTGACAGCTTTTTGTGCTGAGATTCCTGAGGCTACTTTCGTGTTATTTTTTTTCAATCAAACGTGGTTAATTTTTTTTATTACATAAAATTCTTTGTTGCTTTTTTCTGTGTAATATACTGCAAGATTTTTCAAAATGGTCAAAAGGTTGTAGCTCACAATTTGAGCATTATATTCTGAGATCTAATGCCAACTCACTCTCCGGTCAGGCATTGGATTTCCGCACAAGGGCTGCAGAGGACAGTACCGTAGTCCATTTGAAATGCACTCCCCGAGAATCTGCGAAGCACAACATTGCATGATGAAGTTGAGCATTATATTCGGATGATGAAGCAACGGCGGAATGAGTGACAGGGGAACCCGAAGAAATCCTGCCCAGGGGCAGCTCCGTCGATCACAAATTCCACTTGCAGCCTCTGGGATCGAACCCAAGCCGCCTCTGTAGGAGGGGATGGTTTAGCCACTTGGACCCGGCGGTGCCTTATTACGGCCTTTTTCAGAGTTTTGCTTAATATTTTTAGAATTAAGAGTGTTGTATTTTTTTATTTCTGTATATTGTTACAAATATACGGTGCCAAGAAGAAAATGTTGTAAATAATGTCAATAGAAATTTTTCCTTTCCTGAAAATGTTACTTTTTGCATGCAAACTAGTTTGCCCGCAGGTATTCACATGTTAAGCAAACGTCACTAGGCATCTTGATTCAAGAAGAAACATCACTGCCAACATCATTAAACAAGATAGGAAAAAAATTTATTCATTTTATTTCAGAATTTATCTTCCCAACGAAGTCTTGATCTTCTCCTATTTCGTCTTCCTTTCCGGTGATATTGTAATGCATACGGAAAATGCGTTTCCTCCATCTTTGTTAATTTTGTTCTGTTTTATTATTTGTTAAAATTAAGAGTATCTCTTATATTTTCATTTCTTATGTGTCTTCTAGGATACAACCAGCCACAGACCTGAAAAATTTCATTTCAGCAGTTTCTTTCTGTACTTCTTTTTTCATAACTGCCATTCATGGCCCAGTTTTCCAGTGCACGCCTTAAAAGTAATACCGCCATTGTTTAATAAAAGTTGTATCTTTCTTCGCTTTTTTTTTTTTTTTTTTTATTTAATGTACCTCAAATATGCTGGTATTTGGGTATATTGTTTCAGATCTGAATCATAAACATGTGACATTTCATTTCCTAAATATTTCAAAGGTTGTCATTGTTCTATTATATTATTTAGTATAGTTTTCTGTCGCTTTAGGTAGTTTTCATTAAAGGACATTGTTTTTTATTTTTCAGGAGATATTTATAAAGCATATTAGTATCATTTTCAAACGTTTTTATTTGCTGGCTTTCTTGTCTGTTCGGGTGGAACTTTGTAATTAATTTTTCATGCACTTATAATGATATAGAGGCTTGAAAATTTGCACATAGGTCAGAAATGGATGACAATACAATATAATACGGCAGTTATTATGGTTCAATGGTTCCACGGTTCAAAAATATGGTTCCGCACTTTTGAAAGTAAGGCAGCGCAATATCAAACACGAAGGTTTTAAAAAATACAAGATTGAATTTTAATAACACATTTCTGTAGTTTCGTTAATAACGCATAAAAATATAAAATTTATAGTAATCTTTATTTAAAAATAAAAACAGTTGCTATGATTACTGTATTATATTTATCAGTACAATAAATAAATTATAGTGTAGCTTGATTTATATTTAATTTCAAAGTTTTATTTGAATCTAAAATTATTTTTGTTATATTTTGATAACAATACAGTCGCCATGGCAACTATTCAAATAAACAGCTCGATGTCGAACGCGCAAATTCCAAGAAACGCATGGCTCAAGCGCGATCAACTGAGACGATGGAAAAACGTTCTTCTCGACTCGCTAATGACACACAACGGCATTCTAAATATTTTGATAACAATACAGTCGCCATGGCAACTTTTCAAATAAAAACATCAAATTTAAATCTTCACAATTAAATCCTTAAAATAACCCATAATAAATTTGATTTCTATTACATAAATTCAATTGCACTAGTGTTAATGTGTAACATGTGTATTAATAATGTATTAATAATTTTAACTGTGTAAATAAGTAGTGATTGAATATTATATTCAATATAATATAATGAGTTACATATGTTGTCAAAGATTTTGACTTCTATGTTGAGGATCTGGTACAAATGTACTTAATTATGAAATAAAAATTTTCAAAATTAACTTTGTTTCCGTATTTTGATTTTAATTAAAAAAACAACAATTAATCAACTGTTTTCATATATCAATGGAGTAGATAAAACAATTTTCTATTTTAGATGTGATCAAGTCAAAACAAAATGAACTAAATCTAAAAGTTGCTCAATTTTTGTCATAATTTAATCGAGATATCTAATACTGATTGCAAAATTACGTGCACACAAGACTAAAAAGTTGAAAATAATTTAAATAAAAAAATTAAAAATCACGTTTTCATTTTCTTAATTATAAATGAACTAAAGTGTATAAAATAATTCATCCTAGTCAAATGCTGATTTATAGCCACATGCAAATTCATAATGTCATAAACCTTTTTAGAAAAATTCTTCCAAATGAAAAACGCGGGGCGCATGCAATAGATAAAATTAATAACTGTTAAGGGTATTTATAGTTTGAATTAATCACACAAAAGGTTCAAACTATTGCATGGGCCCGACGTTTTTCTTTTGGAAGAATTTTTCTAAAAAAGTTTATGAGATTATGAATTTGCGTGGGGTTATAAATCTGCATTTGGCTAGGATGAATTATTTTATACTTTTTAGCATGTTATTATTAAGAAAATAAAAATGTGGTTTTTAATTTTTTTATTTAAATTATTATTAAGCTGAAAGGAGAATTCAAACATCCAAATCCACTTTTTCAGCTGATGATGAATACGGGACAAAGCAAGCAGATATGCAGAGTTAAATATGCGTGCATAAAATTGATGGTAGCAAGAATTTCACATTCAGATTAAAATTTAAGATGCACATCCATTTTAATGTGTAGTACTTCATTATTCTGTTTACTAAACCCATCGTATTAAATGTTGTAATTTCTTTTTAAAGAAAAATTCCTATGTGCTTATTCTAGGCCCAGTCTTGTAATATTGGGGACCGATTACGCAAGTTCACTGTTTACTTGACCTTATGACAGCACAATGAGTTGATTGTGCCATTATCTGCGAAAATATGAGAGTGTACATAAAACTGTACGGACATGTAAATTCAATTAGCTTTATATCTTCACTAATGTATATTTTAATGAATCTCATTCTGTTCGCAGCAAAAAAAAAAAGAAAGAAAGAAAGAAAAGAAAAGAAAAGAAAGAAAGAAAGAAAGAAAGAAAGAAAGAAAGAAAGAAAGAAAGAAAGAAAAGAAAAATCTTTACCATCAGTGTAACCATATTTACAATGGCACAACAGCAACAATTGTTATACGGAGAAAACTCCCTTCTGTATGAAATGATAGAAGCATACTAAAAATAAGATACATTCTTGTCTATGGTTGAGAAACACCAGCGGCGATTAGTTCTGTTTTATTATGAGAGAACGTAGGCTTTCACGGCCGGAGTAATAGATGTCAGTAGAATTTTCCGGGCTGTTATGCCGTGGTCTGCTGGAGATGAACTTTTCAGACGTTTCGTCCGCAACTACGGCGGACGAAACGTCTCGAAAGTTCATCTCCAGCAGACCACGTCATAACAACTCGGAAAATTCTACTTACATCTCTGATTTATTAGTTGGTATCACATTCCTTATTACACATTTCATTAAATAACCACTATTTTTTCTTACAATCGCTGTTGATTTTTTGTTTTACACATTCTATAACATTGTAACATATCGAGTTACGCATTCATCCAGTATTTTTAGGACTTTGGGAACTGACGGTTAAATGATTCTGAATGTTTATTTGTAACGAGTCATCGACAAGTTCCTCCTAACTCTGGGATTGTGCACCGTTCAGGAGAATTGGTACTTCTGCATTTCTGATATTCCTTACTTCGAAGCCGGTTTTTAGCAGATAATCTGCCCATCGTTTATAAGATTTAGATTTTGGAGTGTGTGCTTGTCTTGGTGGTTAAGCGAATACAATAACTAGACGTTCGGCGCGCGGTCAGTTCTGCCAACCTAATTCGCTTCCCTCTTAAAAGCTTGGCATCACAGTGACTGCGGAGTTACTTCTCGATGACCTATAAACTTGTACAAAGTTATTCTGTATGAACTCTAAATTATTATACAATTCTTCTTCAGTTTGACAATCTGAGTTGCAGTTTAAGATTACAAGCTTACTTTTGCTCTTAACACTTCATACTGAATGACGTAAATTTTCAACATTTAATGTGTATACACACAGCCGGCAATGATCGGAATTCGCAGCCAAAATCCAAATAGACAACCTCTAGGTTACCCGTTATAAAAAGAAAGAATTTTTTATATGTAGAAAGCGTTCCACGCCTTTGTTTAGCAGTTGCCATTTATGAAGACCTAGGAATAGCTGAAAAAAAAAACTCGGAGAGAATGGTATGAACCCTGGACCTCCCGCCAATATCTGTGCCTTAACGACCTTTACCGCCCGTACCGTATTGCGCGTAAACATCATATACAGGTGTATAATAAAACTATAGTAATTTAACTTCATGCTCTAAGTAGCTTCTCGCTGCATAAACGTGTAAAGTGTCCTTGCTCTTAACTTGGAAATAGACTACAGATTGTCACTTTGAAAAGTGTAATCTAAATATTCTAAAAAACATATAACAATTGTTTTTAAAAATGTTTCTAGATATGTTTAATTCATCTCTTTCCTAAATATCATGTTCTATGTCTTTTTGTATTTTCGTTCACATGCGCAACTTGTAAAATACGTACATACATTTTCACGTGTTTACACCAAATTCGTGTACAAAAACTGTAACGTTTTGATATCTACGTATTCGTGTTTATTTTAGGTAGGCTCTTGTTTATATTTTGGTTTATTTGCTTTCCGCAACGTAACGACAATACTTTAGAAATAGTAATAAGTTGGTACAATAAAAGAGGTGAGGTTTAAAAAGAAATAAATGACAGAGCAACAGTCATATGCAGTAATAATTACAAGGACAAAAAGAAATCGCTGCCTTTGTTTAGAGCAGAAAAAACAATTCTCACAATCAAAATATTGACAGCAAACTTCAAGAAAAAAATCAAAGCCATTGGTTCTCACAAAAAGCAGAACAAAGCGAAATGGCGATACTCTGCCTCTCAATCAACTGAAAATAATAGCTACTGGGTACAAGGGAGAAGAACCGAAGCCTTTGTGCCTTATGTGCACTAGATGGTGAAGTGCCTTGTAAGGAGAAAACAAGAAAAGGAATACAAGTCCACTCTATATCACTGCTGTTAATGGAAACGATGAGAAAGGGAAAGAGATACACTGCCAGCATTTTGTTACTGTCTACAGTTGGAGTGGCAGGCCACCTAACAGAGTCCTCTTGAACGATCTTTGAATTTAGAGTAAATAAAATAGTATTTGTAACCGAATAATATGATTACACTACGGGAAAGCAACAGCTTTACATGATCTATTTATGTTTAAAATATGATCCTCACAATATCTACCCAGTTATGTTCCATTTCCATAAATATTTTAATTAGATTGGAGCAAAATATAGTATTAAGACTGAACAGCCAACTTTTTTCTTTTATGATGTACGTTTTAGCGCTGTTAAATGATGCAATCCTTTTTATCTCACTTTTTAAAGTTTTGTTTTTGTATTGACTGTAAATGCTAATATTTCTTTGATATTAAATAACACAGTAAAGAAGAGAAATAAATTTCATTTCTTTCATACATTAGATATTTTAGCTGTTGAAAACGTTCAGTGGTAGGATATGCTTCATGGACTCTTATCCACATTTCCAGTTCTAGTCGAATTATTAAAATGACATTAGTAGAGTTTCTACAGTGGAGATATAATTACTTAGTTTGCGTGTCTACTGTATACTCTATATACCGGAATGCCTTTTTACATGCTCTGGAAGAAAGTTACAAAAATGTGGGTTATTACAAAAAGTGCAGTATGAGAAGCACAAATGGTCTATCTGTGGAAATTTCAGGATTACAAGGTGGCTATACAAAATATTGCTGCTTTTTGTGCTAAAGGAGTAGCCTTGCTAAATCCAAACGTTATGACCTAAAATATGGCTTCTCCAGGAGATATTTGTAAACAGAATGTTACAGTTAAATCATTGGTTGATATTTATAAAAAAAAAAAACCTAACGGTCAATAAGGCGCGGACTTGTGAAATGGAGGTCTAGGGCTCGAATCCCGTCAAGACCGTCCTCCCTGACTAACTGACTAAGGTTTTTCTCAGGTTTTCCTCAATCCTCAAAAATGACGAATGACGGGGAGGTACCCTAAACTTAGGCATGTAACGTTTCCTTCCTTGACAAATTTCTTTCCCAATATACAATTTCATTTCATGTATCATCAGTGTCCACCGCCTGTGGTGCCTCTGTAGTAAAAACGGGCGCTAAACACTAATAATGAAAAGAGATTTAAAATAATGTTCCACCACTCCATATAAAATTAGGTCTAATAAAGAATTTTGTCAATGCACTAGTTGAATCTAGAGAAGACTTCAAATACAACAAAAGTATCCAAGAATAAGTGTTGATAAGTTGAAGGAATGGATTTTCATTGGGTTGCAGATAATAAAAATATTGAAAGATCAAGTGAAGACTGCATCCAAATCCAGTTATTTCAAGTTCATCACATTGGTGTTTCCTTTTAAAGTCGCAAGTGATTTATTCTGAGATTTATGTCGAACTGGAATTAACTATTGTGCACGTAAAGTTACCAAATATTTATAGTAAATTGAATAATGTAGGATTTAAAAGCATGGTTGTCATTCAAGAACGTCCTTAGAAAATATGAAATCAGATACTACAAACAACCAATTAACAAATTACAAGAAGTTCATAGAAATTTGACTGTAATATGTCCCTCAAAATTCACTTCTTGCATTTCCATTTGGACCTTTCCTAAGCATGCACAAGTCAATGATTATTGTGCATAAATGTTCCACGTGATATTTGTGAGATGGAAATCAGTATACTTGCTGATTACTGATGGAACTTCGTAAGGGAAACTACAGGAAATTACAAAATAAGCAACAAGCTGCAGAAATGTAACAAACAGCAGCAATGAATGAGCTGGCAAACGAGCAGGCAGTATATCCATGTATGTTAATTAGTTAACTTTAAAAAACCATGTAATTTTATTGTGATGATTTCGTATTATCGTAACTACTTTTAATTTATTGCTCTCGGAAAAAAAAAAAACCATCAATATGCTATTTACTAAACACAAACTGATGGTTCGAGATAAAAACCAAGGCCATGTTTGAACCCAGTGCATCAAAATGCATAATACAATACATTGTTCCAAATATTGTTTGAAAGTCACTTTTAATGTTCAGCGTAATAATTTATTTTGCCTGCAGAGTTAAAGACATAAAGCCGCCTTTTATACTCAACCAGGTTAAAATTATGATTACATAAAATAAATTAATGTATATATGCATAGTTAAAACAAGATGGTTGTTAAATTAACAGGAGATAATGCAGGTAGGGAATACGGTGAAATAAAAACACATTAAGAGTAATCCAAATATACACAATACAGACAAACAAATATTAAAATATCAAAGATATATGACGTGAACTATGATTTAAATAATGACGTAAAATGATAAACACATTACTAGAGTCAAAATTCTTTAGCACAGTTAAAGTGAATATGAAATAATAATTAACATGAACAAGCTTAAACCTGGGCGCTAAGTTTTGCTTAGCAAATAAATGTGTAAATACCGAGGGTGCCAAAAAATTTATGCACACTTTCACAGTTGGTATCTATTTAATATATTTTCAAATTTGGACAGAAAAACAACAGTAATGTGTAGTATGATGTTCTGTAAACAGATGTGACTCACATACTTTATGATAGCGTTCCTACGTGACAGGTAAATTATCAATGAACAAATGAAGTCAAGATTATTGTAAATCAAAAATGAACAAATGAAGCCAAGATTATCGTATGATATTCTGTAAACAGATGTGACTCACATTGCGTTATGCTAGCGTTGCTACAACAAAATGGAGCCAAGATCGGAAAGAAGAGCGGAAAGCAAGTTTGAAGTTGTATTGGAAAACCGAGAATGTTGTTGAAGTTCAAGGGCAATGGAGACGTGTGTACAGAATAGAACCGCAAACGTAAGTATCAATTGCACCCATTCGAGACAAATTTGAGACTCATGGTACGGTATGCAATGTACACAAGAGCAGATCTGGGAGACCTCGCACAGCAACAAGCCCCACGTCCTCGGTTATGGTTTTGGAACGTT
Source organism: Metallyticus violacea (assembly GCA_030762175.1). Classification (NCBI taxonomy): domain Eukaryota; kingdom Metazoa; phylum Arthropoda; class Insecta; order Mantodea; family Metallyticidae; genus Metallyticus; species Metallyticus violacea. Next base: position 308,152,780 of record CM060846.1, on the reverse strand, counting down.
TAGAGCACTCACCGCAGAAATCTACAAAGCAATGTGCAGTGAGACTGGGTTTAGCAGAACCAGCGTATTATTAAAACAACAAAGTTGAAAGTTTCCATCCCAAGACTTTTGCATGCATTAAATTAAGGTGACCCTGAAATGGCATGTGCTGCAATCGCTGAGGACACTCTCGCAAACGCTGTTCAATCAGTAGTTCAACGTACTCAGAAGTGTATCGACGCTACGCTAGGCATTCTGAGCAACTGCTGTAACTGTAAAAGTCTAAGATGATTAGCACTCATCATTTTCTGTTTGTGTGAATTCAGTTTTGTTATGTTAACATAGTTTTTTTCTTTGCTTGAAGTGTGTATACATTTTTGGCACCCTCTGAAATGTAGACTTTGACTACCCCTGATATATTGTGACAATAAATTCCTACACCGAACAGTGATGGCTCATATTGACGCCTTAATTCCAAATTTATTAATTAAATTAAATCATTAAAATATTGAAGGTGTTAAAAATTTTCTATATTTTAAGAGATTGTAGTATTGATCATAACAATAAAAAAGTAATAATGACCACCGTTCCTAAACGTAATATTGTATGAAAAAAAGCTTTGAAATTGATATTGCTGGAACAGCAAAAGATTTAATCTGAGTCCATTGCTTAATTCATATTGATAGGTCATATCTGCAATAGAGTGTTAAGGCATGTAGTCATCTGTCTGCGTTTGTTTTCGGTTGTCCATAGTAGGCAGTTGATTAAGCAGATAGTGGTAAAGTTCTGTGTTTGATACAGAATTCTTAATTCTGGGTGAGTAGGATACGCAATTTCATATCTGTTTAAATGGTTACCGTCAAACAGGCTCGTTATGATTATTTTTTGTGATTTTGTTTTATTTTGAAGGATAATTGTTGTATTTTTATCATTTAACTTACATCATATGTAATGGGAGCCCATTATTCCAGAGAGGAAACTGCCTGCTCGTTCCCTTGACCTAAATTCCTTAGATTTTGGGTTACGGGAACACTTTAAGGTATTAGCGTATGTCGTCCCCATCAGTGATATTGAAACATCATAGGAGCGCCTTTTAATGTCATCATATTGGACGCGTACTTGATGCTGATATAATGTTAAATATAATTTCCCGTTGGTTTTCATTGCAGCCATGTGTGTGTGGTTTTTTTTATCCTAAGTAATTTTAAAAAAAAATCTTTAATGATGTGTCCTTGAAATAAAATCATAACAATAAGAAAGAGCAGAAGGGAAAGAAAATATGAAAACTGATATACAAACAATTGTCAGTTGGTATCAGTGATTAATCATTTGCCGACTTCCATTCGTAGCGTGATGATGCAGTAACCGAAAAAATACCCCGGTTATCAAAAGTTCATATTACGCCTTTAAAGAATATGTCATTTTTCATCCAGTAAATAACTTAATTCTTATGACCTTCAGGCGCATCCCAACATTCTCATCAATTCCTGGCTGATATTAGAAACTTCCAGGGAAATATTCTTTAGCTGGGTTTCTTATAGTAGATACATTCTGAGAAAATAGGTACCCGCTCAATGAGGCGATTCTTCTGTTAAAAATTATTGCCATTTTCTGGGCCTTTTAGAATCCCAGTCTAAATTAAACCATATGTCTCCACGATTCCATAAAATAAATGCATATAAAGGTTCAACCCTTTTTGTTTTAATCTTTGAATTACAGGGAAAGTTCACTGTTTTCATTTCTCCCAAAAGTAAAGGATAGAATTAATGCATTTCTTTATATTTTAAAATGTAACGTGCTATATTAGCTGAATAACACATATAATGCATCAATTCATTAACACTATATTGTGTGACCAAATTCATTCGGACTTTATCACGATTCAGTTTGAATGCATGACATGTTTGCCACTCAGCGCCCCTTGCTTTCCCTGGGTAAGAAAGTACGATACTATGCAATTGAACGAGCGGTTAAAGAACTAACACAATTGAATTTTCTAAACAAACTTATAACTACGACGTGGCGACAGCTTTTCTCTTTCTCTCTCTCTTTCCCTCTCGAAGGCGTACTGCCGCCCTCCACTACGAGTCCTCAGACCTATATCAACAGATTATACATATAAGAAACTTACATTAATTTCAAATAAATCGCGATGAAGTCCGATTAAATTTGAGCCCACAGTTTTATCCCATGCCAAAACGTATTCATTTAAACAAAAGCGTGCTCGTAGAGCTGTTAGTAGCTGTGTAAGGCTTCCTTCTCTTTTCATTTCTGAAGTAGTAAATACGGGCGTTAAACAATCTCTGAAGTAATGTATATGGAAAAATCATATACTTTTCTAATTTACACAAAAAGTGCTTTCTTTTCTTGCAGTGGTCCACATCACCCAACGAGGATTTTATACTCTTACCATAAAATTAGAAATGAATAAACCTTGCTACTTGCATGCTCACATTGGGTCTATTTTACAAGAATAGCCGCACACAAAGGCTGAAGAATGGGATGAAATAAAAAGGAAAATAATCAAACTTTTCAAAAAAAAATAAGGGTAGAGGGAACGAACGAAAAAACCTCTAGAACTAGTTAAGAAAGAAGTAACTAACAGATGAAAGAAAAGTTTAGGAAGAATAAGAATCTAAAATATGAAAAACGAAGGGCTGAGGGCAGGAACAAGATAAAGAAAGAACAAGGGAAGAAAGAAAGGAACGCAAATAAAAATATTAAAGGAAAGAACAAAGTTAGTAAAATGTGATACACAAGATTCGTGCTGTAGTTGATGTTTCCCACACAGTCGCTTCTTTACTTCCCATCTCGAGGCTTCCAATGGATTGTCGTTGTCATAGAAACGGCAGGCGTAGCTAAGGTTTCTGCCTACTCTCGATTTCTTCAAGTTTCCTGCAGAACGCCTCCTGGTTTTATTTTTCTCTGTCATAAGAAGCAAGAAAGCCCATAACACAATACAGGTACATATGTGGCATAGAAAATTGTTGGCCCTCTTTCTTCTTAGCAACTTTGGTGCTTGCTGATTTCTTTTAATAAAGCAGCCATATTTCTACTGCATTCAAGAAAGATTTGAGAGAACTTCCAGCTCTGGAATATTTCTGAAGTCAGTGGCATAAAAACGCTCCCTGTCTTGTGTGGTTTCACAGACGAGAAGTTTGAGAGAAAAGCGCTTCAGATTATGAACAGAAGCACACAGAAACAAACTCAACATTATTCTTGTCAAAAAAATCTGTAAACCAAAAGTCAATCCATATTCTCTACAATGAGAGTTTCATGATTTAAACCAGTTTATAGAGTTTTCATTTCTTGACTGGGCACACTGGTTTGAAGCCATTGTTTTTAAACTTATGGTAATAAAACGCAATGCTGCTATTTACACTAATGCCTGATCCGATGCTTAGTGAAGTAAAATTTCTTGGCATCATTTTGGAATCAAGATGAACTGGACAAGTCATATACCTTAAATATATACATGTTTATTTGCTTGTTATATTTATTACGCCATTTAGAATCTAACTGCATTAAAATGTTAACATAATATTATGACTTTTTCCATAGCATAATTTCTTATGGTATTAATTTTGGGGCAATGTGTTATTATAGAAAAATTTCCTATTTTAAAGAAAAAAGCAGTACACTAATGCCTGATCCGATGCTTAGTGAAGTAAAATTTCTTGGCATCATTTTGGATTCAACATGAACTGGACAAGTCATATACCTTAAATATATACATGTTTGTTTGCCTGTTATATTTATTACGCCATTTAGAATCTAACTGCATAAAAATGTTAACATAATATTATGACTTTTTCCATAGCATAATTTCTTATGGTATTAATTTTGGGGTAATGTGTTATTATAGAAAAATTTCCTATTTTAAAGAAAAAAGCAGTATTAAGTTATTAAGTTGATCTTATGCCCGATTCATATTCAATTGAAAATGTTGACAGTTAATGATCAATTTACATACAATTGCTTGACTCATGCCAAGCCAAATTTAATTAAGTCGGTACTGATGGTGTAGTGGTAACCATACTTTCCTCCTAACCGCAAGATTGCGGGTTCAATCCCGGCCAGGATCGATGGATTTTCTCGGTTGTAAAAAATTGTAAAAAAAAAAAAAAAAAAAAAAAAAGGAAGGGAGGGAGGGAGGGAGGGAGGGAGGGAGGTAAAGCCATGGGTTGCATGCTAGTTTTGAGGCATGTAAAAGTACCTCAAGCCAGAAAGAAGAGGCCTCTGAGCAAAATTTATCGGCCGTTTCAAGCTCTGAATTGAATGACACGCTGAAGATGTGACATGTTAAACAACATCCGTAAATAAAACAAATTAAAGTATCCATAATAACCAGAATCGTTCTCAGGGCTATTTCACTAGGAATAACCAGTTTTTTTAGTTTCACCTTACATAAGACTGTCAAAACGTAAACATGGGTCAATACTATCTCACTAGATGTATACGAGAATCCCACAAGAAACCATTCCGTAAACGTAAATAGATTTAACCTGTTATTGCCAAACTGTTCTATAATAGTGAGGAATATTTCTCATAAATTACTAAGATTGTATTTTATAATATTTAACCGCAGGTAACATATAAATATAAATTAAATGATATGATAACTCAATTGCTTTATAGATTCAATTACTGCATTATTTTAAGTCCCATATTTCAAAATCACTTTTTGCATTTCGAAATTTTCTACATCGCATACCACAAAATGCTTATTACCTAAACAAAAACCGCCATGGGTGGCCGAAGTTGCTAAGGAGTGAACTCGTCAGAGGGAGGTCTAGTGTTCGATTCCCATCAGGACCGTCCTCCCTGACTGAATGTTTTCCAGGTTTTCCTCAGTCCTCAAAAATGGCAAATTCCGGGTAGGTATCCTAAAACCTAGGCCTGAACGCTTCCTTAAAAAATATCCTTTCCCAGTTTATCATTTCATCTCATGTATCATCAGGGCGCACCGCCTGTGATACCTTAGCAGTTAAAACGGGGATTAAACACTGTTAAAAAATAAACAAAAGTACACAGTTTTATTGTATGCCAAAATTTAACATCGCTGCTGTATACCTAGTGCCTATACAATTTAAACCATGAAATTTCAAAATGGTAAAGGATGTTACATTTAATGAAAGAAATGAGCAAAATAAAAAATGAAAATACTTTTCTTTTATTATCTTATTTTTTCTTTTTCTTTCATGGAATATCTAAATCTTTCCACGCCATCTTTTGGAATAAACGATTTATTATATACAAAAATAAATGTTATATAAGGAAGTGGATGCCTACTTTACTATCCTTTGGTGGAAAATGAAAATAGGAGTCAACACGCAATATTAAATTAGCATTGTAAATAACAGTAATACACTTACAATTTTAATAAGGTCAAATTCTGTGTGTGTTTATGAATTTCTAGAGTATGTCTCGTTTCAGGCAATTAATATAACTATTTTAAGTGGGAGAACGATGAGAAATCCTTTCTAGACTATCTTAGAGCTAGTTCTGTTGATGTGTTGTTATACTGCAGTGAGAATAAATGTAAAATAGTATTTACTTAACTTATTTTCTCTAGGTTTGTTAGGGGTCGCGGCTTTAGCCTATCGCAGCGACCGCTGCATCCTCTACTTCCGTCTTGAGACATCTTTGGTAGAGGTCAGTATTGCAGGGAAGCATATGACCAGCACACCGACAACCCCACATTGCATCGTTAACACACGGCATTCTCGATCAAGGACGCTACCTATCATGCAGCTTCCCAATTGTCCTCACAAATCCGAGTGGATCACGTTCCAGACCTCCGTAATGGAGAAAATTTCTAAGCAGTTATCGGGAATCGAACTTAGAATCTCCCGGTCAGAGGTCAGAAATACTAACTACTAGACCAAGGAGATGGTCTTAACTTATTTTACATGTTAAAAGTTTAAGTTGGTAAGTTGAGAACTGGGCATTTTTGTTATACTTTTAGTTCTCCTAATTGACTATTTGGAAAAGGGAGAAACCAATATTTGTGACAGTGAAGACAGCAATCGCGGAAAAAAATGTCCGTAATTGACCAAAAGGGAGTTGTTGCTTGACCATGACAATGCGCTAGTAAATTTAAACTGCTCCTCTCAAGACAAATTGACCGTAACTTTCACATTCACACCACATCGCTAACTCGCTTTCTCGGATTACCAATTGTTCCGGAGACTCGAAACTTACCTGGTTAGACACAAATTTAATTCAAATGAAGAGGTACGTCAGTATTTTGAGGATCTGGAAGAAACGCGCTTCCACGAGAGAATCACGACGTTAGAGCAGGTGAATGAACTTCGATATAAAGTACGTTTGTTGCTAAGGTGAATTTGTTCTCTTTAGTATCAAACCACCCACGTACGCTCCAGAATCGTTTTTATTTCCACAACTAAGGAATGCTCTTTACCAGTGTCTGAGCACACCCATGAAGAATCCTTTGGAATTGGACCAGAAAAGAGGAGATGGTACGCAAACGTCATCATTTACGTTGTAATTATATAAATCTGACATATGATGTTCATATGCACTAAATAAACAATGATCTTAGGGAAACCAGCATTGCTAAGCCATTAACACTGCTTCTCGTTTTAAGTAGATTAGGTTTTGGTTTACTAAATGCTACCTTTTGTTAAAAATTAGCTACATTTGCTAAACATAAAGAAGAGATAAAAATAACGGCCAAAAGGTCAGAGAGCACTCTTAAAGTATTCTTGAACTAACAGACATAAAACAAGACACTGCTGTAGCTTTTATACGCGTAGCACAGAGATTTCAGTTCCGTTTTCTACCAGCTGCTCGTCAAACGTTTCCCATACGTTGTGTTGTGCCTCATATACTTCTTGTCTCGCTCACGAACGGAATTGCCAGAGACGGCATTACCTACGCTATAATCTGTGGAAAGATGGCAGCCGCCATGATAATGTCGAGTCGAGGCATTAGCATCGATTTTCGATTAAATGGTGGACAGGAATCTTAAGGGAGTGACTGACATAACCAAATGTTTTGCCGAATATGCTCGTCATGCAGATTTAATACACCATGCCATGATTAATCGGATATCAGCTCTTCTGACAAAAACTATGCATCATGTTTACACATTGACCTCCGAATCACAATGCTGTGTGCAAAACAGACTCGTAAAGAGCATTCAGGGTGTTCTGAAACTAATTGTAATACAAGACTCAAGTTAAAAGATCAGATAAATATATTGCATCAGGTACAACCTGGCAGCGGAATTAATTTGCGTCAAAGTCACAAGCGTATGCACAAGTTTATTGTCCCAACAGTCATACACCTTTACTGAGACTAGTTTCAACGTTATACCTTTAACGTAAACAAGTTGAAGATAATTTAAGTAGAAATTGAGCATTTATTAGGAAACGATAATTACCAATGTTATAATTAATATAGCTGAGGTTTTGAAGTGCTGTGAATACCAATAGTTTTCAGCATGTTTTAATCAAACTAACAAGGAAGCCCACGTCCTATTAGTAGGAGAGACAATTGCAAGCGCAATTTCTCTGCTACTCTGTAAGTTTCTAAACTTATTTCTACGCAAAGCAAAATAAAAGAAACGCACTTTAGTGTAGAACACAGATATGGGGTGCCGTATTTGAGCGCGATCATATCATGCAATGGCTGAGAGCAATTCAGATAAATGTACACATGAATACTAACGGAAGGTTAAATGTGGGAAGAAACAATTCTTTTTTTCAGCAAGATGCGTGCCACATTTATTGACTATTGATCTCGAACGCTTCCGAGTGACAATTTACAAAAGTAAAGATTTCATTTTTATAGATATAGACCGACTTAAACCTAGAAATTTTGTAACTAATGAGCTAATGGTTCACAGCTCCAAACCAGGGCAGTCGAAAAGTTTATGATTTCGGTATTTTGGAATGTTGAGAGATACATTACTGTGTAAACCCTTTAATCAACCGAAGCATTTTCTTTATCCACGAAAATAAAAATCGAAATATAATAGGAATAATTTCCCATGACAGCCAGAGTTGCCGAGGTAGTTAAGGCATGGAATCGTGAGCGGGAGGGACCGTCCTTCATGGCTAAGTTTGCTCCATGTTTTCTCCAGTCCTTATAAATGGTAAATACCGGGAAGGTACCCTAAATATAGACCTGGTACGCTTTCCTGCTTTAAAGAAATCCTTTCCCAATTTATCATGAGTCATCAGTGTCCACCGACTCAGAAGTAAAAACGAGAGTTAAACACTTTAGAAAAACAGAACCCCGTGTTCCCTAAGCTAATTCTAAAATTAGCATGAAATGCATAGGTAAACAAAGAGTACACTAACTTAATAAATCGAAGTTTAGCAATACATTTTCCAGTCATTGGTGACAGCTACATTAAACGCAGACATTGTATATAGAATAAAGTTCCTGTTTATTCATTATTTAAACTGCTAGCAGCATGTCAATTACTGTTAGATTTCGAACTAAAAATGAAACATTGGTCAACGTCAAATGGCACTGTAACCGAATCAATGTCTATTCGCAAAGCATGTCAATAGAATTCTATTTTTGGCAGCAACAGGTCATCATAGAAGGAAGCACTGCGTGCATTAGAAAAAATCACCTGGAGACAAGCACGAGTTTCTTTCTAGAAATGGTTGCTTGGCATTTCCAAATCTAGATACCTGGCTCAGGCAAGAGATTCTTGCTCTCCAGGGATTTCACGCGATGATCCTAATCCTAGATCCTTATACTGAATAGTGTATGTTTCGGTAAAACGAATTTCTCTTAATAGTTGATATGTTATAGTTTAGTTTTTTAGTCTTTGAACCATTCTTTATAGTTCTAAGTGTGTGTGTGTGTGCCTGTGTACATTATTACGTAATGATGAAAAACCTGATAAATAGACAAGTAGTGAAGTTTAATACTGGTTAGCATAATAAAGAAGCTACTTACAAATAAGTTTCCCACATTTAACTGTCTGGCTGTTTTGCTTGCACTTAGTTTCCGGTACTATGCTTCTCCTTAGTTCATTGTGGCAGTCATACATTTTGAATATATGTGGTTCATCTAGGATCCTTTATCATTTTATTTATGTAAACCTTACACTCAAAGTTCGAATGTCACATATTTATTTATGTATTAACGTTGAGAGAGAAAATACATAAAAGCCTCTATTATTCTAACTTTATTTTCAAGATCTAGTGTCTTAGTAAATTCTAGAATTTTCTCTACAAACTTAGAAAACACATCTCCTTAAGAACGGTGTCCTAATGTTCTGTCTTTCCAGCGTTTCACAGAGATGTGTTTTGTAGTCTTATCAGTGTTCACATAGACAGCACGTGGATACCTATGGTAGAGTCCCATCGTCCATAGGAATTTTCGGAATTGCCAATGTTCAGTAATAGTTCCAGTAGCATTCCTGGTTTTCTTAATAGATCCAGGGCGTTATCCGATGTTTTTGTAACAGTATCTCTCTGCTCTTTACCAGAAAAGTTCGTCCATATCTTATGCTGTTCTTTTTTGGTCTAATGATATAGTGCGGTTCTATTCTCTATTTAATTCGAAAGCTGAGATGCAAGGTTAACAACTGCAAGTGTAATTTTACCATAGCATAAGCGCCGTTTTTCTCTTTTATAAATGCGAGTAGTTTATACAATACAATATACACAGTTCAGCGTGTTATTTAGAATATTAATAAATAAAAATATCAATAAATAGCTGTAAGGGGTTTTTTCAAGCAATAATTTCAATTGTGTTCGAAGCTGCTGTGCTGATAATAAGACACAGTGACCATTGTGAAGCAGTATATGAAATTTGAACCCCAATTAAAGTATTTTAAAATGTTAGCATAATGAATTACATATATTATAATAGTATTACAATTAATATGTACAATTTATGTGTATTCCTATTAGTAGTTAGGTTATTTGTGTATTTCATGGGTAGTGAGAAGGAAAAAAACTGGCGGACAGAAACTTTAGAAATAAGCCAGAAAATGAAGATTGTGAATGTGTTTTGTGCTGGAAAAAAAACAGATGACCATGTGCCTCCTTTTGTATTTTGCTTGCAAGAGCCTTTGTGTAAAAAGGGTCGCCCCTTTAAGGTTTCTGGAAAAGCTTAGATTTGTTAAAATCTGAAGGCAAAGCTTAATATAGAACAGACTAAGAACAAGTCATGAAAGTGAAATAAACCAGAATGCCCGACATATGGGAGCCAAAGGTGAAAGTAACTTAAATTTAAGGCCTAAGGAACGTCCAACCAGGGATCTTAGGGAAAGTACATGCACGCCCCTTGGCGAATAAATAGAAATTTGTTGAAGAATAATAGTTCGAAATAATAAGAGATGGTCTAATGACCGTATGAGGGAATATTTGATAAAAGAAGGAAAGAGTGAGTTTTAGCTATCAGACAGAGCGAGTTCAGCTATGGTGTGTGAGGTTAGCTATCTGAGGACGGAGTGAGTGTGTGTTTTAGCTATCCGGGGAGAATGATAGACAATTAGTTCGGTTATAGTGCAAGTGTGATATAAGTACCGCTCAACAGAACTTAAAAAGGCGACCTTTAACATTGAACAAGTGACTCGAGCAAATAAATAGTGTCACCTCTAGCTTTAAGATTTGTTTTCATACATTACCTAGTTCCCGACTATTTCCCCCGTGACCTGAAAAGGTCACAAAATTCCAGCGCTCTACCTAATCTAGCTATGGCATAGTGACACTACGAGGCAGCGGCGGGAGAGAAGAACTTCATTGATTCTACAAATATTATGAGTATTCTAATTAATTAAAATCCATCAACCAGATAACCATCCTTTTTCTTCCTCCCCCCAAATAAAACTGTCTCAATTGTGAGACTAACAAAAGTAGCTGTTTTACTCCCTCCATCTCTGCCTCTTCCTCGCCGTTTCAACCAAATATGTGCGATGAATACAATGTTCGTTGACAGTGCATTCCAGATTTTGGAGCAATTATCTTGCCAATAGTGCACAAGTGTCAGTCTGAGCCTCTTTGTCTGCCACCATATTGACCACTGTATCCTGATGTTCAGACACTCATAAGCTCTAATTTTTTTTCGAAAGATTAATGAGAGTTTGGAAACATTGCCATCCAAATCTAGATTTGAACTTAATGAGATTTAAGTGCATGAGTGTAGCTTAATTGTCCGTAGGAATGGTTTCCGACTCTTGAGCCATCCTTGGGTAGAGTTGATCTTTCTCGCTTATAGTCAGGTCGTTTTCCGATTCTGATTTTACACATTAGAGCCTTAGCCAGCTTTGTAGATTTAGAGTGTGTATTTTACTAAACCACAAACTTGTCTTCAAAAGTTCCTCTCAATGACTTACTATTATCTCTTATTATCCATGCTTCATTATTGTGGGTGTTTGCTTTTAATATTTCGTATAATTTCTCAATAGCTAATAAGTTCATTCACACTTAGACAGTATTTGAAGTACCTTGAATACTTGGATCTTTTTTTCAAATTCACCTTTCAACTCTTAAATGATACCTGTAGTTAATGGACCCTTGTGCTGGATTGAAGACTAAAGATGGCACCTATTTAATGTATACAGAGTTAATAGTAATTAAGGGTAAAAGCAATTTGGGGATTATGAATTTATTTATTAAATAAAACAAAGTCTATTGACATGGCACAATTAGCTTAAACTTTGTTCAGGGTATACGTAAATGATGTGAATATCAAAGCAATAATGTTCCATTTTCCTACTGCCTGAAAAACTTAAAAGCCTAATTAATACAATATCGAAAGCAAAATGTTTTAGCCCACATATTTCATTAATGACAATAGCGAGTGCAAGTACAAAAAATGTAAACTTTTTTTAACACTTTATACATAATTTAATAGAATTTATAGTTCACTGTGACTGAAAATGCTGAAGCACATCTAAAAAGTAAAGCAAAATTATATCTTGAGAGCTGAGCTTTTAATTTGTTTTACTAAGCTGTCAAAAGTCTAAAGTTTTCGAATAGAGCAAGATAAAATTAGAACGGTCATTGCGTTTGCCGCATATTATGGTGTAAATAGTAAACGGCAGTTGGCCGTTAAAACTGTATCATTCAGATGACGTGGTGTACAAAGATAAGTGAACTGTAACAACGAAATTATAACTTTTGTTGATTTGGTTTATTTATGGACCTTTTCTTAACATCTCAGATCATCAGCATCCCATTCTATTCAGGGCGTGAAATGGCCAACTAATTTTGCTCAGATGCCTCTTTTTTCAGACTTGAGGTTCTTTTTCGTGCCTGCAATCTACGACACGGAACCCACGGCTTTACTGCACTTCCAACGGAAGCCATACTGCGGATTTTTACGGCCGAAAAATCCATCGATCCTGGACGGGATTGAACCCGCGATCTTGGGATTAGAAGGCAAGTAAGTTTATCACTACACCACCAGTACCGACACTAAATTATAAATAAGAATTTTATAAGCTTTACACATATGTAAAACCTAAACCTTTGAACCAATATATAATCATTTATTGCAAATAGATCAAGAGAGGTTGTAATTAATATACTGCTGAATAGAGCAGAATAGCATTATAGATGCATAACCGCAAATTGAAAGATCCTCTCTTTGATGCAAAAATCAAAACTTGCGATATTTTTAAGAAAAAATTTATACATTTCACCCTTTTCATAGTCGGCCTGGTGGTGTAGTGGTTACCATAATTGCCTCCTAAACCCAAAACGCGGGTTCGAACCCGGCCAGGACCGATGGATTTTTTCGGGCGTAAAAATCCTAAGTATGGCTTCCTTCGGAAGGGAAGTAAAGCCGTGGGTCCCGTGTCGTACATTTGCGGCACGAAAAAGAACCTCAAGCCAGAAAGAGAGGCCTCTGAGCAAAATTTGTCGGCCGTTTCACGCCCTGAGTTGAATGGGACGCTGATGACCTGAGCTGTTAAAAAGCGTCCGTGAATAAATAAATAAAAAAAAACCTTATCATTTGTCAAATCCTTAAAAATAGCATTCAGTCAGCACGATTTTCCTAAATGTTACAATGGTATTCTATTTTTAAAAATATACTACATTTCACTGCTCTTGCAGTATCAAAATTTTGCCAACAAAAAGCCCTAAACAGTTTATTTTTATAGGCGAATACTTCATTATTTTTATAATTTTCTTATAACAAGTGAGGTCTCGTACAAGGTGTAATACAATCGACTACCTCCAAGTTTTAAACCATATCATTGAAAAATCACAAGAATTTAACCTTGCAATGCAGCACCAGTAGTATTGGCGGTTGCAGTAGTAGTAGTAGTAGTATTAGTAGTAATTACAGAGGCAGCAACATTATAGTAGTTTTAGTGTACTAATAATTCCACCAGTAGTAATAGAAGTATTAGCAGCAGTAGTTGTCGTAGTAGTTATAGTAGTAGTAGTAGTAGTAGTAGTAGTAGTAGTAGTAGTAGTAGAAGTAGTAGTAGTAGTAGTAGTAGTAGTAGTAGTAGTAGTAGTTGCAGAAGCACCAACATTATAATAGTTCTAGTAGTAGCAGTAGTATAGTTGTACTAATAGTAGTACTATAGTTGTACCAGTAGTAGTAGTAGATGTAGTAGTGGCCGTAGTGGTAGTAGCAGTGGTAGTAACAGTAGTAGTGGTAGAAGTAATAGTAGTAGTAGCACTAGTAGTAGTGGTGTTTGGAGAAGCAGGAACCTACAGTAGTTTTAGTAGTAGCAGTACTATAGTTGACCAATAGTAATAATATTAGCATTAGCAACAGAAGTTGTCGTAGTAGTAATAGTAATAGTAGAAGTAGTAGTAATGGTAGAAATAAGAGTAGTAATAATAGTAGAAGTAGTAATAGTAATAGTAGATGTAGTATAAGTAATAGTGGAAGTAGTAGTAGAAATAGTAGTAATAATAGTAGAAGTAGTAATAGTAATAGTAGATGTAGTATATGTAATAGTGGAAGTAATAGTAGAAATAGTAGTAGTAATAATAGTAATAGTAACAGTAATAGTAGAAGTAGTAGTAGTAGTAGTAATAAAAGTAGTAGTACGAATTGTAATAGTAGAAGTAGTAGTAGTAAAAGTAGAAGTAGTAGTAATTGTAATAGTAGAAGTAGTAATAATAGTAGAATTAGTAATAGTAATAGTAGAAGCAGTAGCAATAAAAGTAGAAGTAGTAGTAGTAATTGTAATAGTAGAAGTAGTAATAGTAATAGTAGAAGCAGTAGCAATAAAAGTAGAAGTAGTAGTAATTGTAATAGTAGAAGTAGTAATAATAGTAGAAGTAGTAATAGTAGTAGTAGTAATAGCAATAGTAGAAGTAGTAGTTATAATAAATGTAGGAGTAGTAGTAATTGTAATAGTAGTAATAATAGTAGAAGTAGTAATAGTAGAAGTAGTAGTTATAATAGTAGTAGTAATTGTAATAGTAGAAGTAGTAATAATAGTAGAAGTAGTAATAATAGTAGAAGTAGTAATAGTAATAGTAGAAGTAGTAGTAGCAATAAAAGTAAAAGTAGTAGTAGTAATAAAAGTAGACATAGTAGTAATTGTAATAGTAGAAGTAGTAATAATAGTAGAAGTAGTAATAGTAATAGTAGTAGTAATAGTAATAGTAGAAATAGTAATAGTAATAGAAGTAGTAGTAGCTGCAGAAATAGCAACATTATAGCAGTTTAGTAGTAGCAGTACAATAGTTATAGTTATAGCAACACTATAGTTGTTGCTGTAGTAGTAGTAGTAGTGGTGGTGGTAGTAGCATTAGCAGTAGTAGTCGTAGTAGTAGTAGTAGTAGTAGTAGTAGTAGTAGTAGTAGATGTAGTATTAGTAATAGTAGTAGTTGTAATAGTGGTAGTAGTAGTAGTAGTAGTAGTAGTAGTAGTAGTAGTAGACGTAGTAGTAATAGTGGTAGTGGTAGTAGTATTAGTAGTAATGGTAGTAGTAGTAGTAGTAGTAGCAGTAGTAATAGCAGTAATAGTAGTAGCAGTAGTAATAGTAGTAGTAGTAGTAGTAGCAGTAGTAGTAGTAGTAGTAGTAGCAGTAGCAGCAGTAGTAGTAGTAGTAGTAGTAATAGTAGCAGTAGTAGTAGTAGTAATAGTAGCAGTAGTAGTAGTAGTAGTAATAGTAGTAGTAGCAGTAATAGTAGTAGTAGTAGTAGTAGTAATAGTAGTAGTAGTAGTAATAGTAGTAGTAATAGTAGTAGTAATAGTAATAATAGTAGTAATAGTAGTAGTAGTAATAGTAGTAGTAGTAATAGTAGTAGTAGTAGTAGTAGTAATAGTAGTAGTAGTAGTAGTAGTAGTAATAGTAGTAGTAGTAGTAGTAGTAATAGTAGTAGTAGTAGTAATAGTAGTAGTAGTAGTAGTAGTAGTAGTAGTAGTAGTAGCAGTAGCAGTAGCAGTAGTAGTAGCAGTAGCAGTAGCAGTAGCAGTAGTAGTAGTAGTAGTAGTAGTAGTAGTGGTAGTAATAATAGTAGTAGTAGTAATAGTGGTAGTAATAGTAGTAGTAGTAGTAATAGTAGTAGTAGTAGTAGTAGTAGTAGTAGTAGCAGTAGCAGTAGCAGTAGCGGTAGCGGTAGTGGTAGTGGTAGTAGTAGTAGCAGTAGCGGTAGCGGTAGCGGTAGTGGTAGTAGTGGTAGTGGTGGCGGTGAACTTTTATTGTGATAAGTATACAACTACAAACACAATTACAACTGTGACATGGAGCTTAAGGCCGTACTATCGATTCCCTCCATTTACATGTAAGGGATTATACACAGATAAGTAATATGTGTTAAAACTATCTTCGTATATATTCATATCATATACATACATATCCTATGAGTAGCTTCATATAGAGGGTGTCCCATTTATCTTGCTCAACGAAAATTGCTTAGATATTAATAACATTTTAAACAGTTATTCATTTGTCGCATCAGAAAAAAAAAATTATTTTGGGTGAGAATGAAAAATGGGATACATGAATATATGTATGCATAAAACCGTTATCCTTGAGCCCAATTTACGTTACTTGCCCTCCCTCCCCACCTACCCTCTGTTCTCTAAAGTCATTAACCTTCTTTGTCGGATCTTGGCCAACAACATTCACAGTTTTGTGTGTATGTGTGTGTGTGTGTGTGTGTGTGTGTGTGTGTGTGTGTGTGTGTGTGTATCAAGGTATGTTGTATTCATGGATTACGGTAACACATTCGACCTTCACATTAGAACTGGTAAAGGCCATATAGCATAATACAAAAAAAAAAACGTATTCCGAATAAAATGTATTAATATAGCAACCTAAAATTAATAATATACACGTCAAATCAGATAAGAGCCCAGTAAGGATATCTCGCGTTCATCGGGGAAGGGAAATATTCGCAAAACCCACCTAAGCAGAATCGTAAACTATTCACTCCGCTTTTAAAATCTGGGTTATGAAATGATGTCCTACCCAACTGGATAACCAAATTGGCTGTCACAACTTACTCCCAGATGTTAAGTTTTACTGCAATTATCTCGTCAGATATTTGCCAGCAATATGGTGCAAATTATTGCCAATAATCACTTATTTTCCATTTATTTATTTATTTATTTATTTAGTTTAACTTTGTAATCCAAGTCCAATTCCTTATAAATTCAATAAATTTAATTATGTTAATTTGTGACCTCCTTTCTATATCCTGTATTCTATATCAGTTTTTCTTTTTTATTTCTCCGCACGCAGACCGGGTCGGCAGTCAGGAGCACATAGCTCAGCTGCCTACATCCAGCTCGCAGCGCGATCAGCAAAATTTGCTTGTAAATGTGCTTACCTTTTTCACAAAAGGTTAAATTTCTTTTCCCGAGTTAGGCTGTTAGACATGCTCTTCAGTAATCTTGTAGGGATGAGATTTTAGAAGTTTTCTAGCAGAATGTGCTGATGTACGGCTGAACCTCACTTGATGTGCTTTGCAGTAGATTTTCGTGGTGATACATTCTACGAGCTGAGCTATTATCCAGCTTTTTCTGTGTTAACACATGACAACTGAGTCTTAATTTCTTGTCCAGCTGTGCCTTTTATTTATTTATTTATTTATTTTTGTTAATTTAAACATTATTTTAAGAACTGCAGATCTGTCAGGTGAACTCTCGGAAATCATTCATCGATGTCTACAGAACGCCGAGCAGTGGATTCATTTCTTAAAAAGTTGCGGTAAATAAAATTGTGTTATTTTGTATTACATTTTTGAATCTTTAATTTATGAACCACGGCAAACAGAAATGAAACGCTATAACACATTAACTCCTCGCTGTTCCTAACCTAACATACACTAGCCGGCATTATCAGCGGCAGCACGCCTCCTTGATTGTCGGTTGGTGTGTAGCTGTAACCACTATCTTCTGACCTGTCCTCACGCGGGTAAAATCAAAACGAAGTCCCCATATCTCTCTCCACAAAATTAATTTTACATCTTTGGAGCAGTTTTATACCTTTTAGCGATTCTTCACCGCAGGCAATGGGAAAATCACAATGTCTTACAGACAGACTTTGAGACGCGGAATAAGAAACATTTTGGTAAAATTCCCTACCCAATACTGCGTCCATCATTAAAACTGTTCTCTAGCCAATACTTGTGCTGCTTCAGGTGAGTGACATTTTTGGCACACTTATACACTCTGGAATGAATGAATGTTGTTTAACGCCCGTTTTTGCTACAGAGGCATCACAGGCGATGGACACTGATGATACATGAGATGAAATGATATATTGGGAAAGGATTTTATGGAAGGAATCGTTCCAGGCCTAAGTTTAGGGTACCTCCCCGGCATTTGCCATTTATGAGGACTGAGGAAAACCTGGATAAAACCTCAGTCAGGAAGGACGGTCCTGGCGGTATTCGAACCCAGACCTCCCGCTCACGAATCCGAGACTTAACGACCTCGGTCACCCGTGGCGGTATATATATATGTATATATATACACTCTGGCCCAAAATAAAAAAATATATCCATAGAGAAATTTAAATCACGTTTGTCATGGTCTTAAAATGCAGTTTACTTCGACCCATTCTATCCAAGACTTCATATTGCATTAAATAATACATAAGTTCTGATCAAAGAGAAATAAAATACTTTATTTTATGCAGGTGTACAGAACACGCTGTAACTGTGCTTTGAAACCGAGAACTTAAGCAACAATCGCAACGTCACTAAAAGACTATTTCTTTCGAATTGTGTTCAAACTTTACAGATATGAGCTCAAATTTTGATTTTCACTGTGTCAAATATATATATATATATACATACCTCTCCACATTTTGCCTATTCATAAAATTTTAAAAATGAAAATGTAGTATTTGGATATGTCCTTCCACACAAAGCCGAAAATTTCAAAAATTAAAATTGATCTCACATTTTTTTAAGTTTTAATACTTTTTATATCATGACGTATAAGACAAAAGTTTTTATGAATTATTAAAACCCTAAAATTAAAATTTATAATGCAAAAAGTAACCATTTACCAAAATTTATTAAACTGCCTCTTGATTTTTATTAATTTATATATATATATATATATATATATATATATATATATTGGTATATTCAGAGGCATTGCTCCGGAATTGCTTAAAATAGACATCTGAACTGACAATTTACGATATTAGAAAAAAATGTTTGTTATGCATTTTGTAAGAGTTTTTCTATAAAGGTAATGAAAAATATGGGAAAGCTGCAAATTAGTAAGACAAGTATAGTTTTCAGAATTGTACTGCAGGATAAGCGAATGTAAAAAAAAAAACTAGTGCATATCCAGTAACAGAGCACGCCATAGTCTTGTTTTCACACATCCAGCGCTATGAAGCCAAAGAAACACAGCTGATTTCTACTGCACCCATAAGTGAACACAACTAACAAAACCCACGTGTTCCGGATTTTAGTTTTTGTAGGAGCTCTTGACTAAAGATGCCATAATTATGACACTTTTTCTTTTAGAGAAATGATATTTTACCTTATATTTTTGTTTTTACTGCTTTCTACGGGAAAGTTACTCAAATATGAATTAACTTATTCATGCCCCTGTTGAAATTGTGCCTTATAAAATGGTCAGCTATAATATTCACTTTATCTTAAATACCAAGCACTATTCATTTTGAATTTATGTCTTTAAAAATCGATGGTTTTCACAAATATACTCTAAATTGACCGTGTTGAAACAAGGAAACTAACATCTGAAAAACTTCTATTTAACATAAATATAAACAAAAGTTCGTGAATTTAAATATTGAGCGCGTCGTTTGAAACCAATATTGATAAATGGTATGTTTGGACCCCTCACTCCCAGAGCATTTTGAAATTTCAAAATATACTTCTATATTTGATCATTAAATAATATTACATTTGTTTTATCTTCATCCGTTATCATTGTTTGAATTGGACTGAATAATACTACAAATCTACTGATCATTTAAGGTGATAGTTAAGTATTTGTAATAATTTGTTTCAAAATGGTGCACAACTTATGTTGATAAATCGAAATAAGCTGTATTATTGCAATATTATCCATTGTAACTTACTCCGAAACACTTTTTTCATTTTACAACTAATTTACTTATTTTTTATTCTGTCCAAATAAAAAAAATAATGGCAATCTAGGTTACCAGGCAAAATAACAATTTAATCCACGTTAGCATTTAAGTATCAATGCGTAGGGTATTATTCGAAATTTTAAAGCGCGGGTGGCGGGAGGTGAGTGGATGAAACATAAAATTTAAACAACGTTAAATTAACTTCCTCTCAATATTTAAATCGGCGTGATTTTGTTTAAATCAAATTAGTGTTAAATGGATAGTTATTCAGATTAAATGATTTTAAAAATGAGAGCACTATACTTTATTTTTCAAAGCAATACTATTTGTGGGGTTCTTGGATGTCCGATTTCATATTGATCGGCCCGCGTGTAGATAGAAAAAATTCTAGGCCATGATCGAAACTTTAACCTCCTGGTGCTCTATCGCTGAGCTACCTTCTCCTCCCCGAACCAAATTACAAACTCTACGTTTTTCAGTCATTGGTTTTTTTTTTTTTTCTCGGACACGTCTTAGTGCAGAAGAATAAATAATCACTTAATGTAGTGTATTCAATTAGAACCTGAATAAAACTACTTAAATATTCAATCATCTTTAACTTCCTTTCATCAAAATAATCTTCGAAATCTAAATAAGTATGTAGATTCAGATGGGAATATCTCTCATTATCTAAGCATGAATCCACTCCAGCTATAAGTTCTAATTTTTCCTATATGATTCACGCTTTTAAAGTATTAACTAGTTAATAAAAGGGCATGAAAATACTGTACACTTTAGTGGCCAGTAAAGAAAAGCCCAGAATTAAGAAGCTACTCTGGTAGGCTACTGTAGTAAAGCGTGTTTATTGCTCAATATTTACCTACATTATTTGTACAACCTCGTTCGCATGGGCCTTTCGATCAAACATTCCATTTATTATACATACAGACAATAATCAAGTTAATTTACATTTTTCACTTAAGCACAAGCACTTAAATATGCGCATACATATACATTATACACATACACACTTTGCATAGAAAAGAACCAAGTTTTGGCCAGTTGTCTTCCTGTGCAAACAGATCCCAACATGTTAACCTATCCCTATTCCACTTAGCAAACTTAGCTCCAAGCGCAGTCAACTTCCACTGTTTGGCATCTGGGCAGTCCATTATAATTGATGTGCATTTTCTACCTCTCCTCCAAAAGCATATATTCCCTTTACAGCCTTATCTGTTATTTTAGTCGGTTTTCATACATCTTTTTGCCCCAATTGAATTTGCATGCGTTGTATAAACTAAGTGATATTACTGCTAACATAATTATCATTCCTTGCTCCCTTCACCCATGCCATCGAATGCTTTCTACAATAATTTTCATTTTCATTGACCATTGTCTTTGATCTAAAATTACTATACTTGTTTTGGTAGCATAAAGCCCTTAAAGTTGTGTACTCTCCTTTCATTATACGTAACTTAACTTTTCTTATTGTCTTCAGAGCTCCAAAAATTTCCATAAAACCCACAATTGATTTTGTTTATTGTGGACGCTCTTTAGCGTCTCAGATAATCGGTGCTCCATTCAATTCATGGCGTGAAATGGCCATCAATTTTGCTGAACAGTCTCTCCTTTCAGGCTTGAGGTTCTTTTACATGCCGTAAATCTACGACATGGGACCCACGGTTTGACTTTACTTCCCTTCCGAAGGAAGCCATACTTAAGAATTTTATGCCCAAAAAAATCCATCGACCCTGGCTGGGATTGAACTGCGATTTGGAGTCTACGAGGTACATAAAGCCCCACAGTTTTTCCTACTCAACTCGCTTTAGAAACTCGTTTTGTACTTTGTTCAGTCGGCCTATTTTCTTCCAGCCCCATATCTCAGAACCTTAGCACACAACAGCGTTTACCACGGCGCTATACACATTCTACATAACAGTTACAGGTATACCAGGTACCCGTGACAACGTACGCCGCCATTCTCAACCGGGATTATATGACACCGTGTAATTAAGAAGCTCGTGATAAGACTTAGCGCCATTAACAAAAATTCAGTAACATCCTAAGCGTCAATGGCAGGAAAAATATTTCTAAAGACGATTAAATACAAATAGCACAACAAGAAAGCATTTTTCTCATTGTGCATACTTTAACATATTGAAAATATATGGAAAGACATCTAAGATAAATAAATACCACTTAGCATTACTAAGTTTGTCTGTTTCCAGAATGAGGTAAAATAGTGGACAAAATAAGATCTCTCGTGCATCTCATAAGCAAGTTAGTCACATCTGTTTGCACAGAAAATAGCAGATGACTGCATCCATAATCGCAAAGAAAGGATGAATGTTAACATTTGAACCTAGAACCTGTTCAATAAACGCTATCATAAGTATCACATTACTGGCGAGACATTTGACAGATAAACATGCCTAACGAACAAAAATCAGAACGTAAAACTTTTCCACTAAGAAAGAATACATAAGAGCCATCTGGCAAGACTTTCAGGAACCACGTCAAACAGCGCCGCTTCGAGCTGTCGAAACTCAAACCCTCCCACAAATATTAGATTTTTTCATCTCTTTTGCCGGCGGTCTGAGAGATTTTTTTCTCGCTACGCAACCATCCGACTCATTCTGTACTTGAAGACAAGGGAAAATGCGGTGAGAACGACAAAATTAAAGCTTATTCAAATCCCAGTAATTCTATGTGCAGAGAAATGCGTGCTTTGCTTAATGTCATGTACTTGCTTGCGTTTTGTTCAATCTGAGGTACATAAACCAATATTTTATTCCTCTGCTAATAGTAATGATATTTCCTGGTATGCACAGTAAGAAAGCGCGGATAAATTCTTTTTGTAGAATATTAAATACACATGAAAAAAGATTTTTATTTCTTTGTTCTTTCTTAAGTATTTCGAGCTCAATTAGGAATAGAAAATAAAAAGCGGACAAAAATCAGCTGAGGTTAACTGCTGCAGATTTGAGTGCGGAATGTAGTTCAATGCAAACTATCCTGAATTTCTTTGATCTCTGTACTCCCAAAGCGGCAAAACCGAGCAGTGAGCATGAGTGTGTGTGAAGTGATTCAAGGAAAAGCAAATATTGTGATTATGTGCACAAGTTTAACTTGCAGCACTGAAAATATTTTTCTTTGTTCCCCACTAGTTACTATACCGATTGTTCCTATCGGCTATTCTCAAGAAGAAATGAATCTATAAACAAGAAGAGTGAAAATCCATTAAAAATTGAATATATGAGATGAGAAAATAAGAATTCGTCTACTAGATAATGTGATTCAAAATAAAACGTCAAGTATATATATAATCCTGTTTATGTTCTACATACTTATCAGCAATTTTTTTATAAACGTTCATCTGTCATTATATTTAAGCTGCAAGATATTTCCGATATGTTTAATTTAATGACAAATTATTTTAGATATAAGTTCATTAGTATTTCTTTGCGTGAATATAAATTGTTATTCATTACCTAATAGAATAAATACAAAGTAAAATACAATATACAGAATTATACAGTCATTCTATCACCCTTATACTATTTTGTATTTATTAATGATAAATTGCTCTACTAATATTATATCTCAATTTAGCATCTGGCTGTCCTATCGATCCAAAATCCACAACACTGTGGATATTAGGATATAGGATTCATTCACCAATTAAAAATCATAATCTCTTATAATTTACTGTTCATTAATTCATTTGCTTGTTTATTTATCCCCTCAGTCATTTCTTTCCCGCTTTATCTAAATAATTCTCTATTTCCTGCTCTTTTTCTTCGTGATTAAATTCATTATGTTATTCCCAAATATTTTTGTGCTGGAAGATTACTCCATTTCTCTCTGCATATTCTAACTTCTTCACACTATGATAAAAATATGCCAAATATTATCTTTCTGTCTATACAATATTGAATTTTCCACATGCTCCTTTCAAAATTAAAAATTCAGTTCTGTATAAATCCTCCTGTCATTTTTATTACAATATTCAATATATTTTTCCTTATTCCAAGTATTTTCAAGCATCATTATAAACTTAAGCATTTTTCATTACTAAAGCCACAAAATATTTGTTGTACTTCAATAACTTCGATCCTTAGCTTAATTTATTTAGAGAGCACTTTCCTTTTATTCCAATTTCCCAAAGTCCCTTAATTGTACTGACCCAAGTATTTCTTTGTTTTATCCTTTCTTGTGAAATTAAACATTTTCTCAAAATATTTTATTCCTCTAGCCTGTTGATCGTTGATCAACACTTGAATGTCCTTTCCATTATTTTTTACTTATTCGTCCTTACTCTGTTTAAGCTACCCCATAGGATAATGTCTTCGGTAGACATAAAACTAGTTTACAGAAGCTTCTTGTATCCAAACCTGTTCACCATACAGCATTTTTGCCTAGCTATCGCTGCACGAACTCTCTCCAACCTTTTAATTTACATTCCTCTCAGTTTCTGCAGATATACCTATATTCTTTCAGTGCCAATTTTCCCCATAAAATACACTTTTCTTTTGATCATTCCATGCCCCATTACTACTTAATATCATTCCTATATATTCAAATCACTGATCCTATGCTGGGAAAAAATTGTAACACTGTCAGATTCCCAGTTGCGTTGTGTGGATGTTTAGCATTAAAATTCATTACTTCCTTCAAGGACTATTATAAATATCTCTAAAATTCTTTTCAGCTTTAATTTATTCCCGACCCATCTAAAAACAATTCCATTCTGTTATTGTATGTTGACGCAAAACATTGTTGATAGCAGGCCACTCTCGTTAAATTTCAGCTTATGAATTAATCTCAATATTATTTCAAAAATACGCGGTACGCTTTAAATGCAATTTTTAAGAGTTTGTCAAATCAGGAAATGACCTGTCATTATTTCATTCACCTTAGCAACTTGTCGAAAAGAGGAGTCAAAACTGGACGAATTTGTTGTAAAATGCACGAGTCTATTTATACAGTCTAGTATCTTTACTATTTCATTGTTAACTCTGGTTAAAGATTTAACAGAACGCATTTAATCATTCTCTAATCACTTTTCTATATTTGGACAATTAGGGTGTCAAATTAATGTCCCCGAGAGTAATGATTAGGATAATATATTAAAATGTTGCCTTTGCATGAAGATATGTTTTCGTGATTACTACAGAGTATGCCGTTTCAAACCTTTCTTCTTTTATAACTGCGTAACATGTATAACCATATGTTTCAATTTTCATCCGAATGCTGCAACTACTCATCTTAGAAATGAAGATTTTAACTCATGCAAATCGAACAGCAGTTATAAAGCTCTATAAACGATTAAATGGAAATTTGTTAATACGGCGTACTGTTGGTGACATAAGAATTCATTTAACGATCGACACTCTCAGAAACATTCTTCACATATACAGGGTAAAAAAAAATAATACGAACTTGGGTACGGAATTGCTTTATTTCCTTGTTAGAACCCTTATTCTACACCTGTTCGGCATATTCGAAATTAGAACTTTGGGAAAGAGAAAACCATATGAAATGATTTAAATGTTTTTCGTTAGCACAGATATATCCATCAACTCCCCTGATTGCGCTGATGTATCTCTGGAGTATATTGTGCTGTCTGATAGCCTTGCAGAGTAGGAGCACGAAGATTCTCTACACCTTCGCCTAATCCATAGGTCATATGAGCATCTTCCAATTCCGCGTTTGAGTACCTAATTTTATTGCATTGGGAAAGAGGCCTGTAAACACCAAGAACTGACACTACGTGCTCAGTGCTACATCAAGAAAATAAGTGAGCAGCATAACAACGGTGAACATAGGAACTAAGAGTAGTTATAACATCCCCACCCCATTTAACCAAAGTAAAAGGAAATGTTCACCTATTGTACATATTAAGCAACGGTTCTATGCTGCATTCTAGCTTGTATATCGCACCGTGTAAACGGAGTTATAGTAAAAGGTCTCTAACAAGTAAATAAGTGTGATGGCCTTACCACGCTCGCTACTGTGAAGCCATCTATGATACTGTTAGAATAGAAGACAATGAGATGCACCAAAACGGCAGAGTGCCTAAAACTGCTGTTTTTTCTTTTTCTTTTTCAGAAGTGTCACATTTTGGTATTGTGCTACTCGGGTGCCGGAAACGAAGGATTTTACGTTGTAGCAGTAGTAATAGTAGTACCAGTTTATTTATTACAATTGCATCAATATAATACAACTTCAATAGAGCACTGGTCCAACAGACCATACATACTTTTATAACACACTAGGTCTTTTTGATTTAGTACAAGATATTAAAATGTATATTTCATAGTAAGCTATAAAACAAACTTATTCAACAATAAAAGTAGATAAAATAAACAAATAAAAATAACATAAAACAGTAAAAATACAAGGAGATTTATTTTAAAAATATTTAAAATATACATATAAAATATATAAATAAATCGCGCTATAAATGGGTTACAGTTAGATTCAATCTATTTGTTTCCCCCAACCCCCTTTCTGTTTATCAGTCATTTCTGACCTGAGCCGTATCACTTTCATCAGAAATTTACCTAATTTATCCTGTCCTTTGTTGCCTGCCAGCAGAGCCCAGCATTACCATTTACCTCTGTTCGATCCCGTAAAAGAGTGTGTCGATTGAGCCACTCGAGCTCCTGTCTAGTGAGTTTGGCTCCTGTTTTGAGATACTGCTTCATCACCCATTCAGATTTTAGCTCCTATTGATTTAGAGCGCAATCATCTCTCTGCACTGCCTATCCATGTCCCTCAAGCGGTTACTAACCTTACTCTATGCGCTCTTTCTATTCCCCTGATCCGATATCCAAATGGTGCGAAGGCCTATAGTTTCCAGTCCGTTTCTTAATTTGGATGCCCATGTCATGTTCCTCCCATCCCTAGATGTTCATGGTAGCACAATACTCTAATTAAAATTTGGTTTCATTGCATAATTGCCAGCCAGTATTTCACTACTCCGATTTTACACTCTATGGTCTCGCTGTAGGTCCCAAATTCCCTCTTAATTCCGCAATTCCCGCTGCCTCTCCCCATCCCCAAAATTCTTTCCAGAAAATTGTCCTCACTGAATCTAGGACCGCAGTATGTTCACATTCCCAAATTTCTGACCCATTCTAGATCTTATTAGTGTCCCATATACGCTTTCCAGTAGACCTACAGGCATGTCTGGGATTCTGCGTAACGGAGAGTTTCTGCTGCTTTCACTCCTGCTTTATGCTTTTTCAAGTCCATGTTCTTCGTCCACTTTCCGTTCATCGTAAAAGTAATGGCAAAGCATACTAAGTTTTCACATTGTGTAGCGTCTATTCCGCGTTACGTTCTTATCTCAATAATACTATAGTATATATATAATTTTTTTCCATAATTGATAGCAAAATAACACCCCTATAATTGTCCGGACATCCCATCGTTCCCTTCCCGTTATAAATGGGATGAATGATTACCTTGAACCATCATGTGGGGTAATTTTCTTGAATAAACAATTTCTTAAAGATTCTGAGCATCACCAAACTAAACTCACTAACGCTCGACGAGGTTTAAGTATATCCGGTGGTAAGCCATCCTACCCAGGGACTTTACCACATTTTTTTCTTTTGTTTGCCCGCTAAATATTCCCGGCCAAAATATCTTAGGTACCTCTAGCAATTCCAACCCTCGTTCCCCTTAGAATGCTGTTCGTTTGCACATTCCCTCCTCCCAGCGCCTCACTGAGGTGTGCCAGCCTGTGTTCCGTTGAAATTTCACCCCCTATCCCTTCCCCTTAGCTTGTTGATCCACTGTCTGATAACCTCTCGAATTTCTTCTGTCTTTCTGTTTCGTCAATGCTCACGTTTCTCCTTCACATTTTGTTTGCATTCCTTCCTCCTTTTAGCGAAGATCCTCCGCTTATATTCATTTCCCTCCCATCTGAATTTTCTTAAAGCATCCTCTGCCATTTTCTGTGCGCCTGTGCATTGCTGGTTATGCTATCCGTACGATTGCTTTTCCTTCCTAATTCGGGGTTTTAAATTAATATCAGATTTACTTACTATTTCCATAGGCGTTCAACGGTTTCAACATTCCATCCTCGTAAGCTATATCTCAAATTATTAAGGAAAATTTCCACCTGCTCCGTTCTCTACTCATATATATTTAGCTATACTTTTTCCCTCCCCCCTCCCAAGCTGTGTGGGGTAAATTTTTGTTCCCATACCCAGTTCCAAAATAATCGGACTGTGGTATGACTCAATACGATCCACCACCCAAATTTTCCTAATTCTTCCTATTAAATTCTGGCTTACCAATATCAAATATATAACGAACGCTTTAGCCGTTCGGTGACCGCTGCGTAGCTCTTGCTTCCCACCACCGGTTCCAACCAGCTACACACTTCACCCTCTTATCCTGGCGTTACAATTCCCGAGAATGATATAAGTGCCCTTCGGGAAGTTGTCCTTCATCTACACCGACGCTTTTGATCACTAAAAATGTACCTGTTCGAATATTTTGGACGCTGCTGGCTGGTTATATAATCCAATAATAATCAAAATTGACTCCCCCCACCGTTCCATAGATATGTCAGTTACCCCTTCTAATAATTTTAAGTCTACTTTAATATTGCACATTTCACCTCAAATTTGAATGAAACTGAAACTTTCCCCGGCATCTCCCTTTATTACTCATCCTGTGCTTCCCTTTCTAAAACTGTGCAAATTACTCGGTTCGATGTCTACCCCGATTTTCAGCCAAGTCTATGTTAAACGTACAATATCTAAGCAAGTGAGGAATGTCAAAAATTTATCGCTGCCTAGCTGTTTCCTAATTCCCTCAATTTTCCATGCCGCTGCCTTCAGAAAGGATAAGTCTATATCGATTGAGTCTTCTCATCCTGCGGAGTGATAACTGGACAAGCCTGCATTATACAATTGATGGGAAATGCAGGTCCTCTAAAGTGTCCCGATGCATTCACCAGAGCATCTTATAAAAGAGTTAACCATTTTCTACTGTGTACATATTGCTCCAGAACTACTCATATTTTTGTCTTTCTTTGTATGTAAGAATATCTACGAGTAAAAATAGCATTCAATGCCTAATGTTTGTCATTTCATATTATTACGTTCCACAAAGCATATTCTTATAGAAATTTGTGATTTAATTGAAATTTACATAATTAAAAGTATTACATTAATAAATATCACAGAATAAGCATAGTTGCTCTCTTTCGTGTCAGAAAAAATAAAAACAGAACAAAAAATATACTTTCATGGGCCAGTATTTAAAGCCCGGACCTCCACCGTTAAAGTCCAACGTGCGCACAGTGCAACACGAGTAAGAACACGCTTAGAGACACATAGCAAGAAATTCGGGGGAAATCGATAGTACGCAGAGGACAGTGTTTATAGGCTAGTCGGTAAAATGCCGAAATTGTATAAATTCCCAATACTTAGGACCAGAAGACTCACTTGGTATGTGTGTGTGTGTGTGTGTGTGTGTGTTGCTGTCGACACCAATGTCAGCCAAGAATAACATTCTTAATTTTATTATAAAATATTCAACATTGAATAGTACAAGCAAAAGTAAACAAATTAATATTATTTTGTAGTATACATTAGATTTCCTATAGTTCATCATGGGGTCTCATTCTTGTCGTCTACACATAAATGAACGACATTCTTTGACAAGTCATCCCAATGAGAGACTTTGACAGCACCCTGTTCTCAAGTTCTAACTTTACGTATTAGTTCAGTAGGTGATTGGATAGGAAAACTAGGAAATTTCTTCTCAGCCAATCTTCAATCCCATGAATCCTGTAGGAAAGTTCATTTACCTCCCTTGAAGAGAGGCTAATAGAGAGACTTGAAACTGATCCCACAACATTATCAGTGTCGTTCTAAGGCACTCACTATAATCACTTGAGGAACGTAGACCATTCCACTCAATTAGATGCAGAATGCCGCTTTCTGTTGGTAGTATCTATCTCACTACTCGTATGAATTCAAACGTTTCGGTGATTGAACTTTTTCCTGTAAAGTAAATAGTTTCCCTTATAATTATTCACACCAGTTAGTCCATCAGTGGACTTTTCCGTCCTCAAGAACAAAGTATTAGGTCTTTGTATCTTAAGTATGGTTGTTCAACTCTTCTTTGTTTACCGCTGTAGTTTTACGGTTCTTCAGTTTTTTAATGTTTTCCCCAGTTCTTTGTCCATTCAGGTATGTCTGTTATGCTTCTCAAGAAACTTATTTTGATAAATTCTATATTAATTTTGTTTTTGATTTTTTTCTATGAAGGGTCATATTTCTAAACCGTATATAGAAATACGTATCGCCGTCGTTTTATTATACTGTATTAAAATGTCCTTCCTTTTTATTTAAATTTATATTATTATTTATATTATTACATGTTGAGTTTTATTTCAAAATTTATATTTCCTCTAAGTGTAATAATATACTGTAGGTAGCTTGTGCCAAGATTACATTATATATTTCAATTATTGTCTTGTGTTTATAGCCGGCTAATGTCATTGTTTTTCCTTTATTCATTTTTTGAACCGATTTCTACATTTCTTATTCAGATTTTTCTTTTGCCATCTGGTCATCTGCAAATAAAATAATGTTCAAAATAAAATTATTTGTCATTTCATTTCTTTTATTTTTATCTGACATTCCATTAT
This sequence comes from Metallyticus violacea, assembly GCA_030762175.1. NCBI lineage: Eukaryota > Metazoa > Arthropoda > Insecta > Mantodea > Metallyticidae > Metallyticus > Metallyticus violacea. Next base: position 308,122,637 of record CM060846.1, on the reverse strand, counting down.
GGCTTTGTTTATGTAAATTTAAAAAAGTGGTGATAAGGCAAACTTATTCACTGAAGTTCTGCAAAATCTTCGTCTAAACCATCTGATTTATGGTTTTGCTTACTTTGGTTCGTACTTTGAACTATTCTTGTTAGGTGTGTTTGAATTTATATTATTTTCCATTCTGTTCCATAATACATTTCTCAAAGAAAAGTAAATGCTTTATAATAATCTACATGTTACAGAAAAAAATATGTTCAAAGAATTTTCTAGAGAAAAAGGAGTCAAAAAATAGGTACATCAAGAAAAGGAACAAATCTCGAACGCTTTGTTGTGGTACTGCAGGCGTTAAATCCAAAGTTGGGAATGTATTTATAGATGGTCATCTGGAAAAATAACAAAATAACTTACCTTAAACAAATAATTTATTCTGTCAAGTACACAGCATTACTTAAGTGAACCACATGCCATAATACGTAAATTTTAAAAATGACCATTAGTATGAGCATGAACATTAGTGTCTGATGCAGCGTTTACCAGGTGAATGTCCGCCAGTTCTTCGTGAAACGATGACACATATCACTCCTTTCAAACAACAGCACAGTCCACGCTTCACTCCTTTCAAATAACATTATACTTCATAATTAAAATACTAACATGTAATTTAATTCATTCAAGTTCGAATATAATAATAGTTCATAAAACCCATTTACCGTAATTAATTCCCAATTGCCTTACCACTTCCAAAAAAACCTGTACACTGAGTGCCTGCATGACTTGTGGTTAGATTGGAAGTGCAGCCAGTTTATGATTTCGCCTCCGCCAATTACACTGGTTTACATTTGGCTGACTATGAACACGCGTTACATCACAACGTATCTATGATGCTGGTCTATATCGATGTCTGTAACCCCATATTAAAACATCTGAGGTCATTCGTTTCCACTCTCAAAATACTAAGTGTCAAGCCTCCTTTCCACACGTAAATTATCATTAAATATTTTTTTTTCTGGAGCCTATATAGATGGGTTGCAATTCACATTCTCCATGTTTTCTTATAGTTGTTAAATAGTGAATTTAAGGTTCTTACATTTTTCCACTCATGACTGGTTTGTTCACGCATTATACCGGTTCTTTTAGCAGTCATTTTCGCATTTGCATAAAAGGTATTTAGTAGTTCTCTTATTCAATTTTAATTAATTCTTTAAATGTTTTTCAGGTCTGTTCTATGCACATAAAAGTATAATAACCTTGCATTGGGCCTGTCCAGTACTACTTGAAATCGGTCACATTCCTCTGCACTTTGCTGTGAGCATGTCATAAACTTAATGACAAGGCCTCCGTGAGAACGCTCCTAATTGTTGCAGACGTAGCATCTCTTTGTGCCAGCAAGACCTTCCCTTTGAGCACTGTGAGAGAGGCTGTTACATGTCTTCAGCCATACCGCATTACGGAATAAAGTTGATGTCACATGTTTGCTTTGAAACAAATTTAAAGCGTTCAAGTAGTCAGTCTTATGAGAATTAGTGTGAACAAGCAAGAAACTTTAGTTTTATGTGTTATTCAGTCCTAATAATTGTTTCCCTCCAATTCTGCACCGTATTATTGACACCTATTGTTGAGATAGTTCATTGTAGTTATTGATTTTAATGTTGTACTAGAAGTTAAGCAATTTGCTTGTGTTTGTACCTGTTTTAGCATTTTATTTAGCAAGCATATTTTTTATTCATAATGGATTTCACATCTAAGAACAGAAGTAAGATCATTATCCTTCATGAATTTAGAAACATGACTCAGAGACAGATAGCAGCTGAATGTAACGTAAATTTGGATGTTATTAATAATATAATTAGAAGGAAAAATGAATTTGGGTCAATTTCACCTCAAAGGAAAGGACGATGTTGCCGAAAACGAAAAACGTCCAGAAAAGATGCCTATCTAATTATAACCAGCAAAATTAATAGTGAAAAGAACAATTTTGATTAACAAAAATATTTGGAGGCTGCAGGGGTGAAAAACAATGACTCAACAGTGCGTAGAACTGGAAGGAAAGCTCGAAGACTGGTCAGAGAACAACTATGAAGAAAAAGAGATTAGCGTGAACTAGAAAATATTAGAACTGGACACAAGAAGATGGAGAAGGTACTATTTTCTGATGAAAGTGGTTTTGAAATGCAGAAATTCGATATCTTGCATGTATGGAGAAGCGAAGGAGAGAATCTCGCGAAAGCACATCCAACAGCCAGTGAAGTTTCCACAAGAGAAGATGTTTTGGGGTTGTTTTGCTTTCAGGTACTAAATGTTTGATTCCTATTGGCAAAATGATGAACAGAGAATAATACATCCCAATTTTAGAGAAAAGAGCCGCCCCAGAACTGAAGAGGTTGGCAGAGGAACTGAACATTAAAAAGGTGATTTTTCAGCAAGAACTTGCCCCATGTCACGCATCGAAGAATGTTAAAGAGTTCATGGCGAAAATTGGTTTTCAGTGTTTGGACTGATTTATAAATTCACTAGATCTCAACGCTATAGAGAATCTTTGGGTGATCGTCGAGAAACGGATGAAGAATATGGACTGCACCATTTTCAAAGAAAAGATGATTTGTGCTGTGATAAAGTATGGTTTCATGAACCAGGAATATGTAAGAAACTCATTGACTCTATGCCCAAAGGAGTGAAAATGGTAATTATGGCCAAGAGTGGGCACTTTAAATACTAAAAACACTGTATGGTAAAAAATAATATTGATTTTTTGTGAAATAATTAAAATAACAGAATAATATCATCATTCACATAATTTGCACAAGGTTGCAGTAAACATTAAAATTTTAACACGATTTGGTATCTTTTTTTACATTTTCAATAATAACAGAAAGACACGACCCTCCTATCTTTAAAACCAATAGAGTGAGTGAATAAGCACATAATTCACAAAACCATTCCTGAATTAGTTCGAAGTTTGTTCAAAATATATCGATATTGGCGGATAAGGTACTGCATAAAGCATTTTACGCCTCGGACTAGTTTCATATAAGATACAAAGCTTCGGTGTAGAAACTCGTATATTAAGAACATTACTCTGCAACAAGGCCGGAAGAGATATCTTATGGTTTGTCAGAATCTGAGACAACGGTACCAAAACATTTCAAGTACGTTTGTACCGGGCGAGAAAATGTTCTGAAAAAAAAAACGGTTATCTTGATAGCCTGTCCCAACTTAACAATGAAGTTGAGGCAACTTGTTAATAGACACACTGTACTATCTATTACTGAAAGCGTGATAATGCTGGAAGTGCTGATATGTGTAAACAGGGAACATAAACCTCTCAATATGGTGTAAATATCCGCTCACTGACTGATCGATGTATCGACGCGTCTTTAAATGATCGATATTGACGGCCAGTCTAGCAGAATATAATGGTACATTTGACAAAATGGAGACAAAACACGCTGCCCAGTGGTTGTGAATCCAACATCTGCCTGTCCTTGGTCTCCAAAACATGGGGAAATGTGTAACAGGTGCATTTAGATGACAATGTGAATTGCCTATTCATTCACATCAATGAATAAACGTGAATTTTCCATTATAAGCATTATTAAGTGGAAAATAACAGGAGTTAACAATGTAAGCCCACTATAAAAATAATTTACAATAAGGTAACTGAGTCAAATAACGCCATGAATACTTATAACGTCAATAAACTAATTCTTGAAAACATACTACAGTAATGCACTACAGAAGTCTGAATTCATGTTCCATTTAGTGATAAAATGAGTTAATGGCATTTTGGCATCATTTACTATTGAAACTTTATTTCCGCCTTTTGCTATTGTGTACTGAAAGGCTCTTATTATAACGAGGCAAGATAAATGATTTTACTTGTGTATTCAGCTAGAATAACCATATAAAACTATATGTTCTCGAAACTTCCTCTATAAGTTAGCTCGCGACCATAAAATGTGAAAATGTTAGAAAAACAGATGCATACTGTTAAATAGTACAAGGTAACGCTGTAATGCCACCGTGGCGCAAAAGACCTATGTATATATTAGCTTATTCATGACACTTAAGTTTACCGCCACGGGTGGCCGAGGACGTGGACTCGTGAGCGGGAGGTCTGGGGTTCGAATCCCACCAGGATCGCCCTCCCTGACTGAGGTTTTTTCCAGGTTTTCGTTAATCCTCATAAGTAGCAGTAGCAAATGCCGGGGAGGTACCTAAACATTGTCTGGAACAATTCCTTCCTTAAAAATAAATACTTTTCCCAATATATCATTTCATTACATGTATCATTAGTGTTCATCGCCTATGGTGCCTCAGTAGTAAAACGGGCGTTAAACACCATTCATTCATGTGACACTTATATGCAGTAGTACTTATTTGCTTAATCATATTTCCTACCTTTTAATCCATATTTTACGTCATATTTTACAGACGTAAAATATCAAATGCCATTTTTTATTAAAAAAGACAACACTCGAAATGTATAAATGTCCGTTTCATCTTGTTTCTTCTCCAATAATACTGAGTAAATATTAATCATTTTAAAATAAAAACCCTTCCTATTAATGCAGGTGTGCAAGGTTTCCCTAATTTAGTTGTATTAGATATTCAGTTTTTTTTTTTTTTTTGATTGATTTATTTATGGACAGTAAATAAATCAACCGGCCAGGACCGATGGATTTTTTCGGGCGTAAAAATCCTCAGCATGGCTTCCTTCGGAAAGGAAGTAAAGCCGTGGGTCCCGTGTCGTACATTTACGGCACGTAAAAGAACCTCGCGGCTGAAAGAGAGGCCTCTGAGCAAAATTTGTCGGCCGTTTCACGCCCTGAGTTGAATGGGACGTTGATAACCTGAGCTGTTAAAGAGCGTCAATGTACTCAATGATCACCGATTAAAGGTACGCGAATTGATTGACATTGCAAAGACCTCGATAACCCATGTTCACGAAGTTTTGGGTATGAGAAAGCTTTCCGCTCGATGTGTCTCGCGTAAAACTTTGGAATGAACATTTCGCAAGTGTTTAGACTTATTTAAATCCTCATAATAAAATCAAAAATCCGGTAGTCCTTTTTTACTAAATCTGCATTAAACAGATGGTGACATTAAATTTAGATCAAATTAAATCTATCCAATGAAACATCACAATTCCATTCTAATATAATTAATAACTTTGGCAAAAATACCGTCAACTTAATACGCAAATCTTTGTATTTTCCCCATACACCAACGTTAGACAACTAATTAAATAAGAACAAAAAGGTAGAAAACAGCACAACAGATAAAGCAAAACTAAAATAAGCTCAATTTCACTTTTATCCACGGCTATTTCAAATCACTCGTTATTCACTATCTAAAAACCGAGCGTGCCTGAGAGACAGCGACGCTCGAAACTCGCATTTGGCAGTTCCGGGTATAAATCTTTCATTTTTTTCCGAAATTGATATTTCATTTCCATTATTTTTCATTCTCCCATTTCATATTTCATTCCATAGTTATGGTTGCAGATTAAAGACGTACCAGGCGACATGGGTTGGTAGTGCGCGGAGAGGAAAGATTTCTCTCCTGGTGTCTGGTGTGGAAGCGGCCCTTCTGACTTGGGGGAGCTGACATCCGGGTGTTTCATCTGGAAACATTAGCACGTCGACATCCCTTCATGGAGATGCTAAACGTTCATCAGCGTGACCGAGATCCCCGCCCCATACTATCCAATCAACATCTGAAAGACGTGGATTATGAATCCCGTGTTTTCAGTGAGCAGTCATTTAACTCATTTGTTTTATTGTTAGGAAGACAAAGTGAGTATATCTTGAGCTACAGGTCGTGTAGAACAGATGTATCCAACTGCTGACCTTTTGTGTGTTCTTCCGCACCCAGTCCGACTGCACGAAGAAATTAATTTTGTACCATGCGGAGAAAATTTCAGTCTCTCTAACGAAGAAACCGTGATACTAACATTCCTACTTGCCGATATGCCTGCCACCTATCTGAAAGCACGCCCACTACTTAAGCCAGATATTTTTATCGGTAGAACGACTATCTTACATTTGTGACCTATTTGATTTGCAGAAAACTAACTACATCTAGTTTCTTGATTGGGCAAATACTAGCGAGTTCTAAATCTACCATCGCCTTGTTTGTCATCGTTTTCAATGCTAAAAGAAGTTTTACTGAACTTGATTACACTATAACACGAGCTATCTAATATATGTTTTGAGTTCATATTTAATGAAGTCGTTAAGCATAACGTTGGAGTTTTCACTATATATTTACCTTACGTCGCTTTTCAAGCCTTCAGGGGGAAATATTGGCAACAAGGGAGAAATTTCCAATATAGACGATAGCTCCTTTACTTTAGCAAGCAGGTAGGGTAGGTATTATTATTATTATTATTATTATTATTATTATTATTATTATTATTATTTGTAATACTCTTGTGTTGTCAAAAATATAACGATAAATGATACAATTTATAAAGAAACGTTTCCTCGCTTTTATGTAAATTAAGGGAAGAAAAGAAAAGAAAATTAAGAATAAACTGCGAAGGCAGCAAAGCCTATTTACAAAAGAACAAAGGTAGTGAACCTTCAGAGAAAATTTTTGTAAAATCAACAATTTCAAGCTTTTAAATGAAGGTCCTTCTTTAAAGAATGTATGATGAAATCTTAAAATGCGTGGTCTCGAAAATGTGAAAGAGCTTCAAGAAATACACTGTTTCAAATCATAACTGAAAAAGTTATGACCTGCGTGAACTAAAGAAGGCATTCTAAACATGTTGATGATAAATGATCAGGGCCCGGATTTTGATTTATGCATCATCAATATAGGTAACATATATAAATCCCAAACATGTTCTCCAGACTATATAAATAATAATTTATTAAGCAATTTTTGTTCATTTTTTCAACTATTTATTTTTCTATCTTGCCATTATAATACATTTGAAGCATGTATTCCGTTTTAGTGCTATTTTAGGTCAAATATATTTTCGTTATTATGTGGCAGTTTTCATGCATTTAGCATTATTGAAATTATCGGAAATTTAAATAATAATATATATATATTGAATCTGAAAACTTAGAGATGACGGATTCGTTTTAATTCGTTTTTTATTTAAGGACGCCCTTTAACAGCTCAGGTCATCAGCGTCCCATTCAATTCCGGGCGTGAAACGGCCGACAAATTTTGCTCAGAGGCCTCTTCTTTCAGGTTTGAAGTTCTTTTTCGTACCGCAAATGTACGACACGGGACCCACGACTTTACTTCCCTTCCGAAGGAAGCCATTAGGATTTTTACGCCCGAAAAAACCCATCGATTCTGGCTGGGTTTGAACCCGCGACCTTGGGTTTAGAAGGCAAGTATGGTTACCACTGCACCACTAGGACCAACAAGAGATGAAGGAAGTGTCGCAAAGCTTATCGATGTAATTAAAATCAAAGACACGTTAAAATTGCTCCTGGTGATATTGGCCTTCTGTAACAGGATAAGTGAAACCTATTCTTGACGAGATCAATGCTATCAGGTTTTGTTGAAGAGGGAAGATTTTAGTGTGCCTAGCATTGAAAAGGGAATTACATCCAGGATTTAGTAAGTAAATAAGCTATATCGGAAATGTAGATCTTGAAAAGAATTGTTTAATGTACATGACCGTACAGTCTGGCAATCGACGTTCCTTTTCCTTCGAGGACGTGGGCATGGTCATAATCATTTGCGAGTGAAGTAAGAATGGAAACCTGTACACAGTAGATAGGTGCACATTTTTTTCATGAATGTTTATAACCAGTAATGCAATCAATTGCCTAACAAAGAAGTCATTTTTTCTTTACACTTATTTTCCATTAGGGACTGCACAACGTCCTAATAACAACTTATATAAGTGTAGTTAATTAATTATTTTGATCTGTAAGCAGAATGGAAAAACATAAAAGAATCCTATGTTAATTATCACCAACTCGTTAATTATTTATCTCAAAATGTTTCAATACAAAATGGTGATATTTTTAAATTGATTTCAGTTTATTGTATGCCATTAATTATGTGAACATGGAATACCTATACACTATTTCAATGACTATATTGGCATTTTTGTTTAAATACTTAGGATACTGTTGAAATTTTACCATTTTTTAGAATTGTCCGTCATTTTATACGTAAGTTTTAAAATATTTTAGATCACCAAATTCTGGCTCTGCTAGTGATTGTGAACTTTATTCGATCCATAGGGCTTTATCACCGCCAGGATTTCGGTGCTAAACTTAAAAAACTGCCTAAATAAATGGAAGCTTGCAGGCGCTCTTGCACAGTGTATTAAAGGAGATTTATTTAATTTTGGAATAAATAATAGTGTTCTTAAAAATGAAATATGAGGAAATATTCCTTCTAAAGAATTCAGACCAGGCGTTCTTAGTATTCGTATATATAGCATGTTTTTACAAGGTCTTAATGCCATATCGCAGCTGGGAAAGTATCTGTTTTAAGAAGGAGGTTACAATAACAATAACTATTTTATCCATAGTTCAGATCTATATATTAAGGTTCAAGTTTAGGGATGGTAAGCCCCAATCTAGCAGGGAATATCCATAGCAAATGTTCTGTATGCATGTTTGGCCTGTTATTCGTTTAAAATGTGTTGTTATTTTCATATCCGTTTTAAATAGCTTCACGACATATAAAAATATGTTACGATGCTTTTGACGCACATATATATGTAAAATCTACGGGTTTCTTTCAGAGATTTATTTTCGTATATTTTTTCACGCATACTGCAATAAATCTTTTCTTTACGTCCAAAACACGCTCGCATTTGCTCTTCTTGGACCACACTGATTTTGCTTGCAAAACAGATACCACAAAAATCTAACAAAGCTCTCGCTAAAATCCTTCTCAAGGCACGTACACCACGCTGCCCGCAATGTATGTGGGTGCATTAAGACATTAGTAAATGGCTAAATCACAACAGTTAACGTAGCTGAATTATTTCTGTGATACAATAAACCGCAGTAAAACTAAATCACTGAAAATAAAGATTTTAAATAATATTTGGTAGTAATGATATTGAGAAAGAATGCAAAAGGAAAATGATTTAAATAAAAGAATTGTCAGTTTTGCATAAGGTCTAAAGATAATTGTCATGCAGTTATTCCATTGATAGAAGATTGCTGGGCCCATAACCCAGGGGTCCATGGAACAAAACTAAACTTTTCTACCAGAATTTGGGATATCGTGAACGCACTGTAATCAGAAAACTAAAATTTCAATCGTGTTCACATTACACGTGTCCCCATCCTTAAGTTCAGTTCATTTTCACTATTTTACAAAGTAGGAGTATTCCCCCTCCTTAGAAGGCAAAACCCGAGAGGAGTAGTGTGCTGGAACCTGAATCGTTGAAAAAAATGCTGCTTAACAAGTACAACTTTGTTTTAATTCTAGCTCATAGTAACATTAAATCAAGCTAAACAAAAAACAAATTGAGCAGGAGCACCTTTCAGTGCAAACAACATAGCAAACACAAGCTTAAGGGGTAGTTCAAACGTAAAATATTACCATCACTTGCCTTTTAAATGTTATAGCTATCTAAATGCACATCAAGAAAATAAGCAAAAATACGCAACAATCTGGTTAGCATGGCACCTATAAAACATAAACATACTTTAATGAACTAACAAGAGGACCAAATCGGAGCACTCCTGGGCTAGAAGAAAGGTAATAAACATTAATCTTACGAAAAGCTCAGGAGGAAATATATTTTTTTTTCAAAAAAGGTCCATAAATATAGAATGTAACTTACTAATTTAGAAACCAAAAAGAAAAACGTTACACCAGCGGTGCCTACGTTACACTGCCATATGAGCACTGATGGTTGAAGATGAGTTCCACATTCTTGTCTTCCGCATCGAGATATATATTTCATGTTGAATGGGAGGGAGAATATTTTTGTATCAAAGCTTACGATAAAATTTACTGGCTTATTTGCAATAAATGTTTTATATTCCTCGCTCATTATGCATATTTCATTACGTACATATAGCACACACTCAGCGACCAAAAAAACGGACACATTAAATTTTGTTCTTATTTCTTATATTTTGCTCTTAAATATTTTAAAAAGAAAGAATAACCATTTAAACAAAGCACCTTAAATTTCAACAATAGAAACAAAAACAACTTTGGTTAGAAAAGTTACGAAGGACGTAAAACAATGACAAATTTTGTTTTAAGTGTGAGTAGCATTGTAGTGCAATAAAAGAAAATTATCACCTGTAAATGGGCTAAATGATGCAACATGATTAGTCAAACATTTATTTATGTACTTATCAGCTGTTAGACTTCCATTTTCTACTAAAATTTACTCAGTATGAGCATCCATAGATACACTCCTGCCCAAACCATCACTCCACGACCTCCAAATGGCAACTTTTCGGAAATGTAGCATTGTGCAAATAGTTCTTCCCTCCTTCTCCAAACTCTTTCACGTCCATCAGGTGAGCGCAGATTGAAACAAGACTCGTTTGTGAACAGAGCACAGCTCTACTGTTCATTTCTCCAACTCTTATGGTCACTTGCAAAACGCTCAACGTTTGACTCGGTGCATTCTGAGCAAACTGAGACCAGTTGTAGGTATACTTGATATCAGTAGCCAAAATCGGACACGTTAACAAATTGCTGGACTACTGTCCTAAATGTCAAATTGCGCTTCATAAAAACTGTTAATACCATATACCTGTCCTCATTTTGAATTGTACCTCTAGAACGGCATAAACCCGATCTTGTACTAAGCTCTAAGTCTCTCTAAACCATTTTAAGGCATCGTGGACTGTGCTTCCAGCCATATTCATTACATTTGCAATGTAACGTACGCTGCGACCATCATAGTTTAGAGCTGCAGCTCTAGCCACATCTTCAGGTAGAATTTTTAAGGTGAAATGTGACAACCCTACTCACATTTACAACGGTAAAAATAAATAAATAATGATAATGAAGCACAAAATAATTAAGAAAATTTTGCTGTATCTGAGACTTTATGCATATATTGAAATATTCGGCTACAATGGCTTGTTTAAGAAAAAAAACATTCAACATAGTCTACATATCTCCATGAAAACAAATACTATCATAATATTTTATGTCAATCAAATATAGCGCTACATACAAGCAAATATAAAAGTGTCCGGTTTTTTTTTTTTTTTTTTTTTTTTCCCTCAGTCTATAATGGATGAGTTTTCCTTCGCGGAACCGCTCCACGTATAACGACCGACCGGCAGCTATGATTACTGCAAGTAATTACTAGGACTTAAACATTCATTCACCATTATCAAGCAAGTTAATGCTGCTACTGCCTCCGTAGATTTTCCATACTTTTTTTTTAATTGGCTTACAAAATTGTCCTCTGTAGTTCTCTCTGAGAAATGAAAGAAATTCACAAAATGTTATTTCATTCTTCATCTAATGTGTGTGAATTTGTAATTTTCTCCATAATGCCCGCCAGAGATAAAAATTACAGGACGTTAAACCGGGGGACCAAGGGGACCACATGTTGTTGGTGATGAATTTATTGTCGAGTATTTAATAATTTACATTCAAGGAGACATGAGCTGTATGTGTGTTTGCAGAGTACTGTCGCGAATCCACATTCTCTCACAGTTAATTTGATGCAAAAAATTCTGCACGTGCTTAGGCGGAAGGTGCGAGCGGTAACGGCAGACATCCAATGCTAATTAAGCATTGCCGGCAGCGACATCTCGTCCTAGCTACATGATATTGCTGTAGATCTTGCCAATGCTCCAGGCCAAGACTATTCTGCTGTTTTGTGATCACTCGCGGGAGGAGATTGGAGTGGAATTGTTGCAGATTATATGGAGGAGCGAGAATACGGAGAATTCTGCTGAATGTGTTTTGTCAATACGTTTTGCTATGCCCCTCTGTGCTTCCGTCTAAACGATTAAGCTTACGTAGATACAACGCTGACTGCATCGGAGTAGAAGTATGGAAAGATCGCTAATATTACTCATTTGAGGAAACAATTGAGTGATTACGTTAGCTGAAGGCTGAATGTGGTAGCGTATATCTGCATACTGCGTGTATGAAGACCGTACACGAATCCGTCTGAGACTGCAAACGACCGTATAGATCGCTGCACAGAAGCAAAGCTGATCATTGAAGTGACTGCAAACTGAGTAAAAGACTGTCTGACAACTGACTAACTGCCAACCGTGAACTGCCTACTAAAGCTGTAAACTGAGAACTGCCCGACTGAAAACTGCATGCCAACTGCGGAGGATGTCTTGAAACCCTAAGGGGGCCACGAGAACCAAATCACGGGTGCTGAGCTCTCAAAATCCACGTTCATCACTGGTGAGCTTCAGCTCTTTTTTGGGGCTACTATTGAATTTTTGAAGATCAATTCTTTTTATTGGCTATCTTTGAATCGGATGTTGTCGGTAAGGCTAAGGAGCCTTGTGGAATTTGAAACGGGCCGGTAGGTCATTCTCGAGTAGTAAATACAATAGTCCTTTTGTCATGAGCAAACGTCACCAGCGTTCATTGTTTTCTTTGTAATGGTCAGTTTGGTTGCCTAAGGCACAATAAGTGTACCGAAACGTATTTCTACAGACATTATTTCGTTATACATTCAAAATTACGCTATAGAATTACCTTACACAAATTTTGCTTGATTACTTATTGCTTAGCTAGCATACATGCATGATTAAAGATTAGATACTCAATGTCATTTACATAACGTGGATACTATATTAAAGGTCACATATTCGTTAAGATTTACATAATATCACACATTTATGTCCTGGTGAGGGCGGGGTGCAAGAACTATTGCAACACCTACCAATATAATTTTGTTTTTTTTTTTTTTAAAAATAGGGCTCATTATACTCTCATCACTAATGGTGCACCTCACTCTATCTTTTGATCATGCAGGGGTTCCTCATGAAGCAGGTTAGATTTTTCCGAAGTCCATTTTCGGTTTGTGAATCAACATACTCTCTTAGGTACAACCAAGATTCGTCCACAGAGAAAATTTGATTAAAATCAATTTCTTCGTCACAAAATCTACTCCTGGATGCAGGGTCACCCGGTTTAGGTTCTTGCACTAATGTCATTTTATAGGGTTTTATCTTCGGTAACTTTGTAGCCTTTCAAACAAAGGAATAGAAAATTACCGTTTGCTGAGAAAGACTTCGAAATGCTATTTAGGGAAACATTCCAGAGCATGTCCAATGTTATCTAACGATTTTTCTATGTGTTCTGTAGGTGTGCACGCTTTTTATGAAAAATACTTCCCTTCTCAGGAAATTTATTTACCAATCGGTGAATCGAACTTTAAATTTGAATATCAATGAATCCCTCTCGAAACATTTTTTGTACATCATGAGCGGATTCTGAACATACGTACGATTTTGGAGAATTGAATATCTAGATTAAGCCACATTAACATAAATAATACATTGTATTAAGCTGCCTCACAATTGCTTAATACACCGTCACAGAACACACACACACACACACACACACACATACCGCCTGTTGTGCCTCAGTAGTAAAAACGGGTGTTAAAAACTATAAAAAAACCACAACACACGTACGTCTCTGCAGTTAAACTCGTATTGACCTCCCCTCCATCTCCCCTGCTAGCTTTCAAGCGTAGAAACGAGACGAGAACTTCAGAGCTCTGTCAACTGCAAGTGGAGCGATACTGCGAAAGAAAAATTTCCCAGCATTATATAAGAGGTGTGTCCGGAAAGTAAGTACCATTTCGTTCTACCGCCGCCGCAAAGCTAGTGTCGCAGTTTAACGCATGTGCACTTCTCTCTCTGGTTCACTGTCTGACCACTGACACCATTACAGTCGGATCGTGTTTTGTTTACAGTTGTTTGTGATCGTCCGAAATGTTTTAAGACAATTTCTGATCCCGCCGACAGTGAAGTGAGTTCCGTTATACGGTTTTTGAATGCAAGGATTGTTAAGTCAACTGAAACACGTCGTCAACTTGTAGAGATTTACGGTGAAAATGTAACGACATATGAAATGGTGAGAAAATGGGTCAAGCAATTCAATGATGGACGATCCAATATTCATGACGAAGCACGGAGAGGGCGGCCTTCTGTTGTCACTGATGGTTTGGTTAAACAAGTGAATGAGGCAATTTGTGAAAATAGACGGTTCACAATAAGAATGCTTTATAGTGTGTTTCAGCAAATTTCATGGGTTTCCAAGATGCTCCACAAAACGAAGCGACTTGACAGTGCTTTCACACTTCTTACCTGATACAGTGATGAGGGAGATGAATTCTTAAGTAGGATAGTGATCGGTGATGAAACTTGGGTATGTCATGTCACTCCAGAATCAAAACAACAGCCAATGGAGTGGAGGCAAACAGGATCCCCAAACGACAAAAATTCAAAACAACGTTGTCAGCACGAAAAATCGTGTGCACTGTGTTCTGGGACAGACGGGGCATTCTGCTTGTTGAGTTCCTTCCCAGAGATGCAACCATCAATGCGGTCCGATACTGTGAAACATTGAGAAATCTTCGGCGCGCAATTCAAAACAAAAGGCTTGGAATGCTCAGTCAAGGTATTGTGTTGCTTCATGACAACACACGTCCCCATCCTGCAGGTGTCACACAAAACAATATTCAACAATTCGGTTGGGAGCAGTTCAATCACCCGCCATACAGCCCCGATCTCGCGCCTTGTGACTACCATTGTTCTTGATCATGAAGCGTGAGCTCGGAGGAAGTTGCTTTGACAGCGATAACGACGCAAAAAACTGTGTTCACCAGTGGCTCTCTTCACTGGCGGCATCTTTTTTGAAGAGAGCATACAAAAGTTGGTTTCCCACTATGACAAATTCCTGAACAATGGTGGCAACTATGTCGAAAAATAGGTTAAGGAATGCTCTTTCATGTACAAACAAATGTTGTTGTGAAAACAAATATTTCATGCCTTTACTTTCCGGACACAACTCGTATTTTATTATTTTGCAACAATTTTTTTCCATTGGCTAGAGCCAACTGTAGATATCTGAACTATTTATTGAAAAGTTTAACATTAATTCAAATTAAACAAAACGAATTCCTAATGAATTATTGTGAATGTGATATATTATTCCCTTACCCATGTGTTTACAAAATACAATAAACTTCAATGTGAGAAATAAGGAACCTCCCTGACCAATACTCCCGTGCCGTATATTTACGGCGCAAAAAAGAACCGCAAGACTGAAAGAAGAGGCCTCTGAGCAAAATTTATCGGCCGTTTCACGCCCTGAATTGAATGGGACGCTGATAACCTGAGATGTTACAGGGCGTCCTTAAATAAAACGAATCAAATGAAAACCTGACCAATACCTTCAGGAAAGTTGACTGTTCTTAAAATCATTAGGTGAATATCTGTATTTTGCAAGTTTGCGGTCAAGTTAATAAAAAATTCTGTGCATATAAATCAACGTTTGTATTGTTTTAAATATATATATATATATATATATATATAGATTATTTAAAACCAAAAAGTGTTTGACTTTGTAGCAATGTGTTCTTACTATGAGATGCAACTAATGGTGTAAATGTTTGCACTTAATCATTGCAATTCAGTCCTTCGAGCACCGTCACAAATTAAATTCAAGGATACAATGTCAGCTAAAAGTTAAGAGCCACCCTTTTATTAGTTGCAATGAATGTTGAATGCTTGTAATTAAGATTTTGTAAGTTTATTTGCAAGATTTTATTACACACCGAGATTTAAAAAATTATATATTTCTATGTCAGCATAAGCAGTTTCAGTTCAACAAGCAATGCCCTGAAACGTTCAAAAGCACATTTAATTGTCAAAAAAACGGTTAAAACTCAATGATTTAAAGGTGACTATTCAAAAAAAATCTATTTCAATTTGTAGTTAATCATTTTTATACTAGATGACATGAATTTTAAGTTGTTATGCTGTTTGTGAGTTTATTTGAAGTAGGCCTTTTAAAGAGAATTGTCAAAATTTATTTTCTGAAAAAAGAGCAATCTTTGAGCAATAAATTAACCAATCTAATTGAAAAAAATTGTAGTAGGTGTTTTGGCCATAAGATAACAGATTTTCTGACAGACACTATCGCCATCGTTGGTGTAGCAGAAAGAATAAATTGCTTGAGGCTTAACGATGGAACGGGCGGATTACGAACACTTTCCTGTGATAGCCCTTCATAGGATTTACAACTCACCAATCGAGATTTTCCAAATACTTAAAAAGCTGGAAATAAGTAGCAGAATTACGTACCTCACCATTCAAAGATTCACTGGAATTGGCATTGTTGATCATCATTGGAGACCCGAACATCGTGCAGCATTCGGCGGAATCCAGTTTGGAAGCAAACAGTGATGACCCCTTAGATGAACGCATCCAGGAAATGCATGCTCAGAGTGCTTAGAAAAGAATCTGAACTGGGGCCTTTCATCGCAGAACTGGGTAATTCTAACTGCAAATCGGAAAAAGCAGAGGGTGTTGAGAGCGTTATGCTAACAATGGTTACCAGAGAAGCCCTTTTACTGGCGAGAATATTGCAGAAAACTACTAATATTAAATTAACAAGAGCGCCTCGAGTTCATGAGAAACTTGTTCAGAAAAGCTAACATTTTGCCTCAGTAAAGGTTTTTCCTATAATACTCTCAACACGCTTCGTTTTTGTCAAACGGGATTGAAGACAACTTCTAAAGTGTACGAAATCATCATTCTGCTTGTGCCTGTGGTAAATAACAAGAGAATACATCCAGTCCTTTAGGAAATTCAGTGCCAGCTCATAAAGCATGGTCCACGCAGATTTGAATTTAGAGACATGTTCCATATTTTATTACTGCTAAGGATTGGACTCCTACCAGTCCAGGCTCTCTTTGTATGGGGTATTCCTCGCAAGAAAATACACCTAATATTGAGAATCTCCAGTAGTTCTTCGCGGTCCTCTAGTGGTACCTATACTTACCTCGCACACCCAAGATCGCAAGGTGTAAAGATCCTAAGCATGGCTTTCTTCGGAAGGGAAATAAAGCCGTGGGTCCCTTGTCATACATTTACGGCAAGAAAAAGAACCTCAAGCCTGAAAGAAGAGGCCTCTGAGCAAAATTTACTGGCCAATTCATGCCGTGAATTGAATGGGACGCTGATGATCTGAGATGTTAAAGAGAATCCGTAAATGAATAAATTGAAACCAGTAGTCCTTGAACTAAGCAGTGGCAGATAAGAGGTATTGCGTGTTGCCAGAGAGTTCGGTTCTGTATAAATGCAAAACGAGGCCAATTGGTGTTAAACATTGGGAATGCTTGGGATAATATATCAAAGCACATGAAAGCATTGTAATATATTTTACTTGCTGAACTAAAACTTTGAAATTATGTTTGTGGCAAGTCCAGATAAAGTGGCAAATAGAGAGTGTGCATATAGGTGCTAGAACTTTTAGACAAATTGCATAACAGTTGTTAGTAAGTAAAACATATGGCATATAAAGAAAGTGGCACTTAAAGAGGTCGTCCGCGAACACACCACCACCATGGATTGACAAAGAACAACATATTTCTGCCGCTGCAACAGAGAGCTGGCTAGAAGAAAGTGAGATTTGATAGTCAAGATGCGAGTTAGCGGAGAAAATAGCAGAAGTGCGAATAGGTAACATACCTCAGGAGTATTTACAAATAGAGCACAGGACCAATGTCAAATCGCGTGAAAGCGTGCTTGAAAACCACAAGATAACGAGGGAAAAATGTAAACCCTTTCACAAAATGAAAAATGAGTCATTGCCAGGTTCTGCGTGTTGATCGGAGGACTTCGGGGAGGCCCGTAAAAGCTGTAGTCATACGCTCATGCAGCGAGTGCACACTGCACTGGGCGCTTTGTCTGTAAACGTAATGGTCACAATCATAAGCATCTGCAAAGAGAGAGAACGTTAGGGTAGTGTAGCGGTGGCCGAGCGCTTTAGAAGATTTAGAAGCTCCTGGGTTCAATTCCCACACAATATTTTTATTGGTTTTATGATATAAGTGTATATGTAGAACATTATGTTACCTTAATATCATTTTATATTTTAACGTATCATTTTATGACATTACCCTTGCACATACAATCTAGCGAATCTTTACAAATAAACGAATAAATACGTGAATAGAAACATTTATCTTCTAAAGTGAAAACACACATAAATAAACACAAATTAATATCGGGTGTATGAACCCTCAGCATGTATAACTGCCCTCAATCTTCGGGGCATAGATGATATCAGATTTCTGCAGTAGCGTGGACGAGAGGCTACAACATCCCAGGTTTCTTGAATGTGGCTCGTAAGTCATATTTCGTGCTTCTTGCATATGCAGGGAATGCGTGTGCAACATATTGCACTGATTACCTTGTGAATCGCGCGTTGTAATGAGCAGGGTTTAGAAAAATTTTGCATTCAAGAAATGACTCATTTTTTAGTCAAAGTTGTGCGTTCTGTAAACAAAATAATTTTGCTACCGTGCAATTGTTTCTGTTTATTTTTGGTGGTTCTACGCTTTTGACTGTTTTTTTTTTTTTTTTTTTGAGTAGTGTTTAACGCCCGTTTTTACTACTGAGGTACCACGGCGGTGAACACTGATAATACATGAGATGAAATTATTTATTGTGAAAGGATTTTTTTTAAGAAAGGAAGCGTTCCAGGCCTAAGTTTAGGGTATCCCCGGCATATGAGGACTGAGGAAAACCTGGAAAAAAACCCAGTCAGGGAGGACCATCCTGGCAGGGTTCGAACCACAGACCTCCCGCTCACGAGTCCACCCCTTAACGATCTTGGTCACCCGTGGCGGTACTTTTGACTGTAAATATGTAGTAGTACGAGGGAAATCACTTCAAGTTATCAAATATCCCCGGCCTGGCAATAGGATTTTGCATCCTTAGAGCCTTTTGGAACGACTCTACAGAACTGACCCTTTACCCTAACCAAACAAGAAATGTTTCGATAAGTAGCCCAAGAGAATATAGGATAACTTAAGGTTCGATTCCTACATTAGTTTAACTAAATACACTCGAGGCATGCGACGATTTGCTTGAATACCTGCAAAATAACCAAAGTAAAAAGTGACTGCAGAATGAAAGCACTTCACAAAATGTTAGAACACCTACGAGGTCTTGAACTGTACATAAATTGCAATATTTTAACTAGTAAAGGAAAACTTTAACTGAATCATTCTGGATTAAAAAGAAAGCTCAAACGTTCTTCTATCTAGCTCATCTGCACGTATATTCAGTGAAATTTCATTAACAAATATAATTCAGAAATACATCACCGCTAACGAAACAAGAGAATCTGTAGTGTGTTGCACAGATACTGCTGCCAAAGAGAAATAAAAATCCCATTGCTCATTTTGACAGGAGCGCTTGCAATTTTTACCACATTTGTAGCTATCTAATATCTTGGGTCTGCAAATACCGCTAGATTCAGAGATATAATGGCAATAAATTTCACTAATAACTCTGGCGCTTACGCCTGACAGTTCGTTAATGGAAACGGAATAGCAAGAGCGCCGAGTATAGATCCAGGTGTTTAGCAGCAGCAATTGCTATAAAAAAAGAGCGTGCACCGTTATAATTAGCGGTAAATTGATTTTAAGTTTTAGCGGAAATAATTATTTGCGTTAAATGCAAAGGAATTTAGGCAACACAATAAAATAAGTGCATGCACTCTCATTTGTTTAAAAAGGATTATTTAATTCCACCAAAAGTGATGACCGTGAGAGGATTTGTACATTATTCACTGAACGTATTATTACCTCTTTGTTTTTAGCTTAATCTCGTTATTTGCTCACCATTAGTTTCCTATGCCCGGAAACAGAAATGCACAAAGGCACCAAGCGTTGACGAAATATCCTGGACAACGATTGAACCCACATCTTCCGCCTTTGTAGCTACCTTAAAAGCTATTCAAGAGAGATGGTTAAGAACAGCACAGCTAGCAAAATGTCGGGAAACGTTTTGAAAGTTCTGTAACCTTATTTAAAAATTATTTTATGGAAAAATTAAGAACATAGAGTTCAAGATGAGAGAATTCATTAAATTGTTTCAGTACTGACATATGTCAACGAATCAATCTATCACGTAATTTTCAAAACTTATTTCCCACAATGTTTGCTTACTTGCTACATAAAAACCAAAATTTGTTTCCGGTACGTACAGCAAAGAGGGCCTTAATCCTCTGACGAAAAATCTTGGGATTAGAACAAAATCCGTTATAGGCTCTATATCCATCTCTAAATTCAATGACAATATTAATTGTTTCTGTAAAACGCCGCAGTTGCTCACAAGAGTGCTTCATTCAGTTATTCTGTGCTGGCATTTTGCTATGCAAGTACAGATGGCACTTGATTTCAGAGAACAATGCTGGTCATCTGCGACGAGATTAAATCCTTAAAATCTTCTCCAGGATATATTGTTATGCAGATGAAATATGTCACAGTAAAATTTTAGGGTTTTAACCTATCCCTGCAATTAATGTAACATGCATGACAACAGTATATAAATATTCAAGTATTATTTAACTATTCAGCATTTTAGACATTAAAACCTACAATATACGTAGTGTAATAATAAATGTCACTTTATGCGATATTTTTATTAAATAAATAGAATAAATACTACATTTTTACATAGAATAAGAGAGAACACGTTTGTAAAAAGGTTACAATAATATTCAGAATATGAAATGACTGGTTACAGCAATGCAACATAATCTACTAACAGTTTCAAACTATAATATGTGTGTGTGTGTGTGGTTCATTTTTCCATGTATCCAACCCTCTTAGGGCCTTTACGAAGATGAATATATCCTAGTACCTTAGGTTCTAATAAAGTAAATAAAGCTCGCATCAGAATATGCTTAAAAAGGAACTAAACCAGTTTTTAAGTGTGGCAAGGAGAACAAATAGATAATGCAATATATTTCATTGAGGATATGATATACACTGCCTAAGAAAATATTTGCAGAATAAATAAAAATAATTATATGCAAGCTTTACTATTAGCAATGATTATACTGCTGAATTATTATCACCTAATTAACTTAATCGACACAAAGAAGTGCAAAATCTGAATTTACAATTTTATACTCATATTCAAACTACAGCATACAATACAAACCCACACACACTGAAAGAATTGAATACCCGCAAGGAAGTAGTCAGCATTACTCAAAGTGAACTACAGCGAGAGTGGTGGCTAGTTCTTTAAAGGTGTGCCAAAATGACGGTGGCTAATTTTGGCATCTCCTTTCATAAAATAGGTAAACAATTATAAAATAGTAAAAAGGAGTTGTTGTGTAGTTGTTTCAGCGTCACTCTAGATACTCGCAGGTAGCAACGAGCACCGCTCTGGCCTATAGGCACCGCAAGCTGGTTCATAGTTCATTTGATCGCTCTGCACACACAAAAAATAGAGACGTCTGTTAGTAGCATTTTAAGCCGACTACAATTATTACATTCAAACATGATTTAGTGTTAAGCGCTGTACAAGCCTGTAGAGCATAAACATCTAACTAAACGGCTCTACTTGAAAGTAGACAGAATATAAATAAATTAGAGCAAGTTGGAGTTAAACCCATGACCTATGTTTTCATTCTTCCCTCTTAAAGTTATTTCAATTCTGGTTCATTGAGTACGACCCCAAGTAGATAATGTGTTTAGCCTTGGAAAAGGTCATAAACTCTAAACATTTGAGAGGTGGGGGAAGTATGCAGTCCTATAGCTAAGAATAGTGTGCTGGCCATCACTAATATACGCCACAGTTCAGAAATACAGTTGATTATAATCTAACAGTACAACAAACCTTCAATTAGCAAGCAAGTCGATCTGGTGGTGTAGTGGTTACCATACTTGCTTCTGAAACCCAAGATCGCGGGTTCAATCCCGGCCAGGACCGATCGATTTTTCCGCCGTAAAAATCCTAAGTATGGCTTACTTCGGAAGGGAAGTAAAGCCGTGGGTCTCGTGTCGTACATTTACGGCACGAAAAAGAACCTCAAGCCTGAAAAAAGAGGCCTCAGAGCAAAATTTGTCGGCCGTTTCACGCCCTGAATAGAATGTGACGCTGATGACCTGGGAAAGTGACAAGCCGCCTTCAATTGGGCGGCAGATGAAAAGAGTCTTCTTTCTACCTCAGCCCGGAGACATCATCCTCCCAAGTAGAAAGTACTTTGCGATCTATGGCTATGTCGCTTTTCTACATGTCGGTCTTCCCTATATTGCTGGGCCCAACGCCTTCCAGTTCGTTCTGGTATGCCATGTCTATAAACAGCCTCAGGCTCGAAACCCCGCATTATTCAAAGCTAATACAGTGGTACCTCTGTCCACCAAGGCAGATATATCTCAATTAATGGAAAACGTGTGAACAGCAAGCGTTCCTGAGAATCGAAATGGTATCCTTTGGTTCAGCCAGTCGCTGAGAAGGGTAGTAAGCAGTGAGCCGTACCACATGGGCTGAGTGACTCGCTCTAGAGTAGAATGAAAGAAATAATATGAGCCCTCGTAGCACTGAACTAAAACTAATATTTTCGTTGATCTATATCAATGCCATAGTTCCATTTGAAGTGTCTAAGGTTACGCGTTACCACTCTCAAAATACTTAGAGCCAAACCGCCTTTCTATTCGGAAATCCTTTGTCCCACATTGATGCTATATTCATACATTAAAATTATACATGAATGTTACTGTTAGCTCACCTATAGTAACACACTCTTTACTCTTTCGTTTGTGTTACTTAATGCATCATATTTCTTTCTCTAGCTCTGACAGACATATCCTTAAGATGTCATTTCAATGTTTTGAAAAAGCAAGTTGGCTTTTCATGCATAACTTTAAGCTAGTTAAATAAATATTTTATATTATTTTATTGCCAAGATGTTCACTTACAACAGTTGTGCAATTTTATGTTTAAGATATTATTAAGTTAAGTTTTTATACATATATTAAATATTTCGCAATAGTACTTATCAAGAAGGGCATTACTTTCCCAAACACCAGTGATCCTCAATTTTTGTCCTGCTAGATGTGAAATGGTTGTACATGGTGAGGGTAGGTATGAAAGCAGCTTATGGTTTACGTTTCTAGAAACAGTGTTCAAAATTGTTGAATTCTTTTTTCCCATTAGGTAATGCGTACAGAAAAAAAAATAATTCTAGAATTTAGAGAATATTTGCACACTCTTTTTATTCAAAGATCACTGTAAATGTTAGACCTACGATTACACATAAACACAAGAAAATTGTGTCCTGGGACAGGACGCGCGCGTTTCCCTACCGAGAGAATGCAGAGCCACATGGGAACTAGCACAACGGCCATCAATAGCCCTCCTTCCCTAATGCATCTGCCAGCGAACAGATTGGCGGACAAGCTCACTTGCAAGCAATTATCTACATGCTTATGCTAATTTGCTGTTCATTGAGTGGAGGTTTCCAGGGCATTATTGTCGCATGGCGTTTCTGAAGTTACAAAGCACATTTGGCGAGTGCGTTTTCCCCACCCGAAACAAGAAAAATATAATTACAGTATGCTTTATAGCTAGGTTCGAATCGGCATGCGCTTTTTCCCATGTACATCTTTATTTTGTACGCTTTGTGCTTCAAGAGGAATCACATTAACAATGGAATTTCAGCATTTTAATGGTTGTTGCACCGTAGAATTAAACATGTTCTTGAGACAACTCTTTCAAGATGAATGGGATCATCGTTCTAAATATGCACTAAATGTAACCTAGTAATTTCTTCCCCAGCATCATTTCAAATGTGTATTTTCAACAAATCATAATTCCCTTTTGTAAAATTACGGTCAATGTAAATACTGTCACAATAAGGGAACTAGAGGATAACGTTCATTACGCGTTTGCGGGCAGTGTTATTATATTTTTCCTTGCCGGGCTTGGGTGCTAATGAACTTAGAAGTTTTGCGCCCTTAAAAAATAAATAATTGCTGTTCTAATTTGCCGCGATCGTTGGTTTAAATGAAGTTTTAAAGACCAAAGCTGTACTTAGTCAAAATGTCTGGAGAGGTAGAGGGACAGAATCGTTATAAATGAGAGGAAGTGGGAGTAGAAGGGAACTGTGATGCAGTTTTATGCCTAATGATAGATTTCAAGTATTGCCATCAGTATTATTTCATGGCAAGTTTGGATGTTATGTACCATAATCGCAGACCTTTTTCACGCTGATTAACGCAAATGCCACTTATGTTCTCGCAACCGAGTTTCAATTGAACAGCAACCCGGTAATGCAAACAAACACAGAGGTTTTCATATAAGAAAGATATGAAATCAATTATTAGTCTTCAAACAATTGTACCACAACTGTTCCACCTCTCCTACCACCTCCCACTTCTAATAGTTATACCAACGACCACGGCAAAAAAGTGCAGTAATTATTAATTTCTAATAATAACGAATGAAGAGAATTTTGCAAATATAAAAGAAAAAGTGGTATCGCACAATCTATTGTGTAAAATATGGCTCTTTGTACCATTGAGAAAACAAAAACAAACAAAAAAAACGCCTTATCGGTTGGTAGCGTCACACTTTAAAGAACAGAATTGTATAAATTTGTATTTAAACTTTTGTTAATATAAACTGAATTTTTTACTTTACAGCCTGTAAATAGTATGCAGCGAGATACGTCTTTGAGGCCTTATGCATGCGGTTTTCAGGAAAAAGGGGCAAATCAGTTTGCCAGTAGCACCATGGCCAGCTAAGAGGTACACCCTTCCATTGTGCAACGTATTATTATTATGAAGCTTTTAGCGTGAAATGGCCGAAATTGGTCGGTTTAGGGATAAGACGCTGTCTAAAACACACGTGCATGAGCGGTTGAAAGGTTTCACAGAAGAACGAAGAACGGGGAAAATGAAGCTATTCATATCAACCTCGGACGAGCTTAACGGAAACAATGGAGCTGTTTGGAACCTTGTCGAGTGTGACCGAAGTTTGAAATTGCATCTGAGGTTGGGATAAGTTATCTCAGATGACTTGGACTTGAACATTTTCAGTAAGGTAGGCTCCTTGAATTCTAACTGAGGAACAAAAAGTTGCTAGTTAATGCCGTTCAAAGAGAAAGGGAAACGTATGTATCGCAGCCTGCAGCGAAACATGGGTACACTTCTGAGTGCAATATCAAAACAACTACAACTTGTCAACTAGGATGGTTCTTTTAACAGTTTTCATCACTCCCAGAGTATTGTGTTCTTCATGAACGTGGAACAGCAAGTGCAGCTTATTACCGCCACCATCTGGTCGAGTAAAAGTTGCTTATCGGGGAAAAAGATGTCAACAGTCGATCGGATCAGTTCCTCTCCTCAAAGATAAAGCCCGCCCGCATACAACTGCTTTGACAAGGAAAAAGCCTAAGAAAATTCGCCGGATAACTTTGGGTTATTCTCGCAATGGTCCGGACTTATCACCTTACGATTACCATATGTATGGACCGTTAACGGAAGCAATGGGAGATTGCCGATTCGATAGCGAGAAGGTGTGAGTGCATTTGTGCGCAATTGTTTCGAAACCCAACCCCACTCATTATTCCATAAATGGAATTAAGGAGCTTCTTTTCCGCTCGTGTTTGCAAATGGTGAAATTATGTAGAACAATTATATGTATCCCGATTTATTTAATTTCGCGTCAATAAATAACAAAAAATGTCGGTTTATATATGATTCAGCCTCGTATCTGGTGGTCAGCATGATGGAGATTACTACACCAGCCGATAAGCTACAATAGAGTTGGGACCGACTGAAAGAGCAACACAAGAGTCTGTGGTACAAACACTAGTGACAGTATAATAAATTCTAATGTATTTAAATGTCGCAAGAAGGTGCTGAAACTGCTTGCCTTCATTTTCCACACATTTCCGATGTTTATGAATTTTCCATTACAATTCTTAATTACTTTTTAGAAAACAAAATCATCTCTTGACGAGTGTTATACTTAAGCTAGTCTAAATATGTGGACACTGTTGTTTTATTAATCCCATTACGACATAGAACACAATTACCTCGGAATTTCTCCGAAAATAATTTCTTGACAGCACGAGTGAACTCGGTAAAGACACACAAGTATAAAAACGCTTTGTTTAATAAAATAGAGTAGTATTAGCTTTTAGCATTGCTAACAGAATGTGCTATAGGATTAGACAAGGTTTTTTCTTCTCCCCCCCCCCAAACGACACAGAGTGGTTTCAAGCAAGATCAAAGTAGCAGTTCGGAAACCCGTCCCAATTCGTGTAACCCGTCTTCCCTGAGCGATGGCTTATCTGCCGATGCAGTCCCCCGCCGCCGCGTCGGTCATCAGATAATTGCATGACATGACACATTCATGCCTGTATCTTTCGCACTGAGCTAGCTGAAATAAGGCTACCCTTTAACGAGGATGTCGCTGTATTTTTAACATATACCTTCTTCGTTCCTCATTGCTATATCTATGGAGGCTTCTTATCTCTAAGTGATTTTTGTGGCGTTAAAAAGGCCAAACTTTACTGAAGTTAGGCCTAGTTCATTCTGATTAAAGACATTAGCATAAATTTTAGTGTATATATTTCAGCGTAGCTAAAGATTGAGGATATAAAGTCTAGTGGTACATTTCTCTTTGCGAAACTGAAAAAATGTTCTGAAGTAGCGAAGTTAATGTTCCGTGAACACGACGTTATTTTATTCTGAAGGATGTGCACTACTTACTACATCTTATAAATGATGAGCAAACGAGAATGCAATTATAATGAGCACTTGTTTGAGGTTTTGTGTGCAACTTCAGGAAAAAATATCTCTTTTCCTCGATGACAAGTTCTTGTCGAGTTTAAGAGAAATATAAATTATAAATACAGTTGTGTAAACCATAAAATTATGGCTTGGCAATGAAATAACCAAATGATCTTCTTCTGTACTAGTTTAAGTTTTCAAAGACATTTCGTAACATTATTCTGATAATTGTAAACGTTATGGTATATTTTATTGTTTGGTTTTTATTTCATATCAGCAGTATGGAAGAAAATTTCACTTTTGCTAACGCAGCGAACGTGTAAAACACAAATCACTGAAATTTAAGTTTGGTTAATTGTTTTTCATTAATATAGGTACACAGTGATTCCGTGGATGTTCAGAATAGATTTTCGAGAGATTGAAGGATGAATATTTTTGTTATACCGAGTGTTAATAAATACATTATAATATTTTCAGAAGTTGTACAGGGGTTTTAGCAAACAATTTAAGATAGAGAAGCTATAGTGCATAAAGAAAATAACAGCGTTATATCATGATTAAAAAAAGTTGAAATTAGATGGTAATAGCTGAACCAGGTTTGAAGTAATATTAAATATAGAAAGAAGTCCATACATTTGCAGTCTAAATTGCTTAACTGTGTAAATAAATACATGCAACATTAAATACTTAATATCTTTATAAACAAAATTTTATGCCAATTTATTTTAGAATCAATGGAAAGTGTCGCCCAATTAAGCATTTAAGTTAAATTGGAGGGTGATGCACAGTTAATTATCTACAACTACTTTTCCAAATATTCTGGAGTCATGCACTTGTCTCTGTCTTGGCGTTATGGCTTCATACACAGAGGACGATCGCTCTCCATCGTGTCATCGATGCGCATTTATATAGAAAAACGGTCTAGCAATAATATTCTCGGGGGTTCTACAGTCTCGCAATTAAATAAGAGACACAAAGGCTGAAGTATTGAGTATCCAGGGTTGTTATTCAGCACAACTTGCATTCGGTGGAAACTATATCACCTGTTTCACCTAGTACAACTCTAACCTTCTGAATACATCTTGCATTATTCCCATGGCTTCTTGAAGAGGCATACCTGAAGTCTCTTGATGCTGTCGGCCTACTGATGTGATTAATGAAACCGACCTATGTCGTCTGTCTCTGGCACTCGTTGCAGTGCACGAGTCAGGCAAGTAAAATGCCCGGAATTTAACATGTATGCAGCTACATATGTGTACAACAGGATTCTCTTCTTTAACGTCATGTAGTCTACGCATCTTAAGTATCAAGTAATCGTTTAATTATTTACTTCCACCAAGGGCTTATAGTAAGTCAAATAGCAACCTCAGAAACCAATTAGCTTTGCGATGAAACAACCTGAATTATCTGTGTCGGATCCACATATACGACAACATAAGTGATTTTTCCCCATAGATGATTCATCCGGAATATCATGGCAGCAATATTTCTGTAAGAAATGTTTAAATTCAGGTAACTGCAGTTTGTGCAAGGATATAATCGCCGCGCCATTGCTATGTAAACATCTTAAGCTTACTATTAATTAGATGCCTCTGTAACTGTGTGTGGCAACTGTTTCTCAGGCGGGAGGTCCCGGGTTCGATTCCTGTTGGACCAGCCATGATGATCTTGGGTTTTTTCGTGGTTTACCCGGGTCACTTAGGCGAATATTGTGATGTGTATTTGCATTCCATGAATTTCTTCCGTTCATCCACGGATCCGAATGTGCCAGGGCAGGTGGAATGGAGGAGGGCCTACAAAGGGCTCAAACAACTCAAAAGGGAGGTTCCACTGACGTCCCCTCCTCCCGGAGGTAGCCCGTAGGCAAGTCTCAAGTACAGATAATATCCTCTTTCTACCTACGCCATCCATTTACCTGTTTCTTTGAAGATATTCCTTGTTAATTTATAATATGCATTTCTAAATATTGTTCGAGTTGAGATTTTATCGTACTCTGATATATTTACCAAAACTTTAGCACAACACTGTTTAGCCATCTGTTGTAAAACACTGTCACAAGTCCCATGCTTTCAGCTTGGACAGTAATGAATACGTGAACAATTGACTTACAACTTCTAATGAGTTTTGAGAACAAAAGAAAATGTTTGAAATGAGTAATTGGTGGCTACAACATTTGTCTTTTCTTCATGTATAAATATGTAGCATTAAAATATGTACTTCCACAAAATCCGGGTTCTAGTGGTGAGTCAATGTTAAAACAAAATAGGCTAAACATTTGTCTTTGAATGTCTTCAAACCTTCTTCACGAACGAGGAAATTAAGAGTTTAATATCTCATCATCAGTGTTTTCAAGTTTAGTGCTATAAAATCAGTAAAATTTCGGAATATGACAATGCAACTGATTTATCGTGTTCTATAGCTTATTCTAGAGAGAGCTATCTAACTGACCACATGGCTAAATTGATAAGGCGGCAAGCTGTGGTTTCGAAGACTACAGGTTCGGGTTTTGCAGAGTGTGTTTGTTGTGTACTTCAATGTTTGTAATTAAATATGGTCATACATAAGATGTAAAGGTAAAGAAGAAATCAACGAGATTCGAACTCTAAACAATTATCTACTTTATTTGACGACACTATGTCAAAGAGACGCTCCACAACAAATCTCCATACTCTTGCGAAATGCTCATTCAAATGCGTTTTGGTCAATTGTTAATAAACGTGGCAACCATTGATCGGAAACTTTCTCGTGCCCTAAACTTCGTGTAAAATGTAGTGGACACGACCTTTGCAATGTCACATAACCTATTCGGCGATCATTCAGTGCGACATTGTGAATTTTTGTCACAACCTCGTCAGTCGTAGCTATTTTGGGACGCCCTGAGCGCTCATCGTCTTCAATTTAGATACGACCACGCTTAAATTCAGCAGTCCACATTTAACCGTTCCGAAATGAAGGAGAAGAATGCTTTAATGTGGATGTTTCTATTTTTCAGTTAAACACTTCAAAATGAAGTACTTTGTCACAGTTCGTGTTTCAGTTTTGCCATTTTGTACAATATATTAACACTAATTTGCTTACAAGATCGTCATACGCCTGAAACTTCACAGCTCTCCATCTACAAGATGATACGTATCAACTATAATAGTAATTTGGCTTTCTTCACGACCTCTCGGAGTCAGGCCGAGAACTTTCAGAATACCCCTAGTAGAGGCAGTACATTAAAGTCAAAGATACTTTCCTCATTTTTTGTTTCTGAAATAGACTGCACCGAAACCGAAACTCCAAGCTTCACTTCCATAAATTGATAATAGGCTTATAATTAACATTAGTGTTTTATAAATATGTTCTGATGTACGTATATGACTTGTATTGAACCTGACATCTATTTAGGTCAACTTACTTATTCCCATATTTTGACAGGGAACACTTATGCAAGGACCTTTTAGGGAATCGCTGTCATATATTTTTATTAGGTAACGACCGGATTCATATTTATTGCATATGCCTGTATTTATAACAAGGGTTCCACTAGCCTTAAGGACTGGCTACGTCTAGAAAACAGACCATCATAAAAAACATGAAACTCAAGTGATGGTTTTTCTGTGCAAGTGTCGAAAGATTCCTTTGTTAAAATAACATAACGATAACTTGATCTTTGGCGCAAATGTTGTGGGTGTGAAAAACATCTCAGATTTCTGTCGACGAGAAAGATTCTGTAAATAGAATAATAGCGGCGGCTCTAAATTACACAAATAGCAGCAATGTTGGACCTTTCTAAAACAACAATCATTGGAATTATTCATGAACATTTACACATGAACAAGGTTAGTGCAAGATGGGTGATAGACTTCTTTCCTCAATCCAGCCTCCAATAAGAATATGAGAGGAGAATTAAATATTGGCATTAACCAATAGAAAATCTCGCATCGAATAAGGACATTCAAGGAAGTCATAATATAGGATATTTTCATAATATTACGACCGAGAGACTTTATAGTGATAAAATTTTACCAGATTTTGATATCCAGCAAGCAGTAGTCAATCAATGGTCGTTCAGTAATCAGTCAGTCGTCATCAGAGAGACAGTAGGTCAAATACTTCGTTGTCATACAGATAGCGAACCAGTTAGTTCTTTTGAGTTATCAGAGCAGTCCATTCTGCCGTCAACTACACAGTGTTAGTGCATAACGAACTGATAGCGAACAATCGTCAGAGAACAATAAATAGTGCAGTAGAAATATTGAGTATTGTGAGAAATATATCTCGAGTGTAGTTCTATCGCTGTTAACAAGTTTAGACCGTGCAACAGTGAACTGCAGATCTCTTGAAGCAGTCCTCAAGGTGCTACGGATACGCAGACTTATGAAAACACTTTGAATATCTGATTAATAAATTGAGTAAATTGTAATTCTACGAGTTTCTGTGTAATGTGTTCGATACCTTGTTTTTCCTGTTGACTCAAACGATCACGAAACTCCATACTCCCTGAGATCAAACAGAAAAATAACTGCAGCAACGACGGCAAATCAGAGAGAACATCGGGAAGAAGAGGCTTATTACGAATACAATCAGCACTATTAATTAATTCAACCAATTCAAATTTTATCCCCTTCCCACACATATAAAAACGGCCGCAGCACTCTACTGAAGTAGCAAGAATGAAACCTTAGCAAGAATAATAGCCTATTATTGAGCAAGACATTAAAGCAGTAATAGATTTAAAAAGTACCGGAAATACAGAGTGTCCCATTTATCTTTCTCTCTCTTTTTTTTTTCTGACGCGTGAAATAAAAAAGTGTTTCGAACAAAATTTATTTATTTAACATCTTGGGGGGTTGTTGCTGAGTGTACACTTTTTTGTATCTGCATTAATAGATACGATAGAGCTTCGCTACCATGTACATTTCATTCAAGAATACACTTACTCTTTCCAAGGGCTATTCAGAAATGTGTCATAATGTATTATTTTAGTCTATGAAGCAGTAGATATGAAAATGATAAATAATGCACGACTTTTTTATTTAATAGCACTACAGTGCATTAGTTTTACTAAATCATTGAACCTCTTCTAGGACTGTTTAAACATTTCATAAACATTGAGGAATGCAACAGGATAGATTGTACTCTACAGTACATAGCTTAGTACTCTACTGTACATATTACTTATAACAATTAAGAAGCACAAGCTTTGCAGCATTGTGGTACTACCACTGGCTGCAAAATAGGCCTTTACATCTCATGCTCAAAATGTCATTACCTACCTACCTACGTTGGGTAAGTAATTATTACAATCAAAGCATTAAACTGTTCGATTACTTCAATAACTATGCACTTCTTACTATTTGTACATCTACCAGAAAGTTAGCTTGCCCGATCCCAGAACCTTTCGTCACTAAATGTTTTCTTTGAGGAGCGGTCAAGGATGTTCCAACAACACCAGGGGACATGCAGCAATGCATTATTGTTATTCATATAGTCATCCAGAAGGAAGTAGTAGAAAGATGTAGGACGTCCTTCATCCGAAGAGTGGACTTAATATTGGGTAACAACATACTAGAAGAAAGATTGTTCCAATAATCACATGTAAACCGTGAAATCCTAATAGTTCAATGTTTTGTATTAAGGTTGTTGTTATTTCTTATATATATTTGGGTTCGGGGTAAGTATGTATGAATGCCAATTGTGAGTATGAGGTGTAAACGGCCTGTTTTGCAGGTAGTGGTATAACAACAGTGTTACAAAGGATCGTTTTACTTCTGAATTGTATTTAGTAATATGTACAGTACAGAAACAAGATCCTTGCTCTGTACAGCATAGTTTATCCTGTTACATTCCTCTATGTTTATGTAACGTTTAAACGGTCCTTGAAGAGGTTAAATTATTCAGTTAAACAAATGTGTTGTAGGACTATTAAATAAAAGAAGTCATGCATTATTTAGCATTTTCATATCTACTGTTTTCTGGAATAAAATGATACAGTGTTATACATTTCTGAATAGCTCTTGGAGAGGGTAAGTATATTCTTAAATAAAATGTACATGGTGTCATTTAAAATAACGAAGCTCTATCCCATATCTCCTACATTAATGGAGATACAAAAAGTATACCCTCAGCAAGAACTCCCCATTTTGTTTGTTTGAAACTATTTCTCATTTGACACATCAGAAAAAAAGATTTTGTGTGAGCAAAGATAATGGAAAGTTCTGTATATCGAAGTGCAAGATTAGAAAACCCAAAATAATGCCCCGCTATTGTGCCGTTGGGTATGAATAGACAATACCGGAAGTGTGAACATGCTTATCTAGAAAAGGAAGGTCCGTTGTGTCCACAGTTGAGACTCAAGGCAAATACAAGTAATTTCCTCACGCGTACATCCTGGCGCTTCAGCAATCCCAGACGTAGCCTTGTGAAGAACGAGTGAGATTAAACGTAAGGTCATCTCCCCTCTCTCTTACTCGCACATTTGGCCTACACTTTTAAGGAGCAGCAATAATAAACAACTACATTAGGAGTACGTATGAGTCATTCCAGCCGCGCCTCAACCGCAGACTCCTGCCTGGTTGCAATGTGCCCTAATCTCTTGATAAGTGGCACGCAAGTTCATGTAATTTTTGGGTGCAATAAAGCAACTTCATCTTCGAGTATATGTAAACTATGTATCGTTGTGTATCACCACTCATTATTTCAGTACAGCATGTAAATTCTTGATATTTCTAAGAACGCAAACAAATGAATAAATCAGTACAGAAACACAGACACACACACAAACACACACACACACACACACACACACACATCAGTCAAATATAATGACGAAGACAAAATGTATCCATAACAAGGAAAAAAATATTCTTTACTTAAAACATTCACATTGCCTTTAATAACAGTCTACCAAAGTATAGGAGTTGGGCTTTTAATGAGGGATTCTGATACCAGGGGTTTTAAATTCGGTTGCTGCATATCTCTAGAATTCTATAGACAGTCAAGGGCAATCTTTCAGTACCCTGTGCTTTTCTTTAAGACCGCAGTATTCAGGCAGATGTTTACAATTATCATACTGCAAGGTGAAACCTTTTTCTATCCAAATGATATTTATTATTTTTAATGATATTTTACGCCCGTTTTTACTACTGAGGCACCACAGACAGTGGACACTGATGATATATAGAATGAAATGATAAATTGCGAAAGAATGTTTTTTTTTAAAGAAGGAAACGTTCCAGGCCTAAGTTTAGAGTACCTCCCCGGCATTTGCCATTTATGAGGACTGAGGAAAACTTGGAAAAAACCTGTCAGGGAGCACGGTTCTGGCGGGATTCGAACCCCAGACCTCCCGCTCACGAGTCGCGTCGCTTTAATGACCTCGGCCACCCGTGCGGTCAGATGGTAATTGACAACATTGAAGACATATGGAATTTATCTGTGAAAATTACGAAAAGCAATCAGTAGGAGTCCAGTATCGATGAGAAATTGCATGAAACATTAGAACAACTGCCCTCAAATGTTTTAAAATGTAAATATATTAGGTAGTATTTATGAGCTGCCACCCCCATATTTAATTAGATTGATTGTAACTAATAATTTTATGTAACTTCGTTATAGCCATGTGTAATGTCATTTTCCTGTACAAGTGTTGAATATTGCGTGTAAAATGTTATTTTCTTGCCAGGGCGCAGAAAGCTACCCACAGCCATAAAATCTGACCTGGGAATTCCTGTAGCCTGTTGTAGCTATTTGTAAAGAACCCTGGAGTCAGATGTTTACTGACATTCTGTTAGAGAATTGCTTAAGCGGGGTAGGTACCATAAAAACATTTGGCGACTATAGGGGTGAAAGACAGGACTTTAACCTCTTCAAGGGAAGAAGCCATCCGCTGCATGGAAAAGTCACGCAGAACTTATTTACTTAGTTTTGTAACTTTGAGGCCCGCAGTCAGTCTAGCAAGAGCATACAGCGAGACAAGGTCAGTTGAAGGGCTTTTTTCATTGCGATCTAGTAGTGGAAAGCGATAGTTAGTATTGGGTGAATTAAGTGGACGATCTTTATTAGTTAAGTGCAATAGTTTATGTACAACAGTGTGAGAACAATAAATTGTGTTCTATTTTACATAACGGAAAATATTATTAACCTCGAGGACTCCTTCCCTAAAGTATCCAGCATCAGGCCGTGGCAAAACTGCAAGACAGCGGTAACCATCTTCGGAGAGGAAGGGATTATTTACCCCTGAGATTACAATTCAAATTTCCCTTTTTTCAAATCTTCCCCTCTTTTAAATACCGCTGCATATATTGTTATACTATTATTAGTATAGGCTCCTTTAAAAATGAGAATAGCACATTATAAAGTTCATATTTTGTCCAATATAATACTGTTTAAAACTAAGTCACTAGTTTGTAGATTACAGAGAAAATTTCTTTTTGCATATCTGAACGACTTTCCTAGAAAGGTATTAACGCTGATGACCTGAGATGTTAAAGAGCGTCCATAAATAAATCAATCCTAGAAAGGCATTGAAACATTTGAATGACAAAAGTAAAAATTAGGACAAATAAATATGGCTTTCAGATTTTTTCACCAAGGTAAACGAATAAAGGACAAATGTAGAGTCCTTATATCTCTCTTGAATGTCGATAGTTCTGAAAGCCGGCACTTTCAAGTCAAAATAGTTAAGCTAACTTCCCGCACGACCTTACGTTCATGGAAGTATCGAGACCCGCATGTTTAAATAATTTCTTCCTGATAGAGCATCAAAATATATTGACACAATTTTATCATAGAGAGCGAACAATCCGCTGATGTTTCTGCTTTTCCTTTTTTTCATGGGAAGTTAGTCAAATATGAATTAAGCTACTTATGCCCGTGTTAAAAGTTTATATTAAATATGACACGTGTCCATTAATAAGACATGATTTATCATCAATAACCTAAAGTATATTACAATGACTATTAGTAGACATTTTGGGAAATTTTTACAAATATGTGATAAATTTATTGCAAACAAATAGGAAAACTAGTTGGCTTAAAACAAAATGGCCTCCATATAATGATGCATATATTTAGTAATTCTACGTCCGCTTTATACGATATCATTTATTTTAAGGTAATACTAATACATAATGTTTCTTGGTGCGATTTAGCAGATGATTTCACAAACAATATGTGTTCGTCACAATGTCAGTTCGTTACTGCAATGTGCCGACATTTATCATCACCAAGTAACCTGTGATGGATATATAAATAGCTCTGGTTTGTGAAACCGTGTCCCAACGTTCCAACATACGAGAAACTTCGTATTTAAAGAATCAATCAATTTGCTATGAACAGATTAGACGTGTTATGAGGATTCCGTCCCACACAGAGGAGGAAAATGTGAAAGACAATTGATTTATTACAGAGGTAATATATCGATATTTACGTACCTATAGTTACATGCATCTGTTTTCATTAGCTACAAAGTAGTATTACCGCGTCTATTACTATCGTTACTAAGCCTATTATTAAAAGTAATTATTCTGCGTATTATTGTGCCTATTATCGTCATTCTATTTTTCAGAGAGAACAGGCTGTAAGTCAAGTCTCATGTCACCTATTACATCCTAGAGCAGGAATAGCCTTCTGGAATTTTATCGGAAATTTCCTCATTCACATTTTCCTCGTCTTCATAGGTATAATGCTAGAATCCTAGCTAAGTTTGGTGCAACTTATGTCTGTGAATAGTTCTTTTCTGCTATAACCAGAAGCAAGAGATTAGAAAAATTGAATTAGTGATATAACTTTAAAATTTACTCTTAAGAGTTATCCAATTATCAGTTTATTTTAAATTGTTAAGGGTATCTGAAGTGCCCGATGCAGCACCACCGGTAAATAAAAGTGGGAGCAAAATTGTATATATGACATTACAATAATTACAGTTATACCAGTAAGAGCACTGTTTACGGCCAGGATCGATGGATTTTTCGGGCGCAAAAATCCTAAGTATGGCTTCCTTCGGAAGGGAAGTAAAACCGTGGGTCCCGTGTCGTATATTTACGGCACGAAAAAGAACCTCAAGCCTGAAAGAGAGGCCTCTGAGCAAAATTTGTCGGCCGTTTCACGCTCTGAGTTGAAAAGAGCGTCCATAAATAAATCAATCAAAAAAAAAAAAAAAAGAGCACTGTTTAACAACTGGTAAGTATATGCACATACATTAGGCCAAAATTTATTTGCAACTACGTATTAATATACGAATTATATTAATATTGTGTTGCATTGTGATGATTTACGGTTCATACCATTGAAAATATTCTTCAAACCGAACCTTATTTCATCCATTTAATATTAAATACAGAGCCTTTAGTTGGGTGCGTTACCGGGCTTAATGGGGATTTGCCTACCCTGTTTCTAACCAGTTATATCCCCCCCCCAATTTCCCGCTTTCCCATGTGCTGACGCTAAGTCTTTGTACTGCACAGGAGCTGAAAGTTATGAGGCAACGTGCTTCAGTGTTATAGTGTGTTAGTGCTGTTACGATGCCAAAAAGTCCGTACACTTTACCACACAAAATCTTAATGTAAGTATGATTCCTATGTGACAACAACTCGTGTAGAGAAGCGAGACGGCGATTTATTGACAGATTCCCTGCTGTTCATACGCTTCACAGAGAAATGGCCCGCAACCTTGTGAACAAATTTAGGGAAACGGGATCTGTTTTCAATAAGAAACCGAAAGTAAAACGCCGTGCTCTTACAGAGGAAAAAACTCCATAGTGTCGGAGAAAAGTTAGCACGAATCCCAAAGAAATCTTCGAGGAAGCTTGCACAGGAATCAGCAATTTCGGAATCCTCGACTTGGAATGCCACTTGTTTTTTTTTTTTTTTTTTAATTAAACCTTATAAGATAAGTGCAAATCGGGAAATGAAACCATGCAATAATTTGAGTACAGTTAATTTCTGCACTTGGGTGTTGGATAATGTTAATGTTCGCTCTATTGATATGCCTTTATTTTTTTTTTTTTTTATTTTTAGTTATTTATTTTTATTTTTTATTTTATTTGTTTATTTTTTGTACAAACGAAGTATGGTTATATTTACCTGGCCAGGTAGAGACAAAAACAATAGATATTGGAGTGCAAAAAAACCGATCTTGAACACAAAATGCCATTGTATGACCATAAAATGCATGTGTAGTGTGAAATCTCTGAGCTTGCATTTAAGGGGCTATGAATATCCGACTCCGCCGGCAAACAGCCCGGTGCCAAGCAAATCTCGTTAAGCCGGCCATACGTTCAATCGAGGTTTGTGTAGTGTAAACTAATGAAATTCATAAAAAAAAATACCCGACAACTCACTATAAGTCGATATTGTCAAGATCCTTGATTCTTTTGTCTATAAATATTAGTTTAGTTCTCCAGCTTGCTACATAGCTGAGAACTTTCAACCATCAATCAGATTAAAGCACAAGACTGCTTGTACAGATTTCTGATAACCAACGGCCATTCTCCTTAAAGGACATGCCCCAAAATTAAATGAACACAATACAACAGTCTAAACAAGTATTCTGCAGCAGTGTCTAGTCGTCTCTGAGGGAATTTCTGCATACAGCTTGCCGATTGCACGTCAGTTATTTGCGAGTGCACACGCTGATTCAGAAATGATGGAGCTGGTCAACACTGGGCTATAACATGACCTTCACCTAGTTTCCTAGTCCTGGTATAATTTTGTTTAGAGCGTAGCAGGGAAAAAATCGCTGGGTATAAATACCCCCAATATCGAATAAGCCTCAAAGAAAATCGCGCATTTTCTCCCTGTCATCGCATGCTTTGAAGTTGTCCTCCGTGATACTTTTTATTTACAATTTTTACAGGAGGTTGAGTAAAATGAAATGGTTAAAATTATAATAAAAACTCGAAATTGAGAGCCACTATCATTTAATTTGGCAGTACTGTTGCGAATGCTTAAAAGAATCTTCTGTAGGACAATGTAGACAAACAAACAGCATCACAGTGCTAGTAGGCGCCCACTTCAGATATGCACTAAAGAAGAACACATTTCTGATACTCAATTTATGAGTAATGAGTGAAACCTATTGAAATTCATTTACAAATGACGATTCGATAATGGTGTACATAGCATGACTTCTATATTGCATAATATTGCAGCAGTTGATAGCTTCGTGATGGAAAATTGCGAAGGGGCAGTGGATGAAATTGCAAAAGTATTAATCATAGCTCGCACACATCATTCAGATATGGTGTGGATTCGGATTTTCGGTGCACGAGTTTCTGCGCAGACAACCAACATATTTTTAGAGGAATTCACTCACTTTATAAGCTCTGAAGGACTTGCGTTGAACGTAACGTACACTACATACAAGAGAGAGTGCAATTAAATTAAATTAAATTTAAATTTAAAAAAAAAACTGTAAGTTAGCGTGACTCATTTTACAATTAATTTCCAATGGAAAAGTGCAATAAGTAGGTAAAAGGTATATATTGAAATTTTAGTATATATAATTTTGTTTCTAATTCGGCTTTTAGATATCAGCTGAGTCCCTCAAGCATTTTCCTGGGATCTTATTTTGACCTTCAGGTATACTCGATTATATTAATGATGGATTTATACAAGCGCTTCTTATACTTTAGTTTGGTTAAGTTGCTAGAAATTAGCTATTCCCTTACTAGTCATAATGTGTGTGTGCACCTAAACCAAAAAGAACGGCCGGATATAGGAAAACAACAAAACCTCTTTTGCTCAAAGGAGCAGATTGTATAAGGTTCACTTTATTACCACAACAGGTATGTAATAAGATGTGTATTCCTTGGAATTAATAAAATAAGTATGAAAAGAAAAATAATGATAAAAGATAAAGGAGTTTTTCTTGCTTAAGAGTATCACATAAAACAGGGCTAATGGAAAAGGAAATTCATGGAAATAATAAACAATTTTCAAACATAAAAAAGAAATGTTAACTTCAATACGTAGATCACCATGCTCCACGCTACTCGTAGCGTTAATTCGTCGAGGAACGAACTGGATTAGAGTGGTAGCTGATTCTTGGGGGCCTCTGATGCTTTCCAAGCCTCTCTTACAATGGCTTCTAACAGCCGCCGTCCTTTCTTCCCTATTGTCCCAATCGCAAACTGCAATGGTCCATATACGGGATCATTTTTTATATGGTAACTCATTTGCGGGCTCTTTCTTTACTGCGCGGGAGAACCAAGAGTCGCCGGGAGAGGCGCAGTATAAACCTGACCTTATTAGTAGATCCTGTAAATGCCTGACCTCCTGCTTTCAAACACGCAGCATATTTCGTACAAACGTTGTCACTCACACGCCTAAGTCACCAGTAATGGGTATTTAGATATTCATTTAGGTGAAACTAAGGTTCGGGGGGGGGACTATGAGTCAATGCAATCACCTTCCACGGATCAAAAAATCAATTCACTCGCTTACCGGATCAGCTTGTTTCAAAGCTTGCACCTCTATATAGGGATAGGGTTTTCAGTTTAAATAGATATGTAGCATTTCTCGCAGAAGACGAAGAACGCCTGTTTGTTGAGTAAATTTATTTAGCGATTGCTCTAAACTGACACCGGTTTTATTCAGCTTAATTTCTGTTTCTGTTAAATCCGATTTTCTCCTAGAATGTTCCTGTTTCTTGTATATCAACGAACCCAAAGTTTCAAATATATTGACGATCGCAGTGGTGGTACAGAGTATGGAAACTTCTCAACTCTCTGCACAAACGGCGAGAAGATTTATGTTTAAAGCAAACTTTGAAAGTGCACACAGGTTGTTCCACAGATAAATGATGCACCATGTTAACTTTGGCGACAGAGGCACCTGACTGACAGGATCCTAACGCGATAACTCCATGGCGCCAGTTCACTTTCTAGAGGGAATCGACAGTTCGAAGTCCCGGTAGATGGCGACGGCATAGCGCAGAATGGTAGCGAATGGGTTACGATATTAAATAACGACCTTACACGTCTTATTAGATCTTGGAATTTCATTGCCCATTCAGTGGGATGCATTTCAGGATGGCTAGCAAACCATTCCTTGGTTAATTTTGAAGTACGTTGACTTTTGTTATCGTTCACGTAATTAATGGTCGGCGTTTCCTCAGCTAGATAAACGACTCGAACAGTGAATAACATATAGCCTTTCAGCACTTAGGTGTATTCTTCCGAATTCATGTTGCTCGACACCTCAACAAGCTCTCCGGCCATAATTACCATCATCCCTCACCTTAACCAGCCACTTCTTACGTTTGCAACACCGTGTTTGGGAGAATATCTGACGTTGTCAGGTCGCAAAGTGAGACAGAGTTTTCCGTCCTCATATGTCCAGATTAAAGTATTCAATTGAACGAAGACAATATTGAAAATTAACATGTTTGTTTTCTTTCTCTTATCTTTAAAGATATGTTAGGCATGCAACTTATATAACATACCTTGTAGACAGGCCCGTCAGACATTTGTTTGTTCCAGGGCAGGCGGAATGATAAATACCACTTGAAAGCACAACCTTCGTTAAAACTGTACTTCAAGGACGCTCGATGTGAAGTGTGTCATGTACTATGTTAGTTTTCAAGGCGTGTTTGTAATTAAAATTTACCGAGAGCTGGCACTCTCGACGGTAGGTCAGTACGTTTTCGTCTGCTCTTGTGGAGCAGATGAAAACGTCACCTGCTGAACTGCGCATTAAAAAAGCAGCACTTGTAAGCAAATAAATGGAATGTGATTATTATGCCAACTCCATCTCCTCCATTTTCTTTAGCTAGCAAAATTATAAGAATACAACCTCTCAACAAAATTATTCAGCCTCTATAAGTAAAACAAACACAAAAAGAAGACTAACGGAGCTTGAAGCTTTACATTTGCCTGGCAGACTATAATATTACATTCCTTTTAATATCCTGCTCACTACCAACATAACATCAAAAGACTGAAAGTTAAAAAATAACTTAATATTATTCACCTGGAATTTGGGGGGAAAAGGCACGTGAGGTACATTTTATACGTGCTTTAAGGAGCTCCCAAAGAAAAAATTTATTGAGATGTACAGGGGCATTTTCCACTTCTCCAACAATGGGACTACTAGGAATATTGGGTATATGGCCAATTGATTATTTAGTTCGATTAAGATCAGTCTCTTCTTGGCTTAAAAAACAAAATAACTCAAAAATAATAGACATTGTTGGTAAAAAGGGTAGGAATAATAAAGAAATCAAAGATTCTTTATTACAAATATGGCAACGAGAATGGGATGAAATAAAAGAAGGTAGAAGAGTGCATGAAATATTTCCATCCATAAAGGAAAGATTGCAATTTAAGCACATTCATCCCAATAAGGGTTTAGTGCATTATGTAACAGGCCGTGGTCCATATTGCTCATATTTGCAAAGATTTAAATTACAAGCAAATAATACATGTACGGACTGTAACGTGATCGATACACTGGAACATGTCTCATTTGAATGCCCTAAATACCAGTCATTTGTAGCAGAAGAAAGACCACTACTTGCTGGGAAACCCATCTGGAACATCATGAGAGACGAAGATGATTTTAGGGCATTGAACGAGCTAACAAATAAAATGTCAAGCAAAATGGCAGAAGAGTATAAAAACGGCAAAAAACAAACAATAGAACAAACTCAAAGGTTAGAAACAGTATATTCCCCTAGAAGATCCGAGAGAATCAGGGAAAGGCAAGAATGATATTTACAACTAAAATTAGTTGAAGAAAAAGATGATAAAGAAGATAACACCCAATGTGAATAAGAAGAAGAGAGCAGAACTGACAGAAGAAAGGAATAATGGCAGTTTTCAGGCGAAACGAAGCATTTGAAAGAAGAATTAGACAGAGATCAAGAGAAGGAGAGAAGCGAAGGAAACTACACTGTCAACATACCATGGTCCAGTATAGCTGCTGCTTGAGACAGGCAGCAACTCCACTGATGTCCAGGTTCTGATGCCAGGAATTCCAGTGGGGAGCAGCCCGGATACCGAGCGTTAGCAGAAATGAAGATGCATATATTAAATTGGATAATAATTGTAAATTAATAAAGTTTAAATGTAATCATTGCTACTGAGTACCAGTTGCAATTGTAGATGTTATTATAAGTCATAGTAAATAGCCGTAGTGCCGGATTCCAGTACAGGTTTTGTTTATTGAAGTTTTAATTTTGTCTAGTTTTAGTATTAGTAGTGTAAATTTTAAAATCTGTAGAATTTAAATTGTAATTAAATTGCATTGAAAGATATAAGAGGAATAAATAGATGAAATCTGGAGTATTACGTCCTGATGTAGAAACAAGATATCAAGATGTAAGTATTGCAGAATT
Organism: Metallyticus violacea; assembly: GCA_030762175.1. Lineage (NCBI taxonomy): Eukaryota > Metazoa > Arthropoda > Insecta > Mantodea > Metallyticidae > Metallyticus > Metallyticus violacea. The sequence continues at coordinate 308,079,595 of CM060846.1, read as the reverse complement.
AAAATATAAAATAAAAAATATTCACCTGGAATATTTACAGATTATCAGCTAGTGGAACTTGAAGTTCTACAGTGATTTACTAAACGTTGTAGGTATACAAACTACAATTTTACTTATTTATTTTATTGTGAAATGTTTATATCCTGACTCTTCATTCTATGCCATTTATTCCCCTTTTACATTTATCAATACATTTTAAAATCTACAAATTTTAAAACTAGAGTACTAATACTATTAATAAATAAAACTAAAACTTGAAAAACTAAACCGGTACTGGAAACCAGCACAAAAACTATTTTAACAACAACATATAATTAAACTTATAATGCTACTGTTACCCAGTAGCAATAAAATTTTACTCTTCGCTTACATTTTCATCAGCGCACTTTTTAGATATCTTCATTTTACTATTTATTAAGCTACAATTAAATAATTTACTTTATGTATACAATACAAAGTCTAAAATCTTCATTTCTGCTGACGGTAAGTATCCGGGCATCTCCCCACTTGAATTCCAGGCAATGGACATCAATGAGATTGCTGCTGTATGTTGACTGTACAGTTTCATTTTATTCTGTTTATCCTTCCTTTTCTTCTACATTTCAACGTTTATCTGGACCTTCATCGCAGATTTGGATTGGTCGCTGATTTTTACTTCTGTGCTTCTTCTTCCCCCTTCCTCTTCTACTTTTTCCATATATTCCTTATATTTTCCTCCTCTTGTTCTCGGTCTACTTCTTCTCTCAGCTGCTTCCTTTCCGCCCGAATACTAGCATTATTCTGTTCTGTTAATTCTGCTCCCTTCTTCTGATTCAATTTGGGTGTTACCTTTTTCATTTTCTTGTTTCTGAACTGATTCTTCTTGTAAATGTCTTTCTTGCCTTTTTCTGGTTCTCTTGCGTCTTCTAGGCGAGACAGGATTTCCGACATTTGGATTTTCTCTTTTCTCTCTTATTTTATTTTTATTGTTTGTATATGCTTCTGCAATTTTACAGGATATTTTATTTGTTAAATCATTCAATAACTTAACATCATCTTGATCTCTCATAATGTTCTAAATGCATTTCCTTGCAAGTAGCATCTTTCCTCAATTACAATTGACTGGCATTTAGGGCATAGCAATGAAACACGTTCCGGTATATCGATCACTTTAGAAACCCTACATGCATTGTATGCTTGTAATTTAAACTTTTGCAAATATGAGCAATGTGGACGGGTCCTGTTAAATAATATACTAATCCTTTATTCGTTTGAATATGTTGTAATTACAATCTTTGCTTAATGGAGGGCAATATTCCACACACTTTTCTACCTCCTTTTGTTTCATCCCATTCTTGTTGCCATATTTGTAATAAAAACTCTTTGATTTCGTTGTTATTTCCACATACTTTGCTAATAATGCCCCTATACATTTAATAAAATTGTGCTATGGGAGCTCCTTAAAGTGCTTCTAAAATATATATACATACATATATCGTGTGCCTTTTCCCCCTTCTCCATAGTTTATTATAGCCGCAAAGATGTTATTTTGATAGAATTTTACTCCTTCGCCTTACATATTGAAATATTTCTGTCCAATTTGGCCAACTTATACATAGCTTTTTCTGCTCGAGTTCTTGTAATTTCTGCCAAACTACAGTGAGAAATACACTTATCTACACGAAAGCATCGAAAATGAAAACATAGATCGATTTAAAGTACTTGAGTAACTTTATTAATCGTAGACTGGGAATATGAATTATTGGCAATGACACGTTTTTATTTTTCCATCAAAATATTTATTTTATGACTTACAGGTACCTGGTATTTATGCAACTGGGTGTCTTGTCCTCTTTTGGTGCACCATTTGTATGAATCTGCCACCAACTACTTGCACTTTTTCTATTCTTAGAGGTGCAATGTTTAGTCACTACAGATATCTCAGAAATTCACGCTACTTAAATAATAGCGATAACATTACAGTGGAAGTGAAGCTTGAATTCAGAGGATTTTGTGATTTTGTTCTACTTACCAAGTGTTTGCACCTTCACACCCAAAACCGACGGTAAAAACTTGTGATATATGATAATTATGTTGATTTTATTGTCAAGAAAATCAGAGTCAGAGACAGAAGGATTAAGAGAAAGAGTAAAATAAATAAATTGAGGATTAAGATACAGAGTTGAAATATGTTTAGCTTGAATTGTGTGTTGTACGGATAGCTTGATATTTTCAAATGTAGATACTCACTAATTTAGAAATAAAATATTGGTTTTTAACATTTTTATTTAATTTGTTTATTTACAGACGCTCTTTAACATCTCAGGTCATCAGCGTCCCATTCAATTCGTGGCGTAAAACGGCAGAAAATTTTGCTCAAGGCATTTTCTTTCAGGCTTGAGGTTATTTTACATGCCCTGGATCTACGACACGGGACCCACGGCTTTGCTTTCCTTCCGAAGGAAGCCATAATTAGGATTTTTACGCCCGAAAAATTTATCGGTCCTGGCCGGGATTGAACCCCCGATATTGTAAGTATGGTTACAATTAGGCTTTTAATGTCGATTTCCTTGTTATGTTTCAGTCTGAAAACCTATGTTGACAAATTAAGCTCTAGAACCACTATATTTATTTTTAATTCTACATATGTTTACATATTTCCAAATTACACTATATATTTTTAAAAGAATTGCGCGTTTTACGTAAAATTAACATTTTTGCCAAATGTGATACAATTAAGTGCGTTGAATTATTAGAAATTATAAAGTATCATTTTAAAATATACCATTTAAAACCGAAAGTTATTGTTTCTTAATGGAATACATATTTCTGAGTCAACCAGCCAGATATAATGCAACATTTCTTTACTTAACGTTGGAAAAGCCTAACTGATTGATAAGGTCTCGCTCGCCACCCTACTGCCTGAAGACAGCTTAATATTTATCGTTGTCTTTCGTTAGCTGGTATTTACAATAAACCGGAAATAAGTGTGTATCTAAAGTAGTTCCTGGAAATGCAGCAAAATGTTTAATTACTTGTTACGTATTCTCATACCCTGGTGAATATTTCATTGCTACAGTACACGCTTGTATACTGCGGCTCTTATTTGACACTCAGTTTTCCAGCTACTATCTCAAGTGAACAGCTGACATTCGCGAATTTCTACTCTGATGGCTCCAGTTGCAAGTACCTTGGAAGCAAAGTTACGATCCTGAATAACCTTGGACGATGGAAATTAGGTGTTGTGTCAAACAATTAAGCCTGTACAATGAATATTCAATTGTAATAGCACACAAACGTATGCTCCACAGCAAACATAAACAGTTGCGTTCAGTTAAAAAGCAGATGTAGATGCCTAAAGATTCGTCTCGAAACCATTTTCATATGTGTGAAGCCATGATCACAGAAAACGTACCTCAGGTGCCAAAATACCACCAATGGATTCGTGTGATATGATAGATCTTTTCACTATATAAGAACATACTTTCGATCGTTGTCGGAACCAAACTCCTGAAAATATGGAGAAATCGCTAGTTAACACTGTCAATCGTGTCTTGATTGACCTTAGGATTGAATCTAAAGCACATGACCTGTGACATGTTTAAATGTGTAATTTGTCTAGCTCTAAGAATATGCACGTGATAAGTTGAAATACTGTTAAAAGAAACCACATCCACATGAAGTAAAAATTTGTCAATCATTTTATGTAAAAGAATGAGAATATTTTGCCAGAAAAACCCAGGAAGTCTAAAGTCCTGACATAACATTCTATTCCAGAAGAATAAACATTATGTAAAGATGATATAACGTTTTAAAAACAAACATTGAGTTGCATCGGTAAATTTATGAATAGTAATAATAATAATAATAATAATAATAATAATAATAATAATAATAATAATAATATAATGAACATTTTTATATCGATTGTAGAGATCTAGTGATGCAAGGGACCATTTTTTTATTGGTTTATTTATGGACGCTCTTTAACATCTCAGGTCATCAGCGTCCGATTCAACTCAGGGCGTGAAACGGCCGACAAGTTTTGCTCAGATGCCTCTTCTTTCAGGCTAAAGGTTCTTTTTCGTGCCGTAAACGTACGACACGGGACCCACAGCTTTACTTCCCTTACGAAGGAAGCCATACTTAGGATTTTTACGGCCGAAAAAATCCATCGGTCCTGTCCGGGTTCGAACCCGCGATCTTGGGTGTAGGAGGCAAGTATGGTTACCACTACACCACCAGGACCGACGCAAGGGACCATACCACTACCACTACCACTACCACTACCACTACCACTACTACTACTGCTGCTACTACCAACAACAACAACAACAACAACAACAACAATAATAATAATAATAATAATAATAATAATAATGAACATTTTCCATTTCGATTGTAGAGATCTAGTGATGCAAGGGACCAATACACGAGTATAGAATTCTGAAAACTAAATAGCCCAGGACACATTTTTTCCCGACCTGAACCACTCTCAGAAAGAATGCAGCCTGACATTATACTCCTCTTCCCAAAAAATGCAAAGTTTATATGATTATGTAAGAGAACCATCGGGTCTTTTTACATATTACATATTTAACATATTACACATTACTTTTCTTATCTCTGCGTTTTTTCGAATTGCAGATGATGTAAAAATAAAAAAAAATCCAGAAGTAGATAGTTAATTCTCGGTGTAATAAAAATATATGTGAGCGCTCCGCCTCGAACTCGATAATGCTAAAACAGAGCTCTGAGTTAGCTCTGTTTAACTCCACGCTTTAACTGCTGGTCGAGAGCATGTTTGCTCGCTCTTCGTATTTATTCTGCGGAGAGTTTGTATACACATTATGTCTTGTGCTGCACACAATTTCGCGACACCTCTGGGGGAAGTCGCCGCCCTTCTTGCAACCAACATAAGCTTATGGTGTGTTGATGGCATGGGGAGGGTGGTCGAGGTTCGGTAAAGCAGATCAGCACAAGGCGTATGTTGTTTGACGTCGTTTATTGTTACTTTATACACAGTGATATGCACATGACGTTTCGTCGGACAGTATAAAATTGGGATATCGGCGAACACACTCCTTCCATAAGCACTACTCAACAATACCACATTCCATCCCTAATGATTCGCAGTAGCATCACCGCAGAGACCGCCATAGCCGAGGTCGTTAAGACGCGGATTCGTGAACGGGATGTCTGTGGTTGGATTCCCACAAGGATCGTCTTCCCTGACTGAGGTGTTTTACTTTTTCCTCAGTCCTCATAAATGACAAATGCCGGGGAGATGCCCTAAACTTAGGCCTGGTAGCTTCGTTCCTTTAAAAAAATATTTTTTCCAATTTATCATTTTATCTCATGTATCATCAAAGTCCACCGCCTGTTGTGGCTCAGTAGTAAAAACGGGCGTTAAACACAATTAAAAAAACCACAGCAGCAGTCCCGAAAACTCTCCCCGTAGCGACTTTCTTCCCTTGCTGTTGTTGTTGGTTCTCCCACTGCAAGATCCCCACGTGTGTCTCTCAGAATGTCCCACTTGTGTATCTCTCGTAGCTTCCCTTCTGCATTCTACTGGCTTCGTACAAGACTCTAAGTGATACTTGCGCGATTTTAGCTTTCATCCTATCAAAAAAAATGTTAACTTAGTAATTCATTAGTTGTTTAACCCAAGCGCACATTTACGGGGTTCACATCTAGGATTTCATAAATTTCATGTTGTGGCGTCATGATCCTATGGGGACATTTTGCATGCCTTTCAGCAATTTTGCGTACTCTACATTAAATTTCATTGGATAACGATATTTTATTACTGTGGCGAGGGAAAGTCCTTTGTATTACAACAAATTTCCTGTGTTCCGGATACTTCATGGCGCCTTCCTTCTATATGTTTTTTTACAAAAGACAAATATTTAGAAAATAAGACTTTGTGTGGTTTTCCTCTCTTTTGTATTTTATTACTTTGTGCATTATTCCTGCTAAGATATTCTTTCTAAATTATTTAAATTAACAAACAACTGTCTTCTCCTTCCTTCCATAATACACGCAAGTAATACTAGAAGCTTTGGACGAGCTGAACTTTTCTCTTCCCTTATCCAGCGCCTGTCTTTATGGCCGGCTAATTGATTCTTACATACTGCCAGCTGTTTCTCCTAACATAAATAAAATATGCTAACAAGTTACTTTTATTTATTTTTTATTAGTGTTTACTGCTGAGGCATCACAGAGGGTGGACACGGGTGATACGAGTTGAAATGATATATTGGGAAAGAATTCTTGAAGAAAGTGTTCCAGACATAGCTTTAAGGTACCTTGTCGGCAATTGCCATTCTAAACTGAGGAAAACCTAGAAAAAATCTCAGTCAGGGTGAACGGTCCTGGTGGGAATCGAGCCTCAGACCCCGTTCACATGTCCGCGCCTTAACGATCTCTGCCACTCGTGGTGGTATCAAGATGTTGGCTAACAAAATTACATTATATATTATATTAATATATATACTTTTAAAAGGAATGTAAAAAGCTCTCTTTAGGAAACATGACACAACTTAAAATGCACTAAGGCGTGCCACATTTAAAGTGAAGAACACATAAAAACACTAAAAAACACTGTTAGATGCACTGTAAGACGACGTGAAACACTGTTGAGGTCTACGCGATCAAGATCCCATCCTTGCTCGAAATAGAGTAACCACTACAGTGACCTCAACAGTGTTTCACTTCGTCTTACAGTGCATCTAACAGTGTTTTTTAGTGTTTTTATGTGTTCTTCACTTTAAATGTGGCACGCCTTAGTGCATTTTAAGTTGTATATATATATATATATAGGTTGGTCCGCTGACAAGCAACAACCCGTTTCAGCCTTCACACTTTGTAGACATTGTAGTAATAGTAATGCACTTTTTATTGTACCAGTTTTAAAATACATTTAAGTTCGTATGGACCTTACGTCATATATGCTAATTTCGTCCTTATAACAATCAAAATGCCCCCCCCACACGCACACACCTACATACACACAGACCTGCATGCATGCAAACAAATATTAGAGAATAGTTTAATGGGAACTTGCTAACAGGCTATATGAAATGCACAAAATCTGTCTCCTGGGAAATGGGCTTAAATAAATCACATAAATGTCTACTTTTTTATTAGAAACCAATGGTATTAGTCATATCAATAACTGCAGTTAAAATGCCGAAGATGGCATACAAAATTTAAAAGAAGGTATTGGGAACATGTTAAACTAAAAGTACGCTTAGTAAAAGTTGTGGTAGCGTATAAAACATGTATTAAATTTCCAATATAAAAATACGTTTTCCCAAGTATAAAACATTTTGGCGTGTTGAGTTTTATTTGTTTTAATATATCCGTAACAGCAATTAACAACTTCTAATTATTATTTCTATAGAGACACATAAAAGATACTAGTTTCATACACCGTTTTGTGTATAAAATTAGTATTAATGTCAATTTTCTAATGAATTACTATGAAACCAATGACTTATGAAGTCATTGTATCGATCGTGATTAATTTTCACTATTACCGAGAAAATCAAATTCTTATCAGAAGGAATAAGACCGATTTATTAATGGGACGAACAGTAAAAATGTGTAAAATATTTTTAAGACACTGTAGTTTTGGAATATGTTTCAGAGGAGGTTAGTATTATTATCTACTAATTAATTTTATTAACGCGTTCATTTTTAATAAACCTGCATTGAAAATGAATTATTGATTTTGTTTTTAGTAATACCTAATTCGTTTCCTTACTATTATCGCATCACTATATTCAATTGATGACAGCATGAAAAAATTCATGTAATATTTATTATTATTATTATTATTATTATTATTATTATTATTATTATTATGGTAATCATAATGTAGCATTTTTGGCGATTTTGAACAATACTGTTCATAATTCTGGATTAGAAATTGTACTATTATGGCATTAATACTGTTTAACACCCGTTTTAACATTGTGACATAACAGGCGTGGACAATGATACAACACGTTAAATAACTCTGGAAAGAAAGCGAATTAAGTTTATATCACTTCCCCGGCATTAGCTATTGATGACTTCAGGGGGACGGTCCTGGGGGAATTCGAACAACAGATATCTGGTTCACAATTATGAGAGTTTGTCATACTTTACTCACAAGTCCATTATTCGTAATTTGCAAACGTACATTTTGTTCACTTTATAGAATTTAGGAGATTTGAAAATTGATGAAAATTTAACATATCACCGAAATCTGATATTGAACGACACCTTTGCACTTTAAAAATGCCTCACAACGTAGGCGTTTCAATCGTTAGATGGAGGTTAATCCGTACCGATATGTAAAAAGTACCGGTGCCTTAACTGTTCATGATCTAATCAGCATGATCTAAAACTGTGGAGATCTCGCAATCACTCTCGCTTGAGAACAGATGTAATGCGTGTCATACCGCCGCTTTCCCAACGCACTATAAACATTATTCGCAATTTGTAGCATCTGTCAGCGGCTATAAAGTTGCTCTTGTGGGATTTATGTAACAAAAATTATCTATCCCAGCAGAAGCTGTAGCCGAATCAGCTAAAGGTCAGCTGAGAAGACACGGTCGCCTCAAAGACCGCCCACAGATCCTGGCGCCCCTAGCAGTACGAATGTCGAACTACCAGCAATGGCTAGCAGCCGCTTCGTCTGGCAGGCAAGGCTAGTTTAAACATGGGCGCACCCGCCATGCGAGCGTGTGCAAATGCGAAGCACGCTGCCGGGAGAATGTGTGTATTCCTAACGTTGTGGATGTGCTGCACATTGACGTTCTTGGCAGCGGAGCCATCGAAAGACCGCGAAAACCACGTAAAGAAATCGTGTGACGTGTTGTTCCGCGAAGGGGTAGAAGCATATTTGGAAGAGCGATGGCAAGATTGTGTTGACAATTTAGAACTGACTCTAAGTGGATATCGCTCTTTTAAACAGGCAGTTGTCAATTGTCGTTTGAAGTGTCAGGCGGAAGCAGAAGCAGGTCCAATGCTGAACTCCAAGAATATAGACGATCTGTTTTACTACGAAAAGATGGTGAAAAAGACCTTGTGTTTGTTGAAGTGTAAAAAACAACAATCAAAGGACGTGCCGGACTCCATTTCAAAGGACGCAGAAAGGGATCTCGAGGATCTAAAGCCTTACGAGTATTTACAACTCTGCTATTTTCAGGTAAGTCATTTAATTTTATTTTGCCGGCATAAGCACTAGGCGTATATCCGAAAATTGGAGTTTATTTTCTAACGGCACTATGAAATATTAAACACATTACGTCGAAAAAAATATAAATAAAAGCATAAGCTAGCTGTAAGATAATTAAAAACAAGAATAGACAAAATTTGGAAATCATAGAATTAGAACTAGGGTATATACTTCTCCTATTAAGCCTGATAAACCATAGCTTATGTTGAGTTGAGTCGTTGGGCGTTGATCCCTTCCTGTGTACACCGCTGCATTCTTTCTATACCCTCATCTTTAAATGTCAGAGAAATAGTTGTGAGGCGTACGTGCAGAAACAACTCTTCGTATGGGCTGCTAATTGTTTCCACAGATCGGATAAATAAATACAACTGCTTTGAACAATGAAGGGATTCAGTTATATTAGAGCAACCTAACGCGCTAATCAAATACCAGAAGCACCATAGGGTGCTGTTTAACTTGACCCTAAAGAAGGCAAGCATTCAGCTTCCAATCGGCTAGTGACTCGTAAATACAGAGGCAGGCGTATCAATGACAAGCTTAGCGGCGCCGACGCGTCGCGTCTCGACGTCAGAATGATGGTGAGCAGAAGATGGACGAATTTTTACACTTGACGGGAATGAATAATGCAGCACAGTTTGCAACGGTATCCACATTACCGAGGGTCATACCAAGGACTCTAGCCTTAGTGAATGAAAACAAGATGGGGAAAACACAGGAATCTACTTCATCAAGCATTAGCAGGTATAATTGTTAAATAAACTGCTATTAGTTTCGAGCGTCTGACAACAAGATGCAGTTTGATATCTATAATTACAATTTTGTTCTCGAATAAAAGAAAAAAGTCATGAAATAAAATGAGTGCTTTATCTAAGGAATCTGAATTAATGAGACTCGCTTTGTTCAACATTATCGTTGAATATGGGCCATGCTTTCCGCAGTTTGCATCAGGTCTATTCACTTTAGTGAGAGAGCGAAGTAATCGTCTCATTGCATTATTGAGAAGAGTGAATGGGAATAGCCAAACATATATGTGCCGCGCACGCGCTGTGTTAAAGGAAGGGAGAGAAGAAAGGATCTTGTAAATAAATCATAGGTCTACACCAACAAGCAAACAGAATATGTCAGAAACGAAACGAATTGAAAAACAAGAAGCATATCAATGGGAGGTAAGGTATGTGGGTAATAATTTACAGGATGTTCATGACTATCCACAGGTACAATTTGGTTCAAATATTCGAAAAATTAATTCTTTAAACCTTAAAAGAGTAAAACTTCCTACTTTCATAAAAAAATATCGTTTTTTCACATGATAGGGGTTTTAAAGTGCGCTGAAATTGTGAAAAAAACTAATTACATTTTAAAATGCCTGTTTTTTTTCAGTTTTAATATTTTCTACATTTCTATACATTAAAAATGTTCTGCAGTTTTTATTCATTCACCTTTTGACATCTAATCACACAATTGAAAAAAGGGGAAATATTTGTCATATGGCTTTCAGAATACTATATTACTCCAAATACCCGATATTTAATTGAATCCATTATTTTTAAAATTTGGAGAAATGCAAGATAATATATATATTCAGATAACCAGAGTAGTAAGACACTTTTACTCAAGGTAAAATTAATATGTTAATATTTTTTTTTCGTCAACATTATGCATTCTGCATTCGCGTGGAACGTTTAGCGCATTAGCATATAAAAGTGTATAAAATGTTGTTTTTTATATTAGAGACAACAGTGAAATTAAACCATATGTATTATGTTGGTAGAGTAGCCTGAGATAAAAATTGGAAGAAATTTTCTCTAAAATTGCAAGATTAAGAAACTTATCATTAGGTATAACTTTAGTTTGTGTATTACTGCTGCAGCTGAAGGGCGCGATTTAAAACGTTGTAAATGAAGATTATTCCACTAGCTATCATTGGTCTCAGGTGTCTCAGATTAAAGAGCGTACATAAATAAATCGAGGTTTCTCAGGATTTTGCAGTTGTCCTTGCCTTCTCTATTTGGTGTAGGTTTAACCAATCACAGGCGCTTTTGAGCAAACAGTTTTTAAGAGCTACTTGAGTTTATGTCATTATCTTGATAATTACACTGCTCTCGAAGAAGTGCATTGCAGGAAAAGGTAAAGAATATCCGGTATATGAAAGAAATATGTAGATATAAACTGCAACAAGAAAGTATGTCGTGACTGCTATAAACTGCATAAATATTATCACTTTTGCTTCACATGTTCTGCTTTTTAATATATTTTTTCGCAAGAAACTCAAGAAATTGGGTGCTCCCCCCTCAACTGATATAAAATATAAACTGTTTTTGTTTTATTCATTCCCTATACATGTTGAAAATTTTGTCATTTGCTACATACAATCCATTTCGTTCTCTGTTATTTCTCTTATATATTAAATCATATTATTGGCATAACCAACACACTAATACTGCAAATTATTTTTAGTTCCTTGCAAAATACCCTTTTTTCAATGGCGTTTATATAAGAAAATATACTTGATATAGATTATTATTCTTTTAAAATTCACTAAATTAGCTATTTGTTAACACGAAAACATTTAAAACATTGAAGAAGATATAGCATCGTTTGCATGCGGTATGAAGTACATAGGGCGTTCTAAATGCATAAGGCCTGACCATGAAAACACAATATTTAAGAGATTGTTTTCAACATAGCTACCATGTAAATCAGCACATTTAGCCCAACGACTTTCCAACTTTTTAATACCATCATTAAAACAAGATTTGTCCAAGTGTGAAAAATAAGCGTCTGTCACAGGTTCAATCTTATTATGTGTTGGGAATCTTGTTCACTCGGCAAATTATTCAGGTTTGGGAGCCAAATGTGGCGAATATGGCGGATGTAAAAGTACAGCACTTGGAAGGAAAGTCATGCAGTTTTGAAGCAACGATCCGAGACGTGTGTGATGGCACATTACCGTAATGAAAGAGAACTTTCTTTTTCCCAAGGTGTGGACGTTTTGCCTGAATAGCATCCTTCAGTTGGTTCAGTAGTGAAATAGAATTCTCTCCGGTGATGGTTCTGCCCTTCTGGAGGTTGTCTACGAACACCAAACCATGAGAATCCCAGAAAAATGTAGCCATTATTTTTTTCCTGCAGATGGAAGCGTTTTTTGCTTTCTTTGGTGCACTTTCACCTGTTGGACTGTTTCTTCGTCTCCGGCGTAAAATGATGAGTCCATGTTTAATCTACTGTTACGATATAAAACGAAGAAAATCACTGGCATCGCTTTTAAACAAGTCTAAACACTCTTATAAATGTTCACTCGAATGCGTTTTTAATCCAGTGTTTAACAAACATGGCACCCATCAATCGGAAAGCTTTCTCATACCCAAAACTTCGTGCAAAAAATAGTTGACACGGCCTATCGAGGTCTTAGCGATGTCAGCCAACTCTCACACCTCCAATCGGCGATCACAGAGTACGGCATTGTGAATTTTTGTCACAATCCCATTGGTCGTAGCAGTTTTGAGACGCCCTGAACGATCATCTTGAATGGATGTACCACCACGCTTAAATTAAACAGCCCACTTTTTAACCATCGAAAACGAAGGAGAAGAATCCTTTACTGTGGAATGTATTTCTGTTGGGATTAAAACCTTCAAAAGAAGTACTTTAACAAAACTCGTATTTCAGTTTTATCCACTGTGTAGAAAAGGGTTTGTTTACAAGAATATCACAAATAAGTGACTACACTTGTGTGTCTGAAACTTTACAGCACGCCATCTTAGGGATGATACTTAACAACTTTCATAGTAATTTGGCCATCTTCACGAAATCTCTTGAGTCAGGCAAAAAAATTTAGAACATCCTTCGTATGTTGCTCAAGGCCAGTTGTTTTTGAATAAATAAGCTCAGTTCCTCTGTCGTACTATTTGTAAAGAGTTTGATAATCACCGCTTTCCACGCGGCGGGCCTGGATTCGATTTCCAGTTGGGTTATTTTTCTTATGTGTTTAATTAGCTTTAACGCATTTCTTAAGGTGATAGGCTGGGAAACTTAGAACACATTCATTTGGCTTAATTATATCATCTGACAAAACAGATCTCAATTTTGCAGTGCCAAAATTATAAAATAATTAAATATAAAATAAAGAGTGGAACAGTACAGCAATTAGTTTTCGTATGGTGGAAAGCACTCTTTAAGTGAATCACTTTATATGAATTTAGCGCAGATCTAGTAATTAGTTGCATTCTTGGCAATTCTTTAAACCGTATGGTTTTCTTCCTTGATGCTGACAACTTTAATTTAATTCTTCCTCCTCAACTGTATTTCTTTTAACTAAGAATGCTAAAGATGGGAAACGCATAAACTTCAAGTTAATTTCTGTATGAATTAAAACAGCAATCCGTAAACTTTAGTTCGCTTTTGTTTGACACATCCCTTGCAACGCATAACATCTATATTATTTGCATTGAAATAAATGGCTTTATGCGTAGTGACAAAATGTTATAGTTGAAAACCCCCTTTCAAAGGTTTATATCAGCAGCAAGGAACACATGGTAGCATTTTATGTCTTTTCCATAATGACCTCTAAAGAAAGCAGTTAGTACTTTTGCATATATGCATGTGCTTATCTTTCATATTTTCATTTTTATTGTGGCATTAACCCCTAACTTAGTGGGAAAGGAAAAAAAAAAAAAAAAAAAAACAGCGCCTTGATCAGATAACTTATATAAACGACTTAATGACATTACAATAAAATATATAAATGGCAGCCCATAAAATGTGATGTTATAAAGAGCTGAAAACAACGGATATATCAATCACATTACCTAAATGTCCAATCTAACATACAGATTATGGTTTAATTATAAGAAAAAGCAATAAACAAAAAATTCTAAGATCGCAACCAAACTCTTTGCATTAATCGTTAAATAACCCTTTAATTAAAGTCAAATAGTTCTAAGGTGTAATTTTTGGGTAGATGCTAGAAATTCATTTTTTTTTCATTTTTTTTTAAATTCTAAGATATCTTCAGGAAAGTAATTAAATGCTGTAAAGTACTGGACGCTATTAGCAAGTTGCTGTCTGTATACGTTTCATAAACAGTACAGTTATTAATAAAATATATGTCGATTTTTTAACTAAATATATGAAGATGTGGTATTATGAAGTTTAAAATATAGCTTTTACACTCTTTTCTTTAGAGCAAGTGCTGGTGCTTTTTAACGACTCCTTTTTGTTATTAGATAGTTTTCCATTTTCTATTCACTGCGCTTTCGTGCTTTTTATGAGCGTACAATGCTGGCTAGTTTTATGCCTGTATAGGTGTCAATGAACTACACTGCAATAATTTCATATAGAGCATAGAGGGTTTAAGATAAATCATTTTGAGATAGGAAATCTATGATCTGTCTGTTCATATGTCAATGTTGTGGCATTAAGTTTCTAAAGGATGAGTATGCCAATTATTAATAAAACTTCTGTTCGAAATGATCGGAGAGTTTCGGAGCATTTCTCTTTGGCGCAGTCGGTGTGATACTGGCATTAAATAATAGCGGATCATTGTTATAGAGTTCGAATTTCGTTGATTATTTCTGTTCTTTTACATTTTATTTAGACTAAGCCATAAATCAGTTATTCACTCTTCAGTGCTGCACTATTATAGAATTCAGCCGGATTTTAGAGAATTTTGACACTAAATTTTTGATCTCTTAAAAATCGGAATTTCCTGGCTTGAAAAACAATTATGAAGACATAGTGAGGCAAAATTTTACCCCATTACTATTAATTTTCACGTGCAATGTGGTTTCTTTATCACCGTATTACTTCATTGTTATTTCTTCGTGGATCATAGATTCCTTGTGTTTGTGTTAAGACCACTCTACAATCGGAAATTACTGTGATGTAGTATTAACACCCTGTATGTTCACATGTAAAAATTCTCGGCCTCGTCAAAGCGAACGACAAAGAAGTGAATAATGCATAACCTTCTTGTAGTAGACAATACGTATAACTTTAGAGGCATGCATTGTCATTAAGGTAGAAAACATTTGCATACATGTCATATTCATACATTTCCACTCTGATTTTGCATCAATCAAGACATGCCCCACTTCCCCAAAAGAGACTGTCAAGGGCTTTAGAAAGAAATGGCAAGTTATGAGCAATGCCAGTAGATAATGAATATCGACTGACCAAAAAGTTGTGGAATAGGATCTTTTTACTATTTATTTATTTATTTATTTATTAGATATCTCATATGATTTCATGAACAATAGCCGCAACTGCAAAAAAAAAAAAAAATACCGAAACAAAAATCGGAAATGTTGTATTGTAACTACAAAAAACCCCGAAAATTATCAATATTTCACACCTCCTTCCTGAAATTATAATTATTTGGTTCAGGTTAGAGGTACTCATTCTGTACGCCCGTCATACTTACCGCAAATACTCTCTCTCCAGCTTGAAGCAATCTATAACATTATCCTGTTGCTACAAGCAATTTTATCTAAATTAAAATTCATCCTAAGCGTTTTTCATCCGGAAAGACTAACCTCACATTTTATCCTCTTTATAAGGATTCGTACCACGGTCGCTAAATTTATTCCTTCTGAATATACGCCGTAGGGGAATTAAATTAAGTTAATTGCTTGCAGCGACCAGTAATAAAATTAAAGCAAATTTCTCTAAAACAATTTTCTTAAAACTTTAGTGGGAGTTAACGAAGTAAAAAAAAAAAAAAAAAAAAAAAAAAAAATGAAACACATGCTTGAAGCTACGAGTTATAAAGTTAAAGCGTAATTGTTCAAGTGACTTCTTTTTCATTGTGAGTGAATGAATAGTGTTTAACGCCCGTTTTTTTGCTACAGAGGCACCATAGGCGATGGACACTGATGATACATGAGATGAAACGATATATTGGAAAAGGATTTTTATTTATAAGGAAGGAAACGTTCCAGGCCTAAGTTTAGGGTACCTCCACGGCATTTGCCATTTATGAGGACTGAGGAAAACCCGGAAAAAAACCTCAGTCAGGGAGGACGGTCCTGGCGGGATTCGAACCCCATTCCTCCCGCTCAGGAATCCGCGCCTTAACGACCTCGGCAACCCGTGGCAGTTTTCATTGTGAAAATAGATATTTGACTATAGGATAAATAAAATTATTAGAGCACTTAGAATTACGTAGCGTGCATGTCTGAATCTTAGGTCTCCAGTTCTTTCTTTTAAAACTGGTGCTGTCAACCTCATTCCAAGTGTATAAAGTTCACTATTTATTTACGTATTTGGGAAAAAAGTTTTCTGGAATCCGTTAAATAAGGGAAACCTCCTACAAGTAATAGGCGCCGCAGGATTTAAATAACTGTGACATTTTTAAACATTTGTAGAAAATTCAAAACACGTTGATGTAGGCGCATAGAACATTTCAAGCTTACATTAACGTACGGGTTTTTATTTAACGGAAAATAAAGGCGTTTAATAGCATGACCAAGAACCTTACCTGTTGGCTGGTAGCAGCTTAGCTCCGGTCTGCCCGAGAAACACCTACAAAAAACGAAAAGAAAAAACATTGAAAGCCTCTTGAAAATAGCATAGCCAGGTAGTTTACCGCCCCTGTTGTCAGGGTAGCAGAGGGTGGTCACCAACAATCACCAGTATTCGTGCTCACAAAAAGCACAGCATGCTGGATATTCAGTTACAATCTATTTATACATGGCAGGTTTATTTATATTTAAAAATATATTATGAAACATCTTTTGGACACTAAAAACAATGTTAATCATTACTATAAGTACATTGTATGTGTATTCAACACTAAGGATAATTTAATAGAAAGAAGGGTGAATAGATTCCAACACTCTTATTTGTGAACTGTAGCAATCGGTCGTGAAGCTTCTCTGTCGACTCAGATACGCTGCGGGTCAACTCCGTTCAAATGCGTACACACAGTGTTTTAAATTACTAGTGCTAGTCAATAAATAACTACAATTTTTTTCTCATCACAAAGTGGAAATACAGCGGTGAAAAAGTGTTTTATGAGATGAACAAATCTCACGTGATTGTTGGGAAAAAATTGAAAAGCGTACGCGCATGCCTCCTAGTACAGAACCCCAGCAAAGAACTAGTGTTTGCAAAGTCGGCTGCGTAAAGTGTAGTCGCTTCATAACGAGACGCAAGCTGCTCTGAAATTTTGCTTCCGTCTGCAGAAATACGGTATGAAAGTATACGTTATATTACAGAAAAGCACATGGCGATGATACTCTGCCACAATCAATAGCACTTCAATGGCTCAAAGAGTTTAAGGAAGACAGAGCTTCATCAAAAATATAGGGCGGTACAGGAGCTCCAATCACTGCAGTGAACAAGACCATGAATAACACCGCTGCCGTCATTGTTCGGGGAGATTGGCAAATAACAATGGATCGACTGGAAGACATGTTACTGGTTTCCCATGGTAGTGCGTCTTCATTCTGCACGATCACTTAGCATGGCGCGTCTGTGCCAGATGGGTGCGGAGATTGCTGATGCCTGAACAGAAGATTGTGCCAGTGAACGAGTGTCGGAATCTTCAGTAGGTGATGAGACTTAGCTTTACTATTACAATCCCGAAAGCAAACAGGCGAACTCAGTCAGGAAATTCTCCAATACCAAAGAAGACCAAGGTTCTTCTGTCGGCAGTAAAGGTTATGGTGATTTGGTTCTTTGACTGTCAACGGTTAACGGCGACTGATTTGAGCGTTTTGACCGAACACATCCGACTAAAACGCTCTGAGCTGGATCCCTGTAGTAGACACCTCCACCATGACAATGCACGCCCTCACGTTTGCAACGTTGTTGCTTAACATTTGGCAAGAAAAAACTTGAATGTGCGCCCCACCCTCCATATAGCCCGTACCTAGCTCAGTGCGACTTTTTGTTCCCTTGTCTCAAAATGAACCTGCGGGGCCAGAGAGCTTTGGCTCATCAACGGCTGTCGTGAAGAAGCCGGAGCTGGTTCTGAAGACGATGTCAAAAAAAAAGTTTCCACACATCTTCCAGGACTGGTAGACATGTTGGACCACGTGCATACATCTACTTCTAAAAAGACCCTGCCTAGTGTTCTTTGTAAGAATCGTTCCACAGTCTCTATTAACCAGCCCTCGTACCAGTTAATGATGAAAGAGCAAGATCCTACTGTGAACTTAAAGAAGAAAGCGATTATCTATCTTTCATACAGAGAAATAAGTAAGACTGTGAGTAAATCTCGTTCAGTTTTAAGTTTTATACTCAACACGTCAACTATGCTGGAACAATTATGTGACCATAGCAAAAACGCAGGACTGTCACTAAACAAACTGAAGACACAGTTAATTTCAAACAGACCTGAAGCCCCAATAAAAATAAATGGAATAGTCCTCACATATGTGAAAGGTTATACATATCTAGGACAACAGATTCCCTTCCATGACAAAATGAAAAAAGAAGTACAAAGAAGGATCTCATTAACCTGGAGAGCATTTTGGGCCCTTAAATTTATATTGTTAAACCAAACGCTAACTAAGAAAATCAGATTCCACAGCTCAAAACCTGTGTATACCCCATATTACTGTATGGGTGCCAGACATGGTCACTAACAGAAAAACAAAAAAACAAAATTTAAAAATGCCAAAGAAAAATGCAACGCAAGAACCCGGGAATAACTTTGAAGAACAAATACCTATAGTATTAATAAATCAGTTATCTCAGACAATAGACATTGCACAAATAGCTACCAGAAGCAAATGGCAATGGGGCGGTCACGTCGCAAGAATGCAGGGCAATAGAGGGACCTACAAGATTCCATTGTGGGACCCCGGATAGGAAAAAGGACACAAGGCAGACCCACAAGAAGATGGACAGACCTTTTCAAGGAACATGCAGGTCCAGAAAGGTCAGAGTAGCAAGAGCAAGAGAAAAATGGAAATCTCTCGAGAAGCAACTAGCACAGTGAGAAATGGAGTAACCAAAGAACAAATCAGTCAGAGTGTCTTAAACAGCGTACGAACAACTAGCGTGGAATAGCTCACCACGTTAGGAAAAAGCGAGCTTTCCCTAATTGTTAGGAGGCCTTTGCCTTTAAGGGACACAATAGGCTATCGTTGTCTTTATCTTACGTCTAAATATTTAGTAAACTAGTATAATTATAATACAAAACCCTAAGGAAAACCCTTAAAATACGCATTTATTGGAAAGTATATCAGAGAAATGGGATAATCGATTGTTAGACATCATGGCAGAACCCCAAGGAAAAAGAGCAGGAAAATAGGATTAACTTTCGCTAATAAGCATAAAAATGAGTCTTAGGGACTCTGGCACAAATGCTTTGGTCAAATGAGACGAAAATAAATATTTTGGTTTCTGATGGAACTGAGATGTTTCGGAGGAAGAAAAGCACAGCCAATTAACTTGTAAATACACTCCATACCATTAAACATGGAGGTGAGTGGATGAAAATTTAAAGTGTCTGAAGGATACTGGTCCTATCCACTTCACTGATGACATCATGCATAAATGGGGCAATAATATAATTTTGAAAAACAATGTCAAACATTGCCGAAAAATGAGAATCCATATGTCGTACATGTTTCAGCAAGACAATCACCTCAAGCATACGCCTGATGTTGGAATATATTAAAACAATTAAACACATCTTCTGATCTTGTTGAGCACAGCACTTGTAAACAAGAGTTTGTAAAGTGAAGGTTAAATCTAAATAAGCAAAAAACATTATTATTACAAACGAATAGCAGAAAGATTGATCCTAAATTTTTCTAAACTCTTGTGTGAAGTCCATGAACAGGTCGTATGGAACTGTGATTAAAGCAGGCATGTGCAACAAAATATTAAAAAGTGCAACATTATCATCACACAATTCCAAGTACATTTAATTCATAACTGCATATTTAATATTGTTGCAGGATAATGTTTACAATTACTTTACTTATTAAATTGAATTTATACTTTTTAATTTCATTTTACTTTATTCTACTTGCTTTAATACTTGAATGTGAGACAAAAAGCATAACTAAATCTTTGTTCTTACACGAATCACTGCATAAAATAAAGATAAACGAATAAAATTGCTGTTCAGAATGCAATTATGTAATACTCGGTACGTATGCTATATGTATTGCATAATGTGGATCGAAAGTGTCAAATGTATCTCTAGTTCTAATTAAATCGCCACGTGAAATACTGAAAGAACATTTGCCCTTAATGCGACATACCGGATGTGTGCCTGCGTGTGTGCGACAGAACACACATATTGGGTCATCAAATTATCTCATTCATCCACGCAGCGGCGAGAGAATGCATCGGCCGATAAGGCATTGCTGAAGACCATTTAGGTTATACGAGTTGGGGCAAGCCGAATTTACCGAACTGCTACGTTGGATTTGAGTTTCACGCACTCAGAGTCGTTTGAACAGTGAAATAAACAGCACGTATCTAATACTAGAGTAAGAATAATAAATGCAAATACTGTTCATAATTATTCTATTCATTGCAGAAATAGTGTTTATTTACGATTTGTATGCCCACATCGATTCCGCTCGTACTGTCAGGAAATCATTTGAAGAAAAAGTCCCAGGTGATCGAATTCCAAGTCGTAATGCGACTCATAGATTAGTGGCATTCACACACTTTAGATAAGGGGTTGCCAAGGCGGAGCCAAACTACAGCTTTGTATTTCGCATCACTTTATTTCTAAGCGGCGAACAATATTCCAGAGTCGTCATAAGATAAAGGTATCAATCGATAATATACTGCGATCCTATGCTGCTGGGCCTTAAGTGCAAAGCGCAACTCGAATTTGACTCGGTGCTGGCAATTCCTGCTTTAAACGAACTATAGGATTTACATCCGTCACAATATTGATTTAATTTTTGAAACGTAATTTTAGAAACGTTGCGGGTAATTTCATAAGATGGCGGAAATGTGCGGAAAATAAAGGAGGGCAGTTTCAGTAACTCTGGTTGATATAAGTTAATACATTACTTCTTAAATACATTTGCGTTAATTAGACTGTCACTAGTGTTTTTACCAACAACTCGAATGTTGCACAGCTGATTGTAAGCGATTACTTATTGGCCGATATAATCCCCCGTCGCCGCGTCGGTAATCAGATAATTATAACTGAATTTTTTTTTTTTTTTGTAAGTTTCGCAATTTCCTATGCTTTTGTTCATGTATATTATAAACGTACTTTATATATGATTTTAACAGCCGAATTTGATGTACACGAATATGATATCCATAAGCTCTGAATGCATCAGGCTCGGTCCCTAGACTTGAAATCCTTCTTCGTTGTAAATGTAGGAACAATAATAAGAGTATCCAATGCAAATGCTCTTTGTCTACCGTTCCTACTTTCGGAATATTTACTGGATTTTGCCTTTGGACCAAGCATTAGCAGCAAATGCATTCTGCGCCACGTACCTGCAGAAGCTCAAGCGTTGAATGTCACAGATTTTTTGCATGTTTGGTCTATCCCATCGTTATGTAGGATGCACAGCTAATAAATATTTATTTTAATCATATAAAATAATTTATCTGAAGTACGGAAATGTCACATAAGTAATCTAGCCTATAATTATCTTCGAGCTTTTGATTTAACTTTTGAGTACACTAAGGGACGTTTAAAAGAAAAGAATTGTATTTGAATCGGTTTGAAGTTGTTGTTGCTGGCGGCCCAACTTTGATGAGTCAAATTATGGAGCGGTTTGTTTTGGCAGCCACTTTGGACGCCAACTTTTGAGATGTTTTGGTATGACAGCCACGTTGGATGTCAAATTTTAAATGGTTTTGTATGGCTCCGGCTATGTGCCCCAGGTTGGTCACCAATCTTGAAGCGATTTGTTATTGACATCGACGGCCTCACGTTTGATGCAAATTTTGAATTAGTTTCGCAGATAGATTATTGGTCGCTTCGGTGTTGTTTCCTGCACTTCAATGACATCAATTCTTAGGATATTCTGCTATTTGTTGACTAGTACTCAACAGGATTGGGAGAGGGTTTCTATAGTGTAAATAAGCAAGAACGCAATGCGACATATTATTTAATTAGGTATGTTATTACGTCCAAATTCATTCGCGTCCTTTAATGCTTTGCGTATGATAGACTTTGAATTAAACTCAGTTGCCGCATGTGAAACTTACAGATGAGTTCCGCGGCACGTGGAAATGAAACCCTTACTTACAATGAGTACTGCGAACTGAAGAATGAGCCAAACTGAATGACAACCGAACTGCGTGCATCTTGCCACATGTGTATCTTCAAGCTGAGTGCATCAGCTGAGCAAACTTCCCCTTAAATATTATATTCAAATTAAAAAATCGTTGTTCTCAACGAGGCCATGGGGTTACACAAGCACGTTAACTTTCGCGCCTATCTTTAAAAGTTCAAACATACATTCTGTATTGGCTAGTTCAAGTTTACCTACCACTTGCAATTTTTTGAAAGTTTTAAAATATTTTGTCGGCATAGGCTGGTATTGACTATTTTTAAAGGGCTAACAATACGACAGCCAGTCGGGGTCAGAGACCATAACGCGTTTAAAGTCCTTCGGTTTATTAAGCCTGCAGTTACTGTCCTTTTAAACGTAGCATAATACTCGACCCTCTGGTTCATTCTCCCTATTGTGAATATTTTAATGGCCCTTTTTGAAATTATTGCAGTGTAGTTCATTAATACCCGGTATATAAAATAGAGTTTAGAGGAAAACTATTTTCCTGTAATACTCATACTAAGTAAAATTATAAACAGGGCATATATCACATAGTAGTGAAAGAACAATTTATATACCAAAAATCTAATAAGAATTCTATTCAGTTAGTGGTTCTTGCTGCACACTGAACAGGTCATGTTACCTCAATGAATTTGTGTGAATTTTTTTTTTTCCTTCTTCTTAACGTTTTAAGGTTCCTCTCCAGTTGCCTCAGGTGTGAGGGACGACAAACGAGCCCAGGTTACTGTGCTGACTCAGTTTGTCTTGCCCCAAATTAAGAAATAGATACAAAGAAAGCTGTATATAGGCAACATGTCTCATAAGGTTTGAAAGTAGTGAATCTTCATTAAGTGAATACAGTGATTACAGTTTGATGCAAATGTCACCTGCTGTTTCTATTATAACAGAATGTTTGATATTACAATGTATACCTACGAAGTGAACCCGCGGTACAAGAAACACCTTTATCAGAAACCACATATTTCTACTGGTGGTGCTGTTAATAGGTTAGCGCTTTTAGAAGAGATCCTTCTTTTGGATACTACCACGTACCAATTAACTATATTCAAGTTGAGTGAATGCGTTAATTGTTCAATGAAATATATTCATTATTTTTGGTCTTTCGTGTCACATACATTCAAGATGTGTTTATTAAACTGGAATATCCTGGCCCCAATAAAAAATGTGGAACATATGTGTATTATTTTGCACACAATATTTCTGCCGTTAAAATTTCACTTTACAATCCTCTGTTAGCTTATTGTGTAATGTTCATGTGATACCTAGTTTCACTGTTGTCACTTTCCGTTCCCGCCTATGAGAGATGTGTAAGTTGAAACATATTCAGTTCCAGCTACAGCAAAATGGAGGTAACACGCGACGAACAATATGCTGCTCAGAAATTCTGTTTTCTTCTCAAAAAAAATTTTGAGGCCTATGCAATTCTACAGGAGGCCTATGGAGGGTTTGTTCTTCTCTATTGCATAGCTCGAACATCGTTTAAAGAGCGGGAGCAATCAATTTCAAAGGAAGGTGGACACGGTCTGTGCTCTAAAGATGAAACTCCAAACTCCGCTATTATCGTTGTGAGAGAAGATGGTCGAATAACATTAAGAACTTTCAGAAATTCTGACAGTGTGCCAGCCACACATTGGAAATTGAAAAGTTGCACATGAGACGTGTGGGTTCTAAGATCGAACAAAAGGACGTTCGCGGGTAGGTTTGCATTTGTTGAGAATGATGTTACAGGAAGATGCGGAGTTTCTTTCAAATGTTAATCACTGCTGTGAAACTTGGCTACACTATTTCAATCCTGAGAGCTAACAGCAAAGCTTGTGTGGAAATCTGCATCACCGGAAAAAAAAAAGAAAAGAAAACACACACACACACACACACACACACACACACACACACACACACACACACACACAAAATAAAAGTTACTTTTGCTGGGAAAGTTATATTCATCTCATTTTTTCGATGTTCAAGAAATGATTTAACAGCATATCTTATCTGCACATACAAATGTGACTGGGCAGTACTACGTAGATGTTTGAAAATCCTTCAATGACATGTCACAAGCAAAAAGCCACATTTCCTGGCAACAAACTGGATACTGCACCGCGATAATCCGCATATCGCAAAATCATAATCAATGTGAAATGTGTCCCTTACCTCCCTGTAGGTAATATTTAGCTTCGCGTGATATTTCCTGTTCCCCAAATTGAAGAAACCTTTCATGGGAGGCATTTTTCATTGTCAGAAGTAGTAGTGGAAGCAGAAGGCGATTCTGAAGGACCTGTCAAAAATGGTTTTCAGCCTCTCTTTGAAGACTGGCAGAAATGCTGGGACAGGGTGCATTGTATACAATGGCGACAATTTAAGAGAGATCATCAGAATTATGAAAATGAATGAATGTTGTCAAAAATATTATGATCATTCTTTACTAAACAGCCCTCGTATAATGAAAGCAGAAGGTTACATATCCACCAAGGCGAGATTTAAATTCTCACTTGCTAGGAAGTGTGGATTGCATTTATCATTTTAGATGAAGAGTTTCACACCTAATGTCCAGAAGCATTCAAACATTCTAGTAATTTGTACCATAAATTTAGCCAGGGTTACGTTTTCGATCAACCATAGTGAACATTTGAGTGTTATATCTCAGGCTTAAGATCTCGAAAGCATTCAGAATAGTAAAAATAAAGAGTTTGGAAAAGTATTTGAATTTTCTTTTACAAAAAAGGAAACGAAAGTACTAAATATTTGTTCAGGCGGATAACACATTTATCTGATACTAGGATTGGATGTCAATTTATTTGCTCGAAAAACGTCTTTCGTCAGCACTCCTAACCATTACCTCGAGTGTCTTAATGCCGGCACGGCTTATAAAAACTCCCTACCTAAAATCGATTAGGGAAACCTCATCGCTAGTGAACACTTCGTTAGCTAGAGAAGTGTCCAACAGAATAACCGTGGAAGTTACAGATAGAGCTCATTCTCTGCTTGTCTTACGGTTTTTCTGTACGGTATTTGTGGTTCTGGCAATGGAGATGCAGTTAACACGGTCCCTAACAGTGTGACCAGTCTCACATAATAGAGAATGCCACAGAGGGAAAGGTTGCTTGTTAAAAGGATTACGTTAATTTGCGGAAATGCTCCTATGTAATCAACATTAGCAAACTCAGTGTAATCACTAGAGATTTGCCACCGCTGATACTAAACAGAGCACTAACAGCAACTTGTGTTCTCTGTCACTTAAGGCAGTTGTATTCATTGCTCTCATTCAATGTGTGAGGACATTTTCAATTACTTCGAAGAAGAGCATTATACACTAAATTGTCAATTTCCTTTGTTTGCTATCAATATAAATACCGTCATCTCTGGCACAGTCATAAAATATATTAGGTCATTTACTCGATGCTATTACAAGAATGAGTAAGAACTTTAGCGCTTAAACTAGGCGTTCTCAACCTGGTGATCGCGATAACTATGTTGCCGTCATCGCTGTTGTGAAATAATGCTTGAGAGCGTTGGTAGAATCACGGATTCCAAATTATACAATTTTCTTGTTTTGTCGCGATCTGTATTTAATAACAAATTCGACATCATGTCCATACAGGATTTAATCTTGTACGTTTACTGGAAGGAAAAACCCTCGGGGAGTTGCCTGAGAAATGTAACTTTGCAACACAGAATATAAATGATTTACAATTGTAATCCATTTTACAGAGTAATAATAATAATAATAATAATAATAATAATAATAATAATAATAATAATTGGTGATGGCCGTATCAAATGACATTCTTTGTATGCCCACATCGATTCCGCTCTTTCTGTCAGGAAATCATTTGAAGAAAAGTAAACTAAACATTTCAACTGGCACGATTATATAATTATTCATATCCATGTGGTTATGTCAAAGGTGAGCTCACGATAGGTACCTCGAGTGCTGACACCAGAGAATTCAACTAGGAGAATTTGAACCTTCCCCCAGAAAATCCTGATGTCTGTTACTGGAGATGAAATATGGATTCAGCGCTATGACTCAGAACCCAAACGAGTTTATGCAATGAAAGCAAAAGGGTTCCCCACCCTCAAGTAATATTTCTATGCTGAGCCAGAAAAGTCATGGCAATAATTTTTTGCGATACAAACTGATTACTGCTGTCGGAATTAATGTCAAATAAGTCCAATACCATTGGAGAAACCTACGTTTTTACAGTGAAGTAGTTATATTAGGTCATTAAGGAGAAATGGCATAGTAAACTGACAGCGAGCAATTAGTTGTTTCACGATAATGCATCTTAACACAAAAGCCCAAAGTTGTTATCAAGGATTGTGAATTCTTGGAGTTTAACTATCCATTGAGTCCAGAACTGGTCCCAAGTGATTATTTCCTCTTTCGAAACCTGAAGAAATGCCTTCGTGAATCCACGATGATTCAAGAAAGAGAGGTATTGGCTGGGTGGAGAAACAACGCATATCCTTAAATTTCGAAGGGTTTCAATCACTGGAAGATGAAGGGGACTAAGTGTATAGAAATCTAGTGAAATTACAATATAAAATAGTGAGGCGAATTTCACCGTCAGGTTTCATTTTCATACTGAGGTAATTAAGTTACTGAACGTCCCTCATACTTCTGTTCACAGTGATGGATCTTTGGTGGTAATAGTTTTGTCGT
The DNA here is from genome assembly GCA_030762175.1 of Metallyticus violacea. Taxonomy (NCBI): domain Eukaryota; kingdom Metazoa; phylum Arthropoda; class Insecta; order Mantodea; family Metallyticidae; genus Metallyticus; species Metallyticus violacea. Next base: position 308,052,480 of record CM060846.1, on the reverse strand, counting down.
GATGTAAGAAGAGAAGAGGACAGTTCAGTTTAATGAATGACGGGGATTAGGACGGTCGCCTGTATTCCTGCTCCTTTGACACTTCTGTTGTGTGTACCAGATTGATTGATTGATTGATTGATTGATTCTGATTTCCAGAGAGCTAAATTCAACACGCACAGTCGACAGAGCAGAAGCTATATATCAAGTATATTGCCCCCAAGAGTGCAAAAGTTTCGAAAAAATCGTAACGAAAAGTGAAATTTGATAGTGAACCTCAAACAAGTGTTTATTCTAATTTTAAGTCCGACCTATCAAGGCTGGTAGGTAAAGTGCATCATCATTGCTTATTCAGAAATCAAAACTAAGAAATCGTGTGCCATCGTATAGTGTTAGATATAATTAATATTAATGTTTCATATACTTCTTAAATGTAATATTATCGTTCTATTATTTTATAAGGATACTTATACTACATATAATTACATTTATTTGCTTGTTTGTGCCTTTAAATGTTATAAATCATATTTAACAACTTAAAATATACATTTTGCAAATTTAGGATTTCAAAATTCCAATTGAATCGTTCGGGTCCCCGACAGCGAGAGGTCTTCAGAGGTAGGTTCACATTAAAGGAAAATTTGAGAACCGCTCCTATAGCAGGACGCTACAATCAAGTTTATGCGAAAAGTACTAAACTAATTGTCATTTACTTATTCTGAGCGCCAAATTTATCACATCACATCCTAAAATAATTAACAAGTAAAAAGAATCCTGTTACTGCAAGTTAAACGTTAGGCAGGAAAATGTTGTGTTTAGGGAAGTAGGAAAAATCCGGTATATATAATAACAGGATGCGCCATCTAAACTGCCTACTCCATTACTTCAACCCCGACGGAAACAAATACGAATGCATCACTCCGCGGTGCATGTCTTAGATTATTGTGCCACAAACGGCTGATGCAATATATTTAATTATTAGCTCATAAACTTCATTAATAGAAAGGTTGCATCTTAAACATGCCGTCACTTTTCAATTAATTTCCTTCATAATGTTATTGTCAGGAGCAGCACATGCTTTCAGCATGGCGCCTCTCTTTCCGTTGAAACTGATAACACTGAACACTGAACAACATGTGCGTAAATTACAAACAAGTAAAATGCGTAATAAAGTAGTCATAACGACTGGTATCTCTCAAGATTATTACAGTATTCACTATTGTGGTTTTCTCGATGAAAAAGTTTAAACTGTAATTTCTCTTAGGGACTACTGTGCGTAACATGAGGGTCGTAAGTCGTCCTGGAGTCAAAGAGAAATGAGCTGCACTATGATTACATTTGCGTTAGGTCAGAAGTAACACAGAACAGATAATAGGACGTAATTGTTAACAGTTTAGCACATTTCTTGAGAAACAACGTTTAAAGCTGCGGGAGGAGAAAAAAGTATTTAAGAAAATACTGAAAACCAGTCACTGTCTCTTTACGTCCAATCTTTTCACAAATGAAACATGTTTCTCTACTCATTGCATTTCTTGATTTAAAGCAGGGGTTTGTTCCTGCGTCAAGCCATTACAGGAACAGTGTAATATGTGGGCCGGATTGCTTGGTCACGGTATCATTGGTCCATATTTCATCACTGGTGTCCTAACGTCAGATAAACATCCGGAATTGCTCCAGGACTGGGTTGCAGAAGAAATTTCTGTGACCGACACGCCGAATCTCTGTTATTAGATTTCCGCTAACGTAACTGAGAATGGAGAAGGTATTAAAATGAAATATCCAGCTGCATGACCGGTTCTCCAATCTAAGACTTTTTTTTTTGTTGCGAAAACGTTAATAAGAAAAAATTAGTAAATAGATTGTGACAAATTAAAGAAGGTACATTATGCGTGGGCATTGATATACCTCATCATTTCACTTATCAAACGTATGCGTAGAAATATATGATCGCATAATTATAGTACGGCGCTTACAGGTCAATAAATCTTCAGCAGGATGAACAGAATGAAATAATGATGGCTGATATCTGGAGCCCATCGGTGTCTAAAGTGACCTAACATTTTTCTTCTTGAATACGGACGTGTCGATTGACAAACATGCTTACCAGGATGCCGAGGGTTCCAACATGCACTTTCTGTTATAGGCCATATATACTTTTTAATTTAATGATTATATTCGTTTTTCTTTAAAAGGCCGCAGCTCTTCGCTAGAGGGCCCGGTTTAGCCACCCTACCCTCCGCTTCGAGCAAACAAATCCACACTAAATTCAATTCTAGGCTATTTTGTGTAAAACGCCATAGTTCCTCACTATAGGGCTCCGTTTAGTCACTCTTTGCTCGTCTTTTGTTTCGCCCGTCTAGACTACCGATGCTGGTACGCATGCTAATATGGGTCACTTGTTATCAGAGATCACTACCGTTCAACTGCGACGTTTTGCAGAAAAGCCAATACTACTACTGAATACAGAGCAAGTTAAGTGGCCTATAACTGAGTTTCCTGGAGCATACTTTTTGTATGTATCGGGATTGTAGCTACTATAATATTATTTTGAAGTTCTCATAAACATTGAAGAGCATTTTGTTGTGTTTAACTGTTAAAAAAATTATCCCACAAGTAATTGTTATTTTTGACAAAACTGTCTATGAAATAAAATAATTGATAGACATTTGCGATACACATTTAGTCCGTTAATTTTTCTCCGTTAAAAATTGAAATAAATCATAAAACTAATGGCTCCTGCTCATTAGCTTTAAGGACATAATTTTTCCTCATTTGTAACTTTAAAAAATCCTAAACAATACTAGTTCTTACTCAGGCAGCATTATCCATTACGTTATCTTGGAGAGAGAAAGAAGAGGGAAAGTATATTAAAAAATGTAATGAGTTTTCGTGCTCGTTTCTAGCGCAGTTAGAACAAGGCCATGATGTCTATATACCATGTGAGTTAGTTTATTTATCTATGTTTCCAAGTAAAATCTGTTTGAATACCATCCACTGACCTATACTTTGCTAAATAGCACCAATAATGCTCTCACAAAGTTTTAAACAAAACTTTTGCAAGAGTATTTCTTCAATCTCTAGAGAGCGTTTAAAGTATAGAAGTTCTACCTCTCAATTATCATCGCTTTGTTTACACTAAACATGTTTCAGATATAGCTTCGCAGTTTCAGTTCAAGTATCAATAATTTTATTTATTCAGCAGAGCTTCACTGCTTACATAAAACCAGAAATGTAGAAATGACTTGTGTTCCGATTTTTATGTGGTTGTGAAACTTTGGCCACCTTCTCTTGTTTAAAAATTTTAACATTTCAGGTTCTTTCGGATGATGAGTACAATGAATCAACGATGGCGCTTATGAGCCCAAATCTCACGTATTTACTCAAAGCTTTACCTTTCGATTTGTGGAAAAACTTCGGGACGTAGGTTATTATCAATGGACAAAGGAAATTGCTGCAGAATGTGTAAAGGCAACAAAGTTTACGTTAGGTCGGCAAACTGCACATGCAAGCGTTAAGTGTGAAGAAAGCGTCAACTATGTTAGCTGAATATATATTTGCCGTCTGACGTGAACGATCTTTCCACACAGCCCTTGGTTGTGGGAAACGTCTCTCTTCAAACTTGTTTTTCTTACTGCATTCTAGACAGAACACATTAAACATATAAACATCATACAATTTCTGGTTTCTCAGAGCATGGCTAATAACACGCAAACCGCTGCCGCCAGGTTCTTTTTATTTTAGCTACAGCATGCGATCAGTATTTCTTAGTTACTATTGCCATCAAAGCCAGTGGATGCAAAGAAGAACGAACTTTAAATTAGGAAACCTAAGGGCATAAAATGCACAATGGTACTTATGTTGAGATTAATAAAACACATTTTAAAAAAATTAACACATCATATAAATGTGACTTACAATTTTTATTTCAAAAGTTAAATTAACCAAGTCGAATTATTTATTAGATTGCAAAAACTGTAGTGGCAGACAACCTGCCAATGGCTGATCTACAGTTTGCAAGTTTTTCAGCGGCAAAACTGTAAAATTTAAAAAAAAAAAAAAAACATACACAAATATTAAAGGTATGTCGGCAGCTAACATCTGTTAATTACCAATAAATATCATCCTAAAAAATTTATTGGTGTGGCGTAAATGATCCAAAAGTTGCCCAAAGACTGAAGAAAGGAAACGTTTGTTCTTTTTGCTTAGGACGTATTAATTAAGAAGGAATAGAAAATTCCGCTAAAGTATGTGACAAATTTCTAATATAGTATCAAAAATAAATAAATAAATAAGTCACTAAGGCAAGAACAATGAACCAAGTAAAGTAGTTTCCGTAAAATTAGCCAGTACTATTCAAGTAAGACAGATTATAGCAGACTTGAAAGAAAATATTAAACAAATGGTTAATGCGTTTACTCCTGCTGGTGTTCCGCTTTAACAACAATCAATATATTGCGGCTGCCTACAGTGAAACAAATTTTGGAAAGTAATTTCTTAATTATAGCAAAGAAAACCTAGATATAGCTTAATAATGCTATCTAATAGATGGAAGATATGAAGAATTTTAAGGTGATGAATAGGCATACGAATTTCTAAGCATTAAAACCAGATGCAGCGGAATGAAGTTCTGTTGAAGTTGGACTATAGACAACAGGTAGGAGGGATACAATAGATCACGAGCAACAAACCTCCCTCTCCCCTTACGCCTATCACTCATAACTGCCGAACGGTGGTTTCATAGCTTTGGGTTTGTGCTCTGTCTATATCTGGTGGTGTGAATGCACCTAACTTGATAAGTGCTAGAGAATTTCAATGTCTAGCGATAAAAAAATATTGAAGAACAAATGGAATTCTAACACTATTTTTATCAACATTTTAACTATGACTTTTTATGTATATTGTACTCTGTATTTTTGCTGGTTGTTTTGCCTGGTAGAGTGTAAGAGAAGGTCCGATAACCTTTACTCTTGCCAGGGTAAATAACTAAATAAATCTTAGACTTCAATGCCTGTTCTTTGCACGGCCACTCAAAAAAGTTACCTGCGACTTTAGCATGTAGGACAGTACCTCGCGATATCACGTATGTACTGCTATAGACCACTCATTGCTCAATGTATTTCATCCAGCCGTCTCTAAGCAGTGCACAATTGTCAACAAAGCGGTCAATCAAGGCAAAATAAGCGCACATAAATATGAAAGTGAGTATTTCATTATAAGAGGAGGTAATATATTTTTAAAATTAAGCTACATAAAGTTTACAGGATTTTCATCAAGACCCTCTCTAATTTTAAACAAAATATCATGTATATCAATAAATTTAAACTCTTATACACAGAAAGAGTATTTAAAAACCTTTGGAAAATAATGCTATTACAGATCCTTCATTTGGACGCGTGACCGGCTTGACGGAGATTTGCCCGCCCTGTTTCTAACCGGTTCTGTTCTCCCTTCTATTTTCCCGCCTCTCCGTGTGCTTATGTGAAGTTATTGTGCTGTACAGGAGTTGAACGTTGTGAGACCACATGTTTCAGTGCTATAGTGTGTTAATGCTGAAAAGTCCGTATACATTAGCCCACAGAATCTTCATGTATGATTCCTATGTGACAACAATCTCACGTAGAGACGGCGATTTATAGACAGATTCTATCTGTTCGTGCCCCTGACAGAGAAATGTTTTTGCAATCTTGTGAATAGATTTAGGGAAATGGGATCTGTTCTTAATAAGAAACAAAAGTAAAAACCATGTTCATACAGAGGAAAAACTCACGATATGGGAGAAAAGTTAGAAAGAAGTTCAAAGAAATATCTGAGAAAACTTGCACAGGAATCGGGAGTTTCGCAAACTTCGGCTTGGAAGGCCACCAAACTTTCAAAATTAAAACCCTCTAAGATAACTGTAGTTTAAGAATTGCAAAGGCGATAATGCCAGTAGATTTAATTTCTTCAATTGGGTGTTGGATAATGTTCGCTCTATTTGCTGGTTTATTTTTATTTATTATTAGCAACTCAAAATAATAGATACTGGAGAGCAGAAAACCTCGATTTTGTACACGAAATGCCATTGTATGAAAAAAAAAAAAAAAAAAAAAAAAAGTTTCTCGGTATGCTGTAGAAATCTATAAGCTTGAATTTAAGGGGCTAGGAATACCAGAGTCGGCCGGCAAACAGCGTACTTTCGTTGCCAAGCAAATCCCCGTTAAGCCGGCTATACGTCCAAACGAAGGCTCTGTATATTCCCCTTCACATGCTACAAAATTCTACTTTCAAATATTTTTTTGCAGAAATACGTAAGAAGAAACGTTCCCCGCCAGTCAACTTTACATAAAAATAATAATGGTGTTGTAAATAACTAAAGCATTTTGGTCTAAATGTGCACGAAGAAAAAGATGTTGATTTTATTTTGACACTTTACAAATATGCATCATTTATTGTAATAGAGGAGTGAAAATAATACCAGTAAAAATCATAAATGAGAATAAAATCTATTTTAATATTCTTAAAGTAATATGCTTATATTTTTTCAACATAAAATAAAATATACTCGTAAAACGACCATTAATTTCAACCAGTTATAAATAAAACATGCTGTTTCCTTTCCTCCACCTTTACCTGAACAGTGGATTGCACTTTATATCATTTCCATTAATGCACTAACCGTACTCTCAGTGCTCGAAATGCAGCTGCACGTTTTTTTTTCTTCTTCGTAACGCATCCCTGCGCGAGTTGAAAAGTGCTGGGGGTCATGATACTCATGCTTGGGAGAGGAGAGAAAAATGCTGTATTACAATTGTAAATATGCTGTTACCTTCAGCTATGAACATCAACTAACCCACTCATCCCTCAGTTTCGTTATCTGAATGAGGGAATCACTGCGCAACTTGACAGCGGCCACGAAGAAAAAATGTTATTGCAACTTTACGACAGTCCGAACTCCAGTGATTTGTTTTAGTAGTGTTTAACACCCGTTTTAACTACGGAGGCATCACAAGCTGTGGGCACTGATGCTACATGAAATGAAATGTTAAACTGGGAATGGATTTTTATTTTTAAAGAAGGAAACGTTCCAGGCTTAAGTTTAGGGTACCTCCGCGGCATTTGCCATTTATGAGGACTGAGGAAAACCTTGAAAAACCCTCAAGTCAGAGAGGACGGTCCTGGTGGCAATCGAACCCCAGACCTCCCACTCAAGTGTAGTGCCTTAACGACCTCGGCCAGCAGTGGCGGTATCTTTAGTAATGATTAGTCTATTTAATATTTATGAAATATTCGTCCTGTGAAAACAGAAATACCTTAACGCTGTTATGTACAAGTGTACAGTACATTTTTAACACTTGATAGAGAACTCTTTGTTGTTTTAGAATCCTTTTGTTTTAATCTCTAATAATGTACCATATATGTGTTCCCTGCAGCCACGAGATTGGTTGAAGCTGCAACTCCGCTTTTACATTGCACATACGTATATCACATAATATCAAGATGATATTGGATATCTCTGAAAGTTGCTGATCTGTTCATTACACCCATTAACATAGTCCTGACTAAAGTTCCCGCCAGAAGAGAGTTTAATTGTTTGAAGGAAGCAAAAGCATTTGTTTCACCTTCAGTTCCTAATTAAGTTGAGGCACCTGGCTAAAGACCACAGCGTCAATTACAATGCAGTGAAGCATTTGGTCAAATTGAAAAATTAAGATGCCATAGTGCAGTAAAAGTATCATTTGCGAGTAATGCTGTTTACTTCTTATAGCTTAAGCTGGTAAAGTTTGTAAACAATTACAGGTTTTTGGAATCTAACCACCTGCACACTTGAAAGCTATATGGAGCAACAAATTTCCACATTAGCTTTTCTGTAAAAATTTTAGGTTACCTGAAAAGTTTCTTTGCACCTGTTGTTTCAGTGGAAGAAATGCCGACATAAATATGTGAGGAAAATGATCCACCTCATGGCAAAAATATCGAAGAAAAACGCCCATAAATGGCGTTATAAACCTTGAAAGCTTTTTTGCCTTAGTTGCAAAATACTTTTTTACGCTCCAAATGAACTTAATGAACTAGTCTGATTGAAGAAAGTGTAGAAGCTCACATGGTGCACACGAGACTAAAAATGATTTAAAAAAAAAAAAAAAGACCGAAAGGACTTAACAGGAGATTAAAAATAATTTTTATTAAAAACTTTACTTTAAACTTGCAGCTAAGTGCATTCGTGTTTCAATAATAAAAGGTATTTCTATTTTATTCATAGCTATGACTTGGATTGTATTTTAAAGTATTTCGAAATGAAGTAATATCAATTTTTAGGTATATAATAAACATAAGTTAATTAAAATATTCTCATATTATTATTCATTTTTATTAAACAATGCAATATAATTTTTATTTCCTAAGAGATAAAGGATAAATATTAAAAATAAAATATAAATTGCATTCCTAGTTATCAAGAATGATGTTGGAGCGATATGGACCTGAGATCTAGCTGTGTCTAAGTTTCAAAAGCGACTCCAAATTCTTTGTGTTTATAAATATGGCAAAATGAAGGTCTCAGTTACTCAGTGAGAGCTATGAAGGGTCTGAACTTGTGCTCTTTGCATTTTTATAAGTAAATAATCAACCGGATACTTAGAAAAATCATTTTATTGCCTGAAGTAACTAAAATATACTAATCGCAAAAGAATTTGAGAGATTAAGGGATGTAAACTCGTTATGTTTTTTTTTTTTTTTTTTTTTCCTGGATCAAGATAATAAATTCATTTTAATTTCCTTAGGCTTCTTTAAAATAAAAATCTAAGTTGTCGCTGTGAATTGAAACATAAATAATTTTTCAGTATTGAAATATAAATTGCACTTGGCTACAATTTCAAGTAACGTTTTCAAACATATTACATCTATTTATTTATTTTTAATATTTCTAAAAATGTTTTCAGATAATTTGTTAATATTCAGGAAAAACTAATTTTACCGTGCCTCATTCAAACGCAATCTGAGTTTCTATACACTAGCGGAAATCAGGTGACCTTCAGTGGACGAGCGATTCTCGGTAAGACTGGAGTTACTTTGTCCTATAGCGCAGGCAGTTGAGCTTGTTCAGTAGTGTTTATCACGCCAACTGATTTCAATTGCATAACTCTAGGAAGTGCGTGTTAGACTTTCTAATGTGTACTTGTGTATTGTGGAGTATGCTGAGAGTGTTATATAGGTGCGCTAGAATTAACAATATTTATTTATGGTTGTTATAAAATCGTACAAGTACTGTAAAAGATAATTTCGTGTCAAATTTTCAGGAGTAACATCTCCATCAGAAAGTGCAATTTTTTAGATTGGTGAACGAAGTTGGAACACAAGACAAGAAGCAGAGACTAAAAATTTGGGTTTTATCAAAGGATAAGCTTGAGGAAATACTCCTCGATAATCTGTAACACTATTAGCCCACCAAGTTGCTGTATTTGTCGGTAGTGCGTATAAAGTCACTCAAATGCTGAATCTCCATCCATATAAAATTACTGTTGTACCTAAAATAAACTCCAAGGCGTACGAAAAAAGAGTGGGCTGCTGTTATTAGTTTATCGGTTATGTGCATGAAGGACTTCTTGGCCGTGATCCAACATTTTTCATAGAGAAGCTAATTTCAACCTCTTAGGATATGTCTCGCCAAACATTAGATACTGGAGTAGTTTCAATCCTAGTCGAGTAAATTTATGACCGAAATATAGGCGTGTGGTATGCTGTTAGTGTGAGCTGCATTATTGGGTCCATGTAAGAAAATGTAACACTCACCGGTACATGAACATATACAACATCCATTTTTTACTAATTTGGCACCTGCTGAAGAGTGTACAAGACATTGTGACTTCACTCACAGCCACAGAAATTATCCTAATATTGCTTGAAAAAAATGGGGAGACTGGTATTAAGTCCCCAAATTTAAACCATGAGAAAAACTCACAAACATAGCGAATGCAATCAAGCGGGAACAGCTGAAACCAAATATTCGGGAGGATGAATTGCAGCGACTGTCTGCATTTTGTTCTAAAGGACTCAGGCATGTTTCAAATGGAGGACAAACACTTCACGCCTCTACTGTTGAGTATAATAGTTATTTATTACTAACTAATGAAGCAAACAAGCACACTATCAGTTGGGACCGCGCAACAGGATTTTCCTCGGCAGGTAGTGATGTCGTTAAGAAATAAGTTCCCGTTGGTAAAATCAATTTCCGATCGCATAACGGAATGAGCAACTTGTATACAAATTTTTAGTAACGTGTAGATTAAATACTATTAATTAAATAAAATAATAATAGCAATTAGGTTCCGCTACAAGCATTCAGTCGGTCGTGGTGGTCACCATGCTTGTCTCGTAGACCCAAGATTGCGGTTCAATCCCGGTGAGGGTCGATGGAAAAATCCTAAGTGTGGTTTTCTTTGGAAGGGAAGTAAAGCCGTTGGTTCCGTATCGTAGATTTATGGCACAAAAAGGAAGAAGCCTCTGATTAAAATTGATCGGCTGTTTCACGCCCTGAATTGAACGGGACGCTGGTGACCTAGATGTTAAAGAGCGTTCGTAAATAAACCAAATCAACAACTACAAGCATTCAGACATTATGTAAGCTATACCATTGGATTCAAATCCAAAGAGTAGGCAATTCAACATGGTAGTCCAACCAATCCCTGGTAACCCTTAAAGTGCTCTTGTTACCTTGGACATAATTGATTAGCTACCTATCTTCGGCAGGATAAAGATTTCTACATATTACTCAAAGCTCATTCTCGGAGACACACCAAGACATCCATCTTCCAGAAAGCGACGCTTATGCTACTCTCCTTGTTCTAGCCACCACATGTGTCGGGCTGACGCGAGTTTCATCTGGGCCGAAAGTATGGTCCTAACATCTCCATCGGACGAAAATACATTCTCGTTACCCTCCCCAAAAATTCTTTCGGCCTTGGGAAGAACTGACATAAGCAGTCTGATGTTACACTGTCAAATTCCCATTTTTCGTTATGGATCCTAGCATCATAACACCCTCTTTTCACCGTTTAACCCCCATTTGTACGTGCCGACAATATAGACGCGCATGTTTCTGTATTTTTATTGCAATATACATTTACAGTGGCGTTAAATGATGCAGCAGTTATGCTCTACTTTCTCCTTAAAACAAGCTGTTTTTCCCATTTTTAGTATACAAAGTTAGAAAGACATGTGAGATGAAGCCCCACCTACTCACCAGCAGATATTTGCAAAACCATTCACTTGCAGTAGCTCCCTCCCAGTACGCGATTCGGAAAACATTTGAACACCAGTGTACGAGGGTTGGTACACAGAAATATTATTATTATTATTATTATTATTATTATTATTATTATTGTTGTTGTTGTTGTTATTATTACTGTTATTATTTATTTTTTAAAACAAAGCACATTAGGCAGGGTAAGGGATGGTATGATCTATTTCGAAGTGGTCCCCAATGATTTGTATACACTTAACCCAACGTGTCTCACAGCCATGACAGCCGTTTTTTGAAATCGCCTTCAGAACCGCCTCCGCCTTCTTCACGTGAGCCGTTCATGAACCAAAACGCTGGCCCCACATCTCGTTTTTAGACAAGGGAATAGCAAAAAATTTCACATGATGCTCGGTTCGGGCTGTATGAAGGGTGGGGTACACCTATGTTTTTTCTGGCCAAATATTGAACAACGACTTACAAACACGAAAGTGTACATTGTCATGGATGCAACTGATAGCGTTTACGCCGCATGTACTGAACCAGGTCGCTCAAATCAGTCTTGTAACTATCCCCATTAACCACTGTTTGTGGGAGACTACATGTTGATAAACTATTCCAGGATAACCAAAGTACGAAATCACCATAATCTTTCCTGCGAATCGAATAACCTACGTCTTATTTGGTGCCGGAGAACCATCTGATTTCCACACTGAGCTCGCCTGTTTGCTTTCGGAATCGTAGAAGCCAAGTCTCATCACCTTTGATGATGGAGGTGTGCCTCGCCATGCTTTCATACCGAATATAAATTCTTTAATATTCATTTATGGAAACTACGAGGGAGGTCCATACGTTTGCGACCTCGCCGATAAGGATTATTGCCTTCACAAAATCCTTACTGGTGTAATTCCTTATCAGTTAAGTTAAACAATTGCAGCTGTAACTTCCGCTCCGCTGTGTTCAGTTATTCAGATATAGTTTGCCTAAAGGAGGTTATATGCAGAAGACTGTGACACATTCAAAATGCAATATCGAGCTGTTATTAAGTTCTTCACAAAAGAAGGACCTACTCCAAATAAAATTAAACACCAATTGGACAGTGTATATGGGCAAGCATCCTCCTCATATTCTACCGTAAAAGAATGGGTCAAACTCTTCCGAATGGGTCGAGAAAGAATTGAAGACGAAAAGCTTGCAGGTCGGCCTTTGGAGGTGCTCACTCCTGATAACATCGCTCTTGTGAAAGGAGAAATTATGGAAGAGCAGCTGCTCAAAGTCACAGAAATAGCGGCAAAAATGTGCCTTTCAACAGTCCTTCGAATCATTCATGAACATTTAAACATGAATAAGGTTAGTGCAAGAAAGGTGCTTAAACTTCTTTCCCCAGTCCAAGAGCAACAACAAGCGTCATCTGTTGTCAGGCATATTTGGAGCCCTCCCATGGCAACGAAAAGAAGTTCAGCAAACTATTGTTACAGGAAATGAAACTATGGTACTCTACAATGATCCTTTGTACAAAGATAATCAATGGAGTGGCGTAAATCTGGTGAAGTGCCACCTCTAAAGGCCAAGGTCACTTAGTCAACAAAAAAGATCATGGCCATAAACTTTTGGAGGAATACTATTATGGACTTCAAGGAGAGGAACACCACAGTAAATGGGAAGTACTATGCTGGCCTACTGCACAGACTACGTGCTTTCATCAAAGAGAAAAGGCGAGGAAAGCGAGTGGTGGTGTGCGCCTTCTTCACGATAACGCGCCTGTGCATACTCTTGTTTCAAAGGAAGCTGTGAAGAAATGTGACTTCAAGGAGATCGACCATCCACCCTACAACCCAGATCTAGCTCCCAGAGACTGTTTCTCTTCTCAAAATTCAAGAACGACTTTCGAGGAAGGAAATTTGAGTGTAACGAAGAAGTGATGGATTCTGTTTATGCCCATTTTGCAGACAGACTTCTGACTATTTTAGGGGGGGAGTTGAAATGTTAATTCAAAGATGGGAGAGTGTAATGCAATAAATGGTAACTATATTGAAAAGTAAAATATAGTATTTTCTTTATTAAAACTAGGAAAAGTTTAGGCCGGAAACTTATGGACCTACCTTCGTATTTACATTGTGTTGTATCCATATTTTTATTATTATTGTCAAGTAACAATAGCACAGAGCATATTAAATTATGATAAAATCACTAAAATGACGTACATTCTGTCTAATGTATAACACAGCTTTAATATTCGATTCTTAACTTATAAAACCGCCACGTGTGACCGAGGTCGTTAAATCGCGGACTCGTGAGCGGGAGGTCTGGGGTTCGAATCCCGCTAGGACCGTCCTCCCTGACTGAGGTTTTTTCCAGGTTTTCCTGTCCTCATTAATGACAAATGCCGGGGAGGTACCCTAAACTTAGGCCTGGAACGTTTCTTTCCTTAAAAATTAATCTTTTCCCAATATATCATTTCACTTCATGTATTATACGTATCCATCGCCTGTGATGCCTCTGTAGCAAAAACGGGCGTTAAACACCATTCATTCATTCTTAACTTTTAATAAATGTAGAGAGTCGTGTTACAGAAGAAAAGGCCTCATCCATTTCCAAACCATTAGTTTTCTTCCAAAACTCCCTTCCTCCCTCCTCTCTATATACCTTGTATTATCTGTCTAGAGATTCGGAGTGTTTCCGCAGTATCAATCACAATTGTTCCTTCAGTGTTGTAAGAATGGCGCATTGAGCCCGATTATCTTATCGCAAAATCACCACGTGTTCTTATTTCCGTCCAAACATACAATTATTGCACTGCACTGTCCTGCAGTTGGCGTTATTTTAGACGGAAATAAAGTGATGAATTATTTCAATACAGTGTAACGTTTATAAAGCATATCATTTTTAATGAAGTTAACGGTGATAAAAAGCAAATTACTAAGAATAGTAAAGCAAAAAAAAATGTTTATTTATGAAAAATGAATGTGGCATTCGATTTTTTAATTCCTATTATTAAAATCTGAATACAGTCATTTGTTTCAAACATTAAAGTAGAATTAACACAAAAATAATAAGTTATGATTTAATGTTTTGTTTGACGTCAAATGGTCTAAGATTTAGAAATAAGTATAAAGAGAAATGTACCACTTAGTACACTGGGTATAGAAAATTCTACACTTTTAGCGAGTGCTACTTTAATGGAGGTTAGAGAGTTTTCAAAGTGATTGCCTTGCACTCTGGAGGAGAAACAACAGAAGCTCGGTAGTAGTTATTTATAATACAAGTGTAAACTGCGGCATGTTATTTCATGGGAAAATCAACGAACTTAATAAAATCACTTTTAACGCATATATCATATACTATATAACAGTTAATACGTATAAATAAATTAGTGAGTTTAAAAAAATGATTGTAATCGTTTACAAACGTCTTTGTTAAGAAATACTTCACGTATTTCTCACTAGAAGGAGCATGTACTAAATTACCAATAACGTAGCATCGTAATTAGTGTTTTATGCGTATTTTGGCGGAGTAAAATTACAAATTATATTATATTTTAATGTTACTACTTTCTTTACATATTGTAACAAATAGCTGTTAAAATATGTACTTTATCAAGCTGAAAGAGGCTTTATAAGGCACTTGAGCATACGTAATAATGGGACCAGCTGTTGTTGATTTTCTGACCGCCTGACATAATTTCAGATTTGCCAACAATGTTACTTAAGCATATGCATGTAAGAAGTCGTAATATGTCAAATTGCACTTTGGCCTGGTTTCGAAACTACCGTAAGCAATGTAAGCATTTTAAATATGTATTATAAAATATCCTTATTTGCATTAGCTTAAACATCACACTTCGTATTAAAGCATAGTCACATTGAAGTTGCAGCGTTATAAAAAGTGGTTTTCTCGTTTGAGTGCCTTGCGTTAAAGGAACTGCATTTAATATGAGATTTATAAAAAAGCTGTCTAAGAACAGAGAAACTTATAAGTTAGCTCGAACAAGTGTCTTATGAACAGAGAAACTTAAAATATACAATTTAACTACTTATTTATTTCCTTTCAGAGAATGAGAAATATACAGTGTAGTGCGAGATAAGTCTCAGAAAACAGTAAACAAAAAAATTAATACCATGGGCGGACTTCACATATTTTTGCTGTGCACTTTATCAGCAATGCAGTTACACGTGTATTCTACCAATACATATAGGAAGAGACAAATTACACTGTAAGCAATTAATGAAAATGAAGCAATGTGTAGGCGTATGATAAGTGGATTGAATTTCAATTGTAATAGCAACAGGTGCCCAAACGTCATGAAAATTTATGATGCTGCAAAAATACTAAAGTTACAAGCTTACACATCCGCAAAACACCTACGTTTAATGTATAAAGCGACATCTGTAAACTGATACAGCGTCCACAATCCTTTATAAGGTTCTTTAGTACCCCATACTCATTAAATTCTTTTGTCGAAATGGTCGAGCCAACCATCAGGTGGGTTTTCTTTCTCCAAGGCCGCCGGGTCATGTACCCAGTTAAGGCATTTAATTTGCATTGAAAAAGCATCAACGTCCCAGAGCCATTGTTATGTGTGTGTTACCGACGTAGAGATGGTAGGAGTTTAAAGAGTTTTTCAGATCGAATAGTTTGGGCAAAGCCGAACTGTTGAGGCAGTTGCCTTGCAGTGCAACACAGGTAATAAGGCGCCTGACTATAGACTGGATTCGATTCCTAGAATCGACAGTGTTTTTTTTTTTTTTTTTTTTTCCTGTGGTAAGACCGTTCAGGTGTAATCAGTAGACCGGGTTGGAGCGGGCGAGGTTTATCGAACTACGTTGGCCCCGAGTATCATGTGTCGTTTGAACAGTGAAGGAATCAGCATAGAGTAAAGTCTGCTACACCTGATTATTTTATTTTATTCTACGAGTGTTCATTTATGATTCCTATGTCCGGACCGAATCCGCTTGTGCTGTCAGGAGAGAATTGCAAAGAAATTCCAAGGTGCTCAAGTTGCAAGTAGTAATGTGATTCATAAATTAGTAGTATCCACGTACTTTAGACGAACTAATTAACGTCCATCAAGATAGCAATTTAATTTCCAAAAGAGAATTAAGAAGAGTAATAGATAATTTCATAAGATGCCACAATTGTGCGTAAACTGAAGACAACCACTTCCAGCATCTCACTGCGTGACATGAGCGAGTATATAACATTATCAGTATCATTGTCACTACAGTCACTGTAGTGCTGCCCAGCCAGTTCCCACTCTAATATGAGCCAGCTGGCCACAAGTGATGCCTTATCTTGACGATGCAGTCCCCGCCGTCGCGTCGGTCATCAGCTATTTGGATGATACAAAAAATTAGAGCTAATGCCATTGTTTAAAAATACAGAACTGGAAAAATCAAATAATATACCAGAGAGTAGAATCCAGAGAGAAGCGCTATTTTTAACATATTGTTCAGAACTCTACTAACCTCTGGTGCTCAAGGTCACTGGGTGTTCCTAGCAAGACGCCTATGAAATGTTAACTGCAATAGCTTACAGTAATTGTTTGTAGCTGTTACCACTCATGTGCACTTGGTTCGGTCCTGATTGCCTGTGATAACCATACTTACCACATAGATCCAAAATCGTCGGATCAATGGATTTTTGGGCGTAAAAATCCTAAATATACTTTCTTCGGAAGGGAAGTAAAGACGTGGGTCCCAAGTTGCAGATTTGCGGCACGTAAAAGAACCTCAGGTCTAAAAGAAGAGGTCTCTGAGTAAAATTTATCGGCCCTTTCACGCCCTGAATTAAATGCAAAGCTGACGACCTGAGATGTTAAAGAGCGTTCGTAAATAAACCGAGTCAACAATTCTCCGCGGGCAGTAAGAATAAACCTCGCGCGACTTGGAAGAGCTCCAGTAGTAGCAAACTGAAGTACTCCTACGTCACTTACTCATATGGGCATTTACATTAAATATAGTGTATTTAAAATATATTCGTAGAAAATCCGAAATAACTATACAGAGCGTCCCAATCTTAAAATACTCATCAAGATGCTGCTATTATGTAAGGGGAAGATACTCTCAAGTTGTTCATATTTTGCAACGTGCAAAGCTGTTGTAACAGTTAAAAAGTCAAATGGACATGTGTTGCGCAATGAAGGTATTTAAGTCAATAAGAAAATTACACTCAGAAGGGGCAAGTAGGATCTGCTATTCGCAGATCATGCCAATCAACTATGCATCAAGGGAACCATACAGCGATTAAACAGAAATTTCCTATAAAGGGCCGATTGTTAAAAATGTCAAAATATTTCATTCACGATATGAACGCATTTTCTCAGACAGCAAACCTACATACCGTCACCATCGCTCAGGGAAATGAAGTAACTTTCCTTTGGAGTTTCCATGGGGCCCTATCCCGCTATTGGATTTTATCTTCTAATCCTATGTACATCCATGGTGCACAGCATCACTGTTTTTTTTAACTTACACCAGAGAAATTTGTGCAAACAGGTAGCAACAAATTTGGAATGTGTAACGTTATTGCTTAATATACTTCCTGCAATCCGGAGAAGTCCATGCAGCAGTTCGCTGAATTTTATTCTGATGCACTGAGGTACTTTCGCAAGGTATTAAAATAGCCGAACTTTTTGAGAGAAAATATTAATACACAAGAGCATCAATGGTATTATCAACGTAAGTAGCAATTAGCCGTTTCATTTTTTACCATTGCATTATCCGTTTGTGTTGGAAGCAGCGGAAGAGCAGCATGTCTCTTGTCGAACAAAAACTGCAGTAGTCGTTCGAATTTTCATGGGATACTGCCCTCTATCAATGAAGTCGTAAGACGGATGCAGAGGTCGTCGTGACAGGCCAAGGCTCACCGCGAGCACCAAATGAGAAGAACGGGATGTCGTTCGAAGTTGCCGAGGGGCACATCTTTTTATAAACTTTCTCATTCCCCATAAATTCATTATCGTTTGAATAAAACAACTGTTAACGATTTAAAAACTTGAAAATAGAAAGAACACATGGAAAAATTAGTGACTTGCGGGAGGAAAATTACAAAATACTGCTATAAATTTTAATGTGCACATAAAATCTGTATAACATATATACATGTATTGTTAAACGATTCAGTAGAGTGTACTAATTACTGTAGTAAATATGTATCGTGTTGATTTGCTCATCTGGAAGAGGCGTTCTAAGATGTTGTCTTCTTCATGTGTAGGTTTAAATGTGGCCGCAGAGTATATTAGACACGTATGTAAATATGACATCTCGAGATATTTGATCGTTATTCTACATAACTTGAAGTGACTGCCGTATAAAATTATAACTTTCCATGCCATGTCCTTCAGCAGAAATGAGGTCAAGTACTATGAAGATACTCTTCTACGCCACAGTCATAACTATGTTATTGTTTTCAGCTGCAGTTACAGAGTTTATTTTCTGGGCTTATACACAATGACAGCTATTTACTGGCAGTAGTCACAATGGTACCAACTTCAAAAGCAACATTTTACTTTTCTCTGACCAGAGAGCCGCGGCTGGTTAACTGCTGGTTCTTAACTTACACCAGGTTTTTATTGTTACTGAAAATTGGCATTTAGGAGCATAGGATACTGCACTGATCTGTCGATTTAGAGACAGAATGATAGTGAGTCAGCCTCCGTAAGGTTAATATGATTCAGAAAGATTTTTATTCCTATTTTCTCACGTATCGCAAAAAAAAAAAAAAAATTAAATAAAAAAATCTCTCAGCTCCAGGCAGCTCTGTTTCTCGATGTCACAAAGAATGCTTATAGCATTTTCCCATGTGATTGTAAATCGAAGATCAAGCAATAGCCTATGACAGTACCGCCACGGGTGGCCATAGTCGAAAAGACTCGTGAATGGGGAGGTCTGGGGTTCGAATCCCGCCAGGATCGTCCTCCCTGACTGAGGTTTTTTCCAGGTTTACCTCAATTCTCATAAATGGCAAATGCCGGGGAGGTGCCATAAACTTAGGCCTGGAACGTTTTCTTCCTTAAAAAAATGAAAAAAATCCTTTCCCAATGTATAATCTCGTGTAAACACTACTCAAAAAATCTATGACGGTTACATAAATATAGCATTCAGAATCAACATATCAGGAAGTGTGAGAAGAGGCGTTGATCTAGAACCACTATTAATTTTCGTAACCAGCAATGGACATTTTATCTAACATAATTTTGTAAATTTAGTTATAAAATATATTCTGAACAAAGGCGACGCTAAACTGTGGAATGACATTAAATAAACTGCACTGTATTTAGAATGAAAGCAAATGAGCCGGTAAACCCGTCCGGGACTGAACATTTTCAGGAACTGTTACAAAAGTATTCCGTTTTATGAGGGTAGGCTACTTAAACTGTCGTTTAAGGCTGAATATTGAAGTATTTCATCAAACCTCTTAAGACAAAACTGCGAGTGCTTTGCAGCTGTCATTCCTCTTGCTCTTGCATTAACTTCACCTGCGACACCACTCTTTTAAGTTTTTTCCATAAACGCCTGAAAACAAAGCTTTTTTGCTTTTCCCCCTCGTACACAAATAACATCAGAAGAGCACACTAAATGCCTTTTTTCGTTTTTCTCCTCTTTTAAATTCCCCACGTGATCTCATATAGCGGCGTTTATATTAGAACCACATTCTCTTATTTCTTTAACAATACAGATACCAAAATATTTTAGAAGAAAAAACCTTCCAGGAATGTGTCGTAAAACGTCGGAAAGTAAGAGAGAAGAGGGGATGAGGGAGGGATGTTGAAGACGTAAAACGTGGTATAACTGCATACGTACCTTTATGTCGTGTGGGGAAGAAATGTAGAAACATGATTTATAAGCAAAACTATGAATCCACTACTTTACTCGATAAAAGAATATTTTAATGCCGTTGAAAATATCTTCCTGATGGGAATTAAAAGTTACAATAAAAAAAATACAGCGTGGCTCAAAAGCGAAATGGTTTTATAGAAATGTCAGAGTACATCCAGTACAGGCAATAAATAGAAAAAAACCTTCCAAGGAAGTTCACACAAACTTTAAAACTAAAGAAAGAACGAATGAATGAATGAATGTTGTTTAACGCCCGTTTTTGCTACAGAGGCACCACAGGCGATGAACACTGGTGATAAATGAGATGAAATGACATATTGGGAAAGGATTTATTTTTAAGGAAGGAATTGTTCCAGGCCTAAGTTTAGAGTACCTCGCCGGCATTTGCCATTTATGAGCACTGAGGAAAATCTGGAAAAAAACCTCAGTCAGGAATGACGGTCCTGGCGGGTTTCGAACCCAGACCTCCCGCTTACGAGTCCGCGCTTTAACCACCTCGGCCACTCGTGGCGGTAAAGAACACAGGAGCTTAACAATATACTGTTACGAAATATACAACACTGAATGCAGACATTGTATTCTAGAACAAAATTCTGAAACATCACTGAAGTCAGATGTTGCAGATATTTAAAGTTTACAATCTATCCCTGTCACTTCGCACTTCCTTGCATCATGAAAATATTGACAACACGGACCTCTGTAATGAACTAGTTACATTGCGGTATTTAGATGCATTAATATGCAATATAATCACCCTGTACCTTGCTGAATTAAACAAGAAAGAAACAGTAAGATGTGAAGTATAATATAAAAAATTCCGACTCGTACATTTCCCAACATAAATTGCAATTAATGCTTATGTGTTAGTACACGAAAGCGTTTAAATATAAACATAACGGTGTAGTGTCAGAATTTTCCGCTTCTATCTTACATCAGCTGCTCTAAAGGGCTGAGCATTTGTTACAACTGTTCTGACCTGCACATGCTGTAAGTTACTAATATCAAACACATTGATATTTTTGCTCTAACAAGGAACTGTTTCTATTAAACCAAACCTTACAGTATTATCAATCAGATATCTAAAAATCACTGTTAATAATCATTTTGCGGTAAAATTAATTAACTTCATACATACGTGTTGAAAAAAGCAGCCGGCTGCGGTATAGCTATGGATATTTGAATGAATTTAATAGATTTGATTATTTTGTTTCATTCAATTGTTCCAAACATTTCCAAAACACTTCAGTTATTTAATGATCCGATTTTTTTCCCGAGTGAAGGTAAAAAGCTTTTGGATGAAAGCAATGCGTGTTTTTTGGAATGAAAATGTGGATGCTAGTAACCTACACACAACATGCGAGATTGTTGTAATTTTAAGCTTACAAATGCATGATAGAGACTTGCCTTCAGCATCTCCACTTTATCACATAAACGTTCAAGGTTATGTCGTACAGTGTCAGTTGGCCACGTAATTAATGTAGCTCGGAGGTACCATTTGAAAGAAAAATAACCGCTTGCTCACTTATTAAAGCAACGAATTATTTGTTTCGCATGGAAGCTAACGGTTATATTGCGGATGAATGAAGTGGTAACATAACTTTGTGAATATCACATGTTCGGTTCACTGAAGAAGCCATTGGGAGGGAAAGAATTCAGAGGTTTAGCACTTTGTGCGCGCTACTCATTGTTGACGCGCCCATCTTCTTTCTTTGATGGGGGAATAAACTACCCATCCGTTAGAGAAAATGCAGTTATGTTGAGGGAAACTATGTAGAAAAGTAATATAGTTGCATATGGTAAGTAAAAGTCCTTTTATATTCGCACATGCATAGTGAGAAATGAAGCGCTTTGTTTTATTAATAAAGTACTCGTCTTCAGCTATTGGCAAGGAAATGTAA
Source organism: Metallyticus violacea (assembly GCA_030762175.1). NCBI lineage: Eukaryota > Metazoa > Arthropoda > Insecta > Mantodea > Metallyticidae > Metallyticus > Metallyticus violacea. The sequence goes on along the minus strand of CM060846.1, from coordinate 308,030,551 downwards.
CACTCATGACAATCTCTGATTACTACGGCAGGCACTTATATTTGTGAGGAACAGTGCCCCGTTAGTGTCCTGTAAGGAGCAAAGGCCTCCTGAATGGCGGTGACCCGAGGTGACTAAAGTATGCCAGTGAAATTAATAACGTTAATTTTAAATCAAGTGGAATATATAACAAAATTATGCACTTTGCAGTACTTATAATTAAATAAAGGTTAAAATGAAGACTTTTACTAGAGATGAAACAAGCCCTTCGGAAAAATATATCAGCACATGTCTGAAGCGAGGTAGGGTACATGACGTCAGAGGGTGGGGTTAGAGTTTGTTGCTGCAATGCAAATGCTTACTGTTGTTTACATCGGAACGCTAGGCAGATTTTCTAATTTACATAAGCATTAGTACATTGATAAAACAATGTCATAGATACGTTATAATGTGACGTGTGTCAGCTATTACCGATATCTTAAGCTGAGGCACAGTCGTAAGCAGGCTGCATCTCAAATCTGTCATAAGTCGGGCAGTGAAGTGCTGAGGCAAGTATATGAGGGGTTCCAATACTTTTAAGTTCAATCAATACGATGCACTAAAGAAACGCATTGTTTGTTGCGACAGTATTTGTTTAAGGTTAAATATATGTTTTCAGTCTTCTTGACCATCCATAAACACATTTGAAGATTTGGAGTTAACGTTTGCAGCACCACAACGAAGTGCCCTCTTAAATTCTTTGTACATACTGTGCATAAATATCGTTTTAGTATTCTCTCTTGTGGTAAAAGAGCATAGTTGTGTACAGTATAAGCGCAGATTTTACTTTACTTATTTGAATGGAAAAATAGTTTTAATAAAATAGTTATGTGCTTGATTTATTGTTGAAAGATCTACCATATGTTTTGCCAAACGTCATTTATGTCAATGAACTATATATAATATTGCTGGTAAGATGATAACATTTAAATCAGTCATGTTAACAGTCATATTTAAAATGATTGACAGTGAGTTAAATTATTTAAGGCACGTAAAATACAGAATGACTGACTTGATTATATGAGTAAATATGCAATATTCCTGCGACATACTGCCCTTCAAAACTGCATTTAGAGTGACAGCTGCCGGAGAGATGTGAAAGCGTCAATGTGTTAGAAGGCGATTTACCGAGGAACGCATGCGATAACAGTGTACAGTTGTCGCTTGCCTCTCAGAGAGGATACAGATAAGGCATATGACTTCACATGAATATTGAGTTGTTATCTCAGTATGTGTGTTTCGAAACTTCAATTTCTTAAAACATTTTGCTGCATTGTGGCTCAAGTCGTGACAAAGTCACATGCCTTTCAAGGCTTGAAACCGTTTGGTTTTTCGTTAATTTTTACAATTTAATATGATTTTTATTGTAATCGTTCAATATTTTGAATAGAGATAATTTTAAATTGTAAACATGCAAGGAAAATATTGCGAACATTATATTATATTTAAACTTATGTGATTTCCTTAATTTCTATTTATTTGTGTTGACACCTTTAGGAGATACAATTAAATTTTCTGAAAATCTGTGAATCGAATTTACGAAAAGAATTGTTCACTTTAGTGCATATTTTAAGCTAGTGAAAGTTAAACAATTAAATAGCTGTTTTTCATTCCTTTTCTAAGTATAAAATTCCTAATTATGAAGCAACATTGTATATGTAACATAATTTTCTTCAGTAATATTAATGGACGCTGGCAAAAGCTAAATAGATATAGTACTTACTCCAGTCAATTTTGGCAGAAGCACAATTTTAAAATAAAAAGATTCGCATACAACAAGAATATAAGTACCGAAACGGGTGACCGAGGTGTTTAAGGCACGGACTGTAAGTGCAAGGCCATGACCGTCCTCCCTGACAGGGGATTTTTCCGGGTTTTCCTCAGTTCCCATAAATGGAAAATGCCGGGGAGGTATCCTAAATTTAGGCTTCGAATGCTACCTTCCTTATTAAAACTCCCAATTTATCATTTCATTTCTTGTAATTTCAGTGTCCACCGCTTGTGATACTTCAGCTGTAAAAACGAGAATTAAAATAATGTTCAAACCATCTGAAGAAAAACCTTTAATAATTATAGAGGCCGATCTCATCTCATCTTCCTATTTAATTCTCCTTTGACTAAGGTGTCGCATCTCACCATCAACAATTGGATGCTGATCCGTCATCAAATTGGCGCATATTTGCCCATTTAACTTACCAGCATGGCAAGGCGAATGTTGAATATGCTATTTGAAGACCACATTATTGAAAAACGGCTGAGGGTAATTTCCGAAAGACAAGATTTATTTAATAGTATGAACGAATCTCACTTCCATGTGCGGTTTCGGCTGAGTAATGTTGGGAATTAAATATTTCAATTTCTATATAGGATGACCTAGAATTCCCAACAGAGAGGTGAATTTTTTATAATTTTTAAACAATGCTAAAAGTTTTCTTATTATTAGATAAAATAGGAATCGTTATGCTGCAGGTGAAGTTACACTAATGAGGTTATGTTTTCCCATATTTCGAAATTTGATCATCTGAACTGTCAAACACTCAGTGCAAAATTCTGTTCCTGTAAGGAATCAAGCCATTTTTCCAATGAATGTACACTACGAGTTAACGGTACAAGAGGTACATAAATACTGATGTTTTCTTCTTCTTCTTCTTCTTCTTTGAATGGTGTTTAACGCCCGTTTTTACTACTGAGGCACCACAGGCGGTGAATGATACATGAAATGAAATATTGGGAAAGGATTTTTTTAAGGAAGGAAACGTTATAGGCCTAAGTTTAGAGTACCTTCCCGGCTTTTGGCAGTTATGAGGACCGAGGAAAACCTGGAAAAAACCTCAGTCCGGAAGGACGGTACTAGCGGGATTCGAACCGCAGACCTCAAACTCAGAAGTCTGAGCCTTAACGACCTCGGCCACTCGTGGCGGTGACTGATGTGTAATATGAAAAACAGATGAGTAAAGATCTCCGGTAATTTACAAATAGTGTATAAAGTAGTCTTTGCTGTATCCATAGCCTTTTAAATAACGAATTTTCTATAATTCAGAAGGCCGTGATAACAAATCCGAATTAGTTAATTGACTGTGTATTTAGTTTGGTGAGATATAAAAGATGTAATTGGAAATTAACTTTCTCAATTAACTTAAATCTTAATTAGTTAATTCTCAATTTGTAAGAAATTGTTGAGATTGGCCTTAAGCAAATGCTCAAAGTGCACAAACTGATACAGAGGAATATTTTAATGAACATTTTTTTTAAAAGCTCTTTCCCTTTGTGCCACTTCGCTTTTATTAAGATTTCTTTAGATACTCTTTCATTTAATAATTCCTGTATGTGTCTATTGCGATGCTTCTAAGCGAGAGGCTTACTAACTTAGCTACAATGCGCTCCAATCAACCATCTGCCAACCATGCACGCAACGGCCGGCGCGCCCGCGTATAGTATTATGATGAAATATAAAATACGTTGTTTTATGCTGCATCTCCGTGTCAAACTGCACGTTAGATTATCATTCGAAATGAAACTGTAAGTCATTTAACCCACCATACTGTCCTTTGAAATAAAATTCCGCCAACCACTTAATTAATGTGCCGCATATTTCAGAAAATATTAGGCTAGGATTTATGAGGTGTAAAAGGTTAACTTTAAGATCAAGTCTTGCCCTAGATTTTTGTTAATATGTCAATTTACCACAAACTGATACTATTTTCGGATATTACTTGCTAATGAAACTAAAAACAAGCTTAGTCGGGAAAAAATAAAGAATTTCAGCTCTCATAACACTTCTGAAAATCCAGTTGCAAAAATTAAATCTGCTGGCGTTATGGCGCTGTTGTAATTGCCGTACTACCGAAATTCTGTACGGTTTGAATTTAAAAAAAAAAAAAAAAAAAAAAATGTTCTGCAAGAAGACATATTGCATAAAAGAATACACACTATATTTCACTATTGGCATTACTAAATACACGACAGAACTATATTAAAATCAATTTACCTACAGACTCGCCCGGGTATGCATACAATATATCTTGTTCTTTCTATACCGCAAAAACAACAGCGCGTAAGCGACAAAAAGCTGGTGTACTTATCAAGAAATTAAAAATTATTTCGGTACGTAAAGTAATAAAATCTACTTCAGTTATCAATTTTAAGTTTCTATAAATATTCACAACTAAATGGATTTAACTGTAGCAGAGCAAAATTTATAAAGCTGATACATCGGAGTTTATAAAGTGAATAACGTTTTTTCCGATTTGACAATTAGGTTTATAATTGTTAGCAAGAAGCATTGTAAAGCACTTCAATAATAAACACCAAAGCCAACAAAAAGATAACAAAAGTATTCAATTGTACATATTTACCTCGAAATGAATCACTAATATTTCGAAAAGAACAAATAAAGCCCCATCAGAACCATTAAACACTTCCCTTAGATGATGGCACGTCATTTAACCCCCCATACCGTCCTTAGGAATAAGATTCCGCCAACCACTTAACTAATATACGGTATGTTTTAGAAAAGATTAGGCAAGGACGTAGGAGAGCAAAACGTTAACTTTCAGATCAATTCTGCCCTAGATTTTTGGGTAAATAATTGCACTACAGACTATGCTGTAACATCAGGGCCTAACACGCCTGACTACAATGACGTTTTCATTTCGTCAGTTTCATTTCGAGTGATGATCTAACGTGCAGGTTGGCAACGCCGACAGTAAAGGTAACGCGGAGGCAATTAGACACGGAGATGCAGTATAAAGAAAGCAACAAAAACTCGTGGTGTTGTTAAATAAACTGGCGCGAAGCAGGGTGAACAGTTGTTCAGTAAGCTGGACTTGTATGCTCTCTTCCTTTGCCTGTATGCACTTGTTATAAAACTTCTAAAGGTGAGATTCTCACCCAAGCACTCATTTTTACAGGGATATTCCACATTTGTCTATGACAGCATGCAAGCCGTTACAACACGTTTTCTTTTAAGATAGATTCCTTACAAGTAAAGCAAGACGGAAAGTTCATCTTCCTCCATAAGTATTGATGATTTTTAACGCCAGTCTTAGTAAGATGCCATTCATTCTCAATTAAATAAACACTCTTAGATGATTACTAACAACTTAGTTTGAAGCATATATTATTCACTTTTTGCAAATGATTACCATTCATTCCAGAAACACCAGAAACATCCATCAGAAATATAGGGTCATCGAATTATCTGATAAACAATAAGGCAGCGGAGGACTGTATTGCCCGAATTCAAGGTCGGCCGGAGTACTGTACAGTTTGCGCAATAGCGCGGGGTTTACTGCACTGCTGCGTTGGCCTTGAATCTCATGCCACTATGTATTGTTTGAACAGTAAAAAAGAACACGTGTGTGATCCTAGTTCTATTCCACATCGAGTGTTTATTTGTGATATATATTATTTGAAGAGAAGTTTCTAGATGATAAAGAACTCCAAGACATAATACCATTCCTAAATTGGTAGTTTTATACGAACTAAAGGATAACATCCGTCAAGAGATGAATTACATTTCTTAAATAGAATCATGAAAGGTAAAGAATGTCAGAAGTATGTGGAAAATGAAGGCAGGTAGTTCCACACCAAGTGTGACATGGGCGAACACATTACTTCATTTTTGTTTAATACACTGTCACTGTAGTGTCTTTATGTAAATGAAGCGTGGCCATGAGCGATGACTTATCCGTTGATAAAGAGTCCGCTGCCGTGTCGGTCATTAGATAATTGAATTACCCGATAATTTCGAATGATCAACATGGCCATACCCCAATTGTCACCATCTAGAACTATTTTACGAATTGTTAAGTATCCATGTTAAATGGTTTTCAGTTTACAAGCAGTATGTAGCTTACAAAATTCCTGCTGCGCCTAGAACACGGTGAGGATATAGGAGTGGCGTTTTACTTGCGAGGTGGGTCCTTCTAATATAAGACAATTTTCATTCTGATTCTGAGCGTCTCCTTTGCCCCTAGAAAATGTGAGAATGCTTCTTCCAGTAAAGGGCAAGATATAATTCACAAGTGAGGCTGGTAATATGAAGCAATCAACAGTGCAAAAAAAATTCATAAAAAAAGAACTGGTCCATAATTATATGATATATTTATCCTTACTCGTGCATAAAACATAGTTCTCGTTTTAAAATTCAACCGACTAGGCACAATGTTCATGTACAGAGATGTGAAGTGCACTTGGGTTATTTCATCTTATTCTGAGACGTCTTAAGTTACTTTAAAGGACAAACAATTCTATATATACCTTGGAGGACATGAGCGGGTATTTTGTGAGCGATAAATCCATAATATAGGGATTATCTCTACAGTAAATGTAAAACCCGACTTCCTTGAAGTATAAAGAGAAGTCAGTATCTCTCTATTAAATGTCACTTAAAATTGCTTAACACAAGTCTTTAATGATATCGTAGGGTTGAAGTTTGTAAATTTGAGCTATTTTATAACAGTTGTATGTTTCAAAAGTTACCCTAAAGCGTATGGAAAATAAAATTAAAAATACTAATATGTTGAAAAAAATATATTTTTGGTTTCTTCATAAAAGATACTATATTTAAAGAGCTCTCATTTACAGGTTTCATCCTGACCAATACCAATACCTTTAACTTTTCACGCGATGTATTCTACTGTAGAAAGATGCGAAATTTTACACTATGAAGATTTCAACAAACCTTCTTTAAGCATAGTTAAAGCACTGCAAGAAATTATTGCATTGGCCATCTGCTATCAGCTAGACCTCCGAAAGGCCACGCAGCTACACACACTATCGAGGCACTGCCAAATGGTGAATGGATAAAAAGGGAGCAACTAGAAAAGGCAAAGTATTGCTTAAAAGTGAAGCTGATAACTCAACCCCACGCTGTTCATTGCTACATCAAACATACCAATCTATCAAGGAACGAAAGAAATCGTTAGGTAAGCCATTCCTATCGTCTCTGTGAACTCCCACTCGGTTCTGATTCGGTTAAGTAGCGCCTTTTATCTTTCTCAGCCTACAGTAAATATATCATTCGAGTGTACTCAATCACCACTTGTTGCTAGTCGTAATACCAACTGACTGCTTGGAAAGTTAAGGCAAAGTTGGCAAAGCATCGGACTTTTTTAAGTTCCATAGCCATAAAAGTTAAGGAACTGAGGACATTAACTTTGCTCAGACATCTGTGAGAGTTCTACTGATTAATATTAAAAATGACTCGTTCTTAGCACATTATCCTATATTGTTCTTTCCTACCTTTGGTATGTACTGTATGTTTTGTTTGGCGATGCTTCGTTTAATTAGCGGAATGAATGAAAATATCTTGAAACTGTTTTATGTTAACAGTCCCGTTGTAACATAGGATACCTAAACGTGCATTTCCAAGACACTACGAGTGAGCATTTAGCAAATCTTTATGGGTTATACTTAACATGAACATTCTCTTATTTTTATGATGTTACAGAATTGTCTCATTTGTCATATTTTAATTCCGCTGAAATAAGTCACATAAGCGGTATATGTGTGTAAAACTACTGCTGTTTCCTAAACAATAGGCTGGAATTCAGTTCTTGTTGAACCAAGTTAAGTGGATGAAATTCTCTTAATGCTTCCTCATTTTTAACCTTGCACGTTAATGTGTTTTCGAGTTGTGCAATATTAATTCTTCCATTTTTTATTAGCTTCTAATTGCTAAGTTTCGAAACAACTGAAAGTAGCGCTCAAAACTACAAAGTTATTTTTGGCCTGCGTTCGCGAATGAATATTAGTTGCTGGGGGTGCAACAGCCGTTGCTCCGTCAATGAATATTTTCCTTTGCTTTTCTACTCTCACAACTTTGATCAATATTAGAATCATTTCATAATGAGTTGTTCGAAGTGGTTTCTTCTCCTGTAGCACATTTTTTAAATATTTTAATGAGATATGCCTTCACCCACAGTTGTTCTACTTCTGTAATTCTTCCCTTATGATTTAAACTCTTCTAAAATGTGGAGCGTATTCTTGTACAGAAAAAAGAAATAATGCTTGCTCTCAAAACAAACAATTGCGATTTACTATCCACGTGCAGCCATCAAAGTGGGATCTGTCTGTTGTTATTACAGGCTACTGGCGTGAGTTTAGCCCAATGCGTTCAATTGCGGACGGAGGCCGAAAATAACAAAGAAAATCCTCGGTTTTGAACTAATAAAATCTCCTCAAATTTTCGTTATAAGCTATTTACTTACCTTTAAATGCAATGGTGATATTTATTTTCTGTAAAATAGCTAATTGCTTACACAGAAGGTTTTATTTAGTCTCCCTTTGCTTGCCTTCTGCTATGTCAGATGCTTTGTATCGCATGCTTCGAAGTCATACGTGTCTTCAGAGACTAGTACTGGTAAATGCGACGTTTCACAAAAAAAAAAAAAAAAAAAAAAAAAAAAAAAAAAAAAAAAAAAAATGATTTCAGATGTTATTAAGTAGAATATAGCTTAATTTTGGCGTGGTTGTGTTTGTTCAAAGCCAGCGAGTGGGACTAAACGGAGCCCTTTAGTGAACAACCCCCTGGTTTTACAGAAAAATTAATATCAGCTATGAATTGAGGGGTAAGTAAATGGCCTATAACTGAATTTTGACGCAGTTTTGTTTTTAGGAACACGGAGGTTCTTCTTGTCAGTACGAGAATGAGGATTTTCATCAACAGAAGCTCAAGCTGAAGGAGCTACAAAAGAAATGCATTCTATTCATGTTACTGAGAAAAAGAAATAAAGCGCGTTGGCAAAACCAAGTGCAGAGCTGAGAAAACCTCTAACAGAACTAATGAAATTCATGTATTTAACATTATGTGCTACTGCCATTGTACATTAGGCAGCAAACTTGAAGACTAAAATACGTTGTCACCGTAAATTACTTTACAGTTATTTTTGCTGGTGGGCAGGGAGAATGATATAATATGCAACTCTAATATATTTCGAATTCTTTTCTACGTAATTAAATACATTTCCAACAAAGCGTTTCAGCTCCCCTGCTAAATAACAGATAGGTGAGCTCAGCATTTTTTCCATAAATTTCAAATGCAAAATTTGGTGTTTCGGTGTTTCTGGAAAGTCAACCACCTCGCCCTATCCAATGCCGGTTTTAGGTTTAAAACATGTGATCCGCTTTGATGAAAAAATACATTAATATGCTATCGAACAAAAAGAACATATAATATTATTTTTACTCAGAATGGAAAGGTCACAAAATACTGCTCTCCATGTATTTTTGCCAGTGCTGAACACGTTAACACACACCCCTCCTCTCTCTAGCAAGTCAGACTTGGTGGTATTGGTAACCATACTTGCCTTCTATACCCAGGATCCCTGGTTCGATCCCGCCAGGACCGATGGATTCTTTCAGGCGTAAAAATCCTAAGTAAGGCCTCCTTCAGAAGGGAAATAAAGCCGTGGGTCCCGTGTCATACATTTACGGCACGAAAAAAAAAACCTCAAGCTTGAAAGAAGAGGCCTCTGAGCAAAATATGTAGGCCGTTTCACGCCCTGATTTGAATGGACGTTCATGACCCGAGATACTAAAGAGCTTCCATAAATAAACCAAATCAAAAAAAAAAAAAAAAAAAAAAAAAATCTCTAGCAAACGACCTATTCACACAGTCATGCGACTTGCTATTTACAACTTGTCCATACACGTAGAAGGCATCTACAGCTGCAAGCCGAACCGTAGCGAAGAGAGCCGACCGCTACCGTTCCGGACTGCAGCCAACAGATGCCTTTGTTTCATGTGGAAGCGCTGTTTTTATTACGTAATAACCTTTTTATATCCTGTAATTTATTTTTATTGTTTATTTTTATTTTTTTTTTTTATTTATTGTTAAACCTAAACTGAACTAAACGAAAATTGACATTTGTTCGTTTAGGAATAGCATAGGAAAATAATGAACATGAACAAAAAAGTAAAAGTTAGAAATTGTTATTATGGAATAATATTTCTTTTTTATGTTCTATTGCTTTTTTCTTAAATTTAACCTAAACTAAACTAATGTATGAAAAAGTAACATTTGTTGGATTAAGGACAATGTAGAAAAAATGTGTTATTAAGGAGTATATTATGTTTTTGTTATATTATTTTTTCATAAACTTAAACTGAACTAACCTAAAAAAAAGTATAATTTATTCGATTAGGAATATTGTAGCAAAATTATGACAGTAAAAAACTAACATTTTTTTGTGAGAGAAAAAAAGATTACAAGTAAGTAAAAGAATAAATTTACTCATGACGTATCGAACCTACAACCTTCATAGCAGTAGCATCACGATCAAACCTACTGACCTAACAGCCCTTCATACTAGGAGTAGAAATCATTTGCATAAGTAACAGGTACTACTAAAATTGTAACCAGTCAGCAGTTACGGGACTGAAACCCGCAATGGCTTCGTTGCTTATGGAATAGACTATGCATGTCAGACGCCTGTCGGGGCAAATGGTCTCGACTCGTCTACTCCGAGTGAAAATATTTGTATATATGCATTGCCGTGTTTGATTACTGCTTGGAACTAAGGTGAGGTTACTCTGTATACTTTCTTTGCTTTAAAATATCACGTTACAGGTAAATTTAGGCGCCGATGAGCTTCGGAATCATGTGTGCCCTATTTTTAAGTTCACATCCTAGTCCTTGTCCTGCAGACCTAAATTCGGAAACAAAACGTTTGTCTGGCCGAATACAGAACCTAGTTAAACATATTCCCAGCACTTCTGCTAAGAAATGATGCTTGGAAAGGTGGCGATAAATTAAAAGGTTATTCTCTCAGAAATCACCGAAATAAAGAGTTCCAATTTTTCTTGAACGTTCCGTTTATTTTGTCAACTTTGTACTCTTAAAACGCTTAACATCGTTTTTAGATATCTTCCAAATACAAGCACCATCTAATATACCGGATATTAATGAACTACATTGCAATAATTTCACATACTGTAGATAGAGTCTTAAGACAAACAAGTTGAAAAAGAATAGTATCCGCCTGTTGAAAGTTCAAAATTATGGTATTAAGATTTTAAAGGTTAGTACGACATAGACTAATGAAGCGTGCATATAAAATATATCACACAATAACTGACAGAAAATGTGGATCATATCTCTTTGACGTAATAAGTGATTCTGGTGTCAAGTAACTATCCACCGTGAGTACACTTGCCGATAGAAATAGAGCCATGTGTATTTCAGTACTTATTGGGTCCGTTTGCATAATAAAGAGGGGTAACGTTTCCTGTCGTACTTGGTAGCCATTTCAATCAATGCAATTAGAATACTAGGTAACATTCCGTAGTTCTGCTGTCTATCTGCCCAGATCTAAAGGTAGTCGGGTTTGAGTCGCGTATCCGGCGGGAAATTACCAATGTGGTTCTGCGGTTGGGACAGGCCGACCTTGCAGAGAGAGTTGTTCACAGCGGGCCTGCTCTCGAGCCATTGAAGTCCCGGCTGTCGTCTCAAGGACCACTTAGGTAGATGCGAGAACATGCCATTTGAGAGACGGAAATGGTGTTCTAATCGTCTAAAGCAGTAGCAAATTGCTAGGGAAACAAAAATACGCTTATCGTGAAATAACACATCTCTTGACATTATTTAAAGCTAGCGCCAATGTAAAAGAACTGTTTGTGTGAACTGACAAAATATATATACATGAACACAGAAATGGCAGCAATGTCTCAGCATTAATTCCTTTATAGCACTTGCACAACACACTGGTTCCAAAATAAGTATATCATTATTTTCAGCTTTAAAAATAAACAGATAAAATTAGCAAATATATTCCCTGCTAAATCTCACAAAATATAATATACTGTTTTCTGAAAATTAAGTAAAATATCACCCACATTTTATAAACTGTTTTGATACCTAACTTAATTAAGATAGCACTGATATCGAGCTTCGTGGCAGCATGAAAGGTGCCAAAAAGCTGTGGAGGCAAGTAAAAATGTTACATGCTAAAGAGGCTTAATAAATGGTAAGAAAGTAAAGCGTAGCCAATTTTGAGCTCAATGAATTATTATAAAAATTATGTAGTGTGGAGAAAAAATCATATACACTGTGGTTATTTAAGTTACGGGCCGTCAAGATGGGTTGGCATACTGGGAAAAACTAGTCAAGGTCGTATACCACATGTGCAGTAGCAGTTTCTGTTATTTTGAGGGAGGCTTTGTCAACGAGTGATTCTGCTTTCATGTGTTGCTCGGTACTTTCATTGTGTGCTGATTGTTTTACATTAGTTATGGCAATACATAAATATAGTCCTATAGTAGGGGATTTTTATGTATGATACCCATGTGAAAACTAATTCTTGCAGAAAAGTGGTAAGAAAATATCCTAGCAATCGTGTTCTCGGTACTTATTTTAAAAGTAACGAAACAAAAAATCTCTCACTTACAAGAAAGTTGTTCCAAACCGCCATATTCTTACGGAAGGAAAGTAAGATGGGATACAAGAATTTTCTACATAGATGTCCGCAATGTATTGCCACTGAAAGGCATCATTTTAACATCTGTTATGACACAGATTATTATTATTATTATTATTATTATTATTATTATTATTATTATTATTATTATTATCATCATCATCATCATCATCAGTTTTAAATTCAGTATAGTCTTATTTTTTTCAGTAAAAATAATATACAACTTTACACATGACGACCTTATCTCCCTTTTTTGAGTTGCGGAGGCGGAACTTCCCCAATAAACAGCCGTGCTTAGACGACTCGTTACTCAAATAACTGCACCATATAATTTCCGAAATAAGTGCAGGTTTTGAGTGGGATGATAAAATAGGTCTAAAGAAAAAATTAATGCTAGTGAACGATGCTATAGCAATGCTAAAATGGACATCACGTAATCTTGACCCCCCGTCTTTTGCAGACGTCATGCACTGCAATTGATCACTTGATTGCTCTTTAAGTGGTGCGGTATGATTATGACGCAATATTTGTGTTTTCATCTTAGGTAAGGTTTTTAAGGACAGTGTGCAGTGCGCACAAACGTAGGAATACAAATTGTGCTAGTTAAATGAAACCGATTTTTACTTACCCGTACATCCTAATCCGCTTGGGGCACCAGTCATGCCCCCTTTCAGAACAGCAGCGGAGAAAATAAAGAAGGTCTTAGTGCAATTTCAACAGTTACAGGCGAATATAACAATCGTAACGCACTTAAACAAGCAATGGAATGCAAAAATGAACTTTTTAGGGTGCATGCTAACAGTTATTCGCATATACAGCGAAATTAAATGGCAAACTGTAATGAAGCAATATAAAAAGTAAAGAAAATAATTTATACGGGAAAAGGCGCGCGCTTTTAACTGTATAAGTTGCGGATTTTTTCAACCTAAGCTAACCTAACCCAACTAAAATTTGCAACCTATGCGTTAAAATTATAATTTTGGACTTTTTTAAAACCTAAGCTAACTGAACCTAACCTAACCTAAATTAGCAACGTACATGAAATAGAAGTAAAATTCAACCTATGTGTTGTCCTCCCTAAAAATGTAACATATATTATAGTAAGAAAAGTGTAATCAAATTGATAAGATTTAAAAAAATTAGCCCAGGAAGAATCGAACCCACTACCTCCTCGTTTGTAGCGCGACGATCTAATCAACTGATCCCCCATCTCGGCATGAACAACATGGTAAATATTTGCCTACATTAGTTGACTGGATTTAGGCTCGGTTTTCTCCGCTGCCATTCATGAAAGGAGACGTGACTGGTGCACCAAGTGGTTCAAGTTGTAATATGAAATGTTGGAAAGAAAGAATTGGTATGAAAATAGATAAGGTAAAAAGAGGTCATTAAAATTTATGATGTTAAAGAAAGAATAAGAAATTAAATGAGGTTAAAGAAAGAATGAGATAGAAAATGTTGTAAAGAAAGAATAAGGTATGAAAGTAGATCATGTAAAATGAAGCAGTTGGATAATAATATTAAGCTTGTTAGAGAAGGAATAAGATATCAAAGTAGATAGTTGTGACGGGAATGAACAATTAATCATCTGGAAAAAAAAGAGATAAATTATTAATAGGAGCAAGATATAAAAGATTCAAGATAGATATAAATGGAGAGGAGGAGCAAACCGATAGGAATGTTGATAAGATTATACAGATATATATATAAATTTAATGTAACTAAAATAACAATAATTAGAAAAGCAGAACGGGATAAAACACTAAGAAAATTGTTAATCTGTGACTTTTTCTTAGTTTTTTATTCTTTTCTGCTTTTCTAGTTATTGTTATTTTAGTTACATTGTTAATAGTATTGCATTATTTTTCATTTATATGCGCGCGCGCGCGTGTGTGTGTGTGTGAACCTAAGTTTAACAATTGAACCACTGTAAAGCGTAACAGCTGTTTAAGTGACTGAAGTGGTTAGTGCAGGTCAGGGACCGCTGATAACCGCAGGTACAACTTTGGCAAATATTCCTGCCATTTCCTGAACACTGATTGATTATACTTTCTAGCGTTGAAAGACTTTTACCTACATTTGTCAGTTTAGCTTTAGAAAATTTTACTCTGTTCAGAAGCACTGGATTTTCACTCATTTTTCAACTGTTAACTCAAAAAATAAATGGACCAAATGCTTGTGGTTAAAAATGTATTTTATTTACATTTATTTGTGAAAAAATAACTTCTGTGTATATGCTAATAGCTATATCAAGTCATCTAATGTGATTTACATTGTTCTTTGTCTGTAGTTTTTGTTATATCTATTGCCTTCATACTATATAGTTTGTAACAACCTAGGATGTTTATTGAAAACACGCTTTAGCTAAGCAGTGTGTGAAAAGACGTATAAAATGGCGACATAGTTATTCAATACATTTATAGCTCTTCTGCAGTTTTGAGCAAGAGACATGTGGTGTATCGCAAAAAAAAAAAAAAAAAAAAAAGAGGTATTAATTATAGAAAAAAAATTTAAAAAGAAGAAAAAGTACATCATAGCTTCAAAGATTGAAATTTGTAACAACTAAAATCTTCAGAATTATCATATCATTTTAATACGACGTGTCATTTTGTTAAACTACACCGCGTGAAATCAGAACTGTGGCTTGCAGCTATCATATCATGGATGCATTTTGATACTCGGGTGCAAAAAGCCTTTTAAAAGATTTCCCTCAATCTGAAAAGACGCAGGAGAATTTGATATCCTGCGGCGTCGACTTCTCATTCAGGGCAGAACATAAAACCTAATGAATAACTAGTGACACTGCAACTAAGATAAAATACAGGTGTTTCGAAAAAATTTCTGACTAAAGACATGGCACGAAGTAATTTTTAGCATAGCGAAAAATAAGATGAAATATTAGTCATGAACCGTAAAGGGAAAAAAATGCTAAAGTAATACTGTAAAGAAATTTTATGCCGAGAGAAAAAGAGGAGGCAATGACTGCGATTTCGTTTATTACGTGTATGATGTTAATAGCCCCGCATGGTTTATGATGTCTGTGGGGAGTATATTGCTCTTTTGCAGCAGTTTCACGGAGAACGAAGAATTTTATAGAAAAAATCATAAAAATGTCGTTCCTTTCAAGTCATTTCCCCTTCTCGCTCTGTTTAAAATCTTAATGTACCATGCGACTATTAGAGTTCTGGAAAATAAATAAAATCAGTTATAATGCTGACAAATACGAGGTAGATTCTGATATCGTCTAGCATTATCGCTAGGTTTTTAATTTGAGAAAGTATATTCCTGGCAAGCCTTCTTCGAACGCAATCTGATTGTACGTACGAGGGTGAGTCAAAAAGTAAGTTTCCTCAATATTTTAGGTGAATGAGGAAAGATAGAAGATAAAGAACAATGACTTATTTCGGCACCATTCATTTATTTTTTCACATAATCACCAAAAATGTTCAACCATTTATTATAGAATAAAGTGAGTTTTCCATTTCCTGACTATAGAAAGTGGCGTCCGTTATCACTTTAATTCTCGCCAATGGAAATGTGTGTGCCCCGTCGCAGTTTCCTCATTTTCCCAAATAGATGAAAGTCCGAAGGTGCCAAGTCCGAGCTGTATGGAAGATGTGGAAACGTTGCCAATACCAGGTGTGCAACAAGACTTTTGTCGCGGGCGACATGAGGCTTCCATGTGGTTGTCGCTGAGATCTCAGAGAGAGTATCAAATTTGCTTTAAGGACAATGAATACATTTTAGCTGCTATGACACACAGGTGTGGACGGAAGGGGAAGGTAACTTTCAGGTGTAACAACCTTACTTTACGAAATGTTTTCAAGCATTATAAATGAACTGTTGTCACAAACCACAGTGCTTTTTATATGGCTCTATTATACTACAATTAATGGATGTCAAAAAATTTAAGTGCTACCGATTATAAATGACGAAGCGTTGGGCATCAAAGAAAACTGACAGGGACAATATTTGTGTAATTTACATTACTCTTGCGGCTCGATAGGAATGGTTTTATGATGCTTTAAACATTTCATTTGGTATGCATTACGAGGTATCCATGATACAGTATAACAAGTCCATTTATAGATAGATATACATTACAGCATCTTTCATTGAATGTAGATCATTAATGATGAATTATTCAAATACAAGTTCTTCTTACAGTAAGCATATTTTATCGACCATTTCTTCGCAATCTTCTCGAGAGCATTTCTCAATTATGCCCTGTCTATTGAAAGCTGCTATGCACCGTCAAAAAACATTATATCCTGCCGCGCGTATGCTGGGCTTGAAGACGTGGAGGAATAAGAGATAAGAAACTATGGCTGGGCGTGGGCAGAGGTGGAGGGAGTAAAACATGTACATTGGAGCAAGCACCTCTCCATTAGCCTCAAATTGCCACAGTGCCTTATTATCAGTACAACAGTTTCATACACAATTACAATGATTGCTTAGAAATACCTGTTAAAGCAACTTATAATTATTTTGTTAATAGCCTAAATAATAGGCTGAACTGAGTGTAAAATTTGTAAACTGAATACAAAGGAAGGGAAATGCGATATGAACAAACACATCGCATCTTAGCGTTCGTTAAACAGAGAATACATCCGATTTAAAACAATATTGAAGAGATTCAGGATGAGTGCCGACATAACCGCATTTGTTGCAGTTTACTTGATAATGAGACACATCCAGACAATCAACCAAGGGTGAATTAGTTTCTGGAATACAGCACTTATGATGTTGTAATATAACATACAATGCTCATAACAAAGGCCCTAATGGTTCAGTGGTTCCCCTTGTTGCCCACAACAGCTCAAATATTTATATATCTCATGATCGTCTTCCTGTTAACAACCACGTGTTTGTTTTCTTATTAGCATTATAGTGTAACAATTCCACACCTCGCGTGAGAATACCGTGTCGTTGAAGAGATTTCTTAAGGTCGTGAAGGTCTTCAGGCCGGAGGGCAGTTCTGGCTGCTCAAGAGATGTTAACTTTGATCCTAATTTTCTCAGGTGCTATTAATCATAAATGGATGATACTTTGGCACTAAGTACAACAATCCCTTTAAATGTAATGCATATAAATTAAATCGTTTTATCTCGTAAGTTACTTAAATAAAAATATAATCAATCAGAACATTTTCCAAACCCACAGCTGGGAGACTATGCAGGTGCGCTTTTTTCACGATCCATGCGTTCTTGTTCAATGAAAATTGTCTATGATACAATACATGAAAATTGCATATGATGATGTTCCTTGTAAATACAATTGAAAAAATAAAATTTTAAGACCTGATTCATGCTAATTTTTACAGATATTTCTTTTTAAATAAAATATAGTTATAAAACATGTTATAAATTTAGATGGAAATGTAGTTTTAGATAAAAACATAAGCAGTAAAAATTACATTCATTTATATTA
The DNA here is from genome assembly GCA_030762175.1 of Metallyticus violacea. Lineage (NCBI taxonomy): Eukaryota > Metazoa > Arthropoda > Insecta > Mantodea > Metallyticidae > Metallyticus > Metallyticus violacea. The sequence goes on along the minus strand of CM060846.1, from coordinate 308,012,684 downwards.
AGGGGATACAGAGATGAATTTCAATATGAAAAATATAAGTTTCGGAAACTGCAATTAAAGATAAATGTGTGGATAAAAGCAAGAAGTCACATATTTTGAACATTCTTGGTCCGTAATCCAAATAAATTTACCTTTTCTCATTTTCTTTTCTTGTCTGCTAACTCTGGCTTCTTCAGATACTTTCCTTTCTGTGACAGTGTTCTTCTAATAACTATCGCCTTCAGTGCAATTGTCATACTACCCCAAACTGGAATTCCAAGTTGTTCATACACTTTAACTATACTGCAGTTATCATTAAAACATACTACTGCATCCAACATAAGCCTGTTTTAATGCGATTGTTCTAACTTCTATGTTGTTGGAGATGCGCTCCCAAACTACATGGTGAAAACTTTCATTCGAATTACGGGGTGACCATACAAACATTTTTCTAACAGACCATCATTATTCAGGTCCCTGAAACCGCTCCAAGAAACTGAATGAATTGTAGCACTTTATAAAACAAAATTTACCACCGTTCTATACAACCACAATGGGTGGTCGAGGTCGTTAAGGCGCGGACTCGTGAGCGGGAAGTCTGGGATTCGAATCCTACCAGGACCGTCCTCCCTGACCGAGGTTTTTCCAGGTTTTCCTCAGTCCTCATAAATGGCAAATGCCGGGTAGGTACCCTAAACTTAGCCCTGGAACGTTTCCTTCCTTAAATCCTTTATCAATATATCATTTCAACTCATGTATTATCAGTTTCCACCGCCTGTAGTGCCTCAGGAGTAAAAACGGGAGTAAACATTATTCAAAAAAAAAAAAAAAAAAAACTTCTATTCCAAGATTCGGAAAGAAACATATGTTTACGTTCGGCCACTTAGTGGTATGTTCTCTGGATGGCATGTACCTTATTTAAATATCAAATTAAAATTATTAGAAACAAAAAACCCTAATTGTCCTATATAAATACAATTTCCCAGTGATGTGTTGTTTCTTGACACGCAGCAGCACTCCATAAAATCAACAAGAATCGCTCCAATGACGTATCAAAAGATGGTTGTCGCTAAGTTCTCTACGCTTGGACCATGTCAAGCTATTTGCTTGTTATTAATTTGGTATGTTTCCATTTGTTGACTCTAGATCGAAGTGGTTCATACATATGCGCGACAAAATGTCACAATCAACACCATAACGCTGCAGGCTCTTTGGCGAGATGACATTTTTCTCAGTTTCTTTTGCTTAGAATTTCCGATAGTCCAAATGTTCATGGACAATGTCCCATTCAACGTCATATGTGTGTATTAACGCGTGTGTGATGATACGTTCTTCTTCTTTCGCAGTCAGTCGATCCTGTGCAAAGTTCGGCATCATTTTTGCTCTTATACAAATACCTACAGTCATCCTGTGAATGTTCACAAATAACTTTCCATGACCATTCGTTCAGTACCTTCGTCAAATTGCAACTGTCGCTGCAAAAAGGTTCTGTTTCCCCAGCTTTTACAACTGTGCGCCATCTTTTGAAGGACTACAAACTGGTGCTACAGAGAGCCCATCCCTTTATTTTGCAGTGTGAAAGGTGGGTACTTATTTTTTGACTTACAGATAGTTTGACTTAGTAAATAATTGCACGCCTTTCAGCCCATGTACGGTCTCATTGATACCTTATTCACCAATCAGAATGGAACTTAATCGATAGTTTTAAAGCATTGTGCTCAAAAACTAATAAATGATATGATTTTTTTAACTAATTTCGTTTTTAATTCCTATAATCTCTGTTTCGTTTCGACTAGGGGTCTAGGAAACATGTTTTCGAAATATGGCATAATTGATACAAAATGGTAGTAAATAGTAATTGTTATAATAGCGTTCGTTTGAATTTTATTTTAATTTAGATTTTTTTTTTTTTAATTTAGATCTCCACGCGGTTCTGCTATGAATAAACAAAATTATTGTATGTTTTCAGAAAGACCAAACACGTAAGCCAAATCACTTCAATAATTATACTAAAAGTACAAAAAAAAAAATAAAAAGCATCGTTCTCGCATTACAAGTGTCTTACGGAAAATCCTCTTGCTTATAATTTTTCTAAGGTAATTTAATTGATTTTTCAAACTCATGCTTGTTGTAGTTAGATAATTAGTTCTCGAAATAAAATCATAACAACCAACATTAACCTCAATTAAATTACGGAAAAATTATCAGCACTCGTGTATTTATTGGAGACATTTTATTACCTTAGGCACCACGACATATACATATATATACTGTAAATGAAAAATGATGTAACACTATTAACAATGTAACCAAAATAACAATAACTAGAAAAGCAGAAAAAGTCGCAGATTAGTAATCACTATATTGCGAACTGCTTGAGTTCTTCTATGGCAAGAATATATATATAATTTATTTTTTATCTGACATATCATATCAATTATCTTTAGGGGATAAAGTAATTCACATTCGCCTTTTTGGGGGCAAGAAAAAACTGCGAAAAAAGATTCAACAAGCAATATGTCCCAAGCAGAATTTGATCTTAATACTTAAGTTATTTGCAGTCATTTGGAAAACCGATGGCTCTACAGATGAACTCCCTTCCTATGAAAATAGGTTATACAGAGCATAAATCAAAAGATAAATGTTTGTCTACTTGTTTCTTAAAATTAAATCTACATCCCGTCTCTTTTACCTACGCCCTATTATCTTTTGTTCGTGCTATAATACAATTTGAAGTTTAGCGTTAGAAGATTAGGTATTTAATTGTTTTTAAACAATTTCAACGCTCCATGAATAGTTCGAAGATCTTTGAGACATAAATGATATCGATGTCCATAGCAGCTTTTAACATTATCTCCAGAGCTTTCGGGTTTTTTTTTTTTTTTTTTTTTTTTTTTTTAAGAAACAAACAAAGAAAAAAACATTTCGTATAGCGATCGTCTGAAAAGGGGATTGAAAACCAGCGCCACTGGTAGGAGCAGCATCTCCTACAGTGCTTAGATACAGATATTGGAGAGAAAACCGTGCTGTGTTTATTCGCTGATGCGCTGTCTTCTTGTTATTAAGTTAGAGGCGAGATAGTAACTGAAAACGCTAGGGGGAGAGTATTACAATATTCCGATAATAGTCGTGTCAGTGACATCTTGAAACTCCGTGCAAACATTGTCTTGTTACGTGTTTGTTCACAGAGAAAGCGATACCTTCTCCTAAAGTGATATAAACCGGTTCATATCCAAAAAGGGTTATCGAAAAATAATCACCCAAAGAACTATACTCAAAGGGAGATATTAATTAGCTACCTTTGTGTAGGTATATATTAAGGAAAAGCTAATTCAAAGTAACCCTTGACATTAGCTGAAAAAGCACGTCTTTGAACTGTATGCTGCTTGCGGTCTTGTGTTTATTTCTTGTGCAAGGAAAGTTACTTAACACGATCTCCACTAGGGATTTAGACAGAGTTTTATGTAATTGCTCCGAATTGCATGATATTAATTACATTTTGAGTTATATAACTAACAGTTCTGAATGCATACCTTACACGGTTTCAAGGGAAGTTAAGGAGTTGCTCCACCCAATCACGCTTTTGTTGGGAACTATTGCCGATGTAACAGTTTCGTACATTTTCTTCACATGTTTTTGTCCTTTTCCCAGAGTTGTCTAATACAGTATTTCGTCCATTTTTTTTTTCTTAATCCTGCTTTCTTTCGTCCTTTCTCACTGTTTTACAGTAAATTTAAAAGAGAAACTAAAAAAAAATAATATTAAAAAAAATACTAAACGAAAGAATCTCTATAAGCAGCATAGTTTCGAAATGTCCATTTGTTTCGCATTTTCTCATTCTGTCACAGATTCTAAAACCACAATAGCAACATTTTCCATAACAAAAAACAAAATTAGCGTGAAATTTTAGGAATAGGAAATTTTAGCGTGATTCGCATCTTATCGCAACTTTCAATTGCTAAAACCCAGAATTTGTACCTACAGGTACTTTCGCCGGTATTGTAAATAATTCACACTTAAATAAAATCTAAAGTGCATTATAATGAATGACCTTAACGTTGCAAGCTTAGAAAGAAATTACATTTTATATACTTTCCGCAGTATTAAACGAATTGTATGAAATTAACTGCATTTCAAAACATACTGAACTGCCATAGTTAGTATTTGCCTTAAAGCTTGGTAAGCAAGCTAAGGATTCTGCTGCGCGGTTTTAAATGTTAATGCTAATGACAGCCTTGGTTTATTACATTGTATAAATAGACATTATTAACCTGTATGTTTAATATTTATGCACCATATTATAGTAGTTTGTTATTTGGTGCATAAATGTAAACATGTTGGCCCACTGAAAACAATGGACTGAGCTGCCAAGTGTTTTTCATTCTTTAAATATAATGGAAAACTGCTCTTATCTCTGCCGATACTTGGGGAAAATGTTGCATTTTGCACAGTGTACAGAACACAGTTTTAACTTCTACCATTTTAAAGGAACATCTATTACTTTCTTTATGTGCCCTTCTTGCTGCAAGAATCAGTTATAACATAAACAGAGAAGGGAGCGGAAACCCCCACGACCACTTTTCGCTACATAAGAAGTCATTAATGTACATCGATATTTTATGACTGCTTGGCGATATCAGTATTCACATTAAATGTCTATGTACAGCTCTCTTCCTTTTATCTGTGCATCGTTTCATAGCGTAAGTGACAAGAGAAAGCTTTTGATGAATGACTAAGAACTCCCAGCCTGTATCTGCCGACTTGTTTATGAATGCATGAACCCGATTTGGTTCACTGCGAACAAGAAAATAATGACAAGGTCACTTCCAATGCCAACTTCATATCTATGCACGCTTCTGGCTTATCGGCGTTATATTGCAAAATATACATAGTAAAACTGATTACAATTATTGGCTTCTTACTGAAATGAATACATTTAATAATAATTTGTTATAAGGAAGCAGGACTTTTTTAATTATATCCAGACGCAAATTATTTAGCATACATTCGCTGAATGCAGATCAAACACCGTTATCCAACTACTATGTTGTCATATCTTCGCTAAAAATTAACAACGGAAGGGTTTCGGTTCGAACAGGATTGCTTGCTTAAAACGAAGCAGAGTGGAAAAAGCATTCAATACGGAAATTAAGTTCAGGTTCGTATATTCCCAGGTAGAAGAATTGCTCAAAAACGATCTATATTCGCCCCTTTGGCGTTGAGAATAAAGTAAGCCTTTAGAAACAAATAAAATAGTAAATAATGCAAACACATTTACTACTTTGCCATTTTGGTTTCCTCCTATTTGTGGTGTGGATATGTTTGTATCGGGTCACTCAAGTATCTGATGATAGACGTGGCGAGGACTGCATCGGCCGACAAGTCATTGCTTACGGCCAGCCAGGCAGTCTTATGAGCATGTGGGCAGTGTACTCACCAATCTCATGCAAGGAGATGCTGAAACAGCTTGGTGTCATATTTTATTCGTTCAAATTTCAGGCATCTGCTTATAAAATTACACCACTCTCCTTATTATACCCTTTGAGAAATTTAATTTATATATTGGCAAATGCTAACTTAACTTGTAGTTAATCTCAAGTTTGTGGATACTACCAATTTATGAATCCCATTACGACTTGGATCTCGATCACCAGAGAATTTCTCTTCAAACAATCTCCTGACATAAAGAGGGGACTTGATATGTACATATGAACAATAAATACTCATTAAGTAGTAGAAAAACTACTTCTATATTTGCCTTTTAGTATTCTTAGCAGATTTTACTCTGACACAAATCGTTTCTTTCACTGTTCAAATTAATCTGAGTGACGTGAGTTTCAAGGTCAACATACCAGTTCGGTAAACTCCCCGCGTTAACTTATGTATCCCGGTTGGCCAATAGCGATGGGTTATCGGCCGATGCATGTCCCCCTCACCGAGTAGGTGGTAAGATAATTGAATGACCCGATTTACAGTTGTAAAACAACTTCTTTATATCCATTTACTTTTCCATTTTAGACAAATAGCTATAATTATTATAAAGGAAAAACGTAAAGGTACTAAATGTTGTGATTCTCAATCCACATGCAAATATAATAGCAAATTGAAAACAAAAACCAATTCAGGTAGCTTGGTTCTTTCAAAGGTCGAATTTTAATATTTTTTCGCGCGGTTTATTAAGACCAGTGCCCTGACTTAGTGCCGCACAGGGGTTGGTTGTATTTATATATTTGTTAAGAATGAAATTCTCTAATCATCCCTTAGAATTTATTTGCGAAATGTTAAAGAGGTGAGGAAGGCCGCAAGTTACTGCTTTAAAACTATTCTATAGAGCGACTTGATCTCTGGCGCAAAAAGAATTTGATTGCATATTTTCTCAGAGCATTATTTTTTCATGGGTACTTCCGCTTCGTAGCGACTTAGATGATGTGGTGAATTTGGCGGGAAAAACAATGGCTGTTACCATCACCATGAGCTTTTATTTCTGGTTTATTTTAGGATCTCATAATTAATTTATACTATATTGTCAAGCAGGTTGGGTATAGTCTCCGGATAGAGTTATTTTCCCTCACCTAGAAAACACCAGTGCTAGGTAAATCTAGATTTTGAAAGTTTTCATATAGAATAATCTAGTACATGTGCGGACAGATTGGATATATGGTGAGTGAACTTTATTTGGGGTCAGGGAGGCTTCTGAAAATATTACAACTCTGATGGCTACCAAACCAGGCAGTAAAATGGCTGGTCGTTCCTGACAGCTGTACGTAGATGTACTAGCATTTTTGCATGCCTTTTATCTTGAGTACGGCCCTTATCCCAAGTAGGAGAAGGTTGTGGTGACCCTCTCCTAAATAAAGTTAACATGATCGTGACTTGGCTTTTGTGAGATTTGTCCCCACTTTTGTTAATTATAATGCTTGCCTTTTTAAAAGAATGGAAATATTTACAATCGCATAGACATTTATATCTAAAATTAACTGGCATTTTCTTTTAAAAGACAAGGAAAAATTCCGGCAACTAATTCCGTCCGACAATTAAACTCCACTTCGCCAGCTGTCAATTATACCTAGTACATATATAAATAAAGGCAGTGAATTTATTTCCACATTCTATAACAATCCTTTCAATGCAAACTGAACTTCAACTCCAGTTGGTGGGTTCATACTTAAGGATTCAGTCTAGTAAAACCACGATACGTCAAGTCCAGCCTAACCAAATCAAGTCAGTCACTCATTTTGGACTGACAACATTAAAACAGTCCTTGTGGGTCGCCAATTTTGCAGCGTATATACAGAAGTAATGTAAACAAGATGAAACTTTTATACGTAATGTTTTATTGGTTTGAACATATGAGCATAAAGGAAGCAAAAGTGATGCATTGGTGACATATCCACTACACATGATCAACTTGTCTGTTCAAGCAATTTTCCCAAGTCACAAGGTTAGGATACCCTGAGCAAAGAACTTTCGTAGTTGACTGCCGAACCCATCTTCTAAGAAACGGACTCCCCTCTGCTTTGTAACGCCGCAGATTCTCCATACAAGCAACTCATTTGCCGAGAAATGCTTGGAGTCCCACTGCTCGCAAACTTTGTGGTACCTCAACCGTAGATGGAGAATTATGTGAACAGTTCCCTTGCTCAATGACAACGTTTCTGCGATATCTCTAATGGTGATTTGGCGATTCTTCTTACAAGGTTATCTAGGGCTGCAATTGGTTTCCCTGTGATGGTTAAGTGAGCTTTACCAGTTTTAGGCATGTGCTCAGTGCGCACATGTCCTTTACAAAATTTACCACACCATCTGAACACTGTGTTGCATGATAGACTCGCATTCCCATACACATTGTTCATACGACAATAAATTTCGGCTCCACTAACACTTTCTATCATCAAAAACTACTGCTCGTTGGACGAATCCAGGTTGTGAAAGTATTCAGTTAGACGTATATCATAAGTAAACCACACTGCGCCGTCAGACCATACCAGGCTGCTTTGTTACATACAATGCCACCTACCAGAGCAATTGAGTAGTTAAGCTACAACAGCATGACAAAAGTCTTAGTTTCATATAATATATAATGTACATAAAAATGTAAAATCAGTTAAATATTACATACAGCTTTGTAAACTCAAAACTTTAATTAAGAGCACATTTTGATAACTCAAAGTACATATGTTCAGTGAATGGCAAATATTTTTAAAAATCAATAGGTACTTACAGAACTTCTGTACGAAATAGGAAGGACTTGTGATGTGTATTTCAAAAAGTGGCAGTGATAAAGTACCGTTGCATTAAAAAACTAAAGAGATTTATTTCATGTGGCACTGCTCTTTATTTATTAGTAGAGACAGGATTTTAATGCATATTGCTTCTCTAATGTTAGAAATTTGCTCACTTGGTATATTAGATAATTACTATATTTACACCGCCACGGGTCGCGGAGGTCGTTAAGGAGCGGACCCGTGAGCGGGAGATCACGGGTTCGAATCCCGGAGGACCGTCCTCGCTGACTGAGGTTGTTTTTGGGGAGGTGCCCTAAACTTAGGCCTGGAACGTTTCCTTCCTTAAAAAAAATGTTCCCCAAAGTATCATTTCATTTCATGTATCATCAGTGTCCGCCGCCTGTGGCACCTCAGAAGTCAAAACGGGCGTTAAACACTATTCAAAAAAAAATCCAACAATTTAAACAATATTTTGTTTCATAAAATGCATATTCTACCCATTTTGTTAATAAGCATAATATTTTAGCATTTTGCAAATTATGGTGTATATTTGCTTGTTTATCGTGTACATTTTATAAATATATTTTTACTTTATCTATTTTATTTCATATTTACAAATTTGATCTTTCCGAATAATATATGCCATCGAGCCAGTCTTGAGACATGGCAACACTAATAGTAGCTCTTATGCAACACAACCAATAGGTCACGTCACATCGGGGAATCCCCGTCTTATCTCGTCGTAGCGGTGTGAAGGTGGCTGTTAAGGAGTTCTCAGAATTGAATCCAAGTGTGGTGGTTATACTTATAAACATTTAGGAACGTAGTAAACACCATTTGATCCAAATTATTCTTCATCAGTTAAAGTTGCTCAAGATATATTAAAGTAGAAATTAACCTTTCTTATATTTTCATATTTCTCTCATCTTCCTTCCGCTATTACTTCTTTGGAAACCAACAGCATTACGTTGTGCCAGTCGGTAATGTACTTCGAAACCCCCAAATTAAATTCGGTACTGGAAGTGATGGAAATGTAGTGAAGGAAAAAGTGCATTATATTCTTAAAAAAAAAAATAGGATATCGGATGTGTGAGATTGAAGAAATATAAGCAGGGAAACGTTCCATACTGCCTAGTGAAATACCACTAAAAACGGATAAAATGACAGTTTTTGTATACGCAGCTCAAAGTTCCTTTGAGGTGGATTTGATGTGTTTTATTTTATTTATGGACGCTGTTTAACATCTCAGGTTATCCGCGTCCCATTCAGTTCAGGGCTGAAAGGGCCGATAAATTTTGCTCAGAGGCCTCTTCTTACAAGCTTAAGGTTCTTTTTCGTGCCGTAAATTACCACACGGGACCCACGGTTTTACTTCCCTTTCGAAGGAAGCCATACTTAAGATTTTTATGCCCGAAAAAATCCATCGACCGTGGCTGGGATTAAACCCGCGATCTTGAGTTTGCGAGGCAAGTATGGTTACCACTAGATCACCAGGACCAATTTTGTGAGGTAGGGAGAAGTTTTTTCCGCTATAAGGAAAGGGCGCAATAGTAAACGGCTAATTATGGAAAACTTAAAATCTTTGGTGATCGTAAACTGCAACAGAAAAGAAGTTGAGAGTGTCCAGAACTATAAATATGAGTACCATAGTTTATTGTTTCCCCCCATTTATAAAGAAAAGTATCCTAACTCTTCAACAGTAAAAATAAAATTTGATGAGTTAAATAATTCATATCGTTCCACAGTAGTTTTTTTAATTCACGGAGAGATTACATAAAATTGCATCAATTTTTTATTTTATGTCAGTATGTCTTAATACTGTTTATATGGGCAGTTTTCAATGTATAATAAATGTATTCATATTAAAGGGATTATTAGAACATAAAATTCCTGTCCCTCTTTATCAGATGGCCCCAAGGTTGTGAGAAATTGCAACTGCGGAAGTGCCACTGAATTGTAAAGCAAGAGTAAAAGCATGCGATATAAAGACTTACGTTGCAAGGTTTATGAGAACAGCAAATGTCAGCGCATAGAGGCAAAGTATTGGAGACGTAAGCATTGCTGTAGTCAATGAGTGCATGACAAACCAGCTACGTTTATAAGCATTACGATCCATTAGATCCTAAAGCCTTTGGTGGTAACGAGGAAAATATCTTTTAATTTCCTCATGCAATTCTCTCACGGGCTTCCTTTCATACACAAGCGGCAGAAATAGTAGAATCACGTGAACAAATGCTGCCTACCCCTTGAACTGGGAAGTGCAAGAGAGTAATTGGAGTTAATATGCATGCTAGTGACAGGCATGTTAATTATGACGACTCCAGTTCATTTCCAAGTGAAGGCATGTGGGAGTTTATGCCTTCCATAAGCCTCTAAAAACAGTGCAAGCAATTGCTCATAGCTGAAGCCTATAAAGTTAAATGGTTTGTGCAAGAACCGTTATGACACATCCTTCTCAAAGCATATGTTTACTCGCCTTCAGAGTGGCTGAGCACTTTTTACGTTTTCATATTCTTACAGTGATGGAAATTGATATGAAGTAACTTGAACTTTGCAGAAAAAAATGTTCCTTCATATTTAGTTTTCAATTCTATTCATGACAAAAACACGTACAATTGCTAGAAGTATTATGTATGTCACACTTATTTTCTCTCTGTTCCTTTGGCAAATTTTGCATAAAATTTAAAAAACACTCGTCCTCAAATCGTGAAATAGCTAAGTAATTAGGATGTTCAAGTTCTGTTTCTGATAATTTTGTCAAACTGGGTGTACAGCATGGAAAAACGGATAATATAACATTTTCCCGAGTGCGATAAGCGATTAATTCCGAATAAATCAAAATGAGGAACAAGTTTGCTTTTCAAATAAGTAGCTGATTTACAGCTAACCGTCACTGCTGGCACAGAGGAAAAGAACTTGCATTCAAGAAACGAAGTAATACGCCCACTTGTAAGCAATGTCCAAATGAAGGCTAGACAACAACCAACATGTCTTGTGTTTCAGAAATAGGTCAACTTCACTGACAAGGAGCAGTTTCATTTTGCAGATGAATATTACTGGCACAAACAGCATGTTCTGCGATAAAGGTAGATCAAACAGCGTGGATGCATACTAGGTTAAATCTCTCTGATACGCAATGAAAATGTTCGGGTTCGAGTTAATTCGGATATATCAAGAATTTCGACGATAACCTAGCTTTTCAACAAGGCAATCCTAGCATTCATGAGTCCGCCAAGTCGAAGGCGTGGAATAATATTTCTCAGCTAGCAAGGCGTGTGTTAAAATGGGCGGCAGTTTGAAAATAAACTTCGGGAAGATTGGGCAGTAATCTCAGCAAATAATAATAATAATAATAATAGTAATAATAATAATAATAATAATAATAAACATCCTAAAAATTTTGGAAGTTATGAAATGTGATCCACTGAAACACGGACAGGCCCATTTATTAATACAACACAATACAATAAACAACAGCAGGAATAAAAATGAGCTAGGTACTGCCTGTATTAGGAGAGGTCAGTCAGGGCTTCGGATACCGTCCCAGAAGAAGAATCGTGGTTACTGCGTTTCCGCACCACAGCCTTGACTTCATTGTTGTTGTGCAAACGTTTGCCCATCAGAAATTTTTGAGAAGTCCGAATAAATTAAAATCGCAAGGTGTGAATGAATGAAAAGTGTTTAACGTCCGTTTTTGCTACAGAGGCACCACAGGCGATGGACACTGATGATACTTGAGATGAAATGATATATTGGGAAAGGATTTATTTTTAAGGAAGGAATCGTTCCAGGCATAAATTTAGGGTACCTCCCCGGCATTTGCCATTTATGAGGACTGAGAAAAACCTGAAAAAAACCTCACTCAGGGAGGACGGTCCTGGTGGGATTCGAACCCAGACCTCCCGCTCACAAGTCCACGCCTTAACGACCTCGGCCACCCGTGGCGGTAATGGCAAGGTGATAGGCCAGGACACAGTATTTACAGTTAGGACGTCTTCGGTATTTCCCAGTATCGAAATCTGAGTGTGCATGTCACGAAATTGTCTGTATTCTCCTTCAGACAACTCTGCATAAATAAAGGGAGAGCATAATTGAATACAAACCGAGAATATTTATTACTACTCTTTTAATAAGCTAAGCAGTCATCAGGCATGTACATACCATCTCTAATAACCCCAACAATAATAATTATTGCCGAATGTATGCACAGTTTAAGTCGCCTAGGTGGTGGCGTTTGGCGATAGTGTTCGCACTGCCCTGTGAATTAAAGTTTGCGATAATTTTCTGTTTCACGCTAGCACAGTTAGTCATTAATATAAAGTTTGATGATGAATCGAATTCCTTTGAATAATTCTTACCAAATGACCCCGGTTCCAAGTTCATGCTTTTTTCATTACTGGAAAATGTTAAAAACACTGAAATAGGTTCACCAAAAAAGAATTAATATTAATTCTAAAACAAATCGCATGATTATTATAATTATTATTTATTATTATTATTATTTATTATTTTAGATTTTTTAGGCTTTTAATTGGTAAAATATTGTCAAGAAAATTAATACGGAAAAATGAACAATTCGAAGTGGTATTTGTGCAGTGAAATTTGCTCTTGGATAATTAATGGCTTTTTTTGTATAGTAATTTCACAGGAAACCCACACACATCTTTTTAAGATAATCTTCTCTCCTACACCCACTGATATCGATCAATGGTTATCATAATGAATACCTGCTGCAAATCACGGAAAATACACATGTTTTTCAAAGATCTGTCAATCACGGTAATTATAATATTAAGCTACGCCCTCCAGGTTCTTAATCTAATTTATGTCAGAAACATCAACATTTCTCAGCTAAACATAAAGTAGGAATTTAGGAGAACAAATAAAGTCTTAATAGTAATATTTAACTGCATTACCATAATTCAGAAACCACAAATAAACGCTGGAGACCGACCGTAGAATAAAAAAGACGAGTTACCCGATTTAAATAATATGGTGCTCTACATAATTACCATTTGTTTCAGTGACAAATACTGCAATTTCATGTCTTATTTTAACACCTGTTCGTTAAGCATCTATGTTAGCTTCTGAGATAGCCGTTATATTAGGTGGAATCATTGAAAAGATTTGAGAGCAACAACATCAAAGGTGCGAACATAAGCTGCCCATACTGTATATGTAGTGCCAGCAGAAGAATTTTCCTTGTGCCGGAACAGGTGTTGCAGACCCATCCATTGTTCCATGTACAGTATTTGCGAACAATTTTTTTAATAAATTTTTCTTCACAGGACGTGGAGGTTCAATGGTTTGCTGACGTCTGTCCAAAACATCCTTCCCATTGTCTTTGATACACATTTCTAACCTCATTAGAATGAATTTCATTCGACTGATAGCCCTTTGCTGTCAAAATTTGAACCACTGCACGCTGATCCAATTATGCCGGGGTCTAAATCATCGCCATAAAATTCCTTAGTGCCCCCAAGTCAACTGAGCCTCCTACCGGAGTTTAATGATCTATATAGTTGCCTCTTTCCCCACCCCTACCACCGCTGATTGGTACGCGCAGCTTATCGAGCAGTTTCAGTTGACCATGCCTTACATTAATACCAATGGAGGTTCAACCAAATACTTTTGTTGTAAAATGTTTAATGATTTTTAAAATTGGTTCAGTAAAAATACAAATATTCCTTCCATGCATAAGTCAGTAGTTTCTCAATTATTATGTACAGTTTCCAAAGGAATCTGTCTGTAAATTGTATTTTATTTCTACTAAAGTTACAATAAAAATATCGATAGTTAAACGTTTTTTCATAAAAATCTAATGCCTGAATGCTAAATACCAACACTGTATGGAACATCATTATTAAAGGATCCGCCCTAGAACGTTTTCAGAGGGCGTACAAATGCACGCAGTATTCGCCTAACTTAACTCAGCAACATCTATTCAGTAATGCCTATTTCGGTTTTGTGTGTGTGTGTGTGTGCGTATGCGTGCGTGCGTGTGTGTAATCGCTCTGATACGGTAAATGCCATATAATGTTAGGCACCAATACGGCCGAGGAACATGCGAAGAATGACTTACTTTTTACACCTTTATGAAGATACTTGCAGTTGCTTTGAGCGTTAAAAAATAAAAGTTACAAATACATTCTTTCGAAGTAACAAGACATGAAGTGGGTACCTCTTGTCTCAAAGAAAAGCTTTTCTCTCACTCACTAAAATTGTCTATGCGGAAAACAGTAAACTCTTTCATGTCCATCATAAAAACATCGGCGTCTACAAGCCTAATGTAGGTAATAAAGTTCCATTATGTTTTCTGTTTTATTGGTGTTCTCGAGCGACGTGCCGAATAATTGCGTCTCGTCCTGACCAGCGGCAGGTTTTAAAGTCGTAAATCTCTGCTTGCAGTGAAGGTTAACTTATCAAGATTTATGGTTCCGATGTTGTGCTAAGCAATGCCACACTTCTTATAATTCTTATGATGATAGTGTCGAGTGCTTCACAACAGGTTTCCGCTTGCAGAACAAGAATCATTTTATCAGAGTGAAAACTGCAACGCTACCAGCAACACAATGGCTATACTCGCTGTGAATCTGGTGGGAAATCGTGGGTTGAGGTATTCACTCACATCCAACGCAAAATGAGGTGGTGAACCATCTTTTGAAAGATAACAGCGTCCACAACGTCATTCGGAATTTACGAGTAAACTTCTGTATCTCTCGTTTCTCTAACGATAGTCTGAAATTAGAAATAAAAATAAAATCATTGTTTTCAGAAGTTTATGACTTTATGACTCATTATAATAGATGGCGTCCATGGTGAAGTATATATGTGTGTGCCGACCGGCATTTATGTCATCAAGTGGTAAGAGATCATTTTGATTAACTGCTTTTTGTGTATGTAGTTGTCAGAGTGGCTTTGGCGGCATAGCCGTTCATGGTTGTGTTCCAGCATAAACTAGCAGTGCCGCCACGGGTGGCCGAAGTCGTTAAAGCACTGGCTCGTGAGCGAGAGGCTTGGGGTTCGAATCCCTACAGCACCATCCTCCCTGAATGAGGTTTTTTCTCATAAATAGCAAATGCCGGCAGGTGCTCTAAACTCAGGCCTAGAATGCTTCCTTCTTTGAAAAAATCCTTTCCCGATTTATCATTTCATCTCATGTATCATCAGTGTCTACCGCCTGTGGTGCCTCAACGGGTGTTAAACTCCATTCAAAAAAAAAAAGTATCTAACAGCAGCCTTTGCGCACACAGAGGTGTTTAGTTGTTATATATATTACTGATATAACGTTTTGTTTCACTTATGAATGTGAATTCAAACTTGTCTGACATGGTTGTGGGGTTGTGGAGGGCGAATATGGATGAAAGTGAATACCCATCGCAGGTCTGTCAGGTGGATTGCAGCTTCACAAGAGACGAGAAGAAGCTCTTTGGAATCACGAAAAAGAACCCGGCGACCGGAGGAAGATGGCGCTTTTATTGCAGAAGTAGAACCACATATGATCCAACCGATGAAAGGTGTTATTGCCAAGGAAGAACTTTACATTAGCGACAGAACGACTGCTCGTAGGCTCAAGTCTGCAGAAATATATTCTCTCTCAGCCACTATCACGGAATACCTCTCTCCTGGACATGAAGAACTGCGAATGATATTTGCATTAAACATCTTCCAACTACACTTGCAGTTTAGAAGACATAAATATGGCTGGACAAGAAGGGTTTCCAGCACGGATTCCCATAACCAGGTACAGTGCTGGGGAGACGTAATGTATCCAGGATACCAAACAAGTGACAAGAGACACTGATCGCACCTCGTGTTGAGTTTTGAGCTTGATAAGCGGAGCTGGACTCGTAGAACTTGTCGAGATTACCTCCAAAATGAACGCAATGGAGTCTGTGGACATTCTGAGAGATGGACAACAGATGTGCATATCTTGCAGGTAACCAAAGACTCCCTTGCTGAGCATCCAGAGGCTGAACTGGTCACAGAAATCACCTGATCTCAATATTATAGAAAATATATCGGGTAGAATTATACATGCTTGGTAATCCGATCAACGGTTCACTCGAGCTGCATTGTTAGAGCAATGCAGAGATATTTAGGAGCGTCTCCGATGTGAACCAGAATATTTCCAAAAAGTTGACTTGAGTTTCTTCCTTCCCGCCTCAACCAAGTGTTAGATAAACAACGCAATGGGACAGATTATCTCATAGAGAATAAAGTATGAAAGGAAATTAAATTTTTGTAGTGTTGTAGTGTAAAATAAAAAATTATTTATAATCAGTATGTCCGAACGGTCTGTAGAAAATAGTTGGACTAAAAATAGTGGTTTAGTTTCTGCTTTATTCGGTGTTTTATTCTTTGAGAATTGGAGTTGCGTAAGAAAAACATTTTATTATAATTATTATTTATCGCCTATTTTTTAAGATATACAGCTATACATTTGAGAGAGGATTAACATAGGGTACTCAGTCTGTTTCACCATGTCATATGGTTGTTTTTATTGTTACTGATTTCGTGGTATATATTTTCTATCGCTTATATATATATACTTTCTTCTTTATGTAAATACACTGTTAGATAAACTATTTATTTACAGCAGGTAGCTAGAGAGACCATCGGTCACAACGGTCTCTTACTGTGAAGCAGGAAATGTTGTCTCAAAAGTTCCTATTTAATTATAATTGCTTCTGACGGCTATTATAATAATAATAATCGAATCTTGTTTCAGGTATTGTTTAATGCCAAGAATAGCATAATGGTCAAGGGTATTAATATTACAATTAAAAGGAGGACCCCAATATTACATGTATTCGTGTATGTATATAGATATGTCTTTTTGACTAGTAAGTAATATTCAAATTATCTTTCTATAATACAATGATTGACAATGCATATATGTCTTTGTTATGTTTTTGTAAAAGGAATGGAAATGCTGGTCTTTGTCGGAAAAGTTAGGAGGACATTAGCTTTACATGAGAAAAGGGTCCTTTGATAAAACCTTAACCTCTCAACCCCTCTCGGACAGACTCGCCGGTCCCAAGGCGCCATATGTCATTACATTCTATACGACTAGGAATATGAGTTGAATTGGTAACTGTACTTGTCCTCAAAAGGAAATACCGCATACAGAAACACGTGTTTTTACAGAAACCAAGATCTTAGCTATTTCAAAAGAAACCCGCATATACGGTCGATACTGATTTATCGCTGGAATCTGGAAAGGGCACATGTCTCCGACTTTGGTATCGTGGGTATAGCAGATGTATATTTCCTGGTAAAACTTCAACCAATCAACATGTTACAAAAACCCGACGAATAAAAGCGAACTTGTAATAAACCATAATTTGCATGATCCAATAAAATTCTAGAAGGATCTAAGTTTAATAACATTTAGAGGAATTAAATTTTCGCGAAGGGAGGAGCGAGTTCGCATAAGAGATTTGATATTAACTATAAGAAGTTAAGTTTTAGTCAGTCGTGAAGGAGTGACAATAGTAACAGCAGTAACGGTAGTAGCAAGAGTGGCAATTAGTCAGTATCTGCATCAGTCATCAGTTACAGTGTCATAGTAGAATAGTTAAACCGTTGCGAATAGTCAAAGTAAATCGTTCGGTCAGTGAGAGTCAGTCAGGCAATGCAAGCGTAATAGTAAGAATAGTAGCGCCAAATTGTTGATAAGGTGACTGTTAAATTTCAAGATTGTGTTAAAATGAATAAATAATTACACGAGTGAATACAACGAAGTATAATCCGAAGAAACACAGCATGTTCCGAAACCTTCCAAATTGTCAAATAAATTAAATGTCCAACCATGTCCTCCCTAATGGCATTACGTCATTAAAAACAGCCCAAATTCCCCTGAGATCCCTATCCTCTGCATGGGAACCAGAGTGTTATGAAGCATCGAACTCATGACTCCAAGAGCCAAGGCAAGACAAGAAGAACATCCAATTGTCCGATTAAATA
Source organism: Metallyticus violacea (assembly GCA_030762175.1). Taxonomy (NCBI): domain Eukaryota; kingdom Metazoa; phylum Arthropoda; class Insecta; order Mantodea; family Metallyticidae; genus Metallyticus; species Metallyticus violacea. Next base: position 307,994,511 of record CM060846.1, on the reverse strand, counting down.
AATAAAAAGAAACCAACCATGGATAACCAAAATAACACACCCACTGTAATTCGGTTCCAACTGCTTGATGGCATTAATGCAATCAGCATACATGTCATATAAATTTTATTTACGATAAATGATTTCATGAAAATGTACCAAACTTTGTGTTCATTCTGTGAAGTAGAATGACAACTACTAAGTTGCGTGAAAGGCAACATCCCCTATTGAAGCAAACGGCACTAGAAATAAGAAGATAACCGAGGGCTTTCAAATCTTCAAGAAGCAATGGACAAAAATCAAATCTAAAATAAACATCCTTATCTCGTTGTATACTTTACGAACAAAAACAACTGCTGAAACTAAGATACATGTTTTTCGATAAAGAATGAAAGAGAATGCTATCTCGCGATTTCTGTCTATATTCCCTCTTTCTCATTGTATTAAGTATGTCTTTAATAAATAAAGAATAAATTATAAATAATTTCCACAAGCACCCGATCTCTGTTAGCACTAAACAATACTAAAAGACATTCCAAAAACGTGATTTTTTTAGCTACCACTAACACACGTCATTCTTCAAGGTAATGCAACAAATAAGCAAATGGATGACTGTAATCTCAGTTCCATGAAAAAAATCATATGGGATAGTCACTCAGCCATTGAGAGACATTACCTAGCGAACACGCTGTATACAGTAGAGACGGCTTGATGTTCTCGCTCCTAAAATCCGGCTCCGAGTTGACTGTAATTCTCATTGAATTTATCAGATGACGCTTTAGTGCATTTAGCAGTCAATTGTAAATGTGGAAGTACGAATTCAATAATTAAAACTTTCACCGTAATGAAAATGCGTCTTTTCGTTTCATAATATATATGAAAAGTTTGTATTTGATATTGAAGTTAAAGGCAATCGTGTAGAGGTCTACAACAATTAAGATGCGTAAATCTTTTTTCAATACAGTTTTTGGTTTTAAATGTTTATTGGTTGTTTCTGAATGAAGGTGAAATATTTTATGCATTAATATTTTTTCTCCTAAATATCTACTTTATGTTTAGCTAAAAAGTATAACTTTTTTTTTAATTTCAGCGTATCTGATATAAACAAATTAGGTTAAGGAGCTGTCGAGTGTAGCTTAGTTTTATAATTACTGTAAATGAAGATCTCTGAAAAGCGTCTTTTGTATTTTCCGCGCATTATAGCAACTCTTTATCATATGATGTCCATTGCTTGATAAATAATCAAGCAGGGTAAGGAATGAAGAATATCGTAAAGAGATACGAGTGTATTCTGCAAAATGACTACAGTGCGATCAGAGATACTTTACTCCGCAGCGCGGTGTTTTGTTAGCTAGCTGACTTATGAGCGGCGCGCTGCCTATAGGCAAAACGCTCTGTGGGAAAACAAAATTGATCGCACGGTGTATAAAATAAGCCATCATCCAAGAACAAATTTCACTGCATAAATACTACTTGGAGTTATTAATTTTTCTATATGATTTTAGCAGTATTTTGCCACATAAGTATAACGTAACATCACCTGAAATAATAACGAATAAAGCACCATGCGATTAGTTTCAGTATTATTAATCATTATTAACAACAACACTTTTCAGCATTTTTAATATTTTCCGGCAGTGAAATACGATGAACTTGGAACTTATAGGGTCATTTAATTTGAATTATTCAAAGGTATTCGATTCTGCATCATATTTTGTATTATTCCCGTAACCTCTGCAACCGAAATATGCACAGGCTTTAATTCCGAGGAGTGGGTTGTGCAAACATAAGCCTTGAACTTTAGCATGAACAGTAAATATTTTGGAATGCTTAGAACCGGTAGTGATTATTATTATTAGGGTTTGGATGGCATCAGGTGCCTGATATTACTTAAAAGAGTGGTAAGAAATGTTCTGCGATTGTTTTCAATTATGCCATCTCTTTAATTATGCAGAGCCATCTGAAGAAGATACATATAGCAGGGGTGGCCCGTCAAGAAAAAAACACCAAATTATTCACAATTTTCTCTTCTCCTAGTGAACTTTTAAAACAAAAAATGCATGAAAACAGCGATGCATAACACATGTCTTAATTCTGTGTGTTATGCAATGCGCGCATTTCCTGTCTACTGTAGTAGCGGTAGCACGCGGATCCGCCGTTAGCAAGGCAAGCTCGTGAGCCAGCCCGGAAAGTTTTACGCTTTAAACTTATACCTTCATCGGCCAGCAAAGGTTTACAAGAACTTATATTTGTCTTCCTCCGAGATGGTTTAGACTTCCTTCTGCTTATTTCTTCATTCACTTGGGGCAGCAGGAAGACGACCAATGGCCAACACTCGGTATTCTTTCTTTTCTTGGGAACCAGATGTTGAGGAGTTACTGACTTCATACTTAACTGACTAGGGTTGACTTCCTCTCTGTTTGTCAGTGGAAATTTGACTTGCAGAGTGTTAACTGTTAAGTTACAAAAAAGTGTATTTGCTTTGGGACAATGAATAAAGGGGACATTTTATTTAAGTCTCCATTTTTGCGTCTAAGTTTACTGATAATTTGGAAGTGAAACGATTTGGGCCTCATCAACCGAAAGCTTAGAAGCTTACTCAGCAAAGGAAATAAACTTAAGGAAAACTTTTATGGTTTGGGAAAAAAAAAAAAAAAAAACAAACAAAAAAAAACATTGGCTGACTGCGTGAAGTGTGAAACGTATATGTTGTCTATATGAAAGAAATTAGAAAATAAAAAGAAAGGGTAAATTTAGAATCGGTACAATCCTACGAAACGACAAATATTACATGCATGTTACAATTATTTGTGATATTACGATACATCAATGGGGATAAACCGGTTGAAAGATTCATAAACTTAATTGCTATTTCTGAATTGACTGCAGAAAGCTTAAGGCGTACCTTAACAGCTGAATTAAAAGAGTTGCATATAAACCAGAAGTTTACAGCACAAACGTACAATGACGCTGCAGCTATGAGAGAATGTCGGAGAGGAGTATAAGTCTTGATGACAAGCATTTGGTTGGATGTCATGTAGTTATGCCCTGGTCCACCTTTCTACAGGGGCCACGAGGCGTCACTGACAGGTAGTAATAGTCAATTTTCTGACATGCGCACTTGAAATTCGATCCTGCCAAATACCCGAGACGTCCCTACCATATATACTGTGCTGCGAAGATGTACATACGTGTAATCATTTACTCCCAACACTTCTGGAATAAACAGTAATCAGGCTAACCGACATATCCTCAGGCGGTACTCTCGCTCGGTGTCTGCTGGTAGATTTTATGTGCGATTCTTAAATTTAGTATTGGCCATTTTTCTAGAGCTCGTGTTGATTTAAAGATGTTTCTGTGCTGGTTTCAGGTTAGTAGGGATGCCTTGACTACAAAACAGGGCAGCATACAACGCTGCTTAAGCATGGCGTGATAATATTAATTCACTAATTGGCGAAAGCTGTCATTTTGTACAACCAGAAAAATTAAGAAAAAATAAACTACCTTACTACAGCTGCTAAACGTCACTGAACTGGCTTATAAATTTCCAGTGCCCTAGTTCGGTTTCTTTGTTGTAAGTGTAATCCATTTGGCTCAGGGATATGAGGTCGCAACGCATACGCACCATTGTTAACAGCCCTTCAGTTCCAAGCGAACATATTGGTAAATATATTGTAGAACATTTTCAAGGATAAAGCAAAGCACTAAAAACACTTGGGATGCAAAAATGACAAATTTCAGCATCTCCGGTAAATGGAATACATCATTGAAATAATGAACCGTCCCGTTAGGTGTGTACTGCAACGTGTTCTTCTGAATAATTTGTCATGAACTTATTGCAACGTTTCGTATATTACAATACCGTCTGTTTCTACTTGCTAAGGATACTGGGTATTGAATTAGAGACATGGCTGGAAAAACAGACGCACATGTAGCAGTTTGCTCTTTGGTCCTCTTAATTTTGTGAACACGTAACCTGAAAATGCGTGGGTTTTTGGTATCGCTGGTTCGTGCCTGCAGAGGAGTGTGGGACGTTCAGAGGCGTTAGTTAGCTCTTACGTAACCTATGGAACTCCCATAATAAGTTCTAGGTAATACAACACACCTCAAGCTTTGAATGCAAGGTGGTGCTTTCTCAGTTGGAAGGGGTTTATGTTTATGGTTAACACATTTAACACTTAAAACAAACGTATGTTACTTTCAAAGGGAAATGCTAAATTTATACAGTATAAAAACTGAAACCAGAAGCATGGGGAATTCGTGTGCATCTTAATTAGTATTATAGAAATAAGGGAAAGAGAGACTGAGATGTTTGTTCATTGCTAAGAGGGGGGGGGACAACTTAGGTGTGTAAAAACTGTGCACTCATTCTTCTGGAAAAAAAAGTCCAGAAAGATTTTGGGAAAAGTAGAATCAGAACTCAGAATACAAGCAAACCAATGTATTGGGCTTGTAGTTGAGATAACCATCTCTCTCATTTAGGAATTAAAATTAAGGATACTTGTTTTCACATAATGTTAGTTATTAATATTAATGTTTTATGCATTTCTATAAATTTGAACATGATTCATATTTTGTAAGGATACGCTACAATGAAATGTGAAAGAGTGAAAAATTGCATTTATTTGTTTATGTTTTTAAATTTTGTAAATCAGTGATGAACAAATTTAACATGGCGTTGATCGACATGTAACCCCGCTGGCAGCACTGCAACATCTTAGCATTTAGCTATCGTTATTTAACAATTACTTCGACAGATTTTGAAAGTTGTCGCTTTGGGGAAATATTTTGTTACTACTTCTTTTAAAACAGCCTATAACTTTATGTATCAAGTGCATCAGTTTCCCTAGAGTACTTTACCGAAATTTGCAACAAAGCGTCTAATCATTTGCAAAGACCTCAGAGTCTGTATCCTGTTCACTGTATGTAGGATTTTCAGTGTTTTCCTCCTGATTAGATGCAACTATTCTTCAAAAAATTCAATTCAAAAGACTCAGTCCCAACCTCCTCGTGTCAGTGTTTTCTGCTCCTGTCATTCCATCTCGTGATATGAAGTCGGTCCTGGTGGTGTAGTGGTTACCATACTTGCCTGCTAAACCCAAGGCCGCGGGTTCAAACCCGGCCAGGATCGATGGATTTTTTCGGACGTAAAAATCCTAAGTATGGCTTCCTTCGGAAGGGAAGTAGAGCCGTGGGTCCCGTATCGTACATTTACGGCACGATAAAGAACCTCAAGCCTGAAAGAAGTGGCCTCTGAGCAAAATTTTTCGGTCTTTTCACGCCCGGAATTGAATAGGACGCTAATGACCTGTGATGTTAAAGAGCGTCCTTAAATAAAACGAATCGTGATATGAAATCTTTATCCAAGAACTGCAGAAAAATAACACGACAGTGAGTCGATATTGTGTGTCGACAATACGAAATCTTACCTCTGAACTGCATAGAGAATAATAAGGACGAGACAACATTAACGTGAACGATCCACATATTAATTCTTCTTCTGTCCATCGATACTGAAATTCTTGAACACTCTATATCATACATTCATTTATGCTATAATTAAGCATTGAAAGAATGTACCAGTTGGTTTCCATAGTAAACAGTTAACCGATTTTGAAAGTAAACGTGATTGCAGCGCTCACATGTCGAACAACAACGGGTTAAGAAGTATACAGGGAGGAAAGCTTAGTGTTTTAAATTTCTATTTAACCTTTAAGATTCCATGAGAGCCACAGATCTTCAAAGGGAGTCCGCGGGCAAGCACAGTTTGAGAACCGCTGGCTCTTCTACGCTATATTAATCTTAATGTGTGAAATCACAGAGCAGTGCACGAAGAAATCGCGAGAGAATGCACTACGGTTTGTATTAACCCAACATATGAAACGTGAATCTGTTCACGTATTGTTCAAAACCTTGGAAGTGTGTGCTGCTCTCTATCTTGTCGTTAATTGTAACGCTCAATGAAACTGATTTTGCCGCATGTGTTGTCTAAATTACCTATGCACTAGTTTGCACCTAGTTTCACTTTCATGGAACCTAATCTTGTCTTGAATTCTACACATTTTTAAAACACACTTTAAAAACTTAATGTATAGACATTATAACAAATAAGAATTATCTTATATTATGAGGCCTAAAATTTTACTAAAATCATGCGAATTAAAAGCTTATATTTTAATTCCTATTTTAACACTTCCTTAATCCCAAAGTTTCATAGGCTTAAGAAAATGCTGTCGGTCCTGATGGTGTAGTAGCTATCATACTTGCCTCCTAAACCCAAGATCGCGGGTTCGGTCCTGGCCAAGACCGATGGATTTTTTTTTCCGGGCGTAAAAATGCGAAGTATGGCTTCTTTCGGAAGGGAAGTAAAGCCGTGGATCCCGTGCCGTACATTTACGGCACGATAAAGAACCTCAAGCCTGAAAAAAGAGGCCTGTGCAAACTTTGTAGACCGTTTCATGCCGTGAATTGAATGGGATGCTGATGACCTGAAAAGTTTAAGAGCATTCTTAAATAAACAAAAAACATAATAAGCGAATGCTGCGTTCTCAAAAATAAGGTACAGAGGAACAGGCCACTGAATCTATATTTTTTCAGTAATTAACAAAGGTCCTAGGCTAAAAAAACCAAAGTTTATAATATAGCTAATTCGGCGGACAATTCCAATAATATTTAGAATCGCATGCTTATGATTCTTGATCAACCTAAATTGCACTTAGATACAATTAGCTTTTCGTCACTTATTTGGAAGTGCTATCACTGAGCGACGTATAATATTATATGAACATTTTGTTAACTATACAGTTTCGTACAATATTGGACAGGATTTTGTTTCTATTTAACTGAATTTGCCTCCGAAATGAACTCACCTGAACCGCTTCCAAAATGCAGATAAAGAAAAGAGGTCTGAATGATGCAAACCAGGCAGCACCTATACTGTTTTAATAATGTACTCTGATGTTTGTACAAATGAATTAGAGATAAACGAATAAAAATCCAAGTATTCGAAATCTTCTAGAACAATAGAACTGATACAAAATCTTCAATTCTTTCAATACGATTTTTAAAGCTGTAACGGTTTCAATATTTGGGAACAATGATAACCGACAGTAATTATATAACATTAGAAATAAAAGACTGAAATATGACAGGCAACAAATGTGAATATGAATTTGAGAAAGCACTGAAATAGGGAACAAAATGCATTCTTAAAACTATAATGAAACCTGTAGTAACCTATGCCAGTGAGGCTTAAGTGCTAAAAGTTCAAATATATTAGCGATCTGCAAAAGAAAGGTTCTGAGGAGGACATGTGGATATGTTTCCAAAATGGACAGATTTAATGTAGAAGTAATAGAGAATTGTTCGAAGAACCAAATATATCTTCACTGAGTTAGCTGAGACGCTTAGAGCATAGGCCAGAAAAGACATTATCTAAAAGGGCATTCTGGATATCCAGAGGGAGCGAGAAGAAGAGCAAGGTCTACACTCAGATGGCTTCAAGATGCGGATGAGAAGTTGGAGACAGCGAGCACAATATATAAATTATTTGAGATCCACTTCTTTCATGAACGGTGGCACCAATAATGAATTAATACAATTTGTAATATATAACTGACAGTATTTTCGAATTAGTTATCACTTATTATTCTACATTTTAACATTTGCTAAAGTATCTAAATGTTACGAAATAACCATGCTACACATGCTGAAGTAAAGCAATAAGCAAAATAAATACTTATGATTGCAGTAAAAATATTTTATTTTAAATACGAGGACTGTAAAGAAAATAATTAGCACATATTTGTAAAAAGCAAACCATTTATTCTAGAACCTAGAGACATTTCCGTTCCTTCGTTGAAATCCACTGCCACTTTACAACCTGCTGCCACACTTCTGGTTACGCTGGACACCCCTAGCTTAATCCGCTTTATTTTATGTTTAACAATAAAACAAGCATTACACAAGAATTGAATTTATATTCCTGGTGGGTATTTTGCAAGCAGTTAGTGGCCTCACGGCTGTTAAAATAAAAGTTCAATTAATCAATAAGGTTAGAAAAGTATACTGAAAACAGAAAGAATAGTTCCTATAGTACATCTGCAGTGCAATCAAAATAAATCTGGTTGCACAGTTCTTACAGATGAAAGCAAGCCTATGGGCCGAGTGTAATAAAATGTGCATCATTCGACACTGATAACAGGAAAACGACTATGCTATTCTGTACTATCCTTTTAACCTGTAAACCTTTCGAAACAAGCGTGGTAGAAAATACGAGCGCACACATGGAAAGGCAGGCAGACTGTTTTTATCTCCAAGTTCGTCGCCACACAATTTGAATCTATGAGACAGTTCATGCATTTGCTTCAGAATATATTTCCTGAAGCAGGATACATCCTTCCGCCAAATCTGCAAGCAACCAGCCACAGGAAGAACAGTTCACACGTTCTCAATATATTACCGTTGGTCGATCCGTACCGTGGAGCTGTAAAGTCATATCTCTTCCTGGCTCAGCTTGCAGGAAGACACATACTAAACTTCCTGCCGCCTTGTTTTGCTGGCTTTGCTATTAATTGTGCAAGGAACAATCATTTTCGTTTACAAGACATACAAGTTTGCCAAATGATCCGCTCCTCAGTTTCCGTTTAATTCCAACATTCATGTTTTGTAGGTACAAAGATGCAAAAAGGGCCCCCCCCCCCCCACGCGCGCGCGCGCGCGCACGCATCTTTAACTAAGATCTAGTGCCAAAGGCTAGTAGAAGCTTTAAAACAAAATGAGAGGGGGTTCACTAAGGTATAACCATAATTGTGTAATTTATACTGTTTAACATGTACCCGCAGAGTTTCGGTTGGAAGTTACCGGCAGCATATGCAGCAGTTAAGCTCTTAAGCTCTTTCCTAACGCAGCTTGACACAGTGCGAGTTCACTGACATTGTCCTACTCTATCGTGATGGCAGTAACTGCGGTTTGAGACCTCAGAATAGGCACACACAGATGTGTAAAGCGGAAATCGGTCCGGGGGAAAACGCTTAGAGCATTCAAGAGGCATTCGCCTATTAGACAGGAAGTGTTGACGCCAAATGCGGCTCTGGAGAGGGAAAGGAAGTTATGGAACGTGAGGAGAAAGGCCAGTGACCACATTAAACGTAGTTTTCAATAGCGTCAGCTGTTTCTTTCATTCTTTTCAAGAAAAGAAATTGACCATTCGTTATTAAGTTTTTGTTACGCGGCACTCGTTTATACCATGCCTTTGTTGCCGAAGGAACTAGACATAAGATTAAGTTTAATTATCTGGAAGTACAAAAGTCTAAGCGCTAGTGAGACTTGTCATTTTTAGTAATAAACACTGTTTTAGACAACTCATTTATAATTTATTGTTTTAACACAGGGAACTCAACCCAGAACTTTCATTTTGTAACTCTCAGTGCTATAGAATTAAACATACCAGTGATGTGATGACTAATACATTTAAGTGGACACAATTTACATATTAATTTATACACTCCTCACAGTAGTTTCAGAATCAAACCGTAGTGCAATTAGTGATATTACACACTAATCGTTAATTAATTTGAAGATATATTTGCATAAGTAATCATATTGATAACTTTGCAACCATGTCAGCCTGGAATATAATAACAGATGATTCTATTATTGAGCATACACAAGTGCGTGTTATAGCTTCTTTCAGGGCTAAAAATTACATTTTTAAACAGCGATTTAGTGTTATGTATAAAGAAAATGTAATATATATTTTACCCCCAAAAAGATTAAATACAATTAATTATCACCGGTGCGATATCGGTAACATTGCGTAGATATTTAGGTAACGTTTCTTCCATACAACTCCTTGTGAGAAATACGCGAATTATTTCTTTAAGAAAATGCTTCAAAATGACTGAAATAAATTTAATTTATAATTACTAATTTAGCCATAAATATTAAGGGTTATCTAAATAACATATGATTACGCGTTTTATTTTGTGAGTATAATTCCACTTTTGTATAATAATTATTTTCCTCTCCCACTGTAGTAAGTATGCTACTTGTTGGTTGCTATTGACGTTGAGAAGGTAACTTACCTCTCTAGAGAAGAAATAGGTAAAATAGACAGTGTAGCAACAAACAGCTGAAGACAACATATTCACATATCACTAGAGCCTCTGCTTTTGAACATCGAGAAGCTCCAAGCAGTGCGCAACAGAATAACTGTGCATGGAGTATTGTTTAGCGGCAACCCACATCACTTACACAGCTTTCCTGCAGATAAAGTGGAGGGGAGGCACCTTAACCGATTTCAGCGAATACGTCAAGTTTTAATAATCTGTTGCTATGCGATTATTGAATAAAACACCTAAAAGTGTTTACAAATTTGCTGTTCATTAAACATAATTTCAAGTATAGTAGAAGAATCAGTGAGTGCTGCATATGAGGTATTATCCGAGAATCGAAAAAGAGAGATACGAAAATACATATAAATTATTTATTTAAGAAATTGTTTAATGCCAGCCGTTGATCATTGGATACATGTTGAGTGTTCGTCACTCATAGAATCTTCGCTTTGAATGTACAGCATGATGAATCAAAGCATTTCAAGCTATACGTCATGTAAAATGAAGATAACATAAAATGCAGTTCGTGTATTAAGTGCAAATCTATCCTAGAATAGTAACTACTACTTACCTCCCATATTTCATTTTGTGTGTTAAGGTAATAAAATAAAGGCATTTCAGACACACCAAATTCCTTGAAACGAAGAGAATTGGCTGAGTTGGTAACGCTTGGGACTCGTAGTAGATTCAGATCTTGCTGCCCAGTATCGTTGCCGTTAACTCCCTTAGTCCACTTTAAGAAAGAGCAAATGGCAGTAGGACTCATATTCTGTTTCATCATCCATCTTCATTTGATTTATCTGAGCGTGTCTGCGTCATCTGTGTTTATGATACTATCGAGGCGGCCCCGACATAGGATTGGCAATTCATTCAGGGAGCAGCTCAATGTGCATGTGTAATTTATTTGCGTCTAGAGTAAATAGGTCCCGCGTACTGCTTACAGTGTTGCAATATTGTACCTCCGTTGTTAGGTGTATCAATCCGGAGAAAAGGATCAATACCATAAGTTCCCCTAGCGCTGGGTTAAAATATTTCTTATCACATAAATAACCTAACAAGACAAGTAAAGAAAAAATAATTGTGGGCAAGTAGCTCCAAACAACATCTTTTTAGCTTCAGCGCATCCAATTTTACCGCTGTTCTTATTTCACATGTACAGTAGCTAACTATCCCAGTGATATTATGAGACTTTCCAGTACTAAAACGTTCACAAATGAGCTGAGTTTGTATAAATGTAATCACAACATTAGCAATGTCAGCGATATCTGACGAAAATACGTTCGTGGGGCCAAAACATATCACTCTAACAAACAACTTACTGTTTAGCAAGTTCATTTGCTGGTAGTCACCAGACATTCTGACAAGTAAAGCGAAAGTGAATCGTGCGTGATTGTGTTAGTCATGTCGTATGCCAAACCGAGTGCAAGTGCTCCTGACTCTAAAAATGTATTTATCATAGTTAAGCGCCAAAGATGATTTTAAATGTATGATACTTTTAAAAAAATATTCAGAATAAGAAGAAAGAAAAATCTTTATTTTAAAAAGTGTCAAAGCCTAACAGCAGATGCCTGGGGAGTAAATAAGAATACTGTGCCACGCATCTGTGCTGAGGTCAAAAGATCTGACTCTGGTAGTACTCCGGTGTTTGTCACCTCGAAAACATAAAGGGTCTCCTAAAAGAGTTAAACATTCAAATGGCTTTGACAAGGACGCTGTACGAAGGACTGTAAGGACAAAGGCCCTAATGCATGTACTTATGGAATATTGCGTAGTTTAGGCTTCAAATTTCAGAAAGACAAATGATAGACGTAAGCTCTTAATGGAGAGGAGTAATATTGTGGCAGCATAATTAAAATTCCTACACCACAATGTATAAAAATCCAATTTCTAGCGGCACATGACCAGCCCTTTATTTAGGTGAAACTTGGGTTGGTCAAAACTACATTCAAAATCCATTTGGCAAGACCTCTTTAATAATTGTGGACTAAACGTACCTTTGGGGAGCAGCATCATTTGTCAAGTAGGATAGGCGAAAATGCGTTTTGTACCGGATAGCTAATGGGCATTTCATTCTAAGTAAACTTCTGCCTATCGTGAGGAAATGACAGCTGTACCATTTAAAGAATATTTTTTTAATTATTTCCTGAATTATTTAGAAGAGGGACGTATAGTAATAATGAATGTCCTTTATCATTCGGTCACTATAAACAACATTACAAATAAAATTAGAAAAGGTATATCATTGAATAATTGCAAAAAAGAGGCTCGGTTTTCGGCAAATAAAATTGTGCAATATACTTTACCGTTCAAAAAAAGAGTCTAAAATGTGCGAACTTAATCAGTTGGCTAATGAAAGGGGGCATGAAGTAATTCCATTGTCTCCTGTCATTGTCATTAGAATCTAATTGAGCATGCGTGGTCTCAAAGCGGGGGATTGGGAATAAAAATGTCATATTTAATATGAAAAACGTGGAAAGACTCGTAAACGAAAAAATAAACAACGTAACACAGAAAGAATGAGAATTCTACGCTCGACAAGCTGAAAAATTGCAAGAGGAAGACTTTAGGAAAGAAATAGGACGTGACGAAATGTTAGAATCAATAATAATAATAATAATAATAATAATAATAATAATAATAATAATAATAATACATTTACAAGATTCTGGCACCGACAGTGGCGAACTGCTAATTAATAAAATCAATGACGATAATGATGGTGGTAATAGGGACGCCAACACCGACACAGACAACAAGCCTCTAGCACTTCCACTGGATTAAATATCAATAAAAAAAGGTTTTATTTTGATACTGTAAATTCTATATCAGACAAGATGTCTCTTGCATAAGTGTGACAGAGAGGACGATAGAAGTAGGAAGGGATGCAAGTCCTAGCCGCACTCTGAGTATGCATTTACGTTCCATTGGTTGCAGCCGAATCTCTTTTTCATTTGCAAAACACTTATGCTTCTTTTTTCCACACAATGTGTAAACGCATAATAAATGAAACGCGTTGAGAAAGGATTTATATAGAGCATTTTAACATAAAAACACATTAAATCATATATTACAGATCAATTCCAAGTTAAAAACGGACTAGGTACTTGGAACCTATTGATTTAGCATAAAATTAGTTCAAACAGCATTTAACAAAACTGAAAAATTGTAAAGTATATTCATTTATAAAATAAAAGAGTATCGTAAAATAAATAATTTTGAAACTGAAAGAACATATAAAGGAATAGTTATGTTTAAACCAGCTATCCTACTTCACATAACATTAACACATTTTCTGCAGTGTAACAACTTTCAGTGTTCTGAGGCATGTTAACTTAATTCTTGCTTCTATTTATCAACAAATGTTTTAACAAAGACCTTCCGAAAAGTGTTATGTTGTTGAATGCAAATGTGAGGTAAAGAAAACGTTACACATTAGGTATGCATTGCTTTCGGCCGAATAGTAATAATAACATTTTCCATTATCCACATCAGCATGCACTGCAGCTAAATCACAAAGTTAATGTAATGTAAATGTTAATGTAAAGCTTGCACTTCCTTAGCAATTAGGAGTCTTCTTCGTGCCACTTTCGTTGCGGGAAAAGCTTGTCCTCGCAGAATTGTATGGAAGCTCACGTTAAAAGTCAACGACCTGCATCAAATTCTTGCTTCGGGTGACAACTTTGTAATAGATGGATGTAGGCTATTGCGTTGGCCTCGCCTTATTAGGACGAAAAAGGGAGAGGCAACACGTGTAGACATTACAGCGCCAAACCCAAGTCTGCCTCGGCACATAAGAAGTCTTGTATCTCTGTCCCAAAAGTTTGTTGTGCTACCGAGTGAAGATCAACCTTACATTGCTTTTAAGGGATAACAATGAGCAAACAAATTCAGGAAAATCCAGAAAAACTTTCTGCGTTTTATCACGTTAAGTTTGAAAATACTGTACAATACGCTAATTTAAAAGTGTCCGTGTAATTTTCAGACATTGAAAAGTAAAACTGTGTGCTGTGTATAACTTCAAGTTTAAGTTAAAGGTATTTTACCTCCATGGAAATTAAGTGTATAATTAATTGAGCTTTCCTCAAACTTTTAAATCTGGGCTAGTCAAAAAAAAAGCATTCCGAAGTTTCCAGAGTACAACTATACCCAATTCTTTCCATAAATATTGTGTTAAGTAACACATTTTGTTGTTTAATTGTTTTGGTACGTTGTTCTTTATATATTCCAAACGTTCAGTACCAATCAGTTTTTGAAACGACCCCCTTTTGCACTCACACATGAGCTAAATATCTTCCCATTAATCTACAGAGGTATGCAATCCATCATTGCTAACACTAAGGACCACTTAAGAATCTCAATATTAAGGTGTCTTTTCTTGCAAACAATACTGACCACAGAGGGTTAGGTTGGGATCGCTTAAAGATCAATCTTGAGAGGTAATAAAATTTGGAGCTTTCCTCTCAAAACAAATCTGGGTGTAAGCTGAACCTGAATCTTTCTGGAAGCTGCAATGCCTGTTTTTTTAACAAAAACATGTTCAGGCTCTCCATCACAGATTTAAGCAGAATGGTTTCATACAATGTGGTAGTTTTCTTCCATCCATTTAGCCAGAATTGGAGTTTGGTGAAACCACTATACCTCACTTCCCAAACCAACCATTACTGAGACACGTTGGTGGTTTCTCTGAAACTTCGGAACCCTTTCACAAGATTTTCGTGTATTCCAGGTATACACGTTATTTTGACAGTTGTAGCATGTTTCATTGAGTATTGAATTCTTTCTCATTAGTAAAAACTTGCCGGTGGCTGTCGTTTACATCTCAACACATTTTGTTGCTTCAGTTCTGCAGTTACAAATGCCCAGAAATATAAATGAATATCCCTTAGCCCAAGGTCCTGTCTACATGGGTCTGATATTTTCATCTCATCACTGTCTACTTCCAAATGGATTTCGCCTAACAGGGCTGGCACATCTTAAAAAGAATATTCCTCAACAGTACATACCGGTCTCAATGAAGCGTTGATGGTGTGGTGCACAAATGACCTAATAATTTTCAGCATTTTGAGAATCCGAAGAATCTCGCTTGGTGATCTTCCAACCTTCATTGGAGCGCGGTTTTTGCATCACCCTATTCCATGATGAAACGTCAAGCAGCGTACCGCACCCGAGTTATAAACTCAACAATAAGGCTGGTAGTGTGCCTGGTAGTAAAACCGTTATCTAATCGGCAGATATAACAACGTTATTTGCTCAGAATGCTAGTTTTAGTTGCAGTACAAAAACCGTTATCTAGTCAGCAAAATACCTGATATAACAACGTTATTTGCTCAGAATACTAGTTTTAGTTGCAGTACAAAACCGCCAACAATTGTTGGTACAGAGTCGGAGAGATGAGGTACAAAAGTCGAACACTTTTTTTCCTTTAAATTTGCTTAAAATATCCCAAAATTACTCGTATGAAACAAATCTGGTACAAAATTGTGCTGAAACGTAATAGAAAGTAATCGGTGAAAATGGTACAAGAAAAATACGATATTTTGGATAACTACAATTCCATCATTAAAAAGAACAGATTCAAAGCGTTCCTTAAAGGCAGCATGGCCTGAAACAAAACTTACTAAAGAAAACTGGGCTTCTGATAGTCAGGTGTTTAATTATGAAAGTTGAAATTTATGACTAAAGACAAAGGGATGCAATGTAACCAGCCTGAGTAATAAAACAGGAGGACCTTTAGCGAAGTTTAGACATAACATCCTTTACAGATAAAATACATTAATTGTTGAAGTCCAGAACAACTTAATTTATTTTTGTTCCATAGATTGTGACAAGTCATCTGAAAAGTTTAATTCCTGTGAGTTATTATGCTGATGTACGAGGAATAGCTTCGAACGAAGGGAGAAACTGACTTTATACCATTCCACAGAAAGAAACACGAAGGTATGAAAGCTGTTGTGAACATTGCTAGAGAAGTTGCTTTAAAATATCGAAAACTTTATATCAAATTATAACTACAAAAAAAAAAAAAAATCGTCAAGTACCGATCTGCAAAAGTAGTTTTTGCTTAACTTCAAGCCATCTCTAGAGTTGTTTTCATAATGTAATCATTCTTTAAGCGCAAAAGGTTGTTTTGCTTATAATTAGTTGAAATGTATACTATACATTTAGGAGGTTAAAAATTAGTTAAACAGTATCTCTGAGTGACAAGATGAACGAAGTGGAAATATAAACAGCGCTAAAGAGGAAATGGGAAGGGGGGGGGAAAGCCATAATTCTCCTCTGAATCAATCTGAGCATTCATTTCAGTTTAATCTTAGGTCTAGTGTAAATACTGATTTACGCCTTGTCTAAATCTGCTCTAATCCATTGAGGACTGAATCATCAAGATTTGTGTACGATACATAAAGGAACAAATCTTCCATTGCTGCTCTATATAGAGTCTATTTGGATAGAAGCAATGCATAAAGAGAGCAATGGAACAGAGCTTATTAGGGTACAAAGGCTAATTAACATAAATATTGCTAAAGCTTTCCGCACCACACGCACAGGGGTACTTTCTGTATTGACTGAACTAACGCCAATAATTATCAAGCTAGATGATATTTCCGAAGAATTCAGATGAGTTTCCTTACATTAAAGATATAGATCCTACAAAAAAAAATATATATATATATGTGTGATAAAAATGTACATAGATTAGATAAAAAGTAATGGGAACAGTGCTGTAATGTCTAGAGAGCTTTATCATCAGAGGAAAGCTACATACATTCTTTAAATGTAATCTACTGCAGTCTACCACCTTCTGCTACACATGTGAAAGGCGGCGTACTCCATCAGCGCGTCCATCTCTGTAAATGTCCTGAAATGACTGCCCTATGGCATTGATAATGGGGTTAAGTGTAGCGAAACGCCTCCCTCAAAGTGACTCTATAATTTTTGCGAAGAAATCCTAGTCACACGGGCTCATATCGGGTGAGTATATGGTGATTTCCATAGACATAGGAGGTCCGTGACAGTTCAGCACTCTATCACCTTGCATTGTCATGATGGATGATTGGTTTCACTACCAGCAAGTGTCGCCACTTTTCTTTACTGCTGACGAAGGTGATGCTCCAAGAAATTGTAATAGTACGCAGCAGTTCAGGTACAGCATGGCGCACTGCAACACCATAAATTCCATACGCCACAATGATCATCACATTCACGCCATGTTCAGAACGCACTAACTTTGGACAAGGAGAGCCGGGGTGTTTCTATTCATTTGATTGCCGTATCAAGCGAGGTGCGTAGGAACGAATTCAGGATTCGCCAATAGTGGGGACACTCCCAAGGAAGTAATCACCCTCTCTCTGGTAACGGTTAACAAGTCCTGTGCAATTGCATAACGGTGCCATTGCTGCGTCCCCGTGATGACATGGGGTATGCAACGCGCTGCAATTTCCTGAACCCCAGGATGTTCTGCAGAATATGGAGTGCGCTTTTGTGGCTTTGCGGCTAATTGACGCATAGTCCATCGGCGATCATCGTCCAGCAGGGAATCAAGAAGCTGTATTATGTGGTTGTCAGTTTGCGGCAGCTGAACAAGCTGACTGACATGAATAGCAACCCTGCCTGCACGAAACACTTTCCCCTATCTTACCACTGTGCTATATGGCAACGCTGCATCACCACTAGGTACCTGATAACAATCTTGAGCACCACGACCTCGTGCAATATTAATTCTCATCCACGAATATTGTTCCATTTTTGAAAACACGTTGCTAGAGCGCTTGCACTATCCACTTCTACTTCAAATTCCGTCACTGAATAACTGAACGACATACCACTCGCTGCTGAACATTCCAGTATCTGATTCACACAATCCTATGGCTAACATGAACGCGACCGCTGCGTGCTGCCACTAATTTTTATCCAGCCCTAGTAGACAGATGGAAGTAAATCTGACTAAGGAGTGCGTTGAACAGCGGCAATCTTCCTCAACCAGTTGCGAACAGCAAATGACCCATCAATCAGGCCGTAAGCAAATGACCCATCAATCAGGCCGTACATGTGGCAATGCTGAAGGAACTTGATAAAATAGAAGACTCACAGTTAAAATAAAACACTACAAAGAAAGCTGCTGTCTACACTGAAGGAAAAATCGCACTCAATTCTTTGAAAATGCTAAAAAACACAACCAATTAATAGAAAAAGTCAGACAAGCAATAGGCGAGGTGAAGATCCATGTAGGGAATATAAAGGAATGAACTGGTTGATTAACTTGCTAAACAGGTTGCACAGGCACAATTAGGTGAGACAAGATACTTAGAAGCGGTATAATGAAAAATTTGGAAAAGGGGAGCTAAATGAAAAACCGAATTGCAAGCCATAACCAAAGGAACAGAACAAGAAAAAACATTATCCCAAGTACTGGATTAACTACTTCTCTGGTGCACTGACCATAATATCACAGAACATAGAAGAATTAATACATATTTTCATAATAAATTTCACATACCACAAGGTGTAACTTGTATCCGCAATGGAGGGGAACTGTTGATCATCTAACTGTAGAAGCGTACAGAAAGGCACCAATTAAAAAAAAAATAGTTCGCAGAGAAAGAGCATGGCACCAAATAAAAAGGATTGAATAACCAAAGACCACTTAACTACGTTAAAGCTGTCGACTTCAACAATAACCTAAAATATGGCGTAGAATATTGTAATTATAAAGTTTGTAAATTAGTTTTCCTCGGGATAGCGCGAAACTACAACAAATATTAAAATCTAAATATTTTAATTTCTAAACACTGTAATAACATTACCATTTAAGGAAAAATATCATCAGTTTTTTTTTCTCTCTCGAATTCAAATTATTGTTAGAGATCGCTAAGAAAATTACGGTAAGTAAAGACTAATGTGATATTATATTTTTAGTGCAGTATGTTGTTTAATAATTAATAAAGACCCTAATAGAGGTAAAAAGCTAAAAACTTCATTTACTGTCCCACCTTTACTTAGGCATAGGAAATTATCTAAAATACCTAGGTAATGTGTTAAACTGTCGCAATGGCTAAGTAGATGTAACAACTTTAGTTATGCTCAATGCTGTCAGTATTTTCTCTTTTAGAGTTTTCCAGTTAAAGACTTTACGTATACCATTTATTGACTGTAAGAACTAGATAATTAGATAAAATCTTGTGGATAATTTACTAGGTACTTTCGAGAAGTTACTTCGTGTAATAATAAGGATATTAATTATTAATATGTCAGGATCACAAGAGAAGCAGTGGTTCTAATTAACGATATATTTTTAAATATAAAAGTATATAATTGGTCTAGAATTTTTGTACTCCAAGAAAAGAACTTATTGCATGCAGAGAAACTTCTAAAACTGTAATTTAATCCTTGCATAAAGTTTATTACTTTCCACATCCTAGTTGTAGCTACTGGGAAGCAGATGAACTGTTTTACCATTAATACACAGAGCGATCCAATGAACTATTATAAACTTTCCGTGATTTGCCAATAGGGTAGATCTTGCATTCATTGCCATCTGTCATCCTTAACTATTTTAAAAAGTTTTACTTGCCAACTTTATAAAAGGAGGTGCTGAAAATGTCCATCGTCATTATCCATACATTTTCGACACCTCTTTAAAACACCGTCGCTATAGTTGACGTTAAGTAATGCTGGCAATTTTCTGCCAGATATTTGATTTCAATTTTTTCAGGATATGTGGGTTTGTCTTGTATAAGGTATTTTTTAAATTACCGTACAGATAAAAATCGAAGTGGTTAGGTCTGGGGACCGAAGAGGCCACAAAAAGCTACTAAATTGTTCAAGTTAAAGCCATATAAAATAGCTGTAGCACACTTAAATATAATTTATCTCTTTTTTTTTTCTTCAGAGAATTAATTGACAAGAAGATGATATTTCCTTTTTTCAGCAAGAGTGTGCCACAACTCATACAGCGAATATTTTGCTGAAAGAAATTGAAAGTATGTTTCAGAATTACAAAGGTTATTTAGTTTTATCTCTGGGGTACATTAACAATACGTTATACAAGACAAACCCACATGCCATGGAAGACTTTTAAAAAATGCCTAGAAAGAAATACTCAATGTGAACAACAGAGAGTTGCGAACAGGTTTATAAAGAGAGGCCAAAAATGTGTGGACGATAGACCGTTTCAGCATTTTCTTTAATAAAGTTGATAAGTAAATCCTTTTAAAATAGTGAAGAGAACTATTGTATGGTTTTATCAGAGCCACTCTATTATACCCGCAGACGGCAACGAACACCGCTCTCTCTGGAGGCAAAACCCCGCAAGTTGGTTCATAGTTCATTGGGTCGCTTTCTATTTGTAATATCCTGTTTCAACAATTTAGACATCTGAGCAATGGCAGACAACTTTGAACAAAATATTCCATTTGCTTTTCATGGAATATAATTATTGTGATGTCTCTCTCTTTCTGGAATCTCTCTCAATTAGAATGGTTTACCTAATGCTTATCTTCTACATACGTATCTGGTTGACAGCTATGTCCTAACCAGCTATGCTCAAGTTTGGTTAATAGATTTACAGATTTAGGATTTTCAGAATTGAAGTAGAAAATGCGTGCTTTAGTATGAAATTTAAGATCCTGTGCACCTTGTGGCAGAAATTAAACCACCTATAATGTTATTCCTCAACTAAGTGTTCACTAACTGCTTTTAGAGTGTGATTCCACTGAGGTACTGCTTTGCCTCCGCTGTTATTCTCAAGGGTTCACTTTCTTTCTTTATGGTTTCTAGCATTATCCGCGAAGAAAATTTTATGTCTTCTGTATAACAGTATAAAGGTAATTTCCCTTGCAAATGGCTGCAGTCGCGTTCCAGTTTTAATTATTGTCATTTGTATAAATTTAGACTGTCCTACAGCGCTAAAAGTCAATTTAATTTCATTTCAGAGACACGGGCCTTGTTTACTGCTTTCAACTAGAGACATTCATATTCCAGAATCTTCTAAAGCTCAACTTATATAAGGCAAATTTTGCTCTTGATCTGTAATACTTTCAAAATTATCCGTTTATTACGATTAGCACTTAAGCGAAAAGTTTCACTACCAAATTATGCCAGGAGAATCTCAGTGCAATGTCCATTTTTCCTAAAGTAAACATATTTATTTTTAGATATGCATAGAAAGACTTTAATGTGTAAACAGTGCAGCCTTAAGTTTTGTATGAGATGACCGAGAGCATGTTTTAACCAGTTTACCTCGAATGAATAATGAAGTCAACATTTTTAGTATTATAGCACATTGTAGTATATCCAAATCAGGCGGTTAGCGTATTACTGTGTAACATTACCTCCTTCGCTGAATACTGTTAAAACGTTGTCTATAAATTTCAAAAAATAGTTTAAAGTAAGGTTCTCTTTAGTTTATTTTATAGGAATTTAAGACTATTTAATAACAATGTAAAATATTAGAATTCACACACACACACACACACACACACACACACACACATATATATCAGAACGAGTACTCACAAAGAAATATTTTTCTAGTTTGGTTCCCGAATAATCTACTTCTTCAAAATTTTGTTAGAAAAGATATAGGTATAGTATCGTAGTTGATGCAATTTCATTAGATAAACGAGAGCAGAATATACCGCCCCAGTTTATGACAGTATAATTTCTTCAAATAATAATTTATTATATAATTTTATAGCCTGTAAGAATATTAGCTTCTCGCATATACTAGTGCTCATTAATTTCATTACACCTGCTTCTTTACATGAAATTGGTATGTAAGGATACTGGGTAGTGTGACAGGTTCTAACACCCATTTCCTGTCCGAAAGTTGTTTTATAACAGTGTTTAAAGCCCGTTTTAACTGTTAAGACACCACAGACGGTGGACACTGGTAATATAAGTGATGAAATGGTAAACAGGGAAAGGATTTTTTAAGAAAGCAAGCGTTCCAGGCCAAGCGTTAGAGTATCTCCCCGGCATTTGCCATTTATGAGGAATGAGGAAAACCTGAAAAAACCTCAGTCAGGGAGGACGGTCCTGGTGGGCATCGAATCCTAGACCTCCCGGTCACGAGTCCGCACCTTAACGACCTCGGCCACCCTTGGTGGTCATGCCCGAGAGTGAATGTATTTATATAATTTAAATAGTAATGATTATTAAATGTTATATATCCTGTAGTAACAAGCAATAACATTTCATGTATTAGAAAAATGTATTTCGCTACCTGGACGCATACCTCCTTGTTGAGAGGGAAAGGGTTGCCTGTTGTAATCTCTTGTGCTCTGACTTATTGATAATGGCTCCAGTAATAAGCCTCTCTATTGTGACAAAACTGGGTGCATGCAGGTGTCCGGTATGAAACGAACAATGGGTTCTTTGTATCTTCAGTTGCTGGAGATGCTGAATTTCGTTAAAGTTAGAAAGGGGACAGGTGTTGGCGATGACGTCATTACATCGAATGATCATGAGCTCCCCAATGAGGAGCCAAAGAGTTGATGAATTTAAAGTGAGCGGTTTGGAAGCACACGAGCTCACCAATAATATTTCAATATTTTGAAGGCTCAGAATCTGTGGGCGCTAGTCCGTGAACTCCGTGAACTCTCACGAACACGTAGGAACACTTTGAATTTAGTATATAAGTGGAAGGTGATGCAATCCCAGGTCTGT
Source organism: Metallyticus violacea (assembly GCA_030762175.1). Taxonomy (NCBI): domain Eukaryota; kingdom Metazoa; phylum Arthropoda; class Insecta; order Mantodea; family Metallyticidae; genus Metallyticus; species Metallyticus violacea. The sequence continues at coordinate 307,971,754 of CM060846.1, read as the reverse complement.
ACAGTACGGTAATTACCAGGACGTAGTCCCAGATACAGTAGGCAAGCGAAAGACAAGAGACACACAATGTGGTGTTAGGGCGGTAGATGCAATTTCTGACAGCGTATGTAGAGAGCTCATGGCGTTAATATCAAAGAGGTAACGAACCAGGTAGCCGACAACAAGTATCTTGTGAATAAATATTTCTAGGCGTTTAATGAAACAAATTGTCATGTGATTTGAACCGTTCCCTTTCATCTCTCTTCTCCCGTGACTACGAGAAGACAAAAGGTAACTTCGGGCCCCTCAAAGGCCCAGGGTACGAAGCAGGACCCCCGGATAAATATTCAACAACAACATCAACATCGACCATTAAAACCGCTTCAGTAGTTGTTAGGGTCCATTTTTTAGCTTAAAATTTTAGACATTCTCAGGTTTTAAAAAATAAGGGTCATCGAGAAGTCGCTCCACAGTCATTGTGTGGCCGAGATTTCACTAGGGAAAAAATTCGGTGGCCGCACTGACCGCGCGCCCAGCATATAGTTTTGTGTTCACCATTGGTGCAGAAGGGTGGTAAATTTTATTTTATATAGCGCAACCCCACCTTTAGGCATCAGATACTTGGTGCGAATTTCATATACGTTTTGAGGGATCTGCTTAAGGATGAGCTCTTGGATAATTATCTGCATCGTCACACCATGAATCCCATTAAAAGTTTTCACCATGTACTTTGATTGCACATCTCCAAAAATGTATATGTTGAAGTCATTTCAGTATAACTGAGCATGTTTTAAAAGAGGGTGTAGCAGCAGAACTAAACTATATGCGCAGCTTGGGATACCAGTGGCGGTTAGTATGAAAATTCCACTAATGGCGACAGATAATAGAAGGTTTATCGATAGAGAAAGGAAAATGCAAAATGCTTTGAATATGTGAGTCATTGTTCACCATCACAGAATTATATGCAACTTCATCTTTCCGAAACTTGTACTTTTAATATTTTAGGTGCACTATTCTCTTTAACACCTTAAGATACATGGATGAAAATTTTACTCCTTTTTGTATCTAAGAGCTACACGTTTTATCTAAATGTATGGTTCATTTTATCACTATATTTTATTCAAAAATATATCTGTAAAAATTAGTACTGATTATTCACAATTTAAAACTGTTTTTTTTTTTTTTTTATTCAATTGCCTTATAAGAGAGAAAAACATTTATGCGAATATTTAATATAGTTAATGTATTGTAACATAAATTTTTCAGTGAACGAAATTGCATAGTTTATCAGAAAACCTGAATAGTCTTCCAGCAATGATCTTTTTAGAGGCCTGCTCTAGTTTATTGTGTTCATATCAATGCATGATATTTTTACACGATTAATTTTAAAAGGGACTGTTGTATTTAATGTTAATTCCGTCCATTTCTGTTCAATACCTGTGAAAATTAAGATCTAAATTTAGCTCTATTCGTGTAGTCAGAACTGCCTTCTGACACACATCGTTGGTTCTCGTACGACTTGGGAATGATTATCTAGAAATAAAGTTGCCTATTTTGTGAAAATTTAAAGTAAGAATAATCGAAAACAATATCATAAAATTCTTCGGCGTCATGGAATATGATCTGAATTGCATCTAGTGGGGAAAAGTTAAAGCTTGCAGCAAGATAACAACGATCGTAAAATCCTCGTTCTGGACACTGCACGCGATACATTGTATTTAAAGGAAAGCAGAGCTTGGGGATATGGCTTGGCTGTCCCAAAATACGGCCAAAGAACTAACACGACCGTATTTTGTAAACAAACTAACTTATAACTATGACTGAAAAATTCTCTTTCTCTTCATCCATCTTCGAGGCGTACACACGCCCTCCCGGCAAATTTGCCAAATTTGAAGATTAACTGATTAACTGATAGAATCTCGCTCCGCAATATTAACGTTATTTATTTCAAATGATTCGTGTTAAACTCCAAATAAATCCGTCCAGTATTTTCTTCCACTGTTGCATTTTTTGAACTAATAAAACATATTTCCGTACTGATTTAGACGTTTGTGTTTCTCTTAAAAATATCAGGAAACTGCATCATGCATTGATTAACGAGTGGTGGTGCAACAGTTAAAAATTTAACTCGAACACCCATGCAAATACACCAAACTGTGGCTTCTGCTACTATCGTGTAGCACATTTGCCATGCAGTAGGCCGTGAAGCTGAGCACTCCATCACGGTGTGATGGAGAACCCAGCACTAACTCGCAAGTGGCCTGCAACCCTTGAAGACAAGGGGAATGTGTGAATGTAATTTGGCTCTAACCATTCGGGGCAAGGCACTAGAAGTTAATGACAGTGTGAAGCGAACAGGTGTTCTAAATTAGGGAAATTGGATGAAGATGATGCAGAATTCGAATCACGCCACTGCGCGCGCTTGTATGTGTATAACCTCACAAAGAACCTCCATTGATCCTGTTTGCTACAAAGTCAAAAGGTTCCTTTAAAGTCTACAAACTACAGGAGCTTAGCATGTCATAATTTAAGAATGTTTTACTGCTTATTTGTGGCTGGCAGTAGATTCGTACAGTGTTATCGTTGCGATTTATTTATTCAAACAGAATCAAAAAAACTCCAGACCATATTATGCTAATTATTTTATGTACGTTAACCCTTTCAGTTTACAAAACAATTTTCAGGAAATGGTTGCATTAAATACAAATCAGCTACCGATTATCAAAATCGCACCTTAGTGTGTGTTCACTGCCAAACTTTTGGAAGGTAAAATAATATTAATAACTACGGAATAGAGCCCAGAGCTCATCGCGATCAATATAACATTTTCATTGCCAAGTCGAGGAAAACTTTTTTTTTTAAAAAAAAAAAAGGCAGAAAATAACTACACTTAGGCCCATTTGTATAAAAGTTGCTAACTGGAAATGAGTTTTAACTGTAATTTTCAAAGTAACTAGAGGTTAGTCATCATTTCTGTTACATAAAAATAACCTCAGACCATATAATCTCGAGTTTGCAATAACCGTCAAACGTGTGACAACATCGCGAAACTATAGGGAAATTCCTGTTTATAGTGAGTTGATGTTCAATTGTCAAATCTGAAAACATCAATGATTATTCAGTATCCCGCCTCGTTGACACATGATCAATATGTCTTCAAACATGGACAAGGAAGTGTCAAAGCGAATGCCAGTAAATGTTAGCATATATGAGGACATTATTATTGATCTGGTGCTAAAATATCAGGGAATAACTGAAAATAATTAGATTTGATCTCCAATAAAGATAAAGAATGTACATGGGGGAAATTACTAAAAAGTACAATTATATTCTTAAGACTTCTGCATTATTATCCCCATGTATGCAGTCTTTAGCACTTAAAATTCCAGGAAAGTTGCGAGTGTTATGGAAGCCTAGCATCACTTTCTGTGCATCATCCTCTTCGGTTAGCATTTTAATGAACTGACGTCTCAGAGCTGCAATTGCTCTAGTCACTTTATGGACTTTAGTCGCTGTTTTCTCCACTTAAATACATATCCAATAACTGTTTAGATGCTCCCTATCGCATGGATCTTTAAAGACATTAATATCATGAACACGAAATTTAAAATATGATTTCGGTTCGTTTGTGATTGTAACCGAGAACGTATCATTCGTTCCAGTTTTTCGACAACTTTTGCTAAGCGAAATCCTATTATGCATTATTTGTCATTCGGTTATAGGAATTAATATTTTTCTCGAAGGAAATTCAAAAGGGACACGGTGAAGTTCATCATCGGATGAAATGTCGGAATAATCATCAATCTGTACAGTATACCGTTCGTAAGCTTAGCATAACATAACCTATAATTGAATGCAACTCTGTTGTTATTACGCGGAAATGAAAAGTGAAACATCGAAGAAACTTTATCTGTATGAAATTAAAATAAATGTGACTCAACATTTTATTTATAAATGAAGTTGTTATGCTTTTGTACTCTGATAAATGTCATTTAACAATTACTAAACTCTAGTTAATTGTTGTAATTTGTGAAATTTCCAGAATTAGATTTCATTTGAGGTTAAGACGAAATAATCTTAGATTAATGTTTATACAACCAAATTTTTCAAGTTAGATACAACTGATGATTAATTTTATGCTCTAAACTCAAGTTAAAGTTTTATGCAACTGGCCCCCAGTCTTAATGCAGTTAATGTAAAACAGGATATGTCTCGACATAACTTCACAGCGTTCTCCTCGTCCTAGTCACTTAACTGATGAAAATTAATGTACGGAGTCGAAGTGTATTGCTGTCGCTTTTAGGTGCAGATATTATCATGATTTTTACTATTTTCCCTCTTTTAAAGCACCTCTGGGAGGACATATCAGACAATTAAGTTTTATACTTAATTCATTTCAGGTTAGAGCGCCATATCGTCCGATATGGAAATTTAATACCACTATTATAAATTTAGATGCAAGCAATTAAGGCTTGTGCCCTGCAGATGTTTAACAGTGCAGTTTAATATCTGTAGCTGCGGTGGATTCCTAGCTCAGTTCAAATAACAGCACTTTTCGTTGGCATCTCATATATTTTGTACGAGCAAATGCAGAGAGAGCTATAGGGGTCAGTGATGCAAGGCCTAACTATATTTTAATAGCATTTCCTTCCTTATTTAAAATATGCTGCTGCAGCTTCCAGCATAACAACACAATCTTATGAATCACATTAAACGCACAAAGAGTGTTTCAGTTCCGTGCACATCCGCACATTAAATTTGCTTTAAAGTCTTATAAATTCCAGTGGTTTTTAAATATTTTTTGCGAACTTCCTCAACTAGAATATCTGTATTTGTAAGCCAAAGTATTGGTGTGGAATTTTCATAATATATATATATATATATAATTTAAACTCTTCAGTTACTTTCATTTTAAAAAATAAATGAAAAGTATTTAGATAGCACAGTGGGGCCGTATGTGGGATGCGGTCATTACTCGTGAGATTAGGGAGAGGAAATTAAGTGATTATTTGATTTCTTGGTTGGATGCCCTTTTGTTTCGGGTTTGGGAATATTTATCTCAGGGAAATTCTGGAATTTTGTGACTCGTTTGAGTCAGAGGGAAAGGTAGGACATCTAGCAGACTACAGGGAAACACTAAAGTTCTCAGTTGACACCATTTATTCACTGTTATTATAAGAACATCGGATTGTTCGTATTGACTTGGAAATATTTCGAAGATCTCAGTTGACTTCTAGATAATATTTATCGGTTCACAATTGCCGAGCACTTTAACTAACTACTCGCTATTCCTTTTCTACAGACTTCGCGCACTCAGATCCTGATTATCTGTTCTTACGCCCACTTATTCCAATTAGCTCTTACTATTCCTTCCTCCGTCTCGAACTATTGACTCATAACTAATAGCCTTGAAACAGGGATTTCCCCTACCCCCAAAATTAAATTAATCAGAAGTTCATAAAACTCATATAGGCATCAAATATAATCCTCACAAGAACGTAGCATTCACAGTTTCCTGGATATTACAGAGAAAGTAGCGTTGCACGAAATTGTCAAGGAGGAGTGATGGTTTATGGCTTGCTCTGACCCAAGACCATTAAACCTTGGAGAACTTCCTAAGGCTACGCAAGGGGAGAAAAACAGAAATCTTTTCAGAATCGTTAGACTAGTTTCCTCCTCAAGGACATATTACAGCCCCTATGGCATCCGTTGCGTAGTTAGGGCAGAGAACCAACGCAACAAGTGACAAAGGCCTAGAAGACGCGAAATTTAAATCACCAATGAGAAGGAAAGAACAGTAATCAAAAGGTTTGACTTTCAGCGAACCTTAAATAATAACGGCGTCGGAAGACAGACCGACCGACTAAACTGGAATAAAATCATCGGAACGTCGTGAGTTCGCGGTTAGTGGTCAGTCAGGTCAGCCAGTAGTCAGTCAGTGGGGTCATAGTCGTCAGATTCGTCAGAGTGTTCAGATTACTTAGACGCGTGGTTACAACACGGACTTAAGTAACATTCAATTCAGTAACATGGTAGTTATTCACCGTTCAATTTCTTGTGCTACTTTGAGCAAACTTCATTCTAGCCGAGTGAGATAAATAATTGAATGCACCAAGTGTAGTAGTGGTTTCCCAGGCATAAAACGTAGTTCAATAAAGGAACATATGTAGACTAGTGATTGTAACTGATCCATTGTTCTCATTTGGACTCACCCTTACAATTCTTCTTTCCGTGGAGCGCCGAGGCGTCTCCCAAAAAGCACTAGTAATATAATTTAAACCAGGGCAGCGAGGAGATTCGCCTCCTCGTAACTAATTGGAGCGGGGAACGAGGCGTGAAGACGAGGAACGAGAAGAGGACGACGGGATCTGCAGAGGAGATTAGGAGGTCGTTCACCCCCGTAATCTAGAATCCAGTGACTGCATCCCCTATACAACCTTGAGATTAACTTTTTATTTCAATCTGCGTCCTCTCCTCTAATACCAAAATTCCTTACAATATTGTCAAACCATCATTAATCACCTTATTAAATTATCTTCGCCTTTAATCCCTCTTCACACTCAAAAATCCTGTTCCAGCCTCAACTGCTAACTCATCACTGCTAATTACTCTTGTTATTTTTTACATTATATTAGACGTGCAGTTTATTGCATTGTTACGAACACCCCCCCCCGCGAAATAATATATCCACAAAATTACGGAGCTCGGTTCGATTCTAACTGCTTTATTGATCCTTCCTTAATATCTATAATTATACAGGCTCGCTCCGATTTGTTCAATTTTGGAAGATTCCTATTGATTGAGGTGTAATATTTACTAAAAGATCTTTTCACACTAATAAATCTAAGAACGAACATTCCTGCCGTAAATATTCTGATTTCTGATCTGACATCCCTTTAATTTTCTAATTTAATTTAAACACAATATAATCGCGATAGACTACGCCTCGGCCACAAATAAGAAGCATCTATGTGTTTCTAAAGTCATGTCAGAAACCTGTTGACGTGTCTATATGTTACTGTTAGACGGGCTGTAAAACATATGCTGTCAGCTAAGGTTGACATGTGTTCCCTTTCTCGAAAGAATTCTTCCCTTATTGTCATTATGCACCGTTACCATTACCTATTAAATAATACTTCTCCCTGCGCTAGTTAGAAAGGCAATTCTGTGTCTCGGCAAATGATTTTCCTAAGTCCTTTCAAAAGAAACGAGTTGGTGACAAGACTACTTTCTTCCCTTTTCGAACCGTTTAAATTCCATTGGGACAAACTTTAATACGGCACATTCCATAGTTTAATCACCAGTTCGGTATTGTAATTTCACATAAATACTAAATTACCTCCTACTAAAGATTTAGCACAGGTGCTATCCAAATGAATACAATACCCTTAATACCAAATTACGTACATGCATCAGATCATATTTACATTAATTATTAATTTCGATTATAACTGTATGAATTTAATCAGATGTGGCCTTTATTTTCTGCTACAACAGATAGTCGCACTGTAAAAAAGAACAATATACGAATTACACATTTAAATTTTTATTTAACAAACATACTACTCAGTGAGCACGTATATTCATAATCGGTTTCCAATCCAACAACTAATATTCGTTATAAAGCCTGAATCCTATGTTTTGTGTCCCTGTATTCTTGTACTTTGTCAATCTGCATTTTTCTGCTGTTTCTTTTCATCGTAGGTCATTGCCAATTCAGTTCCTTGTGGTTACACATGATTTAATAAGAGCACAATTTTTTTTTCTAATTTTACTATCAACTGGAAAATTAAGAAGACTATAGGAATCTTGCATATATGAAGTGCCTAAATAATGACAGTGTTAATAACGCCAATCTGTAATATATTACCAAAGAAAGGGCCAAAGATTTAGAATTTTTTTTATTTATTTTGCGCAAATTGTACGCTAAAACCTTAAAAATAATGCGATAAAAAGGCAAAAAGAAGAACATGTATTTTATACAAGGTGATTAAATGAAAGCTTTGATGGGAAAACGAATAAATAATTTACTAACGCCAATACATAGCCAATTAACAAAGAAAGAACCAAAGAATTAGAATATTTTTATATTTATTTTTGGCGAATTTTGCGCTAAGATCTTAAAAAATACGATTAAAGGACAAAAAGAGGAACATACCTGTATTTGGTACAGAGTGATTAAATGAAGGCTTTGGTATTAAAACAAATAAATGAAGTTAAAGAATCCTAAAGATTAAAGAAAAACTGTAATAAAGAGTAAACAATGAATAACTTCGTAATTTTGGTATAAATAATTACATGAAGTAACACTATTATAAGAATCGGAAGCAATTTAATTGAAGCGTCCCTGGTAATGAAGTTTGAAAAGGTAACACAAGAATTTGCACTATCGTCTATTTTGTTTAGGCTAAATATAAGACAATTACATGAGAAATGCCATTTAGAGTATACCTTTGTGGTATTGTTCACAAAATTTCAACAAGACCAACTATTCAGGCCGATCGATAGATTATGGATAAACTTCAGTAAGTTTCAGACTAGATACCGTTCTTCGCGGTCATCCTGAATCAAAGTACTAACAATTACATACAGGAGTGTACAAGACGTTCAACAGAAAGGGGTTTTGAAATACCCTCACCCTCCCAGAAAGTATAGTAGTAGGAGGGGATGGCCATTCAACAGGACCTCCTCTTCCAATATAACGTTCTGGATTCAGGAAGAAACAAATGAAGAAGCGAAAGCATTTTTAATAAACTAAATGAAACAATTCAAGTTCACAGTCAACTCTACAGTAACCAAGTTAGTGTCTATTCCAGCCACGGTGTAGTTACTTACGTTCTTGAAATACACTTTACGACGATAGGTCCATAAATTTCCGGCCTAACCATTTTCTAGGTATGATAAAGACAAAAACTATATTTCACATTTCATTATAGTTACCCTTTATTGCAATACACTTCTCACAACTTTGAATTAACATTTCATCCCCCCCCAAAGTAGTCAGAGGTCTTGTCTGCAAAATGAGCATAAACAGCATCCATCACTTCTTCGTCACACTTAAACTTCTTCCCCCGAAGATCCTTCATGAGTTCTGAGAAGAGGAAATAGTCACTGGGAGCTAGATCTGGGTTGTGGGGTGGATGGCCGATCTCCTTGAAGCCTCACTTCTTCACAGTTTCCTTTGCAACAAGAGCTGTGTGCACAGGCGCGTTATCGTGAAGGCGCACAGCACCACTCAGTTTTCCTCGCCTTTTCTCTTTGATGAAAGCAAGCAGTCTGTGCAGTAGACCAGCATAGTGCTCCCCATTGACTGTGGTGCTCCTCTGCTTGAAGTTAATAATAGTATTCCTTCACAGTCCCAAAATATTTTGGCCATGATCTTCTTGGTTGACTGAGTGACCTTGGCCTTTAGAGGCGGTGCTTCGCCAGGTTCACGCCACTCCTTGGTTCTCTTTTGGACAAAGGATCATGGTAGAGGACCATATTTTCATCTCCTGTAACAATGGTTTGCAGAACTTCTCTCTCGTTGCCACGGCAGAGCTCCAAAAATGCCTGACAATAAATGACTTTTGGACTGAGTAAAGAAGTCTAGGCACCCTTAAATGTTCATGAATAATTCGAAGGACTGTTGTTTTAGAAAAGCCCAACGTTGCTGCTATTTCTGTATTTTTGAGCCGCCGGTCTTCCACAATTTCTCCGTCCACAATAGCGATGTTTTCAGGTGTGAACACCTCCAAGGGCCGACCTGCACGCTCTTCGTCTTCAATGTTTTCCCGACCCATTCGAAAACTTTGGTCCATTCTTTTACGGTAGGATATGAGGACGATGCTTCCCCATATACACTGTCCAATCGCTGTTTAATTTCATTGGAGTTAAGTCCTTCTCTTGTGAAGTGCTTAATAACAGCTCGAAATTCCATTTTGAACATGTCACAATCTTCTGCACATGGCGTTCTTTATGCAACTATATCTGAACAATGAACATAACGAAGCAGAAGTTACAGCTGCAATTATTTACTTAACAGAGGGGTTTTGTGATAATGTTTATGGGCAAGGCCGGAAACTTATGGACGTACCCTCGTATGTGGTTTCGGAAGAGTACAGCAAAGGGGGAACTAATAACAATTAGAATATTCGTTAAGTCAAAAGGAAAATGTAAAATAATATTGAGCTAAGAAAAAGATGAGATATCTGCGGAATTCGAACATACAAAGTTCAATAAGTAAACAGTAGGAATTAAAAGTATTTTATAGACGCAAAATTCAGTATTGTAAGACGAAATATCAAGTAGATATACATATATAAATGATGAGAATTTAAAATCAAGCTTTTATAGATTAGTAATTAAGACAAAATAAAAATTTATATGAAAAAATACAATGAATTAACTATAACAAAATCGTCTGGGCATATAAAATATATATGAGATATAAAAAATACGAGATAGTATTGAAATTGACACTAGCAAGAAGAAAAAAACATGGACGAACGAAATACTATTGATGTTTATATTAATGTGGTTATGAAAAAGAAGTACACCAATAACAATAAATAACCAAGAGAGAAAAAGACGCTGCAAAGAAATGGCGAAAAAGTATCTATGTTTTATTACTGCATTACTTTCAATTCCAAGTTTCCCCTTTGTTTACTTCCAGTTGGTGTCATCCTTTCATTACTCGTTTAGAACATTTATTTTATTTTCATTCAAGATTTTCATTTTTTCTTCTTCGTTTCCATATCTTCTTTGATTATATGCTCTTTACTTTCATTTCAGGCAATAACTTTTTACAGCATCCATATTTTGCTGAATATTGTTCCTTATGCTCCATCCTCTTGAAACTTCCCACAAAAAGTGTATACAGAAAATTCGTCGACACTCTTTACCGCAAAATTTTTGTGAGCGACTGGAGGAGAAGGCCTAACTGCGGTAAAGACTCTAAAATCTTCGTTAATTCGATTAGTTCTTGCTCTTCAGCTGCTAAGTTTGGATATTCTAGAAAAAAAATAACATTTTAGGTTGCAAAATGAAACATGGTTGGTGTTATTATGCAAACTAAGAGATAGAAGAAGAAACATCTAACTTAATTAGTTTTCATGTATTTTTCCGGATATCTACTGAATTATACCACACATTATAATTTTCATAGCATTTGGACCAACGTCTGAACTGGTATTTATTTTTGTAAACTGATAAAGGTATACTTGATTGTCGTTTAGCACTTTGTAGGCTCTTTATTAGGTACAGCTTCGCTTTGTATTACATCAGTGTATTAACAGTAGATAAATGGGTATTACGATTTAGTATTTTAATGTTTTCGGCATTTTAATATTGCAAAATTATTTTAAAAAATAGAACTAAAACACTTTATACGAAATAGATACTATTTTATGTGCAAAACAGAAACAATTACTTAAAAAAATAAAATTTTGAAGAAGATAACAGAAAGTTATAATCGAAAACTTTAAAAGCAGAACTGAATGTTTGAATGAAAGTGGATCGCTGAATTAAAATTAATATTGATGTCTGTACAAAATGTAGGAACATGAAGAGAATTTGAGCATTTTTGTGCCAATATTAATTAGCATTGCAGGAGGCTCACTGTCAAGATTAGCAATTCAACAATGTTATGAAGCTAATACACCCTACTATTGAGGGTAAGTCGCTAGTGTAGTTATTGACAAGAAAACAGACGAGTAGCAGAGTGAAAATGATATAGTCGCGTCAAAATGGTATAAATAGAGCCCGGACTTACAGAAAAATATTTGTATTTTTATTTGTGAACGTCAGAAGAGTTCCAAATGTGTACAGGGGAAATTCGTGAACAATAAAACATTATGAAAATAGTTTTTCCTCCCGTTTTGTACTTTGCTGTCTATTTCGTACCACTCTGCGTATTTCTATCATTTTAATGCTATTTTCTTATTTTTTCAATTCGGTTCCGATTACAAACACTTTAACAGTAACAAAGCAGCGATAAAGAAAACATTTTAACTGTCGCTCTTTCATAATAAAAACTTGACACAACATACCTGATTCGCCATCGTAAAGTTACACTGAGATACCGCCTTTATTGCCTTGGAATTTCCGACAGCATTCTTTATTAAACACAAAAAGGAATAGGGTCTTCTTTCATATTATGCACACTGAATGCAAAATATTCAGAAGAAGAAACAGTTTTTAGTAAATCAAAAATTATTACAATTAATATTTAAATAGTTTCCTCATTATGCCAAAAAAGAATTACATACAACTTCAGGTAATTAACAATGTAAAACAATACTTGGTTTCGCATTTTTTAATGGTTTTAACACCCGTTTTTACTATTGAGGCACCACAGGCTGTGGATACTGATGATATATGAGATGAAATGATAAATTGGGAAAGATTTTTTTTTAAGGAAAGAAATTTTCCAGGCATAAGTTTAGGGTAAATTCCCGGCATTCGCCATTTATGAGGACTGAGGAAAACCTGGAAATAACCTCAGTCAGGGAGGACGGTCCTGGTGGGATTCGAACCCCAGGCTTCCCGCTCACGAGTCCGCGCCTTAACGACCTCACCCACCCATGGCGGGTTTTGCAAATTTAACTACCGCTGTGTTTAAATTAATAATAAGTCACCAGTAATGATGTGTAATGCCCTTTTTACATCTCCTATATATTTGCCTGCAGTTTTTAATGTCTGAAAATCCAGTAACGCCTTTTTATTGTGTATACTACATATTTAGATGCCTTTATGCCTGTTTTTTTTTTCCCTACATTTAACATCCGGTCTCTAGTTATAAATAGTATATAGCCGGAATAATATTACAGAAATAAGACGTACTTCTATGATGCATTAGCACCAAACAATTCTAATGCGTTAGATATTATATATTTTGCGAATTGTTGAAAACACGGAAGAGATATCAACCGTACTCAAGTCGTACTTGATGAGCTGATCTTTCCGCAGCTCCTGTACAAAGTATAATTAATGAGATCCACAAATAGGTCTCTAAATTGCCTTGATGATTTCTTCTTGGAAACATCGTTTGTCTTAGGTATTCCCAGTGGGTACATATGGCCAGAATATGTATCCATTTCTCAGCGCCTCCACTGGGCAGATTATCTTACCAGAACTGTTCATTAATTTTTAGTCTTCCAACCCCCGAGTCTAAACCGGGCCATTCCTGATCTTCTCTCTAGAACTTTTTTTTTTGATTGATTTATTTACGGACGCTCTTTAACAGCTCAGGTCATCAGCGTCCCATTCAACTCAGGGCGTGAAACGGCCGACAAATTTTGCTCAGAGGTCTCTTCTTTCAGGCTAAAGGTTCTTTATCGTGCTGTAAATGTACCACATGGGACCCACGGCTTTACTTCCCTTACGAAGGGAGCCATACTTAGGATTTTTACGTCCCGAAAAAATCCATCGGTCCTGGCCGGGTTCGAACCCACGATCTTGGGTTTACGAGGTAAGTATGGTAACCACTACACCACCAGGACCGACTTCTCCCTTGAACGAGTATGTATATCTCTTTACTGCAGGTTAATTGCATTCCATTCTATAGGCTCAAGGAGACTTTCCTGTTTAACATTTTGCCTCAGTTTCCCGCCTGCTGAAATTCTCTAGCCATGTTCTAACCTTCTTCCATACGTTTTCATTATTTGCATTGCCTCGTTGCCATATTGAACCCAGGCCAATTACTCCGAGTCCTCTTTCCATCTCTATATCCCAAAACGTTGATGTATTTTGCTTCTGATGTGTATAGCATTTAGCGGGAAGTGTGGACTGGTCTGCTTGCATTAGTCTAAGTCGGTGTTACATCGTCCTTGTTTTACTATTAACCGTATCTTCATAACAAACCACCTCCTTAATGACTTTTTTATTTTGAGACCCTGAAAATCTTTTTCCAAAAATGAACGTTAATTTTTATTTACATTTTCAGCTCCCCCCCCCCCGTCCCCATATTTCACTTTGATATAGCAGAAAAACTTAATCATAGCATAATACATCATCTCTAGTGCAATCTTGTGGTATATCTGGAACATGAGTCAGAACACGTAGTAAATAATTTATTTGACCTCGTTCTTTATAATTAATAACAGAGAAGTGTTTATTCCATTTCCTACCCATATTAAAGGTTACTCCCAAGTAACAAAACATTTTTTTACAAAGTGTGACACAGATAGATATTTGCCGAGTAGGCCAGCTCTAAAGTAAGCTAAACGGATAATAACATTATATTTCCTATGTGATTAGAGGCATACTTTTACATCACTCCAAGCAGTCACATTAAGTCGTGATTTAAAACTCATTCGAGATATAAACACTTTTAAAAACATTACTTTATAGGAAATGTACCTCCAAGAACTTTGTATTAAGAATAAATCAATATTTACATACGAATATACAAAGTATATAAAGGATTCCTTAACGGAGACAGTTTAAACTTTGCGGTTTAGACAATTTTGGTGCTAATGGCGCTTACAGAGTAATGAAACATTTAAGCTCAGCGGTATGCTAGAATTACGAGTGTTAAATAGCTGTGTACATCAATTGAAGCAATGAGAGCATAAATAAGGCAGGTGTTGCAAATTAAATGATGGCTACGCAAATCTCCAGCCATTTGCATATATATAGATGTAGATGTAATAACACCGCATGGAATACGATCAGGAGGACAAAGAAGCGAAAAGCCAGTGCTCCTACAGCCACAAGTTAATATAAAAGCAGAATTGTATAAAGTTCAACTGTCAGAGGAGAAATTAGCGCTATGATGAATGCTTAGCTTTCTTTATTTGTTTAACGTTCAAGGGAATGACTTCACCAAGCGAGTATTACGTACACTCCAGATACATAAAAAAGGATGACTCAACCACTTAAGCTGTCTGCACATTTACTGATGAGCCATAAAAATACATCTCTCTGCAGCAACAACAACAAAAATGTTGCTCTTATGGGCAAAACTGAAGTATTCTATGTAATTGTATTTTAATTTATTCCTACCTTTATTGACTATAACTAGGGCTTTGACTCAGTGGAATATACAAGCATATGACACCCTCTGGCAACTTAAGGAATAGAGGCAAAGTACATGCGTATCCTACACAAAATCAATAGTCAAAGTTTCGCGAAAGTAAAAGCCGAAGGACAACCATCCAACTAGAATGAGGAGTTCACCAAGGCGATCCAGTCTCTCTGAAAACTCTTCACCTGAGTAATGGAGCATATATTCAGGAAAATGGACTGGATAATAATTTCGGAATCAACATAAAGGGTAGTCCACTAACAAATCTAAGATTTGTCTACGATGTGGTCTTATTTGCCAAAACGCCGAAAGTACTATAAACTATGCTGGAACAATTATGTGAGCATAGCAAAAATACAGGGCTGCCACTAAAAAAACTGAAGACAATTAATTTCATGCAGACCTCAAATCCTGACAAAAATAGATGGAATAGTCCTCACTTAAATGAACAAATATACAAACCTCGGACAACATATTTCCCTGCGTGATAAAATGGAAAAAGAAGTATTTAATGGACAAAGTAGTATGGTAATCTCAGACAAGACATCGCGCAAAAAGCTACCAGAAGCAAATGGCAATGGGGCGGTCACGTCGCAAGAATGCAGCACAATAGGTGGACCTACAAGATCTCCATGTGGGACTCCCGATAGGAAAAAGGACACAAGGCAGACCCACAAGAAAATGGACAGACCTCTTCAAGGAACATGCAGGTCCAGATTGGTCAAGAGTAGCAAGAGCAAGAGAAAAATGGAAATCTGTGGAGAAGCAAATAGTCCAGTGAGATATGTAGTAACCAAAAAACAAATCAGAAAGTGTCTTAACAGCATACGAACAACTAGCGTGGAATAGTTCACCACGTTAGGAAAAAGCGAGTTTTCCCTACTTGTTAGGAGGCATTTGCCCTTAAGGGTCACAATAGGCTATCGTTATCTTTATGTTACACAGAGCTAAGTGATATATATTTTATCAGTAACATGCTACTGTTATTTGTTTCGTCTTCAATGTCATAAAGCTGTTTAACATAGGTTTCTAAACATTACAAATTTCATTAAACTGATCATTAATTATCACGCTTTTTCCCTTTCTCTTGCAGTTTTATAACGTTACTTATTTTTCTCTTGTTTTAATAGGAAAACAAAATATTTGAAATGGAATTTACATTAACATTAATTTATTTATGGAGTATTAAAGAAATGTTCATAGTAGAAGGGTGCATTTACTATTTTAAACGTTGGTCTAAATTGAAGGTTTCTTATAAAGTATGCTCAAACCGTAAAGTGATTATTGCATTTTCTGTTCAACATTTTAATAAAATATACAACCACAGGAAAAGAACATTAAAATATATATGCATACATCCAGCAGCAAAGCTATAAAAATTAATTTTAAACATATAAATGCTCTTTTCAGTCGAACAGGATTGAGGTTTAAGAAAAGGTTTGTGCCAAAGAAAATTAATCTATTTTCATTTTTTACAGAGAAAACATATTCCAGCTCTAGGCTGTAGCGATATACTAGATTAGATTGTTTGGGAAGGATACTTCGGTACATTCACCTGACTCACGGCTGGCCGTTCGTTCTTGGGCACCCGATTGGGGCACTTCGGGGAGTGAGGGGTGTAGTGAGGGAAACACTGGCGATGACTGAGCAGAAGTAGACGAGATCCCTAACATGTTTCCAGATAGAAGAACTTGACGCCGGGGAAGCCTCCCCCCAAACAAAAATGTTTATGCCCCTCAGAAAATCCGCTTGCATACCAGATGCCGAGGCAAACGTGCAAACAAGTAAGGATGCCCAGCCCAAAAGGATTTGAACCTAGAAAATCCCGAATGCGAGTCCCAGGAGTTACCATCTAAGCTACCCTTTCGGTTGCAGTCATATATGTTTATCTCCACAATTAGAGCATTTGCTTGTTGAAATCAAATATTACTATTGGGTGAAGAAAAATTTACGTTCTACTGAACCAAGTAAAAAATCTTCTAACGATAAAGTGACCGTTTCCAAATAAGAAAATTAGGATAAATAACTCATAAGTTTTGTACCTATCATTTTTTTTTTTCTGTTTCTGTTATTAAATACAAGATGAAGTGCTATGGCTCTAAAACTCAAATGTCATTTATACATCTATCACATAAATAATTAAATGACAGAGGTTTTTTTTTTACGATTATGAAATCCAAGATCTAAACGTCAATTACCTGTCACAGTATTAACTTGCAAAAGTTTTTATCCTCACATAATGTCCAAATAATGCCGATTTATTTGTAACTTAGATTGATCCAACTTTTAAAATATACATAAAAAAGAAAAAGTAAATAAATGATGTTAGAATATATATATTCCATGTGAAACGCCTCTTTTCATCTGTTTTTGGCACTACTGGCATTTATTTTTATGTTCAATAAGGTTCAGATAATTTGCTTTCGAAGTTATAATATTACAAACTAATTTTTGTCACACACGATGTTCTTTGCCTGGTCATTACATAATCCCTCACACAGCCTCAAAAAGGCTATGTTCAATACAAAATTATTTCGAAAAATATTTAAACTGGTTTGAAAAGTTCTGTAAACTATAGTCTAACAAACATAATATGAAGTGGCAATGGTAGATATAGCTTCTCTCATTCTCTATTATCCCTTTCAATTCATTAAAACATTTATTCCAACAGAATGAAATGTCGATACAAATATTTTTCTGTTTCAGGTATGCTTGGCTGTACTCATTGTGAATTTGTAAAATCGCCTGTTTTTGCAAAACTGTACGTATTATTTATTATTATATAATGTAAATAGAACAGAGTCAACTTTTCATAGAGTCGATGCTTAAGTTAAACTGGAAAGGTATGTCTTGAGACAGTATCTATAAGCTGCCACCCTCAAATTTAATTAGAGTGATTGTAGCATACAATTTTCTGTAATTTCCTTATAGTGAGTGTAATGTCATTTTATTTCCTGTACAAGTGTTGAGTTATTGTGTATAAAATTTTATTTTCTTGTTGAAATGCAGAAAGCTACCCCAGCCATAATAAAGAAGAATATTTGAGTAATATATTTTTTGTATTCTGTTAGGGAATTGTAAAGCAGAGTAGGCATAATAAAACATATAGCAATTACAGGATGAAAAGACAGGCCGATAACCTCTTCAAGGGAAGAAGGTAGCAGCTTGAGTTGATACCTATATGTAAAAAGTCACATAGGTTATGTTTATTTAGTCTTGTCATTTGGCAGACCAAAGTGAATTTTGCAAGAGTATTCAGCGGGGCATTATCAGTGGAAGGGCTTGCTCAGTTTCGTTCAGTTAGTGGAAAGCTGTAATTAGTTTAAGAAGAGAATTCAGTGTGGGGCATTATTAGCGTGGAAGATAGGCACGGTGAGTTCAGTTCCGTTCAGTGGAGAGCTTTATTAGTTGATTTCAGTTGCGCCTCAGGATTTGTTGATTTCAGGATCAGTCTTTATCAAATTAAGAAATGTCAGAATGATCGCCTTAGTGCGAAAGAGACACATATTCTCCAGAGAATAACGGTAGTACATTTTATGTGGAACAGTTTATGAGCAATAAATTGTGTTTCATCTCCCATAACGAAAAATCTTATCAATACTCCTTCCTCTATGGTCACAAGATCATAAAAGTATCAAGTATCAGAGTCGCGACAGCCGTGACAAAATATAAATTAGCGGAAACCAATCGTCGGAGAGAAAGAAATAACATTACCCCTGAGAATCCAAAATAATCAAATCAAATTATATCCTTTCAAATATTCCCTCCATTCTTGTACATATTTTCATTAACCCCCATTTTATAAAAGACCGCTACAGTCTCATGATGAAAAAAAAATTGACTGAATTACTATAGGTTATTTACCGATAGTATTTTGTCCTATTTAAATCTTTGCGTAATGTGCTGCGGCAAGAATACAGAATGAGGAATAAAAAAACTTTTTGTCCTTGTTCTTTGTTTGATGACTTAAGCAAAGGACGTTTACGCTGTTTCAATAACCTGCACTGGTGAATAATGGCCAACCTGCAGTTATAACCATTATATTATAATTCACTTGAATGACTTATACAGCGGATTTACACTTCTTCTTTAGAGCGTCACTTGCTCAGTATTATCGATAAGTAGCAGATATTAAAATAGGCAGCACAGGACTGGGAGCTGTAGGAGGTTGCTGTTTGCGCCACCCCCTAAAATGCCAACGTTTAATTTTCTATAACTATTCCTTAATGCGTCTTTATATGTAAAAGAAAAAATATCAATGTCTGAAGGGTACTTTTATTTTGGTATTTGCGCTTATTATCGGTAGGAGACGTGGTTTGCAGACAACGTGAGTTTATGAAGTATTTTGACTGAGTGATATGAGAGAAAGCGGGGGAGGGAGCTCTATGTGCATGCACCATCAAAATCGTCAACTCTCGTCTCGTTCCTTCCCAAAAAAGCTCCATTTTTTATATTCTAAATAACTGTTGTTGCTTTACAAATTGATCGAAAAGTTTGAAAAACTATTATATAATTATAGTGAAACAGTATATTTATTAATATATATGCTATAACTGGTGAATCATCTAAAACTTGCACCGCAAATATTTCTAAAATGGAGAGTGTTATTGATGTGCTGCTTTCACAGAATTTAAGTTTAAAGAGGGGCTGATAACTGCAGCTCAAGCACAGATAATTATTAAAATATGTATTTCTTTGAGTAAAGCTACATTTCTTCAAATGAAACAATGCCTGTTAACATCAAGGGGAAAAGCTACAGAATGTCAATGGTGTATTTTGCACGATTCTAGTGCAAGTAGTTTACGAGCTACAATATGAAAAAATTAAATATCTATAATTGTATGTCCCATTTACTGCTTAGTTGCTATGATACGATATTCGTATGTTTACATTTTGTTTCCTTTGCACTGATTTTATTGGAACTTCCTTACCAGTACTTTATGATAGTTCTTGAAGTAGGACGTGATGAAAGATGATATTTACTAAAGCTGGAAAAGTCAATATGGAGAATGCAGAAAGAATCTTTCTTGTAATGTGTCTTTGTTGAAAGATATTCCATTAGACGTTCTACGCTCGTCTTCGTCGATTGTTTCAAAATCATTGGATTAGACGAAGGGGGACTGTACGTTGGCATGCCCTTCATCAGATTTGACCTCTTAGACATTTCTCTGTGAGGAAAGCTAAAAGTTACTGCCTGCAAGGACATACCGACTACACTAGAGGATTTGAAACGACGTATTACAGCTGCCTCTCCTGAAAATACTGCTGAGATGCGTGCAGCAATCTTTACATGACAGACTGGAAGCTTTTATTTTACCTGGTGGTCATCGCTTTGAATACAATCTGTGAAGACTAATTTTCGTATTTCTTAAGATAGTGCTGACACGTTGCACAGTAAAAACACATAAGTAAAAAATGTAACATGTGTTTTCCTGCAAATTCAGAAAGAGAGGGGGAACCCCCCCCCCACACACACACACTAAATAAGAAAAGCAAACATACCAGGATCGTAGCCTAATAACTGAGCAATTAAATGGAGCAGGCTACTTTAAATGTATAAAATGTTCATATTACGATAACTTGTAAACTACTTGCACTAGAATCGTGCAAAAACACATTTGGCATTCTAATTTCCTCTAGTTTTATTTTCTTGATATCAACATGCATTGTTCTATTTGATTTTCAAGAAGTACACATTCTAATAACTATTAATGTGTGTGTATGGGCTGCAATTATGAGCCCTTGTGTAAACTTCAATTCTGTGAAAGCAGCATATAAAAAGCATTTTCCATTTCAGAAATATTTGCGATGCAAATTTTATATGATTCATTCTGTATATTAAACATGAGAGAACTTGCAGTTAATTCATTTAACAATACACTTATGCAGGCACTCTCTAACAGCGATAATCAATCAGTCGTTTCGTTCGTAGCAAGCTGCTTCTGAATGGCAGATTAGTGCAATTCCATGTAATGTGTGAAGAAGTCGCTCTATTTCTTTTTGTGTAAACCGAATGTAAAGAAAATAAACACTTTACAAACCTTACACTATTGAGTGTGTGTTCTTGGTATCATTAGGGGAGGAAATGGAAATTAAAAAGTGAGTGGACAACTGCAAGTATAAATTTGAGCAAAACGGTGATTTCAAAATGCAGGGAAGTAGTATTCGATGCGTTCTGTAGAGTCAGGCTTCATTCTGCAGATTCCAGACTTTAATAAGAGGTTATCGATAAGTTAATTGCATACATGTGCGCTACTATGATGTTTTTATTTCATTCTATCTGTTGTGTATGTTCAGTCACACAGATATGAGTTAACTCTAGTTATTACGATTCTAGAAGCTTGCAATCTATATTCAGAAGTAGCAATAGTATGCTGTGTATCCCCAGTTTATACTTCCTGAAGTCGCCGTTGGCACGTGGACTATTTACACCCTTGTGTTAACTATGCATTATTTCATAAGCAAAAAAGTTTAACTCTATACCAGATAATAAAATTTTCCGCAGCATTATTCTTAATACAGTAACACTATCCCTTTTAACATGTTTGGGCTTTTGTTAATAGAATTACAAGAAGATTAAAAATAAACTCCTTGTTTAGTAAAATACTGGAAATTGCAATTTCACATCGAAATGAACAGTAAAATGACTGCAATAACTCTCGAGTTAGAGCACAATTTTTTTAAAATAGTATTAAAACAATCCAGTGTATGCCACTTCGCTTCTAGAACAACACTGTTATAAACAAACGCTGGAATATCCTCTTGCCTGTAGAGTAAAGGATGGAAATAAGTTACAAAATGTTGAATAAACATGAAGTTCGCATCAACAAAATGTTTAAATGTGGAAGAAAATCTATCAATTTATCCAAATATAAAAAATAACATGTGTATTTAACTAACATTAATCACAGTCATGTAGTGTACTGTTTTAATAGTAAATTACAAGCGTTTTCTTCATATTTTCTGGTAAGAGAGTGTACCGGACATCAGTGAGAATGTTTTTGTGCAATGAAATTCTGCACTCTATATGACAAGAGTGAACTTATATCGGCTTGCTTTACCTTATAGTCATTAGAGATTAATTTAGTTCCCAAGAAACGAACCTGCGATTTAATTGCCGGTTTTTTACGAAGCACGTGCATGTTATACAAGAATATGAATTCTACCAACAGAACAATTATTACTTAGGCATTATAAAATCCATTTGTTGGAAATTTCACCCATTATAAGTAGTGACAACTTAATTCCGTAGCACAGGGAAACATTTGCGTATTCGTAATATTCGAATGACTTTCATTAACGTACACTTAATAAATTAATAAATGTACTAATCTCTTCATTATAATTGCACATTACGATTTGCCCATTAGTTGTGTGCCACTTGAAACTTTTTTACACCTTCTTTGTTAAATAAAATAATGCAGCAAGCGATGTGCACGTCTATATTCTATAATGACTCTGGTACTCATTACTGACTGCAACTCGAAATATCTGAATTTATTTGTCAAAATTTCTTCCTAAAAGGAACTCAAATTTTTCCACGACTTTTAAGAACTGAAATTAAGATGTTTCTGATTATTTTTTAAAATTATTTATAAGAAATTTTAGATAATCCTACTCAAAAATTACATTTGTTTTAATCCTATAAGTGCCAAAAGAAAAAAAAATTGAAGCTCTGACCTATCTTCTCCGAAACTCTCAGACTGGTTGAAACAGTATCGGAGGAGGTAGAAATGATTACTCTTGCAACTGAGTGCTATCACATACTATTTAGCTTTTCGCACATATTGCTACATTTATTACATAATGTAAAATAAGACGTGGAGAAAAAAAGCTTAAAATCGTAAGAGACTGTTTGAAATGTGTTTAAAAATAAAATTGGAAGAGATAAACAAATAAGATTTGTGTTCGATATAAGACATTTGGTGAAATAATATGAAATGTGAAAAATTAAATTTAGTTTTTTGTATTATACACGTACTAAAACATAAAAATAATGTTTCTCAGTACTGTGCGGTAAATGATCTAAAACATTAGTGTAATATTTTTCCACTCTGCTCGTCTGCTTCGCGCTATAGAACTATGCGTGGTGCAACTTTTCATGAGTTATGACAGTTCAGGAAATGCTGTCAGCTACTGAATTCATTGGTTTGATCCATCCACTTATAGTTACTTTGGTCTTTATTTCCAAGTTTCACGACCAACATGATTCCTTCGAACTTACAGTTTTAACTGCTTCCTGGACTTACAATAGAACCATGGGTATTCGTAGATACAGGCACTGAAGAGGGAAGTTTTGGGATTTTACTCGAGAAATAGAATTTTATTTGCACAAAATGAATCTACTAATTACTCCTATGATATATCTAAAGCAAAGTTTGAGATCTACAAAAGTTCACCAAATAACAAGCACTTTTGGGTTCCGAAACACTAAGCAAACTGCACTTGCCATTGCTAGCCGCTTGATCAGCATGACTTTCGCCCAATGAAGAATGTTACAAAAACTCTTCACAAATCATATTCCAATGAAGTAACCAGATTTTGATATTAAAAAGCGAAACAGAAATGTGGTCTAATGATGACATCCCGCTCGGATTGCCACCAAAGTTTGATTTTTTGCTTCGGATTCAGCGCTTGTGTTCATTTTAAGTCACCAGAAAGAATCAAATACTCTTGGTGTCAACTAGCTTTTTGTCTGCATAATTTTCCCCAACAACGGTCCTAATAGTAGAAAAGGAAGAATCAAATTGAAAAATTCGGGTCAGTCCTAACCACATATCTTCAGCTGTGTGTGCTTACGCTTTAACCAACTGAGCTACCATGTTCTACTCCAAGCACAGAACCACAAACTTGTCTCATTTTATTCTATATACCCCGGAGACCTTCCTAAGGCTTTTTCTGCTGTAAGAGTTTACTCGTCTATATATAGTTATATACATTTCATTATTGTGACAATTATATCGTTTAAACATGATTTAATTATTGAAAATGAACATAACGTAACCTTCTCATTTTTTAAGATGTCAACTTTCCCTATAACTGCATGACATTCATCAACTGGTTAGTAAATTGCACTTCAAATATTTCAGTCGCAACTCGTGAAGCGGGATTTTAAAAGGGAATTAAATTTGATTTGATTAATTAATTTGATTTGAGTTTAATTAATGGGATTAAAGTTGTGGAGTGAGAAGGGAAAATTGGATTGTCTTTGGCATAGATCTTGGGGAGGACAGAGGATGCAGAAGTTTGTAGACTTTGGACTTGGAAATGATCAGTCGTTTCACGCTTTTGTATTTGTTCACTATTTTCTCTCTTTCACTCTTTCCCCTTCCTGCCCCTTTAAAGATTATGCTTAGTTGATCATCCCCTTTCCTGCGGTTATAGTTATAGAGATTATTCCAGTGTGTTCTGGAAATTAAGAAGTTCTCAGTAATAGAGATTGAGAAGGGTTTGTTGATTTTTAAAACAATGTTCATAGAATCCAAGATATATATAATTTTCACTAATTTACGGTCAAGGGCCAAAAATCACCAATTATCTTAGACAGGACCCTTGGATGTTGTGTGGGCAGAGAATTTTGGTTCACAGTTCGACAATGGGCACTGTTTTCAGCCGAAGTATGAACTGACATTACAAGTCTGAGACGAAAATGAAGCTGAATATACGTCGTTAATTCACCAATCTGCACTAAGACTGCACAGCTGCCGAATACTTGTGACGGGTTCCTAACTCAGTTCTTAGCAGACGTGAACAATCATAAATAATTTAATATCACTCTTTCAGAAACTGCCTATTACTCGCGATAAACTTCACTCGTCTCTACGCAGGCGACGGTAGGAGACACACTCTAGTCGACTTACTTCACTGAGCGACTCTTCACAACTCATCCGGGCTTTTCGTCAAACCTGGTTTAGATCCAGACACCACGCTTTTGGAGGGTCTTAGATCTTCGTAATTTAAATATTGTTGTTAATCTTACACGTTCCTCATTGGCAATACATGCTCTATGGGATGTATACTAATTGGCGGATCAGTTCGCGCCTTGCTTGTCGTGATAAAGCTAGGGGGGTTCAAGATTCATGTCTTGACCTACTTGGGAACAAATACTTTTCCCTCAAAACAGATGTTCCAGCGAAAAGAGACGGCATGTGTTTCTGCTGCGAACATTTTAAGGCTTCCTAGGAACAGATAATAGCAATGGCGGCTTACTCTTTTAAAAAGTAAAAGAGGTTTCTGTTCCGCTTCCTTTTAATACATTTTAAGAAAAGAGTATTGAAGGGTTTTATGACTGGGTTAGTCATAAATCTCTTTTTCTTAACATCAGGCCACTTACTCCCTTTTTCTTCCGAAACCTGAAGAAAAAGTACATGTGTCGAATATATGAAATTGTGAGATGTTATGGCAATATACATATTACTTTAGACACTAAAATATTAAAGCATTACTTATTATAGGATTTCAATTCTACGTTACTTCTGATTGAATCAGAATTTAAATAAGGTAATCATGATTACCTGGGGTCTTAGGAGCCAGAAAGAATCATTTTCACCCGAAAACATGAGGTACATATTTCAAAGACCGCGAAAGACAGACCAGCTTAATACACTTTGAAGCTGTAACAATGAGATGACGTCCCTAATTAACATATTATAAAGTATTAACATAATCAAAGATATTATAAGTATTATTAAGGCTAGTATATATAATTTATGTATATTCATGTTAGTTGCTAAGTTATTTATGTATTGTATATTTGTTTAGAATTTTCCTGGATAGTTGGCGTCAATAAGCCGAGTCCGAAGAGAAAGTGAATGGCATTGTGCTAGGCGATGAATAGACGGCTAGTCACCCTTGGTGTGTTTTCTTATAAGACTTCTTTTGTGTAAGAAAAAGGGTCTTCTCTTTTAACTTCTGTGGACTTTCATTTTTATTTAGCCTACAAAAGGGAACAGTAGAAAAAAGTGAACAATAGAGGGTGAAAATGGAAAGTGAACTAACAAAATTAAAATAAGAGAAAGTAGAAATCGGGTAAAAGTGACGGCCCAGGGAAGGGCCAATGAGGAATCTGAGAGTAGAGGTGCATGTACGCCCATCAGCGAAAACGGTTGATAAAAAGTTAGTTTTCAAAAAGCCAGGGGGAGTGAGTTTTGGGAAGCCATCGTGGTAGAAGTGAGTTTTGGGAAGCCACCGTGAAAGAAGAGTGAGTTTTGAAAAGCCGTCGTGATATGTGAGAGTTTTGCAAGCCGTCAGTAAGTAAGTGAAGGGAATTGTAAATTCGGTATAGTAAGAATTGAGCATTCGTGGAAGTATATAAAATTGAGAAGTCATGAGAGATAGATTTGGACAGTAAACACCAGCAATTAAGGTATAGAGAAGGAAACGGGCGGTAATAGCTAGTCACCGAGTTAAGATAAGAGTCAAGTGATCTTGAAGTGTAGGTGATCGTGGTCCGAGAGAATGAAATTTCATTATAAAGTATAAAGTCACTTTGAACTAACTACATGCAAAGAAGGGGAATGTTACGATATACAATTAGTGTAATGAGAGATAGAAATAAATAAATGCTGTCCCATAGAACTTAGAAAGAGGATCCTTTGCAAAGAACCAGTGGCAGAAGGAAATAAACAGTATCATCATCAGTCTTGAACTTTGCTTACATATTCCCTAGTTCCCGACATTTTCCACCCGTTGACCTGTAAAGGTAACAAAATATCCAGCTTCAAATACAAGAAGCTAGCCGTGGCAGAGCGACGCATCGTGACAGCGGCGGGAGAGAAGAAGAACTTCATTTGATTTCACAATTATTATTAAATCATAATTAAAGAAAAACCCCATCACCTATCCTCCCCTTCCTTCCCCCATTCAAAACTGCTACAACTTGAGAGCAGGGCTGTTTATATCACGAATGATGAGGTATTTTAAAAAGTCTTAATATTAATTTAATATAAAATTATAACAATGAAATACAAAATATTTTAAAAATTAATATATTTATCAGGTTTTGACTTATTTCTTTCAAATGGCATAAAATAGCAATAAATCCAATTTAAACTGCAATGTAATTGCTTCAAATTAGTTTAAATGTGTCTCCTTGTTTGGCATTTAATCGGATTAACAAAAGTGGATACTAATGGGAAATAAAACAATGATCTCGCACACTATAATTGAATAAGACATTTAATTTACTTGCATATCGTATTTAATACTCTATAACTGTCCATACAATTCTTTAAAGAAACAAAGCTATGTTATCATAATATAGGCGGACGAAAGAACGCTGAAATAAAGGTAATATTTATCTCCATTATTAACGCAATGAAATATGATTAAATTTGTAGTTATAGAAATAACCTTCCGTAAAAGAAAACTTACTGAACATACTTAACATTTAGAAACTTTAATATTAAATTTTGTTGATAGTTAAATTATGCTTTTCCATTTTAAACCTTCCACGTGTGAAAACTATTGGCATTGCCTTCAAAATATATAATCTGCAAAGTAGCAAGAAATTCCGAAATTAGCGCCGTAGCCATCCACAATTTTACAGTGACAGACGGCTCTTTTTTTTTTTTTTTTTTTTTTTTAATAGTGTTTAATGACCGTTTTTAGTACTGAGCCACCATGCGGTGACATTAATGATACATGAAATGAAATATTGGGAAAGAATTTTTTAAGGAAGGAAACGTTCCAGGCCTAAGTTTAGGGTACCTCGCAGGCATTTGCCATTATGAGGGCTGAGGAAAACATGGAAAAAAACTCAGTCAGGGAGGACGGTCCTCGTGGGATTCGAACCCCAGATCTCCCGCTCACGAGTCCGCGCCTAAACGACCTTGGCCACCCGTGGCTGTCACAGACGGCTCTGATGTATAGAAATACAACATATTGTTTTACGTTTAGTATTCTTGAATTTATTTTACGTTAACGTTGAACTTATGAACTTATTAAAATTACTAGAATGCTACCAATTAACACATTAAAATTGTAGACACCCACGTACTGGAGTCGTTCTAGAGCACTACGCTCCAATCGATGCAAAGCGCTGGTGACGTGACTATTTTAAGAGTACAAGACATACGAAAAGCTGTTCTTGGAACTAGCGTATGTGTGGAACCAGCCAGACATGTGCTAGATGAAAAAACCAAATGGGCACATATGGGTCAAAGCAGCCTACGTGAGCTCAAGCACGCACATCAAACTTTGCTTAGGACATGGAACCTTCTTCTTTCGCATCTCTCCCTGCAGGCCTCTTTCACACGAAGATAATTCAATATTTAACTCGAGCTGTTCTCTGGATTTACATGATCCACTTTTCCCTTTAGTAGTTATTGCGGCAAAATATTACTGAACGTCATGAACTGCAACACTGATATATTTACGTTTTTTTTTTTCTAATTGTCCTAATTATTGCCCATAATCCGTAATATGCACGATGTGGGGAAAATATGTATAAAGAATTTACAAATAGAAAGGACTGACTCTTAAGTATTTTGAGAGTGGGAAGGATAGGCTGAGACGATTCAATATGGAATTATAGGCATCGATATGGATCAACGTCATACTAGGTTGCAATGTGACGTGTGTTTAGAATCAATCAAATGTAAATGAATATCATTGGTGGAGACGCGGACATAAGCTGTGCCTTAATCACTCAGTGCGGAAATAGTAATACATTTGAGAAGTACAGTAAATAAGTTTTATGAACTTCAGCGTATTAAATTACATATTTGTATATATTATTGCTGTCTGAAAGGAGAGTTATGGCTCATCACTCCATGCATGAAGTAACA
The DNA here is from genome assembly GCA_030762175.1 of Metallyticus violacea. Lineage (NCBI taxonomy): Eukaryota > Metazoa > Arthropoda > Insecta > Mantodea > Metallyticidae > Metallyticus > Metallyticus violacea. Next base: position 307,942,981 of record CM060846.1, on the reverse strand, counting down.
TGGCTCGTCAGACGCTAATGTACGGTTACTGCATATGATCCACTTTTAATGACCGGTATTTCCTAGAATATAAAAGTAATCTATTGGTTTTTATTCCTCTTCACAACCCGTAAACACAGTTATAGCTTTGGAGGGTTTTTTTTTTTTTTTTTTTTTTTTTCCATATTTTTCTGCATCCTGTATACATTTTATATGTGATAGTATGATATGAAGTCCAGAATGCTCACACTATATCCCTGTTTTAATGCTTCCTCTGCGTCCTAGAAATGTTACTATTCAATTTATAGTAAAAACATTCGTTCTTTGTACGTACTTCATTTTCTGCTATACTAATAATTAATCTAATGTTTTATATTCAATTTTTTATCCAATGATTTTAATATGTTGATATCAATTTTAGAAAAATATGTGATAACCACATTTATCTCCACATTTGTTACACTTAACTAGGAAATTATGCTGTTTTGTGGTTTGTTAGTTGTATTCATTCTGTATTTGGAAAAATACTTAATCATAATACTTGATTTTCTACGACTTTTCTCTTGAATTTTGCTACACATGCTCATAAACTAAGCTCTGTGTATTTCTGAACGTGTTCCATTTTTGAGTTCGTTGCTTAAATTATGTGATTTCTTCTTTTTCTTCTGCTGCTGCGACGTAACTTTCCCAACTTTCATGTGTTTTTTTTAACCATTTGTTGTTTTCGTTGTCATTTTATATTTAATAAAGCAATTTTCATATTTACTTTGTAGTCACTTTAGTTAGATCTTGTTCTTCTCTTCTTAAATATCCCCTCTGTTATTTTAAGGTTACACTTTACTGGTTTATTTCCTTCCTAACATATTCCCTTAGCTCCAGACATTTGCTCCCTTTATTTAGGCCATTTTCAGCTCTTATTTGTGCGTTACCTCTAGAGAAACGTTATAAAAAAAAAAAAAAAAAAAAAAAAAAGTTGCTCAAATGTAGTAGAGTAAAATTGCTGATTATAGAAGGTATGATAAAAGACAAATTAATGCTCTTAAAGCTCTTTTTAAAGCCTTTTTTCGGTTATTTCTGTTAGCACATTCAGCAGTTTTTCTACACATCCTTTGTGGCTGAAAGCAAAACAGCATAAAAAGTTCTGTATATATATATATATATATATATATATATATGTATATATATATAAACCTTTATACATATTCAGAAACTTCAGAGAATGAAATATGTATATTGGGAGCATTAAAGCTTAAAAATAATATAATTCTCAATTGGCCAAGCTGTCCTAGAGAAAGATATGAACAGAATAAACCTGCAGCTGGTGCCTTGGGATATCAACTCAGATTTCCCTTGTCATTTGTCCTAGCAAATTAGTTCACCCCGGCGACCAAACCCAAAGGAATGGAAGACCGTTACATGTTAATGTGGGACTTAATAATTAAAGCCATAATTTCAGTCTCATTAGGTTTTTAAATTATATTAGCAACCTTCACGCAACAGAAGTACTTTATTCACTGGTTTGTAGTGTGTTGATCATCGGAAACTCGAGTAGAATTTAATTAAAGCGCTCTTGGGTTTAAAGGTCTACGATTTATGCGGTAATCATTACTGAATGCTAAGTAACTTACTGTTCAGCCAGCAGAAACTAGTTTATCTTACGTACGATAATCACTTTTGGCGTGCAAGAGATCCTTTTGAGTCGAGTTTCGGAACTAACTTGGCCAAGATGACGTCACTTCCGGCAACATCACTACCGAGATTTGCATACGTAGCTTTGTTCGTTCGAATATCAAATGTGAGAACGGTGTCAGCTGAGATTTAAAGGTCATTGCGACGTTGTTCGAACACTTCCGGAGGGATGATCGTGCAATAATCTAATGCCACTTTTTATACTGCAAAACGACAATTTCCCGCTCTGCATACTTACATATTTACCTATCAACCAGTCTTGACGCATTAATTGTATAAAGCTGCCGAAATAATTAGAACATATGTGCACAAGAGAGTACAAGTACTTGCAATAAGCATAATGACATCAATACATGGGCTCTGAGCTCAGTTTATAATGGAACTGACTTTACTACTTTGTACAGTAACAAATTTTAAAAGTTTTTAAGTAATCAATGAACCTTTCCCCCAAATATTGAGCCAGGGGCATTGTTTCCTAACCAAACTTGTAGCAAAACTTAATTTAGAGGAAAATATATAGAATATTTCTGAGGGAGAAGAAGGTTGTTCCATACTTTGGTTCATTTACTATTCATAAACTTCAAAATACTAGTAACAGGACTTATAAATTTTTAAAAAGTGTATGTTTATTATTTTCTTCTTCTTCTTCTTCTTCTTCTTCTTCTTTTTCTTCTTCAGTAAACGTTCTCAGCTAGCCGATTGTAATGGCTAGTCATCCATGAGATAAAAGTGTTCTGCTGACATACTGTACAAAATGCTGTTTGTTTCATACATCATTTTAAACAAATATCTGACAGAACGTAGGAGACTTCTGAAAAAACGAATCTGCATAAAAATGTAAAATAAAACCAATGTATTATAAATATTAAGAATATATGTGTTTTCATCTATTCTTAATATTTATAATACATTGTAGACGTTATCATATATGATAATTCGTCATTCATTCGCTTCGTGAAATCCCTGCCAGAGTAGTTGAATAGTAATGTTTACTATTGCGAAATATTCTCAAACCCTCACAAATGAGACTACATAAAACTCCGAAATACCTAAACCTCCTTGAGAATTATAGTGTGACAATTTTTGTGACTATTGTGTGCGAAAAAAATCATACAAGTACTGTAAGGGGGAATTTCGTACTAAATTTCTAGGAGTAATTTCTGAAATTTTCATTGGCAAGATGCACAGATCAAAAACCAAGTTTTATCAGAGGAGAGGCTTTATGAAATATGCCATCGATTAGAAACTTCTCGAAAGTCTTGAACACTATTGTCTCAGCAAGTTGATGTATCTGTTTACAATGCAGCTGCTGCATCGGGGAGGCAAATTACAATACTCCGCGAGAGTCTCAATTGTTTTTCAAAAGGATTCAGGCATGTCTTACAGCGAAGGACAGGCACTTATAGCATCTGTGCACATGATTGTAAGCACAATCCCAGTTATTTACTAATAACGAAAGAAACAAAAAATGCACATTAAAAATTGCGACCGCGATACACGTTTTCCCTTGGTAGGTAGCGAGGCTGTTAAACAGTAGCTTCCCGTCGGCAAAATCAATGCCTGATTGCGTAGTTCTCTGTATAGTAATATATTTTAATTCAGTGAAAAATGACAATTTGCTTTGTCAACAACAGATGAAACAAGTGTCGTTGGTTATAATTAAATTATAACTTGTTAATTAAAGCAGATATCTAGTAATGGATTTTATTTTGTTTTGAGTTATGAATTTAATTCCAAAAAACACAAAGAACATTACAACTGACGTGTTTCCATTGTTTCTTAATTAAAGAGATCTTACAAAGTTCTTATAATATCGTCAACTAACAATTTATTTATTTAACACCAATTATATTACAAAATAACTAACGAACTCTGCACCTTAGATCATCAAAAGTTGCTTACCTACACTGTTTCTAGTCCCAGTTCATTTTAACTGCAGGTTGCTGCTAGTCGTAAATAATAAAGGAATAATACACATACAAAACAAGCTATATTCATTTAAAAATATATTCTTTATAATAGTATTTGAACCTTTAAAATGTTTAATTATGTCATGAAAAACAAGCCACTATATTTTGTATTATATTACATTTATTTTAAAATTTAAATAATATGAGAATTTACGTTGAAACGGTTAGATGTGGGTCCCACGCTGGGTGCCAATTTTGAAGCAGTTTATTGTCGGCTCTAGCTGAGTGTCCCAGGTTGGGCACCAATTTTGAAGCGGTTTGGTACGATTCTTACGTTGTGATGATAATTTTGAATGGTTTTGTAGATTGATTAATCATTGCTTCGGTGTTGTTGCCCACACTTCATGACGACAATATCTCAGAGATTTGCTTAGCTATTTTGTGACTCGTACTCAACAGGACTGGAAGAGGATATCGACTGTATAAATGATGAAGCTATGCGAAATAATATATATTGTAATTTATTCCTCGCAAGATATTTCGCGTTCTCTGGTGTTCTGCGTACGGTAGAACTTAGTTACGTCGAATATAAATTTCTGATGTGACTAACTGATCTAAAGCTGCTGCCCTAGCAGAGGAAACACTTAAACTGCGTCTTGTTGCGTGTAGAACATACAACTAAGTAGACACGTTGTCCTGTACTTATCAGAACTGAGAGCCTGAAGTGAGCTGATGTGCTGAACTGCATATGAGTACTGCGTAACTGTGAATTGCGTGCCCGAGTCCGAAATAGGTGTTATCTGAGTGCGCCAGCCGAGCAAACGCTTCCTTATATACTTGATTCAGATTAACTAAATTTTGGCTTCTTCAAGCCACACGGATCCCACAAACACGCGCAAATAAAATTTCAAATATGCATCTACTATTGGTTGGTTCAAATTCACCTGCCACTGGCTACTATTTGACAGTTTGAAATATTTATTTACATTGGCTGGTTTAAAGTTGTATGTATAATTAACTAATGGGGTCATTACCCTAACATATTTAAAAAGCCTTAGCTCTATCTACCCTCGCGAACGGAAGGTCTTTTGAAAAAGTGGCATAACACCTGTCTGCTTGGGCTCAATGCTCCCTTTGTGAATAATGAATCTTTTATTGCCTTCTCAGCGTGGGCCTTGGAACTGTTACAACGTAGTTTCCGTTGAAATTAAATTTGAAAACGTTTACGTAATAAACTTTTTAAATGAGTCCTCTTAAGTGTGTGCATATATATCGAGCGCGAATATTAATCTTCGCTTAGTCATGCCACAGAATAAAAGAATTCAGCTCACCCACTTTAAAATAATAAAGACAACTTGGAACTTGCATAGATTTTACCAGTTTTCTAACAAACCTTGAAAGAGCGTTTTGTAAATTGGCACTTGGGCACATAACGAACGGTCTAGCGAACTAAGTGACTGTCATAGATGCCGTCCACACTTATGGCCCTTAAGGGATAACTCTGTCGCACGGTGACAAATTAGCATCTCTGGTGGATCTGTGAAGCCCAAGTGTAAAAGCATTTTTCCCCGCTTTGCAACCGTTCCCCCACTCCACTGGGTTCTCAGTAGCGATAGTATTGTTGTGGCAATGGAAGCACCAGCAATACCTATATTTCTGTTAAGTGTATATTTCGTAATGCAAATGACTTCAAATATGAATGTTATAGGGGGGTAGTCGAAAGCCAATGACTTAATTCTTGCAAACACACAATGCTCTCCCACGTTTTTCATAAGTGGTTCCCTCGCGGTTACATATATTAATGCAATCCGTTTTCTAACCCAAAAGTATATAAGTCTGTATATCAAATCTCGAACTAAAGCTATAAATGATGTATGTTAAAAGGGGCTGTTAAATTGAGAATCATCCATCCCCTTAACAATATTGACATGTTAATAAAAAGACACCTATATGTATGTACAAGTAGCTCAAATAGAATAAGACATTTCCATTGTTGTATAAATACATTTTTAAACAACATTGAAGAAAATAGCAGAATGATTTGGTGGCTGAGAATTTTACGAATCTCAGTTAAAACCCTTTAATAAAAGATCTGAGCTACCCTAAGATTGATGAATGTAAAAATACTTCAACACAACATGAATTTATTTATGATTCATATGTATCAATTCAGTCAGCTCGTCAAGATCAAAGACTATGTGAAGAAATCTTCCGTGGGTAAAACTTCCAGGAAATATAACAACCCATAATCTTTATAACAAACTTCGGGCCACGGATAGGTCTAGGAAAAATAACAGCTTGGGGTTCTCGCTATTAAAAAGGACGGTATTAATTATGGATCTGAAATATCACTAAAAGACATATTATTTTACAACAAACAGGAATTTCTTATTGCTCTTGTAAACAGCTACTGAATGTTTAAAGCTAAAATCATATAAAATAACTGCATTAGGTGATCCTGCACGTAGGCGCATAATGTTTAATGGAGTCTGAATAATGTATATAAGGGAGAAACAGAACCATATTTAATATTTTTCACTATTTTTTTAATAGTGTTTAACGCCCGTTTTACTACTGAGGCACCACAGGCGGTGAACACTGATGATACATGAGATGAAATGATATATTGGGAAAGAATTTTTAAGGAAGCAAACGATCCAGGCCTAAGTTTAGGATACCTCCCCGGCATTTGCCAGTTATGAGGACTGAGGAAAACCTGGAAAAAACCTCAATCAGGCAGGACGATCCTGGCGGGATTCGAGCCCCGGACCTCCCGCTCACGAGTCCGCATCTTAACGACCTAGGCCATCAGTGGCGGTATCGGTCGAGTCATCTTCATGGTTGTGTGTACACCAAATAATCGTTATTGTAGCGCTGAGAAACCTGATTCAATTGTTCCTCCATGACGAAATTTTGTTTTATAGCGAGCTATAAGCGGAGAATAAATTTATTGGGCTAATTTTCAAGGCAACAGTTAGTGCCTCCACATACGTGAACGCAATTTGGCCCCCTCCATTTTCAGAGAATCAACGGAGAGATTTTCCCTTTTTCAACATGACTGCTATAGCTCATATAGCAAATATTTCGATGAGATAAATTGAAAGTGTGTTTCAGAGTGACAGAGCTAGTAGTAAAAATTTGTGGATTACTTGGTCCACCGACCTAATCCTTTACGATTGTTAACTATCAGATAAATTAAAAAGAGCGATATACAAGGCAAAGCTACCCATCCTAGAAGAAATTGAATAAACGGCAACGAGCGCCGGTCTCCCCTATAGGCAAAACACCAAATGCTGGTTCATAGTATATTAGGTCGTTCTGTTTAAGCATTTTTACTTGCAGTCGTCGAGAACTGCTTTCATTCTTCTCTAAAGTTATCTGCCGCAGTTCAGTCGAAAACGTTTGACCAGGAAGGAAGGGGAAGTGACAATGAACTACGACGTAAAACAACGTACTGCTTTACACCAGTTCAACCGGCTGTGAGAGCCTACATTTCTAATTTACTTTGTAAAGCAGGATATTTATGCTCACTGCTAGTTAATGAATTTATAAAATTCTTGGTACTCCTAAAGGAAAGTAAGCTACTTCGTTAAGCGCAAGTATCACTCCTCTAGGGATTGTGACCAGTCGGCTTTTCATAAAAGGAAATCTGTTTGATCAAAAGTAAAACTGGAATGAGAATTTCTGGGACAGACCATAACGGCGTGACTGAAGCCACAACTTAACAACACATTTTGAAATTAGAGTAAACTAGGGAAAATGTAGAGTTTATGGCTGGAACTCTAACTACGAATATTCGCCTTGCCGTACCGAGGTTCTTACCATTTGAACTACCGTGCCTTGCCTAGGCTTCATAGTTCACGACACCGTTAGAGTTAATTTATTACAAATGTGATTTTTCCCCTACAAAGCCGTGTGTTAAGTTCAGGTTTGGAATCACAGTCAGATGGGCAATATACGAAGTTACAACCGCGACTCCAATCATGGATATACGGCTTGCCGAACTCTCGTGTTTGTGTAAAAAGTCACATTTAAGATAACTTAAGATATTAATTATTCTTCGTGATAACATGTTGGCGGAGTGTGGCATTTCTTGACTTCTAGGTATATTATACAATAGTATGCATTTTAATGCTTTCTTAGCTGACTTTTTACCTACAGATGAACTGAATCCAGTTTTTTTCCGCTAGATTTCAATTTTTTTCTAGCATGTCTAGTGTAATTTTTCGTAAATTAGAAAAAGTTAGTTGGAAAGGATAATGGGGAGGTTTAGGATCTTGCGCTTATTTTGAAACAAAAAAAAAAACTTTTATTATAACAATTTAATTCAATTAAAATGAGTTCAGAAGAAACAAGAAATGAAAGTGGAGATATTTCTAATGCAAGCTGTGTGTTGAATTTCTGCCTTTTCCATTGCCGCTTATACCTGCTACAATCGTCCTAAGAACACTTTCTCTTTAGCATCCAACAGTCCCCTGCCAATGTGTTCATACTCAACTTTAGATACTTTTTTCCCCCCACTTCCTTTATGTGACCGCCACGGATGGCCGAGGTCGTTAAGGCAAGGACTCGTGAGCGGGAGGTCTGCGGTTCGATTCCGCGGTTCGATTCCCACCAGGGCCGACCTCCCTGACTGAGGTTTCTTCCACGTTTTCCTCAGTCCTCATAAATGGCAAATGCCGGGGAGGTACCCTAAACTTAGGCCTGGAACGTTGCCTTTCATTAAAATAAATCCTTTCCCAATATATCATCACATTTCATGTATCTTCAGTGTCCATCGCCTGTGGTGCCTCAGTAGTAAAAACAAACGTTAAACACCATTTTAAAAAAAAACTTCCTTTATGTCCGGCTGAGATATTCATCTTGTTGCTTATGTGGCCATCATTTTTGGAGGAAATATTCTAAAGGTAAATGTAAGAAACACACTTTCACACTTATATAAGAAACTGTTTTGAAACTGTATGGCAAGTCTTTTACTCTTTCATCATTGCTGGGAGCTGGAGAGATGGCTAGGGACGATTGTCGGGAGAGGGCTTTATCTGCCAAGTAAAACATTACGCGCTGCATGTGTATCATCATGTGTTAGGTTCATCTCTTTGTGTTAACAAAAGCAGAATGTTAATAGTGAGCAGTTGGACGTTATCAATACATTCCTCTGACTAGCCATCTCTCCAGCTCCAGCAGTGCTTTGTTTCCCTCATATAACCTTCTGGAAGCTACTCCAGGTTACTTTCTGATATCATTCATTGATCATCATTAGCAAACGAACTTGGGGTTTCACGAAAACCTCTACCCTAATATTTTCAGGAGTGATGGAGGGAGTTTTTTACTTTCCATATCGAGGGCCTTTCAATGGGCAAAAGACTTTCTGCTCAACTAAAGTATGTTTTATGTTCTTTTAGTATAACATGTAGTAATTTCTTCAAGGCTACTTACTGCTTTTTAATATTTCTTTCTTTATTAATTGTCAAATTCGCAAATAAAACATGGAATTTTTGCACATCTAATAATAAGCGTATGACTTTGAAAGCTCCAGAAATGAACCATGAACAACATTATGGCGTATTTTATAGGACACTAGTTTTTAAGTTTTCAAATGTCTGTTTTAGTACAATATGTGAAGTCCCCAGAAATTAGTGTATGCGGAGGAATGAATTCGCAATACAGTCACTTTCTTCTCAGTGTTTCAAACCTTGAGTCTCTCAGTCGTAATCTAACATTGCAATTTGTTTTACTGCTATAATTGGAAATAAAAGATATATTTTTTATAATTTCTATTTTATTTTATGAGTATCAGTTACATTATACTATACTGGTTTAGCACAATCCAAATTGTGATTCACAAAACCCTTGGGGGTTCCCCATATCTTGCAAAAAATGTTATTTAATATCATTTTTAGCTTCTATGGTTCCTGAACTCACGGCTCTATGCCATCCAAAGCTAGCTATTTACTCGCCTCAAATGTTGAAATTCAGTAAGAATAATGTGCTGTTTTGTTTAAAGTATTGAAACTATCCTGCAACTGTGTAACTTGGAATTCTGCTACTACATAAAATATTGCAAGAATATCAACAAAATAGTTCTCAGAATCTGATTTAGATTAAACTGTGTATTATATAAAAAGGTGATATTAAAGATAAATTGCGCTACTGATCATTAACTTGCCTACTTAATTTGGGGTTTAAATGTATCATTGTTTATATTTATGTAGCTTTAATATTTACAGCACTCTTGCGCATTTTGGAAAGTAATCCTAGTATAGAACTACTTACCGCAAGTACAGCAACTTTAGATTAATTCAAAGTTGTGAAATATTTTATATATGAATAAAGAGTTAAATCGACTTAGATTGCAAGTAGAAAAGGTTTTGGAACCACCGAGTAAGCGAATCTTTTCACTGTACTTCCAGCACGAAGATATTTAGTAGTTTTTTTTTTTTTTTTTTTTTTAACTTTTAGCAGTTTTACAAGATAGAAAAATAAACTTATTCCATTTCTGAATTCAACATAACAAAGGGCATAAAAACAGGTATCAACTGAAAAACCTATGCATATAGTACCAGTTTAGGATCCTAACACCTGTATATAGTTGAAGCTTCCAGTGGTCACATAACTAAGCAAGAATGATGCTATCCAAAAGCAAACGAGTTTCGCCGCAAGTCTGCTTTGAGTCATCCATCGAACGTTTTTGTTATGTGGGTTAGCACGGCTCGCCAAGACACAGACAGGCTAGTCAGGAATGAAAACTTGTTTGCCCTTAAGGAACCAGCCACGTATCGCTAGCGTCTGGGAAGCAGGCAGTGGCAAAATATGGCAAGACCATCTCTACAAAAAAAGCGCGCTGGGATGAGGGCAGGGACGCCTTAGCGTGAGTAGTGTTTCCAACTTAGTAGAAATTACACTAAGCTAATGCATTATGAGGACTAAGTAAGAAAATATTGGCGTTAAAAATTTATTGCAGTTAGTAAATGTATGAGTACTATACAGTTAGGTGTTTACTTCTAAAGGCTGATTATCTGACAATACAAAGTTTAAAACAAAATGTTTTCTTTCCTTTTGCCATTTGTTAACCATTACACGGGTTTTCGGTGCCATTGTGATGGTTCACATGTACCACATTAGATAAATACAGAACGGTGAAATTCTGCAACACAGTGCATGGCCTCTGTCTATAGGCAACTAAAAACGCATAAAACTCTATCTAAGCCCATGGAATGTATAATAACGTTGGTTTTAGACAAAAGGTAAAATTAATACAAATCGACTGTGAACGCAATCCCTTCCATTAGCGTTCTTTTAAAAAGGCGATACTTAAGAGACAAGCTTTAGTATTGTTCAGTAGCAAGTGAAACGGGTTTCGAAGGGGGGACGCTGTTTTTGGTGTGTAGGGCCGATGTTCTTGGCGCTCTCGAGGTTCTTGAAGTTCTCGAAGTCTTGATTTTGAGAGGAGGATTGTGTTGTTATTGTGGGTAATAAATTCTTAGGATTTGCTATACTGGATGTTTTGTGACTTGTGAGAGTCAACTGGAGGAGAAGGTATCGAACACTAGCCACAGAGAAAAGCACAACAGTCTCTTTAACTCATAGTTTATTAACAACCCCATGTAAACACTTGAAAAGAGTGTCCACGGAACTGTCGCTTTTTCTAGCTCCTGACCATTAGACAACTTTTGAGCCTTCATCTCTTTACTGACTTAACTATCAATAAGCCACGCCTTTCGCGAAAAATACTTCTCTTATTACCATTAAATTAAATTCTTATTCTAGCTTCCCTATTGACTATTATTCAATAAAGATTTCTCTCCCCGCCTATACTTTTAACTTTCTTGCTTTTTTTTTTTTTTTTCCAAGAAACATTCCTACAATCAAATTTGGCTGTCATCGTTCATGCTATTCCATTATGTTAGCGTTTTACCCTTTCGTCATTTTAGATCTGTAGGCTATTACTCTTAGATAAACCCGTTTCAGCCATCTGTTTGCCATCTCTACTTCCTGGGAATTTTTCAGCGAGCTGCATTATTGTACCCTGTACTATTTGATATCTGTCATCTCCGATACATTCTCAGAAATCTATATTTCCTACTTCTTTTATCCTTTGCTCCGATAGGTAAACCATGTATCTTGAAAGTGGAAAGGATCCTTTTACAAATATGTGGCAATGTTTGCTCTAAAGTATTCACACAGATGGAAAGTAACAGTTCTTAACCTATCTCGTTCTCTTTCTATACCTGCCTCAACTCAGCGGTCTTTCCCGGGACAATGTGCCATTCTTAAATAATACAATATAATCCTTGTACAAGACCAATAAATTCTTCTCCATTCAAAAGGCTTATAGACAAGGGCTGCCTTGTCCGTAATGTTAACAAAAACCGGCAAAAGAATGTCTCCGCCAGGAATTCTGTTCTACACAAATTATATCAGCTGAAATATTCTTATTTACGAAACATTAATTTTAATATTAATATTAACATATATGAAATTACTATTCAGGAGCTATAATTTTCAGGTACATACGATAGACATTCTATTTAATCAAAATAGAACAGAAATTATTTTCCTCTAATTTAAACGTGTTGTGATTTGTTCCTTTCGTTTAATTTATTCACAGCATATATGCATTCAATCGCATTGTGATTGCTTGGTATGAACAACATGAGGATTTTTCTATTATCTGTTTTTGCCTATATACTGAATTTGGGTCGCTATTATATCTAGCATTGGTTATAATTTTCTCTATGCTTCTATAGGTCCCTTGTTTGAACGTGTGGCCGGCTTAACGGGAATTTGCTTTACACCGAGAAGCACGCTGTTTGCCTAGTCCCTTAAATTCAAGAGCACAGATTTCTACAGCACATGAAATAGCAATTTTTTGGTTTTACAACATTTCGTATATAAGATCCGGTTTTTCTGCTCTCCAATATTTAAAGTTTTGTGTCGCTACATGGTCAAGTAGGAGTAAATAAACCATACTTCGTTCGTAAAAATAATTAAACGCAGATAAATAGAGGGAATATTAATATTATCCAATACCCAATTGTAGAAATTAACTCTACTCATATTATCGCGTGGTTGCAATCCCTGAACTACATTTATCTTATAGGGTTTTAATTTTCAAAATTTAGTAGCATTTCAAGCCGAGGTTTTCAAAATTCCTAATACTTGTGCAAGCTTTCTCAGAGATTTCTTTGAACTTCGTGCTAATTTTTGTCTGATGTCATCTGCAGGAACACGGCGTTTCACTCTCGCACCAAGAACAGATCCCAATTCTCTAAATCTATTCACTAGATTACGAACCGTTTCCCTGTGAGGCACAAGAACAGCAGGGAGTCTATCTATATATCGTCATTTCACTTCTCTACTCGAGTTTCTTGTTGCATAGGAATCATACAAGAATATTCTGTGTATAAGGACATTTAACAGCTTCTGACGTGCTCTGAGAACGTTGAACTCCTGTACAATGACTTCGCCTCAGCACACGGCGAGGTGGGAAAGTGGAGAGGGGAAGAGAACCGTTTAGAAACAGTTCAGGAAAATTCCCGTTAAGCCGGTCACGCGTCCAAATGAACGCTGTGTAGAAATGGAAATTTGGCACGGTTCTGTTAGGAAAATATTTCATAAAATAACTATAGCTACATATTATTAATAGTAGTAAATGAATTTCAAAACTCTACAGAAGAAAATCACATCTTGTTGGTTATGTCTGCAGCTGGCAAAAGACGATACATCACATAGGTTAGCTTCTGACGAAACAGTTCTCCAACCAAAGCCACTGACAGACCGTGTGCCAATTAGTTTTCATGCATACAATGCGACTTAAAATTAATAAAATCATTAAAATTCTAATACATATATAACGCCCATTTCAAAAGTAAACAGCTGTTCGCTCATAAAACAAAGTTGACAAAATATGGTCGAATCGCGCATGTGCAGAATCTTCAGCTTATGCATTAGCTTGCTACCGCATATATTATCATTTACCTTTGAGATGCATCGGTTCATAATGGTTGCGAGAATTAGCAATTCTGGCAGTTGTGAAGTCGTTCGGTTACATGCTTTCTCAACGCAAAAGGTATAAGAGTGCTGCTGAAATTCACCAGGAAAGGTGTGGCATTTGTGGATAGATTAATGAGCGAAGTAATGGTGTTGTCAGTTTAAGGAAGGCAGAACAAATGTTCATGAAGAGAGAGAACAAGAAGTTCATGTGGAGTGTTCAGACATACTGTTGGGCGTGTGGATGCAAAACTTCGAGAAATTCTGGTTTCACAACCATGTCTTGCAGTGAAACTACAGTGTTCAACATTGTCACGGAAGACCGTCAACTGTGTGTAAGATGTTGACTGCCACGCACAAAAACTAAAAGATGAAAGCTGGACTACTACGAGAGAAAACAAAATTAATATTTTTATCACATTCTGCCTGGTGAAAAAACATGAATACCATATATCAACGTTTAATCAAAATGGAGTTTCACGCAGTGACGCCAATCAATTTCAACATAATATAAAAATATTCAAGCAGACATCAGCACGAAGATTATGACCACTGTTTTCTGGAACCCAAAAGGTGTCGTCCTTGTGGATTTTTATGAAAATGCACTGTGAAATTGTTTTCAAGCTGAGGCGTTCCAAGTGTGGAAGCTCCCTTCATAAAGTGTTTCCCTACATGACAACGCCCGTCCATACATCGCTATCAGAACTGTCTCAAAGATTAAGGAATTTCGATGGATAAACTTTAAAATATCACATGTAGCCCAGACCTCGCACTCAGGGATTTACATACTTTCCTTCACTGCAAGAAATGGCTTCGTTCTCAAAAAGATTGCCGACAGCGAAGAGATGAAAGCGGCAGTTGCTCGATTACCAGGAGGTACATTTTTATATATAGGTATCCAAAAGTTTGTCCCTTGATACACAAAGTACTTGGAAAGAATTGATGACTATGTAGAAAGGAGGGCATGTTCAGAATGCGCGAAAGCAATAACATTTTCAGATTTTATTTTGCTTTTACTTATAAAACGCGCCTCGTATGAAAAATTAAAGGAATAATTATACATGACACTAAAATATAGATGTAAAAATGAAAATAAACTTAAAAATATAGATGGATTGGGAAATATATTGTCAATTAAGAAAGGCGAATCGCGTGCACAATCATTAAATAAAAATAAAAATTGGCATTTTGAATCAGGGGCGGTCCACTAATAAAGGCTAGGTGGGTCCGGATCCTCAAAGAAAATGTCATAGTTATTTACTATTCTCTTTTCTCCTTATCAACTTTAAAAGAAAATGCATAAAAATAGCTATGTATAACCGAATGTGTTTTACGCAATAAGCCCATTGTCTCTCTACTGTAGCAACGGTAGCATGCGGGTCCTCCGTTAGCGAGGAAGCTAATGGGCCAGAAAATATATACAGGAACGTATTATTTTGTCTTCCTCCAAGATGGGCTAACCTTTCTCCTGCTTATTTCATCGCTCTCTTGGGCCCGCGGCCAGCGCTCGGTATTCTCTCTTTTCTCAGAAGCCAGATGTTGATGGGTTAGCGACACCACACATATCTAATTAGGGGTTATTTTCGTAATTTGTTTGAAATTGGATGACTTCCTCGTTGACTACCTGTGGAAAGTTGACTTTCACAGCGTTAAGTTACAAAAAAAAAAGCCTATTGTTTTGTGACAATGAATAAAGTGGACGTTTAAATGAAGACTCTAATTAGGCGTATAAGTCCAACTGTTAAGTTGGAAGTAAAACGATTTGGATCCCATTAACTGAAAGCCATAGGACCTTGCACAGCAAGATGCACAAAATTAAGAATATTTCTTTATGGTTTGAGAAAAAAAAAACATCTTGACTGACAGCGTGTGAATTAAGAAACGTATCTTGTTTATAGGAATGAGATTAGAAAAGAAATAGATAGGGGAAATTTCTTTTCTGTACAGACCGACGAAAAGACAGATATTACATGTATGTCACAATCTGTTGTGATATTACAATACATCTGTGGGAGTAAATCGGTTGAAAAATTCATAAAATTCATTGCTGCCTCAGAATTGACAGAAGACTCAAGGAGTACTTTTAACTCCTGAATTAATTAGAAGAGTTCCTTATAAAACAGAAGTTTATAGAACAAACGTATGATGGCGCTGCGCCTATGAGAGAATGTCGTGGAGCAGTGTAAATCGCAATAAAAGAGATCTTCCCTCACGCCATTTGTGTGATGTAGTTATGATCTTGGCCTACCCTACCCCAGGAGCCACGAGCCGCCACTGTTTGAAGAAAGAAAACTGAATGAAATAGATTCTAAGGGATTAAGGCACTGCAGACTTTAAAGTCGAATACATGAACATATAAAGGAGCCACAATATATAAAGGAGTGTGAAATGCAATGAATAACCGGAACTTGGAATAAACATTTTGGACTCACCGGCAATTATGGAGGCTATATTGTCTAGTGTAAGCTTTTACACCTCTCACCTTAGACGTCGTAACTTTCTGTACAGTTAAGGCTTGACTGTAAGAAGATCCATACCTATATCATCAATCTTTCACATATTAGTTTTGGTCAAAGTATAAGTGAATTTACATTTTATACTAAGGAATGGGAATTTGATACTGTGCTCTGCATGACAAGCTCCTTTTAGTCCTTTATCAACAAAGCATTGCGGGCTTTTAGAGTGACTAATACACGAGCTGTAAAATAGTCCGCGAGGTTGCATTATCAAACTCAAATAAATTACATTTTGTAGGGTACAGACTTTCATACTCTGATCAGGTATTACGTTTATCCATGGGGGAAAGATACGCAAACTATTGTTCCTGTGCATTTTTTTTTTTTTTTTTTGGAAATTATAAACTACATCTCACTTAATAATGTTTATGGATATGAATATTTCCTTTGCACATACATTTGCAGTGTATCGACAGACTGAAAGAGCCTTCGCTACAAAATGTAGGGTCTTGATGATAATAAAAGTGTCAAAGTGCGTAATACTACTACAAATCGTTGTAAATGTCGTAAGAATTTGTACGTATGATAAAGAACAAAGTAGGAATAAAGGAGGCTGAGAATAAGATGAACTAACCGACAGAATTTTGTCCATGATCAAAGAGAGTAAAGGAATAGTTCAAAATTAATCCGGGTGTTGAGATATAAACTTTTATCAAAAATTGCATTTTTCGTAAAGATAACAAGCTCAGGAAGAAAGACTGGTCATATGGCATTGTCTGAATAGTTGAGAATCACTATCGGGAGTTGGGGAAGGGGAAATGCTTATGTACAGAGTATAAAGTAACTGCCGTCACAGAAAAACAACTGCTATTCACAGATTACATTCCAGTAAAGATTTTCAATGCAACAAAAGCGCTAACCCCACAAACCGTTCCTTTGTTCGTAGCCTTAAATAAGGCCTCAGATTAGGGGACCGGAAGAATTTCACACTTTTAGTTATACCGCGAGAATATTCTGTTTATAGAACACGTCATTAAGATCGCACGTCGTTTCTGTTTAAGAGTGTGATGCGATTTTGGTGCAGGATATACAATGGTAGTGATCAACAGTAACTTTCTCCTAGTCCGGACCAATAGTGTCATTCGGCATGTGCGGTCTAGGCTATAGCACACGGATTGTTGCGGGAACAGAGGCCTCTAAACAGAGAAAATTTGATTTTCAATTCATCATAAAGCGCGGCCCGTCAACATACAGAAAGAATTCCACAGCCTTGCAATGTTGCAGCATAATGAACTAAGTACTGAATTTTCACACAACAGACTGCTCTGTACTGAAATCACATGTTGGGTGCTATGTCGTTGTGTTTGTAAACCTAGTTATTTGGGAAGTTAAATTTACATTACAATTACACAGTTTTTGCGGAACATGTATATATCCAACAAGTGAAAAGGATTGACTAAGATTGTCAAAAGGCCGCAATTGTTTAAAAACAGGTGGTGAATTTTACAACATGTATGTCAGGTAATACATTGTAAATATGTAAATGTTTGTGTTGAAGCAGTTTTTATATGCAAAGTTTAATGTCGTTGGATGTACCCGAGGATTCCGCTTCATACTCCGGGTCGTTCAGGGGCCCAAAGTTGCCTTTCGTGTCTTATTGTTCACGGGAGGAGGGAGGCGGAAGGAGGTGGTTCAGATCACACAACCTTCCTTCATTGAACGCATTGAAATGTTTAATCACACTATACTAGTTATCGGCCGCCTAGTTCGTTACTTCTATGACTTTGATGAGCGCGCTGTATATGTAGCTTAAAATTGCATCGGTGTGCCTCTCGTCTACTGCCTCTGGTAAAGCGATGTTGATCATCAAAAAAGTGGTTTTGCCGAGTTGTTACCCCAACATACAAAATTGTAACGCCAGGTAGCTACGAAAGCTCACATGGTTCACAGCATAGCGTCCACTGCTTCATGAGTCTTTAAATTTTTTTATATTCTATTAGTGAGCCCTTAGGTTCCCAAACGCGCTTACTTCGCCTCTTTGACTCCTTATTGGGGAGCTCCTGATCATACGATGTAATGGCGTCATCGCTTACACCTGTTCCCCTTCTACCTGTAACGAATTTTGCAGCATCTTCAGCAACTAAGAAACAAAGAATCTATTGTTCGGCCACCTGCATGCACTTAGCTTTGTCACAATAGAGGGACCATTGCTCTGGCTATTATGAGCAGAAGAAACACAAAAGATTGCAAGAGGCAACATTTTCTCTATTGTCATAGAGTTGTACGTAGTCCTGAATACATTTTCGTAATTCATGAACTATTCCTGTTTGTTACTACCAGCTACATATTTAATAATTATTACTATATAAATTATCTAAAGGCATTCACACTTGGGCACGCGAAGGTGTTAGGACCTGTCACAGTATGGGAAATTTATCAACAAAGAAAACAAACTGGCGTATTTATAATAACGAAAATGGAAATGTATTTCCTATATTTTGTGACTGAACGACCATCTAAAGTTCAGTAAGTGGGCATTGGAATTCTTAAGCACTTAACATCAAATTAGGTATGCTAAAAGTACTATACTAATACAAAGCAAGAAGACAAGCTATGAGCAACCGCTCGGCAGATAAACGAGAAGGGATGAGTGACAGGCGTAAGAGGAATGGGTGGTTTCTAGCTCTTTTTTTTTTAATACTGTTTTACACCCGCTTTTTTAACTGGATATTTTTTTAATTTTAATTTTCAATATGGTTGCTCCACAGATCGTTTGAAATTTATTTAGTTTGTGTATATGTCTTTCCTATATCCATAAGAAATGTTGAAGACTAAATAATTTAAGCTTGTGACCTAATCTGATTTTATAATTAAGCGCGATTTTACAACTTTTATGCCTTTTCCCTCTGAAGTTAGTTTTTGTATGCGAAATATTTAATTTGTATCGTTTTCCTATTTTATCTAATTGTACAGTATCCTTCTGAAGGTCATCCTCTGTTATAGCAAATATAGCTTGGTCATCCGCAAAAAGAATTGGGTTTAACATAATACTATATAATTTAAAATGTTATATATATATATATATATATATATATATATGAAACAGAGAGAGAAGGGGAGGGGGAGAGGGAGAGAGAGAGAGAGAGAGAGAGAGAGAGAGAGAATAAAGCTGAAGAAAGTTAGCAGTCTTGTTTTACTCATTTCCTGTGTCGTTGTCAATACATATGAAGTCATTTGTATGTTTTGAATAATTTTAGTGATGTGTATTGGATATCCTCTTTCTCACATTATAGTTTATTCCTTTAAACTTAGGCGCTAATGATCAGAGCTGTTTTGCGCCCTTAAGCAATAATCGTTATCATCTTTAAACTGTTTGGAATGCTTTTTCATAATTAACGAATTATCATGAAAGTAGATGGATTTTCTTTTCTCCATCAATTGCTGCATTAGTAATATACAATTTGTGCAAGGTCATTTTTGAACCCACTTGTTCCTCCCCTAGTATAGCCTCATTTATTTTATTTATTCTTCGGGGTGTTATTTTAGAGTATATCTTACAACCCCAATTGAGTAAGCAAATTGCAAATTAATTATTTATAACAAGTATTACAATTGGTGCTTAGAATTTTCAGTGCTCACCAATAAGTCTTCACATACCGCCTTTATCTTATCATGGATTGCTTCCATTACAAAGAAATAGTTGATAGTATTACGAGTTTGACACAGTTTGAATTGCTGCGTTTATGCTACATGTCGTAATCACTTTTCCATTTCTTTAACATAAATACTATTTTCACTTGCTCTGCTGTGAAGATCTGATATGTTACCAAATTAAGAGAAATATATTCCTCTTTTGACTTCAGCAAACGTTTAAAGCAGAGGCAGAGGGAAAATAGCATTACAGTAATTATTAAACTGAAGCTTCCATCAACAAAAAAATAAAATCTGACACAGCGACATCAGATTCATTTCCTATGTAATATAAACTAAGATGTGATAGTCTAAATGGAAAAAATACACTATCAGTAGCAAATTTGACAAGTTATTAAAGAAGTGTTTTATCAAATATTGTTTTTTGTTGCAAATTAATTTGTTATGAAGTTTCATATGGGCTATTTTAACAGAAAATATATATTTAAAATAGAATTATATACGGATGTTAATGAAATTGATAAAACTTACAGTACTAAGTTGTACTTTTCCTTTAAATGCTATAACAGACCCAACGTTCATTCATACGTTGTCTACTGTTGCTCCCAGATGTCTAATACCTTTTCTTTGAAACGAAGTATTTAATTTGAATTTGTATTTATGACAAATGTTCTATTTTCAAAAGAAGATAGTCACGTTTATACGAGGAACACAAATTTGTTTCATCTGAAAGATATAAAAAGTACATGTCAAATCACAAAACGTGATATCCATGACCCCTTTAGAGTCGATTTCCAATAAACTAGAAACATACCCTTTCTGTTCGTCTTTCAGTGCAGCAATGCAACAACGTCACAGTTTGTTGACGAGGGAAAAACAGTCAAACCTAGTTCATCAAAAGGAACATAATTGTGTAAATGTTACGGCTAAATTAGAAAACCAGCTATTGTGAACATTGCTGATAAATGTGTACATTGTTCAAACAGATAGATAAATGTTGGAAATGTTTTTAGTTTACCATTTTGTGAGCATATTGTTAACAATTGTCAATTGCTTTTGGTGAAAGTTGGAAATGTTCCACTGCGCATGTTCGCTTACATGTTCTCCCATTGCGTGGCGCTATTGCAACGGTATCTGCACAAGGTAATAAGATAATTATTTGTATGCTTTTAGTTTGATTAGGAGTCATGTATTTGAGTGTTTTATTCATCAATAATTGCTGTCTTCACAATTATTGTGTTTCTTTCCTTGGAATATTCGTTTGAACGAGTTCTATTAAAGATATAAACTTCTTTGTGTAAATTCTAGTGAATTTTTATTTTATTTTAGTAATTTTTCTTGGTGTTTACAAAAATATTGACCTTACAGTCACTTGATTTGAATAAAATTAACTTGGAATTTTATGTTAATGTACAATACCATACTGCCATAACCTAATTTAATTCATTCAAAGCAAATGCTTTTAGATGTGCTTGGCACTTCCCACAAAACCGACTCGGGTGGCCGAGGTCGTTAAGGCGCGGACTCGTGAGCGGGAGGTCTGGAGTTCGAATCCCGCCAGGACCGTCCTCCCTGACTGAGGTTTTTTCCAGGCTTTCCTCAGTCCTCATTAATGGCAAATGCCGCGGAGGTGCCCTAAACTTAGGCCTGCAAGGTTTCCTTCCTTAAAAAAATATTTTCCCAATATATCATTTCATCTCATGTATCATCAGTGTTCACCGCCTGTGGTGCCTCAGTAGTAAAAACGGGCGGTAAACACCATTCAAAAAAAAAAACGCTTCCCACGAAAGTGTTTATGATGATGTATTGACATTTAAACAATACCAAAACGCATTTAAACAAACTATGAAGCAATGCAACAATAAATATCTGGGAGGAAGGAAACTTATTCAATTAGGTATATACAATGATTTCTTTATGCTGCCTGCATTCACCAAGCAAGAAGATAAATGTTTACATTGACCAGTATTTGTGAACGTTTTCTGCATTTCGCACTGTGACTATAACAAAATTGTAGATTCCATCATGGAAGGAGTATGAAGTTATTGAATATTGTAGATTTTTTTTTTTTCCCCCAAGATTCCGGTTAAAGTTCTGCGAGCTAGTTGTAGAAAGTGTGTAACTGGTCACTAAAATACAAACAGAAAGGATATCTTAATGGGTTACTGGAAATGTGTTGACCATGGCATCACATATTTTGTGATTCTACATCTAACATTTACATCTTTCAGATGGACCAAGTTTAATTGAGTTCCCAGTAGCTTCTTCTTTTCACTATCTGTCTGTTTTTATCTGTCTTCCTGAGAAAAACTTATCTATGCATGCAAGTAATATTCAGCAGCATGACTAAATCTGGAAATTAGTAGATCGGCTAGGACTATTGTATGTTATAATGTAATGTTTAAGCAAGGAAAAAGTTTGGATGAAGGAGAGTATGCCAACCACTTTCAAGTTAACTAATGAAGTTTTCAAATCTCTTCATAACATATGTAATATATTACGGATATTCTTTCTGCGATCAATCAAAAACTCTTGACTGTGCAAATCATGAACTCTTATCAAAATTGTCCTGTTATGGTATTAAGGGCAAAGATTATGAATATATTGCATTATACTTATCAAATAGAAAGCAAAATTTATGAGTTCTTCGGATAATTACAACGTGTACTCTTGAGTGGTCAGTGGTAAAGCACAGTGTTCCTGAAGGTCCTATTTTGTGTCCATTGTTATTTTTACTATATATCAATGATATACCCTTAGTAATAAACAAACAAGCTTATCCGGTTCTTTCAGCAGATGATATTAATTTCTCATTAAAGAACACAAAATCAGTCGCTTCTCTCCGATGATGTTTTCATTACACGAAGTAACTAATTTCAGTAATAAAGTTAATTTTCACACAATAAAATGAAAACGTTTCAGACCCAAAGATACAAATGAAGACAATGAAATCATAAAATCTATAACATAAACATCTATAACTTTTTTTTTGCATTATGATTAATCGTTATAAGAATTGGAAACAACACTTTGATTACATCTTACCGAAATTAAATTCGGCATATTTTGCAATTAGATCATTAATTCATTTGGAAATAACATCATCCTAAAAGCAGTATATTATGGCTACTCTGTTCCTTAACAACTTATGGAATAATATGCTTGTGAATTTTAGTAAATGCTAAAAAATTTTTCTTATACAAAAAAGTAATAAGAAAAATGGTAAGGATGAAACGACTAGCACAAAAAATTTAGAATTTTACCATTAGCTTGGAAGTACATTCTAGTGGTAATTTTATTTGTGGTAGACAATTCAGAGGTGTTCATAAAATGTCAAATATACACAGCAAAGAAGCCAGACAGCCAGGACTCACACAAATCAAGTAATAAGTTGCAAGCACTTCAAAAAGGTGTTTGCTACAATGGTATGGTATTACTTAATTCACTTCCATCATCTATAAAGGAACTGCATACTGATAAAAATAAGTTCAGGTTAGCATTCAAATGATATCTAATCACTCATACCCTCTGCAAAGAGAAGGATTTCATGCAATCAAAAATTGAATTGAAGTAATTCAATTTAGTAAATGCATTAAAGGTAAATCAAATTACCATCTTGTAAATATTTTAGATGTAAATAACCTATGTTATCATTAATATGTTTTTTCTAAGATGGCATATTAATGAAATGTAAAAAATTACTAACAAACTCTACACCAGAGTTAAAAATTTTAAATTACACTGGTCAAAACAGTTAGAGGGACAAAAATTTGAACATATCTATTGCTGCCGCAATTTGGTTTAGGGTGTTAATTTTTTTCAGAAAGTTTAAATTTTTAATTATCAGCAGCGTATATCTTGTTTACTTCTCATTTCACACAAGGGTGCTATAAACCTAAATTTAATATTAAAGACAGTATTGTAAACTAATGTGGAAACTCCTTCAATTAATTTCAATTTTGTACATAAAGGAACATTTCAGTATCTGGTGTGACCTCCATGTGCTTGAATTTCTGCCTCAAATCCTCGAGGCAAGCTCCTGATTTATCTCCTCTTGTAGGATATTCCCCCATTCTTCGATAAGGACCTCTGCAAGCTGTCGAAGAGTCTGAGGGGTTACAAGACTCGTTTACCCAGCTTATCCCATAAATGCTCAATGGGTTTAAGGCCAGTACTCCTAGTAAGCCATTTCATTGTTTGAAACTGGAGTTCCTGTAGAATGGCCATGGTGTATGTTGTATGCCCTTGTCTTGCTGCAAAACAAACCGGAGCTCCATTCCGATTGCAATAGGCAACACATGCTCTAGTACCATCTCATCGTTGTACCTGCCAGCATTAAGTCGGTTTCTAACCAATGTAAGATGTTCCACCATCAATAGTGATGCCATCCCAAACCATGACTGATCCAGCAGCAAATCCGTTCTTTTCCTGCACTGCTGTTTCTGTAAAACGTTCACCACGACGATACACACGCAAACGTCCGTGACTGTGCTAGACGAAAGCGAGATCGGTCCGTAAGGTGTGCATTGCGTCAGTGACAAAGCTGCCAGTTCCTGCACAAATCTCAGTCGGGCTCTCTTGTGAGCAGGTACTAATCTCGGGGTTTTATGATGTCTTTGTGGTCTTAAGTCTGCTTCTCTAATTCTGTATTTTATTGTCTGATCACTAACATTTGCACCAGTTGCCGCCCTCAGATCATTTTTGTGTTCCCGAGCAGTAGCTCTGCGCCGCATAACGGTCTTCTCTGGCCGATGTTTCACGTTTTCGACCATGGTTTCCTAAGTACGTACCTGTTTCAGTGAAGCGTTTCCATTCTCTACCAATAACAGATTTAGCAACATTAAGCTCAGCAGCCAATGCACGAATGGTCCAATGTTCCTGCAGCAATGTGACCGCTTAAACAGTTTCCACCTGAATGAGGTGCCTCAAGTTGAATGTAAATGTAAACAAAGAGCACAAAGTTGAACCCTTCACTTGCAGTCACTACATGTCATTTTCACACAATGCTAGTTGCTTAACACCACCTGAGTTTTCCACATTGTCTGTAATTTCGGCTTACAGCATTCTTGTGTGAAACGAGAAGCAGATATGATATACAATGCTGTTAAATAAACTTTGTGTAAAAAAATATTTATCACCCTAAACTCAACGACGATTATTTTAAAACAAAATAATATAATATTTGTTTTGAAGGCAGTAGTTTGACATGACTAACTTAATTGGAATGGATTCTAATTCTAAAAATTTCGCGTTGGGTTTAATTCGTAATGAAAAAAAAAAAAAAAAAAAAAAAAACATTAAGGAAAAAATATTTATGAATTTTAGCGCAATTTTGGAATTATTAAATATAATATTCATCAACTTGCGCGATGTTCATTATTACTGTTATGTTTAAAAATAAAAAATGCAGTATGTAAAAAAAGGAAATTGCTACAAGGGAGACCACCATCTGTGCTTAACGAGATAGCTTCGGTTTTGTCTGTGAGTAATGCAAATTGTGTGCAAAATTACGGTTTCCGTCGGATTGGGCACAGCATCTGGGGGAAGTGCGAATTTCCGGTCAATCATAAGGGTGGAAATGGAGTATCGAGCTATTATCAGTTTGTGGACACCTGATGCGATTTTGACCTTAAAGCTGATTAACTAGTTAATTCAAACGTCGAAAATATCACGGTTTGTTAAAGGGGACGCCATAATTACAGGTAATTCTTTCTTTTAGAACAGTGTGCTAATTATTACAACATACGAGCGTCAATCGTCCAAGCAGAAACGCAAGAGATAGGAGCCAGCCATAATACTACAACAATAGATGACATTCTCCTTCTCAGAAGATGTGGTTTGATGACTTTGCTTCTTTCTCCTATTCAGTCGTTCAGAACAAACTGCAATTTTATGAAAGCTCCGGTTTACTTTTTCTATTCTTTCTTTTGTTCTTTTTTATTTCTCCCTTTTCATCAGTGCAACGCCATGTAAAAGAAGCACAATTGCATTTTGTTTCCGTATTCTAACCTCTGTTTTCAATAACCATTGAGGATTGCTTCAACGTGATATATATCAGTGAGATTATTTTTGTACCTGGATGGCTTAAAAACTTGAAAACGTTTTACATATTATTATAATAATTACTTTGATAAAAGTAATGTCTTTGTTACATGTGACATGTGTAATTTTTTGTTAACTGAAAATTCCGGTTTATATTTCCATTTTTCTTTCTTTTCTTATTTTTTTTTTTTTCGTTTCTTTTGTTTTTTCTTTCTGACCATTGAACATTGCAGCAACGTGATTTATATCAGTGAGATTATTTTTATATCTAGATGGCTTAAAAGCTTGAAATTTTTTTATAAATTACTAAAGCAGTTAGTTTGAAAAAAGTAATGTTTTGCTACGTTTTCATGCTTTTAGACTAAGAAAATATTCGCAATTCAACAGTTTTTTGTGCTGACAAACAGCATGTTGTTTATTATGAAGTCTGATACACTGATTACGAACATGTAATCACATATTGTCCATCACGTCAAGTTTCCAAGCACATTAACAAACTTTCATTTTATCAACAGTCATACGACGCTTCTTTGATTTTCATCCATTATACTATCTCTTCAATTAACATATCGGAATAAACAAGTTTATTGACGTCTTGAAAGATATGAGGGTGTATGGTAATGAAAACAACGCATTCAGTCTGTACTTTGTTTGGCAGATGTTTGATAGTAGTGTGAGCTATTCGGTGTGAAATTATGAAGCAACAAAGGCGTAATTACAAAAACTCTCCGAATTCTTTGTTATAAATGTGGTGAGTTTACTCCTAAATCCCAAAGCGGTCAATTTTTAAACTTGTTAAAATGGTCTATTCATTACATTTGCGATCTTGGGGACCAGAATCGTGTCATTTGAGTTGTAAAATATGTAATACAAGACTGACTCAGTTGTTAAAAGTACAAGAGAGAGCACTTACTTTGGGTGTACCAATGGTGTGGCGTGCACACACACAAATACACTATTTCCGCTAAACTAATGTAACTAGTTTTCTTAAAAAAAGGGGGGGAGGGCAAGCCATTCAATATGCTAATCTCTCTTAGGCTATTATGACGAATGCCTCATGGACAAAGTTTGCCTGTTCCCATTCTACCTTCAACATGGCAAGAAGAATTGTCATCTGATGATGTGCAGATCTCATCAACTTGTCACATGAAGAGGAAGAGGGAAAGCCACATTTAATAACACAAGTGGAATTCAACCATCTGGTACGTGATTTGCACTTGCCTAGGATCCAGTCTTCAGGAATGGTAGTTAAAAGGTACAAGATTTAGAAACAGAGTTAAGGATTTATTATCGCATTTCGCAGTTACACTTTCTGGAGTTTGGTATGTATGGATGTGAATGGGCTGATGTTAAAGCAAGGTATTACACATTATACTTAACAGTTGCATTTATTTATAGACGTTTCTAAAATTAGACTGATAGTCGTTTTGTTACACAACGACGATAATCTTCCCTCTATACACTGTGTAATAATAAAGAAACCTTACGAAAATATAAAGCCACTAGATATGAAAACCATTGTTAGCATATTCCCGGGGTTCTTAAAGTTATTGATCTTCTACTTGGAACGCGAAGTGGGATTACTAAGTGGCCCTGGTTTCTTGCCTTTAGGACAGCGCTCAACTACATAGTCGAGGAATGGCCAAGGAGGGAAGATTTCACTCCCTGACAACGTAACGTAAAACTTAAACCTTTAGTTGATTCACAAAAATATTTCTTCCTTCTTTACACATTTAATTGGGGGTTATGAAGAGCATTGTGAAAGATATGGACAAAACAGGCGATGGTTTTAAATATATATATGAGGAATGTTCCCTGGTTTAAGTGATGCAAAATTATAAAAAAAAAAAGAATACTTATTAGACCTCGGGACAAATTCTACTAGTCTCAAACCCTCCAAGACTTTGTAAATAATACTATGATCAAGTTTGTGCGATATATATTTAATGTATGTATAACTATGTATATTTTATACTTTTATTTTGTATAATATTGAGATTGCAATAATATTCCCAATATTTTTTAAGAAGACATCTCAAAGTTATTAGGGCTCATGGACGAAAGAAACAAAAACATATAATCTATTGTTCCTTATTTCTAAAAAAAAACATTGATGTACCGTTACGGCACTAGAGTCTTCAGAGGATAGTAGGAAAACAGGTCCCTATTGTATGTTTTTGAGGGTTGCATTTCATTGAAATTCGCCGAAGGGGCAATAACATTTTGTCAGGCAAGATGTAACTAGTGACCTTTCCTCAAGGCCAAGAAACGGTATTCTGGAAATAAATAAACTGATAAAAATCACGGGATTTCTTATCTAATCAATGTACAGAAAAATCAGAAGTAGGTGACATAGCCAATAGGAAGAAGGGATGGAGAATCAAGACATCTAAAATTAAGACAGCGTCCTGATTTGTGGACCATGATCGTCGTACACAATAGCAGGGTTCGAGACCCCGAGTTTTTGTTTTGTTTTAAGGTAAAGGAAGAAAGTTAAGTTCGTCAGAGGCCGATAAGAATTTAAGCTGAACAGATCACGGGAAGAAGGCTAGTTAAGTTCGTGAAGTGTGGATGACAAGACGTTAAGCTGAACAGTTCGCGGGAAGAAGGCTAGTTAAAGTTCGGTAGTGGTTGGTCAGAAGTTGTTTAGTGAAACAATTCGCTAGAGAGAATTAGAGACGATCCTCCGCGACAGCTGTGTTGTGTGAGCTGGTTTATCACTGTGATAAACGTGCATTAATAAATCGTGAGTTTTATAATAATCTCCAGTGTTCATCAATTTCCAGTATTTTCCCGATCCTTCTCCATATGATACAAAAGATCATAAATTTCAGTGCAATAGTCGTGGCAACAAGACCTTCACTATCAAGACAACTGAAGGTAACGTCAGAGGTGAAGGTAACTAAAACCAAATCCAACGTCCCCTCATAGTTATAATTAAAAAAAAAAAAAAAAAAAAAAAAAAAAAAAAAAAAAAACTCAAATTGGCTTAACAGCGTGGTGTATTCGAGAAACTGCAGGATTGAAAGTCGGTGAAATCTTAGGCTGCGACAGAACTTCAAGACGACCGAGGGAAACTGAGGCGAAGCAGAAGGCAAACTACACCAAGGAAATGGCATCGCACAAAAGCGGGAGACGAAACTGCTTAGCGTAACAAGCGCTACCCGGGCGGCACCAGCACGGGACTGGCCGTAACTCTGCACTACAAGGGAAAGGCCTTCGCAGACGATGTTTTTGATGGTTCCTCGCTTGACCACCGGGGTAACCTTAGGCAGCGACACTTTCTATGCCGGGAAGGAAATTATAAATTTTCATAACGAAAGATTTGCAAATAAATCGTCAGTTGCTGTGTCTGCTCAGTTTTGAGACGAAGACAACCGCGCAATGGTAATGCCCGGGCAGTACAGGATATTAGGGGACGAAATATTCTTCGTCGAGAACTTTAACGTTGGTGTGGCCAATGTGTTGGTAGAAATAAACGAAGGATTGGAACTCAACTCTATAGAATACAAACTTTTATGCAGCAACAAATGACTTTGTGCAAAGACTGCCAAAAAAGGGTCAATGCTTCATTAACAAAACGACGAATAAACAGTACAAGATACAACTTAAAGAAAATTTCCCATTTGAGATTAGGCACCCCGAACGCACACTTAGAACAGCTCAGGGATAAAGTACGCGCAGCAAATGAGCTAGATATGTACGAATGAAAAAACTAGAGGAAGTTTTTTGTTAAAAATTTAGATTACTGTCCACTAATTGAGAAAATAGTAAACAATTCAATTAATAACCCGTATTCCGCTAGTCAAAGCTTTGTTGAATCGAGGACCGTATGCCATGAAGCGAGAGTTCGGCGATCATACATTCGAGGTAATAGATGCGAATAACAACAATTTAATCAGTAGGTTCCATAAACAATTATTACGTCTATTCAATTTTATTAAAGAAAGTAACGAGGATTAATTCCCAAAGGTTAGAATTATAATTAATTACGTATGGAAAATTATTAGGAACTGTGTCTCGTACTAATTATATGCACTCATATAAAAAAGGTATGAAAGTTAATGGAACACCCGCATGATAATTTTTTACTAGATTATGTTGTAATAGAATTTTAAGTAATATAAGTTGGGGGAACACTTACATCATAATGTCTTTACTAGATTGTATTGTAATAAAATCTTAAATAATGTCAAATGAGTGATAATAACTAAAGTGCAACGTTTCTTTGTGTGAAGTGAACGGTGAAACAACAACAAATAAGTGTGCCCTAGTAATAAACTTAAGTTAATGTCTGTAAAACAATTTCATAACAGGACGAGTATCATCATTACAAGCAATTTTAATACAGAGAAAAGGGTAAAATATATGTACTTAAAATATAGAAAGCTACAGACTTTAGGGGATTTTTTAATGGTTTAAGGCATCAAAATATTTTTGAAAAAGGTGATTGGTTATTTGTTTGCAGTTATAAGGTGGATTACATGAATAATATCAAATTAAAGGTTCCAAGGGATCAATATCCTAAAAGTTCTTGTCCTCTGGACGAAGAAATCTGGGGCAATTTGAGAAATCCTACTAGTTTCAAACCCGCTAACCCTTTATAAATAATATTATGATCAAGTTTGTGCGACATATGTTTAATGTATGTATAATTATGTATATTTTAGATTTTTATTTTGTATACGATTGAAAATTGCAGAAGTTCGGGAGTGGTTGATCAGAAGATGTTAAGTAAAACAATTCGCTGGAGAGAATTAGAGACCATCCCCAGCGACAACTGTGTTATGCGAGCCGGTTAAAAGAAACTGTCGTTATCAATTTCGCTGTGCTAAGACAGATTGACCAACATTATTGTATTAATTGTAATAAGTCTCACGAGGCTCGCGTGGAGATAACAAAAGGAACTTAAAAGACTCTCACAAAGTAACGGCGATTCATAATAATCACTGTGTTAAATATGAAATACAATAAAACGCGTGTTTTAATCCTGAAGCTGTCCCTGACTCCCCATCGATTACACATTAATTGGAATAATTAATAATTGCAATTTTAGAAGCAGCAACTAAGTAATTACGCGCAATTATGCTGTGCATTTTCCTTCAGTGGAGAAACTTTAATGAAATAACTCGTATTTACAGAATTAAGATTGCACAGTGTTTAAATACGTATATAATGTGTAATTTTCGGTACTGTTCAAGAAATAACATGTTATAATATACCGCAAGTTAAGAAAAAACTCACGCCTTTCTCCGAACACAGAAACACTTGGCAAAAAGTGAGACAATGCAAGTAATCCCTTCTGGTATGCAACTAGGGTTAGAAATGCCCTCGCTTTAAATATGTAAGACTGACATCCTGTGATGTTGAAAGATCATTTTTGCAGTTAATCGGAATGGATCATGGAAACATCTCTTGTTGTTCACTGCAATTTGAGGGAACAGCTATAATTTAATATTTAGCCGCAATTGGTGAGTACCTACCTATTCCTGTTATAACATTATTAGGGAGTAGATTATGTACAAAGATATTTTTTCTGCTTGGAGGTAAATAAGTTATAATGAAAGAAGTCACTTATGGTAAATCGTAATACAAAACCCATTTTCTTTATTTTAGTATATAAATAATGTTTTAAATTTACCACATAAAATCTACATATTTCAAACACTTTGAAAAATATTTTCATGTTTTATTAATAAAAAGGGTTATTTTCATTTTTAAGTAAAAAAAAAAAGCGCTTCATTTATGACACATGAGGTTTAATGAACAAACTTCTTTGATACGGTTTTAGAGGGATTGCTGAACGCTAGAAATGTTTTTTTAAACAGGGTAATTAGATCTATTCTCAATCGGGAGTTCCGGGTTGTTGTTGTTGTTCTTTTTTCCTGATTTCCCCGTCACCTACGCGAATGCTGGGATGGATATTTACATTCCACGAAATTTCCGTTCTCCCATTTTGTGTCATTTCATGCCGCTGGTTCGAAAGCGCCAGGGCGAGCAGAGCTGGCGATGTTTGATGGTGGCTTGCGCTTTGGAACGCAGCGAACGAACCTTCCTTGAAGCTCGCACTACTCGGGTGGGGAAGGGCTGCACCTGGGGCATCTGAGTTCGCAGTCACCGCCCGTAGTTTCTCAACATGCGGATTCTTCCTCGACTTCATTCTTTCCTCTCGCAGGTGCTCCCATTGAGGTCGTAGGCACAAATGGCCAGCCATGAGTAAGGCTCAGGTACCAAAAGTATCTTCCTCCACTCTATACCTCCATCCGTTCAACTAACTGTAGTTTCAGCAGTCAACTAGCGGACAATTGTGCTACTGTTTTTCAAGTTATGTCATGATTTCTCTAAAGTTTCATTTTAAATAAAAGCGTCATATGTAGAGTGCTATTGAAATTCATATAACTGTGCACGTAAGTGATCTAAACTTATACTGCAACGAATTCGTCTTTTTATGATGAAAATCTCAGGCAAACCTCAGCAGGCATTTCATACAAACCGGAAATAGAGTTGTAAAAGAGAAGTCATGGTGGGGTTACTGGGAACACATTCTTACCTGGTTCATCTGAAATACGTAAATAATAGTAACAGCTGCACGCTTCTATAATTACCTTACAATGCTTTCATTTGAATCGAAGAAAGAACTTCAATAAATTTTATCACAAGTAATATGATAAGAGTTTCAGAGATTTCCGATAAATTCACGAACGTAGCGAGTTATATTTATTAGAACAATTTCACTAATAAAATAACAACTTACCTATATATAGTTCTCCTAAACTTTGTTTACATAACTGTAATAATCGTACATTTATATTATGAGTACTTAAGATTTTCAATCCATCTTGCGACAAACTAATGTCGATTTCAACAATGCCAATAGAGAAGAGTGAAATACAGGTTTAGGACTATTTCATGAATAGAGTCTGAACAAACTTGAAATACCTACCTATATAAACCGTGATACTGAAATAGACCAAAATGGACTATTACAATCGCTACCGTTCGATTTATTAATACCAAATGAGAAAAATACAAGAGGAACATTTTATCATTTTAAACAACGTATTTATCAAAATGTATGGTTGCTTAGACAGGTATTGTTACATCATTTACAAAATGAAATGACTGAATACGCAAAAACAATTGAGTGAGTACACATTAAGTTTGTTAAATGTACAACTATTGAAAACACAGTTATATAATTTGAGTGAAGGTGCTGCAGTTTCATTGGATACAAAGGTAATTTGGAATTAGAAAGCAGAATTCTGCACTTTATTTAATATTGCCGAACGATGTTCTTGGTTAATCTGTATGTATGGTTTATGAGCAGTAGCGTTTATGTGTCCCGTTATTTGTATTACTTCTTGTTTCTGGATTCCAGCTTGTGCCATATGTGATACAAGAGTCGATCGACTGGTGTGATTCGGCATTTTCCTCCTTTTTGTGTCCAATCTAGCTTTCTCTGTTGACATTTTCGTTCATTTGGTGAATTCGTTTATTCCAACTGAATAGTTCTTGTACATGCGTGCTCAGGGATTATAGTGCCTGGCTACACTGACCAGAATACAAATGCTTCCCGCGCGGTAAAAGGATTTTGAAAAACTTTACTGATAACTTCACTGCGATATCTGAGTCAAAATTCTAAATTTTATTTCATTTCATTGGTAGATTTTTTTGATAACGTCACATAAGTGAAATGGTCAGCATAATTTTCGTATTTGAAAATTGCTGCATTTCATATTTCAACTTCAATAACTTTATGCTTCTACCATGACTGCACCTATTAAGTTTACATGTTAAGGACCAGGTATTATTGTTCCTTATGTCAACAAACTGTAGAACAGAAAGCATAAGTAACAGGGTCGTGTGTTGACCATGGCCGTCGTGTTTTTTGATTCCCAAGTACTCTTTACGTTTTTCAAGTTGGTGTTTCCCGTGTCAAAGTACGGGTACCGTAATTTTTCCTTGTTAATAAATTGGATTAACAGTTTTGTATGGCAGTAGTAATGGTTATTATAACTAATGTTCACAAATAGGCCATGGAACATTAATTACTCGTGTTCCCGAGACTGAAGTGTATAATATGGTCTTCGATTTTAGAGGATAACATATTTACTTGTTCCTAAAAATCTTGAACAGCACAAACGTTTCTAGCTTTTTAAACACAGTGCTGCTACTAATTCTGATCCCTAATGTTTAAATACTTAGCAATATTATTTTCTGCAGGAAATAGATTAACATTAATATACTTTCTAACAGCCGGTTTTCTGTTCTGTTCTGGTGGGAATATTCCCCACTAGGAGGACAACCAGAAATTGGCAACACTGGTTCCTAGCTCCTTCCGTTCACTGGTGCGTTGCTTGACAAGGGGAGTTGTAGCAAAACATGTGCAAAAAATGGAAGGAAGACCGCCATCCTGCACAAAGTCAAGGACGAGATAGCGTGTGGCTCCATGGTGAATGAACTAAGATTAAAACGTCTGAAATCTCTGACACACTATCGCTGGCTGACCTCATATTAACAAAACAAAGGAGTTTTAGAGAGATAGCATTAAGCCTACTTATGCATCTAAAAAGTACCAGATATGTGACTTTTTACGCCGTATCTGAAACATCTATATGAATGGAACACAAGCTTCTCTGTTTAAAAAAAAATAAGTAAATAATTTTAGGTGTAGTTCGGAGTAATGAATGAATGAAGTTTAACGCCCGTTTTTGCTACAGAGGCACCACAGGCGATTAGTTCGGAGTAGGCATGCCATATTCGAAAGGTTTGCGCGGTTTTATCGGAAAGTTATCGGTTTAAGAACGAAAACTAAATATTTTACCCAATTTTTTTCTACTGAATTAATTCTCAATACAATTTGACCAATGATATTTCAACTTCTATATACCTTGCATCATATGGTTTTCCTCCTGAGTGTTTTGCCTATGAGCGAGCCAGTTCTCGGTGATTAGCGAAAGGGTAAAACAATAAAACCAAACATACAACAATACACAAACCAATTTAACAAGTTCATTACTTACAAAATTATCAAATGAAGTGTTGAAACTGGCTGCCTTCATTCTGCACACATTTTTGGCATCTCTTAAGGAAATTATTCATCACTAGCTCTTGTTCATTTTGTGAAATCGGGATAATTTCCTAACGAATATTATCTTTAAATTTTTGCATCGTGTGCGAGTTCGTCTTGAACACAGTATTTTTTGATTTACCTCAAGAGATAATCATCGCGTGCATGATCACGCTCCCTGTCTGTTAATTCCCTAAAAAAGGAGATTAGTGTCGTATTCATATAAGTAACAGAATCAGCTGTATGCGCAAAAATTGTGGCCCTATGATTCTTTCACCACTGAGTTAACGCATATGAATCGTACATAAAGACACGCTGTGCCGTTGTAATCACACTAGGTATAAAACATTTTATGTATACTGTCGAATTAAAAAAACTAACAATACAACACACACACACGGGAACAGTTGTGTTAAGACTGCCACATTCAGCAAGGTCAACAAGAAAACAAGGAGGCTTACTATCCCCTCCAATCCCCGTGAGAAAACCCGCTCCGCGTGGTAAATAATCACTGATCGCATGGTAACTTCAGTATATTGTGCTTTTAATAATTCTGCAAAATAAGCATCTATCTGAAATATGATCTCCGTATTTTCATTAGATTGGAGAAGAGGAAAATGTCACTGGGAGTCAAATCTGCGTAGGATGATTGTTCCAGCAATTTGAAGTTCTTCGTAGCGCTTGCATCTGCTGCTTCTTTTCTGCACTAAGTGCTGAATCCATGTTTGATCATGTAACGCTAGAGAAACTCGCTTGAATTGCGTTTAAACATACACAAGCACTCCTGAGAAACTTAATTCGGTTGCACTTCTGATATATATATATATATATATATATATATATATATATATATATATATAAGAGAGGCCTCTGAGCAAAATTTGTCGGCAGTTTCACGCCCTGAGTTGAATGGGACGCTGATGACCTGAGCTGTTAAAGAGCGTCCATAAATAAATCATTCAAAAAAAATTCTGGGTTATTATGATTATGAAACTTCTTGAACTCCAGCTCAAAAATGAAAGAAAGGCCTCGTTTAAATTCAGCGGCGCATTTTCTTCATTGGTGAAGAACCTTTCAAGTGTAATGCACATTTTTCTTGCACCGGTTGACGCTAAATCTTTTAAAATTACGCGTTATTCCATTTATTTTATTATATATTTATTTTTATTTTTGGAAAACACTTTACATTATTTACTTTGCTCAACCAAAGGAACCACACAAATGAAAGCTATGTTTGCAATTTCAATATGCGCCACCTAACAAACCATACACTTTGTAGTTGATCTAACAGCGCCATATCTGTGTCAGCCGAGAACTTATCGAAATGTCATTGTAAATAGTTTTTGAGGAAATGTTTTGTCTTCATACAATATATTCCCTGCATAATTTGTAGTACATGTATCACTCGGTTACTTACTAGTTCTAGTCACTCCCTAATCTGTTTCTGTTTCTGTTTCTTTGCACTCTGGTTAATTGGTTGATTGCTATAGTTCACCAGTGGCTCATTTCAGTACTGTACCTAATTGGGAAACACTAACCGATGCCGTATCGTCTATTTCGGATCTTAAAACTACTGCAGAAATAAGACGGTGCCTTGTATTAACTGGATGGGAGTTTCAGAGACGCCAATACTTCATAAAAGCACCACCAACGAGGTTATTTATTGAATTAGTAGTTTCTCTCTGTCTACCCTCAGTAGGGAGCCGCCAAAATTGTGGAATATTTGATGTATAAGTTGCCCAACTATCAATTGTTACATAAACGAAACAAGATTATAAAAGTTCAAGGACGGCAATGCTCTATTTGTATCAAACATTTACAATATAATGTTATTACTACTT
This sequence comes from Metallyticus violacea, assembly GCA_030762175.1. Taxonomy (NCBI): domain Eukaryota; kingdom Metazoa; phylum Arthropoda; class Insecta; order Mantodea; family Metallyticidae; genus Metallyticus; species Metallyticus violacea. The sequence goes on along the minus strand of CM060846.1, from coordinate 307,906,353 downwards.
ATTTTCATGAAGATGTAGAATAGTTTTCTATCCAGTTAATGAAATGCATACTAGGATAAAAATATGAACAACATTACTGTATCAGGTATAACACAAATAACATCACAGATTTCAGAAAATATTAATTATTAAAACACTTTTTGTTAATTCGAAGTAACCGACGTTTGCTTTACGTTTATTGATCAATATCTATGATAAAAAGTACAGATAATGTTAGATAATATAAAGTAGGTTATATGAGATTTGCAAGGGCCTAATTGTATGACGCAACTAGAAGATAACGATGTTCTTCTGAATTAGCAAGACATGCAAGAGAGGGCATTGCCGCCAGTGGTACAATATAGTTGCGATTTCGTACATAACAGACCCATGATGCATTCAAATTCAGTAATCAACTGTTATAACATATAGATTGCTAAAGTGATGTAAAAGCAAATTATGTGTGTTGAAAAACACTTCTTTTCATTCTTTAATTTTAAATTAATCATATTGTGCATAGTAGAAGAGTACGTATTATCCCTTCATATGGAATTCAAGGATGAACTCTCTTTAGCTTCATTTCACCATATTTCAAATAATATTTTAAAGGTATGCATTTTTTGATACGTCAGAAATGTTAAATGAATGACCCAAGGTATCACATCTCAAATTATTAAACATTACCACAAAATTCAAGTTAAAATATTTTAGCGAATGTGATACAACATTTAAAGTGTTTCATATTTACACTGAGCTCTTATCTCACCTAAGGAAGACGGGTGACATTAGCGCTACCCACTACATGGAAAAATATACTAAAATAAGAAACCAGATTCTTTCACTTAAGTGAACATTTTTGTTTTATCGTTTTATCTTTTCTTGCTGTTTATTAAAATGAGTGAGTCAACAATTTAGCAAGTATGAGAATATGTTACAAAATGATCAGATATTATTCAAACACACAGCATGGCTTTCTGCTAGTGTCACTTTGTCGCTAGAGCTTACACGCGCTTTCAATCTAATTGCAGGTTCAGGTGTGTAACATTCATTATTTCTGTAATAGGGATTTTATCCAGATGCAGCATTGAACAGTGAGGGATTTGGATTCTGTCCTTGAAGTGCGGAGAAGATATCTGGAAAGATGTCTAAATACAGTGAGGTTATTTGAGTTAGGGGATGCCTGAGCGCGACTGCTTACCGGGGAAGAACAACCGTCGCAACCGGAAAAGGGAGATACGAATCTCTGCGATTTTCTTTATATTATTATTTGTTACCTACATTTTTATGAAAGCATAAAACGAACTGTATTTAAAACTGAGAGTAAGCATTGACCAATGTTATAACAAATCTTCGTAGCCCTGCGGCGCAACACATTGCCGGAATCAGCGTAAGAAATTCCTGTATTTCATTTAACTTTTCTTCCGTAAAAAACCGGCGGTTCGGAACACGTTACTTGTCATTGAGGTCCTGTGTCTCGTAACCTTGTAAATTGTTCAACATTTCTCTACCTGAAACACGATTGCCACGATGTTCGCCTTACTTCTCTGCAATAATCAGTTCTCACACATGTATTGTACCGCCAAGGGTGGCCGAGGTCGTTAAGACGCATATTCGTAAGTGGGAGGTCTGGGGGGTTCGAATCCCGCCAGTACCGTCCTGCATGACTGAGGTTTTTTCCAAATTTTCATCAGTCCTCATAAATAGCAAATGCCGGGGAGGTACCCTAAACTTGGGCCTGAAACGTTTTCTTCCTTAAAAAAGCATTTCCCCATTTTTTATCATTTCATTTCATGTATCACCAGTGTTAACCACCTGTGGTGCCTTAGTGGTAAAAACGGGCGTTAAACACTATTAAAAAGCATATGTATTGTATATAAAATTGTTTTCATTATTAAATTTATGTAATGGCATAACTAATGAAGAACAATTATCACACAATTTACACATAATGAAAGCACTGAGTAATATACGGACGTCAAAGCCTCCCTCAAACTAACTACAAGCTACTACCTAAACATGCATGTGTGGCCTTGACGACTGGTTTCATCCAGCTTTACCGGCGCGTAACTAATCTAACTGTTTTAACGTTACAATGACGCAAATGTCTGAACAAAAGTTGATGCTCAACGATGAGCGAGAAAGATTTAGAGACTATGAGAACACGCTTAAACTTATGCCAGCAAGACTGTGAAACGGCTCAAGTACGTTATTTATTTAACATCTCACAAACTGCTTCCGAAATTATGAAATTATGGTCCCTGTGAATTTGGGGTCTGTTGGCGCCTAATTTCCTAATATTATTTTCAGTGTAAAGGAAAATCCCGGAATAGACCTTAGCCAGAAAATATGTCCCAATTTGTTCAAAATCGGGCCAACCAGTTGATAAAATAGACATGCTGGTGTCTCGAGTCAAGCCGTGGACTATCATATTAATTTATTTCATAAAGCCGTATGCAGCCCTCTGTTGTGAGACAAGTGCTCGTGCACCTAAGAAATATTCGAAACTGTTCTGTTTTCAAAGAGGAGCTGCAACGAGTACGCGTATTTTCTAGGGCAGACGCAAAAGTACAATTAATATCATGTTGTTTCTTAATATGTTTCAGTAAACAACATTTTAGCTACATTTCAAATTAAATAATATTTTACATTATCGTTATCACTAAATTGCTCTACTTTATTGACATGCGACAGCAAGTATGGCGCTACTGTAGTGGGATTACACAGTGCGATCAGTGATACTTTCCCCTGCATTGTCCGGTTTTCCTATGACCGCCACAAGTGGCCGAGGTCGTTAAGGCAGGGACTTGTGAGCGGAAGATTTGAGTTGGAATATCGCCAGGACTGTCCTCCCTGACTGAGGGTTTTTCCAGATTTTCCTCAGTCCTCATAAATGGCAAATGCCGGGAAGGTACCCTAAACTTAGGCCTGGAACGTTTTCTTCCTTAAAAATAAATTCCTTTCCCAATATATCATTTCATCTCATGTATGATCAGTGTCCATCGCCTGTGGTGCCTTGTAGCAAAAACGGGCGTTAAACACTATTCATTCATTCCTATGACGGAGCTTCCATTCCTTTGCCGCGATATGGAGGGAGTAGCAAGCCAATTTGCTAACTTGTTGACTGTTACAGTCGTAGCGCGGCTGCTCCCGGGTGGTTATTATGTGGTTCGTTTCTTAATTCGTCAGTATACTTAAAGTGTGTTTACAACAACACAGCATGTCTTTATGTACGATTCATATATGCTAACTCAGTCAGTTCATCAAGTTCGAAGAATCAGTCAAGCAATATTCCCGGGTGTAATCGTTTCAGGTGGTAAAACAGTCCAGGGTCTGTATAATAAATTTCAGGCAACTGGAAGTGTCCAGCCTAAGGAACCAAAAACGCACCGAAGAAAGGATTACATGACACGGTAGTCGTTTAGAAAATTTTCCTCTAATATCTCTTCGTCGTCTTGCACAAAAAGTGGGAATTTCACGTGGATCTGTGCAAAATGCTTCTAAATATCACAGCATGCGAGAATTATCAATGGGGTAAGTTAAAAAAAAGTGGTGTGTACAAGACGAAACCGCGCATCATACAAGAACTCAAAGATAATATTCGTCAGGAAATTGTCCGGATTTCTTAAAATGAACTACAGCGAATGATTAATAATTTCCTAAGGAGATGCAAAAAATGTGTGGAGAATGAAGAAGGGCAGTTTCAACACCTCATTTGATAAGTTGGTAAGTAATGAGACTCTTAAATTGGTTCGTATATTGCTGTATGGTTGATTTGTTTTAATGTTTTTGCCCTCTCGCTAATCACAGAGACTCCGCTGGCCGGCTAACCGGCTAACGAGTGTTAGACAAAACACATCGGAGAAAAACAATACTGATCGCACGATAATAATTTGATCTCCTGGTACATTCACGAGGTATGTATTTCTATCTAACCTATTCTGTTTTGCCGCATTTTATGAGCAGGGTATCTTCTAACATAGCATATGATTTTTGTAAGCCCCGTATGCATATATCAAAATATGACAAGTAGACGCCCAAGATCTAAAACATTTATGGCGAAATTTGTACCAACCAAAATTTGTGTTTCATTAGATTAGGCAGGATCAATTGTGTTGCTAATCACAAAAGCATGGAAATCGTTTATTCAACTAACTAACGCTTTCGTTAAATCCGTGCTGGTATTGCTTTGAAAACACGCCTGTTCCACCTTAATGAGAAAATCGCCAAGCTAACCTCAATTCGAGCAGTAGTTACTGTTATCACAGTGGAGTACTATCGTTATGAAAATATAACGGAAATATTCGTTTAGTTACGAACTTACAGCTTTCATAGACACATTTCAACTTATATCAAGTTATACAAAGTATTAAAATCGATGTTTAGTACATTTTAGCAAATGGGAGCTGCCTATTTGGCATTATAGCATTTTAGGAATACCAGAATAATTGTGTTACCCGGTTAATGCGAAACTTAAAAGGCAGAAATAAACATCGAGGTCATTTTATCTCAAATCCAACAATAGGTGCAGAAAATTTACCTCATATTTCTTAAATTCAAAGTCTTTTTAGATGAATGAAACATCAACATATAACTTCTGAAAAATAAGAAAACAGGTATAATGGCATGGTGAATATTATTTGGTCATAAGAGGTTGCTTTTGTAATTAATTTGTTTCACTGTCTTGCAGTCACTTTACATTATAAGGCACACTTTCCAGACTACTGATATCTTAAACAAGAAGCGAGAAAATAACGCCAGAATGAAACGGTGGTTGTTTCAAATTACTTCGCTCGCGCTCAGTTTCTCAGTGAAATGCACGGTGTGTGATGTATGTAGTACAAAAGTGACGATCCACAATTCATTAATTCAATTCTGCATTTTTTCTTTATTTGTTTTACTTCCCGACAAATTTATATTTTCTTAAAATTTATTGGGGTAAAAATTAGTTTTATCACTGCTGCAAGTTGAAGCGGGATTAATAAATGTGTCGACGATTTGATGAAAATTACCTGTGAATGAATTAACTGAGCTATCGTTGGTCTGGATAAATTTGGGTATTGGAAGGGAAGAAGCAGATTTGTCTTTGCGGGTTCTCTCAGGGTGTGTATGGGGGATGCTTGAGAGGTATTGTTCAGCACGAGAAGTTGGTCATCTCGTAGCATCCTCTGCCGATCCTGTCTTCCTCTTCTCTGTTCCAATCTTCACTCTCTTTTCCGCTTCTATTAATTACGAAGGGAAAATTACTTCGCTGCCCTGTCTAAGGTGAGAATTACTAGTGCATTTTGGGAGACGCCCCGGCACTCCTCGAGTAAAAGAAATGGAGAAATCTGTCCAAATGAAAAACACTCAGTTAATAGTTAATCACTGATGTGTGGTTCTTTGTTTAACACTCTTTAATGGGGAGAGGAGAAACTTGAGATTGGGACAACACTGCAACACAAGGCTGCTTAATAGAATATCTTCCGGCAATGTTTCTTTTCCCAGTTGACACTCGCGGTCGTCCACGCGGAGGGAAAGTTCAAAATTTGCACATAATCGGTTTGACACTAGAACGTGACATGTTTTTCCACGTAATTTGTGCAATGTTGAAATCGCAATTCCTGGTTTCTTTAAATAAAGCACGATTTAACTAAATATTGGCCTACACTAAATTGTTTAACGAATGACTACAAGCTGGTTCACTTATCAAAACACACTGTCAGCTGAGTTCGGCCAGTGTAGAAACTGACGGAGAATTATGGTCTGTATGTAATTCCTGCCGTTTCGATCGTTTTTGTTTGACTACAGTTAGACCATCTCTCGACGCCTCAAACATATTGCGTCACTACAGTTTAAGCATTACTATTGCAATTCTTCCTTTCCCATTGGCCCTATGATCTGACGTCGAGTCGCGGTATCTCCGTCATTGGTGACATCATTTCGCGCTTTTCTCAGCACCATTACTTATAGCTTGAGTTCTCTGACTCAAACTCAATAGGAGGTTGGTTACGCGTCCTTGAAGAAGAAGTTGGGGTCTAGTGCGACAAAAGCTAACGGTTCGTAAGAAAAATGTGTTTTTCCCGTGTAGTCTTTCGAAAAATTCTCCAGAGTTTTACGGTCCTGGGTCTGGCATAAGGCCATAAAACGATTACATCTCTATACAAATTCGCACTTTCATCGATGTTTTTGTGCAAAGCAACTTTCCGCTTCCTCTAACAAAGAAAATATGAGTATGCTACAAATGGTTGGGTCAAATTTAATGCGCTTGTGAGAATTATAAATTGGTTCATTTATATCTATGCGTATACGAAATTTAGATATGGTTATTGCCTTGATTTTAAGGGTAGGTAAACCTCTGTTTCAAAGTGAATACTAAATTCTCTTCCACATTCCGTTGAACAAGCTTTCGCAACTTCACTTATGACATGTGTTTCTAGTGAGGAAGAAAAAGTACTGTCTACTCTATTGTGTAAGGTCGAAAGTGCGAAGCGGTTTTAATATGGGATACGTCGATGATGTGGCCCCACGTTGGGCGCCAAATTGGAAGCGGTTTTAAGTGGTCCATGTTGATGTTGTTGGATATTTACCCGGGGGTCTCGCCTCGTACCCCGGATTTTTCAGGAGCCCGAATTTCGCCTTTGTGCTCTTTCGTAGTCACGGGAGGAGGAAGATGGAGGAAGAATAAGGTTCAAATCACACCATAATTTGTTTCATTAAACGCCTAGAACTGTTTATTTACACGACACTTTGTTGTCGGCCACTTAGTTCGTTACCTCTTTGACATTAACGCCAAAAGCTACATATGCTGCTTGAAATTGCATCTATCGCTCTAACACTACATTGTATGCCTCTTGTTTTTCACTTTCCTACTGTATCTGGGACTGCGTCGTGGTAATTATTGAACTGTATTGACCGGAGGTGCCTTCTGGAAATGCCTTTACTGTCTCTGGAACTGCCCCCTACTGTTTCTGGAACTGCGCCCTACACTGTTTTTCTGGAACTGCGACGTCTTCCACTTATATACTAAATTCAAAGTACCCCACGTGGTCGTGAGAACTCAAGGGGCCCACTTACTAGTACCTTTGGAGTCTGGGCCTTCAAAATATTAAAATATTATTGGTGAGCTCTTGTGGTCCCAAACGCACTCACTTTAAATTCATCAACTCTTTGTCTCTTATTTTTTTTTTTTTTTGATTGATTTATTTAAGGACGCTCTTTAACATCTCAGGTCATCAGTGTCCCATTCAACTCAGGGCGTGAAACGACTGACAAATTTTGCTCAGAGGCCTCTCTTTTAGGCTTGAGTTTCTTTATCGTGTCGTAAATGTACGACACGGGACCCACGGCTTTACTTCCCTTCCGAAGAAAGCCATACTTAGGATTTTTACGCCCGAAAAAATCCATCGGTCCTGGCCGGGTTCGAACCCGCGTTTTGGGTTTACGAGGCAAGTATGGTAATCACTACACCACCAGGACCGACGTCTCCTTATTGGGGAGATCATGATTATTCGATGAAATGGCGTCATCGCCAACACCTTTTCCTTTTCCATCTTTAACGAATTTCGGAGCATCTCCGGCAACTAAAGATACAAAAGACCTATTCGGTACATTTCGGATACCTACTTGCTTAGCTTTGTCACAATAGAGAGACTTATTGCTCGAGCCATTATCAGTAAGTGAGCGCACAAAAAATTACAACAAGCGGCCTTTTACCTCTCGTCAAGAGGTATAGTTCCGGTAACCATGAATGCATTTTTGTAATACATGAAATGTTCCTGCTTTTTCTACAGGCTATATAATTTATAATAATTACTACTATTTGATTTATATAAATACATTCACTCTCGGGCATGCGTGTGTTTGAGGGCGTGTGCCCTCGCTTTGGAAAGGTTTCTGTCCCGGCATCTGGAATGGAAACTGATCTCTAGAGGGACTCGCACAAACTATGGGAGGCCCTATCTGCGTCGGGGTGTTATACCTAAAAAATTGTTAGAGACTCCATTTGCACCAGCGCAGTCACTACCCTAGATCCTGGTCTTCCAGTGACTTCCTCAACTTATCCCTTCCTCCCAGAGGGGGAAAAAGATCCTTGATCTTTGCTACGGAAATGGTAATTAGAATCTGACTTGGAACTTAGTATTGCACCTATCCTCGCGTTTGGGTCACCAGCTCTCTAATTACTACACGTAAACTTTCCGCTATTTACACGGCACTAGAAGTTTTGATATTTATAAGCGAACGAGCCTTCAGTAATTTAACTCTATCGATCATGTGGTTCTTGCGTCGAAGTGTTCGAAGTCTTGTCGAAGTGTCCTGAAAAGGTGAATGAGTGATGCCAAGCGATGCGAACTGCCTCCTTATATACTCCCATGAAAAATCACCTTTACACTACTGACAGACGGCCACGGGGTGAAAATATGTAAGCTTACTCTACTCGCAAGACTTTAAAAGTTAAAATTATACAGAAAAGTCTGACTCGGTCAAAACTAAATTATGTCATGTAGCGCGAACACTCAGCGACCAAAGTACAATTCATAACTACCTTCCACCTGACGTTTGGGCATTATAAAGACTCAAAGATTGTCTTTCTTGTTCATCTTTTCTTATACTTTGCTGTTTCATAATCTTCAAATTCTTTCCGGCTAGCATTGAATTGTACGACAGATTTTTCAGGCGTAATGTTTTTTTTTTTTTTTTTTTTTTTGAGTAGTGTTTAACGCCCGTTTTTACTACTGAGGCACCACAGGCGGTGGACACTGATGATACATGGGATGAAATGATAAATTGGGAAAGGATTTTTTTTTTTTTTTTAAGGAAGGAAGATTTCCAGGCCTAAGTTTAGGTACCTCCCCGGCATTTGCCAGTTATGAAGACTGAGGAAAACCTGGAAAAAAACCCAGTCAGGAAGGACGGTCCTGGCGGGATTCGAACCGCAGACCTCCCGCTCACGAGTCCGTGCCTTAACGACCTCGGCCACCCGTGGCGGTCCAGGCGTAATGTCACGAGAGGGCCTGAGATCACCGATAAATTCACGAATGTGAATTCATCTGGAAAGCCCAGACTCTCGAGTGCTATTTATTAGGACTATTTAACGAATAAAATAAGAATTTAAATAAATTTGCTCTGAATTTGACTTACAAAAGTGTAATAACTGTAAGTCTGTACTTAAACTTTTCAAGCGATCTTGCGACAGGAGAATGCCGATTGTTAGTAATGCCAATTATGAATAGCAAAATACATGTTCAGGACTATTTCATAAATATAATAAGAATAAAAGTTATATATATATATATATATATATATATATATATTTATATATTTGAAATTCACGCACAGCAGATCAACACATGTATAAAATGTTATACTTACGAATATCTGTTCAATTCAGAAACCGTGAATTGGACTATTACAATCGCTACCGTTCGATTTTCTAATGCCAACTGAGAATAAAAGAAAAGATAACATAAGATGTCTCTAGTTTTCTTTTTATTCTATGGTTTGGAATTGCTTATGATAAGATCAATTTGCACATTTACGCATCACCAAAACGCTTTGAAGAATCCTCCATTTGCGATTTGATTTTCCATACTTCTGTTGCTATCAATAGCTCCCCACCGCTTCTAGCCAAAGTGGTCAGTGATGTTAAGGAATTACATAGTGGAGATATAGTTTAGGCTACACTGACCACTAGAGTCGCATGATAAAACGGATTTGATAATTTTTTTCGATAGTTTCACGCCGTAATCCGCTATGATTGGTCATAATTAATTTTTTTTCTCCCGTTTTATTGGTAGATTTTAAGATGTCATATGAGTGAAATAGGAACAAAAATTAGCTATACTAGAAGTATAGATAAGAATGTCATATAAACATTGTTAATTATATATTACATTAAATTATAACGGAAGCATAAGATAAATACCTATTATCCGTTATGTATAGAGGTTTGGAATACTCCTGCATTCCTTGAATGACAACACCTCGCTCCGTCACTCATTCAAATACGTGCTATGTAACCTTGGCCTTATCCTTCAAATGCTTTTCTGTGGGAGGGAGTGGCAATGTGGCACACACCTCAGATTACTGATAGTGCCTGCCAAGAAGGGAATGGGCCTGTCAGTATCTCGCCCATCACTGCAGTGCTAGGTATGACCTCCAGCTGACTTTCGATACAAAATGTAAGGCTCTGAAATCGATAGAAAGTTTTCTCATTCTGTAACCTACCAGAAAAGGATGAGCGATACAAAAATGCCTACAGTTGCACCATGATACAGCGCTTGATCTTAAATTGAGAGATCATAGCGAGGTAAGGAAGTTAGGTATAGTATAAAAAAAGAATTTACTACCGTACTTTTTTTTTGTGATTTTGATAAGTTTCTAACCTGCTGCTTAATGAAGGCTTACGACGAGTCAGTCATTTGTCTTAAGGGAGTTGCTCCTATGTGTTGTTCAGGCTGAAAAGGATTATATAATAGCTATACGACAGTACGTTAAAGTTCTTTTTGCCATCACCAATACTTTTAGTTCTTTGTGTCCAAGACTAAAATATTTTGACGCACATTCCGTAATACTTTACAATTCGCAATGTCACTGTATTTGTAAAATTATAAATAAATAATTAAATGATTCAGTAAAGGATAAATAACAAAACAACCAATTATTTGAACATATTCGATTACTAAAAACGTTTTGGAAAATGTGGGATGCTAAACAAACATTTCGATGTAAAATATCATTCTGTATTGTTTAAAGCAGCCTTTCTCAAACTATTTTCAAGTGGGAATCGCATTTATAAGTGACCCTGTAATCTTATCCTCTTCGAAAGCTATTTTATAATTTTTTCCTGTTTTCTATAATTATATTAAAAGACATTAATTAATTGATGTTATACTAGGATACTTCTCGGCTGTAATAATACTCCGGTATTTAGAACTTGCACCCTCGGGTCAGTTGCCTGTTGGGGAGCTAATCATCTCTGAACACACTAAGGGACTTTCTGAATGGATGATCAGTCCAATAACAAGGCTGACTCGTAGACATCACACACACAAACGTAGAGAAATATCAACAGGGCATTTCTCCTCTCTAAACATGGGCTGGGGAAAATGTCTAAGCCAACCTGTTTGGTACTTATACCTAGATTAACAGAAAAAAATATGTATTTCCTAGTGGAATATAAAGACTATTTTTACAGAAATGTAGATATATAAACCATGAATTATCTACTAATATACTCCAAATGATAAACAAGAAATTTGCAAACACCAAAATAAAAGTGTTCATTACATGTTTTCATTTAAGAAAAGTTTTGAAACGCAAATCCTATTACTTAGTGGTTCTGTAATTCACTTCAGTTTTATTTTTGACGGACTTTCTCCAACAATGCTCTATTCTATTACTAACAGGTACGCTCTAGAATCTAGAGAATCACAAGGGCAAGCACCGCAGACTTTAGCTTGAGAAACACTGGTCTAAAATCTTCTTTAATAGCCCACAAGCTGAATTAAACCAGAAAACACTCCAGTGTCTGATTATGGGCAGTCAATTTTGGCCCCCAATTTTTAACATTTTACTACGACCTATGAAGTATATTTTCAAGTTAACAACTCATACCTGACATGTGCTAGAATGGTGTTTGTTTCATGTAATTTTTGTATTCCCTCCTCTTTAAAGATCCTGTCTTGTCTTAGGGCCAAAAATAATGACTCCCTACAAGTAATTTAACTTTACAAATGTGTAAAAAGCATTATGAATTATATTAAGTTTCTTTATAACGAACGATGTTTTATATTCTATGTATATTCATTATTATTTTCAATCCGAACCATTTTATTTATATAAAAGAAATGCTGATATCATAAGGGTTTACTTGTACAATTCATTCGGTGCTATTTATTCTAAATTTTAAGCTAACGGTTCCACTAGTAAAGGTTAGCGAGCTCTAACATTGGACCGGAAGCTCGCTGTTAGCCTGCAGTAACACACACGTGTTCCACACGAAACTGGAGCATCATCTCCGTGAATTTATCCAGAAACAAAACTCAGTCAGCAGAAAAACAAGCCATTAGTATGAGTAGAACTTAACACTTGTATGGTATTGTTGCTGAACCAAGTGTTGAGGAAAGGAATTGCTGTATGATGGAATTTGTGCTTAAAACTAAAACTTTATCTCGCAAAATAAATATGTTCATTGTTTCAAAACATTTTGCGTTTCTTTTTCCATACAGTAAAAGACAAATGTTTTACTTTTCTCGGTCTTCTAGTACCGCCACGGATGGCCTAAGTCGTTAAGGCGCGGGCTGGTGTTCGAATCCCGCCAAGATCGTCCTCCGTGACTGAGGTTTTTTTCCAGGATTTCCTCAATCCTCATAAATTGGCAAATGCCGGGGATATATCCTAAACTTAGGCCTGGAACGTTTCCTTCCTTATAAAAAATCTTTCCCATTAATTAATTATCTCATTTCATGTACCATCAGTGTCCATGCCTGTGGTGCCTTAGTAAAAACGGGCTCTAAACACTAATTAAAAAATTCGGTCTTCTTGCCTTCACAGCCTTTAACGCACTTTGACCACTCCTTGGTCCATACACATTCCCACGTACGTATACCATAACCAAACTCGTTTTATAAGCCTGCAAAGAGTATCAATGGTAAAACTGTGTGCCATATAACTCTGCATTTAGGCCTTGGTATTAAAATAACGTAAAATATTAAAAAAAACAACAATAAAAGTTAAGAAGTTTGGTCTTAATCTAAGACATATGCTTTATGTAGAAAATGCTTAATATCAATGTTAATTTCGGAATTTTTACACATTTACCCCTAAATTTGACCCAAAACTGCTGAAAATTACTAATACAATTTGAATTAAAATATGAACTTTCAAATTATGCCTCCACTTGAATAAAACAATGAATTTTATTTTTCTTAGTAATAATATTGCGAGGTAAAATTAATCGTTGATTTAAAGTATTATATATATATATATATATATATATATATATATATATATATATATATATATATATAGCTTTCGGTCTACTGTCAGATTCTTTTAAATGTATTGCATTAACGTGTTGCTCTTTATTCTTCGATCATATAAGGTAGCTAAAATACTTCTTGTTCATGGCACAAGGTGATCACTTGAGTTCTTGGCGCGTTTGAGTACCGCCTAAGCAATAGGGGTTTGCGGTAAGTGCAGACAAGACAAACACTACATATAGCAACAGATTTGACAAGGATTAGACAGAGGATCATTCAGTTTCTTGTCAGATGCCATACTACTTAGGCAGGAAACTACTTAGGATAAACTGGCAGGAAAATAGCTTTATTTTTAAATTGTTTGGACCAAACCAGTTTGTCATTTATTAGCGACCAAGGATGTTTAGGAATATTAGGAAGTCTAATAAAATAAATGGAATACTACAAATATGAAAGTAGCATGTAAATTTAGCTTAAAAGGGGTCAATGTACGGGGAAAAAAGTTAGTTCACTTTGGGTAACGTCGGTGACCCTTGATAACTCTCGATTCAAATGATGTAAAGAATGCAGTGAGAGAGGCACCTAACAGCCAGGATCCAGGGGCGGTGAAGTAAAAACATAGACGGAATACCTAATAATGTTTCCGGATAGAATATTCTAAAGTCGGCGTAGCCTCCCTCCAAGAAGTTCTAGCCCTTCAGAAGGACTGTTTCCATTCCAGTCGCTGGGGCAAAAACCTTTCCAAAGCGCAAGTCACCGTAATTCCGCACAAAAGCACCAGCCAAGCTTGCCTGTTACTTTATACTCTATAACATAACCAACGGAATGAAATACGATGAAAAATCCACGGTCAGATGGACGGCCTCAAGGAATTTGAACCCGGTAACCTCAGAATGAGAGTGTGAACCGTTACCGCCTGAGCCATCCCGTTCTGTAATGTAGAGCATATTATGACTAGCCCAGATTGCTTCTCTGTTATGCTGGTCCGCATATGACTGATAGATCTTCCAGCAGCAAGATCTCATAACCTAGGATTCCTGCTGACATTCAAAAGAGTCGGGGAACTTCACACCTGTGTAACAATGCTTCTCCTGGACCGCTTTGGGTTGCTATAAACAACTTACCTCTCAGCAGAAGTTAACGCTTGAATTGTCGCTTCAGTTTGAGATGATTCGTCAGTTCATAAGTAGTCTATTTTCCGTCTTTGTAACATGTAATATTCCTCTCGAGAGTGTAAGAATTGCTTCATTCCTAGAGCCTTGCATTTGGGTACCGAGAAATTCCAAGCAATCCGCAACAGTTTAGAGCTAACGCAAGATGTCTCTGCAACCAATCTACGTCACGCAACCGGAGGCGACTTCTCTGTTACCTGATATGACAACTTTGACCTTTAGAATCACATCCGGAATATATTGCTAGTTAACTATTTAGATGCCTATAACCATATAAATAGCTAATTATATAAAAAGATGTCACTAACACTTTCACTTGTTGCCACGCGTTTACTTTCCTCGTAAGCGCAGAACTAAAGTTTGCTTTAAAATGCTTAGAGCAGAAGAAGATTTTGCGTAGGCCCAAGATTTCTTCCTCTCTTATTTTTTTCCCCATAATAATTGGCACAAAGTGCACACTTATTTTGCGCGAATCATAACTGTGCATGGAGTATCGTTTGGCAACAACCCGATGGGAAACGCCAAGTGACCAAAGGCTTGCATTATTTATTTTAACTAACCTGAAATATGTCCCGCTACGGATCGGAAGACAAATGTTTCCTATTTAGTATTGTGACAGGGGACTCTGAAAAGCGCCGTGCGATGATAATGAATCACCAAAACGTAAGAAGAGCAAGCAGCAGGCCAGTGGAAGAAAGGTGATAATGTGATGCTATTTGATCATTGCGGACCTATACTAACGGTTTCTTGAAACAAGGTCGAACATCAAGACCATCGTCACATCAACACCCTTGCATTGTTGCTTTTTAAATTGTGCTTAGTGCTCATTTTTACTGCTGTGGCATCATGGGAATTTTAGAAGGAAAATGTACCCACTCGATGTATTTTTATATGAAATGGCATACTTAATTAAAAATTCGCTTTTAATATGCTTAGAAGCAGTAACATCTGTTTTATATGCATGTTTATTAATGTTTACTTTCTCCTGTACTTATACACCTATATCAAATATAATTTATTTTATCTGTTAGTGATTCTAATTGCTGATTTTAGTTTCAGTTCAGGCAATGACAGTGAAACAAAAGAAACAACTTTCAAAGAAAATATATGCACAACGCATCTGTAGTACGTTTGGTGAGGTACTGACAATTGTTAAAACAGCTGCTGCTTTAACTGTTATAGCATCATTTGAGCTGCATATTCTGGAACATTATACGGTGATTCTGGTACATGGTGTTTTTGCTAAAAGTGAATAAAATTACCATTAAAATTAATGTAAAGAAGTGTTATTCACTTAGCCTAATATAAGTACATTTAGTATATAATCAATCAGTTGTGAGAATTTATTCCTTAAGAGGTGACTAGTAATGCTGCAAGTGTATGACCCAGGCTTCTAGTTTCACCACCAACTAAATAGGGGTTCATTTACACATAGATGTAGTTTTTTCACATTAAACTTGGGTAGGTAAGGATTTGATTCTTTCTTATACATATTATGCGAACAATAAAATTAAAGTAATTCTTAGAACAATGTAGCTAAAATAATAAGACCTAGAGAGGCAGAATCAGATAAAACTGTTGAATAGTAACACAAAAATGGGTATACTTCGAAACAGTTACTCTTTGATAGTAGTTACCTAAAATAATAAATGCCAGGAAAAATAAATTGCATGTTTCTAAATAAGGAGATGAAAATGGCTGTGTGTTTATAAGCGAAGAAAAATATGTTGAAAATTCACACATTGAAAATTACGCTTAGCATTTACGTCGCATTTTAAAGTTTTAAATTCTAATCCCTTTAGCATTTGCCGTGTTCATCAAATAGAGACTGCCATTTTAATTTTTGCTACGGTAAAGTTATAAATTTTAAGAGTTGTCACATATTGACGCTTACCTAACAAAAGAAAACCAAATGGAAAGCAATTGATTTTAGTTCATCAAACACAGATTTGATTGGTGTTTTTACTGAAAAGTGCAGAACTTTAGCGCTGATAGTCTTGAGCTTTCAAATTGTTCGTGGCAAACTTGCTATGCTAAAACAGAATCTTGGAAGTGCTCACACATCCCTACCCCGTGGTATAGCTTTGCTGTTCTACAAAAACAAGCATGAAACTGATTCTTAACCACTTCATCCAGTTAGGCACACTCAAAATACCAGGTCAATACAAAACACGAACATAAATCTATGGGTCATCGCGATTTGCAGGTATAAGGAGAGAAGGTACTTTGTAGCTCGTGAGCTATTGTAGTCTGCAGTGCAGTACCAACATAACTTCATTCGGCATCGTTCTGGTTTTAGTGCTTGGAAATTTCAATGCCTGTAGATGATAGGCGCGGCAGCGGTGAATTGCATCACTCGGTAAAACATTACACTCAAGACCAGCCGGGTTACACGATTCGAGGTGATTGAGAGTATTTTTGGTTTGTATGCCCGTACTGAATTCGGTCGTGCACTCAGGAGATTGTTTGAAAATAAATTCCCAGGTGATCAAGTTCAAAGTCGCAATGTTATTCATAAATTAACAGTATCCACACCCTTTAGATCAACTAAAAATAACATCCGGCAAGATATGAATTTAGAAGAGTAATTTCAAAATCAGAAGCCAGAAATGTATAGAAAATGAAGGTAAAGAATTACAGCATCTCTATGCGTACATAAATTTTGAGTGCATTAGAATTTATTAGACTATCACCACTAACTCTTGTGTTGTCCCACTCGCATGACCATTAGTGTAGCCAGGTTGGCCATGAACGATGGCTTAGCGGCCGATGCATTGCTCGTCAGTGTCGGTGATCAGATATTTGAATGAGCCGATATGCACATCTTGATTATGTACTGGAAGTGCTTTTCCAACACCAGTTTATTCGGAGATTGCAAACCAAGTTTTATATATTTTTTGAGGAGTTGAAATAAACAGAAAATCACCTAAACATTTTCCCACAAAAATCCCTGCATTAGTTTGCCGTTCCACTTAGACTTGCCTCACAGTCGGGAAAACACTCAAGTCTAAATATAACCGGAGTATGAATGAAACGAATTGGAAATGCGTGAGAATTTCGGGAGGTTTGTTATCTTTCATGATAGTTGCTCCTAAGTTGGCCCAGTTATGTCCATTGCAACTGAAATTGCTTTTTCAGCTTTGTGCGTAAACGATCTATCAAACCCACTACCTGGCAGCTCAATTTGAGTATTTGCATAGCACTCTTGTGCACAAACAAGGACTGGGTTTTTCTTTAATGTTAAAACAATCAATATGGTCAGAGAATGAAACAACACTGGTGAACCCATGGGGAAAGTATTTATGCGTTTCTTGTACCGAAGAAAATATTCCATGATGTAAAATATTTATATTACCAGAGCGATAACTCTGCGAATATGATTCGCAATAAAGAAATTCAGATGACAGAAAGGTTCTCCATTGTACAGTGTCAGTAAATATGCCATTATTACTCTCCACATTAAATTTTACATGCGTGGTGGTTCCCTTAACTATTTCACTTCACGCAACATTTGAACAGTCTTAGAATGTTCAAAGGAAACTGCCACAAAATAATTTTATATAATAAATAAGTATCTTGAATTTACAATATGAGTACTCTCCTCCTTATATCGATCATCTGTGCTCTGAAAATAATTTAAAAGACTATTAACATGAGATTAATTCAAGGTTTTGTTTCTCTATTTATTTACACTAATGTATGTTTAGAAAAAGCACAGAATCAAAATTTCGTTTGCTCTTTAATTTTCAAAATATAGAAAAGCAAATTTTTCTATCATAGTAATTGTAATAAACCTCCCGTCTTTTTCTGCTGGTACGTCCAGATTTAAGCAATTATTTTTAATAATGCTTTCATCTTTCTTCAAATGAGTTTGTCTTAAAGGGCATTTTCTAGCATATTCTAAAAACACCTAATGGTCTTTGGTTTAGTAAATATTTTGCTTTTTAAACACTTCCTACATAAGGATTGATTGGAATAATAATTTGTTTTGAATGCACTAACGGCAGAGGGCTTACAGTTCTCATTATTCTGCTAGACATCTTCTATTCTAATAATATCAAGCAGTGTAATTTTAGCAGAGGTTCCGTCAGTTACTTAGCAAATGTGGTCTTATAGAGAAAAAAGTATGAATGTTGGCATTTGACACCACTAATTATGTTCTAGCAATAAATAAATAATAATGTTTCCGGAAAATGTATTTCCATAATATTTTAAAAATACTCCACATTTTGTTTGAAAGTTTACTGTGTATTTTTAACCTTTTATAATTATTTTAAATCAGCACATTTGTTAATAACTCAAGTTGTAGCCTTGAGGCTGCAACTTGAGGGGAACAAATAGAATTATATATAGAAATCGATTTTTACACTAGCTTTGTGCAGCACATTAATTGGAAAGGTAAAATCCGGTCACATTCTAACCAAAGTTCAGATGAGAGAGGTTGTGCTTCGGTGCTTGAAGGAGGTAGTTCAGTTGGTTAGAGCGTCAACAAGGAAATCCCAAGACCCATGGTTCCAATAGTTCAAGTCTGATTCTTTCTATCAAAATGGAACTTTGTTGCCCCTCTCTTAACCCGTAAATACTTTCAGAATGTTTTATTTGCTAAAAGACAAGAAAGTTGCCTCGTCTCAGAGACTCCAGGAGCAGACTTTTTTGTCACGTCTGTTTTTAAGATTTTTCCATTTAGCTCATAGTAGAGTGCAACTTTTCATCGTACCCTAAGACGAAAACATGAGCAACGGTCAGAAACCATGACCGTTTCATAAAACATCCAAAACATTTGCTAATGCTGGATTTCCATTACACATTTTAGTTCCGCCTTCAATTTAAGTTGTGCCATTAACAGGCAATGTGTTTGATAGGACCGTGTGCTCTTATGACTGAGCGGACCAAGTATGTACCCGTATCTAGTAATAAGAACTGCGCGGGTTCGAATTCTTGTTATGTTTGTTTGGTGTTTATTGTTTGTTTATAATTTCTTAGCTTTTGCAAGTAATATCAATGTTTAGAATACGGCAAGTTTTAATGCATTTATGCTCAAACACAACAATGTAAATTAATCACGTCCATTTTAAAAATGAAACCCACATTAAATATTATATGAAAAACTAAAAAGAAAATAAAAACGTAATGTTGGATGTGTAAACCCTCCGCTTCTACTTTGCCCCCTTACTTCGGTTAATGGCGCTGGCGCATCATACAAAAGATTATAGATTAAAACACCCTTGAGCTCCACAATGTCAGTGTCCACTCCTCAGCAGGATGCTACTCTGCTTGTAGAAACAGAAACAATTTCTTTCATTTGTCTCTGACATTGGTAACTCTCATTTTGTGGGTTGGACCGCATGACCCTATAAATACGTCGTTTGAACGCTGCTCGATTAGCAACTTAGAACATGATCATAATTACTTCGATTCGCTTTTGCAGAAAAAATTGCAAACCGAATTTAGAATAGAGCTATAATCGGTGACATTTTCATCTACAAACGGGGAAAATAATCGTATTCCGTCCTAGAGGAACGCGATATGGTTCAACTGTATCATCAAGGTCGCGCATCTGTTCGTTCTGAGGTTGGATGTCAGGGGAAGGTCTGGGCGTGTTGTCGCGGTTTGAGACACTCTACATATCCATTAATGTAAACACATCCTCGAACATGTTAGCTCCTTTTGTAAGGGTGGAATATCCTGATAGAATCATTAAATTACAACAGTATAAAACATTCTGTCCGTATATGTCAACAGTTTTCAACTGGTTTTCGCAGAGACAAGATACCAGAAAACGACTGCTAGGCCTTCTTGCTCATAAGATGTCAATCCTATTGAAAATGTGTGGGCAGAAGTGAAACAAGTTACATTAGCCTGCACAAAAGTGGAGGGCAAAAGAGGGTTCGTGGGATCAAACACAGCACTCTAGGAGAAGCATTATACCGTCGAAGATGTCTAGACATTTGAATTCATTAATGACCCGAAGAATAAAGGTAATAATGGCCGCGGAGGGCTAACACATTCCATGTTTAGTTTATATTTCCTTTTTAGTTTTTCATTTAAGAATATGTATTCATTTCGTATTTATTTTCAAAACAAAGAAGATTACGGTTTTAATTTTTGCTTGTGTCAGCGTTATAAGCACGCTGAGACCTAAATCATCTGGATCCGATGGCATTCCGCCTTACATATTTAAAGGTGTCAAGCAAGATATGTAGCTACGTCCATTGTATATAATTTATAACCTCATTTTTAAGGAAAATATTTTCCCTGATAAGTGGAAGTTAACCAAGGCTACCCCAATCTTTAAAACTGCAGATTTTAAAACAAATACAAATTATAGGCCAGTCGCCATTTTATCAACTCCAGCTATAATATTTCAAAAAGTAATTTATAAATATATATATTCTAGTACGTTAAAAACAATTGGCATTAGTCAGTAAAGATTCATGCCCAATAGATCTACTGTGACTAATTTATGTAATTTTGTCCAGTACGTATCCTGTGATAATAGTTGTTTTTTTCATTAGTGTTTAATGCCCCATTTTACTACTTAGGCACCACAGGCGGTGAACACGGATGATATATGAGATGAAATGATATATTGGGAAAAGATATTTTTAAGGAAGGAAACGTTCCAGGCCTAAGTTTAGGGTACCTCCCCGGCATTTGCCATTTATAGGGACGGGGAAAACCTGGAAAAAACCTCAGTCAAGGAGGACGATCCTGGCTGGATTCGAACCCCAGCCCTCTCGGTCACGAGTCCGCTCCTTAACGACCTCGACCACCCATAGCAGTAAGATAATAGATCTCAATTTGATGCTATTTATACATACTTTCAAAAAGTTTTTTGATAAAGTTGATCATAATAAATTAATAAAAAAATATCGTTATTTGGTTTTTGTAAGCCTATGATATTTCTTGTGGCAGATCATAAGTTCATAAGTTCTTAAATATAAAAATAGTACATCAAACAGACTTGAAGTTTACTCTGGATTACCACAAGGCCCAAATTTTGGTCCATTATTATTTCTTTTATTTATTAATGACTTATTATTACTTGTTAATTCTTTTAATGTTCTACTATTTGCAAACGAAAAGTCTTTAGCTCTATAAAATCTGTCTCCGATTTTGTTAAACTGAAAAATGTTATGAATGCCGTAAATAAATGAAGTAAAGCGAACAACCTTCCTTTTAATATATCAAAATGTCAGGTTATATTTTTTTCTAGACTTCAAAGTAATGTTGATTTTATTTACACTATATATGAAGCAAAATTACAATTATTCGAACCAATGAATGATCTCGGAGTAATTTTCAACAAAGACTTATCATTTACTAAACACATTAATAACATTGTTAGTGCAGTACATAAAATCTGGGATTTATTATTCGTAATCCATCTTCTGATTTAAGAAACTTGTTTATTTTATCATTCGTTTGTGAGATCTAAACTTGAATATACTTCTATTTTATGGAATCCTTATAGTAACAAATAAGTTAAACTCATTGAAATAAATCAACGCAAATTTCTAAAGTATGCATTTCTCCAATATATATATTCGGGCGTAAAAATCCTAAGTATGGCTTCCTTCGAAAGGGAAGTAATGCCGTGTGCCCCGTATCGCATATTTACGGTACGATAAAGAATCTTAAGCCTGAAAGAAGAGACCCCTGAGCAAAATATTTCGGCCGTTTCACGCCCTGAATTGAATGGAACGTTGAAGATCTAGGATGTTAAAGAGAGTCCGTAAATAAATCAATTAAAAAAAGTTTAAAAGTTCGAAGAAAGGAATCATCACTTGTTACTTTTCCTCTATAAAGTATTACACATTAAGGTAGATAATTCAAACCTAAGACAATCAATATGTTTAACAATATCGCTTTATCCTGTGATCATTTATTACAAATTATACATTGATTAACTTATCATATACCTACATTACCGATTTTTTGTCTTATTTGTTTTGTGACTTTTTGTCATATTTGATTTATTGTATTCTGTTTTTATTTTGTTTTATTTTTTCGTTGCTTTGTAATTTTAAATAGTTAATTTGGTTTACCAGCATCCCATTTAATTCAGGGCGTGAAACGGCAGATAAATTTTGCTCTGAGGCCTCTTCTTTCAGGCCAGAGATTATTTTTCGTGCCGTAAATCTATGAATGAATAAATTCCTTCCCTTCGGAAGGAAGCCATACTTAGGACTATTACGTCCGATAAAATGTATTACCCTGGACTGAATTGAACACTCGATCTTGGGTTTACGAGGCAAGTATGGTTTCCATTAGACCACCTGGATCGACTTGTAATTGTAAGGATAAGTAAACATTGTAAATGGGGAAACCTGTAATGTCCATAAAATAAAATAAATAAATAAATTATTTAAAATTCAAATAAGGCTTTTCAATTGGAAGTTATATATTAATGTGCATACTAAACATATGGCAACCATACTTGCCTCGTAGACCCAAAATCGAGCGTTCCATCCCTCCCAGGGTCGGGGAATTTTTTCAGGCGTAAAAAAATCCAAAGTATGGCCTTCTTCGGAAGGGATGTTAAGCCGTGGGTTCCGTATCGTTGATCTGACTCGTTAACAAACCTCAAGCCTGAAAGAAGAGGCCTCTGCGCAAAATTTATCGGCTGTTTAACTCCCAGAATTTGAATGGAACGCTGATGACCTGAGATATTAAATAGTATCCGTTATTAAACTAAATAATAACATTCATTTTACTTACAAAAATAACAAAACAATTCATGCAAGGGTATGATTGCAACTTGGGCGGTTCTCGTCGCTACACCCCTGCTGATAGCTGCTTGATATGACTGGTGATAGAATGAGACCAAAGGTTTGTAAGAGCTGCGCTCAGACACGCCAAGATTAATCGAGAAAACTTAAGACAAATTAAAGCGTCAGGAATCTGCTATTTTTTGCAAAATTTCGTGATCGTTGTTGTAAAATTCATACAGCTATATTAAAATATTAATAGCCGTCTTTTATAAAAACATGTTTCATATTCTTGAAAAAAGTTTTCTTCACGTTCTTTATTTACGTAATTTATAATGATTGTTAATATATTTCAGGGTTTTTCTGTGCAATCAGCTTATTAATTCTTCTAGAGTAAACCTGACAAAACACAAACTGCCATTAAACCAATACCATTCAGTTTGCTGCATCACGACCCGGCTTTATTTTAAAGAACTTTATATAGATTTGCTTACACAGCTTAAATATGTAACATTTCTTATTTAACTCTAGGAATACATTTTAGATTGTTACAACCGTTTATAGTCTCTGAAGTGATTCATCGAATATTCTGCTCATTGTACTAATAAATTTGTGATGCTATTGATCTGAACTAGCGGAACTAACCATATGTAATTTCTGGAATGTCTGTGATTTCTACATGTAGTGTGTTCATTTCACTTGTTACTCAGGTAATTTAGCGTGAAAGAACCTTGCCACTTGCCGATGAAAATAATACCGCGCCATCGGAACTTGGCACGCGTTTATATATATAAATGAAAAATATAACACTATTAACAGTTTAACTAAAATAACAGTAATTAGAAAGGGATCAAACACATCTGTGACTTTTTCTTAATGTTTTATCCTTTTCAAATTACTGCTATTTTAGTTACACTACATATATACACACACACATATAGTGTTTAACGCCTGTTTTAACTACTGAGGCATCAAAGAGGGTGGACTCCCGATAATACATGAGCTGAAAGGCTAAATTGGGGTAAGATTTTTTTAAGGCTGGAAGTATTCCAGGCCTGAGTTTTAGGGCATCTCCCCGGCATTTGCCATTTATGAGGACTACTGAAGAAAACCTGGAAAAACCTCAGTCAAGGTGGATGGTCCTTGTGGGAATTGAATCCCAGACCTCCTGCTCACTAGTCCGCGTCTTAACTACCTCGGCCACACCCGGAGCGGCATTTTTTCGTTATCAGTTATAACAATAAATAAAAATCGAACTCAACTTCATAAAAGACATTCAAAGTTTCATCTAACGGCAAAATCAATATCTGATTAACTAGCCAAATGAAGACGTCAAATGTTTTCTCTAAAATAAATCTTAGTATCAACGTAAACAAATATCTGTAAGTGAAAGTCGAGCGATCGCCCGCTAGGGTAGCTATGAATTTTTCTTAAAATTCATACCGAGATCTTTTTCCTTAATTTGTGTTTATCCATTTGCTTAAAATGCAAACTATTCACACTATAATTCTGATCGTAATTGACTAATGTGCATAAGTATTAGCCCATTATTTTGCACTAAGGATTGCATTGTAATATGTGTATGTGTTGTACACGTCTTCTTTTATGTGCCATGCTGTAAATGATTGAAAGGATGGGAAGTTAAGAGCGTCATAGCCTGCAGCCGCATGGATGGACCTCAGTAATTGAAAGGTCACGCACATATATAGTGGCATGGCAAAATGAAATGCAGGCGTGATGTAACGTGACCTAGGCAGACTCGACGCAGATGCCAAGAAATGTTATAGTAAAAAGGATAATTTATGTTCGTTGTCTTCCCAAATGGCTATTCAGGTTTCTGATGGCTTTTAAATGGGCTACTGAATTTAAAGTTGTGCAATTACTATGTACTAGTATGTCCACAAATACCTGTAAAGGCATTTCCCTATAGGAAGTCAAGAAAATGACAAAGTGATTTCTTAACACAGGCTTCGCGAATTGGTGACTTAATTTCAGTGTTCTTTATCATTTGTCATCAATTTGCAGCGAGTAAAGGATAGGATGAAAGAAAAGCACAGATCCTTATATTTATAGAATTAAACAAGTTCTACAGACCGAGGAAATAATCTCTGGCATCTACCATCTAAAACTCAGACAACAAATGTGTGGCTTTACGCTCGATCTCACAAACTGGGCATATTAATGTTTACAAAATAACTTTCTTGAAATTAACTGTAACAATAATTTTATAAGAAAAATAAAAATACTATAGTCATAATGTGAGTTGTCTATAGCGTTACAATTGAAATTTTGAGAAGGCCAGGCCTGAATTAGAAAAATATATATTGTTAAGTAATCATAATGATTAAGAATACCAAATATGTTAAACATAGCCCATTGCAAGAAATAAAATTAAAACTTTAGATTAGGGTATGTAGAAATAACATGGCTTGAAAGTAGAATTTCCTCTTTAAGTACTTTTGCTTTCATCGTCAGCCTACTAAGATTGGGTCTAACGCATGTTCCAATTTCTGACGGATCATTTAAACCATTCGAATTTAGTTACACTTAGCGCCTACAGGTGTTCGAATCATTGTTTCAACCAACACCTAGTGCGATATTAAGATATTACTCGCACATGAAATGGTCGGTAATTTTGTTCAATAATCTTGTGAAAATACATATAAAATATCTGATGACCGATGCGATGCCAGTGGACCACACGGTCAATAAGCCATCACTCAAGGTCAGTCCGGCTGGACGAGTCCGAGTGGTGGGTGTGTTAGCGGAACTACTACATTAGCTTTGAACCTCACGCCACTAAGTATCGATTGAATAGTGAAAGGAATAACATGTGCCTAATCGCAGAGTAAATCATGCAAAGAATACTGAATGACAAATACTGCTCATAATTATATTCTATATTGTGATTTGTATGTCCTTACCGCACTATAAGGAGATTTGTTAAAAAGGTTTGGTTCAACCCTTTTTAATATTCTTGCAAAATGTTTTCTACATCACCTGGATTCTTCATGCTTTTGTAAAATTTTAAGTCGGGGTTCATAGCTATGGAGGCTTCAGTTTTGTCAAGCATTCAGCTTTTTGCAAATGTTTTAAAGAAAGTCTTTACGGTCTAGCATTCTACCTTGGCATGAATGTTACACCTTATGTATATCATAAAATCGTCGTTTATTTTTTAAAATGTACATTGACATAGCATTTAATTGTGTGCATAAATTAAAAGTATACATTGAATAAATTCTATAGCAACATATGGTGAACAAACAAACTGCAACATCTAAAGTGTTTGCAGGTAGTAATTAACACAGGTTAACCAAAGTAAGTTTTGTGAACTGAAGAAAAAAAAAAAAAAGATGGGGTCCTATCATATGCTGAAAATGTATTTCCTGAGACTATCCCTCAAGTCTAATGAAATGTACGTACTCAAATTTATGACAGTCTCCTTGGCCGAATTTCCATGCATGGTGTTCAACAAAATGAATGTAAGAAAAATAAAGTTGGCCGAAAGAAACATAAAAAGTCTGCTTTTATCTGATAGAGAACCTCTTCCAGGCTAATCATGGCAACTACTGGGTGATTTTTCTTTCGCGGGACCGCTGCATGTGTAGTTGACTGCAGTGACCGAGCTGTGCAATTATTCTCCCGTTCCTACGCTTGAAAACAAGCCGGGAGCCGGAAGGAAAGGCAGTATGTGTTTTACTCTAGGAACATACGCACGTATTGTATGTTGTGTGACAGTGTGTTAAGTATTTATTAAGCGACGCAATACAGTGTATTAATATGACTCAACTCAGCTATTCTATTCACCAAAGAGTATTTATTTACAATTGCTACATGTATACAGAATCAACTTTTGAGTACGGAGATTGTTTCAAGGGATATTCACTGATATTCAACTTCCAAGGCTTAAGTTCCATTCATGGATTGGTAAATAAGACGTGAAACGAGAAGTATTCCTGATGAAACAGCCATGTGCAGTATTCATAGAAGAAACGATAGATGACAGAGGACATGCACAGAAAAATCACTTCGACATCTTTCTCAGCAAACGGAGTTTCCTATTCCTCTGTTCGAATGGCTATAAAGCTACTTAAGTTAAAACCATGTAAAATTACTGTAGCGCAAACCGGGTGATCCAGGAGCAGATTTTCTGAATGGATTTTGAATACTGTGTATGACGAACAAATTTACACTAATGTAATTTTCTTTGCTGATGAAGCGGTTCCACCTAAGTGGGTAAGTAAGCTCACAAAACAACCGATACTGGATTTCAGAAAATTCTAACCTGCTTCACGTGAATTCTTATCTGCTTCACGTGAAATCTAACCTGCTTCACGTGAATTCTTATCTGCTTCACGTGAAATCTAACCTGCTTCACGTGAAATCTAACCTGCTTCACGTGAAATCACTGCATGATCAAAATATAGAAGTGTAGTGCACCATTAGGCGAAAGAAGAATAGACCCTATTTTTTTAAGAAACGTAATAGTGATAGGTGTGCGCAGAATATTTTGTACCCTTTTTCCGCCAACTAACTGTGTGGGAACGTAGATTCGTGACTTTCCAACAGAAATGTGCAACGGCACATACAGCTCACGTCTCCTTGCTTGTAATTCATGAAATATTCGACGATAGTCGTCATTAACGATAAAATGACTTCTTCGGTCCCCCGATTTAACGCCCTGCGATTTATATTCCTGGGAGGCATTAAAGGAAAATGTGTACAAGACAAATCCACACACATTAAATCCGCTGAAAAATAACATTCGTGAAGAAATATCTTCCATTTCTCCGAGGGTAATGATTGATTTCATAAGCTGATGCCAGAAATGTATGGAAAATGAAGGAAGGCAGTTGTAGCATTTTCTTGCTTCATAATTTTTTTTAAATGTGTTTACCGCCCGTTTTACTACTGTGGCACCACAGGCAGTGGACACTGATGATACATGAGATGAAATGATAAATTGGGAAAGGATTTTTTTTAAGGAAGGAAACGTTCCAGGCGTAGGTTTAAGCTACCTCCCCTAGCATTTGGCATTTATGAGGACTGAGGAAAACTTGGAAAAAACCCCAACCAGTGAGGATGGTTCGAACCCCAGATCTCCTGCTCACGAATCCGCGCCTTAACGACCTCAGCAACTCGTGGCGGTAACATTCGTTGATGCAGCAGAATTTGTGTTATTTGAATGTTAAACCAGCCTAACAGCGTGTTAAATTTCAACATATTTTAATGAAATCAGCCCTAAATGTTAATAATGACTTACTGGACAACCATAGCTACGAACTTTCTTATTCCCGTTCAACGCGGTACCAGCCTGAACCGACCGATCGGTCGTTACGCATGGAGCGGTCCCGCGAAGGAAAAATCACCCAATGCAATCAAATTCAGATCAGGACAGAGGTCGTTAAGGCATTAGCTGGTGAACGGGAGATTTGAAGAGAGAACCAATCTCTCTTGGGTTTTTTTTTTTCAAGGTTTTCCTCAGTCATAAATTGCAAATGCCGGTGACGTACTCTAAAATTAGGCCTGAAATACTTGCTTCCTTCCTTATTTTAAAATATTTTCGCAATCAATACCTACCGCCTATGGTGTCTCACAGTAAAAATGGGCGCTATACGCCATTCAAAAAGGGAACTCTATCAACCGAGCCATGACTGTGTAATTTAGTATTTTTCAATGGGAGCATTTAAATGGAGCGCTGTCGGGGAGTTGGTTATCACGCCAGAAAAAATATATCTTATGAGCAACTTCACTCATAAGATGGGTGTATGCATAGACTAGGATTGTTTCGAACAGGAAATACGCTAATAACATGCCGTTATTATTGGCCTCACGCAGAGTTCATAAGTTCACAAATGCAAATCTGCCGAAACCCTTGCAGGGCCATATGCAAAACTCGTTACTGGATCGGTTTGCTACTGTGCTAGCATGGCACGAGTAAGTGCATCCCCTCAAGGGAAAACTTTGTAGAAGTGTATGAGAGAATATGTTTAAACTGCAGACATCAAGGAAATGTAGGGGCTTACTAAAATGTTCAGAACTTCATCTGTAACGCTTAAGAGCTCCGCATTAGTTGAAGATAATCAGTTGCACGTCATTGTATGGAATAGAAATTCAAATGCAAATTGCTACGTTTATAATTGTTCAGCGCTTCGGCTAAAAGTATGTTAAATCATAACGCCGCTACTTGTTTGTTTTTTGTTTTTTGTTGTTGTTGTTGATTTTTTTTTTCGTGTATGAGGTTGCTTCACTAGTTTCTTACTACGTCATTTTGGAGAGGCTTTCGGTTTATGTTAAATGTTCACAAATTGAGGTTGAAAACGCAGCTCAGACACTGCATACTACACAATTTTGTAAACTAGACATTTCAAAACTACAAATTTGCTGATGCTAATGACATATGTTGTAATACATAAAATTTAAATGCTCTGTTTAGAAACAAACGCCATTTGGAGTGCAAAAATCATATGTTTTGGACATATGCTGTTTTCAAAAGCAGAATGTGTTTTATATTAAATGAGAATTTTAAACGATTTTTAAACAGGTGCATTAAATATTTTCTGTTTTATAAACAAAAAGTAGATACCCAAGATATATAAACTGTAGTCGAAATAAAGCAATGACACGTATTTCAGATTGTGCGCTATTCATTGCATAGTTAAGACTCGCAGCCAATCACCTACGAACGACGTCTTTGAATGTAATTATTCTTGGATCCGTTTTAAAATGAAATCAGGAGATAGACTTCATCTCCATATGCTTCTTGGCTGAAGCTGAAATTGCACGCTAAGCGAGACGTGAATGAATTTGTACCTGTGTGTACACGTAGTCGCTTGCACCGTAAT
The DNA here is from genome assembly GCA_030762175.1 of Metallyticus violacea. Classification (NCBI taxonomy): domain Eukaryota; kingdom Metazoa; phylum Arthropoda; class Insecta; order Mantodea; family Metallyticidae; genus Metallyticus; species Metallyticus violacea. Next base: position 307,876,687 of record CM060846.1, on the reverse strand, counting down.
ATTGTTCTCCGTGGGGGAGCCGGAGATGAAACCTCAACTTCATCACGCCGCTAACCACAAATCTCCTAAAGCTAAACCATTACGTCTTCCCGCCGAGCAAACAGCTGCTAGTAAGGCCGTAATGCCGCCCACCATAGCATCGCATACGCTAGAAAAAACACAACGCGCACGCTGGCGCACTTTAGAAGTCGGCTTGAGCAAAGAGCTCTTCATCTATAGCGATTTTCTGCAGTAAGGACCTTTAGTTTTAATCCTATAGTGAGGATAGACTTTAATGGATTTTTTTCCTGGAACCAAGATTACAGACTATGCAGCTGTTTAATTTTTATGTTACGTAGATATGATACGCGTAAGTGTTGCGGTCCATCAGAGTTCGCTCAGGAAAACAACGCTGTCATGTCTCTGCAATCTCTTTCACTACATGCTTTGTGCTAAAAATGAACGGGGAAGGGAGTGAAAGTAAATAATGCATTAAATTATTTGTATTAATGATTTAAGGCATCCTTGGAAATACTTAATATGAGAAATAGGAAACATTTACGTTTCTGTTCAATCTTAGATGTATAAAAGTAACAATGACAACACTGGAGAATTTCCAGGTATTCTGTTGCTGTTTAGACGAAAGTGATAACACTACACACTTGGAACTCGGCGAAGAGCAAGGTCATTAAGGTTTGTTCAGCACTTTAAGCGCGGCTTGCTCTATTGCAACTAAAAGTGCTATGAATTATACCATGACAGGTATCGCCGCGCTAGCTCTGGATTACGGTAACCATTGAACTGTTTTCTTTAAAAGAAAATCTTACTTGCTCATTTTATGAAAGAAGATATTGAAATTGGCTCATACACTTATATGTCCTCTGCCCTTCCTTCCTCTCGTTGATAAATAAGGTAGCCTCCTCACAGATATTAAGTTTCATTCTTCCGTGTATAAGTGTGTTTGCTTGTGCTCTCTTTATTTTAATTTTATTAAGAAATAAAATGAGAAAATTAGGCCGAGGGACTTTCGAGACCCTGTAAATTCTTAGACGTAACTCTGCCATGCTTGTATACTTTCTTAATTCAATTCGTGAAAATAAGAATCATGTTGATTCCTTATGTCCCCTTTCAGTTAACTCATTCTCTTTGGAAAAGACGTGTAAAGTCATATTCACGTAACCTATGAACATAAATGTTAAATGAAAAGTACCCTGGATTTGGTGACCAAACTCGCCAGGTACGTTCAGAACTGAGTAACAAAATCTAAGTTTAAGTTTATGATCAAGTGGTTACAGATCCTGTGTAGGGTGACCAGACATCCTCTTTTATCTGAATATGTCTTCCTTTTTACACTTTGTCCGGGGTATTAGCGATTTTTTTTTAAAAATCATGACAATTGCCCCTTTACGTAACCTGTATTGTTGAAAGTTTCTGTTTTTATGCATTTTTTAAAATAATTTGCTTGTTTATAGTAGAAGCATCAACGTAATATACTCTTTGCTCACAGATAGCTAGTGAATATAGAGATCTTTGCAGCATTCTCACTGTCTACCCATTCTGCTTTCTGGTTCTACAGTTATAATATAATATTATCATTCATTTATTCCAAATGCCAAAACGGCAATGTAACTTAAGCAATCAGCAAATATCCCTTGTACAGAAAAGAAAAGAATTAACGTGAAGTTGGATGTAAATTTTGTAGAACTGCAACCTAATCCCTGTGAAAAAACTCTATAAAGTGATTTTAAATTCACTATCAGTGCTGCCTTTTTGTCTTTTGAAAATTTAATATTGCAATTTTTATTTTCCATGTATTTTTAAAATAGCTAACTGTAAGATCATTATTAAATTTTAGTATAAATAATTTATATGAAACAAATATACGCATAATTTTAAGTATTAGCATAAGCCTAAATCTAAATGGATATTTTGAGTTCTTTCTTTGAACAATGACTCTTTTTTAAGCTGTTTGTCTTCTTTTATTGTCCTTGTAAACTGGTCACCTATGTTGTGCGTTAAGTTCACCAAATTTCTCTGCACAGAAGATAGCCTTTCGTTTTATAAAGACTTGGCAAGAAATTTAGAGGAATTTTGCAAGATTTAGCAAATTACTTTTACAGTGCCTTTGCTGAAATTCTAAACCAAATTTTGAGATTTTTAGTGTAAAACACTCAATTCCTGAAATTACGAGGCACAGCTAAAGTAACTTTAATATTAACCTAAAAATGACGTTGGTTGTAGTACAGATTTGTTTCAATTTGTCTCTAGGTATTTGCGCGCGCAGGCATGTCCGCTATTGCGAGTAAGGAAAACGACGCGAAGCTATTCTTATTTGAGCAGTGCAGGTGAGAACACAGCAGACATTCGCTGCAGCTGAATTGGCTATGTGCATACGTGTGTAACTTTACAAGTAGAAGTGTGTGATGGCACAGAAAGTTTAAAAGTGCAGTATCACGTCAGTGATGATGACCTTACGCTGCTAGCACGCCTAACACTACCGCTGAAGTTAACCGCTTCAAACGACATGGTCGGCTGCAGAATGAAGATTGGTCATGACACCGGTATTCACTATGAGCTACAGTATCAAAAAGTCTGTGCAAGATGGATACTAAAACGACTCGCCCCCGAGTTGAAAGAAGATCTTGCGGATGCTTGTGAAACTCTTTTACGCTTGTTTGAAGCTGAAGAAAATGGCTTCTTTTAACGTACAGTTACTGCAAACGGAATGGAAAATTACGTATGTATGAAACTATATGCAAACGAAAAGGCCCTGTGATAATGTTAGAGTGTGCAAAGTTTTATGCCTGTATTCTTAAAGATGCCTAAGATATGATTATGCAACGTTACAACAGCAAATGTATCATTTGAAACTTTTTTTTGAGTAGTGTTTAACGCCGTTTTTTACTACTGAGGCACCACAGGCGGTGACACTGATGATACATGAAATGAAGTGATATATTGTGAAAGGATATTTTTTTAAGGAAGGAAGCGTTCCAGGCCTAAGTTTTAGGGTACCTCCCCGGCATTTGGCAGTTATGAGGACTGAGGAAAACCTGGGAAAAAACCCAGTCAGGGAGGACGGTCCTGGCGGGATTCGAACCGCAGACCTCCAGCTCACGAGTCCGTGCCTTAACGACCTCGGCCACCCGTGGCGGTCTCATTTGAAACTGTTTCAAATACCGATCACATACAACAAATTGTTATGTAACGACACGATGGTCATAACAGAACGAACTGGTTACAATGGACACATCTTATATACATCCAAAACGATTGCAACCACTTTCAGCACTGTCAAAACAGAACTGTGCAAGCATTTGGAGTGAACCTAGTTCTTCATTATTGTATCCCGTTGTGTAAAAGGCATCATTCCTTCTTAACCTTCGGAGTTACTATTTCGTTCCAAAAGATTGCAAAGGACGGCTTTGGTATTTGCAGTCTTCATTCCCGAAGTACAATAATATCTGAACATACAAGACGAAAACATAGAACAATTATAATAATTGTGACTGTGCAAGTAATCACAATGGGCTGTTTTCAAGTTTGGAATTGATTGAAAAACCTGATGGTGGCGACGATAGTAACCATTCATCTCATCCGCACCTTCAAATTTGGGATTCAAACTTCTCATGTATTCCTTCATTAATGCCATCAAGCATCCCTATAAAAATTCTAACCGGACTCGACTTTCCCTCCTTAAGATTCCCCCGAATGACGATATTCTTCCCACCCCCCAAGCAAAAAAGTTTCGTACAAATCGGTCGACGGGAAAATTAATGCTTGCTTACTCTTTTCTGGAACTACAAGGTTCAATTGTAGAAAACTGCAAACCCAGAAAATGGCTTTCAACCGCGAAGTACAGTTTCTTCTGTTTGGGAACCATTTAAAACCTATAATGAACTTTATGCTGCTCATCTCTGAGTGGTTTTACAACGCAATAATGCACATAGTATAAAATTGCGGATGTGCATTTGGAATGTTGCCCACATCCAGCTTATCCCCCTGTTTATTTTCATGTGTTTGGGCATCTCGAGTAAACTCTAGGAGGGGAAATGTTTAGTACGGATGATGAAATCAAAGGTGTGGTGCATAGGTAGTTACAAAGTCAGCCGTAATCACAAAAGTCGATCTAAAAACCATAAAAGTTTAATGCTTTATAGTTCATATTTTGCTACATTCTATATTGTACTATTGCATTACAAAATCATACAAAAAATGTCTGTTGGAGTGGTCCAATAATTTGATGACCAACGCGGCAGGGACTTTATTTGCCGGTAAAACATTCCCAATGCCGGCCGAACTACACGAGCCAGGACGGTTGGGCAAGTTTACTATATTACGCTACCCTGGAGTCGATGTCATTTGGACAGTCAAAGAAACAGGTTCTAATCCTGGGGTAAGAGTGCTAAGTGTGCTAAGTGGCAAATACTTGGCCTAATTATCATATTGCATAACGGGTGTTTATTTATGATTCGTACCAGTTCGCTGATGCTGTCAGGAGATTTGAAGAGAAGTTCCCATGTGTTCGAGTTCCAAGTCGTAATGTGATTCATAAGGATGAACTTTAGAATAACATCCGTCATTAATTTTTCCGAGAGAATTAAGAGGAGTGATGGGTAACTTTATAAGCAGGTGCCAGAAATGTGTGTAAAATGGCACGAAGTTCCACCATCTCCCACTGTGATTACATAACATTTTAAGAGCATTAGTATTTATTAGGCTCTCTAGAATTTCTACCACAACTCTTTGTGTTGCTCCATCTCTAGTTGCCGTGACCGATGGTTTGTTCACAGAGGCAGAATCAGTCATTAGATAACTGGATGACCCGACAGTGGAATAAAATATATTGTCCCTAATACAGTATCCTTGAGAAAATGAAATGGAAGATAGTAAGTTTCGGGAACGGCTGAACAACCTTACAATCTTAAAAACAAATAGCCAATTTTTCGTTTTGTCCCGCTAACAATCATAAAACTTTTTTTTATTTTAATAAATGCTGTAACTGTTCGTATGTTTTACTACTAGCTAAATAATCTGCATTTGCACACTCACAATGGAATTAATAACAAAACCAGATTCCTGTGTTTTTAAATAGGATTTCTTTGAAAGACAACATTAGAAGCAATGTGCTCATCAAATGGCACGTGGACATGTTAAAATATATCCATATAAGTCTAAATTAAACTAATACGTTGCGAATAATTTTTCTTTTTTTCTTTTTTTTATTCTATTGTTCAATTATAAAGGATAGCAGGAAAGAAACAATTATGAAAGTTATTTCTACAAATGAGCCGAGCAATTTGGTCTTCAGCAGCAGAACGGAAAATGGATGTTGCTATGGGAAGAGCAAAGTGCGCTTTTATCTATCATCTATTAGTAGCAACCTCGAAATCAGATTTTGAGCTATTTTTAACTATGCCTTACATTTTCATTTAATTGTAAAACGTGAAAATCAAATTACTTCATACAAATTCATCTATTTAAATTGCATTTAAAATGTGAATCTTTTGGAACTTGCTATCTTATGAACTGTTAAAAAAATTAATTTTTCTTGCAAATTTTATTACAGAATTTGTTGAAAATCATGTAAAATATTTCAGGGCATAATATGCATGATGTATACCCGTTACAAAATATCAACAGTCATTATCCTTTCTAAATGGGATGGGCAAAAATCTACTTACCTGTCTTCAGTTTACTGCAGATGGAAATGAATACCGTCTTCTTAATAACTATAAAAATAATGTTTTACATCTACATTAGAATAGTTGAAAACCCTGTTCAAATTTCATTACATGTGTTACCGGAGCTTGGAAGTAATTTATGCATAAATCAATTTATATTTTTAGATTATTTATTTTGAATGCAGAGGCCGCCGAATTTCGAACTATTGCCCGTTTCAGCTCACTTTACCGCTGAACACGGGACACTTAGTGTAGTTGTTAACAAGAAATATCTGTGATTGTGGGATGCGAGACGAACGGCTGGTCGAAAGCGTGGTATAGTCGCGTAACAAGCTTATAGACTGTGTATATCATAGTGGAAATAAGATTTACAGGTTCCGAAAAAAATAAATGACCACTTTCCTGCTTAAAGAGTCCCAGATGCATGCTCCGAGTTTCAGAACACAGATGTACAAACAATAACTTAGGAATGGAAATTTGGTGTATTTCGAGTGCTGTGGTAGCCCGTTTCGAAACATGCAGGGTTGGGAAGAAATTTTATTTCCTGCAAAAAATGATGTTTATTGCCGTACAGTAAAATGAAATGATGGCAAGTAAAATATAGTCTCAAAAAAATTCCTTGATTAGCACATTTAGAGCTCAGGACCTTGGAGTCTGCGAAAGCTACACTGTCACCGAGCTATTTAAACGCTTGTGATAATGGCAATGGGGATTTTCACACTCTCGGGGGTTATTATGAAACCATTTCCGTGAGATCAGAGCTGCGAGAGAAGCAGATGATATGTTGACGGGGTATTACGTTCCCCTTCTTATTTATTTTTGCATTGTGTCTATTTTATTTAAAGAAGATCTTCCAGTTTTTAAGGTCAGCTTAAGCCCAGTTTAACCCACAGGAGTCTTGGGTAGCAAATATTCAAAATTTTAGATTTTTTAACAAACTGAAACATCAATTCCCAAACTCATTATAATTTATAACACGCAGATGCCCAGTTGAGAAGAGACGACGTGTCTATTACTTATTTTTGGAACAGCACATAAATGAGTAATTAGAACCAAATAATATTTTGTGTTCAATGGCAGCCCATTGTTCTGATGAATTTAAAGAAGTTTCCCTTGGCATAGTACTATTGTAGCGAAATTAATGAGCTCGGAGTCTTTGGCGCCTAAAGCAATCAGGCATTCACTTTCTCAGGTTAAGGAAAAGCTCCGATAAAAACACAGACAGCTAACCTGGCCCGGAATCGCACCCACGATTAGTAGTCGTAAACGATACCACTACACAACGGGAGTGGTCTCCGAACAAGAATAGTTCGTTATAAAGTCTTTTCGTCGGTGCTTTGAACGCGCACAAAGCTTGGCTTGCTTCAATAAACTGGGTTTTCCGCAGCGACTGCACTGGCTATGACGCAAACAGTTACTGAGTTTGCCACGGTAAAGTACGCTGAAACGTTTAATAGATGTTCTGCAGCTATTAAATATTTGTTACTTTCCCGTTACATGTATGGTGGTTATATCCTTAAAAGGAAGTGAACCTTATAAGAGTCTCTTTCTTTCTTTCTTTCTTTCTTTCTTTATTTCTTTCCTTCCTTCTTTTCTCTCTTTTTTCTGTTTCATTTTCTTTCTTTCTTTCTTTTCTTTCTTTTTTTCTTTTTTTTTTTTTTTTTTTTTTTTTTTTGCAAGCTCCATGAGTTTAAACATGAAGTTTCAAATGGTCGTATTTACCACAAAGCTTACTCCACCATTGAGGCAATTGCTTGTTTAACAACAAGGTATGCCATTCTCTTGGTTGTATAGTATAGCAATAAAAGTAGTCGATTATATGGATTTAAAGACTTCAGAATGTCAATGAATCCTTAAACAGGACAAAAACGCACCAATAAAATAAATTATCATAATGCCTACCCCTCTTCCTTAAAGTAATTTTTTTGTAAAATCTGAAGATACTCCATTAAGTGTATTGTATTTTCATTTACAGCTGATATCTGAATAGCATTGAAGAACCGCAAATTTTTGTTTTGCATTTGTATGAAATTCTGTGATTTTTTAGAATCAGCGTGTGCTGAATTTAGATCTGAAACCAAACATCACTATTACATTAATATATGTTTTGTAAAGTTAAGTTTTAGTTGTCTTGTAAAAGCATTCAAAATATCCATAATTTAAACATTTTCTTAACCGCGTGTAAAATCCAGCTCACAAAACACATTAATTAGCATAAAATGTACAGAATGAATAGTTATATTTACCTTTAGTCATAACATATTTAGGTTATTGTTATCATTATCACATATGTATATATATATATATATATATATATGTATATGTGCGTGTATGTTTTAAGATAGATGTTTCACTCCGTTTATATCAATATTCGTAAAATGCGCCTGTTGCATTGGTTCATCGCACACAACTGCGTTATCGGCTCCCCTCATTTCAGCCTAACGTTTAGCTAAACTTTCCAACCATATTACTGAGATTCTATTTAACATACTTACAAGTATGACATGTAAGAAAGCATTATAAAAAGTAGCACGAAATTTGGCAATTTTATCTATAAAAATTTAAATGTAAAAATAGTGTTATTCAATTTAATTATTTAGTGTTAAATATATGTTTTAACTTAAGTCTTTTATAAGATTTTTGTTTCAAAAATCCGAGTTGAAACTCTCAGTAAATTTCTGCACCCTATACGATTTGTTTAGAAAGAAAAGTTAACGAAGCTATATGGGGCTTAATGCAAGGCATGCTATTAGTATACTCTTATTATAAACGGTGATGGTTTGTTGTATACTTATACCATGTGTGTTAATGGTTAATAAGCTGCATGTTGTGTTCAATATCCTTCAGCTTCGCTCTAAAGAACAAGAACGATCACTACCACTATGGACTAACGGAACAGCGATTTTAAATGTTGTATCAAATCCTCTATTTACATTCAATGATACATTTTTTCACTCATTTCAACTTTTCAGATAATGGAATGTACCCAGAACATTTTAATTATAGAAAATCGTAGATTTTTCCAATATTATGTAACAACGAATAAATTGTTTTCAGGTTAGGTTAAACGTTAAGGTGCTATGTCATTGTAATATAATTGACCAAAAGAAAATCCGTTCCTCCAAAATATAACTCAGAATCAGAAAGCAGGCCCAGATGTTTCCATTTTCCCTTCATTATCTAAACTCATTACAACCAGCTTATATCAGAAACTTATAAAACCTAGGAGACCTAAAAGACGTTCTTTGATAAGAGGTTGTAAGCCCTCTTCTTGTCTTCAGTCAGATATCGTTGTGTCAAGACATAATACCTACCAAAATTAAAAAAGGCCAATTTTCCATATCATTTTACGAACATTAAAACAGTTCGATTGAAAACTTTGGTGTATCTCGTTCAATAATTTTTGCAAGCACCCCCACAAAAAAGTAAATTAAAATAAATTAAGAAATGTACTATGATCATACCACCTTGAAATAATACCAAGTAGGAAAAAATGTAATCCTGATTCCAAAAACAATAAGTATCGTGATGTCATCATCAATAAAATCCGCCTATGGTGTCTCGGTAGTAAAACCGGGCGTTAAACGCCATTCAATATATATAAATATATATATATATATATATTAAATATTAAATATTGAAATTTGGTTGTACAGACACGTATTTTTACCCTAGTGCCAAAGAAATAAAAATTAAGTGAAATGGATTTTCAATTTATGTCAGTTATCTGCTGTTGGAAAGCTCAGGTCATTGAATAATAATCTTGTTAGGTCTCAAGAAACTTTGCAGCCGGAACTCAAGGTCACCTTTATTATATTAATAAATGGATATAGTATTAATTATATAGGCAAATGAATTGACGATGCATAGTTATATTTATTAAAGTAATGCGTTGATATGAGTATTTATTAGGTATGTATATGATTTAATGATTCAGAAATACGTTTACTATGGATTGATATGATTATTTCTTGTATGTGTATTTTTGGTATGTAACCGTAATTTGCAATAGGCATTGTATTTATTTCCATGTTTTGTTGACATAAGCCTTAGAAAGACAGAGAATGATTGTATGGATGGACTGATCGCCGGTCTGCTAACAAAACTGCAAAAGGGACAATAGGCAAAAGAGGTTCCTTTGTTAATGGTCAAGCGCCAGACATATTGTGGAAATATTTCGGCAAGCTAGAAGCCGACTAAAAGGTCTAGATGGGTCAAATAAGGAAAATATTGTAACGGGTTGTTAGAACCGAACTGAGCAGCACACTTTGAAAGAAATAGAATTGCAAAAGGGAATTAAAATGTCAGAATCGAGATAGAGTGTTTTATAGTTGGCAGACGAAAAGATACAAACCAAAGAATTCTGCCACCCAGGCAGAATAATAGATACTGGTCGTAATGGGAATTATACGAGCATTATCTCGATATCTTAGTTCACTAATCTAGGAAAGTGGAGAAGAAAATAGAATGGGATTTTGTAGCCAAAGTCTCAAAGGCGAAACCTAAATATACGACAGGAGTATTTTCCAGGAAACCCCAGGCTGTGGGAAGAGTGAATGTCAGGAGGGGGAAGTAATTTTAACCAATGGCCATGGCATGTATATGAGCGAATGAGAAAAAGTTAGCTGTATAATAAATATTTTCAGATTACCAACAGTAAACTTATAAGTTGGGAATAAAATAGTGCAAGATAGAGCCTAATTTTAGTGGAGGCGTGCCCAGAAGAGAGAAAAGTGAATGTCAGAGAGTTCAGAAGGTTAATGTGAGTGTTAGTGCCAATGGGGCACGAAGTCAGTAGTCAGAGAAAGTGTGAGAGTGGAGCACAAAGTGGGTAGTTGACAGTTGAGCATAATGCTTTGTTAATTCAGAGAAGTAAAGGTTAATCGATAAGAGGTGAATAGTTCAGGAGAATAAAGAGTAGAAAACATAGTCGAGAACAGAGTGATTGGTAGTAGACAGATATCGTAAATAGGGGGAAAGATAGATATTGTGGCCAGAATTGAGAATCGCGAGTGACGATAACTGCAAAAGTGACAAAAATAGGGCAAGTGTGAAAATAGCTGGAGCAGAGTTAGACCGTCAATGAGTGGTTACAGTACAGAGAGTATAGGAAATGACAAAGACAGAATTGTAAGGCAGAGATTAGACTTGGGGAAAATAATATCAAGTACAGTATAGCAATAGAAACTGGTCAGGCAACGGCGAGCAGACACTGGTATCTTGAACTTTAATAATCTGTTAGTGAAGAAATCAATATCGTGTGTCTTATGTGTGATATATTCCCCGTTCCCGTGGATCAAAATAAGCCACAAAACACTCCAGAGAGTCCTGAGAATTAATCATGATAGAATTGGAGCAGCCGACTGAGCTAGAAGCCGACGGATCAACCATCAGACAATCAGCAGTCATCAACCGAGCCACCGCGTCCCCCATACACACCATTCCTAATACCGCTCCACATGCCGCTCCACGTGGGGCGTTGAGATCAACATCATTAATCACCTAACCCATAAATACACCCACACCTGGTTTCCCCCTTCCCGCTCCAACTTACTACTACTTTGAAGGTCAGGGTGACGGTTAGATTAACATTTCACTCTTATGAAACAATGTATTACAGCTAAGCAATTTAGTCATTAACAGCTGTTGCACTGCAGTAAGTGCCAATTGAAATGCGCTGGTCGGTAAGGAAATTCAGCGGCGTAACAGCTGAGCGAATATATTATCTATAAAAAAGATTTAATAATGTTTACATTGACGTTAGTTCAAATTTTAACTTTTTTCCAAAATACTATTTGTTTAATAAATGATAGGAAAAATGGGCGAAAATTCAAATGGTAATGTGTTTAAGAATCACACTATATTTCGGTATTTCTTCAAAAATATTTTTCGAAATTAACAAATGCATATATTTTTAAGTTCCGTTCAGTTCCTAGAACAATAGCGAAAGTCACAAAAACATACGGGCATAAAATTTATCATTTATAACTACCACAGTAGCACACATTCTTCTACATTTGCAAAAAAAAAATACAGTATGCATTGTATAAATGGTAATAATAGAAATATAATAACAAAGCAACTCCTAGAACTCATCCAAAACAATAAAACCTGACAAATCAGTCACACAAATTTCGCCATATACATATTTACATAAACATTAATAGCAAATCATTCATGTGTTTTACAACACACAGTTTTGAGAAAACTATGTATAGAGAGCTAACCTAGACCTAAATCACCTGTAAATCGTCTTAAACGTATCGTAAAATGCAAGAAAGTTATTAAATTACCTCAATATTCCTTAGGATTCGACTAAATTCGCCGCATTCACTTTAATAAGATGGCCATTTTTACCATTCTCCTTACTGTCATCAACGCACACATGTTAGCACATATTTTACGTAAAAAAAAATAAATAACATTAAAAAATCTTGAACTAATTAGCAATTCTTCCTGTAAAAGCTCCTGGCAAAATCGTATAGGAATTAAAAGAGAACTCAACAGAGGAAACGGAACACAACCCGAAGAACATGCACACTTCTTACTTCTATAAGAACTCGCCTCCAACTAACTAGGAAAGAGCTGGGAACAAAACTACAACCACCAACCACCATGCAAGAATTAGGGGAACGCTATTAAACCCCGCACCAGCAACAATCACACAACCATAACAAGTCTATCTATAGCTATCATAAACAATAAACATAAAAATTCAATATAATTAAAAACCTCCTTAACCCCTAATTTCAGTAGCGGAAAAATTAACGAGTATAAATATATCAGCAACTATAATACAACCACCCCATTTAAAAGTTTTTCGTAAAGTAGAAGGAGCTCTTCTAAATTATTACCATATTATTTTCTTCTTGGCTTCAAAAACGTATTAAAGATACGGAGTTTTACGTAGTTGCTGATTATGCAGATGAACACTCATTGTTTCCTGTAAATCATATTTATACAGAGTTTATATACCAAGAAAATCGCCAGCGTTTTAAAACCCTATTCTAAATTCAGAAACTGCCCTGTTGTTCAATTGTTAACCCACTGTAAGACACGTAACTTCTCGCCATACCTAAACCTTTCTTTGCCCCACAGTTATTTTCTCGTATGTCTCGTCGCCATGACCTTCAGCGTCTGCTTACGAAATACCAGGAATAGGGGAATGTGCCAATGCCGCGCAAAAAGTTTATAGAACTAAATCTGTGCTCACTAGCTGCTTAAGTGTCTTCTCACTATCTTCTATCTGCGAGTGTGATATAATAGTTTGAGTCTAAATAATAATATAACATTAATAAACTCGCCAAAATCCAACTAGCCTTCACCAGAAGTTCTTGTATCACTGGAGCCAACACCCCAATCACAAACACTAACACGAACATCAATTTCCAAAGAATATTACAGAAATCAACATGTAGGAATTCTATCCGTTATCTCGCATCGTAAAGCTAAAAGCAAGTCCCCATTCGAAATAATTGTTGGTAAAATAATTCACAAATTTTCAAGATAATTCACTGAATAATTCTTGATAACAACATAACAGACAAAAGACTACGCAGTATCTAAACACTGCCATCAATATTTATTCAATAAAACCAAATGCTTAATTCAAATTATCACTACTATGAAAAAACTGAAATTAAACACCACCATACTCGAAAGGTTTGATATTAACATAACGTTTACCTATTTACTGAAATAGGCTTCCCTCAATATTGGTTGATGTTTAAATGTTATTGCTACACATATTCCTTCTAAAGATGATCACTTACGGATATTTCCCCCTTTTTAAAACTTCAAAAAGAAATTTCAGAATCGTTCATATAGGCTGCACAGTTGTTGGCAACACATAAAATCATATTTCTAATTTATATTTATAAAGTCATTATAAATACTACATAAGGCGAATTTTGAATAAAAATATTACCTACTAAAGGTTTCAAAACACGCCTTTATATTTATTGTTACAACACATAATAGAGATTAATGGCACAATACACATGACATGAGAAATAGCAGTGGTGTTATGCACGAATCTCATTATCATAATACATGTGCTATTTGCATTATCTAATCTCAACATTAGGACACTTCACTTTCTTAACCACAATTAAAAACTATGACCAAATATTATAGGTCTTACTGTTGTATCGTAGGTAGGTCTTCACAAATTTCATCCACGCTCAGCACAAATGAGTTAAAGATGTTATGCTTACAGTTTTAGATCATCCTTGATTCTATGAAGACTTGTTAAAAAAAGTCCAGTCTTTTCATATTACCCTGTCCCAGTCCGTCATTTGCACAATTAAACTTTCTGTTCACACTTATGATTACCATCAAATAAGGCCCAGAAAACCTATACTTAGTGGTCGTAGGGCATAATGCCTACGCAAAACAATTGCCGCAAACATTGCACTTTTATAAGGTTAAGCAATATATCATCATTTTGTGTAACTGTTTAAAAATATTTCATTCCAAAATCAAATGTCATACAACTTGAATAAATAATTATACTCAGACTGCTTATTGAGTCAGAACGTACCAGGGCTATTTAATAAAATGATCATGTTTTTAACAGACATAATTTCTCGCGCTAATATTTAACTTTATAATCTTTTGTTAGCTTAATGCGTAATGCACGCGTGATACTAAAGGGTCATCGAGAAGTCGCCCCGCAGTCATTGTGTAGCCAAGCGAAGCGAATCGATGACAGCACTGACCGCGCGCAGAGCATATAATTATTGTGCTCACTTAATCACCAAGGGAAACGCAACACTCCAAAGTCGAAACCCTAGCAACGGTGGGCAGATTGCTTGCTAAAATCCGGTTTTGAAGGAAGGAAAGAATATCAGAAATGTAGGAGTACCAACTTTCTCCAGTGCGCAGCATATCACCCGAGTGCGGAGGAACTTGTCGATGTCCCGTTAGTTTCATATTTGCCAGCTTCGGTTCCACCTAAGAGAGTTGTGCAAGTTGAGACATGTTCGGTTCCGCCTACAGCAAAATGGAGGTGACACACGATGAACAATTAGCTGTTCTGAAATTCTGTTTTCGTCTCAATAAATCAGCTAAGACTTATGAAATGTTATGGGATGCCTATGGAGAGTTTGTTCTTCCCTATAGCACAGCTCTAAGATGGTTTGAAACATATAAAGAGGGGAGGCAATCAACTTTCAAAGAAAGGTAGACTGTACTCCAGTTTGTACTCTAATGGATGGAAACATCAACACAGCTGCTGATATTATGAGATAGGATTGTAGAGTAACATAAAGAACACTTTCAGAAATTCTTAAAATTTCACTGCGTGACACCCACAAGTTGGTAGCTGAAAAGTTGCACATGTAAGGTGTTTGTGCACGGTGGACTCCAGGCCTGCTGATTCTCAAACAAAAGGTACCGCCACGGGTGACCGAGATTGTTACGGTGCGGACTCGTGAGCGGGAGGTCTGGGGTTTGAATTCCACCAGGACCGTCCTCTCTGACTGAATTTTTTCCAGGTGTTCCTCAGTCCATTTTCCATAAAGGGCAAATGCCGGGGAGTACCCTAAACTTAGGCCTGGAACGCTTCCTTCCTTTAAAAAATAAATTTAAAAAATCCTTTTCCAATTTACCGTTTCATTTCATGTATCATCAGTGACCACCGCCTGTGGTGCCTCAGTAGTAAAAACGAACATTAAGCAACAATCAAACAAAAGGACGTTCTCGTGTAGGTTTGCATGCAGTTGAAGATTCTGTTACAGGACGACACTGAGTTTCTTTCAAACGCAATCACTTCTGATGAAACTTGGCTATATCATTTCCATCCTGAGAGGAAACAGCAAAGCTCTGTGTGAAAATGTCTATCATCGCCGACACAGACACACACACACATACACACACAACAACAACAACAACAACAACAACAACAACAAAAGTGATTACTTCTGCTGGAAAAGCTATGTTCATTCCATTTGTCGATATTCAAGGAGTACTTTACAAACATGTCGTATCTGCGTACACGACTGTAATTGGACAATACTACAGAGATGTCCAGAAAACTCTGCAAGGTCATATCACACTCAAAAGGCAATATTTCCTTGAAAAAAATCTGAATGCTGAACCTTGATAATGCACCATTAGTGTTTTGTATATCGCAAATGTTGTTGGATATTTCGCAAAAATAAATGTGCAGTGTGTCCTTTTACCCAAATTGAAGAAACACCTTAGTGAGAATTATTTTCTATCAGATGCAGTGCTGAAGGCTGCGGAGGCGATTTTGAAGGACCTGTCAAAAATTATTTCTAGCATTTCTTTGAAGACTGGCACAAACGTTCGAACAGGTGCATTGTATCCAAAGAGGCCTACTTTGAGAAATATTATCAAAATTATGAGGATGAATAAAGAAGTATGTTATGAAAAATTGGATCTTTCTTTATTGAACAGAAAAGGAATTTGACCACTCCTAATTATTCCTGCTAAAACAATTAAAATTTTAATAAATCGTAAATCACTTTTAACTATAAAGAAAAGTATAAAGAAGGCGTGGGCTGTAACAATTACATTATAAATTTGCCTTATATTGAAATGTGGTTATTAAGTGATAGTGTTATTAATATAATACTATTAGTATTATTAAGTTTCATAGACTAAAGTAGCATCTAATAAGAATCAGACAGATTCATCCGAATGCAAATAAAATCAGCTCCAAAACCAACGTTACTCTTATGTACACCATCTGCTAATTCTTCAAGACAAGTTCTATCGAACCCATGCGCAAAACAAAAGATATAGCAGTAAACAACCGAAACCATTCACCTGAAAATCAGGTAATCGCATTAAAATGTTAAATGTTAAAATACTGATCTCATCATAGACTATTACTATTAATGTATCATAATCCAAAGCACTATATTCCCTCGTCGGCAGCCTACGTATCAGACAAGCGCAAGCCTCTGTATTTTGTTTTCGAAGGTTGCCAGTGCAGTTTACGAAGTTCACCGAGCTCTGCCCATTGAGCGCAAGGAGGTAGAAAGCTAAAGAATATTACAAAATGAATGAATAGTGTTCAATGCCCGTTTTTACTATTGAGGTACCACGGGCGATGGACACTGATGATACATGAGATGAAATGATTTATTGGGAACGGATTTATTTTTTAGGAAGGAATCGTTACAGGGTACCTCCATTTGGCATTTGGCATTTATGAGGACTGAGGAAAACCTGAAAAAAACCTCAGTCAGAGAGGACGGTCCTGGCGGTATTCGAACTCAGACCTCCCGCTCACGAGCCCGTGCCTTAACGACCTTGGCCACCCGTGGCGGTATAATATTACAAATACAGTATGTTCATAACACAGTAGTCACTAAAAATTATGGATTGCCGAAATAGAACAAAAAGCTAAATATATAAACATAAAGTTTGTAAACTCACTATCCACTCTTAATATTTACGCGTATTGAGCTGGGCCACTGGAGCCAATAAAATCGACGTCATCTAAGGATGTACTAGCAAAGACAGGCGTGAGCCTATGATCAGTGAGTGAATCATTGCTAAAGTCATCAGCACTGCAAGTAGACTGTGTACTTAGAGGTTATTACTAGAGTTCCAAATTTTAGTAATTATATATTTTTACTTTGTTATGTACCCATCTAATAACTTCTGTTGACGTACTCGTATTTGGCTACCAGGACCATTATATTTAATTTAATGACACATATTTTTACATATTTCCAACTATACTAGTTTACCTAAACCTAACATTCAAATGCCAAATGCCGGTAATTAAATACAGAGAATTATTGGAAATTATAAATTATTATTTTAAATTATACCATTTAAAATCAAAAGTTGACTCTTCTTAATGGAATACATTTTTCTGGGTCAACTACCGAGTTATAATGTAATATTTCCTTAGTTAACCTGTCCAATTGCACTCCTTAACCTTGGAAAAGCCTAACTGATTGATAGGTCTGGCTACATGTGAGCGAATGAGTCTACCGCCTGAAGACAGCCTAACATTTTTATCTTTGGTTAGCTGGTGTTTACAATAAACTGGAAATAAGTGTGTATCTAAAGTAGTTCCTAAAATAGAATAAGACGTTTTAATACCTTGTCACGTATTCTCATATCCCCGTGAATATTTCATTGCCACAGTACACGCTTGTATACTGCGCTCTTATTTGAACTAGTTCAGTTTTGCAGCTACTATCTCAAGTGAACAGCTGACATTCGCGAATTTCTACTCTGATGGCTCCAGTTGCAATAGACGCAATGCTACGATTTTGAATAACCTTGGACGATGCTCTTACCTATGGAAATGTGGTATTGTATCAGACAATTAAATCTGTACAATGAATATTCAATTGTAATAGCACACCGAGGTGTGCTCCACAGCAAACATAAACAGTTACTTTCAGTAAAAAGCAGATTTAGATGCCTAAAGATTCGTCTCGAAACCAGTTTCATATGCGTGAAGCCATGATCATAGAAAACGTACCTCAGGTACCAAAATACCACCAGTGATGTCGTGTAATGTGATAGATCTTTTCACTATATAAGAAACCTAAGATCACGGGTTCGAACCCGGCCAGGACCGATAGATTTTTTCGGGCGTAAAAATCCTAAGTATGGCTTCCTTCGGAAGGGAGGTAAAGCCATGGGTCCCGTGTCGTACATTTACGGCACGAAAAAGAACCGCAAACCTGAAAGAAGAGATCTCTGAGCAAAATTTGTCGGCCGTTGCACGCCCTGAGTTGAATGGGAGGCTGATGACCTGAGATGTTAAAGAGCGTCCGTAAATAAATCAATAAAAAAAATATATAAGACATACTTTCGATCGTCGTCGGAACCAAACTTGAAAATATGGAGAAATAGATGTCTTGATTGACTGTGGGATTTCATAAAACCTGTGACGTATTAAGGTTTTTTGTCACGTATTCATGTACACATTTTAAACATAATATTACATAAAAATCCTAACTTTAGTTAATACATAGCTGTGACAAGTATGACAATGTATGATTGAATACAAAAATCAACTCAACTTTTTTCATCGGATTTATCACTCACGTTTATTTAAATAATTTATATTAGAAAATAAAATTGGATTATGTACAGAATACTACTCATAATCTACATGAATTCATAAATTACCTATTAATTCGTTAAAGTATTGTGAACTAATCTAGTCTAAAGGTCAGCGTTGTTGACTACGACTTAGAGGATTCCAGGTTCGATGCCCGGTACGTAATCGGAGATGTTCTAAGTAAGGGATGTCCGGTCTACCCAGCTTCGTGAGTATAATTGGAGATCTGCTGTCTCTTATGTCAACCTTTCGATCGTGTCACCGGGATGCGCTCTGCAATACTGCCTTCTACAAATGAGATATAGGACGCAGCAATCGCCGCATGCCGGAAGGAAGAAAGGTGTATGAATTTGCTCTCTTCGAGTACGTTGTGAAGTTTAAACACGACTCAGGGTAAAGAGACCACACACATGACCGGTGGTCATACAGGACGCTCTAATGTGAAGAACATTGGTTAGGAAAGAGACCGTAGTAAGTCCACTTAAAGAGTAAAACTCTGTCAGCTGTAGTTTGTGAACGCAGAAGCCAGTAATTTGGCCGTTTAGAGCAAAACTCAACAAAAAAGTACACTACTTAAGTGCGAATTGTAGTGTCATTGACGTCAGAGACGAGATTTCTTACTTCCTCAAAATATTTAAGTGCACCTGGAATCTATTTTTTTTGTCAAAATCACTAATATTATCAATTTTAATTATTGAAAAATTAACTCGTTTACAGTGTGATTCAATCGTATAATATTGTTTTTGGCGAATATGCGATTATTTAATGATCAGGCTCAAAATATATGCCATATCCATTTTTTCAGAAAATCTAAGTTTTCTCAAAACTACATTTTTCAGCATGTAAAACATTCAATGCAGAGCAATTTTTTTCTTATTTATAAGAAAATTGAAAAAATACCCTTCACACTAATACCTACAAATATATTGTAGTAACCTGTTTCTTACTACAAAAATTAACCCTAAACTTTTAGATAGTTGTATCTTTAATATATGCAATAAAATTATAATTGGTTACACTTTTTTAGAGTACAGCATTTGAAAGGCATGCTATAAATTTTTCACAATAGTTAAAATAACCAATGTTATAACAAAATTAAAGATCAGTGGTTAAAATTGTATAAAATCCTTTAATCTGTCCTTGGCACCCTTAAGGTGTGGAAAAATTCCGTTTCTAATTATAAGACATAAACTTTAAGGTAAATTAATGAATAAATGCGAGGTTTATTAATGGTAATTTAAGTAGGATATGAGTAGTGCATTAAAATGACATTATTATTCTCAACTTCTAAAGTTTTTTTTTTTTTTTTTTTGATTTATTTACGGACGCTCTTTAACATCTCAGGTCATCAGCGTCCCATTCAACTCAGGGCGTGAAACGGTCGACAAATTTTGCTCAGAGGCCTCTCTTTTGCACAGAGGCCTCTCTTTCAGGCTTGAGGTTCTTTATCGTGCTGTAAATGTACGACACGGGACCCACGGCTTTACTTCCCTTCCGAAGAAAGCTATACTTACGATTTTTACGCCCGAAAAAATCCATCGGTCCTGGCCGGGTTCGAACCCGCGATCTTGGGTATAGGAGGCAAGTATGGTAACCACTACACCACCAGGATCGACAACTTCTAAAGTAACTCTAACATTCTTAATTTTCACTTTTTTAGAAAATAACTAACACTTATAAACGAAGATTAAAATAACTTTTTAACATTTTACAAGTGTTAGGTTCAACCAACAAAATGTTCAAGCCATACAGATTATTGGCTAACGTATTCAAACGTATCATGTGAACAGAACGTGCAAGGTGTGTAGAACCTACTGACACTTAAGAGGAATATGCCATACCGCTTCATGCTGCAAGCCATTGTTCAGTAGATTCGCCTATTTCTACCGTATATTTTTCTGCTTTTTCTTTATTATGCACACTTACTTAGCACCACAATTAGCCACTTCGAAAAGTTTTGAAGTTAATAACTATGTGGCATAGGATGCAACATTTTGCCATAAATTAACCCTGTGCTAGAATCTAAAAATAGAGAATACAAATATGCTGCTTTTAATGGAAATGAAAATTAATTATTGCCGAAATCCTATTAATTTAATATCTTTTTTTTTTTTCAACATACATGCGTGCATGTATTTTTTGCCCCTCGTTTATTTTATTAAATACTTCGCCTTATCTAATAGAACGTTACAATATTAGCTTGTCATTAAACTAATTTAAATGAGCCTAATCTAATTACTTGTGTGAACGCAATTTCAGAACCTCTGAACTAGGCGAAAAGATTACACGGGTGTTTTCCGCTCCACATTTAATCAGTAGCCGCAAGTCAGTGGCATGTCATGCAAGGTTTGAAATGTAGGTCACGTCATGCCTCTAAAAGCTGGAGACGTTATAAGCAGACTCGCCTCTCTTGTCGATACCGCTTAAAAACCATACAGGAGAGCAGAACGAAACATTTATTGCTTGAACGAGAGGAGTTAAAGGAGGAGTTTGTTAAGATTTTCGCAATGGACGGTTCTGAAATCTTGCATCACATCTCTACAGCCTTGTGAGAGGATGAGGTTCATTAATATATTTAGGTATTCTTGCATTCTACACCGAAGATACCCATTAGATAGCTCACGATGTGAATTCAAGGTTTCTAATGCAAGAATATTCAGCTCGTTTTTGTTTAGAGCGTGAAGTGTTTAAAATGCAGACAGGAGAGTTTTCATCTGTTTGAATACACTACAGGAAATCTCAGCCAAGAAAAACACCGGCATACTAAGACAGTATATTATAGGCATATGGACCCCCAAGCGCAGACTCTTCAGTGGGAGGTCGAGGGTTTGATTCCCGCCAGGACGGTGCTCCCTGACTGAGATTTTTTCTAGATTTTCCTCAGTCCGCATAAATGGCTAAAGCCGCGGAGGTATCCTAAAATCTTTTTAAAAAAATTCTTTCCAAGTTTATCATTTTATCTCATGTATCGTCAGTGTCCACCGCCTATGATGCCTCTGCAGTAAAAACGGGCGTTAAACACCATTCAACAAAAGCATGTGTTAAATTTCTGCTATTTATAGCATATGTTCCATTCCTGGTCTTCTCTGAGTTATTCCAAATGATGAAATGCCCGGAAAAATACATGAATTTGGTTTCCCAGACACTTTAAACATCTGGAAAACTAATAAACGCTTGGATGCACTAAAGTAAATGTTACAAGTTTATAAGCACATGCACTGTAATAGTCAAATTTCAGGTTCTAGTTAAAATGTTGCGAATACTTTTATTTTATTTCTTCTCACAAGAAAGTTTCAGCTGAGCAGCACTGCTCAGAGGACATATATGTGTTCAATGTGTTGATAATAAAATGACTAGCGTCCCATATGGTAGCTATTATGTGTGCATTTAAGCTGTTACTGGTGTTTTACGACTAAATAAACAGTCACTAGTGTTAGATGTTACATCAGAACAACAGATATTGCCTTGAAGTTTAAAGGGCGACATAAAATAAAAATCCGTTATACAGTAAATACTGCTCTAAGCGAGCGCTATTATTTACTTCCGGTATGAAGAAATAATTGTTTCAATGTGCTATTGAATGTGACAAATTATATATGGTGTGAACATTCGTTATAAAATAAATAGTTTTTTACAAAAAGATCATTATATTTAATCGTTTATCCCACGTCTGATTTCATTGAAATTGCAACGACTCCGTAGTGTACCAAACCAGAATTTAAAAAAAAAAAAAAAACCACACAAATGCCAATACACGCAACGCCCTAGACAAGTGAGCTATTGGAACGGTCAGTGACTGACTTTAGAATCGTTTTTATTTAAACTAGAAAACAAAAAATATATGTCTAGTACCCAAGTAAATAATGTGTACAGATTATTTTCAAATATGTTATCAGTGAAGTGCATCTGTTTATGGCATTTTACTACTCATTATCATTGTGATATCAGATCGCTCGTATTCCTATAATTCCAATAGAGTTTTTCTACCCTTTATGCCATCTGTATCTCTCATTTTTGTATAAAACCTTATCCTCAACTTGTTCCTCTGTATATTTCTTGGCTTGGATTGCATTTTTTGAGACGAAGGATACTTTCGGTACTTCAGCCTTGCTCAATGGCTGGCCGTTGTGCATATGCCCTAAGTGGGGATGAGGTGATGGAAGTCAGGATCCCTACAAGTCGGTGGGGCACAGACGGGGATCCTATCATTGATTCTAAATAGAACACCGCAACCCCTGCGGAGTTCCCTCTCCAAGAATTTCAAACTCCTCAGAAAAGGCGCTTCCATACCAGGTGCTGGAGCAGAAGCCTTTTCAAATTGCAAGCCACCGTCACAACGCACCAGTCCACTTCGCCCTGGCACCTTCGACCTACGGAATGAAATGGGAGAGCGAAAAATTCGTGGAAAGGCCCTTACCAGTGTTCGCCTAAACGATCAGGGGAAACCACAATAAAAAAAAAAAAATCAGGATGGCCGACCACAAAGGATTTGAATCCGGGACCCCCGAAATTGAGTTCCAAGCGTCACTGCCTAAGCCACCTCACTTCGTCAGTAAATTTCTTATCAAATAATCATCATAGAAACAAATGGTAAATGTGTGTTTCAAAGCATTGCTTTACCGATGATATGGGTCAGGATAATGAGAGCAAGAAATGCTTGGCAGCGAAAGATATTTTCAAATTGTTTCATTCCGCTTTGTTCATATATGAAACTGTTGCCGAATCCGATATTACAATCGTAATATTTGGAGTAAATATAGGGAAATTGAAACTAATTAAAAACTAATATTCATTAATTAATTTAAACTTATACATTGATGGCCAATTTTTCTAATGCCAACAATGATGCACCGAAGTTCAGTGGTTTCACTGTGATTATCTAATAGCATTTTAAAATGTTTTATTCAACATTGTATCGCAACAACAATCAGTCATATAAAATTGAAGGCTAACTTTGCTGCGAACGCACTTGACGCGAAAGGTTTCCGGTGGTGCATGCACACAATAGCTCTTACTTTAAATAGGTTTCGCCTACCAGTTCCTCGCGCCTCTCCCGGTCTAAATACTTCACAAGCTTAACGAGGCATTGGTTTGCAGTCTGAGTGTAAACCAAGTCCTCTTTAGAAATAACCTCTCAAATACAAATAGCATGCATAAGATCCGCGTTCCTTACAGACTTATTTTTACGCACATATACGCAAATGTTAAACTGTTTGGGAGTAGAGCAAGCCACCGCTAATAAAAAAACTATAAAATTGTTTCTCTACATATGGAAAGTTCGAGTCACGCTTGATCCAAGAATGCGGGCGGAAAGAAGCCGGTAGAATGCGAAGTAAACACCGGCATTCTAGATGCGTAAATTTCCTTCAGTGCTGCGCGGGCCCTTACGTTTCCAGTCATTACATAGTGCAGGCAGAGGTGTTGGCAATAGAACACGTGTTTGCGCGCGATCTATATTACCGATCATTGCTTTGGCTGAAGTGTTAGAAGACAAGTTTCCTTGTGTACTTCTTTCGAACTACGTTTAAAGTTCGTGTGCTGTGTTGCATTAATTTAGTTATTTGGATAATTGAAATGCCGACTGAAAAAGTTACTCTACAACAACGAATGGTTATGTATAAAACATCAAAACAGTTTCATGAAATCTTTACGTTTTTAGCACAAGAAAAATTTCAAAAATTTTAGTTTATGCGGATACTAAACTTTTGATCCACATTTAATCATTTTCTCTGATAAAGCATGTTTTCATTTATGTGATAACGTATGTTCACAGAACAACAGATTCTGGAGCACAGAAAATCCACGAATAAAACGAAATTCCTCTGCGTGATGAAAAAATCGGCGTGTGCTGTGCCGTAACAGCAAATGGAATAATAGGACCTATATATATATATATATATATATATATATATATATATATATATATATATATGTTTGAAGATATCGTAAATACGGAGATGTATTATACGCAAATGCTCGCACATTTTATTTTAACAATTAACTGCTCATGAGACAATATGCATATTTTCAGCAAGATTTTGTCACAGTGCACACTGCCCGCGATTCTTTGGAGGTTATGAGAGAGGTTTTGGAAGGCAGAATTATTTGTAAAGGGTTATGGCGCTACGTTCTCCAGATCTTGATTTATATTTTGTGGAAAAATCTAAAATCTAAAATATATAAAAATAGCCCACACACTATAGATGAATTGAAAGACAATGTATGATCGGAATTAGAAGTGTTACAAAAGAAGACTTTTGCGTTTAATAACCCACACACTATAGATGAATTGAAAGACAATGTATGAGCGGAATTAGAAGTGTTACAAAAGAAGAATTTTGCGTTTGAATGCAAATTTCATAAAAATATGTCGGGAATGTGTGAATACCAAAGGATACTGCTTTGACCAACGGGTGTGACAGGTTGGTAAAAGTTTATGATTATAATACTCGGATTACGGATCTAGAATATTGCCGTTTAACTCGCGCTCAACCGGTTTCCTCCCGCTCGCTTTCGCGGATCAAGCGTGACGCGAACTCTCTGTGCAACAATTTATCATCAAGATGCATGTAACCCTCAATTTCTGTACTAGCACTTAAATTTAGAACAGTTATCGTTTTCGTTACAATTTATAGACTTGAGAAAATACTTAAAATTCCTGTATTATCTGTTCGCTTTCTGCTTTCTCAGTGATCAAAGATGAAAATGTATTAAGGGCAGTTAAAAAGTTTTTTTTTTATTATTATTTGTAAATTCCGTGACAGTGCATCTTTAGGTTTGTGGTGTTACACTTTACATTAATTAGTGTTAATTTCAAGGATTTGTAAACATACATACAAAGAATAATGTCGTACCTACGAAAAGATCATTCAAACCAAGTTCTAATTTATCTAGCTGTGTTTGATAAAATAGTGAAGGTTCTTGAAGATTTATTTGTAGAAGAGTGCAGTACGAATAAAAAAAATGAAAAATTAAAACAGTTTGTGCGGAACAACTCCAAGACATAATAACGGTGGCGTTTTATGTGCTTGTTCATGTAGTAAATACAGTGCGCGAAACGTAACAATAACCGGACAGCAAAACGATGTGCTCGTAAAAAATAAATGGGAGCGCAATGGCCGTACCTCATCATTTGTTTAATTAAACTGGCTCTCAAGCTTCCAATTCTGCTGTAAGCATAACTCAATCAAGAAATACTGCACGAGCTATAGTGCGAGCGAGGTGAAAGGAAATCATATACGCGTGCGTCCACGCCTTGCCTAAGTGAAACCCTTACTTTTGCCCTCCGTGTAGATAAGATTTACATACGCCAGTAACGCCTACTTTTCACCGTTATTTTAAAAAGCTCTGTTGACATGCCTGGCCCTCCCTTCACGAACAGCGTTAAGGGAAGTTTCAAATGCGAAAACAGAGTTGGAATTACAAGGCATGTTTTTGCCGGCATAAATTCTCGTTTCACATGAAGAATAAGGGTGGCTAAGTGGTTTAAGCTGTCGTAATAATTTGATAAGAAAGGCTACTGCTGTTTGTGCAATTATCGTCATAAATCGCGCTCTTTCAAAGGCCTGCTTTATGGCAAAATATTGTAAGTCGCAAAAGGAAACAAACCAAATCCAAGTTGTTACCAGACAACTATTGACAAGAAAAAATGTTATAGCAATTGAATCCTCTTTAAAATTTAAGAACAATAAGGTTACAGGTGCCATACCAAGTGGGGTAGCTTAGACAGAAACGCTAGGGTTCATATCCCTTAGAACCGGCCTTCCTTCCCCCCCCCCCCCACTTAGGCGAATGCTAGGATGGATATTTTCTTTCCAAGAACTTTCTTCTCCTTCCCATTTCTTTCCGTTTGTTCTATTACAGGATGAAAAGAACTGATACTGTGTGACGTGACTTTGGAAAGGTTTAGACCCAGTGCCTGGTATATTAACCGCCTTTCTGATGGGCTGAAACTACTTGGAGGTTTTTCTATCTGTGAGCAATGTTAAGAACCCCGTCTTTATCCATGTCTCGCCAATTCTGACCGCCCTAGTCTCCCTCCACTCGTCCCTTCCTCCCAGAGGTAAACCCAATGGGGACGTAGACACAAACGGCCAAGCCTTGATCACGGCTAAAATACCGAAAGACATTATTTCGTTCCTAATAATCCAATCCTTTAAATATAGAGATGCTATTTGAAATATCAAAGTAGAGCTAGCACAAGGGGATGAAATCTAAAAGGTAATCAATTAATTTTTGCCTGTTTTATTCTGAATTCATTTATTTTAAATAAATTTTCATTCAAATTGGCAAGCTTTGAAATAAATCCCTATATTTCTCATGCTAAAAGCTAATTTCCGTTTTTCCATTAGTCTGATGCTCATTATGCAGCAATAATACTTTATTAATCAATCTAGTTCGTACATCAATACAAGGAGCGTTCTAAATGTTTTCGTTCTGACCAAGAAACACCATATTTAAGAGAAATGTACTTTTTGTTTGTCAATATAGTTACCTTGTAAAATACATATACTTTAGTCCAGTTTAATACGCTCAGTAAAATAAGATTTGTCTAAATGTGTAAAATAAGTATCTGTCTGAGTTCCAATCTCATCATTTGATGTGGATCTTCGTCCATCTAGCGCTTTCTTCAGGTTTGGACAAAAAGTAATAGCTGGAGGCCAAATCCTGTGAATATGGTGGATGTGGAAGCACTTGGAAGCAAACGTCATACAGAAGGCTCATTATCGTGATAAAAGAGAACTTTCTTTTCGCAAGGTGTGCGCGTTTAGCCTGAATATCATCCTTCAATTAGTCCAGTAGTGAAGCGTAATACTCCCTTGGTTCTGCCCTTTTGGAAGTAGTGTATGAGCACCACACCATGAGAATCCCAGAAAACCATAACCACGAATTTTCTTGCAGATGGAGCCATTTTTGCTCTCTTTGGTGCACTTTCACCTGACCGCCACGGGTGGCCGAGGTTGCTAAGACGCGGACTCGCGAGCGAGAGGCCTGGGTTCGGGAATACCGCCAGGACCGTCCTCCCTGACTGAGGTTTTTTCCTCAGTCCTCATAAATGGCAAATGCCGGGGAGGTACCCTAAACTTAGGCCTGGAAGGATTCCTTACTTAAAAATAAATGCTTTCCCAATATATCATTTTATCTCATGTATCATCAGTGTCCATCGCCTGTGGTGCCTCTGTACCAAAAACGGGTGTTAAACACTATTTATTCATTCATTCATTCATTCATTCATTCATTCATCTGTTGCCACTCACTGCTTGGAATGCTCCTTCGTCTCTGGAGTGTAGTAATGAATTCATGTTTCATCTACTGTTAAGAAACGTAGAAGAAATTCACTGAAATTGCATTTAAATAGGTCTAAATACTCTTGCGAAATGTTCGTTTGAATGCGTTTTTGGTTCATTTTTAACAAACGAGGTACCCTTGCAGCGGAAAGCTTTCTTATACCCAAAACGTAGTGTAAAATGTAGTGGACATGACCTATCGAGTCTTTGCAATGTCAAGCCTACTCGAGTACCTTCAATCCGCGGTCATTGAATACGGGATAGTGAATTTTTGTCACAAACTTATCGATCGCAGTAGTTTTGGGACGCGCTGAGCGCTCGTCATCTTGAATGTAAGTACGACTGTTTAAACTCAGCAACCCACGTTTTAACCATTAAAACGAAGGAGAAGAATCCTTTGATGTGGAAATTAACTTCTTTTGTGTTTCTGTTTGGGTTAAATCCTTCAAAACATAGCTTTATCACAGCTCATATTTAAATTTATGCATGTTGTGGAAAATTTTAACACTGGTTTGTTTATATGATCATCACAAACAAGTGACTACACTTATGCGTCTGAAACTTTAGAACGCGCCATTTACAGGTGATACCAATTTCACATGTAATAATCACAAGAGGGTCTGAGATTGCTGATAAATTCACGAATGTAGTGAGTTCCTGTCCCTTGTAACTTCGTAACAAGTTGACGAACAGTTTTATACCTGGAACACGATTACCAATATACATTTTGTGAATCGCTTTACTAATTCTTTGCATGAATTAATTTTCAAATGTGTATCTTACATAAAATCCATTTCTTAAAGATAATTAGCACAAATTTTACACAGTTAAAGCACCAAGTAAAATACGAACACATAACCACTTGCTGATAAAGGTTCCCTGAAACTAATTATAAGCTGCTGCTATCTTCACATGCATTACACGGCCTTGACGACTGGCTTCTGCCAGTGCAGCCCCACGCTCTGACGGCCCGTAACTCAAATAACATCATGCCAAATGTTAACAAATCAGTATATCTATGATCATTACTATTGTTTTTCAGTATTATTTGCATGTTATATTACATTTCCTTTAAACTTTATTGTTATGGAAAATTGTTTTTCTGTGCTTAGTGAGTTATTAGCCTCTTCCAGTGAGAGGAAGTATGGAAATAAAACATAACATATATGCTCTTCCTATTGTTTTCATTGGTTTATAGGTTCTGGCCTAACTTAATATCACAATGTATTCTGATAACTCACTCAGGTGTCCGTTGTCAATTGTATTGGTCAACAAGAAGAAAATAAATAAATGTAAAATGTAGAAATGGAGACAATGAAATCCTCCCTACTCTCTTTTGAGAAATATACATAATGATTTCTGTATGAAACAATTCCAATATTTTGGAATTAGAGTCAGATAGAAAAAATTCTAGGTCATGGCTGGGACTCAAATCTCGGATTTTCGACTTGCCGTACCGATGCTCTTAAAATCTGAACTGCCGTGCTCTGCCCAACCAGCTGAGCCTATTATACTCTGGTCTCAAAACCTTCACATTTCAAATGAAGTAACCCCAATACGAAGCCTGGAAAGTTTCAAGCTACCTCTCAAGAATAAAACCTCTGCAACGCGATAACCTTAGGAGTATCTAGCGTATAATAGACCCCGATGAAGTTAGCGCAAATGGTAAGAGCATTGCACGGTAAGCCAAAGAGCCATGGTTCGAGTCACTGCTATGACCTCGAAATTTTCCTACCTTATTCTGATTGTAATTCTTGGCTACCATGTGGCTTGTGTGAAAAATTGCATGTGTATTTATGAGTACATGTGAAGCGACAGTAATGAAAGTCTTTAGAAATTCCCTCTAGAATAAATTGGGAGAAAATGTGCAACGACTCAAAAAAGAATAATGAGACTGTTTGGTCGAATGGTTGTTATGATCTAAAATTTTCACAACTTTTAAAGTGAAACAGTATTTATATGAGGCTCGGCTAGTTGTAAATATAATGTAGATTTATTACGTTAGAGGATATTTGTTCAATTAATTGTAAAAGGAGAAGAATATCATATAATCGAAGAGGGATTGCTAATGTGGTTAGTGTAAACATTCAGAGAATTAATTTGTATATGTCATATTATATATGCCAGTGTTGTATATTGCTTCATTTTTATATTAATATTATAAAATTCAAGCGTTTGATCGAGCAATAGCTGATATTGCGCAATCGTGCACAACTCAAGGAAACGGCCAAGAAGTCACGCGGTAACTAGGTTTTAATAAGCTTCTCAGAATTTCTACGGGAGACGGTTGAGCTTTGCATGCTGCCAGTTCCCGGAATTTGAAGTTTGAAACTACTAAAAAAACTCAAAGGAACCAATGGAGTGACAAGATTTCCAAAGGTTTGAGAGTCATGGATTCCCTTGAGCCGTCTCGTGTTGAATCGTTTGTCTACGTGCGCCCAACGAGACTTGTGTGTATAAGGAAACGCTCTGTTCTTACGGCAGTCAACATTTACTCGTGCTCTCGGGACACTGATGTAGTGTGCGCTCACTCAACGCGAGAAGGTTCCCGGCGGTCATATAATAATGCAGAGATAAACGCTCGTATCAATAGTAGGCAATGCAAGTGACAGCGTGAATTATGGGAAGTAATTAAAGGAGCTGGTTAATGAGCATTTACAAGTTATTTGTAAAGTTTCGACGAAATGTATTAATCTGAGCGAATCTTAAAAGGCAGTGCCTCGCCATTAATGTTTATCATCGTAACTCTTGACGTTAGTGTGACCTTTGTGCGTCTTTCTACCTTGAACAAAAAACTGAACATAACTGTGTCGTGCTAGATTTTTTCCCTGGCTCATGAAAAAGAAACTGTTAAGGCTAGTATAGCGTTTTGACGGCCAAGGTTGCGTCCCGCCTACGCGCATCATATGTAAAATCAGTGTCAAAGACAGCGATGAACCATTTCCGACGGTCAGCCGTGTTTTTGCCCCGCAGTATCAGAACAATAAACACAGTCAACACAAATTACAAACAGTGCGTTGTAACTTCATGTACTTTCATCCCTCGATCCCTGCTCCTAAGTTAGCAGAAACAGCGAAAGCCCCTGAGAGCGGTTTACCGATGAACCGTAGGTGGCTGCAACTAACGTTTCAAATTTTGTCGCCCAAACGTGGGGCTGCTACATCAAGATCACCAGTTAAAAATAACGCTTCAAAAATATAGTAGTTTGCCAGGGAATACTATCCGACAATGCCTCCTTTCGTGATTAAGTGTGCTTTCTCTCCATTAGGTTTAAGCAGACTAAAACGCTTGTGCAGGGTTATGGTATTGATTAGGATATAAATTAGCCTTTATGTTTATTATTTCTGTGATTTGGAACGGGAATTAAAGGCGGGGTATGTGTTCTTTAGGGGAAAATTTTACGGGCTATTTTAAATGCTAATTAATTAATTAATTAGATGGATTTATGTTGATCATCTTGATTAACCTCGGCTCTTGAAGTCTGCAGTTCTCTGTTTCCTATATTTCCGGTTCCAAAGCAGAACATATGGTTCTCAGGGAAATATGGGCCTTTTTAATGACTTGGAGTCATTAGGGAAGGAAGGGAATTCTTCACGTGAATACTACACTTCTGGACTCAAGTTGAAGCCTTAATTTATTGAACACTTATAGCTTTTAAGACAGGCTGGGCGTCCGTCGCGTGATTATAACTTTGGTTTTATATTCACTGTATATTTGCCCTCCGGCTAAAGTTCACTGCATTCACTCAAAGATGTAATGGCACTGTTTACGTAACTTTATCTTTAACTGAACTCTCCCGTAATAAACTCACGATGTCGAAGATCCGACTGCCACCTATAACTTTACTATGATACTTTATAATAAGACAATTATAACAATAATAATTAACTAGCCGTTACCGTGTGATATCTTTCAACTGTTCACTTCCTTACTGCTGTCACCACTACCGTCCTGTGCCTTCTCCTGTAGTCTTCCAAAAACTTACTTTTTATACTTGATATAAAGTCTATTATATGATTTTGCTCCGCCCCCGCGAAATTTTATTTCTTCAAATATTGTGGAACTTGGTTCAATTCTGGTTTCCTGTTGGCTTTCATTAGATATTCTTTATAGTAGATGTTCGTTCTTATTCGTCAGATATTAAGATATGTTTATTGGTTGAAATAGTTCACTCCCTTTCTAAAATTAATGTTTCCCCTTTAGAGGTTTACGAGAAAGGATACCTCTACTATTCACACGCGGCGTCTTTTGGATTCCGTTAACTTTTGACTTAGATTCCTATACTAAGGTTTAATGATAAAGCACGTCCCGGCCATATATAAGAGGTGTCTATTTGAGTCAGTCGGACTCGGTTACTCCATTGGTTTCATAATGTTCGCTGTCCCCTTTAAGGACAATAAAACCCGTTAACTGTCTGGCTCATCCCCAAATACTGCCTAAAATTAAAGTTCCCAAGTTTAAAGTTTTCTTTTAAGACATCTGTGCGCCCGAGCGGCAACCTTGTGGATATGACAAGACCAATTATCTATTGATATTATACTTCTTTCTTTTCACTCTTAAGGCATTGAAACATTTTCCGTATCGAGTCGGCAAAACTCTCTGAAATGTTTACAAAGGAAAAAGGCATATGACCATAACAAAGAAATACCTTCTTTCGAAGCGAACCTATTGTCCTAATGGTTTGACCGCCTCTCCAGATTGTCAGGTTAACAATAGGAAGGCCAGCCTGTCTTTGTCAACATTTTCCTTTTCTTCACAGAAAGCGGTACAACAGACATGTACGCCTAGACATACACTAACAATCATAATATTAAAATACTGATCATAATTGTAATATTAGTACCTTTGATTATTATGTCGTGCTTGACATTGTTAATAATTTCTGAAATTAAATGCTTTTTAATTATTATTCTAATCGGAATTCTGGAGACAATTATTCCTGCTTCAAATTCTTAATGGTTTTTTTACCTGTAATGCAATAATGAACATTTATTCCCTCTCTCATTATACCAGTTTCTTTCCGCAGACTTCCAACAACATTTAATGAATAGGACAGATAGATCAACAAAAAGTTTATAGCAATATATAAAGCAGACTATTGAACATGACTGCTTGCAAAAACTAAATTTAGAAACTAGATCAACAAAAAGTTTATAGCAATATATAAAGCAGACTATTGAACATGACTGCTTGCAAAAACTAAATTTAGAAACTATGGCTAGAGTGCGCAAGAGTACATCAGCCGTAGCAGAACCAAAAGAATTTGAAATCAAAAGAAATTCGGTGAACTGCTGGACTTGGCTGACATTAACACTACAACCAAACTTATTGATTTATTTCTTGGAAAATTCTTCCTTGCGTTTGGAAGTACATTTTGTGGGAAAGGAAATTGATTGATTCAATGAAGTCATCAGCAACTGTGCGTCTATTATTTGATTCCTTCATTTGAAGTTGATTCATCACATTTTTTCATTCAATTGTTTTGTTTAATCTTTGTTTCTTTTTTTCTTTTTTTCTGTAAGACTTTAGGCAAATACATTTTATGAAATTCAACTTATGAATTATGTCTGCTGGATCATAATTAACATTAAATTTTAGTGCAATTCAGAACAATCATTAAGTTACACCTTTTAGTTCGTAAAATAACAGAATGTTTCATATATTCGTTCCTTTGCTGATAATCCTCCACTGAAGATGCAACAAACATTATTACACCCAAATATTTGTAATGGGCTCATCCATCACTGTCAACGCCATGTTACCTACCTTATTTTTCTATCGATTCCAACCCAACAGTGATAAAAAGTATTCCCAACTGCGAAACACGGTTTCACTTCAATTTAAGCATAGATGCAACAGTGCTAACCCATTGAATCTTAGGAATTATGAGAGGAGCTGCATTCAAATTATTCAGTATTTTACACGATAATCGGAAACAAACTTCTACGTGACGAAAATGTTGGATTTTCTGGGATTATAGCATTAAAATATACACATTAAAACAATAATAATTATGAAAAATTTGCAACTTTCGTCCAGGTATTGAAAATAATAAAAATGGATGAAGTAAGGTTAGAAATAGGTTGGAGGATATCAGCAGGCGGGAAATCGAGGCAGAATGTAATACGAAAGTCTCCTTGAGCCTATAGAATGAAATTAAATTCCTGGCGTAAAGAAGTTCTAGGGAGAAAGGCAAGATCAGGAATGGCCTGGTTTTAGACTGGGAGATTGGAAGGCTAAAAAAATAACGGATAGTTCTGGTAGGAGAATTTGCACATTTTGTGAACGGGATGGGGAATGGATACATATATTGGCCGAATGTGCCCACTGGGAACATATGGAAAAAAGAATGTTTCCAGGAAACTTTTTAAGGCAGTTAGAGGTCGATTGGCATTCTGCTACTTATTTGCGGATCACAAAAATTGGTTGAATAGCATAAGTGCTTGAAGCTAAAAACAACCTGTTTTCTGGTTAGAACGCAATACCGAGTGTAGTCGTAAATAATATGTAAGTTGTTTTCACTCATAACTGTAAATACAGTTTTTCCCATTATTAATGTTTTACTTATTTATTTATATTTTTCTTACTTTTTCCATGTACGGTCGATGATCCATGCATCAAATGTGTTTGTAATATGTATATAGAATGTTATAATGATATACACCACTACTATTACATTCATCCGTTCACTATAAAAGTAAACCTGTGTTAAGCAATAACATGCTATTCTGAAGAATACAGTTTGTAGCATATTACACTGATAATATAACAAAGTAGCTATCTTAATGTTGGGCATTATTTACCGTATAAACAATTGGCAAAATTAATTTCATCATAAGTTTTTAAACAAAGTAGGAAATTTGGTAGGACTTTGTAGAAATATGTAAAAGTTTTATGAATAAAATGTCAAGACATTGAATATACCATTTGCAAATACTCTCTCTTTTCCTTATATATTTTTTTTTCTAAGTTCATACAGGAATACTTTTAATTATACTGTATGAATTTCTAAGCCTCTATCCTTGCAATGAAAATAAAGTGTTACTCAGATCTGTCAAAAAACGCTTACAAAATAGTGGTTTATTTATTTTTGTCGCAATTGTATGGGACAAGACATAACCTAACTATCGAAAAAGTGTTTCCCAAGCTAATACAACCAGTGTTATTATATAAGAAAAAATAAATCTGGATGCATCAATTAAATATATTTAAAAAGCTATAAATAGTTAGAAAAATTAATGACAAAGTCTGAACAGGGTAAAGTGGAGGTCTGTGTTATTAACAATATTTTTCTATCTTCCAGAGTTATAGGAATGATCATAGGCAAACAGAACTGCACAATAGTTTAATAACACAACGAAAGTTTCGGATCAGGATAAAAGAATGAAACATTATTTACGGCTCTGAGAAATTTATTTGGAGCACTAATACCATAAGTTGAAAGAAACACATTGATTTACAATTAGTGTTTCTATTTTTATGGCAAGTGATGCGTTTTTCCTTAAATTTGTATCTTCACCCAGGAGCAGTTTTAGAGCAAATTGTGTGTTTCTATAACATAATTATAGTGAATTAACTTGACCATATTATTGGCATTATGTCATGCTTTAGGTAATTTTTTTCTAAAAAGCCACATTCGGTTTTATATTGCAAAAATGTACACTGTTTAAGAATAGCGTATTGGGTTATAGCATATATGAATATTTTACCAGTCATTGAAAAAGCACTGAGTTCTAAAAAGTAATTCTGTTTTATGATAATAATGAACAGGAACGGAGAGTCATTTTTAGCCTGCGTCCGCAGTTGAATGCACGCCGCGCCGGGCCAAGATTGCATTAGTCGCCGGCTCTGTCCATGAAAAATTTCTTCTTGCATTTCTACTCGCACAGTTCGATGAATAATATCACGCGCACATACAATATATATGCAGATACTTTTAATGTACTGGATTTTCCCCACTCTAATGTTCTGACTATTAAATTTCTTCTGCTTATGACATAACCCATGTTTTAATGCATAAATTCATTCGCTTTAAAATCATACAGAATATTTGTCTCCTGTAAACCAACTTCCTTGATGCGCTTTCTTGTTGCTTTGTTTGTTTTCTTTAATTACCAACACATATTTGGTGTGAAATACCACACGTTCCTGAAATTCCACATTGCTCCATATATTTATTTTGCGCCGAAACGTTCGTTGTATTATCAAAACATTCATACATCTGGGGAAAAAATCTACATAACACAGTTCTGCTCTGTGCCCTGCATCAGACTTTCCTCTAAGTTACTCTACGATTTCTTAAGTATTTTATATCATTTTATTATATAAGATGGCACATTTTTTTTAATATTGTTTAACTCCTATTTTACTACTGAGGCACCACAGGCGCTGGGCACTGATAATACACGAGGTGAAATTATAAATTGGGTAAGGAGTATTTTTTTTTAAAGGAAGGAAGCGTTCCAGGCTTAAGTTTAGGGTACCTCTCCGGCATTTCCAAGATCGCGGGTTCGAACCCGGCCAGGACCGATGGATTTTTTCGGGCGTAAAAATCCTAAGTATGGTTTCCTTTGGAAAGAAAGTAAAACCGTGGGTCCCGGCCGTACATTTACGGCACGAAAAAGAACCTCAAGCCTGAAAGAGAGGCTTCTGAGCAAAATTTGTCGGCCGTTTCACGCCCTGAGTTGAATGGGACGCTGATGACCTGAGCTGTTAAAGAGCGTCCATAAATAAATTAATCCAAAAAAATCAAATCTCCGGCATTTGCCATTTATGAGCACTGAGGAAAACATGGAAAAAACTTCAGTCGGGGAGGACGGTCCTGGTGGGAATCAAACCCCAAATCTCTCGTTTACAAGTCCGCGCCTTAATGAAATCCGCCGCCGTGGCGGTATGGCATAAATGAGCCCTTGACGGCTTAAACCTATCTGACATATCTTCTTAAGGTTAGAAAACCCCGAAAAAAACCTATCCAAACAACTTAACCCAACTGGAAATCAAGTCCAGGACCTCTGGATAAGCTGTCGCAAACGCTACCACTAGACCATGGAGGCGGTCTTCTAGCTTTCTTCATATACCTAAGAAGCAATTTAAGATTCATGGCGTACAATTGGGTTGTAGTTTGTACACGTATTTTTGACTACACTACAGTAACCACTTGAGGAAGCAATATTTCGATAGTTTTGCAACATTTACAGAATCTTGTAAAGTATTTCGTCTTACAATTGTAACAAAATCAAACCGTGCTGTATCATAACTCGCTTTTGTAAACCGTTTTAACAGAAGTGTAGCATTTTATTTTCGTGATACAGCTTAGTATTACTTACACTATAATTAAAAATATTCCTCTATGAAGTTAAAAAAGTTGTTACATGCAAAAATAGGAGAAAAAGACAAAGCGGTATATCCAAGTGAAATTCTAATCATATAACCTTGATATATTTCAGCAAAACCATACTAAATTTTCTAAGATGTAACTATAAATATTAGGAATTGTATCTTTCTTAGAAATTTAGTTCCTTTATGCTGAAATTTAGTTCCTTTATGCATCAAGAAAATGTTCAAAGTTTCAATAGTTCTAATGTTCCTTCAACACATTACGACATTATACATATTCGATTATGAAGATAGGCAATATAAAAAGCAAATGAACGTTTATCAGACATTGATCTAGCATTATCCATCAAATGAATGCACCGACTAGAGAAATTAAGCAAAATCTATATCTGTAGTTACGGAAATTTCAAATAATCTCCAATTTCATATTATGTATGTACATGCAGGGTGATACATAAATAACTCTACGAAAACTTATAAGGGAAATGTTTAAATTGAACCAAATCGATCTCAAAGAACCTTGATAGAATTATTGATTGAGCGAACCTGATTTGAACTGAAATGAAAATTTTGCCGCCATATAACACACACGTAATAAAAAATGTAATTTATTTGCAGCCGATTTTAATGCAACTTGGGCCCACCAATTGCGCGGTACGGTTACTAAAACTTCACACACTGGTCGCGCCACCCAGAATATTTAAATAGATTCTGAAACAATTTAACAAAATTCAAACTAATCTTAAGATATTTTAGTTAATAATTAAAATTTATTAATAGTTATATAAAATATTCTTAGATCATATGCACGCAATGAATAATATACCTTATTCTCTATGGCGCGTCAGCCTGAGATCAGGTCATGGTTTGCCGCAGGGACCTCTGCTTCCTCTACCTCCCTCTTACGACTTCATTGATAGAGGGCAGTATTGCAGGGAGGCATGTGATCATGCCGCCATCGCGCCGGCCACCTATCATGCGGCTTTCGAGGTGGAAGGACGCAACCTCTCCATCAAGCAGCTCCCCAATTATCCTCGCGAGACTGGGTTGACCCGTTCCAGACTTCACTGGTTTATAAAAGGTCCTAATCGAACCCGAGAACTCCTGGCCAGCAATCAGCAATGCTAACCACTAGACCAAAGATTTTTTTTTTTATTTGTTTACGGACGCTCTTTAACATCACCGGTCATCAGCTTCCCATTCTATTCAAAGTGTGAAACGGCCGACAAATTTTGCTCAGAGGTCTCTTTTTTCACGCTTGAGGTTCATCTTTTCGTGCCGTAAATGTACGACACGGGACCCACGGCTTCCGAAGGAAGCCATACTTAGGATTTTTACGCCCGAAAAAACCCATCGATCCTGGCCGGGTTTGAACCCGCAATCTTGGGTTTAGAAGGTGAGTATAGTTACCACTACACTACCAAGACCGACTCTAGACCAAGGAGTGGGACTATTAGTGGGTTCCAGGTGTTTGACTAGTGTAGAAGGCACTGGGTGTATTCCTGCCTAAGCCATAAACCTGACGAGGATCTAGAAGGAGATCTCCCCATCTCAATCCAAAACAGAATACATAATTCTTCAGTTATATCAGAGAAACTATAAAGCACGTCTACATACCTGCAATCCTTAATCGGTTTTTAAGTATCTGAAACTACACAACCTCATTTCACCTTAACATTCCAGTTATTGTTGATTAGGGGTTATTAATAATAATATCTGTTATTGATTGATATTCTGTATAAACTATTTTACCCCCACTCGTGCTAATCATATCTTACTTATAATTTTCCTGTTTTGCCATCTTTTTAATACCTTCTTCTCTTCTTCTATTCAATATCGTTTTTGTTATTTCTAGCGGCAAGTTATTCCACTTTTACTCCCTTATTTTTACTCAGCAAAACGTAGATTTCGTAGATCTTAATATTGTATTTAAACACGTTTATGTATCAATGGCCTAGATCAACAGTTTAGAAGTATTATAACCCTAAATTTTAAAAGAATTTGTGCATATGATCTCAGTCTGTTTTCTTCTCTGAAATCATAGGATTTCGTAAGTTTTTGCATTATATCTCAGTAAGATATACCGTCTTTAGAGCCTTTCTGTGAAGATGATGCGTAACTACTGGAACTCTCAGATATTTCATTTGTCATCTTCACTTTCAATACATTACAGTTACCATAATCCTCCTGAAATGTGTAATAATTTCTTTTGAATTGCGTCATCCACTACGTAGTATTTTTTTTTTTTCATTACATTTTCGAGAATGGTAGTAAACTGTTGGTCATCTGCACCTTACTCTTATGTTGTTTGTTGCAAACGCAATTCTCATCTCTAACATATTTAAAATATTCATTGCATTAATAGTTTTCATCACATATGTTTCTAAATGGACACTCTATAAGTTCCCAACACTGTTTGTTCAAACTTATTTTTCAAGAAGTAAGCATTCATTTTGCAGCAAAATTATTTTATCACCAAATTTAGGAAATATTAGTCGATCGTGCTACAAAATTTTATTGAAATCAACAGTTCGCTTGTTAGTACAGAATCCATGCCCACGTTTTAGAACGAATGGTGCCTGGAAAGTTTCTGCACATGCAGTATGAGATAATCTGATCGTGAACGTGATTTTCTCCTCTTAGCTACAGCTTCTCTTATCCATTTTTCAAGCCACTTGGTCGAGGAGCCTGGACCTAGACAATTTCAGCGGATGTGGACGTGAGTCCTAATTGTCAAGTGACTACTTGATTTGTCCTAGACACAAAGGAAAGTCTACGTTACAGGGTATGCTCTTGGTAAAGTAACGCATTCTTCATAATAGCCCTCTGATATTTAATCGGCAAAGTCTTTAGTGGCGAACTTTAGAAAGTTGAAATAAGAACAAAAAAAGTCGCCCAGAATTGCTTGTTAGACCTGCATAAAATATAAAGAAGTGCTGGGACTATTAGTGATTAGTCACTTGTCATTATAACAGACAGTTCCCTGTCTGATGGCTGCACTGGACTCTCAGTTCTATGTTCAACAAGATCAGTTTAAAATTCCGGATACGTCCCGCGCTACCGCCGGTATTTTCTTGCGTAAACTCGTAGCACTTAAGCGGTTCACATATTAAAACTTAGGTACAACATATTAAATAAAAGAATTAAGAACATGCCCTCCTATAGCTCATTTTCCCTGAGCCACTGTCCACATCATCTTGAGAAATTATCACGGACATGAATCAGTTCCCCATCACTAGTGGTGACCGCCACAGAGGCCGAGGTCGTTAAGGCGCGGACTCCTGACCGGGAGGTCTGAGGTTCCATTCCCACCAAGATCGTTCACCCTGACTGAGGGTTTTTCCAGATTTTCCTCAGTTCTCATAACTGATAAATGTCGGGGAGGTACCCTAAACTTAAGCCTAGAACGTTTCCTCCCTTAAAAAAAAAAAAAAAAAAAAAAAGCTTTCCTAATATATCATTTCATCCCATGTATCATCAGTGCCCACCGTCTGTGGTGCCTCAGTAGTAAAAACGGGCGTTAAACACTACTAAAAGAAAATTAAAATCTAATGATGACCGGCACAGATGTCTGAGGTAGTTGGCGCATACTCATGAGGTCTGAGTGGTGGCTCATTAGTGAAAACGGACGTTAAACATTAATTAAAAGTATCACTAATGGTCCTACCAACTTCTTTTCTAATGCTTAAAATCCTCTAGTGTGTGAGAGTTACTTAAATATACTCTATATTTCAATGTCCCCAAAGGAAAAAAAAAAAAAATACACAACTATAAGATGTGGGAAACGAGGAGAGATATATTGAAAGTTTTTATTTCATCAAGTTTTTTCTTCTGTGGACACATTCCGTTATTTCGTTAAACTTCTGCGCTAACTTTAATGTTTTATGTTTTGGAACTGGGCTGCCAGGAAATGCCTGTCTCGTTCCATCGCATGAACTTCCGATGCATCAGTTGAAGATGAATATACGAGATGCAGTAAATATCTCACCATTGCACTACGCTACTGCCCGATTGTGTCGGAATCCGGCTCGCAATTGACTGGCAAAGAGAATGGGGCCGCGCCTGCTGATAGGTAATTTCGGCAATTCGAGGGGGTTAGGCTCGCTGGTCGACCAATCTAATTTGCAGAACTTTCAACTACTCTCACTGTATTAGTACATGTTATTTCAGACTATTGGTACCCCAGTGTTATTAATTACAATGATAAGTGAAGTAAATGTTTTGAAATGTTACCACTAGAACAGAAAAAATCCGTTCTAAGGTAATGACCTTTACAATATACAGAAACTTAAGGAACCAGTGAAAAAATTGGAAGAATTACATAAGCATATCTGTTACGAGTGAATGCAAATTTCACTAAAGGATATTAGAAAAGTGTGACAGCAGAGGGACGCCATTTCGTAAACCTCCTATAACATAGGTTAGTAATTCTTATGCAATAAAACTAATACTCTACTACTGATCAAAGTTCTGCGATTACAAACGGGACGGAAATTTGTGCAGCGACTGATGCGACCGTTGTCTCCAGTGGCTAGCTTTCAGTTGCAGTTGCAAGCCAAAAATAACTGTATTTCTTTTAATAAAATTTTAGTTCCGGTACTTTGCAGTTTGAGTTGCAAAATATATCTTTCTGTTTTTATATATAGCAAGATAAAATTATATAAATATTTTCGAGGAAATTTCTGAGTTTGGCACTTATGCAGTTATCTTCTAAGAGCGGGTAGTTAAGCTACCCTCCTAATAATTAAAAAAACAAAACAAATCTTATTTGAATTGTGGCCTACTTTCCTTCAATCAGGTGTTCAGTACTGCAATAACGTTGCTGTGAGGTACTAGGAATACACTTACATGTAGAAATAAATCTTTTGATTTCCAACCTTTTATATTTATACATTCAGTAGAGTTGCGTGGTGCTCTTCCCACAATTGCTGTTAATGGTAGAAATATAATTTGTCTCACAAGTGTCGAATTTCACTTATTTCGGTTCTTGAAAACTGTACGAGAAACGGGACTTTATGTTATTATAATTATTTTCCGGACTCCATTTCCACCAACGTGTGGATATACCATGAGAAACACAGTACGTTCCAATAAAACAACTGCTAGGTATGTTGTATTTGTGGTTAAAATGCATACCAAACCTAAGATAGCGCCTCCTCATTAACTTTGTTTTCCATTAACATGGTTATGGAAGTAGCCATTTACGTTGGATTTTGCATAAATTTAACAGATTTTGCAAAATGTGGAAGAAAATTTAAGCATATGCGGTTGAACTAGAAGATAATAAAATTAACAAACACTAGGGAAGCAGTGACAGAGGTAGTATAAGGGAAGTTCTAAAAGTTCTCGACCCGACCAAGAAAGACAAGATTTAAGATTTTTTTTAAGTTTTAATGTTGTCAGCTTTGTCAATCAATACACTTAGTAGTCGAACGGGTTTCCAAATTATTAATACCATCAGGAAAATAAAAGTTGTCCACATGTGAAAAATAAGATCTTCGTCCACCCAGCCATTTCTTCAGGTATGGGAACAAAAAGTAATCTCGGGAAGTGAAAATCGTCGAATATGGCAGGCGTAGAAGCAATTGGAAGGGAAGGCCATGCAGCAACAATCCCCGACGTGTGTGAAGGCGCATTATCGTGATGCAAAAGAACTTTTCTCCTCAAGGTATGAACGTTTAGCTTGAAGAGCCTTCTTCAGTTAGTCCATTATGAAGCATAATACTTCCTTGGTTCTAACCTTTTGGAAGTACTCTATGAACACCCATTGTGAGAATCCCAGAAAACCGTAGCTGTGACTTTTCCTGTAGATGCAACCGTTTTTGCTTTCTTTGATGCACTTTCACTTGTTGCCACCCACTGTTTGGACTGCTCCTCTGGCGTGTAGTAATGAATCCATATTTTATCTACTGTTATGAAACGCCGGAGAAATTCACTGAAATTGCATTTAAATAGGTCTAAATACTCTTGCGAAATGTTCGTTTGAACGCGTTTTTGGTTCATTGTTAACAAATGAGGTACCCTTGCAGCGGAAAGCTTTCTTATACCCAAAACGTAGTGTAAAATGTAGTGGACATGACCTATCGAGTCTTTGCAATGTCAAGCCAACTCGAGTACCTTCAATCCGCGGTCATTGAATACGGCATTGAAAAATTTTGTCACAGACTTATCGATCGTAGCAGTTTTGGGACGCGCTGAGCGCTCGTCATCTTGAAAGACTGCATGGGCCACTTTTTTAACCTTCGAAAACGAAGGTCAATAATCCTTTAATCCAACTCGTTTTGAATTTCTGTTGGAGTTAAATCCTCCAAAACAAAGTAGTTTATCACAGTTCATATTTCAGTTTTGTCCATTTTGTAGAACACATTAACACTAGTTGGTTTGCACGATCGTCACATACAAGTGATTACTCTTACGCGTCTGTAACTTTACAGCGTGCCATCTGAAGGGTGATACTTAACTACTATCATAGTAATTTGGCCATATTCACGACATCTTTGTGCAAGGCAGAGAACATTTAAAACATTTCTAGTATTTCACTGTAAAACAAGTTGGAGAACTGAATATTGAAATAGTGTAAGCACTGATTACACTTAAATTCTGTAAATTGAAACGGTAAATATAAACATAATAGTTTCAAGTTGAACAATACTCGTATTAATTCCTAAAACTTATCCTTATTTTGGAGGAGAGTTAAAGCCCACAGAGGTAACAGACCGACTCCATCACATATTGACCGGCATGTTCTTTGCCGTAGTCAACCATTTCCATGCAACAAGCAATAAAACTTTGAAATACGTTTATTGCATTATGTGTTGTCACACATTCCAGTTATTTATGTCAACTAGCCTTTCAGCTCCGAGTTATGTGTTTTTTATTGTGCGTAAAAGGAGACGCTCAGCAACGCGATAAACTCACTCCAAGCATTACAAAAACGCAAGAGGGAACACCTGCTACTCCTTAACGCGACAAGCCTCAGAGCCAGTGCATTCCGCCAACTTCTGTTGATTAGACCACATTCCTGCAAAATAGGTTGTCGACCTCCAGCTTCATGTTCCATGAAAATTAAAACTGTTATAATAACATCCTATCATTCCTGATCATTTCTTTCCTTTAAAGCCAGCTCCAAGCGAGACATAATAAATGCATAACACGAACTCGAAAACACCAACACTGTGGAGTTTTTTTCCTTCCCCAAATTGCATACTGAAATATGTTCACTTATATTGACAAATAAGGAGGTTCGTATTAACTTGAGACATTTTAATAGAAAATATCCATGACAATTTAGTTTAGTTATGACTACTAAGTCAGAAGAAATAACCCATTTAGTTCCAAAATTTACCACAGTTTTACAGATAACTCCCCCTTTTTGAGTAATGCGCCCTTCATTTAGAATACAAAGGGGTAGTGCGCCATTTAGTGGTGGTGGCTGGAGGGTGAAGTTTAGCCAATAATGCATATTAAACATAGCTTAATGAAAAGCTTTGTTAAGCACATGAATCGAGAAAGGTAATGCTCTCAGATACCTATAAGGGAGGTTCCCACATGTAAGCTACGTTATAATAAAGCAGCCATTAAAAATAGATCGACTTTTTGATGGGTTACTCAAGTTTCAAAATCTGCTCTCT
The DNA here is from genome assembly GCA_030762175.1 of Metallyticus violacea. Lineage (NCBI taxonomy): Eukaryota > Metazoa > Arthropoda > Insecta > Mantodea > Metallyticidae > Metallyticus > Metallyticus violacea. The sequence goes on along the minus strand of CM060846.1, from coordinate 307,831,707 downwards.
AATTATACTGAAACGCTGCAACAGATGCTTCTAATGCATAGCGACAAGAAGGGGAGACAGTAATTGTGCCCAACTAGAACAAAAAGGAAGTAGACTACAAAACAATAAAATAGGTGTATGAGGTTATGATGTAAGTACGAAATAGTTCCAGATATAAATAAAATCATTATGTATTTCTTTAAAGGCTATCTCACGACTGCAAATAGTGGATGGGTTGCAAGTGAACAATCGAGCCATACTTAGACATAAATTGCCCTCACAAACAGGATATGTGTTGTTATGTACGACTTAAGTTTTATATTTGATAATATTTAATGATACCTCTAGTTAGCACTTCTGTGTAGCAGGCAGATAACTTTTAACTTTAACAGTTTATTACAACACTCAAGCTACTTCTGCAACTCGTAGTCAGGCTCTTTAATTTTCGTAACGGCTGTCAAGATAAAATTTACGTTGCATATGAATTACTTGCTCAAAATTTTAAGGCCTCAGAGGAAATGTGGAACTGTGTGTGTGGTTCGTTAATATAGGAGATAGAGTTAATTAACAACGTTTTAGAAATATAGAAACTAAGCTTCACTCCCCGTTTATCACAAGTACTTATTAATAAAGCCAAACAGTTAATAGCATGTGTGGCTGTTTAAATGTGAAAACGGCACCTTAAATAATTTCTTTAAAGTTTTACATACAAAATTATTCATAACTTACATGCATTTCTGCCCAATCCAACTAAACAGTTCATGAAATGAGACACAAAGAAACTGCCAAACTGGGGTGCCAAAATATACATGCATATCTTACTGGCAACAATTTATATAAATTAAGTTAGCAAGAATAACTTTTAAAAAAAAAACAACACTTATCTGACACACGTTTCTTGAAAATATTAACGCCCAGTAAATGCAATAAAGCCAAATTATACATTTGCTCAAGAGAAATGTTGCTTTACGAACATTAACTGTTAATTTTAAGCCATTACACATCTCTTAAAATAACTCCTAGTACAACTATCAATAAGCCTGGGTCACAGTAAAGCAATCAAGAAGTACTTGCCAAAAGTCGAAAGCACGTCCCTCCATGCAAACCCGGAATTTCTTAGCTATGACCACTCACCACAAAAATTCAGGAGAGAATCGCCGTAAGTTGTCATGGAAAAGCCTACTTGCTCACGGACAGTTCAAAACAAGACATGCATTACCCAATCAGCACAGATTTGAAACACGACACGTTCCTGACCACGTGACAGTTCCAAAGAACGAGAAACAAACAGGAATAACATGCCCGTTTTCATGCAACGGTGGTGCAATACATAGGAAAGTAGATATCTCAACTTGAAAGAATTTCAGAACATGGAATGACGAAACAAATACTGGAATATCAACCAGCACACTGTGGACCTATATAAAATGAAAATTACAAAGAGCTATCTGTGAGATCAATCAAATCCACGAAAAAAGGAGAAAGCTTCTGTGGCACTACATGGTCCAATGTTTGTTATTACTCGTACACAGCGAGCCAGGTACGCTTTAACGCCTATGGTATTCTTGTTTTAGACAAAGAAACCAGTGTTTACAACCTTTTGTCGGCAATATTTTGTTATTTCACAGGCGCTTTGAGCACACAACTACATAATTTGCACAAGCTACCTGAACAGAAAAAATATACTATCAGCATTTTGTCTATCTGGATTATTGACAAAATGAGGAAAATACTAACTAGCTGCCTACGTCATACCACATACTCACTGCGGAAAGATCTCGTTGAAGCAAGCATTTGGTTACGATTGTCTCATTCGCCAAGTTAAACAACCGAAAAAGAATTATATATAGTTTCCAACTCATAATTATTGTTCAATGCTAATGACTTATTTCCGCAATTAGTACCTTTTCGGGTTACACACTGTTCATGCCATTGTGATGCGACTGTAACATGATTTCAATCCCGCCACTACACTGACATCCCGCAATAACCTTCAGTTTTCTTGTTAAATGTTTATCTTAGACTTAAACATTAAATTTTTTTCTCATATTAAAATGTATGCTAATGTAGCAACTTCCATCAATACTTGACATTTGAGAATATATTTCTAGTGTTTAGATTATTATTTACGAAGCATTTAAGTGAGCTTAAATTTACTGTAAGCCAGATTCTGCCTTGTTATCTCGTGCACTCGTTCATTATATAAGTATATAACGGCATTTTTTTAATTAACAAAAATAGTGAAGCACAGAGAACGTTATTATTTGCAAGAAATTAAATCAAGACGTTCATATTATTTGCATGCTGCAAAAACCGAACAGGCATTGTGTAAAATATAACCTTTAAGCACTCACACAAAATTGTGCTTTTAATCACCTTAGTTAATGTGTATAAGATGTCCGCTTAGTAAGCGTAGGAAAATGTTCCGTTTACTTTATCTGCCACAGACTCCTAGCGTTATACACAGTAGTAGTAGTAGTAGTAGTAGTAGTAGTAGTAGTAGTAGTAGTAGTAGTAGTAGTAGAAGCAGCAGCAGTAGCAGTAGTAGTAGTAGTACTAGTAATAATAGTAGTAGTAATAGTAGCAGTAGTAGTAATGTAGAGTAGTAATACTGGCAGCAGTAGTAGTTGTTGTAGCGGTAGCACTGTTACAGTGTAGTAGTAGCAGCAGCAGCAGTAGTAGTAGTAGTAGTAGTAGTAGTAGTAGTAGTAGTAGCAGCAGTAGTAGTAGTAGTAGTAGTAGCAGCAGCAGTAGTAGTAGTAATAGTAGTAGTAGTAATAGTAGTAGTAGTAGTAGTAGCAGCAGTAGTAGTAGTAGCAGCAGCAGCAGCAGTAGTAGTAATAGTAGTAGTAGTAATAGTAGTAGTAGTAATAGTAGTAGTAGTAGTAGTAGCAGTAGTAGCAGCAGCAGTAGTAGTAATAGTAGTAGTAGTAATAGTAGTAGTAGTAGTAGCAGCAGCAGCAGTAGTAGCAGTAGTAGTAGTAGTAGTAGTAGTAATAGCAGTAGTAGTGGGGGTGGTGATGTTTTTTTTTGTAATTTATTTATGAACTTCAGGTCATCAGCGTCATCAGGACGTGAAACGGTCCAACTAAGAAAAGAATATAAACATACACTGGGAAATGCCAAATGGAAATGCAAAACAAAATGGCGGGGGACCTAAGAACTGCATCCTATCAGAGTGAAACTTGTGGAATGTATTCAGAAAAATTGAAGTACTAAAAAGAGGGCAAATAAACCTCGAACCCGGAAGGTGGCTGGCGTATTTTAATGGCGGAGTGCAGCAATGGGAGGAACCGCGACTGTCTCTGTTTAATCCTCCCTGTAGCAATATTATACGGAGAAATAACGGATAAGGAAATTATATTAGGGCTTAAAAGTAAAAAAAATAATAATAATAATGATAAATAAATAAAAAATGTAAAAGCCCCCGAAATTGAAGGATTATTTGCTCAATTCATAAAATTCTCTTTAGTAGTGCTAGGAGTAACAGACGTCCTGCCAATCGAATTTTTAAATATTCAATTTGACTCTCTATAATTAACCAAAATGAATTAAGTCAATTTAATATTCGACTCCTAAAGGTTGATAACGTAACCAGAATCCCCACTAACACCGCAACACGAATTTTAATCATCGTAGTCTTGCTATTACTTTTTACTGTGATGACCTTGATATCATTTAATAAATTATATAATGGGGAAGGATATCCAGAAGCATAATCAATGGTGACGATACGCCCGATAACTCACACGCGCCAGAGAATGTCACTATTATCTGTGTTAGGTAAAGTATACTGCAATTATTCTGCTATGGTGGGTAATATATTCGTTTTAAAGACGCTAATAGATATAAGCTTTAAAAGAAAACGTGGTAAATTATACAGCGTATTTGTTGATTTTAAAATGGCCTTCCATAGTGTTCAGAGAGATGCTCTGTGGATAAAAATGTGTCAGAAAGGTCAGAAAAATGATAAAAGCTCTGATGCAGATATACAGCAATGTGAAATTCGTGTTTTTTTTTTTTTTTGATTGATTATTTATGCACGCTCTTTAACATCTCAGGTCATCAGCGTCCCATTCAACTCGGGGCGTGAAACGGCCGACTAATTTTGCTCAGAGGCCTCTCTTTCAGGGAAATTCGTGTTGAAATAAACCAAAACACTATATCGAGTCAGTCAGTAAGGAGCTCGTCACTGATGTATTCTATCTTCGTTATTGTTTAAACTGTTTATAGATGATATCACGGATGCCCTGTTAGCGGAGGAAATAAGTGCCCCTGAAGTGGACGGTACACGCATTCCTGTACTTTTGTATGCTGACGAATTAATCTCTAACAAGAAAAGGTTTGCAGAAAAAAAAAAATACCTGAAATGAAGGATTGATAGTAAATGTTAATAAACCCAAAATAATGGCATTTAAAAATGACTACGTGTATGGCAAAGATGTAAAATGGTACTACAGTGCACAAGAAATACAAAATGTTATTTTTATGTGTGTTGTTTGGGTGTAATCTTTAATATGGGTAGCAAATGGAATAAACACTTATCTGTTATGAATTGTAAAGCACGAGGTCAACTAAATGAGTTAGTACTCGCGTTCCAGATATACCAGTAAATACACTAGAGAGGATGCACAATGCTATGGTTAAGTCTTTTCTGTTACATGAAAGTGAAATGTGGGAATGGGAAAGAGCTGAACAAGCAAATAAAATTCACGTCGGTTTTTGGAAAAAGCTTCTCGGGATCTCCAAAGGAACGTCAAACTGTGGAGTCATGAGGGACGAGGTTTGTTATGGAAATACAGTTAATAGTGGTACAAGGACAGTGAAATACTGACTTAGACTAATGCAGGAAGATCAGCCACCACTTCGCGCTAAACACTGTAGGCGATGCAAAATATGACATCAACGTTTTGGGCTGCAGCGATGGAAAGAGAGCTCAAAGGATTGGCCTGGGTGCAATATGGCAACGAGGCAATGCAAATAATAAAAACGTATGGAAGACGATTAGAGCAAGTGTTGAGGACATCAGCAGGGAGGAAACCGAGGCAGGATGTAACACGAAGTCTCCTTGAGCCTATCGAATGAAATTAAATTAACCTGAGGTAAAGATATATATATTCTCCTTCCAGAAAGAAAGGCGAAATCAGGAATGGCCTGATTTAGAATAGTAATTTGGAAAACTCAAAAAATAATGGATAGTTGTGGTAGGAAAATCTGCCCCCTTTCTGGAAGGGATGAGAAATGTATACATATTCTGGCCGAATGTACCCACTGGGAACACCTAAAAAACGCTGTTTCCTGAAAACTTTTTAAAGGCAATTAGAGGTCGATTGACATGCTGGGAACTGCTAACGAACCACACTATTTGGTTGAAGGTCGGCATTTTTCTAGCCAAAGTGCGTGAGGCTAGAAACAATTTATTTTCTGCTTAGAAGGCAATAATTGGGATAATTATAAATAATGTAATGTGTTTCCATTCATATATCTGTAAATGGCTTCCTCCCCATTTAGTATTTATTTATTTATTTATTACTATTAATATTGTTTTATTTTTATTACTATTTGTTCCTGTATATAATGTATCATATATAAGCATGTACTGTCTATGACCCATGCATAGAATATATTTGTAATGTGTACATAGAAGTTCATAAAAATAAGGATACATTTACTACTAAAATAGAGAAATATCAGAAAGTTTCGACTTGCCCTTGTGTCTTTTAGAAAAAGAACTTCATGTCAACAAAACAAAAACATGCTATTATTGAGAAATAATTACAACATACTAAGCAAAAACAAATAATACTTAGGACATTTAATTCCGAGTGGTAATGGTGGTAGGAGTAGCAGCTTTATAGTGGTAGTAACGGCTTAGAGGTGGTTAGTAAGAGTAATATTTGTGGTAGCAGTAGTGATGACAGTAGTTCATGTTAATGATTTTAATAGTGTCTAACGCCCGTTTTTACTACTGAGGCATCACACGCGTGGACACTGATGAAACATAACATGAAATTATAAATTAGGAAAGAATTTTTTAAGGAAGGAAGCGTTATAGGTCTAAGTTTATCTAGGGTACCCGGAAATTTACCATTTATGAAGACTGAAGAAAACCTGGAAGAAACCTTAGCAAGGAAGGACAGCCCTGGTGGTAATCGAACGCCAGATCTCCCGATAACGAGTCCATGTTTTAACGACTTCGGTCACAGATGATGCTGGTGGTGGTGGTGGTGGTGGTAGTAGTAGTAGTAGTAGTAGTAGTAGTAGTAGTAGTAGTAGTAGTAGTAGTAGTAGTAGTAGTTTTTCTTTTGAATGGTGTTTAACGCCCGTTTTTACTACTGAGGCACCACGGGCGGTGACACTGATGATATAAGATGAAATGATAAATTGGGAAAGGATATTTTTTAGGGAAGGAAACGTTCCAGGCCTAAGTTTAGGGTACCTCCCCGGCATTTGCCATTTATGAGGACTGAGGAAAACCTGGAAAAAACCTCAGTCAGGGACTTGGCGGGATTTGAACCCCAGACCTCCCGCTCACGAGTCTGCGTCTTAACGACCTCGGCCAACCAAGGGGGTAGTAGCAGTAGTAGTAGTAGTAGTAGTAGTAGTAGTAGTAGTAGTAGTAGTAGTAGTAGTAGTAGTAATGCTAGTAGTAATGGTAGTAGTAGTTTTGACAGCGATAGTAGAGTGATAGTAGTAAATTTGTCGTAGCAGTAGTGATGACAATAGTAGTTGGTAGTTTTTATAATTGCGTTTAACGCTAATTTATACTGCTAAGGCACCACAGAGAGTGGGTACTGATAATGCATGAGATTAATGGATCAGTTTACAGTAAGAATGAGAAATGGAATTTATAGGGCAATGAAATAGAGAATGTAAAATATTTTGATACACTAGACGTAACTCTAAGTATGAACAGAATACGGCGTCATATAAAGGCTGAGAGCGAATAGCAGAGGATTTGCATACGTTGTTACAGACACCTGATTTTCCTGTAACTATAATGGAGAATAGAATATGTATAGCATCATGGTAAACGCTGTTATGTTCTATGGTTCTGAGATATGGGGCTAGGAGAAAGTGGACCGTATGACGAAGTCCAAAAGAGTTTCTAAACAAGTTTTTGGTGTAGGGAGGAAAACAGCCAACTGTGGCGTTTTCCGGGAATTTGGGCATTATAGACACTAATTCATTATGAATTAGAATATTTAAATACTGGTTACGCATAATAAAAGGGAACTGAATAACTCTAAGGGCCTTATGCTAACAAAATCAGATTAGTAAATGGGATCAAAGATACTGGGCAGCAAAAATTAAAAGAAACTTAGAAAGCATTGGGGTGGGATGGGCGTGGGAGAAGGAAGCAAGAAATTGTAATTGTGTTTGGAGAAAGATACAAAAAGGGCTTGGGCAAATTAACCAACAGGATACACAGAGAGAATGCAGAGAGAAAATATCACTTAGGTTAGGCAACGAACTCAAAATCAGATGAGAGATGTATGTATATTTCGTGAGTTCTCAAAATAGATCGGATCTAGGCATGGAAAGCGACTAAAATAACAGATGAGGGTGGAGACAGAGACAACTGGCAGCACATTCTAATGGATTATCCAGGTACCGAACAGTGGAGATTGACTGCTAAGTCGAACAGGGATAGATTAGCATGTTGGGATCTGTTTGCACAGGAAATCAGTTGGTTCTTTTCTAGTTAAAGTGCGTGGAATTAGAACATTTTTGTTGCAGTAGACGGGCTACCTGAGTTTGAGTATTTGAGTATGTGTGTGCATGCATATTTAAGTGTTTATGCTTGGATGATAATAACTGTAAATGTGTTTGATTTGAGATGGACATTATTTTTCTATAAGTGCCTGTGTAATACACAGCATATACGATCGAAATGCCCATAGTTACGCTGTTGTATAAATAATGTTCGTAAATATTGAATACACGTCAAACTACTACTATCTACTGAATGAGATGAAATTAGGGGGAAACAATATTTGGAGAGGGAAGTGTTCCAAGTCTACGTTAAGGATACCTCCCTTGCATTTGGTCCTTGCGGGAATCGAAACGCAGACTTCTCGCTCACGGGTCCGTGGCTTAACGACGTGATCATACTGGCAGTAGTGATAGAAACAGTAGTAGTAGTAGTAGTAGTAGTAGTAGTAGTAGTAGTAGTAGTAGTACTACTAGTAGTAGTAGTAGTAGTAGTAGTAGTAGTAGTAGTAGTAGTAGTAGTAGTATTTTATTGATTTATTTATGGACGCTCTTTAACAGCTCAGGTCATCAGCGTCCCATTCAACTCAGGGCGTGAAACGGCCGACAAATTTTGCTCAGAGGCCTCTCTTTCAGGCTTGAGGTGGTAGTAGTAGTGATAATAGTAGTAGCAATAGTAACATTTGTGGTAGCAGTATTGATGTAGTAGGTGATAGTGGTGGTAGTACTAGCAGTAGTAATAGATGTTAGTGGTAGTGATGATTGTAATAGTAGTAGCAGTAGTAGTAGTAGTAGTAGTAGTAGTAGTAGTAGTAGTAGTAGTAGCAGTAGTAGTAGTAGTAGTAGTAGTAGTAGTAGTAGTAGTAGTAGTAGTAGTAGTAGTAGAAATGCTATACAAAACATTTTAATATGTTTACTTTTTTCCAGAGAGGCATGATGCAAGAAGCAGCGTCGGCAGCATTTACGTTTCTAGTGACACATCCAAAGAATGAGGTTATGATGCAGAATTTAAAGTACTATTCCAGACTACCAGAAGTGAATATGGACCAGCTCATCAATCATGAGGCCAAGGTAATAACCTAAAAATACTATAGAGAATTAAAAGTAGCTTCATCTATTGTCATCGGAAGCTTACATAACAACGCAAATAATTTTTCCTTTGAGTAGTACTATCCAGTTGGTTTTCAACAAACATCTTTATAAGATAAACAACGGCCACCAGATAGACGCCGCATAAGACATGAAAATTTATTTAGCTCTCACAGCTGTGCGTAATGAAACATATTAGATTTATGTTATTACAGATAGTCATTCTTTGTGTAATATAACCGATCTGGGACAGAACGAAAATGTCACGTCCAACCGCTGTTACACACATCCACACGCAAAGGAATTAAACAGAAAACAATGTAAATAGAGAAGTAAAGAAAAAGTTTCAGGTCATAACCAGAGAAATTCGGCATTTCATGAAAACGTGTTAACCAATGTAGCCTACAGCCAAGGTCGCGTGTTCGATCCCGGTCAGAACCGATGGATTTTTTTCGGGCGTAAAAATCTTAAGTATGGCTTCCTTCGGAAGGGAAATAAAGCCGTGGGTCCCATGTCGTACATTTACGGCACGATAAAGAAACTCAAGCCTGAAAGAAGAGGCCTCTAAACAAAATTTGTCGGCCGTTTCACGCCCTGATTTGAACGGGACGCTGATGACCTGAAATGTTAAAGAGCATAAAATAATAAAATATAAAAATAAAAAATAATAAAATAAATTGCAGTTTCCAAACTTGTGATGTTGAAATCTCTGTTTTACACAAGCGTGTTCGTAATAAAAGACAATGTGTTCCAGAAACAACCCTAGTGATCAGTAACAAAGTCATTAATGTAACGTGCGATTTAGTCCGAAAGCCTTATACCAACATCTTAAATTAATTGTAGTTCAGACCGATTTTTACCATAAACTTATTAATAATTACTTTAAAATGTTTACAGTATAAAGAACCACGATTTCTATGGACAAAGAATCAAGGATGCTGTAAACATATATTTTTCAATTAGTCTATTTTATTGACAAATATTCGGAAATTTTAACATTTAATATAAAACCAATATGAACTCTAATGCTATAAGCAGCTTCATCAGCTTTGTTTAGGATTTTGGAATGGTTTTAAATGTACCGATACTCATAAAATTGGTTTTATATGATTAATTTAATATATTACGCTTTACTAAAACACACAACATTTTAGACAAACACCAGGGGTAACCTGGATTGTCTACATCTCTTTCTGTTCTTCCTTACATCTTTTGTCATTAACTCTGCTGCTCGCTAGAGCTTGTCAGCTCTTTATGCTTCTCTTTGAATGTTTTATTATTGTTGGACTCTAGAATAAAGTTAGTTTCTTCAGCATACTTGTCTCAGCGTATTTCCATCATTAAACACGTTTACAGCTTCACTAACACCAACCAATAAACCTGTTCTGTGAAACAACACACATTATTATTTTTCTTTATTTAAGAGTATCACATGTTACACATTCTTCTGCAAATCTGCTGTCATGAAACATGCACATTTAAACAGTACTATTATAACTAAGCGTATAAATAATTAACCTCTTTGATTAGTGCACAATAGTCACATAAAAATATCAACAAACTGAAAACAAAATAGGGCTAAAAAGCGCAGATAATGACACTGCGAACAACTGTCGCAATGATATATTCCTTAGTGAACCCCCCTCCCCCCCAAAAAAGAACTACAGGCTTTTACCTAACAAAATTTGCAGTAGTAAAAAGTAGTAATTTCAATTGCAGCAAAATATTCGAACCTCTAAAACATACATTTCGTTAAGTACACAAATGCGCTTGCTCGATCCCTAAAGGTATGATGTAATAGATATTCAGGGCAGGAAGGTAAATAATTGAGTTCAGTGAGGTAATGGTAATTGTAAACTTAATAAACGTCTCTAGCACAAAGTGAAACGAGGCCTCTCTGAGGACATATGAGAGGTTCGAATGACGCCTGAACAAATCGCTAAAGCAAGCCAGCAAATATCCCCTGGTTGTGTTAAGTCATATGTACAGAGCAAACCGTTTGTTGCTGGTGGAGGGGACGCCATTCTGACTTCGTCAGTAGTGATCTACAGTCTGGTTAGAAACAGTAAACTGAAAAGGTTCTCATGTGACAATTATTGTCTTGAGAGATTATATTACCTGCAGCGTAATTCTCACTGGTCACGAGGGCTTGCACATTGTACTGTGCAGCTGATAAATAGCTTTCGTAGCATTATTTTCAACCGAAATTTTAAACTACAAATAATTTCTCACCTCAGCACTAGTACTCACTCTCACTGATTCATTGAAATAAGTAGAACACTGATTCATTGCGATAAGTAGAACCAGAATGTTATGTATTATCAAAACGAGAAATATATACATAAATCTGTACCTCAGAGGCAAAGTACACGATGCCATAGAGTAATATTTGTGGGAAGAGTCAAATACAAAGTTTTCTTTGTCAGTTGCACTTTATATTTAAGTTCTACCGCAAATATTTCCCGGTTAAAACCAAGGAAATTGGTTGGTGTGTGTTCCAGTGTGAAAAGTTAATGATATAATATGATGGTATCTGAAAGAGGATGTTAATGTCTGTGGACATCCATTTTGTTCACAGACATCTAAATAACGTTAGTGCAGCTTGATGTATATTGCCTCCAAAATAGTCTTTATTTACTACGTATCTATTAATTCGTTGGTCATTATTTAGCTTTATGGAGCCGATGATGATAATAATAATAATAATAATAATAATAATAATAATAATAATAATAATCGTATAAGCAGATAATGAAGTGATCTTAGTACGAAAATGAATTGTTTGTTAATAGTTAACAGTAATTATAACGGAACTCACCGCCTGTAGTGCCTCAATAGTAAAAATGGGCGTTAAACGCTAATAAAAAACATTGAACACAAACTGTGCTTTGGAAATTTAGCAACATTAATGGGAAGGGAAAAAAACGTTAAATAATAACAATTAGGACAACAATGAAACATTCTTAACAATAAAAGAGATTGTTTTTACCTTAACGTGTAAAAATGTATTGTAAAACACACTTAACCCTGAAATCTGTTTATTATTAATTGAGAATAATGTTACAAAACATAAACATTATTGCACAAATTTACAACATGAATATTGCTCACAATCTCAAGAATAAATGCGTTTATCATTCGACTATTTGTCAGTTCTAGGTATTCTTAGTATTTTAGGTTTCTTTAAAAAGGCATGATGCTAACATGTAACATTTCCTCCATACCCAAATATAATGTATATTTATGTAAGCACCATCAACATATTTTGGTATTATAATTAGTAATATAAATATTATGGATATATGTGTGTTATAAGCTTCAACTTCAATGAAAGAATTGCACAGAAGAGAAAGCCTCTGATGTTCTTCGGTTACGATAGTTTGGAATGCCCGACAAGGGGATCATAAAATTACACAATAGGAAGAAACCAGAGGGTCCCGTGTGAGTCCCGTTTTTTTTTTTTTTTTTTTTTTTAATTTTTTATTTAAAGGACCGTCATTGCAAGGTTAATAAACCGAAGGACTTTTAAATCCGTTTGGGGCTTTCACCCCTACCGGTTGTGGTACTGTTAGCCTTTAATCTATCCAATGCCAACAAAATGTTTTAAACTTTCAAAATTAACGAATGACGCGGGGGCCGGTGAACTAAACCAGACAATGGAAATTGTGTGTTTGAACTTTTAAAGATAGGTGCAAAAGTTGTTCTTACTTTTGTGACCGCATGGCAATCATTAAGTCAACGATTACTTCATTTGAATTTAATATATAAGGAAGCTTTTGCTCGTGGAGGTAAGCAGTTGTTAGTTGGATGTTGCTGAGGCACGCAGTTATAATATCTACATGCAGCGAGACACAAGCAGTCTAAGTTCCAGATGCGGTGAGACGCAGTTCAGTTCTCGGACGCAGATAAGTTCTTTTTCGGACGTCGTCATGCATTTCTAATGTATCAGTTAGTAGGTTTTGAATTGACACTCAAATGAATCAATTACGCAGCTGCGATACATCAGTTAAGCAGTTTTCAGTTTTATGCGCCGCGGCACTCATCTGTAAGTTCACACGCGGCAACCTAGTTTGTATCGGCGTAGCCTAAGTCTATCGTACGCAAAGCACCAGAGGACGCAAAAGATTTTGAACGTAATAAAGTACCAATTATTATTATGTCGCATCGCGTGCTTATTTACACTATTGAAAGTTTTTCCTAGTCCTGTTGAGTACTAGTCAACAAAATAGCAGAATCGCCGTGAAAAATTGTTGTCATTGAAGCGAGGGCAACAATACCGAAGCGACGATTAATCGTTCTGCAAAACCACCTCAAAATGGACATCAGAAAGAAAGGTCACTGGACGTTGACAACAAATCGCTTCAAAATTGGTGCAACTTGGATCAAATAGCCGGAGCCATCTAACAGTTCCTAATTTGGGGCCAACGTGGGGCCATAAACAAACAATCTCATAAATGGGCTCCAATCGTTGGAAACGACACCAAACCGCTTCATGCACCCAATATTGGGCCAACAACAAAGACCACAACACCACCGACAAATCCATTTCAAACACGTGGTAGTATTGACAAGATCATTGTGTTTCTCCTTTGCGACTGGCTTAGCTGTAACTAAATACATGTTGAAAGCAAGACTGGTTGCTTACTTATGGTAATCTTTGGATATATAAGTGATGTTTGAGTGATATTGTAAATATTTTTAAAATTCCTGTAATTTTATATTGTACACACTGTTATCTGCCCGAGTATTGATGAGCCAACTGCTGAGAACTTCTTTATTATTGCTTTGATTTGACAGCACTTGTGTAGCATCAAATTATCATTCGTATTTTGATCATAACAGCATAACATTCATAAAGCTATTTGCTTCACTTCTGAATGTGAAATAACTAGCCCATTCACGTCATGCAATGAACAGAACTATCATAGGGGTCAACCATCATAATATGTTTATGCTCTGAAATGTGTCGTCACGTGCACTTTTACGTCGTTCCTTTTCTGCTGAGTCAGGTAGTTCTATCTAACCCCAGTGGTTTGAAGTTTAAATATGTCTGCATATAGCCGCCATTCCTTAGCTACATTCTGAGGTTCAATCTTATTTTGTACACAGATTTCTAAAAACAAAGCGTACAGTATCTCAGTGTTTTGATGTCATCTTAAGAACATTTTTGCGAGCTTTCCCTGCTGCACTGATTGTTGTACATCGGAAAGAAGTATAAATAATTGATAACATTATCCATAACCACTTGGCGTGTATGAGGTTCGACCAACCCAGTTTTCCTTCTTCAACGTAACAACTGTGTTGGAAATAAAAAGTGCATTCAGAACCATAACTGTACATACTCTTACTACTGTATTCACCACATGCCTGTGGTTATCTCTTTCGATGTGAGTTACATAGTGCTCAGTGAACAGGAGAAAATCAACATTGAGTCAGAGGCATATGACGTTACGTCCTGTTGGTGTCATTTGTCTCTACGCGGAATTGGAATTAACGTTATTTTTAACTCATTATTTCTTTCGTTAGTGTCCAATAAGCATAGTGATATATACCACTAGAAAGAGAAGCAAATAGATTAACATCATGTAGAAACCTGAAAAGTGTAAAATTTACATTTTGCCTCCGAAATATGCAGCCAGTTGTGTAAAATATGTATAAAAACGTGTAATGAAGCTACGTGGAAAATAAAATATTTAGTTCATATTATCTAATATATATATATATATATATATATATATATATATATATATATATATTAGAAAATATTATTCCTTTTAATGTTCTTAAAGTTACAGCTAGTAAAACCGAGAAATTCGAATATGTCATATTTAAAATAGGGTACTAAGTACAGTGATTAGCCACACAACACCCCTTGCTCAACTCTTATCTTGTGTAGCATCTTAATTCACATTAGAGAACCTTTTTTCATAACTGCACATAATTTTTCTTTCAGCAGAGGCCAGATTGTGGTCATTAGCTAAGTTTGCCGTACCTGCATTTTGATTCTTGTGATTTTCTTGAGAATTTGGATATTATATATTCTACTTTGTTCCCTAATTTGGTAAATAAAACAATTGAAACTGATAAAAACACAACAAATATTGATTAAATACGACTTCTGTTGATATTTTGAAGTTAGTCTCCGAGTTATTTTTATAGGTGAGGGTGGCTAGAAGCTACATTTTGTATTTGGATGGATTGTGCAATTGGCCTATCCATTGGAGATGTTTGTGTGAGTGTGACTTCTTGGGGTCATAAATTCATAGTAAATGTCGTATGTTAGTATATTAGTGAATATACATATATGCATGTTTGTGCATGTATGTTTGTGTATACGTAGATACGAAAGTATCATAGCAAATTTTACCGTTCTTGAATATAATATCTTTTGTTTGTTAAATGGACAGTTTTAGTTTGTACGGCCGTAAGGCCTATGAGACAGTTATATTGATCTGTGTACTTGTAAACTGCCACAATAAAAGCCTATTACATTCTGAATGTGATGCAAATGTATTAGGAACTCCCAAGTGAGCAATAACTGCATTTGAATTTTGTTGTTGACAGATAACCTAGACCATTAAATATTTTGTCATTTGATTATGCCGAAGACAATGGGAAGAGCCGTTTAACATGTTAAAGTTCATGGTACATCTATACGTTCTATTGCAAATTTATATGGTGTTCCAAGACCATTTGCAGTGTCGTGTAAACAACACAGAACAATACTAGGTCCTCCATTAGTGAGGAAAAATTAACCCCAGATAAATTCCATGGAAGTGACAGCCCTGATTATGCTGATTTAGTTGGAAATTTTGAATAAGAAAGGATAGGTAAATTTCAAATTATTAAATAGAAGGAAGCCAGACTGAACGATTATTTATCGCTTTCCATTTCTTTTAGGGGTTATGGGCCACACTAGGAACTATCCCATACGACCATGTTTAACATCTCTCCTCACACAAGTTCGTGGGTCTACCTCAATAATTTATTACCCTAACGTTGCATGATGAATTCTGCAATCGGGTTTTTAAGCTTTGTAATATGTGCTCATCAGAAGTTAAAATCCCAATCCGTGGAAAATTTGTATTGAGTTGTTAATTTGCGTTTATCTTAGCTGGAATATAAATAGTGTTTTCAAATTTAATTGTTCAAGTTATGCATTAAAATAAGGATTTTCAAAGAATAAGATACGAGAGATAAAATTATAAATATAATGGTAAATTAAAAATATCGTTGAATGTAAAATATGGGTGGAATTTGATTTTATCATGTAATGAATTCATATTACAAAGCTTAAAAAAACGATTGCAGATATAGATTATTCTATATGTTTTTTGTAATCTGTTTGGAAAGTATAAGAGAGCAGAAGAAAAATGAGAAAAATAAGATGAACAACGCCAAATTTCTGAGAATTTTTGCAAGATTTCATTCAACGTTAGGGCAACAGAAGTATTGAGATAGACCCACGAGGTTCTGTGAGAGAGACATGGTCGTATGGGGTAGTTCCTAGTGTGGCCCATAACCCCCAAAAGAAATGGAAAGCGACAAACTGAGCGATTATCTCTCTCTATAACATCAGAAAAGTATAAAGTAATATTCGTTGCTTGCCTTGTAATCACAGGTTGTGAAGGCAAAAATACAGAAAGTTTCTTGTAACATTATAGACGATAGGTAGATTTTTATTTATTTATTTTTATTGTCGTTATCAGTCTGTTTTAAAATCACTGTCAATACAAACTTTCAGCTTGGACGATATGCAGAAACGACTGGTACCAAGTTAGCAACTGAGTGTTACAGGTTCCGATGCGTTTTGAGAACAATAGGTGAGAACAGTTTCAATAAGACATCTTTGGCGAACACGAACACGAACGTAATTTCATTTTGAATGTAATGACGAGTCACGTAATAATGTTAAAATATGAAAATTAGCAACGATCCTGTAATGATATTAAAACTTGTGATATAATTTGCTGTGAAATATATAAAATTATACCAAATATATGTAAAATAAAATTTATGAAATACTTTCCTACTTGTATATTTCGTAATTATTTGCCTTTTCTGTATGCATAAATATGTAACATTAAAATATGTATTTATATAAAACTAGTGATAAATTTCAACTACACAAACAATTACCACTGTCACGTGCATATATATATATATATATATATATATATATAATTACCCTTCCTCCTGAGTCTCCTTCCGTTACTCGTCCTCCCTCCGTTCAACCCACCCTCTTCTCTCTACAGCCATTCATTGTCGGGTCTTCGCCAGAGATATTCCCAGTTTATGTCATGCTCCATCACTTCCAGCCAGGCGTTCAAACTTCTGTTGGTATTCATAAATTGTGATGGCAAATACTACTTTCTTAAAAGTTCTGGTTTCTCATATTCTATTAGAATATGTCTCCAGATATCGCTTTGTCCACACAGATAGCAAAACCTTTCTCCTACAACAATAACTATTTAAATTTCTAATCTAGACCATGCAGGACCACCTCTTCCCTTTCGCTCTCACATGCATCTAAATATTTACCGTCCTCAGTCTTGAACTATTTGAGACTGCAGGTAAGCAAAGCTTTTTTTTTTTTTTTTTTTTTTTTTTGGCACATTTTGCCTATCGATGTCACGCAATCTACTATTGCTCCCATTGCCCACAATACACGTACAAACTGTTTATTTACCTTTGCAGTCCGTAAATTGTTGCAGACATCAAAATCAGATCAACCGAATAAATGAGAGCTGGTATAGAAACGTCTCCTAAATACAGAGCAGCAGTTTCTGAAACTACGACTGCAAGGCCCATGCAGAGTTGTAATTGCTTTTGTAGTTGTAAACGATTACAATTTATGGTCATTATAACAATTACTCACTGACGATTCCTGTGAACTCCACGTGCAGTTATAGTCGTTGCCACATTTATTTCCAAAGAAGGTTAGGCTCGAGAATGCAGATTACAGAATTTGTTCAGCAGTCAAAGATAATCGATCAAATAACTTTTACTTGGGGATGATAAAAGAATCACATCTACATGCTAGAAAATTCTATCGCACTAAAGGTATGCCTATTATCTGTTATGCTAGAATAGGCATACTACTGCATGGCGCATCTATCCCTACCGAACACCATACATAGCCAACCTAACAAGAGTTCCCAAACCTGCTGGCCTTGGGAAGACATAGGAAGACAAATGCAGTGACTCAGCTTCGCCACCTATCCTTCAACCTTATGTTTACACAAATAGTGCTGTATTTCTGGAACGTTTTGTAAACAGCAGCCTTTAGAATCATACAACTGCTAAACAAAAATGAAACATAGGAAGTTGAAACATAATAAGCGGTAATTCCAATAGCTGCAAACAAGCAAAATGAAGGGTAGCTACAATGAAGGTTTAACTGGTCAATTCTGAGTCGATCGAGAAGTCTTAGTAGGTGAGAGGGGGTAAATTAGATCGCTATTATTCACAACATTTACTTTCTATTTATTATTCGCATAATCGCATATGAGCAGTTTGTGTTTTTCATAGTACAATTATTGTTCCTATTCTTTATCACGTATGCACACTAGATCTTGGAGCTGAAAACGTGAACTCGCAGCCGGAAGAAAGAGGGGTAAATAATGCACGCTGTCTCCTCCTCCTTCCTTTTCTTTCTTTACCGCAATATAGGCTATGAAAAGTGCTTAAGTCCCAATACAAATACAAATGTCATAGTTCGGCACCACCTGTGGTGCCTCAGTAGTAAATTCGGGCGTTAAACATTATTCAATATATATATATATATTTCGGACATTCCTATAAATTCACATTACCTAGTAAAGGACAGATTAGCAAAACATCAGAATGTTTGCAAAGTATTTCGTAGAGCTTAATAAAAGTCGGGCAAGTGACAATGGATTGCTGCCAACATTACTTACTCACTTACATAAATGGAAAAAATATTAACAAACTGTAACTCTTTTATGTATACACTCCAAAGAAATTTTATAAATAATTTCATGAACCAACATTGTAAAATAAACGTTTCATTACATAAAAAATAGAATGCTTGATGAAAGGATTATCGTGACAGGATAAATAAAAAAAATCAAAATTACCTTAATAATTCATTAAATGCTGTAGAATAAACTACCATCTAACGTGTAAAAAAACTGTGTACAACAATATAATTGCTCTCGTAACCGCCATAATTATTTTTTATAATTACTGGATTGCGATATTTCTAAATACTACAGTATTTATTACTGATATTTCCTTATCTTATACTCTGACTATCAGGAAATATTCAACTCGATAATAGTTCCAGGTTTACGAAAATATATATTCGTAATTTGCCTATGATTTTTAACCAATCGGATGACAGACGGAATAACCTCTTCGTAATACTTAGAGAGAAGCACCATTCTGCTTCTATCAGATGCCGAATACATCAAAAGAGAGCAGAGGTCGCCTTCATATCATTATATGAAATAGCCATTGCCAGCGCAAGATTTAAAGACATGTTTTAATTGTGTTTAACGCCCATTTTTACTACTGAGACACCACAGGCGACTAAAGATTGTGTTAAATACTGCCAGGGAAACAGAGAAAGTAGTTTTTAAACAGACCGAAACCTGGAATATTTAAAAGGACCAACAGAAAAGAGGATGTAGCCATCTTGGCAGCCAATAGGGATCCTTTCAAGATCGTTGCGTCCCTTGGGAGAGCCAAAACCAACTCCACTAACCCGGTTCCAATGCGGAAGAAAATGGCGGCTGTCGTCGCCCTACTACTGCCAATAGCAAGCATGAAAATTTTACGCAGTATTATGTTTACAAGATGATGTTGTTTATCATTATAAAATATTCGATGATTTTTAATAATCTGAAATTGTTTACAAACAATATTTCTCTTATGTTAAGGAAATAAGATATATATTCGGCTTACATAAAATCATCGATGTACAAAAAATGGTTCATCAACTACTGCCCATTACCGTTTACTGCAGTGCAAAGCAACGAAATAAAAATAATAACATCAACAATGTGCATAAATAAGAATAAATTAAACAAGTATTTTTAATTAGTGTAACATGCATAAAAATTATTGTAAGCAAAATTACAGAAGTACAAAATTAATGCATCTATTTACAGATTTGACTTTTTGCTATTGTAAAGTCATGCAAATTTAAATTTATAAGTCATTTATATCTAATTAGAATGCTCTCTACAAATAAAACAAACAATTTTATCCAAACTACAATGTGATGCAAACTGCTATTTAACTTACATATGCGTAAGAAAAAGCTGCAGCCTACATCAAGAGTGCTGCTGAATATGTGCTGCATAAAAAAGCTTCAATTTTTCGAATGCAAATTTTATTTTACCAGCTTTCTGTACACCCAAATCACCAAATTAATACCATACAAAATTATTCCTTCGCAAAACACACATTTATAGCAATATAAAAACTGACCATAAAGTGAATGTACACATTCATAGAGCACGTTTAATTTTAGGAGAAAAAAGTATTATTATTATTATTATTATTATTATTATGAATTCGTTGTCACCAGTGTTCAGGTTATGAATTTAGCACATTTTCACATTATCTGCCCTTAAACACCATTAAACACTTTAATTTCTCCTGTGTACCTACATGGAAGTTTCCCCTCATTATCTTGTGGTGAACACCTTGACAAAGTTTATTAATGAAGTCACTGTTTCATTGAGCGAGATATTATTATCATCATCATCATCATCATCATCATCATCATCATCTTCATCAAGCAAATCGCGCAATTATCCAATTTACTCCACCTATTACATTTCACTCCTTACTTCCACTTCACTCCAAGTTCGAAATGAACCTCTCCACAGTTTAAAAAATATACTAACTTCAAAATTACTGCACGCCTTAAACCTAATCGTCATATATGGGACAGGATCACATTTATCGTAACCTATTTTAATAAAAAGGGCATTGTCTTTCTTGGCAATAGTTGCAAACGGGTGTACCTGTCTTTTCATAACCTCATTTGCAAAGGAGTCGAAACATGTTATAAAATCAGGCTCACCCCATTTATTAAAACTCTTTTCATCTTGCTCCAAAACCCGCTTCTAACGTTCTTTCGGATCTTTCCTTTCATTGCTAAGCCTTGCTGTCACCCATGATAGAAAATTAGGGAAAATTGCACAGGAAAAATATCCTCCCTAACCACACATTTTGGTGCGAAATGTTTAATATACATTACAGTTGTATCATAAACTTAAAAACGTACGCGGTGCATACTCTTTATCTACTTCCCCATTAGTGACTGCTCTTTAGGAAATTTAAATATGGTAATATGAGCTGCACTACCATAATTGCAGGTACAACTAGGCACATATCAAGAGAGACTCATGTTGTACTAAGCACTTTCTATTAGACAAGTTCCTGGTAATTTCACTATATCAATATTAACTTAATAAAAAATGTAAGAACTTTCATGCTCTTGTTGATTTGCTTCCAACTATAAACTTGTGCAATAAACCAAATAAACAATGTGCTTAGTAGCAGCAACTTAGATCTCCGCCATTTTCTGCACTATAGATACCCCCATTAGGATCTGTGTAGTAGAGTCTATCTTGAGGTCGTTAAGGCGCGGACGCGTGAGTGGGAGGTCTGAGGTTCGATTCCCACCAGGACCGTCCTCCCTGACTAATGTTTTCCATTTACCACAGTCCTCATAAATGGCAAATGCCAGGGAGGTACCCAAAACTTAAGCCTGGAACACTTCCTTACTTTAAAAAAAAATCTTTTCCCAGTTTATCATTTCATTTCATGTATCATCAGTGTCACCGCCTGTGATGGCTCAGAAGTTAAAACGGGCATTAAACACTATTCAAAAAGAAGAAAAAAATTGTTCTCGTTATTGTACTTTCCAAGACTCCAAGTGGTAGGATAAGCTTGGCCCTCTGGGTTTGTATGTCTGCTGCAATTGTGCGCGACTTCACCTCGCATGAACGGATGTGAATTTATCGAAGTGCTGAAGGACTGCATGCTTCGCGCATACTCTGAAGATGGAAAATACAGTTACCTGCTCTCACTCTTCGAGAACCACGAAGTATTTGTTGCAAGATCGTCCCCGATATCTTATCCTTTGACTGCCCCCCGGAATCCCCAGATCTAAACCCTATTGAAAAAAGATGGATCAATACAGTTCAGAAATGAGAACGAATAAATGAGAGAATAGCGGAGGCCCTTAGAAACCACGTGTTTGTATCTTGGGAAAATTTACGACAATATCGTAATTTCTGCTGAAATTTAGTTGGATCGATGAACCGACGCATTTAAAGCTAGCGGGAGATGGTGGACTCGCTATTAACGAAATCTCTATCTTCTACGTTTATCTTATTATGTTGTAAGTTCGTCTTTTACCTTTATTCATTCCTTTACTTTCGTTTACACTCTTTCCATTTACGCGTTATCTTCTTTTGCTTTTATTCATTATGAATAAATTTTATTAATACATTATATTATTAAATAAATGTATAACATATTATTAAAAATAATACCAAAGAATATTGTTCTTATTTTTCAATATACTTTTTGCTTTAGTTCAATATTATTCGCTCAACATTTTTACTTCATTTTAATTTAGCCTAGTTTAGCAAACAGTCCATTCACTGATTCGTTTACTTTTTATATAATATTGCTCTCAACACAAGTTTATTTAAAAGGCTGGCGCTTGTCCCGGTTTTTACTAAGAACGAGATGTAAATACAAGTCAGGAACTAGACTGGAGACTATGCAGATCAGAACTACGTTAAAGGCAAGTTGCTGATGTAGAAATCACCAGCTTCTATTTATACTCAAGACATTTTTGTGTCCCTCACTGTACTTACGGAAAGACGGATATTAAAATTTAGAGTATTCCAAAAGTTACAGAAAAGACTAGATTGTTAAATGTGCTTAAGGTAATTTTCTGTTATGGTACAGAACGGAATATGCATTTATCCCATTTCGCCACAGCTTGTACGTTATTATCATGAAGGAACTGTGAAATCAGTTCTTCAAAAAGTAACTAAACACGTTTCTTTCTTGAACAAATGATCGCCACAAAATTATTAGTTAAATAACTATCAAACTATTGTCTTGCTGACTCCTCTGCACTTTGTTCCTCCACTTACAAGTTCTGCAACCGAATTACTAATACTATGTTTGGCTGCTTTTGTAAATAAAGTTTTGCTTTGTGAAACATCACGATGAATTGAGATGCAGGTAGTAGCAGGCTATTTTAAACAATATTGAAACTCTTCGGAATGAAATAACTATACATAGCACGTACAGAAATTAACGAAATAGTATTGAGGATAAGCTTATAACAGATGAATGCAAAATTATTTCAAAACGAGCACACGTTGTCACAAGGTCATTAAAGTTATCTACAATTCTCATGGTGTGATGATAGCTCTTCTCATTAGTCGCTTCTAATGGTTCAACCATTTCAGTTTTTCAGAAAAGTTCCTGAATTTCAAATTTGTCTTCACCAATTTGAAATATTTCTTACACTGACCAATTTTAGCTTTTTCTTGCCATGAAATAAAATGTGATATAATAATTTGTGTACTCTAAATTCCATTTTAAAATCCAAAATGTCCTATTATCTTTCATTTTATTTCACAGCAATGACTTTTTCATCAAATATACTGAATATTTGTAGTTTTACTTTCTTAAACAAAATTTCACTAAACATTCACCGAGCATGCTGGGGTTGGATCTTTTCGTTGTTTCCCCTGGTCGCTTAGGCGAATGCTGGATTGGATCTTTCCTGTCCACATATTTTCCATTTCATATTTGTTTCCTTGGTTCTGTTACAGGTTCAAAAGTTCAGGACGAAGGGGACAGGCCCGGTGTGACAGCGGCTTGCGCTTTGGAAAGGTTTCTGCCCCCTGCGTCTGGCATGGAAGCGACCATTCTGGGGCTCAAACTCTGGGATTTGGAACTCGGATGGGGACTCTGCCGGCGTCAGGCTGTTTTATCCAGAGTTATTTTTAGACACCGCGTATACTTTCGTGCTGCACTGCCCCCGGATTATCTTCAGCTCATCCCTCCCAACCAAAGCTGCCCCCACCGAGGGCATTGGCAGAAATGGGCAGTCCTTGAGCAAGTCCGAATTACCAAAATATCCTCCTCCAATCCAAACAGGGGTTCAAATACTTTAGTTGAAAATGTTTTGTTTTGTTTTTTTTTTTTTTTTTCCCTGAAAGATTTTCTTTAATAACTGAACACATAAATCCCATTCACAAGAAATCAACAGTAGTTAAGAAAATATTGCCTATCCATTTAAGAGATTTGCTGATGAAACCTTCCTCCAAGCAGACCATGTTCATCGTTCGCCGCTCTAAGGTTGGCGGAGAGAGACCAATTAGAGAATACGGAAAATGGATTTTAAGGGAAATAATCACCCCACTACTTCATATGCATGTAACATCTAATTTTCCCATTAGTATGACGTAGTCATCGGCCCCAACATTTACCAGGAATTTTAAAGAAACTGATTAGAACGCACGCCATGCCACATTTTCGATTTCGATGAGGTTTTCCTCTAACAAAGGGTTCTCTTTGACAGCAGATATGAGGAAGATTGAAGATACTCTTTTTTATTTCTTTTCACTAAACTTGGGGGTCTTATTTCTCAAGTGCTCAAACCAGCCCTTATCATTGATTTAACGAAATGTTTCATTAAACTTAAGATATATGGAATGGTGATAATGATAGTTGTAAGAATCTACAAGTGAACGACATTTCACATTATTTTTCACCAGGTAGGGGAACGTGAAGCCTTTCGGGGTACCGGTACATATCGTAATGTGTTAATTTCCTTGTAAGCGGCACTACCTATTTTCCAAAAGTACCTCGGTATAATTATAGCCACCAATTTACAGCTGTTTACCGATATTAGTGAAATCGTTGGCTGTGTATTGTATGTGTGGCCATATTTACAGTTGTTTTTACAAGCATTGAGACTTCTTCCACTGCAAGTAAGTAAATCTTAACTACTTTTAAGGGCTGGGTCTGAATTGTTATTGCGTACACAATTGTTTTAACTTCTTACTCAATGCATTTCATCAAAATTCATACCGATATATATTCGTTGTAGTACAATAATCTAAAAGTATGATAACAGCGCAACATGAAGTTGGGCATAACAGGGTGCTCCCCCATCATGCCCCATGTGTTTTTTTTTTCATGTTGGTAATGGATTCTCCGTATTTCACATGATTTTAGAATGGTGAGGGAGTGCAAGAAGAAGACGCAGATGCAAGAATGGTCTGTAGTTTCGATGTAGGAAGCTATTATTGCTGTAGTAAACGGTTCAATGGGTTATAAAATGGCAGCATGCAATTTAAAGTTCCTCAAACGACTCTAGAACGCCATGTTAGGAAAAAGCGAGAAAACATAAAATGTGAAGATAAAAAGCTATGGGACATTTTACTGTATTTTTAGTGAAAAACAGGAAACTGAATTAGCTGAATATTTAACTAAAAGGGATCGTTAATGAACTTTCTGAACTTGCCTTTCATCTGGCGGAACAAAATAATATAAAACATCCTAAACATCAGGGCCAGGGGTTTTGTCTCGACACCCTAACCTAAGCCTAAGAAACCCCAAAATTACGTCAGCAGCTCATGCAATAGGCTTCAATAGGGTTGTAGCCCAACAGTTTTTACGCATCTCTGTACTGTAGTTGACCTCATCGACTTACAGCGGACAGGATTTACAATTCAATGAAACTGTTCTTGGCCATTGCACTAAGAGGGCAAAGACAAGTAGGAGCTCTGTCGTTAGAAGAGAGAGAGAGAGAGAGAGAGAGAGAGAGAGAGAGAGAGGTGAAACAGTCACTGATGAAATTTGCTTCTCGGCTGCTGGAACATATTCCCACCGATGTTCGTTTTTCCAAGAAAAAGTATGCGTCAGGAATTTGAGACTGGAGAAGTCCTTGAAACTGGCTGGATGACAGGGTTTGAAAAGTTTGTATATATCTCAGAGGCTATGAGGAGAAGGGGTTTCTGTTGTAATTAGGTGAACATGCTACCCATACAAAAAATTGGCACTCATGGATCTAACACGTGAGAATGGTGTGATTGTGTTGTGTTTTCCCCCTCACTGTTCCCATAGGCTGCAGGCCCTAGACGTGGCCCATATGGAACCCTTGAGTAAATACTATGAAGATGAAGTTCGCTCATGGCCCAGGTCTAATCCCGGGAAGGTGTGAACCTCGACAATGAGTACTGTGCTCAATGGGTTCCGAAAAACCCGAATCTGGCCTGTTGACATGAATGTATTGGAAGATATGGATTTCTTACCTTCTGTAACAAAAGGCATTCAGATTCCTCAAAACACTGGTAAGGAGGCTTCTTCCACTTCACGAGATCCACACATCTAGGGTTGCAAATGAAGAGTTTTCAAGCTGCAGTAATTTGCACTGTGTCAGTTCAGAAGACATAGCACCTACCCCAAAGATTTCTCAGAAAAATAAAAGGATTTCAAAGAAAAGAAGTAAAAACGCAATATTAGCATCTTTACTATTCAAAGAGGCGCTGCTAAATGTAGAGGTTCAGGAAATGAAAAAGCCTCCAAAAAGGCGCTTAGCTTTACATGCCAGTGGCAGAAAACAAGCAGACCCTAAAGATAATAAAAGACTCGAACCTAAACTACCTGGGAAGAATTGCTCCACAATTCAAACGTCTACTAGTGACATTCATACAGGTGAAGATGCTACTGTCACACCTATCCAGGAGGACGGATCAGATGTCCCTCTTGCCTGGAACGGGCTCATAACTCTTGTACTGGATTTGAAAGCGGTGACGATGATGCCATTATATGTGTGTGTGCGTTTTCTGTGAAAAATGACCTGACCTATAATTGTTATGTCATAATTAACAAGGCGGATTTTGTTAATTTCCACCCAGCCAGTAGGAAAATTTCAAATACTTCATTCTGCCCAATGTATTGGGCATTCATGAATCGCTTTTCAAGAGAATATATAACCAGGCTCATTACAAATGTGTGGTTTATTGGTGTTTCCTATTTGTTTGTTAAAATATGGCACTGTATTAAATATACAACAATATTCACGCATTATTTATAAAATATATATGTTCAAAGGTTAAGTACACGTTTCCGTACCAAACTTCTTATGTAATAAAAGAAAAGGAATGCGTTTTCACATTCAGTGCATAAGTGCATGGTCTTTAGTTTTAGAAAATGGTACAGTGTATAATCAAATTACTTTCAATCACATAAGGCTGCCAACATAACCTTCTCTCTCAAATATTATTTATTGGATATTGGATATATTGGATATAAACTAAGTTGTTAGACTATATATTTATGACATTTTTTGTTTATTGCAGTTTATTAGTTTTTTCTTTTACATATTACTTTTTAATCTGAATTCATTTTTTCCCCTAACTGAAGAAGAGAAAAACACTTGCACTTAATTCATTGCATGTTTATGTCAATGTACATTTTTTTCAAACCAAAAATTTAGAAATTTGGTTTCGTGTCATGATTTAGGGAGCAATGGAAGACCCTGGGCTTTTGTTTTGAGGTAACTGAAAGGAGATTGCTATAGTTTTTCGTTGTTCACATTTTGGTATGTTTATTTTTCAATTATGTTTATATTATTATTTTAACTTATATCAAAAGCAGTAGTAACTTGGCAAAAGAGCTCATTTTGCATCAATAAAAACGATAGTCTAAATTACATTGTTGGCACAATTTTACAGATGGTGTTGTAATCCTTAGAGATATACTACTTAATTTATAAATACAATATTCTTAGGGGAAATGTAGTTTTTCTTTCTTTTTGCAGAACTACATTTCGCTTTATGTTCATGGTTCAGAAGCATATCGAAAGGAGGACTATAAGGCTGTTATAAGCTACATTGAGGAATCTCTAGAAGATTATTTGCGTTCATTGGACGAATGCAGAGCTTACTGTGAGGGCCCTTTTGATCAGGGTTGGTTTCCGGACTTCACTTCCTCCATAGCAAGTAAGTGTTCATTCCCAAGTTAAAATGTTGCAATAAGCAGAAATAATTATTTGATCAACTATATGTATCTAGGCTAAAGTGCTACTTTTCTTTCCTTCTTTTTTCTTTCTTTTTTTCTTTCTAATTCTTTTCTTTCTTTCTTTCTTTCTTTCTTTCTTTCCCCCCTCCCTTGTATATTCCTTCAGCTCTGAAGGTAGTCCTTAGATTGCCAGCAACCATTTGTTTTGTCCGGATATGTGTTTTCATATTCTTTCTAAGATTCTGATGTTTTAATGCAGTTATTATATAAAAAGAACTGTTACCATTGCAAAGTTTTTATAGTGTTAAATTTTCTTTTAATATTTTTATGCAGTTTTCATTTTCGTTTTAGTAATAATTCCAATTTTATATTATTTTTACTCCATACTCCTTCTAAACAATAATCTGAATAGAATAATTAAAAAGATTAATTACGTTTTTATTAGTTTAGTTTAGTGAAAATATGACGTAGAACAATAACGACAATGGCATCAGTGGTTTTTGTATGGTATCAGTTAAAAACTAAAACAAAAAACAAAAAAAAATTCATAGGTGCATTTCTTTTTTGAAAAGTGAGAGACCATTACGAAAATAAAGTCAAATCGAATCCACGTTTTGTTTATATAAATGTGCCTAGACACAGTGGAATAATTTTACCCTTTGTTATAACAGAATTTCAAAATTCCACTTTCTTTCTTGTCCTAAAATGTGGCAAATAAAGATGGTAATTCAATTTTCAAACTGCAATTTTATTTATTTTAAAAGAAACTATCTATATCAATCTTTCCTTACATTTCAACAGAATAATATGCATTACAGTGACTGTCGCGTTAAATGATAATGAATCCATCAACTATTATGGAAATTCTAATTATTTTTAGACCACTTATCATGTGTAGACTGTGACCCACGTGTATTTGGTTAGTTCTAATATCAATAAATGTCAAGTACTTAAAAAGCACAAAGCAAAAACTGAGGGTGAGAGTCGAGTGATGCCATTGTGAAAATTTAAGTCATTAGATACAATGCGTGTTTACCCCTACTAAGATGAAAATCTGCGAGCGCCCCTGATGTACACGCGTGTGCATTTTAACTTTCTACGTTTTGTGCTCATAGTTTATGAGGTCTAAATTTGGCATTTATGATTAGAAATCCATATTACTGTTTTTGAAGCTCTCTCCGCGAGAACTTAGCAAAACAACATAGTAAACGGTAAAACGGTAAATTAATCGTGCATATTGGAATTGTGATGGGAAACAAACTCAAAACTTGGTTGACAGATTTGTTAGAGCGCTGCGCGATTGTCATCAGTTATGCCGATAAAATAAATAGCGACTACCAAAGCGTAATCATTAGTAAAATTAGTAAAACTGGTTCTCACAAAAGCAAAATTGGGGAAAATCCACGAGACTTGGAATATGATGTGGATATGTAAATTTAATGTTCCATGGGTATGTAATTGAAGAACTAAACACTGGATGCTGAGTTATTACGATTATTACCTTTTTTTTTTTTTTTTTTAAGTCTGTGCTATCATTTACATCAAGGGTCAACAATACTCTGAGGTCGAGTGTAACAGTAATGATTAAATCTAAAGAAAGAATCGCCACTAAACATTAAAATTATACATATACAAATAAAGATCATACACTACGGAATTCAAATTTTGTTCAATAAGAAAAATAATTCTTAATTCGTACAATTTTTTGCATTTGTTTGAACGTAGGAGTGGCATACACTTGTAAACCTTTTTTTCTATCAACCATAGCTATTAGACACTATAGATCTAGTATTATTTATTATTTGACATTGCTGTATGTTCCATATTATGTAAATACATTATTCTAATAATGCATTTTATTGTTTATAAAATATGATTTATTGTTTATTTTATATTTTCAGATCATTTCACATATTGTCTGAAATGCAAACAACGCTGCCCTGAAAAACTTAATTCATTGAATGGAGAAAAACACGATGATCTGCTGCCTAGTCACTACCATTACCTGCAGTATGCATATTTTAAGGGTAAGTATATTATTTCAATTAACACACGTTTTTTTCTATCTTAAAATTAATTTAGTGATAATGCATTTCAACATGCCAAAATGTAATTTTTCATTATTTGCAGTTGGCAACGTGAAGAGGGCATGTGAAGCCACTGCCAGCTACCTAATGTTCTTTCCTTTTGACGAAACAATGTTAAGTAACAAGAAATACTATTCAGAACTGCCAAAGGTACAAGCTGAATATTTTAGACCAAGAGAGGTAAGCATATTATTACAGTGTTGGTCCTTAATAAATAGAGAAAAATAATTATATAAAATCAAGCATTTAACTTCAAACATAATTAGAGTTAAAGTACCATAGTGGCACATAGATGTATGTATGAGAGGCACTAAGAGTCCAAAAGTTAACATAAACAGGAAGCTAATTACACTATTCGGAGGAGGACACTTCTGCACATCAGCCTCGCTCACGGCAGGCCGTTTATTCCTACGTCCTCAATGGGATACCCCTAGGAGGAAGGGAAGATTGAAGGAGATACCGAATGGCCAGAATCTACGGGTGGGAACTGCGCGGAGCAGACAGGGTCCCTAACATGTTTCCAGATAGAACACCCCTGGGAGTTGTACGAGCCCCTCAGAAGGTTCCATACCAGACGCAGGGGCAGAAACTTTCCAAAGCACAATGAACACGGCACCAGCGCCCACCTTCGCCCTAACACTTTCGATCCTGTAAGAATACGAACGAAATAAAATGGTATAGCGTAAAATTCGTGAAATTGTAAATATCCATCCCAGCATTCACCTAAGTGACCAGGGAAACTCTTAGTATGGCCGGCACAACGGGAACTGAACCCATTACCTCCCGAATGCGAGTCTTAAGCCTTACCGCTCACGGGGTCAGCTCTGCATTAATAGAAGAACAGATTGCTTTCAGACTAAACTGTCATGTTACTAAATATTTCAATGAATCTATTAGTATGGTGGAAAATTATGAATGTACATTTCCAAATGGATAAAATACACATGTTTTATTAGAAGCTCAACAAATGTCTGTATTGATATTGCGTATTACATATTTCAAAACTTTTTCGTATTCATTCTTCTCAAAGAACTCAATATTTTCGTTTATACCATTGTAATTTCCTGAAAAATTTCTTCTTCAATTCATCAACTTTTTTTTTTTTTTTGGTAAACATATTTGATAAAACTGATAATCACTAAATACTTACGTGTTACACATTTTAACTTCCAGCTTTATGAATTATGGCATTACAAGTTTAATATTGAATACTATTGTTTTAATATAAAGTATTTTTGTTCAACTTTGAACAATAGAAGAGAGTCAAGTATCCTTTTTGTTGCTACGAATATGTATGAATAAACATAATAAACACAATGAAACTGTTTGTATTGCAAATCTCTTAAAAGAGGAAAAGAAATAAGAAGCTAATTTTTATCTATTTCTTGAAGACTTAGATTCATAGACTGTTCAGTTAGTTGTATTGATTTATATCTAACATTATAATCAATAAAATTTGCCATTTTTCTTTATATTTGTGATATTTCTATAATTATTGCACATAAATGATTTTATTACACAGTGGAATATAGTATTCCTTTATTGCTAAGAGAATCTGATTAATGTGACAAAATATGAAATCTAAAAATTGCAATGAGTTTGCTAACACCATGCTTGTTGTTTTCAGGAGGCTGTCAAATATGTGCAAAGGCAACAATCTGAAGAAAAACTCCTGCATTTTATTGAAACTGAATTTGTTGTATTTCAGAATACAAAGGAAAATGAAATCAGTGACTTAAAATCAGAGGTAAGAATGTACGAAGCAGCAGGAATTCTAATGTGTTACAGTTAAAAATGTTAAGGAAATACTACAAATTATTACACAATCCTATACATCAAAGCCATCACTGTGTCCTTTTGAATGAACCATATTATTTATTTATTAACCACTTATGTTTTGTGTCATTTGTTAAATATTTATGAGTAAAAGAATTCCAAAAATTTTAACATTTCAGGCTAACTATTGTGGGTGTTCTGGGTGAAATTTGGGCAATATGAGCCTATAATAAAAAATATATGAACTTATTCAACTTTCATTCTTTGGGTGAAGGAAAATTCTTGTACAAAGGAGCAATGAGGAATAATGATACAAAGATTCAAACTTTGCCTTTTGTGATTATAACTAATTCTCCTTAATCAACTATGAAATGGTGATTGCTGTTAAGACAACTGCCCAACAAACAGATGCATCTGAGATCAAATTTAGATTGGTGTTTTGTCTTCACCCCTTTCACTGGAATACCCCTTAGGCCTAGCGTATATTCATCCACTAAAACCAATTAATAAGTTTCACTTTCGATCGTAAATTCTGTTGGGAAACCTGATTTTGACATATAAAATGTCAACAGTTCTAAACTTAATTAATAAGTAAATTAGAACTTGCACAGTGAAACTAATAATATAATTGATACCATTGTATGATTTAGTTGAACTGCTTAATGCTTCACTTCATTAGCATTAAGAGTGAAGCATTAAGTGTATGTAGTTCAACTAAATCGTACAATGATATCAATTATAGTTATAAACATGTTCATTTACATTGACTGCAATATGCCTGTGGTGTTTAGAGCAATTAGTGAATGGATAAAAGAAAAATAATACTATCATCATAAATATTTACAATTCTATCCCAATATTTCTAAGCAAAACCAAAATAATGAAACATTTATGAGGTATATATCATATTTCACTCTTTTTTTTAAAAAAAAATGTGTTTTCTTC
Source organism: Metallyticus violacea (assembly GCA_030762175.1). NCBI lineage: Eukaryota > Metazoa > Arthropoda > Insecta > Mantodea > Metallyticidae > Metallyticus > Metallyticus violacea. Next base: position 307,799,074 of record CM060846.1, on the reverse strand, counting down.
AAAGAGATGCTTTTATAATTAATTAAAAGCCAAGCAAATTTACAGCTATACAAATATTTTCTCTCTACCAAAAATACAAGTTATTTCCAAATGTGCATTGTAACATTGAAGAACTGTTTTTTGCACAATACTTAAATGGTCTTTAGCAGATAGTAGATGTGTGTTATATTACAATGCTTTGACATAGTAAAATGTAAACCTGTTAATCACTTACATAGGTACTATGTGGTGAGTGCAAAATCTTAGGAAAAAATATTTCTTTTAAACCCCTACTACACAATATATTTGAATTACCATGCCCAGAATGCCTTGCTTTTATAAACACTTTAAGATAATTGTTCATTATAAGCAAAGATAATGTTCAGTTCAACAAGCATTTTTGTATGCATTTCAGCAGTATAACTAAGGTTACACTTGACATTGCTAGAAAATATGTAAATAATGAACTGAATGTGTCTATTATTTCTATAGATAAGCACATCACACATCCACTAATCCACAAGAACTCTAAACTGTGATAGAAATGCTACCATCACATTGGTTTACAAAATAATGTTTTACTTGATTCTTTCTTAGCTACCATAATGGAAGCATTCTATGTTTTCTTCCTCAGTAAAATATGCAAATACGTTGCTATAAACAAGCATATCCTTCAAATAGGTGTGCTCAAGCATTTTTCAAAATAATGTAAAGGTAAACTTACTTATATAATAGACTATTATAGGCAGGAACTGCAGAAAGGTAAATTGATGCATGCAAACTAATATTAAAAGCAAGAAGCATAGGCTTGGAATGCTGTAAATTGCAAAACAAAGTTGGCACTGTTCTAGAAGTTTGTAATGAGAGAACCAAGATATTTTTTTTTTTTTTTTTTTTGCTATTTCATTTCAATATATGCAAACTTTGGTTAGAGCATTTTATACATAAAACCGTTCAGTTTAATATGAAAAATAATACCAAGATTCTTTGCTATGGAAAATTTGTGAGATATTACACTATTTTTGCTACATAAGTAATTAATTGGTTTGGGATTAGGATTGTTTAAAATAGTCTGTTAGTCTAAAAATTGCATATATCTCTAGAAATTCTGAAATCTATTCCTTAACTGAATAAGTGCCTTGGTAAACAGTTACAGAAACCAAAGCAACTTCTGAAAATGCATTAACTTATATCTTGAACCACATTTGTATAGCAGATATTGCAATAAATGTAAAATGCCTTATCATCTAGATTCTGTTACAGAACAATATTTCTAATCTCTTAAAAGCAAAGCATGTACATTTTAATTATTTCAAAGCACAAAAAATCAACTTTCAATTTTTTTTAACCATATCTAGATTAGATTACAATGATATCAATAACCTAAATACCTAACCAATTCTTACAGATCCCATTTCTTAAAGCACACTTGTCAAGTAAATGACTTCGGTCTGTTGTTTCAATTTTGAATAATGAAAAATTGGTATATCCATTAACAGTTAACATGGATCATTTAAGTCTTCAAACTTTTTGTGGTCATTATGGAAACTAAATTTTTTTTGGACAATATGATCCCAGGCATCATAAGCACCAGAGCTAGTACCCAGCATTTATAAAACAGATTGACAGTGGAAAATAGAAAATTCTTAATCAGACTGATTGGTTCAACCAGCAACCTCAACATAACAATAAATAAACCACAACAATGTCAGACGACAGGTTTAAATTGTCACTGTGTGTTTAGAGGACATGTAGTTTATGAGGAACATCTTAATATGAAGAGGAGGTTGCTGATGGAACTGTTTTGGTGCAGTGTGTGCCACCTTGCTACATGCTTACAGCATTTATTATCCATTACATGTATAATTATTTTTGGGATAAACACATTCTACCTTATTACATTTTGTGTTATTTATTAGTATATTTCTTACTATTTTGTACACACCTACATTTATGTATTAAGTAGCTGAAAAAAAAATTTACTATATAAATAAGCTTCTATTCTACAGAAATCATGCGTGCCTAAAAAGTGCCTAGAACTTATCAAAAAGCATACAGGCATTGTTTTCAAATAAGTATAAATGAGTAGTTTAGGTTAATAAGCTACTAAAATAATACGAAAGGGAACATGATGTTTTGATTTTCTTTTGACTGATTTATTACAGGAAGATACCTCCTGACTATTAAGAGTCACCATCTTAAGGAAAATATAGGTTTGCCTGAAGCTTTCCCATTCTTTAAGAAGCTGGAGCACATCTTACTCATCTTGTGTGATCTGCGTGATCATGTTAATTGAAAGGGAAATCTGTGTTCTTGTACATTTTCCTTACTTATAAAAACAGTGACAAAATGCTCTTAGGACAATTTTAATATATTATTTATGAGCTGAATTTATAGCTGTAAGGCTTAATTCAGAATATATAGTTAAATCAGTAAAGCAATTAACTATTCATTCTGCAGATAAAGTGTCTCTTGCAAGTTTATCATGGCATATTATGTTTCCTTGCTACTAAAACATTGTTTCTAATATGGTAAAAGAATAACTGAAGTTAAAATTTTAATATTATTTTGTTACTTTGGTCAATATAAATCTCTTTAGATTTAGAAGTTCCTATGTACTAAGTCATTATTTACACATTCAATAAGTCATAATTAAGGTATTACATGAAGAGAGTCATCTCAAAATGCAGGCTATTTTGAATGCAAAACAAATTATATGTATGCATTTATAATAATACTCCGAGAGGAATGCTCTACATATTTAGAGGATTTTAATCTTTCGTATAAAATACTGATATAAATAATTTTGTGTTCAGGACTTATTTCATGGCACTGTGCTCTTAACATTAAATACACTGCTTTTTTGCATTATTAAAACATAATAGCTTCTCTTTGCACATTTACAGTCACCGATTACATACGCTTAAAAGGTTATCATAATTGGAATGAAAAGAAATTCTGTATCTGTGATTCTGCTATCTTAGTCAATCTTAGGGCAAAATTTTTATTAAACTAATATATTTTCTTTCATTAATATTTTTTTTAAAATAGGCTTGTAAAATAGGAAGATACATATTACCATGCTACTGCATTATTTACAATTTTGGAAAACAGATTTTGGTCTCCGTTTATAAAGTAAATAATAAGTACCTATCTCTTTCCCGTGATAATTGAACACATCATGCTGATAGGGGCTAGAGTATTGTTTCTTAGATGAGGGTTACAAATCACCAGTGATTTCTAATGAAGAGGCTAGTTGGTCCCAGGGATTTATTGATTGATTAATTTATTTATGGACGCTCTTTAACACCTCAGGTCATCAGCGTCCCATTCAACTCTGGGCGTGAAACGGCCGAAAAATTTTGCTCAGAGGCCTCTCTTTCAGGCTTGAGGTTCTTTTTCGTGCCGTAAATGTACGACACGGGACCCACGGCTTTACTTCCCTTCCTTTTCGCCCGAAAAAATCCATCGGTTCTGGCCGGGTTCGAACCCGCGATCTTGGGTATAGGAGGCAAGTATGGTAACCACTACACCACCAGGACCACCCCAGGGATTTAGGTAAATATTCTTGTTTATATCATTATCAACAATTTTATTTTTGTCAGGTCCACATGATCATTTAAATTTTGGTGTTATTGCTACCCTTTTAATTATTTCAGTGGCTTTCAGCCTGTCTAGAGAATTAGTGTTATAACAACTGTGAATAATAACTGGGCTAGAGAATAATAGCACTCATATTATTAATATAAACAAACTTTTCATATATTGAAATATAAAGTTAATTTCTGTCTCCTCCAAATGAGAAAATAGGGTAAAAGCCTCAATTATTGATGCACACTAATCATAAAGCTATGTTAGGCTTTTTTTTTTTTTTTTTGAGTAGTGTTTAACGCCCGTTTTTACTACTGAGGCACCACAGGCGGTGGACACTGATGATACATGAAATGAAATGATATATTGGGAAAGGATTTTTTTTTTTTAAGGAAGGAAGCGTTCCAGGCCTAAGTTTAGGTACCTCCCCGGCATTTGCCAGTTATGAAGACTGAGGAAAACCTGGAAAAAACCCCAGTCAGGGAGGACGGTCCTGGCGGGATTCGAACCGCAGACCTCCCGCTCACGAGTCCATGCCTTAACGACCTCGGCCACCCGTGGCGGTCTATGTTAGGCTACAACATGAACCATAAAGAGATCAACTGAAAAAGTCATGGGAATAGATGAAATGTAATAAAGCAGAAACATTTTCTACACTAATTCCACAGTGAAATCCTTGAACTTTTGTATCACATAATTCAGCACCAGCACCATTTATACTGGGGTGACAAAATTCATCTTGGTTACAATTTGCACACTGGCATTATTAATTTACTCACTAAATGGTTCAGTGCTTAAAAGTAAAAACAACAATTGAGAGAGTTTAATAATATTCAATAGAATTGTAAAAGATCATCATAGACAAAATGAAAATTTCTCAAGACAATCCACCAGTTTTCCATTCTTGATGATTGTGTGAATGGCCCACAGTTGATTTTGACTATTTTATTTTAGTCAATTATGAGCAGAGTCCTTTATGCTTGAGAATTCATTATTATCATATAACCAAATAACATATAATACACTTTTAGTTATAGACTATATTTACCCATTTTAATGTACAGATGCAGTAATATTCACAGCCTTAATCTGTTTTGTTATTGCAATAGCAGTTATTGTAGTATTTAATTTCTTCAAGTTAAAAATAAAACTCTTTCATTAGCTTTAATTCTGATGTTCTCAGACATTCACATGTTCAACATATGAAATCCCTGTTGATGCTGCATGTAAGTGTATGTATTCCTCTCTCTCTCTCACTTCATTTATATTCTTTCTCATCTCTAAAATTTAAAAACTTAACTTGGCCTACAGCATTTTGAAATGATGCTCCTCAGTTACAGGATTATCAAGTAAGAATATTATAATTAGAAATAATAATCTCTATATGCAACCTAAAGCAGATATTTATTAAAATTACATGTGCCTGTAATTTTTTATAAATATTGAAGCATAGAGCTTTAATTGTTAACAGCTAACGCTGATGGTTGATTCTTAGTAATAAGTTCTTCTAATGGTGTACTAGCACTTGTTTCCTCTTACATTCATAGAAGCACTGGGGCATTTATTTTCTAGGTTCCTTGCTCACCTTCTCTCTCTGTATCTCTTGCTATTTAATTTGTTTGCTTTTTTTCCCTTGTAACTTCTTAAATTCTTGTAGTCCATTATTAGTCAAATTTACGTTTTTATTACTGTTAAATTATACTTGTATACAATAAGAAAAATTTTAACTACTCTTAATTCTATTTTCTGCCTGAATTTATAAAATCTAAAACTCCAAATAAAGATAGGCAGGAGACTTTCATGAGAGGGAATTATGGTGCTGTCTTGATGGGGGCTAGCATAATGGTTTTGTCTGACATTCTTATTTGTTGTCATGGGATATTTCAAGACCAGAGCTTCATTCTGGCATTGTTATTTTAGTACTCTCAATCCATCACTTTTGTTTTAAACTTAATTGTTTATTAATTTATGCACTTACTTTACATTCTATATTCTATGATTATTCTTAGAGGGGGAAAAACAGAAAAAATGCTGATTGTTGAATTTAAGAAGTCTTGAAATGTCCTACAATATAAATTTATACTAGAGTTTATTGTTTTCTTATCCCATTTCTAGCACATATTTGTAATTATAAATTTTGCTTATTCATTCACTACTAGTCCTATTCATATTGGACTGCCAAGATTCTACTGCAATTATTATGTGCATTATGGACATATTGCTTTTGATTAATTTCTGTATGTGGAATAAAGGTAAAAATCACATTCACTCTTTTAAATTCTCTTTTATGCCTATTATCCTAACCATGTTTACCTTAATGACAGCTCTATTTTTCTTAACAGTTGTTCTCAAACTTTCCTTGATAGCAGTACCCCCTTTAAAAATCTCTCATTGCCATGATTTCCTAAAATTTAACTTCAGGTTTTAAATCCTAATTTTGCATTGTATATATTTCATAAGATTGCTCATTACTGGTTTACAAATTTTAAAGGCATCAACAAACAAATACATTTTTTAAATATTATCCATTTGTTATATCCTTACTTAATAGTAATAATAATAAAAATAATATTACATTAAAAATATATAATACATATAAAATATTAATATTAATAATTGCCATCAATACATGATGGTACTAAGTTTACTTTTTAATCTTATTTCCTGAATAAGAGGGATGATGCTGCATTTCACTTATAAACTATGAATATCGGGCTTAAAAGGAAAAAAAAAGCTGTATTCAGAGTTCTGATTCTACATTTTCCAAATGGTTTCCATATTTGTATTGTAAATAAATGTGTGAAGAGAATTATTTTTTACATAAGTAAGTTATAACGAAAAAGATCACTGCTTCCATGGAAAATCTGGTACACAGTTCACTACCAATAGATGCTGGAAATAAGGAAACTATAATGGTATGTATGAGAGTTGGATTTTTTTAACAAATTTAAAAGTTCCCTGCCAATCAAAGTCACTACAAATTAATTATAATTTACTTTACCTCAATTAATTCTTTTCATTTAATTTTTCATTTTCCTATGTCATCATTTGTAACTATACGTCATGTATAAATGCTGTTAACATCACACTAATGCTTCATGAACACTATGGGAAGACTTCATGAATCCAGGGATCCATGGAGCACAGTTTGAGAACCATTGGTTCTTAAAATGTTTAAGTATATGTATAATCACTGTTCTGCAAGTAAATTAAAATTTTTAAAAAATGTTGTATAATGGGTTTAAGCTGTTAAAAATTGTCTTTTTTTTCCCCCCCTCTATTTTTCTTAATTTCTTCTTTCTATGTTTCTTTTTCCTTTTTTAAATAAAGTTCTGTTTCACACTACAGCTATCCTCAAATTAACAGGTAATTCAAATTTAAATAATATGCTTTATGTTGTTACTGTCAGAATGTAGCACATACATTGAAAATATGTTAAGGCTTAAGGAAAAGTCAAATTTAACTATTAATCATTCATCAGCACGTGATTAATGGATGATTTAAAAATTAAAAGTAATGTAAAATGAACATTGCTTTGCTCAGAAATGTTAAAATGAAGATGTCCTTATCTTTAGTGCAGAAAGGTAGAAAATCATTGAAAGTGTTTTCGTCGGTGCATTTAATAGCACAGATTGATTCCTGTAAAATATTCTTGATCGATGACAAATAGGAATAACTTGAGAGAGACTTGAAGCGTCCACCCCCAATGTCCAGACACGTATTCGCATTATGCTCCATATTGCGGACAGCCAATGGTGGCCGAGGTCGTTAAGGCGCGGACTCGTGAGCGGGAGGCCTGGGGTTCGAATCCCGCCAGGACCGTCCTCCCTGAGTGAGGTTTTTTCCAGGTTTTCCTCAGTCCTTATAAATGGCAAATGCCGGGAGGTACCTAAACTTAGGCCTATAACGTTTCCTTCCCTAAAATTACTCCTTTCCCAATATATTTCATTTCATATACCATTAGTGTCCATCGCCTGTGGTGCCTCTGTAGCAAAAACGGACGTTAAACACCGTTCATTCATTCATTCCATATTGGGGAATATTGCATATAACGTAGCAACGCCGTTAGTATTAGTTGTTATTTGCCTACAGTGTCTTCCAAAATTTTTTTGAATAATACAGTGACGGGAGACACAAATTTTACTGGATGCAATAGTTCGCTGGCTCACGCCCGTGTATTTTGCGGATTTACATAGACGGATAAATGGAACCACGTTTTGCCAGCACGCCACATTATGTACAATAGGATGGACTTTCCGGAGAAAATTTGAACAAGATATTGATAATATACCAGTCACTTTGCAAGATTCCATGGCTGAATTTGTGCACAACGGCGATTACGGCTTATTTTTCATCTGTTTGTTCATCTTTTTGACAGGTCAAATATGATTGTCCGGTCTCTTGGAATAAATAGTCTCCAAAGAAGCTATCATGGAAATGCCAATTCACATTCTGCGTCTTGATCGTTCACCAGGCTTCTCTTCAACTTCTGGTTCAAATGATGGCTTACTCCCTCCACATTTCTTAAAAAACTCCTTTTGACGCCATGAGGAAACCGCTCACCCAGTGCTTTTGCATTGTTTAATGCACGCTCTTCAATTAAACACCCCATCTTTTTCCATTCACTCCTTACTCTGATATGACAACCCCTCCCCCATATGGCGCATCATTGCGGCACCACACAGTTAGCGGGCAGAAATGTTTTCCAAGTAATGATATCGACTGCTTCATCATGAAATAAAGAACAATTCTATTCGTGTTTCATGCTCATCGTTTATTCTTCATAATAACTGTTCAATCTCGAATGAGTCACCGTGTATTTGACAGAAGCAACAACAGATATATTTGTAAAATATCTGTTAGCATATAATTATAAAATAATAAGTACAACTGGAAAGACTTGCAACTATTCCTTCAGTATTTCAGCTAAGCAGAAGATATTTTCAATGGGAAGTAAAATACAAGAAATTCAAATTATAAAATATATTTAATTTATACAATTGACAGAAGATGTAGTGCTAAAGTACACATGATACATCACAAGTAATCCAAAAAGCCCCAATGTGATTATATATTTCATCAACAGCAATTATTTTGCGTTGAGTTTGCTTTCGCGTTTAGTGGACAATTTAAGCATATATTTACTTCGCTGTATCACGTACTGCATAGACCGAAAAGCCACAATTCACGGCCAGCCGGGCTACACAAGAGCTCGTGGCAGAAATGCTAGAGTAAATCTAATAAATTCTAATACACTTAAAAAGTTATGTACTCACTCATATCACGCAAGGAGATGAAAGAATTGCCTGCCTTCTTTTCCCACACATTTCTGGCATGTGCTTATTAAATTACTGATAACCCTTCTTATCTCTGAGAAATCAAATTTATTTCTTGATAAATGTTATCCCTTAGTTCGCATGTTGTGTGAATATTACTAATTTATGAATAGCATTACAACTTAGAACTTGATCATCTGGGAATTTCTCTTTAAACAAAGAACAGATTTCTTATGAACATACGAATCATAAATAAACATTCATTGTAAAATAGAATAAAACAGATTAGGTCTAGTATTTGCCATTGATTGCCTCCTAGCGTTGCTGACTTATAGCCGACAAGCCCCTGGTTCGATTCTGATACCTTCTTAAGAGTTTTCAAAGTTAGGAGGATCTGGAACGGGATCCACCATCCTTTTGTGAACATTTGGGAAGCTGCCTAATATAGAGGTGGCGTCCTTCGGTCTTGAAAGTTTTACTTGCTGTCTTATGGTGAAGCACATGATGTCTTAACAAACAATGCAGCCAACCTAAGTTTCTTATTCGTAAAGTACCTAAACCTAAACTAATCTAAACTGCACTAATCCCTTCAACTATTTGTTACACCTGCCGAATGTCTTCCACTAGTTTTCAATAAATGGCCTGCTGAACTGTTTTTATTCCGCAAATGTGGACATCCATTCTTTGCCACCCCCCCCCCCCAGAAAAAGGATGAGTACAGTTCTTCAGCGGGACTTGATGCTGTTACTGTAACAGTTTATCACGGGGTCTACAAAATGCCCGGGTTTGACAGTCACATGAGCTGCAAATCCGCCTGCCGTTAGCCCATAATAATCTCCCCAGGAATCTGTATGAATCATGGTGGTAAATTCTACATGCTGCTCAATTAAATTGAACAGCGTGTTGGTGTCTCTCCGGCTATTGGGACAAATCTCCTACTTTCCTGTATTTGTCTCTACCTCGATCATCCCTAGAATGCAAGTTGCCCTCTACAACGCGGCCGCGATGAAATTTGCTTCTTCGTCCAATTTTGCATTCGTAGATCTTAAACAACGTGGCCGGGATCGTAATAGGACGGAGAACGACATTACACTCAACAAAAATTGTAAGTAGGCCTCTTCATCTAGATACATTAGTGTTAGATTCACGTTGGTAATAAAATAAGTCATATCGGTGATGGTAATACTGCGCTTATTGATTTTTTGGCTTTGCTTTGCTCAGAAGAAAAACTGTAGGACATGGAAATATTTTATACTCCGTCAAGAAATAAAGGTAGCTAAGGCATGAGACCCGACATTTTCAAAACTGTCCGCCCCTTAATTGCTTTCAATTTGCGGTTGCATACATATCTTGCGCAGATGTCTAGGGTGTTTCTGCAACAGTTAGGTGCATTACAAGACTCCATGTATTTCAATTCGTTTGCCACTGACGTGACGCAAGCGCAGTGTCTCCGGAGATTCTGTCCTGTGATTCTCGCGTCACATGTTCGAAAGTTTCTCCAACGGTACTCGTCCACGATGCAATTTAAATGACTTTCAACTTCGAGTTCCGCAATAAAAGTTGAGTTGCTCAATCTAAACATTCGGGCAATTTGGAAAACTGCATGTGCTACTCGAATCTAGCGCAACTTTTAAGTTGGACGTAATTTCAGAAGTGGCATCGTGTATATGCATCGGAAGAGAAATAGTTGCGCCATCTGACTAATTTTTGTGGCACAACTTGCTCACTACTCACGTCGCAGTCATAGGCTGCCTTACTAGAGAGAGGCACACAGAAACAACACAGGTATACTTATTTCTATTTATTGTAAACAAAATATAACATTCATTATAAATGTACGATGATAGTATTTAAGTATTTAACGTCTTTATAGATTGCGTTTGAGACACGAAATGGACAATGGAGACGACAAGGAAGTTAATTGAGTTAATTCAACCTAAAGAATGTTTAAGTAGAGTTGAAACTGCAAATATAGGAATAAATAAATAAGGTAGAATATTTTAAATGAAACTGGAACTGAGGTGAACATATTACCGAATAATATTAAACAAAAAAATTGCATATTAAGGTCCCAATTAATAAACGATAGGGACAAAATGACAACAACAAAATCAAGAATCAGCAGAAAAGATAAATATCAAAGTGGGAGCTCTTCGATGTTCTTCAGTTCATGTTTCATCATACCAGGACGGACAATGACGCAATAGATTCAATAGTAAAAGCAATAGTGTTTAACGCCCGTTTTTACTAATGAGGCACAACAGGCGATGGACACTGATGATGCATGAGATGAAATGATATATTGCGAAAGGACTTATTTTTAAGGAAGGAATCATTCCAGGGCTAAGTCTAGGGTACCTCCCCGACAATTGCCAGTTATGAGGACTGAGAAAAACCTCAGTCAGGGAGGACGGTCCTGGCGGGATTCGAACCCTAGACTTCCCGCTCACGAATTCGCGCCTTAACGACGTCGGCCACCCGTGGCGGTAGATTCAATATTCTCCTTCGCGGCAAAAGCAAAAACACTGTTGACTCATTCCGAATGTTTTCAACTGATGCATGAGGTTCTCTAACTGAAATGCTTTGTAATACAAAGTCCTTGAGGAAGAACATATAATTAAAATTGTGTAATACACAAATAACACTTTTTTCACGTTATTCAGTTCTAGTTCCGTTGTATTTCGAGACATCTATATCGAACTGAGATATTCCAAATACATTTTCTATTATTATTTTTTTAGCTCTGGGCAAGCGGTAATTAAATATTTCCTGAGCACTTTGATTAATGAATGATTACATGTGATTATGGTGCATATGCATCATCCGAATGGTACAAGTAGTGTACTTATCGGTAAAGGCTTTGCATTAAGTATGTTTAGTACATTGTGTTCAGGGCAGTCGACAGAGAACACTTTCTCTCAAATATCCCTTCATCAGAGTCTTGGCCTTTGGATCCAACATTTATATAGGTCAGTTTTTAATTAGCATCCGCTAGAGCCATTAGAAGATACTATGAATCTTTCATAGTTGAAGTACAAGCTGCTTTTGTATGATGGACCACGAATATTTACATGTTATCCTTCCAATGCGCTTAAGCAGTTAAGGAAATTGCATTTCTCTTGGAAATCTTTCGCTATTACAATCCATTGTTTGGTATCTGAAAAGTAAAGCAATAATAATTAATAGTAATAGTAGCGCGTTTTATTACTTGGAATTTTGTTGTGATGAGAAACGTAAAATTGATGATGATGACTGTGACGTAGACCTACAATGAAATAAGTCATGCGTTAATGATTCATACTCTCGTTTCCTTCGCCCAGGATTTTCAAGCATTTTTCAAAAGAGCGGCAGCAAACGAACTACAAGAACACTGTCATTAACCAATGCATGACGTTGATGCAGAATTCCGGAAGAAAAGATGAATTTATTATCTCTGGTGAGTATGTGGGCAATGAAATGCGACACATTGACGACGATTACACAGGTCCACAAAATTGAGGTTATTGAATATTGTTTTTGAAATGTGATCTGAATTTTATGTAATTTGGTGTGTTGATTGAACTGTAACTACCATTTTTCTCCATCAAGTAAGGTTTTTTCAGAAAGTTAATTTGAAAATATGGCAAAAGAGAAGATTAATTCACATTATCATCAAAACATGTGCTTTGAAAAGAAAATTAAAAATGACATCACATGCATCTTTTTAATCGGAAAACCACTCCCAATGTTTATTTATCTTTACAGATCCTTATAATGGCTTTTTCGTTTTCCCTCCAAGCTCCGTCTGCTCCTCTCCTATTTTGAGTTGCTTTCGGGTTCGTTCCATTTCTTTGACATCTTGATGGAGTCTCCCGCCCTGTTCTTTGCTTACAGCGCCAACATTTTCGGGAAAGTAATTCAAATGGATATGTACGAAATATACTTTCAGACTCATTGAACAGCTAGAATTTCATTAACATGTATTTTCCTATACACACACTTTAAATTCTGGCGCTTGTAGTTCCCAAGAATTTTTTGTGCAACATTTTGGAACGCTCTCCAAGCTTCTTTTTGAACAGTTTCCATTTTTGTTTCCAATACTTCATCTCTAAAGAGTTTCCGAATATCAGGGCAAAAAAAAAAAAAAAAAAAAAAAAAACTTTCATTTTGTTTCTGAGAGTCCCTGAAATTATATGCCCAAGTATTGAAAATCTCTCCTTCCTTGTGTGGCAAGGCCTTCACAAACTGTTTCATTACTCCAAGCGCCCAACTACGAGCATTGTATTTTTATTTGGAGAGGATTAATGCTAAGTTTTCATGGCATTCATATGCACAAGAATGCCCTACTTACTGGTACTGAGGCGTACTTGCTGCCATTGTGAAGAAGTACTGCTTTGAGGCTCCTTTTGAATGAATCAATAAAAGGTCTCCGTTCATAGACTGAATGTTAAATTCCTTAAACAGCTCAACATCATCATTACAGTAAACCAGGTCATTTTCCTGTAAAAAGTAAGGTACGAAATATCTTTCTCTATATCTGAACCACGAGAAATATGTACCAGGAGCCAATAAACTACTTTCCTTTAACCTAGAACCTGGCAGTTCTGCTGAATCTTTAGGGAGACCTAAGTCTACAACCAAGTTATTCAGTTCAGGTTGTAAATAAAGTTGGGCACTCTATTGCCTGTAACTACAAAGAATTGGTCAGATTTTCCAGATTCATTCTCAGAATCATCTTTTAGTTTATCCGGGGTGAAGGTTGATGAGGTACAGGGCATCTTGCTGACTGATAAACAATTTATTTCTAATTTTTAAGATAGTACCCTGCTATGTTACAGGAACAGAAGTAACAGTCAGTACTGTTCCATCCATAACATTGGATTCCCAAAACCGAAAGCTTTTTTCTTACTTTCAGATCATTGTCGGAGTTCTTCCACAAATGCAGCATATCTTATGTGGAACCCATGGCTTGATCAAATTAGCAAGTTTTATCCCAAAATATGCACAATACACTTTATTTACAAAGGTAATAATGTTTCTTTGCTGTTTCTTTATAACAAAGTCTCCACAAATGTAACAAAAATTATCAGGCAAGTTACGACATCCCCTTGAAGTCATCTTGTATTAATACATCATAAATGATCCTATAATTATAGTAGTGAAAATGTGATGTTTGTTTGAGTTTGGAATATACACAGAAATAAACTAAATAAACTGTAGAAAACAACTCACTACTAAAATAAAAGAACTTAACTTCTTGCACAATTAGAATCTGCACTGGAATAAGCATTTCGCACAGAGTACTAGTTACAACTGAAATTATAAAGGAAGCAACAATGGGATTGTGATTGTAAAAGAACAATGCATCATGTATAGTCAGAATTTTTCATTGTTGCACGTAAACGAAGATTAAGAGACGCCAGTATTATGTCAGTAAAAGTTAGTGTTTCTGCAGATATATTTTTTTTGAGTAGTGTTTAATGCCAGTTTTTACTACTGAGGCACCACAGGTGGTGAACACTGATGACACATAAGATGAAATGATAAATTGAGAAAGGGTATTTTTTAAGGAGGGAAACGTTCCAAGCCTAAGTTTAGGGTACCTCCCCGGCATTTTCCAGTTATGAGAACTGAGGAAAATCTGGAAAAAAAAACCCAGTCAGGGAGGACGGTCCTGGTGGGATTCGAACCTCAGACCCCCCACTCACGAGTCCGCGCCTTAACGGCCTCGGCCACCCGTGGCGGTTTTCTGCAGAGATAAAATATTAATTTGTACGGATTGAGTGCTAGATATATCGATGTTGATGCAAGACGCTTTGGCGATATGAATTTTATCATGAATGTGTCTTTCTTTTGTATTAACGGTGATGCTTTTCTTAGCAGGTAATCAGTCATTTGCTGACATTTATAGAACGCTTGGTGACCCACTTACAACTCGTGTAAAAAGTTATTGGCAACTCCACAATGTTCAAATCAATTTTCTTGCGCAACGTTTTCTTTCCACTCTCACGTCTTCTTCTTCGTCGTCGTAGTAAAATAGGTGATAAGCAAACTGCGGGAAGAATTTTATTATCAGAAAGCATACTTTCCGGACCACATTCAACAGCTGACCAGGAACGTTGCATGTGCGTAAAATTGCGCCATACAATTAGCATGGCGTAAACACGGTGGTTTTCAAGTGAGAAAGGGATTCGGCTGCAGCCATTTGAACGTAAATGCTTACGCAGAATTGCCGCTTGAATCATTCCTACTTTTATCGCCCTCTGACGCTCTTATGCAAGCAACAGCATGTCTGTTATAACAGTTATAGTTTCCTAAAAATACATGCACTTTCAAAATAAATCATATTGTTTATCTGATTTTGATCCTTTAGAAATGCTAGAGGATCTTTGTTGGTGTCGGTGTCGGCGTCCTTATTACCAGTATTGTCATCGTCATTCTCTTCATCAGTTAGCAGTTCGTCAATGACGTGACCAAAATCTTGTAAATGATGATTGTTGTTGTTGTTATTATTATTAATATTAATATTTCTAACATTTCGTCACGTCCTATTTCTTTCCTAAAGCCTTCCTCTTGTAATTTATTAGCGTATTGAATGAACCCAGTCTTTCTATGTCACGTTGCCTATTTCTTCATTAACGAGTCTTCCCACGTTTTCAATGTTAAATATCATATTTTTTATTTGAGACCAACATTCTCAATTGGATTCTAATGACAATGATAAGGAGGCAATCGAATTCCATGTTCCCTTTCAGTAGCCAGCTCATCAAGTTCATTAATTCTATGTTGGTTTTTTAATGGTAAAACATATTGCAAAAATTAAATTTTTGAACTGAATCCCCTTTTTTGCAACCATCACCTTTTCCAGTTGATGTATTTGTAATGTTGTTTATAGTGACCGAATGATAAGATACACAATCCATTATTACACTTCCCTATTCTAAATTTAGGAAATCAGCCAAAAACCAATCTTTAAATATAGAACTTGTTATTTCCTATAGTCAGAAGTTGATATAGAACGAAATACCCATTTGCTTTCTGGTACAAAATCTTTTCGCGGATCCTACATGACAAATGATGTCTGCTGCCCTTCCCCAAAGATATCTTCAGTGCACCATTATTAGAGGAGTCTTGGCAAATGGATTTTTGGGTGTGGATTTGATTAACCCAAGTTTCATCTAAATAAAGAATGGTCCTGTGTCGCCAGATATTCGAAACGGATGCACTGTGTGCAGCAGTTTTAACCATGCTGCCACAATACCAGTATCACTTCTCTCCATTCAGAATTTACGTTCATCATTTGTCTTTCAGTATTAGAAGCCTAAACTGCGCAATATTCTATAGGTGGACGAATTAGAGTCTTTGTATGAGATATTGGTTTTAAAGTCTTTGATAATTTTTTCTTTGTTGGGAATTCACCTTCTTCGTAAAAGCCCCAAACGGTTCTTCACAAAACCTTCTTGTCAAATTCATTTAAATGTGTAACTCTCTTAGGGGGGGGGGTCCTTTATGTTTTCGGAGCACAAGAGTAATATGTTTTACTTCAACGCAGATGTGAGATACAGTATTTTTATTTATTCCACAAACCTTCGTTGTTGCTTTGACACTTTTTAAAATCAAGATTTTGTCTCTCTTCTTCATCTGAATATATATTAAACGTTATATACTTTAAAAATCATCTTTGGCGCCTGAATTACTATTTCTATTTTAGAACTAGGAGCACTTGTACTCGGTTTACTGCACGACATGATTAACACAATCACGCACTATTCACTTCCACTTCGCTTGTCAGACTGGCTAGTTACTACTAGGAAATTAACTTACTAAGGAGTAAGCAGAAAGCAAGATATGTTTGTTAGAGAGGTATGTTATGACCCCACGAAAGTATCATCGACACATGTTCCTGACATCGCTACTGTTTACATCTATGCAGCCTCAGCACATTCTTACCGTCAATAATATGAACGTGTTATGGTTGAGTATGTACCAGAGAGTCTCCTAATAACACTGGGATAGTCAGCTATTGTTATGTGAAATAAGAATGGTAGTAAAATTGAATCTGCTGAAGCTAAAAAGGTGTTGTATGGACTACATGCTCATAAAAATGTTCTCTTTACTTATTTTGTTAGATGATTTGCGTGATATAGAAATATTTCGATCCAGCGCTAGGTGCACTTATGATACTCATTCTCTTCTTCGGATTGATACGGGTAACAGTGGAGACACAATGTTGCAACACCGTTTGTTGGCCAGAGGCTAGAGGCTGGAGAAGGTCAATCAATCCTTTTACCATTTGAAAAACATTGTAATGCAACATTTCTTTGGGCGTACCAGTTTTCGAGTGGCGCAACATGGAAAAGTTACATTTGTAGCGCAATAGAAAAATTGCATTGTAATGAAATGAATGGTGTTTAACGCCCATTTTTGCTACAGAGGCACCACAGGCGATGGACACTGATGATACATGAGATGGCATGATATATTGGGAAAGGATTTATTTTTAAGGAAGGAAACGTTTCAGGCCTAAGTTTAGGGTACCTCCCCGACATTTGCCATTTATGAGGACTGAGGAAAACCCGGAAAAAACCTCAGTCAGGGAGGGCGGTCCTGGCGGTATTCGAACCTAGCTCTCCCGCTCACGAGATTCCGCGATTTAACGACCTCGGCCACCCGTGGCGGTAAATTGCATTGTGGACGAGTAGCCTAACATACTGTCACAAGGTTCCTGGTAGTTCTTCAGCGTTGTCAATGTTACTTTCGTACATCAATGAATATTTCCTGTTTGTCATAATATTACGAATATCTGAAGGCGCTTAATTAATAATAATAATGAACAATTAATTAATGAAGAATAAACGAATATATGATTCACTCTCACTTCTTTACCGATCTCTTTTAGCACTAAACATGCACTGAAAGAGATTGGTAAAAACGTGATTCCTCTCCCCCGAGTGACTCTGATAATTCTCATTCCTCACTACTTCGCGTTACAAGCAGGGCTGAAAGAGCAAAGAATTGTATGAAATCTGCTGCTGCAAGTTCATTCCACGCACTGGTACGCGGATAAAATATTATGCTTGACGGCATACGCTCGCCCCCTTTTCGTAAATATAAATTGATAGGGACGGGTAAATCACTGTAATGAGGGCATTGTTAGGCGGGTGAAATATTGTAATGGTGGAAAATATGCTCTTATTCCAATTCGTAACTAATTTACACACACACACTAATGCCAACCTCGGTAAATCCTAGAAACCGGTGGTTTGCTGCGGCTCGCTACGGCCTGACGGCCTACGCTCGCCTCCTTTTCGTAAATATAAATTGATTGAATGGGACAAATCACTGTAATACTGACAAATCTCCTTTGATTGCAGCAGAAAAAAAAATTGGTCAACATCAATGTGTAGGCTATTCTGTACGTGTTACTATGTTACCGAGGAAATCACTGTAATTGTGTCAAAGTTCCTTTATCCAACAGAAAAAAAAAAGCATCGGGATGGCAGGCTTCGAAACCCGTATCTTCACAACTAGAGCATGCCACTCTAACTTATCATGAGCTATCGTGTCACTGCTTTAAGAACTTTATTATCTAGCTATAACTGTGCGAGTCCACTACATTCGACTTTCTCCGCTCTCTCTGCCGTAGCTCGGGACTGGCCAACCGATTCCACTGCAGCAGGAGATTCCATACGATTCCTAGTCTTTTCAGCTCTACTTGTAACGACAAATATTCCTCACTCATTCATATATCAGCGTAACATTAACAAGCAGTCGATAACTGTAATCTCTGCTGCAGATAAAAGGCTATCAATGCTTGTCCCACACTATTCGTGGAGAAAGATGTTAGGAAACACGAAGATGTGTAATGCATAAGTTTCAGTTTCCGTTCATTTTGAACTCTTGAGAACTGTAATCATTGTTACCGCCACCGTCTTCAGGGTATAGAAATACTGCTGTTTTGACATTAGCTTCTCATATTTGCCTAATTTTCTTCTTCGCGGTTATTGCTGTGGCATGCTATATATATTAATGGTGTTTAACGCCCGTTTTTACTACTTAGGCACCACAGGCGATGGACACTGACGATACATGAAACGAAATGATATATTGGGAAAGGATTTTTTTTAAGGAAGGAAACGTCCCAGGGCTAAGTTTAGGGTATCTCCCGGCAGTTTCCATTTATGAGGACTAAGGAACACGTCAAGGAGGACGATCCTGGCGGGATTCGAACCCCAGACCTCCCACTCACGATCGCCTTAACGACCTCGGCCACCCGTGGTGGTACTGCTGTGATTTCAAATGTATAATACAGATGCAGTTTATTTACATACTTAAAAATGTGTGCATTGGTTTTCCGAGCTTCGTAATCTGTTCCTCGTCCCTTATCTATGTGGGACACAACCGAGGTCTGGTGTGCATTTGGCCTTGGATACGTTCATTGCCAAGCTCTAACCTCCCTTAACTCCGTGTATTACTTAAGAACATATATAGCGTATAAATTGTACTCGAACCCTTAATTAACACATGCAAACACTGGTACTTTTCAACAGTGATCAAGAAAAAGAAAACTCATATCAATGGAGCGTTCAAGCCAGTTCATACACAATGTAACATGGATATAACCATATCAAATTGCTAACAAAGTCCAGTGCTGCTACTCTCTGAGACATTATTCTCAGGATAGAAGCAATAATCTTGAAAGTTGAATAGTTTTATGACTAAAGCAGTCCTATCTTGGGACTCAGCTAACATATGAGGGCGCAAGTATGAGTTCTAACGCTTTGTTTACTTTTTGTTTCGTTAACAAAAACAAAACGAAAAATGTACACGACAATTGAATGTAGGCCAACCAACCGCAAAGCAGCAGATGCTTAGCATAATCTACAATGACTGGCTGATAGGAAGTCATGGTAAATAAACGAGTAAAGCATAAGATATTTGTTAAAATAATTTGAACGTGAAGGCAATTCGAAACGATCTCTGTTGTAAATACCATGGAGATTGTTAAATACTTTGACAAGATATTTTGGCGATCAGATAACAGCTTTGCAGCCAGACACCATTACTATCATTGTTGAATTCAGGTGGAGCAGACAGGGTGCATTACTTGAGGTTTAACTATGGATTTGGGAAGATTATAACACAGTGTTGCTATGATAGCCCTTCATAGGGTTGGAAAAATCACCAAATTATTAAAATGTTGGGTCTTTGTATATCGCAGCATCCAGCGCTTTACTGAGACCCGATACTGTTTGATAACCACTCGATGTCAGGACGCTCACACTCTGTGAATGCGGTAGCTGTTGTTAAAAATGTGGCGGCCGTTTAACGGAATCCAATTCGGAGGCATTCGGTGATTGCTGCTGAAATGAACATACCCGGAATGCTTATACAAGACCTGGGACTGAACGCTTTTCGTCTCAGCACTAGGCAATGTTAACTGCAGAACTGAAGGAGTAGAGAGTGTTAAGTTGCAAATGAAAGCTGCAGCGCTACGCTAATAATGGCCAACAGAAAACTATTTTTACTAACGAGAAAGTATTCAATGTAGAAGGAAAATTACTGGGTGGGCTTGACCATGGCCAGCATGCATCCAAGGCTACAGAGACCGGTTTTAGGTGAATCATCTTGTACAACTGTCATAATAAAAGAGTGTTTGCCTCGAATTCACGAGAAGCTTGTGAAAGGACCCTGGGTATTCAGAGATGCCACCATGCTACCTCAATAATGGTAGGAAGTGAGCTACTTTTGTATTAACAACCTTTATTGGGATTGAAGACCAAAGCGTATGAAAGTAATATGCTGGAAGTGGTGCAGGACCCGAACACGGCTTTGTTCTAGAACAGGCGTTGCAGTCCAGCCCACAAGTCAAGGTCCACTCAGACTTGGCTTGAGAGAAATATTCTAGATTTTATTAGGCTCAAGATTGCTTTTGGACTACAAACTACATTTGAGGGTGTCGTTTCCAAGAAAAGGAAGACACCTAATTTTGAGAATCTCCAGCGTCCTTGGAATCAGCAGTGCTTGCTACTATAAATAAATGATCAGAGGTACTTCGGTCATATATAAGACCCAATTTGGTCATTTGATTATTGGCTGCTGCTAAAGGTTAGAAATATATGAGAAAACAACACGCTAAAAGCAGATGAAAAATATTAAAATATGTTGTAGTTAAAGATATTTTAACAGTTTTATGGCAAAATTAGGTACATCTATAGCTATTTTGATTATTTTAAGAGAAGAAAATGATAATTTTTGCTATCATTCTTGATGGGAACTCTTTTCAAACACTACAAAAAGGCACTGCGCAGCAGCATTCTTAAGTACTCCCAACCGATTCGTTAGGCTGAATTTACTACATCGAAAAAACTTGTCACTTTTTCTAAAATTCTAATGTTAAGCACTGTGTAACTCCATTTCAGAAAATTTAACGCTGGCAAAGCAAGCATTATAGAAAAAAATATACAAAAGAGCGTCTAAATTTGCTCCAGTTAGCCATAAGCTAGCAACGCAACAACGGCCGACTGCAGACGAAACAAATCCCTGAGATATCAGTTTGCTGGCAGATGATTGAATGGAATATAGTATAAGGATTATTCATAAGAAAATGAATAAGGAACTTCTTATCAAAGTGAATTACAACAAATTTAAAAAATTCCCGTACGTCATTTATCCTCGAAGGACACCGGATATTTAATACTTCGTACAAAGGAGATAGTGGGTTGCTAGAAAAAACCCATTTAATGAGCATCCCGCACTTCAAAGTGAAATAAATAAATAATAAATATAGGTATAAATAATATATCCAAGAGTGCTTATTTACCCAAACATATGAACAAATGTGAGCTCTATAACAGATCCTGAATTATTTCTGCTCTAAAGTAAACGAATTTCGCAGTTTGAATCCGGGAGTTATCATGAACTCGTGCAGGCATCTTGTACTTCATGATTGTAGAAAATTTTGTTTAGTGGGTAGCGTTTATAATTTCTCAAGAGAACGGTACTAAAACAACAAATTCTACAATCCTATGAATGCATAAAGTTGTCATCTGGAGCAGAAGTGTTCAAACTGTGCTTACTAGCCTTGAGGGATGCACGAAACATTAGAATACTGTTAACAGCATTTATTCTTCATTGTACAGATACAAACAATGAAATGTGAGAAAACGAAAGATGATAAAAATTTACGTTGTGTATTTATTGAAGTAAAGTAAATTTGAATCAAATTGAAGGCCTCTCTGATGCTGGGATTTCAAAGCGCGTGGCCTTGTTCCATGTTGCAGTGACCGAACGCTTTGACACAGCGCGCACAGCGAAAAAAGATAGCCTGCGCAGCTACATGGAATTCGTGTAATATATGCATTCTTGGAAAGCCTAGCGCTTGCGTCACTTCCGAGAAAGTTCTAGACCTGTGGAGTATGTTTTCAAGAATCTTGCATATAAAAGGATTAATGCGTTCACATCCTAATCAGTCTGTAAGTATTACGCCATTCGTAACCGCTTTCTTCTCTATTTCTACATCCGTTTTGTTATTTTTGCTTCGGTCCTTCGCTTATCGTAGTTAACAGTGGTTTCTGGATTACATTACAGTGACTTTTATGCTGTAACTTCTGATCTCAAAATGAACCGTTGACTGAATTTGAAACAAAAAAGTGCAGATTCTGATGATAAGAGTGCATCCAATTAGCAGAAAAGTGAATCTTCTTTTAGTTTCCTTATAAAATTTCGCCGTAAAGAATGTCTGTCCTGGGGTTTCGCGTGTTCAGAAGACAAGCAACTCCGGAAGTGTGTATTAAGTTATGCTATGTTGTCCAACGATGCCAAGAAACCATCAAAATTGTAAAGACATGTCAAAACTAAACATAAAGAACTTGCCAAAAAAGGGCGTACATTTCTTCTCATTAAGGGGCAGAGCTTTGCGAAAGCATGAAAATGTTAAAAATCACTGTGATTAGATGCAACAACGAAAATACTGTATGAGCATTATTTGCAGTTTTTCAACTTTTTGCAGAAATCCCACACGATTGCTGAAAAACTTATTTTACCGTGCTGCAAAAATCGGCCCTAATACCTCTGTCAAATGACACAGTTAAGAAGCAAAACACCAGTTTGTCAGAAAATATTAAGGAGCAATTATTAGGAAAGAGTTTCAATGTCCCCCTATATTGTTTTGCAGCTGGATGTAGTATAAATAAAGCAACCTTGATGTACATTCATTTAAAAAGTGTTTACAGAACTTCTCTTAATCTTCTGTTTGGCGCACACTATAGTTGAAGTATTTAACAGTTTAAATGAGCTTATGATATCTCATAAAATGGACTGCTTTAAATGCATTTGACTTCGCACAGACGAAGCAAGAGCAATGTCTGGAGGTTTACTGGTATGAAAGAAGTTACTCCATCGGCGACATAGTACTACCATTACTGCTTACAAGGGGATGGTGTAATTACCAGAGGAACTTAAACAGACGTGAATGAAACAGTTAAAATTATCAGTTTTATAAAAAGCATTTAATTCAATTCACGACTTTTGAGCAGATTTATCAAAAATGAAATGTGAGCATCATAAAATGTTCAACTTTGTGAAGTTCATTGGCTGTCCCGAGGAAATGTCTGGTCCTGATTTTAGGAACCGGGAGACGAAATAAGAGTATCTCTCGTGGATAAGCATTTTCACCTCAATAATCGGTTGAGATATTTTTCTTGGTGAGTGAATTTAATATATTTGTGACATGGGTGTCTTCATCAAGCTCTTGTCGTCAAGAAGACAATTTACAGATTTTGAAGTCGAAGGCATATGGAAACCATAATCAAAATTTGGGGTTTTAGCATCAACACATATTAAACGGTAAATATGAGGGTAAAGTGTGTAAGCTTTCAAATCTTCTTGATTGCTCTGAAGAACAGTTCTCGGAGATAAAGTAACTTCATCGCACGATATTTGCAACATACTGAATATTTTCGGTGCATGACGCAAGCAATATCTGTATCAGAGATCCATTTTCAGTTCTCTTGCATGAAGTAGAAGGGCTCACAGCAGCAGAAGATCAGCTTATGGAAATATCGACGGATAGTGAGTTCAAAGAAAAGACACTGGCAGAGGCAAGTGATGGATGCCTTTCGTAACAGCTTACTCGTATGAAAAATCATTCTGTGCACTAAAAACAGTAGAAGCACAGAAACATTTGAAAAAGGTAAAATCACACTCAGAATACAAATTAATCCTATTACGTCCCATATATCACAGCTTGTAAGTAAATGCAACAACATCCCTCTCGTTCAGGAATTAAAATAAACGAGTAATGTGTCATATTATTAAAATAATGTTTATATATTATATATACTTCGTTAATGTAACATGTTATAAAAAACTTATTGTTATTTTGTAAGAAAACAGTGCGATTAAAAGATAAATATTTAAAAAAATTGCATTTAATTGTGTTTTTACATCCTTAAAGTTTAAACCGGTGATAAAGGATTTTAAAAATTATGTAGAATGCAAATTAAGGATACTTTGAGGTGCCAAAGAGAGGAAGAAAAATTTAAATACTCTCCGCGGTCAAGGAAAGTTTGAGAATCGCTAACCTAGACATAAGAATGTAGAAATTAAAAAATTACAAATATGAAAACAATAATATTAATGTAATTATTCGAGTTAAAATGAATGTACATTATCATGATTTATTATTCATAAAATTTACTTTCTAATTATAATTTTCATTGAAAAACTCTTCTACACAATAGTATACCTTATTATAAAAAATATTTTCCAAGAAAAGAACTAAGTACAGGATAATGTTTATGTAAATTTTTGATACGGTTGAGCTAAGCGTTAAATATTTTGAACTCTTTTTTGATAACATGATCAGATTGCTGATGGAATGTGCATATTTATATTTCGTCTGGAATTAAAGTTATGCGTTTGTGCAATTTTATAAAATTACCTATACTTCTCGTATATAAGAATAATGATGAAAATATAAGTTCACTTTGATTTCGAAATGGGTTTTTGCAAGAGATGTTGCTATTAGAGTGCGATATTTCCCTTATATATGTATGTATGCATGATGTTTTCAAATCTATATTGCGAGTATTAATAAGCATCATTTTAGATTACTTGTAAGAATCACCATCAAGTGAATTCATAACTTATAGAACAGCACAGTTCTACCACTCAAAATTTTGGGAAATTTTTTTTTATGTCTGAAACAATGTAGTTTGCCAACCACATTTTTGTGCGCTTTTAATTAGCGTACATATTTACAACTTACTATAACATCAGAGAAATTCAGTAAACAGTTTAAATATTATATTTTGTGAAAATAGTGGTTTTGTGCTATTTTGAAAGTCATTGCAGTCTATGTTTTGCAACTTCTTAAAGCAACAGTTTTATTTTGACGGAAATATATTTATAACAGTGCGATGCACACAATCATATGTTCAATCTGAGTCCCAGGCTTCGCTTTATCTTGTTTTGCATTCCAAATACATAGATGTAGTTAATTTGTCCTTCTCATCAACAAATAATGTAAATATTTCATTACATTGTAGTTGCGATTTTGAGCTGCACGGAATCTATGAAAATGTATATCTTTCTCACAGCCCCACTGACTTTAATTTTTAAAAATAGATGCAAAAAGAAGACAACTTCATTGGAAGTTTTTCTGCAAAAAGTAACAGGAACGCGCGATCATAAAACATGCAAAAAACGCCTTAAACATAGAGCTGCGGTTACCTTGCATAAAAAATTAATTGGTCATTACCGTATTCGGATACGTGACATTCTGAGGTACCATACTTATGCTCCTCCTGCTTGTACATGACTCTGCTCTTGATAGAATCGCTTGGTTTTAGATTTGTGAAGTTCCCTTTTCAAGGTCCCTCTGACTGCTGCAATATTGTCACTCTGAATTTTCAACTTTAATTTCACGCAAACAGCGCAGATATCTGTCCTTGACAGTTAAACATATTTTTGTAGAACTGAATAAAATTAATAGTTGATCTACGGTTTAATGCCAGTTCCTGGAGTCTTAATAGATAAGTGTGACTCAGGTTCATTCTTCTGTAAATAAACCATCTTTCTTTTATCCGGTTTCTCTTCTACCACCACTGACAGTAGGAGAAATTACTCTGGCAGTAATATGTCTAAGTAGGATAGCAGAAACACCATGCAAGGCCAGCTTACAGATTACATGTACGAAATCTTCAACCTTGGTTTGAAATGAAGAAGAACAAGTTACTATCAATATCAAAGTAACATTACTCCAAAACGAACGGGTTGACCCAGGCAGTAATGCCTGAGATTCACTCGGGGGATCCTGGGTACAATTCTCGTTAGGTTGGTCATGTAATCTTGAGTTTCTTCGTGGTTTACCTCTGTCACTTAGTGAATGCTAAAATGGATATTTGCATTTCATGAATTTTCCACTCTCCCTTTTCATATTTCATTCTGCTGGTTCTGTTACAGGGTCAAAAGTGCCAGAGCGAAGTGGTGCGGTATGATAGTGGCTTGCGTTTTGGAAACGTCTTCGGCTCAACCAATTCGGGGGGGGGGGGGTTTCACAGCGTCGGGACGTTCTATTTAAAAACATGTTAGGGATCACGTCTGTGTCCGCACAGTCACCGCCGCTGTCTCCCTCACTTCCTCCCCAGTGTGCCTCTATTGGGGGCGTAGGCACAAAGGGCCAAAAATACTCTCCTCCGCCTCAGACCATCCATTCATGCAACATTATCACTCCAAACACTTCCATATAAACGAATGGTAATGTAAGCAAGAACAACTTGAATATTTATTAAATCTTATATGTTTTCCTGATATTGGCATGGTTTCCCAGTTATTTCAACCGCTGCCTCTTTCTTGCTGGCATATAAACTGAGGTCAAGCCTACAAGATGCTATTTTGTTCATTTTTAAAACTCATACCGTAAAATTGTGCACTCAGCTAGTTCTTCGATTCTTCAGACATATTCAACATGCATTTGAGCTTGTATCTGAAAAAATATGTTAAAAGTGTACAGAGATGTATACAATGCACGAATGTTATTTACAAAAATGTAATTTATGTTATAGAAAAGTATTTAAGTAATATAAAGTTAGCCTCACATCTTTTGGTTAAATGACAAAATAACAGCTCTAAATAATTAAATAAATACAAAACTTACTTGCAGTCTTCATCAGTAGTGGTCCCCAACTGAGTTTACATACGACTCGCCTGAGAGCTGCTTTTGTTCAAGTAACTTTTACTTCATAATTTCGGATTTGGTTTTCTTTTTAGAACATTTTTGGTGCGCTTACCGTAGTCATTCATACTCATAGGTTGATAATGAAGAACAATAGATTCAATATAGTAGCCACAGTTTAACAATACACATGCTATCACTGATTCCAATTTGTTTTCCACAAGACGGCAAATACTTTTGAACATGTGCCATTTTGTAACTGAACCGCATAAAATGATCCATTTCTCTCAACCATCAGAATAAAATTGGTTTATGTGATACCCTGAACATCAATGGCCCCTAGATTGAGGATTTTGTTCTGACTGTCACTTATTTGCTTAGCGTGAGGAAAATGCAATGATACCAATTACTCAAATAAATCCAAAAGTTTTTTTTAATAGTGTTTAACGCCCGTTTTTACTACTGAGGCACCACAAATGGTGGACACTGATGATACATGAAATGAAATTATATATTGGGAATGGAATTTTTTTTTTAAGGAAGGAAGCGTTCCAGGCCTAGGTTTTTAGGGTTCCTCCCCGGCATTTGCCAGTTATGAGGACTGAGGAAAACTTGGAAAAAATCCCAGTCAGTGCTGAAGGTCCTAGCGGGATTCGAACCCCAGACCTCCCGCTCACGAGTCCGCGCCTTAACGATCTCGGCCACGCGTGGCGGTAATCCAAAAGGTGAACCACAGCTCCAACTACACAACAAAAAAATTGCAATGCATCGATGTTTATTGTTAAGTCAGAATTTTACATTTCATTTTCATTCGGAGATATGGCCGTTTTATTACTTTTAATATTGAAGCTCTAAGTCCCCGTTTTACCTCCAATGAATCTACGTATAAATATTTATATAAAAATTAATACTTAAAATAAACTACAGAGCTCTACATTATGTTGAAAAATTAAAAAAAAATTAATCGTATTTTTAAAAATGCTTTGAGGACTTCATCAACTTGAGGTAAGAGTAAATACTGGAACATTGTTGCATTTTCCTCTTTCTTATCATCAGAGACTCCTGATTTTTTGAACAATGTTTGCACTATAGATTCAGGATTCATTATTAGAATTTATTAGCAGCATTCTTAGTATGACACTCCGTAGTTTGTAGGAACTTTTCAGTTTCATTCGTTTCAGACCATAAACTATAAAAATTACACAAATTATTGACGAAAATATCTACCCAATTTAATTAGAAAATTATATACCTCTATGAATGGTTTTCTTCAAATGGAGACAAACCAAAATGAATTTCAGATCCCTTAAGTTGAAGCAGTGATGTTTTCTCATTTCATAAATATTTATGTATATTTTTCTCTTATGGAATATCAGAAGTTTCTGATGGATATCTTCCTTTCTTAAATATCCTTAGCTCGGTTTTGCGTACTAATCAACTTTTTAAACTGAACTATGATTAATTTCATTTAAAAAAATTGTTCTACGTCCACGAGTATTAGAACATCTTTATGTTTTCCAATCTTCCAAAAACTCTTTAAAGTGAATGTGTCATTGGAGATATTTCATTATCTTAAAATCCAATTTATTTTTAAAGTGTTTCTGAATATTAAAAATGTGTCACTGATTGTTGCCTCATGACATTATTTCATTCTAGTTTGAACAATGTGAAGTGTTATGGGCAGAAGGTACAAGCTAAATTTCTATTTGTAGAAAGAATTTTAAACGCTTGCATTTTATATAGTAAAATGTATTTTATATATTAAAACGTATGCCTCAAGCAGAACTAACAAAAGTTTTATATTTATCCATCTCGTTCTTCCTTTTTAGCTGTTTTTATGCACATGTTCAACATAATTTTTGTACTACCTTTATCATATAAGTTTTAATGTGTTCATAATTATATCTATTCTGTCAATCGGATTTATTAGCACTTTGCTTATCTTAGAACAATGACATTAAAAAAGGCATATCATACTGTTCTGGTTTTCATTCACGTTGCTCCTGGTGCCTCCTAAACCCAAGATCGCGGGTTCAATCCCAGTCAGGATCAATGGATTTTTTCGGACGTAAAAATCCTAAGTATGCATACTTCGGAAGGGAAGTAAAGTCGCGGGTCCCATGTCGTAGGTTTACGGCATGTAAAAGAACCTCAAATCTGAAAGAAAGGGCCTCTGAGAAAAGTGTATTGGTCGTTCCACGCCCTGAATTGAATGGGACGCTGATGAGCTGATATATTAAAGAGCATCCGTAAATAAACCAATAAAAAAATGTTCTGGTTCATAGTTGTCATTTTGCTAGCACGATTCTCCAATAACATTCACTTTCAGGGATTAATAGTCAATTCTAATGACAAACGAACATGGAATTAAGTAATATTGTTCTATGCTAGATTAACGTGTTTGGTAGAAATTAAAACATGTGATATTTTTATTTTTAAAAATAACATAAACCATTTTTATTTTATTTTATTTCAGTCTTTGCTTATCTTTATCGTTTCTCGTTTTTGTTCTCCAAATAACAAACATAAAACCTTGAGATACTAAGCGATATAATGATTAGAAATTATTCCTGAAATATTCGAACTCAAGAACCTTGGTTTGGGAATGTTTTAAAAAAAAACTGTACAAGAATAACTGTGAAAAAAGTTGGCAATTAGTAATAGCAATTTTTATGAAAAATATTAAATATAAATTTTAAAATTTAAATGGAACATACAATAAAGCATGGATGGGATCCCTAATATAGGATAATTTAATATAATAATAATAATAATAATAATAATAATAATAATAATAATAATAATAATAATAATAATAATAATAATAATAATAATGCTGTAAATAAATATTCATGAAACGTTGAATTATATCTGTATAAACACAGCAAGTTCGTATTTTGGTAGGCTTTTGACTGTGACTCAAGAAGTTGAATCTGTTAAAATCGTGGGCTGTATTTTGATGTGTAATTGAGACAATTTGCCTGGGAGTGATGTGTTCTGTAGTTTTTTCTCTTTCTCTAAAGGGTTATTGGTTTGCAATGGAGTTCATATTATTTTGCATTATATTATTTTCGGCATCATTCCAAGGACCTTTGTGGGGCTCTGACTCCAAGATTCGATATCCCAGAGAGAAAGAGCGGAGCTTAGTAGGACAGCGGGGATGGAACAAGTTTATATCACCAAACGCAAGTCACTCCTAAAAGAGCACAGTCACTAAGTTCCCTTACTTTCCTGAGGATATGACAGTGCACGAATCTTAGACTGTTAATTGGAAAGGAAGATAATACTTAAAACAAAATGGGTCACCTCTGGGATTCAAACTACAGATCTTCACCTTCCATGTGGACGCTCTGACAAATTCAGATACCGTGTCCTTCTCCAAAAGTGGCACCACGAATCTGAACTGATTCTATATACCCCAGAGACCTCCCCAGGGGTTTCTCTACTGCAAGAGATTTATGCCTTACGAGGCGACCCGTAATGGTCCCCAGGCTTCTTGTTTAACCACCAAGTTTTTATTATTTTTTCCCATTCAGCTGCCTCTAAACGATATCTAAAACCTTACAATTAAATTTATAATATCTACAACATGTTTTTGAAGAATAATCAAACTAACCATTCTAAAAGCTTGAGAATATTTAATTATAGTGATATATCTTAGCGGCGCTGAATAAGGGTTTATGCTTTCTTTTACTTTTGAATATTTCATACATTTATAACGACTATCTTGTTTATTTTTGAAAAATAAAATATTTCAATGGGTCATAAGAGCCATTTACCCGGCACTTGCAGAGACTACAATAACACAGATTGTGGCATTTTGTCGAACTGTTCAAATTATATTATTAAAGTTAAAGAATGTAATAGTTATGTTAAATTCAATCTAACTTTCTAATTCCTTCATCCCTACTTTAAGTCTGATTATAAATTTATAACACAAAACTTTGAGAAGGTTCAGGTTTGTGATGTACACCCGTACACAAGCACGAACTACCTTGTCTAAATATACGTTACCAACATCAATGTACTGTGTTATAATTGAAGACATTCTTACCAAAACAGTCCTTGTCAAAAATTGCGATTTTTTTAGAATAATATATAAATTATAACACTCAAATTCAAAAAGAGACCGTTTAAATGTCTGCCATGTGTAGGTATCGAAAGTATCCGCTTGTAAACAGTTTGAAAATTTTCAAAGAACTCTTTCAGGATACAATTTATTCATTTTTTCCTCGACCTCTTGATTATCAAAGTTTTACTGTAAAGAGGGGCAAACGATAGTTCTTTAGGAACTGATACACTTTTACTGATCCCCATGGCCCTGAATAATTGTCCCTTATTCCTATATGGGAGATTTTCTCTCAGTCCCTTACATTCTCACTTACTTTAGCTTCAATTGACATTTATGTGTAGAACGCGAAGCAAAATAGTATTTCACTGTTGCTCTGATGTTGAAAAAATCTAATACGTATAAAGCATTAAACATCCAGATAACTTGGTGCTGAAATCATGTAACATAAAAACAACCTATATTAGTCGATAAGGTTAATTTTCGTTGGAAACGAAAACGACAGACTGTTTTTGGCTACTGACATTTTTTCTTAAAGGCATTTTGCTTTTGGAGTCTTACAGACATATAAAATAGTACCAATGGTACCAAACATGCGTATGATTGTGTGTTTAACTAGTTAAAACAGCAGGGGTTGTTTTTGTGATAAAGTCTTTAATTATAAGGTTTTAGCAGAAATTAAAAATAAAAAGCGTACCTGCTCAGTAAAATTTATTTGAAATAATTGACTTTTTACTCAGCTTATAAATCATAGAAACGAATTAATAATATTAACGCACAAAAAATATTCTAAGCCTACCAAAAGTAGATGAATCTTTTCTCTCTCTCTCTCTCTCTCTCTCTCTCTCTCTCTCTCTCTCTCTCCCAAAAATGAGAATCTAAAAGTTGAGCCTAGATTCATTTTATTGTCAGGAGTCATCCGCTTAAATTCTACTTCTAGAGCACATTATAAAATATACATAAAACCAATAGGATTGCAAAAACACCTTTATTTTGTTTTAACATATGACAAGCATTTTAATGTTCCTATGCATCCCTTCAGAAGTTATGGATTGACAACATTAGCTCCCACAGAGTTTTAGCTCCCCTTCAGAAATAAATGCACTGAATGTTGCTGAAAGCTTGTTATGCTGTTATGCAAGAAAAACAGCTGGGATAGAACTCGCTACTCATTTATAATGTTTTCTATATTTAAGAAA
Source organism: Metallyticus violacea (assembly GCA_030762175.1). Classification (NCBI taxonomy): domain Eukaryota; kingdom Metazoa; phylum Arthropoda; class Insecta; order Mantodea; family Metallyticidae; genus Metallyticus; species Metallyticus violacea. The sequence continues at coordinate 307,766,803 of CM060846.1, read as the reverse complement.
TAAATTAATAATCAATCTGTTGGTAAACAATTAGCACTGTATATTAAAGAGGCGTGTGTTTCTGTACAAAATTCTAGGGAAAAGTATTGAGAAGCCAACCTCTTTATACGCTATATTATGTTGTTTTATTCTGAAATGAAATCACTCTGTATGTTCTGCATATATTTCATACAGATTGATTTATTGCCTCGAAATGCTAAAATATTACAAATGTATAAGCTGCAAGAGTCATTGTCATAATGCTTCGTTGCAACACATTCATGTAATACACATATAAAATATGTGAATCATATTTAAACATTAAATACCTATATCAAATTATATGTCTAAAAAGTAACTAACACTACCAATATAGCAGTAGGTCTAATCTGAAAGTAACAAAATAATAATAATAATAATAATAATAATAATAATAATAATAAATAATAAATAATAATAATAATAATAATAATAATAATAATAATAATAATAATAATAATAAATAAATAAAAATGACAATATCGAGTCTTCGTTTTGTTTTTCCCTGCATGCGGACTGGGTCTGCAGCTGACAGTCACAGCTGCACGCGTATTTGGCCGTTAGCGCGTGTTTAGATACGAAACAGTGAGGCGTTACTGTGTAATTGTGTTTCATTTCTATGTTTGACATGATTCAGAGATTTAATATAAAACTAAGCATTTTAGCTTGCTATAATATCAATCAGTGCCGTGCAGAATTTTATAAACATTTTTATGAGTAATGGAGATTTATCCATCTGACAGATCGTAATACTTAATGCAAAACAACATTAATTTTAGACAAAAATAAAAAAAAAATAATAATAAAACGCAGGTGTCAAGCGTTAACAAAGGGAAAACTGAATGATAACACAACTCGAATGGATCAATCAAATCGAAAAATCTCTTGCTAAGTAAGCACAACAAGTGGGGGTCAGCCCATATATCGGCACATTGAGCAACAAAAGTGTTAAACTTTAATTCCTATAAGGTAACTGAATTGCATGCCTTTAAGCACACAGATTCGGTAAGGAAACATTTCATCTTCTGTGAAAAGCTAGTCGGTCCTGGTGGTGTAGTGGTTACCATACTCGCCTCCTATACCCAAAACGCGGGTTCGAACCCGGGCAGGACCGATGGATTTTTTCGGGCGTAAAAATCCTAAGTATGGCTTCCTTCGGAAGGGAAGTAAAGCCGTGGGTCCCGTGTCGTACATTTGCGGCACGAAAAAGAACCTCAAGTCTGAAAGAGAGGCCTCTGAGCAAAATTTGTCGGCCGTTTCACGCCCTGAGTTGAATGGGACGCTGATGACCTGAGTTGTTAAAGAGCGTCCTTAAATAATAAATCAATCAATCGTGAAAAGCTAAGCACGTTTTCAATACTTTGCCGATCGTGCGGTGGGCTGAGTGTGGGCAACCGTTCGGTTACCGACTCGGTTCACGTACGGGGAAAAACAAAACGAAAACCCGATATGTTCACTCATAAGAACAAATGGTATGCGACAGATTATTATTATTATTATTATTATTGTTGTTGTTGTTGTTGTTGTGGTTGTTATTGTTGTTGTTGTTGCTGTTGCTGCTGCTTGCAAGCTTGATATCCAAAAATTAATGAAGAAAGGATGGACTTGTAATCATAACAGAATAAATGAATGTAAATCAAAATTCAAATAACATTTTTTGAGGCCATGAATCAAATGAAGGTTTTTAAAATGAGAGTATTGCATATTTTCACAATAGGTATACCTAGCTGGTCAAGTTTAGAAAATTTTTTCCTAAAACATAATATAACTGAAAACAAATATCTGTTATCCTTTATTATGGCCAGTCTAGTAAAAATTTAGATATTGGCTGTCTTCTTACTTGTACCATGTGGGGCTGTCTTTTTTCATTTGACTCATTGCCCTTTTCATAGCAGTTGCATAGCACTTTTATAATGCACTAATGGTGTGGTGTAAGTCATTTGTACACCAGTCAGCTGAAGTTTTAAGTACTAGTTTACATATATAGTATGCCACTCATGCACAATGAAGCACCATATATTTTCCACAGATCATGTGATAATACCTAACCCATATCTTTAGTGATCAATGGAATGGCCAAAGAGATCCAGTAGAATGACCATTTTACATTAACCCTTGGAATTTTTGCTTTGGAACATTTAACGATCTTAGTATGTGCCACAGCCATTGACATACAAACATTGCCGAGTGCGTGTGCACTGCATGTCACAAAACCAGGCAGGTGTGTTTGACACAAGCATTTGATTTTCTAAAACTTAGGACTGAAGAATGTGTGACAATACATGGTAACCACATACAGCACTTCAACAGACAGTTGAGAGGCTACAATACATGGCCTATATCTCAAAATATAGTTTTTTCCAGATATATTTTTGTAGGAAGTTATTCTAAGTTTAACCAACTCTACCTGCTGTGAAAATATTCCTGGTCCAGGCAAATTTTACAAATTAAAACACAATTTTAGATCATGTACATTTTAGTAGCAGTTTACGTGTTTAAGGATGAGGAATTATTCAAATGAATTATATAATGATAATAATGAAATGAAATTGAGTCAGTTACACTAAAGTTGGTCATCAAAGTTCACATAAAGTCACCTGATTCCATTTATTTTGCACTGTTTTCAGTCTATTCATCAACAGTACATAGATTCAGAAATCCATGTAAGTTATCTGTATTCACATATTCATCTAGTGTGTAAAAGCATTTATGTTGCAAAATGAACATAATATTATCAAACCTAATATTATCTCAGTTGATTGCAAAGTAAAGCAGGTTTTTGGAAAAAAGCAAAAGCTTTTGGAAGGTATGAGATGCCAGGAACATATGTCATTACTTGAATCTTTAATACAATAAGAAAATGAAAATGACATGGGGTCTTACACTTTACATCTCTTTGGTCCTAATATATCTTATAGATTTAAGGAATCCACTGCTGGAACATAGCATGCCAACCAATAGATCATGATTTTTAAGTAAATAAGTCCTCTATCTCTTCCAAATTACGGAAGGCATGAATTAATAGTGGCGCAAATGAATCTAGAATGTGTTTGTGCCTGAAGTCAACTGATTTTTTCCTACCCACTGGGGAAGGGGAAATCTTTCCTGGAAATGAGCATGCATCATTTCATAAGGAAGCACTTATGAGTGCCAGATCATATGCCCAAACCCTGTGAAATGCCATTTATAACCTGAAGTAAATTTTTTAATTCTGTTACCTTAGAGGCAAAATTAATCAAAAAAACATAATTTAACAAAATGTCATTGATCTTTTAGCAGCAACTACAAAAAGTTACATAGAAAGCAATCAAGGGAATCTGTAATTATAATGCATCCATCAATGGAAAATTTCCTTTAATTGCTATGGTTTAATTGCAAGTTAAATTATATATTCAAAAAAATTGCTGGCCTATTATTGTTGTTGTTATGATTATCATTATTATTATTATTATTATTATTATTATTATTATTATTATTAGCTGTAGTAATACTAGAAATAGTAGTATAATTAATAGAATTAGTAATAGTATTTAAAGCTGCTTCAAATGTGTAGGTATTTTAGAGCTAATTTCTGCAGTATGTTATGAACTTAGAAATGTGTTTGGTATAACACTTACAAAGTGGAGAATATTCCAAATACATATTATAATTAGTTATATCTATTGAAAAACATCAAACAAAAATGGTTCCACCAGATACAGTAGTTAATCTTTCGAGTGCCATATTTTCCAAAAATTGGAATCAATGTGAGCAACTGAAGATGGGAGAGATTCTCCCAAAACGCGTCTTACTTTTATGTAAGTGGAGTTTAATGTAAAAAAAAATGAATACCTAAGTTTAGGAAATATTACCACTCCATTGTCAACAGCTTCGTAAGTATAATATTTGTATCTATTGAACTTACATCCAGAGGGATACTATTTGAAATCCATATATGTATGATGATGCTAATACAATTCTAGACTGCAATTTAAAAGTTGGGTACAGTAAACAGTTATTGGCTTCAATAATATTATGAATCTGAATCCATAACTAGTATTATTCACAATACTTGTCTCATATTGTTGAAATATATCTTTTGTATTCAATTTCTTTCATTTTCTCCAAAAACCATAAAAAAATGAAAGCCTTACAGAGGAGGTAAACATGAGATGCAGAGATATTTTAGATTAGTGGTGTAATGCCAACCACTTCAAGTTTTAATACAAATTTATTTTATTAATTGCTTTATTTAGTTGGTATAAATTAATATCGCAAATCATTTAACTAAGAGAGTTTGCTTCTTTAGCTGTGTTCTTTACTAATGTTGGGATTCCTAAATATTCCAAACAATTTGTGATCACATTTTATAAGTTCTTTCAAGTATTCAATGTTTGCTTTTATTGTTTTCCATCCAGTTTAAGATATCATTAATTTTTTATTTCATTTCTTCAACAAAACATTTCCCGTACAGCATTGTAAAACTACTTGTATTCTATTGCTGCTCCTGTAATCAGTCTTAAAGCTTTATATTAAATAATTTCAAGTTTTTTTTAATGGAAATTGGAATTTGCACAGTAAAGCCAATCATATAATTGATGTTATTGTATGATTTAGTTGAACTACCCACTCTTACAAGTAAGTGAAGCATTAAGAGTGTGTAACTCAACTAAATCATATAATAATATAAATTTCAAATTTATTTAACTACTTCATTTGACAGTGACAAATATTGCACTCCCATATGTGATAATGTACATCTGGTGAGTAATAGTAATTCTATAAGTTTTCTCATGTTGGTGTTGCTAAATGTTTCATAATGGGTAATCTGTTATTTACACTGTCTTCAAAAGTTTCTATGCTGCTGCTCTTTGTTCATTTAATGTCAAATATTATTTCTAAACATTTTCCTATATTGATTTTTATAAAAAATTATGGTTCATAAAGAAAAAAAAAAAAGAATCAAGAATCAATCCTCTGTGTGCTAATAATCATGTTATTTTTAACTGTAAAACGGCTACAGAGATGCATTTAGTTGGTGGTGGTAGTGGTGGTAGTTAAATTTTCACATTTTCTTTAATATCATAGTAGTTCATTAATATAAATTTTGATAAGCAGTATCTCTTGAGGAAAACACACATTTGTTTCATTTAGGAACTTTCAAAAAATAAGACATTTTTAAAAAATTCAGTTGGAACTCACACAGTGAAGCTTGTTAAATGTAAATTATAATTAATCTGTCGTCTAACACACTCTTATGCTTCACTTACTTTTAAATACGGTGGAATCGGTTTCAAAGAGACATCCTCTCCATCTTTAACCAGCTTGACGACTGGTACAAGAAACTGAACATCTATGAGGACCTGTGGCTCCGTCCTGGTGGTGTTTTTTTCTTTATAAAATGGAATTGGTATTACATTCTCCTATAATGTCAAAATTCAAAAGATGATCCCTATGTTTATGAATGTAAATCTTCTCCCATATGTCCAATTCTGTATGTCCGTGTGCTTCTTTAAGTAACCTTATTTCTCTTTTTATGTCATGATTATCTTTCCAAAAATGGTGTGCCACTGCTGACCTATCAATCTGTTTGTACTTTACATTCCTGAGATGTTCCTTTAACCATGTTCCTATATTCCTTTTAGTTTTTCCCACGTACATATTATCACATTCTTTACATGGTATTTTGTAGATGCTCGACTTTTTCTCCTGTTGAATGTTATTAAAACTGTTATCCACTAAAGCATTTTTCAGAGTGTATCTGTTAACAGGTGCCAATTTAATGCCAATATCTTTAAACATCTTTTGGAATTTATTCATAGCTACTGAATGGTAGGTGAATTTTTTAAAAACCAGTCTCTCTTTTTCAGTTAATAGTGTAGTGGTATTCTGGATCAATTTCTTCTTTAGGAATCTATTAAGTTTTTTGTTTACTAAATTTTTGTTAAAAATATTTATAATGGCAATCTCCTGTATTTTCTCAAGTTCTTTTTTGTACTCCTCTTTGGTGATTGGTAAACTCACCAGTCTATATATTAAACTGTTGAAAATTGAGTGCTTGTGAGCTATGGGGTTAAACCCATTTGATTTTATATAGTTATCAGTGTGTGTATCACATGGGAGAAGATTTACATTCATAAGCACAGGGATCATCTTATGAGTTTCAACATTATAGGAGAATGTGATACCAATTTCCAGTTTATAAAGAAAAAAATACCACCAGGACCACGTGTCCCCATAGATATTTAGTTTCTCGCACCAGTCATCAAGTTGGTTTAAGATGGAGAGGATGTCTCTTCGAAATCGGTCCCATCTTATTTAAAAGTAAGTGAAGCATAAGAGTGTGTTAGATGACAGATTAATTATAATTTACATATTTGTTTGCTTATATGAGGCAAAACATAAACATTTCTAGTGGAAAAGCATATTTGTTCTATGAATTTTCTAAGCCAATTCATAACTTTTCCCCTTACTTCTATAGATTTAAGTATGCTGAATATTTTTCTCTCCAGATTATATCATAAGATTCCTAGAAATTAATTAAAACTACCTGTACACTTTGATGCTCATTAAAAGTTTCCTTTATCATTTTGGGTAAGACTACAAATTAATTATGGTCTTCATTATCTAGTGAGTCAATTTGATAATCTTATGCTCCACTTACTGTTGAATTATGCAAAAATAGTTTCGCTTTTGCCTGCATCCTCAGTTGCGAGTTGACTGTCGGCTTTGTTGTTGGTTGGCTGGAGGACTTGGTGTAGCTCTCGTGGACATTTTATGAACTTCTGGATTAATTTGTCTTCTGTTGGGATCTCAAAGTTCATAACCTTATCCTCATATTTTTTTACACAAATTTTTTCCCATATTCCCAGCTCAACTGGTCAATCTACGAATTTCAATAATTTCACTCCCATTTCTATATCATGTTTATCTCTCCAGAAGTGATGTGCAACTGCTGATTTCTCTATCTGATTGTACCTTATGTTTCTCCAGTGTTCCTTCAGCCTGATTCCAATGCTTCTTTTTGTTTTTCCAATATATACTTTGTTACATTCTGAACAGTTGATTTTGTATATTCCTGGCTTCTTCTCCTCTGGTATTCTATCATTATCACCAGAATTGAGCAGAATTTTTAGGCTAAACTTGTTTGCTGGGAACAAAGTAATTCCAAACTCTCTGAGTATTTTTTTAGAATCACTATCAAATCAACTCACTAGATAATGAAGAACATAATAGTCACTTCACTGTAATTGTTCAGACACGAAATTAAATATTTACTACAAATTAAGTTGAGCTGTAGACATGTTCTCCCTATAGCCTGCTTGCTGTGAAGCCAAGATCTTTCCAATTATTTTATAGTCCAGTTAGGATGTTTTTCCGTTACACTTAACCAATAATAAAGGTTAGTGTAGTAGGTGTATATGATGTCAAGAATGATACCACAGTATCCAGTATTGTGGCTACACTATAGTTGATTGCTAATCCATGCTAATACTGGAAGTAACCATGAAAATGTTTATTTACACTCTAAAAAAATCCTGTTTAATTATTTTGAACTAATTAGTCTTTCTATTCAATTTCAGGGCCACCCTGCAAATACTGATAACAGTTCTTCAAATCCTAAATTAAAAGTTAAGCTTTCTCCACCACCTATAGTTAGATTTGAATGGCCAAAACATAACATAGTACCATTTTTAAATGAAGACCTAAAGATAGAAGCAGAGGAAAGTGATATGACAGAAAAATATGAAAATAAGGAGGACTTAGAAACCAAAGAAAGTCTAAGGAGGAAGAAAAAGAGAGCAGTACAACAGATTCAGAGGGCTGCAGCAAGAGATATTAAAATTATTCAAGGAGAGAAAGAGCTAAAAGGAAAGTTCAGATTTTTGGCTGATGGTGTAGCTAACCAAAATGAATGTGAAAAATTAATGGAATTAGCTCAGGTATGCATGTATTTTATTTAGTTATAAACACTTCCATTTGGCAAAGCGTTATCACAGTATATTAGCATACTGTAACTGTACTTATACTTTGAGGGTTTAAGAAAATATTGTTTCTGACATTTAATATACCAAACTACCTTCAATTACCCACAAAAAGCAATAACAATTTTCATTACAGCTTAATATTTATAAAATGCATAAATATATAATGAAAAAGTTTTATAATTAATTTAAAAATGATAATATGACTATAATTAATATATAATATTATCAAATTCAGTTTTGGTTCTTTAAGTAAGTTGTTTACTATACTACAGAAACTCTCTCCAGAGTTCAAATTTGAAAATCTGTTCATTTTCAGGAATATAAAAGTAACACAATAATGTATATAATTATTTGTATAGCATTCAAATTTATGCAGTTCAACTGTTGTTCAGTGTTATATGATATTTTTGGGGTAATTCATAGCTCCCAAATATAATTTTATGATGGCTTGTTTGAAAAACATTCACAATATCAAAAGTTTTTAAATTGTACAGTGCCACTATATGTAAATAATGTATATTGATTACTCATTATTGCCAGCAAGCAATAGCTGAACTAGATAGTACTTTGATGTGCAAAATAGTTCCTTATCTGAAGTGTAGGAGGAAGTGTTATTCAACAAAACACAGCCTTCATCAACCACATGAACAGAGAGAAAAAAATATTATTCACACCAAATTTCAGAAAAAACTATATAAAATATAACAATATAGTAGTACTTAATTCATTTTATGTTCATTTGATTGTAAATTGGCTTTTAGGAGCATTTCTGCGCATTACGGTAACGATACATTAAGGTAACTCTGCTATTCTATTGTCCTGAGCTAACTGTTATACCTACATATTTAATGTAAGTGTCCTATCATTAAACTCCGTTATACACTCCCATTGTCAACTGGAATAAATGAATAGAACCTTGTAAGCATCATACATGCAACTGTATCCGTTCTAATGGTGATAGTGTACTCATGCTAATGGGTGATGCTAGTGATTTAGGGCACATTTGGAACCCTCATTTATAAATATCTCTTGGCTGTCAGTATTAAGCTACTCACAGTAATTCTAGTTTTTTGGCCATGCTTTGGTGCAAATGCTATTGATGATTTTTTTAGTGCCTATACTTTGCTTCATAATGTCTCTGTAGACCTGGCTGCAGCCACAGGGTATTCTTTCTGCTGTATAAAGCAGTTAGCAGTTGTCTTTGGCTGATTTCAGTAGTTCAGTTATATTTTTGGTAAATGTAATGTGGTATGTCCTAAGAGAATATAATTACTCTGATCATTAGTACTCTCTTCATGATGTTATATAACTCGTTACCTGTGGGTTAAAATGTACATCGGTTAACTCAAGCCGTCAAGTTTATTCTGAAATTATTTAATTATTAATTTTTAATATCATTAGGAGCAATTAATTAATAAGGATAAATTTAGCACTATTTAGTACTAGTCATGTACAAATGCTAAAATGAATGCTAATTTGCATACAATATAACTAAGAGTACTTTGTGATGTAAATAAATTAAGTACTGAGGCACTAAGAATAACTATGCTTTAGTGAAACATGAAACTTGCCAACTGAATAGAATAATTATGTAAACTGAAACCTACATCAAAGTAATATAATTTAAGTATGATAGATTGAAATTGTGAAGCTAGGAATTTCTATATTAAAAGTTCATTTTAATCTAGAGAGAACAGAATGATAAAATTAAGTGCCCTGCAGTTATTAAACTTTCATTTACACACTAATATTGCTTCATCCTTTCAAAGTGCAATTCAACACATTTTTGAAAAAGAGTATATGTGCCCTGACTCCATTCCTCCCTCTGATGTAATACCTCCTAACTCATGTAATACTTATGATGATATGGTAGCTTCAAAGCATCTCTACTTATTAAACTAGACCACACCTGCTAAACTTCTAAATGCCAGGTATTACTAAGTATGGGATATTTGCTGTATTTCAAATTACCAAAGTATAGAACAACCAAATCAAAGTGGAGAAAATTTGTTTTGAATTTCAAAACATAAAAATATATCTTACCATATTTTGTAATAGGTTAAGGAGAGATCATATACACAGGAACTAAGTTAAATTTATTTATATATTTAAAACTTTTGATAGTTTACTAATGAATTTAATATGCATGTACGTTGGTCAGGACTATAGTTTTTTTTTTTTTTTTTAGATCAAGCACAGGAAAATCTATGTTATATGTATTTTTATACACCAAACAAAACTTTAAAGTAAGAGAATATTTTCATTTTGCCTTCTGCACAACAATATAATTTTTTTTTTTACCAATTTATTATTTTGAATTTTGTTTGATCCTATCAAGATTTTGAAACTGCTATTTTTCATCACTGCCAAAACACATTAATAATAGTAAAATGATCCCTTGTTCTGGTAATCAAGACAATAAGTAAGTTTTCTCAGATAAAACATTTTCATCCTCCTGTTCATATTACATAGTAACTCATATTATTAAGAAAAGAAAAGTCTTGCTTTTGACATCAACAGATCATATTTACCCTGCCTGCCTGTCTGCTTTACATTCTGGAATGGGGAGACAAAATACAGAAACATCATATCTGTAGGAGAACATATCTGCTGAGGATATTTGCTCTATTCATTCAAATTTGATAAGCATTTCAGTCATGTCAGATAATTGTAACACATTTGGGAAAATTAAAAAACAAATTGGAGCTACAAATACAGTACAATGCTCTGTGCTTATATAGTACATTTGGTTATTCTAATGTTAGGAATTTATAGATAACCTTAATGTGCAAAAAATGTTACTATACTTTATCATATTAACAGATTGGTTTGCTTTTGTCAAATCAATAGAATAAAGAATATTGCGGATTTTTTCCTAATCCAGATAAACTCAACATTTTACACAGAACAAAATAATGTACTATTTAATAATAAATTTATTATAACTATTTTCTTACTAATGTTATTATCATTCTAATGTGTAAATTTTAGGTAGCAGCAGTTCAAGGAGATGGGTACAGAGGTAATAAATCTCCTCACACAAATCTGGAAAAATTTGAAGGGGTGACCTTAGGAAGAGCAGCCTTGGTATGTTATATCTTTACTTCCATATTTGCTCAAAAGTCAATTGGTTTATGATCCAAAAATTTGTTTTACCTTAAAGGCAAACATGCTCTAGTGTTTTAAAGGGGTTTTATTACAATGACTTACACTATGTTTAGAGAAAAATAAACACCATTGTACATTTTCAACATGGCTTCAGGAAAAATTTCTCTACAATTACAACTGTCAGTAAACTTATATATAAAATAACAACAAATCTATAGAACAGCAAAAAGAATGGCAGTTAATTTTTTATCTATCTGGTGCTTTCAACTGCATAGATCACAATAGTTTACTACTAGAAGCTTATGGCATGACAAGATTAGCTAGGAATTATTCAGTTCATATTTAATAGGGAGGAAACAACCAATCTTAATCTAGCATAGACATGACAAAGGAATAACAAAGGTACAATTTAGATTCAAAACTGTTAAGTATGGGGTCCCACAAGTATCTGTATTAGGACCTTTCCTCTTTATTTTATACATTACCAGTCTCATTAAACACTAAAATGGATCATTTACATCTAGAATCTTTCTGATGATACTAGTGCAATTTGCTGAGGGAAAAACCAATGAAATCTTAAATAATACTATGATTCGTGCTATTGATTCATTACTAAATTTTTTAAAATAAACAATCCTACATATAATATGACAAAACCTACATTAATGCAGTTCAATTTAGGGAATAGAAATTCTATACTAAATACTTTATCCATTGCAAACTGTAACATTACAAATTTCCAAGAATATTTATTGACAGTAAATTAATATTGATAGAACTTATCAATCACATGTGTAATAAAATCAGCAAGTAATTATACCTATTAAGATATTTTAGGAGCATTTTAGATGAAAATGATATATTATGGTATCATATACCTGCACATTTTATGTCATGAAATTTGTGGCTTGCTGCAAGAACCAACATGGGAAGGGTCTGTAATGTACAGAAAAAGTGATCAGATTGATATACCACCTAAATGCTAGAGAGTCATATGGGAAACTTTAAGCAAATATTACTAATCTCTTCTAAGTCAAACTATTTAAACACACCACTGAGTAAATCTCCAGTAAGTGAAGCCCAAAAGTGTTTGTTTAATTACTTTAACTCAGTAGAGAAGCATATTTGCATTTTTTAGATTCCAAATTTAATTAATATTGAGAAATATTTAAGTTATTCTTTATATGCATATAAAGTGATAACCTTTACAATTCCAAAACATTTGAGAATCAACAACATTCATCATCATAATAATGAATGTTTTAGACAAAGATTTAATAATGCTGCTTCAGAAAAAGATACCAATGTCAGGGTTTATTTCTATACAATAAACTGCATGCTTATGTAAAACTATACAATGGCATACATTTCAAAAATAAATTGAAGAGCTATTTAATAAACAAAACCTTTTATAGTATGAATTAACTGTAATGTATTAAATATTATTATGAATATGTAAATAATATGTGTATTCTTTTAGTTCTTTTCTTTCACAATGTCAAATACTATAATGGGTCTATTGACAATAAATGCTATCTATCTATCTACCAAGAATTAATAATTTGGAAGATTCATTTATTTCCTTGCCTTCTACTGAATATTTAACATTCTTATATTTTTATATTTTGTTTGAAAATTTATATATTTATTTTAAAAAGTATACTGATTTTGTTACTGTCAAATCAATTATTTGAAATACAAAATATTTAATTGAAAAAATCTAAGATTTTTTAATGACAATGCTTGCTTGTATAATCAGCAAAGAGTACTGAAAAGCAATTCTGTTTATCCTTAAGGGCAGATAAATTGATAGTTAATGCATATAAGAAACAGCAGTGAATCCTGAACCCTGTAGAACTTAACTTTGAACCATTCTGAGTATATGTTGTGATTATCTGATGAATTACAATTTTCTATTTTCTCTTTAGTAAATAGTATGCAAGCAACTGATAAAATTTGCCACTCATATCATAAAAACACAACTTTGAAAAAAGTAAGCCATGATTCCATACAAATTATTTAAGTTTTTAAATCTGTTTGAAACTGGATTAAATAGAGTCAACCAGGTTAAATATGCAAATGGGTTGGTTAATAGACGAGAATAATTATATAGTGAAAATATTTTAAAATTAATAATATTTGTGGAGAGCTTTGCAACATCATACTTGCATACTTTCCACATGTACACATTTTATTCAAATGAGAAGGAATATTTCTTTGTTTTGAAAAGTAACTAAACTTCATATTGATGATGAAGTGTTTCATTACTGCTTCAACACAATTTTCTTATAATTTCACAAAAATGTCATCAACATCATTTACAAGCGTGGATTAGGCTTAAAAGGCTGTTCCAACTTCAGTTTCATGTTTTTCTGTGTCTGCATTTTTCACCAAATGGTTAATATTGAATAATTCTTTATGGATATAATTTTGACTTACTCTACTAACATGGCCTTTTCATTTTTTAATGTATATATTGATTTTTTCATGGAGTGAATATATTATATTTTGAGATCCTCTTTTATAATATTGTTTGGCATCCTGTCCCCTTGTGTAATTTGTTATATAACATAGGATTTCTCACTTTGGTAATTGTAATTTTACTTACATCAGCTTTCTTTAATATCCATGGTTTGGAACCATAAAGTACAGTAGTCACAGCTGAAATTATATACCAATTTAATTGTGTTTTCCATTTGTATTATTGCTTAGTGTTTTATTTATTGTTCTGCAAATGTTGTAAATTAATAATTCTATTATTTACATTTAGATTCTTATTAATAGATGATGCAGTCCAGAATATTACAATTTTCTCCCTTCTGTATAATGTTAACATCAACAACAATTTTTGCCATTTCTTTCATTTTTTCGGTTGAAATTTGTAATTCTCATCATTTACAGGTCTTATTCTGTTTGAAAATGTTCATCTATAGTTCAGCTTCAAAATATACAAAACACAAATACTGCATACTTTCTATCTTAGGAATAAAATAGTTGAAACAATCAATCAATCTCTAAGCTTTAGAAAAGTAATTTGAAAGCTTAGTTTGCATATTAGTAGCCATTAAACTATATTCAAAGCATATGCTGAAATATTGAGAATCAAGATTAAGATGACTCAGATTATAAAAGGTTACCAATGTAAATTCAACTGTAAAAGCCTTCATGAATTATATCAATAATTATTAAATGGAATGTGAGTGGTTCTTTTGAGATAAAATCTAACTTGTGTTAAGACAAGAGACTTTGATTGAATTATTTATGGACACTCTTTAACATCTCAGGTCATCAGCGTCCCATTCAACTCAGTGCGTGAAATGGCCGACAAATTTTGCTCAGAGGCCTCTCTTTCAGGCTTGAGGTTCTTTTTCTGCCATAAATGTACGACACGGGACCCACGGCTTTACTTCCCTTCCAAAGGAAGCCATACTTATGATTTTTGCACCCGAAAAAATCCATCGGTCCTGGCCGGGTTCGAACCCGCGTTCTTGGGTGTAGGAGGCAAGTATGGTAACCACTACACCACCAGGGCCGACAGACAAGAAACAGAATAATTATTCTGCACATACATAGTGTCGCAAAATTGCTGTTAAATTTTCTGGAATGAGCAATGCACAGCACTCCATAAAGGGTTGAGTCAAGCAGCAGCTGATTTAACAATCATCAGTACCTGGGTACCTGCTAAAAACATGTTACAGATACTTTGTACATATTTTTATTTGAATTTAATTCTCCTTGTTTCACTGCTGTCATTGTATAAATACTTTACCATGTCAATTTCCAGTAAATTATGCATGTCATTATCACTGGTAACCAATTCAATGTAGGTATACAAATTGAGGAGATAATGGACATGTATTAATAACTGTGCATTGTTTAAATATTAATTTAATTATGTAGCTTATTTGGCAATGGAAATATTACAGAGATAATTAAAGGAAAAAATGTATTTACATAATGCCTAATTTTGTCCAACCCTAAAAAGCCTACAAGATGCATTCAATATAGTATCTGTGCCATTAAATTACATGGGTATATCTTAAAAAATGTACGATTATTCTGGGGCATTGTGTGTGTGTGTCTAAAAAGCCTACAAGATGCATTCAATATAGTATCTGTGCCATTAAATTACATGGGTATATCTTAAAAAATGTACGGTTATTCCAGGGCATTGTGTGTGTGTGTGTGTGTGTGTGTGTGTGTGTGTGTACAAAAATGCATTTGAAAGAGCAGGAGAAAGAGAGATATTTATGTAACCGCATCATATTTTGAAATTAAAAATGTCTTTAATTTCAGCTTGTATATTTTGGTTTAATGGAATTGGATGTCTTGGAGCTGTATATAAATTTAAGTGATATTGGAAGGGATTTTGTTGAACGCTACTTCAACCTGAAAAATGAGCTTTATTTTACATATACACATTTGGTATGCAGAACTGCTCTACCAAGTAAGTATTTCATTCATATAATAGTGCTAGGTTTTGAAAACAAATAATAGAAGTAGGTCCTTTGGTCTGTTTATTGCTAAGTATCAAAATATACTAATTTAACTTGATATTCATAGTATTTATTAATTTCTGCAACTATATAAGGTTGTTAGCAGGCTGCTAAATAGCATTCATGTACCTGATTTGTAAACATTTTTACTAACTATAATTTGATTTATCTTTGTGTAATGTACTTGTTATTATCTTCTTCCCCATTCTCTCACCAACTACCAACTTACTAGAAAATTTGCATTTAAAATACTCATGATTACCAATAGTTGAAAATTGATGCAATCATTGCAGTTGTGAAAGGAAATATGCTCCAAACTATGCTCTTAAGGGTATGCCCTATCAAACTTCCAAATTTATAACCAGATCTGAATAATTGTTTTTACCACATACAGCCTGTATATTATAATATATACATGTGCAAATTTTCATAATGCTATATTAAAAATGATCTTCAAAAAATATTACAAATAAAAAATCAATGAGAAATTATATAACTTGCTCAAAATGAAAGTACATTTTATTTTAAACTTAATATGTAGCCAGAATTTCATTCTGTGGAAATGTAAATTGGTTTAGTGAACCTTTAACGGTTCAAATGTAAATAGGATAAAATCAATCAATAATTCCATCCTTCTATATACTCTGAAATATTGTGGAAAATTTCATTAAACAATGTTGAACAGTTTAGGAGAAAAATGATTTCCAGTATTTGAAAATGTTAAACAATATTAGCAGATAATTGAAATGAAAGTGTACTTTATGAAAGTATAAAGCATATGTGATGAAATATAGCTGAGTATCTTAGATAAAATCTATTCTAAATTTCCTTCTGTAGTTTGCTCATTTCCTCTCTCAATTTTACCAGTTTCACTCCAATTCTGTATTTTTGGTATTTGACAGATGATACCAATGGATGTCAGAAACTAGCCTCTTGTCACAATTATCCCAAATGTTTTTCCTTCTCCTGGTCCCCTCATTCCAACAATTTCCCTGACAGGTTTCACTGTACCCTATATTGAATTCATCAACTGCTTCAGTTACCCTTTTCTTTGACACAAATATTCCTTTGGGACACTTTTTCCATATCATGTTAAGAAGGCACTCATTGAAATTCTATCCCCTACCTAACAAACATCCTTTTTACAAACTGGTTAAAGCTAGCCTCTAATACAAAGGAATTATGTAGGTAATGACTGAAATTGAAATGGGAGTATGGAAATTGTCCCTAGTGATCCAATGACATGAAATACTCAGTTGTAAAGGCACCAACATCTAAATCTAAAAAAATTGATTTTTTTCCCTCATTTTTCTGAGTGCATATCCTTAAGAGATTAGGGTTGATAAACATAACTTTTTCAGGCTAATAGTAACAGTATATAAGTAGTTAGTACCAAAATTATGTGGGTTTACTCTTTTTCTCTTTTTCTTGAAAGAAACTCGTTTCAGCAATAGGCTGTAATTATTCAATCTGTGGGCAGTCAGATTACCAACTGAACTAATGTGGACAACAGTTTATAATTCCTTTAAAATATATTGCAGAAACATTCATAGATTCAATCAATATCAATCTCCCATGTCATAGATTTATGGCAAGTAAAAAAACCTCAAGCCTAAATAAAAGGTCTCTGAGAAAAATTTACTGGCTGTTTCATACCTTCAATTGAATGTAATGTTAATGACAAAAGAAGTTAAAGAGCTCCTTAAATAAAATAAACAATCTGAAAAGTACATTCAGGAATTCACCAATTCATTCATTCTATTAAATTGAATGAAGTTGAATGTAAATAAATAAACAATCATAAATCCAAGTAAATCAGTCTTTACTTGGGTATTTAATGTTAATAATTTTCAGCCATAATATGTTATCTCTAATGCATCCATGACCTACACCATAATGTTTCATACTTGTTCACCTTTGTTCTGTTTCTGTAATTAATATAAAGGAAAAATCTGTGATAATTAAATAATCTTGTTTCATATAATTGTTAGCAGACACATTTTCATAGCACCTAGATATTATTCCTGTTTTTGCTCAAGCTTAATTTTATTGTCTTTATTGCCTGTAGACTTGTGTGTACAAGTATAAAGCATTGCCAGCCAGGGTCAGCTATACCAGTGGTACCCAAACTTCTTGCATACAAGCTCCCTTTTCCGGAATAAAATTATTGGCAACTGCTCCATGAAATGTTGTTACAGGTTTAAATTTTCATTTGAAATAGAATGTGTTTAAAGTTATCAATTCATAAATAAGTAAAATTAATTTATGATGGTTAATTTTCCAGGCATCACTTTGTATCATCTGTTATCATTGAAATCCAAATATTGTGGAGAGTACATGCCAGTACTTAAATTGTTTGTGTTATACTAGAATCAGAGTGTTTGTATCTTTGCTTCCATTTATTTAAATTTGGATTACAGTAATATATTAAATATGTGATATTAGGAGCATGGAAACAAAATGAATTATATTCATAAATCATAATTTTTCAGGAAAGACTTAAAACTTACAGTGCCTAAACTAAGACTGAGGATTCCACCACAACTTCCACAAATGCATTATAACTATTTACCTGCCAATTTTCTCATTTGGGAAATCAATAATTTCTCATGTACAGCTATATTGAGATAAAATTTTTATTTTTAATTTTTTGCATTATTCAGTTACAGTGGGTATTAATTTACTTCTAATAAAATTTATTTAATTTGTTATCATTTGCATATGAATAAAAAACACAAAATTACACAAAAATGACGGAAATCACCTTCATATAATTACTTATATATACTCAAATAGGTGTACTTACGAAGCTGTTGACAATGGAGTGGTATATATATAAACAATGTATACAGTTTTTATCACACTAACTCCATTCACTTACATAAATTTGGAACATATGTTTCGGGAGCGATCCCTCCCATCTTCAGCCTGTTGACAAACTGTCGTTAAACGTGGCGGTTGGGTCTCTTGATGTTCTTGTGGCGGCATCTGTTGGTATTATTAGGAACATATGTTCCAAATTTATGTAAGTGAATGGAGTTAGTGTGAAAAAAACTGTATACATTGTTTTTATACTTATATATAGTTTTATAATCACCAGATATATATTATATTTATCTTTATTCATAATAAGACAATAAAAAATAGAAATATTACATAACATTCAATCAGTTTATGCCAATTTGAGCCTAAGCTTACTATCATATTCCCAAATGGGAACATAGGTATTTGTATAAATAATTGCCACAGGCAACAGATTGCCTACATGTTAATAAGAAAGAATGGCCATTTCTAGTTATTTAGATATAGCACATTCCTGGAACTAAATAACAATGGAAATAAATTTGAAGCTTATGATTGGTCATAATAACATTAGTTGAAATTATGAATTTGGATTGTATCTGTAATAACATTCAGACAGTATTTCAAGCACATTTATACTGACAGTTTGCCATCATTTTAAAAAAACAGATGAAGCTTTTTTGAGTATCTAAAAAAACTATAGATGATGACACTCAAGACATTTGAGATAAATGAGATAGCATTTGCTAGTTGTCTCCAGATGAATCAGCAACCACACTGATGAGGAAAAAATCTAAAAAATGTTTTGGAAGAAGTTGTTTCTTCGTAAATATGTAGTGAACTTGTTAAAACTTACTTGGATCAATACACTGGAGTTTTCTCATTTAACAAACATCAAAGCATGCTAAAAGGTTTCAAGAAAGCAGCCAGGACATACTTAATGGAAGAAGAGTACATTTACAGAAAATGATATCCTCCAGTTTCAGTGCTTATCACAGACAGCCAAAATGATTGTCCCTAGAACTTTTCATACTTAATATGATTTTCATTAAACCATGCATTATCTTTAAACATCCTTAGCTGCAAATTATCATTGGACACCTCTTCATAAAGTATAACTGAATACCTGGATGGTGTTAATGATTTCCTTATGAGCACTTCAGAATGGCAAACATAAAATAGCTAAATAAATAAAAACAAAAAATAAAAACATAAAATAATTCTTGGATTTGCTTCTGATCAGTGGCTATCACAGTGTTTCAAGTAAAAATATACCTGGTTAACAGCATGATGACTGTATTAACAGTCCTATCTGCAATGTCCAGGCAGAAATTTCAGGAAATAAAGAACTATTTCCATGTTATGGATAAATGATAATACTGATTTGGAATATGGATAAACTTGAGAAAAATTTCTCAGAATGTTACATGGCCCCCCCATGTAAGTAAACTTTACTCTGCAACCTACAGGACTACATGCCAACAGAACAAAAGTCGGGTATTTACGAAATAGAATGTGCAGAGTGCGACAAAAAATACATTGGAAAAACGAAAAGGAATTTGGGAATCCGGAAAAAAGAACACTTCAGAAATATTCGCTTAAAACAAATTGATAAATCAGCATTAGCAGCACACTTTTGGAATAAAAATCATAAAATTAAATCAGAGATAAAACTACTTAAACAACTTCATAATGCAATAGAACTTTCCACTTGGGAAAACATTTTCATTACAAAAAATAAGGATAATTTGATGAATTTCGATATCCCTCCATTGGATGAACTCAGCAAATTTCTAATAGAACCAACAGATGCCACCACAAGAACATCAAGAGACCCAACCGCCACGTTTAACAACAGTTTGTCAACAGGCTGAAGATGGGAGGGATCGCTCCCGAAACATATGTTCCAAATTTTATGTAAGTGAATGGAGTTAGTGTGAAAAAAACTGTATACATTGTTTATATAAAAACTGTATACATTGTTTATATATCTGAAGTATTTAGTTTATATTTAGATTTTGCAATTTTAAACCTCAGTTAAGTGCATTATTTTGATAACTTTGGAAAATTAACTTTTGTTCTCATACAGTTTTGATTGTACAGCATATGCTGTCAGTTAATAACTGTACTGTTTAACACCTTACTTCTCACTAAAAAAAAATGTTATACACTAGGACAAACAACATGCAATAAATTTAGAAATCCCTCTGAAGACTGATCTCATAAGGAAGTTCATCAGGCACCTCAAGAGGGAAAAGGAGATAGTGATGAGGAAACAACATTTGGAGAAAGTAGCTAAGAATGAATGCAAGTGCATTAAAAACATGTTCAGAATATATATTAGTGGAGTTTCAGCATTAAAAATGGAAGCACATATAATATTTTAAGCCACATTCTTTTAAGATAACTATTTGTCCATTCAGTCACTTTTTTTAATGTGATTACCAAGACCCATAGATCATAAGGACTTTTTTGTGATTTTGATGTAATATTCATAAACAAGCCTGGAAACCATAAGCATTAAAGATATAGGCTAAGGAAAATCCAATAAAACCATCAGCCAGAACACTTGACCAAAATGGAGCGTACATTTTATAAAATTGCACTTTCAGATTTTGCAGCTAGCTTCAGCCCTACTTTCTAAATGAATGAATCACAATTGTGTTTTTTTTTAATAAATACAAAGGCTGGGCAAATTCTAAAATCATATAGCACCATAAATAATTATTTATAAGACATCCATTATGAGATCATTCATTGTATTTAAGATGAATATCAAAGCATAAACATATTTGAATGCTTTTATAATTGTTCTACTCTCCTATTTGTGTTATTTACAAACATTTTCTTTCAGATTGCTCTGACAACAGAACAGACATGAGTCATAATATCCATGCAGATAACTGTAATCTTCTTGATAATGGCAACTGTACCAAAAAACCACCTGCCTATGTTTGGAGAGATTTTAGGTGAGTAGAATGTAAAGGTATAATTTAATTTAACAGTCAAGTATTTTTTAGGAAGTTCACCGTTTATTTTACTGAATAAGAAACAGAGGAATAACAAAGGAGACAAAAAACAAAGGATATAACATTATTATGTTCGTTCAAATGTAAAATTTTGTGCATTGCATACTTGCTGTAAATCAATATGTATAATATAGTTATGATCTTGAAATTTATTTGTGTGTATGTATCACCCCTTGAAATCTAAGGAAAATGGCATAATCCCAAGCTTGTTACTCTGTTAAATTCATTTTTAGTCATTACTGCACACATTTATGAGGCTGCTTTGTCATTATGAGATATTAATATAAAAAAGATATCTAAAAATGCTAATTAGAACTTGTACAGTGAAGATAATCATATTATTAAGATCATTGTATGATTGAATCCAACTACACACTCATATTGGCTCCATTTACTTGTTTATATGTAGTACACATTTCACAAACCCTTGTTTGCATCCTGAACAAGTTGACTTAATTATAAAAAAGCTATATTTCATTTCATGCTTAATTTTCATGTAGCTCCCATTGTTTCTTTGAATATTGAATGAAAAGAATTGTGTGAAACTACAGAAAGATAAATTATTAGAACTACAAATGATCCCAGAATTTGCAACTATCTAAAATTACCTGGTATTTGCCTTTTCAGGGTAAGGACACCTTCTAAAAATTCCTACTCTAGCTACATGTTGCTACAAAATGCAAAACTGGATTTGCAATTTATAGGAAAATATAAATTTTTCTCTTTACATTTAGAATTTCAATATAAAATCAATTCAGTAAAGTGGACCTGTATAGTATAACTGCTTTTCTTCTATTTAGAATAAAAGGAAGCTAATTTTTCAGTAATTTCAGAGGAAATTTCGTTATAACTTTATGACCTAAAAAATAAGCAATGGTCAATTAAAAAAAAAAGGCCCCTTGTGGACCAAGTTGGCAAACTGATTGCTGATTCCAATTTACTCATCATATACTGGTTTTGGATGATGCTTGGTTAGCTTCTAAGTTGTTTCAATTACCAAATGTTTTCATTATCATGAATGAACAATGGCCTTTTTCTGGTCAAATCCCTCTGAGAGCAGTTATCTCATTACAGAAACTAAAACCAGTACATAACAGATCTGATGATTCCAGCCATGATGTTTCAGATTACAAGCTATGAAATAGGCTCCCTCAGACTACAGTCTGTACCAAAATTTAAAGAAACGTGTATATATGAACTAAATGCATTCTTCCTTGAACTATTTTGTCCAATAGCGTTATGTTTCACAGAAAAAAATCAGCTTGTTAAGAAGTACATTTAAAAAAAAAAGAATTATGGAAAAGCCATTAATTTTTCATAAGTTATGGCATTTCTTCTCTTTTAGAAAAACTGCAAAAATTGTCCTTTTTTTAAACTCTGCAGGGATTTAGCCTTGAAAATATATGGGGTATAGATGTTAATTTTTCAGAGGATAAACGCACATATATAAGGAACATTTATGAGTATAATTGGCTTATCAAAAATTGACACAATGTTTATTACTTTGCAACAAATTGGAAAAAAACAAGCTTGGAATGGCACTATTTCACCTTCATTTAAATTGCATATTGAAAGAACCAGCAAAGTCAGAGTGATGCCTGTTTATAATATGTATATTGTACACTATAAATATTATACTTATAATAAATGTTCCTTATATATGTGCATTTATCTTCGGAAAAAATAACATGTGTACCCCATATATTTTCATACTATATCTCCACAAGGAAAAAAAGGATAATTTTTGCAACTTTTCTAAAAGTGAAGAAACACTATAAATTAATACAAAAATAATGGCTTTTGGATAATTATTTTTTATGAAACACAAAGCTGTTGGGCAAAATAGTTTAAGGGCAGAATGCATTTATTGATTTATGTAGGTGTCCATAAACTTTTGGTACCACCTATTTATGGATATATAAACATTTTTTGATTTGTAAAATTTATCTTAATTTAGTCATGTTGTTAATTTGCATTATGGTTGCAATTGAGATGGTCTGTTTCTAAAATTGTTTTAGCTAATATTTTAAAAGCAAAGCTCTTAGCAACTCTCCTTCTTTATCTGCCTATTTATCTTGACATAGCAATATATTGCTTGAAAACTTTTTTATTTTCTGTTTAATTCAAAATCTGAAAATTAAATGTCATTGCAAAACTTACTTTAGTTTTACTACATTTTGCCTCATAACCACTATCAGCAAATGAAATGCTACAAAACATATTATTATTTGCACTCTTCCTAATATATCAATTACAACATAGGTGATATGAATTCTTATCTAATTTTGTGCTGTACAACACATACAACAAAAGGTATCTGATGGTAAATCATTTTAAAGATGCTTCTTTCACCTCAAAAACATAGGTTCTGGATTAGCATTCATATTTGTTTTAGATACAGTAAACTGAAGGAGAAAATAGGAAAAAATAATAGTTCTAATGAATGGTACAGCTAGGAATTAAAAAATTAAGAGGAATTATTTTTCAAAAAGTCATCAAAAAGAGAAACATTACATAATTATATTCTTATTAAAATGTTAAAAACAAAACAAAAAATTAAGAAAACCAAAAATTTTCAGATAAAATCATTTGTGCAAATAACCATTATATCCTTACCATTGCCATGAGCTATTCCTATACACAGCTCAGCAATGAAAATATTTTCACATATAATATATATCTAGAGTATAAATATAAAAAGTAAATAAATATCTTCAGTTATTTTAATAAAACATTCAATGGACAATTTTTTAAATGAGGAAAGTATTCA
Source organism: Metallyticus violacea (assembly GCA_030762175.1). NCBI lineage: Eukaryota > Metazoa > Arthropoda > Insecta > Mantodea > Metallyticidae > Metallyticus > Metallyticus violacea. The sequence goes on along the minus strand of CM060846.1, from coordinate 307,742,613 downwards.
GGTGGGCAATTGAAACTTAAACATGTTTGCAATGCATTTCTTATCATATTTCATGTGTTTTAAACATCAGAGATGTAACCCCTGCTTTGTGTTGAAATCTATGAGATTAGAATGCAATTTACTGCTCATACTCCAAACATTAATGATGTTAAATTGGTATTTTTGTTCTTCTTCAAGGAAATGTTTTAAGCAAAAAGTTATAAAGCAAAAAGAATATAAAAATTTTGCAGTTAATTCACAATGTGCACATGCATGCAATCCATAATGAAATTAATGGTGAATTAAAAGATATGTAGTCAGCTGATCACATACAAGGTATATAAAAAATATACAGCCAGTATCTTATGTATAGATTCAAATTAACTGATTGTGTAGAATTGACATAAGCTTAATAAATATATGGAAATGAACTTTCACACTAGCTGCATGTAGGACATTAGTTGGAAAGGAATAATCAGACTTGAAAAATTCAGGTCTTGGCTAGGATTCAAACCATGGATCTCTTCAACCATTCATGTTGATGCTTTAGCCAACTGAGCTACCATGTCCTCTTCGAAGTACTAAACCACAAACCTCTCTCTTCTGATTCAATATATTCCAGTGACTTTTCTAAGGTTTTCTTTACTGCAAGAGATTTATTCCTTAAGAGGTGAACTGGAATAAATTTCTCATGTTAGGGAGATCTCTAAGATATACATAATCAGATGAGAGAGGTTCATGATTCTGTGCTGATGCAAGAGCTCAGCTGGTTATAGCATCAGCAAGGAAGGCTCAAATATATAGTTCAAATCCTGGCTATGACCAAAATTTTTCAAGTCTGATTCTTCCTTTCCAAATAAGCTTGATAATATTGTTTTGCTTGTATAAATCAAATTGTAGATATTTCATGCAAAACAGGGTCAAGAGTACCAATACATACACTTTCATTGATCAGAAACCAAATTGACTTAGAGAGTGACTTTCTGGGAATTTTTTTTTATTTTGCATAGTTTGTTTCCTGGTAACACATCTTGAATTTGATTTATAATGAAAAAATAGTCCCCAAGAATCCAATAGCAGCAATAATACTTGTCCTTTAATAATGATTGATAACAGTTCTTGAGAGAGGACAAAACAGTTGTTTATTTCCATTTTGTCACTTTTTAAATAATTGAAATTGAAATTTGGCAGATCCTAATATAATGCCTACATATCATAAGAATATTGGCAGTCTTGTATAGCTTTCCCAAGAATGGAACTTCTATGATCTTACCAGGACATTTTGGGGTCATATGTTTTGCTAGAACTTATATATAATACCAGTCTCATGAAAAGATCTTAAGTGCTGTAGATTGCAAGAAAATTGAGTAAGTTCATAAATTTATTAGAGTACCAAGAAATAAAAAGCTGAGATTTATCAGGGAGGTTTTAAGACTTAGTTAGTGTAATGAATGACACAACCATGGTTTTAACTAAGCCCCAAAAATGAAGTGCAGCTTTGAACTAACAAATTTTTATCTGTTGCAAAATAATTATGAAACTCAAGAGCTCAAACGATTCAACACACAATTAAAAGACTGTTAGAGTAGGCAAAATATCTTGAGTGATTATCGGATATCTTGAGTTCATGATACCTTCAGTTAATGTATCTTAAAATACAACAGATCCTGCAGTATGGGAGATATAATTTATTCACTGTTAAAACCAATCCACCCTAGATAGCTAACAGAAGGTCCATTTCATTGATCAATGTTCAAGTATTTTTTCTTTCTTTTTTTTCTCTCTTTCTTTCCATTATAGCAATAATTGGCAAATACAGAATCCTTAGGGTTACAAGCACAAACTAGAGAGCATGCATCAGATCTAAAAGTTTTCACACTGCATTAAGTTATCAATTGATTGATTGATTTATATATGGATGCTCTTTAACATCTCAGGTCATCAGCGTCCCATTCAACTCAGGGCGTGAAAGGCCGACAAATTTTGCTCAGAGACCTCTCTTTCAGACTTGAGGTTCTTTCTCATGCCGTAAATGTATGACACGGGACCCACGGTTTTACTTCCCTTCTGAAGGAAGCCCTACTTAGGACTTTTACGCCCGAAAAATTCCATCGGTCCTGGCCGGGTTCGAACCCGCGTTCTTGGGTGTAGGAGGCAAGAAGTATGGTAACCACTCCACCACCAGGACTGACACTAAGTTATCAAGCACCTGATCTTGTTGTCAATCTTGACCTTTTTAAATAAGTAAATATTAACTAAAATGAGAGTCCACAGGATGTAAGGCTTTTGTTGCAGGCTTAGCATCTTGCTCATAGGACTGAGATCCATGATAGGCTTGAAGCTACACTCCTTCTCAGGAGTCTGTAGTGCAAGAGAATGAAAATAAATCCACTGCATAGGTGATATATAAAGAAATAGGAGATTCACGTGGCTGAAGCAACTCTATTGCAGGGATCATTTCTGTTCTAACCCAACTGCTGTCAACAAGTTAAGCCATAAAGCTGGACCAGAAGAGCACTGTATAATATAAAGTGCATATTAAAATTTATTTGTACGTAGTGGTAAAATAATAAGAAAATGTGTTACAGCATTAGCTGTTTTTACTGATTTGGAAAATTTACAATACACAGAATTCAGATGAAGGCAAAACAATCAAGTGAAAGTGATGGAACACCTTTCTTAGAAATGCCAGGCAAGAAGCATCTGAAATGCTTTACCATTTGCAGACTTTCATGAACTTTGTTGGAGACATTGCAATGGAAATGCATTGGAAATTCTCCATGATAACAAGTCTTGGGGCCCAGGTTGGTTTATATAGTTTAATAACACAAGAAATTAATGGAATGCCAGGCAAAAAGCATCAGAATTGTACTTTACCATTTGCAGGCTTTCATGAATTTTGTTGGAGATATTACAGAGGAAACACATTGGGAGATCTTCAGGGTAACAGTTCTTGCAGGCCATGTTGGAACATTTAATTTGGTTTGTATAATTTAATTATTGTCAGAATAACCCTTTATCTTTTGTCAATGCTTTTAAACCAACTACCATATGTTTGTAGTAGCGCACACTCCTAAATTCTGCCTTCTCACTTTCTCTCCTTCTCCACCAGTATGCACAGCTTGTTCCACAAACTCCTGAGATGTATAATAGTATACATTTTTAACCCTAGTAAATCAGCAAATGTTATCCTCACAAAACTGCCATGTAAAAATTGGTCAAAAAATTACATTATTTATCATTTTCTGATTTTTTTCAGTGCAATTCTGTACTTGAATGAAGAATTTGAAGGAGGAGAGTTCATATTTGCTGCAGACATTAATGCTAAAAATATCCAGGTCAGTATCTCTAATTGCAAGCTATGAACTCCATTAATGTATGAATAAGGAAAGTCACTTAGAGTTACTGTTTTAGCCTGCCAAAAGCTATGCTTTTCTTCAGAAAATATATGTTACTGTATTTATTACTATAACATCACTATAAGAATATGTTTTCAATTGGTAATTATGTACAACTAAATGTCAATAATGAACTGTTGTACAAGATTTATATTTCCATGTCAGCAACACTGAAAAATCAGTCTTGTTACGTAACATTACTATCTCCAAGCCATTAATCGGGTTAGGAAAAGCAGAAGTTAAGCTACCCCTCTATACAACATTTGTAGACTTTAGCAGGACATTTGACTCAGTCAAATACAAAAAAGTGTAATCCAGGCATTGTACAAACAAGCATTTGCATCAAAATACACAGAATTTTGAAAAAGCCATACAACCATAGTAAAGGCATAAAGAGCAGACAAAGGATCAAACATGCCAGTGAATGTAACAAACAAAGCAACTCAACCTCTTCCAAACAATTCATTTGTGTACTGGAAGGCATTTTCAGATAGTTAAAGTGGAATAATAGTTATGGCATAACTATAAATGAAAATAAAATAACCAATTCAATTTCACCAATGATGTAGTGCTATTTGCCAGATCATCCAATGAGATATAGCTAATGTTTTTATAACTAATCAGCAACGAACCCAGCTACAAGGCTGTAGGTAACAAAAATGTTCATCACATGAGTTATATGAGGCTGTAGTTCTTTATGGGACATCACAGGCTTTTCATTCATTACTTGTTTAAACAACAAACAAGGCCAGAATTTATACATAATTTTATTTTTTGTTCAGATCTGGGTGCTTGAGTTATCTGCATCAAATAAGTAATTTGCAATATAAAGTGAGAAAATGTATTTTCAACATCTATCCCTAATTTAGGTATTAACACATATTCTCATGGGAAATGTGTATTCCATTCTTAAAGTTTTAAATGTAATATTTCTACGTATTCTTGTTTCCACATTAAAAACTGTAAGCATTGGTTGGTTGGTTGGTTGGTTGGTATGGAAACTAAGGTGCAAATTACTTAATTTTTCAATAATGATATATGAAATTAGTTTTAAGAACAAGACTTCAAAAATAAAACAGTGATCATGATATGTGTACAGTATAGTCATGAAAACTCCTTGCATCTTGCACTGGGGTTGCATCATTTTCAATGCCTCCATTAATAAAAATCTAGAACACTTACCCTATATGCACTGGGCATAACTGTGGGTAGCATTCCAAATAGAAAAAGTACACATAAAACATATAGACATTTCTTTAAATACACATTGTACAGAACCAATTTATAGCAGGAAAAGCAAACATGTTTGAATCTACATTTGTGTAACAATTTTTATCATGTCCAAATGTTTTCCAAAGTTGGACTGTAAGTTTACCTGTAAGCCAAATCTATTTCTTAGGAACCATGTGGAGCAGCGTAATAAAAATTAGTACAGTTCATCTGATAAACAAAGGAAAAGAGTATGTTGCCAAATTGTTAATTCAATACCTTTTTAAGGTATTGAATTTCTTTTTTATTTATCTATTTCTCTTGTTCTCTTGAGAATTTACATTGTTATGCTAATGCCTCTTATCCATCATATATGCAGATATCAGCACTGTACACATAATATTGTAGCTCTTGACAAAGTTGCTGGACAATAATTTTCTTTTCTCTGTAGTTATATTTAAGGACTTGGATGTCTCTTCTTCTGAAACATGGACTTTGCAATTAATTTTCTTTCATTTTCTACTGCCCTCAATGACTTTCAATACTACTTCATATACTGCTATAACCACACCTAAAGTCTGTAAATAAATCTATGCAAAAGATGCCAAAACAGAGATATCAGAGCACGTTTTGAAACAACACTGTAGCACTTTGTCCATGTTTTAAAAAGTACCATATAATCACAATATAAATTGTGTCATATCAAACTCACAACTTCATTGGTATAATCAAAGTGTTAGCTGACTGACTGTTGATTTTGCCATCAAGTTACTGTATAAGTTTCCATTTGCTGAGGAAATTAAGGATGCTGGTGCATAGCATGTGAAATGTAATCAAGCTAAACTTTTATTAATTGATATCATTGTATGATTCAGTTGAACTACACACTCTTAAAGCTTCACTTACTTTTCATAAATGTATGGAACCAGTTTCAAGAACATTTTGTTCCCATCTTCAGCCAGGTTAAAGTAGTTGAACTTACTTTTCATAAATGTATGGAACCAGTTTCAAGAACATTTTGTTCCCATCTTCAGCCAGGTTAAAGTTAAAGTTGAACTTTAGCCTGGCTGAAGATGGGAACAAAATGTTCTTGAAACTGGTTCCATACATTTATGAAAAGTAAGTGAAGCTTTAAGAGTGTGTAGTTCAACTGAATCATACAATGATATCAATTAATATGATCGGCTTCACTGTGCTAGTTCCAATTTACATTTAAGCTAAACTTTACTCACTCAATGCATATGTGTTCACTCAGTACATATGTGTGTGTTTGTGAGTGTGTGTGTATACACATGCACAAACACACTTATACAGGGTGCAGAAAATTGTATAGTAGAAAGGCAATGCCAAACTAAGCATTTTGAGGTTGGGAACCTGGGGCTGCAGATACAGTATAATAAAAGGAGCACTGCATGATCATAAATGAAATCTAACATTATGAAACATCTTCATTTCCCAGTCAAAATAAAATATAACTCATAAGACAAGTGTATACATGCTGTCTCAACTAATGAGTACTGAGTACACAATGAGAAACTAAATATTACACGTGCATACTTAATTGATGTACTGTGGAGGCCCCTGCATTAGTCCACTACACCAGATACATCTGTCACCAAATGTTTTGTTTAGGAGATTTTGAGCTGCAAGTGAAAAATGTGTAGGAGCATCATGTTGCAACCATAAGTTTTGCCTAATTTCAAGATGAGCATTTGGTATTACCATGCCATCCAGTAGGCTTCAAAACACAAATTCTGCTTTGAACATCAGATACACCTACAGTCAATGAATAGTATTTTACAGCAGTGCATTTTTTCACACCTGGCATGCCACAAGCAACTTTCACTCTCATATAACATATGGTATAGAAATCTGGGGTGGGACAAGCCTTTCTAATTTAAATAGAGTATTTATGTAACAAAAAAGAAGTATGAGATGCATATTCAATTTAACTAGTCGCCAATCTGTTAAAGAAACATTTAGAAAACATCACATACTAACAGTCATATAATTATATGTCTACAAAGTACTTTTATTAATAAAATCTAAAATGGAATACATATCATTAAATAGACCATTATGAATACAACACAAGGGGAAATAATAATTATCATAGGAAGCTTAATACAAAAACGTCAAGCAATAAATATCCATATAGTATAGGTATCATCATGTATAATAAACTTCCCACTTTCATTAAAACCAAGCAAGGTGATTCTTTTAAGAATTTGTTGAAAAAGTATCTTATTGACAAATGTCTATACAGATTAGATGAGTTATAACTGGGTAATGTTATAACAAATCTCTAATATGATTTGTTCACATCCTTAATAAATATTAAATGCCTAAAACTGTAAGATTTTTTCATTATGAATTAGTCCTGATGATCTAATTCTGTTATTAATTTTAGTCTAGAATGTAGAAGATTATATACAGAATGTGGTAACCAAAATGTAAAATGTTACTTGTAAATATATTAGTTTCCTTTTTGACTAAGACAGTAACGAAATGCAGGTCTATTGACAGCCAGTAAATTATTATTATTATTATTATTATTATTATTATTATTATTATTATTATTAAACTATACATATGGATTAAGCCTTGAGGTAATTTCATTCTTAGTTTTTTTGGTAACATCGTATACAGTATGTGTAATTTACTATTATTATTATTATTATTATTATTATTATTATTATTATTATTATTATTATTATTATTATTATTATTATTATTATTATTATTATTAATTAATTAATTAATCTGAGTGTTGACTTCATGTGTAAATAACTGGTATAGAAGACAATCTTGAGTTGAAGATGGGTTAAATTTGTATATGATATATAAAATGTGTATTTGCTATATAGTTTGTGAAAGTATCACTGGATTCCTTGTAAATTGTAGTTTTTTTGACAAAGTCAGAAACTCGTGTACACAAGTCTATTGACAGCAAATAAATTATTATTATTATTATTATTATTATTATTATTATTATTATTATTACAATCCGAGATTCTAATATGAGGGATTTAATGTTCACTCATGTAGCACGTAAAAAAGCTTCTGTGATCCCTTGTTCCTATCCTTTACAGTTTTCTGCACATTGATTTCCTGCACCCAGTATATACTGGATGAATCACCTAAAAATTGCACTGCTAAATATTTATGAAATGGAAGATGCTATTGATATGATGTTTCACATAATTGAAGTTTAGACAAGGGCTCATAATTGCAGCTCATACAGAGTCCATGTTAATAATTATTAGAATGTGTATTTCTTGAAAGAGTTAAAATTTTTCAAATGGAAAAATTTCTGTTGACATCAAGAAAATAAAACTAAAGAAAATTAGACGGTCAATGGCATTTTTTGCAGCATTCTAGTGCATGTAGTTTGCAAGCTAATATAATGTCAAATATTTAAATACCTACAGTTTTCTACTCCATTTAACTGCTTAGTTACTAGACTACAATGTTCATATGCATATTTAAATTTCATTTCCATTATACTGTTTGCATTGGGACTTCCTTGAAGAAGTTGAATATGTAGGAAGGGGGTATTTACTAATGTTAAAAAAGCCAACTTGCTCATGGTGTGAGGAGAATGTTGGAAGAAGACTGTTCTTTCTTGTAATGTGTACGCTGAAAAATACCCAAATAGATGGCAACCATCTCAACAATTATTTGTAAATCACTTTAAACAATTATGGAAAACTGGAGGTGTAATACATCAAAAACGTAACAGAAACAAATGAGTGACTGGAGAAGAGGGTGAAATTAATGCTCTAGCTGCTGTGCTGCTATAAATTCACTAGTTACATCCTATGCAATCACAAGAGAGAGGGCATATGTCAGGCAAGTGTGCAATACATTCTCCACTGCTATAAGTTCAATCCATAACATATTTCTCTACATCAGGAACTACATAATACGATTTTGAGAATTGTGTTAACTTTTGTACATGCGCATTGAAACATGATACACCAGATTTGTCAGCCAAGTCAACCTCAGAAATATGCACTATTGGTCAGTAAACAATCCCTAGTGGCTTCATCAAGTGGAAAGTCAATGTCTGTGGAGTTTAAATGTGTGGTGTAGAATAGTAAACCATCATCTTATAGGTCCAAGGAACACTGGATTTTAAAAAATATTACAAACTCCTAACAGACAAGATTTCACAGATCTTGGTAGCTCTTTCAATGCAGACTATGGGTGACCCGTAGTATCAGCATGATGGTTGCCCAGTGCAGAGTGTAAGATGTACTAAAGCTTGTCTTCACCAATTGTTTCAAAATCTTTGGAATGGATGAAGGGAATCTGCTCATTCACTAGATTTGACCACTTTAGGTTTTTTCTATGGGGAAAGCTAAAAGAACTGTATACCAGGACATATAGACTACACCAGAAGATTTGAAATGGCATATTACAGCTACCTGTTCTGAAATTTCTGCTAAAATGCTACAATATGTGTAGCAATCTTTTATACGACAGATTGGAAACTTTTATAGTAGCTGGTGATCATCATTTTGAACATGCCAGTTTTTTCTTTCTTCTTCACAGAATTTGTTTATTCACTTTTGTGTTTCTTAAGAGAGTGCTGACACTTGGTACAGTAAAAACACATAAGTGCAAAATGTAACATGTGTTTTCTTGCAAATTCAGAAAAGAAGAAGAAGAAAAAAGAAAAAAAAGAACACACTAAGAAAAGTAAACATGTGAATATTGTAGACTAGTAACTAAGCAGTTAAAAGGAGCAGACAAAAATTTTAAATTTTCATATTACAGTAGCTCACAAACTAGTTACACTAGAATCCTGCAAAAAACAATATGTACATTCTAATTTCCCATAGTTTTATTTTCTCCATGTCAATAGGTATTGCTTCATTTGAAAATATGTAACTTTTTCAAGAAATATACATTCTAATAATTATTAAATTCTTTGTATTAGCTGTCCTTGTCTAATCTTCAATTCAATTCAATTCTGTGAAAGCAGCACACCAATAGCACCTTCCATTTCAGAAATATTTGCAGTGCAAGTTTTAGGTGATTTACCCTGTATATACACACTAGAACCCCCTAATCTGTTTTAATTAGAATCATTGCCTATTCAGATTAGCAAATGTTCAGATTTTCTGAAATTATTATTATAATTAAGCTTAAAACAATAATATGAATGTATATTATTTTAAGGTTAACCATTAATTGTGTGCATGATAAACTCAATTGTTGCTCCTTAAGAAGTAAAGGGAGAAGCTTCAAGTAGCAAGAGCTCTGTTTCTTTTTGCATCTGTTTAGCATTTTCTTATACTACACAAATAACAGTTAAGGGAAAACAGTACATTTTGAATAAAAAACTCAATAAAAACATTTGCATTAAGTGGCTGATTATTGACTCAAAAATATCATTGAATTTATTTTCTTCAAATGGCTAGTTCAGTTTGCATTATCCAAAATTTTGGATTAACAGGGTTCGAATTAGCAGGGTTTTAGCATATACATTTTTTCCCCATAGTTCTTTCTTTGATAAATATTTATGTTGTAATCACAAATTAAATACCTTTCCAAACTTCCCTTACAAAATGATTATTTTCTTTCTTTCATTTTTTTAATGATTCACGAAGTTTTTGATTGCAGTAAAGGTCCTAGCATTATTACGTTACTTAAAAGGATTTGTGACTACCCATATGCTACAATGGCAGGCACATAATTTATAGCAGAACCTTATTTTAAAACACATAAAACACTCACTTCTAAACTACAGAGACCCAAGAGAGTAGTAGTCATCTGCTTTCATTTGGAGAAATTTATTTTAACAGTCACAAATTACTCATTAAATGGTTCATTAATTTTTAAAACCTTAAAATAAGTACCTGCACTTGACAGCAATACTACTGTTATTTTTGGTCAATATTGGATGTTTTTCAACCTGCAGTCAAAGTTTTTACTTTATATCATCATCATCATCATCATCATCATCATCATCATCATCATCACCACCACCACCACCACCACCACCACCACCACCACCACCACCACCACCACCTCCACCACCACCATCAAAACTATGACACAGGATCAATAACTTTACTTCCCTTCCAAAGGAAGCCATACTTAAGATTTTTTACACTCTAAAAGTCCATCAACATTGGTCAGAATTGAAGCCAATACCTTGGGCCTATGAGGCAAATATGATTACTACTAGAACACCAGGACTGTCAGTCAAAGTGAACTGCATCCCTTAGAGCAATATCTAAGTATCAATGATTCTCATACTCTGATATGATAGAACACAGAACCATGTAGTAATCATTGATTTGCATGAAACAGTTAAGTTCATTATCTGCAAATTCTATGAGAATTAAAAAGGAACAAAAAGGTCTTAAAGGTTATAAACTTTTTTTCATTCTGCTGATTGGCTGCATCTTAAAGGATATTTCCTACCAAATAGTCAATCAACAGCTGAAGATAGGAACGATGATTCCAGAAATATGTCCTAATTAAAAACTTTAAGTGAAATTTATGTCAACATTTGGAAACATGCAACTTAGGATATTATATGTTTGCTTTCACAACAACTGTTAGTGTCTAAATTTGTTAATTGGAACATTGCACAGTGAAGTTAATCATATATTAACTGAGTCAAACTAACACTTTTTAAATAAAATATACTGAGCTTTTGTAAGTGAAGTCAAATATTAACATTTAAAAAAATTGAGTCAAATTGTAACATACACATCACTAAAATTTTAATAAAAAGATATAACAATTGCAAATATATAAAAAATTTACATTTTTTTATAAGATTTCAAAATATCATGGAATTCAATACATTATACCAGGAGAGTTAAAATACTATTATTATATTATGTCTAATTAATATAAAAATATGTGGGATCACTCAAGAAGTAACACTTGAGACTATCATTTGGGAGGTCCCATGTTCAATTCCCATTTATTCAACCATCCTGACCTTGGGTTTTTGTGGCTTTCCCTGGTCATTTAGGTATATACTGGGATGGATATTTACATTTCACAAATTTTGCACTCTCCCATTTCATATCATTTAATTCCATTTGTTCTGTTACCGGGTCAAAAGTGACAGAACTAAGTGGATTGGTCTGGTGTGATGGTGGCTTATGAAAAGGAAAGGTTCCTACCCCGGCCTCTAAATGGAAGCAGACCTTCTGAGGAGCTCAAACAACTTGAGAGGGGCTCCATTGGTGTCTGGATGTTCTATCTGGAAACATATAAGGGACTCTATCACATTCATATAATTCTGCCTGTAGATCCTGGCCACTCAATGAATCCCTGAACTCATCCTATTCTTCTGAAGGTACCACCATTCAGGGTGTAGGCAGCTGTGAGCAAGGCTCAAGCACCAAAAATATTCCTCTCTTTCTTAGACCATTAATGCATCCATCCAACTAATATAAACCGTGTATTTTTTATGTTACTAAACTGGAAATAAGACATCACCAGATGATTGAAGAAACATATTGCTCTTACTTTTAGCTGCTAAGATGAACTATTAATTAAAAGTCATAAGAAGTTTATTATTTGCATGTTTAGATACCTATGAGACATTTAAACGTTTGCCCTGTAATGCCTGACAACTTCACATTATGCTGCATCACAAACTTTTTCTTATTTTCATCTTTATATTAGATCTTCATTATTGCATTCACCATCATTCTCTACATAATGATTATGATTTTATATAATCAGATAATATAAAATTTAACCTTGGCACAAAAAATGGGAAATGTAAATTTTGGTTTGAATTTTCAAGATTTTCAAAGAGAAATTTAGATCCTATAATTATATGTGTGATTGAACATAATTGCTTGGCTCAGAGGTTTCCAAGTTATAGAACACAGCACTATAAAGTGTCATAAGTACTTTGAAGATGCAATTTTTCATTCAATTTATATGAATGTTGTAAGAAAATACCAAATTGCTAACACATTAATATTTCTCATTGGAATATATTAAATATATTCACATTAACTCCACTTACTTGTACAACATTAGTAATTTAACATTTAATATTGTATAAGTGGAGTTAGTATAAACATATTTAATAAATTCTAATGGAATATATTAGCATGACATTGTATATAGCTTCCTAAGTACAATTTAAATAACATGAATACTTGTTAAGTGTAACTGCTTTATATGCATAACTATTAATTACAGCATTTTACTTCAAAACATTCTGGAAAATTAATAATGTTGTTCTCATTATGAATTAAAATGTTGAGAACTCAGCACTAAACAAACATAAATGTTTCATCCTCATCTTTATACCTTCATGGAGATAAAAATTTAGTAATATATCAGCTATGTTCAAGGGAAGTCTCAAGATCTGGATAAATGCAAGATGATATATGAAATTTCCTACTTTGCAAATTTTTTCTCTGTTACCTTATATAATCATGTCATACATAATTCCTAAAATAAGAGAGGTTCTATTTTCTGTATATTAATATTTTCTTGCATTTCTGTTAGTAAATTGCTTATATATTTGTGTTGTTTTGATTTACAGAGTATAGTGAAGCCAAAATGTGGCAGATTAGTGGGTTTCTCAGCTGGATCAGAAAACTTGCATGGTGTACATGCTGTGCGAAAAGGACGTCGATGTGCCCTGGGTTTGTGGTTCACTTTTGATAAATACTATGAAGAAATAGAACGTATTTTGGCAAAGCAAGTCTTAGTTGAAGTAAAACAGAAAGGCACTGTGAGTGAACAGCTTTTGGATGAGATAAAGAAACATGTTATCTTTGAAATTCCATCCACAAAATCTACAGAAGCATCATCATCACTCAGTCATATACAACAAATTTTTAAAAAGGAAGTAATTGGACCACCACAAAAAACTGAAAATGTTTTGTCTACTAAGCAACAGGAACCAAGAAGAATTCAAAATCACCAAAATGAAGACATTTTGTCTCTTACAGTAACACATAAAACTGCAGCACATGGTAAATCATAGATATAACAGAAGAAACATATAGGAATAAACTCCTTGATTTATAAGATTTCCAATAATAATTTGGATTTCAAATGTGATTTTGTTAGGGCTAGATATATTAGAGTAATTTAATGAGTCTTTTAAAATTCAAATTAACTGCAAAAGTAAGAACCAATTTTCTATGAATTATTTTTTGAGATTTTAACTGTTAGATGTATTATTATTTTGTTTAGTAGTTGAATTGGTTTATTTCTCAATCTTAATTACTTTAATTCAATGTGCAACATGATTCAGTGGTATGTTGCTACAATCCTCATTTGTTTCCAACTCTTTTATGCCTATTATTATTTTTTCTTCTTTTTATACTGATTTTCTTTTATATTCTGTCATAATTAATAATGTAAGCTGAATAAAATAATTTACAAAATTAATTATAAAATGTTATACAGAAATACAATTTTTCTTTTTAACACATGTTTTTGGTTTAAGTCAAGGTAAATGCTTTTCTGTAACATAGAATTGCTGTGGTAGATATTCACTGAAAATAGTAAAACCTCAAATTATTTGGATTTCTAACATAAGAAAACAGTTACAGGAACAACAGACACATACCATAGATATGTGAGATGATAACCTAAATCAATTAAATAATAATACAAATGAGCTCAGAATGAGTCTGTAACTAAAGTTACTTGACATACACCTTTTAAGAAACCAAATCCTGATAACTGTAATCAAGCAAGTTTGAACCTACTTCTTCCACTTTCTATAGCTAATTTCCAACTGACATTTTAACAAGCTGAAGGTGCATAAAAGTGATACTTTCCATTCACCTTCATGCAGCATCTGTAACGAAAGAGTAAGATACCTTGATTCTTTATTACTAAATGTCACCCCTCTCATGTTTGTTATTTTTAAATTTTTATTTTCAATGATAAATACTTTCAGAAATTGATAATATTGGCATAGTTCTTTGCTTGTAATTTTACATCAGAATCATTTTAAATTAAATTTTCTGAAGTGTTTTAGTAGCCTATGGGCTTTCTACTTGGTAATTCTGTCTCTTCCTACAATGCCTGGCACTGTTATACTCTCATATAAAGCAGAAATGTGTACATCATTTTCATCTCCACTTGCATTGGATTTTGTTTTATTCCAAAATTATATTCATTGTGCTTACAAAGAGCACTGCTCTCATCACTATCTTCAAAAGAATCAGGAGATGCAGCTTCTGCTAATTGCTTTTCCATTTACATTATCAGTATTTCTTCTTTTGTCCTTATAGTCATTATGTAGTTCACTGAATTTACCATAAAAATTATTCATGTCACTGGTTGCATCAATAATAAATACCTAACACACTACTTATGCAATTAATCACCCAGTTAGAAGCAAACAAATGGGCTTACCACTCCTTCTAAGTGTCTCCATCAATTGTGGGCAAACCCCCTCCTCTTGAGATTAGCACAACAACAATGAAAAAGACCTAGGGAAGGCATTTTAGAATATCTGACATGAAATACAATTGCAAACAAAATGGGGAATAAGAAAGTGTCATTGTTAGATTTTTCTAACAGTGCAATTAACCCTGGATTAAAGTAAAATATATCTAAATATGAAAGGCAATAAAAGTACTTTGAGACAAGCATTATTGTGGTGCTCTTTAACACTGCTGATGCAGCAGACTTTTCAACAACTGTCTGTCAGTTATTATTTCCTTTAAAAGGCATAAATAAAATTAAAAAAAACTGTGGGCATTCTAGAGTTGAAAATTATATAGAAGACTGTTAACCTAATATATCTATTCCATGTTAAGCCTGTCAATTGCATCTTAGTGAGCATAAATTCATTGTGTGCATTTGTTTCTGAGAATTCTTTAGTAAAATATTTAACGATGATTATAATTATATTAATGTCAATAGATGCTGCATGCTGTTTAAACAATATTATTTAAAATGAAACAGAAAGATTGCTATCAGGAGGTATTTCTCCCCCTCCATGCAGAAAATAGGCCCATAAAACAAATTGCTGTAGACATATCATGTTACTGGGAAAAGGGACAGTAGTCATTTTAAAATAATAATAAAAATGCAGTTGTTGAGTCAAATATTATTGGAAATTTCATTTAGGATTCCCAGTAATCAAAACAAATATATAACATAATTTTCCTATATCAAATGGCACCTTGAGATGGATATGTTTGGTATTGTATCCTTTGTTAAATGCAGAAAGAGAAACAACTGTCACATGTATCATTATATTATATTTAATAACTGAATTGGTTTATCTTGCAATCCTATTTACCTATCTTTATTTATAATATGCAATATGTTTCACTGATAAATTGCTGCAGAGTTTTTGGTCTCATATAAATGTTAAATAATTAAAATAAATAAATAAAATTTCTTTTTCATTTGTCTTTATATTTCCTGCTAACTATAAATTTGGTCTCCTAGTTTGGTGTCAGTTATATTTTGTTGCAATATAAACAAAATTATTATAGGACTAACTATGGTGTTTAGCTGAATTAATTTTTCACATTCAATTTTTTTGTTTTCAAACATTTAGGTATTGTATAACTTTCTTCCTTTGCACCACCAACAGTTATATTCATGCCCAGGTAACAGATCTAGCTCACTTTCACTCTAATTGCCATTTGAGCTTTAAAAATGTTATTTTCATCCTGCTAATTTGTGTCATTATTCTTTTCTTCCTCCCTAATTCTTCTCATTCATGTATAAAATATTTTGTTGTTTTTTGTAATACTTTCATAATGTTGTTGTTGGTGCTCCTGAGCATAGAAGTCATAAATGTTAACGTATACTTCATGTTTGCTGCATAGATTAGGAAAATTCCATGAATTTCACATTTGGTTGGTGATTTTCTTCCTGTATAATTTTATGTGTTGTTGATGACATTCAATTGCAGTCAGCAGTTTAGTATATTTTTAATTTGGAAATATTACATTTTGCATTGTTCACATCTCTAAGTCGTAACCTCTATAATTCTTAAAAGCCTTTGTCAACATTATAAACCAAAATTTTGATAACTTTGAAACTGTTTAATGTATTTTATCGATATCAATATCAGCATCAATAATAAAGAACTGATTTAAATAAGACAGCATTTGTCCATTGACAGCTTCCACTTTTAACATTTTATAACTCTTGCATATATGCCTGCAAATTTGAAAGACTTGTATATATCCTTAGCTATTCATTTCACATATCAATGATAATTTCCAAATGAGAAAATGTAGTATTTCTATTTAATTTTTATTCATAAGTCTCCAGAATTTAATAGCCTTCACCATAAAGATGAGAGACCATGAGCACTAGCAAAATTATTTGAAGTCATACTGAAAAAAAATAATTGCTGGGGTTACAGTGGGTGTACAAAATATATCCAAAAGGAGCATAACTTACCCAAAGTTCATAATAAATAATCGTAGACTTATCTTTAAAGTTTATAAACAATAAAAAAATTGATAATTTCTAATATGTAGGTGTATAGTTTGTTAGCATACTTTAGTAATTGTCTTAACTTAAGAATTTTGCATAACTGATATGCTAAGAAACATATTATGCAATATCAAAGGAGTTTAAACATTTTATATATTTAAGTTTTAGGCAGGAGGTAACTGTTGTATCCAGTATAAAAAGCTATTTATGTAACAAATTAAGTTATAAACAATAATTATAAAATATTAAATGAATGTATAGACTTCTATGGCTCGAGTCCATCTTAGATATTTCTTCTAGTAAGGGCCAATCTTCAGTCTTGGTTTTGCGAATGTTTTGCCTATCCAGAAGATGAAATGTTGGCAAACCCAAGCCTCAAGATTGAAGCTATAATGTGTTCGTATTCTAACCTGCAGAAGTATTATAAAAATCACTGTGTGTAGCAGAAGTTTATTAAAATGAATAAATTAGTTTCCTTAATTATAATATAGAGACATATTATTTATTTATATATGTATATATTGTGTGTGCATTTCTGTTGTGAGTATGTGTTTATGTGAAACAGTTTTGTACACATTATATTGAATGTCATAGTTTGTATTTGTAGTGAAAAAAATGGGGTTTTTTGGTACATAAACTACACTGCTGGTAATTTCCATAAAAATACATTAATATTTTTATACACATTTTTTCAGAAGGAACAAATATGAAATATGACAGCAATATCAGAATGTGTCTGAATTTAATCAAGGGATAATTGTGGAATACCGAGAGCAAGAGATGCCATTCCAAAAAATAGGTGCTCATTTTGGATTAAATGCATCCACTGTAAAAAAAAGTATGAGATCAGTGAATCTAGACAGGAATACCACACAGATGTGAAAGATCCCAATGGCCCCATCAAACAACTGAATGAGAGGACAGAGATCATTTCTACATAGCTATTATACACATGCATAATATATTGCAATTTTAATGGTCAGCAGTGTAGCTTTGACCAAAATTCTGCTCTGTAATTTTATGCATATTGTGCTTTAAGCTGCCAAATATTGCAATGTCTGTTTTAACTAGATAGTGCTAGAATGAGTGAATAAAACTGTATACTTAGTTATTCAAGAGTAAATATATATTCAGTTTAAGTTGACAAATAATATAATACAGGGTGCCTATTTTTACTAGACAGTGTGACAATAACTATATTCTTAGTTATTCAAGCATAAAAGATTTATGGGGGTAAGTGACTGCTAACAAATCATTTTATAAGAAACCAACTTTTGATTTGGAAGTGGAGAAGGTTGTTGGTGTGAATGCAATTAATAATTGAGAATAAGCATCATTTAGTTGTGATATTATTGTAATGTATACATTTTCATTACAAATGAAGAAATTTAAAGTAAAAACCTTGAATATTCTCTTTCATTTATAACAAAAATTTATTTCTTAAAAAGCAATGGTAAGGTTTTAGTTTGAAGTAAATATTTCTGCTCATAAGAATATAACATTAAAACACCTGCCTTAATAAGTACATATAATTTTAACTATACAAAATAAAATTGGGACTTTGCTGAGCATCGCATTAATTTTCTATGACTGCTGAAATAGGCAAAATGTAAGAACTGATACTAGGAGTGTAAACTTTATTGTTTAAACTCATAATATTATGTTGTAAAAATGTATAAATTATTTTTATAACTCTCACTTCAAAAGAAATCTGATTGTATAATTTTATCTTTAATAATTCCTGAATAATTCTACATTAATAATGATGCTAAACTTGAAACTTCCATGAAGTATAAACCATTTGGCAAGGAATATGTATGCTCTGCAGTAATTTGGGATGTCATAATTTCTGCTAAATTTATCTTTATTTCATTATTCATTTCATAGAATAAATTTCAGTAGTGTAAAAGCACATCCAATCTAATCAATTAATATGTATGTGTATAGCCAGAAAATCATCCTATCCCTTTTTTTGTTAAAATAAAATCTTTACATCTGAAGAAAGTAATCAAATATGTATATATATATATATATATATATATATATATATATATATATTGTATTATATACATAAAGATGTAGAATTGACACTGTACTTCACTAACTGATTAATTTGTCAGAACATGTTTCAAGAGCATTCACACTCACTTCAGCTGGATACCAACTAATGCTGTCAATGACAATGTGACATCTGGTGGTTCCAATATACAGCAAAACATCAATCCATTGGCAGGATATCAAATTTCATAACATGATGCTTATTCTTTAAAATGAAAAACTTTTCCACAATGCTAATACCCTGAGATTGCTAATGACTTTTTTATATTAGTTATACTATATCATATATATGATCATTTGGTAACATTGTATAATTCATGCATTTTAAAATAATGTTTATTTAATTTTATTGTATATAGGTACATTTAAAATATTGGGGGAAAAAAAAAAAACTGGATTCCATTCATGTTCCTTATTGAAAGACAATTGTAGTACATCCTAAACTTAGGTATTCATTTTTTTATACTAAATGCCATTTACTTACATAAAAGTAAGACGCATTTCGGGAGAATCTCTCTCATCTTCAGTACTACTACAGTCGTAGTACTTCAAAACTCTATGAAAGGCTTAAAGTTACATGATATATTATAACAGAAGTCAAACAGTTAAGACACTTGTGATTTTTCATCACCAAATGTATAGTGGAAGCCACAGTCAGTTTATATTCATAATTACATTCTTGTGTACTATGCTATATATCCAATTTAATTAATTAAAACATGAACTTATTTGCTAACAAAAAGTGTTATTCAGAACTGAGTGAATATTAATTAGCTAAACTCTCATATTTTCTTGACCAAATCAAAATATCTGATTCTTCTGCATACTGTAAATTTGGATTTTTAAAAGTAAAGTTTATATTTATTCATTGTCTAAAATTGTTGTAGCATAATTTAAAATGGTACTGTCAAGATACATTTATATAGTTTATGGGTCTTAAAGTCCTGTTGTGCATTCTAGTCAAAACCATAAAAATGACAGTATCTCTAAAAAGGTCGGTAGTAAGAAGTTTAATGTTTGATACACTTCAGTATAAGCTGCAATTTTCA
Organism: Metallyticus violacea; assembly: GCA_030762175.1. NCBI lineage: Eukaryota > Metazoa > Arthropoda > Insecta > Mantodea > Metallyticidae > Metallyticus > Metallyticus violacea. Next base: position 307,722,491 of record CM060846.1, on the reverse strand, counting down.
AATATTGAATTTTGGAAGTTTTACAATTGTAAAATTACTGCTAGAAAGGATTGATTATTATAATGTATTTACCATGTGTAAATGATTGTTACATTTTCCTTATATGTTTATTGACTCTTATAATTCTTATTTAAGGGTATATAGATTTTATCATCCAAAACTGAACTCTTAGCTAATAACTATGTAATACAGTGCAGCTTTAAAATATTGTAAAGTGCTTAATATTTCAGCCTCAAATACAATGTGTTAAAATTTTCATGCTGTGCAAAATTAAAACAAAAGAAAGGAAGGAAGGAAGAAAGAAAGAAAGAAAGAAGGAAGGAAGGAAGGAAAGAAAGAAAGAAAGAAAGAAAGAAAGAAAGAAAGAAAGAAAGAAAGAAAGAAAGAAAGAAAGAAAGAAAGAAAGAAAGAAAAAGAAAAAAAGTTCATTGGTGATGAAATTTTATGAGAAATATGTTACTATATTTTTATAATGAAGGAAGAATCTGATTTATTAAGTATCATATATTCACACACATATCTATATCTCTATAGTTCCAAAATTACCATTGTTCATCTCTTTTAAATAAAACAATAAATTAAATCTGAAATAACTAAGAAGGGGAATTTTCCACTCTGGATAACACATTTCATCAAAATCAAACATTCCCTTCCTTTTCACATTATGAGTTAAATTGTATAAATCATAACTCTCATTAAATGATCTTTTTGTACAGAAGATGAAACAATTGATAGTGCTACAATGTTTAGGAATAACATGGAAATATAAAATAGGGGAACTTAATCAATTATTCAGGCTCATTGCCAACAAAATACATCTTATATAGACCATTATAAAAATCAGTTAATAAGCATGCACATATGGGGCAACAATGATTTTCTAACTGCAGTGCAATGGACTTTTCACTATCTTGCTGCCATATGCTGCTTATGACAGTGTAGTTGTCAATGTGTGATCCACAATTTATTGACTCATTCTTTATATACTGTCATTACTTTTTTTTTATTTTGTGCCCTTCTTCCCTAACAGTGGAACAGAATTCAACACTGTTAACCAAAGACCCCTTGTCACATCATCAGCTATTTGTCAACTGTCAGAGGGATTGTCATAATCTTTGGATGATATTCTGTTTGGCTCTGAAGGAGATCAGATGAGCCTGAAATTTGTATTTTCTTCCCCTGGGAAATCAAGATCTATGAAGCCATTTATCAGCTAGGTTTTCAGAAATGCACAAGAATGATTTGCCTTTGATGGAATAAGTTTTTTTATCAGCTGTCAGAATGCTTTAGTAGTTCTGATATCATTTGTGTTTCTTATATAGCCTAATAGACTTTTTCACATTTTAATTCTCCACTTGTCATTGCTATGCCCCTTCCATTTTTGAAGTATTTAATCACAAAACGGCTCTGTACCTATGCTAATATTAAACAGCATCTTGTACATTTCTATTAACTATACTTTTAAGTGCATTCAATTTCAGTAACAACTAATGAATTAAAACTTTGTATAAAAGTTAACTAAATATGGTGCCACTAAACACGTATATCAGTAATGAACACTTTAAAGCCCTGCTAATATCTGGCCTGCTAATAAGTGATTATGGGTGCTGATTTTGTAAATTTCACTTCTCTGTAAAGTAAATTAAATACTTTGGGTTCATGCCATATGTGCTATAGGTGTATTTCTTAATCAATGCCAGCTTTAGCAAAATGGAATCCTAGTTTTAATTTTAATAAGAAATTGCTCCAGTATTTGAAATAGTTCTGTGATGGAACTAAAATTAATGTTCCTTATTCCCAAATTCAAGTTATAGAATTTTTAGCAGTAAAAACTTTTACTTTTGATATAGCAAATAATTCAGTTTATAATAATGATTTTCTTAGAGAAAATGCACATCTATTTTACAAATTTTACTGCATAAATCATAACAAAGGTAGGCAGCTTTTGACAACAGCACATTTTTCTTCATTTGCTAAAAACCTCAATGTTTGATTTTTACACACTAAGAATAAAAACTAATAAGCAGCTTTGTGTGTTCTCCAACAGTTAATGATAATGGAAAAATCATCTTCTGAATTTCATACATATTCTCTGCCTATACTGTATATTTATTTCACTGCCAGATTAAAATAAACATTTTATATTGTTAGTTAAACAATCAGTGTTTGATTACTAAACTAAGAATTATGATACACTTGCTGCATTAGATTGTGATTTTATTACATTAGGTGCTTTTGGTGAAACAAAAATGAAGTTACAATTATTTTTGTAATTTAAAATAAAATATATAAAAATAAATGATTTGTTCCTCAAAGTTCCTAGTCTTTAAACATAAATTGTTACTTAAATGCATAAAGAGGCTTAGATATTTTGTCAGAAGTAGATATTAAAAGTTGAAGCATATTTTATATAATAACTTATATGATGTAAAAATATTCTATAAATTATGTTTACACTTGTGGTTTAGTCTGATAGATGATGCCTTCTGTAATTTAAAATTTTGTATTTTTGTGAACTTTTATAAACTGTGTACTTTAATAATAAAAAATTACTACATATAGCCTTTTAATTAGATTTTATGCTTGAGCATGACACATGATACATCAGAAATATTGTTTCCTCTCTTATCCTAAGATGACTTTTTTAGATATAATGTGCAAGGGTCTTATTCAGTATATTTAAGAACATGTTGAGTAGTTCAGATTTATACTCTTAACTCTTCCACAGTGATGTTTTCACTATATGTTAGAAATTCGTGGTTTGACATTATTGTTTATGGTGCAAATGTTTGTAATTGTGGTGATGATGGTGGTCATGATGGTATTGTGATATATCTATTAACAAAAGTGTTGTAATGTTAGTAGTAAAAGTGCTTTAGTTGCACATTCATATAGCTCCTCACTATATTTTAAAAAATTTTTGCTAAATATATAGAAAAAATTTCTAAACAGCACAAACATAGCTCTCCCTGGATTTTGTATTACAAATCTAACATTTGCACCAATAGCATTTCAAGAAAAAATATGCCAGTAACTTAATAAATGTGATGAAACTTTCAAGTAAATGTTTATTCATATTATTATACAGTACTGAGTAGGGTGACTCAGGTAGTAATGCCTGCAACTTGCATACGGGAGGTCCCAGGATCAATTCCCATTGGGTTACCATCCTGACCTTGGTTTTTATCATGATTTCCCATCTTCTGGTCACTTAGGCAAATGAAGGGAAGGATATTTACTTTCCATAAAATTTCTGCTCTCCCATTTCCTTTTATTTTATTCTCTAACATCAGTTACAGTGTCAAAAGCATCAGGTGAAGTGAGCTGGTACTTTGTGGTGTGGCAGTGGCTTGATTTGGAAAAGTTGCTATCCTAGCACATGATGAGGTTGCATCTTCAGAGACCTGGCCAAGATCAATGGATTTTTTCGGGCGTAAAAATCCTAAGTATGGCTTCCTTCGGAAGTGAAGTAAAGCCATGGGTCCCCCATGTCGTACATTTACGGCACGAAAAAGAACATCAAGCCTGAAAGAAGTAGCCTCTGAACAAAATTTGTCAGCTGTTTCACACCTGCAATTGAATGGGATACTGATGACCTGAGATGTTAAATAGTGTCCTTAAATAAAACGAATCACATTTTCAGGGATTTTGGTGGTGGATCAAGGATGGCTCTCATAGGGACTGCCAGCTTCTGGGACTTATCATCCGAGGAATTATTAGGGACCCTGCATCTGTACATCACCTCCTTGAACTTCTGGTCACCCTGTGTATCCTGGAGGTTTCCCCTCAGGGGCATATGTACAATGGGCCCATCTGGCAGCTTGCTGTGCAAACACTCCTCTGCAGACCATTCTATTCTATCCTGTCCTTAAACAGTGATTTGTAAGAAAGCTATAGTAAATTTGTATCTATGCAAATGTAACTATTACAGTTGTTTTAGCAGAGTCAAAATTAGATGTAGAACTGAACATTTCAAGTAAATACATTAATAATGAAGAAATGCAATAACTAAAATATAAAATAAAACATTTTCTAACAGTTTTAGATTTTTCAGCATCTTCCCATGAAACAGTGTGTGGTCAAACTGAGAATATGGATAACAAAATTAATTTTTTGCATCTTAAAACTAATGATCATCTGATACAAATATGGAGCTCTAAATGATCTACCCTAATGTGTATTGGCATACTGCAAATCATGAATCACTGTATATTCAAAAAAATTACCAATAGCCTTATAATGCTTCATATTTGCTTAGAAGCAGCAGTCATTGATTATGGAAACTCTTTAACAAGAAAAGCATTTAGTAGCAGTTTTACAAAGTTATAATTCAGTGATATCCTTGGATAATTTGATTTAAATGTAAATGAGTGCACAGTTAGTGGAACAAAAGTGCATAAAACATCATGGCAGAGTGTTTTAAATTCAGTTCAGAGTTGAAACCAAGAGAGATTTTTGTATGTCGGTTGTCTTCTATTCGGACAATTCTACCTTTCAGTGTACATGTGCATATATAAATAAAACAAGGTCATTTGAAATACTAAATGGCAGAGCTGGTAGGTTCGTAAAGCTCAGGTGCATACTGGGAGGAAAGCTCAGGTGACTGTAACTTAATCTCACTATATAGTAAAGGTTGTATTTTAATAATAATAATAATAATAATAATAATAATAATAATAATAATAATAATAATAATAATAATAATAATCACCATCATCCTTCAGGTAGGTCAGTGTTGGTGTGCAATGATAAGTAAACATTGTGCACCAACACTATCTGATAAGATCCCAATAGGGAATATATTATAAAATAAAGTTCATTTTTGGTTATAATGAAACAAATTTTAAGCTATACAGAAGAATTACTCTTAAAAATGTTTATATAGTTTCTCCAAACAATATCATTATAAGTTAAAAAGTTGAATTTCATCTTTTTCTCCTGAAAAGCAAGTTTGGCCATCACTTCCCCATAGAACTGTTACTTTTTTCTGATTCCTTTTCTGTAGCTGATTATGAGATTTTCAGTTGGGGATCACACACACACACACACACAAGAGAGAAAGAGAGAGAGAGAGAGAGAAAGCACTTTCTAACACATTATCACTTCTGGTATAACTTAAATGTTTAGGCAAAATACAACAGAAGGAACCACCTAATTTAGTTGTTTTTATGTATAGTCATATTTCTCTCAAAGTGGAAAACTTATTGATAACAGCCTCATTGAAGTGTCCTATATTGTTGATAATTTTCCTTTATGGACAGTATAGCTAATGCAGTTAATCTTTCCTCTGACATGGTGTTTTGGAGAAATGTTATTTACCCTCTTGAAAGTAGAAAAGCATCTTTCTGCTATTGAAGTTGCCATCGGCATAGTGATGAGCATTTTTAATAGCCTAACACCTTTACTGAATGTTATTTGAAGATCATATTCAATCATGACTAAAGACACAGTTCCTGTAATAAATCTTCTTTCATAAATAGAAGTTCTAATTCAGTTTTTAGTTTGTATTTATCCAAGAAAAGATACTTCTACACCACCGTTTAGATAATAACGAGGAAATTTCTTCTCATATGCTTCAAAATGTTATGCAACAAATAGTATTGCTGCTTGAAGGTGATCTGTGAATAGGAAGCTTTCACATGGATACTAATTGCATCACAGACTTTTTGGCAACAATTTTAGAAGAGGTATTTGTGTAAGTTCTACATTGTCTGGGTTGCTGAAGCATTTGTCTATGATCTTCCCATAATATATCAATTTTCATCTCTCTAATCTTCTGTATAACAATTTCAAAGTCTTCAGTACATTTTAAAACATAAATGACTCTGCAATGCATTTCTATTGCTGGTTGTACAAGGTATCTATATGTGGCATGATGTTGTAAAATATACAGAGCAAAAATTCAAATATTGGCAATTTTAATTTGAGAAAGGAGCTCCTAACTTGGATGATCAAGCTGTTTATTCAGGATGTATTCACTATTCTTTAAATTTTCACACATAGCTTGCATAGTTCTAGATTTGAAATTCAACTCATAGTTAGATGCACAAAGAATCTTTCTTTCCAATATTTTATTCAACATGGCTGCTTTTTGGGAAGAACTGGAAAATAAAACAGGACTTTCAATGTGATCTGAAAAGAATATTCTGACAGATATATTTTAGCAGGGTGCTTGTGAAAATATCAAAATAAAAACATATGCTTCTCAGTGCACATTTTGAATTGTTCTTTAAAAAGACTTTGGACTCTAGAATGTTGAATGCTCAGTACACTGGCAACATTGAAACTTTGTGAAATTAATAATCTCTTTTGGTTAAACTATTTAGAACAATCTTTATGACTTTACTTACTGGAGATTTACTAAGGAGATGTATTTTGGACCCTCATCTACAACTTCAGCTGTTAAACAACTGTTGAATCATTCATAGAAGTTGGTTTGATAGATACGAGCGTAGGTCATAAGCTACTGGCCTCACTGATAAGGATTATTGCCTTCACAAAACCCTTACCTGGTGTCATTCCTTATCTGCTAAGTAAATAATTGCAGCTGTAACTGTGGCTCCACCGTGTTCAATTGTTCAGATGTAGTTGCATAAAGAAGGCTATGTGTAGAAGATTGTGACATGTTCAAAATGGAGTATACAGCTGTTATTAAGTACATCACAAAAGAAGGACTTACTCCAAATGAAATTAAACAGCGGTTGGATGGTGTATATGGGGAAGCATCCCCCTCATATCCTACTGTAAAAGAATGGGCCAAACTTTTTTGAATGTGTTGAGAAAGCACTAAAGACGAAGAGCATTCAGGTTAGCTCTTGGAGGTGCCCACTATTGAAAACATCTTGTGGAAGGAGAAATTGTGGAAGAACGGTGGCTCAAAGTTACAGAAATAGCAGCAAGGTTGGGTCTTTCTAAAACAACAGCCCTTCCAATTATTCATGAACATTTAAACATGAATGAGGTTAGTGCAAGATGGGTGCCTAGATTTCTTTCCTCAGTCCAAAAGCAACGAGTCATCTGTTGTCAGGTATATTTGGAACTCTGCCGTGACGAGAGAGAAGTTCTGCAAATCATTGTTACAGGAGATGAAACTATGGTCCTCTACTATGATCCCTTGTCCAAAAGAGAATCAATGGAGTGGTGTAAACCTGGCAAAGCACCACTTCTAAAGGTCAAGGTCACTCAGTCAACTAAGAAGATCATGGCCATAATCTTTTGGGACTGTGACGGAATACTGTTCATTGACTTCAAGGAGAGGGACCCACAGTAAATGAGGAGTACTATGCTGACATACTGCACAGACTATATGCTTCCATCAAAGAGAAAAGGCGAGGAAAGCTGATTGGTGGTGTGCATCTTCTTCATGACAATGCGCCTGTGCACACAGCTCTTGTTGCAAAGGAAACTATGAAGAAATGTGGCTTCAAAGAGATCGACCATCCACCCTACAGCCCAGATCTAGCTCCCAGTGACTATTTCCTCCTCTCAAAACTCAAGGACGTTCAAGGAAGGAAATTTAAGGGTGATGAACAAGTGATGGATGTTGTTTGTGCCAATTTGCAGACAAGACTTCTGACTATTTGGGGGGTAGGATTGAAATGTTAATTCAAAGATGTGGGAAGCATATTGCAATAAAGGGTAACTACATTGAAAAGTGAAATATAGTTTTTGTCTTTATCATACCTAGAAAACGGTTAGGCCGGAAATTTATGGACCTACTGTCAGATCTGGGTTGGCTCCATTGGTCTTATGATTAACTTGAATTAAGAGTTATCTGCTTCTGAGATGTCAAAATTCATTAAGTTTTGCTCATGTTTATTTATGTAAATCCTTTCCCATATGTTTAATTCTTTTTGTTGTTGAAACCATTTTCAATAACTCCATGGCCTTTTCTATTTCATTCCAAAAAATGCTTTGCCACCACTGATTTTTCAATTTGTTTGTAATGGATGGTTCTCCAATGTTCCTTCAACCTAATGGCCATATTTTTCTTTATTTTTCTTATGTCAATTGTTTCACAATCCTGACAATTAATCTAGTAAATCCTAGATTTGTTTCACTTTGGGCCTTGAATCTGTTTAATTTCAATAAGTTTTTAATACTGTATAGGTTTAATGCTAAAATGATATTGCACCATTTGAAAATTTTTTAAATTTCTTATTGGTTGACAGGTGGTAAGTGAATTTTTTAAACATTTTTTCCCCCTGCTAAATAACTGAATGTTGTGATTTGTTCAATTCTTTTTTGTTTCTGGAATTTTTTAATTTTTTGTTAATCAACCGTTTGCCAAATCCATTTGATTTAGATGCTTCTATTATGTGTAGACATTCATTCTGTTATTCTTCTTTGTTCAGTGGTATATTTACTAATCTGTATGTCATGGTGTTGAGCACTGCTTCTTTATGTGATCTAGGATTGAAACCATGGGCTTTGATATAATTGTCTGTATGCATGTCCTTTCTGTAGATGCCAAATTCAAGTCTATTAATACATTTTATCTTCAGATCTAAAAATGGTAACATATTATCTGATTCCATGAACTTAATTGTAGGCTCTTGTAAAGTTTTAACATATTTTCCATATGTTTTACTATGGCAAATATATCATCTACATATCTGTGGCAAACTTTAAAAATGTGGGGGAAAGCCTTAGTGATGTGGTTGGCTAGAAAAGATGATAATGGACTGCCCATTATTAATACTGCTTTCTGTTTAAAGATCAAGGCATCAAGTTATTAAAAACGGTTCAACAACCAAAAGAATTAAACGTAAGGGAAAGGATATACATAAAAAATTTGAGTAAAACGTAATGAATATTGACATCACAGAGTTACACAGCTATTTATTCAAGTTTATCAAAAGACCACTGAAGTTAACTAAGATACCTATCAACCCAACTTCTACAAATGATCCAGCAGTCATTTAACAGCTGAGGATGTGAATGAGGGTCCACGAAACTTGTCCTGAGTAAATCTCTAGTAAGTGAAAGCCATAAAGATTGTTTCAGAAGAGGTTATTAATGCATGTTTCACTGTGTTTGATTTCAAAGTGAATTAATATGAATTTGTGAAATTACTTTATCAGGGGAGGTAACATCTAATAAAACTTGTGTGAGCAGACATGATAATGATTTGGCATCATGATTGGATGGATTGTGAAATATTCAGAATCTTTCAGCTGGGTTACCAAAAGGTAAAACACTGACACAAGTGGCCAAGGTTAAGGCACAGACTCATTAACAGTAGTTTGGGTTTGATTGCTGCCAGGACATCCTTCTTGACTGAGATATTTTCAGGTTTTCCTCAGCCCTCATAAATGGCAAATGTCAGGAAGGTACCCTAAACTTAGACCTGGAGTGCTTCTATTCTTAAAATAAAACCCTTTCCACTGTGGTGCCTCAGCAGTAAATATGTGCCAACACTGTTAACAAAAATAAAGGAAAAGAGTAAAACATAAGGAAAACTGCTGTCACATCCATAGTTTTATTTGTAATTACTGATATAAATTCAACATTTTATTTTTCACTTTTTACCTTCTGATGATATATCTCTAACATGCAATCTAGCAAATCATTTTGAATTCCTTAGAAGTTCCCTTAAACATAGTTGAATTGACAAGATGATCATCATCATATGATTGTGCAATCAATTTCTTATTTCATTTGAATTCTGATATGAACTATCGAATTAATTCTGGGCTTGTCAATTATTATTCATACCACAGAATCCTAAAAATGTTTCTTATAATTCTTCATCATCATATATGTAACAACATAAAACTGAGAATTGTTTGTTATATCTGTGATGTCATAAAATAAGATTACCGTGAAAAAAAAGTCACCCTAACTTCTAGCATTATAGCTGATAAAAGCATTAAATTGATAGCTCTCATTTGATTTGAAAGTGCACTAAAACAATGAAGATGTCTGAATAACCTACTTACTGATAAAGAGCTATATTCAGCAGGGTAGTTTAGTGATTCCACATTATTGCTTGATCAACTGAGTTCTGTTTCATTATGGACCTGAAAGGCCAACATTTAACATCCAATTTTATTGCTAAGGAATTACAGGCAGTACGGTTTGCAGTGCTTTGTCTGCTTTCTATAATGGTTAAATCAAGTGTTCTTTAGTAGGGACCCATTTAAATTTAACTTTGTTATCATTAAAGAAGGCATTTTGCCATTCTGTTGTGCAGCGTTGTATATTTATGCAAATGTATATAAAGTTTAAAAGTATATTTATGTTTTTGTTTGTTACATACCTGATTCAGAAATCATTATATTATTTGTACCAAGTTTCTTATTTTTCCTCATGCAGCTTTTGCTGGTAATATAGTACTGCTCACTAATCTTATAACTCCTTTTTTATTTGTTTCTGTGACTGTGTTGGACTTACCATTTTCTATTTTTGGTATAACGATGATACTTTTACAACACCATATAATGAATCCAAGTTGAAAAATGTTTCAGCCTGCAGAGCTTTAATTGTTATCCACCCCCCCCCCCCAAGTTTACCTGTTTTAATAAATGAAGCTTATTGGATAAAAGTCCCATTGGGGCCTGGTTGTACTTGATCTTGTTGGCCTATTATGTTCCAAGAAAATTACACCTTTTTCCCATAGAGATAAGCCAATTTCTGGGCAGACCATTACCATGCCATTATAATAGGAAACCAAGGTATTACATTTTCGAGGGAGTTTTTTAAATTACAGTAAATTTATAACACAGAATTCATACCTTAAAGTTATTCCTAACAAACCTATGTCCTAGATGTTTGCATAAAAATTCTTTAATCTCAACTGAGGTTCAACTTGCAAGCTTTGAGTTCAGAGGTGGGTTTATTACTCTTACTCCACCAAGACTGATGTGGTACCCATTATAACAGACTGTCTTTGAAATTTAAAGACATTACTGATTTTACTTTACCATTGTGTACAATGTTGTCTTTACCCATAGCCTAGAAATAATATCATGCTTTTATAGTATACCTTTTCAAACTTGTATTGTATTCATGCAATTGCACTTTTTGCAAAGATACATTTTCTTACAGAAAATGAAAATATATTGGGTTTATATCACTCCTTTAATGAAAATAATAATTTGATTAAGTTACAGTGATTATAACCATATATATTTGAAATTTATATCAATGCCAATGCCAAAAGAACACAGTGTATTAGATACACTATACTAACCCCTCCCCCAAAAAATAAATGAAACATCACAATTTCTATAGCTTGATGCTAATGCCCTTTTGCTTGTCATTTGTTGCATTGTTGCATTGAAACACATTGTGTAAAATTGTGTGAATGTCTACATTTAAGTTCAATTTGAATTCTGTAGTTGTTTAGTGAGTTAATCGTGACCTTGAATAATGCAGTTGGAATGCTTTGTATGTTTGTATGCAATCCTAAGAAGTATGTGAAATTAATATATTTATTAATTAGCTGCAGGCTAATTAATATTTTCATAATGCATTTAAAAGAGGAACTCAAAAATATTAGTGTCTACCTCACACTTTCAATATGTACTCCACATGTCACACTGCACACATCAAGGTGATATTCCAATTAATCGGACTAAAGCAAAAATATTATCTTATTTTTGTGCTTATGTACCTACCCTCTCAAAAAAAGAAAAATCAACAAGAAGAGTACTATTTTAAAATGCATTGAATCTTTTGGAACAGTTTATAGTACAAACTCATAAATTTGCTTTCAAACAAATTCTAAGAGAACAGTTGCACATAATAAAATACCATAATATGACAACTAACAAAAAGATACAATTCCTGTGATCAAAATGTTGTTCTGATATCTTATAAGAGAAAGATTATATTATGTTCCTCTAAAATACTAAGTATATTCATTACCGGTGTACAATCATTAGAACAGATGGGATTAAAACAGTCATATATAATACCTATCTCCTACATTTACATAGTCAGCTGTGCTGTGTTACTTCTCTCTTTCTTTCTGTTTTCTATTTTGCATAAAAAGGGCTATACATTCCACTGAATTCCACTTAAAGTGTACTGTTGCAAGTCTTCCACAAGAACCTAATAGAATGCATAATAAACAAAAGGAACATTTTTCATTTGTACAAATGCGGAAAAATTAATTACCTCCAGAAAGAAAATTGCTTTGGACAACCGCTCCACTCTTACTGAGAGGCCAGCTGGCAATAATGCATTTAGAGTATAGTGCAGTAAATGAAGGGAGAGAGAGAGAGACAGAGAAATACAAATATGAACTAAAGCAGTTTGAGGAAAAATACGTTCCAGCTCAAATCACAGACATACTACACGGAATAATGTAATATTTTCATTTCCCCACCAAAAAAGTGAATTTAATAATTATATTAGCAACATGTTTATTTCATGTATTCGATCTAAATCAGAAATTGAATTAAGAAATGGATCTTCATGATTATACAAGGAAAAATGGAAATAAACAACACATTAAGAGGAATGTTAAATAAAAAGAAGCAGTATATTTCAAAAGAACGTCAAGTTATTGAACTTTAATACATAAAATAATCTTTGTAGCAACGAAATGATATTTTGTATATTCGTAAATTATGGTTGTATGAAACTATGAAAGAAAATGTTTTAATATGTTCCAATAAGAAAAATGAATAATGAGAATTAGTAAAATAGGATTAAGAAAGAAAAACAATAGCTTTCTCTTCTAAGCGAAATTAAAACAAAACAAATTGACACTTTTTAAAATCAAAACAAAGTCCACTCATCATATCTATCTAAGACCTCTTTTAGTTCCTATGAAAGTGATGAGACAAGGGAACTGCAACAGCATAAGTCGAACGTGGTTCTTGAGGGCATCTGCTACCCGATCCTGTCGCTGATCCTACGTGCCCACTGTCAGATTCCATACATATTCTATTGGGCTCAGATATGTATCATCTTATTTCCGGATCGTCCTCTATCCACGTCTTGGTAATCTGGCTGATGTGAACGCTGCACGAATTTGATGACTGGCTGATTTCTCAAGTAGGATACATTGGGAATCACACATTTCTCCAGGACATGGACTCATTCTTTGATATGCGTCATAACGAGTTCTACCACTCCTGCAGTGTTAACCCAAATCCAAATTAATGCGAACGTTCCCAGCTGTGTTCTGAATCGGTGTGTGCTTTAAGACGCCAGAGGTAGACACTCGCCTCCGTCAGGCAGAAACACTTTCATCCGACCAGATGATTGTATTTCTCAGTTCCTCTCGATGAAGATATAGAAAAGCAAACGCGGTACTGCTTCCGGTTAAGGCTTCCTTTCTAGCAGTCAGGCGATGGTAATATAGAGTTGCTGGCCAGGGTTACACGGAGATGTAGGTTCGCTTCAGAATGTTTACAGGAAAGAAGGGATAAACTGCATTGTTCTCTATTATTGCTGCGCACTGCTCACAATGTGACTTAGGTTTTTGTCTTCTTCTTGGAATCGCGCAATCCAATATTGGACACGGTTTCCTATCAATGGACTGCGTCGGCGATATCGAGAAGAGGATAATCTCATTCCTACATCCCCAAAATGTGTGTCAGGCATGATGGTCAATGTCTCAATTGTAAGGCCTTTAAGCAACACAAATCAATCAACCTCTCTCTCTCTCTCTCTCTTTTTTTTTTTTTTTTTTTTTTTTTTTAAGACTGCTGTAACTCATCAAGTAGGGTTTCATTGCATTCTCTAAGCTTAAACCACTCGCCCCATACTATCTTTCATTGCCATGATTTCAAGTGTAGTATTTTTTGCTTTGCATGAAGGACCTGATGGTTCCTATATTAAGTAATCGTAAATTAGTTTAAGCTTTGTCTGTGCTTAGTCCACTTAGTAAAAATATATTTTCCAATTAGCTTCTCTATTAAATTACACAAAACAGAGAATAACGGAATTCTTTGAAACAACTAAAGCTTTAATGCGGCACTTTTTATATTCAAAAGTATGAACTATAAATAGATGGTATTAACCCCCATATTTTAATGAGCCATTCATTCAAAAGTATGAGCTATAAATAGATGGTATTAAGCCCCATCTTTTAATGAACCATAAAAGACAATTCTACCTACCATTCGTGCCTTTGAGGGTTAGGGATGTGTTGATACAGAGATTCTTTCTTCCGCGATTGTACTGCTATAAGTGCAAGCAAACAAATTTCCACCATACTGCACATTGTATGCACAAGAAATAAGAGCTACATTAGATTTTCCGGTTGACCTCAAACGAATACCATTTGCACTGTGTTTAGATTATAGCGGAAAGGTATGCAACGTAATGTTTGCTGAAGGGAGGTATTTATTTGCCCACATGACTGCGCACAATATTGCATAGGATTATTGCCACAAGAAGCTCAAATTACATAATTACACTAAACATTGTTTGATAGAATTCTCCATTCACTCATTCCTTAATAACCAGAGCATTATAGTCGGAATCAGCATAGTGCTCTGTTGTTTGTTGTTGTTATTATTATTATTATTATTATTACTATTACTATTATTATAGTTTTACCATTTTGCGGCATAATATTTTAAAAATTGCTGAGCAATTGGTCAAATGGTTCTGCAAACAATTCAAAGGTTTGACTTTTATTTATGAGTCTCGCAAAACTGATCAAATTTGTCACCATTTAGAATCTAAATCACGCTTTTTGTGCTTGAAGTACCATAGGGTAATTCTAAGCCATGGTGTTCTAAATGTTATTATTTCATAATATGTTAAGCAACTGGGTTTGTTGAACGCATAGGTAAATAAAAAGATATGGAATAAAAACACTACGTATAGAGGTTTGGCCATAAGCATGGTTGTGTATGGCAGCCGGCGCTACCCGTACTTCAACTGCTTTTGTCCTTGAATGTCACTTGTTCCCTGCGTTCTCATTGCTGTGTACATTCATTCGAATAGATAGGCAGTGTTTGTAAACTCTGTATTAAATATTCAGCTCGGCATGTAAGTAACGAATTTATTTTTAAGTTTGTCTGATGAATTCTGCTTCCAAAACTGCAATTCACGATATTGTGCATCAATCTTGATCTACAAGTTCAGTGAAAACATAACAATTTTGGCAGGCAAGAAACTAGACGATATTGGGACAAACCTTGAATATTCGCTAACAATTACCCTCGCAATCAATATAAATGAGTGTTAAGCAAAGAAATCAGTTAGTTACGTCACGTTACAGTCACGTTAAGTTTGTCAATCAACTTATTTTATTTATTTAAGTAAGCTCTTTAATATCTTTGGTCATCAGAGTCTCATTGAAGCGTTCGATTAATTTTGCTCAGAGGCCTCTTCTTTCAGATTTGAGGTTCTTTTTCAAACCGTAAATCTACGACACTGAACCGACGGCTTTACTTCCCTTCCGAAGGAAGTCGTTCTTAGGATTTTTACGCCCGAAAAATATCCATCGATCCTCGGCGGGATTTAACCCGCGATCTTGGGTCTACGAGGCAAGAATGGTTACCACTAGACCACCAGGACCGGCTGTGTCATTTAGAATATGTTTTCCCGACATAATGCCTGTTTAGCAGAGAGAAGACGGCAATTCCAACTTCGTCTATAAGGCAAGATTGTATGCAAGTTTTGTAAAACGAAGTTGAAGTATGGGCGCCACCGACTACGACAAGCTCAGTAGCCCAGAGGTAAAACACCGTGTGAGCGAACAAAATTTATGAATAAAGTAGGGTACTTCAGCTATGTATGTGGAGGATGCCATCAATGATACCCCAGTTCAGCGTATCGGGAAGATATGATTTTCTAGAACCCTCTAGAAATGTATCCTGCATCTCATACAACCATTTGCCAGGGGATCGATAACTCCGGGATTTGTTCATCGCTGGCACGATAGTTACATTATATCCTAATGTGTATATATATATATATATATATATTGTTATTTAGATTATAAAACAAATAAAATAACGACAATGATAAACGTTATCTGCAGCCACTTCCATGTTTATTTTAGTTATTCACCTAATAGCTTTATGCAGTGGCACTTTGAAACAAAAGAAGCAAAAACAAAAGAAAACGTTGAAACCACCAACATGCATGAGGTACGTATCGCCCTATAAGAACGCTAGAAAAACTGCATGATGAGTGTAGATTATTCAGAAAGAATAGTCGTCACATAAGTGACAATTTATAGAGAAAGGGCTATGGGATACGGACTGCCTGGGCGCTGCTGCTTCCTGGTGAAATGCAGCTGCCGCAACCAATAAAAGGAGAATCGCCAGACTTAAAGTCAGTATTTTAATATTTATATTATTACGGAAAGCATACAAAGATATATTTAGAACAGATAATATCTAAGCAGTAACTTGTGTTATAGATGTTGAAAATGATGCCCCTCAGCGGCGATACTTTGCCGGTATTTGCAAAATCCTGTTACTTCATCTAGTTTTTCTTCCATAAGAACACGATTCTTGCCACTGAGAGATTCCTGTCTATCGCAACTTTTTAACAAGTTGGCGAACAGTTTCCCTACCTGAAATACAATTGCCAGAATACTTTCTTGCGAATCGCCTTACCCCTTCTGTGCAGGAACCTGTTTTCACATAAGTATCGTACGTAAAATCTCGTTCTTCAAGACTACATATATTTATGCAGTGGTGTAACGAAAAAGAAAAACAATAAGGACATAATTTACACTAGGTGAAAGCACAGAGTATACGACACTGACAAAGTCTGCCTTAAACTAAATGCAAGCTGCTACATGCACATGCTTTATGCACTTTTGACAACTGCCGTCTCCCAGGACGCAGCCGTATTCTACCGTCTCGTAGCTCAAATAATCTCACTCTATTAAAGTAAAGAATTTCATCGCTCAATCAACGCCACGGGTGGCCGAGGTCGTTAAGGCGCGGACTCGTGAGCAGGAGGTCTGGGGTTCGAATCCCACCAGGACCGTACTGAGATATTTTCCAGGTTTTCCTCAGTCTTCATGACTGGCAAATACCGGGGAGGTACCCTAAACTTAGGCTTAGAACGTTTCCTTCCTTAAAAAATCCTTTCCCAATTTTTCATTTCATTTCATGCATCACCAGTGTTCACCGCCTGTGGTGCCATAGTAGTAAAAACAGGCGTCAAACACCATTACAAAAAAAAAAAAAAAAAACAACGTTCAGTCCACAGATTCTCATAGTGTACAATCCGTTGTATTAAATATTCAAATGATGATACAATACTCTAACATGATCATTAACAAAAGTTTCTTCTAAAAATCATCCATCAATTCTACTCTTTAATGACCTAAAATTAATTTTAATGTACATTTGCCAACAGCAATGTACCGTAATGTTTTATATTTTTATAGAGATTCTCCCCAACTGCCAAAGTTGCTATCAACACCCGTGGGTATTTCAATTTGAAAAAAAATGCCTGAGTATTTTAGTTGCTCTTACTCGCATAGATCTTCCTCGTGTGACTTGTAAAGAAAACTGTATTTGCAGAAATGTATGAATGGGGGAAAACATTGACTTGACAGTTTTAAATATTTAAGGAGGTGCAGAAATCACATTATTTATGTTGTTCAAAAATCTGACGAGATGAAAACGTAACTTAGCTTACATCCACTTCACTGATACTAAAGCGGGTAGACATAGAAAAAATACGCACGTGCGGGGTTAGCTTGCATTGTTTACATATAAAGACAACTTGTTCATTCCTGGTGACTATGCTCATTAAGAAAGAGTAAGGAAACGAGAATTCCGAAGAACTCAAACCCAGTCTCTGCCACGGATAGAATTGAATGCTTGTCGGTTGTAATGTGCTGTACCGTATTGTAAAATGCAGTAGCTTAGAGCTATCTGAGCCACTAATACCCATATGGGTTCCAGTGTTGTTCATAAAGGTCTGATGGTCGGAAGAGCATGCTTTCAATCCGTCAGTCTTTTAAAATCGTTCTCTCACTTTAGGGAGAATTAAGTTAACAAAAAGAAAATGTCTTCATTATTAACGCAAACGCATTAAAGAATGTGTGTCTACTTCTGGAGCAATATATCTCAATCAGATTTTCTCTAAAGCTTTTTGCCAAAGTGAGAAGCCGAATGTCAGTAACCTTACGATATAGTTCATTGACACCAGTCTTAATTTATTTCATTCCTGATCTGTGTTTAGTTATGATTAATCAACTTAAAAGAAAAAGTTTGTGATTTATATAAAATGATTACATATATTTCAATTTAAGAATGGATTTTGCTACAAACAAAGTATACATTTTTATAGGAACTTGCATTATTATCGTCATCGTGATCAATTAAGGTGTTTTATTTTTCTTGTTCTTTTTTACATACATATATAAATATAACTTACTCAGAGGAATATGATATCTATATTTTCTGTTGTATACAAGTATGAAGGAACGCAGTTAAAATTTCCTGTGTCTTATTATTTTTTTTTTTCTGTATTAGTGTCATAATGATGCAAACAAATATATCCAATGAATCATGTACAGTACAAGAAAATGTTACAAACAAATAGCTACCAAAATTTCTTTTTAAAAACTTTCCTGTGATTAATACTTTTGAGTCAAAAACAAAATGAGGTCGATCATAAATCCAGGGTATTACATTTATAAGGACAGGTCACGGTACGTTGACACTGGGAACATGGTCAAATTAGGGCACTCTGAAAAATTACATGTTGATTCATAAAACATGAAGTATCATGATCAATATTTCCAATAACCCAGCAACAAATCCTTTCTGTTCGTTTTTCATTGTACTAATACAGTAATACTGCAGTTTATTTGCAAGAACAACACAACGTCTATCAAAAGGAACACAAAGAGTTATTTTTACATGCAAACTTGTAGGTGCCATCATGGAAGGAGTATAAAGATGTGGAAATGAAGCATGATGAAATGCAGAAATGTTCAAATGGGAACATTTGTACTAATTTGAAGTAAATTACAGACATTTTTACGCGATTCGGGTGAAATCTTTGTGTGCTACTTGCAGAAAGTGTGTAATGGGAACTGAAAAACCAACAAAAAGGACATTGCGAACTGGGGTCATGTTTTGTGATTTTACATCTAATATTAGGTATTTGAGGTGAATCAAGTTTATCTACCATCGTGACATTTCTTTTCTTTCTTTCTTTCTTTTTTTTTCTTTTTTTTTTTTTTTTTTTTAGGATACTTCTTTATAGAAAGATTTGAAATATTATATTGCAAATAAAGTGCCTTCAAATATAACAAGTTTAGAAGAAAAGATGCTATAGTCTGTGTGGTCAGTAGTGCAAGCTATTTACTTTTTATTTCGTGATTATAAATAAAGTTTAAAAGTACTTGAAATTTTCCTTGTGAGTGATTTAATTAATTCCTATTGATTTCAGAGAAGTTGATTATTTATTACGGTTTGAATTTCGTAGGCGTAAACAGCTATCCTGGCCGAAATCCCCAAAGAAAACATTTTTATAAATGATGTCGTACAAATAGGGTTAAGATTAGGTAATAGTATTACTAGTAAACATCTAGGATATCCCACCGGATATCCTGAAAACTTGCTGAATTTCAATAGAAATGCAGATAAAAGGAAAGAGAAAATATCTTCTTAATACCTTATTAAATAAATTTATTTAATGAGTTTACCTTTTCTATTTGTAAACCTTAAACCTATCATATTTTATGTTTTGTATAGATAAATTTACACAGGAACACAAGAGAATATCAAAACATTGATTACCTCCATGGTTTCCGAACATCCCCATTTGAAGCTGCGGCATTGCTCTTTTCTCGATGTCTAGAAATGGAATGAAGTGACCTTCAACAGCGTTCCATTCTTTTACAGGCTGAACGACTTGAAAGCGTAGTTCGTAAGGTATGTTTGGCACACACATGAGTTCTTCTTTTTTAATTTTTTTGAATAGTATTTAACGCCCGTTTTCACTATTCAGGCACCATAGGCAGTAGACGCTGATGATACATGAGATGAAAGAAAGAGTTTTTTTAAGGAAGGAAACGTTCCAGACCTAAATTCAGGGTACCTCCCCGATATTTCTCATTTAAGAGGCCTGAGGCGGACGGGCCTGACGGGGTTCGAATCCCAGACCTTCTTCTCACGAGTACGCGCCTTAGCGACTTCGGCGGTCAATGACAGTAGTGAGTGGGAATAAAGTTAAAAATCACTTTTAAATTAAACGTAGATCATCATGATTAAAATTCTGAACTGGAGAGCTCCAAGCAATTATCGCCCGTAAAAAAAATACATCATGTGAATTATGCTTTATGAGTTTTGTGTTTATGCCTCACTTTTGCAGCTCACTCGACCCAAACCAGAATTTTCCTATGTATAACACGAAAGGATTCTCACCGCTGCCGGACCGTTACGTGTGTATACGTATGCATTTAACTCGGCAACTCAGTTTTCTTCACTAGCACCAAGAGGCGGGTTAGGAAACTGTTAGAAATTACGATACGAGTGAACAATGTTTTAAAATGATTTGTTACGCTATTCCAATCTTCAACATTTAAACACGGTTGCAAAATACGATAGCAGTGCCACGCTAAATAGGGTTGAACGCAGCTCCTACTGAAGTGATATTTAAAATAACAGGGTGTGCTGTGTGCTATGGTTATAAGAAGTGGAATTAATGACCTTGGAAACCTCCAGCGCTGAAAGTCGCATATGATAGCCAAAATTAGCGGAAGCAGAAAAAAAAAATTGGGTCTGTATTAACAGTGAAAGATGATCGGTGTAAAACTCAGCTTATTGGAAGACTGGCGGTGATAAAAATGTCGTTAAAATGCATCCATAAGCTTAAATACTTATATGGGTAAAATCGCGAAAATAATAGAAGGATGGTAAACATTCGAGAAATTTAGATCTAAAATCGATATATACATAGGAGTGACTTTTTAAGTGATACAAATACGAGCACTGTTCACTAAAGAATAATCCTAATTTTTGACAACATATCTTTACTCATCCTTATAATTTTGATGATCATTCTCAAAGCATTCACCGTTGGACGCAATACACCTGTCCCAGCATCTGTGCCAGTCTTCAAAGACATGCTGGAAACCATATTTTATTATTTAAGAATCCTTAAGATCCTTAAGATTCCTTAAGAATCATCTATGCAGCCTTCACCACTGCTTCCGATGATGGAAAATGCAAAATTGAAGACATTTAAATCGGTAAATCTGGACTATACAAAGAATGAGGGACACACATAAAATTTTTTCTGTGAGATGTTCAGCAACAACATTTACGATGTGCGGCCGTGCATTATCGTGGTGTAGCATCCAGCTTGTTGTACGGTAACGACAGGCTGGTAGCCCATTTCTTGAATATCGAACAATGAGATGAATAAACTTTCACAGCAAAAGCAACTTTTTAAATGAGCTTTACTGCTTGATCTCAGGATCGAAATGATGTAGTGTCAAGTTACATCAGCAGTGACCTTTTTTATACAGAAACTCCGCATCACTCTTTAAGGTCATCTTCAACAGCATACAAAACTGCACGCTAACGTCCTTTTGTTTGGGAATCAGCAGTCTTGGAACACACCGTGTACAAACACCTTTTTGGTTATCAACATGTGGGTGGCACCCAGTGAAATTTTCAGCATTTCTAAAAGTGTTCTTAATGCTATTCGACGAATATCTCTCTTTGTCTCTCTCTCTGTGGCAATGACAGCAGGGGTGTTAATATTTTCTTCCATTAGAACAGTGTTCCGCAATCTTGTTCTACCCACGCCACACCCATAACTCGACGTGGCATACCAAAAGACATCCCCCTGACATATTGTAATATCTATTGTCATAAAAATTAATGTTAATAATAATGATGATTGTATTAATAATAATAATAATAATAATAATAATAATAATAATAATAATCAGTATTTGACTCGTGTATTTATTATAATTTATTAACTTTAATTCATTATGGAGTGTAGAAAATAAAAGAAAATACGCTTTTCTATTACTATCAAATAAATTGTTCTACAAATCGGTGGATTCGTCGGTCTGAAGACATGTCAATAACTCGGCGAATGATGTGTTGCAGATAGAGGGATTTGCAAAGTTTTAGCTCCTGAACCCACCACTGTTTTCACTGTCTCTTACAACCTTGCATTATTAAAGTTTCACCTACTGCATATGAGTTTTTTGGTCTTTACTATAAGTTTTTTTTTTTGATTTCTTTATTTAAGGACGCTCTTTAACATCTCAGGTCATACCGCCACGGGTGGCCGAGGTCGTTAAGGCACGGACTCGTGAGCGGGAGGTCTGCGGTTCGAATCCCGCCAGGACCGTCCTCCCTGACTGGGGTTTTTTCCAGGTTTTCCTCAGTCTTCATAACTGGCAAATGCCGGGGAGATACCTAAAACTTAGGCCTGGAACGCTTCCTTCCTTAAAAAAAAATCCTTTCCCAATATATCATTTCATCTCATGTATCATCAGTGTCCACCGCCTGTGGTGCCTCAGTAGTAAAAACGGGCGTTAAACACTACTCAAAAAAAAAAAAAAAATATCAGGTCATCAGCGTCCCATTCAATTCAGGGCGTGAAACGGCCGACAAATTTTGCTCAGAGGCCTCTTCTTTCAGGCTTGAGGTTCTTTTTCGTGCCGTAAATAAACGTCATGGGACCCACGTATTTACTTCCCTTCCGAAGGAAGCTATACTTACGATTTTTACGCCCGAAAAAAATTCATCG
Organism: Metallyticus violacea; assembly: GCA_030762175.1. Classification (NCBI taxonomy): domain Eukaryota; kingdom Metazoa; phylum Arthropoda; class Insecta; order Mantodea; family Metallyticidae; genus Metallyticus; species Metallyticus violacea. Next base: position 307,699,820 of record CM060846.1, on the reverse strand, counting down.
ATCCTGGCCGGGTTCGAACCCGCAACCTTAGGTTTAAAAGGCAAGTATGATTACCACTACACCACCAGGGCCGACTTACTACTATTAGTTAGGCTACGTACAATCTTCCAGTACTTTTTTCGAAAACAAACTGTGTTGCAGTCATGAACATTCTTTGTTTGATTTTTGTTGTTGTTGTTGTTGTTTTTTTCGACTATCCACGGAAATAATTTACATCTTTACTTGACAGAGAAGAATGTTTTGTTGACAAATGCCCTTTCAAATTACTGCGAACCACGAAGTTTTTCACCATAAATGATACACTAAGGCGTTAGGCTTGTTTAATCATCACAAAAAATAGTAAGCTAAATAACTAGTACTATTCTGCCGGTAAACTAATTTTTGTTTCTTATTTTCGGGCTCAATGCTTACAATGTATGTACTCGTTGGCTAAACACTCCGTACAAGGGATTTGTCTATATTGAAAAAAGTGTAATAATAATAATAATAATAATAATAGTAATAATAATAATAATAATAATAATAATAATAATAATAATAATAATAATGGCCAGCAATCACAATTTTCGGGCTGCTTCAGAGCACAACAATGATAGAAGTGAAGTAATTGCAAAAAGAGGGACCTATACTCTTCAAAGAGAAGTTTAACAATGGCTGGTGAATCGGTTTAGGAAGAAGGTTTAAAGTTGAAGAAGCACTAACAATAGGAACAAGTAACAAAACAACGTAATAAAGTAAAAAAGGACAGGGAAAGTTTTGCCAATCCCAGCACTTTGGGAAAAAGCACGTACACAGAACATGTGGCAAGGATAACAAAGAAGCCGCGTAGTGCAGGGCGCAGAGGTATACCTATAAGCAAAATCACGATATAACAACCGTGAGCAAACAATTTACATTTAATTTCTTAGAATACATAAATCTCCGCGGCATGTAATAAAGAATAAACAAATATCATATTGTTTCATTAGTGCTGCAGTAGAGAATGAAATATAAGTTCATGCAACTGCAATAAAATAAAAAAAGTAAAAATATACGTAAAAGTTCGCTTCACACCTTTCACCTCGTGACATCACACCGGTTGCGGAATGCTGCATTAGAGCACAAATTGGAACTTCTTGTCTACCTTCCTTTCGAACTGATATTTCAAATGTTTAAAAACCATCTTCGATCTCTACTAATAAGAAGAACAAACTCTCCATAGGCCTCCGTAACATTGCATAGGTCTCAGCTGAAGATTTTTTGAAACGAAAGCAGACTTTCAAAGCAGAATATTGTTCGTTCCATGTCACCTCCATTTTGCAGTAGGCGGAACTGAACATGTCTCAACTTTCAACCTCCCATGGGTGGGAACCAGAAGTAACAAAAATGAAATTCGTACGTGTGCATTACACATAAAGGTATCAAAATATTGTAAGGTGAACTTTTAGCGCGAGAAATTATGCTTGTAAAAATTTATAATCGAACAGCTCTTGTACTTCATTTTTTATAAATATATATGTGGTAACAACACATTCAGTAAATACATTTGAAAACCTGCTCTATGTACGTCTAAATATCACCACCAGATGGGATCTGGGTTAAAGAAACAACGTCAAGTGGGGAATAAAAAACAACTAAGTGAAAGTGCCGTTTAATCAGGAAATACATCAAAGCCACAATATGAGGGAAGGTACATCATCTGACGACCTTCAAAGTTCTTTACCGGGAGTGGGGGAGGATGTGAATACTCATGTGTTACGTTAATGGGCGACACCTCTCGCCAACCTGCCATTAAGATGTCTTGTTTGTTTGTGAAACGTTACTCTTGAAAGGGCTTCAATTTCGGGATCAAATCAAAACCTCATCTTATGTCTGAAGAATAAGGAGGTGTTTCAAAACTTATCATCCCCACTACTAAAAGAGATTCTTGGCACCAGCTGTTGCAAAATAATACTTTTTTCAGCTGTTTTGGCCGTTCTCCAGAATCGTACGACTAAGCAAGTGATGCTGTTGAACTCTCTTACAATATAAGAGTGCATAGTGCGGTTTTCAGGACAAAGTACACACACATTTACTGTCATACGCCAAGATAGATATGACCTTTGCAAGAGATGGATTCCTTCGACTTTGTGCTCTATGTGGTAAAGAAGAATGTTGCTATTCATTTGACTGATAAGTGAGTACGGTTCCTATGCTCTTGTCCATGTTACAGTCAATGAATTGCCTTTGAGCATAGCTTTACCTTCACGTTTAAATCGCTCCAGATGAATACCACACGTCTCGTAACGAATCCGCTGCTTTCCTCGGTTACCGATGTGGCACCCACTTGCCAGCGTTAAGTCCTGCCGTAAAACATGGAAATCTTTGAGACAGAAGTGACGGTGCGCATACGTTTGCGTGAACGAACGCATCACGTCAACTACGAGACAGGTGACACGTTTGAAGGCTCCAGCTCATCTTGCTATTGCACGGTGTACAGAACGTGATCCGGTTAAAACAGACATGGGTGGCGAATGCTGGTAAGGCACGGACTCGTGAGCGGAAAGTCTTGGGTTGGATTCCCTCTAGATCCATTCACCCTGACTAAGGTTTTATTTCAGTCTTTATAAATGACAAAAGCCTGGTAAGTACCTTAATTTTAAGCCTGGAACGCTTCCTTCCTTAAAAAATCCTTTCCAAATTTATTGTTTCATCTCATGTATCATCAGTGTCCACAATTTATGTTGTCTCATTATTAAAAACGGACGTTAAACACTATTAAATAAAACGCTCAAACCAATGATTCATGATACTTCAGTAATTTTTTTTAACGAAGAAATTTTATTTGACATGAGACCACTGCTCCACTTTACTCGTTTCCATCTCTGAGCAATATAGGCAACACAATAAATATCTGTATGGTTACGTAGAACACACTAGCATATATACGGTCATCTGACGGTAGCATTCAGAAGTATACAGTATAACCTTCCAAACATACACGTACTTGATTTCTATGTTTTATTTCTACACATTTTCGGAAGAAATAAAATAGTTTCATGACTTATGGAAATATCACCAGTGTGCTAATTTTATGGATTTCACGCTATAAATGTAGCATTTTGGTCGTTTGCAAGTTCTTCGACCGAAAAAAAAAGTTTATGCGCTATACTTCATGTTAATGCTTTGGAATGCCTACATTTTGATTATAATAATGTATAAGCAAAGAGAAAAAATGCAAATAATGCCTTTTACTATTTATTCATAACTCAATACGTTTTGACGTATTTTCACCTGAAAAGCTTTATGTGTATCATTTGTGCTTGAGAAATTAGATTTAGAATCACTGAACTGAGCATTGTCGTCACAACATTGATGTAAACAAAGATTTAAAAATTGAGCAACGCTAGTTCTGAACTTCTTTTTGCAGGATAGTTGTACCACAGTAAATAGTAGGGACGGCTTGAGTCAGCGCCTTTGATATTGCTCCTAAATGCGGTTCCGAGTTGGGTGTACTTCTCAATGAATCCATCTGATGTCGCTACTATCGCAGCAGTTATTGTAGTTCTTTAGTTAAACGTTGAAGCTGAAAATGCATTAATTAAAACGTTAACTGTAATGAAAATGTACTTATTCATTTCAACATTGACACAAATGTTCAGTATTTATTACTGAAATAAGAGGTAATTATGTAGAATACCACATTAATTAAGGTGGTTATTGCGTGATTTTTTTATTCCGAAGCATTTTTAAGCATTATTATTATTATTATTATTATTATTATTATTATTATTATTATTATTATTATTATTATTATTATTATTATTATTATTATTATTATTAATACTTAATTTTTTCTCCTAAATTCCTACTTTGTTTTTAGCTGATTAAGTATAACAATTTTTCAATTCATGTGATTAGGTTAAGGAACTGTCGAGCGTAAGGTTAGTTTTATAATTAAACTTACGGTTAATAATAAATATTTCGGAATGCTTACATTTGGCAATAATTATTATTAAGTATTTGGTTGCACACACATATCTAATATCTGTTTAATGTATTAAAAAAGTAGCAATAAATGTTTTCGGTTTGTACAGTCAATTATAGCGTCTCTTATTTATACAGAGTCATCTGAATGAGAACGCATGTATACAGTCATTTTCGTGACATGCGCATCCCGTGAAATACCCAAGTCACTATGCATATGGTAATATGGTTATATAAATATATACTAAGTATTTGATTTAGTGCATTCTTAAAGTATCTAGAACATTCTATTCATTTATGGTGAAGTACGCAATGCGCGACATTTGTCTGTGTTGACATTTGTTTTGAGATAAAAATATTAATTTTCTCCAAAACTGCATGAGATAGAGGAAAAAGTGCTAACACTTTTTGTTCCTCTTATTAAACTTTATTACCAGGCCTGTTTATGGATTAAGTTCCCTTCCACTCTCTATATTTGTGGGAGTTCAACAACAACAATGAGGCACAAGAGAGTGTAATTAACACAATATTCACTACTTTTCTATTAACATTTGTATAGAAAATCTAAGTTGTCAAGTTACAACTAAGCGAAATATGAAACTAGTTTGCAATTGGCATACAAAATATTGAACAACTTAATGGAAAGGTATGAAATGCTCAATAACCCTCCATGTTCCTTGTGGTTATTGAGAATAACTGTGCACGATCCTACAAATAATAAAAACCCGGCAAGTGTTCAAGGGAATATAGAATTACTCAAAAAGATTTGCCACGTTTTACAATATAACTGCACACACACATTAGAAATGATGACCAACCGATATTGTTAATTTCACATATATTCAATGTGGATGTTTTACGTTTACTTGGTGGCATTGTCGTACAAGCTCTACGTCGACTGCAGATGTACTGTTGTAGACGGGTGCACTGATTTCCTCTTGTACAGACAACCAGAATCTTTAAATTGCGCATACCTTGCACAGTTAGATTTATCAGGCAATAGATTCTTCCCGTATTCTGCTCTAAAGTGACATTGAAATGCGATTATGTACATAATCACATGGTCTTTCAGCACAGAAAATGTCTCCTCCTCTAATGAGATCACAATTTTAACTAAATACCATCTGATGGTGAATGGCTCAACTATATCCATCAAGAACCGTGGTGTCGCTTCTGGTGGTGTAGTGGTTACCATACTTGCCTCCTACATCCAAGAACGCAGGTTCGAACCCGGCCAGGACCGATGGATTTTTTCGGGCGTAAAAATCCTAAGTATGGCTTCCTTTGGAGGGGAAGTAAAGCCGGGGTCCCGTGTCGTACATTTACGACACGAAAAAGAACCTCAAGCCTAAAAGAGAGGCCTCTGAGCAAAATTTGTTGGCCGTTTCACGCCCTGAGTTGAATGGGACGCTGATATTAAAGAGCGTCCATAAATAAATCAATCAAAAAAAAAAAAAAAAAAGAAAGAAAGAACCGTGGTATAGATGCTTAGTCTCTTGGAGTTGCCATGCAAGATGCACTAAGAATAAGTCAATATTCACAGAGAACTGATATTTTTAAATATTTTTGACTAATGCTATATAGCTACAGCTGCACAGAGCGGAATGACTAAGGCGGTAACACAAATAACTAACATTCGGGAAGTTCCAAGTTCAAGTTCCTTGTAATTGGCCATTCTGATATTGGTTTCCCTAATCGCTTAGGCTAATGCTGGGGTGGGTGTTTCCTTTCCACAAATTTTCCGTTTTCCCATTTCAGCTCATTTCACTCTGTTGGTTCAGTTATAGGGTCGAAAGCGTCAGGCAAGTTGGGTTAGTGCGGTGTGACAGTCACTTGCGCTTTGGTAATATTTCTGATCCTGCAGCGTCTGGTACGGAAGCGGCTCTTCTAAGGGACTCATATTTTTTGGAGGGGGCTATATGGGAGTCGGGATGTTCTACCTGGAAACTTTGTTAGGGACCCGCCTAAGCATGTCCTTACATCCCTTGAGTCCTGGCCGCCCGGTGTCTCCAGCCACATCCCTTCCTCCCAAAGGTTTACCCATTGGGGCGTAGGCACAAACGGCCAGTTATTGAGCAAGACTGAAATTTTGAAATATTTTCCACCGTCCCTAAGTATCGCACCCATTAATTATACCTGCGGATTGCTAGTTAGCCGTGCGTTTTACAGTCTGATATCAAACGATAAGTAAACCATTCATCGAAAAACACAGATAGACATATAAAATTATTTACTTACTAGATTTCTGAAGTAGTACGGCACGATTCAGGAACCTTCCCAATCTAGAGCTTTGTTAAAACGTGTAAACATGAATCATAGAAAAAACTCATTGTTTCGGAATTTTGGATTACACTGGCATGAAAGTCAAGTTAGATAATTGATAGCCATTACGTTATAAGGTAATAGTGTAAAAAAAAAAAAAATATGATAGAACGTTCAAACTAGTGGCAAATGTAATATAGCAGTGCATGTAAACTTTACAACCCACAAGGTGAGATGAGAACATTAGTGATGATATATGCAGCTGTCAGTGGAAATAGTTTGTCATAGCTAAGTTATTTGAATAGCTACATTTCAATGCTTTCAGTTTTAATTAAATGAAAATGAACTCCAATCCTTTGAAATTCTGTTTTTTGATAAATGTAAATTAATCTTAAGAAACAGTGTAAGAAATTGGTTGAAAATAAACACACTTCTGAAACGGTTTATTAATTTTGTAAGAAAGCGTTCATAAAGTATATATTATTTTTTTTTTTTTTTTTTTTTTTCTGATTGGAAACACTTTAAGCGAGAAACTATCTCTGAAATAAGTTTTTGAATGAGAGAAAACAGGCACTGTAGGTTCTAAATCTTTGTTTGTTATGTCTGACAGAGCCTTTTAAAACTTGGTATTAGGAAGAAAAGATGAAAAGAGGTAGCATACATACCTATCAGTCAGTCATACTTATATTTACATTTTATTTGGCAATGAATGAAAATTGGAATTTTGAGACTTTATAGCTGACTGTGGCTTCCAAAATATTTTTCCTTTAGTGTTTTTGGAGCCTTCTGAAAAAAATATGGTTTAAATAACTGGATTTGAACAAAGGAACTAGAAAGGTTATTAAGCTGCAAATGACCGTAGTAACTTGTTTTCACTAGCTGCTCTTTCATGTGTTTTGTTTTGTTTTTTCCTAGTATCATCCTTTGTGTATGCAGTAGTATGGTGCCAATGAGTTATGGTGGACTTAAGCCTCTGGAGATGCCGGAGATTTGGTGTTGTGGTGCTGCATCGGGGGCTTAACGTTTCTGCCGATTGTCACTGGTCGAACAAGGAAGCAACCGCCGTCGTAGTCCTGCTTGTAGGCAATCCGCAGTAAATCCCTACCTACCTACTCGCCCCCAACCACCCCTACTAGTGATCTGATTTGAATAGCGAGCGTTAAGCATCGTTTGGTCTACTTAATTAAGCCTATTTGCTCCACTGAATACGTTAGCATTACACCTAGCTACTTCCAAGAGTTGATCTTTTTGCTGTCGATAAAGCTTTGGGATTTAGGTCTTGCCTGTTTGCTTTCTAACTCCTGGTTCCTTTCCTCCTTCTGCAAACAGTGCCATGCTTTCCTACTTTATGTGATTAAGGTTCACTTTAAGAAAACCTCATATTACAAAAATGTGCCTCAAAAGTGCAAAACTTATATTATTTACAATATTTATGTAATGGTTTCAAATGAACAAATGTTATAGTTAAAAGTTTTTGTTTTTCGTTTTTTTTTTTTTTTTGTTTTTTTTCCGTATCAGGCTATCTCTTGAGTCAATAACGAGATTGTACTGACCTGGTCGAACAACATTATCAGTTTCTTGTTCACCTAAGTGATAGTTCACTTTGTATGAACTAAAATGCGCTCAGTTTCAAACCTACCGGCCTTCTAGCGGACCCCACGGGGGAGATGCTGAAAACCCATGTGCGGTGAATGGAGGAGATTAGATCACTTCATAATTAGGGATATTACACTCCAGACGGACAAAAGTGCAGTATTTTCAGTCTTCTTAATGCTGATGTTTTGGAGATGCGGCATTCTTGTGCTAATCGGCGTCAAGGTTTCGGACTTCTCTGCATTTTTGTCTGCTAATTTCTCCTCTGTCTCTGTTCTTTCGGTTTTTCTTTTTGTCTTTAACAGACCCCGTTTCACGCCACTTTCTAAACAGTTCTGTTACGCCAGTCTTGAAGGGACAGTAACTCCAGAAAAATGAAGTAGAAATTTATGTGCACATCTGTCGTAGGAATGTATCTTTAAGAGATAAGTTCCAACAATGAATATTCCTCGCTAGACACTACATCCCACCATTGTAAACAAGACGTTAGAATGACACTGAACGGCTGGCCGGCCGGTGCTCTATGCGTGGTGACCATCAGGAGGAGGTAGGTTCTCCCCAGTAAAGGCGCGCCTTATGGCCCGCTAGAACTCCAGCAGGTTTGAAATGGACCGCACGATATTTTCACGTTCACTAACTACTCGTTTGCATATTTTAGGCATTTTATCTTTTCAATACAAAAATAGCATTACTAATCTAATGCCGTATTTGATTATTAACCAAACATTTAATGAAGAATTGTCACCTAACAATTAAATGAGTGGAACTGATAATATTGCATTCCTATTTAATAGATAAATTTATTTTCTCTTTAGAATAAAGTTTGGCACTGTTTTTACTATTTGGGCATCATAGTGGTCGGCACTGGTTATACACAGATGAAATGTTAAGCTATGAAAGCAATTTTTTGGGGGAAGGGAGTGATCTAGGTCTAAGTTTAGGATACCTACCAGCCATTTACCAGGATTGAGGAAAAGTTGGAAAAAACCTGTCAGGGAAATCGATCCTAACTCTCGAATCGAACCCCAGACCTCCCACACCAACGGCCTTAGCCACCCGGTGTCGATGAACTTTTTCTAACGTATTAGTACATGTTACAGTGAAAAATTAATTTAAAAAACAAATATGTTACCTCATAAGAGTTTGTGAGCTACTGCGGTTAATATTTTTTTCGTATTCTCGCTTTATTTTTTATATTTTAATTGGTTATTCAAGTTTCAATGATAAAGTTTTGACACTATTCTTATTTGCCAACACAAGATCCATGACGTATATTATGATGCCTGTTATTAAAGCTTTATCCCTCACACTTATTTACTTGTGTATTTCACCTAGAGCAAGCAAGTGAGAGCGGCTAAACCTTCGGAGTCTATTTATAATTCACTGCTATTGTATCTGCAGTCTACAAAAGGTCAAGGAGATTATACGAAGTTGGGTTCTCCATAATCCCAGACCCTAAAAATTTGCTAAAATTAAAGCTGAGGAAGTAAATGTTTATCAGAAGTGGGTGCCAAACATCCATTCATAGTCTTATATGTATCCCAACATAGGTTGAGAATAATTTGCAGACGCCATGCCAGGATTCGATAGCACGTACCTTTGATTTGTAGGCAGCTGCCTGTACTACTTAAGCGGTGCTGTTAAAAGCTTGGTGAATATTAAAATTGGAGTTAACATAGCTTGTTTTGACGTAGATTTTATACTAAATAACAATGCCATTTTATAATATTCACCTTATTCGACTTCGTCATTATTTTCATCATCATAAGATTACTTTCCTTTATTTCAATCTTTTCCTGGTTTATTTACCAGTGGTGTCAATGGCTGCATAAGGCATGTTCAAATACCTAAGCTTTAAACCAAATTGGATTGGGTTGGACTGATAGGGATAGGGGAGGATATGTGGGTACTTCAGTCTTGCTCATCTGATGACCGTTTGTTCTTACGTCCCCAGTGGAAGTACCTCCTGGAAGAAGAGATGACACCAGAATCCACGGGCATAAACGGGGTCCCTAACACTGTTTCCAGATAGAACATCTCGACGCCGGTAGAGCCCCCTTCCAAGAGATTTGAGCCCTTCAAAAGAAGCAATTCCATATTAAACGAATTGGGGCAGAAACCTTTCCATAGCGCAAGGCACCAGCCCAGTGCCCTTACACTTTCGATCCTATCACAGAACCAACGGAATGAAATTATTCGAAATGAGAGAACATAAAATTCGGGGATAATAAAGATCCATCTCAGCATTCGCCTAAGCGACCAGAGATGAATGAATGAAAGTGTTTAACGCCCGTTTTTGCTAGAGGCACCACAGGCGGTGGACACTGGTGATACATGAGATGAAATGATAAACTGGGAAAGAATTTATTTTTAAGGAAGGAATCGTTCCAGGCCTAAGTTTAGGGTACCTCCCCGGCATTTGCCATTTATGAGTACTGAGGAAAACCTGGAAAAAATCTCAGTCAGGGAGGACGGTCCTGGCGGTATTCGAACCTAGACCTCCCGCTCGGCCACCCGCGGCGGTTCGACCAGGGAAAAACCACTGATATCTAAAGGTAAGAATAACTGGCCTCAAAGGATCTGAACCCGGGACATCTCGAAAGTGAGTTCCAAGAGTTACATTCTGAGCCTGCTCGCGCCACTAAACCAAAATAATTTAAACTTAAGTAATTAAAATAAAATACTGCGTACTTTGTGATATTATCACTATATGAGCTTGAAACGTGTGCCTCAAAGGAATCACCGCTGAGGTAGTGCCTGCTCTGTAATATACAGTGTTTAAAAAGATGCATTTACGGAAAATGCTTCATTATTTCAAAGCTGATTTTGAAAGGTTTTTCCATAAATTTGAAAGTTTTTCATTCCTCTTTTTTTTTTTTTTTTTTTTCCCCCTTCAGTGTGATGCGCAAATATTTCCCCCATACTCTTTCACAAACACCGAGTTTATCGCTTGAGGGGAATACACAAATGTTAATGCTAACAATGTAAATAATGGACAATTAAAATATTCGGTTTTCAGGTATACCCCCCTCCTAATGATCTGATTTCTCTCATTTCAGAAACTAGTTTTCTTATTTTATTTATATGGTAGTTACCGAGCATTGTTGCAAAAAAGAACAAATATACCTATATATTTTAATTTTTGGGTTTCGGGTACACTCCCATTCATTTAGATTTCTATGATGTTGAAAACTATTTTTCTTATTTTATTTCAATGGCATATACAGAGTTTCGCTGAAAAAGAACAAAAATTGCGGCTGTTAGAGCGATTTTTAAATGTTCACGTTAGGTTAACCCCCACTCCAATGGTCCAATTTAGCTGGTTAACAAACTCGATGAATCACTTGTAACTAATTGTTGTATGGCAAAACAAATATTGTGGCCGTTAGAGTGTTTATTTACACATATAATTTTTCACTGTCATTTTTGGTGCCTAGAAATTAGGATCGAGGAGCTTTGAAGAAAAATTCCGAAACTCTTTTCAGGGGTACAACCGCAATCCTTCGGAATTCGCTGAAATGTGCTGATCTTTGTGCAAAAGAACACCCCACTTGATATTACTTAACCATGTAGCACAAGAACCCACTGAACCGGTCTTCGTACTAACCAATTAAAAATCCTGTCAATTTATAGCTCTGCAGTAATATATTTCTCATTTGTTGCTCTATTAACATTAATAAGGAATTATTGAGGAAATAAAGAAAAATTCCAGGACTTTTCTTGAATAAACTGCATAGACGAAATAAAAGTCAATTGGTTTTTATATAAATGAACTACTGGGGATCTTACAAGTTTTGCTACGAGTTTTAACTTAACTCTGATCATCACACCTGTCACGTAGTCTTCATTCGAGGCTCCTAGGATAGGATAGGGTAGAGGAGGATTTCGCAAATGTGCCGCTAGATGGGTCAAGTGTATATTAACCCAGCCCTTCCTCCAGGAGGAAGGGCTAGGGTGGGGGATACATCGGGCGGCCAGCAATACGAAGAGGCGGTGCATGAATGCGCCGAAACGCCGGCAGTTCTCCCGGTCCCCTCGGTAGAGGTCCGAGCAGACCCCATACAGACCCCACCAAACGTCAGGACAGAAAGCAAGTCACCGCCGCACCAGAAGGCACCAGTACGCCTCGCCTGTAACTGAAACTGTGAAATGAAATGAAGGGGGAGAGCGGAAAACCCAACCTGGTGTTCGCGTGAGTGACCAGAGGAAACTATGAAAAAACCCAAGGTCAGAACGGCAGCTATAACGGGAATTGAACCTGAGACCTACCGATTGCGACTCCCAAGCGACACCCGCTCTGTTTCGAGGCTCCTACCTCATACATTATGTCGTCATCATTATCATCTTTCTTAAAAATATATAGTTAGCATCACATCAACTGTGCACACTGTTGTTTATTTAACGGCAAGCTCCATATGGCACGCAACGTTAAGTAAACTTTCAGTATGCTATTTTCTGTTCCCTAAGTAAGCAATAAAAAACTTTAGATTATATCACTTTTATTTGGGTAGCAGTGAATATTAGAGATATTTGACCTGCAAGACACAACTTTTTAACACTCGACAACTTTACAAAAATGCTTTGTTTTGAAAACAAAAAATACTTAAAGTGTAATTGTCCACAAATATGAACACTATTTTTATTCCGAAAATGCGAAATAAAAAATAGTTATTATAATACACAGGTCAATTTTTAATATCAACGAAAACATTTTATTTATTTCTTTAAACTATGAAACTTCCATAATGAAACTCACAAAATATTGTGAGTTATGAATAAGTCGAACTGTAAGAAGAAAAGACAGTAGATCAACTCACCTTAGCTGCCGCCACTGTACTACAGAAAAACGGTTTCTCTAAAGACTTTAGATGCCGGTTTGACAGCAATTTGCATGAAGTGTACATATTTCCTGTTTCTAGTTCATAAACCTCTCGGTATTTAACAACTCGGCTTCTTCTTTGCTTGAAAAGAAAACAAATTTCTGGCTACACTACTTAGGACCAGTTCCTAGGGTTACCTATGATTAGTGGTCCTAGTTTCCAGGTTTTTTTTTTAATGGTTTCCCCTACAGCTGATCATGACTTGTAGCGAAGAAAAAATTGCATTCAGTGACGTAATTTATTGATTAAATTCTTTTATTTTTGTGCTCATTTATTGCTCCGTCAATAATGTAAGACTTTGAAGCTGTTTTGTACGGCAGTCACGTTGAGCGCCAAATTATGAAGCGGTTTAGTGGGTGTTGTTATCGTTGTTGTTGTTGTTGACGTTGTGATGCCAATTTGGAAGTGGTTTTGTAGATTGATTATAATCGCTTCAGTGTTTCAATGACATCCATTTCTCAGGGTGAATTCGGCTATTTTGTTGATTAGTACTCAATGGGACTGGAGGAGGAGTTCAATTGTGTGAATGAGCACGCGATGCGACATAATATCCATTGATATATGTCCAAAATCTTTCACATCCTCTGGTGTTTTGCTTACGATAGACTTAGCTACGCCCATACAAACTTATTTGCCGCGTGAAACTTGTAGATGACTGCCGCGGCACATGAAATTGAAAGTCGAACTTATAATTAGTTCTGCGAACTGCTTATATCTTGCCGCGTGTAGATCTTATAACTGCGTACCTCAGCAACTGCTTCTGTGAACTGCCTAAATGAGTTGAACTGAATAAAGAAATGCGTCTCACGGCGTGTAGAACTTAGGACTGCCTGTCTCGCCGCGTCGAAAATACTACTGCTACTAAGCAATGAACAAATGCGAACTGAATGCCCCAGTGAAGCGACCGCCTCCTTATATATTATATTCAAATAAAAAGTAGTTTGCTAGGAGACGCCAAAAGGCACGCACAAGCCTAGCGCTTTTCTTTAAAATTTTGAAACACATATCTATTATTGGCCGGTTGAAGTTCACTTGCTCTACGTATCATTCGTTGTTATTTGTCATTGACGTTGTTGTCGACATTGGCCAGTTTAAAAGGCTAGCTGTACGACAGCTGGTCGGGGTCTAAGTCCCAAAAACAGGATAATTGGCAAGTTGGAAAACTTTAGAAAACCAAATATACCAGTTGATAATATTGATACATTGTCCAGAGCAAGATGCGCCAGCAAACGTAATAAAATCGATTTAAATAGTAAATAGGCGATGTGAGATAAAAGCCAATATAAATATAGAGATAAATGGAGACCAGGCGGAGAGCGTGCTGTATGAAAAACTATAGCAGCCATCTCATTGTTTCTAAGAGTATTTTCAGAAGCCAAAGGAGATAAAACTTCATAAAAAACAACCATAAATGAAAGCATCATAGGACAAGGCAAGCTGAAACAATCAGCAACCATTACTTAGTTTTAATGGACTTTCTATGATTATTCATCAGAAGAGAAACCACAGTGGAAATTAAACCAATATATAAAAAGCTCTACAAAGTTTACAGTTTACCATGCACACAACATTTTTGAAGCACGTTTGGTAGACGAGTATATTTTAAAAGCCATGTTAGGGATCGGGCTTCTGTAGATCGTCAATGGTGAAATTCTACATTTGACAAGGGTATGATCCAGTGGTAAATGAAAATCCTCGGTAGTAGTGGTTAAATTTCGTCTGAAAATACTTGGAAGTTTTGAGATCTAAAACTCAAATGAGGTATTCTTTGAAGAAAGGTGAGGTAGTAGGATTTTGAAGCAGAAAATCCCATAGTAATCATTGAGAATAAATCTATTCTGCCCGATGCTTATGCTTTTATTTATATAATGCCAATAGCATCACCTAAATAGGTAGCAACTTTTGTGTCCTAGGTTTCCCCATATATCTGAAGTAGTAAAAACACATGAACAAAATTGAATTTTAAAGAATCACGAAAGAAAAAGAAATAACACAAAAAATATATCACAACAATAAATTATTTTAAATAATTAGATAGGAAAAATTTGAGGTCATGGCCGGAATTAGAAACATCTCGATTTACCATGCCGATTCTCTTACCATACGAACTACCATGCCCTGGCCGACCACAACTGCGAGTCTACCCTAGAAGTCTTGTTGCAGAGATTTTACTTTTAAGAGGGGACTCGAAATCTTCTGAAACTTGTGACCCAGGTTTTATAATTAATCACCCCATTAGGTTTAATTTAAGCAAAATGTAATTTTTTTTACACAAGCCGGTTTTAGGCTAAAGTTTGGAATCAGAATGAGACAGGAAAAATTTGAGATCATGGCAGATGCGATAGTAAGAACTTCTGCTCAATAATTCGAAGACTTCATGACCTGGTATTTTTCAACCTGATTCCGATTTCAAACCTTAGTCTAATACATGGCTTGTATAGAAAAAACAAATTTAATATATTTGTTTTACTATAACAATAATAAAACGCAACTAGATTTATATTTCACACTCAAATCAATTAAAAGCACAGAGCATAGGAAATCAGAAACTTGAAATAGAGAGCAAATATGTGAAGTATCTACCCTTTGGATCATTTAAAATAAAAAAACCATAGACTTAATTGTATTCTATACACTCACAAATGCCTTAAAACTGCTAAATGTTGGTCAAGTAATAGGCTATTTAAACTAAGTATATAATTAAAATGCCTTAGAACCTCCATTAAGTAAACTGCCTTCCTCTGGCATAGAATGTTACGGTTCAATGCTGACGATGGCGGTTGAGGAATAAAATTAACAGTAAGACTTTCCCGGATGTTCCTTAGCGCCGAGATGATGTCAACCTCAATAAAATAACAGTTGACTCTTAGACATCAGTCGGCCTTTCCAAGCGTTCGTAATGTCTGTGTAAGCTATAATCTGCCATATCCCCAAGCGGCCTGTAACGGGGATATATCTATCTCACTTATTCATCTTCACCACAAATTAGTTTGGCCAAAGTATTCAGAAAGAGTACCGAACAAAACTGGGAGTAGAATGTGTACTGCAGTTAGGGTACGGAAATGACAGTTTTACGACTTTTTGGCTGGAAGTTACCAGTGAAAGATGAAATCGCGGTTGTAATACATTTTGATGGCATGCTACTAACGTGGTAGTAACGATACTGTTCCTACTCCTGTATAACGAGCTATCACACGGTCATTTGAAAGTACCAAACGTCTCTACGTAAGTGTAGTCGTAGTCCAACCGGTCATCGTAAAGATTCCGGTACCATTTTGGTACAACTGTAATTGCACACAGAAACCAAGAGGGACGATTGACTTTATTCAGGACCCTACTCGAAACTGCAATTATTAACAAAATGCTAAGCTTGTTTTGTATTTCAACATCTTTCGCCTATCTAAATTATGCTTACATTTCATACTAATAAATTTTTATTGATTTTAATTAAATAGTGTGTTAAGTAATCACATTTTAGTAAAAAAAGAAGACCCAATAGCTGACCAACGATTTATAATGGTTTAGCTACTCTATTTACTTTAAAATATTTTTAATGTGTAGAAAAGTGAAGAAATAACCATTTTTAATATTTATTGCCAATATAAGCTGATTCCCTTTACAATATTTTACCATAGCGCTACATAGTTCGTACTAATTAGAAAAGAAAACCAAATTTTATACAAATGAAATTAAGACAGTAATAAACAACAACCACCGGTATCACAATGTAAAATGTTTTAAAATATAAAAGGCTGTAATAAAATAGAAACGAAAACATAAAAGAAAGCAAATATAATACTGATATATATAGTGTTTAACGCCCGTTTTTGCTACAGAGGCACCACAGGCGATGGACACTGATGATACATGAGAGGAAATGATAAATTGGGAAAGGATTTATTTTTATTTTATGGAAGGAATCGTTCCAGGCCTAAGTTTAGGGTACCTCCCCGGCATTTGCCATTTATGAGGACTGAGGAAAACCTGGAAAAAACCTCAGTGAGGAAGGACGGTCCTGGCGGTATTCGAACCCAGACCTCCCGCTCACGAGTCCGAGACTATATAATAGTGAATAGATCAAATAAATTATTTCATGACATTATATAAGATAAATATTAATTCAAAGCACTTTTATTCAGCGCTCAAAACTGTGAAATTAAAAGGCTGGGTTTTCTTCGTTTTGGATATTTTACAGTTACGCTCTCTCAAGAGTCTAGGGGTAGGAGGTCTGCAATTACATAATCTGCTTTTGTTTCTTTTCTCTTCTCTCGTTCTTTATTTCCATCTTTATTGTTAAAAGAAAACAAAATGAATGTCACTGTATTTTTTTAGTAATTAACAAACGCAATGAGCAACATTTTGGTTATTTAAATCGCTCATCTCACCGATCCGAGAAAGTTAAAAATTCTGCATTTCTTGACCAATTCACTTAAATTTTTACCATATATCAAATAAATGTAATATGAATTATCCATTAAATTTAAATCCATAAAATATTTCTTGAGTAAAAGAAACATTCTGCGATTTTATGTTTTTTTCAAGAAAAAAAAATATCCTTGCGGCGCAGTTTTCAAAATGTTGCAAAAAATGCTGTAGATTTTTGTTCTAAACACATAATAGAGACAAAATATCTACATAATTTTTATATATATATATATATATATATATATGAATTTTATTATGAATACTTCTATTTATCCATGTCTGAAGAGCTAATTTGCAAGAAAAAGTAGTTTTGAGGAAAGCGACTATTTTTATTTAAGAAGTGATCTTTACCCGTGCGTAATCACAAACAGGACTTTAAAGTAGTAGTAGGACAAAATGGCTTTACTATACGAAAATAAAACAAACTCACAAAAGTTTTGGGGGCCATTTTTTACCTTTTCATAGTTTGATCCCCTTAAAATTGTTGATTTCCAGGCTTAGCTTTGACTTCTGATTAATAATTGTCTTTTATTTCAAATAATGGCATTGAGGTATAGGAGTATCAGAAGAAGACGGGAGGTCAATCTCTAAAAGGAAACGGGAAGCATTGTACAAATTTCTACGGAAGAGGTCACAGGTGCTCCTCCTCCTGAACTACAAACAGAAATCCTAACACCCAACTTGCCATGTGAAATTGCTCGTTAATGATGCGAGAGACGATTTCCTCATCATTTTCGCGGCCGACTAGTGCGGGGATCATCTTCTTTCTTTTTAGGTGAAGTATGAAGCATTTTTTTATTTACGTAAACACCATTCAGTAGTTCGATAGCACATGAAAAACCCCCATCTTAGAAAGGTTTTGTAACAGCTTAGTACTAGTTTTAGCCATTGTTAGTCTAACAAGCGCCTCAGCTGAATAACTGAGATAAAGAACTGAAACTGATACACTAACCTCCCCAAAGATGTCATGCAATGCGATTTGAAATTTGTGCAATGCTTTCAAATTGACGGTCATTCGCTATAGCGCGGGCAACGGCAGTAGAGAAAAACTTGCTGCTATCCAATTCCTCTTGACTCTCAGTGTTCCCACATAAAGCAATTAGTGTTGTTTTTGTGACGTTCTGGCGTTCTTAAGACTATTAGCATTGAAACAAAGTGTTTTTGCTATATTTGTGTGTTAATACTGTTATCATGCTGAAAAGTCAGTACTCTTTAGAACACAGAATTTTCATGTATGGTTGAATGTGAAAATAAATTCTTGAGGAAATGTGCGACTGCGATTTGTAAGAAAATTCCCCGCGTTCTTCTACATCACAGATGTACTCTTGTAATCTTGAGGATGGAATTAGAGAAACGAAAACTTCGAGAAATTTGAGAAAGGTTAGGCTAGGTTCAAAGAAATCTCTGCAAAGGCTTGTACAGGAAACAGGTATTTCGCAAACCTCGGCTTGAAATGCCACCAAACTTTTAAAATTAAAACCGTACACGAATAAGATAACTGTTGCACAGAAATTGCAAGCACGTGATTATGTGAGTCATTTTCTGCAATTGTGTTTTGGATAATGTTACGAATGATCCACATTTACTTTTTTTTTTTTTTCCGGGGATGAACCACGATTTCATTTAAATGGCACGTACAAAGGTGCTGGAGTTGATAAAAACTCGATCTTTTAGTAAAATGCCATAGCATGACCCAAAAAATTGGTGTATGGGGTGTAGTTAATGTTATCAGAACTATTGAGCCTATATTTTAAGAAAATGCCGTTAATGTGCAGAGATACAGAGATAACATAATCACGTCATTCTTTCTATAATTGTCGGGAATTTGATGTAAACATGCACATATTCAAAGAATTATATGATAGTGATTATGGCGGGGGGTCACATGTTATTCCTATTTGTAGGGAACTTGAAGAATAAAGTGTATCGGAATAAACCACATACATTGGAAAAAAAGACAATACAGGAAGAGAAATTGCAGCAATTTCACAAGAAGAACTAGTACAAACATTCTTAAAAGATGTGACATGTGTGTGGTATCACAATGACATCATTTCCAACATTTTCTATTTCAAAAGTAGGTGATTATTGTAAGTACAGTTTACATGGGACATCTATGTTTTTGAATCGAAAAGTTATTTGTATCGTACTCAGCCTGTAGACAACGTGCTTCCAGCCGCCTAAAGATTCGTGCTTTTACGGATGAACCTCTATTTGAACGCAACTAAAGTTACATACCCCGTATTAAGACAACTGTTGGTAATGGAAAAGCTTTCAAATAGATACAATTTTAACTGACGTGCGGAAATATTGTACCTCTTTGTGAACACCTGGGACATGGTAAAAATGATTGAAGTTAAACCAGCTGCATGGTAATGAGGAATGCTGCTGTTTGATCTCAGCATCAAGAAAGAGAAATGTTTCTAGCACAGAAGATCAATTGTATAAATATATTTTGAGAGAGGAAAATATGCACATATATTCGCTATGAAAAGAGCTCTACAGCAAGGAAAAGTAAAAGAAACAAAAAGCAGTAATTAGGGCGCGATTCATAAAATAGTTAAAAGACAAACTTCTAAAGGATAAGAAGTTTGGTTATTAATTTTTCGCTTAGTGTCCTCTCCAGAATGGACCCATTGTGTGTTCTTCCGAGAGACAATTCACGCGAAGAAGAATAGAATGACTTTGTTATCTACCCTACGTTTTATATTTTCCGTTAAGGTTCCGTTTTACGCAGCTGCAAAAGAACGGAAATGAAATGTTACCCGCTTTAAATAGAAACTTTTCCAATAACATAACAACTGCAGAGAACATCTCTGATTGAAACTTCGTGCACTTCTCTTTTGCATAATGGACTAAGACAGTTTACAGACTAAGTTATGTACTGTTTAGTGATAGATTTTGCTGTTGCATTTAGCACATCTCTTAATTATCCATTAGTTGAATGAATGGATACTTTATTATTTCTACACATTTACAATTACAACTTTACAACAATTCATTAATCCTGGAGTGCTTGTTGTTTCAGATCCTATACAACTAACACCCCGGTTGTTGTGTACATGGATTCCTACTTCACTCTAACGATACATATTATAAAATGAATGTTACAATTACTTCCCTAAAAGAGATCATTAATTCATCCTTGTTTCTTTATCTTCTTTATTACCATATTCCTTTGCCTTTATAACTTTCATACTTTTCTCCTAATTTTTCCCTGCATACTTTCCAAACTGATTCAAAAATTATTTTCTGCTAATGCCAAAATTTCTGCCTGCAAATTATCCCACTTCTAGTTTCATATTTTCTTACTTCGTTTTCTGTACATTCTAATATACAGTCCAATTCTTGTCTGCCTTGCCACATAATGAGCACAATTCTTTATCAACATTTACACCGCTTAACATCATTGTTCCTATTCTTGTCGATGCCATATCCCACCTCCCCATTTTATCACAAACATGAATATATTTTTCCCTATCTCAACCTTCTTAAAACTCCTATAATTCCTGCTCTAGGTAGTCCTAATGTCATTTTTCAGATGTTCTACTCAAACATTAGTTGTAAAAATTTACGAGTAACAAAACTGCAAATCTGGATGAATGTCGTTGAACTACACTGTTTCTTGGATAGTTGTTCATTTATTGTAAACATTTACATGTCTGTAGCATTTTTTCATATTTCCATTCACTCTTACATCACTCTCCATGCATTAGATAAAAGTAATGATTCGGTTCACTAAACAGTGTTTTTGTTATCCATTAATTGTCATGCGTTCACCATAGAAGTTTTTATGTCGAGAATGAGCTCTCTTTGGAAAGAAAATCTCGCCCCTCTTACGTTTAATGCGACATTTGACGTTTTAAGATATCCCTAGCCTAATCATAGTCCCCATTAGCAGCTTTAATGACAATCATGGAACATAAATTCTACAACATGAGCTAACATGTTGCTTTGGAATGAAACTACCTTAGTGAAGTTTCTTTTTAGCAGCTTCCAAGTGCTATTACTTCGAACCTGTAAGAGCTTTTATAATCAGTTTAATTGCTAAGCTTTCTTCGCCTGAATCACAGGCATGTTTAAATTATTCACGTACAGAATTATTATTGGTGGTGGTGGTGTAAGACATTAGAATATAAACTAGTATTATTTCCTAGTTTCTAGATACG
Organism: Metallyticus violacea; assembly: GCA_030762175.1. Lineage (NCBI taxonomy): Eukaryota > Metazoa > Arthropoda > Insecta > Mantodea > Metallyticidae > Metallyticus > Metallyticus violacea. The sequence goes on along the minus strand of CM060846.1, from coordinate 307,678,546 downwards.
TGGTGCTCCACTTACAACCAAAATCTGGCACAGGCACACTGTAATATGTAGAATCCTTAAGGATTAAGTTGTGAAGACGTCTACAACTATTTGAGACAAAAGTTTCCACTACTTCACTCACGTCTATTCTTCGTGTTCTCTCACACTCGATACTTAAGTACTGAGTCCACTTATTCGGGCTTGTGACATGGTGCTACGTAAATATGTTTTTATTAGTTTTAATTTTGAAAAGGATCGTTCAAACGACACAAGAATTACAAATAGAAAGAGAAATCAAACGAGGATAGTGCAAACTTATGGTATACTTGACGCTAAAAAGTAATTTCGATTAGCAAGAGGTGTGCCAATTCTCGAACAGAGGTTTTGTCTTTTGTCTCGTTTTTAATGCACATTTGAAGCGCTATAACTGAAATGAGAAATCTTCTGTTAAGTCTTCAGCATACTGCATTGATAAGTGTTGTGATTTACCGTGCAATTCTTCGTCTTTTGCAGTAGAAGGAAACTGTGAGGTGAGTATACTGAACAGATCACTAATACATTCATAAAATTGAACCTAATTTTGATTAATAATGACATCTAATGTCATGTAAAATAAATTTACTTGAAAATATTTTTCAGGACCTGACAAACGTTCATCTTGGGCCAGTTCATCTAAATGCCTCTTAGTTTGGCGAAATCTCTCTCTCTCTCTCTCTCTCTCTCTCTCTCTCTTTTCAAATTTGGCGTCAACTCCCCATTGTTTTGCAAGAGACGTGCTATAGCACTGACCTCGTTACAAACGTTGATATGTTTTGATTCCAACGCTATTGCAGTTAGTTACTTCATAACATCTAAATAACCAAAATGTAGGACAAAGCATTTTTAAAGAGTAGTAAGAATCTAGTTATAAATTTCCCATCGCTTTGTACTTTGACTGAAAAACAAAGTCTTTCAACTATATAAAAAAACATTTTATTTTCAGGTACATTTCTAGCTGCGTCATTTAGAACTAGATTCAAATTGTGTGCGGTGCAGTTGACATATTTAGCTGCTTTCTGTTTTTGTTGAATCCTTGGTTTTACTCCATTATAATTCTTGGACATATTCGCTGCGCCGTCATAAACGTGGGCATGACATTTGGCTAATGAGATACACTTTTCATCCATTGGATTTGAAATTTCGCTTCCAATGACAACAGCAATATGGTCTTCCATCTCTTTGCATCCTAAAAAGCTATTTTTTTTTATTTCACAAGGTTTTCCGAAAGAATCTTTAACTATATGAACATATCTGAAATTTAGACTTAATTGATATTTTTGGTCACATCTTGTATAGAATCCAAAATTACCGAAAACGAATTGTGCGGACTTGATTTCATTCTGTGCTTTCTGTGATAACGACTGAATTAATTCATTTTGGATTTTTGGACTTACGTATTTTTCGGATGCTTCCGGTTCATGTCCGGTCAGGTTCGGTGCTGACAATAAGTCCACAATAGCTACACAATTTCCACGGTGAACTTTCCCCAGTTCTTCTCAATGACCTGCAAAGGTATATTAGATACTGATAATGTGATAATGGCATTAATTACGCGATCAAGAATTTGTTTCCATATGTTAATTTCTTTGATTCACTTTGCAGATTACAATATAGGTACCGTTTATTTTCTTTCCCAGGCATTATGAACAGCTCATGGCCTCCAGATGAGAATGAGAATTTATGTTAACTTTTTATTTGTTTGTTTGTTTGTTTTTTATTTTTGTTTTTGACACGCTCTGCTAATCCCGAACGCCCTTTGTTCAGGCAAATTGAAAAGATGCTGAACTCCTGTTAGCAAATAACCATCAAGGTTCACAATATACAAAGTGTGCTTATCTGGAATAATAGAGTCGTTTTCATGTCTTTTTAACCCAAATTTTGTTAATTTTTCATAGTAATTAATGGAGAAACATCTATTTTTTTGCTTAGGATTCTTCGGAAATGGACCTTGGGATTTGCAATGCTGATGCCATATAGTAAACTCCTTTGTGTTGTCATTTTAAACATTTGGATAATTAGCACGATCAGAAGGAAATTGCTCTCTAGTGCTAGTTGTATCATCAAAAGAAGAACTCACATTCTGCTGTGCGCTGCTACTTCCATTCTCAAATCGCAGAAATATCAGACTTTTTACCATTATCAAGATTCACACACTCTTCATCTTCTCTACTGTATACCGCCAGGGATGGCCGAGGTTGTTAAGGCGCGGCCTCGTGAGCGGGGAGGTCTGGGGTTCGAATCCGGCCAGGACCGTCCTCCCTGACTGAGGTTTTTTTTTCTTGGTTTTCCTCAGTCATAAATGGCAAATGCCAGGCAGGTACCTTAAACTTAGGCCGGGAACGTTTCCTTCCTTAAACAAAAATTTTTCCCAATGTATCATTTCATCTCGTGTATCATCAGTGTTCACCACCTGTAGTGCCTCAGTAGTAAAAACGGGCGTTAAACACTATTAAAAAAACTGTACCACTGCTTGAATTTACATTACTATCATTTTTTCCCTTAAAGAAAGGATAACCTATTAGAACATGGGCTATTACAATTTGCAGAATTAGTATTAAAAAAAGAATCTGTTTTCACTGATTTTGAGACTGATCTTTCAATCTTTCTCTCTCTGCCTGTTTCCCTCTCTCCCTCCCCCCGTTTTTGCGCACCACTTAGATGTTCACAACTAGTTTTAAATGGCTTCATTTCGAAAAGAAAAGGGGAGAAAAAGATTAAACAAAAAAAAAAATAATCATAAAACACCGATATTGAATTGCAAGAACTAGGCTATTTTAGTCTGATATTGTAAGTGACACGAGAGCACAATCAAACACTATGTTTCACTTTTACCACCGTACTGGACTTGAAGTAATACCCAAGCCAAGCGACACTGCATCTGCATCAATAATGCTGAAGCAACGGAAAATAAACCAGTACACGAATGTAACCTAAATATGAACTGTTGGCGGCCAGTGATGCAGCGACAAACGACGGGCTCGTGTTAATTTCCAATACTCAGTTTGCTGATTGTTCACATATACCGACGTGTTCATTGAAAACTGCGATCAATTCTTTTTTCACTGCCTAGCATGTCTTCCCCCACCCCCTCTATGAAAACCCATTTCTTCTATTTTTTTCCGGTTTTTATTTTCACTCTTTCCGTCGCGTTTTTTTTTTCTTTTTTTTTTCGGGCAGCGGGCTCCCTAGGTCCTCGGACGCCCAACATCGCGGGGTCGACTCAGTTACGCCCCTGTCACGTTGTACCACATCCAATATCAAGAACGTAGCCCTACGGGATTAAACTAGCTGAAAGAGTAAGTAAATGGTTTTATCACGCTTGCTTGGTAGAAGAATGAGAGGAAATTTGTTAAATTAGACGCCTATAATTCACTAAAATCACATTATAAATTTATTTGATTATCACAGATTACGAAAGAGAGTTACAATTGCTGCATACTTGATGTAAATGACATTCACATGTTTTTGAACTGGTTTCTCCGAGCGAGAGAAGAGAGAATATGTAGCACCAATAGGTCCGATCTGCTTGTCAGTCTGTCTCGAACTGTCCTGTCCTTACGCATATTCACACTCACCTTTAATTGCTACATAGGTGGGTGAACTTCAAACCCCCAATCAGGTTAAAGCTTAAGACTGTTTCTTTCCAATAATGCCTCCGTTACGCTAGCATCGGAAGTTTTCGCTTACCTACTGTTTCCTCCGATAATGCTAAGGCAAACACACACTACCACGACTCAAACAATGCAAGATATCCGGAGCATTTATGCTTCCCTTTTCTTTGTATTTGTATTGGTATTGTTATCATCATTATTATTAACATAAATGCATTTTAATGACTGGTGATTCGATTCCATTATTAGAATATAGGGATGGTAGCTATGCCATTTTGTATTCCTCCCTTTACTAACTTATTGAACAAGTTCCAATTTTTCTAACACATATTCAAAAGCTCTTTTAAAGCACTCCCATTCGATTTTATTTCCATCTTTCAAAATTTGCTTTCGATTTCAAAGAACATTTTGTACAAGACTGTGCAAATTATTATTATTGTCACGTCTTTTTTTGAAAATATATAGTAAAAGCAGTTATGTCCCGCAGCATAGATCGTGCCGAACAGCGGTTCCACTCTACGCAGCACACGTGTGCCATTCTCTCTTCCAATCAGTTGCAAGAGGGATGTCGTCAGAGTCGGACAGTTGTGTTGTGCATTCGAGAGTGCAATTTCATTAAATACTGTAGTAGGTTATGCATTGGTGAGATATTCACTACTTCATCATCAATGCCATACTTCAGGTACAGAAAGCGGAGAATTTCCTAGCAGGCCGGCTGCGACACTAAAAAGGTTAAAGTTAGTTTAAAAATGTATTGAACCAGTAGCTGTGAATGACCGGGAAAAAACCGAAGATATCATGTGCTCACACAAGAAAAAGCTTCCATTAAAGCCCTCCTGGTTCCCCAAACTTACGGTTTCTGATTTTTATCTTTGAAGGACATTGGAAAACAGAGTATATTCGACTAGCTCTCACGCATTAGAGGGACTAAAACATACGAAACAAAGTTAGGTCTATTAGTGATTATTTTGAACAGTGTTTGATGCCCATTTTTACTGCTGAGACATCACAGGTGATTCCATGAGTAATGGAGAACTGATGTGAATCAGTAATTACTTACTAAAATGTTGGTTGCGTGGGAAGGAAAATGAGCAATATTTCTATTTCTGTAAAGAGTGTGAATACCAAATTCTGTTATTTAAGCTTTAAAGTGGTGAAGCATGAGTTTACATAAAAATACCAGTGCCAAGGTGAGGTCTAACCGCCGACCTGTTGAACTATATATTGGGAAATTTAAACTTTCTTCAAATCAGTACAATGCATAAATACGAAATTATTCTGAGACTGAGAATACTGAAATTGCTTTGACCGACGTTTCTCGAATGAGCTACAATAACTCTAACAACAACAACAACAACAACAACAACAGCAGCAGCAGCAGCAGCAACAACAATAATAGTTTAGAATGACTTTCTCAATTAATGTGGCTTAATGTCATAGTCATAGATAATTTTGGCTAATATCATAAATTCGTGATTTACGTCTCACAGCCAACAGATAATGAGGCTATTGTCACATCTTGAACCCTGCGACTATGTAAGACTTTCTAATTAATGAATATCGACTTTGGACCGAGCATTTTTTTAACTTTAAGTGATTTTCATGTTTTCCTAGGTTCATTAATGATAACTTCAGCCATTTTCTACTGTTGCTAAGATTAGAATGGCATAATATTTAGCAATCACATCAACCCTTCTTTTGTCAAAACGAAAGAGCAAATGGGACTATTAGAACTTTTCTGTGTGTTCAAAATCAGAGCTACGAATCCAAATTAATTGGTAGCTATTCTGCATTTTGTATACTTTTGTCCTTTTCTAAATGCGTTATTGACACAGTACTCGTCACTAAGCATGATAAATTGAGTGATTTAGTATATATTCAGTATAATATTTCTATGAATAATAAAAGTCCTTGTAATATTTCTATTGTCTTCTGTTACTTTAAGAGGTTTCTGTTATTGCTCCTTCTAGTAATGCTGCTGTTCGCATTACTTAAACTCATTATATTTCTGGATACTGTTCTCTAGACAATCCTGTATTAATTGGTGTTAGCAGTTTAGGTAAGGAATAAGAGGAATTCTTTTTTCTGTCATTAATGATATAATACCTCTCTATGGTTTACTACAGTGAAAAAGTATAGCATTTGAGTTTCTAACACAGCTTTTCCTTCTGCAAGACTACTGACCTAGTCAAGAAATGTCTTTAATAAGACACACGGGCTACTCCGTTAATGGAATACAGAGAGAGAGAGAAAGCACTGATTTTGTTCTTACTTCGCATTATTTTTCTTAGCTTTTATACTAATTTATTAAGATATTTAGGTGAAATTTGGTCAAAATATTGATAACTTATTATTTTTGTATTAAGATTTAAACAACTAAAATCTTCCTTTATCATTTTTTTCAAATGAGGGGTTTTAAACGCCAATTGGGAAGTATGAGCTTGTAAAAAGTTATAGTTACATTTTAAAATGCTTCTTTATTCAAAATGAAAGTGTCTCACATTAATTTTCTTTCAAAATGTAAGAAATACAGTTTTAATTAAATTTTCTTAATATTTTTTACATATAATCAGAAATTATGAACAAGGTTTTATATGATTTTCAGAACATTTTTATCCGCCTGTGGTGCCTCAGTAGTAAAAACGGACGATAAACACTATTTATAAAAGAGAACATTGCGCAAAATGTACCTTATGTTAATAAGTTCAGGAAAATTTCTGAGATAACCATGATAGTAAGAAGAAATCTATATAACAGTTTGTTTTCTCAACATAAAATTAATATAATACTTTTATTTGATCAAAGTTATACATTCCTCATCTTACAGAGTATGTGGCATATTGATATTAAACAAACAAAGTTCTTTTCAACAACTATTAAAGATATTAACTTGTAAATTGGGAATTATTTCGCGGAAGGGAAAATTCGTATTGATGCTGGAATGATAAACATGTGCTATACTGCTAGATGAGCCTTTGATAAAGAAAATTGCAGGATTTATACGTATTTCACCTATGGGAACATGTTTGAAGTACAGTGGCAGTCGATGAGACTTGCTTCTCGTGAGGCCATATTTCCGAATTGTAAGGGAGAGGTGGAAGAAACTGTGCAGTCCTTGCTAAGAAGCTTCTAACAGGCCACCACGAGCACTTTTCTTGCAATCAACGGGTTTACATTTTCCACAGTTGGAAGAAAGCATTACTGAAGACAGACTAATCAAACCTAGATTTGTGCATTTTTACTACTATGGCCAAAGTAACACGATTTTCCTAGTATGTAACAATTGCAGATTTGCTACAAAAATCGTTTTCTATGCTTTGCTTTGAGCATTTTGCTCCGCTGCAGTGCATTTTAGAGGATAAGACTTTCTCCAAGCTACCGTGTATGACGTATTTACAGAACAATTATTTGTGTCCATGCCTAAGTGATGTATTTAAACCCAAAGTTGGTAACATAGGGCTGCAAATAAACCTACACAAAGTGAACATAAAAGCATGTCTTTCGTTCATAAACATTGCAAATCCTGGGTTTACCTATTCACTAATGCTCTAAGAGGACTTCAGCAGTGTGTAACCATCCATTAAGGGTGGTTATTGACTATTACTAACCTTAACAGTGACTTCATTACGCGCTAAATGGCCTCCAAGGTGATTAACTGATTACATTTACATCTAGTGCTGTAGAAGCTGGGATGACTTAAATGCACTCATTGCATTTATTCCTCTATTCAAATTTGCATTTTTAACATCAAAACGACTATAAATTACAAATTACAAAAGTTTAGAAATGTTATTATCTGCACTACTAAAGTTGTAATTTGTAGCAGAGCATGGAGAACTTAAAATTATATGTACAGTTGCTGTTTTTCTACACCTAAAAAACATTGGACTGAATCGCTAGGCATGTTAGTCACTCATGGTTGGCCGTTTGTGCCTACGCACTTCCGGGAGGAATAGATTAGGTGAGGGAGAGTCACGTGGTGGCCAGTATCCATGCGCGGACTAACGCAGTCCGTAATGTTTCCAGATAGAACACCCGATATCGTCGGTGCCCCTCCTCCAAGGTGTTCGAGTATCTCAGAAGGGCCTTTTCCAAAGCGCAAGTCACTGTCACATCTCACACAGCCTACTTCCGCAGGGATTTTCTACCCTACTACATAACTAACGGAATGAAATAATAGAGCGGAAAATTCGTGGAAAGTAAATATTCATTCCAGTATTTGCCTAAGTGACCAAGGTTCGAACAACCGGATCCAAGAGGTTTGAACCTGGGACCTACCGAATACCAGTCTCAAGCGTTACGCATGAGTCACTTCGCCCGGTACATGGAAAGTAACCCAGAAGTTCAATATATTTCTAAGCGCCTTCATTAACAAAACCGGTACAAGTCAATAGAACATGGTAACAATGTAATATAACGATCAAACAACGCTTATTCAGATTGTTTTAGAAAAACGTTTGTAGTCTAAAATTTTAAAATTCTTGAAAATCGTTTAAAGCATTCATATTGTTCTTTTTAATAATTTATATTCTTATATATTATTATTAATAGTTTAGGTATTTTCATTAGCTGTTAATCTAAAGCCCATCAATATAAATATAGTTAACGTATATTGGAAAATTAATAATAATAATACCTGTTTCATACACATACTTATTATAACGATTATTATTAATATGCAAGATTTTAAAATTGCGGTGGTATGTTACCTTACTTTATATAAGTTATTTCTTCCACTTGCCTCTTTCCTCGTTATTTCATCACTCCATCAATTTTCTTCTCTTCATCATCTCGTTAATCTAATGCGTGTTTATGGCTAAGTCCCTGAAATGAGCCACATGCTACACCCTAAACATTTTCAACAAGGGTCATTAGCTTAGCTACAAAAGTATAAAACTTGGCCTTGTGCAATCTGCTTAACTGGCTGCTGCGTGCATATTTCAGGTACTTAGGCACACTCCCTGGTCAAATTAATCCCATTAATGTTTCTCTTTCACCTCTTCCCTTGTCCATCTTGAACAATGTTCATTTTCATTCTTTGACTTGACATGTCCAAATTATTTTAATTAGTTTCTATGAACAGTAATATGGAATGTTTAAAGTTTCATATTGCACTTCTAATTATTATATCTATTTTAGAACACTGCACTGATCTTAATACACTCATTCTTATTAATGTAATTAGTCTACAGTTTAGCTCCAAATGCATGAACCAAGTCGTTAAGGGTCTTACCACTGATGTGTAGTTGGATTTTCATTTCTTTGACACTTTCTATGCTGCAAAACTATTTAACATTACTGTTGCACCGCCTGTGGTGCCTCAGTAGTAAAAACGGGCGTTAAACACTATTAAAAACACTCTTGCAGACTTTTTTTAAATTCTCTTTATTATTTCCGACACCCATTTTATTTTACTCATTAAATTTGATTACAAAACTTATGAAGTTAGTACAAGTTTAATTATCCCTTTTTCTGTCCTGTAAATCATATTTATATATTGTTGCCAATGTCTGTATAACTAGACTTGTTTACGCTTATCTTCAAATACTGTTTTTTATATTCCTACAACATTTTCGCGTTACATATTCCAAATTCTTACGATCTTCAGCCATGAAGATCTGGTCATCATTTTCCAACATTATTCTCATTTTATGATCTATTATTAAATTTTTAGAACTAGCCGAACATATCTGTAGTGATATACAACTTTCTAACTTTACAACCTTCGATGCTGGAAGTTCCTTTGCAGAGGTTCTTTCTATTTTTACCTATAACCTTGTCAATTTTACCTCACTCCATAATTTGACTGTCACGCGTTTGTTTACGCTTGAAAAACGTATACAAATTTTCTACCTAAATAAAAGGCTAGAAAATGTGAAAAAGCATTCTTTGAATCAACCACAAAGTGCCTGCCTTTTATAGTTTTTTGAAATAATTGGCAACATATTTGAATCATATGAACAAAGGAACAAACATGAAGCTATATCAGTACAATGTTGGCAGTTTTCGCAAATATGTCTCTCAAAAGTTATTAACAAAACTCTTAATAATATTCCTGCCAACATCGCTTCAAGCATTGATTTGCTCAACAGAAGAATTGAAGAACATGAAAGAGGGGGGGGGGAAAGGTATTCTGGAAAAATATTATATATAGCGGGCAATTCAGAAGCTAAAAAACAAATTAGTCTACTTTTAAAAAACCTCCGATGGTGATTTCCATGCCTTCATATTTATACATTTAAAATAAGGTACGACATTCACTCTCAATTTGTAGGAGAAATCATCATCATCATCATCATCATCAGCAGCAGCAGCAGCAGCAACTTATTTATATATGAATATGTTCGAGCTATGCTATACCTACTTACACTTTTCTAAGCTATGCTTTGCTCGAGAAGTATTACTTGTTTTAGATTCCCCCATACTTTTCATGAGACATTGTTCTAAATTTATGTCATTAGCAACAAAATGTAATCATGCATTTGCAATATATAATCTAACTGTAATGAATTATGTGTAATATAAATAGCACTATTAAATGTATAATGTATGTACCTTATGAAACTTGTCATTAAAATAACAATAAATACATTCCCAAACATGTTGTAATTTGCAAATGAAAATTATATAAATCACTCTATTTCTGCAGTTAACTCTGCTGAGAAAATATATAAAATTTATGCAATAAATTTCCATTTTATGGCAATTTAATATTCATTTTTTTTAATTTTAAAATATAATTTAGTATTTTATTATTGACTTATACCTTATTTTTTCTATGAAAATGGTGGATATTTAGCGAACTGAAATGCCCGTAGAGTTTTATTACGATTATTTTAAATACGTTCAGCAGCATAGCTGACAGATTTCCATCAGTATTTTGACCTACGTGTTTGATAAAATAATCAATAGCTTGTCGTTCCCGCTCTCAGCAGTGAGCACGCCATATTCGTTTTCTCCCGCCGTACGAAATGCGATCGTGTTTTGTCGTTCTCCCACCATGCACCTCGGGACAACATGAGTGTGTAGGTAAGTGTTTATGGAGCTCAGTCGGGGCTTGGTGGATACAGTGGAAGCAATTGCACGCTACTCGGTCCAGCCGACGACATCCACACAAACCTCAAACATATCTGATATTTTTGAAACTTAATTTATTCCATGGTACTTTCAGTTTGAGGCGATTCAAGGTAAACACATTCAGCTGTCAAAGAGGGGTTATGGCACTCCTTATATTTAGTGTGTAATTTAATGTAAATTACAATATAGTTTTCGAAGTTTCTTCGTACTCGTCTTTTAACTTCGCATGTCAACATTTATTATTTTCGTGTGCAATTTGGGAGTGTTAACTTGAATTGGCGTGTGAAGTATGGTTAGGATTCACAGTTTTCAATGGCTATTTAGGATTTTTTAATCTAAGGTTGTCAGTTTTGTTTACAAAGCATGCAGTGCGAAGCCTAACAGTAACTATTGTAGTACTAGCGAGTGCATAAACACCGGGAGTTGAGCCGGGCTTCACCGGCATGGTAAGCGTTCGACAGCCACTAACCTAGAAATCAGTTAAAGAATGCCATTGACCACGACGGAGATACCACTGGCGATTACAAACTTTATCAAACATTTCGTTGTTTTATTTGTAAATAGCGAGTTGATATAATAGACCACTTTGATGACAATAAATACAGAGTAAAATTTTAAATCTATTGTGAAACTTACTAATAAACAAATAACATAAGATTTCATCAATCTTGAATGGGTTTAACAGCTTCAGTGTGTGGGGCTCACAACATATCATTATAGGGGACAAAATTAAATTATATAAATATGAAAGCTTAAAAAGTTTGGGCATTTTCATTCTGTGCTCATGCTATTTAGGTATGTTAACATGGATAGCTTTTAAATAATATTTGAATGTAATTTTTGTGGGTTTGCATGCACTTTGTAAATGTAAACATATTTTGTAATTGCATTAGCAAGCCTGTAATATGCTGGTATGTATGTATATATATAAAGAACATATATTAATATAGATCACCCTCTTAAACACTGTTTGATTAATTGTGTTATATGTTACAGATGGAAAATTCAGCATATGTTCCCAATCCTCTACCACCCCCAGCCTTAGTGGTGTTTTCTCAGGCAGGAGGTCTGCCTGAGGCTCTTAGAATGCAGAGGCCCTTTAATCCACAGGTATTGTATTGATATACAACATTACAAATTTTACAGCTTATGTGATATCACTGCTACCATTTCCATAGTTTTCAGTCACATAGGTTCGCTCCGGTATTCTCAACATAAGTCTGAAAACTGAATTTATAATTGCATGCAATGATAACATAAACAACAGAACACCATTGGGGTTTACAATAATTTTTGGTCAGTTTATATTTTTTGTGGAATATCAATTTATTAATCTGAGCTGTTAATGAAATTGGTTTGGAAACTTACATATGAAAGTAGTGAAGTTTATAAGCAGTATGACTGTTTTCTTTTCAAGGTATGGAAAATGAATTGCTAAAACAGAGTTTGTCACAGTTGTTTCTGACACATGTGAGCAAAAATATATATTTTGAAATTTGAATACTGGTCATATGCACAACTATGAGTGAAAATCCATTTTACATTCATGGGACAATATTGGAAGTATAAATTTGTCATTTTTGTAATCTTTTTTTTCTGATAGGAGATGTTGCTGTTATGATAAACTGAGTAGAGATGTTACAGTTTTCTTGCTGTTATTCGCACTTGAGATTACACATTTAAGGGTGGAGGTCTGTTTTGTTTCTCTAAGCCACAGTGCTTACAGTTATTTTAAAATAGTGAATAATATGGTAATGAAGCATGTTTGATCTTCTTTTCAGGCACCAGAAGCAAAAGATTTACACGTTCCCTTCACTGCGGCTGGCTTTGGTTTACGGCATATGGACAGTTATCCTGGGCTGCCTGCCCATCTATTACATCATCTTCAGCCACAATTCTTGCATCCTGCTCTTGATCCTAGAGTTCCATTTGGGTCAGGGGCTTTCCGCCCCTTGGGTACAACTGCAGCTCCAGAAGTAAAGGGCTTCCCATCAGCTTTTGCCCCACCATCCAAGTGTTTGAAGATTGAAACAAGTAACAGTAATCACCATGAGACATCATCAACACCTACCAATCATCTGTCGACATTGTTTTCTCCTGGCGTAGCTGCAGAGGAGCGAGCTTACCTAAACGGCCAGACTCCGCAACAGAGGGCTGATTCTAGTTCTCCAGCCAGTGTCTCAATCTCTCCACCACTGTTGCCACCTGTAGTCAAGGAGGAAAGCTCAGATGCCCCAATGTCAGAAGATAGAGAAGGTACTGCAACGCCAGGCTCTGAGGGTACAGAAAGGTCAACTCCAGATGAAGGACGAGGATTTAGACGTGAGTGTTATTTATTATTTCTCTCTTTATGTAGCAGCAATCTGTAGTTCTATCAGACAAAATGGTTGATATTGGTATTTATAATTAGCTATTGTAGTGAAAAATCATTATTTCTGCTAGTAGACATTGTTTAGATAATTGTATTAGTAGTAATTTTAAGTAGTTAATGCAAGAAAAGATATAACAAATGTTCACGTATATTTTGTAAATAAGTAATAAGCAAAGAAGAGAAAGAGCATGGAAATATGAAGAGCCAGCATATTCTAAATTTTTGTTGTACAAGGGAATTTCTCTAAATTGTGTTCTTGCTGTGTATATTTCCTTTGATAAAAGCTGAAGCACATGCTCACAGTCTTGAATGAAGTTCAGAACTTGTAAAGAGTGAAATTCTTTTAAACATTGACTCTTTAGGTATCTTATTGGTGTAATTGTTTTCATTATGTTCGTGTAGCTATTTTTTCTTCATGTTCAGATATTAATTTGTGTTCTGACTTTGCATTTGCATTGTTGTACAATAAACAAGCATAGATTACTACTCAGCAATAAAGAATTTGGTGTTTTATACTGCATTACTATAATAATTTTATACCTTATAATCTGTTTGAAGATATGGGAATTTGATATTCAGTAAACTTTGAGCATGTGCTTAAAGTAAGACCATTCTCATGGTATAAACTATTTATGCTTGAGAATGAGAAGTATGATGATGTATATGTGTTTTGTCAACCGTCTTGTCAAACACCTGCAGCTCTATGTTGCTGGTTCTAAGGAGGGCAGAACTGAGGTGGAAACGCAGCACATAGAAAATAAAAATTGGTTCACATTCAAAATGAAAGAAATGTTTTTTGTCAAGGCACAGTTTTCAGTATGCTCACAATAACATCAATTGAAGAGAAAGTAAAATATTTTGGATACCATTTTTTTTTAGAAAATTGCTGAATAATTTTTTTTTTTTTTTCTCATATTAGACCTGGCAAATTTGCAGGCGTGTACTATGGGTTACAAACCCATAGTACACACCTCAGTTTTTAGTTTTATAACTATTTTTAGGAACATATTTGCTATTGCAGAGCCAGGATGTTTGTTAATCATTAAAAGATTTTCTGTTAGTGCATTTGAAGTAAGAAAATATATCTGATGTTAACACATTAATTGTTGGATTCTTATGAAGAAGTAACAACAATTCTTGGGCATTCTAAAGGTTAGGGAAACAAAATATTCTTAATAAAATAATATAACTTGTATCCTGGCACTTAAAACTAGGCAATTCATAAAGACTTGATTTAATGGCATTATACTTCTAAATCACATTTTCAAATGTATTAATGCCAGGCTTGTCGCATACCCAACTGATATCAAAAGAGGTGGCAAACTTTTTACATATGACCATTACTCGATATCCCAATAACAGTACTGATAAACTCTCCCAGTTGTAGGTTTGCTGTTAATTGAACTTATTGCACCACTCCTTGTGAAGTTTGTTTGCTGTTAAATCCTAGATTGCTATTGACTAAGGCTAAAACATTATTCGTGCAGTTAGACAGAGAATATCTATCGCTAAACAGTTGATTTCAAAGGCTTTGAGAAAAGCATGGTGGCTATATGCTACTGTTCAACACCATTCCATGTGGAGTTTATCTACCACTAAATGTCAGACTGCTATTGGGTGAAGCTAAAAGATTATTTGCACGAGCAGACAGAAAATGTTTTCTTTTACTAAGTTATCAAAGCCTCTGAGAAAAATGTGATTATTAATTACAGATCATTGTTATCTACTCAAAGTAAGCTCGTTGGCTACACAATGAACGCGGCGATTATATAAACGTTATGTTCGTATTGACTCAAATTGCTTTCTCAATTGATCGTTTCTTCTAATTTATAACTTCCCAATGTCACAGTAGTAAAAACGAGCATTAAGCACCTTTAAAAGCACCAACTTTCCCAATAATCGCGTTTCCTAGCATGGTATGGAAGGAAACGGTTTTTACTAAATTCGATGTCCGGCTAGATATTTTAAATTATTTTCCGCACTTCATAAAAGTAAATATAGATATACTTTATACGATTGAATCGATATTTTACTGGCAGCAGAACAAGGTTTTAAAAACCTATGCAAATGATCAATCTTGTTCTCAAACGTTATCGTTCCTTAAACCTAAATCCCTATCATTCCGCCGTGTCCCCAAATATGTGCACAATTTCGGCAGTTTGAAGCCAGAGCGCTTCTGGGTCGTTCCGAGCTTGCGCGGCGAAGAGGCCGGGAATGACAGAAGCCGATAGCTGGCACGCTGCTGTTCTAGCCGCGCTCTTTCAGAGAGTTAAAAGCGTGGAAAAAGATTTAAACGTGAACCGCTTTGTCTGTACGATTTTGGATCGGACGTTGTTGCGCTTTCCATTGCCAAAGTTAATTATAACCATGCCATAATGGTAAGGATAGTTGGTATCCAATGCTGCCTTTTTGTTATTATTTCATAATGTGTTAAAAACAAAATTCCTTCAGTAGCCAGTTACCGCGAAGGCTGCTCCTGGGCGCTGAAATTCTGAAATACATTGCCTATTGTTTTTATCCTTCAGTTCATTATCTCCACCCAATACTAGATTTATTAAGCATTTTGATATATTTTCCCATCAGATTAGAAGAGACAAAATTTGGCATGCTTCTGTGTCCATTATAGTTTAGTTGTGAGTAAAAGTGAAAACAGGCGTATCAAGTAGGTATAAAACAAATTCACGACATCAAACTAAATTTATAATAATGTTATATTACATATATTGCACTTGATTTAAACCTTTTCCAGCTCGACGTATTTATGTAAAATGTACTAATAAATTCAAGAAAAAGAGTAGTGATTGACATTTAATAAATTATTCATTGTGATCCATTTTAATTTCATTTATATATTGAAAACATTCGAGGAAGTTTGAATTTAGGACAACGATACCGACACGGGTGACCGAGGTGGCTAAGACACGTACTGGTACGGGAGGTCTAGGGTTCGATTTCTGTCGTTCCTGGTTTTCCTCAGTTATCATCAGTGGAAAATACAGAGGAGTTAACCTAAGTAAACTTAGCCTTGGAACCCTTCCTTCCTGAATAAATTCCTTTCCCAACTTATTTCCACTCAAGTTTCACCAGTATCTGCTGCTGGATACCTAAGTAAAGAAAAAGCGTTAAACACTGCTGTGTGTTTATATATTTACCAGCGTAGCGATTATAGAAAATGTTACACTGGATGAATCGATGTGATTTATATCTTTTTTTATCAAGATTTGCTATATAATATCCGCCAATGCCGTAGAAGTAGTTTGCTAAAGCATAGTATCACGATGGTTACTTGTGCATAAATAACTATTTTCAATAAGAAACTTAGAAAATCTTTAAATACTTTTATATACATGGAAAAATCTCTTTTAGCGGACATGTTACAAAAGAGATAGTTACCTAAGTATACCAAAATTCCAACAGGCAAGTTGTTTCGTCGAGACGGCAGTAATCTTAAACTGTCGTGTCGAACGTGTAAAGTAAATACCCCTTAAAGAAACGGCACTTACGAACAGTTCATTGGAATTGCCGTTGATTCACGAGAGCGGCTGTTAGCGTTCCAAGTAATACCGCCCGGTTTGTGTATAATTCAGGAGGCTGAAGATGCTGAAAATAAACATCAAACAATAGTGTTCTAGAAGGAAACGTTACTCTTGTCGATTTTAACAACCGAACTACATAAACAAACCCTTTGCTTTCATTGCAGTAAACGAATATTTCATTTTTTTTTTTTTTTTTAAACCGATACAGTGAATGACTAAAATTATGGCGCCAGAATTATATCTTGTAAGTATGAATGAATTAATAGACAACTAAATTAGATACTGTCTGCTATGGCCTCTTTGCGTTAACGGTACTCAACGAGCAATGGTAAATTGTATGCAAATAATTTAAACTTTTGCAGCTCAAAATGTGGCCCAATTATGTTAATGCTTGAAGTTGGACAATATTTCACACAGAAACTGATTTTTCTGCAGCATATAGTACATATGCGTCTCTATATTTCAAAACCGTTCGTTTTTGTTTCACTGGTGTATTATGTGAAACCAGATTGTAAAAACTGTCCATTGTTTACAAAAATCACAGTTGTCACATACAAGTAGTTGAAATTCTTTTCGAAAATGAATGAAATTAATATAGCTTGGAGGAAGACTGGACTGTGTTTCCTATTGCTCTTGACAGTAAGGCACATTTAAAAACATCTATTAGCAAGCCCGCCTCTTTTCTGCGCGATCAGCCCTGCCGACGACGGTATCTGTAGCCACAACTTTTCCGCATGTGAAACTGGGTTACTACAAATAAAATAGATAAATTATGTAATCACCCTTCTTACAGAAGATGCTGGAAGACAAAGACTTATTATGTTTTAGTGCAGAATAGCTGACGAGCGTAAATGGTAATTTCTTAAGATGACTTTAATTACAGAAATTGTTATTTGTAATACCCAAGTTTTAAAAGGTTGAAGCGTTGTATCGCTCGTTAAGCGGCCGGATTTCGAATGCATTGCTTTAAATGTGCCTCAGTGTATATATGGGGGAGTTGAACTGGAAAATTAGCATCATGTTCGCATCTACCAGTGGTGGTATAGGTAACTATTAAGTAATTTGCTCATTCCGCTACGCTACCGAAAATTGATGTTGCCGAGGGAAATCGCGTCATGCGGTCGAAGCTCATAGTGCTCATTTTTTGTTTCTTTACTGATTTATTAGTAATAAATAGTAAATAGCTGATGCTCGAAGTGTGTTTGCCCTCCGCTTTGAGATATGCCTAAAACCTTTTGAAAAGAGCTAGAGATACAATCGTCACAATTCATTCTCTTGAATATTGTAATCTGCCTCCCGGATATCTCGCTTCAGCATCTCCGCGGATTTTATTTCAAGTACTTAGTAATATAATATGAATGAAGATGCAGCAACTAAGTGGCTTTAGACGCACGAACGACCGATGTACCAACTTGCTGGGTTAATCTTTTAGTCTCGGTTTCTTCTCAAGTAAAACGCCATGGGTTCGGACGCTGTTCACCAATCTGAAAACTTTACTTCACAGTGGAGATGTTACCGCCACGGGTGGCCGAGGTCGTTAAGGCACGGACTCTTGAGCGGGAGGTCTGCGGTTCGAATCCCGCCAGGACCGTCCTCCCTGACTGGGGTTTTTTCCAGGTTTTCCTCAGTCTTCATAACTGGCAAATGCCGGGGAGGTACCTAAACTTAGGCCTGGAACGCTTCCTTCCTTAAAAAAAAAAAAATCCTTTCCCAATTTATCATTTCATCTCATGTATCATCAGTGTCCACCGCCTGTGGTGCCTCAGTAGTGAAAACGGGCGTTAAACACTACTCAAAAAAAAAAAAAAAAAAAAAGTTGAGATGTTATTCCTAGTACTTCTTCAGTACTTGTGGATTTCTTTTGCACATAACGATCGTAAACAAGTATTCTTTGTTTCAGGTAATATATCACTTTCGGCATTCAAATACACGGTAGAAAGTCTAACACGCAAATCTTACATAAATGTTAGTGGGAAAATGCATGAATAACACTGCTGAGCAAGCTCATTTGTACAATTCAACGGAAATTTTAACTCCAATCTTGCCGAAAATCACGCGCCAACTGAAGGTCAATGGATACTGTACCAATATACAAAACTCGGATTGCGTAGCGTATTGAGGGCACAGTATGTGTAAAGCACTGTGTTAAATTTTGTTTGGACCAAGACTGAGAACACTTCAGGCACGCAGAACATGTTTTAAACTAAAGATGCTGCGATAGCTATGTGTTAAGTCTCGATGTCAGCACTTGTGGTTTCGGCTGCAAAGAGCTCCTTTCCTTTACAGCTGACGGCAAGTTCAATAATCGTTTCTCATTATGCACGATAAATATCTTGCTTTACATGCTGACTAAATTATGTAACTTAACCGAACTTGAGTGTTATTTGCTTAAATAACAGTGGTAACATAATACCCGCATCACTCCCAAGTTATCTCCTCAGTGAACAGTGCTCCTCTTTGTGGTTGCCCAATGTTCGCGTCATCATAATTTCTTTTATTTTTCACGGTCGAATACCTTCCGTTTGTACTAACTTAGAATTCTATGTCACTTTGCATAGTTTCACAGTTTCTTAACCTGCAATATTATCAGTTAATTGTCACCATTGATTTTTAAATGTTAATTTTTATACAAATGTAATTAAATAAAAGCTATTTTATGTTTTCTCTGAAAAGCCTTAGTAAATTTCACATACACGCCATTTTTTCATAGCTTTGTTGCAGTTATTTTAAAATGAATTCTCTATATTATTATAATTTAGTTGTATAACATTGGTACACGTTTAAAAATATTTCTCTGAGTATTTATTTATACAGTGTGGTCGAAAAGGTCCTTTACACTGAATTTTGAATTATGTGGTTATGTACAGCTTACATGCTATGAATCCAAAACATCTATGTGAGTCCCTACATAGCCTTAGCGTCTCCATGTCCGATACACCATATCGGGGTAACAATTTTTAACATTGCACGTTTGACATTTCCCAGCCTTTGTGAAATTAGGACTTCTTGCGGGCCAAAGCAATGAATGCGGAAATTGTTCTAACCCACGTCCAATCCAGCAATTTGGGAAAATTTCATTCGGGCATCTTACTATTCCACCCTAAAATCACTTGTGTCCGCCATTGTGTTACTATATCTTTTGAGCAGAGTCGGATTTCAAAGAGTTAACAACCAAACCCAATGCCTCATTTGATTATTGTCATAATTTATATTACGTATTTCTTCCGTCACACAACACGACCAGGTACAGCGTAAAGGGAATTTTGTCACTCTACATGACTAAAATACTTTGAAAGTGTTTGATACACCGATTTTATGTGTTAGGAAGCATTTGAATCCAACACAAAACAAAAATATAAAAATGTTTTAACTTGCATGTAATTTTCTCACTGATACAAAAATGATGCTGTTGGTTCATTAATATTTTCTTTTTACTGTTACTTATAAGTTGTGTGAATAATATTTCATAGAGAAAATATTGGTGCAGAAAATATACCCTGTAATTATGGACGCAAAATTTTCCCATGAGCGATGTTATAAATAAAATGTTGAAATAATTTAATTAATGTAATTATCTAGAATCGCCTGCATTCTCATTAAGTAATTTTTGACTAGTTGAAGAAAGAATGTAATATGAAGAAACAGCACTGGAGAAAAGTGTTTATTATGTTCAAAATGCCTAAAGCGTTAATCGTGTGTATGTGCATATTTGTAAATTGCCCCTTAAAATTGGACATTGTTAAAATAAAAAAAATCTGCCATGACTTTTCTCCTGAACTAACAATATTTACATATGCTACTGGAGCAGTGGTTCAACTTTTTTCACTCGTTTCCTCGTGTGGAATATTGCAGCACACCAGTACAATATTCGGCAGCAATATATATATATATATACACATACTACGTCGCGTGACATCTACCAAGGTTGATAGAAAATGGTAGTCGGATAGATTTCTCGAAGGCAGGACAAGTGTTCCGAATGCTCGAGAACGACATCAGCCGCTCCTGATCCCTAGCGGAGCGTATGTAAATCAGTTTAATTTGCGCTAAATGCGAACTTGAAGTCCGTGCTTCATATTTTTGTTAAATATTTATAAGTGTTTTAGTTATACGTGAACGATTAAATAGCTAAAGTGCGCAAATTTCAGAATTGTTATTTAATTATTCATTTCTTGAGTATGTTTTCGGCGAAAAATTGAGGGACGAAGGTATAACTTCAGGCAGGGAAACAATGTCATTCAATAGGTAAGATAAAACCTGTTTAGTGGTTTCTGCTAACTTCTCAAAACATCTCGGGTAAATGTATAACATCATTTCATAAAAAGTTCACCTAGAGGGTTGCAAACTTGCCGAAACAACTGTCAGTTAAGTGCAGTCGAAACTTTGTGGTAGGAGATGCATCTCGCACAACATTCACAAAGAACTAGGAGCGAAAGTATTCACTCAACTATAAATGGACATAAAATCATAAACGCTAATTACTGAGCTTCAAACAATTTTTGGACAAATATTTTCTTGTTTTAAAGTTCCTCTAACCTAAACTAGATTAGGCAATAGGAAATAAATGAGCTATTATGCGTCATTGTGTACTAAAGGCACGTCAGTAATGACTGGGAAGACAAACTGCGACGAATGAATAGGAATGGATCCCTGCTGAAATATTCAAAACATGCCTGAACTTAATGTTGATTATCATTTGTAGGTAAAGCTTTGGGAAGAAACATTTAGATGTAGATTTTGACCAATCACCTCAAAAAGTCTTGGTGTTTCCAGAAAATGTTCAAAGTATGCTCCAGAAGTTTTTCACTTTGTGGAAATCTTTTGCCCAACATAAAAGTTAAGAAACAAGAGCAACTTTTTCCAAAAGTATTAATAAATGATTACGACTGGGATTGTACTCCGCCGCATTGTACACCTACTGCTTATACTTTCTATATTTTATTAGTTTTATTTTAGTTCTTTTCGTGGCATATCCTACGAGAAACATGTACTAGAGCAACAGCAAGTTTTTCTTAGTTGCGCTGTATTTATCCATGCGATTCTTGTTTCAACGTCATAGTTTTCTGATGCGAACTTATTTATGTTTCCTCGCACTTATTGGCCACTATACATTCCTCCCTCCAAAAGTAATTTGATTATACATTTTTCGGTAAAGAAGATAGCTGAAGAAAACCTTACTTTGGTTTGATAGACTGGTATAAGAAATGTGCTGTAGTTACCGTGTATAAAGTACTGACATTCCTTTTCATTTATGCCCAATTTTCTTTTGTTTGCATAAAATACAAGGAGGTTCAATGCTGTTAAATACAAATCTGCGGTAAAACTAAGACCCTACGAAGTAAATTCTAAAATCGGCATCAAAATCTGCTCTTGTAAGCAGTTTTTCCCCATCCGGTGCTTACTCCGTGGCTTTTGATCTTTTATATGAATTACTGCATAAACGCCTGCATTTGTTTACTCGGGAAATATCTTAAACGTACCATTGGAAGATTTTGATACAATTTAGCGCTGTTAAAGATGCCGGAGGAAAACGAAACCAAGACCAATGGCCAGTTTTTCGGAATTTCGTTAGAAATGACATTGCCATTTTAATTTGTGTTTTTACCGCTGAGGCATCGCAGGCGGTGGACACTGATGATGTATGAGATAAAAGCGATTTTTATAAAGAAAGAAAACGTTTTAGGCCTAATTTTAGGGCACCTTCCCTACATTTGCTATTTATGAAAACTGAGGAAAACCCGGAAAAAAAACCTCATTCAGGAATGGTGGTCCTAGGGGGAATGGAACCTCAGACCTTCCGCTCACAGTACATTACGTTCAGATTCGTGGTGTATATGTAAATAAGAAACAAACACAACGAAAAATGAAGCAAAAATATAGATATGATGCATAACTTGTCAAAGGAACGGTTGCAATGAAGATAACTGCGATAGGGAGCAAAGAAAACTGTCTAATGGCACGAGATCTAACCAAGAAAATGAGGTGGCTATTCCTTCTCGTTTTCAAAGTCGATTTTGTTTTTGTTAAATAAGGATTTATTAAAATTATCTTGTTTGTTTAAATTTTTTTTTCTGAAAGTATGCTGTCGAAATTCCTGGAAAAATCGGAGTTTTTGGCAAATTGGATCCGTGGTTTTGAATTACTTGATACGATAAGGCGCAATGCAAATAGGCCGTAAAGCACACTAAAGACTGTTAACGAAGCGATTCTGTAGTCGAATTGAAGTCTAATTTAGATAATATTACAGCTAATTGTTTTTGCTTCATCACTTAACACTCGTTAATTAGAACGTTTTGCAGCGTAGTAAGGTTTGTTTCTATTCAACTCCTAGCAAGGTATTCTACTATCTTAGACCATTACGATGTGCAGAATTGGACTGTATTAAACTTTTAATTACAGTTTATATTGCGAAATTCATAAAATCTTAATTATCGGGTAAGTTATTGTATTAAAAATTAATAACAATGCGGTTTCGGGCATTACTAGTACGTTTCCGTCATAGCCCCAAGACAAATACGTTAAGATAACATAAAGCAAGCGCATTCAAATAAAAAGAATAATATTTAGATGATATATAATACATATGTAACCTCTGCCATAATTTATCCAGTCTAATTTTGCATCTACAGATAATTTTACGTATTCTAATTTGATAATAGGCAGTTTCAAAACAAAACAATTTACAAGAGCGCTTGCCAATTGGAAAGTTTTGTCGAGAGCTAAAGAACTGTCAAAATCATGCAATATCCTTTGAATTTAAATTAAAAACATGGATCCATCACGTACAGCAAAACTCATTTAGTTCATTGTTAATATATGTATTTATTTACCAAAATAACAAGAAGCTAAACTCCTTAAAATGTGTAAATACATACTTTTAGAACTGAAGTTTCCCTTCGATGCTGTCATGCTTAGAAGTTCGCCGTTAGGACGTGGCCGTAGAAAGCAGTGCTACCTCCTTTGGGTCGCTTATTTACTCCGTATTTATTCATTGTTAAGCTTTCAATCCCATGGGAGATTAAAATCTCAGAAAAATTAAAAAAAAAAAACTTTTTATAACAGGAGCGAAGCGCTTTTATGTCTGCATGCTCGGAAAAATCAACATTTAAGAATGTTCTGATCTCAAAGGAAAATTAAATTTCTATGGTGAATATATGAAATGGGATAACTTGTTTTGTGGCAATACTGAAGTACGTTCTAATCTGCAGTATATCGTTGCATATACGGTGAGGTTATTTGAGTTACGGACCGACTAGCGCAGTTGCTTACTAGCAAAGTGTAGTCGCCGCAACCGAAATAGTGTGACTGAATGAAATAGTAGTTATATTTTCTCTGAAAGCATAAAAATACCGTATTTAAAGCTGATAATAAATACTATCCTCCATTATAAAATATGCTAAAAATTATGCCCTTCAGCGGCAATACATTGCCGGCATCTGCATAGGACATTTCCGTATTTTATCTTTTTCCATAAGAATACGGATTTCGGAACACGCATCCTTTAATTAAGATATATCGTCTCTCTTTAACTTCTTAACAGGTTGGCGAACGCTTTTTCTTACTGAAACACGATTGCCGGAATATTTTCTTGCAAATCGCCTTACTTTTCTGCAAAAATCCGTCCTTCAACACTATGTAATGAATAATTAAAGAAGAAACGTTAGCATATAATGAAAGTACCGAGTAACACACGAAATCATAACCACTCACTGATAAAGCCTCCCTCAAAATAACTACGGCTGCCACCTGCACATGCATTATACAACCTTGACGACTGACTTCTCGCAGTAACCTGCCGCGCTCCGCTATCACTGCTTTGGTTCTTACTTATTTACGAGTGTTTTTCCCAGTCTAACGGTTGTTTGTATATAAATATTACGGGGTGGCAGCAATTTCTTTCAGTTGTTGGTTCTAACCCAAGTGTGCTTTATTAATTGCACGCGAACTTTTTTATTTCCCCCCCTTTTTTTACTATGTTTAATTGTAATTAAAGTCCCTCCGCAGTAAAGATGGATAGAGATTTCCAGTTACAAGTCCGTAGGAGCTCATTCGTTCTAGTTTGTTCTCCATGCAAATAAACGAATATGTTCTTATTTGGTAAATCTGTTACGCTTCTTATTAGGTACTATAGCAAAATAGAAAAGTGATGGAAATAACAGCCGAGAAGATCCATGGTCAATAAATACGAAATGATGTTTTAATATTCTTGAAAACAATAAAAACTATAGATTAGCATGCATATTTTATAAACCATAATGATTTTCCAGAAAAATGCAGCGGCACCTATTTGATATCTCAAATACAGTTTTTTTTTTTTTTTTTTTTTTTGTATTTTTGTATTTTTCCATTTTATAAATTCAAATAATAGCACCAGGTCTAGCGTCAAATAAAGCACAAATGATTATGCTGTAGGGAGCGTTTTGCCACTTTTTCTTTCCAATATCATGCCAATTTTAAATCATGTTCTTGTGCAATTGAACTTTAATGCGTTGTGATTGCATTTTACAGCTGTAAATTTAGTTTCTTAAGATTGCTTGGAAAACGCAAGGAAGTTAAAAGCGGCGCCTGAACACGTTTTACAGTACCGCCAGATGGATCGTGTTCCGGCCAGCGCATTGCCTACAAGCACTTCTCTCTCCGTCTCGGCGCCAGTCTTCGCTCCCGACTTTTGTAACAGAAACAATTAAACACTGCAAGAATAGGCATCATACAACCCTCCGAACATGTGTTTCATTTTGGCCGAGCAACCGCACTTGTCAGTTTAAGAGAATATTTTTAGGGTTCCTTCCTCCCTAAACCAGGATGTTTTGTGTATTTAGATTTGCCGTGCAGCCAGATTCGTAGTGGAATTGCTTTGAAGCTGGACGATCAGCTAATACGCATACCTGTTTTTCTTTTTATAGCGATTCAGATAGCAAACTATTTTCACGTAGGTTCATCACCATTTGGGAAAATTGTCGCGCAATTCCAACGCATTCAGACTGTTGCACTTACGATAATCATTATTTTGCAATTGCGAATATTGAAACCTACGGAAATAATGAAATGTCTTTGTATTTGAAAGCAAACACATTTAATTTTTTTTGTGGCATTTTAGTACGTCTTGAAACAATAAAGTGTTTTATCATTTGTATATTCAGAACACGAAGCTTTAATCTAATATAATTAACAATTGTTATATTCTTGCAGTTCTACTCATGGACAGGTTACAATTAAGGAAATTGGTTGCATAGTTTAACTGATGAAATGCGTGTCTTCAACTTCACTGTACAATAAGGTACAATACACCTTACTTCCGTTATAAATAATAGCTCGTGGAAGTGTGTTGTGTTTTAGTTAGTAGTTTTCCAAATATAAGATTCGAAATTCTCTCCAAAATGAGGCATTGGTGGAATAATAAACATGAATTTTTTAGTTTTATGTAATTCCACAGGTTGTGAAATATTTGCGTAAATGGAAGAAAAAAAAAAAAAGAAAAAAAAATTAAAACAATTTTCGGCCATTGGAGAAGCAATTTTCCTACTGTCATGTTTTTTTGTATATACTGGAAAAAAATATAATAAGATTTAGCATTATCAGTTTCGTTTGACTTTCGTTGCTGGCAAAAAGATCTTAGTGGAAAAAATAGTAGATTTGCCATCTTATTGACTAGCGATGAAATGCACGGCTGAGAGATGGCGGTCGGCAAAATTAAACACGTATCTTTTGTACTACTGTTGACAACCGCGAAAGCAAGAAGTCGTGAGGCAAATAAAGCTGTTCGAAAGGACAATGCCATCGTAAAACACATAAATGGATACAATGATACGAAGAGAAACGCACGTTTGCGATTGCTACATGAATTTAATTATTCTTGTTAAGGCAAAGTGTATTTACATATCTTTTTTCGTACCTCTTTCTGGGGAAAAAAAAAAAAAACAAACAAACAAACCATCGAACTGTAAACAATATTTCCTATGCTGAAGCAAGTTTATATCTATAACCTGTAGGAAACTGCTTATTTTTCTTTACCGTAACACAGATTTAAGCGTTTGGCATCTCGTGTCGGCTGCAAAGCTCTTAGGAACGATGAATTAAATTAGCTAATGATAGCTAAGAATAAGCTGAAGTGTTGTTGGGCAAAAGCACATACTGTCTCACATGCTTTTTGTACAATCGAATGTGTGTCGCTATATAATTAAACATCGA
Source organism: Metallyticus violacea (assembly GCA_030762175.1). Taxonomy (NCBI): domain Eukaryota; kingdom Metazoa; phylum Arthropoda; class Insecta; order Mantodea; family Metallyticidae; genus Metallyticus; species Metallyticus violacea. Next base: position 307,651,745 of record CM060846.1, on the reverse strand, counting down.
GGTTTTGGATGCAGAGTTTTATATTATTAAGATATAATTGAATCTACTGCACCCATGTCAAACTTATGGCCGTTACCACTTATATTTATAGCTCTTAAAATGTATAACTATTCTAAAGATAAAAAAAAAAAAAAACAAACATTAATTTAACGCATGTTAATGTTTACGGATATAAAAGGAAAAAGTTTCTTGTGTGGACCAGGTTGGGTCAATGACAGTTGTAATTAGAATTAGGATTAATCCTCAAGAACGAAATTTCTATAATCAAATGCAATATAAAAACAAATTTGATGACGTTAGACTTCCACAATTTCATGCACACTTGAAAGCTATTATTTTGAGACGTGTTATTTTGCGGGAAGAATCATAGCAAGTTTAGGTGCTGAAAATCTGAAAAAGATTTGTTTTGTCATGTAACATTGGCTTATACTGGAAAAGTGTTGCTGCAAACGATAACTTATTGCTGCTTTTGCTTTGGACATTGTTAAAACAAACTAAAAGGGTTTAACTGTAAAACGACCAGAAACGAACCAAAACTGAATGATCGGGACACACGTACACTGTATTGAAAGCGTAAATAAAATTCAGCAACATGAAGTAATTCTAATGAAGAAAATACCGTATACTCTCTATAGATATTCAGGACAGCGGATACTTTTTGTATCAGCGTTATCGTTAACACCGATAGTACTGCGTGACATAGAAGTGTAGGAAAGGCAAGACAAAGAATAATTCTAATAAATACAATGACATAAATATATTAGAGGCATGTTTATGATTGCAAGCAGCGGGTATTTAGAAATATCGTTGTTGAAATTTGAAGTAATTAGGCAGAGCCCATGAATGTCATATATTTAAATATTTGAAAATATTTATATTTAGTGCGGGACAATTTTTAATCAATGTTTCCTACCCCACAGATTTCCTAGTGTCTACTGCAGTCTAGAGTAATTAAACACCAACGATCTATAACGCACTGAGATTCTGTGCTCTGAGGGAATGATATATTTCGAATTTCGCTCAGTGTGCCGGTCTAAACAGTAACACCTCCATGAGATAATTGGCAATTCTCCAACGTTCTTACTGTTACTTTTCATTCATCAAAGATTCAGCGGAAAATATTATTTCATGTTGCACATTTTATTAAGAATATCTGAGGGTGCATTAATTAGTAAAAACGAATAAATACTTTACTTTCACTTCTGCACCGTGCAGTACTGAAAGATACTGCAGAGATGTGACAACATCGCTTTTCATAGCAAAAGCTGATACACCGGATTCCTCAGGTATCATTCATCGTAACATAAATAAACAGATGGATGAATGCACTCTCAGTTCCAGCAGAAAAGACCATCAAAACTCTACTGTGCTATACCTTAACATAAAGTGTTCTTTCATGACAAGCTGAATTATCATGTCCGATAATTTTAGCTTGCTAACGAGTTCCTTTTGCACAGCAAACAACATATAGCCCCTAGATAGCTCCCCCGCTCATGAAGGCTAAGGAAAGTTCCTGATGAAGAATGTCCAAAGTACGACTGTCAATATCCATAATCACAATAATAAAAATCAAAACTTTAATATTGGTAAATTTGTTTCACTCGAAAGGTGTGGAAATTTCTAAAATGTAAATGAGTAGCTATTATGGTTTTAAATTGTATGCTGCATAAGCGCTCTAATATTTTTGTTTGACTAACAAAATAATACCTTCGAGGTTGTTGATATATATTTTTTTTTAATTCTCATTGGCGACCCTCAATCTGTTTTAAGGATCTAGAAACGCGGATTTGTGTTATTGGATCTAATTGCCTTTATTTGTCCAAAAAGGGGAATTTCGAACCTCTGTGTAAATCCCCAGTCTGAAATTCACAACTTGCATCATAATACTCTCGCTAGCCAAAAGTAATTCTATTCTCATTGCAGATATTTGTTCCCATGAAAGGATAAATTTCACTGTACAAAGAGCTAATGCAATCGGTTAAGCCGTATTTTCCCTGGCGTTCTTACTTACTTCCTTTGTGATCACCAATTAGTATTTCTGTTTGGTCGAATATAAATTTGATTGTGTAAGCATTTTTGATGGATGTTATTTATGCGCATCACGCGTTTTCTTCCACTAGCATATTTTGAATAAATGTTGTATAGTTTTGCAAGTTGGGTTAATGAATTTTCATCATTCGCTGGAGTGAGTGAGTCATCAAATGAAGCGCTTACGGGAGTTGGTCAGGACGATGATTGATGGCGGGTACTACATCATTGCGTGTGTCTCGGATCCCGTTCATAAGCCTTACTCTGCATCACTAATAAGGAGCAGTGCAATCATTTTAACAAACCAAGACCTAAACCAAATGTCACACATTGCTTTTTCTTCAATTGCGTTATTAAAGCTAGACATTTGCGTGATATGTATTTAAAGTGCTTAATTCTCTTTAATATCGACTCATTACCACTTCTGTAAGTTCCACTAGGTACTCTTTTTAAGAATTTATTTTAGGTAATTTGTAATACATTCAAATCACCGTCCTTGCCAAGTTTGAAAAAATCAAATCATTTGACTACTACAAATCAGTTCATAATGAATTTCTTTCATTTTTACTTTCGTATTGTTCATCTCCAATTGAACGGTGCTACTTAAAGTGATAACAGAAGTTATATTGAAGTATTTATCAATGCTAGCTTAGATCGTACGTGCACCTTCTGGGCTCATAACTTCTACAATTTTGAAGATAGTGACATGAAACTTTGCATAGATATTCATGTAATTGAGATTCAAAATTGAACTTGTGTTAAATAAAATAATTTTATAACATATATAATGAATAAAATGGTGTCGTTAAATGTTCAAATTTCAGAAAAGAATTAAAAAATTTGAAAATCTTGGAAATAGTTTTTAAGTACTTTTCAGATACACATATAACAATCGATAACGTAGAAATAAAATCTGAAAAACATACTAATATTTAAGTGCCAAAAATATATCCAGCCCGCAAACCATATACTTTCTTCTTTTCATTTTTTTGAGCGTCTATTTTTATTTACACTAGGCAAATGTTAACGTGAAATGTTAATTTTTTGAATCACAGAATAAAATATTCACATCTTGAAATCTAACATTTTACATGTAAAAATTATTGCGTTTACAAATTATTGAAGTTACTTAGTAAATTCCTGCTGAATGTCCTAAAGTAAGTTGGAAAACTTGCTAAAGTGACAGGACTTGACATGAATTTGATTACCAATTTTCAGAAGGCGAACAGTTGCAATTATGTTTTTACCTCCTCTTGTCATGCACAAAAACATTACTCTGCATAATCAGTCAAACATAAAATTCAAAATAGACTTCGTATTTCTGACAAAATAAGCAGACATTATAACATTGAAAACAAGTGAAACAGTATAATCTCTATTTATTATTAGAGAAGTTTTTCATTAAAATGAGTTTTCCATTGAAAGAGTAGTAAAACTTTTTTTTTGAATAGTGTTTAATTTACTACTGAGGCACCACAAGCGGTGCACACTGATGATACATGAAATGAAATACTGGGATTTTTTTAAGGGAAGAAACGTTCTGGGATTAAGTTTAGGGTATCTCCTCGGCATTTGCCATTTATGAGGACTGAGGAAAACGTGGAAAAAACCTCAGTCAGGGAGGACGGTCCTGAAGGCATTCATACCCCAGACCTCCCTCTCACGAGTCCGCGCCTTAACGACCTCTGCCACCCGTGGCGGTATAGTAGTAAAACGTGAAAACATTAAGATCGCCTTATGGTGAGAAACAACCAATAACATATTGATGAGATAAAATCAAACATTTTTGAAGAATTTTATGCTAATACTCATTCTCTAAGTTTAATAAATAAAACATACTGGCGCTTAAAGGTGCCCATTTTGCACGGTTACTTGCTAATTGGTAAGTTGGCGTGTCAAGCAACAATTTCTACAAGTGCTTTTTTTGTTATCAGAAGGAAATTTTGCTGAAAACATATTTATTTCTTTGCGGTTTAAACGTCAGGTTTCACCTTCTAATATTTGTGTATCTAAAGGTCCAATTCTACAGGAACTGTTTATGTAAAGGCGTGAGAAGAATGTAGTAAGTGTTCTTAGGTTTCTGTAGTTAACAACAGATGGCATATGCTCTTTTGGAATTTTTCATCATTGTTGAGTGATTTTTTTTTCTGTTTGTCTAAAAAATGACCCACAGGAAAAATAATTGTATAAAATGTTTCGAAAGACACGTTTTATACCGTGAGATTATTTTATTTTGGAACCGCAGAGTGCGCCTATGTGTTGGGAGAAGCCAGTCTTCAAAACCTGTAATGCATGTGTAGGTAGCAGCTTGTTTGGGAATTGCGTTGTTATCGATCAGTTATGCGTTCGTGTGTTACTCGGCGCTTTCATTGTGTGTAAATCGTATACCAATCATAGTTTTGCAGAACGGGTTTTTGTGTGCGATACCTAAGTGCAAAGGAAGTGCACAGAAATAGTAAAGCGACTCTAAAGAAAATATCCTAACAATCGTGTTCCAGGTAGAGAAACTTTTCTGTGACTTTTTATTAACATTACGAAACAGAATCTTTCAGTGATACGCAATGTGCTCCGAACCGCCGTGTTTTTACGGAAGAAAAGTTAGATGACAGATAGAAATTTCCTAAGCAGTAGTCGCCAATGTATTGAGGCTGAGGGGTATTATATCAGCATCACTTATAACACACATTAGTGTTTGTCATCATGGGTTTTAAATACAGTATCATTTTATGCTTTCAGTAAAAATATAAATATTAACTTTACGCGCGGCGATTCTATCTTTTACAGCTTGTGAACTTCTCCAGTAAGAAGCTTCAAGTGGAGAAAAGTAAAAGAATCTTCATTAGATACACGTAGCTCTTCAGTGAAGAGATTGTTCATCACTTTTAAAGGAAACACAGATTGACAGAACAAAAACGTTTGAGTGCACGTGATCTGTACACAGTGAAAAAGAGTACATAGCTATCCGAAACATCGTCTGAATTGTTTTACTAGTTTTGTTCTCACGTGAACTATACACATAAAACGAAATTTGACATCTTTGTACAGGGCTTCTAAAGAATGCAGAACATTAATGATGTTGATGGAAGAAACAGATTTAAGTTTTTAAGCAGTGATATTTGCAATAGTGTTTAAAACAACGCTGCAACTTTTACTGTATTCTAAGTTGCAGGAAGTATGCTAAATATTTTATCCAAGAATGTACTTTTAGCTTCGTCTCCTATTAGTAGAAACTGGTAAGAAATGGTCGACACCTAGGTACCAGATTCCTTTACTTTGCAATCCTTTGAGTTATTCCTTTGAAAGTTGGGGATGGGAGTTCGTCAACCTTTCTTTGTTGGTGAAGAGCGTTGTGCTATTGTTTGTTCTGATGGACAGCTTAGAAAATACTAAGTGTCTCTTAGAGGAAGGTGCAGGTAACCGAGAGAAATGAACTCCAGACAATGCTTTAAGCTTGCTTTACTTGTATTTTGGAACATGTACCGTTAACTTTTGAACACACCACGCTAGCATTCCCACACCAGCCCTTAAAACACATCTACAGAAAAATGTTTGTGCGTTGTGGGTACGCGAGAGTGGAAGAACCTACGTCAAGTGGCAGCGTTGGTGGGGAATAGCTGCCTTTCCTTTCTATACAAGGGCAATCGCCCTGTACTGGCCTTGGGATGCTAACTTAGGAAGGGGTGGTAGGGGCTAACACCTAAGCGTTAATTGGAGTGCAGAAATTGTTAGTGTAGAGAAGAAAGCTAGAACCACAGAACAATTATCATGAAAGCACATTCTTGATTCATTAGTAGCGTTAAATGGAACCAGCTCTTTGTAAGTGACTGAAAGTTAGAGAACGCACAGTAGGACTAGTAGCCGCTGGAATGTAACATATAATAGCAAACGGGACTGGGCGGATTAAGAACAAAGTTGTAAATTTAAAGGGCTCAAAATGATTAGTTAAATAACTGACAAGCCAAGTCACAACATAGGTGTTTCTGCAGACACAGGTAAAAAAAAAATCAGGACAGAAAGAATAGACTTCAGTGACAGTACACTGCTGCATTCTGCAAACCTGGCAGACCACGAAACTCTCCAAATTAACAAACATGTAGAGAACAGTGTCGCAGAGTGCACAATGCTCTTGTCACGTGGTATATACTGAAGACTTCACCAATTTGATTAGTGCAACTGTCATCTGCAGGCACATGGCCCAATCCGCTCGTCGTCAGTAGTGCCAACATTACTCCGCGTAACGTGGCATATAGGGGTTTGTCCTTTCAATTTGTTCGCTATTTGTACAAAATAACGGAGTTATCCGCCGTCACTGTATTATTAATATTGCAGTAATAATAATATCCTGTTATTAATATTGCATGCAGAAGAAAATGTATTGTGAACAGTCATTATTTGCGTTCGAAAGTAATTTCACAGTGAGATTTCTAAAGGAAAAGTGCTAGAGCAGTGTTTTCCAAACATGGTTTGTTAACCTCCTGGGGTTTTCCCCAATTTCGCCTACTTTATATCTAATGGCGGATAATGAGTTTTATTTTCTTTTAATGATATTCTTATAATTTATCCTGTAATTATGAAATGTAATCATCGTGGAATTAATATATTTTGGGGTTCTTTGAAACTATCGTATAAGGATAATTTCCTCAGTATTTTATATGAACACTTTGATTATAGTCAGGGAGATGCGTGCCAGAAATTTAAATAAAGTCTTAGATCTTTTTCAACTTCTGTAGTTTCTGAATTCAAATCTACTCCATTCAAAACAAATCTCCTCCACAACAAAACTCACCTCTTTTAAAATTCAGCGAAATTGATGCACTTTTTTGATTAAAATATTGAAAATACACTGTAGCTGAGTAAATGAAGCCTGCGCGAAATTCAGTTTCTACATAAAGTATTTCAGTATTTTCAGAAATAGCACTTCTCAGTTTTTGGTTTAGATTAAAATGTGCGAAATATAAAAATGTGACTTTAAAACAAGGAAATTACTATTGCATCAATAAATTATCTATTTCATTTTGGGTTTAATTTAATTGTAAAATAAATGTATAATTTTTTAACTTATATAGATTCATTCAGTGTTTTAATCCTTGTTACGTAATTTTTGGAGGGAAATACTAACCTAGGCTGGACACTACAACTACAGAAATTTTATGCTAATTTAAGGCTGTTGAGGTTTAACATATTGTAGGTCTACTGGGAATTCGCGAGTCGAAAAAAAATTTGGTAAACGCTCTGCTAAAGTAACAAAGAAATATTAAATATTTTTTCCCCTCCTTTGACTAGGAGACATGATTATGTATTTAGAATCAAACGTTTGCTACAAATTTTCTACATTAACAAAATTTAGTTGATGTTAGCTTTTGTTAGGGCTGACTAATTGAGCAAGAAAACAATTAAACATCAGTGCAGTGAACTTGACAACATGCTGGTAGTACACGTTTTATAATTATATGGTTTAATATACCAATATTATTTGTGAAGTAAAGAAGAAAAAAATATTTCTAAATTTGGCGCCTTGGTCAGTTCTTGTCTTAGATAATTGTTATATTACTGTACAAGTGTGAATGTCACCAGCGATGTATTGTTTCAAATTCTTACGGTGTGGTATTATTAAATATGACAATTCTGGAAGCACATATCATCTTTATAAGTTAAAAAGTACAAAATTAAAGCAATTGCATATTTGTCATCTTTATTTATTAACCAAATGTAATATATTTTTTGCAACAAAGGAAGAAATCAAAGCGTTTACACTCTAAAATTTACATAATTATCTGAAAATATCATTTCACGTAGATAGACTATAAATTTTGGAATGAAACCTTGGATTCCCCCTCATTTGTCTGTACTTAGTGTAGCGTACAATTTTAGGAACAATTTAAATAGCATAAAATGGTTAACTATAAATTCTATTCTATTTAACTATTTAACTATTCTTAAAGGAATATAAGGCGGGGCTTAGATACAACCTTCAGCCATTCACCTTGTTGCTCCGCCTTGTAATATTGCTTGTTTACCCAGAGCGTAGCATTAAATTGCCAGCATGCGCATTTATTTTTCGTTTACTCAACTTATTTACGACTGGAGGTAAAAAAGTTAATTTATAAATTGTATTTTGCCATGTTTTCCAATGCTCCCTTAAAGCGTCAACATTGGACATTTATAAAATCACGTATGTGTTTGACTAAAGTCACAGTTAATATTGACTTTTGTTTCTGTCGATATGGTTTGCATTGGGAAGTACTTAAGTAACATGAAATTATAAGAAAAATGAGCCTTTCAAAACTATAATTTGTATATCTGTATTTTAAACTAAACCTTTTAATTTTAGACTATCGGGTCTTTGCTTAAAATTTCCGAGAAAAAAATAAAATGTCGGGCATTATTAGCGATAGAGTGTCTCTAAAATGAGGTTATATAATAATTTGAATGTTACGATATCCGTTGCTTGTTAACTTTCCCAAAGGAACACATTCTGGAACCGAATTTGAGCTTGTAGGGTTCCCGCATTATTTACAAGGTTGGTGAACTCCTTATGACCCTAAACTGAAAGCAATACTACAATATTACAAGAGTAATTATAGATCTGGTCACAGTAAGAGAAACACCCCGCTCCCCCGATCTATTACATCTACAGCACGTAGGGTTTTTTTTTTTTTTTGATTGCTTTATTTATGGACGCTCTTTAACATCTCAGGTCATCAGCGTCCCATTCAACTCAGGGTGTGAAACGGCCGACAAATTTTGCTCAGAGTCCTCTTCTTTCAGCATTGAGGTTTTTTTCGTGCCGTAAATATACGACACGGGACCCACGACTTTACTTCCCTTCCGAAGGAAGCCATACTTAGGATTTTTACGCCCGAAAAAATCCATCGGTCCTGACCGGGTTCGAACCCGCGATCTTGGGTTTAAGAGGCAAGTACGGTAGCCACTACACCACCAGGACCGACAGTACGTAGGTAGCGCACCCAAACAGTCATAGATGGTAAAGTCAAGACAGGTTGTTAGTGGGGCATGTGGGCTTTGATTGATAACAACTAACGTTTGATGGATAGGATTTTTAGACATGGGGTTAATAGGAAGGTTAACTCGTCAATAGCTGTCGGAACTGGTAGTAGCATTGCAACTACCAGTGGCGTACCAGTATGCGATTCAAAAGCGTACTGTGCGCTTTTAATGAACTTCATCTTGATTATTTGAAATTACCTTTGTAATCACACGCACAACGAGGAAGCTCAAACACTAAAGTATTGTTAAAATTCTGAGAATTTCCAAGTTAAAATGTTACAAAACAGAGAAAGTCAGATGTTCATTGTTTGATTTCTTACATTGGCGTGTGAAAGTTGGTTGACTTATAACTCTACACTATAAAATGGAAGAGGAATAAGACTGCTTTAAGGGGACATAAATTGGGCTGCGGGCTCCAATTTCAAAATTTATTCATTCTACCAGGTTACGTACACGAAGGTATACTGTTATATATCGGAGAGGTTTTTAAATTTTGGAGAAAAAAGCTGGAAATTTTGAAAAAATTAATATGCATCACAAAGGAAAACATCAGAGTAATGACCTGTTAAGGAAGATACTGGATTAGAGCAAAAATTGTTATTGATGATTAATTGATATACGTTTTACTATTTAAATATTTTGGTAAGATGCGAAAAGAAACGCAGTTAACATCCCACGCTGTTTTATTAAATACGGGGGCAAAACATGAGTTTTGAGATTAGAAGACAATATAAGATTAGAAGCAACATAAATGTGCTTGTGATATTATTTTTCTAGGTAAGCTTAAGAAACAAAACGAGAAACCACTATAGATTTGGGTCGATCCTGGTGGTATAGTGGTAACCATACTTGCCTCGTAGACCCAAGATCGCCGGTTCGATCCCGGCCAGGGTTGTTGGACTTTTTCTGGCGTAAAAATCCTAAGCATGGCTCCTTAGAGATATAGAGAAATATAGAGAAATAAAATACTTTTATCCTACGTCACTTCAGTCTCATTTATTAATAATGGTAATTTTTCTTATTTTTTCTGCAATTTTTTGTATTTTGGAATATGCAATCGCACTTTGTATTTAGGTAATTGTAAAGTTAATTCTAATGAGAAGAGGCGAAGGAGCTTCTGATTAGCTTTGCCATGCATGTGGAGATTCTCTCATGTAGTATCAACCAAGTTCAAGCTGCCTCGAGAAACTATTTTATTTCATAACGCCTGACCCAAGCTGCAACAATCGTCAAGGATTAATTTTTAAATTCCAGTACAAAATGCAATAATCCAAAATTTGGTTTGACTGGAAGAAAGAGGTGTTCTGGGATTGAAACGTCACAGTAGAATAACAGTCTTTAGACTTGCATGCATTTTATGGTACATTCTTATCTTGATAATAAGCACTTGGTTCTTTTTCATTTGAGTGATTGTTGTTAACAAATAAAACTATATCTGATTAGTGAAGAAGAATCTTATCATCTGATATGCACTTACCACGATGTATATTATACAAAAAATAAATAAAGCAGCAAACCAGAAAAATAAGATAGCTGACTTATTACAGATGTATTTGGAAAAGCTCTGCGGTGCATATCCGAATAGATACTATAGGAGGCTTGAAAATCCTGAACGAAATCAACAGATGATGACGACTGAATTTTCATTCCTCCTTTCGCTTCTGTATTCGACTAGGACACAGATCTATTTAAGATAAAGAAACGGACATGTTTGCCTCTTCTTTTCGCGATTAATTTCTTGTGTCTGCCTACATATAATTTCAATTCTTTTATTTTCTTGGGTGTTCGTGATTGCCTGTCGCATACTTTATCATGAAATAATATCGCTTAATAACATTTTTCACATTGCAAACTGCAAGGGGACTGAAAAAACACGAAAATAGCACCAGAAAACAAAATTATATGTGTATAGTGGAGCTGCGACAAATGATAGTGGAATTAAATGTTGCGCAGGATTATACATTTATTTCAGTAACACCGCCACGGGTGGCCGAGGTCGTTAAGGCGCGGACTCATGAGCGGGAGTTTTAACGTTCGAATCCCGCCAGGACCGTCCTTCCTGACTGAGATTTTTCCAGGATTATCTCAATCCTCATAAATAGCAAATGCCGGGAGGTACCCTAGACTTAGGCCTGGAATATTTCCTTCCTTAAAAAAATCCTTTCCTAATATAACATTTCCTTTCACATATCATCAGTGTCCATCGCCTGTGATGGCTCAGTAGTGAAAACGGGCGTTATACACTTAAAAAATTTCAGTCAAACGTACCTTAAAGTTATGTGACGATCTGTTATAAGCCTACCAGCTCTCTAGATCAATTTCCGGAGAAAATTAGACTGCTTCATCCTTCGGAAGCATATTCAGTACTCGATGCAGAACAATAGAAAAGCAATGAAGACTGACAACAATGAACAAACTATGTATTTATTATAAATTTTGGGGCTATTTTCATGAAGTCTATTCGGTTGCCAGTGTCTGAAACGGTAAGCTAAATGTTTGCGGAACACATGTTTAAATTTACACAAAATGCACTTGTAATGGATTAACTTGCCAAGAAATTTCGAAGAACCGTAGTGGCAATAAATTCACTTGCCTCTTCGTTTCTTACATTTTTCTATTTCATTGCTTTTTTTTTCCTATTCATTTATGTACACCCTTTGAAAAAATAAGTAAATTACTTAAAAAAAAGTCATCCCAGATTCACATGTCGATCGGAGAATTTCGGGGACGCTCGTAAATGCTGTAGTCATACGCTCATGCAGCGTACTGCAGCTCATCCACTGCACTGGACGCTTTGTCTGTAAACGTATTGGTCACAATCATAAGCATCTGAAAAGAGAGAGAACGTTAGGGTAGTGTAGCGGTGGCCAAACGGTTTAGAAGGCTAAGTGTATATGTAGAACATTATGTTGCCTTAATATCATATTTGATTTGTATGACATTATCCATGCACACACAGAAACGTAATCACAAACTAACGTATTCTTTACAAATAACTAAACAAATACACGAACAGAAAATATCATATTCTAAGGTGAAAACATATAGAAATAAACACATTAATATCGCGTTTATGAACCCTGAGCATGTTTACCTGCCCTCAATCTTTGGGGTATAGATGATGTCAGATATCTACTGTAGTGATATAACATCCCAGGCTTCTTGAATGTGTGTCTCCATAAGGCATCTTTTGCCCTTCGTGCATGTGCAGGGAATACGTGTTCAGTATATTGTATTTAGATGGAACAAATACTGAAGGAAATATTATATCCATTATAATATGCTAACGTTAAAGCTTGCTGTGTATACGTAACAATATTACGAAACTAATTTTCATAATATATTACAAAGATTTACTAAAAAAAAAAAATAATAAGTGTTTCATGCCGTGAGGCGAACCCGCGCTCTTAACGACATCACGGTACACACTGCCACAGAGCTAACAGAACACACATGCTAGACAGCGTCTTTAGTGCATGTCATATAACACAACAGCTGCAGTGGCTACACAGCTTTGCTGGTTACCTTGTGAACCGCACGCTGTAACGAGTACCACTTGAATTTAGCGTTCAAGAGATGATTCATTTTTTTGCCAAAGGGTGTAGCTTGGTGTATTCTCAATTTTATTTACCTCTAATAAGAGCATCGTTTCAAATGAGTTAAGCAGTTAGATGGGTATATCTGATTAGTAAACTTACACAATTTCCACTTATAGAGTATCATCTTGAAAACAAACAAAATTGTTGATTAAAAAAGAGTAGACAAATTTTTCTGATTGTGCTGCTAGAAGCGTTTGTTGTGAATCCGCAAACATACAGGATGGTAATGTACACCGCAATGATTTTATAGATCGTAGAGCATTCGTAAGAAATTTGAGATAGGGAAATAGGGAATTTGTGGTCCACTAAGAAAAATAACTGAGAATGATAGAGATTATGAAACTAGTATTAAAGTAAAAAAAGTAAAAAGTTACCCTAGAATGTCTTCAATCCTGCTTCGTGAGCAAGGAAATCTAAATTTCAATATCCCATCAGAGTTTTTAACATATTGTATAAAAATGTCGCACAATCGTGTTTTGAGCAGCGCTTAACTAACTTGTCTAAAGAAAACTGTCCACATGACTGTGGAGCCTAATGGATAAGGGATAAACTGTAAATGTTCGGGTCTTGCGGGGTACGCTACTATTTTTTCTATTTGTTTTATGAAGAAGTATGCTCATCCATGAGACTTGAAAGACAGAAAGAAAGTCATCAATGATACCGGAACTCGATAACAGAGCTCCGCTACTTGTTCATATCAATTACACCAAAGAGGCCTGCCCCACAATTTCCGTACGTTATTGTGTAATATCATTTCAAATAGAAGTTTTCATTATAAGTGGCGCATCGATTCTTTATAAACTTAATGCCATAACTTAGAAAACTGAATAGGCAGACCGTGCATTTCCTATTTCAAATCAATTTTCTGAAGCCCCTCTACAATCTCTTAAATTGTTACGGCATAGTTAATTAATTCTGTATATGTGCATAGTTTTATTTTGGAGAACTGAGGAGAAATTTTTTAATACAACCATTTCCTTTCAGTGAAGAAAAACTAAGGTACAAACTTATTCATGCAGCATGATTCAATTGGAATCTGTTTTCTGCTCTCTCTCAAGTCACTGTGTTTAGCTCTTAATTACGTAACAATGTCAGTTGTCAAGGTATTTTACTCTGGCGTATGTTTGAATAATACAAAGGTAGTGATGATAGCTTCCAGCCCACTGACCTTTGTAATCTTGAAAAGCACATACCTTGACAATTGTGATTGTTAAGTAATTAAGAACTTGAGAGGGAGGAGAAAACGAATTCTAGCTGAATCATGCTGTATCAAAAAGGTTGTACTTTGGTTTTTCTTCACTGGATTTTCAACTGCAATGGTTTATTTAATTTTTACACGGCATTGATTCTTTCAAAGATATCACAATAAGAAAACCTCATATTACCGATGAATGGGATTGCGGCAATTTTTGTGTACCGTAGAAAAATTAGCGAAAAAATACATTTGACTGTCGTGTATACTATTAAAAAATCGGAAAATGCACATCACGTGTAAAATTAAATTATGCATATTTTCTGTGATCAGAAGCCCTTATACAGGATTTACTTATTTGTCAAGACTGTGCCTATAACAGTCACAGAGCGCGTACTGAAGGGACAGCTCATAAAAACTAATTAATTTTAAGGGACACGGGGATTTAAATTTTTTATTATAATTTTTAAGCTTTTGATTTAGAATTTGGTACAATATAATTATGCAATTATTAAGTACTGTGCAATTATGAAGTATTGTGCATAATTTAATTTATTTATGATAATTTCTGATTTTGATATACCTTGTATAAAATTATTGTACAAAAAAGTACATTTTTAAAAGCTTTCGTTGGCAAGTGGTATTGAATCAGGTAAATAATTTTACTTTCCTTCCATTTCTTATTATTAGCATTGGTAGATCAGTAATATGTTTTGTCATTACAACATTACTTGCAGGGATATTAATCTTGTTTCTCCTTAATTTTTTTTTTGTAGAAATTAATACATGTGAACAAAAACAAACGTATTAGATATATTAATATTTATCTGCAGAGCATATGTGAAATGTTTCACTGAAATTGCAACAAAAATTAATGAACAAGTAACATTTTCTGTACTAGAAAATATATATTTGAGATAAAATGAATTTTCTTAATATGCATTTAATGCATGTCACAGGCTATCTCTGACCTCAAAATTTTCAATCTAAGATTGAGGTTAATTACTAATATATGTGTGAAAATAACAAGAAAGAATGCAGCAACTGATAGTAAATACAGATGAAATACGTAGCTGTATCCCAAAGTATCACATTGGAAATAAATTGCACAATATTAATTTGTTCGAAAGTTGAATTGAAAAGCATTACATAACCGTGTGGCTCTCCAATACTTGTTTATGACACAATGTAGAAATGATCGTGCATACTGGCAATTTTCAGTAGTGCGCACCTAGCATTTATATGTTTTGCTCTGGACCTGTGAATATGGCGAAAATTTTTTTATTAATTTGATCCTCCCTATGGCTCTAATGTCCCTTAAGATTTAAATGTCATAATCCCAAAGCATCAATACGCCAACAGGTTTTAGTTACCTATATACTTTTAATTTGCTTGTATGGATTAGAACGCTTGTCTAAGTATGGATAGCCAGGGTATTAAAAATAACTTTAAAATTGTGTCTAAACCATCCTGTAGAGTTTTGTGAATACTTGACGAGCATTCTAGTGCACTCTGAATTTGCCAATGAGCGAGACAGTTATTTTTATAGAAACACAGGGAGAATCGTTCAGTTATTGGCCCACTTAGCGCTACTGCTTAAAACGGGAAAGCTCCGCAACAGGAAAAAGTCGCAAAGCGTAAAAGTATTTGTATTTTACTGAAAGTATAATTTCATACATAATTTAAAATAATATCTAAGCATACTAACCCCCGTTGTATGAAATGTTGAAAATGATGCCCCTCATCGCCAATACATTGCCGGTATTTGCGTAGCGAATTTCTATATTTCATCTAACTCTTCTTCCGTTAGGACACAGACGGCGGTTCGGAACACGTTTTTTGTCATTGAAAGATCCTGTCCATCGTTAACTTTTTAACAATTTAGTTAACAGTTTCTGTACCTGGAACGCAATTGCCAAGTTATTTTCTTGCGAATCGCCTTAGTACTTCACTGCAAGACTCCGTTTTCACATAAAAACCAGTTCTTCAAGACTATATTTACTTATATAATGGCATAACTAACAAAGAAAGGTTAGCACACAAGTTCACGCATTGAAAGCACCGAGTAACACACAACCACTCACTGACAAAGCTTCCCTCAAACTAATTTACCTGCGCATGCATTATATGGCCTTAATGACTGAGTTCCTATAAGTACGCAGCCGTGCTCTGCCGGCCCGAAACTCAGATAATTTCACTGTGTAAAGCAAAAAATATCAGCTCAGCTAATACCTTCCTAATCATAGGAATACAGTTTTAGAAAAGATGTGAAGCATAATTGATTTTGGCATTTTTGTAGGCAAGTAAGCAAAAGTGATGTATAGTTAACGTTATCATTGTCAGAAAATTTAATAGAGGCAGAAATAAGGCAAAATGCAACCACAGAGTGATTTATATTGAATTAACACCGTTCTTTCTTTCAAAATGAATGATGCTAGACACAACTAATACCTCAAATGTGGAGTATTTTTGTGAGATTATTAACCTCTATAGAAAATGTTGAAAGTGTCCTCCCTCCTGCATAAGGCATAGCTCAACACGTTGTTCATTGTTACTGGCTGCTTGTTGGAGGACTGTGTTGTAAATACCATTAATATCCTGTGTAATGTGCTTCAGATCGTGCAATATCTGGGGGTGTGTGGCGCAAACTCTGTTTTTTAAGTAACCCCATAGGAATAAGTCCGATGTTGTCAAGTCAGGGGGTTTCGGGGGCCACAGGTTCTTGGAGATTATCCGGTCGTCAAAGAAATTTTCAATGAGCGCCAAGGATTAGTTTGATGTATGGCATGTTTGGTATCTTGTTGAAAATATCCATGACTCAACTCTGTATCGTCCAGTTGCTCAACAACAAACATGAAAATCCGGCGGTACTCTGCAGTGTCCTTACTTTGGTCTAAGAAAGTGTACCACTATTCTCTGTGCGGATATTGCTCACCAAACCCCGACTTTAACTGGGTGCATGCTTCATGAATAACATGTGGATTTTAGATGGCCCAATAGCATGCATTTGTGTGGTTCCCATAAATAGAACCATACTTTATCTGTGGGCCATGTATGGGCAATATACCAGGATTTTGCACAATGAACGACTTGTCGTCTCATTCCTCTTACAAGAGGGAGCTCATTTTCAACATTTTCTATAGAGGTTAATTATCTCCCAAAGATACTCAGCTTTTGAGGTATAGCAAGTTATGGCTAGCATCATTGGTTTTGAAACAAGCAAAGAAATGTGTTAGTCCTGTATAAATCACTCTGTAGAACAAAAGCGATATTTATGGTGAACAAACAGTTGCTTTCACCACGGAACATCATAGAGTAGAGGCCATAAAATATGTTGCAATTAAATCCCTTATTTATGGTATATTTGTTATTGAAACAGAAGATATTCAGCACAGCTGCATGAGGCAAACAATACCGACACCTATTGTACATACGTACGTGTGAGCGGAGTAACCCCAATGCTTTGTTTCATTTCATTTATTGAAAGTATCTTCTATTTTCTGTTTAAGTCAAATATAATGTGGATTTATTTATCTTGTTGACTTTCTTAATCAACTTTTTAAACTTCTTTTTCAGTCTAAGATCCGTTATTTTAGCTCTTTGTGAATGAGAAATTTCTGTATGTGATGCTTATTACCTCTTTGTTCTAATATTAATTTATGAATTAAGGACTGGTTCACCTCAACTACATTTTTACGACAGCAAAAATGATGCTTGTTAAGATATTAGCACAATTTTAGAAGTTTCGTGGTTGATTTTAGTGTTCATAAACGAACAAGCATAAAATTGCTAGTAAGACAATAAAATGCTAATAGGTGACTTGTCTGTTCATCATAATCTCCAGCCACCGCACCTGTTCCATCTTGGAGGCAAGCCATCACTCATAATCTTGTAATCAAATCATCATTGCCCAGATTATGCAGAGATGCAGTGACAGCAGAGCTTATGGTTTGCTCTGACGTAGATGTTGATCATGAAGCTTAGAAGCTCAGTAGGATGTTGCTGTGTGTGCGCTCGAGAAGTAATTGCACACGCCACTGATCTGTTGCTCCAATAATGGGCTTGTCTTCTGTTTCCTCCATTCCAGTTTGAAGACATTCACCCGATGAGCGAAGGCTTCCAAAATCTTCCTAAAAAGTTTTCATTGCACTGATTTTCAGAACGTCAGCATAGAAATAGTCTTTCTCTTTTGGTAATTTTCGTTTTTCTGTTAATTTCCAGCAGATATTAAGACTAACGCAAAAAGGTATTCGCAACGTATGTTAAGAAAACGAATAGTTAACCCAGTTCTGTCGTAATCTCCCGAACTTCTGAAATAATCTATGAACTTAACAGTATATTCTAAATTTGAATGGCTTGAGCAGATTACAAGCTGTAATAAAGTCAACAGACCAAGAAATCGGCATACGGAATATATTTCTTTATGCTATGAACGCGAAGGAATTGATGACGGCGCAGATGAGTCCATAGTCAAACAGTTGTGAATCGCCTTTTGAAGTTGAGAAGAAACTCCTAAAATAAAAATCTCTCCCAGGCAACGTGTACCATTTCTTAGTTCGTAATATCTGTCGCACATCTCTGTTTCCTCATTGGGTTATATTAATGTTGTCTATTTGAATTTTATTGAAGAAGCATTAGAAACAGAAACTGCTGTGCATCGTTAATTGATTCCGTTCAGCACTCCAATTTTTCTTGTCACATTACTCACTGTCCACGTGCTTGGAGTAGGGAATGAAACGCCACTGCATCCTATGGTGACTGGCGGGCAGCAGTATTTATTTGTTGATGAGGATCATAACAGAGTCTAAACTGGAAGAAGCCTGCACAACATCGCGCCGACAAAGAGCCTAACCCAGGAGACCTATGAACTTCAGTGGCATTCTATTAAGTGATACACTCAACGGCACGTTATAATTACTCGGTCTCTTTCAGAGTCGTGTCTTGGCCTTTTTCAGCAAGGTTTTATAATAGCACTGTTTTATATCTCAGGAGCTGCACGTGGCTGAAGAATAAATGAAGATGTTGGATATTCATAGATCGCACTAACATAGATTGTAATCAATACTACAAGTGGAAGTTTTCAAAGATTTTATTGACCGTATCGTTCTCTGGAAATCAGATGGCTATAGGGCGTCTCATCACCAAAGGCCTGATTTTTTTGTCGGTCCCTGTGGTGTAGTGGTAACCATACTTGACTCCTAAACCCAAGATCGTGGGTTCGATCCCGGCCAGGACCGAGGGCGTAAAATCCTAAGTATGGCTTCCTTCGGAAGGGAAGTAAAGCCGTGGGTCCCGTGTCGTACATTTACGGCACGAAAAAGAACCTCAAGCCTGAAAAAAGAGGCCTCTGAGCAAAATTTGTCGGCCGTTTCACGCCCCGAATTAATGGAACACCGATGACCTGAGATGTTCAAGAGCGTCCGTAAGTAACCCCCCCCCCCCGGCCTGATTTCGATTCTGATTGACATTTTTTTTTAAGCTGTTTCAAGTAGTAATTTCGGGTGCCGTCGTTAATTGAGAAGTAGTGGAATGGCTTGTTGTTTGGTAGCATCATTGATAAAGCATTTTGCAATTTTTAACGCATTCTAATGAATGTTTTACTTTCATGAAGCATACCTCCCGCCTTACAGACCACGATTCACCTGGTCTATGATTTGCTAAGTTATGCAAACAGAGCATTATAAACAAACTGCAGTAAATATTGAAGCACTGCTTAACAACATTATCATTAATTCGAACGATCATGCTGCTACACTTTTGGAAATTAAAGGCAGCAGAATTATACATGCTCATAATAGCTATACGGAAATGCCTATCTTCTCGTTCGATTGTTTGACGAGACCGCTGGTATCTTTCACGTGTGTGTGTTTTTTCTACCTCTATCCATTGATCTCATATTCGTTTCACTGTGAGCGTATTTCGTTCAACAAAAACACAAATTTCTCGGAATGACATCCCGCAACTCGATATGTCACAAAATTCTCCCTTTATCAAATGCAGATACCTGCTGGTATTGCTTTTCGGCGAGCAATATTCGTTCCTTGTGAGAAAATGTGTGGTCGGTTTATCGCATCTCTATGGGAGTTGCAACTTTAATGGACAGCAGTGTATTTTCGTTCCGATAGCGTACTAGTTATCGCTAGACATCGAATCTTTTGTTATTTTCCATAATAGTCTATCGCGCTTAGCAGTGCCAGTTTCAACTATCATGTGTCTGCAATTACACAAATGAAATTTTATGCTGCCTTTACTCACCAGTTTCCTCGATAGGACCAATTTTTGCTTTTAAGCGCCTATAAAAGGCTTTTTAGTTTTAAATAGTCTATATCCCAAGATTATTCTGTTTTTATAATTACAAAAGTTTCGATCATGAAAACAATCTAATACCCGGTGCCTAACAATATGGTGGCAGTTCAGTCACTGTCGGAAATATCTCACAGAAGAGCTTAAATACATTGAACCTTTGTTTGTGGCGCTAGTCAGTTTAAGACATTGTCAAAAACTTTTTACCAAGCTACTGAAAAGCCATAGATATGTTGTATAAGTTTCTTGTTGTTCCTTTACCGTCTGTTTCAGTTCAAGCTAGGAAGCCATGTGCTTATAGTGTAACAGTGATGAAAGTGTTTAAACAAAAAATTAGTAAGACAATGGGTTTCAAAAATTTAAGTGTTATACTATAAATGGGAAAGCAGATTTGCAATAAAGATGTAAATATAATTTTTTTAATCCACAACTTTCATTGCCGTATAATGAGTGAATATGGATAAGAGATTTAATGGAGACGCAACTACGCAAAGAACCCTGTACATAGGCTGTAGATTGTTCTTGTACGATTTCAAATACTAAACATGCCAGAGAAATTCAAGTATTAAATATATTTAATGTATATATATAATTTAACAATATATTGGAATATTACTAATCTTCAACTTTAAGTTAAATACTTTGTATATAAATAAAATACTCATTAATACAAAATGTGCATTGAATATTGTATTCTTAATTTAAATTGTCAATTAATGAAGCATTCGTTAAGAAACCAGCTCCAATATTCAGCATAACAACAGTAAACCAGGCTAAATGCCTGAGCATAATTACAATCAATACTTTAGCAGAAGACAGTGGACAGATAAATTAAAAAATATACATACAGTAAATAATTAATTAGTTACCAAAGTCACTATTCTAATCACAGAGAACGAGTCGGACTCGAATTTCAAAGAAGTATTTTGTAGGTAAGCTTTGCTGGAGAAGTAATCCAAACCAAAGACAAGAGCCAACGCAACGGTAAGAAAAGGAAGCCAAGTTTCCTAGCAGAGCAAGAGCTCATACAAACCTAACCATACCGGTACAGTCAGCACAGATATTGGGAAGTGTCAAATTTTAAAGTAAACGTTTAACATTTTAATTAGTTAATCTAAAGAAAAAACTGAACCTTCTTTTACATTTTATGTCAATATTACTTTATCGAAATTAATACGATTTAAAACTTAATGCGTTAGATCATTAAAAATACTCATATATTTCAGGCTGTGGTTAAATAAGTGCGTATGTTGCATTATGTCGCTATTGGCGTATTACACATTCTGTTGTAAATATTGTATTTCAGTCTCAAATTTTCTGTTTCTGTCAGTCATTCAATCAGCGTCTTTTTGAACTGTCTAAAAATTAGCATAAATAGGAATTCGTTTATTTCTCAGGAATTGAGAAATGTATTTACTAAAATGCTGTATATAACAGTACTGATATATTGCAGCTTGAGAAAATATCTGTGTTAGAAACAATTCCATTAACAAACATTGTAACAACCCGTACTATCAGAAAGAAAAACATCAGTTTATGTTGAACGTTTATAAAGCATTTGCAACTGGCAGCATCTTCTGGAACGTAACCGAAAATTTAGCGATGAAATCATTTTAGCAAAATATTACACAGACACCACTTGTCAATCCATTCTCAGAAAATGTCGCATGGAAAAAGTCTAGTACTAACTCAATGAAATACGGATCGAAAGAGGAGATTCATGTACTCGTATATGGATATCAGTAGATAAAACTATTAACACAATAGGATGAAGTGTGCCAAATTTAAATGTAGGGAACAGAGGTGAAAAAGAATTCTCGTTTAATATTTTTCCAAGTAAAGGATGAACAAATAAATGCCAAATCATTTATTTTTCAAATTCTGGTCTGAAACTGTAGTAAACTTAACGATATGTATAACATAAAGGTTTCACTGCTTTACACAGATACGGCTGGTAGATTTTCCAGTACTTGAAACATTTCTCTTATCTCGTGCATGCACTTCACTGGGTAGCAATAGAACAACTTAGTAAAAAGTTGTTTCTAAAATAAAATACTAGAGAAATACTTTCAAACAAAATGTGGCTCTACCACTTGCTTTAACGAGCTGGAGTACAGTCACCACGTTTACCTTAACAACCGAATAGCCTTTGATTGTTATCTACAGTTTACTTACGATACTTTCTGGCTGATTGCACCAATACTATTTTAACTTCAGCCAATAGCAGTCCAAGAATTTAACAGTAGTCAAGTGGTGACGAATGGTAGTTTACCTACAGCTGCGGAAGAATTTATTATCGTTGCTCTTGGGTTCTTCTGGCAGCATTACAGAGACTGCATAGAAATGTGCATAAAAAAGATGAATTTGAGATTTACTGGGAGAGTGAGGGATTTACCATACATTTACGTAATTTCACTTCTTGGTAAAAACTGTAAACCATCAAAATATTTGAGTCCTCAAAACGCTGTCTCGTCCAGCCCATTTCTTTGTTTATAAGCTGTGTAATTTTAAAAAAAGGATGAGTAAAGTTGGAGAAATTGCTATTAAGAAACCGTAAATGTTATTTGCAGAAATCCGAGGCATGCTCTGAATGGATATAATGCTGCGAGGGCTTATTTGCTTATTTTTTAAAATATGACATTGAAAGAGTCTTTCTGCATTGAATCTAATTTTGTGCAGTAAGGCACAAACTTATGCCACAACAATTGGAAATGCTGTAATGAGAATGTGAATGATTCTCGGTTTGCATAATTGAAGATAATGTTATAGGAAGATGTGGAATCACTGCTGATAAAACTGGGCTACATCATTTCCACCCAGAGAGCAAACACAAAGTTCTGTGTGGAAATCTGCATCATCGTTATCAAGACAAAAAATCAAAAGTGGTTGCTTCTGCTGGAAAAGTTAGGTCTTTAATTTTTCGATATTTAAGGAACGGTTCGTACCTGCACACATAATTGTGTAATACTACAGAGATGTCCTGAAAACTCTGCAAGCCTGTACATCGCAAATGTAGCCGAATATCTCACAAAAATAAATGTGTCCTCCAGACTTAGTTCCGTGTGACTATTGAAGAAATATATTCTGGGAGGCATTTTTCATCATCAGAAGCAGTTATGAAAACTGCGAAGGCGATTCTGAAGGATTTGTCCAAAATGGATTCCAGCATGTCTGTGTTGACTGGCACAAATGCTGGGACAGGTGCATTCATCCGACGGGGACACTTTGAGAAAGATAATTACGAAATGATGAGTACGAGTACGTCGTCAAAGAATATTATTATCATTCTTAATATATCACTAAATCTTGAAACTGTCGATGAACTATTGAAAGTCGCATTTTGCAAGCAACTTTGCAGATATTCTGAAGGTAAATTTTACCTTATTTGGTTTGAACGCTGACTTATGGTCTAATTTAAAATTCTTCATTACCATGTAACTGTCGTTATTTTTCTTCGTAGACCGTACATTCCCTGTGAAGTTCATAAACATGATGCATGTGCTAAGTGTGCGCGCCATGTGATTCGGTAAATCCAGTGCTCATAAACAGTGAACCTGTACAGCAGTTATTTTCTAAATCGTGGGTTTGTACTATTTAAAGTTAATGCGCTTAGGTCATGTTGATGACAAAGGCATTTATAGAATCAATCAAATTATCCCACTGATGTTTTAGTTTCAAGGGTCGTTGAATCTATATTTTCTGCTTACAGGCTGCATAATTAAGCGTTTGAACGGCTTTACGATTAAGGGCGGCATTTTTTAATTTAAAGGATAATTAATAAGAGAAATCCGTTTCGTCAGTTATTGGAATTTTTAAAAATCCAACCCTCAAACCGCACGTAATTGACTTATCGAGAAGGCGATTTCAGTAGCGTTCAGTGGAAAAGACAATTACAACGCTTTATCCGTAAGAGATAAATGATAACTTATTTGTGCAAACATGTAAATATAATACGAAAAGACTGAGTTACGTGGAAACATGTTATACTCGGTCGTTCTTTTTTTATAGGTTGCAATTATAGGTATCTAATACAGCGTAAACTTTTGCGAACTTTTCAAAACTGAAATGTATCTGCAATCTGCTATTTTAAAAGGCGACAAAAATTTCGTTCAGTAGATTAGGAAAAATTAAACTTAAAAGCAAATCGTATAATTTAATGGTATTTTGTGTGCAGCATTTTGGCATGTCAAAACAACTGTTCATTAGTAATGCGATAAAGAACTTTTTCTCGAAATATTTACTACGTTTAATCATTTGTTAGTGCGATGTTCTTATTTTTGCCATATTTATAAAATAAACTTGGAGATAATTAAATAATATTTTCTAGTGCGTTGCAGCATATTGTAACTGTAACATTTTAGACCATTTGATATACTGTGATGCATGTGAATACTATAGATATTGGATATTATTGTGATTTCTCTTAGAGTATATATTGCCTAATTTTTTATCAGTATACTCCCTTGGGCACAATCGACCCAAAACTTATAAGTGAATGGAATGTTCCCCTTTCCTTTAATTTGTTTAAAGGTTACATTTTCTCTAAACCATGTGAGTGGCTGTATCCAAAAGACAAATCTTTAGAAAGCTGTATAAAGGACACCTAGTAGAGACATAATGGCAATTTTCGTGCTGAACCTCAGCAGAATACAAGCTAAGTGTTCTGAAAATATCCAAATGAAAATTTTACCACTTTTCAAGCAATTATTTCAAAATTATATACTGATTTTAAATTTTGCCTAACCGTAATTGCTTTTATTTTATTATACCAGAAAAAATATTCATTTTTGACACTTGCTGCTTTCGATGCTTTTCCCATACACAATTAATCTCAGCATCCTCAGATTTCAAAATACGTTTGAAATAATTTTACGCAACATTGCTGTTGAAATAATATGCAATTTAAGCAAAAGGTTAAATTTTGAAAATATTTGTAAATAATGTAATTATTTTATGCATATTTAAAAACCACATTTTCCCCCCTCAGAATTCTCGTGCATGCATAAGTTAAAAATTTTCACCAGGTATATAGAGAAACATATTTTTTTTTTTTTTTTTTTGAGTAGTGTTTGACGCCCGTTTTTACTACTGAGGCACCACAGGCGGTGGACACTGATGCATGAGATGAAATGATACATTGGGAAAGGATATTTTTTAAGGAAGGAAGCGTTCCAGGCCTAAGTTTAGGGTACCTCCCCGGCATTTGCCAGTTTTGAGGACTGAGGAAAACCTGGAAAAAATCCCAGTCAGGGAGGACAGTCCTGGTGGGATTGGAACCCCAGACCTCCCGCTCACGAGTCCGCGCCTTAACGACCTCGGCCACCCGTGGCGGTAGTAGAGCAACGTGTTTTTCATATGCACAAAATAATTTATAGTTCTATCTTAATAGTTTTTTTATAAGAAAAGTGCACTTAAATTTAAAAATATGCAACTTGCGCCAAATGACAGAACAAATAAATGTGTGTTGTGTAACAGCATGGTGCCCATATTTAAAATGTCGTTTAAGTAATTTAAATTTCCTAAACTAAAAAAGTATATATGGGTGTAATCTGCAAACTATGCACATTCATACCATGCATAACACCAAAAATTAATTTTTGACTCAAAATCTTAGGGCAGTATAAAAGGGGGTATTGCAGCCTGGCCGCTATATTTAAATGTCCATTTAAATGCCTATATGTGGCTATAATCTGCAAACTATGCTGTTTCATATTATGCATAGACCCAAAAATCGTTTTTGACCCAAAATCTCTACCAACAGTCCTTAAATGAATTATATGAAACAATAATGTGGTATTTTGATGAAAGACATATATACCAATGTAAAAAAGCAAATACCTTGCCAATTGCACGTCCAGATATGGTCGAGATCAAAATCTTTGCTAACCGCCTTCATGATTGCTATATTTAATATAAAATGAAGCCTAAGGCACAATTTGCCAGGAGTGCAAAATAACTTGACAGATAACATCACATTGGGTAATAACCACGATTAAAGCGTATAGCTGGACACATTTAAAGAGTTATTTCCCTATTGCTTATTTTGGTACCAAATATTCGTCCGCGACTAGCCATATTTTATATTGTGAATAAAGTAAAAACAAAGGTTTTAGAGCAAGGGGAAACAAAGCCGAAACGTAGGAATTAGGGAGGCGGTAAAGGCAATTCTAATGGAAGTCTTTAAAAATCCAGCAAGGGAAATCTGGGTTCTCCTTTCGGTGAAGCCCCCAAACCAAAGCCGGGCAGTTCTACCCCTACCGCCGCTGTTGCTGTACACAACGTTGTAATTACACAAAGCGTTTTGCGGTTAACTGCGTTCCGTACAAGGATTAATTAGCCAGTGACCGCAGCGACTAGCTTTCTCGCTCTCTTGCGTTGCGTTATGCGATGGTGAATGCGATATGGAGTACACGCTTCATGCTGAAGAGAGCGAGAGAGAGGGAGAGAGAGCTTTAGGCATCCCTACAAGAGCTGTATTGCGCTCTAGTACGGTACTTCAAGTACATCTTATAATTTGTATCGTTCGTCCGGTTATTAGCACGCTAGGCTCTCAAGCAAAATGTGCATTTGAGATAAGTGGATGCTTTTGAACCAGAATCATTCTAAGCAGGTGACGCGTTGATCTTAGAGACTATTATAAAATTAATTGATGACGCACAAAACCTGGAACCCAATTAAGCACAAAGTTATCTGATGTTCGTTTTCGTACATCCATTTCCGCAACCGACAACTCTAAATTACCCAAAAAAATTTATAATTCCATGTTGAAAAAGTTTCACCAAGTTTTCATTCCAAGAAAGTCAAAATCGGTCAGAACTGTTCTTTCACACGCTTAGAGCAGCTTCTGTTTTATTTGAAAAATATTAAATATGGATAATGAAGATGATATTAATGAGAAAGCTTGCTGCAATATTATGACGCAAAAGCTTCTAGAGCACCCACTACATCGTGTTCGGAGAATTTTAGGGTACATATGTCTGTGACACTTAAAATTTGTTTTTCACATTTTCTTTCTCCATTTCTACATCAGAAAATAAAACTAAAATTTGTGGGCTTTATGCGTAAAATCTGTTCATTATTATAATATAAAATATTCCCATCTGTTATAAAATTGTAAATTATTGATTATAAAATATTCGCACTTAGATTTGCATAAAACATTTTCAAAATGTTGAACTTTTGTGAATAATTCTTTCCTTATAAAGATAACATCTAAGTCAACAAGTTAAATTTTAATAATTATGTGCACAGTGTAAATGCAGGGGGCATTTTTTTCCCTATTTAATATAAGATGAAAAGAGAAGTTCATATTGTTAACCTCAATAAGATGAATGCCTCTACAAAGTTTCCTGCAGTTGTATTGAAAATTGTTCAAGTTAATGTAAACAGTTTTGAAAATATAAAAATTTAGAGATAGCAAGCAGTAAACTTAAAATTGTAATAACTATAGCAGTCCTAACATAATATTTTATTTTCAGCAGCATCTTTAATTGATGATTTTTAAATTCACGCTTTTTCTTGCAATATTGTACCTTTTTCTTGCACATATTTGTTTATACTTCTCAAAAATAAATAAATAAAATAAAAAACAAATGTCTTACCATCACAAACTTTCACTTTTAAATGAACAAAAATATATATAACGTGAACAGTTAATACACTGAGTTTATTTCAGTTATGCACCGTTAGAGCGCGGTTGCGTACTGAGTGAGGGAAGGCAACCATGAAGATCGTATTATGCATGCGCAGGTAGCAGCTTGTAGTTATTTTGAAGGAGACATTATTAGCGAGTGGCTGTGCTTTCATGTATTCCCCGGTATTTTCATTGTGTGTAAATTGGGTGCTAATTGTTCTTTGTTACCTATACAACTACGTAAATATAGTCTTGAAGAACGGGACTTCATGTACTATACCTTTATGAAAACGATTTCTTGCAGGGTAGTGGAGGCGATTCGCAAGAAAATATCCTTGTCATCGTGTTCTAGGTAACTGATTAGAGATAGGATCGTGTTCCAAAACTCCGCGTTCTTTCGGAAGAAAAGATCAAATACAGAAATTTTCTGGTTTTAAACACAGTATCACTTTTATGTTTTCAGTATTAAAAAAAAAAAAAAAAAGTGTGTAAATAAGAATACTTACTTTACGCCTGACGACTCTATTTCTCTTTTTTCGGTTGCAGCGTCTAAGCTTCCTTAGTAAGTCAGTAAAACAGCCAAACTCAGGGGGCCCATAACTCAAATAACCTCAACTGTACTTCTAGCATATACCGTGCTTACTATGCTACCAACAGGTTCGCCACACTATCAGAATAAAATAATTTCAGTCATAGCACGAAATTTAAAGTAATATTCATAAATAACTTAAAAAGTTCTCAAGTAGGGAAACAGTCGTGGCAGGGGTTGATTTATAGTTTCAAATGTGTTTGTACGCTATTAGGTTTTATGGTATAACTCGCCTGTTTTGTACATAGTGAAACTGTTTCTTGGACATACATAGTTAAAGATTTTTTTTTTTTTTTTTTTCCAAATTAACATGCAAAAAAGAAACCAGCTTTGACCCCTGAAGGTGTATGTACCCCGTTAACACCTGGGAAACTTATTACTTGCCCCTCTAGGAATAAAATAAGCACAGAATCTTTTAATTCTATTATTTGTATTTTTCTAAGTATACTAAAGTAAACACATGTCATTAAGACGTGTTCGTTCAGGTGTATGGAACCTGATGGCTTGAGTGAGGTGAACTGATCCGGTTAGAGGGAGCACAAGATCTTCTTGAGTGCCCCATGTTCCACTCGCTTGCTTCAATAGTTCATCTCAAAATTACAAGCATTGAAGAAGAAACGTCCCTCTATAAACATTTGCAAAGTTGACAATTCACGTTCGATTACATAGCAGCAGCGGCATTTTTACGGTGGTTTCCTTTTATGATAATGAATTGTGGCACAGAATGTAGTATGTATAATACCCTAAAATCTTACTAATCTAGCCCTAATCTAGCTTACATACATTATGTCTTCATTTCAGGAAACACAAAGAAACAAAGATAAATGAAGGCTTAAGTTGCAAAAGGTAATGTCCTTTGGTTGTGTTACATAGCCTACAGTGCAGATTATTACTGTCCAATTTCTCCCAAGGACTTGCGCATGGAGCTACAAATTTTTCTATGAGGACTTTATTGATTTGTTAACATTTTCACCAGAACCCCAGGACTATAGAATTTTTCATTGCACTATTTCTGGTTTCATAATTAATAAACAAAAATTAGAAGAGCTTAAAATGTACCAACATGCTACAAATCTTTTAAATTACGTGTATTAAGTTTGGAGACATTCGTTAACTCTAAGACTTATTTTCTTACCAAAATAATGCACATACATTAAATAAATAACAATAACAGAATAATAGTTTTTGGAAATATTGGTAGTAACTTGTGTTCTGCAACATCTGGTTTAGCAGTTTTTATTTTTACACTATAAAGATTGTATCTTAAATACACATGAATAAAATGTCTTTAAGCTTTTATTTTATTTTTCACATTTCCAAATCTCCCTCTCTGTTCTCACGTTTTCCTACATTCATTAACATGATTATCTTCTGATACAGTTTCCCTTACTTCAATCAATGTCCTTGTTTCATTATAGGTTATTATTTATTCTTGACATGGTTTAGTTTGCACTTGGAGCAAGAAATTACTGAAATGGATTATTAATGACGTGTTTAGTATCATGTAGAGGCAAATAGCTCACATGTGTTATTTAAAGCTATACTGCATATACATTATAAGCCTCTTAAGAAATTTATTTCTTGAACTGCTTTATATATTGAAATCTTTGGTTATGAGAAACTAGAGATACATATGTATCAAGCACTTTCTTATGATTTGAATATTATAACAAGAAGCTGTTATAGACGATAAATTCTCCAGTGGATCGACATCTTAAGATTCAAATTATTTATGTTTATTCCATTATGCCTGAAAATGACTGGAACAAAATCAAGATGCGGTACCCCCTTCCAAATCTTTGATATCCAAATTTAGTTCTGCATTCATAAATTGTATATAGTGTGGAGTTTGAATAAAATATTGTAACATGTAGCGTGCGGAAGTACGTAGTTAGTCAAAGATATATTCCGAGTTTTACATTGTAACTGCTTACACATCAATTAAGATATTAAGTAACTGTGACCGTTTTTTATGTGTTTCAAAGATGTTCAGTGCAGATGTTTTAAGCGTTGTCGCACACGCTTCACATCGACTGCAGATGCAGACGAGTGCACGGTTGATTTTCTCTTGCATAGACATTCGTGCACGAACGGATTTATCTGTCCATGGATTATTTCCTATTCTATTGAAAAGGGATGATTTTGGACTTAATCACGTGAAATTTTAGCGCACAAAATGCCATCTCCGTTTCTTTGAAAACCATTTTCACAGAGCATTAGTGATCGCCACGGGTGGCTGAGGTCGTTAACGCGCGGACTCGTGAGAGAGAGGTCTGGGGTTTGAATCCCGCCAAGACCGTCCTCCCTGACTGAAGACTTTTTCCAGGTTTGCCTCAGTCCTCATAAATGGCAAATGTCGGGGAGGTACCCTAAAATAGGCCTGGAACGTTTGCTTCCTCAAAATTACCCCTTTCCCAATATAACATTTCATTTCATATACCACCAGTGTCCATCGCCTGTGGTGCCTCTGTAGCAAAAACGGGCGTTAAACACTATGGAAAAAATAAAAAACAGCACTAGCTGTTGGTCAACGAGCCGAAGGGCTGTATAAACACAACTTTTCAGAGTTTCTTCATATTGCTGTGTAAAGTGCATCAAAGAATAAATAACTACTGATTTTTTAAAACTCCAAAGGACTGTTCGGCTAATCCTGTATTTACACATTCGCTCACGAAACACTAGCTTTTACGTTTATGCACAGTGCACACATCGCTCCAGGTAACCGCAGAACCTCTGTGAGATAATATGAACCATTGCTCGTCATTGCCAGGTACATGAACAGTGTTAACGCGTTCGAACAGTTCATAGTTAATTACAGTCACATACACGTTTGTGCAATAAATTCCCGACTATCTAAAGACAATCTTCAAAGCGTGCAGACATCAAAAGAGCGTAGAAAACATCGGATTTAGTAAAGAAAGAAACAAAAAAGAAACTTAAAATTGTAAATTTAACAATGTTTATTAAAAATTGTTCTTACTACTACAAAGGGTGCGGAAACACTAAACGTAGTTAATGGTAAATAATAGAGCAATGCGTGTTATTTGATTTTTTTAATGGTGTTTAACGCCCGTTTTTACTACTGAGGCACCACAGGCGGTGGACACTGGTAATATATGAGATGAAATGTTCTATTGGGGAAGGATTTTTTAAGGAAGGAAGCGTTATAGACCTAAGTTTAGGGTACCTCCCCGGTGTTTGCCATTTATGAGGATTGAGGAAAAAACCTCAAGTCCTGGAGGGATTCGAACCCCAGGCCTCCCGCTCAACAGTCCGCGCCTTAATGACCTCGGCCACCCGTGGCGGTGTGTTATGTGATGTTGCATGTAAGCTGTTAACAGTTGCTAAAGTTATGTTGGAATTTGATAATATCAATAATTATGATAAGGGTTTTTGGAAAACTTTGGAATTAAGAGCATGGAAAGACCAAGAAATCTTACATAGCTTTAAGCAGTAGAAGAATGCGAACAAGGGGGAAAAATATGTTGAAATTTGAGACAAATTATAGCATTAAGAGTTTGCATGGGTTAGAGCAGCGGCCTTAAAGATACATTTACGAATTGGTAATAATATAGAAAAATGCTTTTTTGTAAGGAAGTGGAGAATGGTAAGAAGCATTGTAAACTAGAATGTGGCGCAACAATGTTATGTTGGTTTATTTACGAACGCTTTTTAAAATCTCAGCTCATCAGCGTCCCATTACCGTTACGAGTGGCGGAGGTCATTGAGGCGCGGTGGATTTGTGAGTGGGAGGTCTGGGGTTCAAATTCCGCCAGGACCGTCCTCCCTGACGGAGGTGTTTTCCAGGTTTTCTTCAGTCCTCATGAATGGCAAATGCCGGGGAGGTACCCTAAACTTAGGCCTGGAACGTTTCCTTCCCCCCAAAAATAATCTTTTTCCAATATATCATTTCATCTCATGTATCATCAGTGTCCACCGCCTGTGGCGCAACCGTCCCATTCAATTCAGGGCGTGAAAAGGCCGATCAATTTTGCTCAGAGACCTCTTCTTTCATGCTTGCCGTATATCTATGACAGGGGACCCACGGTTTTACTTCCCTTCAGAAGCCACACTACAGATTTTTACGCCCGAAAAAATCCATGGACCCTGGCTGGGATTGAACCCATGATCTTGTGTCTATGAGGCAAGTATATCTACCACTATTATCGACCACAACGTTATGAAAGCAACTGATTTGGCTACGGAAGGGGAGTAATTCACACAGGGTTTTGTAATTAAGAAATTCCTAAGCATCAAAGATAATTGGGTGGAGTGAAGGAAATGGATTTAGATATTATAACGCAATTCATTGGGGTATAACATTTAGGGAGACGTTAACACAACAGAGAGAAAAAATGCAGTGAGACTCCAACATACCGACAGCTGGGGTGGGACTTAAATATAAGACAAATAATTCTTGTGCATAGTAGTTATTACATTACAGAATTGTAAATTTCTTTTATATGCCTTTAATAATAAGCAAATATTATTGATCGCCACCAAGGCAACAGAACTCGATATGCCTAGAACAGCGTGGTGACTAGGTATTTGTTGGTACATATTTCACTGGCGTCGTTAATTCACCAGACTGTACGCCTTGGAAAGGAAAAGAGAAGGGGAGTGGAGTAATAATGCACAAGTAAAGATTCTCTCTCTGATCTTGACGAGATAACATAGCCCCTCTTCCCAAACCCGCCCGCCCTTATGTAAATAATTGTTCTCACCCCTCACACTTCGTCACCGACAAAGAAACGTTGTTAGGTGCTTCTTCTGTTTCAATACGGTGAATATCAAAGTGCAGAGAATCTCTCTCCCTCAGCCATCAGCAGCGTTTAAAATAGCAAATTAGAAGCCAGATGATGAAAAAATCCTTGGTTGGCTTTCTCGTCAAACTTAGTCGGAGATAGATTTATTGGAAAGGCTAAGACTGCTCTCATCAAGATATTCTGATGCACCTTCTCTTTCAATCTGTACTTGATACACTCGAAGGAAAAGTTCGGTAATTTCTTCTTCCTCTACACATGCATCTCTATTCCGGATCCTGATTGCGTCTTTCGGTTTGTAATGGTGCATGCAGTCAATTCCAGTTTATTACTATTAATTTTTATTTCATTCGGCGAAGTTGTAAGCGCTATTGCTCCGGAGAATATGTACGTATTTACTAGTTTTATTCCTGAAAGAAGTTAATATACATCAAGTTTGTTGAATATTGTACCTTAATCTTAAAAGAAGTACGCACTTCTCATTCATTTTGCAGCAATGCTCTAGTCCCCTAATTAAGTCCTTTTAATAATTTACGCATATTATTAGTCGCATTAACTAATCAAAAATGACCACCTATATTACTTTGATTTTGCACCAAAAGTTATCTGTTTTGGGAAACGTTTTAATTGTTATTATTTCCATTAAATTAATGTAAACAAGTTAGGCAAATGAGGTATGAGTTACACTTTATTTACTTTTATAACATCAAGATAAAGTATTGATGTTGGAAGAACAGATTCCGAGCGATGGTGGAAATCGCAAGATTCGTGGGAACTCGTCCTCAGTGTAGCTAAACGGCTGTTGAAATGAAAGCCATGGATAATAACTGGCCTAAGTATTCATTTCCATGAGTGATGCTTATGTGCCTACAGAATCGACTTTTATTCTCAGGAGATTATTCCAAGAATAATCGAATTCCAAGTCGTGCTGCGATGATTTATGCACACATCGCGCTATTGAAATGTTCGACGACAGAATATTTCGCCCGTCCGCCTCCCCAATCTAACCACCTGTGACTGCGAGTATTATCTGAGGTTCAATAAAAGTTAATGTATAAGACATATCCTCCCACCGTAGAGGAGCTGAAGACCGGCATCCGTCAAGAAATAAATTCCATTTCCCTAAGGGAATTAAGAAGAGTGTTGGATAATTTCGTCAGTCGATGGTCGAAATGTTTGGAAAAAGAAGAAATTCTAACTCTGTGACACGGGTGAGCATAGGTCTTTTGAAGTTGTTCTTTTTGTAATATCCAGTGTCTCCAGTATTGAAGTTATAGTTTGGTGAAGTGCGGGTCCGTGTTGCCGTACGGGCACGGCCTATGCAGCTCTGCCGCCTCGCACGGTGAACACTTAATGTGCTCACCCAATAGAAGGTGGGCAGAAAATAGGAGTTTTATGCACTCAAGTGCAGGGATCATTATAACTTATTAATACATTAAACGCCTTAAACATGCTCAAAACAAATATCATCGATAATTAAAATAAAGTAAGTCGAGTTAGAATGTTTAGATAGGCATCTTTCTCCTCTTCTCTTTCCGGTTCCTTCTCTTCCTATTATATCGTCACCTCCTAGAGTTTGTTTTTATTTTGTTCCTTATATTCTTTATAAACATCATTAACTGCCAGCCGAAATTAAGGAAATGTATATATTGACAGAGGAGTTTTTTGAATTACGGTTTAAGACTCTGTAATCTTAAAAGGCGCAGTTAATTTTCTATTTTAGACATAAAAATATTAAAAGCGGAATTTTATTTTGTGAGTAGATTGTTTGCGAGAAACAGCGTTTATATATAAATAAATAATTACATTGATTCAATTAATTCCATTCATTTCGAAACGTTCTTTGGTGCAAAGAAATGGTTCCCGAACTTCTCATCAGAAGGAACATGGAAGAAACGTTACCTAAACCTCTGGATTGTTACCAATATCGCAGTGGTGGTACCGCCGCGGGTGGTCGAAGCCGTTAAGGCGTGAACTCGTGAGTGGGAGGTCTTGGGTTGGAATTCCACCAGGACCGTCTTCCCTGACTTTTTTTTTTTTTTTCCAAGGTTTTCCTCAGTCCTCATAAATGGCAAATGCCGGGGAGGTGGGCTGGAACGTTTCCCTCCTTAAAAAAATCCTTTTCAAATTTATCATTGCATTGGTGTGTTAAGTCCCAGGGATAAGCTGAACAAACGCAGGAGAATAAATGCAGCAAAAGATTATTATTATTATTATTATTATTATTATTCATTATACTAATATGGTGTTTAAAACATAATTTTCTCGTTTGAAAAAAATTGTAGT
This sequence comes from Metallyticus violacea, assembly GCA_030762175.1. Lineage (NCBI taxonomy): Eukaryota > Metazoa > Arthropoda > Insecta > Mantodea > Metallyticidae > Metallyticus > Metallyticus violacea. The sequence continues at coordinate 307,616,344 of CM060846.1, read as the reverse complement.
GTGCATTTGGCTTAAGCGATAAAGGGACCAGCTTGCAGCCTAAAATGATTCCAAAGTTGCCAACATGTTGCTTATGCAAATAAGTAATGGTCATTATGTAATATTACTTATTCTATTATGACCGGTTTTCGAAGCTGCCATGCGGAATATAAAAACGGAACAAATATTAATACATTATAAGAGGTCATTTGTATCCGCATAATAATCATCACATTCCTTATTAAACCAAAGTTGGTAACACTGGAGCGTTGTGAAACCTTTAAGCACCAAGATTTACAAACTGCAGTTTCTAGCTTGAGTGTGAACTATCTAAATATACATTTAATGTGCTGTTATAAACTAATGGTTTGAGGGCAAGAATAGCATTTAGAACTCATTTTACTACACATTTCGTTCGCCTTCCGGCACCAGCACACCCCCGTTCAAACTCAAGACTCTTGTGACATAAATAGATTGGCCGTCATGAACAAACACTTTCCGAACGTGCATTTAACATCTCTACAGCACCAAAGCGAAGACGAAGAGTAATGTTTAATTGCGTTTTTATACTCTCTTCTACATACTTTTATGTTTAAACTATGCACATCTAGCAGCATTATATTCTTCACCAAAAACTTTTCAGCTACCAACGGGGTGTTGGAGTTGCAATAACGACAATTGCAAATATCAAGGAAAACGCAGAGTACTTAGAGCTAATTGTTCAACCCAGCTCGACCAAATGTATGTAAACGCATGTAGTTGGAGTACCTGCTTAGCCCTCAAATGCTACGACTCGACCGCTGAGTGTCGACTACTATTATTTAAATTTATTTATATGTTCTATGGAAAAACAGCGAAAAATCAATAGGGTGTTGCCACGTCTTACTGAAGAGAATTCATGGTAACCTCTCCGTGACTCAATAAATATGTAAAAAACTATGCATAGAATTTGCAGGAATCTGTCGCCTGAATATCCAAGTTGCTTGGTAAGCCTTTGTACAGTGAAGAGATAAGCAAGAAGAGAGAAACTGCTTCAAACTCCTGGGACATTCCATGGGGAAGAAAATTGGATAGATTAGAGACAGGGAGGATATTTAAGTACTTTAATCTTACTCAAATGTTGGCCTTTTGTGTCTGCGTCCGTAGTGGGGCCACCTCAAGAGGGAGACACCAAGCGGCCAGGATCCAGCGACGTAAACGGAGTCCCTTTCATTGTTTCCAGAGAGAACACCCCAACGCTGGTGGAGCATCTTTTCCAAGGTGATGCGGACCTCCAGGCTTCCATAAGACTATGTGCGGGGCAGAAACCTCTCCAAGACACTAACGAGATGAAATGGTAGAACGGATAGTTCGTGGAAACGAAAGATACATCCCAGTAATCGCCTAAGCGACCAGGGAATCGAAGAGTCAGGAGACTGGCCCCAAGGGATTTTACCCCGGGACTTCCAGAATCAAAGCATTGTCGTCAAAGCCATTTCTCTGGGTAGATGATAAAAGTGGAATGCATGATGGAGCAAATGAGCCTTCCCTGCCTAAAGTTACTTGAAATTGGCCTTTTCAGGGAAAAGAAAACTCGCGAAATAAACTCACTTATCGGGAATCGAACCCAAGTCCTCTAGTTATAAGGCGGATTCACGGCGGTGGACGGTTGATAACTTACGTCATACGTTTGCAGCATTACTGGTGGTTGAAAAGAAAAAGAATCTGGTGCAGATCTGCGGTTTTTTGTCTGTCCAGCTTTCCATTGGTTAGAATTTCATGATTATGCACCGTACAGTCTATTTTTAAATCTCCATCTTTCATCATGATCAATACCGTCACAAAACAGCTAATTAAAAAGGAGTGAAATTCAAAGGTATATGGTTGCGAACCAAATGCTACTGTTAATATGATTCATACTCTTCTACAATTGGGTTTCCCTTTATTTACCTTATACTGTGCAAAATGATTCACATACTTTCAGAATTCTCGAGATATTGAACCTAATAACGGTCTTACGCAGCAGCAGCAGCATCATCATAAAAATGCCTATTTTTTAAACTCTGAAATATGCCTACTTTTCTCTTTTAAGACGATGTTTTCTGAAAATATCGGACTCACTGACACTTAGTAATTTGTGTTTCAATCACTAAAGGACTTCGTATTATCCGCTGTTGATCTAACCTCCTGTATCTCAAGAATAACATATTTCTTATCTGCTGAAGCAATATTTATAGCATATCCCCGTTATAATTTTATACATATATGGTAAATATTGTATAATATATTACTTTGTTTAATTAATGTTAATATTGTGTATTCATCCTAATGTATGATTCTAAGATAATACGTTTCTTTATTTCATAGCTCTGTGGTATAACTAAATGCTAGCAGGAAAGAATCTCAAGATGATGAAATAGCAAAAAGTAACCAAAGGCCAAAAGGAAAGACTAGCTTTAAAGATCGAGCATCAAGCGGGGGAAGTTATAATATGTAATTTGGCCGCGTCAGGATGCTGAGTTTTGGCGCTTTATGACATAATTTAGCTTTGAGCAATCCAACCCTTTTTGTATATTTTGAACTTTCAAAACATTCGGGTAGCGGAGCTTACATTTGTGAGTACCGTAGACGTCTGTAAACCACGTGGAGGTGATTTTTCACGGTAGTATATAAGTAGGCAGTTGGCCTGTTTTGTATTCACTATCACTTCTTCAGGGCACTTAGACTAGACTTCAAACAATTCGACGCACCACATTTTTTATATAATCAGTTTTCTGTTACGTATAGTGTATTCGGTCTACGGCGCACGAACCACGTGACCGGTGCTAAGAGTTAAATTGCTGATGACTCTTTCGCATAGAAAAATCAATAGTTCTAGTGCCGTGTGAGTAACGGAAAATTTACGTATTGTAATTGAGAGCCGGTGACTCAAACGAGAGGACAGCTGCAGCCTTAAAATAAAAGTCAGATGCTTATTACTATCTCCGTCGCAAAATAATGCTACGAGGATCGGATATAGGTCAACCACACGGAACCCGGTTATAATCAGAAACGCCTGCTAATGTAAACAACGTCATGATCAATAAACTGTGTAGTGTAAAGTATTACTTCTTGTAACTATTGTAACGAAAAGTATCCTCTCCCATCAGTTGAGCGGGCTCAACAAAACAGTAAAAATGACCCTGAGATTCTGTTGTGAAACGTAGGCAACAGGCCGAGGCAATCAATAATTCACTAAACAAACCGCGTTAAAATTGGAGCCTAAATCTGCGGCCACTCTCCAAACCGCTTTTGTGTTATTATGTAAATGACTCTTGCAATTAAAACTTAGCTTTATAGTGTCTTGTAAAATGGAGAAAGTATTCTTTGGAGATTAGAGATTTTATAATAATCTTTAACGCCCGTTTTCACTTTTGAGGCGTCACAGGTGGTGAACAGTGATGAGATATCCAGTAGAATGTAGATTCCGGGCTTATAGGCCGTGGTCTAGATGGGTTAACACTTGAGGTTTCGCCCGAGGCTCTGTCGGGCATCTTCAGAGGGTGGTGACTCCTGGCTGGTTGCAACTAGAGGCAATTCTTATCTCCCCGCATTTTCCATTCATGAGCGCTGGAGAAAACCTGAATAAAAAGTACAGTTGTACCTATAATCGACTCGCAGATCTCCTTTTCATAAGTCCGTGCCGTAGCAACCTCTGCCACCCGTGTTGATGGATTTAATAGTAGTATAGTGGTAGTGTTAATAATAATAATAATAATAATAATAATAATAATAATAATGAAATGCTAAAACGCTACAGTAGTGGCTGTCATAACGTTCAAAAATATGTAATAGAGCATAAATGATAATTTTTGACATCCTATTTTATGCATGTGATCAGTTCATGTTATAAAATACACAAATGAAACAATTATGAAAAAATATGACATTAAAATTAATGTACACCTCAAAAAATAGATCGGACTCTTGAAGCCTGAATGTCTGGCCGTTAGGATTGTGAAAACAATAAATTTATTGGATAGAGTTTAAAAGTTAATAATATAACGGAAATGTCAAAAAGTAAATAAAACATAAACAAAATCAGAAAAGGAACATGGTAAAGTACTGCAAATACTGTGGTGCGTACTAACGCTAAGGTAAATTGGCCAGATTATCTTATTTGCATTCCTGCATGGCACTTATAGGGTGGTAAACCTGAATAGAGCTGGTATGTTTATTTAACATTGTAGTATAATTGTAGAAATTAGTTTGTTCAATTAGTCGCGCGTATGGAAAGGCTGGGGAAGCCCGTGCATTTCATTCAGGTGTTTTTACATTTGTAACACATTTTATTTCCGGCCTCCAGTGCTGTTTTTTTTTTAAGCAAGAAAGGCTAGGTGTGGGGGGAGTGGAAGGGTGGTGCACCAAACGGGACGGGCGGCAGCAATTTGTGGTTGGTATTTGCGGAATGCGTTGCGGTCCGAATGACATGCTGTGGTTCACAGGGGAGGCGTCGGGGCTAAAAAATGAGGTTGTGGGGCGCCAGGTGCCCCCGTGACGTTTGACAAACAAGGGGGGAGGTGTCATAGTAGCAGACTAGTGTTGGGATTGGAACAACAAGGGGGTTGGGGCACGGTAGCGTGCCGTGAGCTGAAGGGAGAATAGCAGCAAAATCCACAAAGCCCGGAATCTGCTCTGTGTCGTTTAGAGACAGCGTTCAAATTTGACATGCGACTCTAAAATGCCGTGATATATGTATGATATATTTCACTCGAAATGATTTAAATATTGGGTGCTTGTGCGGATGGGTTGGCGGTTTTGGAGAGGGGAAAAGCCGTCAAAGTGCCTGTCTTTCTTTCAGGGAATCTATGGCATGCAGACGTGCACTTGACATCTTCCTCACCTTACATTCTGCTCTTTAACAAATCCATAGAAACGAGGAATATTTTGCTTCGCTGGTTTCGCTCAATGTGTTCCATTTTCAATTTATTAACATGTGGAAAATGCAACAATAATTCAAATGGACGCATTGAAATTTAATTTCGGTTTTAAATAATGTGCACACATTTGCTATTCTTAATATTTAATTTGTTATGTTTTTATTCCTGCACGCATACTTTAAAAATATTTTCTGATAAGAGATATTTTCTTTGACCTTCCAGGGTTCCTGAATGCGTAGAAAGTTCTTTTCTAGCGTAATAATGCTAAACATATATCCATTGGAACAGTTAAACTTGCCTTATTTTAATGCATTATTCCTTTCGTTAAATTCATTTGATATACCTTAAATTATACATACGTGGATCTTTTAATAAAGAATGTTCATACTTTTTGACCGTATACCTTTACTCCTGCTCCTAATTTTGATGATCCTTCAAAGTAATCTCCATTGCATGCAATGCACCTATTGTAGAATTTTTCTGGTCTTCAAAGATATGCTGTAAAGCATTTTTGATAGGTCCTTTAGAATCGCCTCCGCAGACTTCACTACTGCTTCTGGTGATGGAAAATGCCTTCCACTAAGGTGTTTCTTCAATTTGGGGAAAAGGAAAAAAATCATATTGGGCCAAACCTGTATTTTAGGAAGGCGAGGTGCATATTTCACATTCATTTTTGTGAAACATTCGGCAGTAGTTTTTGTGATGCGCTGCCGTGCTTGATCGTGGTGAAGCATCCAGGTTTTTGTATGGAAATGTAAATATCGAAAAATCCGTTGACCATCACTTTCCCAGCAGGCACAATCTTTGTGTGTGCGTGCGTGTTGGTGATGATGAAGATTTTCTTACAAAGTTTGCTGTTTTATGTAGCGATTACCTTTGAAAGAAACTCCGCATCTTCCTATAACATTTTCAACTACTTGCATGCAAACGGCCCTTTTTGTTCGGGAGTCAGTAGTCTTGAGACCCAATTTGCACAAGCACGTTTCATATGCAACTTTTCAGTTACCACGTAACTGAAATTTGCATAGTCTCTGAAAGCTTTCTTAAATAATATTCAACGATACTCTCTCACAATGACAGCAGCAGTGTTAATGTTTTCTACCGTTAGAGTACAAATAGAGCATCGGGTCCACCTTCCTTTGAAATTGATTGCCCCCTCTTTAAACATTTAAAACTATCTTCAAACTATGCTATAGGGAAGAACATAGGCCTCCTGTAACATTGCAAGTTATATTTTAGCGGGAGAATGTATGCCTATGTCTTGGTTTATCATTCTTTATTGAATAGCCGTCGTAAATGACGTGATTAAATGTTATTAGTTTTTAAAAGTTTCATATCGCGACTTTAGAGGGAGCCCTTAACTGTCTCTACAGCAAGGTAGTGTTGGACATAACTGCCAATCCATCACTAAACATGCACAATGCTGTGAACCGTCTTCATCAACAAATAGAAAATGACAACTGACTTACATACTTCTTGTTTACGTTGCCTTCATTTTGCTGTGCATTCTAAGGGTTTACCACAGATGACAGTTCCCAGAAACACAGTGAACAATAAAAATGAAACCTACACATTCCTTCCGCTTTAGAATGAAAAATATTTTCCTGCAGGAAGTCTTATTTGGAGTACTAGTACTATTACGACGACTACTGTCGAGGAAGGAGATCGCTTTTGACACCGGTGCGGTTTACATACATCTGACAAAGTTTATGCTTACAAACCCAATAATGTTCCTCGCCAACGGTAAACTGTTTGCCAGTTACTTGGAGCACTCAGCTAAGGTAAGAACCGCGGCAATAAGATTACAGAAATGCTAATTAAAATGGGGTGTGTTGAAGTAAATATCTGGTCACTTTCAAATTTTCAAATTGTGGAATAAACCGGCTAACGGATATTCTTTAATCTGCATGTTTTAGTATATACATACATTGGCGATTTCCTGAACAATAAGTGAGCTTACATTTTTATACTAAGGTCAAAATTTTTATAAAATATGACATCTCTAGATCTAATAGTTTTCGTGGGAAAAATTGCTAAATTTACCGAATTTTATTAATGTTTTCTTTTTTGTAGAAATGTAGCTCTCAAACCCTTAAAATTCAAATGCGAACAACTCATAATGGATATATTAACTAACATAATGTCTTATAAAATATAGTCATTAATTTACAAAGTTAGAGGAAAATATGTTATAAGCTTGTTATAACAATTTCCCCCAAAAGCAGAGAAAAAAAATGCAAAATTTAGGCTTCATATTTGTGTTTCAAAGTAAACGAATGTGGAGGGGGGGGGTTTTCAGACCTAAATTATAGTCCCTTTATCTGTTTTACACGCCTATTGAATTATCACAGTCAGCACTCTTTAAGTCAAGGTAGTGCAGCCGAGTTCTCGCATAAATGCAACTAGCAAAATGCAGCTGTTCCAAATTTAATTTAACGAAATTGCCCCCCCCCTTTTTTTATGGAAGTTGCTCTAGAAGAAACATAAAAATAATATTGACATTTTTCTATCGGAGAGAGAGAGGAAGAAAAGGAAGTCGTCCATTTCTGTTTTACTAATTTCCGTTGGAAAGTTAATAAAATGTGGACTATTAATTGATTTATATCTTAGTTGAAGTTTTGTATTGAATTTCACTTGTAAACTTTTATGGAATGTCTGTTGTTTATTTTCGGGTATTTTTATAGCATTAAAATAAGAAAATAAATAGATTCATTGTATTATTATTTGTGTATACGGCAGTTATTTAACATTCCATTCTGACTACCAAATTCTTTGAAACTATGAGTAAGGAGTGATTAAATGAGCCCAGAATTTGCTCAAACCTAAATGCTTTTGCTTTTTCAGTACAAAGGTAAACCATGCAAAAATAATGGAATGGAAAGAACCGTACTTATATACGTTAATTCACTCGGTTCGTCATCTCGAAACTCAGACAGTTGTTGAAAAAAGCTGAACAGGAAATTACCGAAAGAGTTCAACGTCACCTAAAGAGCTGCAAGCTAAAAGCTACCACACGCTTTTTAATACACCGCCATGAGCCGCCATTGGTGCAGGGCTTGTAAGGATGCGTTTATTGTCTGGACGTGCGATATGTCTACAGTCGGAGACTGTAAAATGCAACTATTTTAGATCTTGAGAAACGTGTTTGTAACACAGGAAGTGTTTCAGACAAAGGAACAACAAAACGCATTCGACTTGCAGTATGTTGTGATGCGTGCATCTATGTTTCCATGCTAATTTATAGTGTAACGGTACGATTACACTAAAAGTAGAAAGGGAGTTTGGCGACCTTTGAGATCACTGCTTCTTGGAGAAGAAAGAAGTTCTAGAGAAATGAAAATTAGAGAGAGAGAGGTGCTGGTTACTATTGCCTCTTTGTGACGTCTTTTTTGTTCTTGCTCTGCCTTAAACGGGGAAAAATAAATTATTTATGAATTAAAATATTCAAGATATTTGATGGCAGCGTCGCTGTGCACGGCGAGAGGTCTCTGGCGTCAAGGGCTCTTTGCCACTTGCTTGTTTTATTATTTTAAGCAGACGCATCCCGCTGGGTGGCGGTTATCGACCTGTGATTCACAGGGTCTCATAATCATGGCCCTGCCTTAAGTCTCTGGTGCTATTATCGTCACAGGGGATATGAAGTCTTGCTCTTAATGTAGCTATTTTCTTTCATTCTTTTACTTTTAGCTTTAACAAAGTTTTGTTGTACAGAAAATAAACGTTTTCAAATTTAACTCTTATGGCAGAGAAAGCGAGCCATATTATATTTAACGATGAAAATGTTCATTGTTGGTGATTATTGTGATGAAGGCCAAGGTAATGGGCTATATTAACCAAGCGAATATTTTGAACATTTTAATACATAACTACAGAATGAGGTCTTCAAATAATATTTTGCGCTACAGCTACCGACATGAATGCCCGAAGTCGCTAAGATATGGAATGGAATGTACTCATAATACATGAGATGAACCTAAGTTTAGTTACCAATGACGAGAATGAGGAAAATGTAAAAAACTTAGCAATGGCAGGATTAGAACCGCATTAATAAGATTGATAGTTGTTCAATATTTGGATGGTTTTAAACTCAATGGTTGTGAAACCCAACGGTTTTAAAAGTATGTGTCTGATGAGATACTATATAAACTAATACTTCTTGGCATTATTTTGGATACACACTTGAACTGGACAAGTAGTATATCTTATATATTCACCCGTTTATGTCGCGTGTTGTATTAGTAGTATACTTAAAATTCACTTTATCAGAAAGATTCTTAAACAACTATATTTTGCATTTTTCCATAGCATAATTTCTTACGGTATTCGTATATGGGACGCAGACAAAATTCTCATTTTAAAGAAAAAGCAATGCAAATTTCTACCATTTCGTTTGTTGTATAAACCATTCTATGATACTAATGATTTTTTTTCGTATAATTGCTAATATAGTATTTCAAACATTTTTCTTTGCTTTTTCTTTATTATTGTTTTTATTTGACTTTCATCTATAACTATGGATACTGTTTTATTGACAAAAAGTAAATTTATTGATTGAATATATTTTGGTGAGATTGCCTAAAAATGTGTGTATGCTAAAAGAATTTCCATGTTCAACAAATGTTTCCATTAAAGAAAACTTTTGCAACGGAAATCCCGTTTCTTTATGGTTCTCAACTATACAGTGTGATTCGCAATTCATTTCAATAAAAATTGACTTTTTTCTATATTTTCGATATAATGTTCACTTTTACTAAATGCATTCAATATAGATTCTAGAGAACCACAGTTTGAGAAATGCTGTGCTAAGCAAATGCTAGTGAAGAGAGAAAGAGAGAGGGGGGAGGGAAGACATTTCGATTCAGAAGAAATACCCATGGTTCAGCCACATTAGGACTACTTGATATACCAAAAGATGTGAGCTGTATTCGTTTAAAAGCATACCCGTTTCTCCCAGATCAATAGTATTCACACAGCTCTCATTTATTTTACATGTATGTAATTTGCGCTATTTGACTAGCATTAACTTAATGTATTTGCAAATCGAATTTTGTACACTATACAACGTTACATTAGAAGTTTAGTAAAATATTAAATTCAGTGGATTTTGTTACAACGTTGAATTATTTATGTATGTTTCGAAGATTGTTTATTTTGGGAACAGAACGTACAACCAAGAAACTAAATGTAATGATTGCGCATTAGAGCTGTTGAAAAATGCTCTGGATTTACCACATTGATCATGCAAACCCAAAGAAAATAGTAAAAATGAGTTAGCGAACTACAGTCAGACAAAAGATGAGAATATTCAGAACGACACGTTTCCCGAATCGTTTGGTTTACACTTCACGTCACCATAAATGTCCAACGAGCTTCAATTCCGTTACCAACAAAAATAAAAATTCACAATTAAAAGATATCCAATGCATGGAAACCTAAGAAGGTAAATGTACTATATTAAGTTAATGGATTATATATTTTGGCAATAAGATATATGTTTCGACATGATTACCCATGATCGTTAAAGTACCTTCCTCCTTGGCTCAATGACAAATGCCGGAGAGGAACCGAACTTAGGCCTGGAACACTTGCTTCCTGTACAACTTGTCATTTCATCTTGTGTACCTACAGTGTCCTAAAGCTGTGGTGCCACACGCGTTAAACACTGTTATGAAAAAGAAAATTGCTAGAGTTTCAGAATATGGAATTGTTGATTAGTGAACAGTTTGGCGTCTTTTCAAATGAGTTTTCCGTTTACTGTAAATTTTTCCTTTGTTAATATACCTGATTTGCTCAAATGTCAGGGCTGGAGTGCAAAACGGCCTGGAACGCATGAAAAACCGCATATTCCTGAAAAGTCTGGTGTAAAAATCAAACAACTGTTTTATTTTGCCATTTGTTAGGCCAGTTATTGTTAATACTTTATCCACTTAAGCAAAGATACCGGGTGTTCCTAAATTCAGCCCTCAAACTTCTAGGTAAAAGAAGAGCGAAATCAAACGTTTTTCGAGGTTTGAAACGTTTAAACTAATATTAGGTGCTTTGTCATTCCTCGAAGAAAAAACTTTTTAGATTATAGCTGGGTTTGAGAATAAAAAATATTACAGTTTTTATTAATTGATCACAATAACGTTCTTCAAAACAATAAATATACACTCTGTAAAACATGCGATGGCAAAATATACTTCCAGTTTCTGCAAGACATTGTTTGCGTTGCTCCAGGACGTTCCCAATTACATTCGTGGTCATATATTGTATGAACACGATAGTGCATCTTCTCATTTTTTCATTGCAGATCGACAGCATTTTAACCGTACATCCAGTACGGACCCGCTGAACCCATTGTAAAGTCTGATTATTCTCCTGACCTCACATCACTTGATTTTTTTTTTTTTTTTTTAATTGAGCTGGTGTACGAGATGCCAATTGAATCAGAGGAGAAACTCGTCGCTTGGGTGCAAGCAATTGATAACTCTATACGCATGAAGCAGTCACATCTTTGTGCAGAGGTTGAAGCAAGAGGCCGAACTTTCCATTATCTTTTGTAAAAGATTAGAATTTAAATGTAATCATTTTATTTGCAATTAACATCTGAAAATATTTGTCATAGTATACTATAGGTTGACAGTTCACTCAATTTTAGATTAATGCGTTGTTTAACAAAACGTTTTGTTTTGCTCTCTTCTTCTATTGCTAGAATTTTGAGTTTTGTATTTAGGAATGCCAGGTATAATCCCTAAACTCATTTAATTTTTGAATTGGCCTTTTCTAATAATGAAATTTTTGCATTGTGTAAACAATAGCAATCACCACAACTTGAGATGTTTATTTTTGGAATTAAGGAAATTTATGATTAGATAAATAATAACAGAGTACTGTTACAATTTTGTTGGAAAGCTTTAAGTATTTGAGAGTGATCAGTCATAGTTTTACGGAAACTTCGTACCTCGTAGGGTTATACTACTGATATGCCAACCATCTCCAGGTGGATCAAGAGTTCTGGATTTTCCTGATTTAGTTGGTAGCTTGCATTGCTCTATTAGAAAGGGTGTCGTTGGCTACACCTCACTCCCGCCCGCCTGTTTGCTCTGGTGCCCTGTCACCACGCAGTGCATGGTATGCAGGGCAAGTCACGTCAATGTGAGCAACGCTATGTGTATATATTGTAGACCCAGTTGTTCCCCAGGGAATTATGATGTTTGTGTACACAGACGCCGTGGCTTGCACAGCACTGCGTGAAGAATCCACCTTGTTAATCTCGGCCCGTTCAGCTACGGCATAAAGACGTCTGTTTTATATTCAGGATTTGCAACTTTAATTTTTGTTAACCGCTGTCTATGCGAGCGCAGGCTTTAGAATTTTGTTCGATTTGTATAGAGATAGGAATGTAACTCTTTCGGTGGGCTAATTCAAGACGCAAAAATTAATGTTAACAGGTCTCTGCACGTTCTGAAAATATTTATTATCTGTCCAAGGGATTTAGTACGCAGAACGGGCTTCTTCCTTTTAGAAAACGCCAAACAATAGAGCACCGAGCCTTGTTCTCGGAAGAAGCCAAAAGTTGCCGAGAAAAAGTCAATCATTGCAAAGCAGCAATATAAATAAGCATTAAACGATAAATGAGGCTTTAATTGTGTCACGTGGAGGGGGGGGGTAAACGGTAAACAAATGTTGCTCAGAGGTCTCTTTTTTCAGGCATGTAATTCTTTATCGTGCCGTAAATGTACGACATGGGACCCACGGCTTTACTTCCCTTCCGAAGGAAGCCATATTTAGGATTTTTACGCCCGAAAAAATCCATCGGTCCTGGCCGGGATCGAACCCGCGATCTTGGGTTTAGAATGCAAGTATGGTTATCACTACACCATCAGGACCGCATAATTCAGAAGTGAAATAATATTAGGTGTAAATGAGACCAATTCTTACGGATATTCCAGTGGGAAATTGCTAATGAGTTAGATAAAATCAAAGAAGTTGTAAATGTGTTAAGCAAAGATATTGTTGATTAATAAATTCGAATTCATTTCAACTTATGTGTCAATCAAAAGTAGCTATATGTACATGTTTACACAGCATATGGCTAATTTGATTCGGTGCAGAGTGTTTTAACAATAGCTTTGTTGTAAATATAGAACAAGATACACGCTGATTATAAAAATGAACATGTAAGGACTGTTACTCGTTCCATCTTTAGAAAGTAACAAAAGTTTATATATATAAGCTATTCATTACCACTTTTTTCCATTTCATAAATGTGTTTTGAATAAATGTCCAAAACGGTATATCTCTGTTCCTTATTGGCAGTGTATGCACAAATTAACAGTAGTTGGAAAGTAAACTTAAGTCATTTGCAAGTATTTGTCTCCGTGTTTTATTCTTCTTTTTATGTATTTCATTCTCACTGTGGCTGTATCCTGCTTTACATTTTATTTTCTGTCGTTTCTTATATTTGTTCAGCTGTTTGAAAATGTGCTGTTTCTAAAACGGGAATGTGTAAGGGTAAAAATAACAGCTGAAAGCTGCATGAAATGACACACAAGCGTTGGATGTCTTGCTAGTTCTAAGGGAGCGTTAAAAGACGTCATCTCTTTGCAGCACTCCATCGGGTAAATCACAAAACTTAATAAATTGGGCATACCTTCTGTCTCATTGACGAAATAACACATTCATTTGCGGAATATACACCCAATTAAAGTGACATGTGACAAAAGTAGCCAGTGCTCAATAATAACAAAATGCAAAGATAATTAATTACAAGAACATATGTTTCGATCGAAATCACTCGATACTCGTCACGCCAAAACGGGAGACTTAATAGAAATGTTATGTTAAAGGACTTCTCCGCATACAGAGGATATAACGGCGCATCGGATGCAACACTTTGTATTAATATGCCTCACATTTGTGTTATTTGCAGAACGCAAATATAGGCAGACACCAATGAGCGATTCTGAACCTTGATACAGATAGACTATTTGAGACTTTCAATATTTCACATGCTGCAGGGATCCGTGTCGTAAGATTCTCCGCTGATGTTACAGGAGTCTCGAGACGGCATCGTAAACTTGCACAGCATGCATGTATGGGCGGAAGAAAATCCGAAAGCCCATGTGACTCACAGTAATCAAAACAGGTTCGTTGTTAACTTATGGGCTGGAGAAAAAGGAACTTGGCGCATAACCGTAAGTCTTTGTCCGTGTGGTCAAATTTCTGGGATGTAGCTCTGTGATCACGTTGGAGGTGGACACTTCGAGCTTCTTTCATAGTTAACTGTACGATGCAATGCTCTTGTTGGTTGGTGGAGTTTTCGTAAGAAAATATAGAACGCACGCCCATCATCATATCCGAAGTGTTGTCATACTTTCACGTCCCACAGCGCCCAAACCATGCATTTCCCGACATGGTTTTCCTCCTGAAAAATAGCTAGTTTGCCATCCCGTACATTTTTTGTTTTTGTTTACGAACTCTCTTTAACATCTCAGGTCATCAGGTCCCATTCAATTCAGGGCGTGAAACAGCCTACAAATTTTGCTCAGAGGCATCTTCTTTCAGGCATGATGTTCTTTATCGTGCCGTAAATTTACGACACGGAACCCACGGTTTTACTTCCCTTCCGAAGGAAGCCATACTTAGGATTTTTACGCCCGAAAAAAATCCATCGGCCCTGACTGGGATCGAACCCGCGATCTTGGGTTTAGAAGACAAGTATGGTTACCACTACACCACCAGGACCGACTGACATCCCGTACAACATATACTAGGCTTTGTCGATTTTTTTAATAATCCTATGGCAGATATTTTTGGTCAAAAATTAATTTTCGGTTTTATGCATAATATGAAAGTACATAGTTTGCAGATCGCACCAATATAGAATTTTTGTTTGGGGGGGGGATTTAAATGGTTTAAATGGCAATTTAAAAATTTGGGCACCATGGTGTTACACAACACACACTTAGGTCTTAGTTTGTCATTGGCCATAACTTGCATAATTTTTAATTTAGGTGCACCTTTCTTAAAAACTATTCAGATAAGAGTGATGAATTCTTTTGTGAATATGCAAACCATATTGCGGTGTGTGTGTGTGGTGAAAACTTTTAACTTATACACGCGTGAAAGTTCTGAGAGTGGGGGGATATGTTTGAAATTTGAATAAAAGAATGACACTTTATGCAGATATTTTCAAATGTTAAACTTTTACTTAATACACATTTCTAAAAAGTGAACCTAAAGCAGCAAAAATGTTAACAATTTCCTGATTTATTAAAATAATTATAAAATAACATTTGCATTTAGCCAAAATTTAAAAACAGTTTATAATTTATAAATAATTGCGTACTTAATAAGAGGTACAATTTTCATTTGGGTAGACAGTATACTTTTTCGAAAACTCTGTATTTTGTTGAAGTTCAGCACGAAAAGTGTCATTGTGTCCCTACTAAGTAACCTTAAATTCTTAAAAGTCTCGATTAACTTTCGTGAGAGACGGACTTATCCTTGTCTTAGCCAACTTAACAAGTTTTTGATTTTACTCATTTCAAATAACAAACATTTACACAAGTATGAATGTGTCAGAATTCAGAATTGCAACTTTCGTGTTAAGAAAGATGACAGGGTTTGTGAACTATCTCGCTTCGGCATTATTTCCATGCTTAGTTGGTGGATATGTTCTTTTTAATACCCTTTGAGTAATCTTAGCAAAGACGAAATGCGAATGTGGAAGGTGCTGGAAAATTAATGTGTTAGTTGACTTCGATATACATTTGAGTAATGCAAAGTTGGCGATCTCTCTTAACGAATCTCCGCATTTACGCTAACGAGTAAGAAGCCAGTTTCTCCCCAATCTCGGGTAAAATGTGTGTAAAAATAATTCTTTTTCCAGCCACTGCTCTCGACGTGGGTCGAGCTGCAGACTTCGTAATTTCATAAAGCCACGTATTTCGCTAGATTTTTCCCTTGTCCTCAATTCCATACGTTTTAGAAATTAGATGCCGGTTTCATGCTAGGGGTGACTGTTGTACATAAATGAATTTTCAGCGTAGGGAGAAAATTAACCGTTTTTACCCTCTTTTTCTTCTTTGGGATTAAAAACGTCTAACGAATTATGCCATGTCCGTTGGTTCTCCCTTATTGACATTACATTTACATCCGTATCCGATGCTAATTTATTAAGTTAGGCTATATCTATGCCTCGTAAGTTTTCCGCTGGAGATTGCACTTGTATATATTTTACCAAGTGCATGTTTTGCAGGTTTACCCGGTTAAGACGAGACTTTCCACTACAGTTCGCTTCAGTGCTCCCGAGGAGCAAAGCTGTGATCGGATGGACGTTCTGTTTTAAAATTCAAGCATTAAAGCTCCGGACCGTCCTGCAAAAGAAATCCTACCAGTAAATAATCTAATATATCTGGTTTGAGTAGTATCGTATTCGTATTAGCGAACCCGCCGCTACTTACCTAAGCTTTTGTGAAAAGGGGCGGGGGTAAACTGCTCTCGTTCCGATTCGAATTGTAAAAGAGCAGCGGCTGGGAGGGAGGAGAGAGAGAGAGAAGTGAAGGAAACGTTTTCTGAATCGTGCCTTGCATACCCCAAACACGCCTTCCAACATTCAATTTAACGAGCACCAGGATAGATTTAATTTGATTTACTTTAGTTTCCCGTTAACCATAACTTTCCCCCTTCGCTCCTGCAGCCCCTGTCAACACTCCCTCACTCACTTTCCACCCCTTGCCCATTTCGTGTCCCAATTACAAACCCGATATAAGTCAACCAGCCCTCGCAATGTTGCAAAGAAGAAAACTCCGCGAAAATGAAAACAGAGGAGGTTGGGATGCACGAAGAAATTAATGGGAGCTTTAGCCCTAACATGCAACACCCATTTTCCCGTAAATGCCAGAAAAATATATATTTTGGCGTATACCTTGTGGACGAGAGAGAATTTACATAACTGGAAAAAAATTATAAGCCCCGCTGAATACTGCCGGGCGACCAGGCGGGGCTGGGGGTAGGGAAGCAACACTTAACGCAGGACTGAACACAAGCCATGGAGAGACATGTACACATATGCACGAATTCCGTTCTATAAATATAATATGGAGGCAGCAGTGCATATCAATTTTATTAAGTCATTTAACAAAAACAATAGGTTCCGATTTTACTTTCAGCAAAGGAAGTGCAAAATGATGACACGCGTAATATTTTTTTTTTACCATTATTTACTGGTATGAAACGCTTTCTTTGTACATTTATGGATATATTTTTAAAATGCTGTCACATACATACATCCGCCACATACAATGTGTAAAGCGTATTTTAAGTAGCTTCTGATGTGTCTTGAAACGGAATAACATGTTTTCGTTTGCTGCCATCACTTTGGGCTTAAAAAAAAGAGAGCGTTGAAAATATGTGGCCATGCTTCTTGTGTAAAGAGAAAAGTTCTTCCTCACTGCTCTTTGAAATGGAATAGTTGTACGTGTATGTTTTCTGCAAAATTGGAAACTTTATTATAGACGTTAGGATATGAATCTGACAAAATACGAACCCGTTCGTAGTAAAATAGATCCACTACCAAGTGAAATGAAGATTTCCAGGATTTATATGTTGGCACGCCAGTACCAACTACCGCAGGTTTTTCAGCTGACATATATCAACTCTTGTTTTCGGAGGAATGGCCATATCCAACGTCGCTTTCGCCCTCCAAACCAGGCTAGGTTGACAAAAGTGATGTATTCCTACAACATGAACTAATTTTACAAATCGTTTGTCGTTGAACCTCTACATAGTCGAAAGTCTGCTAATTTTTTGGTTCATTTTTCATTCTTCGCATGACCTCCCGCGTGTCTCGATGCTAAAAGTTTGGGGGAAAAACCCTCCAAATAATCGCGTGGCAGCCTTTTGTTTACAGAGGGAAAAGGTCGTGTGATATAGTGTAGCTATGCCAAGTTAATAAGAATAGCAAACTCGTGATTTATTTCCCTACTGATATTGCCGGCCCTCCAAGAGCTTCAAAAATGGACCGAAAAAGTGCGATTTTAACGAACATTGATATGAGCAAATTCCTGTATATTGATGTTTGTTTCTAAACTTCTACTAACATAGGTGTATTGAAGAGGTAAAACCTATCATATATGTAACATGTTTTATCAAAATATATGTGTCTACATGATTTAAACACCGCTGTTCAGCATTCCTCTGAGCTGCTTAACCCAAGGAGGGGTTACCAAAGAACAATTAAATGAACTGTATTATTGATAGTTCCATGCAAAAGTGTTTCAGGCAGTAAACAATTTCATTGATATCACTGGTCTACACAATCTTTGCTGAATGAGAACTGTTCATATTTTCTGATTCCTTGCCACACGGAATCTCTCAAACAGCCTTAATTTTGTTTTTTCGGGCTACAGTTTTTCAGAAATTGCTATTATAGGAAATATCAGTGTTTATTTTTGTTCATTAAGCAGATAAGTAAAATAAATATTCTGAGAGATTTAAACAAGATAATAAATTATTTACTTTGCGAATGGGACAGTAGGACTAAAGCAGAGCATTGCACCAGAAAAAAAAAAATTGGCCACAAAGGAGTAATGTAGTTCCTCTAGAAAAAAAAAAAACTTGAAGTATAAACCATAGGTTATTCCTTCTAATGTCAAGGCGACTATGTGTAGCACTCTGCTCATATATGCCAACTGATACATCATTACACAAAAAAGAGTCTGACTTTCGTTAGAGTATAAACCATATGTAATAACTTGAAATGATTGAGTGTTTAATATAAAATTAAAGGCCAAGATAAGTCTTCTGTATTTATCTTTCCAATATAACTCATACCTGTTGATAGTTTTCCTGAGGAAATTTAACTCTAATATTTAAGTTAAAAATAAAACTACAAAAACAATTTTGTGATAGCTATATGTCTTAAAACGTAGTACTTTGTCATAAAAAAATATAATTATGTACATTGCATTTGATGTTATTTTGTTTACAAACCTAGCCCGATAAAGTAAAACTGAAAACGCACTTGAATTCAGGGCATTCATATTAGATATATCCAGGTGGAAAAATAAAAAAAGTAAGAAAAAGTTTTTTAGGCCAGTATATTAAATTGAACAAAAACAAACAAAAGAGATAATGGTGATAATAATAATATTAGTAATAATAATAATAATAA
The DNA here is from genome assembly GCA_030762175.1 of Metallyticus violacea. Classification (NCBI taxonomy): domain Eukaryota; kingdom Metazoa; phylum Arthropoda; class Insecta; order Mantodea; family Metallyticidae; genus Metallyticus; species Metallyticus violacea. Next base: position 307,597,306 of record CM060846.1, on the reverse strand, counting down.
TAATAATAATAATAATAATAATAAAAGGTTAAGTTTTTCCTCCTGCGTTCATTTATTTTATTCCCTTATAACCTCAGAGAATGATAAAGAAATCTCAATAAGCTGTTGATTTAACCTCAAAGGTTAAGTTGTTGTTATACCAAGGAGGCTTTCCTCTCTATCTGTGCTTCGATTCGATTATTTCCCTGGAACTTATTTATAGCTAACCTCAAATAATCAACTTCACATAAGAGTTGCCCAAATGAAATTAAGAATTTTGTCCTAGCATCGTTGCACAACTTTACAGAGCTTTGTGTTTGTTCTGGTAGGTGACGTTGTAGGTAAGAAAGCAGATTGGTATGATCTGATGAGCAGTGTGTTGTTTACTTGTTCAAAAGTACGTTAAACTGAATACGTTCACAACGTGGATGTCCATCTAGTGGTAATTAAAATTTTGAAGCAGAAGATATTAGTAGCGCCAAACAGTGTATATGGGGATACGTCTGTCACATAGCACAGTGTTCAAATGGTGTGGTGAATTTTGAGGACATCTGCGCACTGAAGACTGACTAGACCTTGTTAAGCTCACTTAACCATCATCAAGGAAATTGCAGTGGTAGGAAACTTGCAAGGTAGAGTTGCCGAATAACCACCCGAGAGATTGCGGAAACATTGTTTTTGAGCAAGGGAACTCATTCGGGGGCTGGGATCCCACAAGGTTTGCGCGCAGTGGGTCGCCAAGCATCTTTCTGAGAAGCAGAAGGTTCCGCGAATGAGCGCTTTCATGAGGCATTTGTTGCGTTACCAAGCAGAGGGGAGCCCGTTTCTTTGAAGATACAGGGTATCCATAGCCTTGTGAGTGGGACACTTGCTTGAACAGACAGGCGACTATGTGTAACACTCTGTTCATATATTCCAACCGATACATCATTACACAAAAAAGAGTCTGACTTTCGTTAGAGTAAACCATATATAATAACAACTTGAAATGATTGAGTGTTTAATATAAAATTAAAGGCCAAGATAAGTCTTCTCTATTTATCTTTCCAATATAACTCATACCTGTTGATAGTTTTCCTGAGGAAATTTAACTTTGCTTTTAAATGCTACGAGAGAATTATTTCGATACCGAAGGTCGGGGCAAATATTCGTTCAGCCCAATTAAATTACCGGAATTCAGCAGAGCTCTTATTGTAGAGGATAGTTACAATTCGGAACTCTTTGTATAAAAGTAAATCCTAGATCGTAACACTGAGGTTTAAGATTTCCTACTGGAAAAATAAACGCACAGTAACAACCGTAAAAGTAAAGTAGTACAGAATTAAAGCAAAACTGCCACGGTAAAACCGATTAAGTATAAATTCAGCTAAAGCTCATCTCAACCTACTTTCAAGATATCTTTGCCATTGAAAAAGAAAATTGGCTTTGCTTCCTCTGAGGTGAATATGATCAAGAAACAATAATTCCTCATATACTCTGTGCGTAATAATAAAACAAATGTACTAGGAGGATTATTTTCATTAATCTAATGCTTTCTTATTTATGTGCGTAATTATCTGTTATAAACACGATTTATTTTTGAAAGCCATTTAGAAAACCGGTTGCATCAATCGTGCTGTTTACGTTATTTTATAAATGGAGTTAACAGCAGTTAATTTTCTTTTTTGCAAAAGTTTAGTATGGAATAATAGGTACTTGAAACACCAAGAAAACCGTTCGTTATTCACTTATTTGCAAATTAGATTAATAGAAAACAACTCCAACAGTACGTTTTTGCTAACACGAGAGGTTGGGAACATCAATAGATTTGTTGCCAGTGCTGAGAATGAATTAATGGGCATTTTCATCAACTTCCGTAAATAAAAATTTTAATTTTTAGTTCAGCACAATTTAAAATTTGTTCTATTATCATGAATATAGTGCATATTCTATGTACATATATGTGCAAATTGTTACAGAGGTGTGTACAAATTTAAAACACAAATGTATTTTTGCAATATATAAAGAGAAAACTGTAGATATACTTATGCATGCCACATTAAAGATAATTTATATTGAATGGATATGAAGTAATGGTAAAGAGATATTAAAATTTGTGTAAGGGGTAAGTTGTTGCATGATTGCACTTGTATACATATTCAATTTTTAAAAAATTCTCAACATCTCCTCCTGAATTCAAAATATTTTATGTTTAACTTGTACACCTATACAAACACTGTCAACAGAATAACGCTTCTCTTGAAATTTTTATTTTTATAGACATTTTGTGAAAACGCTTCTAAATTCCTTTTTTGCTTGTAGCCAATATACACTTGTAATTGGATTTTTTCCTCTTTTAAAGCGCCATCATCGTTTTTACATTTGCTCCCTAATATTAGGAATCCTCTTATGGGTATTCTTGGAATGAATGGGCTTCTTGCAAGGGTTACTAATAGTGCGGAAGGTTTACGGCTGGATACCTGGTTGTTTGTGTAATTTCTTGAACCGACTGCTTTTTATTTAATAATGGATGCTTACTACATGTTCTTTCTCGGACAGTACAAGACAACGCTCTATATTTACAAGTCTTAATGTGTAAAGGTTGTGCTATGCACAAGCGTATGAATAGCATTTTGTTAAGTTGTCATCTATCCATTGTATTAAATACGTTCCATCCCCCAAAATAGCAACGTAATTTCCTTTAAATTATAGGCGCCCCGCAGAACATTCCCCTGCTTTCATTAATTCTAAGCTTAAGAACAGAGGCTTTTACGTGCTCTCTACTAATACTCATGAAACTGAAAATGTCACTTGCAGACATTGTATCGTTATTCCCCTTTGATCGTTAGCATGTCTTTTTCGGCTGTTTGATTCTCTAAACGTTATATCTTCCGGAGATATGCAGTAAGCTGAGAAATGCGCAACCGGTCGACAAATCTTTGTTCTTAACAAACGACTATAAAACAGAAGCCAGATTGGTATAGGAACCGGTTTCTCCCTCATTGGCTGATGATCCGCGACGTTGGAGCCTGTAATGGCTGCTCGTAACGCACACTAGCAAACTCAGTTTTTTGCATTAACATAAGCACTTGAGAGCCCTTCCAGTCTGCCACCTGTGAGACCGAAGAAACAATTGTGCATACATAATGCAATGTAGGCTCTGAACACCGTGACATTTTGTACATCGTTTCTTGTTCTTTTTATATGTATAACAAATATTGTATATTCATACCTTCTCTTTTTAAAACTTCCTATTTCAAATACTCCTACAGTTTTTGATATTCTTTTATTATGCAATTATTGAACAAGCTTCGATCATTTAACAGATTTTAGGACGGCACTTCAATAAATATTAACATTTTTACACGCATTATTTCTCGCGCGAAATATTAGCTTCACAGTATTTCCTTAGTTTAATGATAATGTATGTGTGGTGCTAGTTTCTTTGTCGTTACTTCCGGTGCCCACCAGTGAGGCGTGTGCAAGTTAAGGCATATTCACTTCCACCTACTGTAAAGCCGTGGGTCCCGTGTCGTACATTTACGGCACGAAAAAGAACCTCAAGCCTGAAAGAGAGGCCTCTGAGCAAAATTTGTCGGCCGTTTCACGCCCTGTGTTGAATGGGACGCTGATGACCGTAGATGTTAAAGAGCGTCCATAAATAAATAAATCAAAAAAAAAAAATTCCACCTACTGAAAGTCTGCTTTTGTCTCAGCAAAGCCTCAAATGAGGCCTGTGCAATGAATGCTATAGATGGAGAGTTTGTTCTTCATTAACATTTTAAGGAGGGAAGGCAATCAATTTCAAAGGAAGGTGAACTCGGTTCTCCAGTTTGTGCTCTAACGAAATGAAACATGAACAACCTGCTGTCATTGTGAAAGCCTTGCGTTTTGACTAGGACAAGGCCACCAGACAAATACCTCTTGTTCAGCAAATCTTAGGAAAAGTTTATCTGCTTCACAGCCGAATACGTGACTAAAAACTTCATTTTTTGGGAGCCTAGGGTCTCAAAACATGGTGACATATCCAGTGATATTACTTTCCTCCCCTAAGAGAAATGGAGTTGAAGGAACGTTTGAATAACAATTATCCTTTGCAAATCGTGGTCAGATAGGAAAAACTGGAATCCACCCAGGAAACTACGACTTACAGTGCCGATGCTCTGATATTTGATTCACTGTACTTTTCATTCTTCATTTTGAACTTAAACTTACATTAAAATAATAGCATTCATTGTTCGATAAGCAAATGAACACATTTGCGGATGGCTTTTTTCATGTATTGACTTACTGGTAGAGGAAACCATAGCTTAGTAGAAATAGCTTTCGAAGTAGGGTAGAATGTAGTTTCTGGTGCGGTGAACCACAAATGCTATAAATTTAACATTGGTAATATTAAGTTATATAGCTCTTCTTCCGAAATTATGATGAAATACATATGCAGTAAATACCTGCCTCTCCACCGATTCAGCTATAGCTAACTCGCACACATGGGTTATTGCCACCTAACATGTTAAACAGCGCCTCGAGTTTGAGTCTTGGAATTTATATTTTCATATTCTTTCTGGAAAATGCCAGTTTTATTGCAAAAAGCCATTTCGTACTATGCAAAATTAAATTAATGACAAGGGACGTATTCAACAAAAGTATCACCCAACTAACATATTATTGGTTATATCTTGTAAAGATGTAACTTTCTGCTCCACAAAACAATGAACAACAATTGTAAAACGTTAATAGAGAGCTACTACTAACGCCATAAAGTGCAAGATGGAGGAATAGCTGTTTGCCACACGACGCGAGACCTTGTATTAGTTTATGCCCGGTTAGTAATTCCTTTTTAAAAATGTGTTTTATATATATATTTAAAGAGTAATCATTCACTTTAAGATGAAGTTGGTCCTTGGTCTAGTGGTAACCATACTTACTTCCCAAGCCCAGGTTCGCAAGCTCAACCCCGGCCAGCATATGTGAATTTTTTATCTTAAGTATGGCTTCCTTAGGAAGGAAAGTAATCCTGGGGTCACATGTCCTAGATTTAGGGCATGTAAAAGAACCTCATATTTAAAAGAAGAGGCCACTGAGCAAAATTTATCGGCCGTTTCACGCCCTGAATTGAATGGGACGCTGATGACCTGAGATGTTAAAGAACGTCCATAAATATATCAAATCAACAACAACTTTAAGATGATCGTTGAAAATATTGATGCAAGAACCTCGTCTTTCGCGTACCTTAAAAAGCCGCACCGTATGACGTTAAAATTAAAAATGTATGTAAAACAGGAAAGATTAATTTCATCCATAAGTCTTTTTACTTGAATTTTCTATACCTGAAAAGTTTATTGTACTCAGTTATTTAATTAAAATATGAATTTATTTTAACTTTATACGCTTGCCTATTTTCATTATCACTGTCACTACTGCTTTATCACACACACATTCAGGGCAATTCATCTCCTGAATAGTATGAAAATATTAAAATTGCACTGGTATTTGACAACCAATATTCTTACACTTGTACAACATTTTATATAAATTACACAGCATGAATAATACAAATATTATGACAAGTCGGATGTACTCCCTTCTTTTTTATTCATGGATAGAGAGAATATCTTACCATTTAACGAGCGGCTGGCTGATGCCGCTTTTCCTTTTGGTTTGTAATTCAATATTTAGGGAGTACACCACAAGATAAAAAATGAGCAGACTCTGAAAGCGCTAATATGTGCTAAGCTCTGCAAGATTTTGCGCTGGATTCACGACATGTCTCTGCTTGCGAGACTGAGCCTCTTTCTGTCATCACCAGTCATATCGAGTTCTCCATGGCAGGCGTACTTCGAGAGGTTAAAAGCAGATGTCTAGCAATGAGATGTACCGAAGTTCAAATCTTACCATTGCGTGAATTATTTTATTTGTTAATTTTTGCAAGTAAAAGCAATATTTAGTATACACATTGTAATATAACATCCAATTGCTAAGGCTTATTTGAAATTTAAGGCATATATGCTCATACACACAAATCTTAAAGTAATAATTAAATAAATAGGAAATTAACAATTATTTTGAAATAAAATAAAGAAAATTTATTTCTGTTTTTTCACTTTAGAATATTTATTAATGCAGGCTTTATTTTGGAAACGAATATGATTAATTGCATGATTTTAAACTAATTTTAAAGGTATATTATTATGAAATATTATACATTAATTTTATTTGCAAATACTAATAAATTCAAGCATAACCTAGGATTCGAACCTGGGTAATTCTTATTACTAGACACCTGTTTTTGCCCCTGAAGACGCGTTAGCAAATGCTTCTGATTTTTCCGCAATGGTCATGGTTCTGGGCGTTGTTCCGTCCATTTTTTCTAAAGTAGCTCAATTTTAAGTACTGAGTAGTAAAGTACTATGTAGAAAAAACTGCTGTGGAGCACAGTTGTGCTTATAACTAACGCTTATAGCTGAATTCCTTTGTAATGTATTGTATTATATTTTTGAAGAATAGGACCAAGAGGAGCTTTTATGAGAACGCAAGTTCTATCCTAAATTTGAAATTGTTGGCCATATGCTGTGGAATTTTCGATTTTTTTTCGAAAAGTATTTAAAAATACACGAGGTATCTGTAGTTAGAAGTTTTTCTTTACGTTTGATTATAAAAGTGACATTTTCATATTGATTTGGTTACCGAGTTACCAATTCATCACCACCTCTAACAATTACCAAGTACATTTTCCTCTCCTAGTTATACCTTCGAGATAGCATATTTTTCTTTCTGTTATGTTTGGATCTTAAGAACCCGAGACAATGTGGAATAAGATAATATTGTGAAAGTTTCAATTGTTTCAGTATTTGCATTTGCAGAATAATCAAGGAATAATCCCTCATCCAGGCACATTGTCACAATTGGACAACCTACGAGTAACTAACTGACTGTTGGAAACTGGAATGAGAACGACATGTGAGAAAACGTATTGGGGAGCGAGTGCACTGTTTTCAATTCTTAGGAAAAATACAATAGCCAATTTACTTTTTTTTATACACAGACAGATGAATTGGTTTCGGGAATACTTTGAGCGATTTCGAAGAACAAATTATCCATAGGTTACATGCAACAATACATAGACCTCAGCTGAAGATTTATTGAGACTAAAGCAGAATTTCAGAGCTGAAAATTAATCGTCCATTTTGCTGTAGGCTAAACTGAACATGTCTCAACTTGCAAACCTCTCTCAGGTGGGAACTGGAATTGGCAACAATTATTACCCTGTGTACATTACGCATTAAGCTAACAAAATACTGTAAAGTTAAATTTTAGCGCGAGAAATTATGCCTGTAATAAAATGTGATCATTATTTAACACCCCTGTGTGTATCTTACTCTTGTTTATATATAATTGCTTTTCAAGGCAACAGTACTTTGTGCAATTCAAATGCAATCTCCTATGCATTTTATATAATAGACCATTCCAAGAAGAAGTGAAGAATCGAGTTTTAGGACCATGCTCTTCAAGCAGATAGGCAAAAAATGAAACGAAATAAGAATATCCTTATTTGGATATGTTACTGAGTAGCACTAATCTGTATTCCGTAGTAGATTTCGCATATTCCTCTATAGGGACCATTGAACTGCATTACATGTTAGAATAGGCTTAAAATGTGTTGGCTTAAAATGTGTTCCATGTGTAACCTGCGTGTTTTTCTTTTCGCATTAAAGAGCAGCTTTGTCTTGTTCTGCAAATACCAGTGCCAGACGTTGGTTATCATTTCACGACTGTGCTCGATGTGCACACACATGGCTACCATGTTTTTACTATCTAGATATTTTACAGCATTCGGCCATTTATTTGCTGTTCGCTGCCTGGAGTTTAATCCTAACTGGAAGGATTATAGGCTGTAAGTTATACCACATAAGGATTTTTATTATTAATGAAGATATAAAATGTTGCCCCAAGAGTGCAGTTTCCTCCCCCACATAAACTCAGTTTTTACATTCTTTTGTACTTTGATGTATCTCCGTGATGTCACGTGGCGGAGCTTGTGTGAAATACGGACTGTTTCCTTTTATTATATGATAGTCGTTTTTAAAATGTCTTTCCTATTTTGTGACCACTTAGTGGATTACCCTTTGCCTATGAAGACTTCACGTTGCAGCCTGCTCGTAAAGTAATTCTTGGAACTTGAGAGGCCGTTGGGTGCTATAAAGCACTTGTCAAAGCTCTTTGTCTCGATAGTGATGTGCAGATGGTTAGCTGGTACTGCATTGGCTGTTAACTCTGCTGTATTTTATTTCATTTTTTTTTTTTCGACGTATGCTATTGCAGCCATCAAGCAAGTACTTGAGATCATAAGAACAGCCTTAGCACGGGCAGTTGATCGGCTCTCAACCAATACCGGCGTTGGTCTACGTTCTTTGCTCCCGAGGTTTTTGCTTCGATCCAGTTAAATGTAGACGAGCGTTTACATCTGTGCACCACGCAAAATATACAGGGGATGATGATCGTTCAATAGGCTCGAAATGCTCTTGAGCTTCTAACCGCAAGTAATCACAATACAGCTCAAGTACACTGGACGACCGCTAAGTGCGTTGCGTGTAAATTCCACTTGTTGGACGTGGAAAGATAGCCATCGATTGGAGACGGAATTCGAACACTCAACTTTTATCAAGTTCCGTATATGGTCATCTAGGCCATCAAGTATTGGAATATACTGCATATTTATTATGTTAAATAGATAGCCTAGCGTATTGGCATGATGAGATTAATTAGGTAAATAGGTTCCTAAAACATAAAAATGACCACAAATAGTAGAAGCTGTATATATTACAGAATTAAGGGATTACAAAGTAGTGTCAGATCGTGCATAGGGTGTTCACAAATAACCTCCCTGATTATAAATTGACATGGTATCACAATTGATGGTCTTATGCATATGAAAATGGCAGCATTAGAATTAACAACTCAAACATTTCCTTTCTCACTTCACACTGCAGACAACCAGGTGATTCACAAACGTTCCAGCGATACGTTCTCGCATCTGAATTACCTTTCCTCTGTTTGCACGTGCATCCCTTCTCCAGAAAATCAAAATGCCGCTTAGTGATCGTCTTGTCATTTAATGACTTTTGATGAAAATGCTGCCTAAAGGCTCGCTGTTCTGCCGCAACTATTAATGTTTTAGCGTATTGCAAAACATAATTGTTTGCCACTTTTTTATCTTTCTTGCCACGGGTAAATGACATTATAGAGCTAACCGCAGTGTCCCGAAAAGGAATTCTTTAAGTTGCTCTTTCTAATTATTCCAATATGCTGATAGTTATGTACACCATTACGAAATTATACCTGTTTATAATCACGAAGTATATTGGTATACACAACGTATTTACAATATATAAAAAAGAACTTGTAGATACAATATATTTATGATGAAATTGGTTTTGTATTACGTATATGATTAGTTCAAATTTGTAACAAATGTAACTCACGTTTAAGAAATTTCAGATACGTAAAATTGCAAATAGTGAGAGAAAAGCGCTTAAGTTTTATGTGAGCCTCCTTAGTAAACCGGCACACATCTAGCCCACAGCGAAGTTCCTGCCTGAAACGTTGTAACATGTACCGTGAATTGCTGCAACCATGGACTTTGCTAAAGGTGGCACCAAACCCTTATTTTGAGCAAAACCTCAGAGAAAAAAATCACAGGGCGTCAAATCGGGGGAACACAAAGGCCAAAGAAAAAGTGTTTATCATTATGATAGCACGCCAATCCAGCTGTTTGGTAGTCTTAGCACCGAGCTCGCTTCTGGCTTCGTTGTTTAAATGTGTGTGCGCGCCATCCTGTTGAAGAATGAATGCAGAACACTGCGGCAGGAAATGTGCTGTATCATATTCACGTATATAATTCCCATTATTGTTTGATGAAAAAGAAACAAAAGGGTCGTACATTTTCATGTGGGTTAGGAGAATGATGCATAAGTACTTCAAGAATACAAAGTTTTCAGTTTCCCACATTCTGATGTTACATTTGTGCCAGGAAGATAGAAGGTGGCTTGATTTCACATAATCGTCCTTTTCCATTAGAGTTTGCATACTATCGCAGTTTCGTTTGGTTTTAGGGCCTGCCGCATTTGTAGTCGGTAAGATGGCGCAACCGTTTCCACATAATCTTCCACGCAGTATTCTGCGGGATTTGCGATTCCTTCCCGGCTTTGATGGTAGGGATTTCTGATTCAACATTCAACACTTACCGGCGCCAGGTAGACTTTCTCTTACTGATACCCCCCCCCCCCCCCTCTTCCTGAAATTGGAGTATCACTGACTGGTTCTGCACCAATGTCGGCGCATACCTATAACGAACTGATAAACGTGAAAATGTAGGTAGTAAAATGTTTTCACGTTTTCAAAGGCAGCCATTTTCATTCATATCGCCCCTAGCAATGAAAGAAACGAAAAAGGCAAAACAAACTGAAAAAAGCAAAACAAACTACGTTCTACCCGCGAGATTCAGCTCTAATTAACTCCTTAATAGAATTCGGTGATGTACACAATTTCTCTCTGCATTGGTGTCAATTTCATACAACTGAATTTCATCAATCTTATTAGTTAATAATACACATACCCTGGGGTTACACTTCACAACTTAACAATTTTGTACAACGTTTCAAACACAACCGATTTCCACTTAAGTATTGAAAATAGCAAAGAGTTAAATACCGAATGTCTAGTTAATTTCTTAGCGGATTACAGTTGTTAAAATAATATACATGATAAAATGCGGTGCGATCAATTAGAAAACACTCGTTTCTGCCACACACACACTCCATAATTTTGAATTTGTTAATGAAAAAATGAAAATCTTTTAGATAAATGTGACATATTGTGCTTTTTTGAGTGCATTGACTTAGAAAAGTAGTATTTGTTTGTTTAAATTTACGAACGGTTTTTAATATCTCAGGTCATCGGCGTGCCGTTCAATTCAAGGCGTGAAACGGCCGATAAATTTTGCTAAGCACCAAATTTACGACACGAGACCCACGGTTTTACTTATTATTTTTACGCCCAAAATCCATGTAGACTTCCAGGACCGACAAGGAGCATTATATTAACGCCGATTAAGTTCGTTTGACAGCGTTCATAGTATTTGACATCTGACATTAGCAGCGTCAGTACTTTTAATTGCTCGTAAAACAATTCAATAACAAAGAAAAGGCATTTAAGACATTGCTTTAAAATGGGATGCACATAAAACGTTTAACGTGCAGAAGATAAAAAGACAACGAATCGTCCCTCCCGGCTATTTATGTTGTCCAGCTGCTTGTAACTTTCATGAAGAGCTAATTACAGAAGAAATGTTTGATACATTTTGGCAAATTTTTAAGCAAATACATTATAGCACACACATAGACTTGGCGGCAGACTCTATAATGTGACGTGATTTTACACTCTTAGAAGCTAGCTGAATTGTGGTCAATTCTGAATTATTTATCATTAGTACGCGTGCCGGCTATCACACAAATGATTTAAGATGTTCATTGTGTTCATTATGGAATTCCAAAACTATTCTTTTGGATTAATGTATGAGGGATTTTCTGTTAAGGTACTATCAGTAACCGAGCCCCAAGGAATGGAAACAATGAACGTGTCAAGTAAAATTGATAAATATATGTCGCAGTTTTCAAGAACTTCACAGTGTTATGTGTTTTCTTTCCTTAATAATTCATTGTCCTGTATACGCATTTCCATTTATTTGAACCTTGGACTCATCCTCTCCAAGCACTTATTAGACACTCTTTTTTCCAAAGGCTGTAGCCTATTTCTTTCTTACCGTTATATGATCTATAATGAGATTATTTGCGGAAGTGCAGCCGCCGCAATCGGAAAAAGGAGATACGAGTCGCTGCGCGCAAAGATAGTATTTTTATTTTAATATTTATAATTTCACTGAAAGGATAGAAATACACCGTAATTAAAACTGATAATTACTGTCCTGCATTATAAGATATATTAAAATGATGCCTCTCAGCTGCAATACATTGATACCATCTGCGTAGGAAATTTCTGAATTTCATATAACATTTTCCCCTGAAGAACAAGGCGATTCTACACTTGTTTCTTATCGTTGAGAGACCCTGTCTCTCACAACTTTTTAACAAGTTGGTAAACGATTTCTCTACCTGGAACATGTTTGCCAGGAAATTTTCTTGCGTATTGCCTTACTTCCTTACTTATATGCAAGAATCCGTTATCATGTATGTATGGTATATAAAAATACGCCCTTCAAGACTACATTTATGTAGTGGCATAACTAACAAATAACAATTAGCGCACAGTTTATACACAATGAAAACACCGAGTAGTTCACGAACGCATAACCAATTGCTGATAAATCTCCTTCAAAGTAACTACAAGTTGCTACCTGCACATGCAGTATACGGCCCTGACAATTGAATTCTTACAGTACGTAATCACGCTCTATCGCCTTGAGCTCAACCTCACCGTACAAATTCAGGGCACTATATCTAATACGTTTAAGGGTGCATTAGTTTATGAAATAGTTTTTAGAAAAATTATTGGGGTATTCACCCATTTGGAATTTTGTTTTTAGAGATCTCTTATTTAGCAATTAATATTTTTTTTCAAAACACTTTTTTTAAAAAAAATGTTCAATTTTTTAATGGCGGCGACTCAACGAAAAATATTTACTTTTAAATAAATGTGACCAGCAAGAGGGTAGTCCTGTGCCCAACACTGTGACAGCATTGATAGAAAATCTGAAACAATTATACATGATAAATGTCCTCTAAGTTTTTCTACTGAGACTGCACAAAATCGGCAAATTGCCATACAACGTTGTTGTAACAGTTTATACCACTACAGTGTTACCAACTTTGGTTTGATAAGAAATGTAATGATCATTAATCTATTTAAGCTCATATAAAATACATGTTTTTTTTTTTTTTTTTTTTTTAAAGTTTTACATTCTTTAGGGCGGTTTCGAAACCAGGTCTTAGTGCAATTAGTTTTTGTTTTAATGGTGTTTAACGCCCGTTTTTAGTACTGAGGCACCACAGGCGGTGGACACTGATGATACATGAGGTGAAATGATATATTGGAAAAGGATTTTTTTAAGGAAGGAAACGTTCCGGGCCTAAGTTTAGGGTACCTTCCCGGCATTTGCCATTTATGAGGACTGAGGAAAATCTGGAAAAAACCTCATTCATAGAGGACAGTCCTGGTGGGATTCGAACCCCAGACATCCCGCTCACGAGTCCGTGCTTTAACGATCTCGGCCACCCGTGGCGGTTTGTAATTAGTGATTTAATATAACTATCACACATATTTCTAATATTTGTTTATATAATTAGCAATGTTGCAACTGTTGAACATGTCTGGCTGGAAGAAAATGAAACAGCGATCTCATCATCGTTCATGCGAGGAAATTTCATTTTTACATAGCAGTGTAGTAGCATTTATAATAAAAATAATAAAAAAACAAACTTTTAATGGGAATTTTTACCGCTCCAAAATATATTTAAAAAGTACGAATTTCCAACTCTGCGATATTGGTACCATTGCCCAGAATTGTAATGTCTCTTCCATGTTCCCCACAGTTTGAAATAAGCGAAATATTTCTTTGAAATAAGGAACATTTCGAAGTATAATTTGTATTTATAATTTATTTGTAAATATTAACGGCTGTGTAAATATAATACATGATACACGTATTAGAAACGGTTTTATTTTGCTGCTAGATTTGCTCACTTGTATCGTAAATATCTTTAATATTTTTTCGTCATAATATCCAGCAAAACACGTTTCTTTCTTTTTAACTGTTAGTTTATGCATGAAATGAAAAATACTTAGTCAATTGTCCAAAACCCATATTAAAGTTAAATTATAGACAAACATACTGCCACCACAACAGTGTATGCCAGGGTGGTCCAACAGTTTTTCAGTCAAGGGCCAAGAATGTATCGAGGCTTTTAGTTTAAATCATTATTGTGTTCAAAACAATTACGTATTTCAAAATAAAATCACTAGCTTGTTATATATTTCTAATGAATAGTGCAGACCATGTCAGCTGTAACAGGTTTATGTTCAACCCGCTGCAAACTCGCGACTGAACACGTTCTAAAGAACCGAAGACCCAAGTAAAGAAGTTGGAAAGAGCTATAATTCCTAGTCTCGTTATTTATTGTCAAGTTTTCGTCTTCTGCGGACATTCACCTTGGTGCTGAAGCGACCTTGCACTGGGGTTATTTTGTTAATCTTACAATGGCACTATTCTTGGAACGGGAAAAGCGCAAGCAGAAGGGACAAAGAAAGAAATTTGACAGAAGCCCAACATTTCTGTATGTAGCTTATTTCTTCAACTTAGCACGTATTTGATTTGGTTATAAACTTATTTGGTAAGTTTGTAAGGAAGTAACAAACTACTCGTTCAAGGATCAAAGAGAGAGAAAGAGAAAAAACCGGGGCTTTATCCGGCCCGAGGACTTCCTGTTGGGCTACACTGAAGTATGTAAACGTACAAAAAAACCAAGAGCATAAACAAATTCAAAACCAAATGAAAATTTTGAGATTAGAAGAGACTGGCTTGAGCAACTGTGCAGAATGGAACGTTGAGAACATGGTTAGAAGATTCCTTTACCGGTGGGAAAAGGGAAGGGGGGGGAAAATCTGATGTATCTGAAACGCTAATCTCAGAAGCAAAATTAAATGATGGGCACACATAGTAAAAATATCCCGTGTATCATTTACCGTTTCAAATTTATGATAAAAATATGGCGTTCTAATTTCGATCATAGCAAAAATGCACATGTAAAAATAAATCTCCAAACACGGAAGGATAGCAGCCGTATTCGTGGAATACTTGAGGGCGCGAGTTCCCATTCCTAGCGCATTATTATTCACGGACTATTGCTTTAAATTTTATTTGGTACTACTAAAGATTTTGAGGTCAAATCTTAACCGGTTCCATACATGGCGTACAGTGAGGTAAAGTGTCACTGTGGATTCCCAAGCCAATAAATTAGGCAGTAGTTCTTCCAGTCAGCGCATAAGTAAAATGTTCGTAGGAAATCAAAAGCAAGCTGGGATGATAATAAAATAAAAATGTCGCATAGGAATGTTGCAGCTGCTTTAAATGTTTCGTTATATTTTACAGTTTTTTGTTCTGCGGAGTATCGCATAAAAAATGTCACTATTAATTCTAGTAGAAACTCCGCCTAGCATCCTTGAAAAGTTTTCCAGGTTTTATGGGCACTCACATTTATGTATGTTGTTAGAATACATATCAATATAATACCTCTTGTACCTAGTCACCGCCGTAATGTTGACTTGGTTGCAGCATTTTATCTAAGCACTAATGTCTTACTTAGTGCGCTTCGCATCCATCTGGTATAGGAATGTTTAAAGGATTAAACTTGTAATAGTGTGTTTAGTAGGTCAAAGACAAAAGAGAAAATATCTGTTTCAAAGCTTTAAAACTGAGACAACAAAAAAAAAAAAAAAAAAAAACTTCACTTAATAACACGACAAACGGTTCAAGTGTTACATAGCAAAAACTGCCAAGTTTAGATAGTGTTTTAGACGTTTATTTAACGTATGCTAAATATTAATGGTTAGGTCTATTATTTTCAACATATGGAAAATGTAATGAATATCACCCTTTCCGGGTAAACAATTCGCTGACTTTAATTTTTTTTGATTGATTTATTTATGGACGCTCTTTAACATCTCAGGTCATCAGCGTTCCATTCAACTCGGGGCGTGAAACGGCCGACAAATTTTGCTCAGAGGCCTCTCTTTCAGGCATGAGGTTCTTTATCGTGCCGTAAATGTACGACAAAGGACCCACGGCTTTACTTCCCTTCCGAAGAAAGCCATACTTAGGATTTTTACGCCCGAAAAAATCTATCGATCCTGGCCGGGTTCGAATCCGCGATCGACTGACTTTAAGATTGTTGGCTCAAGGTATGTGGGAAATCTGATCTAAGCATTTAGACTCTTTTTGCAGCGTCCAACACAGTTAAAAATCTGACCATTACACTTAAGTACTATTTGCGAAAAGTCAAATACAAGAGGAATTATGCGGTTAAATCGTGGTTTTTGTTTTCACTACTGAGACACATCACAGGCTGTGGGCACTGATGATAGGTGTCAGAATTCTTAATCACTTAACATTATATTAGGTACACTTAAACTACTAGGTCAATACAAACCAAACTCGAACACAAGCATTAAGCCACCTCTTGGCAAGTGAATAAGAAGGCTTGAGTGTCAGGCGCAAGGAGAGAGGGTGGTTTGTGGCACTTGAACTATTGTATCCCCCTCTCACTTGTTATCTACAGTCCAGCACCAACATAACTTTATTCCGCTTCATTTAAGAAATTCCTGTTCTTCATAATAATACATATGATGAAATAAATTTAGAAAGGATTGTTGTTTTGGGTAAGGTAGCGTTCCAGGCCTGAATTTGAGTTGCCATTGATGACCGAGGAAAAGCTGCATTAAGAGGATGGTCTTTGAGGGAATTCCACTCACAAGTCTATGTCACGACGACCTTAGCCGTTCGCCTCGGCTAATCACTTTTTGTTTTGATGCGCAGAAAGCCACCACAAAATTTTTCGTCGGTATTCCCTTTCTGGAAGGAATAAAATTACCCTACCGAACATATTAAGTGGATTGACCTGAGAAAACAAAAAATTCTACCTCTCTCGACCATTTCGCTTCAATTTTGTATCAAAATGATCATTGCCGTTTCAGGCAAATCCATCAAATATTCTTTATCATATATCATTTCCGTTACTAAGAATTGGAATAGGGAAGACAATGCTATTGTTTTAAACTAAAGTTAAGCAATTCTTACTTAATAGATTACTTTCCATTTAAATAGTGATAAACACTTCCTAAAACTGTCACCTACTAATTTACCATTTGTTCTCCTTTCGCTTCTTGATTTCTGTAATATATATTTATTATTTATTTTTATAAATATATTTATTTTAATTTCTGTTTATATACAATTTAATAAAATTACAAGAATAATGTTTGTTTACATTAGTTAGGCATGTACCAAGTTTTATACACACTCAAAATAATAGAATCTAGGTTAATTTTAGATATGGAACAAACTCAACAATGTAGATGACATAGTTTATGTATTAGTTTATATATTTTCTGTAATGTATCATTCATTGTATTAACTGGGCTGCTTGAGTGGAAGAGAAGACCTTATGACCTTAATTCTGCCAAATAGAATAAACCATTCTATTCTATTTCTGTAAATGCAATATTGCATGGCAAATATATTCTTTCGCTATATATTTAAATTATATTATGAATCCTAATATTTATCTATATGTGAAGTTGAAAAATTCAAGTTAATTGGTGAAATTTACAGTATCGCAAAGATAAATGTACATTCCCATATATGCAAGAAACAACAATTTTGAAAGAAAAATGACTTAATATTTAAGAGGTGACATTTACCCGTCATATAAACAACCGCATGACAGGGTTTTAAAATACGATCTCGTAGTTTCGCTTTATGAATATAAATGAAATGAACAAAACACAAAACTTTACATCTTGTTCATTTTGGACAGAAGTGACATAAGCCTTTATTATTTTACGTAAATACTTTCCAAGGCGATATTTATAAGGAAGGTCTATAACTTCAGCTTCCTTATGCTGTGTATTGAAATTAATATATTGTAACTCAATAAAATATTGGTAGCAAAGATGTTAAACATGCACAATTTAGCCGAACATTTTTGCGAATGCTTCTAACAGTATGGCATATAAGGTGAAGATGGCAAGGATTTTAAAGGATCCTTGAATATTTTGTTCGAAACTGAATGTTAAAAACGGATTTCATATTTTTTTTTTTTTTTTTTAATAGAGGCGCCTTCATTGTGAATATTTTATCATCTCTGATCGATATTTGAGTTGTGCGTTTTGGTCTCAATTCACATACATTTTATTTAATTATGTGTCTTTAATTTTAAATAGGGCAATTAAATTCCATTCTGTATCTTTTGTTAGCTTTTAGAGCAGATACACATACATACATACATACATACATACATACATACATACATACATACATACATACATACATACATACATACATACATACATACATACACACTACGGAGATAATGTGACTGTATTAAATATTGTAAGAATACTTGGTATATACTGATAAAAGTATTTTAACATCGGCGAAGGTAAACAGTTTCAAACGCCAAGCCGAGATTTATCTGCAACTTTACCTCATCGCAAAGTACTTCTGACACTCATGGTGAACATAATTCACATGCCACATAACACGTTATACAATTTGTCTGCTTATGGACCCTAGCATAGTTTGGTGGTGTTTGTTACTGTCACTTAAGCCCTACCTTTCACCGAGCGGGTTGACAGGGGCGGTTCCACTTGGAATTCATATTAAGGAGGTCCCAGGTTCAAACCTGTTACCCACTAACCTAACTGAGGTTTTTCGTGCTTTTCCTTAGTCCTTTTACAGCCGGGTTGGCCTTTTCTTCCACGGATTCACCTTACAGTTCATCATTCATTCTCATTTCATCTTAATGGGTCTTCTGTGTCTGTGACGTCTTCGAGGCGACCCTGACATTGAACTGACCACCCATTCATTCCTCAGTGTATGTCTTCTATGTACCGGGGTTTTCATGGTTTTATCGCCCGTTTCACTGCAGTTTACGGATTGGTGGCCAAAGCGGTGACTCCCGACGAAGTGGACGTAATATTCTTGCAACTGATAAAACTTCTCGCAATTACAACTGTAATTTCAATGAAATTAAGCACGTGTTTTATTGTAGATGTTGCAGCTACATCCAGGCAATGTGAAAACTGTCATTTTCACTTATTAGTTCATCTTCCGAAATTTAGTCAATTTAAATGTGAAAGCATAAAAGATCATTGATATCCACGAATTGCAGGCAGTGATTAATATATTCGGGTAAATTTCTGTAATTTGATGTCACGGAACATTAATGAGAGAGTAATTTATTCACGTTTTAAGTGCTTTACTGAAGAAGCGTTTTTACATTTACGTGGTCAGGTTTTGACGCAAAATGACAGATAAAAACCGGATTTTATTCACGAAACCCTGTTGCATGATGAGAAAATAGCTATATGGTGCACAGTAAATGCATTCCGGGTAATAATTATTTTAAAAAATGCCATAAAGAAAAGTACAGCAATGACATATTCCTAACATTTTTGAAAACTGTTTTCCAACATCCCCTGTCATTTATTTTCATTGTGACTGTCGTTGTAACTGCGAAAATGGAATCAGTTACGCGGATTTTACATTCGCTTTTCCGGAAGTTACCGCTCTGACTGCCGACCCACCAGCTGCCCTGAAACGGGCGACAAAGCCATGAAACACCCAGTATGTTCAAAGTTAATTAGCTCCCTTACTGACCGGGGTATTTATTGATCCTCTTGAATGATACATACAGAGTGAATGAATATTTATTCTCTTTGTAAGTCCTTTCTGTTCATGACAGAGAGTTCATCTGTCTGAGAAAATATAGTACTCCTCAGTAAGTGAAAAAGAGAAACCAATGTGTGTGTCCTAGAAATCATAAATACAACTGTGAACATTTGCCCATTCTTATGTTGCTTCACTTTATTCTCCTCTAGCATGGAAATAATTATTGGTATTTGACCAGTTGATTTTTAAAATAAAACATTTCAAAGGTAAAGAGTAATTAAGTAGATTTTGTTTAAGCGAAAGCATTTATAAGATGCCTGAAAACGAACAGGGTGTTTTGCAGTTCTATTTTCTCAAACTTTCCAACTTGCAAAGAACGATATGTGAAAGAAGTGAAATGCTAAAGCTATTTGAAACATTTTCAGTCACAATGTGTGTAAAATAGCTTACCAGAAATCAACCCCAAGGCCGCTGATAGGGAAGCAGAAACTTTATAACAGCAATGGTGGTATAGAACAAGACTGCCCTAAATAACAACAATGATGATAATGTAGCAAGTAAACCCGTATGTTCATCCCCATATCAACAATGTTTTTTTTTAAAAACTACGTGTGCAAGGGCAAATATCTTTTTCTTGGTCTTCAATTCATTGCAAAGCGCAGACTAATCTAAACACGAAGCTGATTTTTGCACCGTTCCCGAAATGACTGTGGTGCTGGAAAGCGAAACAGCGAAAATGTTACAGAGGCAAGAGAGCTATTTATTCATCTTGTTAAAATACCAGTTTTACTTCCTGCACTTTTACCGCATAGTAAGGGAATTTAAAAAGCGAGCCTTAACTGAAGGTATACATCCACGCTAACATTGTGATGTGTTCTCACAGAAAGAGGCGAAAAACTGCATAGCATGTAATGGTTCTCTTTGCAGTTTTTTTCCCCCTTCGGTGTGTGTTGTGGAATGTTTGGGGTTGAAGAATAGTTTTTGCTGTCGCAGAGTAAAGAGCTAAAAGTGCGTTTAGCATTCGAATGGGTTTCATCTCATTGTGCAAAATTTTGCATTAATCACCCTCTTCCTGGAGTTCAAATCTACTGTTAGCACATTTACGTTCCCTTCTCTGAGGTAAATTGTAAATATCTCGGTTACAACTAATTCCGTATCGTAGTCACATTCATCACCTTCTCGAAAGGGACGATAGAATTTGGAATGTTTGCATAGGTATTTCACTGAGAACAATACAGTCCACCGCCTTTTCTTGTTAAGCAGTGGCCTGGCTTCGACTTCTAGGGTAGATAATGTTTATTCTGATAGTAACTTCATCCGTTAATTCAGATTCCGATGGACTTATTCTCAAATATCTTTGACTGTCACTATTATAAAAGATAAAAATGAACAAAAAGGAGGGGGATAAAGAAAGGAAAACGTACAAAGAGGATTTCCTAAACTAAGTTTGTTCTTTGCTTTGACATGAATTATTTTCCTATTTTTTGTGAATTACTTGGCAGAGATTACTGAATCTGAAACCTGAAGTCCGGCGAAAAAGACAACTTTATACGCAAGACAGAATCCTTGACTTCCTGATTCTTCTAAAGAAAAATAACAGTAAGGAACGTCAAATGTTAATCACCGAGGGGAGGAGGTAGTGGGTTCAATTTCCTTCTGGTCGACGATCCTGATCTTGAATTTTTCGTAGGGCTTACCCTGGTCACTAAGACGAATTTTGGGATGGATATACCCTTTCCATAAAATTGCCGCTCTACTATTACATATTTCATTCCATTAGTTCTATTACAGGGCCGAAAGTGCCAGGACGAGGTGGGCTGGCGCGATGTGACGGTGGCTTGCTTTTTGTAAAGATTTCTGCCCCAGCGTCGGGAAACATCTAAGGGACATATATCTGAGGCTATAAAGTTACCACTCGTGGATCTTGGCCGCCCGGCGTCTCCTTCTCAAATCCCCTCCTATCGCAGGGCTTCCCATTGGGAGCGCGGCACAAAGAGCAGCCATGAGCAAAGCTCAAGTACCGTTACAATCCTCCGCTCCAGACCATTCGTGCATACATGTTGACCTTAAATTATAATGCCTATGCTTAAAATACACCTTAAAACATTTTCTTTTTCAACTTTTAACTTAATTTTGCTATCATGGTATATGTAATTAATCTGGACAGAATTTGCAGTTATTCCGGGGCTCGCTCTCAGAACCATTAAATCCAAAAGCATACTTTATCCCATTGTTGCTTCCGTTTACGAGTCTTATTTCATTTCTCGGGCTTTCCAGGTTGTCATATTTATTTTGCATATGTTATATCCATAACGGGTTTTTCCAATAATTACAGTGTTGTAATGTGAGGGGGAAGCAGACGTGATTGATATTTATAGATTAATTCTTTTGTTGATTGCTTTAGTGCCATGTCATGTCACCGTGCTTTAATACTTGTATAGCTATAGAAATCATTATATCCAGTATGTTTCAGAGCAAGACCTAATAAAAATAAAACGATAATATGGATTCCTGTCATTGTAAAGCTTTTCATTGATTCTATTTTATCGGAAACTTTTGCTGGTGTACTGATCAGTTCTGGCGGCGCCCATCAGCATCTCAAAGTTAATACTCTAATAATTGAAGAATTCACAAAATGTGTTTGAGTTTGCTGTTTCTGATGAGTTCTTAAAGTGTATAATGTTGTTGTAAAACAGTTATTAAATGTATTCATTTCAAGTTATTTTCTCAATAATTGTGCATTTACTGCTCTGCACAAAAGAAGTAAATGCTTTTATAACAGGGCACAACGTCTTTCGTTTTGTTTTGGTTCTTCGCCTCTTATTCCCTATCCCATTTCAGAACATAATGCTCCCTTTTCTTTTGCCTGGGCGTTTAGAGATCTCTTTACCTTTTATGACAGTGTTTGATCTGTCCTCGCGTAGCGCAGTAATTGCATTTTTTAATTTAAATGTCTGCATTTACGTCCAGGGACAGTTGTATTTTATATACAAGGTGACATAAAATTCCATCCATTTTCATGAATTCATGTTTGTCATAAATGTAGTTTGGCATGTGGATAATATATATAATTCACGTGTCATGTCATACAAACATATATATATATATATATATATATATATATATATAAATTCAACATGGCCGTCATCTGTTTAAAGGCATTGTATCCAACGTTCAAATGCAGCCTGAAATCTCTGCTCAGGTTTCTCAAATACGACACTTCAGGACTTTTAAGTGTTTTGCTTTGGTTTGGTACATTCACGATTCATCTACGGTAGCATCAAATCGGGTGAATGTGATGATCACATTCCAGGTGAACCTCTACCTATCCGTGTTTTGGGAAATTGATGGTTGAGATATTCTCTCACATAAACGCAAAATATTTTTTCAGTACTTTATGACACAGTATGTTGAAATGGATAAAATAAGATAAAAAGCACATATATGCACATCATATGTACTTCCATGAAAATGAATCGAAATTTAATGTTCACTCTGCATTTGTCAGTTGCTTTTGTGTTATATTGTCTTCTATAAGTTGTCGTTGTGTCAATGTCTAGCGAGGAAATTCTGGTTCACAATGACACCTAATGTGACCTAAATCTGTCACAACCAGCACATTCCTCGTACAGACTTCGTAAGGTAGTTAGTTTGTTATTTATTTAATGTAGGCTACTCATATACAAATCATTTTAAAGTTCAAGTTTCAGTGAGGTTGCACAGTTTGTTGACATTGTTTTATTCTGTGCAGCCATCTATAAAGGAGTAAATGTTGCTTATATTAACCTGATAAGTTTATTTAGTTATACTGTATTTGAAAATACCACAAAATAAATGCGCTTCCGATGCTGCATTGTGAACAAAGTTGACTACTTTTAGAATTAAAGACTAGAAAAAAATATTGAAAAAGCACTCAACTAAGCTGCTAAACAATTAAAATAGTTTGACACAAATGTTAATATGCATTTTACATGTAAAGATGCTTTACAAATGATATCATAATACTGACTGCTTAGAGGATACCTGCGGCACTGGATATGAACACCGGGCTCTTTTAATTTCTTAGACTTGTTTTTATTATGATTATTTCCACCATACAAGCTCAGCAAAATAGGAACATTAGGTCAGGGTTCTCTCCCAGTTAGGGAAAATTGCCGGTTTAGACAGTGATTTACGTAATTTCTGCGTCAACCAACATGCGTGATCATTGATTTATTTCATTGATCGTGCAGGTAATTGGCTTAGGATATGGACCAGACGGCGTGTCTCTGCTGGGGACTGGGTTCCGGGCCCTCCGTTTGAAAGCAAATATTCTAGCGGTAGCATCTGTGACTGTAAACCTAGCAGGCCTGGGCTCAGATTGGTGGCGTGGTGTTAACGCGGCGAGACCTCATACGGGCAGCGATTAAGGTCACCGCAGCAATGCTCTCCATGCTAATAACCCTGGGGTGGTGCAACGGGTTCATAAACGCCCTGTACTTTGTGGGAAGTGGATTGAGCACGTGTGCTGTGCATTATTTGAAATGGGATGGCACTGATGTTGTGTTGTACGATTTCAAGTAGAATGCTGCCTGACGGTCTGTATGTGTCACGTTTGACCAAGTAATTGGATGGGGAACACAGTTGTCTGCCCCAAACCGCCATAACCTCCAGCATTTCGTTTTTGAACACCACGCACTGACGTTCCCTTCTGCTATGCTTCCCCATTAGTAAGCATTCACTGATGTCCAGGACTGACGCACCCTATGCTGAATACCTCTTTAGGCAATCTTTTTTTTTTTTTTTTTTTTCCTTCAGAACATTTCTTATTCCATTTTGGAAGAGAGGATTTTTTATGTAGACGGTAGGTGTTTTCGGCATATTCAGTTGACTCGTTCAGCGCAAAGGACTACGTGAAGAAGTTAAGGCATTCCAAGAAACATGTTGCTTCCGCCAACACGGAATTTAATTAGCTTATACCAGCCATTGCTATTGATACTCCTTGCCACTATTCTAAACAAAGCACACTGGAGGTTGGATGATGCATAAATGGGCCTGAGTTATCTCGAAAAATATAAAAATATCGAGTAAGGATAAAAAATTACAGTTTATATAGTAGAATGCAATATTTTTACAGTTTATATGGTAGAATGCAATATTTTTACTATGATACATTTAACACCTTTATAATTATAAGGTAGCTCAAAGTCCTGAATCAACTAAATAGCCGGTTATCTTTGCATATAATATATGCTGTTTTTCTGGTAACTAAATATGATCCTATCTCGTGGATTGATCTCAATTTGCAGATGAAGGTTAATTCGTACTCAAGCAGTATGATGATGTCGACTAACGAAAATGATGACTATGAAAGAACGGGTACAGGCTAGTCCATAGCTGCTTCTTTACTTGTTACACTTTCACGGTCCCGAATTTTTGTTGTTGAGATGTTCAGTAAAAACAATTTAATGAATCGAGGTGACATTTTTCTTAGGATGTTGTGGGATGTTTACACTTAGCGAAAAATGGTTTACAACTTGTGGCGAATAACGCAGTTTTCACATACAGAGTTCCATTGAAAATATTTCAAAATTCACTCTGCACCATGTATTAATAACTTTTAAACAATATCCTCCCGTTGATGTTTGCATGCATTCTCTTGTGGCATGTGCCGGAGAAAAAAACCTTGAAGGTAACGGGTCATCGACAACTTCCTCTGCACTCGGTTAATGTGCAAGGCACAGGAGAAGGTTGGTACTCCTCCATTTCTGACATTCCTTCCTTCGAAACCGGTTTTAGCACATAATCCGCTCACTGTTGCTAAAGTTTGGACTTATAAGTGTATGCTTGCCTTGAAGGTTAAGTGAACACAAGAACTATAAGCTGGGCGCGCAGTCAGTGCTGCCACCCGAATTCGCTTCCGTAGTCAAATTTTGGCTACACAATGGCTGCGGAGCAACTTCTCGATGAACCTTTATAACTGGTAAGGTGACTTAACAATACGAGAAAAGAATGATATCTGCATAAAAATTTAAAAATAACAATTTAAAATACAATTTATTAAGGAACACAGTCATATACATAACACACATCAAAATATTTTAAAACAATAATGGTGAAATGTAGCTTTTAAACTCTTTATATATATATATATATATATATATAACCTACAGCAATAAACATAATACATATTCAAGTGATTAATATTTTCAAAACGCTTTTAAAACAAAGACTCCCAAGACATATAAAAGAGATGACCCATTTAACTGGCATACTGTATCAACACTTTCCAAGAAATGATAAATACTTCACATGTGTAAAACCTTCCATTATACAATAAATTACATATTAAATATTTGCCAGAAATGGCAGCATTTGTTAACTTCATTACCAGAGCAAATTCACTTACAATGCACTACTTAACACCCTTGAAGTGAACTGCAAATAATCACAAACTGTTGCTTTAAAAGAAAATACGCAAAAAAAAAAAAAAAAAAAAAAAAAAAAAAAAAAACTTTGCTTAACCTCAAATACTTGGTTCATTGGGTTTAATTGTGAAGCAGTTCCAGACTTTTTTTTAATTGAAATAGTCGAAAATTATCCCCAGCTCCTTAAGAAGGAAAGAAAACAAGGAAGTGTGCGAGCTACAAGCCACGTAGCATATCCATGTTATCCTCATTTTCTTCCCAACGTCTTATGTTCACCAAAAGCACATTTTATTACTGATCAGATTTTATAATCGGAGCGTGGTGTTCCATATCTCTCAAAAGTAAACTAGTAATAAATACTCGAAGATATCTACTTCAAATTGCAATTCAGCACGATTTATTGTCCTAGTTTGTGATTTTTAAAGAAAAGTATACATCACATATTCTGCCTGCAGAAATTTAAAAAAAGGGGTAGCTTTTACTATTATGGGGTCGGCGGTCCAACTTAGAAACATACCCATTTTCTTAGTGCCTATTTAGAAGCTTATGAAAGTAACACGTGCTTCTTCAATTGCTTTAAAATGTGCTACTTGTGAAGTATTGATGTTGTGCTAACAAAATATCGAACTCATGTACAGAAGTATCATTCGATATCGATATCTCTTAGGTATCGGAGTATCGAGAATCCATCTCTATTAAAACAAAGGTTATCAACATCCTCTTTTGGAGCATAGTAACGGAAGAAAAACATCACAGAACATCCATAGTCATGTATTTTGTTAAGCGTGTAAGCCACGTGCGGCCAAAGGGAGCAACACGAATAGCCCTCACAAGTACTAACTCTCAGGCATGTAAATTTCAATTTCACGTGTTCACGCGCAATGTAAATTGTTGGCGCTGAATATGTAAGGTAGAACACCGTTTAAATTATCTTAACATCTTTAAACTTTTATAGAGCACAATGTTTGGGTTTTTTTCTCTCCCAACCCAAGATCGCGGGTTCGAACCCGGGCAGGAGGATTTCCGGGCGTAAAAATCCTAAGTATGGATGGCTTCCTTCGGAAGGGAAGTAAAGCCGTGGGTCCCGTGTCGTACATTTACGGCACGAAAAAAAACCTCAAGCCTGAAAGAGATGCCTCTGAGCAAAATTTGTCGGCCGTTTCATGCCCTGAGTTGAATGAGACGCTGATGACCTGAGCTGTTATAAATAAATAAATCAATCAAAATTTCTCTCCCTAGTTCCTGGCGAAACTGATTATAAATGAAAGCAGGTCTTTTTTTTTTTTTAAAATGGTTTTTACGCCCGTTTTTACTATTGGGGCACCACAGGCTGTGGACACTGGTGATAATGAATTGAAATGTATATTGGGAAAGGATTTTTTTTTAAGGAAGGAAACATTCCAGGCCTAAGTTTAGGGTACCTCCCAGCATATGCCATTTATGAGGACTGAGGAAAACCTGGAAAAATCTTTAGGCAGGGAGGACGGTCCTGGCGGGATTCGAACCGCAGACCTGCCGCTCACGAGTCCGAGCCTTAACGACCTCGCACACCCGTGGCGGTGCAGGTCTTGTAATCCGGACGAAAACTTTTAAGAGTACAGATGAAAATTGCTCTGTTTGAAATCCGGTTACACTTGGCTTCGGTTTCGAAAAATTAGTTCGACATTACTTTAAAATCCTTGTGCCCGTGCAGTTAGATTGTTTGGTTTCGAAAGAGTATTTAGTTATAATTAAACATATAAAATTAGTAAAAAATTGCCGCAAAAGAAGCACAAGCACATAAATGAAAACCCTTATTCATCCTTGGGGCACTTGGTCACTGAGTTTAGTTTGTTGCTTTGTCTTGCATATAATTAGTAATCACTGCTCCTGATGTAAACAAATGAACCAGAATATAACAGTCTCACTTGCCGAGGACTGCTTGCATTTTATCCTCCAATACACCTGATTTCAAGAGAGTGCAACATATAAGTGTGCAGTTCTCTGCTGTTTTTGATTGATAAATGTTTCTAGTAAAAGGACCGGTGTTGTGTTAACACAAGTAATATCACCAGAGGGGTCTGAGATTGCCGATAAATTCACGAACGTAATAAAGAAACCCCAGACCCTGTAATGATATTTATTAGGACTATTTCACGAATAAAATAATAATTTAAATATAATTTCTCTAAACTTGGCTCACTAAATAGTAATAATTGTGTATTTGTATTATGAATACTTAATATTTTCAAGTCATCTTGCAACAAAGGAATGACAATTTTCAGTAATGCCAATAGAGAATAGGCCAAAATGGGCTTAGGAATATTTCATGAATAGAATAAGAATTAAAGTTATATGTCCAAATGTTATACTTACTTATGAATACCTACCTATTCAGAAACCGTAAACTGAAATAGACGAAGGTCGAAAGTCTACTTAACAATCGCTACGTTTCTATTTATTCATACCAACCGAGAAAAACAAAACAGGGATAACATTTTACCATTCTCAACAGCGTTTTATTAAAATGTATGGTTGCTTAGGCAGGTATTGTTACATAATTTACAAAATGATTTCAGAATTTTTGGCTCATTACGCAAAAACAATTGTTTGAGAGTATGCACATTAAGTTATTTAAATGTACTGTTCGATAGCAAAAGTGGTCAGTGATGCGTGCCCAGGATTTATGGTTGGAGTGTAGAGTTGGTTACACTAACCAGAAGACAAATGCACTTCGCGCTGTAAAGGCATTTGGTAAAGCTTCACGATTACTTCTCTGCGATATCGGGCTGTGATTGGTCAAAATTCAAAATTTTGTTCTGCTGAGTTCACGCAGTTCATTTTTATTCATATGCTGCCAACGTTGTAGTTGACATTGCGTTGCACTTCTACCTACACATTTATGAGAAGCAGCAAATCTCTATATCACTCTTAAGTAAACAGACGAGATGTCCAGTATTATACGGGACAGTTTGTTATTTTAACTTTGTCACGTTATCCAAAAACATTTGTCCGCTTGCTAGAAATGTCCTGTATTTCTAGATAATCAGAAAAAAAAAATCAGTATATAGTAATTTTGGTACTAGTTGCCATCACAAAGCTTGAGCCAGTAGGGTACACACGTTAGAAAACATAAAGCATTTCATGATACCTGTACAGAGTATCCTGAGAAGCGAAGTGGCCAATTTGGTGACACTAACAGTTTTAATTGAATTATTTTAAATACTGTTACTACTTGAAACGACATGGAAAAATATGTAGAGTTTATCACAGAAATTCCTGATAAGTAAATGTTTGATGACAACAAAGTGTATGATGAGTTTGTGTATCCGCAACGTTTTTGGCACATGATGAAGTACCAAAGTGGAACTCCGAAAATATAATTCGGAATTTCACGGGATGAAAATTTTCAAGCCCTTTACCTGTGTACAAATACCTGCAAAAACATTTGGTTAGTTGTTGAGTTCATGTAGTGTTTATTTCTGTGGAGCAAGTGAGTAAGTTGTGGACTGTTGAAAAACGTTACTTTCTTACAGGCCGGCTCAGAGAAATGCTCGTAACCAAAACATCTGCAAAAGCATTGGGTTGGTTGTTGGGTTCTTGCAGTGTTTAGATTCTGTGGGGCAAGTGAATAGTTGTGAACTGTTGAAAAATGTTACATGCTCACAGACTGGCTCAGAACAAAGTTCATTTTCAAAACACCTGGGAAAGCATTGGGTTAGGTTTTGGGGTTTCATGTAGTGTTTAGCTTCTGTGGGGCAAATGAATAGTTGTGGACTGTTGAAAAATGTTACTTCCTCTCAGACCAGCTCAGAGCAATGTTCATTACCAAAGCAAATTTTGTGTGTGATGCTCATAGCAAACAACCCAATACTAAATAAAAATCAGGCCTCAGGAAAACATATCCATGATAGATTATATCGAAACTGCCCCCCCCCCCTTTTGTCCAGAACCTGGCCAGTTTATCTTATGAATCTAAGTTGAAACAAAGGTTTAAAAACGCCGTTCCACCATGTAATTCTTACACGGGTTGCGAAGAGCGCATCAAATTCAGCAAGAGGAGTGGCAGCACAGTATGAAGATTTTTAGTTTCCACTGCGGAGGCACAGATGGCAAAATGTCTGTTGATCAAAAATTGGGGCTAGGTTTGTTTCGTCGCCGACAATTCCAGGTTCCTGAAGTTTTTTGATGTGCGGCACATGTGTCAAATGCTGAAAAAGGAACAAGGAGGGGAAAAAAATTGAAAATTGCCTTGCTTATCCGGTAGCATGCATGTATTCCTGCCACTGTTTGTGACTGGAAAAATTACGTAGAATTACTCTTTTGTGACTTTACAAGTGACTGATCTATTGGAATTTCCAAGGCCACAAAGTGCCACACTTGCCATGAAATCGTATAAACATTTTCCAGTGATTTCCATTTATCGCGGGAGTATTACAAATAGATTTTTAAAATTGGTTTTCGCTTAGGGCTTTGTTGCGCAGCTGTTGTTGGTGGCGGCAACTGTGCTGTAATGGAGTGCGCAAGTATCGCTAATGTTATATAATTTGAGATCGAACTAATTAATTGTTCTTTGTGCAGCTGATTGACACATGTCCACTTGGGGACAAAAAGCAAAGAATTTAACGGGTGGTGGATAGGGATCAGACCAAGAGTGTATTGCGTACGAGTTGCGTGAACTTGTAATCATACAAGCGTGTTTCAGCCCCCATGGTTTCATTTTTTTTTTATTTCCCTGGGGGATGGGGAGTAGCGCCGTCCGTCTGTGTATACGTCTGCCTGTCCAACTGTCCGTCCTTCCGGCCGTGCTTGCATGAGCCCGCCGCCCGCCCGTCCATCCAGCGGGCGTCCCACAGCACCGCTTTGACATGAGGCAGCAAAGCTGTCACCGGCCATGTATATGGCCAATTCGTGGTTGTAACCAGAATGGAAATTGAAATGTCATAGTGTCATTTTCAGGAATGTAGCGAGTGAGGGCGGCTTACTACTCTCCTGTTAGCGCCATTTTGTGGTGTAAGTCACTAAATGTCAGGATGGAGGGAGGGCAGTACTGTCGGCCTCTCCTCGTGGCCGAGCACGTTACGTACAAAAACATAGCGACCTCGTGACAGAAATCCAAATGTTGGGGCTGGACCGCCTGCTAGTCTTTCCGCTCCGGAATATTAAACATTTCCCTCCCCACAATAGAAATTAGCTGGCGATGTTGTAATGGTTAGCAAGTGACTTGCGATGTAGGTTTTACGAGGAGAGCTCTTCCACAAAGTTTAACACATGTTTCAGCTGGGGCAGTGCTCTGAAGGAGCCGAGGTATGAAACGTGTGGCAAACTTTAGATTACAAGATTTTGGAAGAATTAACAATACAGAGTTGATAAACTGATTTAAGTTTAAACTTTTGAATATAACAAATCACTAAGTTGTTTATATGAATGAATGAATTTTTATTTTAGCAAACTTCATTATAGGAAATTTACATAAATAAACAAAATATCTAAGAATTTAGCATGGCCAAAACTAAAGTTCTTCCATGCCTTAACTACCAGGTAAGGAACCCCTGAAATAAAGTATCATTATCACAACTCTGTGTGCCCTCAAGCTCCTTCCTTACACGCCCCCTTCACTTATCCCTTACTTATCCTAAGAATTCCCCAATTTTGTTTATTTTCTCTACCCTCAATATCTGACATTTTAATTCATACTATATTGTAGTTTGTCCCATTTTTCTTCCCAGATACCATCCCTCCAACTTTTTACTATTTCACATTTTGTTAGACAACGAACTGCATTATCCACTTCCCCACACATAACACAGCCTTCTTTAAAACGTTTTCTTAATCCTTTTAGAAATAATACCCCGTACGCATCCATGCAAGACCTATTCTTTCGAATTGATCACAAGTACCTATGTATTTCTCCCGTCCCCAATTTATTTTAACTATTCTACATAAGTGTAAAACTTTTTATCTTCAAATCTAGCTCAAATTTCTTGCTTCTCTATGTCGGTCCTGATGGTAACCATACTTGCCTTCTAAGCCCAAGATCGCGAGTTCAAACCTGGCCAGGATTCATGGAATTTTTTCGGGCGTAATAATCCTAAATGTGGCTTTCTTCGGAAGGAAAGTAGAGCCGTGGGTAACGTGTCCTAGATTTCCGGCACGAAGAAGAACCTCAAAACTGAAAGAAGAGGCCTCTGAACAAAATTTGTCGGCCGTTTCACGCCCTGAATTGAATGGGACGCTGATGACCTGAGATGTTAAAGGGCGTCTATAAATAAACCAAATCCATCATACTTGCTTCTCTATATCTCTTACCCTCTGTCTCACTTTTCAAAATTCACTGGCGTTACTTTCACCCAGTCGCCTCATTACAGTTTCTTCCCCACCTCTCCAAATCCACTCTCTTCCCAATACATCTCTTTGGTAATTAAAGCATTCTTTTAGTACATTGTCATTATCTAATTTTTAAACATCTGTGCGATTCTCTCCACTGTTATACCTTTCCTTCTTATTCTTACTGGTTCTGCCAAACTCAACCTCCTTTGTGAACTTTATGGTAACCCCAGAACCTCTCTACAAATCATTCTATATACATCACTCTTTGTCTACCCTTTGGCACTACCCAAATCTCTGCTCCATACACAACCATACTCTTATGTCTTTTTAAAATGTAGTAATTTCATCAATTGCATGTTGTAATCCTATCACGATTACTGATCCTGTTATAAGATTGTCAGCAAAAAGCAATCCTGGTACTTCCTTCTTTGCAATAATTGGACAGTACCTATTGTTTTACATGATCCTATCCAAGATATCACCCATTAACAAATTAAATAATGTTGTACTCGGTGTAAATCCTCGTCTCAAGTTTTGTTCCATATAATATATAGTTCTATTACTCTCACATCTGACACAAAATTGATTCCTCCATATAATTTTTGAAGTCCTAGAACAAATTCAGTACTCCCTTGCACCTCAATTTGTGTGCAAATGCACTCGTATTTATTTTATCGACCACTTTCTCAAAAGCTGCAAAGACAATATATACCATACACCCCTAGTTTCTTAAAGATTTATCTACAATTATCACTGACAATTATGACAATTATCACTGTATTATCCACTGTTCTTTTTCCTTTTCTGAAACCTGTTTGAAATTGTGATAATTTACCTTCCAGTTCTGCCCACTCATGCAACCTCCCAGCTAACTGAAAATGGATAAAGGCTAATTCCTCTTTGGTTAATATAGTGATACAATCATGCTCACTTTCCCACTTTCAGATGTTATCTTCCTCTCATTAATCCTGTTTAAATAACTCTGTTAGCATATCTCCTTCTGTTTCCTCAAAAGTTTTTCAGAATTATCCTGGGATTCCATCTGTTCCTTAAGTCTTTTTGCTTTTCAATATTTTGATCTGATACCCTACCTCATTCAGAGTAAACTCTTTATCTGAAATTCTATCCTGTTTACAGCACTATCTTAATTTAATTCATAACTCTGAAACTTTCAAGCCCCTAACAGAGTTCTAAAGTGGTATTTTCATTCCGTTGGGGTTATCTTATATCGTACCTTTCCTTTCTAGAGATATCCTTAACAACTCATCATGTGTGTGTGTGTGTGTGTGTGTGTGTATATATATATATATATATATATATATATATATATATATAAGAAAAAGAAAAATAAAGTAACACTATTAACAAATTAACAGTAATTATAATAGTACAAAAGGATAAAACACCAAGAAAAAGTCACACTTGAGATCGCAATGAAGTCTATTTAAAAACACTGAGAAAGTAAGAAATAAATTTAAAAGAATAATAGATAAATAGTAAAGAAGTTAAAAGCAAAACACGCAAAAGCAAATTAAACTTAATAAGCAAAATTAAAAGCAACACCAGAGGTGCAAACAATATAAAATAAAAATAAAGTAACACTATTAACAATGTAACAAATTAACAACAATAATAGTTTAAAAGGATAAAACACCAAGAAAAATCACACTGAGATTTAAAATTTATATTTAAATTTTAGCTGTCACAGCTTCCCTAATGTATTTTTACTCTCTGCTGCCACTTTTTTTTTTTTTTTTTTTTTTCCTGCACTACACATATCCCCCTTTTATAACAAAAATATTTGCCTAACATCTTCCTCTTCTGACCTTCTCCAAATTATCAAATCCGTAAACAGTTTTTCTGCGTCACATAAATTACTAATAAATAAAGCATAAGTGATTTAGAGAACCGGAGAAAAAAGCGTTAGATATAAAATGAGTTTTTGGCATGTAGACCGTAATAAATTGCATATATTGCACTAGTAATTTTATATGAAAATAAATATTTAAATTAAAAACATGTTCGATTTATGGCAGATTTTGTTAAAATACCTATCCTCCTAATTAATTGCGTTCAAACTGACCATGAACTTGGGCTAAGCAGCTTATTTGAGATATCAATGTGGAGTATTTTGTAAGCCCAAAAGACTGGTACATATTTTGTATATCCCCATTGTTAAGATAACACTCTTCATCAATATCTAAGTTGCTGTCATGCAAGGTCGGATTCTGGGCGGCCTAAGAGTAAGGTAAACTGAGTTATACTCTAGTTAACAAATGAACATGGGACTGGGAGTACGGCAATATTGCACCGTTTTTCTAGACACGTGAGTTTTAGTTTGTCTTATTGATCCCCTTGTCATCCTGTTTAACTGTTAATTAAGAAAATAAATACTGCAAGAAGTTAGACATAATTAGAAACTGAAGATTGAAATGTTTGCGTTAATATTACAAAATATAAAGCTAATTAATGTTTAGTTTATTTGTGTGTT
The DNA here is from genome assembly GCA_030762175.1 of Metallyticus violacea. NCBI lineage: Eukaryota > Metazoa > Arthropoda > Insecta > Mantodea > Metallyticidae > Metallyticus > Metallyticus violacea. Next base: position 307,562,679 of record CM060846.1, on the reverse strand, counting down.
GTTTTACGTTAATATTACATCATATAGTCGTTCATGTGAGTACATTTGTATGTACGTCAGTTTATTTTTGTGTATTGTGAAAAATGTAATTATAATATCACGACAAATTCCTACATAAACACTTAAAATAATTCCTACATCTCCGTATTTTGCACACCATGTTGGCTCATTCACGGTCTTTTAATAGTGCTTAACGCCCGTTTTTACTGCTAAGGCATCTCACATGGTGGACACTGATGATACACGAGATGAAATATTAAACTGGGAAAGAATTTTTTTTCTTAAGGAGGGAAACGTTCCAAGCCAAGTTTAAGGTACTTCCCAGGCATTTGCCTTTATGTGGACTGAGGGAAACCTGGAAAAGCCTCAGTCAGGGAGTACGGTCCTGGTGGAATTCGACCCAGGCCCCCCGCATTAACGATCTTGACCATCCGTGGCAGTATCATTTAAGGTCACGTGTACAGGATCGTTGAAATACATTACAGAACCTTGTTTTCTTTTTGAGTCTGAGATTTGAAACCACTAATAAATGTAGGCTGTCAGTGAGTTCAAAGTTCGTGAGCGACAGTGCGCGGGTTGAAAAGAACCTATTCTAATGTAAGTATTTGCTTTTGCAGGAAGTAAAACAGCTTAATAAAGCCACGGCATCATTTGCAATATAATGGTGGAATTTGAGAGAGAATTTCTAGAATTTCTAATAAGGATATGATATTCGTCATGGTGTAGATCACTTAGCGTGATATCGGCTTTAGCAGCATCCGAATTAACGGTTGCTTCCTCTTGTTAAGAAGGAGCCTTTTCAGAAGAAATGGGAAAAGTGGGGTCCGTCTGGATTTGGCCTTGTGCTGCGCAAATGTCGCTTGGCCGCGTATGTCAACAGTTAGCTTATCCCCTGCCCGTCGCCTTAATCCCCTGGACTACATCACAAAGCAGCCGATAATGTGGGGACTGCGTACACATGTTACAACATGCGACAACATTGTATTCCACTACAAACAACGCCTTGTTAATGCGACGATCTCGTCTTTTCCGAGCAGTATCCTACAATATCAGCGTATTACTGGGAAAAAGAAAAGATAATGACATAACACAACAAAATAGACTAGTATAATTGTTGGCAAAACTATCGGCAACTTTAATTATTGCATTCCCTCTCTTCGTAAAGATGGATAAAAACGGGTTTACGATGAAGCAAGCGGGTTCGAAGTCGGTGTGTATATTTACCCAGCTCTCGCGTTTTCAATTGAAAACAAAAATCAGGAGAAACAACCCAGTGGTTCCGCTCTGGCGTGGACAGTACTCTGAAACAGTTTGACAAACAAAGCAGCAGCAATGGAACGAATTGCGATTTAACAGACAACATTGAAAGCATCCATTATTCATTTTTAAGGCGTATATGTAAAACGAGAGAATAAGACAATTTCTGTTCCGATTTTTATTTGCTTCCAAGTATAACAACGTGCGGTATTTCATTCACAGATAAATCTGTAAGTTTAATTTTTACTGAGTAAGAATGACATTGGAATTTGGACTGTTTCTACATTAAGTGTGGGGAGCATCCTATTCGAGAGTATTTTTTTCATGTTTTAAGTTTTGTATATTTTAAAACAGCATTTATTATTATTATTATTATTATTATTAATCCCTTCGATTTATATTAGAATTAATAGTTAACATTCTTTATTTTAATAACTGAAGGATATCAAGGATATTTTATAATAATGTAGGTCTATAAGCCATCCATGTTTTACATTATACATTGATTCAAAACTGAAATAAAAGTACTTGCTAATTTTATTAATGAAATGAAGAGCCTGCCGACCTTTGCACAGTTGTTCAATTTTTCTTTCCATAAATCATAAACGTGCTCAACGAATGTTTTTGTCTTGTTTTGTTCTCAACTATACAGAATGATTCGCAATTCATTTAATTTTTTTTCTGTATTTCTGGGATTTTATTAAATGCATGTTCAATCTAGATTCTAGAGGACCACAAAGGCTTACTTCAAGAACAAATTGTGGTCCGCGGACCATGGTTTGAGAAACTTTGGTTTATATGATACATAGTTTTAAAATAATGCAGCATTTTTTAAAGTATTGTTGTCACACTGTGATAATTGTTAATGTAAAGCACAGAAATGAACGTAATTTTATTTTATGAAATGAAATAAAGGAAATAATTAACAACAGATATTAAATTTATATACGTATAGGACATGCAACTCCCAATAGAAAGAGCTTTTCAATTATTGTTGACCTTAAATGTAATAACTTATTGTGTATTTCTTAAGCATGAACGGAAATGAAAGAAGATTTTGGAATTATTAATTGGCTATTTATTCATTCATTTAAATTTGTTAGAAATATGAAAGGATATAGTTTCGATAATAAAATCAAGTAACTGAAATTTGTCCTTAAATAAAATGTTTAAAAATAATCATTATAAAGAAAATACTGTTCAAACTATCTGTAAATTGCAGAAAATTCATGTTGGAATCATTCACGGTATCTATCTTAGCAAGGTTTCGCTTGCACATATCTCTCCAAGCATCTGCAACGAGTTCGCAGTTTAATGCTAACACAACGTTGCACTGCTGCCCATATTCGGATCCTTTCAGTGCCTACAAGACCTTCTCGAAATCGTCAAAAGTGATAAAATAAGCGAACATCAACCAAGTCATAATTTTGTTCCATTTTCGGGAGCGCTAAACAATGTCACAATTTTAGGTTAGTGGTATATTGAGAACCGTCCTCGCCACAACTAAAATTGACAGTCACTGCTTTGGCACTAGATCACGTTCCGGATTAATCCTGTGAATTGTTTCTGCTGACGTCTTGTGCTGTCAAAAATATTTTCATATGGAAATATGAGCACCTTCTATCGGCAGTTGTAATACATATTGCAAAATGCATAATGTTACTCGTTGATCTAGAGTGGGAGTTTCCTTATGGATTGCAATATTGTAATCTAGATAGAATGAAAAGCGCTGTAAACGCACAATTAACAAGCGTCTTGCTGAAATGCGGACGTTAGCGGTCTTGCTTCTTGGAGGTTATTCTAGTTGCAGTTCCATAGCTCTGTTCAGCTTGTGCCGCACTAAATGTCTTTCATCTATCATTGTAATTATTATGACTTTAACGTCCATTATGTCGAACTGAAATATAACCAGTTTTGGTTGGACGCTACTGTTTGCAAGGAAATAGAGGAGTGTGTCCATAAATATATCTCATATCATCAAAAACCCTAAACAAGAGGAGGATGGAAAGAATATAAGTTTTATTCCAGAAAGAACAGAATGCTTTGGTGAAATGAAAATAAATACCGACTAGATGACAACATGTTTTGCAGCCATGAACATCATTATTGTAAATGCAAAACCGTTAGCTCCGCATCAGCTTTATGGACTGATGAAACACAAATATAGCAAAATGAACCATTCAACTGTTCTCAGTCAGTTCCTTAAGTAAGTGTGCAATTGGCAGATGCGTAAAATCGCTTCGTCAGGTGTTTAAGGCGTTGGTTTAGAAGATATATTTTGGAATAGATGCCCTGCACATGTATTACGGGAAAGCTTGCGAAGGTTTTCAAAAGAGGATTTGTTCAGTTACAGCAAAGTAAATATTCCACAACCAAGATCAGCCGACCAACTGTACATGCGAAGCCATTCTCTCTTCCACTCAGTTACGAATGAGGATTAACACAGAGTCGGGCAGTTGTGTTGACCAGTCAGAAGAAATATTTCATTAAAATGTGTAGATAAAAATGTCGTGTGGTAGAACGAGACGGGCATTTAGATTGGTTTCAATACGAAAAACATTATTAAAGTCAGGGCAGAGGTTTAATGAAACAGGTTCTGTGACTGACTTGAACAAAATCGAAGACTGCTGATCGATCGATAACGCTGTAAATTCTGTCCCTGGTTTTTGGCCTCTCGTCCCTCATATCTTACGGTGTTATTTTTTATCATTGAAATATAAAGTATATTCAACTAGCCCTGACACATTGGAGAAACTTAAAACAATATTCGAAATGAAGTTAGGCCCATTAGTGATGGGAAAGTTATGCGTGCTAGTGATAATTTCCTAAGAATGTATCAGGAAGAATGCGCAACAATTTGCAGAACGCAAGTAGCAAATTCTTTTAATTAATATCTTGTACCTAAGTTTTAACGCTGTAAGAAAATATCGGCGGCATCGAGCAGTCTAACCGCCGACCGGCTCAACTATGTATCGGTGCTTTTAAACTGCTCCCACTGTATACATAAACGTACAAGAGATCGCAGCGCTGCTTTGTGCTGCTCAAGAAAGAGGAATTTAATATCCTGAGCAAGAAATACGATAAAACTATAAAAACCAGCAGCAATTCATGGATAGTGGTATAATAGACTCGCATTGGGTTTTTAGATGCATTTGAATCTCTGTCATTGGAGTAAAGAAGTTTATGAACTAATGCGAAAAATTGATGTGTCGCAAGTTCTCAAAGAAAAATAGACATATTTTCTTTCAGGAAAAAAAAATGTATTGCTGAAAGATACGGACTACAAATTGCGAACCCATTTCTCGAACTCTTGGTTGATCACAATCATCTGTCTTCTAATAACAAAATTCTGATAAGCTTCAATAAAGCAATAGCAACATTCTTGATATTGATTGTTGATTTGGTTTATTTACGGATGCTGTTTAACATCTAAGGTCATCAGTGTCCCTTTCAATTCAGGGCGTGAAACTCCCGATAAATTTTGCTCAGAGGCCTGTTCTTTTAGACTTGAGGTCCTTTTACATACCGTAAATCTACGACACGAGACCCACAGTTTTGCTTCCCTTCGGAAGAAAGCCATACTAAAGATTTTTACGCCCGAAAAAATCCATCGATCCTGCGGGATTAAACCCGCGATCTTGGGTTTAGAAGGTTCATGGTTACCACTATACCACCAGGACCGACAGGAACAGTCATGGGAGGTTACAGCTACCAATAATAGGGTACGTCCTTATTTTACTCCTTGCGAGGTAGAGGCCGGTTTAAGAACAATTGATAATTCATAGGAACTGAAGAATAAATTTCATAGGGAGATGTCATGTGTTTTAAATCACTAATTACTGGAGCAGCACCTTTTTATTAATATTTTTAAAATGAATACGTGCAGGCAGCCAGTATTTCCATTATGTGACGTTCATAAGCGTAAAACAATTTGTGGTGGTATTATCAGGTTACAGTAATAGGCAGTGTTCAATTACTTTACGAAATATTTGCTGAAATTTTGGTTCTGACTTTCGGTTCTCTTTATCTCAGAGTAGACTTGCCATTGTTGAGCGGCTCAGATGCAGTTATTGTTTCCTGGATCATGAATTTCAGATGCATTTAACAATTTTTACTGCCCATGTAAAGTTAAAAATTAACATTTATATTATATTCATTTTTTATCATTGAAATATGATGAAGCTGAAACGTCAAATCCTTCAATATAATAACGCTAGGCTTGAAAATCTGGAAGTCTTTGCTCACAAAGCACAATACCTTCGTTTTTCTTTGGAGCTCAAGGAGTTAGTGTGTTTCTATGTTTAATTTCTAAGTTGAACGTTCCGCCTGCAGTCATAGAGGCACATGAACTGGCAATACGACGCGTTAGGTATCTTCAGCGCTTACAGCCTCTGTCAGGACTGCGGTTTCCTTAGTCGCTCAAAGGGAATACTAAGATGCACGGATATCTGACATAACATTCCTAATTATTGCATTGACATACCACTGTAGACCTAAGAATACATTTACAATACGAAATTTGTTTCATTCGCACAATTAGGGTGCATACTAAAGCAGCCAGCAAAAGTTATCGAAAATATAGCTGAGAATGGAACAGAATATCATCACGCAAAAATCATTGCCAATCACGGCTTTTGGCTTAGGACGACAGATAAAACGAAATTGGCCAAATCAGTCACATAAGTGGACTAAGTAGATCTGAATACTCTTGAGATGTCCTAAGAGACAAACTGAACGTTCGCAAATGTACAGAGAATATATCGACTCTCTTTACCACAAAGCGCTTGCGAGAGGTAGGTGCCCGTGGGAATAGACCTTAATTCCGGTGACTGCGGTAAATAAGTGTCTGTCTTTCTAAATATTTAAGGCTTTTGAAAGTTTTCGGTCTGGCCAAGAAAACACAAGATTTAAGAGAGATTTTTTTTTTATTAAATTAATACATTTAGTCTATCGACTTTCCAACTTTTTGATATCCTCAGTAAAATAATATTTATCCAACTTTAAACGTCTGTCTCAGCTTCAACCTCATCACATGATGTTTACTCAGCCATTTCTTCAGATTTGGAAACAAAAAGTAATCACTATGAGCCCAATACGGCGGATGTGAAAGCATTTGGAAGCGAAGGTCTTGCAATCCCAGATGTGTTTGAAGGTGCATTATCGTGATGAAAGAAACTCTCTTTATTGCAGGGTGACGTTTATCCTGGCATTTTTCAGTTGATCCAGTTGTGAAGGTTCTGTCATTCTGAAGGTAGTGTACGAGCACCTCGCTGAAAATCTCAGAAAACTGTAGGCATGACTTTTCTGCAAATGGGACTTTGATGCATTTTCACCTGTTGCCACCCACTGTTTGGACTGCTCCTTCATACCTGGCGTGTTTTGTTTCATTTACTCTCACAAAAATTCAAAATTCAATGGAATTGCATTTAAACAAGTCTGAACACTCTTGCAAAATGTTCACTCACTTGCGTTTTGGTTCATTGTTAACAAACGCGGCACCCATCGAGCGGAAACCTTTCTTACACCCAAAATTTTGTGTAAATGCAGTGGACTTGGCCTATCGAGGTCGAGGCTATGTCGACTAACTCGCGTTCCTTCACTCGGGAGCAATGTGAATCATATGGAATGGCTCTGAAATGCAGCACCCCACTTTTTAACCCTCGAAAGGGAAAGCGTCCTTTAATGTGAAATCTAACTGCTTTTGTATTTCTATTGGGGTTAAGCCTTTCAAACGAAATACTTTATCACAGCTCGTATTTCAGTTTTATTTGTTTTGTAGAAAAAGTTAACATTTGTTGGTTTATACTATCGTCACAAACAGGTGACTAAATTTACGGGTTCGATCTAAAAGATGATTACTTAACTATCATAGTAATTTGGCCATCTTCACGATCTTTCTGAGTTAATCGGAGAACTTTTACTCGTAGTTTAGGCAGCTTAATTCAGCTGTCTATTTAAGTGAGTCGGTCTTGGTACTGTAGTGGTAACTATACTTGCCTCTTAACCCAAGATCGCGGATTCAATCCCGGCAAGGTTCGACGGATTTTCTCGGATGTAAAATCCTAAGTATGGCTCACTTCGGAAGGGAAGTAAAGCCGGGGTTCCGTGTCGTAGATTTACGGTACGAAAAAGAACCTCAAGCCTGATAGAAGAGGCGTCTGAACGAAATTGATAGGTCGTTGCACGCCCTGAGTTGATTGGGACGCTGATGACTAAGATGTTACAGAGCTTCCGTAAATAAACCAAATAATCAATATTTAAGTGTTTTCTTCAGCCTACCGAGAGAGTTGGCTCAACCGACTAATCAGACTGAGGCTTCCGTAGTTTTCCTCAGCACATTTTCAAGGGAAATTCCGAGTTAGTATTACTCTGTCATATATTCATTTCACCATCAATCTTCATTCCCTCACTGTGTGACTGCGTCTTTCTGTGTTTATGATGTCTTCGAAGTGGCTCTTACATTACACTGACCACCAATTTAGGAAATTCCTCGTCTAAGTGAGTACTCTGTGTGTTTCCAGAGGAGATGATTAGCTCTCCAACAGCCAAATGACCCGGACAATGGCCTGTTAATACAGAAATAAGAGGGTAGGAAGGTAATGTTCAAAGTAGAATAGAAGATTGTTTCTTTGATCTAAAAGCCTTGAGTAGGGGGAAAAATAATAGGAGATTAAGGGTGAGAAAAATAAATAAAATCTGCATAATTACACGACACTAAGGTAATGTAAACTTTAAACATAAGGGGTTAATGTTACATCTGTGTTAATAGTTTCAAAGTGATGGCTATAATATGGCAGGAAAAGTTGGAGTTTTTTCAATTGCAATTACAGCAACTTTATGAAACTGTTCATAACAAAGATACTCTAGCATCTCTAGGAATGTACATCATGATGATAATACAGTGATTGCTAATCAGCATTATTTTGTAATAGATTTGCAAGTGTTGATGTAGAAAAAAATAGTTCTGCGAACATTAGCAAAGCATTTGGCAAAAGTGAACAGCAAGGTTGTTCTGTAATTAGATATTAGTATATTCTTTCCTAGATTTTATTACGATTGTAATAATTAAAAACATTTTGTTCAGCTTTGCAGGCAAGTTGCAGATCAAAACCATAATCAAGGGCGGTGAGACGATTCCTAACAGTGTTTTGCAGATAGAGAACCCCGACAACTGCGAAGTCCCGCTCCAAAGATTTCAGATCCCTTAAAAGGGCCGTTTCTACACAGGATGCCAAGGCAGAAACCTTTCTAAAGCGCGAGCCACCGTCACACCTCACTAGCCCACCTTGCTTGGAAATTTTATCCTGTAACAGAACCAACGGAATGAAGTGGGATAACGGAAATTTCGCCTAAGCGACGAGGGATAACGACGTAAAAGTCAAGGTCAAAATGGCCGGCTCTTAGAGATTACCCGAGTGCAAGTCCCAATCGTTAGCACCCCGCTCCATGAGACTCGATCTTGCTTCTTTTCCTAGTGTCGCAGGTTTAACAATATAAAACATTAATTTTGCAGCAGCTACGTAACCTCTCCGTTGTCCGAAATTTATTCTCTTGCGGTCTTTTACAGTTGCTGCTGGAGAAAAATTAAGTTTAGATTTATTGTGACTTATTTATGTACGCTCTTTAACATCTCAGGTCATCAGCGTCCAGTGCAATTCAGGGCGAGAAGTGTCCAATAAATTTTGCTCAAAGGCCTCTTCCTTCGGGCTTGAGGTTCTTTTCTAAGACACAGGGCCCACGACAGTTTATAAAATAAGGTGTCTAAATTTCTCTTGGCAGTTCTTTTTGGAAAGTTGAACACCCATGAGAAATATAAGTTTATCATTCTTTCTTTTTAAATACTGAAAATGTTCACTTTCTCTCTCATCGACAATCCATAAAATGGCATATTACATCGCAGAGCCGATATTACCAAAATCGTGCCTTGGAATAATAGCAGCTATTAAACCATCACACGCTTATCGATCGAATCTGTTGGGGTTGATCCGTTCTATCATGTAATTTGTACGTATATATCGCTATCCCTTTCGAGGGACCGGAGTTGCCTGTCTTCCCGGTTTGCTTTAACGAATGAATAACAAGAAATACATTAATAAAGTCAGTAGTGTTAACTTTAAGCATTGCGTACTTACAGTGCAGGTTTTACTACTTTTTTCATGTTTTGATTTACTTATTATTCTTAATGTTTATACTTTTCGGATTTTCATAAAGATTGCTTTGTACTAAAGGAGTAATTTAATGCACATATTTGTTTTAACACTTTATTTTCAATTTAGAGGTGGAGGGATATAAAATTCTGGAGGTGCAATAGTAAAACTGTCAGCTTTGCCTTATAAAATGATTAATGTGCGATTGCTCTCATTGTACTGAGGTTACAAAGTGGAATTATTACCCTATAAAATAATTGGCATGTGTTGTTAATGCTTGCACATAAACGGCGTTGTACTGCTGCAGATAATGTTATTTGTTCATAACAATTTTATGGTACTTTACTAAAACGACTGCTAATATATGCAGATTATAATTGTATCACTTTTATATATTGTGTTTTGGTTTAAGAAGCTCAAAACTGCGAAAATTTTTCATTAAGACAAACGCTTAGGCTTCGTAAATATAGAAGATAAAGGGTTTTTGCATCACAGCATGGTGTGTATTTCACCTGGATTTTAATTCTATAGATGCAAAAGGTTTTCTATAATCCTACTTGTATTATTGTCTTGAAGATATAGCTATAACAAAGGAACAACTTCGTGCCTCCATGTCAAGCATTTCAAGCAAAGTCGAATACACAGACAATGAGTTTCTCACCCGCTTAACATATTTTTGCTTATGAACTTTATTTAAAAGGGCGCGCGCATTCCTGAGGTTCTGATACATTAGCGTTGACAACAATTTTGGTAACAACTGGCACTTTAATTCTCATTTTCGCCATTCTTCCATTGGATGAGCAGGATTCGATAATTGAAGAACGCTTGTTTGGAACTGCATAATTTTACTTCGTTTCTCTATGCTCTGGCCCTTTTTCGTCATTCAGAGAGATGTTCACTTAAAAATATTTCTGTAATCTTTAGATTCTCATATTCGGAATGCGTCAATATGCATCAAGAGTTCTATGAATTTGGAGAATTTTAACAGTTGGTTACTTTAAATCAAATGTTTCTCACCCGGAGCAAGAAACTTAGAGAACCATATCGTGGCCCTAAGATTCATTTCTTTATTTCTGTGACATACACAACGAAAGTAAATGTTCCTCAAAGATATCAGTCAAACATTAATTAATGTTGACAGAAACACAGGAGAGGAAGACGGCGACGTCACAGATACTGAAAGATGTGGTAAACCAACACTTAAGAGCGAAATGAGAATTTGTATTATGTGACAGAAATAAAAATTGCAGTGAAGGAACTGAATTTTTCTAAACACTTTTAGAATTGACATAAAAATGTTGGGTTGACAATAATGATTTCAGTCATGATCGGTAAGCCCTGAGTCAAAAGCTCTCTAGTACACGTCATATGTAGAGTGCGAAAGGTCGCCTCCGTTGTTCGTTCGGTACTATGGAACTTCTACTTTTCCCCGATATGTACATGAGCAGTATTTTCCATGTGGTAGAACTTATGAGCGATGTGTAAAGCCTAACATGCAATGTCGTTTACTTTGTATTAACTACAACTATCGATAGTCTGTGCTAATGAATTAAATAGGAATGCTCCCCTAAAAGTGTCGAATGTCAAAACGTTAGGATGTGAGATAAATAATGGAATATTTAATGAAAATGTGACAGAATAAATAAAGTGAAGAATAGTGCTTAAGAAATCTATAGAAATAGTTTAATAGCACCATATTTAGCTTTTATTTCCTTAATGCTGTTTACTTGCACGCTGCCAAATGAGTGCGAGCTAATTGTATTTATAAGTAGCCTATGCTCTAATACCCAAGACTATTTCCAAAATTCCTAAATGTTTGTTGAAATAGTCCTGCAAAATGAAATAATTCTTGAAATATTTGTGTAAAGTCTTCGAAGAATTGGCTATATTATCTTATCTATTCATTTTGTCAAAGTGTAAAGCATAGCTATTTTTGGAAATTTTTAAGACGTTGTACAGTATTATACAGAGAGGTTTTATGCTTCGCACGTAAGATATGCAGGAGTCCCGCCCGCATATATTAATAGAATCGGTCGGTGTGCGCGCTTGAATGTGCGTATAAAAACTTAAATATTGTTTTGGTATGTTACTTGCTTAATCTTTCTCCAATGTAATTAACCCTAACACTTTCACAGTTTATGTTACTATTTTTCACATTTCGCCTCTGTATTTCTTCGTAATTTTGTCGGAAAATTGCCCAAATAATACTTTTTTATGCTCATTAATTAAATGCAACAGTACTTTGTTTTGAATGTGATAGACATAATACTATTTCTTGGCTTGAATATACGATTTAAAATACATGTCGCGTAAACAAAATCGCATTAACAGACTATCCATGGAATAATAAATATCCCCGAAAGAGTCTTCCCTATGCTCGAGGACAGTTGCTATACTAGTAATTTTGACAAGTTACTAATGGCAAAATTTTTACGATTCTACAATTGTGCAATAAATGTTCGTGAAACAGGTTTTATTAGAACTGGTAGAATTGGGACTAGCAGCTAGTAGAGTAGAAGTTTCGTGAAACGGCTCAGGCCTGAAAAGTTTCGGAAACACTATTAGAGAAAGGTGAAGTCTAGGTACCAATCTTTCAATTTTAGGCACATGATGTGGAAAATTCCATTCAAATCAGTTGTTGAGCTCATCGTAATTGAAATAAAATGTTTCGGCGAGGAGACAAAAAAAAAATGTTGCAGATGTTCGCTTCAGAGAATGTGCTTGATGTGTAATGCAATTTTTGTATTCGTAATACATTTAAGGGTAATGTCGGATGGTTTCTACTCTGCTGTAATTGTCATTGATGGATGATGCATTTGGTATTCCGAGAAGCGATCGGTGTGCAACAGTTAGGTCTCTCGTTTTACTCTTTTTATCGCGATTCATCAGGCACATTAAATTGCATTTATTGCGCGTTCTCCGTGATTAATAAAGCGCACCTGTAGCCATTCTCCAGATCAAAATGTTCCATTGGGTAGAACAGATGGTCGTAGGTAAACGGAGCGCAGAATGCTTCTCTCTCATTTGCAAACAATGTACACACGTAACGAAATCTTGCTAGTTCGAATCGAAATAAGGGTATTTTTCAATGTAGACACAGTGTCGTTGTGAGATATGGCCCTAAATGTATCCACGCGGTGGCCCGGTGAAAGAGAAAGGTTTGATTTGGCATGTTTCCGTGTTCAGTTTAATCCAAAATGAAGTTTGCAACGGACTGATTGGTTTCATTCATCGTTCTGAATACAATCTGTGAGAATCGACGCTTTGGAAGCGAGACTAAATAAACAAACTACATAGTGCACGTTCCTGAAGAAAGAAGCTGAAATGCATGTAAAGCGAGATCAAATATACAGGCTTTCACGCATAAACTATTCCGCTTGTAGGGGAAAGAGTGCGGAGCGCCGCTCGCAGCCGACGGGATTCAAAACACCGTACCTAGAGCGATTATAAAGATCATGTCTGTTAATTAAGAACGGCAAGCCTAATATAAATTGAAAAGGGCTCAATTTTTTTTTTCATAAGATTTAAATGTTTTCCCTTGTTCTAGCAATTGCAGCAATTTGCCACATTTTCTTACCCCCCATAATGGGGTTATTTGGCACTTAATACGAACCAGGACGGAAGACGAATCCATTTGTGGTTTTAATATTGGGCTTCACGCTTTAGAACAGGCCAGTGGTTGACGGTCATTTTGGGTGATTTTGGAAATGATGCAAAATAAAGTGCGAAGGTCCAAAGTAAGTGAAAGCAATAAGTTTCATTTCTAATTACGTAAACAGAAATTATGAAATGAAAGATATACCGCACAACCGTTGCCTTTTTTTGCTAGGAGACATTCTGGACTATTTTGTTGAAACTCACAGCTGTAAGAAAAGAGTAAAGTACAAAGTAAATATTTTATAAATAGGCACGTATTACAATAAGGAAAATAATGGAGTAATTTCAAAACATAATCAAGTACTGAAGAGTTGCAGTTATTTTTAAACCACAATTGGGGAGAGCGTAAGGCTTAGTAAAGTGCACTTGTTAAGCGGTCGTGTCTACCTTTTCTTTTTCATCTACCCAGAGTTCAAACATTTCACGGTTTCACATATACAGTAAATAAGTGAATTATTTAGTTACGGGTCGGCAGAGTACGGCTGCGTACTTGGAGAAGCCAGATGTCAAGGGCATATTATGCACATGCAGGTAACAGCTTGTAGTTTGAGGAAGTCTTTATATGGAAGAGATTGTCCAGTCATGTCTTACTTGGTGCTTTCATTGTGTGCTAATTGTTCTTCGTTAGTTATGTTACTACATATATGTATTTGAAAATTACATATGTAAAAACGGATTCATGCAAAGAAGCGGTAAGATGGTTAGTAAGAAAATTTTCAGCCAGAGAATCGGTTCGCGTACTTGTTAAAAAGCTCCAGAGATTGAATCTCTTAATGATAAGAAACGTGTTCTTACGGAAGAACAGTTCGATAAAATATAGGAATTTCCTAGGCAGGTGCCGGCAATGTATTGCCGTTGAGGAGTATCATTTTCAATATCTCTTATAACACAAGTCATTACTTATTTTTATTATATTGTAATGCCAGTTTAACGAGAGTATCCGATTTCAGTTAAATATAAATACTAAAACAAATATACCAATTTTACGCGCGGCAGCTCTGTTTTTCTTTGCGGTGACTGCAATTCCCCATAAGCAACGGTGCTCAGACGCACATAACTCAAATAACTTCACTGTATATGCTAGCCCTTCTCAAACTTCAAATATAAAATGACAAACGAGCATATATAATTAGTTTGTTATATTAAATAGTTGCGAATATGCAGAATTTGGGAGAATATCATGAGGGTTTTAGTAGAAAACTAGGGGTACATAAGGCTAAACATTTGAAGGGAGAGCTGTGTCCCGATTATAATATGAAAAAATCCCAAATTGTGTCCCATTTTGTTGCCGATCGCGTGTTGTCAAAGTAAATGGTAACGCATAGAACGTATTTACGTAAAGCTACGGTGAAGGCAGCAATGAATCTTCGGACGGAAAATGGGACAAATTAACCTCACAATTTTTAAAATTTAGTATAATTTTTTATGGTACTACAACATAAAAGTTTGTGTTTTTATGAAATACGACATCTCTAGGTCCAATAGTTCATGCAAAAGTTTCCAAATTTATCGTGATTTATTAACATTGTTCATATTATATGCTCGTAAAATATCCATTTTAAAATATCTCATTAATTATCATATCTTACCGAGCATAATGATTTGCAAAACAACATTAATTTTCCTAGATTTGAGCAAAATATATTTTATGCATTTTTGAACGACTTCTGCACAAAGGCAGTGAATAATAAAAATATGACAACATTGCAAAATGTTACAAAAATAAAACGGTTTCCAGATTTGTGCTTCAAAGTAAACAAGTATATGAGAGATAAAAAATAACTTCACACTTAGAAGTAGAGTCTCTATATGTCTTACACGCCAGTTAAGTTATCAGTTATTTCGCTCTCAAGTCAAAATATTACAGTTGATTTCTCGCTGGGACACAGCTTGCTGCCCGCATGTTTTTAATTTTATTTAATGAATGTATTTTGATTAGAATTCTTCAAGAAACATCATAATATTTATATATTTTGTCAGAGAGAGAACAATAGGCCCATATTTTTGTTTGTGCTGTTTTCTTTGGGGAACTTAGTCAAATATGAAGTATGTCTCTCTTGATATTTTATATTGAAAATGCCACATACACACTTTCACGTCTAGAATTGTCCTTCTAAGTTGTTGGTTTTTGCAAATATACGATAAAGTTATACGTTATAACAAGAAAACTAATGAACTTTAAGTAAAAACGAACTTCAGATAATCATAAACCTCTTAACCATCTTTATCTATACTTTTTTTCCAGGCAGCTTATAAGGTTGCTTCATATGAATTGACCCATATGCGTATTTAGGGATAATATAGCCATTTATTACACATAGAGCTGCATTGCAATATTTATGCTGTAGTGTGAGGTACGACACCAATTTTATTTCATTTTGTACACATGATGAGATTTATTTGCTCTTTGGCAGTAATTATGTAGCATATGAAGTTGAAATAAATCCTTTATCATTATTTGTGCATCCATCGCATTCCCTTAAACGCCGAAGTTCAAAGCGCTGCAGGCATGTTATGTACATGACTGTTGCTATAGGAATATATACCGTGGTTATAAAAGCTGAAAATACACTGTCGCGTTAAAAAATATAGTCATCAAATTCCGTTGCAATGTTTTCATAAGCATGTTATAGATGTTAGCTTAATTTATCTATAAAACGTTTAGAAGTCAGTAGACAATAAAGCTTCTGTAGCGAGTAAACTCTCAATGTGAAGATAGATATTGAAAATTATTAACGTTTTTAAGACAATGCTTTTAAAAAATTTTCGGAAAAGGAAAATAGAGGAAATGTTGGGAAGAGGGTGCAGAAAGGAGGAAATTGGTCCATCGAAAGCGTATTTGTTTTTAGAATGTCAGAAATGAAATTATTGTTTCATAATTTTCAAATAGGGGGATCGCCGTAAATCCAAAACAATGGTCTGAATCTTACTTACACATCTCATTGTTTGGAATTCGACTATAGTTATTTTAATATAGTTAATCAATGTGACTGTACATGTTAAACAATTTTATAATAAACATATACATTTCCATTTATTTCCTCGACGGAGTATAACGTGTGGTTTGGTGTTGTGCTGTAAGCTTCCAAAGGAGTGTAGATCACATTGATAAGTGAGAAGCAAGGAACAAGCTGGCACAAGGAAAAGTTGCGAATGGGAAAAGGGGTTTGTTGTCTTAGCCCCAACCAAGATGTTTGCCATGCAGTTCTGATAAGATTCTTTCAGTCAGCAATCATGTAATTGTCTACCCAAAATTTTGGCTAAACTAAATATCCGCGTTTTATTTCTGAGTGAGAGAGCAGGGTACTAGACCGTCATTAAATAATGAAACATCTACCAGCTGGAGAGCACTTGGCTGTTGGTTCCACGAGCATTTTACGCAAAAGCCTCATCACTCTTTTCACAAGTGATTCTACCCACTTTCCAAATGAAACTTAGATTAATGAAACGTTTTACCAAGGTCTTAAAGTAAGAAAGCGCCTGTTTTCAGCATGTTTGTGGAAAATTTTCAGCTTTCTCAGAAAAATTGAATGAAGGTATATTTAATGGTGTCGATATCACTTAAAATTATAAAATAAATTGAATTAAACAAAATCTTTTCCCATTTTATCATTTCATCTCATGTATCACCAGTGTCCACCACTTGTGATGCCTTAGCAAGAAAAGTGGACATTAAACACTATTAAAAGGAAGCCTCGATATCACAAAACATGTTTGATAATATATTGGATCTACGATGAACGCAAAAGAGAATACAGCGTGCAAGCCTATACAGAAGTCATAAAAAATTCTTGGCAACAATAAAGCTCCATATTATAAAGATGCGGGCAAATTGCAGGATGCATTCAAGGAAATGAGTCTGAAAAGTATTATGTTGCATTCACACCTTCAATATCTTTCCGATAACGTGGTTCTCTTAGTGAAGAATAAGGTGAAAGTTACAATAAATTTTTAAAGGAGTGTGAGACATTGTTCCCTGATAACAATATGCCTGCTGGCTATTGTTGGATGTTGAAAATTCAGAAAGCCAACATAAAAGAAAGGACAACAGAAGAACTTCATAACGAAAAGGCTGCGATTGTAATACTGTACTTCCAAAAGGTTTGAAATAGAAGCTATAGATATTTTGTAATTACAGTGTTGTTGATTGTACACCATAAAACTTAACAGTATTCGCAGTATAAAGGAGGTCGGTCCTGGTGATGTAGTGGTAAACATATTTGCCTTTTGAACCCAAGATCGCGGGTTCAAACTCGGCCATGATCGATGGGTTTTTTCTGGCATAAAAATCCTATATATGGCTTCCTTTGGAGGGGAAGTAAAGCAGTGGGTCCCGTGTCGTATATTTACGGCACGAAAAAGAACCTCGAGCCTGAAAGAGAGGCCTCTGAGCAAAATTTGTCGGCCGTTTCACGCCCTGAAAAGAATGGGACGCTGATGACCTGAGCTGTTAAAGAGCGTCCGCAAATAAACCAAATCAACAACAAAAGCCGTATAAAAGTACTGAAATAGAACATCAATTGCTTGCGAAATAAAATTATAATTAGTATTTGTAATCGTTGTGGCTATTATGCAGTAATTTTTTTAACAAAATTTCTTTGCTCTATTTTTTTTTTTTAAGGGTTATTGCACAGTTAATATGAATTTTCTAAAAAGCTCTATGCGATAGCAATAAGCTAATTTGATTTTGGGATTTAGGACACCAATTTAATTCACTTAATTGCATGAAAGTTGACATTCTTTCTCTCCTCCATCCTACGTTTTATTTTTGTTTTACTTTAGTCTATCATTATGGCTGAAATAGTTGCATCCATGCAGGATGTGTGGATTTGATTTTGCCAAGAAAAACAAACCTAGCTGAACATTTTGCTTTTTCCAGTTAGTCCCTCACCATTTTCATTGTAAACGTGAGCACCCAAGGTCGTGGGTTCAAATCCGACAAGCGTCGATGGATTTTTGTATGCGTAATGATCCTAAATGACATTTCCTTCGGAAGGGAATTAAAGCCTTAGGTCACGTGTCGTATATTTTACTGCGCTTAATAGAGCCTCAAGCCTGAAAGAAGAGGCCTTGAGAAAAAATTATCGGCGCTGTTGATCATAGATGTTCAGGAGCGTCTTTAAATAAACCAAATAAATAAATAAACACCGGTAAGTTCCGGCATTAGGCCATTTATTAATTGATTCCTTATCTGAAAGAATGTGGCGGTCGAGAGGCAGCTGAAGCAATGTAATATATAGTATCATGCTTCACTGATGTATATACTGGCCGTAGTTAACCGACTTAACTCAATAATGCCGAAATAATAATAATAATAATAATAAATGCAAACAGAGGAATTAGGAACATGAAAGCATGTGGGATGATATTTCTCCGGAAATCACTTGGCTGCTGTACCGGAGTATATTTGCTTTGAGACCACCTTCAGTAATCATGTCTTTTCCGCTTTGCGTGACTTAATGCGTCCGTTTAAAAATAGCTGCGGCGTTCACCATGCTTTTCTGACAAGCATGCACAATCACACGGATCTCCCTCAAAACAAGTGAAGTTCTGTTCTAAGTAGGAGTGGTGTGGTTTCTTTTTCCTTTGCTTTTTTTTTTTCAGTTCTTTTGCTGTTTTATTTGGTAGCTGAGTGTGCCACATGTGGCTACCTTCCCCAGACGGAAACAAATTACTCATTTGTTAATTTAAGCGTTTAGGCTTGAGATATGGGCCTTCCAAAGCCTCCCAAGTGCCAAGTGTTTGTAAATTACCACTCCCTATCTAAAACCCTTGATCTTTAGGTAGCTTCTCGGCCAAAGAATCGTTGGGGTGATTAAGTTTCTAATTCTTTTGTACTTATCTAAGATATGCTTGGGAAAACTGAAATGAGGCTATATAAATTAATGCTATTTTTTTAATCGAAAAAGAGCTTCTTAAATTCTCGATGAAGCGGTGCCTGATTCAGTCATACGGAAAGCTGCTTTTTAAGAGCGTCATATTGGTCTTATACAGGGTGTAACAATAGGGTACAGCCAAACTTGCTGTGCACATTCCTCATACGTAGAAGAAGAAAATATGTCATAGGAACATGGATGTGAAACTGCTTTATTTCCATGTTAAAACTCATTTTCTACAACTCTTCATAGTACATTAATCACGGGAAACACACAGTTATAACATGAAGTTCTTTCTTAAATGAAATGTTCAAAATGCCCTCCTTTTTACGTCTGTGTTCATCACCAGTGTTTTGTATTCCATTTGAACGAAGAAAATGTTGACATGCAACCGGACCTAACCCCACTAGGCTTTTATTTGTGGGGGCATTTGAAAGACCTTGTGAATCGAATCCTAGTGCAAGATGCAGAGTCTTCGTGCCCGTATTGTGGAAGGCTGCGAAATAAATGCAACTCTCCAGGGATACCTTAGCGTATCCAGGATTCAATGCTACGGCGGGTTGAGGCATGTATCAACGCTTGTGAAGGGTATTTTGAACATTTCATGCAAGAAAGAGTTTCATGTGGGATGCTGGTAAGTTCTGTTCCTGTGTGTTTCCCGTGATTAATATACTATGAAGAGTTGTAGAAAATGAGTTCTAATGTAAATAAAGCGTTTCCGGACCCATGTATATATAACATATTTTCTTCTTCTACGTGTGAGGAATGTATCCTGAAAGTTTCGCCTTGCTTTATTGTTACACCCGGTATAAAATACATTTTTAATGGATATTATTGTAGTGCAAATTTATGTACGTATTTCAACTTATTAACATTTTGTTGCGTATGATGAAAACAGCGAAACAATAATGTTCAAACAAAAATGTTCAATAATAATATTAATAATAATTTGTTAAATCTTGTTTGCTAATCAATCAGTTACTGTTCTTGCCAATGAACTGGCGCATAGATTACCTTTGCTATAAATAAACAGTGTAATTCAATGCATGTTATTTAGCACTCATTTTAAATTTGTGCAAGCACGAAGATAAACTAATATGCGAGTCCTGTTAAAGTGGCAAATGTGTTCTAACTCCGTTACATATGTGCTGTGTGTAACAACAAAGGAAGTACGAGTAAAATGATTGTCTTATTTATCATGGTAAACGCAGCTGCTATAAGTTAGTATCTATTTGGATCTAATTAAAATTTCGTTCTTGTGAACATTGTGTGGCTCAGTAATGCTTTCTTATATTGCATTATTATTATTATTATTATTATTATTATTATTATTTAGGAAGTGAGTTACCGCCACAGGTGACCGAGGTCGTTAAGGCGCGTACCCGTGAGCGGGAGGTCTGGGGATCAAATCCCACCAGGACCGTCCTCCTGATTGAGTTTTTCTGCAGGTTTTCCTCATTCCTCATAAATGGCAAATGCCGGGGAGGTACCCTAAATTAGGCCTGGAACGCTTCCTTCATTTAATGAAAATAAAATATCCTTTTCCAATATATCATTCCATTTCATGTATCGCCATTGTCCACCGCCTATGATGCTTCAGTAGTAAAAACGGGCGTTAAACACTACTCGATAAGAAGGGAGTTTCTTCTGTTGTATCTAATAAAATGTAGGTTAGAAAGCTCATGTCCGAAGCCTTTATGTGCAACGAAATAATATTTTTGGCTTTCCTCAGTTTCTTCGTTTTGTAGTAAATTAAATAAACAGAATACATATTTGCATTCACTCTTTTTTGGGCCAGGCCATTCTTAGGTGTGGGGCACTTCAATTTCAGTTAATATATAAGTTCGTTTATATAATAAATTACAAATAATTTATAATTAATGATTTGTTTTAACTGCAAAGGAGAAAAGGAAAGATTCTCTGGCTTGCTAACTACCTCACACGAAACCCCTATCTCAATTCAAACAAAAGCACGAGGGTCCTTTCTCTACTTTTGTTGTTAAATTTTTATCTCTCTCGATGTTTTGCCCTCTTTTTTATCTTCTCTCAACCATTTGGTATAACATATTTATAAATATTTATGTACATTCCAACTGATTGTATCAAGTGATAACTTTGTAACGCTTAAACGAGACGCACATTTTCCGATAATAATTATTTATATTCTTGCTAACAACCATTTTTTGACTTATCTAGGAAATATATCTAATTTCCTAATATGATTCTATGATAAAATATTTCTGTTCACGTATATCATTCATTATTATTCATTCTTTTATTTCACTGTACATTTACACTTATTTTTAACTTTGAATGGACATTGTCCCGTGTCCTTAAATTTTTAATAAAACTTTAGTTTTAAGTGGTTTTTCTGTTCATTATGCATTATTTTTACTCATATTTTCTCTTCTCCAAATCTCTGTTTATTTATATTCAATCATTTTGTAGTAATACATATTATACTGTGTACATTTTTAAAATAATCCTTTAGCGCAACTAAATACATTGTTGTATACTTTTTAAAATTAAATCGTTAACGGAGTGTTTAGTCTAACAATTCTTCTAACATCGTTACCGCAAGTTTTATAATAATAATAATAATAATAATAATAATAATAATAATAATGCAAATTTATCGCCTAGTGTCCATGCTGCACAGGGAAATTGAGAATCCTACACCTCGTGATTCAAACTATTTGCAAAGACTAAGGACGTAGTTTTGGATCCTTTTTAGGTTAAGTTGCCTGGGCAATGGAGTGTTCCAGGTATAAAATAATTTCTTTCATCTATCGCCACGAAGACATCAGCAAATGTCATGAATTGTTAAAGACATAAAGGTCTTTCTGGCTGTTGAGCTAAACGTTAGGTGTTTGCATGTGAATACCGGACGCTCTTTTCCTGGGTACACAGAGAAGAATGGCACGGAGCATGAAGACCCAAACTTAAACACGCCACTATATTTTATACGACCAAGACTTGAAATTGTCGCATTTCCAGTCGTTTGGATCGAATAAACAAAGTGAGCCCTCTCACATTCGCGAGGGATGAGGGAGTCGAACATTCGTTCGTGTCGAGAGTGACCCTTTTAAGAATGGAATGGGCCAATTCTTACGGAAATTCGGTCAGAGTATGTCGTAAAGTGCACAAACATCGCCCTGCAACCCTGTCATCCTCCTCTGTCGCACCCCCTTCTTCCTTTTGCATAGTAATGGCTCTTCCATCTTCTCCAAAACTGATGCATCGTAAAGCTTTAGGGGGAAGAATGGAATTGTGGAAGCGAAGGAGGCCCCAGCAATATTTCCCCACGCTCAGCCTTTACCCATACATCTCCCTTTCCAATCACATTGTGTCTTGTCGCCACTCGGAATCACCTTTTAGTTTCATGTCGCCTTTATCAGAGCAACGTAGCATATTCCTTTTTCCACGTTTTATTTCCTTGTAGTGCACAATTTTATTTGATGTTGCAGAGGTGTGGGCACCTTGCGTTCTTGCTGCTTAGAAGACTTGTGACCATAAACTCGTGCTCATTTGAACATCATTGGCAGGCTTCGTATCGTTAGTAATAGCTAACCGTTTTTAGCATTAGCGTCCATAACTAGGTAATTGATCTATCTTATTTTATTTTTTACCAGTTATCGGCCTAACATTGAAGAGTTTTTATTTTTTAACGTGATCTAACAATTCGATACATTATTACATCAATGCTCACTGCCACTATTCGTCTCTGATTCGGTATCACAGAAGGTCTACAAAGTAGTTCTCTACAGCTGCAATCGCTTCCCGATTTGATGAAAAAGGCTGACCAGCGAGTTATAGCTTGAGCTTTGGGAACAGAAGGAAGTAAGAGGGAGCCAAATGTGGGAGCTGGGTGGATGCTCCAGCAATTCATACTTCAAATATCTCAATATTCACATCGCTAAAACGCTTTTGTGAGCAGGTGCATTGGAAGGGAATTTTTTTCTCGATGGAAAAAAACTATTTATCTGCACGCAGATTCTTTCAAAGATTTTCGAATATGGTTTTTCACTTCTGAAGATAATAAATTATTAAAATTCTAACCTTGTCTTCTTCGATATCGAACAACCGGCTTCTGCCCACTGTTCATTTAACATTTCTCAGCAATTTCAAGATTGTCAATATTTATTTGGTCAATGAATTCAGCACTTATATAACACTTTTTGGACGTCCTTCACATGGGGAGGTTCTCTTCCCCACGAGAGCAGTATTTTTTTTAACTGTTACCTTTTACTTAATTTTTGCCTTCAAGGTTCGTAGAGCCAGTTTAGATTCAACAGTCCATATTTTTAATGGTTGAAAATGGAAAGAAATGCTTGTAAATTTGTATACATTTGCTACGAATTTTCTTCGGCGTTAAACCATGTTCTGCAAAGAACTTTATCACTGCACTAACTCACCTTTATCCATTTAATGGATTATCCACAGCACCTCTGCTTTAGAAAGCTGTATTGAATAAAGTATTTGGAACAATGATGCATTGAGGCTTTCACGGCCGACGTTAAAATTGCTAAAATTGCGTCTTTCCTGCCCAAGGTAGGTGGTGCATTTTGAAGCTAAAGTTTTCGCTAACCGAAGCAGTTAGCGCAAGGTTTCTAATAGAAGATGCAACAGATATTTTATACGTTTTACTTTCATTTAGTTTGGAAATGTATAAGACTCTGTTTAATCGTGTGACCATTTAATTCCTTTATTTCAGCTGTCAACAAATAGTTTCAGAGAATATTATTTAACTCGTTAGTAAAAAATTTTACAACAGTTACTTAATGAAAAGGAATCTCAGCTCGTCCGTTTGATCCGTACGCAGTACTTTGTCTTACCTGCTTCGGTGAATTTACTGGTCATTCTTCGCGTGATAAGTTAGTTGCAGGAGTTTCATGAGCAGGTATGACGTCAAGGATAACAAGAAAGATCGCTTCAACTCTTACTAAGTAGAGCGCATCTCCTGCGCAATATATAACATTAACATATTTTATACAATGATTTTCGCTTCACTCAGTTACTGTGCAGTTAATTTAACGGATGTAAAGAATAGTTGGTTCTGTGAGCTTGAAATCGATGAAATGTGCTTTGTGTGATGTGGTGAATACTTTTAACTGTGCGATTGAAATAACATTACTGGTGGAGGGTAAAATATTAAATAAAAAATTACAACTGAGCGAAGGGGGCTTGTTTGTAAGGGCGATGGATATGTAATATTGGCTTTAAAACATGTGATCAGAAATGCATTACTGACATAGGCGTGCAATTTGTGAAGTGCCTTGTAATATCGGAATGAAGCAACTGACTATTTTCTAGCCAATGCGTTTAGCAGTTACTGAGTTTTTCTTTTGCGGCGAAGAGTTTGCTTATACTTGATATATCTTAATTATGCTTTCTGCACGAGTCACGCACTTGCTTTTTAACTCGTGTTTGACAACAATTTAGAAATGACGTAACAACTACCTCTTATATTTCAAACTAATACCGCGAGTTGTATTTATCTCGCAGCGACTGTAAAAGAGTATTTCCATACGGAAAATTATTGTTTAACTCTGTAATTGTGGCTTGTTAAGTTTCGAAACAAGCAACACTATGCTTGATCTTTATCTATACAACTTTTATTTGCGCAACAAAACGGTTTAGACCTTATCGATTTCTTGAATTCCTCAAAGCTGTCCACTAAACGCTTCTAAATTTAAACCCACATTTATTAGATGCAACAACTAATAAGTTGGCTTTAAAAGAAGCACTTTAAAAACTTTACAAAAGTTTTAAAGCAGATAAATTCTATTTTGACATTAAATTGAGCTATTTTCAGTATAAACAAAGTGGACATAAGTTCTGCCTTAAATCTGGCGTGTTTGCAAAATGATGTTGTTATTGTATAGTAACAGTACTTTGTGACTGCCAAAATACAGAGAAAGTCTTAAGGATCTTAAAGTTTTTTAGTAAACTGGTTGTTGACCAAAGCTCGATCTTAGCAAGGATTTGTAAAATATATTCCAGAAAGTTTATGCAATGTTCTATGCTCTCCTTTAAAATCTTTTAAGTTTTGCAGATATCTCACATTGTTGGTGCCAATTTTGGACTAATATGTCTGTGGTAGTATTAAGTCCCGAAGCGTTATACATAATTTTCAAGTGAAAGCGTTTGTAAGGAAAGACGTGATATGATGTCATTTTCCAAAATGTTAATAACCCCTAGTTCTCTATTCTGAGCCCTCACTTTAGTATCAAACAGTCATTTTGCCTCGGCTCACTCTTGGCGCATAGTTGTGCTAGCAATAGGTGCGCAGTGATGCCGCGTTTATCACTTTATTTGTTGCTTCACTCCCCTTCGTTTGTGCGCTGTTTGAAACATGGTTGAAAAATTTAGTAAAAAAAAATTATTTTCACTTGTAACTTTATAAAAAGTAATCAGCCGCTTAAAGTGTAAGAGAATTCCAGAATGGTTTTATACAATAGTCTACAAATTTAAAACTACAGGGTCAGTATTGGAGGGAAAAAAAAATCGCTTGTATCAATGCTCGATTAGAACGATCGCCTTATAAATCTCTCTTATAATTAGCCCAACCAGCCAGAAGTAAGCTATGAATCAGTACAACACCTGTAAAATTAATTAATTCTCTTAGAATTTCAAGTTTTATACTCGCAGAGGAGAATGCATTTTTTTTTGGAACTGACTTTCTCAGTACCCACATAACGGCATTTTAAATCCTCAATTAACGAGAGTCAGTAAAATAGGAAGCATTTTAAGTATGTTAGATTGCAGCACTATTCTTGTAATTAGCCCTTCGTTATTCGATTTATCTTGATTCATAATAATACGTGTGTAATTTTACCGATGGCGCGTGAACCCGAGTATGTGCTGCTGCGCTGTGCAACGCCGCCACCACTATGTCGTCGAGAACGAGCCCAGGCGAAATGATGGTACAGAGTTTAATTAATATTGATGTTTTTCAGTGTGAAGATCACTGACTTGAAGCTTTGGAACTGCTTTAGATGTGAAGAAACATACTGTAAATCTTTTTAATTAAAATGTTACGCAAGCGAATAGTATATCATATTCGGCTGCGCGGTTCACGTTTTTTCTTAATTTTAGCTTCAGCTTAAAAAACAAACATGTAATAAACTGGTTTGGTTGTGCGTGCGTTTGCGGCTTCTTTAGGGACTTAGTTTCGATTTCCTGCGGATAAGATGAAGGGGATCGGTAACGTAACCAAGGCGTTCTGTAATTTACCGCAACCAATATACTCAAATGCCGAAGTGTCATAGAAGCTGGGAGAATTGTGTTGTTTCTGGTTTCACTAATGTTTTAATTGGGAGTACGCTTGGCACAATCATAAACATTTGTTACTTTTTTTTTTTCTTTCTTTCTTTGCTCTACCAGACGTTCCGATATTTCTTGATGAACCTGATAGTTGGACTCGAAACTATTGACGGTAAACGAAGCAGAAAAATGAATTAAAGACCTTCATAGGGTATTAATGCGCTATCTAATCTACTTGACATCGAAAGAGTGCTTTATGCTTTTCCGCGTACTTTTTGAAAAGTTCTCCTTCAAAGTTGCATAAACTTGAATTTGAGCTGAATTTACGACCGTAGGTTTCAGGGACAAGTTTCTCACTTTGGCATTGGGAAATAGAATCCGAACTTTTAAAACGTTACAGAAAATATTTAAGTGTTTAACGCCCATTGTTACTACAGAGGCATCCTAGGCAATGAACATTGATGATACATGTGATGAAAAATAAATTGGGAAAATATATTTTTTTGTTAAAGGCCTAAGTTTTGGGGGTGTTCTCGGTCATTTGCATTGATGCCCGAGGAAAACTTGGAAGTCAAGGGAGATGGTGATGGCAGTAATCGAATCGCAGACCAACTTATGAGTCCGTCCCTTAACGACCTCAGTCACTCATGTGAATGTTATCCGTCCTATAATTTCTGTCCCTCATATACAGAGCCCTGTTTTATGCAGAATATAAAACAAATCATATATTTATTGCACGCTTTACAAAACACACACACATCTTAAAAAGTTAGTGGGGAGTAGAGGGATGTTTCACAGATGGTGGTCCAAGCAATGGGGGCTAATCGGCAGCACTGATGTACTTGGAGGCATTTACTTCTACCAGCGTTCTGTAGCGTATACTTGCTTTGTGTGCCGGCACTAAGTCCTCTTGCAATACCCATTGCTTTCCGCCAAACAAGGTGATACTTAGGGGCTTCACTATTTCCTGCAAAATATCACTTTGATAGTTAGTTGCACGTCTTTGACCTCCTCTTCGCAGATGTGAAGTTGTGATTCCCTCATACAAGACAGACCATGCCCTTTTCCCATGACTTCCCCAGAGCTATAAGCACAAAATTTTGCCCATTGTATTTTTCTTCCAAAGTGCAGAGTTTTTTCATCTGTAATGAGAATTTACTTGAGAGGACCATTTGAACAACGCTGAAACAAGCTCTTCGCTCTTGCGCCTGTTGTGCAATAACGTAATATGGTTCTTTTCGACTCCTCATTCTAGCTTTTCTGTTTGGCGTATGGCCTTTTGTAGCAGCGCAGGGACTTCTTCTGTTGTGTTTGTAAATACGAGTGCCAACTTTACACATTGATAAGTAGGCACAGAACTTTATGACAATACTACACATATCTGGTGTTTCCGTCATCATGATACTAAGCTTCAGGTTGTTCATTTGGTTTATTTACGAACTCTCCTTAACGTCTCAAGTCATCAGCGTCCCATTCAATTCACGGCGTAAAACAGTCGGTAAATTTTTCTCAGGGGCCTCTTCTTTTAGGCTTGAGGTTCTTTTACACGCCGTAAATGTACGACACGAGACCACAGCTTTACCTTCCTTCCGAAGGAAGCAGTACTTACGATGTTTATGCCCGAAAAACCCCATCGAGCCTGCACGGGATTGAGCCCGCGATCTTGGGTTTAGAAGACAAATATGGACTAAGCTTCAGGGGTGATGGAGAGGAGCAAATGTATCAAATTGAGATATGCAACGCTGTTCGGGAAACGCCTTAGTTGTAGTTATCTATGAAAGAATTTTTATTGTGTATCTCTACTTTTAGATGCAATAATTTAATTATGCGTGTTCTAATTTCACAAGCTGCGAAAATAAATAACAATTTTTCAGAATGACGTCTTTCAGCTTCGTCTGCAAGTTCCGCAATCATATATGGCCTTTCGCTGGGGCTGATCGAATGTACGCTTCAACTTGTATAGTATACTAAACACATGTACATTAGGACTAGCCACACCATCTTCAATTTTTAGTAAAGTTTCAACTCACGTCATCTGCACTGCATTAGTGACGTTCCTTTCCCAATCCAAAAACCCACGATGTACTGTTGCAATTTGACCGGCTTGCTCACACTTATACTGTTATTATACCTCCCGCAACTTACGATAAACGACTTATAACTTGCCATTGAGGCGTTTCCGAACCGAGGCTCCCTATCTCAAATTGATACATGTGGATAATTCTCTTTAGTGAAAGAACCCTGCACTTTTATTTAACCTACAATATTTCCTGTCAATCATTTTTAATTTTCACAAACGCATTTTAGGGTAAACAGATTAAGTTTATAAATGAAATTTTGAAACATTACTTTATCATTGTAGAATCATCAAATAATTTTGAAATTTAAAAGAAAAACAATTTTTAGACTAAAATCGTCACATCCATATTTGCTTAAGGAAGTGATATTCAAGATGCCTTCATCCGAGTTTTTTATTAATGTGTTGTAACAGCGACATTTTAACATTCTTATATCCTTCTCGCTTGAAAACAAAACAGAAATGGTCGAAAACCACATATTTTTTTTTCTTGTCATGAGCATGTAAATAAAGTATGGTATATTAAATTTCAGTTTTGCATTATTACGACTGAGGGACTACAGTTTTTCTTTAAGTTATGAACTGCGGTTCTCTTCAGAGCACATTCTTTTAGCGGTGGGAGTTTTCTGTCACTCTGAAAAACTAATGCATTTATCTAACTTAACGCTCCAACGAACTCGCGAATTATATACATCATTTATTTATTTCATTCTCAGTCCCGAAGATAGGGGTATAAAAGTATTTGAACAAAGTAATGATTTGTGGTCAGCCTATATTAAGGTTATCGCAGTTGATGTTTCTTGCCCTGATGTGAACCCAGCACCTGAAGGTCTTACTCAAAAGCTGCCAGAGAAAGTTAGTTAAAGGTAAATACGCTATCGGATGTGACGCGGTTGTGATATGGAGATAGAGCAGAGGTGGAAAAAGACCGGGAGCAGTGTCGTGGAATGAAAAGCAAACTGACAGCCCAGGAACTGGCGAAGTTTACATTAACAATTCAGATTCACACTGATCCGACAGAAAAGGGGAAGAGTGAGAATAAGGAACAGCTTATGGGGAGCAAGGGGCGACAGAGAGGAGTAACAGTAATAACAAAAAAGGCAGTTTTAAGGTGCATGGTTTTCTTTCTGAACCTCGCTCGATTTGTAACAAAATTTAATTTACCTCAGCTATAGGTGTAACAAGCGTAAACTTCAGGAGAGGAGTGAATTCTTCCGTTCATACATAAAGCACTAGTTTAGAAAAATAGAATTAATCTTAACTTTAATTATATACAGATGTTTGAGTGGACAGTCGATTGTATAACTTCAGCTTCTGATTTATGTTATATGCATTGATATTTGACAATATTCGAAACAGACTTATATTTTATATTTTATGATCGTATATCTCAACCTCAGAACCGTATGTCCATTTTCGCACATTTTCACCTCGTTTATATTCTTCTGTTTATGAAAACTGTCCTAGTGCCAGACAAAACTTATTAACCTCGCACCATCCCTCCCAGTTTCGAATGTCTATTGTTATCGCTTTGTGCTAAACAGTAACACTGCGAGGAGGTACCTGGCAATTCTGCAGCGTTGTTACGGTTACCTTTAAGGAGAAACTATTAATATTGCCTTGTTTTGTTAATTATTAAGAATAAATTAAATAAAAAATAAATTGACAAATAATTTACTCTCATTTTCACATGCAATCTCTGTTAGTGCTAAACATGTACTAAAAGAGATTGCAGAGACGTGACAACTTTGTTTTTCTAAGCTAAGTCTGATACACTTTATTACTCAGGCACATCTTATCAACATAACAAATAAACAACTGGATGACTGTAGTCTTAGTTCCAATAAAGTTTGTCCCGTACTGTATGTGAGGTAAAATAATTAGGATATAAAATTGCTAAAAATAGACTTTATAATGTCCCATACCATCTTAGAACCGGTTTGTCGTAAATGTCTACCCAGCTAAGTATCTCACAACATCCAAACATTTTTATCTGCGAAAGTTGTAGACAGTATATGATTCACACACAAAATGTGCATACTGTATGATGTATGACGAAACTTAGGGGGGAGATATGGAGCCAATGAAATGGCTTCTGTTTTTTTTAAAATAGGCAAAGTGTACAGTGTCTGAAACCACGGAAAAACTTAGAGTGTAGTCTGACAAATGCGCAGGCTAAAATAAGAATTATAATGTTTTTAATGTATTTTTCTCTGCATAGAAGCTTTAAGAACCTGCAAGAAATCAATCATTAATATTTACTGCGCGTACTCTTTCATACAGAAGTAGACAACTTTCTTAGATTCGTCGAAAGAAAGAGAAAGAGGAAAAGCTTCAAAGGTTTTTACCTGCGATGACTGGGCACATTAGTTAAAAACAGTGAACGAAATATCAGAGCCATAAATATGATTTGTCTTACTTCCGAAACTTCAGTTCCTCGTTTGAAAGAAGGGAACCATTTCTATCACATAAGAGTAACAAAGGTGAAGATGTTCATATCTCTAGAGCAGCTTGGTTGCAAGTCAGATGAGATAATCCTGTACATGAAGAGTTCCAAATGACTGAGGTAAGACCCAGTACACGAACTGTTTCGAAAACCATTCCTTTGTGAGAGAATCAAAGACAAATAGTAGAGCTAAATATGACAGTATCTGTTCGCTTCTAAAATAGAATATTCCACACTTTTAGAGCTTGTCGACTGCTAATGATGGAGATTAAGGTTATGCAGAAGTCAATGACTGAAGATGAAATATAGAAGGTAGTTTACTCAAATGTGTCCAAAACTAAAG
Source organism: Metallyticus violacea (assembly GCA_030762175.1). NCBI lineage: Eukaryota > Metazoa > Arthropoda > Insecta > Mantodea > Metallyticidae > Metallyticus > Metallyticus violacea. Next base: position 307,531,610 of record CM060846.1, on the reverse strand, counting down.
CATATCCTAAAATACTTATATGTATAAAATAGCTGAACATCAGCTAGATAACTGCATATTTCCCTATATGTGTTGGGAGAAGATAAGTGTAACACAGGAGCTGATTTATGATGAATCTTACATAAATGTTATTCCCATGCTAAAGTTTTTGACATAGGTGTAAATTATATTATACAAAATAAATTCTTAAAAATGCAACAAGTTAATTATTGTCATTATTATTGCATAAATACATTCTTTTTAATTAAAACAGATAGAATGTTTTGTATTTAAGTTCTTAATGTGATTTAGTGTTTGTAACACCTAAAATATCCAAGTACGCTTAAGTTTCATTATAAAGGTATTCTCGATTGCATAATTTACATGGAAAATACGGTTCAGATTTTAAACTATACCCCATGTACATTAACTTAATGATAATATTTTTCAGTTATTGAAATTAAATGCGAATTATGAATTAAAATGTTGCTTTGAATTAAAAAAAGAAAGGTTTAAAATGACACAGTATGTCCTTTAGTTGTTCACTTGCTCTAGAACCGTATCATCGTATGTGTGTGGTAACTTTCTCCTTTGTCCGGGATGATGGTGGTGGAACAGTGCTTACGCTGGGCACTTGTGGAATTAGAAGAGCAAACAGGAATTCCGGCAAAAACAGTGCTCCGCATTCTACGTGAGGACCCGAACATGCGCAAAACGTGTGCTACGTCATTTGAGTGAGGTACAGAAGTGAACTCGTTACGAAACATGTCGCATCAAGGAATTCCATGTTGAATCGCATCATTCCAATTGATGAAACGTGGGCAGACATATGAACCAGAATTCAAGCGAGAGTCCAATAAATGAACACGGGACGCCCATTACGCGGCAGGTCGGCTGTCGACACTGTGCTCCGTTTGAAGGACTCTGTCCACCTTGCCACTGTTCGATAGGGCAGGACACTCGCACCCAGTGTTTCCCGTAGCTCTGTATGATATTTTCGTACATTCCTTCCGCTGAGAAACGCTATTTTCATATTCGCACGTTGTTCACTCTTAGTGACCTCCATTCCTGACCACTGTCGCTCACCAACTGAACTTTGGGGCGCCCTGAGACACGCAGCTCTGCTCACATACACCACCTAGTGGTTTCATTCGAAAATATATTCCCTACACTCTCAATCGTATGTATTAGATTTTTCGTGTTGCCCCTTATTCACGAGAAAAAAAAAATTGCCACGACTTATCTCTCTTATCTCTCTTGCGCGCGCGCGCGTGTGTGTTTCTAGTCTTTAAATTCGTAAACAAAATCCCACGAAAAATATAGATGCACTTAGCTATCTTCAAATAGGATGCAATTTAATTTTAATTTTCAAATCCCAAAAAATCATAATAGATGCTTAGCTAATGCTGAAAGTGTATTTTCAATAAATAGCATGGTATTATATCAAATATCAGTGCAGCAGCTGTAGCGCTTGCGCCACAGGCTCATAAATGTTCTCCAGTAATGCGAAAGGTTACTAGTTAAACTTTGCTTTTGTTTGGTGGTTGGATGACACGGCGGTTTGATGGGGAGGGACGCTCCTGCTTGCAATTTGTTAATTGTAATCCCGTGATAGATGAATATGCTTTTTGACGGAAAACATAGCGTTTGTGTATTAGTATTTGTCAATAATTAACACGTAAGCCGCTATCTATCATCATTTCGCTTTCTAACGAGTTGGACATATGCGTGACAACGCGGGTAAAATCTTGTGCTGAACTGAGCGAGAGGAAGGATTTGTTTAACCAACCCCAGAATTGCTGGATTGTGTGCAACATTCTGCTAGACAATGATGGACAGTGGGTCTCTGCATTTAGCGTTTTAATGCACTTATGCTCTTGCACAGATCGACAATATGCGGGACATTTTATTAATCTGTTGAAACAAAAGAAAGTACTGTACTCCTAGCAGAAGTGCCATATTTTTGAGAGAGTAGCATCGATCAGGATCTGAGGTTGCTTCTTTGAAGAATTTTGTCATTTTAAATTCAGCAATAGTTTTGTTTATTTGATTTTCTTTTTTACTGCTTGTCCAGCTATAGATTATCGAATTATCACTGTTTAACGTTTGCTTAGCTTTAGCTTTTGTAATAATAATGCTGAATTATGTATGTAAATTTAATTTTTGCGCTCATATAAATCTATAGTCTTTATGTTCCGCCATCCTGATAATTATTGTTATTAAATTTGACCAAGCTTCAAAAGAGGAAAAATAAGATAACAATTTTTATAAGTATATATCAAAATCTGCTCTTTTAAAGTGAATATTCATTATCTGTAGGATGAAAACGAATTAACTGCATTCGCTTAGTAAAATAATGACGCATCATGTAAGAGTGGATGTGTTCAGCTATTTCTCTAGGGGCTATAAAATATTATTTACAACCTATTTCTTATTCTTTCTCTTGGTATACTTTTTGTGAGTACATTCATATGTTTCTGGTCAGCGTCTGCAGTACAATTCTGAGATAACAAACGTTAATTCAATCAGTCTTTTAAATGGTTTTCCGAAGAAGAAGCACTACACCATTATAATAATTGCCAGGCGTAAGCTACTAATGTACTTCTTTATAGTCGTTAATTAAAACGCATCGTACATGGCGTGGTTAACTCAAGTCCACAAGTGCATTAAGAGAGTATGTTTGCTTCTGGTGCACATCTTAACTTTTTTGTTTTTGTTTGTTTGTTTTGTAGCACAGCTTCTTGCTTTTGCATATTGGCAAGTTAAAAGAAAGTAACATATTCCATTTGTTTCGCTTGTGGTGTATTAATTAAATCTCTTTTAATGTCTCATGGTCTTAATGCAGTTAACTATTATATGAAATAATTGACAATAGAAATCTTTTAAAACTAGGAAAAAGGTAAAATCGCACCTTTATTGATAAGATTTGAGTTCCTATTACTAAACAATGCAATAACACGCAGTCGTGTGATTAGCGTGTAAATTTCGCGAATTGCAAAAATTCTAAATTAAGATGTTAGATCTAAGATAGTTATTAATGAGGAAAGAATAGAACAGATTTCTAGTTTTAATTATCTAGGTTTTAATACATCATACAATAAAAATGAACATCTGCAAATAAAACTAAATAAATTAAGACGAATGGAACAATAAGGAGAATATTAAAGAACAAGACGTCAAAAGCAACATAAATGAAATTCCACAAAATAATGACAAGTGTCAATGGCAACATATTGAAGTGAAAAATGGAATGTGAATAGGAAAGGTAGGAAAAGAATGGAAACTGCAGATATGATATTTTAAAGAGCAGAAGGTGGATTCACTCTTCGGTACAAACAAAGAAATAAACAAGTTCGAAAACAGTTAAATATATATAATCTAAATGAAAATATAATGAAAATAAAAATAATTAGTATCAGCATATTTTAAGAATGAAAGAGGAACAGATACCAAACACATTACTAATTTATAAACCAAGAGTATATCGCTAAGTAGAAAGACCAAGAACAAGGTGGAGTAATAGATTTAATTGAGCAGGGAACAGGTCGACAGCCCTATACGTTGTGGAATAGGATAGCTGTTGATGGGTTATTAATAATAATCAAAGTTTTTCATTACTGAGAAGGGGCGAAGTCTTTCTATTTCGCTTTACTAATTTCGAAGTATCGAATGCAGTTACTTCAATATCCAGTCCTTCGGAAATTTTACGTGAATGATCTTAGGTCCCCTATCTCATATATCTTCTCTAATACCCATTAAAAAAAATTAAATTATTTCGTGTTGTATATGAAGGCTTGTTTGTAATCTATGATATCAAGTGTAGATGTTCACAATAGCGCCTCACTTAAAGCTATGAAAGCGAATCTACCTTGGGTAGTGTAAGCGATATGTAATTAGTATACTTCAGTGTGCTCTCGAGTCTACAACTTAAAATTGTGTCGAAAATAAAACCATTCTAAGAAGGATATGCCTTTTACTGTGCAAAAGGATCTTATTCCGAGATTATCAAGCAATGTAAGTGGCGTGGTTTCACCATACCAAGAAAAACATCTCATGTGTTTAACAAAAAAGTAAACCAGAAAAGGACTTGTTCCATAGGGCAATTCCAGTCGTACTCGCAAGATAATTCGGAAGGTTAAGGCTGTTGCCTCTGACCCGAATCCAATAACATGGACTCATTTCATTGATATCGCTTGTATCACTTACAACTGTGAACACCCTCAGCCGGAATTTGAACCTAAAAAGCGCTCTGGCTACATAAGTATAATGCTTCAAGTCACATGCCTGTTTCAACCCGCAAATTTTGGAGGACATTGAGAGAGTGAGAGACGGCAATACATTGCATCGCATCACCATTTGAAAAGGGTCCTTCGAAACAGAAAACGCGAACTGTGGACTATCTCTGGGAAACCTGCTAGCAGGAGTTGAATAAAATAAAATAGACATCACTTTACTTCACAACTGCTTCATAGCTCACATTTGAGGCCACTAAATAGAAAATCCCCGCTGATAGAAGCGTAACTTTTTATAAGACAAAGCTATATGATTTTGTAACCATAGATCTAAAATATTCATCTGAAGCCAATGCGAACCGCAAATTGCTATGCAGGAAAGCGATGTTTGATCTAAATATATTCTTTTAATACCCCTGTACAGTTAGCTGCAGCGACATCTGAAAGGTACAAATAACGCTGGATAGCTGAGTTCACAACTGAGGCATTACTTGAGTGTATGTTGGAAAACATCTGGTTGGAATAACCCGTCTAGTTGTTTTTGTTTGTATTTATTTATTTGTTTGTTGTTTATTAATGAGTGGAGAGGGCAGTGGCAGTGCTGGACTTTGCTGGCTGATAGGAAGAAGGAGGAAGGAGTAGATAAAGTTTAAATGGTGTGAAAAAGCTTAGATCGGAAGAGGCAGACAACCTGGAAGGGGGAGTAGGTGAACTCGAGTCACATTATTTTTGGGGGATATATTTGTACATACATGTGATGACGAAGTGTTTTGATTTACTTTTGTACAGTTTTCTTTTCTATTTATTTAATTTATGTGCGTAAAACAATTTCTATTATAGATATATTCTTCCATTTATTTATTTCATTATTATGTATATTTTCTTTTAAGAGTTAAATATAGGTTTGTGCAATTTCATGTATTTCCTAGTGTAGTGGGAAAGCATGTACTGTCCCAGGACCCGTGCGACATGGATGAGTTAGATTTATAACAAATATATTTTTAAAATAAATACACCACTACTACTACTACTACTACTACTACTACTACTACTACTACTACTACTACTACTACTACTACTACTACTACTACTACTACTACCACCACTACTGCTACTACTACTACTACTACTACTACTACTACTACTACTACTACTACTAGTACTATTACTACTGTACTACTACTGCTACTACTACTACTACTACTACTACTACTACTACTAGTACTATTACTACTGTACTGCTACTACTACTACTACTAGTACTATTACTACTCTACTACTACTACTACTACTACTGCTACTACTACTACTTCTACTTCTACTACTACTAGTACTACTACTACTACTAGTACTATTACTACTGTACTACTACTGCTACTACTACTACTACTACTACTACTAGTACTATTACTACTGTACTACTACTACTACTACTACTACTAGTACTATTACTACTGTACTACTACTACTACTACTACTACTAGTACTATTACTACTGTACTACTACTACTGCTGCTACTACTACTACTTCTACTTCTACTACTACTACTACTACTAGTACTACTACTACTTTTACTTCTACTACTACTACTGCTACTTCCACTTCTACTACTAGTACTATTACTACTGTACTACTACTGCTACTACTACTACTTCTACTTCTACTACTACTAGTACTACTACTACTACTTTTACTTCTACTACTACTACTGCTACTTCCACTTCTACTACTACTACTACTACTACTACTATTACTATTACTATTACTACTTCTACTACTACAACTACTGCTACTACTAATACTACTACTTTCCCTTTCCCCTAGTCACACATTACATCTTATTTTCGTGAAACATTTTGATGAAAATCATGAAAAGTATTAACTTAAACAAAACATGTGCATATACATATGAGACACTTAAGAGTTGAAACAGCAGCTGAAGTAAGATTTCAGGAGCTATGGAAGTTGACACTTCTTTAGAATAAGAAAAGAGTACATCAGAGTTGATAGGACAGTTTCTAATCCTGTTCGTGTCAAGCTGCCCGGTTGCTTATGTCGGGCTGTTTTTATTTTCTTAAGCCTAGAGGTCGAGCATCATGGTAGTACATGCTTTTCTTTTCAGGCACATACAACATAGTATTTGGCATTTCGTAGCCTTAGAAATATTTGATAAATACACATAAACCAAATATAAGCATTAAAGCAAAACCAGTAGAAGAGCAAATGCTAAATCCGCTATGAACAAAGTTGATATCAAATTTGATATAATGATGTGATAATAAGAAAATGTGATTTAAACTTGTGCGCAGTGCTAGGAAACACTTGCTAAAAGTGCGCGCCTATCAATATGAATGATTGCTGATTCTGCACTTAAAATGGTTTTAATAAATTACATTGAATAATTAACATTCGCTGAAAATGATGGGAACCTTCGAGTTCGATTCTTACCAAGGGACATGGAACTTGTGATGGATAAAATAAAAGTTTTCTTCAAGTAGTCGTTTTTTTGTGACGGGATGTTTAATTACTAGCAAATGGGGCAAGCGTATAAACATTTGCACAGCAATTTTTGTTTCAACTACAGCAGGAGAGGTCCAGAAAATGCCTTAGGGAAACACATCCCACTTTAAGTGGGAAGCGGACTTGTTTGGGAACATGTTAATACGGGAAGGGGAGAGGAATCTGTGTGTAAACTACCCTCGGCCTCTTTCTTCATCTCCCGTTTTTATTTGCTTTTTTATTTTTATTTATTTTCACAGGCCGCATTATTCTGCCGTTATTTTTACAATCAGGACCACTTAGTGTGGCGTTTTAAGGTAATATTGCCCTCGCCATTTTGTCTCATAAATCTACGGCCCATAAAAATGTACCATTACGTGAGGACAAATGGGAAGAGTGAAGCTTCTACGGTGACCAGGAAAACGAAAGCCTTAATCCAACTCGTAATAACAGCGCCCTTATCACGCCGTTCATCATGATTGGAGAGCAAAACGGAGTAGGGGCGGCAGTCAGGCCGCGGTACACGGCGAAAGAAAAGCAACGAGAAATCAGATCCTAGCGAACAACTCCCAACCATCATGAATTATGCAGTAGTCGAATTTATACAGTTTATAAAACGAGGATTATAGAACTTCTCTCTCCCCTTGAAGTGTGTACGAGAATGCTGGTAGCTCTGTCTTCCTCAGGAAGCCCCAAGTAGCTACCGTAGGGATGCTGATCCAATCAGCTTTTAGCCGCATATTTATAAACCTATTGTCATCTCATCTGTTACGCCTGTGCAGGTTATTCCGATCGAGATAAAGGCTTCGGAAGACTTCTCGACTTTCTGGAGTTGCTCTAATAATTTGCAACACTACCTTTAGTCTAGCCTGTAGTTATTAATATTGTGTCGACCGCAACAGAAAGGGAACAAAGACAAGAAATGTAAAATATTGTCCTGTTGTGGAGACGGGAAGTAGTGATAAGCAAGCAGGTTGGCTCCTTGCGAGCCAGTGGGTTCAACTCTTGTTCAGATGCAACCTGCACGACCTGAAGCAGATACACTTCGGGGTCATCACAAGACACCGTTAACAGAATGCTGTGCATTTGCGAACTAATGGCGAGAGTGGAGTGTGGAATTAGATAAGAATACGTCACATGCAGCAGCATTGTATCCCCAGAACTCCTCCACCAAACTTTCCGTTACTACGAGAGCTGTTCGAAAAGGAATGACCGTAATTTTTACAGGCGTACTTTCTCTTTTAACTTTACAATGATTTGTAGTTAAATGCGTAACGTACACGTGGTACCAGTTTCGTTGTTGTCACTTCCGGTTCCCGCCTGTAAGATGTGTGCAAGTTTCGCCTGCTCCTAAATTCTGTTTTCGCCTCAACTAATTTTCAGCAATGTTATAGGAGACATATGGGGAGTTTTTTTTATTATCCTGCAGACAGCCCAAAAACGGTTTAAAACGTTTAAAGAGGGGAGACAATCAATTTAAAAGGGAGGTGCACCCGGAGCTCTAACGGAAGAAAACATTAACACTGCTGCTGTTCTTCTTTCAATAACATTAAGAACACTTTCAGAAATTCTTAACATTTCACTGGTTGCCATCTTCACGCTGATAACTGAAAAGTTGCATATGAGACGTGTTTGTGCCCGGTGGGTTCCAAGACTGCTTATTCCCGAACAAAAGAACGTTCGCGTGCAGGTTTGTATGCAATGTTGAAGTTGATGTTTCAGAAAGATGCGGAATTTCTTTCAAAGGTAAATGATGAAACTTGACTACTTCTTTTGGATCCTGAGAACAAACAGCAAATCTTCATCATTACTAACAATAAAAATGCAAAAATGGTTACTTATGCTAGGAAAGCTGTGGTCATCTCGTTTTTCGATATTCAAGGTACCTGCTCACACCACTGGTACCGAACAATACTGAAATGTCCTGAAAACTCTGCAAAACCATATTTCTGTGCGACAAGAATATCTCACAAAATCATTGTGAATCGTCCTTCATCATTCCTTTAGTCCAGATTTAGTATTATGTGGCTTTTTCCTAAATTAAAGAAACATTTTGGGAGTCATTTTCCATCATGAGAAGCAGTGATGAAGGCTACTGAGGCAATTCTGAAAGACCTGTCAACAAATTATTTCCAACATGTCTTTGAAGGCTGGCAGAAACGCTGAGACAGATGCGGGAAACAACGTTGAAAAAAATCACGAAAATTATGAGGATGAGTAAAGCTATGTGTCAAAAAAGATGATTATTTTTTATTGAATAACATCGTAATAGCACATGTACAAAGAAACTGAAGAATAAATAGAGAATGCAAGAATAAAAAATGCTTACAACATGAGTTCATGAAAAATGAGCAGAAGGGAGAGATTGAAAATTAGGGGGAAAAGTTCAAGCAATTATTTCACCATTAATATACCGTGTTGATGCCATGGTGGGCCCGAAACTTGAAACGCTGAAGCTACCCATTATTGAGAAAAACCCTCAACTAAGCTGCTTGGTCCCTACTATATGTAAACCTAACCTTCATCTTTTATAGATGGTTTTGCACTCTTAAGTCAGCGTTTCCTAGGCCTACCTTTGTGGTGGTCCTCTGAAATGTGGATTGAACGTTTATTTTCTAAATTCAAGCATTAGTTCGAGGGGAAAAAAAATTCTTCCAGCAGAAACGGAATTCCGTACACTTATCTCATCACTAGCGTATTCCAAATATTAAGCAACTGTAAAAGAATGGCTTTTTCAGTTAGTAAGATGGAGATAAATCACAAATGTCTTATGGATCTGTAGATTATAAAATAGCATTCATATTCTTTAATTATTAAAAGGGTGTTTATTTCAAATAATTTATTGTAATATAAAACGAAGGAAATTATAATTAATGCTGTTTTAAATTTTGTGTATCCAAAACATGAAACATTATATAAACTTGCTTTCGAAGGGGACAGAGTGGTCCTCAGAACGTTTTGTAGTCCCCACTTGAAATAGTTTGGTACACTGCTCTAACTCCCCGGGGAACAAACTAAGGAGACGAAATGGAATAAGGTAAATCATCCCCAAAAAGGTGCGGAATGTTCCAAAAGTTACATACAAGCAAAGCAGTAAGCGAGAGATGAAGTCAATACGTTCAAAGCCAGTAACTCATCCATCACCCCGAAAAAGTGCGTGGAATTTTATAGCTAGACCAGGAAGAAGAAAATGGCAGCGCAGTGTGTTAAATTGATGACGTAACGATTGTTGTCAACAGAAAAAAATGCTCTAGATAGCAGCCTAACGAAGGACGGCGGGTAAGGGGTAAAGCTGAATTAAGGCAATTTTTAAAAGAGCAGTACCTAAGTGAACACCTAAACTAACCCAATGTAAGTAATATTCGTTGTTACAAGGATTCTCGTGAAACTTAAACCTAACTGGGTTAACTTTTAATTTACTTTACTTTACAACTGGTGTTAACGGCACTGTTATATTCCCTGTTTCTACAATTTCATTGCCGTTGGAGCAAATTGTATCTAAATAGTAAAATTATATAACGATTTGCTGATGAATGATGGAACAGCCGCTGAAGTTTATGAACAAGAACCGCTCTAGTGTGGGAAAATGCAGAAAATATAGGAAATAATATTGGTAGAGGAAATTAAAGCACGTTTAAGGTATAAATATACATGTAAGATGAGTATAGTTGAAGTGAGTTTCGTAGACAACAGGAAATAAAAAAAAAGGTTATGGGCGTTGAATGTAGTAATTGGGGAAAATAATAATAAACAGAAAGGAAGAAGTGGTAAGGAAGCACAAAAAGAAGAAGAATGAAGTATGGTGAAGCAATCTTACGATATTCTGTGCTTCTCTAGGAATGATCCAACTACATCGACGAAGTGTCAGTATCGTGCGGCTGCCTGGAATCGAAAAAGATGATTAGATGCAAAATGAATATTACAGCTGTTGTGTTACTTTGCCAGGAAATTAAATACTAACAGTGTGTTATTATTTTAGCTATATACATGGAAAACGTATACTTGTCTTTAGAAATAGTTCTCTCTCCCAATGCATTAAAAGTTCATTATTTGGTTTAGGACGACTCTCATCAAGTCTCTGAGAAATATCCTTAAAACTGTGTAATTAAATATCATTTGTTTTACACCAGAAGGTTAAAGCATATAATAATAATAATAATAATAATAATGATGATGATGATAACTTCACCAGTAACAATTATATGAAAATATATAAGTATTTACATTAACGGCATTACTTTAACATTTGTAAATAAACTTTTTGTGCTGCATACTGCATATAAATTATCTTTGAGCAATATTCCAAACTGTCTTTATGACCAGCAGTTCTTGATATGAGACGACAGAGAGTTCCAGAGACGAGTAGCGACATCTATGAAAATTAAAGGCTTATGAGAGGTTCGGTTATAGTAAAAAAAGAATTTTCGTTTGATCGGATGTTTAAATTGTGATGAGTGCATAGAGCCCGATGTAGTAGAAAGAGGAAATGCAACATTCTTCTAGCATCCAATCAATGCAAGTGTAACAGTTTGAAAGATGGAGTGACATGATCTGATTTACATGCATTGTGAATACGCTGTTGTCTTTCTCAAAGGTTGGTGTGATGTTAGCGTACTCGAATGGCCATATAATGCCCATGAAAATCGGTACAACGTTATATCTGGAACTGATTCCCTTGTGCTCTACATCTTCAGAGGATCCAAGAGTTGCGGGTTTCATATATCTCGACTTTTCCTCCAGTAACAAAATAGTGAAATGCGCGGCATTATTTGGTAAAAGCAGTTAGGTAAGTTGCAAATCCCGGGTGCCTGTAAAATTGCTGTTTACCAAATACCCCAGTCACTAGCACGAAATGTTGAATTTGTAGATTAGTCACCAAACTTTTTCGACTCGCGAATTCCTTTCATAAACATCTGACCTGAGAACCCCCCTTATTAATATACAAAATGTTTAACATCCTTAAATTAGCCCTAAGTTGCTACATTTGCGCAAAATAGTCCTCTTAGGATCCCCTTCCAAAAATGACGCAACAGTGCACCAGTTCAAGTAATTATACATTTATTTTACATTTAAAGATCAAACCCGAATTTAAAAATGGATATTAATAATGCATTATCATATTTTCCTATTATTAAAGTCATATTTTTATATTATAAACTTTTTGATCTAATCGAGACACTGTTTAATGTAGCATTGTTCCGCTTGTCTTTGTGCCCGCACGTGTGTTTCTTCCGTTGTCCAACACGCATCTCCGTAACTATAATCAAAGTCATCTCTTTATAAATAAATAAAAAAACTAAGAAAACTACTCATTGTTACTAAATATCTAAACACATGCATTGAAAACAATATGTAAAATCCAGAGTGGGCACATTTCGATATTCCAGATTCAAATGTAATAAATATCATTACAATAAGAACAAAAACTTAATAATTGCCATTAGAAAAAAAATTTGGCGAAACACTGCAAGATTTCGGGAGCCCCCAGGAGGTCAGCAAGCCACAGTTTGCGAAGCACTGGCCAAATGCTTCTCAATTGAACCTCTTTTGGAGCGAGCTCAAACTCGGATAACTACCATGATTACAAACAGTTTAATGCAGAGACTAGGGAGGAACGGTCAGTTTTGTAATGTGAACACATTGTGATCAAAGAGCAAGCTTTGTCTTGCTTGAACAACAGAAACCGGATGAATTGTCTGCTGAAACTATAGCTGGTGTTAAAAAGATAATCCCATGCATTGAAATGGCACGGCGATACTCTGTTTATTAGCTAAAAGCATGCGTTTTGTTGTGAGGCTTCCAGGTTGCTAGATTCAACCGTATTATAAAATGTCGTCGTATTGTGTGTAAATATACGGATGGTTAAATATCAGGGTGAAATTGTCTAGTAGAAGTAGGTATCAGCACATCCCATCTTGTAGGTGATTTGCATAATGTATATATTTAAATTGTTGAGGGAACCCTATCTCTCAGTTAAGTGTAGCTGCTGCTTCCATTCAGCACCACGCCGCCAAGCCACGTCGGGTCTGGTTCTGGACTGCCGGCCTCTGATACTCATCGCTACCATGTCCTCCGGCTTGAGTAATGGTTGCAGTGGTTCCCTTGTATTGGAGATGCTTGTCGGGCCTCCGTTCCGCTGGAGGACGGACTCTTGCAAAAATGCTGCTGCCGCTTTTACTTCCACTTAAACTGTATGTAATCTGAGAGATGTTCATAGCCTGCTGCATCTCTTGATCTATCGCCGAACAAGAAATACCTTTGATTTTTTCACCCCTCATTACGTATCAAGAAGACAGTCTTAATTTCCTATGTATGTTGGAATCCAGGTGCTGGATACATTCTGGAGCGTGAGATAGTTCACTCTTTTCTTGTTGGCATGCATTTGCATAAGGCTGTAAAACTTTATTTTCCATTAAGGCAATGTTTTCAAATAGTTAACGCGAGATATGAAGCTATCAAACTTTAACATGTAAGAACATTATATTTGTATTTTTTTTTATTTATTTGTACAAAGCAATGTGCAATTGAATATGACTTGTTCAGCCCTGACTGTTTACCAGTAATGTTCACAATTAACAATGGCATTCTTATACTATTATTATATTTCTTAGTTCCTTAATTCTAATTAGCTATAAATTATATCATTACTATTGGGCTCTATTCACTGTCCAAATCAATTCATTCTTCACTTTGCTTAAACATTGTCCTATATTTCTAATATCTTTTTAATAAACTCTTTTCTCCAAATTTCTGTTCCTCTGCATTTAAATATTATATGTTCAACATCTTCTTTTCCAACACATATAGGACATCGATTTTGTGGAATGTCTTTCCTTAAGCCCCATAACCTCCATACCCCTGTTCTCACCCATGCAATACTTTCTCGCTCATCCTTGCTAATTATGCCTGTATGTTTTTCACTTCCCAATAAACTTTTTATAGATGTATAAAAATCCTTATCCATGTATAAAAAACCAAGGACCTCTTTTCACCTATCACACTAAATATATTTTGAATTTATACATTCTGAAATCTCTTCCTTGCCCTTTTCCAGAAAATGTGCACATTATTTTCCCTTCTCCAACTCTCTCCTAATCCATTATTCTCAAAATTTTCTCAAAAGACCATTTATCCACCCTTTGTTCTTGTGGTATTCCAAACATTGTCTTAACAAATTTCTTTAATCTTAAATTCTGAATCTTGAACCAATATTTCAGTGCTCTTTCCATTGCTCGCCCTTCTACCCAGCTCTATTGGGCCACCTGTCTTACAGTTGCCTTTTTTTCTACAGAACATACTATGCACCTCATCTATGCTTTCCCAACCTCCATCTAATCCCCAAACTTCTATGCCATATAAAATTTTTGCCTCTTCCACCACATATTTTCTCTAACCATTTAGTACTTAGATCAGATACTCTGTATTTCTAGCTTTTGATAGCTAGCATGACCCCTTTAACCTTTAGCCAGTACAAAATTATTTTACTTCTCCCATTTGCCACTCCGTCTATTTTTACTCCTATGGAATTCCAGTCGCGCACTACCCTATACTCTTTACTTTCTCCCTTCCATTTTTCATAATTGCTTAATTCCCCCCCCCCTTTCTTAAATGCCATAATCTGTGTCTTCACTTGATTCACTTTTAGGCTTCATTCTTTATAGTATTTGTCTATTCGAGCATTATATAGTAATATAAAATAAAAATAATTATTAGGTACTTAGTTTCATTTAAAATGTCATTTATTGTTAATGAAAGAACAAATTTTTAAGTGCGTTAAATAGGTTTGTTCCTTATTTGTTTAGCGGCAAGGATAAAATATATATCGAATGTTAGTGAACTACACCTCAACATTTTAGATATTAGACAAACAGTGTGAGATAGGGAATATACTAAGTCCACAAAGCACAGCAGCGAAGGATCAAGCGCGTTATCGATTGGTGTCTTTATGGTGACTCTGAATTGCTGTGCTCCTCTTAGTAGTGAAGCGATGCGTACTGCAAACCTCTAGTTTGACTCGGCGTTTGTCACAACTGCTGTTCACAAACTATTCGATAAAGTTAACTGATTGCCATACTCTCATATGAATAGTCCTAGATTTGAGAGATTTTTGTAGCACTAAGGGTCAGTTGTATAAAAGTTGCTTACTGGAGATTACTTTTAACTGTAGCTTAAAAGTCATCATTTCTGTTGCAATTATACATTTGGTGCTAAAGATTAGGGAATAATAGTGGGGGGGAAAGATTCTATCTGAAATAAGAATAAAGCACGTCTTTGGGGGGGGGGGATTGTCAAAGAGTATAATTTTA
Source organism: Metallyticus violacea (assembly GCA_030762175.1). Taxonomy (NCBI): domain Eukaryota; kingdom Metazoa; phylum Arthropoda; class Insecta; order Mantodea; family Metallyticidae; genus Metallyticus; species Metallyticus violacea. Next base: position 307,516,593 of record CM060846.1, on the reverse strand, counting down.
ATGAACTGAGGTCTCAGAGCTGCTGTTGCGCTAGTAATTTTATGGATGGTTCTATTGACCGTTCTTTTCTCCAATAAGTTTGAAAGCTCCCAATTACATAGAACCTTAAAGTTAATAGTATTGTAAACATCGAATTTCAAAGCATGATTTCGCTTAGTTTGCGATTGTAATCGGGAACGTAACATCTGTTCCAATTCTTCGACATCTTTTGCTAAGCAAAATAACATTTTTTTTTTTTTTTTTTTTTTTTTTTTTTTTTTTTTTTTTTTTTTTGGTCATTCAATTATAGGAACTGGTTATATATCTCGTGAAATACTCGAGGAGCATGGTGAAATTCATCTTCGGATGAGATGCCGGAACGCGGAAATGAAAAGTGAAACATTGAAGAAACTTTATCTACACGAAATTAAAAACGTAACTAATCATTTTATTTATAAATAAAGTTATGCCTCTGTACTCTGATTATTTACAATTACGAAAGTCTAGCTAGAGCTTTAACTTTTGAACTTTCCAGAGTTAGATTTAATTTGCGGTCAAGACAAAATACTCTTAGATTAGAGTTTATACAACAGAAAATGTTCAAGTTAAGTATAACTGATGGTTAATTATATGCCCTAAACTGAAGTTATTTGTTTATACAACTGGCCCTATACCTTGAAAACGCTGATGATGAGCGTTGAATATAGGATTTCCTATCTCACGAAGCAGGTTGAAAGACATTATAAGATAAATGCTCCTTCCACTTCGCTTTAACACTGACGTATCAGTAGGTAACAAAGTCTGAACATGCCTAAATGCGACTACAAGTTTAAGCTGTAGAATACCCTCACTTGTTTACTGATGTACCTGCAGATTCGTATAGAAAGTGAAAGACATGTGAATGGAGCTGTAACTTGATGTAAACAACACAATGTGTATAAAACACATCATAGTTTATATCATACATTCGTCTTCCGAACTTCCAGCTCTACGGCATCTAATTTCAAAGTTTTAACCAAATAACGTGATTATTATATTTTTTTTTCCTTGGACTATAAATTCCCTATCTTAAATTGCTTGCTAACTCCCCTCTACAATCTTTGAAATTATTGCAGTGAACTCATTAATACCCAATAGACGCTTTGTGAAATGAGTGTTAGTCTTCACATTCCAAAATACTGTATCGGTTTATTAAACGTTAACTTGGTAAACAAACCAGCATGAGCAAATGTTATTTGCGGGACAAAAATTACTCTTCAAGTAACGCATTCTGAATTTTATTCTAAAATTGAAATAAAGACTATCCAACGTATTTGACTGTTTTCCAAATCAAATCACACGATTTAGAGCCGCAGCAAACGTGTAGACACGTGATGTTATGCCACCCAATAGCAGCTAACTTTGTGAAAGGTGTAGATCAAGCTTCGAGCGTCATCTGTCTAAAGTATATATATTTTGAAAAATATTGCACCAAAACGTTTTTAAATGAAACTTCACATATTCAAGGGCTTTTTGTCGTTCTGTTCGGCATCACACCAATAACAGAGTTTGTCGTAAATGTATATTCACCGAGTTTCTTTTTAAAGATAATTCTCTATATTCAGAAAATCTATTGAAAAGATGTCTTCATATAGACATTAAATGTTAAACCTAAAATAATATATCTAGTGTTAATATATTTATTTTTATATACTTTAAACAGTACCAATTCAGAACTCTTCTAAAATACTATGTATGGTATTAAAAGCTCAGATTTTAAAGTTTTGTCCAAAAATGGTTTAACTAAAAGCCTCCGCACAACATATTTACTCAGAGCAACTATTTCGCATTTTTGCGACTTGAATATTTCGTGCATTTTGGACAGTAATTAAATGGAATTTAACTCTTGGTTTTCTCTGAAAAGACAGCTGCACTAAAGGACTAATTATACAAGTTAAAAGAAGAAGGAGCTTTTCATTTAATCTTCTCCGTTAAATTTATTTCTGGGTTTGGTAAATGCTTTTGAGTTAATTTGTTGCCTCTGTATGTTTAGGAGAAAGTTGAAAGAAGCAGATATAACTAATAAAGAGACATTCATTGCTTTTGGTCAAGTTGGATAAGCGAACGTGCAGTCTCATTTTTTTTATAAGGATCTTGTTAACTTCGGTAGCCTCTTCCTCGCGGATCTTTCTTTAAAGAAGATTTCTAAAGCAATATATAGGGAGAGTATGCAAGTAAGTTGACAGGATGAGTGGCAGTTTAAGGGGAAACCCAATATGTAGCCGACTCTTTCCACATCATTTTCTTTCAATTGGCCACGTAAATTTTTTCTTAGAGTCAGGGATAAGTTTTTTTTTTCCTTAGTTTTTTCCGCTCTTGATCACAGCTTGCCGTCCGGAGCCTTTTGTCGCAGTAAATTAATTACATCTCTCGCCTTTTCTCTAAGCTGAACAAGAGTTTGAATGAGGAGGGTGTCTCTCCCTTACAGGGCACGGCTTAACTCAGCGAGCAAGGTTTTCCCCGCTTAGCGACGGACTTATCAGCACAGAACCGTAAAAAGAACGAGGGCAAAATTATCGCAGATTCATTGATGCTCTAAATGCAATGAAGCTTGGCACTTCTCCATAAGTTTTCAATCAAGGAGCGGAAATACATTGAATTAGAGATGAGGGTGATTTTCTTTTCCTCTTTTCCTTAGATGCCGTAACATCAGCTATTGCAACTCAAGTAAATCGCTCTAAAAGTCAGGACGCTTAAAACAGTGTACTTATAATAGTTAGGAATACTTGGTTGAGTGGTAAAAATTTCAGGGCGATCTGCCTTAAAGACGGCTTCGTCTTTGACATTCTGAACCACTCTAGCCAGAACATGAAATGGAATCGTTGTTCATATTGGAATATCTCAAACTTGGATTTCGCTGCTCGTTAATCTAGGACAAGGGTAAAAAAGACGTACTAGGACTTAACTTGCGTTCCTCGCTACGAAGAAAAAGAATCAGTCATCTATCTTAAGTATTGTACCCACCAAGTGGAATGGCTCAGGCATTCGGGAGATCCGGGCTGCAAATCCAATGGGTTTTTTCGTGGTTTCCCCTAGTAACTAAAGCGATTGCTGGGATGGATCTTTCCTTCCAAGAAGTTTCCTCTCTCCGAGTTCCACCATGTCACATTATTCCGTTGGTTCTGTTACCAGTCCACTCCAAGCATTGACCACGTTCCAGTGGCTTAACTTGAGATAGATATATATTCCTCCATCTCTTTAAAGTTCTTAACGCTGCATAGTTATATAAAGTTAACTGTGGGGAAGGTAAAGGCATTTCCAGCCTGCACAGAGAGCTCCTCTACAGAGAGCTTTGTTGACTTGGTTTATTTACGTACAATCTTTAACATCTCAAATCATCACCGTCCCATTCAATTCAGGCAATAAAGTTTGTTCAGAGGTCTCCTCTTTCAGGCTTGAGGTTCTTTTACGTGCCGTAAATCTACGACAAGGGACTCACGGCTTTATTTTCCTTCCGAAAATACCCATTAACCCTGGCCGGGATTGAACCCACAATATTGGGCCTACAAGGCAAGTATATTGAGAGCGTAGCATCACTTCTAACCGTAATTTCAGCTCCCTGGGCCTGATAATTTCTCTTGTCAAGTAGTTCCTATTCAGTAGGAAAAAACACTGAACCCCCCCCCCCCCCACCCTACCCATAGCCCCCTTCGTTTAGACGGGCTGTTTTCTCATCGAATTAATAAATGAGGCTTACTAGAAGATATGATAACAATAAAAGACTGACTAAATCTTTCACAAACCGCAAATGACAAGTAATAAGTAAAAAGTTTTAGTGCAATGAAAAGCAAACGCCGATTTTTGTGGTGGTGGATTAACTGTCAGCAATTTTTGCTCACCAGTTTACCGTTTTGCTCAAAAGTGTACTGTGCTGAGTAGACACTGTAACAAATCCTCCATCATGTTTTTAAACATAAGGTAAGTCCGCAACAATCTCGCCGTTTCAAAATTTCTTTGTCAATTGTCATAATACTCACATCCTTACTTGTGTTCAGTTTTTGAAGAGACTTCAGAAGTAGTTGATTTGGTTTATTTACGGACACTCTTTAACATCTCAGGGCATCAGCGTCCCATTCAATATGGGGCGTGAAACGGCCGACAAATTTTGCTCAGAAGCCTCTTCTTTTTTTAAAGGTCCAATATTACACATTAGGACTTCGTGAATATTCTTAGATGTTATTTTTCTGCCTCCTAAGTTTCTACAATTCCGATTTTTAGTATTAAATACCACGAATGGGGGAATGAAAGCATAAATAATATTAGCATGCATTGCCTTTGCTGGGATCACATCTCCACCAGTCTTGTTGCAGTAGATTGCGAATTCTGAAATGAACATACATGGAGAAAACTGAAAAGATCGCTGTTAGTGAGCCGAGTATTTGCTTTTCATTGACACTGCGATTGCACATAATCTGTTTGGGCATATTGCGGATTTGTTTGGGGTGCTAGGCAAGAGAGCACAGCTTAAGACAAAATGTCATGAACATTCTTGAGGTAGAATGCATTCGATGGACGTACTTTCGCTTTATATTTCATATTGTACTCCAGAATATCTCTGTTGTTATTTTTTTAATTTTAAAATATATAATTTTGAATATCTTGAGTAAGTAGCGAATGGGTTTAATTTTGGGGTGGTTTTATTGTGAGTACTGCGAGAGAAAGGTTAAACAGTTGTAAGGATAGTTTCCTTTAAGGGCTAAATAAAGAAGGGTTAATAAATGCGAATTACAACTGATCCTGTTTCGAAAAGTTTAAAAGGGGATTTACCACGCTACTTTTAACACACTATCATTATAATCACATTCTTTCCTCTCTGAAGTTGTTTGCTGCCTAGTTCTTTGTTTCTTCTCATCATCCCTTTTCCTTCTTTTCACCCCCCTATGCTCTCTCCCCTGCATGACTGCTGGTATTTACCTTAATTAAATGTGACAAATTATTTCTTTCCCCTTTACCAAGCCTGTTTGTTCAATTTGAAGTGGATATTAGGCCAACATTTCCTCTTGGTACCTCGCTCTGCGGACGGTATTCTTTTCTCTTACCTTCATGGAAGAAAACAATGAAACAGGCCTGCGCTCTGCGCTACTAACGATTGTCATTTGTTATTAGAAGTAACAATTAACATACCGTACAACGTACATTCTCTCTCTTTCATACGCGAAATGTTGGAATATTTGCGTAAGCGGTCAAATGAAAGGAGCAGATGCCGAGTAAATGTTACTGTGCTCAGACTTGTCTACCCATTCAGTGAGCGACTTTGAGAATGCTTGAATCTCTCGAAAGCACTCCAAGCTCTTAACGTAATTTTGGTAAACGGTGCAATCTCTGTAAAAAGTAAAGGGGATTTTAGTACTTACTTACAGCAAAGGGATTACTACCCTGTGTTCGAGATTTAAAAAAGAAATTGAATGTACATTGAAAGCATTTTAAACGTCCCGATATATAGTTCAGTCAGTTGGCGGCTAGACCCCAAGTTGCCACTGATGTTTTCTTGCGTACACTCACAAAAGTTGCCCATTTTTCTCTCACACACAATCCTCATAGTGTTAAGAAATTATCACTGACACGCATCAGTAATGAACCTAACTTCGTTTCGAGTGTTTGTTTTGAATTCTTCCAGTGTGAGTTTTTTTTTTTTTTTTTTTTTTTTTTAATGAAATGATAAATTGTGAACGGCTTTTTTTTTGTTTTTTTTAAAAAAGGAATCGTCTCAGGTCTAGGTATAAGTTATCTTCCCTGCTTTGCAGTTTATGGGGTCTGAGGAAAACCTGAAACAATATCAGTTGGAGAGGTCGGTTCTGCGTGAATCGAACCCGAGACCTCGCGTTCACTCACCCTCTTGGAAGGTGTTCACTCGTTTGTGTAACTTTTTCGCTGTGAAAAGTTAAAATTTAGACAATGTAGTACAGTATTATATTCCAGGGTAATTTAAAGCGATTTCGTAAGTTAATTTAGTAAAGAAATTGTCAAGCTTTGGTACTTTTAACTTTTTCTCCTTCAGTATTTCATATAAGGAAAGTTGCAGCACAATTTCAATTAAATAATTATTCCGAGTTTTCTTTTTGAGTAGTATAGCTATATTTAAGATAAAATTGTTCTTATAAAATAATAAAGAAAATTAATTCCCTACTCTGTAGCATTTTATTTAATTGTTTATTTATTTATTTGTATTTAACACCCGTTTTTAGTTATGAGGCACCACAGGCGGTGGGCACTGATCATGAAATGAAATGGTAAATTAGTTTTTTTAAATATTTTTTTAAGGAAAAAAAGAGTTCCAGGCCTAAGTTTAGGGTACCTCCCTCGGATTTGCCATTTATTAGAACTGAAAAAAATCTATATAAAAAAACTTTCAGGGAGGCTAGTCCTTGTGGGAATCGAACCCCAGAGCTCCCGCTCACGAGTCCGGGCCTTAACGATTTCGGTCACCCATGACGGTCTCTGTAGCTTTTGTATTTGTACGCTGTTTCCCCTTTTGAGTAGAATGATTTAGCACACAATCTGCCTATCCACCTAAATGATAAACTTTTACGTAGGTCTTAGGCTTTAGGTGCAACTTAAAGTACCTGACAGCTACATAAAAATTGTTATACTTTTCCAACTTATTTCGTTCCCTTGTTGCGTGTACATTGGAATCCAGTCTCGGAAGTATTCATGGTACGTTCAGTGCAATTGCGCAATCATTTGAGCTAGGACCTGGCTCCAAGGATAACAAACGCTGAACAAATTGGTAAACCATTCATGCAAAGCGTCTTGTGTTTTTCGTTCTTAACACCATTCTTTTCTGTGTATTTTTTGACTCACGAACCTACCGCCAATGTTGGAAGCTGTAAGAAGCTCACTAATTAGCCTTAAAGGACTTAGAATCGTAAATATGCTTTTCCGTCCTTTCTAATAGAGTGCCCGTCTATATTGTATACAAAAGAAATGTTTTTTGTGCTGAATTAGAATTGTGCATATAGTCTTTGAATTTGTTCACCATGTTTGGATATCATCACGTACCTGTTCACATTCGGCCTGAGATGCAGTCGTTCTGCTTTATTCAACAATCTAAGTACCATCAGAGATGAAGGATCCAGGGGAAACACAATCTAAGTCATATTTTCTTACGGTTAATAATTTAAAAAACAAAATTGAAACTTCGCTCATACCAGAAATAAGCTCCACTGAATGGTTAAATTATAAATTTTCCTCAAGATTGTACAAATTATATTTTCTCGTTATATATCATACTTTGCACATAATGTTATATTATAATAATCATTTTACTTTACGTAGTACAATATTTGGGATGGAAAAACGATTAATGTCCGTTCACTTAGTGTACTATTCTTTAGGATATCTCAGTTGAAAATACATTATGCCCATTTACATAGGTTGTATTTTTTTCCCTTCTGCTTTGGACCCTGATAAATTTAATGGTACTGCTTGAAGGGAAGAAAGCTTAGCATCGCATCCGCAACATGTATCGGTCTTCGGATTCCGAATGTAATATTAAATATGCTATTAAAAACATGTCTATAACTTGCATAGGTCAATAGATTAGAGGGATGTTTTGATTTGTACATTTCGTACAATTTGCCTATTGTTAGTTCCTCAGATAAGCACATTTTGCTTGTGATTTTCTGCTTTTAAAGCAGCAAATGTAAAAATTCACACTATTTACTGTGTCTTCGCGCCGTTTGTGTGTTATGTTTCGACATTAACCACGATATCTATCTGTTTCAAATAATGCCTGTACTCTGCGACTGATTATCCCATGCAGTGAAATAAATGGTACTTGGCAAATCCTGTTCTAACCATGAGTGACTGATCATTTTATCTTTTGCTGGCCTACGCCTTGTAACTGCTTGTTAAAGTACTTAAATAGCTGTCTTGTTCGTTTTTAGATGCAAGAAGGCTTAATAACGGTTTATCTTTCTTGTATTTAATATTTTTAACCCAGTGTGTAATGACAAGGTAATGTGACTTATCGCATGGATTTTCTTTTATCCATCACTTGACTACCACTTTTCTTTCTGTTCTTACTGCTGTTGGTTATAGTTTAATCACACTTCCATTCATTACGACTACACACAAGCTTCTCTCATTAACAATAGGATTAGAAAAAAGCCTGGCTTAATGCAAAGATGTAGTATTGCTTTTATTATAACACTTTTAATATTTTTTTTCTCATTGTTGGTTGTTACATTTTTTCAGCATAACGGAACACTAAACCCCATTTTTTGTTAATGTAACACTTTCTTCATTATAAAATGTTATTGGAAATGTAGTTCTGGACGGTTTCTTTCAGGTGGCGCTGAGTAACTCGACCTGCTCTCCCTATCCAACGATTCGGGAAATGTGCAATTAAATAATTGCGACAATTTTAGCCAAAATGTGCGGGTACACAGTCGTGTTGAAAGATCGTATATCTCCGAATATTAATTGGGACACCTTGAAATAGCTCTTTAAGCATTTCCGCAAGAAATATACATTGAACATGTTCATTCAATCGTGCAGAATAAGACGTGGCCCCATTAGAAATTTATCCACAAATTCAACCCAAATATTTACAGAAATTTTCCATTGATTGCTAAGATTCTCCACAGTTTTGGGATTAGTGTCATTCCAAATGTTACTGTTCTATGTATTAATAAAGCATCTCTTGAAAAACTTGTCTTATCTGTTCATAATATGCGTATAAAAATCAAGCTCATTGTTAACGTAATGCAAATTGTTGTCTGTTAGGATAATCATCTAGAATTAATGTTCGTACTTTTTGGTATGGAATGAATGCTTTTCATACTCACTTAATACTCTCCATGCGGACATGACTGGTATTCATCGAATGTACAACAGTCCCAGTGCTAGTTTAGATTATTTTCAAAGCATTACAAAAGCTTACTTTCAAAGTATAATGCGCTTACAATTCGATTGGCTCCTGAATTTACTGGCCACTATCTCGAAGACGTTGATCCAGTCTTGAAAATGTTGTATGACGAGGAATATGGCGCTGAGAGTGTTGCTCCTCATAGATTCGCTTTGCCAAATTAGCATTTCCGTAAACTGTTCCAAATGCCTTATGCATGCCTGCATATTAAATATTTGTATAGCAATGCATTTTAATACCACGAAATTAAATAAACAGATCTCACTAGAGGTATTTTGAGACATACCTCCAATAAATAACTTCGTTTTTTATTATTTGTATGATAAGATAAGATAAGCTGAAACACACAACTTCAGTTGTTCATGTCAACAAGAATAGTTGAAATATAAATGCAGCGATAAGGTGAGTGATCAACTCTTGTCTTTTATATTGAAAATTAATTTCCGAACACTTTATTACGAAAAAAAAAATGTTTATTTTCATGTCCTCTGTCACATCAAAAAATTAACAATACTTGTTGCGATACATCCTGTACAGAAAGATAGGGCCAGTGGCTATGGCGGTTGCAAACAAGTCAATGAGTTCCTTTTGTTATTTTTTCCTGCATTTTCTTATTTAGTTGTCTCGTTAGCAGAAGGGCCGAGTTTTATCCAGACGCCTGCGCATCGCGAGCATACTTGTCTGTGTTGAGGATTTAATTCCACGTCATACGTTTGAAACTTGTTAGTGTCGTGTTTTGCACAATAGCTGCGTAGATGAAGGTGATCGCCTCTTTGGTGGTCTACCGATGGTTGTTTTCCTGGTGGCCGGTAATTTAATATTTTCTTAGGTGTTGTTCTGTCTTCATTCGGCGTGTGAACATGATATTCTTGTGCTACGGTCATAATAGTGGCGGTAAGCGTTGTCAAGCATGTACAGATAAACAAAGCTGCAGCTATCCAAAGGGCTGTCAAGCAGCCGCAAGCTTCAAACTTTGCAATGCCTTAGCATTTCCGTGTACGCGGCATCTCTCTTCTGTTGGAAAAGTCGTTATTGTGAGTTAGTCGACACATATACAGTTACATTTGAGTAAACATAAAAGCAACATGGCTAACGCTCCATACTGTCCTTTTGCAACTGCATCAACCATTAGTAAGTTCATGTTTTATTGTTGTGCAGTTATTTTCGGTAGCTTGAAGTGTAATCAGCCGGAATTCGTGGTTTCCTCGTAAACATTTGAAATATCTCGGCTTTGAATTAGCGAATCAGTACGAAACTTCACATTTACATTCGTTAATTTTGTCTGTTTTAATTTTCATTAAAGTCGGTCACCCGGAATTTGCGGTTGCACTGGAATTTTGATAGATATTAAAATCTGAGTTGTACCAAACAGTAGTCGTTTAGTTTGCGTCGTCTGTTCATTTCTTTATAACATGAGAATAACGATAGAGTTTCATATTGTCTATGCAAAGTGCAGTACATTCCCACTCTTTTCTTTGACTAGATAGTGAAACTTTGTTCTTTGATGCTCATACAACTTTAACTTTGTTTAGTTTCATTCGTATTAGCTTAATATTTGATTTAGTTTACAATTAATAGCTGATATTGGTATTAGGTTATGCATATTGTACTAGGCATGTTATAGGCGCCGACTTCTGTAATATATTGAAGGGCAACATCCTGTGTGCTTTGTAAAAATATACGCTTCAGCAACATCAACCAAAAACGCACAGTTTGTAAATATTCGCCCCGATGTAACTAAAAAGTCGGTGCTAGTGGTATAGTGGTAACCCTATTTGCCTCCTAAACCCAAGATCGCGGGTTCGATCCCGACCAGGATCGATGGATTTTTTCGGTCCTAAATATCCTAAGTATGGCTTCCTTCGGAAGAGAAGTAAAGCCGTGTGTCCCGTGCCGTAGATTTATTGCGTGTAAAAGAATATAAAGGCTGAAAGAAGAGACCTCTGAGCAAAATTTATCGGTCGTTTCAGGCCCTGAATTGAATGGAACACTGATGGCCCGAGATATTAAAGATCGCCCGTAAATAAACCAAATAAATAACAAATATCTCTCAAGATCAATATCTTCTTTATAATTTCTGTAATATTACCGCTTCTGTTTGTGATTTATTGTTCAATTTTAACCACAGATGAAAAGTAGCGCTTTCAAATCTAGACAGAATATATTAAACTTAAACACGCATTTAAAGTAGGCAGTAGCAAAAACTGTAAGGAGCACTTCCAGAATCTGATCCTTTTTGAAATGCACGTTTGGGGTGTTAGCTGTGGATCTTGGACAATAATCACTCACGAAATGAATTTAGTGCATTTGAAGACTAAAATCATTTGCTACCTCTAATGAGCCTGCTTCTGACAAAGATGAGAAGCGCCCATCTAGTTGCACAGAATGGTCTTATGTTAATCTCATCATTGTCTTTTACAACACATTTATATCATTTATACAATTTAGCACGTTCAAACTAACTGAAACCACAATTTTCCACCATCGGAACACACATATAATTAGCTAATATAAAATGTTATTTAAATTAGATATACGTTGTTATTATCATCGTTTGAAAATATTTGGACGGCGAAAAATTTGGAGGGAGGCAGGTCCCTCCAGCCCATAGAACTCTGCTCCTATGCCGTTAGTTTTTTTAATTGATTCGCGTCGGTCCTGGTGGTGTAGAGGTTACCGCGGGTTCGAACCCGGCCAGGACCGATGAATTTTTTCGGGCGTAAAAATCCTAAGTATGGTCCTTCGGAAGGGAAGTAAAGCCGTGGGTCCCGTGTCGTACATTTACGGCACGAAAAAGAACCTCAAGCCTGAAAGAGGGGCCTTTGAGCAAAATTTTTCGGCCGTTTCACGCCCTGAGTTGAATGGGACGCTGATGACCTGAGATGTTAAAGAGCGTCCATAAATAAATCAATCAAAAAAAAAAATTGATTCGCCATCTCCAGCTGCCTCTTCTCAAAGCACGTGGTTGCCATCAAGGTGTGGCGCATTTTATTTTTTAAAATTAAAAACAGAGCGCGCCTCTTTTTGGGACAAACTGGCGGTTGCTTCTTGAGTTTAAGTAAGAAACTAAGAATAAGCAACTAGTAAAGGAAATAACATCACTATTACCATTTTCAAAAACCATGAGTATGCGATCCATTGTTTTGGAAAGTATATGCTAAGGAGAGAAAAAATGCTTCAAAATATCCAATTATCTGATGACCGACGCGTTGGCGGGAGCTGCATCGCCCGATAGGCTATTGCTGACGACCTTCCGGGCTACACAAGTGGATACTGTATAAACTTTTGAATGTCAGTAATAAATTCTAATACACCTAAAAAGTTCATTTTCTTCACACTCATGAAATTACGCATTATTTTTCTCAACTCTTTTTTTGAGAAATTAAAGTGATATCTGGACGGATGTTATCCTTAGTTCATCTAAAGTGTTTTGCTAATTGTGATCACATTAAGACTTGGAACTAGATCACCTGGGAATTTCTATTCAATTAATTGCCTGACAATGAACGGATTCGGTACGGGTATACCAGTCGTAAATAAACACTGGTGTAATAGAATCTGACAAATCAGGCTTATATTTGACATTTAGTGTTGCATAAGATTAGACGTATGTTGTCTCTATCACTGTTCAAACTATACGGATTGTTTGTATTACTGAAAATAAATTACTCGTTTTACTGGAGTACCTAAAATAGCGGATTGTTTTGTAAAATCATTGAATTTTAGCACAACTTCAAGCAACATAATTAATTGAGGTTGTATTCATTTGGATAAAACGTCATGAAATTATTGACTCTGTCACACATTTAGTTAGACAGTCAAATTATAACAAAACAGGTTATATGACTCTAGGAACTGAGAAATGCACAAGAAAAAAACAAGGACATTAAAAAAAGTTTTTTTTTTTACACAGTATCTATGAATCAATACACTTCTTATTTGCACGTGCGAGGGAGAAAAATAGTACCATAGAATTGTTTAATAGGTAGCTAAATAGAGATTGAATATAATCACAAGGTTGCGTTCTACAACCGAAATTAGGACATGTAAATGGGAAAGATTTTGTATTCCCAAATGCTCATAGCAAAGGAAGTAGGCCATTTTAAGATTTGATCCTTCTCTGGTAGATGTTCCTAACAATATATGCATTATGGTCCCATTCATATTTCTCAGAATAACTTGACGTGAAGTCACGTGCTGCAACGCTTTGTCTGCGTTACCGCAGTACTCTGGCGAATGGGTAATATTGAAGTTTATTAGTCACGTTTAAGAGTAGTTGTAAAATAAAAGGGACAAAAATAATACAGATGTTTGCTCTTGGACTAAATTTCATTACAAAAGGCGTAGTGCATAATTTTATTTATTTGAATTTCTTGCATAGCAGGTATACTGTTCTTTGTGCTGCTGTGACAGATTTTTATTCTCCTGCTTTTCAGATTGCTTTTCCTTTCCGTCATCAGTTAAAGATCTTATTTTGAAGTACGGAAATATTGTTTGCTCTCCCTCAGCTACTCCTTTGTCCTAAACAATGTCTACAATAACCAATTTGGAAGTGTAGATTATAAACAGACTAAACTAATCCGAGCTCCATTAATTGTTGCGGATTTTAAACAAATAAAATTATATTAAAATTATTTAATTGTGAAATACATTTTGGATGCCCCTAAGCTTAATGAATAGTTTATATGACACCGTATTGGGTTCCGTTTCATTGGAGAGGGGAAAAAGACTGGCTGCTGGAAGAGTGTCAGTTACGGAGTTCTGGCTTTTACTCCCTCACCTGTCCTAGCAAGCCAAACCTGCTTCTATTATATGGTTGTCCAATCTGCGACTATAGTGAACGTTTTGCGCTATCGGGTGACATATTTCCACGGCTGGTGATTCAATTAGCTGTGTTGTGACACTCAAGACATGATACTGCATTTCATTTACAGTACAGATTTTATAGTCAGAGGCAATAAAACTTAGTGATTGGATTGGATTTTTTAAAATTAACCATGAACAATTACTACAAATTTAGCACAATAGAAATGCAGTACATTTTTAAAACTGATGTAAAAATTATTCCAATTTTTCTGGTTTTTTTCTTCAATTTTTTTAAAAATTCATTACGTTATATTTTAACACCTACGCAATATATCAAATCATTCAAAATCCGCATCATCTGTCCTTTTTGGGGAATTTTTAACATAAAAGGGTAAATCATTAAGTAAATTATAAATGATGTGCATGTTTGAAAGGAGCACCTGAGGCGGTTACCACTAGTTGGCAATTGGTGACATTCGACAAGAAACAATCTATGTTTACAGTTGAAAGATGGCGGCGCCTCTGGGTGTGAGTACAATACTCGAGCAGCGTTCTGCTGTGCAAAAGATATTGTAACAAAGAATATTCATAAACAAATGCATCATATCTACGATGAGGAGTGCTCGTCTTGTCAAGCTATTTATAATTGGAGGCCGAAGTTCTCTGAAGAACGGACATGTGTCAAAGACGAACACCGGCTAACGGAGATTGCCACGTGGACCAATTTGTAACGAGTTGAAGACTCAATCCGAGCAGGCAAAAGAGAAAATGTAGCGCAAAGAATGGGTCTGGCATTACAGCTTCTCAATCGCTACCACGATTAAGGACACGATATTCCAGCCCGAATTGTTACCGGTTCGCCATTACCAGTCCGAGACAGAGCGTCCATCAATGCATTGGAAATTCGCATGCGACGCAGAATGTATATATTTAATAGTTTTAAATTCCCATTTTCAATAGATAAGTAAGCGATAAAACGTGCGGTAAGGTAACATCTAAGCTACTATATGCTAACGAAAGCGAACTGGCGGTGATGTAAAAGTGCAAAGTTTAGTATTCAGATTCATAAGTTAGGATGATGCAACCCTAAAGTATCAAATTTATTGAAATGTACATGTATCATTTGAGTCTGCTTCAAATGCCGATCACACACGACAAATGAGTAACGAAACGACATTACACAAGCTATAAAAGAGCGGTAATAGTGGGCGCCTCCGTCGTTATGCAACTGTCAAAGCAAAACTGTATAGGCCCTGATTCACCACTGTATACCGCTTTGTAAAGGGCATGTTTGCTCATTTTAAAAATTGACATGAGGCCGTTTTCCCTCTTATTGTCTTTCGAAGTTATCGTATCTTTCAAAAATAAGGCGAACGATGCCTTTGTGATTTTACTCCTCATTCCTGTTAAGTACAACGATATTTGAATATACAGCGAAACTATTTGATCTACGGACCAAAAGTAGTGTTCTTATTTTAGTATTTATATTTTTTCTTAAAGCATGAAATGGTACTGTATTTAAAAAGGATGATAATAAGCACTAACCTGTGCTATAAGAGATGTTCAAAATAATGCTCTCAGGGGCAATAAACTTCCGGCATCTGTGTAGCAAATTTCTGTATTTCATTTCACTTTTTTCTGTAAGAAGAGATTCTGTCCCTCGTAAACTTTTAACAAATTGGCGAGTAGTTTCTCTACCTAGAACACGATTGCCAGGATAGTTTCTTGCAAATCGCCTTATCACATATCTATACGAATCTGTTTTTACATACATATACAGTTAAAACCCGTTTTTTTTTTTTTCAGGACTGTATTTACGTAGTGGCATAGCTAACTAGGAATTAGCACACTGTTTTCGTACAAAGAAAGTACTGAGTAGCACTCGAACTCACAACCACTCTCTGACAAAGTATACCTCAAATTAACTTCAAGCTGCTATTAGCACATGTATTAACAATTATGTTTGAATTCTTTCTTTTTTTTATGAATGCCGTTAGGCAAAAAATGCAATATTTTCTGCTTATCGCCGCTTGTTCAGTATTAAGACATGTTTTTCCATTGACCATTTATGTTTATATTGATAATAATGAATATCTAAATCATAAATTGGATTCTACGGGAAAGTGTAATATTCATTATCATAATTTTCCCTGTTATTGTGCAACAAGTTTAGCAACATTATATACTTATCAAGAAGATTACTTCATTTTCCCGTCTTTTCATTCTTCTGTAATTTGATAGAGTAATGTATTAACGCTTTGCATCAGCATTTTGGCTGTTTAAATAATTCAAAGGGGACAAGACCAGCGCAGTGGTGTATTACAACAAATTTGACATGGGAATCGCCATGGTGTGGGACGGTCCAATTAATCCAAATGTAAAGAGCCATGATTTCTGCAGAAATTAACATTGAATATATTACAGCTTTTATAAACCAATTAAGAATAACACACTTTACCATGTTTCCGGATAAAATTCGTTGTTAGTAAGCGTCGCTTCTAAATCAGGCAAGTGAACTCAATAAATGCAGAAGGAACTTGAAACATGTTTCAGGTCTTGTTGATATTGCTGACCAATAAACATGCTATCGCAATTCCTTTACATCAGCTTAATGAGCCCATGAAAACGTGTTGTGGGTACAGTTGTTACAATTTGCTTCGCTCTGACTTTTTATGACTTTCTCCCCACCATGAATTTGCATTGGGCGCTTCGAGTCATTTCCCAGATAGAACCTTAGCTTACGTGTAAACTGCGCAGGAAACAAGTTCAAGCTATCAGGTTTTATTCACAGAGTTGTTAAGAGTTTTATTCACAGATTTTTCGCAATATAAATTCTGGATTGACGCTGCGTAAAATCGTTCATAATCAAAAACTATACCAAATGCCTGTTAACATAAATGCATTTATTCATCCATTTGTATATCTTTATATGGGAATATTGAAAATATTAGAAATTGGCATCACAAAGTTCATGTTGCTGAAAAATGTCGCACCACGCGAAACTTAAGGCCAATCTGTGCTACTGAAGTGCAAATGTCATTTTCATTGTTGAGAAATGTAAATTATATCTTCAGTGCGTTTAAGCCAGGCTATTGCAAAGGCTAAACCGTTGTTTTCAGGCCAAACGGTAAGTTAATTCCAAATAATGTTTGAATAATTTGTTGTGGTCTTAGAATTAGCGGTTGTCTTCATTGTGTGCTTGCATTACTTCAGTAGTACTCTCTGGGTGGAGGTTTTTCAGTTCTATCTTTGTAGGAGAATTTCGTTATGACAGTAAATTTGTGATTTTCCTTCCAGCCTTTAATAGATATATCGAGTGTAGTAAACTTATTAACGCAGTAATAAACATTTTATCTGTACACTGCAACAGAATTATACAATTTTAGCATTGGAATAAGAACTATATTTTTAAAATTTGAGCATTTTTTTAAAGCTTCATACACAAACTCAGTTTATTGTTATGTCAAGTATCAGTTTGTTTCTCTATAGATGCACATATATGTTTAGCATTTGTCTTTGTCACTTTATTGTTTATTTATAGAGTGAGCCCGGTCACTGATCTCAAATACTTTTTCTTCTCCGTCCATTTTTCTTTTGTTCTGTTCAATGCACACTTCTCCCAGCCTTATTTTATAACTGGAACTGCAATCATTTTATAAAACTTTAACCCAGCCTCCCTTATAGTGTGATTCCTCAGCGTCGCTAATTGTTCCACACATCATTCTAAATTTGTTTGGTTTATTTGCAATGTTTAATTAAGAAGAAATGTCCTAAATAGTTAAACATAATTTGTTTTATACAGTTCTGTTTTACACCGCAGATTCAGTTTTAGTGTTTTTAACAGATACCTTTACATTTGATTGAGGGTTCCGTCTATTCTCAAGTAGAGAATTAGTAATAAGTTGTTCTCTGGCCGCGTTAGGCGTACCACGCAGGGCAAGTTTGCTGGTGGGGCTGCCAACTTAGTGCCTCTTAACTAGCATCTGTAACACATAACCCGAAAATATCTCTATGTGATATATTTCAGAAGTAGCAATCCAGCCACAAGTTATTTCAGGCTCAGAAAGGGGTTAGCTTATAAAATGTTCAACTCCAGAAATTAGAAATTAACATTAAAAAAAAAAAAAAACTATTTTATATAGGCCACGACTTGCTAGTCAATTTCCTGTAAATAAAAACTTACTTGGGAGGAAGATTCTGCCCTTAATCATCCTTTTGTTACACCCTTGACTATCTACAGTGAGTATTTTTGGCCTGCGTCCGCAACTAAAAGCAAGCCGGTGCTCAGCATACGGCGCGAAAGTCGCCGGCTCCATGGATGAACAAATTCCCCTCGCATGTATATTCTCACAGCTCTCATTATCAACAAAATTAGTTTTGTTGCACAATAAATATTACAGCCACGGTGACCGAGGTCGTTAAGACGCGGACTCGTGAGCGGGAGGTCTGGTGTTCGAATTCCGCCAGGACCGTCCTCCCTGACTGAGGTTTTTCCAGGTTTTCCTCAGTTCTCATAAATGGCAAATGCCGGGTAGGTACCCTAAACTTAGGTCTGGAACATTTCCTTCCTTAAAAAATCCTTTCCCAATTTATCATATCATCTCATGTATCATTAGTGTCCACCGCATGTGGTGCCTCAGTTGTAAAAGGGGGCGTTTAACAACATTAAACAAAAAGAATCTACTAGTCTGTGTTGTAGAAATTAAGTGAAGTTCTACTACAGCACTAAGGTTATTCCTGTATAGTTAATGTTTTCTCTGTTCCAGTAGTAGCATTTCAATGCAATGACAGACTCTAGTTATAATAGAATATATATTACATTTTCGGGTTTGGTGCTAGGGTTGCTAGTTTAGAAGCACTAAGGTGGCCATTATTATACAAAGGGAGAAATAATGCTTGCTCTCGTAACAACAAATCTCGACTGACTGTCCACGTGCAGCTATCGGCGCGGGAAATGTCCTTTATTGTGACAGGCGACTGAGTGACTATGGCCCAGCACACGCTGTGTTCAGCTACGGACACAGGACAGGAATAACTCGCCGCATAGTTTTTGATACATTTTTTTTAAATGAAAATTTAACTTTTCTTCCAGTGCGTTATCACATAAGTACAAATAATTAAATTCTAGGTAATACCATCTGAGTTAATGTCTAAAGCCTAAACATTGCAAATCCTTATTTTACAGAGAATAAAAGCGGAAGTAGATTCATGAGCAAAATGCCCGAGGTACACCATACCATAGAAAAAATATCGAGGAATTGTATTTGAAGTTGTTGCAATATGTTTAGTAATTTGAGCTATTTTCCTCCAATGCTTATCGTATGATTCAGTGAATTTTAGATGTTATATACGTTCCTAAGCAATTTGCCGTATTTTTACGTGAATACACACTTTGCATCATAAATCAGTAGAAGGATGCAGTTTACCATGTAAATACCTAAGCGATGTTCACATTCCATAAATAACGTTTCTGAAAAAAGTAAGTAATAAAAGTGACAAATTCGGAACTAAAACCCCTTTTTAAAACAAAATTTCAGAATGCATTTTAAACGTTTTAAAGTTATTAATGCATTCCTAGAAAGAAATTTATTCAATTATGCTCGATATTTGCTTTATGATACACGGAACGGAATTAATTAAAATTGGTTCATTTCCCGGAGTTTTAACGAATGTCGCTTACCACTTTAAGAACACACCGAAGTGAAATTTAAAAATTTTCAGTGGTTAAACCATGGGATTTTAGACTGTGTGAACACATCGTTCGGTTTTTTTTTTCCTCCCATGTTGAAATTTATCTGCAAAACTTTGCAAATATGCTATAAATATTGCTTTATATAAAAGTTAGCATAGATTTTTAATTAAGATTGTTGATAAGATTAATTTTTTATATAATATACATTAGAATACAAAATCACGGAAAAATTAATAACCGACTATATTCGACATTTTTTGTTAATGTATATTTGTTTTTATAGAAAAATTCACTCTAATCTTTATGAAGCAAATTGTACAATATGTTCAAAAAGGTTTCAGGCACGTACATAAATTGTGGTAGAATCTAGGTTTTGTGTGTAGCCAAACATGCTAAAAGTTAAATCGTAGAAAAAGGTGTTTGAAGTTTGGAATGCATGAAACCTAAATGTCAAGACATGGAGATTTAAACAGTTCAGATGTTTAAAAATGAATGCTACAACAAATATTCCAAAGGGTATAGGTTTATGAAACTCTTCAGCTAGGTTCTCTGGGGTTAAAAGTAAATTTTAAGAGCAAAAACAGAAATAATAGTTTTGACCAAAAATGCCAAATTTTCATTTCAATGTCCCCATGATAAACAAATTTTGAAAATAATTATAAGCATATAACTTAAAATATGAGGTATTTATTTTCAAATGGTTTAGTTTAGATTCTGTTACAAAATAAAAGTAAATTTCTAAAGCTCATTTTTGTATTGAGGCTATAATTACGCTGGTGGAGTAAGGGCAGCAAATTTATATCTTAATTCCTTATACATTTAAATCCCACTGAAACGACGCAAATATAATGAATAATGTGATTGGCGTGGTTAAGCTATTCTCTTCAAACTTACTATTAAACGTTAATTAGAAAGGTTTTATAAGTGTGCTGCTACAGATGCAGGTTGCAATAAATTTGTCGATGCAACTCTTCTTAAGAGAAAGAAAGGAGTCAGATAATGCTTTTGTTAATTTCGTTATATATTCCTGTGATACAGAACACCTGTCAGCAAACTAGATTGTTTAGATGCTCCGGAAATTCCCACGTGGTAAAGGGGTTCAGGTTACACTTCCTTTGTTTTGAATATGTAGGAGTTGTTGCCTGTAAATGCATATCTTATTCGATATTTTTCTCCTCACACATCGGGGTAGCCTTATCTCGCAAAGAGAATGTGTAATGCTCATTTCCATCTCGTTGGCAATGGGAATACTCCTCATGGTCGCATAATCGCTTTGGTTATAGTTAAAAACTCATTGGCCTCAATGAATGAAGTTTGTGCCCCACAGACGGTATTTCAAGACATTTCAATTGCAGATCTATAGCACAGCCACGCTTAAACCTACAGAAAGATTTTGTTTTGAAATTCTGTCCATGGAAGGTTGACGTGTATGTTACGAAAGAATTCCACTCGTGCCTTGCATGGCTTGCAAAACACTCCCGAAGGAAATACAGTTAAAATGTAATCATTCAAGCTTTGGTGTGTGCACATTTTGAGACGCTTCGTTTAAGAGACTATAATATTAAACCTTTGCAACTATTTTACAACATTTTTATTTACAGTGCAATTACAAGAAGCGGGAATGAGAATGGAATATAATATCTAGGATAACGGATACTGTTACAGGCTGAACATCGTCAATATGCGTTCTATGCTTTTGAAGGATAAATGTTCTTTGTTTTTAGGGCATTGTAATATTGAGCAATACTTCTAAATCCCATCATTGGGACTTATGTGTATACCAAAAAAAAAAAAAAAAAAAAAAAAAAAAAAAAAAAAAAAAAAAAAAATGTGACCTGAATAGATATGTTCCTTCAATTTACGTCATTGTGACTGCTATTGCTGTTTTTATATTTTTAGTAGGAATCAAGTGGAGCGCAAGACAACAGACAAAACGGCAGGTCGCTACAAGTATATCACTGACGTCATTTGTTATTACTTAAACGCTTAAAGACTAGTATAGAAACGACTGCTTCTATGAAAATCCTTTTGAGACTCCTTCAATTATAAAATTCTTACAGATACATTCTACTAACTTCTGTGCTTTAAAGGTAACATATAAATATTTGATCCTTAAGAAAATAATTGCAGTAAAATTTTCATTATGTATGGATAGCACTTTGGAGCTTTAAAGCCCGGTTCTAATGCCATTCAAATGTTATGTGCACTTAAAACTGTATACGTATTTTGTTATGGTATCTATGCCATCTTTTATTCAATTCCTGTGATTACAATAATATCCATTTATACAAATAGTGTTGACCTGTATAAAGACCAAAATAATAGTTCTAGGAAGCAAGAGATTGCTTTATGATTGTGGTTCTCTCTTGCTCGGGTTTGGGTCAGTTTCGAGTGCACTGGAGTACACACATCCGGTAGACGACTAGCAGTTGGATAGCCCTGTGCCCCACCTGTCCTGGCGGGACCTGCTTCTATTACATGGCTTCTTTGCTGACATCCCGGTCAAAACATTGGAAAAGTGACACTGTGTCGAGATCAAGTCTTGTAATGCGATGACCCTGAGAACGTTGCTGCAAGAAGAGGAGGGAAAGTGTATCATGCTTACATTATCTTCTTGCTTGCCGTAGAAAGAAAAAATATTCTCACAGGAATTTCTTATTAGCTGGAATACTTGTGGGCGGCCACTTCTCTCTTTCACTCTGTTCTAGCACATCGTTCATTGAAAAAAGTTATCTTATTCGCCTCTCAATCACATTTTTTAAATATATAACATCGTGTTTGTTGTTTGAAAGACGCTGCTAGCGCATAATTGGGTGTTGAACCAGTTTCAGATATTGCAAATGGTGAACAGTAAAAACAGCTAAAATATCTAGGGATATTTGATGAAAATAAGCTTAACACGAAAGAATCATGTAGCACGAAAAAAAAAAAAAAAAAAAAAAAAAACCCACCAATACATTTAAAGAATTTAAAAAGGTTGGCAGAAAGCAATGGGAATGATTCCAGAAGAACATTAATACAACATGTTACATGTATATCAAACTAATGTTCAAGTATTGTCGTGGGTTATTAACAGGAATTAAACAAATTAAGCATACGCAAAATCAAGCGCTTCCACTAATAATTGAAGTACTTAAAAGTACGCTAACATACACTTTACTGATTGTCACATCTTACAGACCACTTGTATTAGCAAATGAAAAACGAATAATACAACGAAATTGTTAAAAATGGCTATATGTCCAAACAGCAAACAGTCTGTTAAAATTTAAAACAAGAGACAATACGAAAAGTCAAAGATATACATTTGGAAGTGTGTGGAATGCACTTCGAATGAAGGCACCAGATGGTGTAGGTATATTAAAGATTTGCGCTTCCCAGCATGCCACAAAGTTCAGTCGGTGAGCGGAATGGAGGTCACCTGCCTATGTGAAAATAGCACATCTCCGCTTCAGGAAGGCACGAGAACGTAACAAGAGAGCTGCTGAAAGCGCTCGGTACGCTTACTCTGCCTTACCGAACAGTGGCGAGGTGGACAGAGGCTTTCCCATCACTGGCAACGAACCGTCGATGTACTTGAAGGCTACTTCAAAGGCTGCTAAACACTGGATTACGTGGGAGACCTTCCTGTGACGGAATTGCAAACCAGTCTGATTTTTTTGCTCATGCCATAATAAACCAACGTTGTCGGTTACCTGTGTTTTGCTTCTCACCTACGAGGGCCACCTACATCCTACTTTCCATTGGTGGCACCACTCAGCAATAAATGCCACATACTTTCAAACGTATATCCAAGATTTTCGTGTTGTCCCTTATTCGTAAGGGGGGGGGGATACCATGCCATGACTTATCCCAATTATTGAAATAGAATACTGTTTATTTAAAACGAGTACTTTATGCTTTCGCGTTTATTTATATTAAGATCTTAAACATTGCTTTATTATTAAGAATTTTATGATTTTATACTGGGTTTAAGTATTTGATTGTTGTGAATAATAAAACGCCCCTAAAGACAAAGCATATTACACGATAAACTTTAAAAAATGTGATAAATGGGCAAAACACAGTAAGCAAACAATAATAACGATAGAAATAAAAAAAAGCGTGCCAGATACATAGTTCTGATATTTTCAGGTTCCTTTCATTAGGAAAGAGAGTAGAGATAATGTTTTAAACTCGTCAGATAACCTTTATTAAACTCTGGCACTTAACTTTTAACATTTTGTGGAAATTGGATTTCCAATCGTGAAAGGAACAAATCTGTTTTTGTTGTTGAATCATTAAACAATAAATATTCTACCCATCAGGTTTTGTTTAAGCAATTTATAAAATGTTAAATCTTTGCTAAAACGGATTAACTAATATATATATATATACTTGTTATATATACATACTTATATATATATACATACTTGTTATATATATATCTTCTTGCCACAAAAGAACTCAACGAATTCGAAATATAGCGATTTCAACTTAGTGGTTTTTTTTTTTTTTTTTTTTTTTTTTTTTGGGGGTCGGTCCTGGTGGTGTAGTGGTTACCATACTTGCCTCCTACACCCAAAACGCGGGTTCGAACCCGGCCAGGATCAATGGATTTTTTCGGGCATAAAAATCTTAAGTATGGCTTCCTTCGGAAGGGAAGTAAAGCCGTGGGTCCCGTGTCGTACATTTGCGGCACGAAAAAGAACCTCAAGCATGAAAGAGAGGTCTCTGAGCATTCAATTTTGTACACGGTGTACAAAATTGAATTTGGCATAAAATATACCTATGGCTTGCTGTAGAAATGCTCAGCTTTCTGTCATTCATTTCAGCAAATTTCACAGCATACATGCACGTATTTTTATAATTGCTTCATGCAACAATTTAAACAAATGCTGACGCACCGTTCACTAAATGCAGACTTTCCATGAGACTAATTATTACAACTGATTTCATTTTCCATTCAAAAATGAGAAACTGGGAAGCGCGCTAGCAACGGTAATTGGCAATGACCCTAACTTAGTCCGGTGGCAGCAAGTGACATTCGACACTAGACAGTATGTTTACAGTAGCTAAACAGCAGTTGCAAGATGGTGGCGTCTCTGAGTGTGTTCGCAACTCTTCAGCAGCACTCCTTTTTGTGGGCAAAATATTTAATCAAAGATTATTCATTAAGCAACGCTTACCATCTACGGTGAGAAGTGTCTTGTCACGTCGTGCTGTTTACAATTGTGTGCAGAAGTTCGCTGAAGGGCGGGCACGTATCGAAGAGGAATAGCGTGTCGGCCGAATAACCGAGATTGCCAATTAGCACATTTGCAAAGAGTTGCATACTTAATCCATACAGGTAGAAGCATAACTATAGACACTATCGCCACTGTTATTGGTTGTTTACACATTCTAGTCTACCTGGAACGTCTGTGCATTACAGAATATCAACCTCTACCACGATATGCTATTTGGAACGTTCTTAGGTAATGAATCTTGGGTTCACCATTACCATTCCGATACAAAAGCGACATCCTGTGTCGCCTGCGAAATAAAAAGTTTAAAGCGACACCATTCCCGGGATATTGATGCTCAGTCTTCACAGATCACGAAGGTGTACACATTCCAGCACAAGAACAAACCGTGAATGTAACATCCTCAGGAATCTTCGTAAGGCCATTCAACGGAAGCGGCTAGGACTCCTTACCAAAAGCCTGTTGCTCTTGCATGACAACGCGCGTCCTCATATTGGCAACAAGACAGATGAAACGCTGCGAATTTTCATATGGGAAGTTTTCGAGCATCCTCCGAAATGCCCCTACTTTGCTCCAAGCCATTTTCATTTTTCTCCGGCCCTCTTAAATATCCTTCGGTGAACATTTTGTCAACTGAGGCTGTAGAAAGGAAAACCACCGTCTAGTTCCGACAGCAGTCCAAAGTATTTTATCCCATTGGATTTTAGGGACTTGTAATACGATGGGACAAGTGCTTCATGTACATAGAGATCATGCGAGAAATAAAAGTAATTTTGAGATCATTGCTCTTATTTGTTTAAGTTTCTATATCTATGCATGACTTAGCATCGTATAACAGTTAAAATTACATAAATATGAAAATTAAGAAGTTTAAATCCAAAAGCTTACAGCAAAACTGCGTACAATGAAAGTTTTGAGAAACTTCGAAATTATGTTCTTTCATACGCAGTGATTGTACATTATACAAGATGGAGACGGAGGAACGCGTTGAATGACTGGGGCCGACTACGCCGCTTGGTGTCGTTAGCCTTGTGAATCTCTTCCTTCGCACTTGAAAGGCCTTGATCAGACCGACTTTTATTGCACATGCCTTGACTGGGTGTCGCTAACTATAGCCCTTCGCCCCTGAATGGCTCTATAAAAGGTTAGAGAAGATACAGACTTTCAAAGGCAATAACAAGAAGATGGAGGGGGAGAAAAAAGAAAGGATAGCAAGCAAGTGTAGAAGGGTATTGCTATAAACAATCAGGTTAAAACCATGCATCTCTTAGCTCCGCCGCTACCAAGAAACGTGTTTCACATTTATAAAAGCATATACGTTCGGAAGAAACAGCTGAATGCAGTGTTCGTAAAAGTCAAATGGAACAGAAGTAACATTGTCGTAGCTTAAAAGCGAATTAAAATTGTCCTCCACTCCTGCCTGCCACGCATTCTCAGTTTACAGTTATTTACTTCACTAATAACCTTCTCTGCCGAGAGCTGAGTTTATATTGTACTACATAAGTAGCCACCAGATGTTGAGAAATCTCATATAAACACCATGTCAGTGAAAATTCGTACCAACTGTATCAAGATTGTGACTCTGTTGTAAAGTCACGATTCCTGAATTTGCAGCAGGTAGAAAATTGATTCACAAAGGCAGCCACCTATTCCTGTGAAAATTGCGATAAGTATAACTTGATGACCTTTAATCAGCCTGTTTCGTGCTGTTTCTAAACGAAGAAGGTACAGGAATGCTTCCGCGTTCTGCGACTAAAGTAACGTCACATGTTGCCATGATATTGGAACTCACTTTATCTGTTGTAAGCAGCTGTAGTATCCGATGAACAGAATTTACTCATTCGTTTTCAAATTTCTACACGAGACCGCATGGAGGCTTAGTACTCGCTGCTATTTTTTTAATTTACGCAGAGAAATTGAACAACCATCCCAGGGTTCCACTTTGAAATCTTGGAATGTCAAACCTCAATACCCTTCAGAAACGTTGAAGGTTTTTCATAACAAGTCATCAGCTTTGCATGTACACAGTGTGGCTAAACTATGTATGCATATCTAATCTCATGTTACTTTGATGAAGAATAAGATGAAGCAATTAAAACCAGAGGCCATCAATTCTAAATAAATGCCATTCGCTGTTTTAGAGAAAGTGAAATCAATACAAAAAGGCGGTTTATACAATCCCTGAATTTAATCCAGGTTGCCAGTAGGCATGGAGATGGTGTAAGGCACAGCAGATCATCCGTATTATAGTTTAAGACTTAACTCCAATCCCTCGACTTGCATTTACCTCGCCCAATTTTGCGCTATTTGTTGAATCCTGCTTTACCTCTAGAAAAGATTATATATAAATATTAAAAGTTTCAGGTATTTCTGGCCAGGTTAATAACATTATGAAAGCTATAAAGAAGTAAATATTTTTTAACAACAAACGAAATCTAGCAGGTTAAGGTATTATTTCTGAAACAGTAAATTAAATGTGAATTTATACGAAAAATAAATATAATTTATTAAAATAAAAATTTCAAGTAACATGTTATTTTATGTTATACAGCTTTTTAATGCAATGGTGTAAAATGTGCACCAGGAAGAGTGTTAGTACTTGTGTTCGAACAAACAAAATCGCATCAAAATTCCTTTATATGTTATTTACTTACCTCTAAATTCAGCGGTATTATTGGTTTTTTTTTCGGTAAAAAGCCGCAGTTGCTCACTAGAGGACCCCGTTTAGTCACCCTCCGCAGCTGTCTGTTAGCCAGTGCAGATTCTATTTCACAAATGTACGATCTAATGCATTAGAAGTGTTTTAGTACAAGTCCTTGCAAATATGGAGTTATAACTTTATGTTCTGTGATAGAATGTGCAACACTTAGAGAAAATCAGTAAAAACATAAGAGCAAGATGGAGAAACACATTTTCGATACCTTGAATTAGGATATGTCCAGTACTTGGTAATAAATTCGTATTTTTGATATACAGAACGGATTAATGTCATTCCTGCTAAATAGGTTTGGATTTTTTCTCAGAAATAATGACAGTTTAAATACTCTTCTATGCACTTGTCACATAGGGCCACATAACAACCATCAATTTCAGACCTCGAGAGATGACAGCAGTATCGAGCTCCCGGATTGCGCTCGGTCGTTTATTTTATTAGTACATTTGATCATTTATATAATGCTGTCAAAAGAGAATGAAGAATGAAAATTATTTATTTTCATGGCATGCAGAAAGAACCTTAAAAACATAAACTGATCTGTTGGACTAAAGTATGCATTTGAAACAGGAAATGCCAATATCAGTCACAAACCGCACTTTAATTGCATTTTACCTACCTTTTGCATTATACTCAAATACTAAATTGTTCTTTCTCTTAGTATTTATCCTAGCATTCGATTAATACTTCGCATATGTAGGCAACTGACCCCAAATGTATTAAAAAGATAATAAAACTTACACTAGTGTATGAAGTTACCAATATTCCTACACTTATAAGTCAGGATTTGGAAAGTAACATGTAACAGAATTCTACTAATAATTACAAGTTACAAATACACACACTCATAATGTATTAGACCATACTTCTGTGGAAAGTGGCTCTGGTCTACTGCGAAGTTTTACAGGAAAAACGAGTATCATCATTGAATTCAGAGGTAAGTAAATCACATTATAACTGCGTTTGGGTACGGTTTTCCTTCTGGCTCAATTGTATTTTAACTGTACGTAAAAAAAACATTTACTAAGGCGGGTGCTTCGGACACCTGTTGTAATGCCATTTGCGTGAGGTAGGTAAAAATTTTTTATCCGCAGCTTTTCCATTATCTCGGAAAAAACACTACTTTTCAAATTTCCGCTCTAGTACCTATAAATCATTGTTCATAATTGTATCGTTAGAACTAAAATCCTGAAATGTGAATCTATAAATCGAAACTATAACATTAGCATTTTACTTATTACTTAGAAAATAAGTTATTGTTATAACTTATATAAACGTTTTAAGCGAATGAAATTCTATTAAATAGCAACAATTGTTAACCATCTGTTTAGTTGTTAATCTCTAAAAGGTAAATGACGAGTGAATTTATTTAGACTTCTAGTCGTTGGAAGGGATAAAAAAAAAAGTTTCGTTCCTTTATAAATTCACACAAATGAGCAAAGTTCACTAGATTCCGAGCAATGAAACACACATATCTGTAGAAAACAAGTGACCCAGCTTGTACACCATCTAAATTAAGAACACTCCCGACATCAAAGTCGGTAAAACGTAGATCGACATGTAGCTCGAAGTAATCGATACTCAGGATTTTAGTTATTCAATATTGTTCATTTTCTAAGCATTAAGTCTCATTTGTCATATAAGTATTATTCGTTTATTGCTCAGCTTTTGGTTGAGGAATGGATTAAGCCTCTATACCTAGCACACTCTAACATTGAGCTTACAATTACAACGTGCAAAAAACAGCAGATCCCTTTGTGTGAATTCAGTCAGTATGAAGACCTTGTGGCAGCACCAGGACTTTCTCTACACAATGACTATAAAAGAGCATCAAAATCATCATTAGTTTCGTGTCTAATTAAATACATCATAAAATTTGAATTTGAATTTTTATAGTGCAAACAAGATTCCATGTTGGGAAAGTGTTATATCTGTGGAATAAAACAGCAGAGTCCTAACCTTTCAATGTGCGTTTACTGGGCATGATTCGGAACATATTGACACATGCAAGAATGGTCTGAAAGAAAGGGCTTAATAAAAAGATCCGTTTTTTGTGGAATTGTAAATGAACCCCTCTTAGCTGAGAAGCACAGACCGAATGGTAACGATATGGCAACGTCGACGAAGCAGGCAGAAAAAGTTTGAATGTTGTCCTATCTCGGACCGACCGGACCCTACCACGGCTAACTCGAGTTGAAAGCAACCCAGAGCAGTCAATAAAATCATTAAGGCAATCCCTGTTGCTTTTTCGTTGAGCAGTTTCCTGTGTATGACCTCGCATACCCAGGTGTCGTGTCTGGCTTTCAAGAGTGGAAGATTAGGGGAGGGGTGGAAGGAAGAAAGAAGAAAAGCAATGGAAAATACTTGGCCGGACTCCACCCGCCTGTGAGGCCCGTTCTTTTCTCGCTTTCACCACCCTTCTTTGGTCCTCTTTGAACAACTTGGTGGCAGGCTTAATCTTTTCCTTATGCTCTTTGAGAACGACAATCTTGCAGGTGTCTCAATTACATTCATGCTTTGTGACTTTCTGCCTTTACCCCTAACCGAATCTTTGGCTTACTTGGGAGTCTTCTCAACAAAATCACTTTCAAACGATACCACCTACAGAAAATGTAACTCTGATGAGCTTAGGGTTGCAGAAATGCACTAAATGACACTTCTTTAACCTTTGTAGCCTGTTAATTGCAAACAGGGAAAAAGTGGTTAATTGTATCGCATATTTGATCATAGAACAACAAAAAGGTTGTAGCACAGGCAGATCTTAACTGTTGCATGCAAGAATAACTCTAGGCATCTCCGTTCTTTGTGCTATATCAGCTTAGTTGTTTGTACATAATGCAACGACATTTGAATATTGAAAAGAAATTTTAAATACATTATATGTATTCCAACAATGAAAACCGCTCTTCTAGTATCCTCATCTTTCCTTAGTTATCCATAAAGTGCCAGAACTTAGCGCCAAAGCTATGAATGGTTAGTTCGTGACGAGGAAAAATTTGGACGTCCTCTGACTTTCAAAATGAGCGAGGTGTGTCAGCCATGCTTCACAAAGAAAGTCCAAAGGCTCCGGTTACAAAGATTCCAAATATAGCGCTCTCTTTTCTTCTGTTTTTTTCCATCTGTTTTCTTTGAACAAATATATGTGAATCGCTGTTGCATCTTAAGAACATGGTAGTCGACAGCTGCTGGAAAACATTTTCCATGAATGAGCTAAAATATGATCATGGTGTTCACGTGAAATTCCTTTAAATATGCTTTTTCAAGGTTGCTGACATCAATTACTGAATAAATCAATTTTGAGTTTTGAATTTTTTACCTGCTATTTTCCGTAGATATAGGAAGAACATTAGCTCTTAGCACTCTCGATTTACTCTTTCATTTTACAAGATTCTTATTCATTCTTCAAGTCATCAAAAACACCTTAATGCATGTAAAAACACAAGTTTGATGTTCCTTGCCTAATGCCGTAATTATCACGTTTTTGTACTGGTATTGATGCTTGGAAGTGACGAATCGAATGCATTTTAAAAATGTTTACAGGAAATACTTAAATGTAGCTACAAGGTTTGCTGCATATCGTATAGAACATCTGGTTTTTTGTTTGATATTTAGAAATGGAAAAAATAAGTTGTTCCTTTGAGGTTTATCAAGAATTTCTCTTGCTTGAAAAGGCAAATGAAAGTCAACTTTAAGAGAAGATAATGGACATTAGCAACTATTAGTAGTTCTAATCGTTACCGGTAGGGATTGTATCCTCCTTTTGTAGTTTCTTTCCCTCTGGTTTAACAAGGCGAATTTTCCTGAGCATAAAACGTTTAATATCCGGCTTCTAAATGCTTATATAAAGCGTTGAAGTGGAATCTACGTTAAAGGAAATAAAAAGTGTGAACATAATAACGGTATATGTGTTTGCCATGACGGAGCTAGGTGCTTGGGGTGCTGGTCATTACGCTGTTTGGCTTACAACTTAACTGAGGGATGGCAGTTAGACTGTAAGTGTTTGGATCCCATTGTGTTGAAAATGAGCAATGAACCACGTTAAATGATTTCTCGTTGCGCCTTCAAATTACCGCGTCTAATGAAGGGGTTGCCGTTCTACTTACGCCCACTCCCGACATGGCCAGTGAAAACGAGTAGAGGACCGATTATCCCAGAGCTTACAGTGGCGTGCCAGATGTAGGAGTAATAGCATCCTCCTGGCTTTAGAGCTGCTAATTTCAGTGTTGTGAAAAGGACTGGCAGAGGTAACGAAACGTTTTTCCCCACATGGATTTTGTGTGACACTGTGAAATCACTATTTGCTCAAGGACTTAGTTTGCGTACAGATCTAATGTGCACAGGTGTGAAACTAATTACTTTATAAGCAATATTCTCAGCTCTAAAGTAGTGCTATTTGCAATTTAAATTGGAATTAGTACTTTGGGGATATATCTTTCATCTTTGTTAACAGTGCAATGTACCTTTTCAAGACTTTTGACATTTTCCTTATATGTTTATCTGAATGTCATACCTCTGGATATGTTTCTCGGTCGGTTTTGTTGTTGTACCAAGTAGTAATAGTTTTAACAGTTACCATAGATTCTGTATTAGGTACATGTCTGAACTGTTTCCCGGCTTTTACATTTTTTCCAAACAAAATGGTTATGACAAGCACCATCCAAACCATTTTTTGGTTGAGGCAGAAGCATAGTTTCGAAAAGGAGAACTTTAGTAAACAAAAGAATTGTTTGGTCATGAGAGCGTCAGTTTCCTAAATTAGAATGATAGGAGTCATTGATTCTTATCTTACATCATAAGATTTAGCAAGTCATTAGTTCAGATTCCCCTATCTTGCTCCAATTATTTCCAAAGCAACTTTTACTCATAAACCCAGCCAAGGAACTTCTTAGTCATTGCAGATGTTAGTTCTTGGCCGATGTCCTGGAGGTTTCGGATCAGTGGCTTTCTGCGAACAGTACAAGTGCAAACTTCAACTTCTAATTTCTACAGATATTTGACTGTTAGCTTCCTGTTGCCTCTAGTTATCTGCAGGTGCCTCCACACTTTTCTAGTCTAGCAGAACTGTAATTATCTCCAATTTACACGGCTTACAGTATTGCGAAATTTGTAGTTATTTAGCAATTTAGAATATTGTTTTTCCTCATGTAAAACAATGTAAGCAACTTTTATCGGTGAATGACTGTTTTTCTTGTCCATAACCTCAAAAATGTACAAAGAAAAAATAGTAAAATATAGTAAGTTTTTTTTATAACAGCGCAAATATCTCCAATTTTATTTTTAAATACAAACTTAAAACATTCATAAACTGAAGCGATAAATAAGTGCTAATACTCACCTAAAACTACATTTTGATAACAAATTCTACTTTTGTTCGCCTCGGTTTGATTCATTGATTTATTTACGGACGCTCTTTAACAGCTCAGGTCATCAGCGTCCCATTCAACTCAGGGCGTGAAACGGCCGACAAATTTTGCTCAGAGGCCTCTCTTTCAGGCTTGAGGTTCTTTTTCGTGCCGTAAATGTACGACACGGGACCCACGGCTTTACTTCCCTTCCGAAGGAAGCCATACTTAGGATTTTTACGCCCGGAAAAATCCATCGGTCCTGGCCGGGTTCGAACCCGCGTTTTGGGTATAGGAGTCAAGTATGGTAACCACTACACCACCAGGACCGACATTTTTCGCCTCGGTGACATCACAAACACACAAGGCGAAGATACATAAAGAAGGAATGGAAATAAATGATGAAATGCAAGACGAATTCGTGGCAGAGAAGTACGAACTCGCCATTTGCTTTCTTAAAATAAACTGAGGAAAACCAAGAATAACTTTAGTCAGATTTATCGGTCGCAGGATTTGAACCTAGAAGCTCCCGAATACGAGTCTCAAGTACTACCTCATGAGCTAACTAGCTCAGTGGCATAAATTCGCTGAAGAAAATAATTCCCACCTCCCTAACAGAACAAGATAAATAGCTTATTGTCCTACACAACACAATTTCATACACATGGCTACCAAATTCTGGTTGACTATCAACATAAAAACCTCTGTATATTATGCTTATATTTGTGATTCTATAAAATCGGGACACCTCTTGAATAATTAGCAAAATAACAGTTCACGAAATTGCTAAATATTTTGGCATTGTGTAACCTACGGGTATACAAACTGGACCACTCTTCAGCTTGGCACACTTTCAGAGGTAACATTGGTGTGAAGAGACTTTAATATGTTGAGAAAGCCTACAGAAGTTGGAAAGCGACTCAATGTCAGAAGCATTGTGATTTAGCTGATGTTGCCAATAGTGAACAATTTACTCCAATGTTTGAGGTTATGGCCCAGGAAAGCATCATCCATCCCCACTTCCAAAGAGTTTCTATTGAAAATGATTGAAACCTAAAGTACTAAAACTCCTCAATCTATGACTTAAAATTCCCCTCGTGGTAATACAGTTCAACTAATTGCACCATTTTAATTTTTAGGCACACTTTATAGTTATACGTTTCTGCAAGTTTCGAATTCGAAACATCACCATGCACTTGAGGACATCTATTCCAGCATAGAAACATTTAAAAAAAAAAAAAAAAAAATCGGATTCAATCCCGGCCAGGGTCAATGGAATTTTCCGAGTGTTAAAATCTAAAGTATGGCTTTCTTAGGAAGGGAAGTAAAGCCGTGGGTCCCAGGTCGTGTATTTACGGCATGTAAAAGAATCTCGAGCCTAAAAGAGGAAGACTCTAATCGAAATTAATCGGCCGTTTCACGCCCTGAATTGAATGGGACCTCAGACCTACGATGTTGAAGAGTGTCCGTAAATAGCTAAACGTATAAATTTAAAAACGCTGTGTCTTGATCACAGAAGAATTTCTGAACTACTGCAGTTAAAGCATTGTCGCTGTCAAATTTCGTTCCCCGCATACTTTCCATCAGATTTGGAAATAAAAAAGATCATACCGGATATGGTGAATGTGCCCATCAGTTTGAAACCAGTCTCATGGATTGCACTCAAGGAAACGAATATCTTGTGAGTCAGAGCATTATCCTGATGAAAGAAAATATCATGCGACAATTTTCATTTAATGCAGTCACAAAATTTGGTAATTAATTGGTCCGTGCTTATGTGGACTCGTGTCACATAATAATCCATTAGAAATTTTCAGTATCCCAAAAAAATACCGATTCTTTTGCTTTGCAGAGGAATGCATTTTAAATTTGAGAGGTTGCGGATATCGCCTTTCTTTGATTGTAAGTTTAGACTCAGTAGCGGACCCATGCTGCATCAGTTGTAACAAAGCGATTCAAAGAATTGTATTTCTTCAATTTTGGGAAAAGAAAAAACAAATCATGGGGCTAAATGTGGACTGTAGGATATTCAGTAACAACATTTGCGATGTGCTGCCGTATATTATCGTGTTGCAGTATCCAGCTTGATGCACGGAAACGTGGTCTTGCAGAGTTTTCAGGGTACCTCTGTAGTATTGCCCAGTTACTGCTGTGTGTACAGGGCGACATGCTGTTAAACCATTCCTCGAATATCGAAAAATGAGATGACCATAACTTACCCAGCAACCACTTCTTGTTTGTTTCTTTCGCCTTTCCCGTGTCGATGATGGAAATTTCCACAGGACCTAGCTGTTTACTCCCAGGATCGCAATGATGTAGCCAAGTTTTATCAGCAGTGATTACCTCTGAAAGAAAATCCACGACTTCCTGTAACATTATCTTCAACTGCATGCAGACTTGTTCAATTTTTAGTTACAATATGTGAGTGGCACTAGTGAAATTTTCAGAGTTGCTGAAAGCGTTGGTGTTATTCCACAATCCTCTTTCATAATGACGGCAAGCTCTTTTAATACTCCTCTATCGCGCACAGCGGTACTAAACATAATCTAAATATGCCGCAGATATGCCCGGTGGTACGAGGGTATTTTTGACTGGAAATCTGCAGTGTCTATTTTGAATTTAGTTACAGAGAAGAGTTGAAGAACAACATGGAAACCAGTGTTGTACGCCACTGACATACGCTTCCCTGCATCTATGACTGTTTATGCCAAAAGTACTTACTTTTTTCTTTCTTCTTTCAGATCATTACTTTTTACTGCAGCCTTTCTCTTTCCATTCCAGGGGTATCTTAAGTTTAAGCCGTCTAGGTCAACGCATAACAACCACTTCATTTAATGGCATTCTAACGAGAAAGATATGCGCTGAAGTCATTGGCTCTTCTACAGTGTTAACGCGAGCGGCTCCGTCACGGGTGTTGGGGTTTTCAATGCAAGCCCTTGTTTTCCAAACTTCAATGTACTGTATTAAAAGTGGCATGAGTTGCAAGTCACACGAACTCTGCTGAGTCAAGATACTGGAATGAGGGAGAAGGTTTTCATTAGATCTAACGCTCACATTTCCCTATCACTTGCATCAGTTGTTTCCTGCTCGTGGTGCAGCTTTGGTATTGCCGCAGATCTGTGCGGTTCTTGTTTTGCTTCCGTTGACTGAAACAGCGTGGCGCTTTTCCATTATTCATTTAATGAATACCCATTGTTTCTAAAACAAGGCGAGCATGAAAGAGGGCAAGTATGTGGGTAGACATACGTGAAGATGATCAAAGGGCGTATTACTATAGGAATGTAATTGCAAGTTCAAAGGTTGAAGTTTACCGATGCATTATTTTTGTAGAAGCATAGGGGCTTCTTTATATCCTGGGCGGCGATTAATTAATATGCAACAATATTTGATATAATAATGAACAGAATTAGTAATTATTTTGTGTAACTTGTCTGGAATATATTTAATACCATACAATAATTCTCTTGTGTGTTTTTCTTAAAGATTTCAACAGTTGCTGTTAAATTTTTGGTACTTTTCCTTCCATTTTATTTTCTGACTTTACACATACCAAGTATGCCTTTATACAGTCGACACATGACAGTGTCGTCTTATAATGCATACAAAATGTTAATGAACAACACCTCAATAATTTCAGTAATTGTAGACGTATCTTAGGCAAGCAGTTGGAGATAGA
Source organism: Metallyticus violacea (assembly GCA_030762175.1). Lineage (NCBI taxonomy): Eukaryota > Metazoa > Arthropoda > Insecta > Mantodea > Metallyticidae > Metallyticus > Metallyticus violacea. The sequence goes on along the minus strand of CM060846.1, from coordinate 307,480,252 downwards.
TACAAAATAATAATAATAATAATCATAAATGAATAAAAGGGACTATATTTTACTAATGAAGTCAACATTTGATTCTGAAAAGATAAATCCAAGAAGTGGAGTAAAAATTTGCCTTCTAAATTCTGCAGACTTGCTTTGCGAGCAAAGGAATTCTGATTTTCAATTGCTCATCATCATTTTCAAGATTTAGTGGTATAAAGGTCTCTAAAATTTCGCACTAATTATATTACATTGTGAATCTGAATTACGGTTAACTGACTTATCGTTTAACGTAACTTAGCCTGAAGATAATTTTATATAATGATGAGTATGCTCATACATAATATCTTCAAGTTAAAATAATAATAATAATAATAATAATAATAATAATAATAATAATGGTGATGATGATGATGATGATGATGATGATGATGAGAATGGAACTGGATAGCAATGATCCGTTTTTACTTGGCGCCATCATCATATCAACTGAGCCCAAGAGACATACTTCACAACTTCCATCCGTTCTAAAATTGTTTGCCTAATATATTAACACTCTGTATAGTTGAAACAAACTTTCCTATAGAATTTCGATTAGTTAATAGATTTGTAAACTGGCATATACATATAACAACTCTTACAGCTTGAGTTCTTTTGTTGTTAAAGTTCTGTGTATGTAGTGAGGGATTGGTTTTTACAAAAAAATATTATAAAATGGGACTCATTTATTTGTTACTGCCTATTTTACTAGTATCATATTACATTTTAGAGAAAGTTTGCTCTATCACAGCGAAATTTATGCTTAACATTACACTCAGGGTTAAAAAACAAAACAAAGGAACAACATTTTAGGAAATAAGCCAAAAAATTGTGTGAACGTTTCTGTTTCTTATGTTCATGATTTTTACTTGGTAATCTGAATGTTATAAGGTATAATTGTTAACCTCTGTAACATGTTGTGCTCCTTTTGAAACCATGATTTTTACTTGGTAATCTGAATGTTATAAGGTATAATTGTTAACCTCTGTAACATGTTGTGCTCCTTTTGAAACCATTTATGAAGGAATGAAGAACAACGTTCAAACTTATAGCTAGTTCGAGTTGAAAAATGAATTGAAATACGTAATTTGAACAATATATTAGTTCCACGTTATGACCAGAAAGACGAAAAATTATCAAAATATTTTATTTTAAAACCTTTTCCATTGTGTCTTAGTTTAAATCGTGGTGAACCATTCCAATTGAACAACCATTCCTCCCACTAGGAAAAAAGTTTAACGGAAAAAAAAAATTATCTTTTTGTGTACATTTCCTCAAAGCCTAAAATATTTTGACACATTGTTGTCAGTTGACACTGTATTTACATTCATGTAATGCACCATTTCGTTTTCACTAAATATTCTAAGACAATAATTAGCGTTATGAAGCCTTCACTGGGAAAATTGCTAAGACACCATATTTAGATATAAAGGAGTTAAGCTTATAAGTTGAATTTTTTATTTAGTTAGAAATGAGAGCAATTACGGTTCCATTGAAAATACCTTCGCAATTTACCTTTCTATAGCACTGCAGTAATTTATACTGTGTATTGTGTAAGAGCACGGATCGAGACGGAGTTCGAACCTGCGCTTCGTTTGGCATGGCTGCTGAAAAGACAACAGTATTGATCCGTCCGGTCATCTTTTCAGCAAGCTGTTGTTCTTCGTCCATTGGTGATGCCAACCGCAGAAGTTGGCGAAAGCTATGGTAGCATATAAACCATAGATCACGGCAAAACAGACCGGAAGGTTTTAACTGTTTTCTACAACACCAGTTGCGGAAGCATAAGATGTTTTCAGAATATTTGTGAGAAGTTTCCAGCTCTCTCAGAAGCAAAATTAAAGGTACCAGCTCCCAGTTCAATTGTTCCCATATCAAAAATGTAATATTTGATGGTACATTAAAATAACAATGAACACAAATGAGAACAGCGTAGAGAGCCTATACAGAAAACAATGCAAAAATTTTGGCAACAGAAACCCTCCAGGTTATAAAGATTTTGTGGGCAAAATGCTACACGTTAGTAGCGGAGGCTAAACGGTTTAGAGGGCATTGCTCTGCGTAAGCCTGTGGGTTCAAATCCCACATAATGTTTTTTATTATTATTTGTTTTATAAGTGTATATGCAGGACATTATGTTGCTTTAATATATTATAGTTTAACTGATAATTTGAGTTTTATGCACATAAAAAACGCAATCATAAATTAACTAATACAAATTACTAAATAAGTATATTAACAGACAAATTTATCATTTAAAGTGAAAACACGTAGAAATAAACACGTTAATATCGTGTATAACTGCCTCAATCTTCGAGGCATAGATGATATCAGATTTCTACAGTAGTGTGGCGAGAGGCTACAACATCCCAGGCTTCTTGAATTTGAGGCCACAAGTCCTCTTTTGTTCTGCATTTGCAGGGAATGCGTGTGCAGCATATTGCGTTTATATAGAACAAATACAGAAATATATATTTCCTTCTGTATTTGTTCAATCTAAATGCAATATACTGCATATATAATTTAAAACTGTGGGAAACAATATTACAAAACTAATTGTCATAATATGTAACAAAAAATAAAATGGAGGCGAACCTAGTTCTTGACCACTACTCACTTCACACTCTGCCACAGAGGTAGCAGAACACACATACTAGACAACGTCTTTAGTGCATGTCATATAACACAACAGCTGCAGTGGCTACACAGCTTTGCTGGTTGCCTTGTGAACCGTTCGTTGTAACGAGTAGGACTTAGAAGAATTTGAATTCAAGAGTTTGTCTAAGGGTGTACATAATATTTTAATGTTTTTCTTTTTTTCCGGTGACTTTTTATTGGAACACAGTAGTCAACTCTGTGGTTACAATGCACTAAATGCAGATACCATTATACGCTCAGGACCAAAAAAAGGGGGGGGGGATTATATTTGCTTGTCATAAAATATTGTAAACAAGCCATTTTAGCAGAGTATTCCAATTATTTATATAAAGTCTCAGATACAGCAAATTTGTCTTAACTATTTTGTGCTTTATTATCATTATTTCTTTATTTTTACATGTTGTAAATGTAAGTAGGGTTATCACATTTCACCTTAAATTCGACCTGAAGATGTGGCTAGAGCTGTAGCCCTAAACGATGATGGACACAATGTACGTTACATTGCAAAGGTAATGAATATGGCTAGAAGCACAGTCCACGATGCCTTAAAACGGTTTAGAGAGACCTTAAAATACACCAGAAGACCAGGTTAGGGTTGTCCGACAGCTACAAATCAAAGTGAGGACAGGTACATGGTGTTGACCGTTTTTAGGGAGCGCAATTTGCCAGCTATGATTATAGTTCATCAATTTGTTAACATGGAGTGGACGCCAGATTTTAGCCAAAGGTGATAGAAGGCTGAAAGGAAGTGGACTGATATCAAGTATACAGGCAACAGGTCTCAGTTTGCTTAGAATGCATCGAGTCAAAAGATTGCTTTTTGCAAATTACCATAGGGATTGGAGAAATGAACAGTAGAGCTGTGTTCTGTTTACAGACGAGTCCTCCTATTTCAATGTGGCTTTGTTGATGGACACGAAAGAGTTTGGAGAAGAAGGGGAGAACGATTTGAACAATGCTGAATTTGGAGGTCGTGGAGTGATGGTTTGGGCTGGAGTGTCGATGAATGCTCATACTGAGTTAATTTTAGTAGAAAATGGAGGTCTAACAGCTGATAGATACATAAATGAATATTTGGCTAATCATGTACCATTTGGCCCACTTAACAGGCGACAATTTCCTTTTATTGCACGACATTGCTCGCCCGAGTATTGCACACGTGATTAGAGAATATCTCTAAGAAGTGGGAATCCATGATTTACCATGGGCAGCAAGGAGTCCCGACATGAATCCGCCTGAACACGTGTGGAACACGCTGGAACGGCATGTTAAGACAAGACTCTCGCGCCAGAAACTTTACAGGAGTTGAGAGCACTTCTTGAAGAATGGGAGCATATTCCTCAAGAAGTCATAGCTAACCTGATCGAAAGCATGCCAAAACGTGTAAATACAGTTATTCAAGCCAGAGATGGATAAGGTCCGTTACTAAAATGCTTTAATACCGAAAAATGTACTCACAGTTAAAACAAAACTTATTGTTTTACATTCTTCGTAACTTTTCTAACCTGAATTAAGTTTTTGTTTCTATTGTTGTAATTTAATGTGCTTAATAAAACATTATTTTGTTTAAATGGATATTCTTTATTTTTGAAATAGTTGAGAACAAAATATAACTATGTATCAAAGTGCCCTTTTTTGTCTCCGAGTATATTAATATGTTTATTCAAAGGGTAATAACAAATTGTAAGTGACAATTTAGTAATCATTTATACATTATTTTAATATGGTATGACAAAATGAAGTTCGATGCACATGCTGCAAAAAGGGGAAAAATACAACTTAAAATATGGAACGTGACAACACAAAATTCTTCATATTCTCATTATTCGAAAGACAGGGACGTTTTCATTTTTCAGCATCAAGTTTGCATTGAGATTTGCAATTCATTATCTTACTTGGGGTGTCGTGCTTTTCCTCACCCTAAGTATAAGGGCATGGAAATGTGCATATTTCTATTAGTCTGAAAATAACAGTAACCTACGTAGAAATTACAGGGGTGAACAAGTCATAAAATATGGTCAAAATCTGAATTGAGTTGTTTTCTTATTTTAAGTGTGAGCTGTTATTTTTCTCTCCAGGATGAAATTGGACCACAACATTTTCTCACTCTAGTAGCAGTTTGTTTTCTTTTAGTCGGTCCTCTATTTGGTCCCGGTGCTGGTCGCTGTGGGTCTGAAGCCCTCGGTCTCGGCCTTGGCTTTGGTCTGGGTTTCGGGGCTGCCTACCGCTTCGCTGCAGCCAACTGCGGTCTCGCCAAGGCGCGTTGCCTCGTATTCGATCAAGGTAGGATCACAAACCACTCTCTTCTCTCTTCTGTGCTAATTCTTCCCTTACCGACTAATCGTCAAGCAGTTTCTTCTGATCTCGAGAACTCGTCTCTCAACTTTTACGATAACTGTGCATCAGAAATCAAGATCAGCATGTCATCATGATCATTATTTTCTCTTCTTAAGACTGAGAGCATAGGAAAGTATGAGCATCTTCGTACATCAAGGCCAAACGATCAAAAAGCTTAGTAGATTTCAGCCTGAGAGCTGTTTGTGTTCTTCCTTTCTTTCATAAAAATGCTTTCAGCAATGGAAATGCTTGCGCTGATGATTGCCCTATGAAAGGTGTATCTTGGCCGTAGGAGTTGACTACTTAGCTTTGCATTCATTGATCGAGAACTGCCTTGAGAATTTTGGACCACTTGGGAAATATCCCTAGGGAGACGTTGCTGTTTTCTCTGGCCATAGCAGGAATATAAATGTAAAGCGTAGGGTGGCCAAATACAGAAACAGTAACAGATCCAGAATACACAAAATTCAATTACTGCAGCAGTTAGCACATGTGGAAAATCTGATAGTTGTTCTTGCGTTGTAAAGATAATGGCTCGCGCACATGCAAGAGCCGCCGGTATGCAAGGCATCGGTGGAATGTGAGCCCTTCGACACTAGTTGGGGTGACGTGATGATCAGCGTAACGTTCGTCTCGGTTGCCTTCACCCTCTTCACGGAATTTGAAGGAAAGGAAATTTTCTCGTAGCTTATTTTTTGATAGGCTAGTAAACCCGGACCATCCAGGCAGTAGTTAGGAGTCCTATCACTGGAAATATTCCGGCCACATATTACTTACAGACCAAATATGCTTCAACTCTTGGATAACAAATTTCCAGTTTGTTGAATGTGAACTGCCTAAGATTTGTTTCAGTGTGTCATACACTGTATTTATCGCAAAAATTCACTTTTGATACACTGAGAGGGGGGAAAAATAATATTTTAATTTTACGTATTATTATAAGTGAATTATTAAAACTCCATTCATTTTTTGAACATTAAATAATTTTCCAAACTTTTTTCTACCTCTATTATGGATTCGGATCATATTCAGTCTATAATTTTCTTTATTATAAGAGCATGAACATAAATCAATTTTATCGCATTTTTCCACCTGGGGCAATTGAAATGCCTAATTAATGGGTTGTTCTTGTATTATTGTTACAGCAGTTTTATTCTATTGCTGAGGTATTTCAATCAATTTAGCACATACTTTTATGAGGTAAAAATGCCGTTAAGTCAGAAGAGGCTGCTAAAGCAGTTGGCATGTTGGAAGATGGATGGAGCATGCTTTATGTTGCCCAGGTGTTACGAGTCAATGCCTCTACTATACAAAGGGTATACCGAAGATTCAGAGAACTTGATATCTACTGCAGAAGACCAGAATCAAGTCGCAGAAGGGTGACATCTGCCAGAGATGATCAATTTAAGCGACTGCAAGTTTTGTTCGATCGTCACACAACAACCGCAGAAGCTTAAAATCGCTTGCAACAGGTATCAGGACTGAAGGTTCAGCCTAAGATTGCTTAATGGCAGGGAAAGAGTATGGAGGAGGGCTGGAGAAAGATATGCCCTTTGCACTTTCTCATCGACGATGACTTTCTGCGCAGGATCCGTCATGTGTGAACTAGTATCAGCGTGTTAGCCAAGCGCAGTTGATTTTTGTTGAGAACGTGCCCTGAATGCAAACCGGTACATTGGGGAAATTCATTCTTCTGGAGCATATTTTCCCCATTACTCCATTTTCTGACATGATTTCTGCTTCATACATGACAATGCCTGTCCACATATGGTCCACATTGTGACACATTACTTGCGTGAGATGGGGATTCAGGTGCTAGTTTGGCTAGCACAAAGCTCTAACCTCAACCTCAATGAGCATAGTTGGTGAAAATGCTCGTCAACACGAGAGCCTCAATGAACTTGGGGAGTCTTAGCGTTAGCAACATGGTACAAGCAGAGGAGGAAACATCCGCTTCTGAGAGTGCCACTAAGTGTTGTAAAGTGTGTCGTTGTGTTACCAACGCTGTGTTGCCCTACAGGCAAAAACGAGATCATTGTGAAATATGATTTATTTGAATTCATGTTCATGCTCATTTAATGTTCAAAAAATGAATGGAATTAAAATAATTCACATATAATAATGCGTAAAATTAAAAACATTAACAAATTTAGCTGTTCCGTTTTGCTTATCAATGCAGAAGATGAAAAAGCATCATGAATATTTTAATGCAGTGTTTGGAATAGTTTTGTTTCACAGTGATTTACATGGTACCAAATTCGTAACCAAAGAATACACTCAGTAATATCATCAGGTTGGCCTAAGAATAACAACATTCAGATTCTTAAATTTGCACATGGTTACAATTACAAACATGGCTCACGTTAGATATGTGAAAATTGAGACATCCTCCTTATAAAACACAGGGAACTTAATAGAGTTACTCCCGTTGAATATGAAGTTCGAGTATGAAGAAATACTCGTGCTGAATTGAAAGTGAGTAATACTGCCCTCTCCAAAGTAAAAAGCACATTAAAATAATATTTTGCGTCAAGCATTTTTAACGCCTTGCAATGAGTGTGCTATGGTATTAATATAACTGAGGTATATGTATTTTAGTTCAACTCAGCGGTATCCATTAATCCAGTTTCTCCGTCTGGGGGCGATTATATGGGTTGACACCCAGCGGTTCCCCCTTGTATCACAAGATATTTGTTAACAGGAATAATCTTTTGAACAAGGACTGGATAAGTACCAACCACCAGATGGTAAAAGCGTTGTCAACTATAACAACAAAACCACGTCGTCGATTCGTTTTAGCTCGTCTGGAGAAAACATTGATCCAAAATATATGGTTAGTGCAATCGTTAGTGGGAGGGAGGTAGGAAGGAAGGAAAGAAAGAAGGAATGGGGTGTATTTGTGTAGGATCCGGTTAATCCGTCCAGCCAGTCCCCAGGCTTTGGTTCCTCTGTGCTCCCACCCTCGCTCGCTCAGTAGGTTTCAGCGGCCAGTTGTCGCGGATTACAGTGCAAACAGGAAGAATTGCAATGAGCCTGATCTGCATACGGTAACGAGTAGAGAGTCGACATCTGCTGCCTCCACCTCACTCCATTTCTCGCTCTTCGATACGAATCTCAGTAGCTGGACCAGAGGAGGACGAGGGGTGGCCGAACGTACGTTTCCCCCGCACGCACACTTAATACCCACTAACAGGCTCTTTCAGAAAAAACGGCACCGTCCCTACTGTAGTTGATCGAACACTTGCTGCAGCATACGGTCCAATGATGGCTATTTCAGTCAGGTTTTAATGAAGCGTCGAATTAAATATATAATCTTTACAAACACTGCATGTTTCTAATCCTTATTATGTAAAGTTATCTTCTTTTGTAGATGTCTTGTGTCATCCGCAGGTGTCCTAAGGTTGGCTTACCATGTAACACATCAAAGCTAATTAGTTTTTCCAACTTTCATCATAATAATTACTCTTCTCGTAACATATGAATGAATATTTTAAGATCACCAAACAATCGTGCACGTCCTTTGGAAAGTTAAAGCGAAATGACAGTTCTTCATGTTTGTGCAAGTCTCAAAACATTTGACAAGTATTTTCTGTAGTTCAACTTTTTGAGACCGAGGAAAATTCCACAAAATCTGTCTCTGAGAATTGAAGCACTATCCATTGCCATGCTATTTTGATTTGATGAAAGCATCTTTTGAATATCGCAGCGCGTCCAAGCTAAGCACTCGACCGCCCATGTATCCCAACAGTGGTCCTGGAAGTCTGTTTCAGGACTTAACACAGAAACGTTTGTACGATAAAGGCCGCAGAAGTTCACTGGCACATGTCAAAATGCACAGAATAGAACATTTTACGGGAAGTTTCTAAGAACCAGCTTAAATTACACATAAATGGTTCTGGATGAACAGTATGGATCCGAAGCATCTTGTAGAGTAATGTCATCTCTTCCTTTAATATTATGCACATTAAAACTGACAAGAATTGACAGGATAGACACAAGATCGCGGGTTCAATCCCGGCCAGGATATATGGATATTTTTACCGGGCATAAAAATCCTAAGCATGGCTTAATTGGGAAGGGGATTAAAACCGTGGGTCCCGTGTCGTAGATTTATGGCACGTAAAAGAATCTCAAGCCTGAGAGAAGAGGTCTCTGAACAAAATTTATCCACCGTTTCACGCCCTGAATTGAATAGAATGCTGATGACCTTAGATGTTTAAGAGCCTCCGTAAATAAAACAAAACAAATATTGACAGAATTGTCGTACTTGCCATTTTCGTATAGTTGTTGATATTGACTTTCCTTTTAACAACTGGTGACGTTACGACATTTGCCTTTTATTGGAATGGTGAAAAAGTCCATTTGGGTGACTTGTGGATTGTGCCACTTTGATAAATGCTTGTAGCACTTGTTACCTGAATTGAATATCTAAAATTCCAAGACAAATGAATAATATGCCGAAATTATGTACTAAGCATTGCATTATAAAGGAAGGTACGCTTTTAGCTTCTATATCACGGATAATCAGTACTACTTGATGCAGATGCAGGGGCATGCGTAAAAAAATTGTGAACAAGCTACGGTAGAATTTCGCAGACTGAAAAAAGTAGAAAAAAAAAGTACCGAAATTTTGGCTTGGATCACTTGTATCTGCAAGCCGGTAGAGACATACCTCGTAGTTTTGCAGGACTGTACCTGTTGGTTACTAGCTTTTAAGAGCTACTTGGGTTTAACTAATATTAGAAAGAATAGTGCATATGCAAGGGAAGACACGCTTCCAATGCGCGTTAAGTTTGTTACGTCTACACTATCGGCAGAGTACGTACGGTAGATTGAAGACTTAGCTGACACATATATACGGTAGGTAACACCTGCAGGCATTTATGTATGTACACATGCGATACTCTGTTCTCAGAGGTCAAACGTGGGAGATACAGGAGTATTAGCGCGGACCGCAGAGATCAGCATTAACGGCGCTCATTGCAAGGGTTGCCTACCCCTCGAGCCGGGGAGAACACTTTGTTTGCAATTGTCTTCACTAGATAAATGGAGAATTAGAAACCTCTCGTATCTCCCCTGCTGCGGAAGAAATGCGGTTCATTTGCATTATGAAATATTCCAGGGATGCATTTTTTCTACTATTGTAATCGTTGTCGCCGCAATTGGATAACGCTAACCTAAATCTCTATTAACGCAGTCTCATCCGTCCTGTTTTTATTTCATATAAAGTTGGTTAGACATTTGTTCTTTCATATATCTTTCAAACCTAAGTTCGACATAATAGGCTTGCTTTAGTACATATTCCATCTTTCGGAATGGGTATACATTCTGTGGTTGAAAACACTCGCTGTGAAATTGTTTCTAATTACGAACATAACATGTTAAGATAGAAGCTCCGTTCGGATTATACGGTTAGGTTATTTAGTTACGGGCCGCCTTATCTCGGCGCTTACTGGGGAAATGTAGCTGCTGCAATCTTAAAAGCCGCAATTTGATTTGCTTTATTGACGGAAGCTCTTTAACATCTCAGGTCATCAGCGTCCCATTCAATTCAGGGCGTGAAACGGCCGGTAATTTTTACTGAGAGGCCTCTTCTTTCAGGCTTGAGGTTCTTTTTCGTGCCGTAAATCTACGAAACGGGACCCACGGCTTTACTTCCCTTCCAAAAGAAGTTATTCTTTGGATTTTAACGTCTGAATAAATTGATCGATCCTGTACGGGATCGAACCCGCGACCTTGGGTGAGTCGCCGGAAGTAAAGTTAGTAGTTTGGTATGTATTTTTTCAAAAGTATAAAATGCCACTGTATATAAAACTGATGATAATAATAAGCACTAAATTGTGTTATAACAGCTGTTTAAAGTGATGCTCCTCATCGGCAATACATTGCCGACATTTGCATAAAGATCCCTGTATTATGTTTAGTTTTCTTCCGTAAGAACACGACTGACATTTTAAAAAGTTGCGAACAGTTTCTCTACTTGGAATACGATAGTCAGGATATTTTCTTGCGAATCACCTTGCCACTTATCCGCAAGAATCAGTTTTCACGTTTGTATAGTATATAAAATACATAACTAACATCAAACAATTAGCACACAATTTAGACAAAGTGAAAGCACCGAGTAATATACAAACTCACGAGCCACTCACTGACAAAGCCTCCTTCAAACCAACTTCAGTAACATGCATGGCAATTGGCTTCTCCCAATATTCTCGTTTCTCAGTTACTACTTTCATTTCGGTAGTTACAGATTAAGAGTATACCAATATGTGTAGAAGTGCATTTACGTAACGCAGCATTGGCAAGCAAATTACCTGGGAATCATTGGCATAAAACGCTCTTCTTTTAGTATTATGAATAAAAAAACTATAATGGTTGCAATTTGCATTTCTTATTTCTGCATAGTTCTTTTAGAGCAAAAGAGCGGTCAGAGTTTGCAAATCAAACATGGGAAAATGTGGACACAGTTTGCACCTTCACACATTAGTAAAGTTCAACCTAGTGGAAAACAAGAAAATAATGTGTTATGCTGCCCTCCAGTAACGCGCTCGGAACTTTCTCAGCTCGCACGAGCCAAATAGGTTTTACGGTTGATTTTTTTATTATTTATTGTGGAGTAATCTGTAATTAAAAGCGTTCAAATAAAAAATGCCTTCTTATGTAATGCGATTTTACAGGCTCGTCAAGTTTATAAAGAAACACGAAGTTTGCCTAGTTTTCCCTTCCTTGTGAATGAAGACAATATTGGATGTCGTAGCCGCACGCATCAAGCATCTCAATGAGTCACGTGCATCCCGAGCCAAGGACTCATATCCTGTCTGGCCCAGATTGACAAAAAATGTAATACATTTTCACGGAGGGGTGTGGCAGCAAAGAGGGGTGGCTTGCCGTATTGAAGCGCTTGGCTTTATCAGTGCGGAGTCGTTATTACGGGGACTTGCCATACAACAAACGGAGAAGAGGTAGCCCCTTTTATCTGAAACTAACATAATTAAAGTACAAGCAGCGTAATTTCACTTAATTAAATTCCCTTCTTTCGGGGACGATATGAACTTTTTTCCACCCAATGAACATTAAAACTCGGCGTTTAATTTCATCAGGATCTAAGAGAGATTTGACCATAAAAAGAAGGGGAGAATAGAGGGCGAGAGAAAAAAAAATCGCATGAAAAGCTGAAGGAGTGAGAAGGGAGCGAGAAGATGCTCGGGGAAAAAAGAAATAAGGAGGAAATAAGGCATTGAGAAAAGTTTCGGCATGAGAAAGTGGCAAAGAGAGGACTTGTCAAGCACGAAACAGTCTTCAAGATGGAATGGGGGGAAGGAGTCGACGGGTTTGTGTATACTATTCGGGAACCGGAGTGTTGATAAAGAATAAACAAAAGTCCGGCATGCGTAATGCTTGTTTATTGTTGCCATATCGATTTCCATTGAGAAAAAAACGGGACCGTTCGGTAATATGAACCCTTGAATGAATCGACAAAACAAAGGACATTCTCTTGAATGTGTTTGTTGTTTGTAAAGTAGGATATTAGATGCTTGACTAAATCATTGTGCAGTTGAGCTTTGATGTACAAGTAAAACGCTACGATACAAGCTTTTGATCTCTGTTTCCAGAGCAATCTTATTGTACCTTTGAGACCAATGACATGTCTTGAGCAAACTTATTTCCACTATTTTTTTTTATATAATCACAGGTGTATAAATATTACCTACCATACTGTTTGCAATTTTATAATTGTTGAATGTTTCATAAGAGCTACCGAGTATTGAGAGAGTAAAACAAAGATCCGTGATTCGAATCCCGTTCGTGACCTTTACTATATATTCCAAATCTTAGCCTATTGCACGGCTTGTGTAAAAAAATTACATTTGGTATAAATTATCTCTTATAGCGAGGTTAACTAGAAAGCCTAGGCCATAGTTTCGAGTCACCAATTAAGGATAAAGTTGCTACGTGAGGTAACCATGTGGAATTGTTATGGCCGGACAGGGCACGGTAACTCAGATGTAGAAGCATTTGGGTGATAAACTGAAAATCCATGATTCGTAATCCATCCGTTACTGCAAACTTTCCTATCTGAACTCTGATTTCAAACTTAAGCCTAACACAGTGCTTATGTAAAATTAAACAATTGCTTTATATATATCAATGTGTGTGTAATTGCTTTCCTTGCAAAATTATTATTCTTCCTTGAGCTTTTGTGTAATTTCCCTTTCTATTAGCGCTAAATAACTTGCTATGCAATCGTTAGAGCAAATTACGGAGCTTTTGTGATATAGTTTATTTTTGAGTACATTGTTTGCGAACCGAAACTAGAGGCAGACCTTAATATTCGTAAATTAGTTCATAAATATAAATGAAATGTATTCCACTCATTCCGAAACGTTTCTTGTTTTAAAGAAATAGGTAGCGGGTGTACTTCTCACTTAGGGGAGCATGGAAATCTCTGAACAATGTTGCCAATAGGTAATTAGTAATTTATAATTTTTTTTGGTGAGTTAAAATTGCAAATTTAAATCTGTCTATCATTATTCCATTTAATTTATGCATTTTACTAAATTTCTGTTAAAATTTTAAATTTTTCGCGCTGAAAGAAGTAGAAGCAGTATAATGCACTGACATGCGCAATGACGTGATCCGCTATTGTAGATTTTCTTTTGGCCTCACATGGTTGCAGGGCTGTCAAAATGTTACTTGACGCGTTTTTGAAACGTTAAAAAAGTTTAAGTTGTATCCGCTTAAATATATGAAAAATAACAACATTCGTTATTAAACCAAAGTTTGTAACACTGGAGTGTTATTGCAGTGATTATTACAAAATGCACTTTCTAGTTTAAGCGATATGTGTTAAAATAACCCCTTATACCGTGCGATCAGTTTTGTTTTCCCCCGGAGTGTTTTGCCTATGGGCGAGCACGCCACTCGTTGGCCAATTAACCGGGCAACCGAGTCCCGGTGATTAGCGAAAGGGTGAAACAATAAAGAAAAACATTGTGAATTGCTCTCATGGAATTATTCGCAATGTGAGCAGTGGCAGATCCTGTTGAAAAAATGCCGATCACACTCCATGTCGGCTAATTCTCTGAAAAAGGAGTTAATATGATATTAACATAACAGAATCAACTGTATGCAAAAAAAAAAAAAAAAAAAATGGTTTATAATTCTTTCACGAATGAGTTAACACATATAAATCATGCATTAAGACATTCTGTGCGTTTTAAACACAGGAGGTATAATCCACTTTATGTGTACTGTCGAATTAAGAAACGAAAAAATAACACACACTTGGAAACAGCTGCGCTACGACTGTGACAGTCAGTAAAAGTCAACGAATAATCAAGCAAGCTTGTAACCCCTCCACGGCGCGGCAAACGAGTGGAGTTTGCTCATAAAAAAAAACCGCGCAGTCGGGAAAGACATCTTAAGATGGTATGAGCTGTTTAAAATAGTATTGTTTGGCGCTTTTCAGCTGAAAAAATACAGAAATTTAATTTTAGCCAGAAGGCTTGTTCCAACTTCATTTGAATACTAGTGTGACTATTTCACTGATGAGACGTCATCTTTAAATAGACCCGTGAAACCAAACAAAATTTTGAATTTTGACCAATCACAGCCGGATATTGCAATTTAATTATTATCGAAGAAAATTATCAAAGCCGTTTTAATACGCGTCATGCACTTGTCCTGTGGTCAGTGTAGCCAACTCTGTATCTTCACTATATAATTCCTGAGCACCCATCACTGACTACCTGTGTTTTCAGTAATTGTAAATTTAACTAACTTAAGTAATTGTTTTTGTGCATTCAGCCAAACAATCTGAAATAATTGTATAAATTATGTTACAATACCTGCCTAAGCAATCATAAATTTGAATAAACACGTTGTTCAGAATGATAAAATATTTTATCGTTTTGTTTTTCTCAGTGGGTGTTAGTAAATCGAACGGTAGCGATTGTAAGAGTCGACTTTTGTCTATTTCATTCTCACTGTTTCTGAATAGGTAGGTTTTTATAAGTAAGTATAACATTTTCGCAGTTGTTAATAATATATGCGAAAATTTCAAATATTACTTTCATTCTCATTCCATTCTTGAAATAGTCTCAAACCCGTATTTGGCTCTTCTCTATTGGCATTATTGACAATCGACATTCGTCTGTTGCTAGTTGGTCTGAAAGGGTTACGTATTCATAATACAAATGTACAATATTACAATATTATAAGCTAAGTCTACAGGAATTATATTTGAATTCTTATTCGTGAAATAGTCCTAATAAATATCACTCGAGTGTCTGAATTTGTCGGCAATCTCAGAACCTCTTGTGATATTACTTGTGATAATTTTTCAAAAAAACACAAAAGCCCATTGGGAAATTAAGCCTTAAAATATTTACTTTCAACTATTTTTATGGAAGGTTCCATAAGAACTTGGGCAAAAATATTCACGCCTGAAGTTAAAAACATTACGGTATGATAATTTTCTGTAACATTTGGAAAAGTAGAGGTGTTTTCACAATAACCGTAGCCATTGGTTAGGTTTTTAGACGTGAATCCAAAATGAGCGAAAAAGGTGTTAGGCGTTGGCGGTCAGGCTCATTTTTTTCTGGATGTAGAATAGTTTAGATCTTTAAATCCCGGAGTTCATAAATATCATTCATTCTTGATAGTCACCAAATCTATCATCTCGAATAGCTAAGCAGTCGGTATAGGATTTAGATGATAAAAATAATCGCTTTTCATATAAACAGTGTCATCAGATTTTAATTCTGTCATCAGCACAAAAACAAAATATGTGTGAAACTCAGCGTTAGTAAGTTACACCTGTGAACATAGAATGAAGCAAAATATCAAAATCTGTTTCTGAATATAAACTAATGAGAGACAAGGGGGTTATGCTTCACAAGACATTTAAATACTTGTACACTCGAAAAAAGCGTAAAAAGTAGTTTTCATTATTTTCTACCATTATAAAAGGGACACAATGATTGTTCACAAGACGATGTTTATAAATCATAGATTTATCTTAATAAAACCTACAAATGGTACCGTTTTGAAACAACACTCTGAACTTCCAATTTTTATCAAAAATAGATTACAGTACTCGTTCTTAAACTAATACCCATTTTTTTGTTTGTTAAAATATGGTAGTCTACTTGAGCAGAATGACTCTTCTTTTAATTAGATAACAGTTTACACAATCGTTATAACTTTATGGAAATATTACATCGCATTCGTTGTTCATGTGTTTAGAGGTTATCCAAAACTACTCCAATTAGCATAGAGTTGACACAACAAAAGCTGCTGAAATGACCAATCTCTTATTTGTTTATTAAAGTTTATAGTGCGCATTTGGTGCCAGATCACTTCAAAACAATGAGTGAAATGAGGTGAATGAACAGAATTCCGGCCTATCAAGTTACCTGGTACTGGCCTAAGATATGAGGCAGGGACAAAAAGTCTCCAAAATGGAAACTCTGCCCAGGATAGTAAGGAGACACTGTCATCTGATCCACAGCGAGGCACTTGTTGGTTTCCCATAAAATTTAAAAGACACTAATTGCGTGCACCCGTAAGTTTATAAAGATAAAATGTATGTTAGTCGTTTTATTTATTTATTTTTTATTTTTTATTTTTATTTATTTATTTTTTTTTTTTTTTGCGTTACACTCCGATAAATTGTTTAAAACTGAAGTTTCAATCATTTATTTGGGGGGTGGGGAGAAACGTATACCTAATAACGGGTTGATCAAACTTTATGTGCACGCCCAGTAAGAACAGTCTGTGAAAACATTTTTACCAAAATAGGCCACTTAAAGCTGGTCGTTTTATTGCACCACTTGTTCAGGCTTAAATGGTACACAGTGCATGCATTTTACTACTTGGTTTCCTTGCGTTGCAATAAAACACTGCAGTAAGCAACCCTCCTTTATCCACCGCCCTGTGATTACCTGCAGCTCCAGCTTAGCAGATTTAATGGATGGCACCAAGCCCTCTCATCATTGTCTCTTAGCAATATCTTTCCTTTCAGCCTTTCCCCTCAAAAAGTTTTTGGCTAGTGATGGAAGTGTCCTCGCGTGATCATCTCCTACTCCCATTTTACGCGAACAATATGAGGAAAGTTATGACATATAAGACAGACTTTCGGGAAGCTCTGAATGAAATGACCTCTAAAACTGACCACTCTTTTTTGTCGGGCCATATAAGCCGCAGAACTGAAACCTCTATAGCTGCTGAGGCATTGGGTGTCGTTATGTAATTTCATGTGATTAGGGAAACTAGGGATATCCTTACCCTATGAATTGTAAAAATGTGAAAATGGCATAAGTGAATACCAGATACTTTGTTGGTGTTATATGGAAGCAATTACAGTTTACACTTGGAACAATCACCAGAAGAACTAAAAGAAATGTTCGTATGTTATAATACGTATATATTGATGTCGCCAGAGTTTTCGAGCGATGACCTTCCCGGGGCGGAGCACTGTTTAGGAACAATGCTATTTTGTTGAAATACTGTAAAGCATTTACGTGCTAGCAGTTTGTCTAGTTTTTTCTTTCGTCGATTCATTGTGTGACGCTACAATAGAGGTACGAGAGTTGTAACGGGTAATATAGTAGCATGCTTTTACATAGTTTTCAGAACGTTTTTAAAGGTGAAACTTTGTTTTGAATAACATTTTTATTTTGTATATTAGTATGTCACTGATTAGAGCCATGTTTTGGAGTTAAAAGGTAAGCATTACATAGTCAAAGACGTGAAATTGTCTCTATTGTGTACGACTTTATGAGAAACGAGGCAAGCAATAAAGATGATCTCACCTGAGTAAACCGCCACGTGTGGCCGAGGTCGTTAAGGCGCGTACTCGTGAGTGGGAGGTCTGGGTTCGAATACCTCCAGGACCGTCCCTGATTGAGGTTCTTTCCATGTTTTCCTCAGTCGTAATAAATGGTAAAAGTCGGGGAGGTGCCCTAAACTTAGGCCTGGAACGATTCCTTCCTTAAAAATAAATCCTTTCGCAATATATCATTTCATCTCATGTATCATCAGTGTCCATCGCCTGTGGTGCCTCTGTAGCAAAAACGGGCGTTAAATACCATTCATTCATTCATTCATTCATTCATTCATTATTCATTTCACCTGAATAATATTAGAAAATTAAAAAAAAAAAAATTTGAAGGGGTGTCTAGACCAGAATATAGGCATATGGGACTGCTATTATTTGAAACGCCATTCCTAGAAAGCATTGATGTTGATAAATAATACTCAATTTTTACGTACAGTAGACTGCAGACATAATTGACTTCTCTGAAATCTTCAACTGAAAAGATTAAGACAAACAGAATCTACTCGTAGGAAAACAGGACACAAAATCTAAACCTGCAACTTGTCAATGACAAATATTACAATGTAATCACGTGTTAAAAAGATGGAATTTCGCTGCTCTGTAAATGTCACTTCACCTTTCATCACCTGACAATTGCAGTAGTGCAAGCACTGCCATTAGTGCTAGGTAGGCGTGGCAGCGGTTCTGATGAAGTTAAGTGGGTATTTTGCAACTTAGCGTTACATTAATAAATTATACACCTCGAGGACCGTGGCGAGAGCTATCCAGCACAACTGAAACTTACTTCCCCGCTCTAAGACATTTTATCTTATCCCCCGCAGCAGCAGAGCATTTGGTTATCTTCCTTTTCGCGCGACTACCGGGCAAGTTTCCGTTTCACACAAATTCCCTGACAGATTTACCTGCACTAAAGAATATCGGTGATACAAAGTCTATTCTCATGAAAAACGGCCGAAATCAAACAAGTGCATTAATCATTATTCCGTGGCTTACAGCAATTGTCATAACAGGTATCTGTCTTTCTGTGTAAGAAAATATAAAACAATAACGTAGAAGATGTATTAGCAATGCTTTGTAGTTCAGCTTGGTATTTTTATTCAGCCTTCTCCTGTTATCAGAGCGAGGAAATAAATGAATTAATAAATTAACACATTTTGTTGAGTTGCATTTTTTGTGATGCCATATTTATTCTCGAGGACATCGCATCTTAAGTAACGTAAACCTTTTATTGTGTAAACAGACTAACAAGCGTTTACAGTCAACTCATTTTACAAAAGAAGTTCAAAAGGGGGCGGGAATGCAGGATGACTCTATTCCGGATACCACTTGTTGATAACCGGTCGGCCGCTACCTGCAACCGCTGCTATGAAGGACGTTCAAACTATTCGTGCAACTCATTCCAATATTATCCGCTTTTGCAGGAGTGAAGTTGATATACAGTTGCGAACTTCGAATAATGGAGGGAACGGCTATTCGGGCATAATGGTGCTCCTCGCCATTATACCGTGCGATCAGTTTTGCTTTCTTCCGGAGTGTTTTGCCTATGGGCGAACACACCTCTTGTTAGCCCGCCAGCCGGATCTCGGTGATTAGTGTGAGGGTAAAACAATAAAATAAACCAATTTAAGAAACGCATTACTTAGCAAATTTTAAAATGAGATATAGAAACCGGCCGCCTTCATTCTCCACACATTTTTGGCATCCCTTTAGGAATATATTCATCACTCGCTGTAGTTCATTTTGAGAAATGCGGACAATTTTCTAACGAATATTATGTTTGAATTCTTGTATGGTGTGTGGATTCGTCTTTAATTTACCCCACAGATAATAGTCGCAGGCTGTGAAACGGCGGGACCGAGGGGGCTGCCAATCCCTAATAATAACCCTTGTATTGTGGAAATACATAGTGAAATGCTCTCATGCAGTGTGAGCAGTCGCAGATTCCTGTTGGAAAAAATGCCGATCACGTTCCATGTCAGTTAATTCTCTGAAAAAATGAGTTAATATAGCATTCATATAAGTAATAGAATCAACTGTGTGCTCCAAGAAATTGGTCCTATGATTCTTTCACCACTAAGGTAATACATATGAACTGTGCCTCTCTAACACCGCCACGGGTGGCCAAGGTCGTTAAGGTGCGGACTCGTGAGCGAGAGGCCTGGGGGTTCAATTCCGGAGGACCGTCCTCCCTGACAGGCTTATTCCAAGTTTTCCTCATTTCTCATAAATGGCAAATGCCGGGCAGGTACCCTAAACTTAAACCTGGAATGTTTCCTTCCTTAAAAATAAATCCCTGCCCAATACATCATTTCATCTCATGTATCATCAGTGTCCATCGCCTGTGGTGCCTCTGTAGCGAATACGGGCGTTAAACACCATTCATTCATTCCGTTCTAAACACACGAACCATAATACACTATATATATATATATATACACACGTGGAATTAAGAAAGAAACAACAAAACACACACCCGGGAACAGCTGCGCAATGGCTGCGACAGTCAGCAAGATCAACATGTAAGCAAGTAAGTTTTCTACCTTCTCCACGACGCGGCAAACGAGTGGGAGCTCGCTCATAGAAAAACGCAGCACCGCGGAGGAAAGAGTAACTGATCGCACCGTAATTTGCTGCCACATTCGTACAAACCATATCCGTTAACTCACTATAGGTATATCAAGTACACAAATACTCTATTGGGTCAAGATGTACACATTACGTCTGAAGTACTCATATAACGTAAGAGAGAAGAAAAAGAAATCAAAAAAGTTTTATTTTAGTGTCCCGTACAAGCTCTCAAGGTTTGCAGGTGTAATTTTTTTTCCCACAGTGTATAAAGATGACTTAGAATACAAACCGCAGATATTCACTCCAAGATTTTCTGCATATAACAGCAGGGGTTAACTTCAACTATAGAGCTGTATAGGTAGAGGGTCTACAATAACATAGGTAGGTCCTTTTTTGTCTCTTGCTCACTTTAGTGAGTGGTCTTAAAACAACCATTGCCTAAACTTCTAAATAAATGGGGGTATCTGCATGCAAAATTAAAATATTAATTTGCTTCTAATTGAATTATAAATTTAATTGGATTTCTATATACTTTAGTAAATCAGTTGTAAAATATCGAATACTCATGAGATTAATGTTGTATTACCGATGTAGACGATTTTGAAATAACTGAAATTACATAAACGATATAGGCGTAGACAAAGACTAATACCTAAAGGCATGATAAGATACAATCGGGCTTAATGGAGCTAAGGATGAGCAGAATCTTGATTACATAAATATACAAAAATGTTAATTTTGGAGAATAAAGAAGATACTCACCTAGTATCACATTAAATAAATCTCAAAGATAACGGTTCAAATGAAAAAACCCGAGTTGAAATTCTGCTACATATCTAAGAATATAATATTGGTGAAGATATGCACTAAAATATGTCAAAAATATCTCAAAACATGAATAAAATTTAGCCAAGAAAACAAGTCTTATAATAGGTTGATTTGAAATATAATAGTATATTAATATCTTTATTGCATGAGTAAATGTTCGTGATTTTTATGAATGCAGTGATGTATAATATTATACCGAGTTTTATGTGCTATATTTGTATAGCAGAATTATAAATAATTATAATAAAATTAATGTTAATATCATGTTTCTAATCAATTACTCTGAAGTCATTGCCTTGTTTTAATATACTTATGACGTCATTGTACCGATGCAGGTTATTTAGCTCGTTTGTCTATTGACATCGTTGTTATCAAAAACAGATTTACTGCTATAAATTTTAGTTAAAGCTGAAAAGAATGAATTTTTGTTAATACCGAGAATATCTTATGGTACTTACCAGGAGTGCAACAGATTCGCCAAGATTTGGTGTTAGAATTTTAACAATGAAAACAATTTAATGACAATTGTTATTATGTTCATTATATTGAGCACTCAATTAAAGATTTAGACCAACATTCAAGACTTTTTATAATTCTGGTATACAAAAACTAAGCATGTTACTAGTCAAAAAATACAAACGATTGGGAAATATTAAAGTGAACGAAGATAAATAGCCAACCTAATCAAACACTAGGACGTATGCAGTAACCCAGTAGTAGGTAAAAGTGACTGTACTGTGAGCTAGAGCTCTTCAGGGATATATCATGGCATTAACTCCCTACACGGTATGAATTAATTAACTGGAACTTAAAAGTGCATGCCAACAAGAAGAAATTGGATCTTGCAAATTGTATAACTGTTAAAGTATAGCAATTCTTTCCTAAAGTTTCAAAACAAACGAACTGTCTGTGAAATATATCGGATTCTCTGTTTTAATTAATCGAAGAATGATATTGTAAATGTTTCTTAAAAATATTTAAAGATTAAAAAGTAAAATGGGCAGAAATAAATTTTAACGCTTTTGTAACTGAATAAATGTTAATATTTCTGTACTCATTACAATATTTTAAATAATAATCCATCCACCTTATTTTAAAATTAATTACCCCGTTTCAAACTACCGCGTCCTAAATGGATTTGCAAAAATCTTTTCATTAGGCTATAAATTAAACAAAACAAGACTTAAGAATAGAAGCTGCACTAGCTGTAGTAGTTGCTGCGTATTAGAGAAGTTGCCGCCAGTTTCTGTGCTAGTATCAGGTAACTTGTTCAAAAGAAGCAATGGTCAGTGACGAAACAACCTGCTATGTGCTTGTAGGGTTACTCAGATATGCATAGCTATCTTCTCATAGGTGACACGATGGCCAATATTTTGTCCGGAATGGCTTCGAGGTGACTGTGCAAAGTGAGATGTGATGAGGAGCTTTATAAGTGTAGTTTGTTCTGGGGTAATCTTGTGTAACGACGTGGTGCTCCTAGCTAAAGCCCCATCACCCTCATGATGCGGGTAGCCCCCTGCAGTAATATCGGATCTAAGGCACCATCTCATTCCCCATCTTCCTCAACTTGATCCAGGTCCCTAAATCTTTTTTGTTGACATCCCACACTTGGCGCGCTGGTGCATTGCCTACCCTCTTGCTGGGTTGTTCCGGTAAACAAAAGCATAGGCATGGATAGTTAGCTTCTCCCATCATTAAGGCCATCTGATATTAATTAATAGTCAGTCCAAATGTTATAAAGAAAAATGTACTGCCATTAAAACATGTACTTATTTTCTATGATGTCGCCCTTTGATTAAAATTTGTTATAATGTTGAATAACTTAGGTTCACAAGTGCTATGCTCACTCCTGTCCAAGCTAAAACGTATTGACACCGTATCGTTGCGACAACATTTATTTCTATTTTGAGATTTCATTTACTTAAATTTTCATTCCATTTATTCCTTTTTAAGCTAATTTTGAAAACGCGTTATACATTTCTGCAAAAAAGTATTTACCCAGCATTTTATACGTCCAATTCGTCAAAGAAATGTGGCACTAAAGGTACTCAAGAGTTAAGAGTTTCAAGTCAGAATATACGTTGTAACTTATCTTAAATTGATAAAAATGACAAATTTGGTTGTTTTCGCTGTGTTCCTTTAAAGTTAATACAATAAGATCATCCGCCAATCACTCCAGCCCTCGCCTTTCATAGTAGCTCAAGTTTCTTTTGTTTTTCAGTTTCCTTTATTTCTTTGTTTACGTTCCCGTCATAATATAATTGCTTAGTTTAGTATAACTGATGTGTATAACCCTGACTTTGGTCACTTTGGATACATATTAAGTGCTCATCAATCATAGAACCTTCGCTTTGAACAGAGAGCATGGTGGTTCAAAACAGTTCAACTTTCAATGAGGGTACCTGCCTTCTACTAACTGCAGGGGTGTACTGTATAAGTGGGATATGTTGCCGCCAAGCAATACTCCATGCACGTCACAGCAGTCAAATGAAAGCGTTCACTACGGATAGAACTCAAGCCGTGCAAAAGTTGGTAACACTGCTGTTTACTAACGATTTGGCCGTCTGTAAGAAAGTAGGCAGCACGTTGCTTGTTTATTACGCTGAAAGTATGAATAGCGACAGGTGTGTTCCTCCATTATCAGACATGGAGTCGAGTAAAGAAGAATAGTGGAATGTGATTCTTTTATTGAACGCTGAATGTTTTGGAGGACAAGAACAACAAACACTGCATGTCATGTGCAAGTGCGCCGGAGTGGCATAAGAGATTGAGATGGACGCCTGTCACCGAAAGACGACCCGTCATTACTCTTATTTTATTGCGCTGGTGAATGGTCTTACCCAGAAAAACTCGTGTTTTGTTGGGGATAAGCCATGATTCTGTCACGTCATTATCGACGACCATTGCATTACCAAAGAATCTGCATGAAGAGGAACAAAAGACACTCAGAATTATCTGAGCCATTTGCAGCATAAGATATATTATGCATTTCTTTCCCAGTCATCACCGTGGGCCACCATTTTGATCCCGAGAGCAAACTGGAAGCCAAAAGTAGAAGTACTTGAATTATTCCCGCCAGAAAAGTCCAAAGATGCATGGACAAATTACATACGTTTTTCTTGGTTTTGGGAATTCACGCTGCTTGTTGATTTTCTCGATCATGGGGCCACATTTAATGCGAAGCGCTATGAAGACACTTTTGCAGAAACCGAGGCCTACTATAAGTCTAAATGCCATATAATCTCCATACTGCCCAGTGAATAAGGAACTGCGTTTCAGGGATTTCACTGGTAAAGATCATAACATCCTTCCTTCAGCCCAGATCGTTCCTCGTTCGATTTTCACATTTTCGGAGACCTGAAGAGACACGCTTTAGACATCATTTTGAAAGGGGCTACGGTTATAGGTCCGTAAACAGCCTAAAAGCTTCTACATGAATGATTAACTGTCTTGATAATTGTGTCAACAATTATAGAAATTATTGCTGTAATAAATGTGCAATGACACTTTTTGCCATCTGACTGCTCTTCATAGACTACGGAAACTCACGCAATAATAAAAGCTCAAATAGTATCTATGCAAGCATGTTACCAATGAATAAAATTCACTTTAAAAGACAAACAAATGTGTGCTTTTTAGCACTCATTAGATGGTTTTATGAATGCAGGCAAATTAGTGGTAGTGGATCTTGGCATATATTAATACTTCTAGGAAATATTAAAATCAGTTTGAATACGCCTAGTGGTTATTAATTTTCTTTGTTTGCAGTCTTTAAATATTCTATTCTAAATAAATAAAAACCACCTGGCAGACACAATTCTAATGTACCTATTCTTACTATAAATGCTGTCACAGCGTTTCCAATAAATACACCCAACATGGTTTGAGATATTTTAGTATATTTTTAATATTAGTTAAGTGGATGCATAGAAAACCAAAAACTCATATAATTATTTAAAATGACCACCTCTGGCAGGCACTCATTCCTTAAGTTTTTGTGGCAACTCGTCTATTGAATTATGCAACATTTTCATCGGGAAATCTGCTGCCGCCTTCCGAAGAGAACGCTTCAAACTTAAAAATATCTCTTCTTGCAAGCCATCTCCTGAAGCTTGGGCCACAATTTATAGTCTAGGAGGTTTAGATTCGAAACTGCCAAAAGGCCAATCCGAGGTCTAAATAAAGTAAGGAGCATTGGCCTCAAACCACTCCTGGGTTGTCCGACCTTATGTGCTGGGGCTGAATTCTGCTTGAAGTGGGAGCGTGTTGTTGACTGTGACAGTCTCTCCAGCACGTCTCCTGGTATAGTTTGGCCGATGTTTTGACCCCTTTTTCGCAGAAACGGAGCTCCGTAGTACCTGCATA
Source organism: Metallyticus violacea (assembly GCA_030762175.1). Classification (NCBI taxonomy): domain Eukaryota; kingdom Metazoa; phylum Arthropoda; class Insecta; order Mantodea; family Metallyticidae; genus Metallyticus; species Metallyticus violacea. The sequence goes on along the minus strand of CM060846.1, from coordinate 307,454,634 downwards.
GCTTACACAATAACCAGAATAATGAATCCTCTGGACCCTTGGAGCCTTTTCAGCAGCTTCTGTAGAGCATTTGGCATATGCTCTCTCATTTTGGGTATTGAAATTCTCGTCAACACAGAAAATGTTTTCATCAGTGAAAAGGAATCTTCGATGACTGTCTACTGCGTAACGCTGAAGTAAGCGTTTTGATTTTAAGAGCCATGACTTTTCGGCTCACTTGTGAGGAGGTGTCCTTTCCGTCGTTTGTAAGCAGGGAGTCCCAGGTCACTGCTCAATTGGCGAAACTTATAATTTTAGAAATTTTCAGTTCACTGTCCTCACTGACTGTGTACCGGATTTCTTTGCCGGTGCCGCCACTGCATTCACCAATTCTGGAGTGCGTACAGTGCGTGAGCTTCCTTACCTGTGGTGGTCTTTCACAGTTCCTGCCTCAAAGAAGCGCTGTATAGTGTGGTACATGAACCTTCTGCTTATTTTCAGTTTCTGGAGAATGTTGAAACTCATATGGGATTGGCCTATCGTGTACAAAGCTACACAGCTTTCCATCTTGAAAACTAACACAAATAACTTTCCACTCCTGCAGCCGAACTCTGGGTGACTCACCACTAGCGCCACAGCTCAGGAATGTGTGGGCTGTTAGAGGATTATTTATATATTATAGACACTCTCTAAAGTTGTGACGGTATTTATGGTAAGACTAGGTAGCATACATATGAAATGCATTATGTTAAACTATAAATATATAAATACGAGGGCAGTCTGAAAAGTTCCCGACCTAACAATAAAGGAACGAGTTTATAATCTCCCTTAAGGTCAATACACTTATTCCAGCGATGCTCCAATGTCATTATTCGGTTTCTGAAGCGGTTTTCCGGACCGCCTGCATATATCATCTATAGCTACAATCGTCTTTTGACTTGATGATGTACGCTGAGCAGCGAGGTAAATTTTGAACTTTAGAAACAGATGAAAGTCAAAGGGAGCTAAAAATGGGTAGTAGGATGGATGCTCCAACAATGCGTACTTCAAATTTCTCAATTTTCTCACTGCTGCAACACTTTTGTGAACATGTGCATTGTCTTAGTAGTGTTTTTCCACGAATATATTCATCTAGTTGGTTTAGAACATTAAAATAATATGCTCCGGTTATGGTTTTATCCTTTCGAAAATAAGCAATTAGTAAAATGTATTTAGCATCCCAAAAGTCCAATATGGAACCTATTTGGTCTTCTTTAGCGCTGTTTCGATTCTGGAGTCCAATTCCCATCCACAGTTATAAGTCCACGCGTAAAATCAGTTCTGTTACGTTTAAGCTTTCCAAACACTGTTGCAGTATTTTTATACCAGTGTGTTTTTAATTTGCCGTTAGCAAGAAACCTTTTTATATGCAATTTTGCATGTAAAATATAACCTACAGGTTATTTTGATGTACCTATAACTTCAGCAGTTTCACGTGTTTAAACTCTCCGTCATCTAACGCCATATCACGTATTTGTAGCGTTGCTACACTTTTTTGAACGTTTTTCACTTAGGTCAACTTAAAGGCTGGTAGGCCAAATTTAAATTCAGCAACCCACTTTTTAATAGTTAGATAGAAGTAAAGGAGAAGAGTCTCCACAAACTGATGTAAATTTAGTATGAATTTCTTTTGACTCTAAACAGGGACTGCCCGTCAATAATGGAACCCCCTCCTGCAAAGAAAATGCCATAATTATTTCCCATTTTCTTTTCTCCATGCCAACTCTTAAAACAAATAATGCATTAAAATATCAATGTATAATCGATTAATTGTATCTTAAGCATTAAGCGCATTTCCTCTCTATTGTAGTAACGATAGCATGCGGGTCCGCCGTTAAGAAGGGAAACTCATGCGCGAGCCCGAAAAATTTTACGCTTTAAACTGGCGCCTTCGTGGGCCAGCAAAGATTTACAAAGACTTATATTCGTCTGCCTCCAAGATGGGTTAGTCTTTCTCCTGCTTATTCCTGCGTTCTCTTCGGGCAGCAGGAAGACGGCTCATGGCCAGCGCTCGGTATTCTTTCTATTCTTAGGAATCTTAGGAATCAGGGCTACTGACACCACGCATAACTGATTTTGTTTGAAATTGGGTGGCTTACTCACTGTCAGTTGAAAGTTGACTTTCACAATGTTTACAGTTAAGTTACAAATTGTATCTGATTTGTGGCAACGAATAAATACACAAAATTAAGAGCTTTTTTAAAAGTTTTGAAAAAACATCTTTGCTGACAGCGTGTGAAGTGAGAAATATATGTCTCTAGGAATGAGATTAGAAAAGTAATAGAAAGGGAAAATTCCGTTTCTGCATAGGCCGACGAAACGACATGTAGTTACACGCATGTCACAATTTGTTGAAATAACATTCATTGCTGTTTGTGAATTGACTGCAAAAAACGTACTTTAATATTTGAATTGGAAGAGTTCCATATAAACCGGAAGTTTATAGCAATAACGCTGCAGTTATGGGAGAGTATCGGGGTGGGGTATAAGTCTTGATAAAAGAGATTTCCCCCCACGACATTTGGGTGTGTTGTAGTGATGCCCTTGGCCCACCCTTCTACAGGGAACATGAGCCGCCACTGGTTCTAAGCTATATTTTACAATTAATTTTATAACTGCACGATATTCAATTTTGTCCGGTTTATTAAATACCCACGTCTGCTTTATAAACTGTATTAAACTATTTAAAACAATGACTTATATTTTAAATGAATTCTAATGACGAATGTACCAACGTTCATTTGGTGCTTTATTTTTCATTCCATTATTACATATGTTTGAAGTGCTATGCTAAGCTAGAAAGGAGGAACCACTTGACAGAATTTAATTGCAGAATCTTTGGTTGTACTTTAATAAATATGCATTCTATTGCTTATCACTTTAAAGAAGTACAAAAACATTTATAGTAAATATGCTCACAAAGTGCAGCTATGCGACATAAAAAGTGCTATCACGCTTCTAGGTTCACGAAATGGCTTGTTTTGAACAACTATGGTGTTTCCCTCAATAGTTATGCATAGACTAACTAGTGCTGCTGTGCCTTCAAAAGAAACTGAAATAAAAACTAATTTTTCTCTCATTTTTTTTATTTTTAAATGCCTTTCAGATCTGCATCGAACGCCATTAATTAAGAGGAAAGTCTACACTCTATGACTACGGCAGCGTAGCTGTACCCACTTATTTATGGGTTTGCAGCTATTAGTAACTCCATTCACATGCCATTTCTATTTTGCGCGTACATCTTTGAATTGTGAGAAAGGAGAAAAAGAAATTCATGAATCTCTTTGCAAAGGAAAACCAAAAAGAAAAGCCAAATTGGGGTGTTTGAATCTTAATTGTTGTCATACGAGATAGACTAGCCTCTTATACGCTTTGTTAAATGTAAATGTTGATGATATTTGTTTGCGAAGAGCCAGGATCTCTTTTACTAAGTGCCATTATTTCCAAATTTGCAGATGGGCCTGGCTGGGGCCCAAGAGCGCGGCCCCCTGGTCACAGTCACTTCCCGGTCTCTCCAGCCTCAGCCTCGCCGAAGATGTGGCAATGGCAGTTCCCCGCGCAACTAGGACTCGTTCGGGGTGTGGGCCTGGCCCCTGGGCCGTTCCCCATATTCCCGCGCTCCCATCTCGTCACATGTTAGTTCTCTCTCTTTCTTTACTTTAGTTCTCTACACTGCCCATCATCAACCTGACTGCCACAGCGACAGCATCGGCGGTACAGAAGCTTGTAAGAGGCCTGAAAACTTGTTACGACAACAATGAGATTCATGCAGACGACATAGAAAGCGCAAAGAACGAGGAGTATGGGTTCTGGGCTAAATAAAATTATTAATTTTTTACATACAGGCCATATTACTTAAGCATCTGCAATCTGGGTATAAAATGCATTTTGTTTTTTGGAAAAAAAAGAACATATCTATATAATTTCATGAAAGCGAATAGGCATATTTTTTGTGTTTATATTTATGGCCAGTGAATTCTCAGTATAACTTTATTTTCATTACTATGAAAAAAATTAGATTATAAGAAAAAATTACATTAACTAATAAAGTAATTACCCATTCACTAAAAGTATTACAACTGCTATAAATTTCAAGTTCTTATCGACTATGCACTCAGGTTTAATTGAAGTCACTACTCCCACTTATATCGAACACAATATAAAAAGAGAGGTCGTTAAAATTTCCAGAATAGTTATTTCACCTATTTTTATTTGCATCTAAAGGGTTGGAGTTTAAATTGTACCATTAAAAGTCATTAAATTAAAAGATTCACTCAAAGATGTAACTTCATGTAAAAGTGAATATTTTCTCTTGCTAAAACATGGAGTTTTTAGTGATTCATGGATAAATTGTGCATATGTTTCAAAGAAAATATCTCTGCATTTTTCATTTTGTGATAATTTACATCGTTGTTTGGGAAGCACATTCTTGCGAAAAAGAGGAAAATGCCTAGAAATAATTGCCTGCATAGGCCCAGAACTCCACAAAAGAGGAAATGCTGTGCGAAAAATATTATTTTGGATATGAGAAAGCAGTCATATTATAATAATTTTAACTTTTAATGTTGTAAGGAAGCAAAAAAAAATATAACACAGTTATCTTCGGTGGTTTCCTAAACCTTGTGAAAAATTATCACACCATTAAAGCATGTTAACTAATTATATCAAAATATTACAACAGTTTTTAAATGATTGATTATTACAAATATGGTGTAAATAAGTGCATACTGCTATTAATGAACACTAAAGGGGTATAATTTATCTCATCCGTTCACTCAATCTTCGACTTGAGAAAGGTTTTAAGATACTATATTTCCTGCCTCAAGTCTCGGGATCCTCAGGCATATACCATAAATTAATGAAGTAATGCCAACGTGGCACTGGACTGGGTTAAATCCTGCAGCGGCCATGGTTTGGCAGAAAGGAATAAATAAGGCGTTATTTCATTGCAGTTGGAAAGTTAGGGGTAATATATTAATGTAAGGTGCAGAATAAAGTAAATGCAACATATGTCGGGATCAAAAATGATATTTATTTCACATTGCTTTAGTTCTACATATTTAGTTATCACTAATGTAATGCTTTAAAACTTTTGAAATATCCGAAACAGGCAGCATCTTATCAGGAAAAAATAACACGCGTGATATTCATAAGGCTACTCAGTGTTTTCTGTAAATCTAATGCCAGTCTTTTATACAGACTATTGAGGGGTATCACTGATACAACCATTGCTTTTGTTAGTGTACAGGATTAGTCGGGAAGTAATGCCTCCTCATTTTTTCTTTTTTATTGGTATATTCTACTGAATTTTCTAAATTCTAAATTTAGAATCAGAACTGAATAATTTTTACCACATATAGCCTCTGTGTTCTAATATATATGTGCCAATATTCATTAAGTTAGATTATAAATTTCTTAAAAAATAATTCAATTAAAAAGCATAAATTAATAAGTAATTATATTTCTTGATCAAAGTGAAAGTTAATAAAAATGTTAAGATTAATATGTGGCCAAAATTCCATTCACTGGAACTGTGAATTGGTTTTAGTAAGTTTATTGGCTTAAATGTAAATAAAAAATTCAATTAATAATAAAACTCAATTTTTAATGTTATATTGCAAATCTGCAGTCTAAAACTATTTTTAGATGATTTTCAACAGATTAAAACCAATGCACAATTCTATCCTTGCACATGTTCTGAAGTAATGTGGAAATTTTAATTATAATATGTTGAACATTTTGGAAGAAAAATGATTTCTAGTAGCTGAAAATGTTAAAAAATATATTAGCGGGTAATTGCAATCTAAGCAATGTGATAAGATGTAGTTGTGTGCCTTAGCTATAATGATCATAGCTGCATCCTTTAGTCTCTTGCTTTCCTCTGTCAATATTGACAGTTTCACTCCATTTCTGCTTGACAGATGATCATCGTTGGCTGTCAGCTTCTCGCTTCTTGTAACGATTATACCAAATTTTCTTTCCTCCTTGTCCCGGTGAAAGCCCACGGCAATTTCACTGACCGAAATTACGTGGGTAAGGACTAGAATGGAAATGGGAGCTTGGTGTTGGACCCTCAAGAAGTGCATGGCTGTAAATGTACTATATCTAAAATCACAAAAATTTTACTCTTTTCACATTTTTCCGTTTCGCATACGTTTAATTTATAAGAAAACTAGGTGAGATTTACACAGAATGTAGCCACAATAGCATAATTAATTTCTTTCTTTCCAGCGTTTTTGTACATTTATTAACAAGAACATGTATTCTTGCGCGGGGAAAGTCACGAGACAATTGTTTCGTGGCGTTCAGTATGAATGATTTCATCAACTGGTTGCATGTTGCCTGCGTTTACTAACGTCAGAACCATCTGATATCAACTGTTGCATCCCCATAAAAATATAAATCGGCATTTCGCCTTCTGCATTCAGAAATTCTCTCACAGCTCGCTGTCTTATGGAAGCCAATGTCAGTCATTTTCTAAAACAATACTGTGCTGCCACCTGTTCACTTCAGAAGCTGTCACTAATTACTATCACATTACTAATTTATTCAAAGAGAAATAAATAGGCATTTCTTTCTTACTGATATTTGTAAATAGACTACCTTTCATCCTGGGGGTGCATAGGCAAATTCTCTTTTTATGTAGTACATTCTCCTATTCATTTAGCTGTATAACCGCGTCACAATTATGTACATGATGTAAAAGAGGACGACTGTAGTAACACGCCAGGAATGTATTTAAATTGTTCAAAGATAAGATTTGGAATCAGAATCTATAAGTTCATTAAGATGATTTTGCCACTGTGTAAACCACAGTGCGTCCTTTTCTACGCGACTCATATTTCACAAAAAGTTAAATTTTAAGAACCAGCATTCATATGAGAGTTGCAAATGGCAGCAGCAGTTGGCTGATTTCATGTAGTTTCGTCATTTGCTGCCAATACTTTTCAACTTTTAACAGGACAGATGTATTGTCAAGTAATCATTCATTATTATTAGTTAGAACGTGTTTTGTTGTAATTGAGTGGCTATGTGTGTGGTTCTCCTCCAAGTACATAATATATAAAGCGGTACCCAATCTTGTTTACTATATGTTTATTTGAACGTTATGTGAATGTGCTATGTGATGCCTTTTTGTAAGAACAATTTATTTTTCTCCGGTTTGGCATGAGTATTGCTATAAGGTGAAAATGTACAGTTTATTTGAAATTCACCAGTTCTTTTTAAAATATCCTTAACAACAGTTAAAGATGTTTTCTTGTTGCCTTCATTACATTCTCATAATAAAATTTTTATATGTTTTTCTTTGTCTACAAAAGTGTTTTGGCTTTATTCTGGTATAAAAATAATATTTCAGGAATGTAATGTCCTTTCACTACTACGATAACATTAGCATAAACATTCAGAGAAACACTGCTAGTAGCAAAGTAAACACTTTTTTTACAGTATTTTAACTTATGTGACTTTTTATTCATACAAGTCAATTATGTAGGTTTTATTATTTATACAACTATTTTTGAAATTTAAGAGGTGTGTTCGTGCGTTATTTAGTGCTGCTGAAACAGACTATGAAAAGCAGCTTAAAATTCGTTGCTTTTCATTTGCGTTTAATTAGAAAAATTATATTTTTTGAGTGTGGAGGAAAATCTGCTAGAAAGCTGGAAACTGCCTGCAATGTTCCAGAAAAGTTCAGTTTTACGACGCTGTTCGCTAAGTCCGTACAACAGTAAAAGGAAAGGAAGGGGGAAAAAAACACACTAATTGTTCACATAATCTCCTTCAAATCTGTACACTTGTTCCAGCAATTCTCTAATTTGTTTATTCCATACATAAAATGCGATTTCTTCAGCTCTGTAAAATAGATATTTGTTTCAGCGACAACCGCTTCATTCGATGCGAATTCCTTTCCTATTAACAATTTCTTTGTGCTGAGGAACAGAAACTAGCTCAAGGAAGCCACATTCAGAGAATAGAGCTGATGAGGAGAAAGAATTTAATTTCTGAAGTGCAATAATTTTTATGTGACAATTCAGACTTGTGCGCTAGGGCGTTATCGTGGTGGATCATTTCCTTTGCCAATTAAGGACCATGCTTCTTTATCGCGTCATTAAATTGTACGAGTAGTATAGGTAAATTTTATCGGTTATTGTTTTGCCCTTTGACAGAAATGAAATTAAAATTATGTCGATGCAATTACAAAACAAAGCCACCATAACCTTTTCTGCTGAAAGGATTCCTTTAGTTTCTTCAGAGCGCTTTCTCCGGTTGCGATTCACTGTTTCGATTAGTTCTTCGTTTCTGACGTCCATTGTCATATTCCGTCTCCGAAATTCACTAGGATTCCCTTTAAACAGCTACAAATTTTGGGCGAAACTGACAACTCGTTCAATTATTTAATGCACCATTTGCAAACGTGGCGCTCAGCTGGCCGATGACGCTTACATTTGCAAACGATTGTGCAAAATATTATGCACCCGATCTTCAGAAAGGTCAATCTCCCACACCTCCAGTCTACGATAGCTCAACAGCACATCGTGGATTTTTACAATGATTATGGGAATCGCTACCTCGACAGGACGTGCGGATCATTTCGCATCTCTTGTGCTCATCGGGCCATATCTAAACTCACAAAACTACTTATATACCATTCTTAGCGACGTAAAGTACATTCAGTTTCTGCGGGCGTTGCCCCTTTCAAAAAATGTAATGTTTTATTCATACACGAGATTTATGTTTCCTCATTTTGAACGTGTGATTACAAAGTAACTGGAAAGTGACTTTGAAACACAGGCTAAGCTTCGTGCATCATCCTTCAACAGTCATCACCTTGCCAAGGTAACACTAAAATGAATCTAGTACTGCCACCTTTGAGTTTGCGTGGATTTATCAAATAACTATCATATGCTCGCGCCAAAAAAAATTTGGTATATTCAGAGAATATCTCATTAAATTGAAATCTTTCTTTTCACCTAGAAATAGTTCTTTCACATTAGTCGTTATCCTTGTCTTTTCACGTTGGGAAATTTGTGTGAACTAAATAATTTTGCATTTTGCTGTGGCCTCTCCCTCCTCGCATTTCCACCAGTACGTCAGAGCTATACAGTTAAATGTTTTTGCTCTTAAAGTAAAGGCATTTTTCAGCATTAGAAAAATAATAATATATCATGAAGCTTCTATTGAATTTTACAGAAGCTCTAAATTTCATCTATTCTTTTGCTGAGAGAACAAGGAAGAGCTAACTTTCTAAGATAATTATTTCTTTATTAACATGGTAGCGGGGCTAAAGGGAAAAGTCAATTAATGGCCAAAGAGGTTGACCGATAACGTGACTGCAGGTACTGGTTAATAAATAGTTCGACCAAGTTCACGCCGAGAATGCAGTTCCCTTGTATCAGCTCATTTTTCTATATTTTTATGAATTTATATATTTAAAAATCTACACTTAGCTGTCACTTTGCCCCTTATGCAAAAAGGAAACGTAGATATTCAAATTAAACATTTTTATGTGCCACATTTCAGTGCCTTATTTTTATAATTTTGAACATGCTTTTCTTGTTCACTAGTTATATAATATAATTTTTAATTTTTCTTAATTTACTATAAGCTTTGCGTTCATTTCATGTAAAGAATATGTGAGAAATTATTACCACTGCATATTCCTTCCTTTTGTAGTTTTCTGCATCACAACATCAATTTAGATACTGATGCTTAATAGTTTTTCCTTATGCATTTTCATTTTGTAATATAATCTGTAATAAAATAAATTGAATCAGAATAATGAACATTTGTCTAAATTATTGGCCCATTGATGACATGCGTTTTGCTTTTGTAATTTTTGCATTGGTATGTATATATTTTTTTAACCGCTCAAGGTTTGTTATGGTGGTGAGATGGTGTTATGTGTCGAACTGTTTAATTCTTAACGACAGAACGTCCCTTTTTAGTTAGTACAAGAAGAAAAATAAAATCAAATTATTGCATATTTTATATTTTAATACATTTTATGCAGGATGGAAAAGATTAAACATTTACTTTAAGATGCCAGAGTAAACCTTTCTTTTTGCTAATATATTTTCTTATAAGGTATTGTTTTTTAAAGACACCACATCCTAATTAACGTAAGCAATTCCTTGACACACAGACTTACAAACATTTGCAATCATTTTATTATACAAAAGTTTTTCAAAATTGCCTCCTTTGAGCACTACACAAAGGTTACACCAGTAAAGCCGTGGGTCCCGTGTGGTAGATTTACAGCATGTAAAAAGGCCACAAGCCTAAAAGAAGAGGCATCTGAGCAAAATTTATCGACCGTTTCACCCCCTGAATTGAATGGGTACGCTAATGGTCTGAGATGTTAAAGAGCATCGGTAAATAAATCAAATCCAATTTCGGTACAATCTAACGCGGTCAAAGGCTGCCGGATTGTCTTTGATGTTCCCTTCTGCTACAACTATCTTAGCCACCAGATCATCTTTTGTTTCAGCTGGGGTTTCGTGAACAAGGTCACGCTTTTTATCCCAATAATTATGAATGAAATCTCAGCATAATATTTACAATACTTAACATCGATAATGATAATAATAATAATAATAATAATAATAATAATAATAATAATAATAATAATAATAAAATGTTCTAATTTTAAATATGCTAGCATCGAATTACAAAAATGTGTAACATTATCGTTTTTCAAGTTTCCGTAACTCTTATGCCATCAGTAATTTGTATCATTAACTCTTAAATCTCCTTGCTGTTGAAGATTTGTTATTGGATATTTGATGGTGATGATGGGGAATTATGCATAGTTGCGATGTTTTCAATATCCTCTAAAATCTTCCCACACAACCTGAATCAAATATAGATCTGTGGACGGCGCAGGCTACTCTAGCAACAGCGTGTCGTAATAACCACCTGAACATATGTCCTGCATCGTGTGCTTTGGCATTGTTGTGTATGTAAAAGAATTGAGGGCCAGATTCTTTAACAATAGGAAGTAGCATATGCTGCATGTATATGATTGTATTCATTGTTTCACGGATCAAAATATGTGTTTACTATTTACTCTTATTCGTCCCCAGAACATTATGGTACCTACTTTGAATTTAAGAACTTCTTATATATTCCTCAGTTACCTGTTATCTGGCGTCTTAATGTGCCCATAATTCTGGACTGTTGGTACAGACCAAAGCGTAATCTCTGTGAAGAGATCCTGGCTCATTTGTTCCTGTTGCTCCGGCATCATGTAATACGACATGTCATATTTTCACGACGAAACGCTGGACACCTTATTCAGGACATAAATGAAGAACTTTTGTGCAGTGTTTTGTATAGTTAAAACAATCTGCATGGCACTTAACAAGGCAGCAGTTGTAATCCTTGGTTTACCTGGAGGTTGTTCTGCACTGCAAAATTCTGAATATAACGGGTATTCCGGTATGAACCGCAGAGACATGAGCTTGTTTTCCACAAATTCTAATTATTGCAATCGCCATAACAATTTCATCTCGATTTAAATGGCGTCATTTATTAAAACGTCTCTTAGAGTAATAAAACGATTGGTAGATTATTATATTAAAACAACAAACAACAATGAAACAATTTCATGAATTGTAAATAAAACAAAACACAATTGAGTGCTATGGTAGCTAGTAGGTGTTTGTTGTTCTTTACACAATTGATATGTGCAGTTGCACGAAATATACGATGCCTACTAAGAAACCGTTCCTCTATATTTCGGGGTGTCGTGTTAGCCAATTTTGAAGTACAGAAACAGAGCTTCTGGTCTTACGGAAAATTTCTATGCGTAGCTTAACACACACCAGATCCAAGTTTCATGCAGCAAAAATTGAGTTATAATTTCTCTCAGGAAGTGAAATGAAATCAAAGGCGGCAGAAGAAAGAAAGCTCGGAGTCAGTTCATTGGTAGCAGGAACAGGTGGGCACGAATTCAGGGCAGATCATTTTCCCTAAACGCAGTCAAGATGTGTTACGGTCTTTTTACCACATATTTTGTCGCGATATTCCATTTTGCTCTCTCAAGTCTACATTTTCTTATATATTTCGACTCCTCCTCACCTTCCTCTACATCTATCTTGCGAGAAAGAAAGAGGTTTGGGGTTAAAGAAATTGAGCTCTCAGTACGAACACGCGTGTCGTCGCTACAGAAGCAAGCTGCTGGCGGTTATATTAGCTCTCCCTGTTGAGTTATCACAGCAATCCCAACCCCCGACCTTCCTCCTCGCGCGAACCGTTGGTTCTTCCTGTGGGTTTCAAATCCCATTCCTCCCACAGGAATTCCGATGATAAATACCGCAGCAGAGCAATATCCCTTCCACTTTCCCCTTTTTCTTTTGCTACACGAAAATAAAAGGCCTTTACAAATGTTATCACTGCCATATATTTATGAGTTCCCCAACCATCTTTTCCAGCATTACACTCATTCTTGTAATATTCCGTAAATTTATGTGCTGCAAATATTAGGTTGGGTTTTGCGGGGACATGGCCATACCAGGAGCGACACGCTGGGCAAGGGAGGGGGTTATATTGTCGTGTCGCTCGTGCAAGGACTACACACATACACACAGTGAGTCAGTATATGGATGTCTGTGTGTTATTAAAATCTTGCGGTGATGGATGGAGCACCCCTCTGCCTCTAGCCATTGTGTCCGCTATTGATACACTGATATTACCAGGCTGTGATGGAGTGGAGATGACCACCGTTGTCACCCTCTTCCACGTCTTCATGAAATATGAGTTTGCGTTGCCGGAGACGTAGAGAAGAGGCCAAGCGGGTCCTCGCATACTTGCGTTCTTCTCCACTCCAAGGATCTGTTAAAAAATAAAAATAAATAAAAAAAGTAAAAAAATTGCACAAGTTAAAACAACGCGCTTGGCTGCATGTGTATACCTAAAGAGAAATATAGACTCTTTATCATTATGCTATGGAGAGTAGAATAGCTTAATTTGGCATTCAGAAGCATTCATACTAACCGCATATTTTATCTTCTATTTGCCTGTGTTCGAAAATTTAATTTAGTAAAGATTGCAAAGAGCTTACAGAATACTTTTATCATTTGCGTTTCTGAACAATGTCCCGAATATTGCTCTCTGTTTGGAATAATTATAACCACTGACCGAAACATGTTAAGTACGTTAAATCATAAAATTAGGGCACTTCTATATGGAAATTAACTTTGCACATTATAAAAAAAAAATTATTTATCTTCTATTCGCTTTTATTTCACCTTGAGTTAGAGGAAAAGGGGAAAGAAAAAAATCTTTGAATTGGTTAGTACAAATAATCACTTAAACATTAAAACAAAAGCATGGTTAAAAATATGTCATTGTTAAAAACCAAATATATTTATATACAGAGAGGTTATATGAGTTACGCATGCTAAAAGAAGACAGTCATCAAGACTGTATAATGCATGTGTAAGTAGCACCTTGTTAGTTCCAGCGAGTGGCTGCTCAGTACCTTTGTTGTGTAAGTTGGTCCTGGTGGTGTAGTGATAACCGTACCACTATACTCAAGATTGCGGGTTCAATCCCGTCCAGGGCGATATATTTTTTTCGGGTGTAAAAATCCTAAATATGGCTTCCTTTGAAAGGGAGGTAAAGCCGTATCCGTGATTTACGGCACGTAAAAGAATTTCAAGCCTGAAAAAAGAGGCCACTGAGCAAAATTTATCGGCCGTTTCAAACCCTGAAACAGGACGCGGATGACCTGAGATGTTAAAAAACCGCCCGAAAATAAACCAAGTCGACAATATTGTGTGTGAACTATGTGCTAATTGTTTTATTCACTCATGCCAGTACGTAAATATACTAATTGCAGAGAAGTGATTAAGCAATTTACAAGAAAATATCGAGGCAATCTTGTACCAGGTAGCGAAAATATCCACCAATTTGTTAAAAATTGCTACATGCAATATTCTGCCATTAAGAGGCATTATTTTCAACTTATAACACCATTTATTGCTTATTATTATCATTTTAAGTACGGTATATTTTTATGCTTTCAAATACTAAAATAAAAGTCGTAACTTTACGCGCAGGTGCTCTTATCTATTTTTTAGATTTAGGCTGCTGCACTTCCCCAGTGGCACTCAGGCGGACCTTAACTCAAATAATCTCAGTGTAATAATGCAGCTATTGCGAAGCACTGCATTTCTTAAAATATTGCTTTTATTTTCCAATAATATAATGTTTAAAATATAGAAAAATTCTTCAGAATATTAATGTGATAAATAAAATAATAAATGTCTCAACTAAATCATGTACAATGACCTAAGTAGAAATAATTGTAGACTCCACGATTTATATGTATCTACTGAGCGTAAAGTTCAAGCTATTAGCAAATGGTGTGTAGAATTGCAATCAAAATTTAATTTCAGTTTTAAAATTTGTGCTATTATATTTTTGATCCGAAAATATAAAATAACTCAAATTTAATTTTAAGTTTTTGTATTTTTTTTCCCTTCATATAGGATTGCCCTATCTCGAGAAATGTTATTTATACAGGTGTTAATAAACTATGCCACAATTTCGGATATTGTAGAGGGGTTCTAGGCAAGCAATTTGAGATAGGGAATCTATGGTCTGCCGTTCAAATGTGAAAGTTATGGCGTTAAATTTGTAAAGAACGGGCACGCCACTAATGAAGTTTCCATTCGAAATACCATACAACAAAGAACGAAAATGGTGGAGCAAGTTTCTTTTGGCATAATCTATGTGAAATTGGCGGCAAGTAAAAGTGGCTCAGTATTATCGTTATTGATTATGATTTTTTACATTTTTATGTGCGCATACTTTATAAAAAAGTAGGTTTATTAAAATCTATTCCGTAGTATCCTAGCCTACGATCTTTGAAATCGTAATTTGTCCCCCACAGTGAGGTTAATAGCTCCCTCTAGATTAAGCTACATAAGGCCGATTAACCATTTTACAGTGCCGTACTGTCGTGTAGTCAATCAGGGTTGTAGAATTTTTATAGCAATAAATCCGAAACACGCTGGTCTATTAAAAATTGCGATTTTCTCTCTCTCTCTCTTGAAGTTGATTTGAAGACATTCAAAGGCAAAATTTTACCCCATTTGCTCTAAAACTGACACTTAACTAATTTCAACTTCTTTATCATAATATAATTCCCCTATTTTTCTTCGCGGATCATAAATACCTTATCTCCAGTTGCTTACAGTTCTTGAAATTATTGCGATGTAGTTTAGTAACACCCGGTATTTTTGGACCTCGTTAATGTGCTTTGCATATCGACCATACAAACTCAACAGATAAATTAAAATTGTTAGCGATATTATAAATATTGTTACCATTTTAAAAAAGTTTGGAACCCTTTAATTCGCTTAAGGAAACAGGAAAGATAAAGAAATTATCCAAACAGCAAATCACTTGACCCTTTTAAATTACTTCATAAATATGTCTTAAATATGATATATCACTCCCAACAATTCTCTGTTTTAGAATAACGGATTTTGAGTATGGTTCAGTATACAAAAAGGAACACTGTCCTAGAAAGAACAAGTCTAAGTGAGACTTTCAGTAGAAAAGCTGAACACAAAAAAAATGTCAATATTTCACCACAAGAGCTGTAACTCCAAGATCGCAAGCCTCTTTCTTACATCCCCTGGGATTTACACACCAATGCCAGGGTCAGTTTCCTTTCGGGGAGCTAGGTCGCACGTAGAGTACACATGCACACAGAGGGGTTTCCTGAATGCACGCTCAATCCAATGTCTGGGCCGCCTCTTTGAAATCACAAACACAGAAGACGTAGACACACACAGATGGAATGAAGATGAATGATGAAATGGAAGGTGAATCCTTGGCACAGAATTACTAATTGCCTTTCCCTTTTTTTAAAATGGATTGAATAAAACCACGAAAAATCTTATTCAGGTTATTCGGCCGTAGAGTTTGAACCTAGGACCCCCGAATACGACTCCCAGCTAAAATCTAGTCATTTCTTTAATTTATGAACATAAAAGTAGAGTAACATAAAATTTTAGAATTGAGACTAAGTATATTCACGATGTCCCATTTTCTTGCTCACCCAATATACTTATTATGTTTATAAAAGTCTGTTTTAAAGAACTTTTCATTTGACGCATCAGAAAAAGTTATTTTGGGTCAGGAAGATAAATGGGACTTTCTCTATTTAATTTTTTTTAATTTAATGTATATCAGTATATTATAACATTTAAGTTTAAAAAAATATTAATATATTCTTTAAGGAAGATAAACGTCAAAATGGACTTGAGTAAAACCTGAAATCATAAAAAAAAAAAAAATTGAATTACTTACATAGTCTGTTATTACATAAATGCAAATTTGTTTTTAGTTGTGGTGTATGACGCCAATAAATTAACAAACGATAGCAATTGTTTGACCGTCATCAGCTGGTTTGTCACATTTATTTTTTTATAAAAACGCGCAATATTAAATGACGTGGTTTGATATTGCTTTGGCGTGTAGTTTTTTAAATTTGCGAAACTTATTATGGGTGTAATGAGTTGTTTACTATCAATTGCTGTTAAAATATTTATTTTAATGATCATAAAATATCAATAGCTTCCATGCTTTCCTGAACATGAAAAAAAAAAAAAAAAAAAATCCCGTTTTTGTAATATTAAAGTTAACATTCAAACGAATAATTTTACAATGGCAAATTTAACACATTAATTCTAAATTTATCCAATATTAAATTGTAACAATTACATAAATCAGCGGTTATTCATAGTGCAGTTTGTATCAAACAGACTTGAACATAATATACTTATTTAGTGTCCATGATATGCTCGCTTTTGAGATTGCACTAATTGCATCTCCTATGGTAACGAAGTCTTGATTCTCTTAATCTCTAGTATAAGGTGTTCATTCCGTTACGCAATCGGAAATAGATTTTGCTAACGCGAAGTTACTGGGTAACGACCTCGCCAGTTGCCAAAGAAATCATGTCGAACACACTTTTTCGTTATTTATTAATGGTAAATAGTAATTAATACTGTACTCGCCATCATAATAAATGGTCGATGTCCCTGCCCTCAGCTGTGAGACATGCTTGAATTTTCTTGAAGAGATTTTGAGACACTCGCCTCAATTCATCTTGCCGAATATTGTGAACACATCTCGGACATTTTGTTTCAGTGCCTCCACGGGTATAGCAGTATTTTATTTAGATGATGATGAGGATGATGCAATTGAGTAGCTTTATACGCACTGCTTATAAATAAACCACTTGCGGGGCTAATTCTGTTGAAAGTTCTAATCAGTATCCTATTTCATCAAGCTGCTTCTCTGTTAATTTTTTTTCCCCTCCCCGTTTGTCTGTGGCTCTTCTACGGCACTTTTCGATTTCTTGCACATAAAAATATATAAATAAATATTTTTTGTTGTAGTGTATATTCCATAATCTGCATACCCCACAATGTATAATACAGTGCAGAAAATCTTAATCGGCACTGCCTATAGAAATGCGACTGAAACAATTGAGGTGATAAATGCGAAAGAGAAAGCTTAATTGTCTGCTTCAGCGGAACTTTTAACTCTGCTCTTGCCTGGAATCGCGCATCCACTGAAGGTCAACTCCGACTGCGTAGTGTAATGAGGACACGGTATTTACACACTTCGATCAGCTGCTATTGCTTTAGGACTCAAGTGCCATCCTGTAAGATTTTTGGGTAACACATGCTTAAGTGAGCTATTTTATAACACGATCATATTTATACACATTGTGCTATTAGATTTTGTAGTGTGTATGCACAGGCAGCAATAATGTCATCTGTTCTTTAACGGTAATTACATCATGCTGAAGATTTCAGAGATGAAATCACGTGTTTGTCTTTTACAGCTATCTCATTTAGCATAAAAAAAAAAACTTTCTCCCTAGGTTGTTGAACTATAACCTTCTGTTTCTCATAGTCGAGTTTGTAGTCTTATAGAAATGAATTATATTTGTATGACATTTAATCTTTGGCATTGTACATTGATATTTAATCTCACTTTCATTTTTCGGCCAGCGACTGAAATGATGTATAAATATTTAGTTGCTCCTTAATTGGTTGTAGCCGCATCATTACAGCGAATAACAAACGGTATTTGATTTCGAATTCTCAATTTTCTAGCGCAGGTGGCGTTAAACATACTGTTCTTGGCTTTTCATTTTACTGTTAAGCAATTTTCTGCCTATTTTGTGTGCGCCATCAGTTGGCCCATTGACTTTGTGATGCATGTTTCTCAAGTCTGTTGGGGCAGTAACCCATGGAAATGTCACCAAAAGTGGTCGTATACAAGTGACATTGCACTACAGCAGCTGGGCTCTTAAAGAAACAGAAAATTGTGTTTTTTTGCTGTAAACGGGTGTCGGTACGCGTTATGCTTCGGTACAAGTACGTAAAAAGTTATCTTTGTCTCTATAGTTAGCAGTTGCGAAAAAAGATATTTCCATTGGTAGAATGATTGTGTTCATATTTGACAGTTTTCTGCTTTATTTTGAATTATTTCTTTATGATTTTGCAGCAAAATATGCTCTATGAATGTTCAGGCATTGAATCTGTAAGGAAATCTATAATTGGCACAAAGGTTTATACAAAATTCAGGTACCACATCTTTGAGAGAATGAAGAACCCATGGAACCAAATTTCCCCACACTCAACAGTAAGAATATGCACACAGTTTGAGTAATGGTCCCACATATCGTCATCTTCAGCGTCATGCAAGATGAAATTTGCACCATTCTGGTCTAAAGGCAAAGGGTACATATTTGTAAGTATTTAAACTTATAATATTCTTAATTTTTTATACGATTTTAAAGAACTTTTTTCCAGGGAGTCTATACTGAACATATTTCTAGCAATGATAGCATCCTTTTTTAAATTCACTTTGCCATTGTCTTTGATTATGCGCATAATAAGCCATGCTGCATTGTAAATGAAGTGGCCAGCAATTATATTAACACACATTTCGTATTATTTTAAAACAGAGTGTAGTTAACATTGCTTTTTAAATACTTTAATACAATTTTCCTATTTTTCCTACTATAATCATTCTGTTATATCCAGAAAGCTTTATAGCTTTAATTTAGGATTTTAAAATTTGTGTTTTTGCAACTAGGACCGAATATTGAATCAAACACATTTTGAAACTTACTTTAAAATGGAATATTCGTCTCATTTTTTAAGTAACCCAGTTAACCACTGAATCGCAAATTATTTACGGCAAGCATGACTTCAAAAACATGCAATACCTGTAGTTAGAGATAATTCGCGGTTTAGTACTGGGTGAATTTTGAGAAGTTAACATACATTCTATAGCATTCCTTGTGGAGTAAACTGCAAAATAATAATATAGTTTTAGTGCTAAACTTTGCAAAAATTTGTAGTGGCTTTACCTAACCAGTGCACATGATTTAGAAGTAAAAAGGAATCACTAGAACTCGATTCCTAAACATTTACATGTGTATGGCGGATTTTTAAATTCTATCCAAATGGAAGTTTAACACTGCACGGATATAATTATAACACAGAAAATGTCTGTTCTCATAGATGATATTCCAAATTATCTCAAGATTACTTGTCGTACGACAAATAATATAAATAAGTTATTTGATGTTCGACCGTTTGCAGATTTTGAGTCTATTCCATAATGCATTATTTTTTGGTTGCTTTCAAGATTATATAGATTAAATAGCCTTAATGGGATGAAATATCCTGTATCTGTGCGAAATGCTTTCTTTGTTGGAATTCTTCGTTGAGCTGTATCTGCCCATATAATGTCCTCGTGGCTTTGAAATCCTTAGGATGAAAGAACTACTTTCGAGCTCAAACTGACAGATGATCTCATCAGAGATCTTTTCATAATGCAGGATGGCTCACGAGAAACCGGCTTCCTCTAGGTTATCTCACCACGGCCTGTCCTGCGTTCCGTAGGCCAAACAATATAAACTCGATTAGGAATGAAATTACTCTCCTTAACAGCACAGTGGCACAATTAGAAATTTCTCAGATTAAAATGTATCAACACTAAAACCTCCGGAACCTGTTATACACTTAGAACCGCCGATGCAATAAGCATAGTAATATGCCTATGGCAAGCCTTTATTGACATATTGTTCACAGTGTATTTGCAATGCCCTTGATCATATTTATACAAGGCCAATATATATATGCAGTAAAGTAATACAACAGTGCTCTTGGCATTGCAATTTGTGTTTGTATTGTTTCGACATTTCTCTGTTTAGCATTGCTGTCTGTGATTTTATGTGCTTAGGGTGCTCCAGTTATTGTGCTTCTTCATCCTCCTTGTTTGATTTCCAGTTTAAAAATGTTTTTCTGTGAAATTCGGCATAAAATATTTGTATCTTATGTTCTTATGTTCTTCCTCCTTGAAAATAATCCATGAATTAATGGTAGTTAAGCTAAGGATGTTGCGCAAAACATTCACTATTGAGTTCTGTTCTTTGGTTTTGAAAGAAGAACGTGATTAATCTAATAATTGTCTGTCTTACATCACCAGTTTACAAAGTTTGTTACTATTTGCCTAAAATCAAAAGTAGACAAGAATTTGCTGTTTAAGTAAGCAAAATGATAGAGTGTGATTATTTGATTTGCTATCTGTCTGGCCGCTTACTGAGAACGTGCAGCCGCCACAACCGGACAAAGGGAGATAAGTTTTGCCACGCATAAAGTTAATATTTTTATTTTAATATATAAGAATAAACGATACTGTGTTTAAAATGATAATAAGAACTAACTTGTATTGAAAATTATGAATAAACATATACATGCCGGCATGTACATAGGAAGTACCCGTATTTCATCTTAACTTTTCTTCCTTAAGAATACGGCGGTTCTTGTCGCTGAGATTTCTTGTCTCTGGTAACTTTCTAACAAGTTGGCGAACAGTTTTTATACTTGGATCACAATTGCCAGGATATTCACTCTGCGAATCGTCTTACAACGAAATATATTCTGCAAGTATCCGCTTTCACAAAAGTATGGGACATAATAACCCATTCTTCAAGACTATATTAATGTAGTGGCACACAATTTATCCACACTGAAACATCGAGCAACACAAAAGCGCACAACCACTCACTGTCAAAGCCTCCTTAAAACTAATTACTAGCTGCTACCTGTACATGCATTATACGAGCTTAACTGCCTTGTCTCAATGGGCAGCCGCGCTCCTCCGGCCTGTAACTAATTAACCGTACTGTATAAGAGTTAATAAGTATCGACAGTTTACTATCTAAGCAAGACATGAACTGTTGTTATTTTGCTCAAAACTTCTACTGCCTCAGTAGATTTATACACCGCCCTGTGATAAAGATTTTTTTTTTTTGAGTAGTGTTTAACGCCCGTTTTTACTACTGAGGCACCACAGGCGGTGTGATAAAGATGGGCGTTGCTTCTATCACATATATTTAAATTATAAGATATATTACTATACAATACGAAATTCCCGTTTTTATAAAACGTGGCGATATATACGAGGCGATATCTAGAATATTCGGGATTGGTGCTACTATCTGGTCAGAAACTTACTTTGAGACTGATGACCGCCCTCACTCTCTAAGTAGTTCCCTTCCACACGTATACACGGGTCCCAGCGATTCTGCCATTTTCCAAGTGCATCTTGGAAGTCATGTTCTTTGAGGATGTTTAGCACAAACAGCGTTTCTTCTTAAATCCTCTCAGTTGTGTCGAACCGACGTCCTTTCAACTTGATTTTCAGTTTGGAGAATAGAGCGAAGTCGCAGGGTGCCATATCAGGTGAGTACGGTGGGTGGGGGACAACCGTCGTGTTGTTTTTCGTCAAAAAGCTCCTGGTGAACAAGGAATTGTGACAGGGCGCATTATCGTGATGCAACAGCCAGTTCCCTTGTCGCCAAAGTTCGGGCCGTCGCAAAACATCACAGTAGTACGTGGAATGCACTGGTTGATTTGGTGGGACGAATTCTTTGTGCACAATCCCCTTGGTATCAAAGAAAACGAGGAGCATGCTCTGGACTTTGTTCTTCACTTATCTCGCTTTTTTTTCCTCCCCCTTTCTTGGTGAGTTCGGGCTCTTCTATTGGGAGGATTATTGTTTTATCTCAGGGTCATAAGCGTACATCCAGCTCTAGTCACCGGTGTTGACCCTGGACAAGAAGGTTGGGAAATCGGATACGGCCTGGCGAAGCTCCGTGCAAACTCCAACACGCTGCGCTTTCTGATCAGCAGTCAGGATCCTTGGCACAAATTTTTCGGCGACACGACGCATCCCATCATCAGTTAAAATTCGTTGATAGGTCCCATAACCAATTCCCACTTCATGAACAAGGTCTTCAATGGTTCGACGTTGATCCTCACGAACGAGGTGTTGAACTTTGGCAAATGTCAAGCGTTGTACAGCTGACGGACCTACCGTTGTGAGCATCGTCTTCACTAGCTGTACGGCCGGCCCTGAACTGAGCATGCCACTCAAACACACATGTACGACTTATGCTTTGTCCCCCCAAATGCTTGTTGAATCATTGGGAGGATCTCCGTGGCATTTTCCCTAAGATTAGGGGTACTTGATACAGCCAAAACTTTAGGACTAGTCAGAACCTAGTATAAAATCTAAAATTTGGCACTCTTTAGTTCGAAAATTGATGTGGTGCTTGGCAAGGTATACACAATATATATTAATGATCTTTACCGTACAAACCTTGATGCAAGCGACACGATGCCAGAGAGTGTGTGGCTTACACAGCAGGTGTGAGCAACAAGACTACAGAATTTGTCTCATCGGCGTAACCGTAAGTTTCCTTGTACACGCATTTAAACCACGTGTATATGCGTCATATAGGAATGAGTTGTTCGGAACACTTACTGACTGCTGGGTGCGGATATGGCCGAGTTATTCACCTTCAACTGTGCCGGTAGTGTGTCTGTTCATACGCATAAACATATCTACTTATTTTACATTAATTGAAATAAGATTTACGTAATAGTTCTTTGTCACTAGCTGTGGCATTATGAACGTTTTAAAAAGTGCTTATTTAGAAATTGATCGAAAAATAATTTATTTATAACTTTTAATTAAGCTCTTCACAAGGAGTAAAAAATGCGGCACAAAGCACTGGGCTATTAAAACATTTTAACAAAAGCTTATTTTCTTTAGTAAGAATCATCGAATACTTATGATAGTAAACTATTTAGTACTTCTTTAGAAGCTAAGAGTATCAATAAATGTAATATTGTTAAGGGAAAAATTGCTCATGCTGCTATTACAACTGTTAACACAAGATCATTGGGATGTGCACTTTTCACTTGCATTGAGAGGCAGGGTGGGAGCTGCGTTTTCTGAAGGCTTGTATCTGCTAATTCTTAATTCTTAAAATAATGTCACAGTTGTGTATGATTAGTTTATAATGACTAAAGGTTGAGACCTTTCCTTCTGATTCTGTTAGTACTGTTCGTCAATCGGGTATGTCTATAAATTGTTTAGACAGAAGAATAAGAAGAGGAATAATGTTATTGCATGGATTCTTGTAAAAACAGGAAATATAATAATTACGAGGGTTACGTTTTGAGTGTTAAAACCGACACTAGGTGACGCTATTGAGGCATTCCAAAAAATATCGATGTTATGCACAGCATGATGGAGGAAGAACGTCATGTGATTTAAGAGTGAGATAGAGACATCCTTAAGCATATCGAAGACTGCAGTACATTCGATTTTGCATAAACATTTAGCTGTGAAAAAAATGTATTCCCGATTAATTTCGCATAATTTGACCAAAGCTAAAAAACAAACAAACAAACAAAAAACAAAAACGGATGTAATGAAATGCTCAAAAAATTACACGAGGGAACTGCAAAATCCGTATACAACATCGTGACAGGTGACCAATCTTGGATATATTCGCATGAACCGGAAACTAAGCAGCAGTACACTGTTTGGGTGTTCCAAGATGAACCGAATCCCACAAAATTTCACGAAGCACTACTAAGAAAATTATGGTTTTGTTTCTTCGATTGTACTGAATATGTCGCAACCATTACGTTAAAGGACCGAAAAACAGTTAATGCTGAATGATATACAACAATTGGTTTGCCAGAAGTCATTGAGGAAATCAGAAAAACAACCGAAAACGTCGCATTATTCTTCATAATGACAATACCGCCAAGAGTGGCCGAGTCGGTCCTGGTGCTGTAGCGGTTCCCATACTTGCCTCCTAAACCCAAGATCGCGGGTTCGAACCCGGCCAGGATCGATGGATTTTTTCGTGCGTAAAAATCCTAAGTATGGCTTCCTTCGGAAGGGAAGTAAAGCCGTGGGTCCCGTGTCGTACATTTACGGCACGAAAAAGAACCTCAAGCCTGAAAGAGAGGTCTCTGAGCAAAATTTGTCGACCGTTTCACGCCCTGAGTTGAATGGGACGCTGATGACCTGAGATGTTAAAGAGCGTCCATAAATAAATCAATCAAAAAAAAAAAAAAGAGTGGCCGAGGTCGTTAAGGCGCGGAATCGTGAGCGGGGGGTCTTGGGTTTGAATCCCGCCAGGACCGTCCTTCCTTCCTGAAGTTTTTTCCAGGCTATCCTCAGTCCTCATAAATGGCAAATGCCGGGGAGGTACCTTAAACTTGTGCCTGGAACGTTTCTTTCCTTAAAAAAATCCTTTCCTAATATATCATTTCATTTCATGCATCATCAGTGTCCATCGCCTGCGGTGCTCAGTAGTAAAAACAAGCGTTAAACACTACTCAAAAAAAAAAAAAAATGACAATGCCCGCTCTCACACAGAACGTGAAGCAATTGATTAAAATACATGGAATACATGTCTCATTGCCATATTTACTTGATTTGTCGTCTAACGATTTCCTTTTTTTCCCAAATGCCATACAAAAAATATGTGGACAGCGAGTTTCTTCACCTCAAGAAGCTGTTGAAGCATTTATAAATACCATGTTTTGAGATACCAACTTCATAGTGGAAAAATGTTTCGAGAATTGGTTTGAACGCATGCAAAGTTGTGTAAATCTTAAAGGCGAAAGTTTGAAAAGCAATAAAACAGTTTGTTTCTTTCCTAGTTTTCTAACAACCTAAAAGCTAACTCTTGTATTATAAGGATTGTAACTAACAAATTAATGGAGAATCTCCTGAAATCTTAAATACCTAATGAATACGTTTAGAAAATTCTTAATTACGAGGACACCCAAAAAAGTCAGCACTAGCAGGTATTCAAGATAAAGTAGCCCATGTTTTGTGTACCAGCTTTTCATTAAATACGTAGTACTTACTACCCAAGAGAGGGAAGGGTTATTAAACAATGTAAACTGCACCTGCGACGTTAATCGCCGCTTTCCAGACCAAACGCGTAACTTCTCGAATCAAATACTGTATCAGTTGTGTTCGTAAAGCTGAGTGCATCCAATTATAGGAAAAATTCTTCAGGAGTCCCAGGTGGAGGTATTTCAGTAAATACTGCGTGAACATTTTGTATTACCTTTAAGCACTCATGAATAGTTAAATAATCAATACACACGCTCATTGTAATTTAAATTTTCAGAAATATATTACTCATACATTCTGGGCGATTACTCCATTCCTTTGGTTTCGAATATCAGCAACGTCTACCAGATGTACTAGTGAGTAAAAAGGCAGTTAACAAGGATTCCATGAAATTTGCTTGTACCATGTATACACCAATTCATATGAAATCGGTCACCAAGGAACTTTAGTATTACCTTGAAAAAAAATATGCTTACACATAAAGGAGGCCAATGCTTAGAGAAAACGGTCTTTGCATATATATATAATTAAATATATAATTATGCAAAGACCGTTTTCTCTAAGTTTACTTGCTTTAATTCGATAAATGTATTGCATATTTGAGAAAATAATAAGTAACGAAAACGCGAAATTAATAATTCTAGATGTTTAAAGAAGTTTATATTATAACTGATAGTGTCTACACATTCTATAAATGTGTGCTATATTAAATATAAAATTTCAACAGGGACAGAAATCATTTAACATATTTGACTAGCTTTCCCAAGGAAAACAATAAAAACAGAAATATCGGATATTCTCTGGCAAAAAAAGTGTCAACATTATTTTGATGATCCATTAAGAACACCTATAAAGGTAGTTAAATGATATTTGTAGCATCTAGCTAGTTGCATGCGATATCATATCGGCTAGCAAGACAGATAGAGGTACTCCACTTCTACATATTATAAACGTTTTTTCTCTAATTGTTTATTTTGGAGTACAAATGTGAAAACTATATTAATTTGTCTTCAATAATTTGCAATTTTGAAATGTTTACTTTACATTCCCTTTCTTGGGCAGTTCAAATATGCATAAAATATTTTCTTATGTTTTAAAAAGCATTATGTTTAGCATGGTATGAGCTTCAAAATCAACTATTGTTCAGATTGCCATTTTAATAAGCTCCAGAGCTATGTCTGTATAAAAACAGTTTTAATAACATATAGTAGCTTTGGGAAAAGTTTGCATGAAAACAATGGACATAGGGTGTCATATTTCATAAAAAATAATAATATAAAGTATATTAAAAATTAAAAAGTTTTATCATTCAAATTTTCTGTCCTTCCCCCTCCCCCCCAAGAACTAGTCCAAACAGTAGTTCTTGGCAATTTAATCTTCTTTATGATTCACTTGTTTAAGAAGGTCTGTTTCTGATTAGCATAATTTTAAGGAAAAGCTAAGCGTACGCATTGCTTTAAGCATTACGATTAAGTAACTAAATGCAGCAACGTTAGTAAGTCTCACATGAATTTGCAGGAATATATTGTTTACGGCTTAGACTTATGAACTATAGAACGTTCATTTAAACGCGTGGCCGACTTAATGGAGATTTGGCAGCCCTGTGTCTAACCGGTTCTGTTCTTCCCTCTACTTTCCCGCCTCTCCGTGTACAAACGCAAAGTCTGTGCTGTACAGAAGTTGAACGTTGTGAGACCAGATTTTCAGTGTTAAAGCGTGTTAGTGCTGTTATAATGTCAGATAGTCCATCTTCTTTAGCACTCACAATTTTCGTGTAATGTTCCCATGTGACAGCAACTCTTGTAGAGAAGCGAAACGGCAATTTATAGACAAATTCCCTGCTGTTCGTGCTCCTCACAGAGAAACGATTTATAATCTAATAAATATAGTGAAACAGGATCTTTCTTTATAACAAACAGAAAATAAAATGCCTTGTCCTTACAGAAGAAAAACTCTTACACCGGAGAAAAGTTGAAACGAAGTCCAACGAAATTTCTAAGAAAGCTTGCACAGGAGTTAGGAATTTCGCAATCCTCAGCTTGCAATGCCACTAAGATTTTAAAATGAAAATCCTTTAAGATAACTAGCTCAGTAATTATAACCACGCGATAATGTCAGTTGAGTTAATTTCTGCAATTGTGTGTTGGGTAATGTTAACGTTCGCTCTATTGATCCGCATTTATTTATGTATTATTTTTCCGGGCGAACCATGGTTTTATTTACATGGCCATGTAGCGACACAAAACAATAGATACTGGAGTGCGGAACGACACTATGGCATTGTATGACCAAAACATTGATGGTTTGGAAATCTATCCCTTGAATTTAGGGTGCTATGAATATCCGACTACGCCGGCAAACGGCGTGCTTCCCGGTGCCAAGCAAATCCCCGTTAAGCCGGCCACGCGTCCAAATGAAGGCTCTGAATAAGTAACAATAATGAGAAGGAATAACGACAGTGTTAAAAAAAGTATAACAAAGGATTGTACTGTCTCTCTAAGCAGTTTTTTAAAATACACGATTGGTGGGCTTGAAACTACAACACAAAACGTTAGATTGAAAGTAAGTGTATGGTTATGTATATACTAATGAACTTTCACTACTGCTTTCTAGTGCAGTATTTACGGGATTGCGCATTTCTCCAGATTGCATGATTAGGTAAATAAACAGTACAACCGCAATCCGCAACCACCTTAATCGGCAGAAGTTCTACCTGAAGCAAAGATGTGTAATGAGTTCACGTTTTGTTATGTACAAATATCGCAATTCCTTTTAATTGGCTTACATTTATCCGGTATTTGGAAAGAGCGGGAGTGGACCTACTGAAGGGATCAGCCCCCTTCCATGTTGCTCTGCTCCTTTCCGTTTCAGCTCCACTAATATACAAGTGATAGATTACCAATTACGGGAAACGCATGCGTTAGGTGCTTCCGTTGTTAGGAAATTGTTTTAAGGGAATTACCACTTGGTCGCCACAAACACACTTCGCTGTAGTGAATCCATGGACAACCAAATTAACTCAATATGACAGATTTATGGAGGAAGGTTTTTGAACAAAAGTTGAGCTTTTTATGTCAACGGTTGTAGGTATTATTCTTTGGTACTTTTAGGATTGAGTATTTTAACGGATTAATTGCAAAGTAATCATTTCTTATACTGTAAAACTCTTGAATTAATCAGTTTGCTTCTTTGTTGTCACAAGTACTGTGTGGCCCACGAAACACTGGCTCTTCCATAGGGAGCCAGCCTCAATCGTGCATCCAACCAAAACCACGGAAAGTCAGATAATGAAGGAAAACTGACGTAGAGGTGAAAGGAAAAGGAAGGAAGTTGTGTTACAGCATCGTATCTACTTCACCATCTGTGCCAAGATGAATGTATGCTCTGCAACAAAGAGTTGAAATAGTGGAGGCGTACGTGCGTATCGGTTCCATTAAGAAAACAAGAAAAAATTTTTGCAGTCAAATTTCCTGAAATTTAGTTTTTAATAGTTTTTAACGCACGTTTTTACTATTGATGCATCACGAATAGTGGACACTGATAATACAAGGGATGGTAAATTGGGAAAGGAATTTTTAAGGAAGGAAGGAAGGTTCCAGACCTAAGTTTAACGAACCTCGCCGGCATTTATCATTTATGAGGACTGAGGAAAACCTAGAATAAACCTCAATAAGGAAACGCTGGCTTAATGGGAACCGAACCTACACCTCCCGCTCACAAGTCCGTGCCTTAACGACCTCGGCCACCCATGGCGGTTCTGGTGTTGATGCTCCAGCAAAGCATTGTATATGATTTGGTGAAAAAGAACGTACAGCATAATCAGCTGCGAAAAAAGACCAAACTCAATCCGTAATTACACCTGCTGAGTCGCCGATATTCAAGCACGGATGCTCAGAAGCCCTACAAAATCCACACGTAAATTGACACAACAGGTGCTTTGCTTTACGAGGCCGGTGACTGGTCACACACATGCCGGCGCGCACATGTGTGTGAAATGATCCTAGTATTCATCTATAAAAAAGTAAATGGCATAGGTTTCGGAATTGTGCAGCTCATATGCAGCAGGGATTTTTTATGTATTTAGTGTGGTGTAAATAACGTAGTCTTGGGTGTTTATAAACTTAATCGCGATACTTTCATTTTAATAAACAGCTTGAGATACGGAATCGGTAGTTCACAAATAAAATTAATATGGCGATAAGATAGGCGAGTGTTAGAGCGAAACTGGGTAAAAAGCTACCTTCTTCATACCTGCTGTGACCGAGGTTGTTAAGGCGCACACTCGTGAGCAGGAAGTCTGGGGTTCCATTCCCAGTAGGACCTCCTCCCTGATTCAGTTTTTTTTTCTTTCAGGTTTCCTCAGTTCTCATAAATGACTAATGCCTTGGAGAAACCCTAAACTTAGGTCTGGAACGCTTCCTTCCTTCCTTAAAAAAATCCTTTTCCAATTAATCATTTCATCTCATGTATCATCAGTGTCCACCGTCTGTGCTGCCCCAGTAGTTAAATCGGACGCTAAACACCATTAAAATAAATACCAGCTTTGCAAGCGATGAATTCCGTTTTAATGACTAGTTTTCTTTGTTTTCAAGATTTAGGGATATAAAAACCTCTGAAATCTCGCATTAATCGCATAATACTACAGCTGATGTATCGTTTTATTAACAGAGCCTAGAGAGAGCTATGGATTGCACAATCCTGCGGTATAGCCTACTTATTTTATGAAGTATGCTCATACATAAGATGTAAAACAAACAATAAAAAAGGCATCAGGGAGACTCAAATTCCATTAACAACAATCCGCTTTTACACGACGCCAGTATCATATCACAAGACCTGCCCCAGAGCTTCCGTCCGTTGTGCGATATCATGGAAGCATCATTAATCAGTGGCAAACTGGAGTGTAACAAACTTAATGCCATAACTTTCGAATTTGAACAGGCAAGCCATATAATACCTTTCTCAATCTCCTTGTCAAAGACCCCACTAAAGTGTTTGGAACTATTGTGTTGCAGTTCGTTAATACCTATATTTCGATTTTTGTCCATTATTTAGTGCGTTTGCAGTGTGACAATAGTAAATGTCTTTAGCGTAAAAATAAATGAGTATAAAAATAAAAAATCAGCAATGAAACACCTTGGTTTATAGTGGATTTATTGAAGGAAATGCTTGATGGTATGGATAAAACAGAAAGAGAATATTGCCAATCGCCTGCAGTATCATTTATGCCATGAAATTCAAGTGCAGAAGACATTATGGCAAAGAGGATATTTTTTCTTGTGCCGATATCTGAAAAGTAGCATAGCAAAGCACAAATAATTAGACTGCAGAATGACATTAAAGACCACTCAAATGTGCATCCATTATCTCCCAGATTTGGTTCGCAGTGCTTTGGGATGATTTTCGCAAATTCACATGTTTCTTCACGGTTGGTTCCTAAAGGTTAAAGAACAAATAGAATCTTCCTATAAGTAAAGACTGTTAGGAGTAAAAAAAAAAAATGCCTGAGTTCAGGATTTTGTTTAAAAAGAGCAAAAGCATTATATTGCACAAAATATTTTAAGTGAACAACATGTAAAATTATTGAGTATTTAAAGCTTCCTGGGCGCTGATTATTAATGATGGTCTCACCCGGCTGATTGCTCGTGTACCATCATTAATAATGTTAATACAGGTTTAAGTAGTTCTTCTTAGGTAGACTCGGCACAAACGATAAGCAGAAAATAATTTATGTAATAGTATTCTACACTGTACACTGCAGCAGATTCTCCTAAATCAGGTTTTCGAGACGTTCAATCCCAATTTATACTATGCCCGTAAAGCACATCAGCGAAGGACCACAGTGCGATTTCCATTGATGGCGTTATGTTATGGAAACTTTGGATTGCTGTACGCGCTTAGTAATAAAGCGATGCGGGTTGCAGATATTTAGTTTGACTCGGTGTCCTACATATTTCATTAAATGTTTTTCTTAAAATATTGTTACATTTTAAGTGCTGATTTAGAACCACAGGAGAACGTCCTTTTATTTGATTTGTGTATAGGTTACTATGACTCAATTTGCACACATACGATGTAAAGTGCTAAACAAATATGTACCCCTTAAACCATGCTTAGGGCTTATTTCATACATTAGCAAAATGCGGGGATCCGTGCAAAGACTTTTCTTTCTTTCGCACCAAAGAAAATTAAACATTTTTTCAAGGTAAGCATGCATGCAGAATAGCGCTAAACACTTGGTTCGAGCGCAAAATATTGTAGAAGGACTTTCGGTAGAATGAGTAAGTTCACAGCTGAAAATTATTTGAGATTAACGCCAGCAAAGTTCCCATATAGGCAAATTCCGCACTAATAAACGAACACAGTATTATAGTATAACCATCACGTCTTGCTGTGACCTGCTCGCATTCATTTCTGTAGCTTTTTTGTATGTTGATTCTGTCTTTAAGGTTTATTTCCTGTGCTCTGTGTTGTTAATAAATTGTTGTATTCCATTAATTTATTGTACAACTTCTAAGCTTTATTTTCTGCAACACTCCTCCTTGTTAGTTCTCAACATATGTTATATATCTGGGTATTTTATTTTCACTTTAGGTGAGCTCTTGATATATGCTTTGTTATAGTTCAAGCACAACCAGAGAAATATTCTGTGCACCTGAATTTTTGGCAAAATTTGAAATAGTTATGTATATTTGTTTGCGCTATGATACACCCTCAACAACTTTACTTAGGTTTCTTCAAAGTTTCCCACAATTTTTACTCCTTTTGTGCAAATATATATATAAGTACACAAATCGGGGGGTGGGGGGGAGTGTTAAAATGCATGAGCTTAAAAATGCTTTAAATAGATAGAATTTTTTTTAAAAAGTGTTAAACGTCCATTTTTACTGCTGGGACATCACAGGCGATGGACACTGATGATACATGAGAGGAATTAATAAATTGGGAAAGGATTCTTTTTTAAGGAAGGAAGCGTTCTAGGCCTAAGTTTACGGTACCTCCCCGGCATTAGCCATTTAAGAGTACTTTTGAAAACCTGGAAAAACCCTCATTCAGGGAGAACGGTATCGGTGGAATTCGAACCCCAGACCTCCCGCTCACCAGTCCGCGCCTTAACGATCTTGACCATTCGTGGCGGTCAGATTGGAGTGAGTTCACCTGTTAGCCTAATGGAAATAAATAATTACTCAACTATTTCCTAAAGGGAACATCAGAAATGACATATGAACTATAGCTATCTCGATTCTGTTAAATTTAACGGCTTAGTATTGTCAGCCATGAAGAGTTTTTGCTAATAGGTGCCGTTATGCCGAAATGTTGTGCAGCTTTTATACTAGTAGCAGTCACGTATCGCTAGCGCGTGCTAAACATGAAATGAAAACGTTGCTCGTAAAAATAATGCAAGGAATTTGGTGTTTGTTTTGAAAAGATACTTGGAAACGTGAAACAGTCGTCATCTTGAGGGCTGCAACGGACGAACAGACGCATGTGCCAGTTAATTGCAACAACCTGTTACCACTCAAGCATGGCTAGGGACACCCTCTTCCAGGTCTCAACACACTTCTCTCGCAGCAGTTAGCTTTCCTAATTTGCTTGCTGGCCTTGTATAATGAGACAACTAAATGTCATGCGTTATGCTTCTGCGCTGCTCTTCAACTGTAATCTTAATGTAGGAACACGTTAGAACCAAACCTCCCATTATTGCGGGACCGCGTTCACTGAAGTTATTACCCAAGTTTTCGAATGTCAAATTAGGGCTTCAATTTTGCTAAATAGGCAGCTTTTGTTACTCTGAATACTTTTTGGCACAAAAACGTAGGGATTATATAGGGAAGTAAAATAACCGTGCTACTCAACTTTTAGG
This sequence comes from Metallyticus violacea, assembly GCA_030762175.1. NCBI lineage: Eukaryota > Metazoa > Arthropoda > Insecta > Mantodea > Metallyticidae > Metallyticus > Metallyticus violacea. The sequence continues at coordinate 307,421,471 of CM060846.1, read as the reverse complement.
GTATTTGAATAATTTTTGGCAATAGAATGTGTTCGAAGATGATCCAATGACGGCCCTGGGCGTTTAGCGGTTCATTGCTTTTTCCACTGAACCCATGAGTTGCATGTACTGTCTAGGACAAGCTTGTGAGGAAAGCAAAATCTTGTGATAGTGTTGAAATGAGAATTTCAAATTCTGCCTTAGTGATTTCTATGGAACTATTTTATAATGGAATTAATGTTGTAGATATAGCACCTAAGCGTGGAAGTATTTTTTCAAGGTGATTTTGTTTGCATGCTTTCCTTAAATGCAGCTAAGGCATTTCTCTTCATGGGCATTCATAATCTGATAAAATCGCACAGTATCATCCCAGTCCGTACACTTCGAAGACATTAACTATGGATAATGTACTCCAAAAATATGTAGACTGATGCTTTGTGTAATCAGCACAGCATATTTGTTTATATTGTACGAATTCTGCAAGAAAAATTTGCAAAGTCCTCAACTCGTTGATCAATTTCTATAACAGTGGCATTGCTGCAGAAGTTACCGCCTTTCGCTATAAACTAGGTCTTTTAGAGTGGTAATCGATACGGAGTAGCTCTTCGGGACTTCTATCAACCTGTTACTGTTTGTTAGTTGTGAAAACCGCTTGCTTGAAAGGAAAGACTTGAAAAAATACCGATTCTCTTTTGTTTTGAGAATAATAATATAAAAATGATGTGCTACATTTCAGAAATCCCCATAATGCGTGGTATAGAGCATAGACTTCGTGTTTTTACTTATTTGTTTTATTTTCAGATACTTATGTTTTTTTTTTGAATCGTTAATACAATATATTTAATTGTGGTCACCATAGATACGCTCTACTTTAAATAAATCCTCATGGCTCGGATTCCATTGCGATTAACAAACACAATGATATCTGAACTTATATTATTGGTAGCATGGTAAAGTGACAGACGATGCAATAAGACGTAGCAGAAATTTTGAAGCAAGCGGTCTAACAAACTGCTAAATAGTGCTTGGCGTCATGCCTATGCTGTAGAGGATGTGCAGTCACCGCCAGGGAATAAAATCCGAGCCACACTGATAGATCAGCAGCTTGTAATGATTGGATGGTTTGCGGCTGAGGAGAGTACTTCGGCACTTAAGCCTTGTACCTCAGAAGCAGCCATTTTCAATCAACCCTTTATTGATCTTGGCTTGGTCTTTTTTTTTTTTTAATTGACTAATACTTAAATTTGCGTCTTTCTTTGTGAATGCCACAATGCCACTACCAAATTTGTGTGTTATGTCTTATTTGGTTATGTTTTCGTTTCATTTTCATTCGGAATGGGGCCTATAACGTTATTTGCCCTAGGCAAGTTTTTGTTGCGTCCGATAAAACCGGAAAGTTTCAGAAAAAGCATGAACAAAATCACAGTATTAAAAGACTAGAGTGTGTGTTTTGTGCTATATTTCTTTTCTACTCTTATTTCTCTACTTATGTAGTGTAGAAGTCTCTCTCTCTCGCTCTCTTCTACAAGTTGATTTGTTACGTCCGTTACAATGAACATTCATATCTGCAGAGGATGTAGTTCCTGTGTCCGTTTGGGGAAGTGATTCCGCTTTTACAAACGAGTGTGGTTTGTCACAAACACCAACAATGCTAAGCCTGATGCCTAGTGTTCACGGCAAGGTCACTGGGACAGTAGTCATATCTCCTTACGGCTTGCTTCTTTCGCATGACAGTCCCGCACTACCTACAGATGCTGGGTGACAACCAGTTAGGTGGTTTCTGTGTGAGTACTTAGTTGGTAGTAAAGGCGTTTTAGAAGTTTTCCCAACATGCTCAAGTGAATAACGTAATCTAAACCTCTTCAGCTTTTAACTCCTTACCCCGCCTTGCCTTCTGGCGGCGGGTGGTTTTTGAGGTTAGGTCATGGGGTCAGTGAGGACCGACCGCAGTGTCCGGTCTTGTTAGCGCACTGGCGTGGAGACTTCCTCTCAGCTGCGGTTGGGCTGAGGTTTGGTCAGCCCCTCCCTCCCACAGCCGAGCTAAGCTCAGCTTAGCTTACACTTGCACCCTAGTGTGGTTCGGAAAAGGGGACTGTTAAAATATAATCATCCTCAGAGAACGTAATTAATCTGCATGTTTAACGATATTGAATAAGATGAAAGAATGTCAATGAAGCGTTTCTGGTTATTCGATTAGCAAAATTTCTGAACGAAGATAACTGAAAAAGAAAAAAAAGAAAAAAAATGGTTGAATGAAATATTTGCAGATGACATTAATATTCCAGTTTTATTCTTAAAAATATTTTTATAGGCATACACTTTGAACAACCCCCAGTTTTAAACGTCATTACCGTGGGTCAAGAACTTCTTGAAATCACATCATGGCGAAGGAGATTGACTGTTTGTTCAGCTTTTAAAGACTTAAATGACTGACAAAGTGTACCCATATATGTATATGGTAAGACATTGTAAATAAATAGTTCAGCAGCAAATGAGGGCAATTAAATAAATGCTAAAAGTAATTTCTCTACCGTCACGTATACCGGGTGTAACAATAAGGTTGACCAATCCTTCAGGACACATTTTTCACATTTAGAAAAAGAAAAATATGCTATATAGACATGGGTTCGGAAACGCTTTATTTTCATGTTAGAATTCTTTTTCTACATCTCTTCATAGTACATTAATCATGGGAAACACATAGGAACAGAACGTACCAGCATACCACACGAAACTCTTTCTTGCATGAAATGTTCAAAATGCCCTCTTGGTTAAGTCTAGTTAAAGTATAATGCTTAGGTTCACCGCCAGTGCTTTGTGTTCCATTTGAACGAAGGTAATGTAGATGAATGTATAAATGCTAGGAGAGAGCATTTTGAACTTTTCGTGCAAGAAAGAGTTTCGTGTGGTATGCTGGTACGTTCTGTTCCTGTATGTTTACCATGGTTAATGTACTATGAGGAGTTGCAGGAAATGAGTTCTAACATGGAAATAAAGCGTTTCCGAACTCCTGTCCTTATAATGTATTTTCTTCTTCTCCGTGTGAGGAATGTGTCCTGAAAGTTTGGACGCACCTTATTGCTACACCAGGTAAGCACATTTAGACCTGAAGAAAACCACTCCAGCTTACAGGGACCGAATAATGTTCTCTGGGGGCAATACTTTAAGGTTTTTTTAATAGTGTTTAACGCTCGTTTTTACAACGAGGCACCACAGGCGGTGGACACATGAAATGATATGAATATATTAGGAAAGGATGTTTTAAGGAAGGAAATGTTTCAGGCTTAAGTTTAGGGTTCCTTCCCGGCATTTGCCATTTATGAGGACTGAGGAAAACTTGGAAAAAAACGTCAGTCAGGGAGGACGGTCCTGGCGGAATTCGAACCCCAGACCTTCCGTTAACGAGTCCGCGCCTTAACGACCTCGGCCAACCGTGACGGTCATACTTTGAGGGTGAAATCCAATGACAGGTTGATAAGAGTGCGAAAGGAACTGCGTGACAGCTTATTGAACATAACTGGAAAAAATTATGCTGACCATCTTCAACTCATCACCCAAAGTCTCGTAACAGAATTGACGGCTCGTGCAAACATGAGATGTGAACTGCACCGTTTTTAATAAGCAACAAAAGGGATAAAATATACAGAAGATAGTATAAATATAATATTTACTCATTTCTGAAAAATGAAATCTATCGTATCTAAAACACTGAGGTCCAAGATATCATTGAGATGGTTTTTATTTCCTGCTTGCTTTTTAATTAATCTGTTAAAATGGGCAAGATCTGTCTCGTCCCTTTTGCTGCAAGCGTCAGTTCCCAAACATAAAGGAGAATTCCAAATTTCACATTCATACACTTTTCTATTAAATGCATTTATTTTTATTCACCTATTGCTTTATGTGTTAAGTTTAGATCTGGATTAAATATAGCCAGCTGAGTTTTATTTCCACGTTTTCTTCCAGCGTATTTAACAGCCTTTTCATTGTATTTGCTATGTTGTATCACACACAACATAAAATTAAAACACGCACACATACTGCAACTATCTGAGCTCATCTAGGTGCGTGAGCTCATTCGTTCCGCGCGTGTAGAGAGCTTCAGGAACGTCTTCTCAAATAGTTCAATTGTTACACTAGAAAACATTTAACCATAGCGGAACGGGTTGCTCAACATAAGTAGTTATAAGAGAGAATTTCAGATATTTGTCGTGTTTCGTTTATGGGGCCATAGTTCATAAATAAAATGTGTTATTGAGTTAAATAAACAGTTACATGTTATTAGCTAAGGAGCGGTTGCTACTGCCTAACGGCATTTCCTTTAAGAATATTCTCGTTTAATTTAACAATACTTGCTTATGAAATCACTTATGCACGTTGTTACAGATTCTGGTTCTATGACTTAAAGAACTAAATTCCTCGCTTACCCCACACAAGGGAACTGCTTCATCAGTGCAATGACAGTTTCTTATCACCGGCCTTTGTCTTGGCTTTGAGATTTGGATTCACTACCTTATCTGCAGCTTCCAAATTGACCCCATTTCAAACCCGCTGATTACTGGACCATGGAGGAAATCGCTGAGCGGAGTGGCTCATGCGGTAACGTTTGGAACTCATATTCAGGATGTACAGTTCTCGTTGGGCCGACCATGCTGGCTGGCTTGGGTTTATTTCGTCGTTTCCCCTGGTTACTTAAGCGAATGCTGGGGTCGATACTTACATTCCATGAATGTTCATCTCTCTCATTTCTTATCATTTTATTCCGTTAGTTCTCATACAGGGTGAGGTGTGATGATAGCTTTTGCTTTGAAAAGGTTTTTGTTTCGACGTCTGCAATGGAAGCCCATCTTCCGAGGAGCTACCGGCATCAGGTGTTCTATATTGAAACATGTTAGGAACCCCATTTGCTTCCACTCAGTCACGACCCTTAAATGCTGAACTTTCGATGTCTCCCTTATACTCCGTTTGGTTTAAGTTGAAATTTGACCATTTTGCTGCTACTTGAGCTCTCTAGGAGGAGGATGGGCTAATGACGGTCAAAGAGGCTGAGAAGCATTTCACAGTCGTCTTGCAATACATAATTTCTCAGTGGCAATTGTACTTGTAATACGTGTTGTGACCAGTTGCACCTTTTGGCAGTGAAATATATATATATATATATATATATATATATATATATATATATATATATGTTTAGCACTGCTTATTTCGCTGGCTTTCGTATTGTTAAAAGCCGGTATTGGAATCGAAGAGGCGTTTTTTTATGTTTTTCAGATTTGGCAGTTAAGAATTGCCATACTGCCGTAAGGAATATAGAGCTATCTCTTTCTATATCCTATAGTTCAACTAAATCAACTGCACACTACCGCACCCCTTCCTCCCGGAGTGCTCCAATCGAAAGTGTATGCATAAAGGGCCAGCCGTGAGCAGGTTCTAGTACCGAAAGCTCCTTCGTTCAAAACCATCCATCCATGGAGGTGGTCTGTTTCTTAGTAAAGTAACAAAAATACATTTAATATTGTTACGTTACGACATTAAATTTCGTGCCAATATATCACTTTCAAATTGAGTCTAACCTCTGTAAAGAAATGTTCTTGGTGTATTATAGGCGTCGCCATGGCTGTTCTCCTACCGAGGCGATACGGATTCGATCCCAGCGGCCGTAAGTGGGATTTGTGGTGGACGTAGTGGCGCCTGGAATGATTTTCTCCGGGTACTTTGGTTTCCCCTGCTATTCATTCCGTCGTTGCACAGTCATCATTGCGGAAAGCAACGGGAAGCTACCACAGTATCTATCTGAACAACATGACGCTAGTAAGAACCTGTCCTGGGGCAGAACATATTGAATGAAATAAATTAAGTATTATTACGGTAAAGTGATTGTATTCCAATCTTTTCAGGAAAGTGATTGCATTCCAATCTTTTCAGGCTACTCGGTACATATAAAATTTTTCCATGGTCCAGATAGCGCTGATCTCTGAGCAATATATGTCATTTATTAGTGCAACATAAGTATTCAACATAGAATATTAATAGGATAAATTAATAAACATAATTTTTAAATAAGCACAATATCCGTTTCCTTTTATAATTTCTTTTGAATTAGTTTAATAATAATATTTTATATTTTCTTCTCTATTTCATTGTATTTATATCAAATAAATGTCTTATATTATGTTTCTTATTAATTATAAAAGTTTATATTTTTATTCCTTCTGTTGTTAACTGGAATAATGCAAGAGAAGTGGTAATGGACTTTAAGCTATCAAATTGTGTGAGTATATAAAAATAATCGAATTGATACTTGTAGATCCACAACATATGCCCAAGAACCACAGGTATTTTCTGCTAATGGTAAACATATTTAAATATTTTATTTAATCTCCCTGTCAGAAAATAACCTTGTGATCTCCGTCGCATAATTATCGCAGCGGAGCGGTAACGAAATGAAGTATGCAATTACTGGAAAGGATTCCATTATCTTCTAAGTTGCGTGTCCAGTACTTTGACTCCATCTCGTAGTGTAGTGTTAGGGGGTGGCTGGTTGCAGCCTCCCATACATTGGAGATGTCAATCCTGCTAATGATGCCTATGGTGTGCTGAGCGGCACAGCAAATTACCCCTGGCAGGCAGGCATCCCGCTCGGCCCGGCCCGGCTCTGCTTCAAGTAGGGTGGAACCAGCTGGTGTGGATGAGAGTTAGTTTTCCCCTGTTGTAATATTCCTAATGATAGCCACACGCCGTGCCCTTCCCTCCCTCCCTACCCACCCCACCCCTCTCTTGCTTTCCCAGGACTCACATATAGGATCCTGGTAACGATAGTAAGGGAGAGATGGATGTCTGCACGGGATATTTGCGTCACTTAGCTCCTAGCTTGCGATCGAACTATTTGCCACAGTCTTCATCTTTCCATTTCTATCGTCTTGGAAGGGGAAGTGCAGGTTATGTGTATGACTGTTATTTTATCCAGCCCTAGGGGAGAAGTACTCGGTAATGGTCACATCTCTGTTGATCATTTTCCACTTTATCTCCATCGATACGGATGTTACAATGAAAGAAAAAGTCTCGTTCGGTATTGATAACGTACAACTTCACTTCCACCGTTTGAATTTTATCTACTTCCCAAGAAAGATTGGCGCTTAAGAGTCCATAGGGACTTATCCTTCTGGAAACTTATCTAGGCGTGTAAACACATTAATTAATGGGGTGCAGAAAACCCCGACCACAAAGCTTATCACCCTGGGATACAAACGCTAATGTAGTTTATTTGCAATCAGTATCCTAAAATGTTGGTCGCACATGCGCTTTCAGCGGATATGGAAATGATAAGCAGTTCAGGAATAATGTTCGAATTAGGAGTAATGGTATTTAGGAACAAAAGAATAATTCAGTTGTATTCTGTTGAAAGTAACCCTAATAGATAATTCTAAATAGCGGACTGTTTTTATATTAAATCGTACACACTTTGACAGGAAAGAAATGTAATTGTTTTCAGGGACAAGAAGTGCCAGTAACAAGTTTTTGAATTATTTTGTGCATAGCTGGCCGCTAGCTCTTTAGTAAATGTATGCATTATTAACTAGCTTTATAACATAGTGTATTCCCAAAAATTTTATTAGTATGTTGCAAGAAACGGATTCTTAAAGATAGGTCGGAGATATATCTCCTAGTCCAGACTTCAATATTAGACATGTGATCGAGAGTCCAGATAACCCAACTAAATCTTTAGGAATATTGGCTCATAATAGAGGACAACATTTTATAGAGTAGGTGCCCATTGTGTTTTATTGAGAACCGTTAACCAATCCATGAATTTTGAAATTTTGTATAGTGTTTAACGTCCGGTTTACTTCTGAGGCCTCACAGACGGTCCAGGTGGTGGACATTTATGATAAGCAAGATAAAATGATAATTAGGAACGGATTTATTTTTCAAAATGGAAAAGTTTAGGGTACCTCCGGCATTTGCCATTCATAACCACTGAGGAAAACCTGAAAGAAACCTCAGGAGTCCCTGCCTCAAGGACCTCGGCTATCCTGGCGGTACAAATGGTGATGGGTACATAGAATTTTGCACATGGTTACAGGTCATAAGAGTGATCAATGATATACGATATCAAGTTATCCTATGCTTGTATCATCCATCAGTTTTCTTCCACCCGCAAGCAGCTCAGTTGTTCGACACAAGCTCCAATTTCTTCAAACGACTTCGTCAAATTCAAATCAAGCAACCCAAGTACGCGGGTTCGAACCCGGCCAGGACCGATGGATTTTTCGGGCGTAAAAATCCTAAGTATGGCTTTCTTCGGAAGGGAAGTAAAGCCGTGGGTTCCGTGTCGTACATTTACGGCACGAAAAAGAACCTCAAGCCTGAATGAGAGGCCTCTGAGCAAAATTTGTCGGCCGTTTCACGCCCTGGGTTGAATGGGACGCTGATGACCTGAGATGTTAAAGAGCGTCCATAAATCAATCAATCAATCAAATCAAGCACGTTGAAGTCGAATGATAGATTGCTAGTTTTCCACTCAGGTGGCATGCGTTGCATCCCCATGACTGGCTTGTGCGCCCCGGTTTCCCTCGCCGATCATTTTATCAACTGCTTCTCGCCAATCTTATGTCGGTGGAGTGCGACTAGGACATCGGCGCGCAACTTTAATATTGGCGATAAAATTGAATTGACATGAGATATCATTGCACTCAGTTGAAAATTTGTGCAGTTTGAAATATAATTGTTTGCCAGTGAATGAAAAGTATTTGATATTGATAACTAATCTCGACAATTAAAGGGCATTAGAACACGAGAGTAACTGAAATTTTTAAGATACATTCTTTACTTACATGCGCAAGTCAGAGGGATGACACTTTTGACTCGGATTGGCTTCCGAATTTTTATTTGTTTCTTTGAGTTACGACCTACAAGAAGATGTCGTATTGAGTTATTTGACACTACAAATTAATTTTATCGCTGTTTCTAGAGGGTTACATCCACAAGATTTCGTTTTATATTGTTATTTCCCGCCCTCTGTTAACCTTGTAGTTCGTTAACGCAACGATGAACAAGAAAAAGCGAGTAACCAACCAAATAGGCTTGAGCTAATACGTTCAATCAAATGAGCTGGGGAATTAACTATCTACAAAGAAAGCTTTCTTCACTTTTACAGCTTATTTATCGACAAGCAATCCTTTCCCAGCTCTGCGGTACATTAAGAAGAATATTTAAAATGTGTGTTTCATGCAAGAACGTCATCCCTTTCTTAAGGGGGAAAATGAAAAGGGTTTAAGTCGGTGGTTGGGGTGGGCTGCTAACTTGTGTTCGGGGGGAGAGAAGTGAGCTGGGGTTTGAGACAAGTGTTTCTTGGTTGCAGCAGCTGCAGAGAGGCAAGATGTGAGTGAGCAGGTCACGCCAACTTGAGATGGCTAACTTGTCTCAAGTATTCACCATGTTTTACGGCACCCCCGTGCCCTCTGGCTTAAATTGTCATCCTCCTGTTTTGTCACTCACAGCCCTATCCATCTCTCTACGCTTTTTGCTGTTCAAGTTTGCGTTTTCACTGCATAGCAAATCTGTGCGGTTAGAGGCGCTTCCTTTATTGACATTCTTTAGGCCCCCGTGCATATCCTAACATAAAAAAGCAGCATTTGCTCAATCGATGCAATTATCATTCTTTCACCACATTGAGGGAAAAAGGATACTTTTATATTTGAATATATTTTGTTCTTAATTTTTATATTTGATTCTTAATTATTTTGAAATGGTTACACATTTAAACAAAATAATGTTTTATTAAGCACATTAAATTACAACAATAGAAACAAAGACTTAATTCAGTTTAGAAAAGTTACGAAAAATGTAAAACAATAATAAGTTTTGTTTTAACTGTGAGTACATTTTTCGGTGATTAAAGCATTTTAGTAACGGACCTTATCCATCTCTGGCTTGAATAACTGTATTTACACGTTTTGGCATGCTTTCGATCAGGTTAGCTATGACTTCTTGAGGAATATGCTCCCATTCTTCAAGAAGTGCTCTCAACTCCTGTAAAGTTTCTGGCGCGAGAGTCTTGTCTTAACACGCCGTTCCAGCGTGTTCCACACGTGTTCAGGCGGATTCATGTCGGGACTCCTTGCTGCCCATGGTAAATCATGGATTCCCACTTCTTAGAGATATTCTCTAATCACGTGTGCAATACTCGGGCGAGCAATGTCGTGCAATAAAAGGAAATTGTCGCCTGTTAAGTGGGCCAAATGGTACATGATTAGCCAAATATTCATTTATGTATCTATCAGCTGTTAGACCTCCATTTTCTACTCGGTATGAGCATCCATTGACACTCCAGCCCAAACCATCCCTCCATGACCTCCAAATGGTAACTTTTCGGAAATGCAGCATTGTTCAAATCGTTCTCCCCTTCTTCTCCAAACTCTTTCGTGTCCATCAACAAAGCCACATTGAAACAGGAGGACTCGTCTGTAAACAGAACACAGCTCTACTGTTCATTTCTCCAATCCCTATGGTAATTTGCAAAAAGCAATCTTTTGACTCGATGCATTCTAAGCAAACTGAGACCTGTTGCCGGTATACTTGATATCAGTCCACTTGCTTTCAGCCTTCTATTGCCTTTGGCTAAAATCTGGCGTCCATTCCATGTTAACAAATTGCTGAACTATAATCATAGCTGGCAAATTGCGCTCCCTAAAAACGGTCAACACCATGTACCTGTCCTCACTTTGATTTGTAGCTGTCGGACAACCCTAACCTGGTCTTCTGGTGTATTTTAAGGTCTCTCTAAACCGTTTTAGGGCATCGTGCACTGTGCTTTCAGCCATATTCATTACATTTGCAATGTAACGTACATTGTGTCCATCATCGTTTAGGGCTACAGCTCTAGCCACATCTTCAGGTCGAATTTAAGGTGAAATGTGACAACCCTACTTACATTTACATCTGTAAAAATATTAGAAAAAGTTAAAGTGTCTTTACACTTGCATTGCTTAAATTATGACGTTCTGCTTTCTACCACTTGAGTAATTCAAATGTTAGGTCGGTCTTCATTCTAATGACGGTTTCATTACTCAGTCCCCGTTTTGAAACTAAAGCAGTCGTTTGGTCATGTCACCTGCTACATGTTCTGTGATGTTCTTTTTTTCACTGGCTGTATTTTCATTTTTGGAATAGATAATTCGTCTACTAGTATACGTGGTGTAAGTCTACCATGCTTATAGTAATGAATGAAATAAAATAGATATTAGACCCGACTGTAAAGTTTTATTACTGTTATTTTAATGGGAAAATGGACATTTAAGGTTTGTTCACTTGAATATAAGCAGACCCTTTGGTATAATTTCTCTTTTGTCTTCTTTCCTCTGATTAAAAATGTGGAAAACGATATCTTCACCATTACGTTATAAACCAATATCTCTTCTCATCGTGAGTAAACGTAGATGTTGAACTTTACCCCTGAAATTTTCTGCAGATGTTGATATTTTGAGTCTGAGATCTTGAAATCTGTAGAAATAGTTGAGGAAAAGCTCCGGCTGTGCAAAAATAAGGTATCGGTTCTGCAGTCTTGATTATTAGAACTAGTTCTTTATTCGTGCTTAAAGGTATCTTCATTAAAGGATTCGAGAGCTATGGGTGTGCTATGGAACTCAAGCTCAACACTATGTGCTCAGAAAATGGTCAACTGAAGAATTGTAGGGTTTTTTCTTAGCCACTTCTAGAACAGAGCATTCGTCAAACGCAAAGAACTGTAGTAATTTTATTTTTCTTGTCACTCAGGGAACACTACCCATAGAACTTTCTGAACAAGAAAATAGTTGCAAGTCTTGACTTGTTTCCCATGTAGTTTCCTTCCACAGAGCACCGAATGCACTGAAAATGTTGATGAAAAATTAAAAATGTATAGAATGGCGCGGGGCCAACTACCACATGATGAAAAACGAAGCCTGACTCTTGGCTATGAGCTTAGGGATGGAACGCTGGTCAGTGCCACATCGTGCTGCAACTGTTCATTTCTTATAAGTCTGTTGTGACTGCACTTATTTCAATGTGCCAAGATACGCTGCGATTCTTTCTCAATAAAACAATTATGCACTGGGTCAATATGATCGAAAATAGTTGAGCAGCTAATACAGAAAACATTGTTCGAAACAAGCCCACGTCGATATTTCCAATCTGTATTAAGACTATCTCGCAGGTTCTTGTGCTGCAATTCAAGCTTCCATCCAAACAAATGCTGACGGAGTAGAGTAGTGTTTAACGCCCGTTTTTACTACTGAGGCACCACAGACGGTGGACACTGATGATACATGAGATGAAATGATAAATTGGGAAAGGATATTTTTTTTTTTAAGGAAGGAAGCGTTCCAGGCCTAAGTTTAGGTACCTCCCCGGCATTTGCCAGTTATGAAGACTGAGGAAAACCTGGAAAAAACCCCAGTCAGGGAGGACGGTCCTGGCGGGATTCGAACCGCAGACCTCCCGCTCACTAGTCCGTGCCTTAACGACCTCGGCCACCCGTGGCGGTAAATGCTGACGGAAAAAAAGAACTTTTGCAACATAATGCTTTAACATGAGGTCAAAGATGGATCTGTTTGCACATCATTGGGCATGAACTCATGCCGAAAGCTATTTCCATGTGGCACCATTATAAGCATTATAAGAGATATCGATCGATGAAGGTGCGATTATATTCCGCTCCTTGTTAAAAGAAAGGAGGTACAAATTCATTGACAATATCACATATTGAATTTTTTTAATAATAATAAAAATATATTCTTTTACCATTTACTGCGTTCAATGCGTTAAATTACTCATCGTGGAAGGGTACTGCAGGAGTGAGACTTTTCAGAGCGCCCATACGGTTGCGAATTTACGTCTACCTGAAAACGCAATCACTCAAGCCTTGTCCAAGAAGGTTGGGTTCTCCATTGTTAAATTATTTTGAATCTAGATGTAAAACCTGTTCTGCACTTAAGATCACAAGGTTGTACTTCTTCCATAATTTTAATCTCCGTAATTTCAACATCGTTGACGAGATACAATGTGAATTGCAGAAGTTTCTGCACTCACTTACAAACAAAAACTCATTTTGGAGGCAGCATTCCAAAAGTGGCAGAAACGCTGCGCCGGTGTATTGCTGCTCAAGAAGGCTATTTCGGAAATGACGTTCAAAGTTGGGTAGCACAATCAGTCGGGGAACTTTTCCATAGCATCTCGTATTCTGCATTTCTGCAGTGGTACTATCATTACCAGGACTTGAAAACGAATAATTTCTTTATTAAACAAGATCCTCTACTTTTAAGTGAAAGAAATTACTAGCGCATTTATTTCATTCAGATTGAAAATCAAAATCGCAGAATCGTCATTGCAGCAATTTGTTGTTAAAATTCTGCAAGTTTCTACTATACTATAGAAATGAATGCTATAGTATCCATATAGAAAGGCGTTTCAGCCTGGTGTTGGTTCAGTTATATTCCCACATTCTTCTGGCTCAAACCACCATCTTTGGGTTGCCAAACCACTTTCCATAGGAAGCGTTTGGCGAAGGGTTGCTGTGGTTTTGGCTGCAGGAGGTTTCGTGGTCGAGCTTCCGTGTGCTTCTAAAAGCCAATGCCTCTGGAACACTACCCTGCTTAAGAAGATTATCGGCACTGCCTCTCCTAGCGTGTTACACTCCAATATTCTTTCAAATTTCATTATCATGGAAAGAAGTGTTAATAAATAATAATCAAATTGGCTTATAAGTTAATTATTTCTTAAGGAGTTTCTAAGTGGTAAGTTTTAATTCTAAAATTAATTTAATTATAAGAGAATAGCATCTTTAATGCTTATAAAAGTATTTGGAAATTACATTGTATTGTCAAAATTCCAGGTTATGTATGCACATTATTGCCTTGTTATTTTTGTAAGCCAATATCTATAGCAAAGTTAGCAAAATATGCTTCGGTGCGTGTTTTAAAATGTTAATATTGTATAATTTTCGTCAAACAGTTGGAAATTTCCGCAAAATAGCGTAAAAGATGTGTAGTTATACTCGTTTAAAAGAAAGTTATCAATTAATCAATTATAGATCAATTTTAATAAAAAGATTGATGTGCAGCCAAATTTTTTTTAAAAAATTGCTCAATTAACTCTTGGAAAAGGGTGAATGGTAATAATTTGATCTCCTTACCTCTGGGTTACCTGATAGGAGTGCCACTAATGCCTCATCGTCCATACCGAGGTTTAAATGAATTCCAAAGATACAAAATGAAAGAATAGTTATATGTTTTGAAATATCAAGAGAGCAAAAACTATTCCGTTCTCAGTATCTATAAATGACACTCTAACGCCATGTTGTTGAATCAGGTCATTTTTAAAATTGAGTTAACTTGCCTGGACAATGAAACTAAAGAATATAACTTAATTATAACGATCAGACATTGTATAGTAGAGTTTATGGAGGATATTCCTCAAAGATTTCAAAGATTAATGTAGAAACATATACGATATCAAAGAAAAATACCGTGCGTTCCAGTCCACTATCTGCTAGCCGCGCGTGCAATGGTCGTTCGTCCACCTCACAGATTCCGGCATTATTGATCAGCTGGTAAATGGTTGGACTGAGCGTATAGACGTAATATAACTTAAAACTATTATACTGAAGTTGTTTCCATTTTATCACGCTTTTCATATTCTATGCCCAGAAGCTTTTCCGCAACAATCCATCGATTTAATGTCAAATTAAATTTAGGGTAGAGGTAAGGAAATATGAACGATGAAAATAAAAAATGTCTCAAAGCTAGTTTGAACTTCTTTGACAGCTCATTTATACTGGTGTAAAACAGTTTGTAATTACATTATGCTGTTCTAGAAAAGCATTAAGGAGCTTAATTGTAATTTAGGGTTATAAAAATGACAAGCAAAATTATTAAACGTTCACTAAAACTTAGCTTTTAATTATTCACGCTATACTCGTATTCACAGTGTCCATGTATTGAAGTATTTTATCGTATATTAAAAGATAAAAGTAATACAGTGGTTGCCTACCTTCGTGCTTAAGTGCTTTTTATTGTTACATAATTAGCACGTCATATGTAGAAACATCCTATTGCTTTTAGCGCCAAAGCTTTGAAACACTTCCGACACCGCATTAACGTCCTTGTGTATCAGAAAGCATGAAAACATTCAAGCATGCATAGATATATCTTTTGTTCTTATAAGAGTGCGCAATAAATGTTAACTATCCTTGTGTTGGTACACAAAGTGACTGGAATGCCGAAGAATCGAAAGGATGGAGATACTAATTGGATTGCGGTCAGCGCCGATTAAAATCATGTCTCCGATTCATATGGCAGCTTTAAGGGCGAGAGGACTTTTTTGTGCTGCTACAACTCTTGCCCATTTCTCTCCCGCACTCCCCCTTTCAGTCTAATGACCATCATCCCTCTTATTCCTTAGCGGCATCACGTGGTGACATGACAAGAAATGCCTCGCACTTGATTCTGAGTGCTTTCCAAATGACAGTAAAGCCACTCGCTTCTTTGCTTGCAACCAACTGGCTTACCTCTTACTGAAACTACATATTAATGTCTTAAGTTTACAAATGCATTCATAGAATAACTAACTACAATGAAAATGACGAAACATAAAGTAGAGTTTATAGAAACGCCTGTAAAGAAACAAAATCCCAAAAGAATGTTTCAAATATTTCAATATTCAGTATAAATATTGACATAAACAGGCCCAAAAATGCCTGCACCGTCGATACACTTGCATACTTCAAGTGGTTCAACTCTTTGGCGGAGAATGTCTTGCAGCATCTGTAGTGTAATCTGTTTCACAGCGAAGATGCAATATCTGAACATTACTCAGAAGTCTTCATTGAAATCAACGATAAAACGGGAATTAAATGTTTTTTTTCTTCAATCTTGTCTTGCATATCTTGTAAAGGTCAAATTTTACATCCTTAGCATTAAATAATTTTTAAAGGACTTTTGTACCTCAGGAACATATATTCAATTTGATGGTTTAAGGGAAGTATTAAAGAGAAGGGAGGGAGTCAAAATCATATTTTTTTTTGTTCCATGTCTTGAATGATAGAAAAGGTTGTATTTCATAAAATTGCAATGTTCGTGTTTATAACATCATTCTTTGTTGTTTTACAATGTTGGAGGGTTTTAGCTGTTATTTCCCTCAAAAAGTTAGTTTTTCTGTAATTTTTTTTCAGAATCTGTATAGCTATCACTTTGAAACTTTTATCACTATTCATGATATTATTGTTATGTTGTAGATCTATTATGGTAGAGCTAGGACAAAATGTAACAATGTAAAAAAATTAAATGTTGGGGGGAAATAGTATAAAATGATCAATTGAAAATAACTTTTAAAACCATCAGAGTTATGGTATGGTAGTGAAAATAGATAAACAAATTTCAATTATGTGCTTCTGTATGCTGTAAAGGTTTCATTTCGTTAGCTTTAATAATCCTTGAGAAAATGGAAACTGAATTTGGTAAATTTAACATTACAAGGATAGGCCTTTCATACTCCCCTTAACTTACAAGTTCTTAATATAACATATTAGATAGTTATATGATTAAATCCATAATGTAGTACATATTTTGATGTAGTCGATAATATGTAGTGGCACATTATCACAAACTTTCTAGATATCAAAAGCGATCGTAGTATTTAAGAAGAGCGATCCTACCAAATAGGAAAACTGCAGGCCAATATCTATAATTCCTATATTTTCAAAATTAATTGAAAGTATAATGAATAGGTCGTTGACCTTGTATTTTGAAACTCACTTGTTTACTATGTCACCATACGGTTGTTGGTCAGAATTGTCAACTTTGAGTCCGTGATTTCTGGATTTGACAGTACCTTGCCATAACTCTGTAGCTTGTCTAAAGTGTTAATGCGTATCTCACATAATACATTTGTCCAAAATGCATAATAAATACAATATTAAGGGTAAAGTGCTGGAACTAATGAAATCATATTTGTCAAACCATTTTTAAGTGACATTTTTTAATGGTGAATTTTTCAATATAGCCAACATTTCTGTTGGAGTACCTCAAGGGTCGGTTATTGGACCGTTGCGTTATTATTATTATTATTATTATTATTATTATTATTATTATTATTATTATTATTATTATAGTTAATTGTGATTCAATTTTATTTGCTCAGGATACGACCACTATCTCTACAACGAGATATCTAAATAATTTAAACCAGTTTACGTAGTCTTCATTACTTGACACGATCCGTTGATTTGAGGCCAATGGTTAAAAACTTAACGGTAATGAAGCGTAACGCCTCCTATTTGCATTAAACCATGTGTCTGATGAGATGTTTTCTAAAGTATAATTTCTTGAAATCATTTTGGATTCACACTTGAGCTAATCTTGCGTACGCAACCGTTTATCTCGCGTCTTGTATTTATTACATCATTTAAAACGCATTGCATCCAAATGATTAAACAGTCATTATATGTATTTTTTATAACATAATTTCGTACGATATTCGTATTTGGGCAATGGTGCTATTGTAGATTAAATTCTTGCTTTACAGAAAATATCAATACGAATTATTAGTAGTTCTCTCTCAATCTCTTTCAATCAATTGAAAATACTGGCCGTTATCAATCAATTTATATAAACTTGCATGGTTTTACGAAGGAAAATTTAAATATCCTTAATAACCAGCATTAAGTCTCACAGTTGTTCAACTAGGAATAATCATTTCTTGGTTAACCCTTACGTAAGACTGTCAAAAAATAAACTTGTTTAATACTATCTCAGGGGAGATTGTTAAAGACTCCCAAGAGAAGCCGGTTTTGTAAGCCCAAATAGATTTAAATTAGCATTAAAACTTGTTTATTGCAATTCAATTGTATATGATTTTTAGTGTAACTTATAATGTATTAATTTAAACAGTTTTCTTTCTTTATTATTCGTTTTAATCACTTTTGTCTATAAACACAAGCAATTGTTTCTTTGACAATAAATTTTATAACTGATTGAGTTTATAGTCTTTGTGATGTATGGCCGGCGTACTTTCTAAAGTTTATCTTTCTAAAGTTTATCTCTTACCTCGGCCAGTTCGTCACACCTTTTCTCATCATAAACCAACCTCTGCTTTAGAGTTCTTTGAGTTACTAGTAAAAGCTTGGTCATTTAGCCCTGGGTTGTAAAATCGTCTTTAACTCCTGTATTAATTATTATCCCTATTTTAAGCTTAAACATTTGCATCCCGAAAACAGATGGCTTTATGTACTTCCTGTACGTTTGCAAGTCATTTTCGGAGTGAAACAAATCGATTCAAAATTATTAAATATGCTTTTTAAAACAGTATTGCACGATCTTCTCTAATTTGAAGCTTTTTTAATAGTGTTTAACGCCCGTTTTTACTGCTGAGGCACCACAGGCGGTGGACACTGGTGATAAACGAAATGAAATGATATATTGGGAAAGGATTTATTTCTTTTAAGGAAGGAAACATCCCAGGCCTTAGTTTAGGGTACCTCCCCGGTATTTTCCAGTTATAAGGACTAAGGAAAACCGGGAAAAAAAAACTCATTTAGGGAGGACGGCCCTGGCAGGGTTCGAACCCCAGACCTCCCGCTCACGAGTCAGCGCCTAACGACCTCGGCTACCCGTGGCGGTCTAATTTGAAATGGTAACTCACAATCATGCAAAACTATTTTTAAAATTTTCGCTTATTTTAGGCTATTGTGTATTTTGATCTCTCTTTCTCTCTCTCTCCCTCTCTCTCTCTCTTCGTCTCCCTCTTCCGTCTTTGCTTTGATTCCGCTCAGCTTCTCTGTTTGAGAAGTACAGCATTATTAGAATTCGCTATTATGAGGAGATTCTTATACAGTTTTCTAGTTTTTTCCTTTCCCACTCTATTTTCTGACTTGCTATATAATCGTTATATTATCATCAGTAGGGGAACAAAATCTAGACACCAAGACATTATCTAGATACGACTACACGTTCAAGAAACGCTGACTCTAGGATACAATCTGCTGTTTACTGTGCTAGAATAACTGCAGGTTTATTTATAAAATGAAAGACGTCACTTGAAAAGATCTGTAACTAATGTGAACAACACGATGCGTATAACACGCGTCATTGTTAAATGCATGCGTTCAGTATTCGAACTTGTAATCTTAATTTTCAGTAACGCCTATTACTTTCACCAGCATTTCCATTCAACGTTTCCTATTTTCATAGGTTCTTATTTTTCTTCTATGTTTAAGACGCGGAATAAGAGATAGGTTTAATTGAGTCAATCTATAGGTCGCACATCTTTTCCTTTTAGTGCAATGTCAAATTATACACACGTTATGATTTGTATGCGAAAGTAATTTGAAACTTATTCCTTTTGCTTCATTCATAGCTACCAAGTTTTCTGACTCAATGAATGGAATGCTTTTTTTTTAATAATGAAGCAAATGAACTCCGAGCTCTGATCTTTTAGGGTTAAGAAAAAAAAACAACAACAATAAAAGACGCTTAGGCAGCTTCACTTAATTAGGATCGGAACCCCGCGCATTTTGAATTTACAGCTGGTCTTTGATCAACTTTTTAGATCAGCGTTTCTCAAACGGTGATGCTCTAGATAAGCATATGTGGTCCTCTAGATCTAGATTGAACATGCATTTGGTAAAATCGAGCATTAGTACCAAAAAGACGGGAAAAATTCAAATTCACATTTAATTGTGGATCACTCTGTATAGCTTAGATCCGTAAACACAAATATTGGGTTTCCATTTGTTTCCTCCCACCCTCCATTAAAACATTTGCTGAGGAAGCTTGTGAAGTTTGGAAACAAATATTAAACAACTGTTCCAGAGTTCATTTCTTTAATATTTGTTGTATTTCATTTTATCAGATAATTATGCAGAGATGATAGCGACGATACAAATTCTATTCCAAAACATAAATTTCTTATAGACGCACATTATTATAAAACAGCCGTTATATCTTTATTTATTAAAAGAGTGAACATATATTTCCTTCTAGCTATTCCAATATAAAACGAAACGAGATATATATGCCCTTGTACGTGCTGTAAGACAACAGTTGTCAAGAGCTCTTCTTGAAAATAGTGTGAGAAACGCTATCCTATACAACTGAGCCAGGACAACTGGCCGTTAATGTTGGCGCCTGAACTGGCGAGGTGGTAGCTAAGTGGGATTTATTGGACTAGCTGCATGTTATAGTCTATGTCTCGAAGGCTTTGTTCCCACTGGATATTTCCAGAAGGTGCCATAAATTGTATTACAGCTACTTTCATCAACCAATAGAAGATCGTGATATACAACATTGTTTCTCCTGTTAAATTTAATGTATATTATTTTTCCATATCCAAAGCGAATGTACAGTTTGTCAAGAGAAATACTCCATGATTATAAACGGCTATAATTCCGTAACCATATATGTTACGAAAATTTTACGGATGCTATTAGAAACACCGGTTTAAGAATTCCTATTTTGTATATTGCAAAAGGTGTAATTTCGACGGATATAATAGATGGTACTATAGAGGGGAAAAAATTATAACGGTATTCACTCCATCTGTCATTTGTTGCGTTGTTGGATTGAAGCGAATTGTGTCAAATTAAGTGAATGTTAAACATTTCAATCCAGTTTGAATTCTGCAGCAGCAATTTAGTGGTTAATCTGAATAACAAGTAGCAGTCGCGATGGAGATAAAGATAAGTACTGTGCACATGGCCACCTAGGTTCTCTGATTTGAGCGTTTGCGACTTCTTTCTGTGGAATTTCATAAAAGTTAATTGTTTACGTACCTGCACTATTGCTGCTACTTCGTATCACTGCTTCCATCGAGTCTATCCCAGTTAGATATGTTGGAGCGCGTAGTGGGAATATCGCCTTGGTGCCTGCAGCACACATTGATTATAAATTAAAGAGTTTCTCTTTCTAATATCACTAGTTTAATACCTAGAGAGACACTATACATGTTTATAATGAAGAAGAGGTTTTGTGCACACTCGGCATATTTCTAAGTAAATGGATATAAATAATCATGCGTCTGGAAGTATTAGCGAAAGTGTCTCTGATATTATGTTTACTGAGTTTCCTATCAGCCATTTTCAATGCATTGAAATATAATTAGCTTCCCTCTGTTATAAAGGAATGATCTTGCAGGAAAGCCTATAATAAACTCATGCAGAAAATCTCAAGTCAGCATTCAGTTCTGAAATTCTGGATTGTTCTTTTCTTTTTTTTTGGGGGGGGGGTTACAATTTTAAAACTGGCAATACAGAAAATGTTAGACATTCTCAGACTTCGAGGTCGTTTACTGTAAATCATTATGGTCCAAAAGGAAACACCGGAAGTTCTATATCATGCTGATGTTATACAAACCTTTCTCGTTTTGCTTGAAGTATGCAACGTAGGGAAGCTTTTAAGTTTCACTTGAAGCATGGTCTTTGGCATACATCGCTTTGCAATTCTGAATGAGATGTATTCAATAAAATATTAGATAGTTCCATGCTCATGTGGTAA
The DNA here is from genome assembly GCA_030762175.1 of Metallyticus violacea. NCBI lineage: Eukaryota > Metazoa > Arthropoda > Insecta > Mantodea > Metallyticidae > Metallyticus > Metallyticus violacea. The sequence continues at coordinate 307,399,968 of CM060846.1, read as the reverse complement.
AGGAGGAAGAACGGTAAGCGCATATAAAGGTAGACAGACTTGAAAAGCATAGGTCGGAAAATCGGAACTCCAATGACGAATTATACTCGAAAGGCCAAGTGGCTCTCGTAAACGTATCTTGTCGTGTATTTAGTAGCATGCTTCAAGTGTTCCCATTAAAATCGTCTTTGTTGCTTTATGAAGAACTCTGGAGCAGCATGCAAGCTTTTAGCTCTTTGTCTACCTGCATACCGCGTTAGTGTCGCTTAATATAAACTGGAATTTGTCATACTTTGTGTGTTGTAGCTACTGACATTCTACTGTTATAATTTTATTATTTCATCTCAGATCGCTCACAGGTTCTAGAACAGACAAAGTATAGAGTAATGTATTTCCATGGGAATTCCATTGACAAATACACATTAATTCGTCTCGTCATTATTTCATTTTTCCATAGAAAGTTAGCTGAAATCAAAGAGGGACGTGAAATAAAATATATTAACGAAAGTTTTTAAAAAATATATTTATTGGGTTAATTTGAAAAGCAAGTACAAATATTTTTTTCTAAATACATTGTTTTACCCACTGTTACTGAACATTTTTATATTCCTTCTCATTAACATTATTTTGGCGGGTAAGCAATCAATTACCCGCAATCTTCGCTGTTAGAAAATTTTCTCCTCCAAATGTTATGTTATTTAGGGAAGCAGGATATTTGCTTGGGGCACCTTCGGAGGAAGGGATTGAAGCGAGGAAACACCGAGCGGCCGGCATCTATCGGGGGTAACTAGACAAAATCTCCGAGCCGGTGGACGTCCCTCAATGAATACGAGACCCTCAGAAGCCGGGGCAGAAATCTCTGCACTGCCACACCGCGCCTGCCAGCTTCGCCTATGTTTCCATGCCTGTAACAGAATGAAATTATTTGAAATGGTTTCATGGTTTCTTCGCCCAAGTACTTTTGAACCGAGCGAGGTAACGTTTGGGTCTGGCATTTGGGAGGTTCCTTTCTGACCATGGGTGTTTTCGTGATTCCCCTGGTTGCTTGTGCAAATACTGCGATGAATCTTTCTTTTCCATGAATTTCCCTCACTCCCATTTCATGTAATTTTTTATCCCGTTGGTTCGAATTGTCAATGCTAGGTGGACTGATGCGGTATGGCGGTGGCTTGAGGTATCTTATTTGGAAGCAGACCTTCTGAGATGCTCGAAATCCGCTTGCATCAGGGTGTTCTATCTGTAAATAATGTCAGGGACCCCGCCTATATTCGTGCGTCACTTTTCGATGTCTCCCTCACCAAACCCCTTCCTCCTAGAAGGGCCTCCACTGGGGACGTGTGGGAAGGCTGAAGTTCCGAAACTCCTCCTCCATAACCAGCAATCAATCTAAGTCATTCTGAGGAACCAAACAAACAACAGACATATTAGGACAAATTAAAACTATAGGAAGCATGATCCAATACTGTCCAAAGAATCTCGTTGTTTGCAAACGATGCAAAATATTCTGGCAAATTTCAATCCTTACAGTCTTTGATTTGCATTGAACGTTCTTGGCATGCATCTTCACTATGCTTGCGTAGCCTTAACTTCCTTATAATGATTGTCTGCATCTAAGTTGTTGCAACTGCTCGTCGGTGATTTTGAACTTGCAAAATATTCTGGAACGAAGGTTTGGAACTTCTTCGCGAGTTTCACAGAACTTATGCCAATGAAGCTTCGAAAGTATGTTATTGCTGAACTGTGCATGTAATCTGCGCAACACTTCTATTCGTTTACACCTTCACGTAATAACAGGGAAATAGTTATACTTTACATGATAAAAATGTGCACCTTATTTTCACTCAACATCATAACAATTAAACCACTGTATAAACAAGCAGGCAGCGCTACTACCAATTGCGTGCTTTTACCACATTAACTAACCTTAAAGTGTCCAGCACCAATTTTAAAAGCCGCATTCATATTTGATCCACCTCGTACTGTGGTATCCAGGATGTCTTTTGTGAATGGATGGTAGTAGAAAATGGGGAAGGGGACCTACCGCGTTTTGGTGTGACTGATTAAAAAATGATGTAAGGAACAATCACACGACTTACCCAATTAAACTGTATAGAAGTAAAACAAATATAAATTAAGGCTTTGCCCGTGTCAGCTTACTTATCCGGTGACGAACTCCGTTAACTAACGGCCTACATCGTGCTTTGTATAGACACTACTGGAATATCGGTTTATTGAAGTAAGCACTTGATTATAGTTGGCACGTTCAATGCGTTGAAAGACCGACAGAAAATTACATGCAATATCTAACGCATTATACTTGTTAATTTTGTTCCGTGCTGATGACTCTTATCTCACGCTTGAAATCCTAAGCATGGCTTCCTTTGGAAGGGAAATAAAGTCGTGGGTCACGTATCGTAGATTTACGGCAGGTAAAAGAGCCTCAAGTCTAAAAGAAAGGCTTCTGAGCAAAATTTATCGGCCGTTTCGCGCCTGAATTGAATGGACGTTGATGACCTGAAATGTTAAACAATGTCCGCAAATGAACCAAATAATACTTTCACTTACACTACTCGATCTATCCACTGTTTACAAAAATGCGACTCGACTATACCACGCTTTCTACTCTTCCAGTCCTTTGGATTCCCATAATCAGCTACACTACGTTTTCTTGTCAACAAAGGCACTAGCGGTGCCACGCTTAGCGATACGGTTATGTCTACCGTGTAATAATGCTATAAATAAATGGAAACCAAATGAAAGGTAAATCAGTGAATTCTAATAGGATGAGCGGCAAGTATGAGTGAAACACGTTTAATTTCTGTGAATTAGGAACCAAATCTGCACATGATCTTTTATCTGACTAACTTTATCAAAACCTTATGCTTAGATTGTCTCAAAATTGCAAGAAAATACAGCTCTGCTTCTATTCAGTACTTCGCCCTGGACCACTTAATCAGTTTATTCTATTCAAGTTACATTTTTTCGCAATCCATCTTAGCACCTAACAAGATTTGCATATCATGGTCGTGGTACAGTACAAGAATTTGGGAGCATATATATAAGAAATATTATGGTCCCTACTGAGATTATATTTATTAAATACATTTCGTAAGTCAGTACTTTAATTTAACTTCGACTAACAATGTGGGATAACTGTTCTGGTTAAATATATATGTAAATATATTTCGTTAAAGAAGATATATTTTACATTTAAACTGTTTACTTCTATTCAATATAACTACAATAATCCTTCAAATATCAATTGGAAATTAATTATTTACGTTTCTTTCTCCCTTATACTAGCATGCTAGACTGAATTTTAATGTATATTTTTCATTCTTAGCAGAAACTGGCCACTGACGGCAGAATATTTTCGATATCTTCCGAAATTTAAAATGGTACTGCATTGGTACCAATAACATTATAATTAGGCATAGGGATTCTTAAGCATTTAACATCAAGTTAAATGTCACTGTCACTACTGGGTCAGTACAAACAAAGCTATTATTCCCACACGGCACGTAAACAGGGTCAAATGAGTGACGGGCATTAGGGTGGTGGCCTACTGTACCCCACCCACCTGTGGAATGCAGTCCAGTATCAATGTAACTTCATTCCAATTCAATGTAGTTATATTGCTGAAATTCTGTTGTCTACCCATTATATATTAAGCCAGCGGTTTACGGAACAAAATTGGTTCTCAAAATCAGCTGTTGTGGTCCTCCAGAATCTTTAATAAACGTGTGTGTAATAGAATCTGACACTAGTCCGAGAAAGTGCGGGAGTTTGACAACAAATATTGAAAAAACTGTTTAAGGATTTCATTAATATAATTTCCAGCTGCTTTTATTTTATTTTCTCAGTTAATGATATAGAGATTATATAATTTCTATTCTAAAATATAAATTGCTACAGATCATTATTAAAAGATCCTCCTCCTCTTGACGCTACAGTCCAAGGCGGACTTGGCCGACCGCTATGGCATCTATTCGGTCTCGCGACATCAAGGACAAATGACAGTATTGCAGGAGGATCAGTCGAAATCCCGCCGGTCGACTCGCGCGGTTTCACAGACCGAAATTATTAGAAAATAACCGTAATATATTCAAGTTATTATAAAATAACATATATTTACTTCTATGTATTAATTCTAATATAAAATGAAAAAGATGTAGGCATATATCTTTATAATTTAGAACATAAAAATCATATAATAAAACTTCTTAAGAACGAGGCAGGAGTGAGGTACACTTTGACTTAAAAATATGATCCTGCTTAATAAAAAGTTTGAGAAAAGTGTTTTAAGTTATAAAGAGAATTATGTTAATTTCCGAAAAGCAAAACAAAACAAAAAAACGCGGTTAATGTCTATTGCTTCTGAGTTTGGACTCAAATCCAGCTAAATGCCTAAATAAATAAACGGTTCTCAACGTATTTTGTGTTGAAATATTTACGCAGATAATTGCAGAAAGTTGTAGCAGGATCCGCGACATGGTTGACTGAAACCCATGTGCATTGTTAAAATTGTGTTTAACGCCCGTTTTTACTGCTAGGCACCACAGAAGGTGGAAATGATAAGTTGGGAAAAGAACGTTTTGGAACGAAAGCGTTCCAGGTCTAAGTTAAGGGTATCTTTCCGCAATTTCCGTTTATGAGGAATGGGATATACCTTGGAAAATCCTCAATCAGGGAGCAGTTCTAGCGGAAATCGAACCTCAAACCTCCCTCCAATGAGTCGGTGCCTATCTCGGTCACCTCTGATGGTTCTATCTGCACTGCATGAAATAGACATCATATATTTTTTACTTTATGAAAGAAGTTAGCAATAACAATGCCATTAATGACACTTTTTAGAGATAAACTGCAAAAAATGTTAAATATAAACTACATTGTGTTTAGACGTACCAGCGCACTTCTCTGTCAAATCAAAACTTATTTTTGTGGCTTTAAATTAAATTTGTCTTCGTGAATGCAATATAATGTGTTTATTATAGTATTCTGAGGATATTTTCTTTCAGCATTAAGGAACACAACTAAGGCCATCTATGGTATATGCATTGCTTATCACTCAGTGCCTCAGGAGCTCGTATTCTAATACAGTGCGCTCTGCCGCAGAGAAGCAGTACAGCCGCAGGTCTGTTCATCGATTGTTACAAAGCGCATAGTTCAAACACAACCGCTTTCATCTCTGTTAAGCCGCGTCGAAGCCAGGACTTGCTATTATACGTTTAATCGGTGACTAAGCTTTTCATTTATTATAAACATTTTAAGCGTGACGTCAAAGGAATGCGTTTAAGGGATACTACTCCCATTCTACCATTGAACAGTTGCAAATCTGTAAAGTTATATCTTTGTTTGCATTTAGTATTGACTATATTTAAGGAGTTTACTTCCATTCAATTAGATGGACGTCCATGATTTATTTCTGTAAATTTTCTTTATGCATTCCATTAAAGAGAAAAAAAATGTGTATCCGGAATTTATATCCTTCATTGTAATGTTGTAAATTATTGCAAAGCATGCCACTCCCGTTTAGACTATAAATGGTGAAGTGGGGAGCTTAAAGTTTGTTTCATTTTGGTTGACATTATGTTTTTATTAATATTATTTGACTTAAAAACTAAAAGTCGAGTTCCACAATACTTTCTTTGCAACAGAGTGGTGAGTGTTCTGCGATTATTGAAATGATGGGCTAACATGAGCAGAAAGCTGACAATTTTTGCGTGAAACTTCGCAGATCCTTTACTGTGGCTCAGGAGATGACAAAATAAGCTTATGGTGATAAATGTTTAAACCTACTCAGTGCTATAAACGGTTTGAAAGTGGTTGGGAATCAGTAGTTGAAGATCCGCGTTTTGTAAACTCATCAACTTTCAGTGGCAACGCCCTTACGGCCAGAATTAAGGAGAGTTTTTTTTTATTGATTTATTTATAGACGCTCTTTAACATCTCAGGTCATCAGCGTCCCATTCAACTCAGGGTGTGCAACGGCCGACTAATTGTGCTCAGAGGCCTCTCTTTCAGGCTTGAGGTTCTTTTTCGTGCCGTAAATGTACGACACGGGACCCACGGCTTTACTTTCCTTCCGAAGGATTTTTACGCCTGAAAAAATCCATCGGTCCTTGCCGGATTCGAACCCACGATCTTGGGTTTAGGAGGAATTAAGGAGATTATCCATGAAAACTGACACCTGACTTTTCAGAAATTTCCAAAGAATGGAACATTTCTATGGGATGCGACATAAAATCTAGGTATGCATCGTGTCCCTCGGCTGTTGACATAAGAACAGAGACAGCCACGTTACGATCTTTCAGGAGAGTTGGTTTGCGTTATTGAGGATGCAACTATTATGAATAGCATAACACTGGTGATGCAACATAACTGTATGGTTACAATGTTGGTTCGAAATCAAATCATTACAATGGGTGGGAAAATCGTTCCCAAGGTCCCCCCAAAAATCATCAGTTTAGGTTAAACGTCAATGTGCTATTGAGCGTTTTCTTCCACATTCAGGGCAGTATTCATCACAAATTTCTGCCGGAAAATCAAACGTGAATCGGTGGTGCTATCAAGATGTCCTCAGACACTCCGAGAAAATGTGAGAAGAAAGAGGCCTGGACCGTGGATAGTAATTCCTGCATTCTTCCACATAGCACACGAGCGCATTCATTATTGCTTGTTCGCTTCTTGTAAGATGAGTGTTCTTCCTCACCCTTCATTCTGTTCTGGCTTGGCATCTGCGGACTTCTTTTTGTTTCTAAAGGCGAAATCCACGATTAAAGACGAACATTGAGGAGATAATACAAAAGTCACTTGTAGAATTTCGGGCAATCTCGAAATACGGTATCAGGGCTGCTTTCTGAAGTTCAGACGCCGTTGAAAGTAGTATCAATAGAGGGAGAGATTTCTTCGAGAAAGACATGATGGAGCTAAGCCTCTTCCCCCGCCCAAAAATAATAATTAACAGTTCGGTTGGTTTGGAACAGACCTCACACAACAGGATCTGTTCTAAGTTTACTGTTCACTAGGGTGACAGCATTCTAAAATGGCTATTTTTATATAATTTTTATTAATGCTTTAGTGTAGGCACCCAATGTAAGAAGTTTTGAATTCAACAAATGTCGCACTTGTATTTCTATCCATGAATAGGGTGACTGCATTAGCAACTATTCCATTGCTGATTGCACTAAAGATTTCTTGTAGTTTATGAGTTATGTTTGGCTTTGCGTTTAATGCTTGGTATGGCTTTGTAAAGGATGGCATTCCATACTTGAATTATTATTATTATTATTATTATTATTATTATTATTATTATTACAATTATATAACACTGTTATCCTTAATCATGTCTTCTCAGAGATTCAATAATATAGTCATAGAGGAATCTCTCTCCAGGGTTATTTTCTTATCATTGTAGCATTTAAGATAACTATTACGTGTTTATTTTACGTTTGTCGATGGCCAGGGAAAGAATTATCGTTGTTTAGAACCGAGTGCTGCCGAAAAAGCCAGAACACGGGCGTTACCGCGCAGGCTTCACATCAAATGAGGAAAGAGAGTTAATTGGCGATGCTTAATTTTTATGCATGTTGCAACCTAATCATAGTTTTTTTTCTGTGTTTATGCCTTCAGTTAGCATTCAAACACGGTTGCACTAGCATCATGTCAGGGTAGAAGGGAAGGTGCCAATTGCAGCAGGTGTAAACTATTACGAATCTTGATACTCAATAGCGAAAATCGTAATGAACTGTGCTATGCTTCAGATCTCGGAATGAGCACAAGTAATTTCGGTTCCATAGTTTATGCTCGTCTTTAAATACTTGCAAAAGATATTTTGAAAACTCTTGTGCCGTTTTGTTCGTCCACAGTTCATGCAGTTACTAAAAGAAAGCATATTAACATTACTTGTGCGGATGGTTTTACCCTTCGCAATTACTGAAGACAAGTTTATTGATTACTGTTTATTTGCTGTAACAATTTCAATGTTTCTGTATTTACTCCAGTAAATGGTATACTTTTATGAGCGACGACAGGGTAAAATAAATCATTAAAACTTGTATTCATGGTATGTTAGTATCGAAGGAGTGAAACAAAACTTGTATTTCTTTACATTTTCCTGACTGTAACTCTATTTCCCTTCAGTGGTTGTAGGTTTCAACCCGGGGCTTAGAAGTTGTTTAGATTGTTTTAAAACAAGGATGTACATGCGTGGGTCATGCCTATCCAAAAATTTGCCAAAGAACAAAAATCTAAAGGGGTAAAATTGAAAAACGTAAAAGAAAAATGAAAAGATATATCAAAGAGTAAACGTTTAGCAATATCTGATCTGTTCATTCTCACAAACATCTAGCTTTTGTCGGGAGCAATAAGGAATTTATCCTTGATGTTCACTCTTTACAGCCAAATACACTTTATATCATCACATCTTTCATTGGCATCATTGAGATTTTCGACAGTTTCGTCCAATAAGTTGAACGTTCCTCTGATCAGAAAATCATCTTAGACGTGTAGACATTTTCCGTATATTATGTAGGTATTGTAGCGAATTCTTAGATAGCAGAGCCAACATTGTGTACGCTCGTATCGTAAGCCAAGGAAATTCCATTGTCGCTACCCCCTACCTGAAAAGTTTTCTTATTACGTGTCTGTTTTAAATGTTGACTCCACATATGCTACAAGATTGCACTCCATTTGCGGACTTTAGGTAGTCGACAGAAGGACTTTAAGAAAAATTATCAAAAGAAATTATCCTCCTAAGGTTTTCTTTACAAGTTTAATTTAAATGCCGCAAAAGTACACCAGTATTAACATATTTCAAAGGTCTTTGTGAATCCGTTTCTTTTCTTCTTCCGAATAGTATTATTTTTTTCCCTTCCATTTTGTCGTTAACGCTCTCTCCCAGCACTCTTAAACAGGGGGAGAAAGGCATTATCGCTAGTTATGAAAATTCATCGCCCCGTCTCCATTCGTCAAGCCATGAGTAGAGGTTGGCGGACTTACGTATATCTTCTTGATTAATTCACGTTGCCAACAAGGAAAGAAGGGGAATGTGGGTTCTGAAGACAGGTCCATGCTTCTGGTTTGGCCAAGCGAGCAAGCAAAAGGAAGATCAACACGACATCCCAACCCCGGCAGCCCCTCTTTGAGAATTTTCTTTTGACAAGAGAGAGGAAGTAAAGATCCTCCACTCTCGCCCTCTTGGCTCCCTACCCTTCCAACGCTACCATCTCTTCTAATCCACTCGGTTTTGCATATGCCACTTGAGTCTCTGTAAAGTCAAACATTCGGTCGGCGTTTAAACAGAGTTAAGGATCAAACGTCAATCCATTCAGCTTCTTATGAATACGTTTAAGACCTTTTTCGTTACTTTGTGCTTTTTTGAGCGGAAAAAGGAAAATTTTTCCTTCTTTTCATTGCGAAAGAGAAGAGGGAATTAAGGGAGCATGATAGCAGAGGTAGCGATGTTGGATGCGAGGGAGGTGGTTATACATACCTTGACTTTTCTCTTTTGACTCAGGATATTAGAATATTTATTCCCTTACCACTCATCCCACTTCCCTCAAAGAAGGAGAGGAATGTCGAGGCGAGGGGGCCCTTTTTATTTGGCAAGTTTTCCGCTTGGTGGCCCCCGTTCACTTGACTGCAGCAAGATCTGCACAGTGGCTGCAGAAGAAACCTACAACGTCATTGAAATTTCGGACTTTTTCTTGTACTCTTCCATAACATGATAATCTACTTCCCCATAGAAGTCGAATTAAAGAGGCACGAAGGCTCCTGATACTACACCATGCTGGTTGGTTGACTTAGTATTCAGATATGATATTTCATAAATAAAAACAAAAATTGTATAAATATTGGTAATATAACAGTATTAAAACAATGGAAATATGAAACTTTGGTACTACAGTATTAACATTCTCTCGTGTCTGGTAATCATGTGATGACCAATTTTGCCGGATAACTGGAAAGAACTTCTATATTTATGTAATATTGCACAAACATACTTTTTTCCTTAGAAATTTAGTATTTTCACGTCGGGTTTTTGAATACAAGCGTTATTTTCAGTACTAACCACTAAACAGTTATATATTAGCTCAAAGAAAAAAGAAACGAAGACACATACTAAAATTGCCGTACCTGATGGCAATGGGAATTAATGGCATATAACGTAGAGATCCGGTTAGTCAGCATCGCAGCCGATGTGAACCTTTTTCCGTTTTGTTTAACAGCTCCGCTTGCCTTCGGGGAATCCGTCATGCAGCAGCGGGGTAATTTACTTATGACCGCGTCTAAAACTGCGATATTTCTCTCTCTTTCCTTATTGAAAAGTGCCGTTGTTTCGATATTTCCGGTTATTTGGGTGCTGGCTACGAGATATTTTAGAGTATTTATACATTTTTAGGTAAGAACGGAAAAAGGAACATCCTAAGATTTGTGTGTGTGTGTGTGTGTGTGTGTGTTTTGTTTTGTTTTGTTTTGTTGCTTTGGCTGTTTCTTCTTCTAGTAATCATTGGGGAAGGGACTGTGCTTCTATTTTGTATAATCAGAAATGCAATTTGAAGAACATTCATAAATACATTATCGTAACTTTTACTGTTGCATACGAAGTTATGAATGGTATGTATGTATACATATATACCAGCAATATGTTTAGCATTCGGTTTGGTGCGTCAAGACTTGGTCGACAACAATAAAAATGAAACTTATATTAAAAAGTATCTACGTTATCTATGCCATATGTTTTTGTTGGGGTTAAAGATAGCGAGATATTAATATAACCGTATATGTGTGCTAAACTTTTCCCCTTGAAATATATTGTTGAACATGGGGTACAAAATACAAGAGGAAAGCTGCTGCGAAGCAACCCCGATGGAAAAATTGTACTATTATTAATCAAGACGATTTTAATGATCAATTATGTATTTCCCTAATTATTTTTAGAAGATTTCAGGTTGCAGATTTAGTCGTTAAAACTTCTTTAAGCCCGTGTTAGAAAGTGCGCAAAATATTGCAAGAATCATATGTATACAAAAGTTATTTACTGAAAGATTCCCAGAATTCATTTTTGAATAAGTACTAAGAGAAGTTAGTTTTATCTGGAAAACAAATACGTGATAATTTTAACAATTACATATTTAAAATTACATTTTTATATCATAATAGAATTGAATTAGGTTAAGTTTATATTTGTATATAAAAGAGAGTATTAGTAATGCATTTTCTGCGTTCATTTGTTTTACTTGATCTGAACAGATGAAGTCTATTGATCCTCAACGTACATGACATGACTCCAGTTTCCTTCTTTTCCCTCCTGACACTGTCGTCCCTCTTGAATGCTAGAGTGTTAAGCTTGGAGGGAGTCTCTATATCAACATATAGTTTTGCAAGTCATATTTCATCCGGCCTTGGCATATTTTAGTAGCTTTACATAATATCGACATTTCTGGTTTCCCACCGTGGACACCAGTGCTCTGCAAGTCCCTTGTTGTTTTATTTGGGGACGTTCTTTTCCTCTTTGTAACTGCAACACGAATGCTAGAGAGCTTGTAAATGCAATCTCTAATTATAACGGGGGGGGGGATGCAGAATTTTTGCATTATTATGTTTCTTTAAATTATTTGGCAGAGTATTTCAAAAGGCTACTAAGATTGAATAGATGTAGTACTGGATCGATATTTGAAGTACTTCAACCTACACGGAACCTTATTGAAATTAAATTCATCCTACGGCGCTACAAACCCTATTTGTCAGCCGTCTGCAAACAGTCAGAGAAGAAGAATCGTTTGTGAAAGCAGACAGGAGGAACTAACTCGCAAGTGCAGAAACCAGAGTTCGCGAGCTCGTAAGAAAGAAAATAGAAATGCAAGCACAGAGATTAGTAGAACCCACAGAGTCGACAGAATGTTAAGACATTAAGATGAGGGGATAGGAAGTGAAATTAATGTGAACAAGAAGTAAATGAAGAGAAGAATTGAAGATTTCCGGTTGAATGAAATGAGGAGAATGGAAGAACCGCGAAAAAATCGAAAGTAAAAGTCAACCCGCAGCAACAGAATTCGAACTGTGTTCCGCAGACGTAGCGGTTCATTGCTCTAGCCAACACATTCACAAGAGTTGCATGTAATAACACAGAAGACCAAAGCTCGAATAGAATATTGCAGAATGTAATCTTCTCTAGCGTCATTATGGAACATAACACGTAATTAGGGCATTGTGAATGTGTATGTATTGCAGAATATTTAATGATGTAAGAAAATGAATCATCCGACTGACTTTACTCTCGTCCATAGTTACTCGCCGCAGGAGTTCAAAGCTGTTTACATTAGCAGATCAACAACATGGCGATCATTCAAAAGGAAAAGAAATTTAATCTTAATTAAAAGCAGAGCTGGTGCATCTGCCTCTCCGACTGGAAAACCAATTCTCCCCTTCATTGAACGATTTCTGGCCAATTCAGACAGGGGAATAATTAATTAGGTCAAAGGAGAAAAGCTACAATCACTCGAAACTTTGTACTATGCAACTAATGTCAACGTAACAATAAGGCTCTGAAATGTTGTTAAGACCATATTTCGTATTTCAGTAACCTTTCATTCGCAAGAACTTGGCAACAGGTGACCGCAAAGAAGGGCACTTTGTCGTGTTTTACTTTTAAAGCCACACAACTGATACTCATGCATACGTTATTTTGTCTGATTAAGCAGTTCCTTGCCACAAATTGCGTTGTTAGTTTCATTTTCTTACCAGTTGGGTCATTCTCGACGATAACATTTTATGTTGGTTGGTCATCCAGCTCTCCCTGTTGAAAGCATACTGAACTAACCCCTTACTTGCTATTCACGAGAATTGTTGGTGTAATTGAGCGAAAACCAGGCTGGAAACAAAGTGAAGCTCACCCCGCCCGCCGCCGTTTCCCCCTCCACATGCATCCCGTGAGGCAGTTAGGTTCAGCGTGGAATTCAATAGCTCTTAATTAAGCGGATTGATGTGACTAGCAGCTAGGGCGATTGAGTCTTGTATGGCCTTTGTATGTACTGTATATATCCTCTCTCGGAAAGCGTGCTTTGTTCTCTAAGGAACTTTGGCTAAAGCTATTTATACAGTTAAGTTCCGCAGCCACCGACTTGAGAACGCTTCCTTAGGCGTCCATTCGTCTGGCCCCCGTGTGCATGACAGTGTTTCATTCTTCATCTCGTACTGCCGCCAAAGGGAGAAGCTTCTGCTTGTTTAGCAATCTCATCGTCCACAGCTCGATTGAAGAGCAGTCTGAATGGTGTTTGTTTTCCTCGGCCGCCTTCGGGTCACGACAGTTAAATTGTTTCTATTGGCTTCAAGCTCACAGAGTACCTCCGTCACTGTTTTCCATATATCGACGCTATTCACAACTTTGGCGAGCAAATTATAAGATTTTGATAATAATATGTGCAGACATATTAAGAAATTGCGCAAGCAAGCAATCTGAAACCCTGTCAGTAATGCGTACAATCAATTTTTTTTTTTTTTCAAATGAGAATTCTGTACAAAATGGATATTGCAGGTTTAATGTACACTCTTTATTATCCTATTCAAGGAATCGTCAGGGAAATGTTCTTTTCTAGTATCTCTTGCCAGGAGGTATGTAAGCGGTCGAATTAGTCATACTCATATAGTTGTAAACGAAAAATTGAGACCCGCAAAGCTTTCGCTCTGGACTGCGCGGGTGTTCAAGTCAAAATTTCAACCAAATTAATTAAAACGCTGTCCTGCTGTAAGCAAATGGTTCAAACAGAATCCACTTCTAAACTTAGTGGAATTTCGACAACGACTAAAAGCTTATCGTCGATGTAAGTGAATTGATCTATTCTTAAGAACCTAAGGCAACTAACATATTTAAGAAAATGCGTCGGTTACTATTACACCACTAATATTTCCTTTCCTCAGTACTTTATATTTAAATCTTCCAAATGGAGAACATGCAAATACCTCATGAATTTCTCATTTTAAACACTTAGTTCTCTAGTTCCGCAATAAGCTCCATTAGCCATAAAAAGGGTACCTAAATACTATAGAGCCCTTTTCCCGCTACACAATCGAAAATTGATTTAGCCGACGGGAAGTAACTGCGCAACGGTGTCGCTACTTGCAGAGGGAAATTATGCCGCGCAGCCGGAACTCATAGTGCGCAATTTTTCGTTTCTTTCGCAAGTTAAAGGTAAATATTGATGAATATTGTACTAACCATCATAGTGGTACTCGAAGTGTCCTTCCTTTGCTGTTAGACATGTCTGAATCCTTTTGATAAGATTTTTAGACACTTGCCACAATTCATCTTTATGAACATTGTAAACTGCCTGCTGGATGTTTTGTTTAAGCGCCTCCACGGGATTTTTCAATTACACCAATAAGGTGCAGCAGCTGAGTGGCTTCATGCGCACTGCCGACAGATACATCAAAATACTGAGCCTTTCGAGGAAAAGTTTCTAATCGATAGCCTACTTCAACAGGTTTCTGCTCAGTTAAAACGGTGGACTACCAATGAGAGCCTATTGGGTTTCAACTTTGTTCACAAATCTGATGGAGATTTGCTTAGGGAAATACTAATTACTTTTCTTAGTTCTCTTTCAGTTATTTACGGATGTTATTCTTCGGTTCGCATAAGATTTATGTGTTTGTCATGTTCACTTTAACTTTCATTGATCCACATAGACGAAAATCACAGAGGGTTATATAGGAGAGTCGAGCTTAGTTGTATGTTGTTATTGATAACTCTATCGTCGAGTACATTGTCAAATGCCTATAGAGAAACCTTGGCTGAATATGCCCCACAAATCCCTGCTCTAAAAATGCATAGTTGCGCTCCCTCATAGTTATTCAACAAAAAAGATTGAAAATAATATTCACAAATCTCTGACTATTAATAAAGTCCCCCCAAAATTGGGCCTATTATTCTTTCACCAGTAACTGAGCATTAGCGTCCTATTTCGTAAGAAATTGCATACCTCATATCATCGTATTCTCTTTAGCAGGACCCCCTACACCTGAAATGTCGGTCAAGGCCAAGCTTACCTCTCACTAGAGTTCCGTTACGCTCTCGTTTCAAAAATAATTGTCCAGATTCTCACCAAACTCTGTGTCAAATTTGTACTTTTCCAAACTCCACTGTCTTCTGGCAGTTGTTTGAAGAGTGATACAAATAGGGTTTAGGTGACCGGGTGTTTCGTGATTCACCCTTTCATTCGTTTCCATTATTAGAGTTTGATCGTGACAGTTAAATTGAAGATCTTGTGCAAATAATAGGAAAAATGTCATTAGTCTCTCTTTGTGAAAGGAATTTTAAATATAATACAAAATAATAATTTGGTGGGATCGATATAAAGAAACTCATGTATTAAACAGCATCATGTAATCGCATACAAAGATTAGGCAGCGGGTATGCAGGGAATTTTGAAATACTAACATATTTCTTATATTCCCTCCATAAATTGTTATACAATTTGAAATACAATATGAAATTTGTCGAATGTTTCCTTAGTTTAATGGCTTTATTTCTTAATTTTATGTCCTAAAATTTTACTCCACAACTTTCTCAGCAAACTTCCTTTAAACTTATCAGTTGCAACCTCTAAGCTATATATGTATAGGTATATATACACGTCCTTCACATATAGAACCAGAATATCGTTGGCAAGTAATAAAGAAATGGAAACTTCAACTTTCGACCAGACCACCGAGTGACCAAAAATTTCCACATATTAATAGTATAGCTGAATAATAATCTGCATTTAATTGTAGCCACCGAGTAGAACCCCCTACAGTCAAGTGAGAACGGCGACAGGAAACCACAAATTTAGGATAAGATAGGATGGTATAATAAGGTATGGAGGAGGTTTTAGCATCCATGCTTATGGGCCCAAGAGAATTAGATGATTGGGTGGCGATGAATGGATGCAGCGGGATACCCAACGTTTCTTGGTGTGCTAAGTATCAGATGCCGGTAGATCTGTGAGTCACTACGGTATCGCCACCCTATCACCCAACGGCGGCCCGAGGGGGATCCAAATAGAGCCGCCTGATTTCGGAATAGGACCTTTCGTCCTTGCAACAAGTAGTGTGGAATGAAATGCGAAACGGAAAATTCTTTACCCCTAATTGACAGGGGAAAGCACGAAAAGCCCAAAGAATTAGATTCCGAGAATTATCGTATGCACCAACTCGCTCTGTAACCGATAAACTTAAACGCTCTGATGTACCTCTGATGTATTTGCGTTTCTCATTCATAGGGTACAACCAGATTCCCCATTTTTGAACTCTTGATGTGTTATCGAAGTCCGAAAGACAGATAAGGCAAGTAGAGATACAGTAGACTTTAGGTATTCTTTCAGATGTTGTTTTGTATCTTTAAGTAGTTCGTATGTAGAGTTGACTATGCAATAATTTATGTTTTGTTTCCCCCAGATTATCATTTTGTTCAGTGTCATGTGCATTAGATTCGTAACGAGATTATATATTTTGCAGTAAAATAATTATATTTGCTTAAAAGATGTACACCAAGGATGTTCATTAGTCAACCTGTAAGACTGCTGAAAACTATGAAAATGTTAACTTAAGCAGCGATTTGCAGCCTAAGATTGGAAAAGTTATTAAATGGTTAAGTCTTGTGGTCACCATTTAATTCTCGATGTAACGTATTAGTGATTGTGACGCTCTTTATATATTAATCAGATTTCGGTGGGCCATATCAGGGATAAATACCAGATCCACAGAAAGGATAAGCGCTTGGGCTAATTAACTGAGCCACATATGTGATTTTGCGGAGTCATGCGGATAGCTTTGAAAGTAGTCAACACTTTTCATTACGAATAGTATATATTTTCATGATAATAATTGGCATTTCTTTGTAGTACCGCTTTGGATAAGCCATGTTGTATATGAGTAAAAATGGAAAATGTATAGCAGTAGATATGGCAGTGAAAAAGTTGGTTTTTTCCCAAGGGCATATATAGAAGAAGGGAGAAAGAGGAATGAATTAGAGAAATCTTCCTATCCCTTTTCATATAACCTGATAGGGTTGAGCGTCCTCGCTTTGCTTGAACGGGAGGTGGGGCTCTTAAATGTAGTTGTAGCTGACCTAGCTTTATAGCGTTGCGATAACTCTGAAAATAATAACAGATAACTGGTGAGCTTGGGATAGTACCCACCACATAAATTTGTCGGACAGCGATTGTCTTGCTCCCTGTTGGGCAAGGGTGCAGGGATAGAGCTGGCAGGTAACAGTAATTGGAATGCGGCTTTCATTCCACCCCACATCGAACTACCGGTATTGAAAGTTGGGCACGCACAATTAGCCATAATGGAGCAAACTGTGGCTCTCCTCCTATTTGATGTTAACGCCTTAGATTAAACTTAGTTGTAAGGGTTACTTTTGCTTTCGATCGTAAATAATTTCCCAACTTCAGCCCTTACCGCCTGGCCCGCTCTATTGCAAACATTCAGATCGCCGTTGCATTCAAGAACTGTGTAACTTAGTGTAGCTGGAAGAAAGTACAGTGTTTGAAATAGCTTGCTTCCTTGTATAAAGGTACCTAAGATCAGTGACTATGATAGATTTTCTCAGAAGAAAAAAATTAACGAGATATAAATTGTAGATAGTGGCTGTATTGTTTTCAATGGCCATTCCCTTTAAAAATAGCTTGTATTTAATTTTTCTTTTATTGATTGTGTCTCATCTACATGAAATTAGATGAAGTTCAATCATTTAAATAAAGTGTGAATTTAAAGTTCTGAATATAACATTTTCTAAATGATCAATTTTTATCCTACTTTTGTTTTAGGTAAATTTCTGGCATCCCGTTTCATTTAATATTAACGGAAATATGAACCTAAGATGTTGAAATAGAGCGTTGTTTGTAAACAATGCATATAAACACGCTAAACATTATGTTTATAAACCATATAACGAAATCTATTCAGCAAATTATATTTTCGGACAGGCGTGGAATCGGGTGACCGTGCTTTGTCTTATCGTTCTGCGCAGATGATGGTTCTCACTGCCTCTGGTAAGACGGTCTCGTCGTATTTTGTCCCGCATCTACTTTGTTTACTTGGAAACAAATAAATTCGATGTTATATACTTTGCCTGTAAATCGGGACTTGTCGGACGCGCTGTAGATAATATAAGAGTGTACGCAAAAAGCAGGAAAAGAATATATTTCTGAAACATATTAATTTACTTTAATTTTATAGTTTGTAATTTTTAATACTTTTAAGGTACGCTCGAGCGCTATCTTCTGTAAGTTTATTGCGTTTTTGTGAGTTATTTACACATCATTACTTCTCCGTTTGTTTGTTATTTTTCTTGCACTACCAGCAGGAGTTATTGGTCTAAAACTAAGTGAACATTTCTAACATAGAACACTTACAGAATTGTTAAGAGATTATAAACAACTATGTTTCTTTGCATTTTAAATAAATTCGGTAAGGTAAGCACCTATGTCGCAAAAAAAAAAAAAATGCGAAATTGCGTTTTTAACCTCCTAAACGGGCGCAAATCTACAAGCAAACTGTTGTGCATTTTTCAGAGTTGACACTGTCAATTACAAAACGGGCAAAGCAATTAAAGTGCTTAGGCTGTCTTTGTAATGACATTCAGTTTCTATGTTCTGTGACTCTGGACAAGCAATCCGATTTACGAAGAACTACCCACAGAAAATTTAAAATTTGCTTTCGTTTCATACAAATAGTAACAACTTGAATCTATTTAATCGTCAGAAGTGTTACAAGGTTGGTTATTATAGAAACAATTGTAAAGCAATGAATGTTTTCTAGAATCTGACTAACATTAGCTCAGAATCCCAAACGGTTTAGGTTTCTTAGATCCTAAAAACTGTTAAATGCAGAGGTGCCCAATATCTCGGTTTCCCTCCCCTCTGCTGTCACGGAATTGCGGTCAAAAGGGAAAGTATTAATTGCAGCAGAAACTCTGGTGGAAATACTAACAAATTCTTAGTTAGCACGTAACGAATTTCTCTTTCCATTTAGTTCACATTGTAATTATATTTCTTATTTATCTCTTAATTATTTTATTGAAAGAATAGCAAACTTGAAGAGAAATTTGCAGTTTATCAATGTGATGATTTTCCTGAAAACGTAATGTATCTAGAATAGATATAAGTTGGAGCAAAATTGCAGATCTTAGAAATGAAAATGGATAAGTAAGTATGCCTCCAACAGAGTGTTCAGTGTAGTGAGAGCATAATCAGACATTATTCACATTAACACTGAGTCACTTCTGATGCAGACGATCAAGATGACATCATAAGGAGGATTTTACACGAAAGTAGCTGTAGGATACAAAATATTTTTATCGAAGAACTGCAGGTAACGTGAAATTATATAGATTTGAATATTTGCAAGAAACGGGGGTTCACACTATAGAATTACTGATAACTCACTGAAAAGTTGGCACTAAGTTACTAATTCACAAGACCAAACCTGATAATTGCTCATTAAGAAACATTCTTTGATAGTGTAAAATGGCTGCATGTGAGGGCTGGGGCTGGATTTGTTTTTAAAATTGAAGTTCTCTTTTTTATTTTATTTTATTCTATTCTTTATTTATTAAATTATTATTATTTTTTACGGTTGAAGATAAGGCTTGTCATTTTCTGTACAGAAAAAATATTTTATGTAGTATTTTAGGACAAAGGATGAGTAGCAGACATGCGCTGATTCTGCTGCAGGCCAAGTTGGAACCATTTGCTACATCACAGGGAAACTGCAAGGGAAGCCCCTTCCCCCTTGGCTAAGTTACCGTGAAGGAATTTCCTGATAAAGTGAAAATTCTTTGAAGACGAAGAAGTATAAGACGCGAAGAAAAAATGTTTCTACTTAGGAAAAAAATTTCAATCATGGTGTGAACTCGAGCTTGAAAATTGAAATATGTACTTGATCCTTTGATATCATTTGGCTTGTCATCTTCCACGAAATCATTTAATTTGTTCGCGTGTGTTGCGTAGGGGTGTCAGAAAAGTTACGCAGTCCCTGTTGCGTGGTATTATCATGTCTTCCAGATGTGTGAGAGAGGGTGGAGCGAGACCACGTAGGGAAACAGTGTCGTACCGCTTATTTCTTTTAGTACGCTGCAAGGCAAAAGAACGTGCTCCTTACTTCTTTACTTTCTTATTGCTCGAATATACGCTTTTACTGGCGAGAGAACAATGTGTATATAACTTGCTGGATAGTATGAAAGCAAACGCTCAGAACTTAAACCCTCGTGTGAGCTATGGGCTATGCGCTAGTTCTTTAATAAATCTTTATTATGATATATACACTAGCTGCTAATGAACTATACCGCAATAATTTAAGAGCTTGTAGAAGGGTTTTAGATAATCAATTTGAGAGAGTGAATCTATGGTCCTTCGAAGCGAAATCCGGAGTTATACGATGATAAATTATAGTTGAAATTAGATGCCGATAAGTTGAAATTAAAGATAAATGAAGTAAAATTTTGCCTTGAAATGTCTTCAAATCTGCTTTGCAAGCAAAAAATGCCTATCTTCAATAGTTCATCGCCGTTTTTTAACATTTAGAGCTATAAAATGTCTAAAATATCGAAATAGTCATATGGCAGTACGACACTGGGCAACGGTTAACTGATATCTCCTGTCGTGCACTGGCTGTTATGAAATACGTGTAGGTCGTAAGCAGGGTCAGTCGATCTATGCTGCGGTCTGACTTATTAACGATGTCAGAAAGCACCATATTGCAATTGAATAATCAGAACAGAACCGCACAGTGCACAAATATAGTGAAATAAAATGTGGTATAACAGGAAGAATTTTTTCCTCTTCCTCCAGCACTTCAATTCTAGGCAGGAGGAACAAGCTTGGCCCGTATTTGGCTTGTTTGAGACTTCGGATCTAGAGGGAGGTATTCACCTGTTTGTGTGTGGCGTAATGAATAAGATAGGGAACTGTGGTGCTAAAGGTCGTACATTCGAACAGACATGCTGCACAACTATCATTTCGAATGGAAGCTTTATTAGTGAGTGGTGTACTGCTCCTTTATAAACCTAATGCAATAACTTTAAATTTGAATAGGCAGACCATAGATTCTTTATCTCTAATTGGTTGTCTAATACCCCCGTACAATATCTGAAATTATTATGTTGTGGTTTATTAACATTTTGTATAGTTGATAAACTTTGAAAACAAACAAGCGCAAAAATCGTTTAACTTTAGTGTCATAATTCCTCCATGTATTTGTCTGAAAATAGTTCATCTTATCTCTGTTTTGTGACGACATTGTTGTTTTAGTTTTTTGTAAACACACACACAAATTTTAAAATGAGAAGAAAGCTAATACCTCTCAAAGACTAATCTAAATTTTATAACAAACTCAACATTATTTGTAGCAAATAGATTCTTATTAACCTTATTCGCCGTATTGAATATCATTGTAATAAGTTATATTGAAAGAAAATGAGAATAGTGATATATTGATGCTCATTTAAAATGTACTCGTATGGGTTATAATGAAGTTAAATTTATTCAACTAGAAACAGAGCATCTTAGTTTTAAAGACTGTTATATTATTTATTTTTTTTTTCTGACAGATTTATCTGCACATCATCGGTATAGAATCCTTCATGTTCTTCCGTGTTGTACGATCAAACGGGATTGCTTTACTTTCATACCGCGATTACTAACAAGTGTGTTTGCAGCTGAATAATGTGGTATTTTATTGTATGACTTTGCTGGTGGATCCAGTTCAGATGGATTGCATTACCCATTGGTCTCAAATAATCATTAGCTGTATTCGCATACTAGCGCCGTTGTATTGCGCTTAAAAAGTTGGGCAGCGGGTGTGTGTTTTCTCTGAAAATGTAAGTCTGGAAACAAATCGAATTACAATGGCACTAATGGCTTTTATATGGCCCATGAATATGTGTCAGCTCGTCGAGCACAGCGTTGACAGCCTCCATTTTGTTCATGTGCAAGTTCCGAATTCATGTGCATGTGGCTCTGCTTTATTTTCTTACTTTGCCGACTTTGCAGAAAACTGATTGGTACCAAGCTGAGTATACCGGCAATGCGAGGCAATTGAGCACAATGCAATCTAGAGAAGATGCCCCCAGGTGTCTCAATGTACGCCACTGGGTGGCTGACTTCATCCTCGCTTATAACACGCAAGGGAAAAGAGAGGGGGGAAATGTAATAACATAGAAATTTAATTTGGCAAATAAAAAAGGCGCAGCTAGCATCCATAGGAAGCTATCTGGAGTAAGGCAATCCTTCTGGCTCTAACAGCATTGCTACCTTCTGCACTATCCTTCACTCTTCTTGCCTCTCATTGCTCTAGTTCAATTTCAACAAATAGAAGTCGTCTGAGAAAGCGCAAAGCTGATGAAGGCCGTAACTTGTAGAATATTTGAATAAACACGGCAGAGTCACGCTTTCTTGCATAGTTCAAGATTAATGCAGCTAATTTGTGTTCCTGGTCGTTGTATTTTGTATTACATAGGTCAAAATTCCAGCGTTGAGCTAAACGAAAGTCCAAATGATTTTAATTTTTTCAGTTTTCGCCAAAAGCGATTGTAATATTTAACTTAGGTTCTGTTGAACTTTTGGGGTCATTTCAGTTAAATGTTTTTCTTTAGTATTGTTTTTATATGCATAATTAAAAACTCCTTAATATAGTTAAACAACAAGATACAGCAACAGTAATTTGTTTAGAAAAAATATGAAACATGTCTGTAATGTTCATCCTTTAGTCATTTCTAGATTTTGCAATCACCTGCATATGAGGGTGATCTGAAAAGTTCTTGGCACAAGATTTTTACTTCAACCTTATTTCATTTTTCAGTGTAATAACTCTCAGATCAATGCATTTATTCTAGCAATGCACAAATGCCATTATCCCGTTTCTTAAGGTGTGCAAAATGATCCTGTACAGCAGCAATCGTCCCTTTATTTTATGAAAAACGCTGGCCAGAGAGAAGGGTTTGAGATTTTGGAACAAATGGAAGTAGAGAGAACCAAATCTGGGAAGTAGAGTGGCTGCTCCAATGCTTCACGCTTCACATATCTTAATTTTCCCAAATATGAAATAATGTTGTGATTACGTGCAATGTCTTAATAAAACAACCGGCTCTTTTGGTACATTTATCATTCGGTTTAGTTAAAAGATTGGAATAGTATTCACCGGTTAATGGTTTTACCCTTTTGAAGATAATCGAATAGTAAAATTCCTTTAGCATCCTAAAATACTGATGCCATATTTTTTCCCCCTCTCGAGTGACTTTAGTAGGACTATTTCACAAATAAAATGAGAATTTAAATATATTTCCCGTAAATTTGGCTTACAAAATTGTAATATAGTTAGTTGGCTATACTGACCACAAGACAAATGCACGTCGCTTGGTAAAAGGGATCTGATAAAACTTTACGATAATTTCACTGCAATATCGGGGGTTGAGATCGGTCAAAATTCAAAATTTTGTGTCATTACATTGGTCGACGTTACATAAGTGAAATAGTCAAACAAAACAGAACTTTTTAAGGCGGTAAATTAGAGAAAATCCTGAGAACTTTAAGGAAAAAACCTTATGTTTTTACAATTTATGCTCATTGTTGAAATTTTCAGCGTCTCTTATTAAAGCTCCTAAATGGTTTTTGGATTAAAATTGTACGTTACAATACTCAACATTTGTCGCCTGTTTTCCAATTACCAAATAAGCAATGTACATATAGCTTGGAAAGTATTAATTCTGTCGATATAATTTCTAACACACTGTATAGAGTGTAACTGAGGGGAAGAGTGTGTGGTAGAAATATAGTACCCCTGAATGCACGGAAATGGTTGCGATAACCGGATTTAGCCTTTCATTTTTCTGCCACGCCAGTTTGATCATCACCCCCAGCTCTGTGTGCTTACAAGAAAACGAAGGCGCAATATTGCCAACCGCATGCAAGCTTGTTCTCTGGCGCGTTAGATCGCAAGAAAATTTGAATGTCAGTCCCGGATCAAGTAGGTTTTCTGCAGGGCGATAGGGGATGGCGTGGAGAGTTGAATATCCCAACCCAGTGCGATGTCTAACTTCGTTTCTTTCTTTTTCCCTCGACACTGCGAGGAAATGTATATTTCTTCTTTGAAGCGAAAATGCACCGTGATCCTTGAGCATTCTCACTCTCTTATCCCCTTCTCCCGGCCTGCTTCTTTTCCCTGGTTCAGATACACGATCGGAATTAAACTGATTTGACTGCAGAAAATGAGAGCTGCCAAAAGTGGCCACCGCAAGAAAAGACCGACTTACAACGCTTTCTTGCTGCTAAAAGCAATATCAGAGAGTTTTTAGACCAGGATGCCATGCTCTTGCACGTCATAGGCTTGACAGGGATACAGGAAACTTCCATATGTCGCCTGTCTCACTCCCCTATACTGTTAACAGCTAAAAACATACCACGCTGGCAATTAGAGCAGTGAATTGAGTGTGGTCAGTATGTGCTCGTTATTAGTACTGTAGAAAATAGAAAATCGGATGCTTGTAGTGTGGTATTATTTTAAAAAGTAGCACATAGATGCTTGTGTAACGTCACATTTGTGTTTACATTTAGACACATCGACCAAATTCATTGGTTTTTTTATTAAAGCGATGAAATTTTGATGAACACATTAATTGAAAAAAATTATCTAAGTCAATGGTCTGTTTTCTTCTTCTCTAGTCCAGTTCTAGTTTATAAATATTATCTCAAAATGCAAAAACTTTTAGGTGTAAAATTGTGAACATTGGTGCCAAACACGTTGTCTATCATAAAGGGAGTCAGAAGGACATACCTTACTAATGTTAAATTAACTAAGTTTATGTTCCTGCCGTGCTAGAACTATTAAGGCTACAGCATTGAAACTTTTGACACATTTTATGTGTATACACAATTAATAGAATAGAATTTAACCATTGAAACAAACAGCATTATTTGTTTTTTATTTTAACCGTATTTTTGTTAAAATCTTTGTACAAAATACTTCATACTTCCTAGGTTATTACAGGTTTCTTAATAATTTTGCTTTAGGAGGTTTATTGTTATGTCATATATATGAAAATGCGATCAAAGAAAAATTGTCAAAATATCACTAATGGCTCCAAGCCAGAACCTAATGCATGCCTGCGCCATAGTCAATATTTGTTTAGTCCGCTTATGTTAGATTAGTGAGCAATAAAAGTAATATTTTCTCTAGTGAATGGTAAAAACCAGAGCCTTCTAGCTCAATTGGTTCGAAATCTATATAATTTTAAATTGAGTGGTCTCAAAATCTGGTGTTTTTTTAAATCTGTATATTAATATATTAGAAAATCAACTTCTAGTCTACATATCGAAAATTCAGAAAAGTCGGATATTTATTGTAATTAATTTTATTAAACATTTTTTTTCAGTAAAAGTTCAAAAATTTGCCTTCCAACTCCCCTTAAATAATTTCAAACTACTGTTCTTAGCGGCAATGTATAACGGCGATAAACAGTCTGCGCATCAAGTTGTCTTGTTTAGGAAAGAAGCTAATCCGTGCAGTTTGTCCCTTTCATGAGCGGGACTTGTTGAAGCCTAGAATAGCTTGCAATTTATGCAAAGTATAAAGGAATAAAATAAACTGTCGCAGACTAGAACAAACTATTTAGGCAGTGACATTGTTGTTTGGTACTTAAGCACAGGTCAGGAAACCCATCGTTTAACAGCTTCATGTCTGGCGTAACAACTATAATACAGAGATGACGCTTTATCATGGTATTAAACTTTTCAAATCCCATCATCTCAGTCCTCTCTCTTGACAAGCTTTTGTAGAAACATATTTTAAAGAGCGTTGCATGTAAGATTGCTTAAGAGAAGCAACTTTGGAGAAAGTTGGTTTTCCAGCACGCTGTCAGACTTTACATAAGCATTTACACCTATCTAAATGCTCTCGAGTTTTAAATCACTTCGAAGCATAATTAACCTATGGATGCAGAATAATAAAATTCAAGCTTAGCACATTGCTGTTTTTATTAAAAAAAACTAACATTTCATAGTGAAATTAAGATTATCATTATGATAGGAATCAATGTTTCCACTTAGCATGGTGTTTTTGATAGATTAGTAAAAACTAAAATTGATTTTAGCTTTTTATACTATTGTATAGCATACTATAAAAACCAGCATATTCCTGATAATCGACGTTGCACTAATAAGTATCAGTTCTACAAATTTTGCATGCGTCTTTCTGTCGCGTTTTCGTTCTTTTCTGCCAAAAGCTGCTGCAAGATACAGATACTTTTTTCCTGAATTTATGCCATTTTGTTAACAGCAACATAGGCATTCCGGGGGTATCCTAATAGCATAGCATAGCAATTGTTTAATTTCCAAACCAAGTAGGCTGTTTGTGATAAATTGTCTTCTCTCTTAAACTAGTGCTTTGCTATGTTTGTCTGTTGGTAATATTTGTTTCTTTTATTTTCAGGTAAGTACCACCTTTTCCTGTGAATACTTGAAGTGCTGATATGGTGAGTAAAAATACCAATGTTGTGTGTATTCTTCTTGGAAGTGTTAGAAAACGTGTTTGTGTTACGTATATGGTGTAGTAGTTATTTTTACTTTAAACAGCATTGTCTGAACTTCTTCCTAACATTTATCTAAACAATAGAATGATTTCGGCACGATCAGGAGTTTATGTTAAAAATTTGTACGCAGACTTACTCACAAGGGTGATAAAGACCGTAAAGTGTAACACTTCATTTCACTGCTACAGGGCAATACACTTCTTCAAAAATGTACACGAAGATTCTCTGTAAAATGCATATATTCGGTATCCCACAATCGACATATAATTTTTAACATTTCGCCGTGATTTTTGGGTATTAAGAGCAGCCAACTAATGCCAGGAATAATTCAGCATAGGGCCGAACTCTCAAATTTGCGAAACTAATGCAGTTCAGCTGTTCGCCAGTCTAGAACTACCTTTGCGCTCTGAATCCTTTGGCAATCTTTGTTAATGTACAAGTGTTACTATTTTATAGCAATGCAGGCATTTTCATCACTCCATTAAACTTCAATGCTTATTTTTACGAGTATTTCATATACCCCATTTGTTTTGAAATATTGAACGTTTTTTGCTAGGTCATAATAAAAAGTATTAGCTATTTGGCATCCCGTATAATTAAAAGGATTGATATGTTGTGTGTGTGTGTGTGTGTTTTTTTTTTTTTTTTTTTTTTTTCCCAGTTTACGATTTTAACTCTTACTGGATTTTCCCACTGATGCCTAACAGCTTAGATTTTTCCAGTCAGATATCAAATCATGTTCTTTAATTGTGTTTAATTTATAAAATGGTTTTTGTAAAATATTCTCCGTTTCAGAAATTGGAACCAGAACCTCGGCATATAAAAATGTTGATAAATACCACGATATCATACTGTAAGGGAAAATATAACTTCAGAACAAGAAGGTCATTGGCCTCATAATGGGAGCCCGTGGTACTATTTCCCTACACCTTCTGGAACATACATCAAAGATAAAAGAGACCGCGATAGCTGCTCTACATGTGCCTTTATTTTTACGTCGCCGCCACCTGTACAGTTATCAATTAGAATTCTTATAGAACAATGCTAAATAAGCTCCCCCTTTCCTGTTCACATTTCTTTTAACACAAATTTTTCCTGTATTTCTTTGCTTGCATTAGTCCTAATTTATAGTCATTCTCGAATATAATTTACAGGTCGGAGTATGAAAACTAATGCCTCGTAATTACTACATTTATTTTGATGTTCCCTTTTAAAACTATATAATAATGGATGCTAATCATTCTTGCAGAATGCATTTATTTAACCAGCATTAATTATATATAAATTTCATAATTAATCACTTTCACGTTTATCTCATTTGTTTCTTCTCCTTTCTTGTTTTTTTATAATTTCTCTTAAAAGATTGTGCCTATTTTCACCTTATATATTTGTAGTATTCTCAAATAAAAATATATGAGTCTTGAAGATCATAGAATTGCTAAAAATTTTAGCATGTAGAAATTCAAACTAAACACATCAAATTTGTTTTCACTTCAGCGTGTGCAGGTAGAATATCAAGCCCGAACGTTACATTAGGAACATTGCACTTTTCTATTATGAATCAACACGCCAAATAAAGTGCAACAATAATTTGCATTTACATATAAATAGTTGCAGCAACTTTAAAGGTCTTAACATAATCATTGTTTAAGGAGACCAAACTCTGAAAAGTAAAACAAATAAATTAATTTTATTTATTTATTTTTTTTTTTGTTGGAGATTATTGAAGTTTATTTCTTTTACATTCATATAGCGAATTTATTTTGTCTTACTTTCACTGTCATGTGACTGTTTATGTGACCCTACGGAGGGTAAAGGCCGTATCTTAAATATTAATAGTAGTTTTTTCTTGCACATGTGGAATTTAAAATTATTAATTTTCCCCAATCAACGTGAAATTTTCGAAGCTATTGAGATATGGATAAATGTAAGTAGCTATAGAAATGTTAAAAAGATAAAGAAAAATGCTTATTTCCACATGTAATATTCCATTTATATTTAAAATTAAACAAAATGAGCATATGAGTGAGATTTTTTCTAGAACAATATTTATTCAAATAAAAATTATGCAGATCTTTTTATTATGTATTTGAAACACAAATCTGGAGTATTTTTTTTTTTCAAAAATGTTAAAAACTGCACCGCAAGGATCATTTTATTAGAGGGCGCATAAAAATCACAAAATATTTTATGAATCTGTCTGAAAATGTTATTATATGCCATTAATAAGTATGTGGTAAAATTAAGTGAATTGGTCAATAAAAGCAGAATATTTTATTTTCTCTGATCGGTACTCTTAATTTTTTTAAGTTTTCAACACTTATTTTAATCAGAGTGTGTTCAAAGAAGTTTAATGCTTCTCTAGTTTAGATGTTGAGGACAAATTACTTATTGGCGAGTCTATATAGAAGGCTGATTTCCTGCAAGAATCTGCCTACTAGTATGCATTTTCTTCACTGTACTATTTTCTATATATATGCCTCAAACATTGCTTATGTTCAGACGTGTACGTTGTTTACCATCATAGGCAGTTAATATAACTCAGCTCTTGGCCCAATTTCATTACAACGTTTTGGAAATCTTTATTTCTAATTTGTTGTCATTCAAGTGAAAGAACTAAAAACAAACTTGTTCTACCAATTTTACGAACGTGTATAACTTTTCATGGTTCGTAGTATCAGTCCATCAGTCGCATTCTTGTTTGGTAGAAGAAAGTGTCACACATAAGTGAATTATTTCATAGTGGTCCAATGGAGATATTTTACTTTGGAACCAGAATCAGCGATAGTGAAATCTGTTAAGTAGAAACTGAAACCCGGGAATTAAACGAAACGATATTTTATATCAGCCGAGAACTTGCTTAGGTTCCAGTTTGAATTCATGGGCGAGTGAAACTCGCAAGATTTCTGGCAATGAGGACTTTAAGAATGTTGAGATATGCTCTCGACCTAGTCGCTCGAAGAGGCCGGTCAGCTTGACAGAATACAAGAAATGGTCTGGTCAAGGCATTGCCACTCAAGCTCTCGGTGACTTTGATAAGTGACTTGGACGTCATTGTTCGACAGTGATTCACTCTCTGTGCAAGCATTTCGTGCTTTGCTGAGCCTACTGCCTTACAGTTTCTCTCCACTTTATTTGAGTGAGTGACACCGTAACTTGACTGCGAGAGGACGTTGATGTGATCTATTTGTCTCTGAAGTATGCATTCATCCGTGGCTACTTAGAAAAGTAAGGTTATTGAGTCCTGGAAATCAGCAATGAAACGCATGTTATAACTTACGTACGTGCGTTTTACGATAAATCAGTGCAAAATTAAAGTAGACATGAACATAATCTCCTTTCAAATCTACACACTTATTTCAGAGCGTTTAGAATTTGTTTATCCCATCCATAAAATGGGATTTCTTCAGATCTGCAAAATATACATTTGTTCATTTGATGTGAATTTCTTTGCTCTTAGCCATTTCCTCATGTTAGGTAACAGGAAGTAATACCAGGGAGCCAAATCCGGAAAGTAGGGTGGATGGGAAACTATTTATACCTGATTCCAATAACTTTTAGGTCGCAATCGCAGACTTGTGCACTGGCGCGTTATGTGATGGAACAGGACGTTTTCAAATGAGGATGATTCAATTGCTCCAGTAAATATATCATCGGTTAAAGTTTTACCATTTACCAAAAGGTAAATTAAGGTCAAGCCATGCAATCCCAAATCACAATAGGCATTCCTTTTTCTATTAAGGGTATTGTTGCTTTCTTCAGAGCGTTTTCTTCGGTTGTAGCCCACTGTTTTGACTGCTCCTTCGTTTCCGGCATGTAGTAATGTATTCGCATTTGGCGGATTAACACATTCTATTTCAAAAATTCTTTAGATTCCGCTTAAACAGCTGTGACAACTCGTTCTCTTTTCCGGGCAATCGCTAGCACCCACTAAGCCAATAGCTTTTTCATTTGCAAATGATTGTGCAAACTTTTATGCACCCGATCATCAGAAATGCCAATAACTTCAGCAATTTTCCGCATTTTCTCTCTCCCATTGCTCATGAATTTTAACCGCCATTTCGGGAGTTGCTACCTCGACAAGATGTGCGGAACGGTCTGCAACGCTTGTGCTCATTCGGCAACATCTAAACTCTCCAAAATATTTATTAACTATACTAAGCGTAGGTGCAGATTCGCCATAATGTTTATCCAGCTTCGCCTTAGTTGTCGCTTTCAAAAAATGTTTCATTAATATGGAAAATTCGTGTTACTCCATTTTTAACCCGTGTTTAAAAATGTAAGCAGGAAAGTGGCTCTCAAACACAGACTAACGACGTAACTGTTTATTATCACGTGCATTATCCCTTAAAAGTCACAACATAGCCACACAACATAGACAAAAGTCACAAGTAACATTGAAAATATCTAGTGCTACGATCTTTGAGTTTCCACGGAGTTATCGAAAACATTCGTACATCACAAAGTCTCTAGCTAGGCGTTTTTTCTCTAGTATGCACAAATCTCCGTTATTAATAAGCCCAGGAAGTTAAAGCTGAATCAATGTTTACATAAATTATAATCATATATTAGGAAGAAGCCAGAATTAACATAACCAGAAAGAATGCAGTGGTTGTAGAAAGTTTATATTTATTTATCATATACTTTCATTTCTAAAACAACTTCCGCTCCTGGTTGACAGCAGCTAAATCCAATGGATAAGCATAACTTTATGGGGATATAAACATTACTTTCTCTTATTGCATTTCCACTGCAAAGCTATTAATAAAGAATTCCAAGTCCATGATGTAAGAATTGTCCAGAAAATGTACTACGTTTTGTTATACTAAGAAACTATTTAATCTGAAATCTTAAAAGTTAGATAAATGTTTATGTTGTAATAGGTAGAAACTATTATCGCTTTATGTCTCCGTCCGATTCTATAGTCGGTCCTATTGGACTAGTGGTAACCATACTTCCTCGTATATCAAGTTCGCGGGTTCGATCCCCGCCAGGATTGATGGAGTTTTTCGGGCATATACATTATAAGTATGACTTCCTTCGCAAGAGAAGTAAAGCTGTGGGTCCCGTGTCATAGATTTATGTATGGTACGTGAAAGAACTTCAAGCCTGAAAGAAGAGGCCTCTGAAGAATATTTCTCGGTCTGTTTACGCCCTGAGTTGAATGGGACACTGATGACCTGAGATGTTAAAGAGCGTCCGTAAATAAACAAATCAAAAACCGATTCTATTCTAGCGTTGAGCGAATGTAAGCAAGTCTGTTTGATAACTGTCTTTGCCCGTCGATACAACCGTGCTTTTAGTAAACATAAATTTCCCCCTAAATAGCATTCTCCAACGAACCTGGACTCATAATATTGAACCGGAAACAAAACATCAATTCATTGAATAGCGTCACATGAAATCTCCATGAAATATCAAGTTCTAAACGAGTTCTTCTACAACAAAAACTTATTAGACTGTGAAGGAATAATCCGTATATGCCGCTTTAGTTTTGTTTTTCCCCGCACATGGGCTGAGTTTAAAGTTGTAGGGCACAGTTGCACAAACCGACAATCACTGGCCTGTTCGATTAGAACAATCAATGCGAAAATCTCTTGCAAAGTTATCATAGCAAGCAGAGGTCGGATTTACGTCAGCAAACCCTGCTACAAAGTTGCTAAATTTCATCCTTACAACAGTACTGAAGAGCATGGATTAAAGCCCACCGACTCGGGAAGGGGAAGCTTCATCTTCCGTGAAAAAGGTAAGAGCGTTTTCAGTATTTTGCCGATCGCGCGGCTGGCTGGGTGTGAGCAATTGCCCAAAGTAATAACAGTAAACTGTGATTCTCGTTTTAGTTTCTCAGTTGACAAATAAATGCGTAAGTAACTTAACAAGATGGCCCAACCTTATTCAAGATTAAAGCTGCGAGAAGCAATAATTGACTTGGTTTTACGACAATATCCCATCCACCGTACAATCTGGATCTAGCACATCTAGTTTAACATCTATTGAAGAGTTCTACCTCTGGGAAGAAGTTTCAGTCCATCAATGATGCTATCAGTGAGGTGAGGACAGGGTTGTCTTAACAGCACTATGAATAACACGCCTATTTTCTACATCTCAGACCATATAATTCAAAAGGAAGGAAAAGGTGATGCAAAAGGTTTAGGCAACCGTCGTAAATAGGATACTGAAACCTATAGTTAAGAGTATAAAATGTTCTGCATGTAAACTACAGGATAAATATGCAGACCACTGGGATACGTCCATAATACACATCAGATGTAGTCATAGCAGTTATATAAGCTAATAGCAGAGGAAGATGCAGCATCCTGTACATTAATGTATGCGATGAGCTCCTTTCTGCTAAACCCATTCTCACAGAGATACTGCAAGAGGAACTCAGTAAATCAACAAGGTGGAAAAAAAATGGAACAATTATAAATAAAGTAAAGGTTGTGCCCATGACATTTTGTGAAGAAGGAAAACTATAAGCGTTGAACGCCATCATAATTTAACATAAACCGAAAACTACAAACTTAGCAAAATATATGTGTATCATCTTTCTTCAAACATTTAAAATTGCTTCAGAGAGTGAAGAGAATACAAACTGCACTAGGCGAATTTCATAATACGGCAAGAGCAGTTTAAAAGTCCCGTAACTTAGCTCGGCCGACCAGCGTGACCTACTCCTCTCCACTCGCTAAGATACCCCACGCGACATGGGCCGTGTTATTCTCTCTTCCATCAGGTGCAAGTGGGATTTTGTCACAGTCGAGCAGTTGTGTTGTGCAGCCTAGAATCAGATTTCGTTATATAGTGCAGTAGTATTGTACAATGATGAGGCATTCCCTGCGTCTTCGCTTATTTATCTACAAAACAAACATCAGACACAGAAGGTTGTGTGGCAGAACGATTCCGGCATTTAGTCGTAAATTTTCTGGCAGCTAAAGTTAGTAAAATGTTTAATGAAACGGGTTCTGTGATTGGCCGGGAAAAAATTAATAAAATGGAAAACTGCTCATCAATCAATGACGGAGTTGTGCCGTATAATTATTGGCTTCGGTGTATGGCATCCTTGTTCCCCAGATCTCACGGTTTGTGATTTTTACTTTGAAGGACATTGAAAAATGGAGTACATTCAACTATCCCTCATATACTATAGAAACTTAAAACAATCATTCGAAACGAAACTAGGTCTATTAGGGATGATGATGATTATTGCTTAAGGGCGCAAAACTGCTACGGTCATTAGCGCCCATATTAGGGATGGAGAAGTGATGCGTGTCAGTGATACCTATGTAAAAAGATGTGGAATGTGTATCAGGGAAAATGGGCAACACTTCCAGCACTACTATAAGGAGGGTGAGTACCATATTCTGTTATTTAACATGATGTACCAAAGTTTTAAAATGGTGAGCAAAAATATACGGGCAGCAATGCGGGGTGTAACCGCCGACCGGTTGTCGAACTATGTATTCCAACGTTTATACTGCTCTCACTGCGCGTATTATATAAGTTTGGAAAACTCAGAAAAATTACCTCAATGTATAACCATTTCCACCTGCACATACGATTAATACACATTAATGCACATACGATTAATTAGAATCTTCGTAAAGATAACATTCTATCATTCCTAGAGATTTATGCTATGCTAGAGTCAATGCTCTAGCCTGCTAAAATTTTCTTTTGAAGATCTAAAGGCACAAAAAGCGAAAGAATGTTAAAATCAGGGAGCCAAAGAGAAAGGAAATATGTACGATACAGAATCGGAACAAATGTAGACATATCTTGCAGTGCAACGATCTCACTGTAGTCCTGTCAATTTAAAGGCTTCCACTAACCAAAAAATAAGTTATGTTTGTAAAACATCAAATGTCATCATACAACTACTTATCCCAACAGGTAACACATATTGCGCGCTGATTACATCTCTGTCGATAAATAGATTACAGAATTTAACCTTGTTCCATTTGAAATTAAAATATTTCTAATGTCTTACCTTCCAATTCCTATGTGCTTGGGTGAGAAATACCATCAGATAATTTTTATTATTTTTATACTACTTAACATGGAGGATTTAATCCTCATTATGAATCAATAGCCTCTTTTAAAGATTATATTTTATCTAATATTCTAGCATTCGAAGAAACTATTATTTGGGACTTAAACACAATATCTAATAGAATGATTATTTTGTTTTTCTATGGGCATGGAGCACTTGAGGATCGCGAAATGTAGTCCTATTATACAAGGGAAGGAATCGCTTTATGTATCCAAATTTAAAAGATATTTTCGTATATCTCTAGGCTCACAAATACTACTACTTTTTAATAGTCATTATACCCTTTATATGCATACAGTGCGTTTAATAAATCTAATAAAAGGACTAGCATATAATTAAATTAAGATTGAAAAATAGAAGAAAAAAATATCCATATACCATTACGCAGCTGATATGTTATATACATGTAGTAATAGAGCTTATAAGTAAGAAATATGCTTAATATTTAAATGTGGTTTTCTGTATGTTACACGTTGCAACTTGACTATGTCAGCAGTCAGTTCATTTGTGTATATAATAGAAACATTAAAACTAAGCCAATTATAAAGAGATTTAAATATATCATAATAGCTATTTACTGAGCATCGCGTTATCAGAAAGAAACTCCACACTTACTGTCTGAGATTTTAATAGCAGAAAAAGTAGTAATTTTCCATGCGTCAGTAAGTGCCGTAAAGCGTAATGCTAGTACGCATTTTGCAGAATTAAAAGTTGAATTTTCAAAAACAACTTCAGCATAATGACACACACACACACACACACACACACACACACACACACACACACACAAAGTACCCTTCAACCGTTATGATATGCAGAAAAGTTATTATCTGGCAATTTAATGCGCTCTAGTAGCAAGTCAATATTAATGTAAAAAATTAACGGCAAGTTTTTGTAATGTTTTACATAGAAGCACGCAAAAGCATGAACATGAAAAAATTGCTGATGAGTATAATAAGCGTTTTGACTGTTGTATAATTATAATATATTAGCGGATGTATTCTTTCCAAGTGTATAAGCAAGGTTAATTCGACATTAAGATTCTAGACGGAGCAATTGTCTTCGTTCCTGTCTCGACATCTTGAATAGCAGTTTTAACGGCAGTTATCGTCAATATTCATCATGCAAACTGTTACAGCGCTTTCCGAGAATGGAAGCTGACTGCTTCGCTCCCATTTCTTTGCGAACAGTTTTATATATTTAAAATTCTTTGGTTAAAGAGAGACTGAAACCCAGATGTCAAGAAGTCGTCTTGCTGATGCTGCCATGTATCAAAAGGTAATATTATACAGCAGGTTGGTAGTGGTTGGTGGTTGTGCGAGTGTCGTGCTATCTCAGTCTCCTATTGGTCAAGCCAGAATGAAAATAGAAGGGGCTTTCCCTTCACGGAACTTTGCACCACTGAACGAGAACGGCAATTCTCTAGAAGCAAGTTTTACCCGTACTTGAGCACGCAACTTGGAAAGTGTTTTGCCACTTCCTGGGATTTCATGACACACACACACACACACACACACACACACACACACACACACACACACACAGAGCTAAAAATAATTAGAACTGAAGGTGCAAAAATAAAATAAAACACTAAAATAATCACACATACAGTGCAATATTTCGAACACTTTAAAAGCAGAAGACAAGTGAGATGATTAAAGTAAATATTGAATCTCGAAGAAAGAATTGCGTGGAAAGAGCATAGAGAAACCACAAGGGGGAAAATCAAAGGAGCAGATTGATAATGTACTGTATTAACAAATAAAAAGTGCTAACTGAAAACAAATATTAACGCTTAACATTTAACCCTGATGGTGTACGCCCTTTACGGAAAAAATTGCCGTCTCTCTCCATCTCTTAAAGCAACGTTCAGGAACAGGTTTAACAGAACGCTTTTAATTGTTCATACCGAGGGGAACGATAGTGGATGTTAAATCAATATTAAAATTTGCTGGAGCTCTGGGGTTCGATTCCCACCAGGACCGTCTTCCCTAACTTAGGTTTTTTCCAGGTTTTCCTCAGCCCTCATAAATGGCAAATTCCTGGGAGGTACCATAAACTTACGCATAAAACGCTTCCTTTAAAAAAAAAATCCTTTCTCAATATATCATTTCATCTCGCGTATCATCAATTCATGAGTGTCACTACCGCCTGTGGTGCCTCAGTAGTAAAAACGGGCGTTAAACACTACTCAAAAAAAAAAAATGAGTGTCACTGCTTGTGATGCCTCAGTAGTTAAAATGGGCGTTAAAACCATTAAAAATATTAGAGCATAGAGGATAACATATACACGGCATTCTTGGATGTACAATAGAGGAAGAAACCTGAAATTTTCAGGCTAATCTGAGGCTCTATGTAATTAAATCAGTGATTTGAAAATGGAAACAATTTCAGGATCTGTAGTTAAAAACAACTTTATAAATTCCAAAGCTGGCTCCACAGCAATCTTGTCGAGCTTGATTATTGTTGATTGTTTGAACTATTCATGGATCTCGATTTTGCATTAGTCTCACTTACAGAAACTTAAATCTTGTTTCCTTTATAAAACAATTCTACGACTTATTTTGAAAAGTGACTATTTTTTTTTCATTTCATAATTAAACAAAATAACGTTCTGACAGATTTCTCTTAATGCTGATTAACATATTCTGCTATGCAGACTATATATAAAAAACTCTCAACAAATTATAACTTTCTAGGCCTATTCATCAAAACCAACATTAGTTGTTGGCCATGAGAGAATTTCCTAGTGAAAGTACTAATGTTCGTCTATTTTTCCATCATCTACTATCTTATTGTTGGCTGGAACACCAGCTGTACCCATATTTTTTGGAAACACAATAATTTGGAATAACAATAATTATTCAATTTTTCTCTTAGAATTTTTTTTTCCCTTAATACATCTTCAGACATGGATAAGGAAAAATCAAAGCGAATGCAAGCGTAAAATTTTAGCAAACGTGAGAAGGGTATTATTATTGATCTGAAGCTAAAATATTAGGAAATAAATGAAAAAAAAATCGATCTCAGGTAAAGATAATGAACGTACATGGGGGGAAATGCCAAAGAGTATAATTCTATTCTGAAGACTTCTGTATTATAACCCCCAGGTGATATATAGGGTATGTACTCTATAGCACCTAAAACTGCAGGAAAGCTGCGAATGTTATAGAAGCGTAGCATCACTTTCCTTACATCACCTCCTCGGTTAGCATTTTAATGAACTGAGGTCTCAGAGCTGCAATTGCTCCAGTGACTTTATGATGGTTCTATTGGCCGTTTCTTTCTTCACTTTGAATATATCTCCAATAACCATTTGGAAGTCCCCTGTCGCATAGAACCTTAAAGTTAATATTACCATGAACGCCGAATTCAAAGCATAATTTCGCTTAATTTGCGATTGTAATCGGGAAAGTAAGTTCTGTTCTATTTCTTCAACATTTTTTGCTGAGCGAAATCGCATTTTGAATTTTTATCAATCGGTCCTAGAAACAGATTTCTTTCATGAAATACTCGAGGAGCAGGGTGAAACTCATCTTCGCATGAGATGTTGGAAATCAGAAATGTGTATAATATGCCGCTTGTAAGATTAACCTAACATAGCATACAATTGAATTGAACTTTGTAATTATTACGCGGAAATTTAAAATGAAACATTGAAGAAACTTCATCCACACGAAATTAAAATAAACGTAACTAAGCATTTGATTTATAAATGAAGTTGTTATGTTTCTGTACGGTGAGAAAGGTTTTATTTAACAATTACTAAAATTAGTGCTTTAATTTGAGAAGTTTTCCGAGTTAGATTTAATTTTCGGTTAAGACGAAATAATCTTAGATTATTTAATGTTTTTATAACCGTTTCCAAGTTAAGCATAACTGATGGTTAATTTTATGCACTGAACTCAAGTTAACACTTTATACAACTGGCCCTTAGTGATTCCAAACTGCTGAATTAATTTAGTGTCGGTTAAAATGAGTAAAGTATTTGGGTAATGTTGGTTTCCCGTACCATAAAATGTTACAACGATTCTGGAACACCTGTATGTATGTGTATGTATATATCGAGAGAGGGGAGAGAGAATGAGTAAGTTGTAGTAACAAACAGGTTGTCTTATTGTAGCACCAAGAATAGAAAAGTTGTAAAATCTCTGGGTATAGCATATTTAATAGTGCAGTACTCGTAATCTCATTAAAAGGAGCAATAACTGCAGACTTGTTACGATCGCGATTCATCTGTACAATAATGTCTACGTTAATATCTTCAGAATTTAAATATCCGATATATATGAAACTGGGTGCAATGTGGTGAACGAGTACGCGTGCCTGATACTGTCGCGAATTGTGCGCTCTTGTTTATGTGTAGTCAAAAGTATTAAGCATAAGATGGTAAATTGAATAAATGACTAAAAATGCTTTCTTCTAGAGAAATCTTGGAGCTGACTTAAATGTATTAGCCATTACAGAATCTGTTGTGCGTTACGCGGCACTAGCGGATAAAATATTAAAATAGTTCCATGCCCGTACGAGCATGACCATGAAACCACCGTGAATAGACCTTCAATCTTGCTTTGGACGAGAAAAATGGACTTTTTGCTAGACAGCAACTTTTCACCCATCTGGGCCTAAACGAAGTGATAACGTAGGCTTTTGCTTGCGCGAAGTAAGAATTTTAAACAAAAGTAGAGTTACTTTCGCTTGGGCATTGTAGATGGGACATATATGATGTATTGTCACCTTCTTTCTTTTTTATTTCTGTTTTCCTTCCTCTCGCATCCTTATCCCATTTCTTCCTTCCAACCTTAACCTCTATCATGTGGGATGTATTTCCGCCAGGGAAAAGGTAAATCCTCGCATCCATCAAGAAAGGAAAAGAAAACGTACACACATGCATGCTTGTTTGTTTTCCCATCCCATGCCACTCTCGCAGATGTAGAACATGAACCAAACTACTGGACAGAGAAGGTATTGGCCGAGGCAGGGTCTTCATACCTTTCCCTCCATCCCTTCTTCTCTTCCCCTTTTCGAGGAAAACTGCAAAGAAGCGAGAGAGACGGCAGAAAAGGAAAAAGAGAGCATTTTGTATTCGTGCTATGGTGTTCCTGTTGAAGGGATCAGCCTATCCCGGAAATCCGTATCGATATGACAAAGTGCCTCCTGTAATCCCTGATGATAGTACGTATCAACGGGCGTGGGGTTGGTGCTGTAATTGGTTCAGCTGGTGTCGACACGTTGAACTCATCAATAGCTCATCAGACTGCGCGGCCAACCTGCCCGCAACCCCAACCCATTCCCCCTAACATCACCGTCACCCCCCGGGATGCTAAATCCCTACCCGAGCGGCTCTGCCCCAACCGGAGAAACTACCCAAAGTATTGTAAACTTCACCACCAACTTGCAGCGATCAATGATGAACGTGTCCTCAGAAGCCGTAGCTGCGAGTAGTTAATGTCATGGATTCAACTTTGTGGCCTAGTTTAACAAACACTTTTCACTGTTTATAACTCGAAAACATGTTATAGTTTTCACTGTGTTTCAGTTTAACCTCCGTCAATTTGATCGTTATTTAAATTTCATTCAAAAATATAGCAATTGTACTTTCCTTGATACTTAATATTGCTTTTAAGGTGCCGCATTCCTGGGGAAAATGAAAGTTACCTAGGTAATCATAGGGGTAATTTATAAGTATATATCAAAGTATGTAGAATTAAAATTTCCCTAGTAGGCATTTATTTGCATACTACGTAAACCGCCACGGGTGGCCGAGGTCACTAAGGAGCAGACTCGTGATCGGGAGGTCTGAGGTTCGATTCCCGTTACGACCGTCCTCCCTGGCTGAGATTTTGTCAGGTTTTCTTCAGTCCTCATAAATGGCAAATGCACTTAAGCCTGGAACGCTTCATTCCTTTGGGGGGGAACCCTTTCCCAATTTATCATTTCATCTCGTGTATCTTCAGTACCTGTGGTGCCTCAGCAGTAAAAACGGGCGTTAAACACTAATAAAAAATACCATGTAAAGCATAATGATTAATGATGAGAAATAAATCGACTACATTTTTGTTCGTGCACACATGTGCATGTCTTGGACGTTAGTGCATATTTCGAGCATATTTATAAATCGCAAACTCTCTTTTTTTAATTAGTTTTCTGCTCTTACATTAAATCGCAATATACAGCAGAGATATCTTTACCTACTTTTCGGAACATAGTAAGATTCGCAATGCT
This sequence comes from Metallyticus violacea, assembly GCA_030762175.1. NCBI lineage: Eukaryota > Metazoa > Arthropoda > Insecta > Mantodea > Metallyticidae > Metallyticus > Metallyticus violacea. The sequence goes on along the minus strand of CM060846.1, from coordinate 307,359,145 downwards.
GTGCATTGCCGGGAAAAGGCGAAAGAGTGTGGCCATCAGTCGTTGTGTTGTCCATTAGTAGTACATAAGTTGGTGATGACTCTATGGAAGAAGTTGTAATATTTATCAAAATTTAATTTAATCTGACTGGATTAATGTTCATTTCTATTTCAACATTTCAGAAGTATTTGTCAATCTAAACTATATTATAATAGCCTCTTAGAAGGCACTGTATATGAAAATTCCTACTTAGATGCCACAAACATTTCAAGTGGTTCAACGTATAGTTAGAGAAGCACACAAAAACTAAGTAGATATTCTTAGGCAACTAGCTACAAGTTTAAAACAAAAAGTGTGAGCTTCATCAAAAAGAATGACCATCTAAAGCATCTGAGGGGAATTAGCAAAGTGCTTCAAGGATGTGCACGTTAACCCTAGCTTGTTTCCAGAATACAAGTTGTGTTGTAGACAATGCCCAAGTTTAATTTTACGTAAAGACCACGCACGCAAACTTGGAAAATTTATTATGTCACAAAGTTTCGTGTACTTATTTATGAGGAATAACTAAGAAAGCATTGTTTATTGTTAAACCTACTAATTGAATATTATATCTTATAATGCTAGTTTTTTCTCATGGGATTTGATACTGTTAACATTTTAGCGGATTCTTCAAGCTTTTAGTGTATACGTAAATGTATATTGTAGTATTATACAATTTTAAGTGTATTTAATTCTCAGCACTAACAATAATCACTTTAGTGATAAACCGGTTAAATTTCCACGTTATTTTAGTATAAATAAAAGTTAGTGCAATTATGAAATTATAGACTCTTGCTGATCATTATCAAGTATTTTTTTTAATGTACTTAATTTTATTCCATTTTTATGTACTGTAATCATAGTACCTGTTGTATACTTATATATCAATATAACATTCTAAATATATAACAATTAATGCATACTAAAATAAATAGAAAAAATAAGAAAAATATCGAAAATACATAAAGATTCCTAACTTAATATATAAAATCCTTCTACATTTCATATACCGTAAAATAAACATTCATGTGATTTTAAATAAGTTTTTACCTTCAATGATAGCCCCCTTTGGAAAATGAGATATTAAAGACATGTTTTATGTATTTCACCATATTTCAATATTTCCCCTGGTATTAGGGCTTTTTAGAGACAGCGATGCGCCAAAATGCTAGTTAAGGTATCCTTTACTATAATGTAATACGCTACAGTAACGCTACGCTTCTTACTTCTGCTCACTTTTCATAAGTTTCCACATATACATTAACATAAAGAAGCGTAATTCTGGTCTGTTTCAGATGAGTTTATCAATAAAGTGTGAGCGGTTATCGACTCCCGTTCGAATTGTGCACATGGGGAGGAGCAAACAACTTGGCGTGCATTGTAGTAAATGCGCTCTAATGTAACACACGAGCAACGACAGTCACATTTTGACTTACACTCATGCTCAAGGTAGGCACTACTCATTTGGATGCGTGGTCATCTTAGCGGAGATCTACTTGGCAGCACGCTGTTTTCCAATGGAGATCAGAGTTTTCTGCTCTTCAGTATCTATTGTTTTGTGCCGCTACATGGCCATGTAAATAAAACCATGCTTCGTCCGTAGAAAAACTAAATGCGTGTCAATAGAGCGAACGTTAACATTATCCAACACCCAATTGCAGAAATTAACTCTACTCCCATTATTGCGTGGTTGCAATTCCTGAACTGCAGTTATCTTATAGAGTTTTAATTTTAAAAGTTTAGTTGTATTCCAAGCTGAGGTTGCGAAATTCCTGGTTCCTGTGCAAGCTTTCTCAAAAATTCGACTTCGTTTTAACTTTTCTCCGATGTCATTGAGTTTTTCTTCTGTAAGAATACGGCGTTTTACTTCCAGTTTATTATCAAGAAAAGATCTCGTTTCTCTAAATCTATTAACAAGATTAGGAACCGTTTCTCTGTGGGGTGCATGAACAGCAGGGCATCTGTCCATGAATCGCCGACTCACTTCTCTACGCAAGAAGCGTAGGAATCATACATGAAGATTCTGTGTGCTAAAGTATACAGACGTTTTGGCATTATAGCAGCACTAAAACACTATAACATTGAAACACTTGTCTCATAGCATTTAACTCCTGTACAGCACAAACTTCGCACACGGAGAGGCGGAAAAGTGTACGCGGAACAGAACAGGCTAGAAACAGATCAGGCAAATCTCTGTTAAGGTGGCCACGCGTCCAAATGAAGGCTCTGTAGTTTTCGCATAATTCATCACAGCTGTGCTCCAGAAACAGACTTACTCACTGACCAAAAATACCACACCACACTCATTAATATTTCTGCGATACTGAACAATTTGTAACGAATAGTTAGGTACTATATGAAGTACTCTTACACTGTGTCTTATTGTAAGGTGGTGTTCATAAGTGAACTGCTGTTGGAGACAGGAGTGGCATTCTACTTCTATACAAAAGAGCTATAAGCATTTGCTGTTGTCTAATATACATCCAAATTACCGATAAGTGCACTTTTTGCATCTATTGAAGAGAAATAGGCTTGCAAATTTTACTTTTCTATTAATTTTGTTGACAAATAAAAAGAGAAGACGAAGGTAAACCTCAAGCCCTTCTTCTGCTTCTCCCCAGTTTATGTCACAAGAAAACTAGTCCTGTCATGTTATTAGATGACGTGCATGTTTGCATTCTTGTGGTTTAGACTTGATCAGTTTCTTGCAAGACCTGATATCCATCTTACCAAAGTGGACTTTATTTGTTGCATCAACACCAAGGTTTTTTTTTTTTTTTTTTTTTCCTTTCCATCTGACTTATATTTTTCAGCCGTTAAATTCTCTTAGGGTAATTAAAATTGTCTGCAATATTACAGGATGTTTGTTATTCAAAAGTGGGCAAAATGATCAGTGGCAAAAAGTTTTGCAACGCTACGATTCTTAAAATTAATCATATCTCATAAGATATGGTAACGAGATCGCAATTTAGTTGGATTCATTTAAAAATGTCCATAAATTATAGGTAGTGAAAAAATGTTTTTTCTATTGCCAACTTCTTTTGTTCATCTTTCTCTTTCGTGTTAAGAATGTTACTGTCACAAATATAGTTGTGATATGAAGAAAGGAAACAGTGACTGTGATGCAGAAAACTCAGTAGAACAGTTTCTTGTCCCCTTCTAATATGCTGCGATAGTCATTCTTACATCCACGGTGTCGCCGCTCTGCATAAAGCTTAAATTTCGTGATTTATGAGTAAACTTTGTCTATCTTGTAATTGCACTACATATTTATTGAATATTGTTCTGAAATTGCGATAAAGTAGACTTGTTATTTAATGTTTTAATAACTTCTCCCTCTCATATTAATCGTTGTCATCGCCCGAATCCGATAGAGTTAATAGGAATCATAGACACAGTGTCATCTACCCCTTTTCTAGAAGGGTCTCAAAGTCTCAGATAATAAAATATTCTTCACAATGCGCATGGCCACCAGGTTTGATTCCTTCTAAGCTCAAAACTAGAAATTGAATCATGCGGCATTTTCTCGGTGGTAGATACCTATACATGTTTCGTTTTGATACACGACAATTTCACATTTTTATACAATAAAATGTTCATGCTATTATATGAGGGCTGAAAAAAATATTAGCAAAACTGTCGCTTTACTGTTAATGAACATGCAAGGACGTTGTCTTCAGCATGTGCACAGCTGTTCAACACACTCAGCGTCACTAGTACACTATCTGCAGACGAACGAGCACGGAGCTGTAATGGTGTAAATTTGGACCGCCCTAAAGTGATGTTTACTGAAAGTGAGCAGTGTGATTGTTAAAATTGGTAGCACGTGTGTCGAACATGAGGAAATGCAATGCAGATTTGCGTGAAGCCTGTGGCTGTGAAACTTTGCTATAGCGAACGGTGGTACGTCGGGTGCCATACTTTCAACAAGAACGCAACAGAGTGGAAGATTTAGGCATGTCTTTGAAGCGCATTATATTGATTTGATTCAATCGCTGCTGGAGGTTTAGATTGATTTTTATTTATGGACGTTCTTTAACATCTCAGGTCATCAGCGTCCCATTCAACTCAGGGCGTGAAACGGCCGACTAATTTTGCTCAGAGGCCTCTCTTTCAGGCTTGAGGGTCTTTTTCGTGCCGTAAATGTACGACACGGGACCCATGGCTTTACTTCCCTTCTGAAGGATTTCTTAGGATTTTTACGCCCGAAAAAAAATCCATCCGTCCTGGCCGGGTTCGAACCCGCGTTCTTGGGTGTAGGAGGCAAGTATGGTAACCACTACACCACCAGCACCGACGCTGCTGCAGGTGAATAGGTAATGGGCAGTGTGAGGGAGTTAACCGCAGAAGTGAGAACAAGTAACAGTACAGTATTGCAGTAGGGTGCTTTTCTCAAACTAAACAAAAATCACTTTTCTACGATTGTCCATTATCTTCCAAAATTGTGACAGCGGGTGATATACCTGATTAGGGAGAAATGTGTAAGTCTCCAGGTTTTAGAATAAATTGTTAACTACTTATGAAAATGTTGTCATTTCACTTTTTTCCAGTCCTCGTATTAAACAAATAGATCTGAATTTCCTTGCTCGCCGAGTATATTTTTTGAGACATTTTATACATTTACGATTATTGCTAGTGTTGTCAGATTTTCCATCTCGCACAAAAATGTTTCACAAATGCAGCAGATATCACCGTTTTCACTTATAGTATCCAACTGAAAATAGTTCCACATTATTTGAAAAAGTTAAGGCACAATATGCACCATCTTCTGCCACTTCAAAATGACAACTAACTTGGAAATAACAACTAGGTATTCATGTAAAATAAGTTGTGATGCTGTGGTACAATAAGTTACTTGTGGTTGAATAGTTTATCAGATCACATCATATGTTATTTCCAAATTCCCTTTTTTATTATTAGTCGCATTCAGAACTGAGATTATTTTGTAGGCTGAGCCTGGTTTATCAGTAATCGCCTAAAGTACAAATGTCAAACGTTTTATTGCCCTGTTACGTGATGTTGAGAGACATATTGTTACCAGATTCGTAAGGAAGAGTCGGCGGTCAGATTTAGAAGCGCACCCAATTTCTTGGTACCCGCTACCTGTTATTTCAAAGCTTATGAATGAAGTACTTTTTTCATGCGACTATCTTGTAACAATATCAGAATTGGTGTATTATGAATGTATCGAAAACTATTGAGCTCATGTACAGGCGTGTCGTTCGATATCAACACCTCTTAAGTATTAAGGTACCGAAAACCCACCTGTTTTCAAAATTTAGTTTCAATAATAAGGTTATTAAGCTACAAATGTTTAAAATGTCCTGATATATGAAAATATGATAAATATTATGTACCTAGAAATATAGATATAAGAAAATGGTGATGCTCAAACAAGCAGATACAATGTGAATGTGCAAGTTATTTAATGTAAAGAATAACAAGTAAATACTTTTCTGTGAGGATAGTCGATACATATTTTACTTTACTGAAATACCGTCGCTTATATGAACATACAAACTTTGGGCTGCGAAATAATCGCCAGCCTAATGACCAGCGACAGCTTTTCCTGTCCCATGATCAACGATCCGGCGAGTTGAACATTCAGTGAGGGTGTTGTGTAATTCGCAATCAAGGCAGATTATTGGCCATTGGCTCAAATAATTAAGTGAATCTGCCAGTGGTCACAATGTTAGAACCGCTCAGTTCGTCAATATGCCAGTGTATTAAAAGTAACAAATTTAACTGTATCAAATGGTGAATGTCCACCGCTCCAATTCAGGAAATCGAAAATTGCTTCAGCGATTCCGGGTTTTGTTATTGTTCTACTCATCCTTCTTTCTGGGGATCCTCATAATTGCTACACCATGAACGAAAAATAAATAAGTAGCTGCTCATTTGTCTTCGTATAGAACGGCGGCCGTCAAACTGTGGTATGTGCAAACCCGAGGGCCCACAAAAACAAGAGGAGTATTATTCTTCTGAATTCCGGATTGTCCGTAATTTTTATTGATTTCCCTGCACTGTTACTGCACAACGGTCATGGAAAAGCAAATTTATGAAAAGAACTCCTCCGGAAAGAAAAATAAAAAATATAAACCCGGCAACCTTCTGTGTGTGCCAATTGAAACTATGCAGGGGATGAAATTGTCACTTACAACGTTATAGAGCATAGACAACGGCATTACTGTTTCTACAATATTAGGTGTAAATGTGATTGTAATTGGAGCTTTAATGTAAGTGAATTGTTTTCTAAAATGTAGCGTTTCAACTCTCAGATTGCATACACTAGTAGAAGATAAGATTGTTACAAAAATAGCCAGATAGTTACTCAGTTCCTTCACGTTTCCCGCAATGTACTTGTGATTTTTCTGTGGCACTGGTGGTCGAGAATGACACATTGATTCTAAGAAGCACAAAGCAGGTAACAGTCTATCTCACAATTCTTTATTAATAATAATGAGGGAATTATTAACTATGCCGAATTATTCATAGAATGGACAGGTAATGGGCATTATATGTAAAATTCTTTAGATTCGATATTGCCGGAAGGATGTATTGCATTACCATTACTGATTAAAGGTTAGCAGGTTGACAGATCTGATTCTTGAACGTATAGATACAAATTACAAGAAACTGAAAGGTTGTACAAATCAGTCATATTCTTTTATTACAGTAACATAAATTAGGATCAAATTGAAAACGGCTATTTGTTCCGGAGAGAGTTTTCAAATAGCAGATCCGAAAACATGAAGTAGACAGAACACTCATATATGTACTGGAAAGCCTGGCAACTACACACATCTGTCGGCAGTGATTTGCATCGTTATTAAAAAAAAAAAAAAAAAAAAAAAAAAAAAAAAAAAAAAAAAGGAAGGAAGGGAAATATATTGATGTCTTTTGTAAAAGTTTACTTGTGTCAAGAATAATTTTCTTTACACATTTGTCTAAAAATCAAGTATGGAGATCTCTTGTAGAATGTGGATTTAGAGCTCAGAATACAAGATTATCTCATTAAGAATCATATACCACGGCATGTAAGTTAAATGCAGCATCATCCCTCTTCTTCAGGAATTAAATTAAAGATCAATGCTATGTTCTATGTGTTTTATTAACTTTCTGGATGCAAATATTAAAAAAGTGAATTTTTGTTTATTTAAATATTTAAATGTTGTAAACCAATGATAAACAACCTTAAATATATGTATTTATTATTTTCAACTTTGGATTAATCTTAGGAGTCTACGACAGCCAGAGATCTTTAAAGGGTCTGCGTGGTGAAGGAAAGTTTGAGATCCTCTATACACAGCATTCCGTAAGCTCTGTACATTTTTCAAAGTTCTCATCAAGTGTTATAACTGGGAATCTCTCTAAGGCGAAGTGTCTGTAGTTTTTTCATTGTCTTTTGTTCTGTAGTGTAGTTAATCTTGTTCTCAGCTGACTGCTCTAACATTAGGTAACATGATCGGATTCAAGCTATACCCGTAACGGATAGAATATAGATACTAATTAGGTATTGATCAATTGATAACAAATTACAGTCTGAACTGAGCTTGATATTTTGTGAAATATTGTGACGATTCCGCTAGGGTCCATAGACAAGTGCGTTTGTTGACTCGGGCCTCAGCTTTCGTTAAACCGAAATAGTTCATGAGCTGTGCACGTTCGAACTGTAAACCAGGAGGGGGAGAAAGGAATGGGGTAAATAATTACGAAGGGCGTTCAATAGTAGTAGTTTTTGTACCGTGTTTATTATGCAACATGGTTCAATGCATACGGGATCTCTCAAAAAACTCCCAACCAACGTGAAAACAACGCTGGAGAACTCAAGAATGTCTCCATTCCATGACTGGAATTTCTTGTGTGGTGTGGGGCTGCGCATTGTCATGTTGGACGAACACTCCTATAAACCACCTCTCCTTTCGCCGTTGCTGAATCTTGCATCTAAGCCGTCTAAGGGTCTCGCAATAGACCTTGCTTTAGACATTTGTTCCTTGAGGAAGTCAGTCCATTAGCAATATGTCTGAAGTATTCCAAAAGATGCTGATAATGTGCCTACACGTAGAGGGAGCAGCACGAAATTTCATGTGCTGGAGATCTCAAGAATGTCTGCATTCCATGATTGGAATTTCTTCTGTGGTGTGTGGCAGGACACCATGACTCGTTACCAGCTTCTCAAAAAAAAAAAAAAACAATCGGATCTTCATTGTGCATTTACAGTAGCCGGCGACAGACTTCAATGCTTTTGTCCTTCTGTGCATGTATCAAGTCCTCGGAAACCAATGTGCGCTCACCTTTTTCAGATTCCAATCGTCGTTAATAATATTGTGTAGGACTTCGCGACCGAGACCTGTCTGACATGCCAGTTCCTCAAGATTATGCGCTTATCAGCCATAATTAACAATCTCTACGTTGCTGGGAGATCGCGATGTTTTGACGGACGACCAGTACTCACATTTTTATGTAGATTCCCTGCAGCTAACAAACCCATTGACTCAGGGGTACATATTCTTCTGTACAGAGGTTACTGTCCACATATCGCGTTTAAACTTCTCCCATTGTTTGCAGTTTTTACGCCTTCCTTCTACAAATCCATGCAGTCCATCTTTGTCCATTATAGTGAACTTCCATCTTGTGCACGTCTTTCTCTACTTGACAACAAACAAACACTGTCATTTCGATATACACTCTGCTTATAACTGCCATCTAGCATGCCTACTAATATAAGTCCATTGCTCAACGAATGGACATGCCCGCAGATTTTGCGGTGTTCGTAATACATCGCTATTGTAAATCATTTATTAGATATGTGCATATAACGAATGTGTGGAACGTACATATGTGGAAGAGTTTATAAGAGATGCATGGTTTGAAATTTATCCAAGTAAAGCAAAGGATTTAGGAAAAAATTTGAAGATATGTATTTAGTTGAATACTTTGTTGGGAAATGTATTTAGTATTTATCATCTTGCCCCGGCAGGATCTTTTCATGTAGGTTCCTTTACAAAAAGTGTCAGATTTGTAAACTTTTGAACGTTTTGGAAAAGTGCACGCTTATTTAATAACTTGTTAAGGAGGTAATACACAGCTGTCAGAGAAAGTTATATATCTGGGCTTATGATGATGTGAGATGGAAGATAGCGCAACAATGCTACTGTGGCATGCCTCACACTTTGTTTCTCTGGCCAGGGAGTGATGTGACTTCGCAATTTATGTGGAATTGTTTCACGGACTCAATAAGATCATGATGAGATAACTGGTCGGGTTCTCTTGTCAACGCATTATAAGAACCAATCCTGCTAATCCACATTCCGTTTTCTCTTCGACAAGTAACAAAACAAAATGGGAGTTGGATGTCGTTTGATATTGTGACATTTCCATCTCATTTACTTGAATTTTTTTTAAATAGCCATTAGCTCATTGCAGTCGTCAATTTGCCAAGCGAATGACTCCACTTAAAGCGGTGCGCTCCTACAAAGAGAAATGCCAGCAATAATCATTAAAAACCTACCGAAGCCTTTATACTTTGAGTGGAAATTCTCGTGTGCCCTGGTTAACCCAAGCACCGGCGCCCGCATACATATGGTCTCTTAAAACTTTTTATCTGAGTTGTATCATTTCGGGTAGAGATAAAACCAATAATTTTCCACGCGCTGCCCATCGTTTAAAACTGCTTGCTTGAAGTATGTATATTGGGTAGCAAATTCTTTTCAGAGTCACGTTTTGCAACAGTCCTGCGTTTACATTTATTGAGTAGGCATTCGGAATAATAGAGTTTTTGTTTTCCAACTTTGTAAAATATTACCATACCTTCCGTTCTGTCTCTTAAGCCATTCTGCAATCCAAACAAATCGGCGGCTTTTCCTTGATACATATTACTTAACTGTAACTGTTAGTATGTTTGGTAAATATCGCCCTAAGTGATCCTCTGTGATGTTATTTGAGTTTCGGACCGGCAAGGGTGCTAAGCCAGTAGCAAAGGAATATAATGCATGTGCAGATAGTTATAAATTTCTTTATTTATTATTGGTAAAATTTATAAATTTAGAAAATATTACTTAGTTTGGTATTTATTTATTAGTTATTTATTATCAAAATGGAAAAAAATGCAATCTATTGCTAGTAAGGGACATCATTTTCAAAAGATGTTATATCACAAGTTAGTGCTCATTATTATCAGTTAGAGCAAGAATATAAATACTTAAATAAAAGTATCAAATGTCCGCGCGTCGACTTATTTCCCTTTTTCAGTTTGCTGAGGCTGCACTTTCTCAGTAAGCAACCCCGCTTAGGCGGCAAGTAACTCAAATAACCTCACTGTTGTATACTGTGTTAGCCATTAGGAAAATAATTGGGTAAGAGGAAAATTAAAATTAGAATATTTTCAGAGAAACCTGGGAGAGGCAGTTGATTTTTAACATGGAGTTTGTTTCAGAACACCACTACTATGAATTTACATATTTTAATTGCTGCATTCCCTGAAGACTTAAACACGTTAAAAAAAAAGAAAAAGAAAAAGAAAGAAAGAAAGAAAATAAAAGAGGAAACAGGGGAACTTTAGTTATGCTGCTTGTTATATCTAGAATAAATTACTTTACATCTTCAATAATCGAAAATTGTTTAAGATTTAGATACACAAAGCCGGTTGGTCTTCGACTTTCGATTAAGGTATTCCCATTTCGATTTTATACAACTCTAATGAAGAAACACCAGAAGAAATTTGGAAAAGAAATCTTAACAGTCGCTCTTGTATCTGGACCTTCGAGGATTGCTTTATTGAAGTTTTTTTTTTGTGTGTGTGTGTGTGTTCACCTATAAGTTATTAAAAAAAACCAAGCATTTACAGACTAGATTTTCGGGATGTAAAGTAGAGGTCTTTTGTTGAACTGAGCCAAATCAAATTGATGCAAATACAATAGCAGTGTTTTCCGTTATAATATATGTCAATTAATAATGTCCACAAGATAAGAAGCCAGAGGCTATAAATTGCTTCGCAATAAAATATTTATTGCAACTCACCTAAAAAGAATTTGAAGTTGCTTTCTTGTATGAAAGTCATAGGGCATAGGGCATTATGAAATAGGAAAAGAAAACGTTTACAATACACTTCCCTCTATGGCGCATTAGTCCGTTATCGGGCCTTGGCTGCCGCAGCGACCGCTACGTTCTCTATCTCCATCTTGCAATATCATTGATAAAGGGCAGTATTGCATGGGGATATATGATGAGCATGCCGACATCCATCCGATTGCCTATCGTACGATTTTATAGATCGAAGTACGCCACATCTCTAACAGGCAGCTCCTTAATTTTTCTCACTTTTGGATGGGTGTACCCCGTTCCAATTTAGAAAAATCCTAAGCAGGTAACTAACGGAAATCGAACTGGAGACCTTCCGGCCAGCAGTCAGCAACGCTAACCACTAGACCAAGGAGGCAATCGTCAGAGTGCAACAGGGAACAGGAAAAGAAAACGTTTATACAGCATGTAAGGGACAATCTGCTTGATTTGTACATACATCTTATTCAACAAATTCAATTTTCCTACACAATGTCAGCATAAAAGTTTTTATCTATAACTTGATCGAAAAATCATGTTACCATACGTTTTATTTCCCATATATTTTGACCACCCTTTTATTTCAATGAGACTTTTACCTGTATTCTTAATTTGGACACAATAAGGTGGGAATATCTTTATTTAATTGGTATTCATTTTAATTACCCTTTGTGTTACAACGAAGTTAACATTTTAGCTGTAGCTCTTATTACACTGTTACTAAATATTCCCTTTATGCTTATATACACTATATATGTATACACACTTACTTTTTTTTTTTTTTTGATTCATTTATTTATGAACGCTCTTTAACATCTCAGGTCATCAGCGTCCCATTCAATTCTGGGCATGAAACAGCCGACAAATTTACAGTTTTCACTAATATATTTTCATTGGTTGGAAATAATATACAATATGTTGTGAATAATAAAGTAAAAAGCTGAAAAATCAGCGCGATTATGAGAAATGCAATAAATTGTTCAAAACTGTGCACTCTTTCCTACCATACATTCTCAAATATTTTCCGATAGTCTTATTGGACTCTTACAAGAACGCTGTCATAGAATTTTATTTCTTCTGCCAGCACCAACAATTCAACATCCAGCAGCTTAGTAAAATGGACTTAGTTTTCATGTCACTCCATAGAAGTAAAGATTTTATGCATGTTCGACGATCTTGGTCGTCATCTTATTTGTCCTTTATGAGGGTTGCTCACTCCTGAATAGTGTTTACGTACATGAACTACATAGTTTTATTTTTATGTGCCATCATTAAAAAGCCACACTGTGCTTATGTAAAGTGCGAAAACTATTCAAGTTTCAGAAATAAAATGTTCATTTCAAACACTCTAAAACAACACATAGACCTAATAAGGTATCTTCTATAAACATTAATTGAAATTTTGTTTTGAAATTAGCTTTGGCGGTTTTTAGTGATGCCATATCTTGTAAAAGTTGCTTCATCCGTAACTGGTACTAAAAGCGGAAAATCTGCTCCTTATTGGAGCAATCGCTCCTAAAAGGCCATCCTTGGAGCATAATCTGCATCCACTAAGCACAGAATTGCTTGTTATTCCACAGTGGTTCTTCGAAATACAGATTACGCTCCCGTATGATAAATGAGAACAAACACCCAACGATGCGTTGCTCTTTCTTTTGGGTAAGGCGTTTTACTTTAAGTACTTTAGTTTTCTTGTTTCAATGCCAAAATTTATCGTGTATTTGTGAAAATCAACAATGTCGAAGACTAATGCTAGACATTACAATATTATATAATTTATAAGTGAATTTATGCATACATGAGACTAACTTTCAAATGTGAAACAGTAAAAACAAAAATATCGCCTTATTGCCTTCCCTTTCTGATAAAAAATGTATCGGTATCATTTTGACGATCCATCAAGAACTCCCATAAAATATAATTTGGTTAAATTATATTACGAAAACGCTGATTTTTAATAGGTTTAATGCCCATTTTTACTGCTGAGGCACGTCAAGTGGCGATACTGGTGATGAATGAAATTAAATAATAAATTGGAAAATGTTTGGTTTTTTAATTAAAGGAAGGAGGCATTTCAGACCTAAGTTTTAGAGTACCTCCGCGGCATTTACTATTGATAAGGACTGAGAAAAATCTGGGAAAAAACTCATTCTGGGAGGCCTAGCGGGAAGTCAGATCTATATACAGTGAGGTTATGTAAGTTTTGGGCCGTCCAAGCGCGGCTGCTAATTGGGAAAGTGCACCCGCCGCATTAGAACAAAGGGATTCGGCGCTCACAAAGTTAGTATTTAAATTATATTCTATTTAAAACGGATAATACTAAACACTAAACTGTGTTATAAGAGATGTCAAAAAGGATGTCCCTCGGCGGCAACACAATGGTTCGGACACGTTTCTTGTCCTTGAGAGGTTCCGTCTCTCGTAACATTTTAACACGTTGGCGAAGAGTTTTTACCTGGAACACGATTGTCAGGATAGTTTCTTAGGAAATGCAGAATACGTTTTCACGTATGTTATGCTACTGTATATTTATTTAGTGGCACAATTAACAAATAACAATCAGCACCTATTTTACACTGGGTGAAAACAGCGAAAACGCACGAACGCACATGCACTCGCTGACAACTCAAAGCGATTACAAGCTGTACCCTCAGGTGCTTGACTGACTTCTGCCAGTAAGCAGCTTATAACTGAAATAACCTCAATCTACTTACTTTGACTTGAGAATATTAGTCGTGTTTTGTCGCGGTGCAAGACATAAAATACTCTGTTTTAAATTGATTCTATACTCTTTCATCTAGGAGTGAGCACTAATATGAAATCTAATTTTTTTTCCATGATAATTTGCCATTTTTTATATTTTATTCCCTTTGTGGGGAAGTATTGTAGATTTGTTTTATTTACGGACGCTCTTTAACATCTCAGGTCATTGCATCCTATTGAATTCAGGGCGTGAAATGACCGATAAATTTTGCTCAGAGGCCTCTTCTTTCATGCTTCAGGTTCTTTTACATGCCATAAATCTACGACATGGAACCCACGGATTGTTCCGCTCGAAAAAATCTATCGCACTGGATGGAATTGAATTCGCGATCTTGGGTTTAGTAGGTAAGAATGTTGTGTGGAAGTAGTTTAAATATACATAAAACATGTTTTATAAATTAATTGCTGTTTCACAAACCATTGTGTTCAGTACGATGTGAATTTTAAAACGAGATATTTTCAGATTTCTGTTTTAAGGGGTTTGAGAACTATGTATCTATAATAAAGTCTATTTGAATAAAGTACGGTTAGTTAGTAAGTTTTTGCATTGAAACCATTGACCTAGCGATATCATAGAAAAATATTTGAGCGATGTAGTAGTATCATCATTATGAGTGTATAAAAAAATAAATTAAGGTGAAATCAGATTTTCTAATTTTCCGTCCGATTTTATGAAATCGTCCTGACGTTGTCACTCTATGACTTCATTTGGCACAAAAATTTTGGGAGGCTTAGAAGAATGGGAAGCATTCTAAGAAAGAGATCATCATTATCATGCACATGAAACAAATTCTCTTAACGCAGAAAGCACTCAATTATTCCTACACATACTTTGCACTATGTTGTATAAGTGAACGCAATTAGGTTTTTAATTATTCTGTAAGAAATTTACATTGACTGCGATGCGATACTTTGTATAATTAGGGATTTATACAGGTATTTATATTTTTTCTCAAAACAAAAAGCACTTACAATAATAGGACAAAATGAGAGTATGCATTATTGCACAATTTATCGCATTCTGTGTATTCTTTCTGTCATTCTATGTACGGCAGTTCTATTCATCATTCAATACCTTTTAATTCCATGTAATTCGTTTTACCTATTCTCTTTATTTAAATGAGGACTTGTATTACCCTAGCTTTTATTGCACCGGTTTTTTTATTTTGTCTATTTTTAATTGGTCGATGCGTTATTTTAATAGAAATACAGTTTAACTCTAACCTTTGTTCAGCGGAATCTCTTTTTATTTCCTATCGAAATAATATGTTGCATTTATATAAGAGGACTACTCTTTAGACCTATGCCGAGCACTCTTTTTACTTATAGCTCATTTAAGCGGGTTTGGTTTCGTATACGTATAACTGCATCTTTATTTGTACGGATACTAAGGCTTTATAAGTTTCTAACTCTAGGACTTTCATGCTTTACCACAGTTCACAAATAAGGAAAAAAGAAAGAAAGAAAGAAAACAGAGGCAAGTATTGTGCATAAATTAAACTTGGTAGATCAAGATGCACTGAATGGGCATTAGAGGTTGATGTGAAGTCAGAGCTCACCTCTCCTTTTGTGAGAAATAAAGTACCCCTCTATACATAGCAGCTGAACCATATGTCCACAAAATACCCAAGAGGATAAAGTGTGCACGCTTGTGTTTGTGTGAGAGACAAAGGAAGTTGTTCAGACATGCTGGTCAAGCCACGTGGTAGCTTGGGGTTTTGCCGGACTAAATTGGAAATTAATACGAAATTCGTGTGTGCGACAAAAGTTTAGCCAATATCTTGTTGGCTGGTCTCCGCCCATATAGATCCCGATTTTATGGACGTGACTGGGAAGGCAATGTGATACTACACGAAATGTTGAGACGTTCATCCTAGAAGACTACAGAAAGCCTTTGAAAGGGACTCGGTCCCTTTCATCTTGCGAAAAGTTCGCGCTTCTCTACATAGGAGGGTAGGTTCATAAGTTTCCGGCCTAACCATTTTCTAGATATGATAAAGACAAAAACTATAGTTCACTTTTCAATATAATTGCACTTTATTGCAATACACTTCACACATCTTTTATTTAGCATTTCAATCCCCCTCCCCAAAATAGTCAATGTTTTGTATGCAAAATGGGCATAAACAGCATCCATCACTTCTTCGTCACACTTAAATTTCCTTCCTGGAAGGAAATTTCCCTCTTGAGTTTCGAGAAGAGGAAATAGTCACTGGGAGCTAAATCTGGGTTGTAGAGTGAATGGTCGATCTCCTTGAAGCCACATTTCTTCGCAACTTCTTTTGCAACAAGAGCTGTGTGCACAGGCGCGTTGTCGTGAAGAAGACGCACACCACCACTCAGCTTTCCTCGCCTTTTCTCTTTGATGGAAGCATGTAGTCTGTGCAGTAGGCCAGCATAGTACTCCCCATTTACTGTGAATTCCTCTCCTTGAAGTCAGTGAAGATTATTCCTTCACAGTTCCAAAAGATTGTGGTCATGATCTTCTTGTTTGACTCAGTGACCTTGGTCTTTAGAGGTGGTGCTTTGCCAGGTTTACGCCACTCCATTGATTCTCTTTTGGACAATGGATCATAGTAGAGGGTCATAGTTTCATCTCCTGTATCAATGGTTTGCAGAACTTCTCTTTCGTTGCCACGGCAGAGCTCTAAAATGCCTGACAATAAATGACTTTTGGACTGAGTAAAGAAGTCTAGGCACCCATCTTGCACTAACCTTGTTTATGAATAATTCGAAGGGTTGTGGTTTTAGAAAGGCCCAACCTTGTTGCTATTTCTGTAAGTTTAAGCCGTCGGTCTTTCATAATCTATCCTTTCACAAGAGCGATGTTTTCAGGAAGGAGCACGTCCAAGGGCCGACGTGCACGCTCTTCGTCTTCATCGACCCATTCAAAAAAGTTTGGGCCATTCTTTTACGGTAGAATATGAAGGGGATGTTTCCCCGTATATACCGTCCAATCGCTGTTTAATTTCATTTGGAATAAGTCCTTCTTCTGCGAAGAACTTAATAACAGCTCGAAACTACATTTTGAACATGTCACAATCTTCTACACACAGCCTTCTTTATGCAATTATATCTGAACAACTGAATACAGTGGGGCGGAAGCTACAGCTGCAATTATGTACTTAACAGAAGGTATGACACCAGATAAGGCGACGATCCTTATCGGCAAGGCCAAAACTTATGGACATACCCTCGGATCTCATCTGCTTATGATGAACGTCTTTTATTTAAAAATACTTCCATAAGAGCAGAAAATAAATTGCCACTTCAGTGTTCATGCTAATTGTATCTGGGTTTCCGTGAGGTTATTGGAAGAGTACGAGCAAGTAAACATCTGAATTGAGGGTAACGTTATAATCTTTGAGGATTACAATGCCGATTGCTGTGTATAGCTATCTGAAAACTAGCAAACTGTTAAGTCAACGATATATTTTTGGGTTTATTTCCTGTGATAAAATAATTCGACATGGTATTTTCGTTAAGACAAGTCTCTGTCTATTAATGGCGGGCCTGGGTTTAATTTTCAGTAGACACCAGTTATCTTTGCGCGCGCGTTTTCCCGGTGTATTATTATTATTATTATTATTATTATTATTATTATTATTATTATTATTATTAATTTTTATGGGCCTGAAAGGGTGGATGTCAAGCAGTTTTTTCGCCTTTGGTTTCATTTGTGCCATCGCTAAGTTACTCTATTAATCTTATGGAATGTTAAATGCTAACAAACAAGATCAACTTTAATGATTATAATTGTGTTGGAAATACCGCATACCAGATGAACGTTTTGTAAGTGTAATCTTGTGCTGAACCGCGGTTACAGCATCAGGACTTTATGAAGTTCAAAGAGGTAGTCTTATTTTCACCTTGCGTTACAAGAGCATTTCACCGCGCTGCAAACTGGAATGTTTTACTTTTCATTCATTGCGCAAAATAAACTGGATTTTTTTAGTTTTAAGATTTCTGGTCTCACATTATTATCGAATCGTAACAATTTTTTTACGTAAAATAACAATCTCTGCTTCTTCGCGATGTTTTAAATTATCATTTCATTTAAATAATATAACATGTCCATTTAAACAATAGTCTTACATCTCATTCTCAGCCTTTCTATACTTGAGTATATTGTATTAAAATTATCTGTTCAAATTGCTACTTTTTCTGTACATAATATATTTCTAAAACACAAACAATGTACTATATGGAACCAATTATTTTCAAGACATAATATTTTTCAGGAAACTGCCCTGTGAAAGAAAACTGATATTTTAATAAGAAACGTAAACGTAAAAAGCAGCTCATAAGCATGGAAAGTTTTGTTATAACTTTGAACAACATAATTTTTTATATCATTCATAATTACATTCGTCTCATAAGCAGTTAAGGTTCCTATTTTTCTAAAGAAAAGTGTGCGTGATCTTCAGCGCAAAAGACGAAAATTAACATCAATACCTTCCTTTTTTAATTCCTGCTTTACTTTCTTTCTTTTCATCTGCAAAAATAATTGGCTTATGTAATTTGGAGCGAAAAATTAGCATTCCTATTCAAAAGCTTTTTGTGGACGTTCATTAGTTAAATATATTTAAGTATGAGTTTTTGCTGCTTCTTGTAATGAAATATTATGGATAGCTGTCTAAAATTCTTAATTTTCAACGTTTAATTCACTTTCATATTTAAAATTCCTACAGAATACATAGAAAAAGTCAGTGAGGATATAATTTTTATTCTGTAACAATCATTTGTACGAAGTAACATCACTGTAAGTACACTTTCTGTTTTTAACTGGTGATAATAATAAAAAAATCGTTGTGTGTGATGTAAGGGAATGCTCGAATATTAGCATAATTTTATTTTCCGTACAAGTTTTATACTATAGAACTAGCAGACACTCTTGATAACCCTATTTCTCTTATCAGTTAATAAAGATGAAATTGTATACAGATTCTTAAATTTTCTTATTGGATTTTGTGCATACGACGCCAATGCACAATTTCTCTATTTGTTTCTGAAAAGAATTAAACACAAAGGCATATTAGTATTAATGAAATATAAAAAGGCTGACGTCTATTCATTTTAAAGCCTGTATTTAAAAATACGTAACAGACTCTGTAACTTTATTTCGTAAAGAATAATGTAAATTTCGTAATTTAAAGAAATATATAAATATTAATAAAGATAATAACAATAAAAATCTAATAAAACAAATAGAAATAATCATAACTTAAAATAAATTGTATATGTTATTTTTTTGGGTTCAATGTGGTCTATACCTTTAATTTTTACTAAAGGAGTGAGTAAAATTTTTTTAGAAAAAGGGGTTATTATATGCAACCATAAAGTGAAATACATGCTTTCGCCTTTGTTTTTACTTCTTCTACTTCCTCTTTTACCTTTGCTATATAAGATATTAATTTTCATTATACTTATAGTGCAGTATTTCTTTGTTTACTCTTTTGAACCTAAATTCCACTTTGCGCACTACGCTGAAAACATGTAGTTGTAAACTGCATATATTACACAAACGAAATAAAACATTAGCAGTTAATCTAAATGAAAAGTATCGTAACGTTGGAAGTCACCAAATAAAATGTAATGTAGTGCACAAAGAAATCTTGAACTTTCATTTCTTATTTAGAAGCAATACACTGAAAATCTCTTAACTGTCTCGTATTTTATAACGGTATTAGTCTTGGTGTAAGATCACATTTCCAAACAGGTAGCTTTCCAGTTACTAGGCGGTCAGAAGGCGAAAGTCGATATTGGATATCGAGTGTCCTCATAAAACAAAGCTATGCTGGAAGTAAATGGCCTCTGGTCAGTTAGTAAAGTGAGTCGACTAAGTTTGTATAAACACAATTAATTGAAAACCCCAAAACTTCCTTCACGTTACCTTTCTCAGGCATTTCGTTCTTTGGATTCATTGAATATATAATGTTTGTTCTGACACCCCCAATTAGATGTGCATTTCTTTTGTAATTAGCTATGCATTTCAGTGAACATTTTGCTGTAGAAGTCCATGCACAAAGAAAATACAATTTTAACAGGAAACTTTTAATTACGCAAACGAGCAGACTTTTATGGTTTTCATTATATCCCCAGACCTGAAAGTTAGAGCACACATCCATAATCAACGCTTTGTTTGAAGCTATTTAAAGTCAAAGCGGTTGGTAGTGCGTGCATTTATCAAAACCACAGTTTTCGTTATATTTCCTATATGTATATTTGGGGCGTTCATGCTTTAAACAGGTTTATAACTTAATTGTAATGCATTAACACTGAAAACACTGATATATAAGAAGTTTTAAAATCCGTAGGATATTACTTATATAATCAGTTAGTATGTTTTCGTCACATATTTGTTTAGAGAGTTGTGTCTATTTATTTTCTAATTCAGCACCTAAGTACACCAATAAATTTAGTTGTGATGAAAAGTAATAAACAGAAAAGATAAACTAACAAAATTATATTATTTTAATTATTATTATTGATAATGTCTCAGCTTTTTTGATGTGAAAGAAAACTGGGCAAAGCTTTGTGTGTTTCCTTGAAAATGCGCATAATTAGAAACGCTGTGTTTGTATGTAATAGGCTGGAAGAGTAAAGACGTATGAAAGAGAGAGAAGCGGTGCTTGTGGGTGTGTATTTGAGTGCATCTGCATAAACTAAAGAGTGTATATGAAGTCTATGGGTATAGCTTGCTGTATATAAATTTGGTTCTCATATAGCTATATTTGTTCCGTGATATACAACTGCATGCTGGATGGAATGTGTAACTGAGCGTATGTAGTTTATGTAAACATCCTATCACTTTTGAATGTAATATTATTATGGTTTTTACTGTTGTGTAAGTTTACACTACTATAAAAAGGCAAATACTGAACATTTTAAAATTTTTGTTTATATTACTTAAATTTTGTTAAGTTATGATGAACAGCTTACATATACAAGATGCAAATTTAGAATTTTAAACTTTGAATTAAATCTTAGTGTTCTGTGACTTGGGGTATCTTAAAGGCGGTGTGCCGTCAGATATAACTTAAGAAGAGCTGGTTTACTTAACGGTTTTCGTTGTGCGGTGTTGATATGCACTATATTTCCTATATTGATTCATTTTGTAAAGTGACGATCTGTAAGATTGCTCACATACACCGTGCCCCAAGAAACATTGTTATTGATTTGTTTTATTTACGGACGTTCACAGTTCATCAGCGTCCCATTCTATTCAGGGCGTGAAACGGCCGATAAATTTTGCTCAGAGGCCTCTTCTTTCAGACTGGAGGTTCTTTTTCGTGCCGTAAATGTACGACACGGGATCCACGACTTTACTTCCATTCCGGAGGAAGCCAAACTTAGTATTTTTACGCCCGAAAAAATCCATCGATCCTTGCCGGGTTTGAACCCGCGATCTTGGGTTTAGAAGGCAAGTATGGTTACCACTACACCACCAGGACCGACCCCCAAGAAACGAAGGAAACCATAATTTTGCAAGAAGGCCAAATCCTCTTTTATCATGACTCATTAAACAGTGATGAAAAAAGTTTGTCATTTAATTTGTTTTTTCTTAATAAATTACGCAACCAGATGGTGAATTGTTTTTTCAAACAAGTTTGACATCTGTTAGAGGGGGGGGGGAACTTGTTGTTACTCAATACTGCCATTAAACTTATGAAATGTCTCTTTCACTTTGTTTTGGATGACATTAAAGCCAAGTTCTCCTTTGGGGAAGAAGAAGTGACAGTATTTATTTTATGATACGAGTTTTCTAATTGCAAAGCGCAATCTCATTTTGTTGGTGATAATTCATTACAATGGTGCTCCTATCTGGCGAATCTGTTTCAAAGATGGACGTGTAGAATTATTATAAGAAACAATACCACTCATCTTCATTTCCTCCAAAGGACACCACAATTTACAATTTGCCGTAACGGCAGGCCCATGAGAGCTACACGCTATGACTTGTGAATGTTTTAAATTTTTAATTTAACAAGTTGTTTCATTAATCAATTTGAAGGATAATTAGAGCCTTTGTGTTGGTTAGGTCTGCTGGTAATTAGATGTGTGTAAGGGTGGCAAGGACGGCCTCCTTGGTCTAGAGGTTAGCGTTGCTGACTGCTATACCGGTTTCGATTCCCGGCACATACTTAGAAGTTTTTTTAAGTTAGGGAGGTCTGGAACGGGGTCCACCCAGTCTCGTGAGGATAATTAGGGAGCTACCTGATGGAGAGGTGGCGTCCTTCGAACTAGAAAGCCGTGTAATAGGCAACTGGCGGGGTGCGGGCGCAATGCTGTCTCTATGATGGGCCACTGCCCGATCTCGGGTTGTAGCGCCATAGAAGAAGGAGAAGGAGGGGAAGAGTTCTAGTTGTAACCAGATGAAAGTGTAAATAATTTGAAACTAAAGGATGCTGAAAATGACTTATCACTGAAGTTAGTGATGACAAAGATTCGTTAGAAATTGTAAAGTTTAGTGTATTTCATTTGAGCAATATGCAACTCCGTTCGTTTTAAGTTTTTGTCTTCACAGCATAGACCTCAAAGCCTTTTCCATTTCAATATTACTTCCATTTATAAGTCTGCCTCTTGATTATTTGACGAGCAGAAATACACCATAACGTCCTTTTAGAGATACGTTATTCTCCATAATATCTAATTGTTGGACCCATCGTCTCTTATGGCAGTGGTTAACAAGAAAGTTTCCCCCCAAAATGTAACTAGGAGGAAGATATCAACATATTGCTTACAAATCTACTTTCAGTTCTTTTCTATCACATATAGTTTTGTTATTTATTCGTAATATACAGGTTGCAAGACAGCTAATGTTTACTCAGCCATTGAAATAAAGTATTTTTATATTTCTATACTGCTGAAGTTTCTTGCAAATCCGTCACATTTTATGCAAAACTACTTAGGGCGTTAAATAATGATTGACACTCCTCCCATAGCTCTGGAAAAGCAGCAGTTTGAAATGTGTGCCGGTGTATGCGTCAAGATTGACTGCATATTGTGGTGTTGCTACGTCCCAGATATAGACCAGCAATGAGTCAGTTGCTGCGACGTGCATTGAGCATGGAAGCAGACAATCATGGTCAATGGTGGACAGTGTGGTTTCTGTAAAGGGAAGAAGTGGCTGCTTCGCACATTCATACGAGTACCACCAAGTCGCAGATCGATGTTTCTGTGTCTAAAAACGCAGCAACAGCACATGAAGGCAACATCTACTCGTGTCTGATATGATAATGGAGAACAGGTAAATCGCTTTTGATGAACGCAACAGGTCCATCACTGGAACCCTTCACACCGTCATCCATGAGGACTTGAAGATGAGAAATGGGTGCCTCTTTCCCTCACTCTTGTGTAGAAACAGAAGCCAACGGTTGGCGGAACTGTACAGTGCGGATCCGCCAGAGTTCTTTGATCGTTTGGTCACCGTGGACGAGCTGAAGGCAATTGTCCACCAATGGCGCCGGAATGCCCTCAAAGAATGGTTCAATAGGCAAATACCGCCAGAAGAATGACAAAGGTGCTTAGACATTGCAGGGTAATATCTGTAATTATATTCTGTATTCCTCGTCTCGCAATAATTTCCTACTCTGGATGAGGGAAAAGGGGGGGGGGGAGAAAGAAAAAAGCCTAATGCCAATCATTTTTGAGCGCGTTACATATTAATTTGCTAATTTGAAACCTTTATTAAGCTAATAAAATGCTACTCTTGTTTTATTAAATTTATACTTAAAATATTAAAATAATAAAGCCAAGTTGTATGTCAAATAGAACATTTTGTTTTCTAAAAGTTTAAAAAAATTATATGGATGATTTGGCGAATAATCCATTCATGTATTATTTGATCCCGTTCTATAGCTTCTTTGCCGTTCTCTGTGCCGCTTTAAACCGCGATTTTTTCTGTTCTTTCCTGTTATTTTCCCATATATTTATCTAGCTGTACCTAAAGCACATCTGTGATTATTCTAATTTAGTTATGCTGTAAGCTAAATCTGTGCCATAGACACTGGGCAAAGTTGGGAGCGAAATTAACAGGTGCGCACTGGAGGCAGTATGGTTTGGGGTAGGCGTAAGATAACGCGCTAGTTCTTGTCAGGCACCATATGTTGAACCGGTGCACTTGGGGAGTGGATGACATCGCCACAATTACTACCTATCTGATTCCAGTTAAGGAGATAAAACAGTTTGTTAAGCGATACAGAAGGTGGGATTAGTGGAACAGTGCTCTCCGTGCATCTGTTCGCGTCACACAATAGTGACAGACAGATCGCTTCCTTTGTGTTGCTACGTTACCTCTTTGACAAGAGTTGTTTGCATGCTTTTCCTTATGGAAAACAGCAATATATGTGACAGAAGTCGACAGAATACCAGACTTTTGCATTCACATTATCTTGACACAATTTGCAAAGCTCGTAATTCAGATTTGGTTCATTTTATTTAAAAAAATAAATGAAAACGTTAATTTTTTATTTATGCGAAAGATGTTGATTTTTCTGCTCGTAGTTTAATTTGTTGTAGTAATCTTTTTTTCTCAGTTATTAATTCGTAATATATATTTAGCACATAAAGTTATACAATTGATTATCTCTCATTAATTTCAATGCACCATATAATTTCCTGGTATTTCTAATAAAAAAACAACACACACACACACACACACACACACAAATAACCACAGAAGTATGTTCATTAAGTGAGAAATACAATGGAGGCAAAATACCTTCAGTACAAGGAATAAAATTAAAGTTTTTATTCATAAAAATTACTCACTTTAGCTTTAATAACTGCCAAACAAACTCTAGACGTTTGGTTTAGAAGTCTTTGGAGATATTCTGACCTATATTCTTTCATACGTATTGAATAACTTCCCAGAAATAATCTAAAAGTTTAAATGCATTACCTGCACACCTAGGCATTTTAGAAGTTCTTCGAGGTACGCTGATTCTATACCCTTCCATACTTTGGAAAACGTACCAGAGATGATCTAAGCTGTTTAAATGTATTTCTAGGTACCTGTATCCACTTTGACCTCCCATAACAATTCTTTCTCCCATAACAGTCCGGGCTTGGGACAGTCAACCCATATCTTTCAGCATCCTCTGCAGTATCCAGATCGATGCTTAGAAATTTTATTTTTTTGCAAGGTGAAATCTTCCCTTACTAGATGCAATCCAGACGGCACTGCTTGATACAAGAGAATTTTGTGATAGTGTTTCTAATGAATTGTTTTTCAATTTTCACTATCTGCCCTCAGGATAACACTTATAGATAGCAGAACACATTGATGGCAAATGTTCCTCCTTCAAATTGGTGGACTTATATTCTTTTCCTAGAACCAAAGCGCCCATATTTGGATCCATATGTGAACAGTACTTAGACCAATAGGCAGTTGCCCATTGTCGATGTAGTTTAGCTCATTAAATATTCTTTTTTGTTTACACATGCTTTAGCAATTGTTTTCTTACTGCCACATGCCTCTTCATATCAGCTGCTAAAAGTGGCATTTGTGCTTTTGCAATTCTTTTTCATTTCTATAGTTCAGCACATATTTATGGTACAGTTTTAAATATATTCCTTTAATTGATAATTCTAATGAATTCTAATGAATTTATCATCACAAATTGTAGTTTGGCAAGGCTAACCTGGACAGACACGGGTGGCCGAGGTCGTTAAGGTACGGACTCTTGAATTCCTGACTGACTGAGATTTTTTTCCAGGTTTTCCTCAGTCTTCAAATGTCGGGGAGGTACTATAAACTTAGACCTGGAAACGATTCCTTCCTTAAAAAAATCCTTTCCCAATTTATCATTTCATCTCGTGTATCATCAGTGTCCACTGCCTGATGCCTCAGAAGTAAAATGAGCGTTAAACACTTAAAAAAAGGGGCTATCCGAATTGTGGAAATTCTTGTTGCTAGTAGTATTTGTGTAGAGGGCCAGGGTGCATTGCACTTTCCCAATAGATAGTCTTATTCTTTAGCAATTAAGGATTCGACAAATTCTCATTGCGACATTTCTATCCAAGGAGAGTATCACCAACAAACGAACTACATGCCGCATGCAGTACGACCATGATTTAGAGATTTCTATAGTTTATGTCTCTCTAATTAAAAACATCACTCTTTCATAAAAACAACAAAGTGTAAAGTGATGTTTTAAAATTACATTCTATTTTTTAGTAATTAAACATCTTCATCTGCATAAAAATAAATCTCAATGAATTTAAATGTGAATTTCATGAAAATGAGCACGTGAATTAATACTAATGAATGATAGTGCATCGGAGATACAATTAAATAATATGTATAATTGTTTCTTAAGAAAGCACCTACTAAATCCTAATTAAAAAAAATCCAAAAAGTGCTTCTGGTTACATTTCTGTTAGTCCAAAATATGTAACAGCAAATAAATCAACTCATATTTATTTATTATACATCGAGAAAAATTTACGTACAGATTAAAACATATTTCATTTAAAGAAAACTATGGAAAATTGTTGCTAATATTTCCGAAACAAATAGTTTTCTGAATGATAATACTGAAGAAACACATTGCTGTTGTGCCGTTGCAATCTAGTGAATTGTATGCTTGTTTTGGTGGCAGTTCGCACAGTTTTTACACAAGAGCATTACTATTTGGCATTTTCAATACAGGAAGAAGAACTTTCAAATATATCAGCTTTCTCATGTTCTTAATATGGAGCTCTCTTATTTTACTACTAAAATGTGTTTGGTTGTAGAAAAAATTACAACACTCCTATAGTCGCATCAATAGGGTTAAAGCTTGAGGAATACCTATTCGATGTTTAGATTATCTACACTCCTATATCTCTTGAAATGTAGTCTCATCAATAGGATCTCATCAATATAATTTTTATTTACTTTTTCTATTTTTTTCATCATAGAAGCCTTGCACTGATTGTGTAGCTTGTAATTCCAAAAGTGTTCATCATGTGAAATATAAATAAGCTGAAATAGCACATTTCATCATCACTGCCATCATCTGCCACCACTGCAATCAACACTGACCTTATTTTAGATCACATCATAAAATCATCGGCTTCGGATTTTATTACAGTTGTTCACTCCATCTTTTAACTGGTTTTTCTTGATACTGTCTTGCTAATGCTTTGTGCTTGAGGTTCCTAATGGGTATTCTGTTATCTGTGTTGGAAATGTGTTCATAGCACATTCTTCGTCGTTAACTCCTAGACGTGTATTTTAATTACTTATGCCTTTATGCTTCTTTGTAATGGCAGACAACCGGAATACAAAGAGAATGTTCGTATCTATCCTCTGCAGCTCTTTTGACGTGCTTAGTACCTTGCCAGTCTTCAGAGCCAACAGGTGTCGAAATGCGTTATAGGAATTTCTTTCTTAAAAAAAAAAAATTGGTTGACATATTGGTTGGTACTGTGCCACACAGATCTTGAGTAATAGACATTTTACCAGATGCAAATATGAATGTCGTAGGTTTGATTCCTGCTTGGATTCAACTTTTTATCTGGTGTTTTATAAAACCAAAGAGTATAAAGCAGCTGTTTAAATTTTGCAAAGCATGAAAAAGTTGCGATATAAATACTTTATTATGATACAACTATAATGACACAATTGTCAATAGAAAACTGTAGATGTAAATTTTTGAATACATAAGGTTTAACAAAAGGTGTGTTAACTATGGGGAAATATTCCTCACATATATAGGATAATAAAGATAATATGAACATGGGTACGGAATTGCTTACTTTCTTTGTTAGATCCCTTTTCTACACCTTTATCACATAGCAGAACATTCAAAAACCGAATTGTAGGAAACAGAAAATCATATGAAATGTTCAAAGTGTCCTCCGTTAACTCGGATACATCCATCAACCCGCCGTCGTATTAACTCCCTGATGCGCTAAGGTAACCCTGGAGTATCTCGGGCTGTCTGGTAGCCTTGCAGAATACGAGCACCAAGACTCTGTGCACCTTCCCCCAATCCATAGATCATATTATTATGAGCATCTGCCTACTACGCATTTGAATATCCTATTTTACTGTGCCTGAAACGAGGTCCGTAAACACAAAGAACTGACACTACGTGCTCGGTCTATATCAATAAATGAAGTAAGTAGCATAAAAAAGGAAAATTGTCTTTTGAACACGAGCAGGAGTATTTCTTTACATTTCACTTATTTTAACATTTACAATCGCGACATGCAAATACAACCACTTTTAAAGAAAACAATTTAAATTCCCGACACATTACAAATAAATTACCACTAATTTAAAGCAATTAGGCAAATATAAATAAATGTTACTTTAAATGTAAGAAAGAAACAAAGAAAATATTTTAGTTCATACGTGCTAAACAGTTAAGGCCATAATGCACATTTATATATAAAACCTGGATCAGTGGAGGGAAAACGAATTTATCCTCAGAATTACAAATTTAAAATTAACCGCACGCAGGGGGTGTCATTGACGAAGAATGGTTAAATTATAATGCGATCTCCGCAATGGAAACTACTGCAAAACGAAATACTTTCCCCGCGGTTGCAGAACGAAATCAAGTTAAAACTGAAAAGCAAGAAGGTTTATAACACAGGAAGTATGACGTCACATAGCCGACCGTCGATGGTCTTTACGACGGCTCTCTTTGGGCCAATAATTACAACACTACGTTTTTATCAAATTGCGGGGCGAGTAAGAGGAAAGGAAAGAAATGTCAAATCGGTCAAAAGGAACACGTGGCAAATAATGGCACAGATTCCATGAATAAAGCAAGCTCTAACACAAAATATTATTCAAGTTGGTCTGACATAGAATAAACCTTTTTAGTTCTTGGTTAGCACCAGCACGCGCTTCATACTTGCGCTAATTTTGTACTTTTTGGCAAGCTACCCATACTTCCGTCCCGGTGGGAAACGAGTATTGATGCTATGAGTTGTTATGGCCCAGCACTGGAAAAGAATCGGGGACGGAACGAGAGTATGTTGCATTAGCATATGTGTTAGAGATTTGGTATATAATTTTGCAGTTTTAATTAGTTCAAATACGGGACAAGATTTGAAGGCCGTTTTCCCTGGAATTGTGAGTACAGCTAGCTGCTTATTTATGATATACATGTTGGAAATGTGTGAATCACAGTTGTTCAGGAAAGCAACGTTGCCACATCTCTGAAATCTCTTTCAGTACATGTTTAATTATAACAGAGATCGGGTGTGGCAGTCAGATTAAATAAATTGCTAATTTATTTATTTATTAATTAAGTCACCCTCCTCATATATTCCTAATACTATGACCGACAAGAATCATAGTTTCTGGTCAGTATTTAATTTACGAAAGTAACAGAGGCAACGCTGGCAGTGTTTTACTGTTTAGACAAAAGCGAGAGGATATTACATTCGGTACTCGCTGGAATGGGGCGAGGTCATTAAAATTTGACCTGCACATTGTACGTTTACGCATGGGTACTTATAATAACCTTTTTTTAAGTATTAAACGCCCGTTTTACTGCTGAGGCATTAAAGACGGTGAACATTGATGATTATAGATAGATCAATTCTTTTGGAAACATCACTTTAAGCCTAATGCGAGTTAGGGTACATGAAGTCAGAGGGAGGGCCTTAGCTTTTGTGGCTGCATGCCAAAAACCTGCTGTAGTTTACATCGGAAAGCTAGGCAAGGTTCATGATCACCTACACTGCAATGTTGAAGCTAATGCAACTTTGCATCCATGGTAGAAAAAGTTCCAGCTCTGCTGATGATACATGAGATGAAATTATAAATTGGGGAATAATTATTTTAAGCAAGCAAACGTCCCAGACCGCAGTTTATTGCACCACCCCGCCATTTGCCATTTATGAGTACTGAGGAAAACCTGAAAAAAAATCCAGTCAGGATGACATTCCTGGCGGGAATCGAACCTCAGACCTTCCGTTCAATAGTCCGTGCCTCAACGACGTCAGCCACCCGTGTTGGTTTTCTTCTTGTTCTTCTTGAAATAATAATAATGATGATGGTGGTGATAATAATAATAGTAATAATAATTTAACTTATACATTACAGTTCCCACCATTCCATATCGAAATATGAAGACTTTCCTCTCAACCACTAACATAGACTCGTCCACCACATACGCAAGCATGGCAACCTGGCAGTTGTAAGCCAGTATTGTTATTCAAATGTATTAGGTTTCTCAAATTCTGCTAAAAGTAAAGTCCGGAAAACAATTATAATACCGTACAGTTCCATTTCCCGTGCTGTTTTCTACAACGAAAACAAATTAAATTTGAATAATATGAAACAAAGGAAGTTACAGTTGTTCTTTTCGACACTGGCAATGTGAACAGCGGAATTTTCACATTGAATTACTGGATTTTAGAAAGAAATTAAGAGAGGAAGAAAGATAAAGTACGTCCAAAGTAGGAACCAAACCAAACATTTGCATTACTATACGCTAGCCCCGCCTCTATCATCAGCTTTGAGAATACGAGCGACAGATTGTGTGCCCTATCTCCACGGCATTGCAAAGTTCTAATGTGCAACACAATAAATTATAAAAAGAATATAAATGTTAACAATTCGCTGTAGTACGAGAGGATAGGATTATTTACGCGCTCATGCAACTGTGCACTCTTGTATTTCGCAGTTGTATAGATGGATTTTCTTACTTCGGTTTATTGAAAACGTTCAACATCATTCACTTTTCACCACCAGTTAATAGTTTACCTTCAAAATGCTTATGTGTTTCACGCACATCATCACCTACCGTATAACCAGCACATACGGCCATTGTACATTGATTAAAAACTATGTGCAAACATTGTTTTGCTAAATCTACGTGAGTTCAGTGATTACTTATGCCAAAAAAAGTAATTATATCCCTTCTATTCGCGGTACCATGTTCTATAGTGCGCTTCGGTCTTTAGCAAATCACAGTTCAGTTAATAATGTTATTCGTACACGTTTGGTTGTAAGGTTGGATACCCTGTAGTGGAATTGTTCTTACTTATCCGTTCATTACTGCCATTCTTAATTGTTTTTAAGCAATCTTTTTAGCACAGCCCGGCAAAAAGCATTTTCTATATTGAAGAGTCAGATAGAAAAGAACATGTTTCTGTACATTTGGGGTCGGTAGAACCAGGTTTTATTTTGCCTTTTTGGCCTATTTGACTTCTGTTATCTATTTTACGGTTTAAAACACATTCTTCTTCTTTTTTGGCTTGTTTTGGATCGTTATGAATTTATTATGCGATTATTAATTAATAAAACTCGAAGTGAAAAAAGTTATAAAAATTTAATGGCATGCTCACCTCACAAAAATACCTATTTAAAATCTTGTTATACACATATTTCTTTTCAAGCAGTCAAAAACTTTCTCCTCAACGCATTCACTTAGGCTCTTTAAATAGCAGAACCTTGATTAGTGAAGCGAACGCAGGTTACCTCGGGCTTACGAATACCAGGAAATAGAGATGATGAAGGAAGTGCAGTAGTTTTGAATAGTCCTAGCGAATGAATTGTATCGATCTGCACGAGACAATTATAGGAAATTTGTGTTGGGGGTAACCTCTCAGCTGCATAAATTTAACAAACAATTGCAAGAGATAAACATGAGGGCGGTACAGCTGTGCAATAAACCGTTCCTATTCCCCTTAAACGCATAAATATTAAAATAACTAGAGCAAAAACCACTGCGCAACTATTGCTCAATCGCCAAAGCTGTTCATAACTACTTTACTTTGTCTTATCATAATTTCCAGATGTCCTAAAAGGTAATGTTCTGTTGTAACTGGCATGAGTCCTTCCGAAATAGCTTCTTTTAAATGTGATTCAACCACTTCAGTGGAAGTAGAACGATCTTTTTCCACGATGAAAAGTATTATCTCAAATGACTGAATATGACAGTTGATTCCTTGAAAAAACATCATATTGTAAATTGTAACCAAGAAAAGTACGATAAAGTACTTTAATTGTGCGATTAAAAATATTAAGTATCTTAAATCCCTATTTTCATTAATGAGAGATGTTACTCTCTGTTTTCACTTTTAATAAGTCGGTCCTGGTAGTGTAGTGGTAACCACTTGCCTCTTCACCCAAGATCGCGGGTTCAATCTCGGCCAGATCGATGGACTTTTTTCGGGCGTAAAAATTCTAAGTGTGGTTTTCTTAGGAAGGGAAGTAAAGCCGTGGGTCCCATGTTGTATATTTACGGCAAAAATAATTTCAAGCCTGAAAGAGGAGGCCTCTGAGCAAAAGTGTTTTAATTATATAACTGCCTATTTTCAGTATTTTACATTTTTTGCCTGCCTATTTTAACCAAAATAAATTCTGGACTTCAGGGTTCTCCTTGTTAGTATCAATTAGAATAAAACCTCAGTGCTATAGGCTTTAGTTCTTAATTTCCCAAAGGTACATAATCTTCTAAGAAAATAATAAAAAATAAGGACCACTAAACAAGTTTAAGTGATGAATCAGATAACCATGTTAAGGAATTGCTGTAAGATGATGTAATGAGTATGTATTGTGCAATTCGTCCTTAGTAGCGCATTATTTGCTTCTGCTTATTTCATTTCAATTAAAAAAAAATAATTTGTAGAGATTAGGGGATAGTTCAACATTTACTTACTGTTTGACTGCACTAAATATGGGGAAAATATCTCTAAGAACACAACTTAACATGGGTAATATAAAAATTATAGAATCGATATAAGATTGTCAACAAATCTTGCTTCAACAAGACTCAATTCACAGCGTTTATGATTGAAATTAAGCCCTAATATATAATGGGGTTATTATTAAGTTGCATAACATTTCTTATGATTGACATAGTATTTTCATCCTCAAAATGATTTATGAACTTGTCATAGGCGTATGATTTCAGTAAGATAGAAGCAGGATAAGTCTGCAAAACCAAGTACAGCTTCCAAATTCATTTAGTTGAGGAAAGTGAGCGGGGATAGCCAAGCGTGCTTAATGTTTAGATGTCTGTTGCCCCCTCAACCCAAACGCTGTGTACGTATGTGTGCACATTGTATTGTATTCAAAGTTAATCTCTCGCCCTCCTACCGCTTTTTTCCCTCTCCTGACTGCTACTGTTGCGGGATAGCAAATATAAATGCCCCTCCTAGTGCCGCTGACTTTTCGTGTTAAAAAAGAACTCATAAATGTTGTTTCTCTGAGCTTAATGACTTTTTAAGGTTCTATAATTTTCCAATTAACTCAGCGGACGCAAAAAAAAAAAAAAAAAAAAAAAATGAAATCATAACAATAAAAAAGGAAGTCAACATCACGGTTCCTAAACTGTTCTACCCCTGGAGGCTGCATACGCTCCACCGCACACGCGCCTGCGCACTGCAATATATCACCCGTTTGCATACTGGCTTACTGCGTGCAGACAGATAACAATACTTTTTCAGTGATTTGCTCTCGTATATATGGCAATGAAGCAATATAAGTGCTGTGTTTTACGATGCATATCTGCACCGGAATTTCAGTAGCATCATGAAGTAATTCTCTCTGCATTAGGTTTCAGAAAGTAACAAAATAATAAATATTAAGTAGTATTATGCCTACCATTTAGCCTGGAGTTGAGTATCCGTATGTCAGAAACCTCATTGACACCTGCTTCTATAGGACATGGGCTAATTTCACTTGTCCAATTGTATTCTTCCATGTTGCCGGTTTAATTTCCCTATACACTTTATTATGAATGTTGTGAACACACTTTAATGCCGCCTTCATTGATGTTCAAGTTATGCTATGAATAGGAAATGCGTTTGCTCGGAGTTTTCGCCTTTATAGCTGAGTTGAAAAAGGCACGTGTCTAAATAAGAGTTGCCTAGATTCGAATCCTCGTTATGCTTGAATTTTTTATTTGTTTGTTTTTGCATGTAAAAGTTATAAACGGGAATAATATATCTTTTAATAAACAACATGCATTTCAATTTTAAGATTTTTATGCTCAAACACAAAACGTAAATTAATTTCTTTTTAAAAATAAATACCACATTAATAAATAATCTTATATGAAATTCTAAAAGAATATATTATGCCTTTATTGCATTTGAAAACCAAAATTATTTTTTAAGATTTTTTGTGACTGAATATGTCTTAAAATTCTAATAAGCCTTTGCAATTGGAAATTATATTTACATATGTATACTAAACTTTGTTTTTACTTGCAAAAATAAAAATTAAAATAATTCACGCATGGTTAAGATTTGAACTTCGGTAGTTCTCATGTTCGACATCTGCTTTAACCGTTCGACTATCAGCATACGTACGTCATGGAGAACTTTACGTGAATGATGTTAACGGGAAGAGACTAAAGGCAGCAACACCCTCGGGCGTGAGTTAAACAGGCAAATTAACTCTTCGAGGTTTGCTCATTTGCTTTGTCTTAGTGTGTGCCTTTTAAAAAAATAATTGGAAGTTTAGGTAAACAGTCAGGAGTCTGTTATAAAGCCTGGTCTCAAGATTCCTGTTTTCCATTTTTGATTTCAGTGAACTTTTGGAGAAAAAATGGACTAAATTACTAATCTATCTCAGGATCTTCTCTAAAGGTGTTTGGTGCAATATTAACCCGGCGATGATTGCTTTTGCTTGTACGTATTTCTGCTATGGCGTTATTAGAGAAACACCACAGATACCCGAACAACTCTTCGCAAGAGTAGATTGGATTTCATATGCGAGCTATTCTTGATACTAGTTCAATATAGCTGAGGGCACTGCGGCGAGTGATCCATACCGGCAAAACTGGGAGGCTATGCCTACACATGCTGACTCCTGCACACGGGAGTGAAACCAGAGTGGGAACCTTATAATCCAGTAGCGTTTATGACCTAAATAAGATACAAGTCAAGTTTCACAAACCTTGAACATTCATGGTAATGAGGCAGCCTCTTGTCCGCTGTTAAAACTTCCAGGAGGTGAACATATGAAAGTGATAAACTTATAAACTGAACCATACAGGTGTTGAACGTGCCTTTTTCAGAGTTGCTACAAGTTTCGAGTAAATTTTAGCGTAAAAATTAATAAAATCAGTAACGTGTATCTGTTGTGCTAGAGCTTACTGGGTACACTGGCTAGACGCGAAGCCAAAACAAGTAAAGTAAAGATTGTTTCGGTTCCTGATATACCGCACATCCCATTCAACCGTCCGCTAGAGGATCGATATCGCCGTTACGTGAGTCACCAGCAGATCATAGACAAAGACGCATGTTATTATCAGTTATATACTGTTGCGTTTAAGATTTCCATGCTATGATTAAATGATCGTAATTGCCGAACTAAATTGAAGAGGTTTAAAAGGGTTATTTGTTGAATTAGGCTTACTTTGAAGCTTCCGATTTATTCTCTCTAAATTGTCTGATGCTGGTCGTTTTTTTAGAATAAGAGTCGACCCCTAAAGAATCTCACATAGTAATTCAGCGGAATATCAAGATAATTTGCCGTACCTGGTACACATCTTGTTCCAAAGAGTTTGTAAGTAGAATTGACGAAGAGTCAGGACAACATATAACTAGAAAGTAATATTTTTATGTTCGATGTACATTTTTGGGAATTTTTCCTCCTGAATTCAACATGTATGGTGTTTATTTAAAATTAAACGAGCATATGAGTGAGTGTTTTCAGCAAATGTGCACTTTCGTGTAGACGTATACTGTAATGACACTTCCTGAGCTGTAAAACGGCATAGCAGGAAAGCGCTCGCGTCACGGAAATGTGAAAGGGTTCATAAATGGAAATCACTAGACGAAATGTCAGACACAGTAGTAGGGAAGACCTGACGCTTGCTCATATTTACATCAGGAAGCTTAGAACAGCATGACCTAGAGCTTCTCTAAATTCTTAATTCTATAACAGAAATATCCTTCTTTTAGCTTCGATTACAAATCCACATTTTCTAACTTCCGCAAATGGATTTAATTTTCCTTCGATTGTTTTATTACACACCATTACTTTAGTTTCAGTTCTGGAACCACAGTAAACTTTTTCAGGTCATATCTAATGTCTGCAATTTTGTTTTTCTACAATAAGAATTTTGATTGTGAGAAGTCATTTCTCACAATGTTTCTTCATCTTTGTTTCAATCACATCCTAGCTCGTGAGTCACAAATTAGATTGGAAAGATTTTTTTAAAAAGTTTTTTGTTGTTTCGCATATGCTGTTGTTACTATCATGCAGTTGTTATTGTTTTGGTATTACTGTCAGTAAAAACTTCATTTACTTCTTTTTTTATAACCAATTTTAGACTAATGGAGGTTATCTAACACTTCTTTAGACTAATGGAGGTTATCTAATACTTCTCTAGACTTGTGTCACCAAACTCATTTTATTCTGTAGCAAGCGAGGCGAAGAAGACAAAAGAGATTAATTATTCGTGACTCAGCTGTAACTCATTGTTCATATACGACACTTACAAAAATTCCTCATTTCAGCTTTATAGCATTCAACGTGGCTTATGTACCTATATGTCAAATGACATCACTTAAATTCCCTAAAATTTTCAGTTTATGGCATCAAATATATTAAATAAGTAGTATTGTTATTTAATTGAATTGAAGGAAATAATCAAATTTGAGCCTGGATTTGAAACGAGAACACTTGAGTCTTTTACATCACTTACCTGCTTTCATTTGGAGCCTATCTCTTTGTATTTCGCATCTGTCTGCATTTCAGCCTCTCAGGAAAAGCCAAAGAGGCAATTGTAGGTACAAACTTGTATTTAAACACTATTGAATCCGTCAGAACTTCATACTTCTATGAGTACAGGTCATGAATTTAGTTACAAATTTCCTAATATAATAATTTTAATGTACCAAACCTACCTTACATAAGGCATGTGTAAAAGCACATTTTTCAGGTAATGGGCGTATGTATATATCAAACTTCGCTTTAAAGTGCAGAGAAATTTACGTTAGTAAGAAATCAATGTCATACAACACATGGTCCAGAAATCACTAATATTATGAGCAGATTATATAGGAAGGAAACAAATGCAGTGATGCACATGTATCAGTACAATTAAAATTCGGAACCTGAAATAAAATAACTGATAACGCTTTCTTAAGAATATCTATAAAAATGCAACCTAATAGGAAGCTGTTAATAGGAAACAAAAAGAGATAATGAGATCAAAATCCTTGAAATCATAGTTGCATAAAACAAAATAGGCTGAAAAATATAATTTTCTCCAGTATAAATTTATGTAATTAACTACAATTTTAACTTTTGCAAGTGGAAAAAATAGACCAAAAATAATACCAAGATACTGCTGCTATTATGTATGATAAATAACTATAATGAAGTAATTGAATTGTATAATTAAATACCAGGCGAATTGCGAAGAAATATTCTGCCTCAGTAAGATAGTTGTTCATAATGAAGCACTGAGCGGAAAAACGTTAGCATCTACGAACAATCCTTTATAAAATAGTTGTATTTTACTCGATGTCCTTTTTAATTTTAATCAGTTTGTCAAATCTAGAATTAAGTGGGGCTGAATCATATTTTAGATGTTCAAATTTTGCTCTATCCTTTTGCGAACTATTTCCTGTTACCAGAAAATTCGGACGCTTGTAAGAGAATTGGAAACCTATGAAAATGTTCACATACCATCTCTTGCAAGATAGAACTTTTTCGCTTGGGTTATTTAATATAAAGCAGTGGCATTACGTTGCAAGATAATCGTGGGATTTTCAAAGTCTCGGAGAGGAAAAGTATGCTGGGAGATATTTGAAATAAAACGTAGCACTACCGTTCTGAAGAACTGTGAGATATACCTGTAGGCAAATAATTGAGATAATTTTATTCAAGTAGAAAAGCTGTAACTTAATGTAACTTAATAAGATTAATTACTTGGTACCTCGGAGAGTATGTTCCATTTCCTTTTTTATGCCTATTGCATTAACCGAAGGTTAACTACAGCATACTGAATGTGCACCATGACTTCAGCTGTTTTCATTCAATTATTAATTAATTAAAGTAACATTTGGTATGTAACTGAAATTCCGATTTGCAGTGGCGCCTAAGAATTCCTTAAGAAGATATTGGTGCATTCCTATGACATAAGCGCGCTTCTTGTGACTTGTGTAATTGCCCACACAACAGTTTCGAAATTTGTGTACGCATCACGGGCTAGAAATCGACAGGTTGTCATGAAAGGCTACATATCTTCAGGAAAGGCAATATCCACAGAATTCTATTTAATAAACATATCTACTAAAAACATATTACACTCCGCCACTTGTGTTTCAGCAAGGCATAAGGTGAGAGTATGACCTTGGATCGGTAGGCGCATGCCAACCTGCAGTAGAAAAAACAGATTCCTATCGAAAATACAATATTGCCATGATTATTTCAGGATTATTAGGAGTGTGTTGCTCCATTTATACCTATGTAACGCACAATTTGTTTCTTCATGACGTAAATAAAACTATTTTGCACACAGGGTAAATTTTTTAAATTAGTTACATAGAAACTACCACTTCTTCAAGCAGCGTTTGACATCTGCGTTGTCACGTCGGCTTGAACGACCCTAGTTAAACACTCTTGTTTGCAGCTTTACAGCAAGTGCTTTACGTAGTTTACACGAAACAAGATACATGTAAGCTCCTGATAAGGAACTTTACGTTACCAAAATGTCCAATGGCTGATATTTACTGTCATTATAACTAAAATCTTACCTAATACTGAATTGAAGCATCATAGGCAATGGACACTGATGATACATGAGATGAAATGATAAACTGGAAAAGGATTTTATTTTTAAAGAAAGGAAACAACGTTCGAAGTTAAAGTTTAGGGTACCTTCCCGCATTTCCCATCTATGAAGACTAAGGAAAACATGGAAAACACCTCAGTCAGGGAGGATAGTCTTGATGGGAATCGAACCACAGACCTCCTACTCATGAGTCCATGACTTAACCTTCGGTCTTCGTAATTTCGTGTTCGCTACTTAACTTTTGAATAATTTAAAATTGGTGCTTCAGAACACCTTATAGAAACTACAAAATTTGCATTAAGAAAAACAAAACGCATATATCAGTGCTATTTACTGGTGTGGTGTAAGACAAAGGGGCCCACTGTTACCTTTTTTATTATTTTACATATTGGTAGCGTTGTGCATATTTAGCGTACAGATTTAAGAAAATACTTTATATGTATAGACGCACTTTTATTTGCTAATTACCACATCATTTTAACAAAATCTCAAAAGATTTACAACTAAAAGTTCACATACTTTATGAAATAAATAAAATATATAATTGGATATAATATAAAATATATATTAAAAGTAAACATTTTCGAACTTAGAAGCTTAGACACAGCGCGAACAAAAATAATAATTGAAGGGAACATTTTATAACAAGTCAGCAAGCTTAAGTACGTTGGTTTTACCTTATCGTACTAAAGGAAGTAAAATATTTTTGTAATTAAATAAATACGTTTAATTATGAACGTGGAACTATAGAGACGACATTAAACACGAATAGAGACATTAATAAAGTAATTGCTCCTCCAGTGCTTTTAAATGGAATTGAATTTCGTTCTAGGAATACGATCGAAGAATAAATAACAACTGCAGAAATGAAATTATTAAGAAGTGAAGCGGGCTAACACTTGCATGTTC
The DNA here is from genome assembly GCA_030762175.1 of Metallyticus violacea. Classification (NCBI taxonomy): domain Eukaryota; kingdom Metazoa; phylum Arthropoda; class Insecta; order Mantodea; family Metallyticidae; genus Metallyticus; species Metallyticus violacea. The sequence continues at coordinate 307,319,681 of CM060846.1, read as the reverse complement.
ATTAATGAATGAACTAATGTAGAGAACTATATCAGTATAATGAAATATAAGCGGATACCGAAACAAATGCTGAAATATCAATTCAGAAGTAAAAATGATAGATAGGCCAAGGAAGAGGTGGATGGAACAGTTCAATGCCATATGAAGCAGTCTAATCCCCCACGAGGCCAGAATGTGCCATCTAGGCTTAATCCTTGAAAGTTGACGTGAAGGAAGTGCATACCGTTAATTACGACAAATGTGGCACGTAACTTCTTCACATTATACTGCAGCACGCAATTCACACATTTAATGCGCGTGGATTTGTGCAACTTAAAGTATTGACTTCTCATCTAAGTGTTTAATATGCCATGTCGACAGATATTGATCTCAATTAAATAAATCGGAAATGACATGTATGAGACGGGAATCTTTCGGCATCTAAAGCTAGCTCGTTCCTACCGGGAATCAAACCCACAGTTCATAAACTGTGCTATATGCATCACTCCAAAGCAAAATGCGTTCTCAGCGTATATCAGCAAATTCATCAGTTTCCAAGGGTTGTTCTCCCTGAAGAATGAATGTGAAAGCAAAGAGAACACCTGCAGTATTGAAAAATGCCGCATGTTCCTAAACATTGAGTTTGGAGTTAGCGAAAGCTTTTTTACTATAATTCAGGAATTAAATTTACTAAGGATACGTTGGTTCTGAATTATGAAATAGGCACAATTTCATGTTAATACATTTTTTAAAAAATAATTCGGTATTTATTTAATACTTCTAAATGAACGCAATTTCGTAGTTGCGCCTTAGTAAAATAGTGTAAAAATGGAATTAAATCAATATATCTGGTTTTTCCTAAGGAAAGAGATGCTTGTATAATTTTAGCTGCATTCAAAATTACAAATTATTATGCAATAAGCATCAAGTTCTTTAACAGCTCAAGTCATCAGCGTCCCATTCAGGGCATGGAACGGCGATAAATTTTGCTCAGAAGCTTTCAAGTCTTAAGTTCTTTTACGTGCCTATATCTACGACATGGGACCCACGACTTTACCTCCCTTCCGAAGAAAGCTATATTCAGGATTTTTGTGCCCGAAAAAATCCATTGGTCCTGGCCGGAATTGAACCCTCGATCTTGGGTCTACGAGGCGAGTATGGCCAACTGTTCCATTGATGTATACTGTGCCAAATTTTAGAGCTTCTGTTACTTTTCGAAATATTACAGTGATGCTAAATTTTCTGATTCACGCAGAACAAACTTACAAAATATGAAAGTGCTTTCAGATTTAACACATTCTCGAAGAAGTTCCTCACATAGTTGGCCTTTGAGTTATTCTGAAAACTTTCCGGTTCATTGTCTGTTAATGTCCATACATGTGCTGGTAGGAAAAAACAAAACATTAGCGCCAAAGAAATAATACTATGTGTAAAGCTGTTTTGGCTGCAACAGGCCTGGCAGTTGAGGAAACTACCCTGCTAGACAGAGAAAAGGATCAATTTGCGGTTCTACTCCTCGAGCTGGTGGAATTCCTTTCCTGCTGCTATGGGCCTTAGAGAGCGTCGTTGCGGAGAGATAGAGGGGAGGTGTTAGTATAAACACATTTCATGTGGTGAAATGATCCGCACTCCATTGCTCCGCAAAGAGGCGCCAAAATCTACGCGGGCGGAAACAATTCCAGAATGTGTAAAGTTCTGAAACATTTACCATGCCGCCGCTATTGCAACGGGATGCATGCATGACAATGGATCGCCATTTGTTTTACATATACATACGTGCGAGACAATGCATGTGTGCTCTCTAGCTTGTAAAAGATGAACGAATGGAAGAGAAATGGTTCGGGCTCAGTTCCAACCCTCAAACTCTGCACTCCCTCCCGCCCTTCCCCCACACACACAGCATGTTCGACTTATCCCCCCCTGCATTTTCCAACCTGTCTTTCTTTTCGCCCCCTGTCTTTCATATCTCGGTCCATCCGCCACCTTTCAACCGTGAAGAATGTAGGAGACAGCGTGACAAGTGATACGAGTGGACATCGCATCATGTCTCCAACCACCATTATCAGACTGTTGGGCATAGTGCGACGAGACAGTCCTGCAACAGTCATCAAGAGAATGTCTGGAGATGTGAGACAAGTTACAAAATTATGCATCAGACTGCCTGAAGTATACCTATAAGCAACAGATCGTGCTTATGTGCTGTTTCTGAATTTTTATATACACGGTTTCCCAGAATCACTGTATAGTTTTTCAACATTGTATTTTCACGACAGTTGTTTTATAGATCCCTGTAATATTTCCATCATAGAGTAAGCTACAGAACAATATTCAATCGATGCACAGTTATTAATGTACTTGTGCGCATGTATTAAATACACTTTCTTTAAGCCGCTAGTGATTTTGGTCTTCTAAATTAGTGTCAGTTCACGAAAATATATGTACCAAGTATAATGAGGTTATTTGAGTAACAGGCCGACCGAGTGTGTTGCATACTGGGAAAAACCAGTTAAGGTCTATTGCGTGTGCATGTAGCAGCTTGTAGTTATTCTGAGGAAGTCTTTATCACGAGAGATTGTGTAATTCATGTGTTATTCGGCACTTTCATGTGTCCAATTGTTCTTCGTTAATTAACCACTGCATAGATATTATCTTGAAAAACAGGTAGAAAAGGAATCGTTGTAGAGAAGTTATTAGGCGATTCGCAAGAAAATATCCTGGCAATTGTGTTTCAGATAGAGAAACTGTTCGCCAACTTGTTATAAGGTTACGAGAGACAGAGAAACGTGTTCCGAACCTCCGTGTTCTTACAGAAGAAGAGTTAAATTAATTACAAGATTTCTCACACAGATGCTAGCAATGTATTGTCGCTGAGCGGCATCATTTTCGCCATCTGTAATAACATAAGTTCGAGTATTAAATACAGTATCATTTTATGTTTTCAGTAAAAATATAAATGCTAACTTTACGCACGGCGACTCTTATTTTCCTTTTTCGGATTGCCGGGGCCGCTACACTTTCCCAGTAAACGTCCACGCTCAGGCGGCCTGTAATTCAAATAATCTCTCTATATTTGTAGTACTTCTCAGTAGTCATGTATTGGCGATTGTTAAAGCAGCGATACTTTTCCTAACCCATAAGACTTAAAGTGCATTACCCATTTTGGACAATTATTCGCCGATTCTGGTACAACTTGTATGCATGTACTGCTCGGAGCTGGGGAGATGGCTAGTCAGAGAAATGTGTTGATAACTTCCAACTGTTCACTGTTAACATTATGCTTTTATTAACGCAAACAGATGGACCGAATTTTTAGTATTTAAATAGATGGTTACACACATGCAGTGGGTAATGTTTTACTTAGCAGATAAAGCCTTCTCTTAGCATATGTCGCTAGCCATCTCTCCAGCTCCCAGTAGTTCCCCGAAATGTTTGTGTTTCATTGTAGGTAATTCGAATATTTCGATTTTTCTGTAATCTTGCTTGAAATGAATGCCGTTTACATTTTTAAGGCCAAAATAATTCAATGTGTGATAAAAGTAAAAGAACTGACAAGTCATTTTCCACATTAAACCTTTAATGTAGGTAGATACCAATGTTTTTAAGTGTAGAACTCGGCTCTGATCTTGTAACCTTATGTATGTTGATACCCATTGCATAATTTGCAAACCGAAAAGATGGCGCAAGTTTATACAGGAAAATAATGTTCAGAAACACGATTTTCTAGAATCTATTTTATAAAATCATGGAATTAAAGAATAGTTAGCTTAAGAATACCATATTGATAATACTTCGAAATATAACATATATCTGTATATTGATTGCCTTTCGTTTGCAGCAGTTAGCATGGACTCCTCTTTTTAAGATGGTAATCTAAGTTTATAGATGAAAGCTTTGGATTTAATGTAATGTGGCGAATGACAATGTTATTATGCCCGTGTTAGTGAGAAAAATGTGACTGAGATTGTTTAATGTGAAAAACATGTAGAAGCCACCCCACAAGTTCCTCGTCCTTTAACTGTGCATTCAAACTAACGTTTTCGAAAGAACGAAGAGAGTGTAGTCATACCTAAGCATTTAATACCGAGTAACATATACCTATCCTGCGATCCAGGTACATATTTTACGTTCATGTACCAGATGAATAGATGGAAATACTGAAAAGAAAAAAAAATAGAATTTTGTACAATAATAACCTTTGCAAAGACACTTAGACAACGGTGGGCAGTGCCGATAGAGGTTTCCAACCCACATCGTTTCATTTCTTAGTAGCGGTCAGCTATAACATAATACCATCAATCGATAACACACTGGGATCCTCCGCTGCTGTGCTTTGCGGGCACAGTATAACTCGGTGTGCCCACCCGGGTGGACCCTCGCTTAAACGTGAAATTGCCTCGCAAATGTACAAGCTCAGTTGAAGGTTCGGCAACCTAAGGATACACTGGTTAAGTGACGAGGTGTTTGAAACACATTCCAAGTTTTATATAAGTAATTTCTTTATCTGTGCCTGGTGAAGGCGAGAGTTGCAAAAAGTAGTGGAAACGCATCTATATCTAAAGGCATTTATTCTAGAATCAGCATCAAGCTATATTCTGTCAATATAATCCCCGGCCATATTTATCACTCTTTGCCATACTTCTGCAGGATGCTAAATACCAACAGCAGTGTTGTTTTTGTCTGCAATTTTGCGGTACCGAAGCAAGTTTTTCAACGGGTACAACAGTAGCGGATAAGTTATTGCTAATCCTTCACTGTTGGTCACCTATCCACCTACAACAGGCATTGAACCATATAGTACGCTGCAGTATTAGGGTTACCTACACATAACGACGTCCTTTGCCGAAAAACTGACACCTAATATACCATCGTCCAATATGGCAATGCGTCATTGTCATATGCTTCAAATTCGCTCTCGTGTTAATCAGTGCTCCTTATTCAAACTTAGAAAGCATATCCTCAGTATAACGGATTATAATCCATTAAAGTCACACCAGGACTTTAATGTCCGTTTATCACTTATACAATATCAATAATGACTGCTATCAAGGCTAGGAACTGCAGTGCCTCGTTTGTTACTATGTAATGTGGTGAAAGTATTGCCACCACTTTTTACATGCCTCGTATAAAGAAGCAATATATAGAAATATCAGAATAATTTTTATTTTTAAATAAAATTAATTAAATTAAAATTATGTTACTGAAATCATGCATGTATAAACAAACTTATTTGTTTTGATGAAAATATATTAGTGTTATTAGTCTCTTATGCTGTGTAGATATTATTTTAAAGTTTCTTCATTAATGGGTGTTATTAACTGACACTCGGTTACTATAAATTACAGAAAAATATAAAGTTTTGTGCCTAACATTTGCGCAACCGAACTCATTGATTTTCTTTCATTTTTTCGTAATTGTTGCTCTTGGTGCTACTTTCAGTTGTAATGTTCATAGTGCAAACTTATTGCGAGCACTTATAGCAAAACCATTGTTAGGTTAGTACCGGAAAAGCTAGTTCTGAAAAAGTCCGTCATCTTTGGGGAGCATGTTTTAATATTCTAGGTAAGTGGAATCGAGATGCTATTCAACATTAACAATGCGGTTTTCTGATGTGGTTAGCTCTACTCTGTGCCCCAGTTTAATTTTTTATTTATACTTCCTCCACTGTCCTTAATATACTCTTAGCATTTAGTTTTCACCACAAATAGAACTCGTTTTGTTCATAAATGCAAAACTAACGTTTATTAGCTTCAGTTATACCTGAGTAAGAGTGTAGTAAATATAATGATTATGAGAAAATCTAACACGTCTTACGCTGGCCGATAGGTGAAATAAGGATAAATAACAAACAAAACAGAGCATCGTGGTGTAACTCAGTCTTAAAGTACCTAACTTACTGATTGTACATCCCATAGTTTCTTTCTATAGTCTTGAAGAAATAAAATAATACCGCTGCTTACCATCATTCCTCTATTTGATATCCGAATGATCCCTGGGTTATCCTTGTTGCATCCTGCTATGTTATCACAACATAAACCGAGTTAAGGTATTAACTGCGGCAACAAACTTCACGCAGGATGTCGGTTATTCTCAGCACAGACATTATCCTCTATGTTCTATAAGGTGTCCCAGAATTCTTCATGGCTCACATTTCATGTTGATATATTTGGAAGATGTTTCAGAGGTGAACAAAGTAGATCTATAAAACTGCACTTTAGAAATAATCTGAAACCGTACTAGCTAAGGCTGAAGAGAATACATTTTTCACGAAACTTCTGGAAATGTTTTTATTTTATGCTTTAGGAACACTTAGTAGGGACGTAATGAAAATTTTCGTACTTTTATCAACCATAAAGCAATTATACTTAATTTATAAACTGTTTTTAAATTTTGACTCAATTTAATTATTATTTTATAATTATTTTAATATACCAGAACAAATTCTAATGTTTTAACATTTTTGCTTTAGGGGCGTTTTTCCCATAAACTAATAATTTCAGCATCTTCAGATTTTTAAAATCAATTTGAAAACATGTTGCTTATCATAGCTGGTGAAATAATATGTAATTCAAAGCAAACGTTTAATTTTTGAAATATTTTGCATATAGTTTAATTATTTTATGGAAATTTCAAACCATTTTTTTTTCAGAACTCTCATGCATGCATTTATGTCACGGCAAATGGCAAACAATATAAGAGTTTTTGTTGTGTAACAGCATGATGGTCATATTTAAATTGCCATTAAAAGAATTTAAATTCCCAATAAACAAAAATGATATAGGGATGTAATTTTCAAACAATTTAATTTCACATTAATAAAGTCAAAAATAAGTTTTTGTTCCAAAATTAAGTGTCCTTAAAAGTTTGCAAGAGGGTACTGGAACGAAAACGAATCCTCTCTGCCATAACTATTCTTACTCACTAAAGAACTGCGGAGATAATGAAACCTTTGATGTCTTTTACAGCAAATAATCTCAAGAATTTGTGGTACACTATGGACCATCACCACTACTTCGGTTAGATGGAGAAACATTAAAAGAAGGGTGAAAGCAAAATTGTATAAACTAAACGCAATTTTCTCTAGTCAATGACAGTCTTATAAATAGAAGTATAGAATTAAAAGTTTTTGTGTTTCGTGCGTAACAGTCAGGTATTTGTATTTTTCAATTGGCAGTTTTATTTATTCTTTAGTGAACTTTATTCTTTGTACTTTTATTACTTTTGTTGCATAAACGGCTTACACATTAGAGGCAAGAGTTCAATAATATTATAACCATTTCTTTACGATAATGAATAATAACTGTGGAAATTTTGTTCAGCAATACTTATGAAAAATGTAGTTCACAATCGTTGATAATTACACTGGAAACTGCATAGGTCTAAAATGTCAAATTTTCATCCATGATGGTGTTGACGATATTGCTGTCAATATAGAACCAAAATATTTGCACTGAAAATTTCTGAAAATGTTTTTGTACAAATTTCGCAGCGCTTAAAATGTTATAAGATATCTTCCTTTAAAGGAAAACATTCCAAAGCTCACTATATGGGTGTAGTTCCTCGTGTTTCATACTATAAAAGCTTTAGCAAACTTAATGGTATTTAAACGGCACCTTTCTACTATAGTTGTCATGTAATAATTGCTGAGTATGATAACTTAATAAAAACAAATGACATCGAATGGCTGCTCAAAGAAGAAAAGCGTTTGTTTCCAAAATATTGTTATTTTTAAACTAGAAGTCACCTACTGTGGAAAAAAAAATATTAAATTCAATGCTCATCATTTAAGATAGCATAAAATGAAATCTAGTTATCACTGTATATTTTTAAACTTTAACTTGTGTTTAATAATTCGTTTGATATTTGAAATGTTTTATTTCCTGTAATAGCAAAAGAAGCTTGGTAAAAATAGTAGTTGATAATCAGTGTGGACAACCGAAGCAGAATCAGTCCTGACACTGCATTCGTTTTGCTTGTAGTTAAAACAGTTACTTTATCGCAGAATAAGAACATCGAAAATTAATTTGACAACTATCCTTTTAGCTGGTTCGTGATTTGATCACGATTGCAGATTGAAAATTATTTTCGGCCTTTAAGATTAATTTGTTTGCTTGTTTGAATGAATGAGGAAACCATAGAAAATTCATTGGTTACAAAATGCTCAAGGGAGGGCAGTTTAATAATTAACATCAATATCATTATAGTTTATAGTGCAGGTAAATTTGGGTTGTGCTATAAGCGATTTTCTAATGCAGCCATTGATAAATGTTGTATATTTTGGTCGCAATAGATTATGTTCCACCAAAAAAAGAAGGAAGAATGAAGTAGTTTTATTAGAATTTCTTTGGTCAGAATGGCTGCATCTGCAGAAATTTATCGTATAACGAATACCCATCGCATCTGATTTCTAACACAAAAGAAAGGATGGATATATTCAAAATAAGACAAGTTTAGAATAGCGAATGTCCTTTTGGTAGATAAAGTCGTGTGGAAATGTTTATTATAGCTAATAAAGAGGACCAAATGAGGAATTTGTTGATAAACTTTAGGCAAGCTGTTTCAAATCCCCGTTCACCCATTTCAACAAACGTGTTAAAGGAAAACTAATGTTTTTCACACAAAATGGAAAAACATCTTAATGTGTATATGGTCATGTTCATAATTCTGCTACTCTTATCGCTTACTTGATCGTATTGGCTTATATGTCGCTTATTTCTGAGACAAGTACATTTTAGTTAGTACTCTGTATTGATTGAACCATTTTAGTCGATGTAGATCTCAAAATGTGTAATCAATACAAAATTTTTAAAATGTAGAATGCAGAGTGGTATGTTCTGAGATATCCGTAGATGTAATAAAATAAAAATTAAACTGAAGAAAGCATTGATTTAGCAACTTGATGCTTTGCTTGCAATTAGCAGTATATACAATTCTCCGTGTACATCTGAACTGTATAACAATTTTTGTTGTTGGCCACTATTTCGTTGGACAACTTTACAGAAAACATATCGGACTGTATCACATTTAAGCGTTGCGCTCTTAAAACGCTCTTCATGCAGTCATCGCTCGACCTCGCCCAGAGAAATTAATTTTCATGGTGGGTGTAATAAAATGAAAAATTCGGTGCATTTACAGTTATGCGGGCAGCCGAATGAATTCATAAGCAGTGGAATTAGGTGTATGGAAGAAGAGAATTACTATTTAAAAATCAAATGTTTACACCTGCATTAATACGAGTATTAAGCAATAATAAACAATGAACATGCATGTAATTCCGATGCACGACATCCCATGCGGGACAAGGCATTCCGCACGGCCGCCGCCTCACCTACTTCCGTTGTTTGCGACATTACGGGAAGAGAGCAGTATTGTAGGGAGAATGTGGTTAGCACGCCAATTCCCCCGGAATGCTAGTAAACCAGAAGAGATGAATGAAATGATAGAGGGGTAATGGGGATGAGGTTGAAGGTGAAGATGAAGTACGGCTGAGAAAACTGGAAGACCCGGAGAAATCCCGTCCAGGACCCACTTTTTATTCCGTAAATCCCTCCTAGGATCGATTTTGTGTTCGCTATAAAGGCAGAGGCGACGCCATGATGAATATGTGTACGCATCGTGGTTTTCTCAGCAGAGTTTATGTATTTACAATTAATATTTCTGCGAAAGAGATGTTTTAGCATTATGGGATACATCTAACAGCAAATAGCAAACATTCTCCCCTTAATCTTGCGATGTTAAATTAAGAAGGTACAACCCCTTGAAAAGTGTATATAATTTACATAGAAAATCTTGCTCCACAAATACCGAATCAAATATCGGAAACTAGCGCTGTTGAGTATAATTTCCACGGAAAAACCAAGCGGAGTGATCAGACGAAAGGGTAACAAGAAATGACAATTATTTCTCACAGCTGTTCTTGAATCTTGTCACATTTCAGCTATTAAAATCACAGCTACATTAGATGTAATACTTAGTATGATTTAGGAATACAGTATACTACTATTTGATTTTTGATTAATTTAATTGGGTAGTAATAAACCGTTTGTGTAATAGTGTACAATTAAGATAATCAGCAGTACACAAACATAATGCGAAATGTTTTATTAAAATTAATTATAATGTTTCCATCTTTGAAGTGCCTCCCCATTTAGGAAAATATGTTGAAATCGGATTTACAGCTTGTGGAAACACAACTACGCCTAAAAGTTAAGGGACTGAAGTGTTTCAACACATTGCCACCTGATAATTTATCGCAATAGTATGAATTTTGACTGTACTAAGACTGTAAATTGAATGAATAGAATGTGAGAACCAATATACATAACGTGGAATTAATTCTTAAGGAAAAAATGTATAAAAGATAAAACGTTAAATCCAGGAAATAGTACGCAGCCTTTGGTTAGAAACTTCCAAAAATTTCATTAGCCTATAAATATTTTTTCATGTGTTTCAGTGCAAAGGGCTATAAAATCATATAAAATTACTGAGACAAGAGTTGAGACTTGGTGGTATCGAACAGAAGAGATTTGTTTATGAGTAGATTATAATTAATGTTCATACTTACCTCAGATGCGTTTTCTTCCGTCTTCACAGCACAAACTATACTGGAGCATATCATTCACGACTTAACAAAATCATCAATGGTAATAAATGACCTCCACAGTTTTCCATACCTCGATTTAAACTCATGAGATTTGGAACTTTAAGGCGTTTATAACAACCCTAGAGAACATTTACACTCCGCATCTATGAGGTAGCATTGCTTTATCAAAGGGATATGCAACAAATTGTATTTAATTTCACGAAGAGACCACCATTGTTTAGAATGAATCATGTTAAGTTGAAGTGATAGCTTGTTAAAGAAGTTCCGCACACGAGAGTTCATAGCGACCGGCAGATGCGGACGTGTCCACTGAGAACACCTCTGCCGTGTGGAGAGTCGACTACGATTAAATTATACGACCCAAGTTTCCGCGAAACGTAGAAATCAATGACTTTCAGCATTTCTGCAATTCCTGTGTCAGATGCCTCAGTTGCGTTATCTTTTATTAAGATCTGAAATTACTTTGAGATGCTTTCAACTTTATTAATCATTACTTAATTTTACCAAGTGAGAATTAATAGGAGTAACATTAAGATGTATATTCACTGATGTATTCCAGTGGGATGGAGAGAAGTCATCTGTTTACAGTGCTTCTCACTGTATAATACAGTAATGTGTGATAAATACCAAAGTAACCTGGCAACCCCATTCGGATAAAGGTATTTTGCAGTTTTCTTTGTACTAACGACCGTTTTGTTCACATTATATGGGTCGTTTACTGGATAACAATGTGACCAGGTGCACTTCTTGTAAATTCGGCCATTTCACATTTGTCCCAAATGGCCGAACTATCCACTACTCTCACATTTTATGTAAAGTGTGCAGTAAACCTTAGGATATTGCTGCAGAAACATCGGTGCAAACTGACATTCGAGTAAACCGCCAAATAACGTAGTATTTGGGCCAACTTATGTTTGGGAAATAAAAAATGTAAAAATTAATTTTTGTTTACACACAACATCGCTATTAAAAGCGACAACTTGCTTACCGAAGGACATATATAAAAAATATGTGCACAGCTGGCAAATAAAGCAATGGCCAGCTGTTTGCACTTTCACTGCGCCCAGAAAATAAGCTGCATCGAGTTAAAAAAAGTTTGTTTACTAGCACTTCTGTTGTGTTAGTATTCCACTTGTATTTCGTTTGCAGTTTTGCCTGTGAAAGCGGCTGAAAAAGTGGGAGAGGGAAAGCGGTGGACATTTTTGTGATAGTTGTATCACTTGCAGTAGGAGGGGGACGCTCTTTTAAAGAGGCTGGCTAACACGATGTACCAATAAAACCAACACAATACTTGTGTGGCTTCCTCCCACCCTTCCGCTTCCCCAGTTCGCTATGCCACACTGTTTTGTTTAGATGCACATTATCATGTTACCAAATGTGCCAAAAGTGTGTCATTTCAGTGTTATATAAAACGTTAGTAATAGCTTACAGCAACAGACATGCGGTCGAATAATTAATATCGCAGAATGTACGACCCATGTCGAAATTGATATTGACGTCAATTCATTGTACAGCCCGGTACAAAATTGAACTGGGGTCGGAAGCTAGTAAGCCCAGTGCTCTGCCTGGATTTGAGTGGATTTAATATTAGTCGAATAGCAGAAACCACAAAAGCCAAACGTAAAAGCATAATCTACTTTTTAGCTGTTTAAATAACCGTAAAAATGGGACCAATGTTCAACCCGTTTTCTTGTGTGTTCCTGACGCAAATGCACCGTGACGTTATTGGATTAATAGTTCAGAACTGTCAGCTTGTGTAAAGGGACATTCAACTGCTCTTTATATCTTATTGTGTGCACTGACTTAAACCCCTGCATTGAATGAACGGTCATTTTTTACGCTACCCACCATACAACAATTACTTGCTTCAGCTTTTTCCTTCCTTCTACTTCTCCCTTAGATAAAGGGAAGATAAAACAAAGTCTACGTTTGTTATTTCCATTTCCTCCGCGATTATTCCAAGTTTTCCCCTTTATTTTATTGCCTGTATCCTTAAGAATTGGCCGCGAGGCAGGTAGGGGGCGGTGCAAGTCTTCTGGCGGAAGGCAAGCTTACAGAGACCGACTGTCGGACTGCTGGACTGGCGGCCTAGCAAGTATTTCTTTTACAGACCAAAATCTCGGATCGAATCGTTGCAGAAGCTGTCACTCACTTGTCGAGCTCTAACTGAACCGGAACGAACATTTGAAAAGTCTCTCCTTCTCTCCCTTTTCTTTCTTTTCATCCTGTGCTGTATTTCGTTTTCCGCTTTGCTGTGTGTCTATATAGGTTTTTTCTTTCTTCTTGTAATATGGTAGCTAGCCTTTTCTCTCCCGTAGCTTCACTGCATCGCACATGCTGGGAGCAAGCATAAGCTAAGCCGAGTTGAGCCAAGCTGCATCCCGCCATCATTAATCATGATACTTGTAGCATTAGTCGGAATGTTTAGGACTGCCGACACCTGGTTAACTGGCAGACCAGCCCCCTCCCCTTATCTCTCTTCCCCCTCCCTCTCGCACTAATAGAGACGTTACATTCTCCCCGTAACTTGCTATTTCTCTGAGGCCTTAAGGCTAATTGCACTTTGGCTGTTAATTCCATTTTTGACCCCTGGTTCCGCAATCCACCTTCGTGATTGCAACTAAAGTCATAGATCATTATTGCTATTCACAAGAGTTTGCGAAATTATTTGTCTAGGTATAAGTTTATATGAATTTTGTTTAATTAAATTATTCAGAATATTAAAAATAGATTTTGTCAGTGCAGTTACCTATATTATCCTTTAGATTTAAATTTTTGTCCTTTTCCCGAAATGCTTTTAAGACTATGAAATTAGTGACTAATTGCGAATTTTTAAAAGTGTTGCACACATGTTTTCACTACTGGCGTTGGACACTAATGATTTAAAATGAAATTGTAAGTTAAAAAAGAAATTTTTATGGGAACGGAACCGTTCCAGGCCTAAGTTTAGAATACCTCCCCGCCATTTTAAATTGATGACAGAGAAATATTGGACAAACCTCAGTCACGGAGAACAGTGTTGGCGGGAATGGAATTTCTGCCCTCATATTCTTATTACAGCGCAACTTCTACCCACACTTATATGTCAGTAAACGCAAACGTTTCTCAGTAGGCATGGTCTCTCTTTTAAACGTTTCCCGTTAGCTTGTGGTAAAAAAAAAAAAAAAAAAAAAAAAAAAAAAAAAAGGATGGTAAAAAAACTGCTGAGGCATCACAGGCGGTGGATAAATATGATAGAGAATTAAATGATAAACTAGGAAAGGATTTTTTTTAAAAGAAGCGTTGTAGAGTTTCAGTCCTAAATTTTAGGGTACATCCCCGGCATTTGCCATTTATGAGGACTGAGGAAAACCTGGGAGAGAGATGAGTCAGGGAGGACGGTCCTGAAGGGAATCCAACTCCAGATCTCCCACTCACGAGTTCGCGCCTTAATGACCACAGCCACCCGTGGGGGTCGGACGAATGAGGTGTGCTAATGAGTGCCTACGTCAATAAACAAAATATTCGTTTTCTCTGTTGGGAAAACCAGATGAATATGCACATTTGGAGAAAAGTGTGGGCTGGTGTATCTTCCCATGACATCAATGAGTATGCGCTTGGGAACAGAATTGATATCAGAAGAGTACAATGAGCAAGTTATTGAACGTTTTCAAGGGAAATGCGCTAAACAACATTTATGTGCACAAGCAAGTGTTTCAACAAGATGGCACGACTTTTCATACTGGTCATTTAGTAGTCGCTACTTCCCTGTAGTCTGATATCTAGATACCGAGATCTTTTCGTATCCTTCACGAAGTCCTAAGTTGTCTTTGTGTAATGCGTGAAACAATAATGCTTCATAAAAACATCAAAACACAGCGTTATTACAGAGGAATAGGGTGATCCTAGAGTCAAAAGCAGTGCCGGCTCGTGGCCTTAGTAGAAGGTTGGCCAGGGGCATAACTACATGACACCCAAATGGCGTGGGGAAAGGTCTCATGTCGACTTCTCGTCGACATTTTCTCATAACTGCAGCGCCATCGTACATTTGTGCTATAAACTTCTGGTTTACATGAACTCTTCTAATGCAGCTGTTAAAGTACGCCTTAAGCCTTCTGCGGTCAATTCAGAAACACCAATGCATTTTATGAATCTTTCAACCGGTTAACCCCTGTTGATGTATCGCAATATCACATCTAATTGTGACATGCATGTAGTATCTGGTGTTTCTTCTGCCTGTACAGAAACGGAATTTGCCCTCTCTATTTCTTTTCTAATCTCATTCCAACTGACAAGATAACGTTTTCACTTCGCACGCTGTTAGCCAAGATGATTTTTTAAAATCATATATATTAAAAAAAAATAAAATAAATAAATGTGCCGTCTTGCTGAATAAACTCCTATAGTTTCAGTTGATGACCCAAATCGATTCACTTCCAACTTAACAGTTAAACTCAAAAGCAAAAATGGAGTCTTCAATAAAATGTCTCCTTTATTCGCTGCCACAAAACAGATGCGCTTTTTAGTGGTTTAATAGTTAAGACTTTGAAAGTCAAATTTCCACTGACAAGTAGTGAGGAAACCACCCAATTTTAAACAAATTGCGAAAACACACCCTATTTAGTTATGCGTGGTGACAGTAACCCCTCAACATATAGTTCATAAGAAGAGAGAATATCCACCTCTTCTTGCTGGCCGGAGAGATCGCAGAAATGAGCAGCAGAAAGCCTAACTCATTTTGGAGGAAGACAAATATAAGTCTTTTGAAATCTTTGCTGGCCGATGAAGATGTAAGTTTAAAGCGTAAGGCTAGCCCCATGAATGCACCTCGCTAACGGAGCACCCGCATGCTACCGCTACTACAGTGGAGAGTAAACGCGCTTATTGCGTAACATACATTGTCGTTATTTCATTGCTTTTTTCAGCATATAACATTGATGGAAATCTTGTATAACATATTTAGTTAATCATTGTGTACAAAATGTTACTAAAGTTTTTCGGGTTTTTTTTGGGGGGGGGAAGCACCCCGTATTATGTTCCACAATGGAAAACGCTTTGAGTTACGTTAAATGACATAATATAATCTTGTGCACTTAAAACCGTGATATCTTACCTTCAAGTACTCCGGTTGTCAGATTCTCCTCTCTTCTTGCTTTTCTCGCTATTCACAATGCATTTATGTGGCAGTTGCCAAACCTACAGCGTACTCCCCGCAATGCTCCAAACAAAGATAACAAAATCTCTAAATGTTGTGCTGACCTGAAGGTAACAATGTGTTACTGCGTTTGAAATAATGTTCTAAATATAGAGCTTTTGAAATGAGAAATACAGCACCGCCATTCGTTCAGATGTAACAAAATTAACATAGTGTCTGTGATATCTATACACAAAAGATACACTAGAAACACGAGGAAAAAGTTTATCTCACTTTTTAAGTGTCTCGCTCGAGGTGGGCATTCGAAATGAAATGAAAGAAATATATATGCAGAGCATTTCTTTGAGTATTAGAGTTTTTAATGTACTTTACATTTAAGGAAATATATCCATGCTTTCTGTAAAGCAAAGAAAATCTTCAAATTAGAACACAATATACTATTCATACTGCAAACAATAATGACATTTATGATGCTGGTATTTGCTTCCTTGTTAAGGAAATGCTTTAAGCAAAGCATTTTAAGGCACCAAGTACGTTAAATTGTTGCAAACTTAACTGGACGTATAAAAGAAATATTGTAAGACTTCTATTATCAATTCAAACTGAAATGTTTAGCTTCTTGCCATAGAAGAACTCCAGTAGTTCGAAAAATAGCAATTTCAAGTGTGACTTTATCTAAGTGTTTATCCTTATTCTTATTATTATCCTTATATATATATAATATATATATATATATAATATATATATATATATATATATATATATAGAGAGAGAGAGAGGGGGGGGGGGAGCAATTTAAAAGTCCCAATGCATAGTTCAGCCGGTCGGCGGTTAGTGAACTCGAGGCGTCAAGGGCTTCACAATTTTAAAACGTAGACACAACATATTAAATTACGTAATTTAGCAGTCATCCTCCTTATAGCAGATGCTGGAAATGTTGCCCATTTCCCCGGACACACAACCCATATCTTAGGAATTTAACATTGACGCGCATCAATGCCCCATTACTAACTTCGTTTCAAATCTGGTTTTAAGTTCCTTCAGTTTATGAGAGTTAGGTGGATATAACCTTTTTTAATGTCCCCAAAGCTAAAAATCATAAATTTAAGATGACTTTAATGGGTGCTTTTTTGAGGTGGATATCTCACTATTGTACAAAATGACTGCACTATTTAATGAAATGTCAAAACAACTGCCGGACTCTTATGAAATCTCGCTCACAACTGACTGAAAGAGAATAGCCTCGCACATGCCGGCAAATGCAGTCGGGTAGGTTCGCGCTGGTCGGCCGATCTAATTTGCGGAATTTTTAATCTGCTTTCATATAATGTCATTTCTTACCTGAAATCTTAAGGCATAATTAAGAACATGCTGTAAAGACGTTATTTTGGCTGTTTCCATCGTGCGTTTGTTTTTTTCTACTTATGACACAAACTTATTTGCTCTATTGGTTTATCATTTAATACTATTTGTGATCTAATGGTATTTTTTCCCTTTGAAATCCATGTTTTGGTTTTTCAACAAAGATTTTCAAATTATATATTTTCATTATGTAACTGAGCTGGAGCCTAGCAGTTGCGGATGTTGTAAGTTTTACACAAATTTGATCGCAAATTATGGCAGTTACCTGCTATTTTTCCATTTCTCTATTAGTGTATGAAATGTGTATAAATGTTTTAATCGTTGTGATTGTTAACAATGTATTGCACTGTAAACCTCACTAAAATATGTAATGTGTTTTAGAGCATGCATCATTTTACCACGTGCTCATTTATTGCTGTGATCACCTACATAGGTGACTGAGGTCTTTAAGACGTGGACTCATGGGCTGGAAATTTGAGGTTCCATTCCCCCCACGACCGTCCTTCCTGAATGAGGTTTTTCCAGGTTTTCCTTAATCTTCATAAATGGCAAATTCAGGGTACATACCCTAAGGTTAGGTCTGCAATGGTTTGGAAAAAAAAAACTTATCCCAGTTTATCATTTCATCTTATGTATCATCATTGTTCACCGTCTGTGGTGCCTCAGTAGTTATAAAAGGCGTTAAACATTATTTAAAAATATTTCTGTGACTCCGTTGGCAAGATGCCGTTTTCTCATCTAAAGTATTGCAGTGTGATTCCCCTCCTCAGAGAGAGGAGTTTCTCAAGACGCTCTCTTCTCATGTTTTATTTTATTAAATTGTACAAGTAGGTACTATCAATATCTAAAATCCTGAGAAATATAACTGAAAAATGGAGGTCTCCGTTGTATATTATTGTGTATGTTGATCCGCAAGTCGCGGGTTTCATCCACGGCACTGTTGAGGAACTTATTCTCGAAAACGCTAAAAGTATAACGAGCTTTATTTAGCTTCGTGAGGACAACTGCGGAGCTATCTGATACGAGAAATAGTTAATCAGCTTTAAACGGTCAAGGTTAAGGTAGTTTTAGGTAGCGTTTTGCTGACCATGTAACCTTTCAGTGTTGACGCTTATGCCAGTAGCTGGATCTTATATTCCGTATTATCGCGAGAAAAGTATTTTTAAACGTTAAATCGTATGCTGAAAAAGATGTTAATGATGAAATAGTTGTGAGTTTTGTTAGCTCTGACCGCCTCCATACGCAACTTATGGGATTTACATTTGATGGAAAATATATCTGTTTAAAACACAGTAAAGTTATTTGAGTTGCGGGCTGCCTGAGCGTGGCTACTTGATGGGTATGTGCAATCGCTGCAACCGGAAAAAAGGTAGTGCCTCCGTGCGTAAAGGTTGTAATTTTATTTTAGTGCTTAAAAACGTAAATTGATGCTGTATTTAAAACTGATATTAATAAACATTAATCCATGTTATAAGAAAAGTGGCAATACATCTCCGGTATCTCTCTAGGAAATTCCTGTGTTTTATCTAAGTTTTCTTCAGTAAGAACAGGCTATTCGCAATGGGTTTTTTGTTTTCCTAGATCCTGTCTCTTGTAACTTTTTAGGAAGTTGGTGAACAGTTTCTCTACTTGGAACACGATTGTCGGGATATTTTCTTACGAATCAACATACCAATTTTGTACAAGAATGCGATTTCACACATGCATCATATATTAAAACTGTTAATTAAAGACGATATTTATGTAGCGACGAAACCAACGAAGAGCAGTTAGCACACAGTAAATGTACCAACACACAAACCACAACCACTCAACTACAAGCTGCTACCTACGGCTTTGAGGACTGGCTTCTCTCAATACGCAGCCGCGTTTTACCGGCCTGTAGCTTAAATAACCTCATTGTATTTTGAAAACAGCATCAAGTATTGGATAGCATTATCGTGAAACTCGGCCTAACCACGCGAAGCATAGATTAAAAAATGGGAAGATAAAACAGTTTGGAGCAAAGCAGCTATTAATATATGTATTCATGTTCTAAAATTGTTCCATGTTGTTCTTTATTTCTGGGCATTAAGACATTAATTCCTCGTCGAAATCTGAATCTTGCCGAGACTAAGGAGTAATTTTAGCATGCCTTTAAGTGAAAGAGTAGCTTAGAACATAACAGGTGTTTGTAGATGTGGCGACTTAGCATATTCAGAATATTGGGTTTTAAATTTACGCAGATGACGGCAGAAGAAAAAAAAAAAAAATAACTGCTCGTGTTCACGAAACAAACTATTAAGCGACGGAAAAGAAAATGTTCATTTACTTTTTGGTACTGTTTAGTCGTTCACCCGGTTACAGTACTCAACATATGAATGAAAAGACTACATTACAGCCATGCAGGAAAACCGGCCACAGTTTAATTGAAATTAGTTTCTCAGAAAGTGTGAATGCTTAGGAGAAGTTGTAATAGAGAATCTTATCACTAGTTCGTTGATAGAGTTTTATATTTCTATTCTTCAATGCTAGTATCATATAGCGGCTGAGTTGGCCTGGGCATCTGATCACTGGGGTCATAGCTGCAACTCTTACTTGGATCAAATTATCTGGGTGAAGTATTTTGAGAAATTACCTTCATCCGTAGGGGAATGTCAGTTAACGTGGGCGCTTATTTGCGTGTAATAGCATTTATTCACTTTTATTTCATTCGTCGTTTTGGACATTTGGCTGTTGAGCAATTAGAAAAGAATAATAAATATTAGAGATATTTGCACAAAATGAAGAAAATGACGAGCAAATATGTAGTCATCCAATTCTTAGATAACCGACCGGCAGCGAGAGACTGCATTGTTCATGACCAGAAGGGGGAGGGGAACGAGCGAGTTAACGCAAGAGTCGGTCGGTGGTAGAAACGCTAGAGTGACAGTCTAATAAATTTTAATGCACTTCAAAAGTTTCTCATGCATGTCATATGAGGAGAAATACTGGAATTGCCTGCCTTTATTTTACACACTCGTATCTACTTATGGAATTACCCATTACACTTCTTCACTCTCTTTCAGAAATTAAATTGATCTCTTGACGAATGTTACTCTTTAATGTGTCTAAAGTGTATGAATACTAATATTTTATAGGACTTGGAACTTTTATCACCTCACAGCGAACTAAGTAGCACATATGCATGATTAATACGTACTTGTGAAATAGAATGTTTAGACTCACTATTCAAACTGAGTGCAGTGAAACTAAAGGCCAACTTAGAAGCTCGGTATACACTGCTCGCTCCAACTGGTCCTCAGCGATGGCTTATTGGCAGATGCAGTACTCCACTGCCATTCGGTCATCAGATAACTGTATGGCCCAGTATTTCGTGTGTTTGTGAATATGTTGGGAATTATAACAATATGTGACGTATGTCACGTGCCTTTTACAAAGTTGTTGAAAGTGAAAATTTGAAATGAAAATTTATCTCTATTATGTTTTGAAAACTGATTCTAAATGAAGGAAATGAACGATATTGTATACGTGTTTTGCAAACATCGATATACCATGTGGTGTTATTTGCTGGACGTTTTATTGTGCACAAGGTGTTTCTATAAAAGTATATTTGAAGAGAATCTGTAAAGGTATTTTGTTCCACATGCCGGTGGACTTTCTGGAGCTAGGGGATGCGGACATTATGCTGAGAAAACTAAGTTAATACATACCGAATGAATGAATAGTGTTTAACGCCCGTTTTTGCTACAGAGGCACCACAGGCGACGGACACTGATGATACATGAGATGAAATGATAAATTGGGAAAGGACTTATTTTTAAGGAAGGAAACTTCCAGGATCAAGTTTAAGGTACCTCCCCGGCATTTGCTAGTTGTGAGGACTGGGGAAAACCTAGAAAAAACCTGTCAGGGAGGAAGGTCCTGGCGGTATTCGAACCCCAGACCTCCCTCTCACAAGTCCGCGCCTTAACGACCTCGGCCACCCGTGGCGGTTAATACATTCCGGTAGCACTAATATCAGGGTAACCATCCGTAGTTGTTTCGCCCTGTTGCATATCCAGTGGCCTCGATACGGCTGGTTAGTGGATATGTCTCTGATGCCACATAGCATCAGCCACTTCCGCACACAACGCCATTTCGATCCCCACTTGAAGGCACCACCGAAGACAGCGCGCTTATCAACGCAATAAGTGTGGCGCTTTCTGTGTGCTCTTACCGCATCTTTGGTAAAGATTTTGTTTTGCGAACTTGAGAACAGTAATGAAAATAATGCCGAATATTTCAACACTATTTTCGCAAAGTTTTTTTTCCCCTTTCTTTTTTAGCTGCCAGTAAAAATATTTCTTAGTACACCTACTCTTCCTGATACCTTTAAGATACTTAATTTCTTTAGATTCCAGCGTTATATTTTTTACTCTGAATTGACTGCAAAACTTGCATATTAAAACCTAATCAGAGGACCAGGTTTGCTCCTTAATGCCCAGTGTATTTTATATCTCATTTTATACAACCTATATGTTCCTGCAGTGAGGTTTAATTTTGTTTAAATATACATTTTAATCAGCACGTGTGCTCCCAAGGAACCTTGCGCCCTTCTTGAAATACTAGAATATTTAGCTGAAGATTTAAACAACTGTCACTGTTTGAAATGAGCTATGGTCATGTCGCCCACACGTCCTGAAGACACACGTATACTAGTGAGCGAAGGGTATAAAATGGTGATTGTAAGGAACACATTTTGTAAGTATTTGTGGAGGAGTGTCTTAGCCATAGAAACTTCGATTTGCTACGCGGTAAGTAATGGCTAAAACCGACATATAGCTGTAATACAGTGAGGGTATTTGAATTACAGGCTTGCAGAGCGCGGCTGCGAAACGCAAGAAGCCGATTGTCAAACTCGTATAATGCATGTGAAGATAGTAGCTTGTAGTTTGAGGAGCCTTTATCAACGAGTGTTAGCCCGTTCGTATATAATTGTTTTTTCATTATGTATGAACTATTTGCTAATTGTTCATTTTTAGTTACGCTACTACATAAATAAAGTGCTGAAAAAGTGGTTGTTATGTACGATGCGTAGGTATAAACGGATTCTTACAGAGAAGTCTAAGGCGATCGTGTTCTAGGTTGAGAAATTGCTCGCCAATTTGTTAAAAAGTAACGAAAGACTAGAGCTTTCCTCTTTCGGAATAAAAGTTACATGAAATACCTAAGCAGATCCCGTTTAATGGCTTCATTTTCAACATTCCTTATAATGCAGATTAGTGTTTATTATCACCATCAGTTTTAAATACAATATAATTTTATGCTTTATAAAAATAAAAACATTAACTTTATTCGCGGCGACTCTTTATCTCCTTTTCCCAGGATGCTGCTGAGGTAACTCAATTGGTCCGTGACTCAATCTCGCTGGATTTCTGTCATTGTGGGTTCCTTTTTGGATATACAGAGTTAGTCAAAGAGTTTAAATTTTTTACAATGTAAGTGCACCCATACACGCACTAATGAATTTATAAAGACTATATCCCTTATGTGCGTAATCAAAATCGACCAATCAAATGTAACAAAATTTTGAATTTTGACCAATTACAACTCGATAGTGAAATTTTCATAAAGTTGTGGAAAATCCCAAACTAAATGCATTTGTCTTCTGTCAGTGTAGCCAACTCTATACTCCCATTATAATTCCTGAAAATGCATCAATGATACTTTTGCTAGCAGGCGGTGGCAAAGTTCGATAGCAATAAAACTACAGACTATCAATGGTCATAATGCATAATGGAGAAAATGATAAATAGTAAATTATGTAACAATACCTGCCTAAGCAACCATAAGTTTTAATGAACGAGTTGTTAATGGTAAAATGTTATCTGTTTTGTTTTTCTCACTATGTATTAGTAAATTGATGGTAGCGATTGCGATAGTCGAATTTCAGTCTCGCGGTTCCCGAGTAGGTACATATTCATAAATAAGTGTACAATTTTACATATTGTTAATATTGTGTGCGCAAATTTCTTACACACACACACACGCGCGCATATATATATATATATATATATATATATATATATATATATATATATAATTCTATTCATGAGATACTCCTAAGCCCTGGCTCCACTCTATTGGTATTATTGATATTCGACATTCATCTGTTGCAAGATGGCTTGAAAAGTTTAATATTCATAATGTAAATATGCAATTATTACAATTTTGTAAGCCAAGTTTCCGGGAATTATATTTCAATGATTATTTTACTCGTGAAATAGTCCTAATAAATATCACCCGAGGGATTGGGCTTTCCTCTCACTACATTCGTGAATTTATCGGCAATCTGAGATCCTCTTGTGATAAAGTAAACACAAACAGACACAGTAAATGCTAAATTTTTTATTTATTTTAATTAATTTGTTTGTTTATTGCACATACAACCAGATCTTTTAAATTGCGCATTAGATAGATTTATCTGTCGATAGATTCTTCCTGTATTTTGCTCGAATGCAAGGTTGAACTGTGATTATGGACAAAGTCGCATTGAATTCAGCGCATAAAATGCCTTCTCCGCAGTTGTTGCCACCATTTTCACAAAACACCAACAACGGATTGTAATGTTTTATCGGGGTAAATAAACATATATACCGAATGTCCAGAGTTTCCTATTATTGCTGTACAAGGTATACCAATATTAACTAAATATTCAGAAAATTCTAATATTTTAAAATGATGAATCATTCTTACTAATCTTTAGATATTGACGAATTGTACACAATTACGCATGTATTTTATATTCTGAAAGCGACAGCTAATGCAAACTCTTTATTATGGGTAGAGGGATAAACACGAATACATGGCGACTTTCTCTGAAAAATGTTATATAAAATTTCTCTCTCCTGGAGCTGACAAGAACGCTACGGTGGTAATGTAATCCATCTCCAGTTAAACGGAAATTTTGCGTAAAATTATGAGACTCCAAGGGCATGCAGAATCTTCACCTGTGGCGTTACACAGGAGATCTTAATTGATCTGGTATGTCCACAGTTTTCAATTTTGCGTCAGATAATGTGCAGTTACATTGCCTCAAGACATGCACTGTTTCTGCTCATGATGAATGGTTTTGACGTCTTTGAGTCTGTCATAGACATCTTAGATTATACTTCATCAAAACTGTTTGGGAGTATTACGATTGAGAAAAATAATTGGAGCAGTGTTTTTTGAACCCTTGCAAAGCTTTCGGCATAAATGCCGAGAATAACACACGCTTAAAATCTGTAATTTGACCAAATAGGCACCGCCGCTTTTTTATTTATCATTAATAACTTTCCTTCAGGGATTGAAGAGTTCTATGGAATATCTCGAGTTATTTAGCTGCTAGTCTCAGTTATAAATGCAAGGAGGAATAAGCGTTTCTTCTGCATACTCAAGTGTGGAAGTCAAGGGTGGCTAAGTGTTTCTCAATTCTTTTCGTAAGTGGGTTTCATACATTTGCCCTTATTGAAATGTGGATCTGAGAGAATATTATAGATGTGATTGGAAAACCAAAGACGCGCTGAAAAGTTCCTGTTGATGTTGGCCTCAGGAAAAATGAACGATGTTCTTAACAAGAATTTGGGCCATTAAGTTGCGTGTTCATTAAGTGTTTTAGCATGTGAAGTTACGTCAATTTTTAGCGCATGTGAGGTATATTCTCATCGCATCTGTAGACAAGAATGCACTGGCCGACAGTTGCCATTCCTTTTCCTTTGGGAAAAACAGAAAGGACTGAAATGTTATTAATAATGAATTAGTTTTATCATGCATATCTTAATTGTTATTATAGTATAAAATATTTTAATTTCAGTACAAAATGGTGGTATTTGTAATTTTTTCCAGTTTATTGTATGCCATAAATTATATAAAACATAAATATATAATATTTCAAATATAGATTAGTATTTAGTTGAAATATTTGGGCCCCTTTTAAAATTGTTATGTAGTTTTATAGGATTCTTGTAATTTTTAAAACATTTTAGGTCACTAAAATCCATACGTAGGATATTCTTCTGTTCTAACAAAGTTACAAGAGTTTTAAATGCTTAACTTTAAATAATGTACATACAATCATTGACTGGTAAATCGCAAGGAAGTGAAGAAACTCGGTCGATGTGCTCATAGACTGAGTAGGAAAGTACTGCCTGAATATTTTTATCAAGTGGTAGAAATAATTTTCTTCCAGGTTTAAACAGGCCTTTTGGTCTGATTCAGCGTTTTCTGGTGTCTCGATCTGTCTCCGCAAAAGCATCGTTTTACTAATTTAGAAAAAGAAAAAGTAGAATATTTTTCCTAATAAGAAGATCTGCTTCGTTGTTGATGGTATTGATAAGAACTCGAATAACAGACTATAACTGTAAAGAAGTTGCTTCGGAAAAAGGAAATGGTCTTTTAGGTCTGCCATCACTCATTTCTCCAATTTGCTTCTCTTTGTTGTAAATGGATGCCGACAGGATGGACACGCTATGCACGTACGAACCCGCAGTTAGACGGACAGACGGACGGTATGGTAACATGGCGGGGTGGTAGGGGAGAGAGTTATTGATGGTCTTTCGTTTCCAAGGGATTAAAAGTCCCCACAGCACCGGCCACCCTCCGGGGTAGTAACTAAATCCAGTAACCTAGTTAGTACTCTGCTGCGGTCAATTTATTGTACAGCATCAGGCAGAGCAGAGCAGAGCAGACTTCTGTTTGGAGGCAGTTGAGTGTCGCAGCCCACAAACAAGCCGGTCTCTTCCCCCGCCCGCACACCAGGCATCGGTGAGCCTGTTAGCACGTTTTATCGCTATAACGAGCTGGACGACAACGAATACGGGAAAGACCCTACCGCTGTATGTGGAATAGTCCAGACCATTGGATTGTGCCGCCCAAACCATCCCCACGCGTGGCAAATTAAGACAAACCCTCCCGTCCACCCTACCCACCTAAATCCTGTTGCAGTGGATTCACTGAAAGGCTAAGCGTTACCGAATGAAATAGAAAATTGGCTGGAAAACAAAACGCTTAACAATGACTTGTGTATTCCACTGATTATTTTTTATCTACTTCGGCAGCACGAGGCACTCCGCGTCCAGTTTGTAGGGGAGCCAACTTCGTTTGTATGTTGGAACAGAGACGCTATACATCCGCTACATTTCCTAATGAGCACCGCACAGCGTTTCTGATTTAAGTGTGCCGCGTTCTGCAACAAAACTAGTTGGTTTTCCACGGAACTCAGAGGGAACTTTGTTTTATTAGAACGCATTAATTGCTGGTAAAACTCCTGGAAAAGCTCTTCGTGTGTCATTCTTTTACGAACTTAATCAACAATTAATGATAAATAAAATTGTCAGTCATTCAATCTCATTTTCATACAAATGCTACACTTAGTCTCTGCGTAGTCATGTTGCCGAAAGGCTCCGTACGCAAGCGGTTTATCTTAAGAAACAGGTGATAAGGTGGGTGTTTCTATGTCTTCTATCCTTGCCCCTGCAGGGTCCTGTTCCACAAAAGTATGGTCTAATAC
Source organism: Metallyticus violacea (assembly GCA_030762175.1). Classification (NCBI taxonomy): domain Eukaryota; kingdom Metazoa; phylum Arthropoda; class Insecta; order Mantodea; family Metallyticidae; genus Metallyticus; species Metallyticus violacea. The sequence goes on along the minus strand of CM060846.1, from coordinate 307,293,095 downwards.
ATTAAAAGTGTATGAACTTGTAACTTGAAGTTATTAGTAAAATTCTGTTTTCTGCACACTTGTACTTTACTACTCCATACTTAGAAATGTACAAGTGCATTTTCGTTGTTGTGTTCCACAGAAGTATTAGAATCAAGTCAGGCACTGGTAATAAGTATACATTTCTCATCAAGTGCAAGAACATTGGTAACTTCAAATACTACCGCAATATTAATTTACATGTTAATGATTTTAGGAGTCAGTTGACCTAAATGTTGTAAGTATTTGCGAAAGTGGTGATAATGATGAGTAGAAATGCTTCTAAAAGGAATAAATTAGTGTTTGTGTACAATGATAAAGTTAGGTTAAGTGTAATTAAAGTAAGGCATTGGCGTTTCCTGTTCCAAATGCACATTGCAGATCAGTAAATGTACTTTTAAGGTTCTTGCTGTGTGCCACGAAAAAATAGTTTTCCATTCCTCGTTCTCTTTTAAAACAATTTCTCTTGAGACAATTTTCTTATTTTTTTACTTACAATTGTCGTTATTGTGAATCAATATAAACAAATAATTAAATATAAATGATCAAATGGACAATAAAATAAATGAGATAGCAACAGCGAAGCTCGATTCTTCTGCCATCTTTCAGCAACTGAAATTGATGCTCCTAAATGTACCCGTAGATGACCGTCGTCTCAAGATATTTTTAGGCTTGAATATTGATAAATGCATAATTAAGTGTTTTATTTATCAGTATATCTGGGAAGAAACACAACACCTAACAGCAGGAATGACAATGATCTACTCTGTACATTAAAAATTCCTAAGGAGTGGACTTAACCTAGTTTAAGTTATGGCGACACAAAGCAAACAGCTGATCCTCCATCTTGCTTTTGTATGACGTCACTTGTAACTTTTTACTAATTATTTTCCATTGTTGCACTTCTTTCATGAGACAAAAAGAAACCAGAGTATAACTTTTGTGGAATAGGGCCCAGAAGTGATGCATCAGTAGCAGTGCGCCAGATTGCAGGTTGTTTGTTCCCTGAATCAACTGAATCGTCAACCGCAGCAACTTCATGCGCATAGCCAATAGCTTGCTGCAAAGATATCTTGTCAAATATTGGAACATAGATCAGAACGGCTTATATGTGATTGCAAAGGACTTGGACACTTAGAAAAATTACGAGCTCTTCCCTTTCTGACGCTTTTAGCGTTTCTCGATCTAGTGTTTCAATGAAATGAAAATATCTCACAGTGCACAATTTTAAGGTTGACGTAACCAATACCCCACCGACTGAGAAAAATCTAACACAGCATTATATTCGCCCTTACTTTCCCGATTAACTCAACACTGAGCACACTTACTAAGGTTGTTATTTCTTTACAAGGAGTTTAGAAGATACTCATAGCGAAAATTTATCTAAAACTTTCACCAGCATAAAGTGTAATAATAGCCCATAAATTTTTTCCCCGAATTTTTACATTTGCCATTTCTCCCCCCGAGCTCCTGATATGCAAATGTTGCTGTTTTGCAATTCATGTGCATGTAATATTGCTGGAGCTGATTCTATTTATTATGCTCATACTCATATAGGAGAAAGTGATTTGTAAGTTTTCTCTGTCTGTAATAATGCTCTGTTTTGCTGCAGATATTAGCACAAATAAAGAAATACGCTTTCGGCACCAGTTTATACATCCGCGGTTTTTCTGTCACTATCGGGATCTTCGTTTTGTTTTTCCCCTCAAGAGGACAGGGCTCACAGTTGCACACACCGAAATCAAGGCCGCTCATTGATTAGTGAGTGTTTTGAATAGTGAAGAGTTGCTGTGTTATTGCATTTCATTTCTTTGTTTACCATGGTTCAAAGATTTAATACAGAACAGCGCATTTTCATTTGCTTTAGTTTTTTAAGAAATGAATCAACTGCTCAATGTTGTGCGGAATTTCCGAGGTTTTATCCACCTAACATATCTACATAGTGCTTAAATTCAAAACAGCAGGAACAGCATTGATTTAGAAAATAAGACGTAGGGGTCAAGTTTTAACAGAAAAAAACTGCGTAAATCGCGGCTCAATGAGAAGATACACCTACAAAATCTGCTGCAAAGTTAGCATAACAAACAGGGGCCTGCAGTACATCAGCACATTCTGTTAGAAAGCTACTAAAATTTAATCCCTACAAAGTTACTAGTGCATGAATTACAGCCCATCCACTAGGGAAGGAGAAATTTGATCTGTAAAAAAGGTAAGCACGTTTTCAGTGCTTCGCCGATATTGCGGCGGGTTGGATTTGGGTAGCTGCACTCGTAAGCTCACAGCTACTGGTTCCAGTCAGCGAGCGGGGAAAAACAAATTGAAAACCCGATATTAAACAGCCCGTGCATTTAGAATGCTATTGACATTTGTGCGTTGTTGAACCTGGAAATTTGTTTCTATTAATTATTGTATAGCTCTGTTACACGGGTAGCGAAACAGAATAAAGAATACTCATTAAGGTATTTTGCATTTTTTCTTGCACTGCATCAGGAACGTATATGGAAAGCATCCAGTATGGCACTTTTGTTTTATTTGTGTTCCGTTGATATTTTGCAGATATTTCTGCCTATTACATTGTCTATTTTTCCTGTAATTATACATTTTTTGGACGTGGGATACAAAACTACAGTGCCCAATTATTTTTTGTGATATAACTCGTAATTATACAGAGACATTATTTTATTTATCGTTGCCAGCGTTCGTATTTGTCGGTTATACGAATCGTATAATTTGGAGTTTAAAAGTAACTTGCACCTCCAAATGTTTCAAACAACCGTTTATACAGTATTGCTTTTTGTGACCTGGTTAGAACATTTGGAATTTATGTTGAATGATACATAACTTCAGCCGCAGCTAATTTTTTAGCTTTACAAGCTTTGATACATTAACATACTGGAAGTTTGGTAGGAACGTTTCATAACTTCTTATATACGGTCCATTATTTCAGAGTAGAGTGCAGCATATGATTGTGAAATACATTTTTTGTAATAGTGTTTAACGCCCGTTTTTACTAGGCACCACAGGCGGTGAACACTATATGAAATGAAATGATAAATTGGGAAAGATATTTTTTTAAGGAAGAATGCGTTCCAGGCCTACGTTTAGGGTACCTCCCCTGGCATTTGTCATTTGTGAGGACTGAGGAATACCTGGAAAAAACCTCAGTCAGGGAGGACAATCCTGGTGGGAATTGAACCCCTCTGACCTCCCGCTCACGAGTCCGCACCTTGTCCACCCGTGGTGGCATGAAGTACACGGTATTCTTAGAAATATCATTAAGCACGCATATTACATAGTATATTCGCTCAGATTCATTATGCACTATCCTCTACTTTTGTAATTATTAATAAAAATCCTTCTCAGAAGCGCTTATAATTCTCTTCAAAATTAATTGCCTAAGAGAATTTTAGTAAATGTTTACGATTATCATCGCGGAGGTTGTTGATCGGTCAGCTCATGAGGTTCCTATTATAGTCGTTCTGTTACAGTTCCTCAGCATCACAGACGACGCCTAACCAGGCCCTGAAATATCAGAGGTGCCAAGTGTTAAAAATTGGAACTGGGATTACTTAATTCTTCATTGTATGGTGAACATAATCATATTTCAGTTAAATGTAGTATACTGCTTTTACAATCATAACTAATGTAAAATATAGGTAAGCAGAACGTTACAATTTTATTACATTCCCAATTTTTTTTTTTTTTTGAAAAGCACTAAATACCACTTATTATAATATTAAAATCATTTAAAGTTGTCTAAATATGTAAGTTATGCGAAAAATAATATTAAGCAATTTTAACGAAATATTATATACACGTCACTAAAATATTAAAATAAGATTAAATATTTTAAATAATGCTAATTTATCGAAATTGAATTAATAATAGTAAGAATTGTATTTTAATTTTTATAAATGTTATAGTATATAATTAGAGCTATGCAATACGTTGTTTTGATGGTGGGTTACAAGCATTTTCTTTACGTTTTCTGGCAAGAGAGTGTACGTCTGTCTATGAAAATATTTTTGTACAATTAAAATTAATCCCTCCATCACGGTAACTTAATTGTGTTACTTTTTGTAGCTCTATGATCCTTGGAATAAATTTTGCTTAATGTTCTTGTCATTAGAGTTTCGATAAGACCCCACATACTTCAAACATCATTCTTACACCGCGTGATTTCACTTTGCAATTGTTAAAAACCGCATGCATTTATATAAAACAGACATTGTGGCAACAAAGCAGTATTACTTTTTAGACATTATCAAAATCCACTTTTTTAAAATTCCACAAATTATGTAAGTCGTGACGTCGTAATTCTGTGGCAAGGAGAAACACTTACATATTAGGAAGAGTCTGTTATTTCTTGTACCTGAGTGCAAACAATGCAGTAAGTGAATAGAAGAATGTTATACATGAGTCGGAACTGAAACAACGTATACTATTTTCACACATACTGGTGAAATTAATGAAGAATACATATCCTTCGAAAAAATACTTAAAACCGTAAAAGACCATTTAAAACAAGTTTAATAGAATTAATTGAAAAAATTAAATATTAATAATATAAATTTTTTTCTTCTCAGCGCTGAGAGATTAATGGTCTAAACTATGAAATTTCATATTTTTTTCGTTCTCTAACCTACACATACATCTATATATAAGACCTGATCATTTGCTGCGACAGTAATGGATTTCATTATCCGCACACAGTTCCGTTATTTACCGCTTGGAGCGCTACCGTTCGACTCTTCTTCAACATTAGGAAGCGCATTTAAACGCAGCTGTAGTATCACATTTCAATGAAAATACCAAGAATTATTACAGCATAAATCATTTTAACAGTACAAAGAAACTAGATGTTAGCTAGAACTACATGTATAATATAGATGCAGGTATTTTCTTTAGTGCAAGCCTCAGTGTATAGTTTCAAAGTTGACCTGCTTGGAAGAGGCAACAGCGGTGCATTTCGAACGAAATCGTAAGCTGATGATGATTTACTCTGTCATAATATGCAATATCTGATGCTAAGTTCACTCCACAGATGTTTCATTTGCCCCAGAGCTTGCAGTAGCTCGTTAAGAAGTAACGCTTTGAGGTCTTCTTGTTTTATTGCAACTCCTAATGCTAGTATATTACAATTTTAAAGTTTTTCATTAATTATAGTATAATTTCGGCTCAATTCCTTTATTATTTATCCCAAAATCTTTACTTTACATTTGAATCTGCGGTTGCTCCATTTCAAGATCAGGGTTTGTTGGGTATTATATGCAAGAGCAGCTGATCGAAATTTATTTTCATCAGCAGTGTCGTTTTCAGTATTTTTTTTTAACCTCGGTGCCTTGATATTTATTTAATTTTATTGTTGATACAGCTTGCGGCACAATTGTCTGAACCGACTAAATCATTCTTTTGTGTTTTTGAGTGAATTAGCTCAAGTTGAGTTGTTACATTTCGTATTAGTTGGTGGACCGGGTATTCCTTGTTAGTATTTGGGATATTTAGGAACACTACTTACTTTCACTACTCTTCTTTTACAGTCTTCGTAAACTGTTCACTTCAAACTACACTATGTTCTGATTGTTTCCAGAATCCACTGGAATCTCCTAAATTAAAATATAATATAATTTTATGCCATAATTGCAATTTCAATCTGTCCTTAATAGGAGTAAAACTAAACACATAAAAATGTACGCTCTAAATACAGTATTGCAGTATTGGTATAAAGCTACAATACCCACCTTGGCGGGAAATAACTTTCAACCATTTTTATCTCGATTGTATGTCCCGAAGAAATTCGTAAAATGATATGATTTTTCTGTTTTCCCTGTTTACTTGAACACAACAATAAACCATTGCAAACACTTATTTGAAAGGAAAATATTAAGAAGAATTTACGGACCGATTAAAGAGGATGGAATGTGGCAAATCAGATAAAATAAAGAACTTTATGACATGTACAAAGAGATCAACGTAGTACAGGGGATTAAGATTAGACGTCCAAGATGGGCAGGACATGTTCAAAGAATGTAGGACAGATGGATCCCAGAAAAAAAAAAGTAATAGATGTGAAACTTCAAAACAAGACCAAAAGGCAGACCAAAAAAATCGATGGGAGGATGCAGTCTGAAGAGATGCCCAACAGAATATCCAGATCCGATACGGAGACGGAAAGCTGAAGACAGAGAGAAATGTAGGCACAGATTGAGGAACGCTAAGGCCGGACACAATTTTCTAGGAAACGAACAGGTTGTTTATTATAGGTGCATATGTAATAACACACATGAAGTTTTTAAACTAGTTTGGGACAAAATATATAATACATATATTTTGAGCATTAACTTTTGAGAATAAGGTTGTAACTCCATTTTTTGCGGAGGATGTGAAAGGAATGTTAAGACCTCTATACAGGGTAAGGCCGGGCCACACTTCAGGAGGTGGTTCCTGACAGGGAAACGAACAAAAAAGTTCATATTAACATATGTCCCGTATTGTACAGAAACGCTGTAATTAGAGCAAGTGGGGCACCTGAAAGGCGACATGTATGCTGACTCTGTGCCTAATCTGCAGACACTAAACAAAGTGTCTGGAACAAGACCTGGAACGGGTGCGGCAATTCACGATGTGACACGTGGTTGCGTGCTTTCAGGCGCATGGCGGGCACTTCGAACATTTCCTGTGATCATACTATAATTACAGTGTTTCTGTACATTTCCGGACACATGTTGATGTGCACTTTTTTTTGTTGGTTTTCCTGTCAACGCCTTCTGAAGTTTGTCCCCATTGTTAGGCCTCATTCTGTAATTTTGCATAAACTTTACTTTAACCTAGTGAGTACATTCAAATAAATTATGATAGTGAAAAACAGATAAAAATCCTTGCTCAAAACAACGTGTTGGTTACAAATTCAAACTCTTTGACACCCAGTCTGTTTAAGATCACATACTTTTAAAACTTCTTATATGTTTCATCTAGTAAATTATTAAGCCTTTATTTATTTGTTTATTTTAACTGTGTGATCTTATTCACGTCAACACCATCTCTTATCTTCGACACCCTGATGCCTTCTGCGTTTTCTGTAAGCGGTTTCCCGTTAAGTAATTTGTATTTTCTTAATTTTTTCACTCCAGGGTTCTTAGCTTCTACCCCGATTATCACATTTTCTGCTGTCTTTTGAATGTTGTGGAAATATTAATTCACTACTTGTACTAACATGAAGTAATAATGTTTAATAGCATGTTAAAAATTCAGTTGGACTAATGTTATGAATTCCAATATGTAAAACCAACCTCTGCAGATTGTCTTGGCTTGTAAATGAGTCCATTTTTCCGTGTCAGACATCTTTTTCCTACGATTTTAATTAACTTTGCTATAGGTATTTAAATGCTCCTTGGAGCTTATGTGTAACATTGAATACACATATTATATATATACGATTTGTGATAAGGATTGAATATCAACAGGCAATGAAACAGTAACAGGACATTTGGTCCGATGAATGTAAACGTCGCAGTCTTGAAAAAATGGTATGTCAAGTGTAGCTGATAGTTTATACGTGTTGCTAATCATCTGACGTGGCAACAAGAGCTTCATCTTCTAACTGCTGTGTGCACATGTCTACAAGATTTGCTCCTGCTTTACCAATAGCACTTTCTTCTCATCCTTGGAGAATGTTGAACGAGTATGCATTGCTTAAATCATACTTCAGAATGGGGACAAAAATAAGAAGGTGTAACATTTAAGAACATGTAACTAATTTATGGAAAACCACTCAAATATAGTAACAGCGTAAAACAAAAGCACAAACAAAGCTTTATTGACGTATTGAAGTTTTGAGAGCAGTTGATGTCTGTGTTTCGTATGTGTCAACAGCGGCATATACTTTGTTAATTCAATAGCCACCGTTATCTATTGCAACTGTCATCTTAAACTTGTCATTTACTGTTTGTGTTGCTGTGTACAGAGGCACTCATTTAATCCCCGGATACGGGAAAACTTCCAGATAGAAACTTTTCTTCGTGGTCTATGTAGCCTTGCATCCTGGAAGCACCTTCTGCACTGCCAAACCATCGTCCCCGTTTAGTTTTTCTTTCACTTTCGGGAATAAAAAAAGTCGCAACATCTCATTGTGTGCTGGAACGTTGTTGTGGTGAAGGAGAAGACTTGGGTCGCATTTTGGCAAACTGTTACATGCGAATCGGCAGTAACCAGAAGGACAATGACCACTTATGAAGGAAAGTGAGTGGGTCAGTCTGCTTGCACGCTTCCTCGGCCGGAATGATCCAGCTTTCATGTCGTGAGGCTCCATTCCATCCAAGACCAACAGGTAACAAGTTTTTTTTATCACGCAGATTGATGCGTGATAGTATGCACTAATGGTGAGCCGCTCTGTGTGCTGTTTTGTCATTTATGGAGCTTTTTTTTCAACAACCGTCATGTTTTCAGGCCAGTCAGGTCTGGCTTTTGTCTTTCAAACAGGTGCTGTCGCACAGAAATTCAGCAAAGCACCAGTTCACCTGCGTTCACGATAGGAAATGCTCCCTGCAAACGCTCCAGTGATTACGTTTCTGTTAAACCATTTTATAATACATAAAGCATTATCCGAAATGCTGCCTGGTCAACTTCATGGTAGAATAGCAGACAGCAAGCATAGACGACAATTGACATTTTATTGTGAATGCAACAATTGGAACCGCGCGCTAACTTTGCCATTATTTACCAATCAGGACACGCTCTTTCCATTACTGCCACATGAAACTTGTATTTCTCCTAGTTTTCCCGTATCTGTAAATTAAATTAGTGATTCTTGTATTGATATGCTGCCCAATAGCATTTTTTAATCCTTACAAAACAGGAATAACTGATCATTTCTGTATAATTCGAGGTTTTAGTGCGGTCATGCTTTAACATGAGCATAACTTTAAGAAGCGTAGTGAATGTCTCTTTATTTCAACATTTAACTTCGTATAACATGCTACGCGTTTTATATGAAAAAAATAAAGAAGGAATCTATAAGGTACTTCCAATTTTACGTCTGATTATTAGGTATTTCTATTGAACTTGTGCAAACCAATATCCCGATAAGCTTGTGGAGTGTTTCATTGGGAGCCTCTTGCCCATAAGAGGCATAATGTTTATGCACCACCTGAAACGTCACCTCTCATCAGTAATTGTTGCGTTACAAAGTTGAATAAACTATTTAAAAATATTAGACGATTATAATGAAACATTATATTAATGGTAACATAGTCAAATATTAAATATGGGAAAACCTAAATGATCTCATTTCAGACATTCACCAGCAGGAATAATCAGTGTTTTCGTTAAATTGAATGGCAGGATAGTGAAGTTTCGTGTAAATTCATGTAGTAGGTCTTTTTTTTTCCGTTTTGCGTTAATTCAGTGTAAAGAAAATGGGACAGTATAGCGAAAATTCTACGCCTTTTTCTTCGCAATCATTGGAAAAAAGATTGACATGTAAAAAACTGGGGGAACCAACTCCAAATATTAATTTGAATTAAATTGTGACTCCAAAACTTAGAGACGGACTTCATTCTACAATTTTCAGACTTAAATCAAAGGGTCATGGGTAAGTTTTTTGCCATTAAGGGACATTGGGGGTGAGTTTTGGCCAATATCGATCAAAAAATCGATAATAGTTTTTTTCCCTGCAAATGGTTCCTTAAACAGTTGGACGTTCACAAAGAGTGAACATTTGCATTCTCCCTCTCCTTTCGGGTTCTACAGTCATTTAAAGAGCTCAGTGTGTCCTTTTAAATCAGTTTCTCGTCATACTTTTTTAATAAAACAGCGGTTTTCTTAAAACTTAATTTTCACACATTCAAAATGTCCCACACGTAACGGTTTTTGTTTAAATTCAGTTAAAATTTCCCAAATGCGCATAATTATCCATTATAATATTCTATAGAACAAAATACGTGCTAACATCAATAATAAATTTAAAAAAATATTTTCCATTAAAAATGATTCATTTTGAGGATTAAAATTTCTTATAGATTTAAAGTTGTCACATTTAACTCATCAAAATTATTTCAAATATCTTTGTGGTTCAAAGCTCCAATTGCAAAAATGCTAACCAATTTTCTCAACTCTTGAGCCGCGTGGGACATTTTAATTATAACATATTTACTTAATAAAACTCACGAAACAATTTATAGCTGACAAAGTATTTATACAATTGGAATAAAATTTGGTATACGCATCAGCAATACAATCACAGTAAAGGTTTCAGAAAAATTCGTACAAAAAATGTGGAACTTTGAAAATTCAGTGTCCTTTAATACCAGGAGAATATACTTTCCCTTATTTAAAGAGGTGCGCTACTACGATGTTTTTATTAAGTTCTCTCTCATTCTGCTGTGCATGTTCAGCCTGCACGTATGAGTTATTTTAGTTATTAGATAAGATTCTACAAGCAATGCTTGACGCAACCATGGAACCGCCCGGCAGCGCTATGTCGGCGTATATTTCACCTCCGCGAGGCTCAGTGTTGGTTGAAATCTTGAGCAAGCAGCACAAGTTTGTTAGGCGACGCAGTACAGTGTATTGAGCGAAAGTGAACTTCGCCGGCCGGCCGCAAGCCGCGAAACCGGTTGCATGAAGGATTGTTCATCCTGTAGATGCTTGTTTTAGCAGTAGCAGTAGTAAATTTGTGCACCTCGGGTTTATTCTGCCGCGAGCCGTCGCTGGAAAAAGTTGAAAAATTTGGAAATCCTGCGTAAGTAAGCTAAGTTGGGCAATAGGTATCTACTCTGTAAAGTTATTTTTAAGTTATATTGTTAATGACCCATTAAAATGCTATTTGAAGAAAAAACACGATGATCACACAGTAGTGTTTAATAAGATTTGCAAAAAAAAAAAAAAAAAAAAAAAAAGAAAGAAAGAAAAAGAAAGTGTTAGCAGTTAGGTAATAGATTATAAATGAAAACCTTAACTTTGGATTATAAAGAAACTACAGGAAAACTTAACGTATTGGAGTGTCAGGGTTTAGTGTGTCGTAGCTTCATTGTTTCTTAATCTGCCTCGACACGAATGCGTGTAGTCTTCTCGCTAACCGGGATAATCGGCTTGCACATCGAGCACTTGTTCAACAACCACAGTAATTTGCCTCGAGAGACCGCGCAGCTGTTCGGGCTCATGTTCCTCCCATTAAGGGTGGCCTTTAAATCCTTGGGCCCTGTAATCATGTGGGTGTCGTTTGGCGTCAAGTGCAGATGGAGGTGTATCAAAGCATTTCAAATACAGAAAGTGAAGAGATGTGGTTTCCGCGGGTTTAAGGAGAAGGAAATCGTTATTAAAGTATGCCACATGCAGGTGTTTGTGACACTTTAATATCAGTTTCCCATCTCCTTTGTTGAAGCCATTTTCTTAATATCCTGATTTAATATATCAGTTTTAATGACTGTATGCATAATCAGGCCACGAACAAAAAAAAAAAAAAAAAAAAAAAATAGAATATATTAAAAGCTTACGTCAAAATCACAAGCACTTAAATAAAACCCAGATTACTTATTTTGTAAGCAAAAGTAAATTAAAAGCGGTAGGGAACCTGGACTCTCCGCATTGTTAATACCTTCTTTCTAATGAACAGTGGATGCTTCATTTATAACTCTAGAAAAAGTCTGATCTTTATATGCAATACTCTCCTCTTCGGTCTTTATGAGATATTTAGGCTATTCTATTTTGCTTTTTTACACCTGTCATGCATGGGCGATTCCACGTGAAATGAAATGTCTTAAAACCTTACAAACTAATACTGCCATGAAAACAATTACATATAAAGAGGTTTTTTCTCCAAGTCCATTAGTTTTCTTGTTTCATTGCGATAAATTTATCGTATATTTATGAGAATGGAAAAGTTCGAAGAACACAAACAAAAAATGACGAATGCTAGACATTTACAATATATAGTTCACATTATTTCATTTTAAAAGTTATAAAATTTAAATACTTAATTCATATTTGAGTAACTTCCCCATGAAAAATATTACAGAACAAAAGTATCGGCTGATTGCTCTCTCTCACAAAAAGTATCATATTTTATCAGATTTTCCATTAAGAGGAACTCCCATAAAAACAAGAAATTTCTTAAAGGTGTATTTGGATCTCTCAGATCTTGCTTGCTAGCTGCGTTCACGTACTATAAGAGCGCACGAAGAGCACGCGGGTAGGAAGGAACTGCAGCTACTTAGTCCTGAAAACATTCCTCTCCTTGCGTCTAAGTGCTTCTCGGTTTTTTCTTCGTCTGGCTAGAGTACGGTCGTGCTGAACCGAGCGAGAACTCATCTACACTACTTTGACTGTGATAACTATCAGCTTGCAAGATAGATATAAGTATTCTATTTCCATGTATGAAATTATTTTTTCTGTGCTTGTTTATCTTGGAGCACAAATGTGAAAACCATATTTATTTGTCTTAGTAAGTTTCAATTTTTTCATTGTCTTTGTGGGAAAATCGCAAAAATATGTTTGAAATAACCTCTGCTATAATCGTGTAATTAAACCCTATGTTTTACAAATGATTCTTTTCATATGATACGGATTTTTAAATGAGTTACTTTTCATATTTCTATTTTAATGGGGTGAGAGCTGACTTAAAAGGGGGGGGGGCAATTTTGTTAAAATACGGTAACTTTTTAGAATGTTCCATTGAAAATATTGCACCCAATCTTTATATGTTATGGAAGTATAAAATATATTAAAATTAAAAAAAATTAATTTTTCTTGGAATCCCCCACATGTAAACAGTGTGTGTTTTTGAAACTGTATAGTCGCCTAAATTTGTTTTCTTTCTCTCTTTTCAGGTAAGTGCCAGACTTTTAACCCACACGTTTGGATATCCTTTAAGTGAGTAGTATATACTCTTAATTATTTCACCTTGGGGGGGGGGGGCGCTATCTGGTGTATATGCCACTTCACGACCACTTGCCAGGACTGCTGGTAGTTAAAGGCTGATGCAAACTTATCTTATAGTAGTGTTGTATGTTCGTTATGGATCCTTAACGAAGATTTTATGTAATGATTCCAGCACATAAGTTAAAAATAAATTATAACAAATTCGTATAAAATTCAAAGTTGTTGTATAGTACACAATCGTGAGCAAAAACTTGGTAGTTAAAGGAAAAAAAAATAGTTTCGATCCCTCCATAGAACTCAATTCTTAACGCAGGGTACATTTGTAATAACCTTTATTTGTAAAGCCTGGTTTTATCTTCTTGATAAACTTCGAAAATATGTTTTGAAAAATTTATTTTGTAATTTTTGCCTGTAATGATAAGTGTTACAGCAATTTCTTGAGTAGCTACATGAAAATACACATATGCTTTAGACGAAAGATATAGCTGCGCGCATACAATCTTACAGTAAAATGTACTTATAAATACTAACATTAAAAGAAATAAAAACTTATCTATTATTTTGGGATGTTACTTTCCCACGAAACTATAACATTCGGCGAAGGGAAAAAATTGAATATCGGACCAATTTCTCTTTCACTAACACTATTGAAAATTCAATTTTAAAGAATTAAATCATCTGGGTTATCACGCTGTTTTATTGTTGCACTACCGATATTCTGTATGATTTTAATTTTAAGAACCTTTGTGCAAAGCTGTTGTTGCTAAGCTCTTGAATATTTCTGTTTCTTGTGACAAACACCTGAGAGATTCCTTTGGAACGTGTTCTAATCTTTCATATACACCATCTATATTTGTTTGTGAGAACATAATACTTTTTCCTCCACATTTTTGTCATGGAAAGTACCCGTTGTAAATACTTTCTCTACGAGTCTTTTTATGGTGTTGGTAGCTGAGAATGGCTATCATTATGTTTCTGTAGACATTTTCTTTTTCTACTACTTTGTTTTAATGTACTTATCCTGTCAAAGATGCCATATTCCACTACCGGCATTACTAAGCGCTGTTCAAATCAACTGAGCTACTAACACTCTCAGCTATGCGTATAGTACCATGCGAAGATATGTGAGATACCGGGCAACTGCAAGTGAATTGCTAATTGCTGTGTTTTAACCGCACTTTAGTTCTGAGTATATCTGGCAACAAGCATATAATAGACCGGGTGAGACTATCAAAATCATGGTTGCAAAGCATAAAAGCATAACTATGTTAGAGGAATCGTCTTATGAACTTTCCCTCTATACTTTAACTTGCTGTAATGTACTATCTGTGATAACCCATAAATATTTGCATAAAAATAATGAAGCATCTCTAGTCATAAGACCCTCTTTAGCCCAATGTTTTGAATATCTAGTGTAAAATTAGGTTACAGATAAAAATATCCCTAATGTTTGCAAATTTTTTAAGTTTCATTGTCCTGGTGGTGTAGTGGTAACCATATTTACCTGCTAAACCCAAGATCGCGGGTTCAATCCCGGCCAGGATCGATCAATTATTTCGGGCGTAAAAATGCTAAGTATGGCTCCCTTAGGAAGAGAAGTAAAGCCGTGGCTCCCTTGTTGTAGATTTACGGCATGTACAATAACCTCAAGTCTGAAAGAAGAGGCCTCTGAGCAAAATGTTTCCGCCGTTTCACGCCCTGAATTGAATGGGACGCTGATGACCTGAGATGTTAAAAAGTGTCCGTAAATAAACCAAATCAACAAATTTAAGTTTCTTCACACCCTGATATTTTTATAATGAAAAAGAGTTTCTCGGTAAATCTATTTAACACACCGACGAATAGAAAGTTATATATACAAACAAACAAAATACTGCCATAAATATATACACTGCCGTTATTACTATTGCGATAACGATAGGATATTTTCCCCCCCCCCTTTTTTTCGAGAACTTTAGAAACATGACGAGGTGTAGAGATTTTCTTCTGAGACTAATTAAAAGCATCCATAATTCATTTGAAACATTTAAATATTTAAATATATTATTTATTTTAATGCTTCCCAAGGAGGAATTTGAATACTTATATTGCAATAATATGGAGAAGATGCATGTCATTAAGGCCATCAATTTCTTACATTCCTGCGATAGGTCCACGTGTCACTTCTGACGTACCGCCACGGGTGGCGGAGACCGTTAAGGCGCGGACTCGAGAGCGGGAGATCTAGGGTAAGATTCCCACAGGACCAGCCTTCCTGACTGAAGGTTTTTACCAGTTTTTCCTCGGTCAACATTCGCAGCAAATGCCGGGGAGATACCCTAAAGTTAGGCTTTGAACGCTTCCTTCTTTTTAAAAGAAAATCTTTCCCAACTTATCATTCAGTCTCATGTATCATCAGTTTCCACCGCCTGTAATACCTCAGTAGTTAAGCGGGCGTTAAAAAAATTCTGACGTGTAAGACATGGCATATTCTAAAATTTATAGATTATATCGAAAGTACACACACAAGCTGAATTATATTACAATAATAAGTTGCATATATAATGCCTTCTGTGTAGTGTCTTTTGTTTCCTTAGTGAAATAGTCGTAAGATACAATATTTCAAGTCTATATAGATGTCATTTCGGCATTAATAAAGAATTCCATTGTGCAAATATAATTAATCTGTATCACAGATACAATGTTTTATTCTTTTCTCGATGTCGCTTAGTGTTTCAAAAAGTAAAGTATATTGTTTATGTTACATAAGAATTATTGTTGTTTAGGTTTCATTATTTATTAGATTCTGATAATTTGTTCAGAAAATAGAACAATCATGTTAACGAACTTATCACCTTAGTCACAATGCTAAAGTTTGATGTGTGGAACTCTCTTTAGAAGCTATGGAACCGTGCAAAATAGTGGACAAGTGACTAGCAACACGAAAACTGTCACGGGTAGCGGAGGTCTTTAAGGTACGGACTCGTGAGTGGCAATTCTGCAGTTCGATTCTCGCCAGGATCGTCCTCCCTGACTGAGGTTTTTTCCAGGTTTTCCTCTGTCCTAATAAGTGGCCAATGCCGGGGAGGCAACTTAAACTTAGGCTTGGAACACTTCCTGCCTTTATAAAGAAATCCGTTTCCAATTTATCACTTTATCTCATTATCATCGTTGTCCGCCGCCTTTGATATCTCAGTGGTTAAAAATGGGCGTCAAACGCCATTCCAAGCAACACTAAAGTAAGTGAAAAGTTTTTAACACAACTGATTTAATGTTAAAGTTTCAAAAGTACAACAATAAAAATGTCGGTTGTGTTGTGAACAAAGTTTAGCATCATCAAAGGAAAGCATGTGGCTTATAACTAAAGAATTATTTGTAGAACAAAGCGATTCCCCCCTTAAGATGACTGTCATAAGTTGAGAACTCGGGGATTTCCTGCCTGTGGGGAATGCAATAATCAACTCCCAAATGCCGTGTTCTTCTCAAGCCATGGTGGAAATGGTAACACATTTGTGGCCACTACAGTGTAAAGACTGATCAGCAGACTTGCGAAACTTAGTGACAAAGAGCACAAGCTTTATTAGTACTTCATTGCTTCATCTTATGTTTTCTTTACATGCTAACTTTAGTTGTTCAGCACTCATTATTACATAAGTAGCCATGTCTGTGACAATCAATTACATCCCTCGAGAAGCACGACCAGCATTCCACTCGACACGGAACAACGGATTGTTCTCTTGTGTGGGGTGCACTCGCAGCAGCTTCCCTGTACGTCACGACCCGTCTCTCAGCCTAAGCTTCTTAAACCCTGGCCTGATTTACAGTCTGGCTACAGGGCAATTAACAAGTTTTGCCCGGTTTATGCTCCTAATCCTATGAATGATGCTGGGAGATGAGGAGCGAGAGAGGGGGTGTAATATGATTTTCCGCCGGCTTCTCCTTCCCCTCTATCCCTCCCACTCTCCTTTTCCTTCGGCCTGCAGCACGGAGCCTTGCCCTCCCTCTCGACAGGTTGTGCCTGCCTCCAGAAAAGCCAGGTGCTGACAGGATATTTATGTATGGCTGCATATTTCTACCCTGCCATGATCCATTTGAGCTTGAAATGTATTGCCGTTTGTCATTTTAATGGGTAACACTGTTTCTCTCCGGCACGAGGAAGACCCAGCCCCCCTATTTTTCTCAGTCCTTCCTTCAACCCCTTAAAACTCTAAGGCGCGCAGGATCTGCAGCGTAATTTCAAAAGGGAGAGAATTTTCTTCGTTCCTTCTCCCGTATGCCCCAGATCAAGGGTTCTCAAACGTTTTCTTAACACTAGAACCCCCGAAATTAAGTGCGTAATAAACATACTTGATACTAAATGAAACATTAATGTATCACTTTACAACACATATAGTAATGAACACATAGCTATGTAGCTCAGTGAAATTCTGTATTAAAGCCTTTATTGGCATAAAGTTAAGAGTATTTCCATGTTTTAAAACTTTTTTTCGCTATCTTTAGTAAGGACTAGCAAAATTACCAAATACAACAATGCAATACTATAATTTTAGTGCACTATTTACATTCAATGTAGAATGCTTTTCTATTGTTTCTTTTGTGCAGGGGTCACACGCGCTTTCTGCATTTATTGCAATTTGTATTTATCTTGTTTCGACATATCTTCATCTTCTTATCCTCCCTCCTCCGTCCCCGTTCTCTTTGTTTGGTTTCTTGCTTCCATATATTTGGTGTGCAGTTCTTCTGTGAGCTCTAGGATAACATTTCTGTCACTTATCCTACTTCCTGTTATTTCCTTGGAATGAATGATAACTAAGTGAAGAATGTCGAAGAAAACATGTACTGGCTATTGACGTTTCCCAGAAGGAACAGATCATTTGCTTGCCATCTGGTCCATGACATCGACTGTACATCGAAGTCGTTTTGCATTATTCTGTATCTCAACACCAGGGTACATTGAACTGTCTAGAAGAACATTTTTATTTTATTTCCGTTGATAATCGGTCAGGGTGGTGTCTAAATTTTTAACAAGAATTGACATGTACAGAGAAATGTTTTTAAGTTTTATAATATCAAGTATTCTTGTTCTACGTTTCATTGTACGAACCATGCTAGTCCCTTCAGCTTCAACCTACCACCAAGTTCAATTGCTCCCCTTATTGTTATATGGTGAATTTAACTTCATCTTTGCCAATATGCGGGAACCCATTACTAAGATATTTTATGTCAACATCTACTAGCAGCTAGAATCATATACCAAATATATCATACTTGTGTGACATGCATTTCAAGTAAGGGCTTCGTGTTCTGCGGGGGAGAAGCTACATTTGCACCCGAACTGTAGCAGAGTTGACAATGAATCCGTTAATATTAATTTACATATATCTGTTTTCAAACGTGTTTTAGATCAAAGTGCAGAAATCTGTTTTGCGAAACTTATTTCTGAATGGAAGTACCCATTACTATAGGCGAGTCACACTCATTTTCGGGACGGTTAAGCTCCGAAACAATTGCAGAATGGTCATCTCCATTGAGTTATTATTATATCGTCTATACCTGATCCTATAGATCCTCGCGGAAATATTTTCAATACTTCTTCATCTGTTAGAGAATGTGCTTATGTGGCCTGTGAATCGCCGAGACATGTTTACACTAAAGATACTAACAATCAGAGGCTTGAAACTTCCTTCAAGTCATCTTGCCACGACTCACTTGCAACTGCTTAAAAACTAGCACTCAAGTGGTCATATTCGCTTGGCAGTTTTAAGTTTAAATCTCCGTAAGTCAATAGCTAATTCAAAATAAATAAATGTTACAATGCTTAAATGCTATATAAAACA
The DNA here is from genome assembly GCA_030762175.1 of Metallyticus violacea. Lineage (NCBI taxonomy): Eukaryota > Metazoa > Arthropoda > Insecta > Mantodea > Metallyticidae > Metallyticus > Metallyticus violacea. Next base: position 307,274,385 of record CM060846.1, on the reverse strand, counting down.
GCTTAGGAAAAGTCGGAAACTCATAATATAAAATAAAATTTGGAGCTGTTTGAAAATTTAAAAAGGGTCATAATATTAAAAATGAGTTCAGCCGCATGTATAACACACCTTTCGTAAGATAACCGAGACAGTTTTCAAGAGAAACGTTCGTAGAACAAATCAGTGCTGAAACCTGTAGATATCAGTTCTTGTTTAGCGCTTTTCATATCATATAATTTCGCTAGTTCCATAAGCAAATACTAGCAGTCAGAATAGGTTATGAAAACCAGGTGAACTATTTTCGAAAAAGGCCCAATTTTCACTCTTTTGAAAATTGCATCACATTTGTAATTTAACTTAAATAGGCTTTAATTACGTTAATACGTTTTATAATCAACGTCTGTTGTTCTCTAGGGACTTTCTTCTTGAAGAAAGAACATTAGATACAAAGTATTTTATTTCAAATATAAGCAACTTTGGAGTTAACGCGGGGCAACGCTGCAAAATGTGGGCTGTTGATATCAGTAGTTAATCAGTATGAGAAACTTCATTACAAACACACTAAGGACGTTTTCTAAGTTAGGGAGGCTTGGAAAGGTGTCCACCCAGCCTCTTGAGGATAATTAGAGAGCTACCTAATGGAGAGGTGGCGTTTTACCATCTCGAAAGTGGCGCGATATGTGACCGGCGGTGTGCCGGCATGCTGCAACCTTGCCCTCTATGAATGAAGTCGTAAGAATGAGGAAGGGGAAGCAGAGGTCACTGCGGCGGGCCAAAGTCCGATCTCGGATTTTAGCGCCATAGAAGAAGAAGAAGAAGAGTATAATAATCACACTACTTCCTCGTTGATCACATACTTATGCACACGCATTGTGTCTCAAAAGTCGCTTTCCAAATAGGAAAGTATGAAAATCCATGCTATTGTATTAAATTTATTAGCTTGATGTTTTATTAATATTTTTTTTCACTTAAGCTCATCCTTCCTGTTTAAAATGTGCAAAGGTCACTGGAATACAAGATTCAAAGATTCATAAGTACAGCTGATGGATACAGCATAAGAAGGCGTTGCGCATTTCAAGCAAGCTATGACTGAAACTTATTTTATTTCACATAGCTGCTGAGATGTATGGTAGGGTGAATGTAGAGGCAAAGTGTCAGGGTAACTTCGTTCGACGTTCTCTCCCAAAATTTATTTAATTTTCGGCGATAATGTGTTGTTGCTCCAATAAGCTGAAAGTACATTTTTAATGGCGGTTCATGTAAAAGTTCCATTGGTCGCTAAAGGGGTGCTGTTGGTTGACATGGCCACCAAAGACGCAAACATTCACAATGATGTCGCATAGATTATACAATAACTTTTGCAGCTCCTTGCCACTTCCATTGTGGGTTTTGTGGGACTCTACAGTATCATGCATTTTGCCAATTAAAAAGATTGGGCATTCCTCACTGAACACGACATTCTGAAGAAAATGTGCATCCCCTTGTGCGCGTTGACTAATCCAATTAACTGTGCAGAACTCCCCTATGAGTTGCCCGATTTTGCTTATGCTGCAATTTATAGGAACGGAAATGTGCTGACTTCAGTATTCGATGCACGAAGTCTTTTTTGATGCTGAGCTCCCTGGCCACTTAGCAGTTTGGTAGGAAATTTTGGCAATCAGATCGTCTTGACGATCTTCTTTGGTTTAGCGTTGAGTATCGTGAAAGTAGTTAGTAATTTATTCAGCAATCTGTCCAAGTGTGACGAAATTGCTTGAGAATATCAAAATACCGGCCTTTGAGTTCTTCTGCAATCTCCTCATTTCCACAAAGGACAAGCAAATTGTTGTTACAGGGTCGCGCTTTTCACCTGTAATGGCAATTAAATTAACCCCTCTGACACGCACTTTCAAGACGCGCTGTGTGTGTGTGCGTACGTACACTACATGATCGTCCTGTGCCGTATTTTAAATGGAGATAGGAATTCTGTGCAGTACGCAATTGTGTGCCAATAAAAATTCTAGATTCATTTCCTTCCTTTTCCCGTTTGAAAAGCATTATGAATCATATGAATTCGCTTTCATTTAAAACATGATGTTGGTTGCTACTTGGTATATAGGGAATTCATCAACTTCCTTTATCGTAGTGTCTGGCCACGAGGTCTTTCCTGGGCAGTGCTGCAACACACGCCGTTCGCGACAGCTTTGCAGTAAGGAGGATCGACGAACGCCATGCGTAATCAATTAATAGCAAGTGCTGCTACGTTACAAGATTTTGTAATGCTGCATTTACTCTTTCCATCAGTTAAATAATGCAAGAAACACGAGTTCAGAAAAGAGCCAATCATGCACAAAAAATGAGATAGCGAATAATGCAAACTAACTGCAGAGCCTGCCACCTCAGGAGGAAGAAGAAGAGAAGAAAGCACGAGTGCTTAGCTTAAGCTTTATGCAGGTATTTTGTTTTGTTCCTCGTCGTCTAGTGCAAATGGAATGTTTGTAAAAGAAATTTGCATGGCTATACGTTTGCGTTCAAGTGAGTTAGGTAGCAGTGGCTGTCTTGTGTTACAGCTCATTGCAAGCGTTCGGAGAAGAAAGAAACGAGTTACAGGCATGCACATGGCTCTACGGTAATAACCATGATTCATGTGATACCGGGCTAAACGGATATGGGCATTCAGGTTCTCACAAAAGATATTTAAGCCAGGGCTATCCAATCGCGAAAGTCGAAGCAGTAGAAGTGATCTTTTAGGGCAAATTCAAAATTTATGGACTCTTTGTTAAACAAATTGCGTATTTTACCTTTATACTAGCCTTACCATTTCCAACTACAAATGTTTTTCAGCACTGTGATCTAACGTAGGTCTAGAAAATACCTTTCACCAGATGTTGCCACCGGGACTACATTTCCGTCATCTTGTGCTGCGGGTTAGTTAGCATTTCGTGGAGTAATATAAACTAAATCCATAAATCCATTAAAGCATAACGCTGTAATCTCTAAAAAAGACTTAAACACAAATAAACTGAAGATCATTGTTATGATGCGAAAAGGCTTATTTATTAAAAAATCTTATTTTTAATTAATTATTTATAACATAAAATGTAAATTATTTTGCATTTCTAGGAATCATTTTAAAGTCAAAAATATGTAATATAGTCAGTAAAAATTAATTTAAACGCAATTGTCATTAACTTTGCAGAAATATTTTTTTTTAAATTATTAGTCACCTTAAGTTTTATATATATACACATATATAGTTCGTTTTTAGGAAATGAAACAATGACTGTTAAATTTTTAAACAGCAATATTGTTTGTAATGAAAAATCACAAAATTACGAAAAGCATTCTCTAAACAACTGATTTCTTTCCTCAATATTTTTATATTACTAATGGAAAAGGGAAACCTATCATTTATTGAATCCAACAAAGGATGGTGCTAGATATTGCAAAGTAATAATGTAGCAATTTGGCTCCCAGTAAAACATTTATGGTGGAGAATCCGGCATAGTAGTCTGGTTTTCATTACGAACGAGGGATATCTAAAAGATTTCCGTTATCGCGCCGTTTTTAGAAATCGTGCCGAGCTGTAGGAGCAGCGAGTACTTTTACAAGTCAATAATGCAAACTGACATCGACACCTCACAAACCAAACCGCTCGCTCATAGTAAAAACGAGGCAATTATACTTAAAACTAAGATCTTCCTAACAGGGATGAACATTGTTAGCCATACAGCATTTCCTTTATAAAATGAAAATTGCCGCGTTCATCATGTACTTCCGTGTATTTAGTCACCACATTTTTTGCAAAGCCTTTGATACTATAGCGGTAAATATTCTCTGTGTAACCACACCAATAATATTTCAGCTTCAGTAGTCTAAGCTTTTACCATAGACAAACTCCACATGGAATGATTTTGAATGGTAGCCTATAGTCGCACGTTTTCCTCAGAGCCTTTGAGATAAATTGTTATGCGGTAGTTTCTTTGTCTTATCGCACCAATGATATTTTAGCTTCAGCCGATAGAAGTATAAGATTTAACAGCATACAAACCGCCAGGGGTGACCGAGGTCGTTAGTGTGCGGACTCGTGAGCGGGAGGACTGGGGGTTCAATTCCACCAGGACCGTCCTCCCTGACTGAGGTTTTTTCCAGGTTTTCCTCAGTCTTCATAAATGGCAAATGCTGGGGAGGTACCCTAAACTTATGCCTGAAACGTTTCCTTCCTTAAAAAAATGCTTTCCCAATAGGTATATCATTTCATCTCATGTGTCATCGGTGTGCACCAACTATGGTACCTCAATAGTAAAAAAGGGCGTTAAACACCATTAGAGTATATAAACTCCACGTGGAGTAGTGTAATAGCTTCAGCCGATAGCAGACAAAACTTAAAACTGCGGAACAGTTAATCGGTGTTAGTTTTGGAATATCGAGTAACGGTCATCTCAAAAACTTGCCGCCTCATTTCATACCGGCTGACTATACGATGAGCGTTACAGTAATATAATTGCTGCTTTAGAAACAACAGTTATTTCTTATTCACACTCATGAAGCATTAAACTACAGTAACAGAAAATACAACAATAATTACAAGAAATGTGCAGAAAAATGCAAATATGTCAAAAATGAAACGATCCCATAATGTTTGATAGTTGACGAATATCATTTCCTGATACTTAATTATTTTCTGGTGGTCATTTTGTCATAGATTCAGCCTCCACTAATTCAGTACATATATAGTTCTCTGTTTTGGTCATCGAATGTACAGTCGGATTTTATGTTTATGGCCAAAAGGAAAGCTAAATGCAAGTTTTTCCCAAAGAATCGCATGTAGAAGCTGAACGGTTTAATTAATTGAAGTTATTTAAAAATAGCCGAGCCTCTCTCAAGTGTGAAATGGTAAACAACAGTCAAGATAATCGATACACATAAAATGATAAGGAAATTGCGAAGTCACCTGATGAGGGGCTAAAGTAAACATTTCATATACTTATAATAATGGCGGTTATCACGTGCAAAAATTTTTGTTAGAATTTTAACATATAAAAATGTCAGTACTTAAGAGTTTCAAAACAATGAAATTTTGATCTTCCATAGTAGCAGAAAAGAGATGCCAAAGGCTTTCATAATTCTACCCCTCAAAATTGATTGTTCTAAAGTAGTCTAATAAAAGATATATTCTCAGACAGCTTCATGGAACTCCTGTGAATATGGATGTTGGTCGTTTTAGTCAATAATAGGTTTAATAGAGGTGCATTGTCACTATTTTCCGAGTAGGTAAAATGAGAATGATAACAGTGCAGATGATATATTCCAAGCACTGTTATGGTGTTTCACCTTGTACATATCTCACTGGGTGGCTCAAGATAACCAAACACACGGTTCCTCATAACACAATATAAGGTGATACAATAGGGACAACTTGAGTATTTCGCGGGGTCGCATTCTAAATGCGCATGTCACAATTTTGCACTAACCACCGTATTCTCTTCAGATGGTTATGCACATCATTATTGAATTATAATTTATTAATACTTTTTCAATACATCAAATCGCTATCGGATATGTGTAATAATAATTATAGTTGTAGTAAGCATTCCGAAGTGCTATTGACACCAAAGTTTAATTCGACCGGTTCGTTGTGGTTGGCGAGTGTGTTAGCACTATCCGCTCTGTGAATTAAAGCGTGCACATAATATTCTGGTAGCACACATTACGAGTTTAGTACAGAATTTCATACTTAATCGAATTCCTCTGAAAAATTCCGATCAGATTGCCCTAGAAGTTCAAAGGCTAGTGATTTTCATTATTGGAAAACGTTAAAAATACTAAGTGTTGCACCAAGTATAATTAACATTACTTAAACTATAATTTTAAGTCCGGAGATTCTTTCTTCGTTGTTTTTATTTTGAGTTATGTTGATCTCTTCTTATATGATAAAATGCTGCCTAGAAATGATCATAAAAAGTTAACACCTCGAGGTAGTATTTATGGGTGAATTTGCTCTTTGATAATGGTTCACTTTATTTAGTAATTTTGTAGAAAACCACTCACATTTCTGTACGATATTCTTTTCTCCTTCCTTCACTTCGATTATGGGGTAATATGGCAAAGGTGCTGTAAACCGTGGGAAATTCAATGTACGGTTTTCGAGGATCTGTCATTTGTGATAACTATAGAACAAAGCTACGCTCGCCAGCTCCTAAACCTTAAAAGAAAAAATAAAATGATACTAATGCATAAAAATTGCCTGATCATAATTCATAAACCATGAATAAATAAGCAAGAACGAAAAATATAGTAAAAGTACACGATTTACCCAGTTTAATTAATATGGTGTTCTACATAATTACCTTATATTTCAGTGACAGACGCTGTAATTTCATGCCTGTTTTGAGAAGAAAAAATGAATATTCATTGCAGTTAACGTTTTAATTAATGAATGTGTTGTTTGCACTTTTAACAGCTGTCCGTTAAACACATGGTACCTGCGGCAATAGCAGCGACACATTAGATGGATTTGTTGAAGAGTAATCCCAACTTGGAGCGGATTTAGAAGCAACAACATCAATGGTGCCCATGCACTTATACTGTCATTCTTTCGCTTTTCTCATATGCACCTTGCCATGAACATTTCAGACTTGAAGATAAAAAGAACATCATACATAAGCGAGGCACGTTTCAGTTCCATACTTAATAATCACGAGTATAAAGAGCAACAATAAGAGAACGTAAAAAAGCAACAATGTATTTTAGCCTCAGTACTTTAGTGGATAGTTGTTTCTCTATTATTTGATGTGACTTCTACTGGGGTAATTGAGGCCAGCACAAAGTAATCCGCATTATTTGTTCCTCCATTTATTTGTTTTAATATAATTAACTGTCTCTTCACTGTGCACCGCTAATGTCGTATTAGAACCGGAAGCAAACAAGGCTATGAAATGATATCTACTGAAGACTAGGCAATGCCAGAAGGTTCAAAAGGGTTCAAATAGTTTGTTTGATCAGTTACTTTATTTGCAAACTGACCTCTATTACTAATGTGTTTAATGTTATACACTTGAAGCAAATAATAGTCGGTTAAAGTGTTGATAGTTTTTGCTTTGCAGACAATGTTTGGCTCCTTGAATGTGACTTTTTCCATGAAATTTGTTCTGATGTTTTCGTTCTGAGAGTTACAGCTTTACATGCACGCTGTAGAATTGTTAATGATGTTCTTTATATGGAGTAAAAAATACATTTTTAATTATAGCTGAATTTAAAATGAGTTTTATTTAATGAATAATTTCTAATGGAAATCACGTGGGTAAAGAGGACAGAACAATATTAATCCTGCATTAGATTTATCAGTATTTAAACTACAGATTTAAGTATCTGCAGCATGAATTCTTCGGGCATGCGTAACGAATTAATCAACTCTACAATATATAATTTATCCTGACATCAAATAATCCATTATGCCCCTAAAAATGAAAATATGGCTTTTCTGGCTTATATTATATCTTTGTGTTTTATTTTTGGCTGTCCTTAACTAATAACAAATGTTTTCAAACCTATATTTTTTAAATTAAGAAAAATTTAGATGCAGTCCGATATGTAGAGTATTATTCAGAATTAATTATTTCCGGGAATAATTTTTTCGTTCTTCCTTTGCTGATTATTATATATATCTTTTGTTGTAATTTGGTTTTAAGTCTAGAATTAAGTTGTGTTTTTGTGATAGTTTTTCTCCAGAGGGTTTGCATCTTAACTGTTCTACTAAAACATTCCAATATGACTTGTAATGTCCAAAATGTTCTTAGTGTTGCCTAGGAGAAATATGCCATGCTTCTAGTTTTTCCCCAATTTTATACAGAGCGATCCAATTAACTATGAACCAAACTGAGCTATTTTGTCTATAGGCGAGGGTGGCATTCGTTGCCGTCTGTGGATATCGTAGAGTATCACTGACACAGCCATGTAACCTTTCCCTTAACTTTTTTGTTCATTTTTATTTATTATTTTTTTTTCTATGAAAGGAGGAGCTGAAACTGTCCATCGTCGTTGTCTATACATTTTTGGCGGCTCTTTAAAAACAGCAATAACTTGCTATATTTTACGTTGAGTAATGCAGGCAACTTTTGGTGTATATTTTGTTTCAATTCTTCCAAGTTATGAGTATTTGTCTTGTATACGGTATTTTTAGTTTACTCCAGAGATAAAAGTCGTAAAGGATTAGGTCGGGGGACCGAGGGTGCCACAAATACTTAATAATAACTCTGTCATTCTGAAACACACTTGAAATTTCCCTCATCGAAATATTCGCTTTGTGAGCTGTAGCATAGTCTTGTTGAAAAAGGGCGAAATCGCTTTCCCTATCGATTGATGTTTGATTCTGAAAAGGGGCAAGATTATATTCACACGTGCTGCTGCCTCAAAAGAAGAAAACCTGAATTGTTTCTCCGCTCATTTTTCGTCATATCGGGGCATTTCAATGAACGGTATCAGGTTTCTCAACGATCCAGTGAACATTATTTTGTGTACACACAACCATGAAAGTGGAACCAGGTCTCGTTCGGGGAAAATGTTAAATGTGGGTCTATTTCTTCATTGTATATATTATTCAGACTCCACACACAAACTATATGCTACGTGTAGGGTCACCTAGTGGACGAGCATTTGACTCAATTATTTTACATTTTACAATTTATCGTAGTAGCCTTTGCATAGAGCTAAATGCTTGGTTGTTGTAAAATATGTTTTAACTAATTTTGGGGGAAATTCTCTAAAGGAAGGCCAATGTCATCTAATGTTTCTTCGGTGAGAATCCTATGCTGTTTGTTAGGTTTCTTAGGCTTAGAATTATCCGTGGCTTGATATTTATTGTAAAGATTATGATTTGTTATGCGGCTGGAACTTTTACGGTCGGGAATGTTTCTTCAAATAGTTTCTGAACTTGACGAACTGACTGATTTAACACATATGATTCATAAATAAGCACATTTTGTGCAGTATAAAAATATACCGAGCCGTAATTGCACCCTATTAGCGAGAAGTTCGCTTGACCCTGTTCCATTCAACGGCGGAAAACAGGTGTGCAACATGGTCATTGTGAAAAACACAAGTTGGTTCACAGTTAATTGGATCGCTCCGTATAAACTTTAGTTTCATTTGAAGGTAAAAGCTCCTTTTTCTTGTTTTGGAGGATGACGGATAGTGCGCAACATTTTTCTATATTTCTCAAAATGGAAGCCATGCTAATAACGATGTACAGCCCTGGTTTGCCGCATACTCATCCCTGAGCCACAGTCACAGCTCGAGGTGGTTTGAAGCACGCTACGTCCCCCCCCCCCATCTCTATAACAAGTATCGACTTTTAATGGGCAGTATCGAACTGCGATCGCAAGCTGTCACTATTCACTCAATAAAAAACATTGTGATGCGCTCTCTCTGTTTCTCGTGCCATCAAACTCTTGACAATATTTTGGTATGAGCAGTGGTTTTACTATCCGAAACAAATAGGTACATTTTGTTAACACTATCCGTGCTTGTCCGAGTATTAGTCCACTTATTGTAAGCAGAGTATGGGTAGACAATGTGCGTGCTTACCCGCAGTGACGGCAACATGACACCATGCTATCGTTATTCATAATTACTGCATTGATTGGTTTAGTGATCGCTAAGCCCTTCCATCAAGTAGCCTACTTCAAAACTCGTTTATTTCCCTACAATTGCAGTAATGCACATATTACCACCACTCGAAGGAGCACATTTGCATTTGATCATAATAACCTAACTGAAAAACAGATGCGACTACGAGCCCGCTCAGTTCCGACCTTAGTATAATGTCCGTTATTTGAAAATTTAGTACATTTCTATTAAAGAGGCGTTAAACTTCATTAATGGCGTCATTGTTGGTTTCAGCCAGATGTGACGATTAGTTAACGTTTGTCAGAGATCTGAATCGACCAGTCACATCTGCCATAAGATTCGAAAACAGAATGAGTTCCGTGCAGTAATAAACATGTTTAAAATGCAGTAATATATATAATGCGGTCATTTCTCAGACGCAGCTCACGCAAATATACACATTTGTTCCTTTTCCAGTCAGCGCAAAGCGAAAATTTCATTTTAGATTCAATCAATGGAAAATATTAAACTGTGCGCGTGAGCGAATTGTTCTAAACATTATTTTGAAATGCCCGTCAAACTGCGCCAAGCGCTAGCTGTGATGAAGGACAGTTATCTTCTTCAGCTTAGTTACTAACAGTGATTGTATAGTAGAAGAATCAAGTGAGGGGGAAGCACTTCGCACCATTAGTGAGTTTGAGCTTACTAGCGGTAGTCTGTCTTAGTTAGTTCACAGATATTTTACGTGAGGATCCTTTGGGGTTGGAAAGTTGGAAAAGCTTCTCTTGCTAAATAATTCTGAGGTATTTATATCAGTAAATAGCAGGTATGCACGAGAGCGATCAGATAACTTCTCAGCCTAATAGTGAAGGAACCAGTTTATGATTTAAATATTATTTATATATTTCAACATAATCTCTCCTAAGGATAGTCATTTAATCCTGCGGTGCTTCTATAGCATTATCCCATCTCTGAAATGGTTTTCCGGAAGGTTTGTAAAATACTCAATCTACAGTTGCAGTCGCTACTTAATTTCATGAAAATTGCTAACTTCAGTGAGAGGGAGGCAAATCTGGAAAGTAGGGTGAATTCTCCAGCATTTCATTCTTTAAATCTTTCAATTTTCGCATCGCTGAAACATTTTTGTAAGCAGATGATTTCTATTGATACAAATTAATTTTTTTTTTCTTCTGCAATCCGAGTCTTTTGTTTCATCTTGCTGTTTTAAAATATTGAAATGCTACTCTCCGATTATTGTTTTACTCTTCTGAAGATAATTAATTAGTAATATTCCTCTAGCATCCCAAAGCACCGATGCCAGAATTCTGCCTCTAAACGGAACGGAAAGAAGAAGAGGAAAAAAAAACCAGTCTATTGCTGTTACAATTTTCCAAACACTCTTGCCATACTTTGTTTTCATCTATCACTACACCCATGTGCGCAAAACTTTTTCATATGCAATTCCTCGTGTAAAATATAACCAATACTTTTCTTTAGAAATACCTATAGTCTCGCTAATTTCAGGCACTTTAACTGCCGATCTTTTAAAGTTATATCCTTATTTGTTCTATGAATTCTGATGTTGTGAACGTTTTGGATGTCTTTCAGTTGGGTTAATGTCAAGACTGATGCGATTATGTTTAAAATAAGCAGCGGAATTTTTAAACGTTCAAAATGAAAGGGAAATTGTATTGTTTTCCTTTAGCGTTGAAAAAAACATTTTATGAAATACGCTCAATACTTCTGCTTTAGAAAGACATATTTAACTATTTGAAACAGCAACTTGACATTTCGCATGATTGCTTAAGACGGATGTACCAACATAAAAAGCAAATATCTCGCCAATTGCATTCTCACTTATGGTTGAGACCCACAGCTTTTCAAACCACCCCTCATATCATTCAGCTAATATGAAATTCAGAAAATTCCAAACTCTAAAAAATTCGTATATATAAAGCAATAAAACCAAGCACTAAAATCAACTATAGATAACTGTAAACATTGATTTTTATTGCACTGTTTGATTTTGAGTTGTGTGTTGTTTTGATGATGTAACATACCTCGCCGAGATGACATTTTTCCTATACCACTGCTCGGGAAACAAACTTATAAAAGGGTATAAAACACAATAGAGCAATCAAACTTTCAGTGGACTCTTACAAACGGAAAGGGGAGCGTATGGAGTTCATTTCTAATGGACATATATAGCCTCCTTTATTGTCATTCGAGGAAGCAGTTGAAAAGCGCTCGTAACCATATTCCTGCCTGATGTCGTTTTTATCGTTCAGACGAGGTCACTGTGTCCGTAATTGACCATGCACACTATTCTTTGACGCATTGGTGTTAAAATAGCAAATTATCGGCCTCTGTGAAAACTATTGAATGCAGTGTTGAAACAGCTTCTTTTGCAACTTATTTTATACACAGAACCCCATGACTTTCTTTATCTGGAAATAATTCTCCGTAATGGGGATTTTTTTTTAATTCTACAATTAATCTTTGTAACGTTGTTGTAGGTTGCATTTTTGGTTATATAGCCTCAAATATTAAACGTTGATGAGCTTATTTATATTATTTAGTAAGGTTTAATGATCTTTGAGAACTAAGAACGTTTTATTAAGTAAAAACAAATTGCGTCTATGCTATGATATTCGGTCGTCACACACCACTTCTGGAAAGCTCATAATTTTGTATACGATGAAAACCAACTCACGTTACTGATTGGAGAATTAAAACATTAAATATAGGTATTGTTATATATCGTTAACTGTTTGCAACAGAAAGCCACGTTATATTTCTGAGTTGCTATTATTTGACAAGAGAAAGATGGGTCTGCTGCATTTATTTTACACCCTTCCCATTTGCAGATGTAGTAGAGTTTAGAGAAAAATTATAATTGCTGTTAATCATATATCTAAATTCCCTATTCTGAAAATGTGTTGAAGATTCTGTGCCAAACTGCAACTGGCAAAAAGATAGGCGGGGTGGAAGTGAAATCAGTGTCATAAATAAAACTGGTAATATTCTAAATTCAGGATTCGCAATTTCGCTTTTCTCTGCCTCTCTAGAGTTTCCGAGAACATACTGCAAACCTGCTAAATGCTCTGCACGGTAACTTATAAATTGTTGATTGCAGATATTTAGTATGTGCTTGTTTGTTAAATCAACGCTATAACAGTAGTATTAGCTCATTAATGCCAAATTTAATCTTGCTAAAATAAAGAAGTCACTTAAAACTTTTAGGTGAATTTATAAAACGCTCCGAGTTATTAATCATTGCTAAGTATATTATTTGTTCTACCCATTAATATAATTCGAATTTATGGATTCCGACGCATTTATGTATTATAGCACATGAAACATAATGCAGAAATTATTTTAGTAAGCATCGCATCAACGTCCAAAATACAATGTGATCCCCCCCATTTATAGCATGAAATAGCCCCATAAAATCATGACACTAAATTATCATACATTCTGTTTATAAGTTGTCAGAAGTATCGCGTAATTTTTACTTCTATTTTTAGTGTTTCATTTGTTATTCAGTATGAGAGCTTTCTATTTTTCATATTTAGTGTAAAGAATGTGTAAACGACAAGTCACGCCTAAGGATAATTTTTTGTTAAGGAATGTATGTTTGCTAACTCGTACAGTTATGCATCTGAAAAGGCACATCTCAGGTAATACGTTTCGCAGGAATGAAATTCAGATTTTCATGCATTCTCTGACAATTTAGTAAAAACATCGTTTTTCCACAGTTGATGTTTTGTTCGGTCAATCAATTCCACTCTGGTGTGACCGCCACAGGTGGACGAGGTCCTTTAAGCGCGCACTCGTGAGCGGGACTTCAGGGGTTCGATTCCCGCCAGTATCGTCCTTCCTGACCGAGGATTTTTTCCAGGTTTTCATCAGTCCTCATAAATGGCAAATGCCAGAGAGATACCCTAAACTTAGGCCTGGAATCTTCCAGTCTAATATTCCCCCAATTCTTCAGTTAAATGTTCGCGCACATCAATGCTGAAGTGTGGTGGGGCTCCATCATTCTGGTACCACATGTTCCTGCGCATAGCAAGTGGTACATTGTTCTACATTAACACATAACAATAAACATACGAATGCAGTGAGACAGGGAAGATGGACAGAGCAGTAAACCTCAGGCAGTGTGAGAGAGACCGAATGCACAACACACAGACAAAATACAAACTATTACAGAAGTGTAATAGAGCGGATAAGAAGGGCTTAACGGCGCACATTCCAAGAGTTATCGGAATTTCTAAGTTCTAAAACCACAATGAAGCGAAATGAAGTTATGTTGGTGCTGGACTGTAGTCAATAGGTGGAAGGGGTATTGTAGGTCGCGAGCTACAAAGCATCCTCCCCCTCTCCTTACGTTTGTCACTCATCAGTTCTTGTTTTCCTGCCGGGCAAATGCTAATAGCTTGTGCTCGTGCTTAGTTAGATAGTTTTATTACAATAAATTATCATCTTTGTGTGATCTATCGTTCCTCAAAGTAATGTCAATGAGATACTGTTACATACTATATATGTTGTTATTAACAAGCAGCATTTCGTTTGTTAGTTTATCTCTGGAAGGTAGAAAAAGTACAGGGCATTGTCTCATTATTTACCTATGTCTCCATTACATTTAGACATGATAGATATCATGGAGGCAAATTCTGTTTGTATACTTTTTTATTTTATAGGATCATGTTAATTTTTAAATGAAAATGGCTATAGCATTATTATTATTATTATTATTATTATTATTATTATTACTATTACTACTACTACTACTACTACTACTACTACTACTACTACTACTACTACTACTTTCCCTATCACTAGCAATTTTTCAGCTCAGTTCTAGGAGAATATGCACCAGTAATTACCAATGTGATGACATAAAATAAAGTACTGCGATATAGTTTTGTTGAATTATAGAATCGTACAGTAAGATGCCTTCATAAATATGTAGGAACAGGAAAAGTTTACTGAAGAATATTTATTAAATTAACACCCTCTGAAAATCAGAAGATTGTCTTGATATATAAACGATATATTGAAATAGAGCTACTAATGATGCAGGTGTATAGGCAAAAAAGGTGGAGAAAGTTTTTTCTGCTCGAGATGATTCTTTATACAGAACCCATAAGTACCACTCGACTATCACTGTACAGGCCAGACACATGCGTTATTACAATGTTTTGCAATTTTATTGCCTCTGTCAATTTCTAGTCATAAATGCCATGGGATATTAACAGCATTTGCGTTTGAAGGTAACTCGTAAACGTCACCATATGCTGTTGCGAAACATTTTGTGCATGTTAGCTCATATAATCTTCTCCTCTACCCTATGCAGCGTTTATCATGGTATTCTGAATGTTTTCTTTAACTTTGCCATTGTCAACTGTTTTTATTCCATTTTCCTATTGTAACTTATCCCATTTTTTATGTTTACGGATATGCGTATTCTGAAACCTGCATTTTAACGTGTAATCCCCAAATTAATTTCTCCTTTTTCGTATACTCTGAAACAGATTGTTATTTACTTATACAAACCAACCTGTAACATAAATTAAAACAACTTATGTAGCGGTGGACGATATCACTCATTGAAGTTGTTAATAAATTCGTTGTTTCGTGGTCTGTCATAGGGTGATTTTTGTTTTAATTTGTTTTGTTTTTGTAGATTCCTTCAACCCACATGGTGCAATTTACATTTCTTTTAATGCAATATGAATAGACACATGGCACGCTCGCATAGTGCGCCACCTGCTTAGCGCAGGTCCGCACCAGCTGTTTGTTTTCATATATTTTCTAGTTTTTTTAATAATTATTGCTTTAAAACATAACGTACAATTTATTTGGCAAAGTTAAAAGTTCCAGAGTATAATTTCAGTGAAGTTTGTATTATAAAGTATACGAATGCCCTTAATTTATGGACATATCTGTTAAACTTGTTGAAATAATTACATGCAAATTTCTAAAGTATGCATTTTTAAAAAACGAAATGTTGTTTTTTTTTCTTATTTCATTTCTTATGACACTTTAATTCAATTATTTCAATATCAAAGTTATTTCACAGAAGGAATCGTCACTTGTTACTTTTCCTTTGCAAACTATTACACAATAAGGTTGATGATTCAAACCTGGGGTTTTATGTTCCAAATACAACACCAAACCGATTTTGTAATATCTTTTTTATTCCAAGGGGTAATACTGGTGCGCATAAATATTCTCCTATTCTTAAACTGCAATCATACAATACATTACATTATTTAACAATTGTATACTTTCGCTTTATCCTGTCATCATTTATTACAAAATGCACATTGATTAACTGATTATATACCAACAGCACCATTTTTTTTTTTTTTTTAACCTTTTGTCATATTTGATTTACTGTATTCTGTTTTTATTTTGCTTTATTTTTTCATTGTATTATAATTGTAAGAAATGTATCTGATTAAGTGATCGTTATAATTGGGAAATCTGTAATGTTCACAAAATACATAAATAGATTCGAAAGCAAGAAAAAATGAGTATGCAACTAATTCGTCCGATCGACCACCATTTTCACTCCTGAGTTTACCAGGATCAACATTAAAAAATAGTAATAAATAATGAAATAAATGAGTCTTTTTTTAAGAAATATTTGCTTATTTGTTTCGTTTATTTATTGGTGCTCTTTAACATCTCAAGTCATCAACATCCCGTTTAATTCAGGTCGGGAAACCTCCGATAAATTTTGCTCAGACTCCTCTTTCAGGCTTAAGGTTCTAAATCTACAACGCGGGAGCCGCGGCTTTACTTCCCTTTAGGATGAGATAGAACAAACAATATACATTGTTTTTCCAACATCTGCGTTTTTACTGCATAAAGGGATATTAATTCTAATAAAACCATGTAATAACGCTTTTAGGGGCTTGGGAAAAATTGTGATTGTTAACGTTCTTCGAATTAGAGGATGGCTTCGGAATAAGCATTGAGAATGCAGATGCATGCATTGTCTTATTCGTATTCACTCCAAGGTGTCATTAAATTTATAAGCACTGTAACTATTGCATCAGCATGAACGTAATACTATAACATAAGCGGAAGTGAAGTTTGCACTGTTCGAAAGATTGCAAAGAAAAAAAAGCCCAATTTCTAGAAATGTCAGATGCTGTAATCCTAATGTACGGTGTTTCATTGAGACATTTATATATAATTTATTTCCATACATCTTAGCAATAAATGTTGTGAACTTCCAATATTTTGAACAATATTTCTTTTGGAGGTCTGCACTTTAATGTTAATATGTAAGACGTGCGATGTGGACCAGAAATAGTTTTCAATGTTTTATGTTTTCGGATCCTTATGGAGCACAAAATTATGGATCCTTTTAAGATTGATGTTTGTATATCCCAAACTGCACTGCGTTTTAGTAAGACATAGGAACACGTATGTGACAAAGGAACAGTGGCGAAAGAGAAAATATGTTTACGAAAATACCTAGAACATACTAGAAGACCTAGAATACCTAGAACCTACTTAAAGAACCTGATTGAATAGCTTGTTATATTGTATATGTGAAATATTTAGAAAATAATTGCGGTTAAACCAAGCAAGGCTACTCAATGGCTTCGAATTGTTTAATTTAACATTTTAAAGCTTTTTATTTGTGATATTAATGTTAAAATTAAATAAATTATATCGCGTGTATCTTACACTAAATTTTAAACCATCTTTACTGTTTATAAATACCTATTATACATTAAATTTATCCTAGTCATTCCGAAACGTTCTTCGTTTTAAAGAAATTGTTCGCGCATTTCTCACTAGAAGAAACATTGCCTGAAACTCTGGATAATGTTACCAGTATCGCAGCAATGGTTGGTTATTGCTGCTTTTCAAACGTATTTTGGTCAGGTAAAATCATAAATTAAGTTCTATTTTTGGTTACATTTTCTTTCTAAATTATATTAAGTGGCATTTAAAAATGTTATTTCCTCACGCTATACTATAAGCTGCAATTGATTTTCTTCCCGCCTGACATGGTTTCTTATGCAAGTAAATCTTATAAACGAATTTATGTAATATAACTAATTGCACTGATACCTGATTTCGAAACGCCGTGAGGAATGTAAAAATTAAAAACGTATGTAATGCATAATAAAATGTTATTTGTATGTGTTTAAATGGGTTATTGTTAACATTCCGTATGAAACTAAAGTTGATAACACAAGAGTCCTGTAAAAATGTTGTAGCACAATTGCAGGTTCTATATTCAGTGCCTAGTGTTGTAACTACTATTTCTATACTAGAATCATAAAGAGTCTTTATTGTAGGTCAAAATCGTTAATAAAATGCTACATTATGATATTAGTTGCATAAAATTACAATGATAACAGTTGTCATTTAATTGTTTTCATTATAATCTGTTATCAACTGAATATTATGTTAAGGAAACAATTTATGTATTACTGAAAACAGAATCTAGTGTTCATCTTCGTTGTAGATACATATTTACAACTGAAATTCGTTTGCTTATTAATTGCATTGCAAGATTTTCTCTCTACTAATGACAATGCCTTTTCAGCTTGGGCTAAAATGTATAGTAATAAATTCATCTTTACCGCCACGGGTGGCCGAGGTCGTTACGGTATGGACTCATGAGAGGGAATTCTGCGGTTCAAATCCCGCCAGGACCGTCCTCCCTGACTGGGGTTTTTTCCAGGTTTCCCTCAGTCTTCATAACTGGCAAATGTCGGGGAGGTACCTAAACTTAGGCCTGGAACGCTTCCTTCCTTAAAAAAAATCCTTTCCCAATATATCCTTTCATTTCATGCATCATCAGTGTCCACCGCCTGTGGTGCCTCAGTAGTAAAAATGGGCGTTAAACACTACTAAAAAAAAAATTCATCTTTAAAAACAAACGTGCTAAATAACCTCTATCCATGAACAAGTGTAATAAAAGAAGACACTGACTTAAAAAGATCAACATTTATATTAATTTTATTTTACTAATATCCTGTTATATTTCTAGCATACAAAAATACCGCATGAAAAGCGTATATTTTGCAGTTATCACATTCGTAAAAATTATGAAACTAATCTCGCTCGTTTTGAAACAATTTATTCGTAGTAAAGCATTAGATTTATAAGGTAATATCATATGTTATTAGTATGCGCGGTCTAACATCTGTTTCATGCTCATGTTTACTTTTATTTATTTTTATTTCCTAGGATCTTGCTTATATTTGTAAACGCATTAACTAAGCATTATAGCACCATAAAAACCCAAAAATACCCTAAAACATTTTGTTTTGGGGGCAAGAAGCGAAGTTTGTAATTTAAATCCCATTTTAAAACTTACACCTGCACGTCTTACCTTCTTGTGTTCGTAGCAGACCAATTATGTTTGAACTTTATTTCAGAGTGGAAAACTTCATAAGCTTACCACTAGAATGTAGAAGAGGCTATAAAGTATACTTACCGTAGGCAAAAGAAATTACTCGACAGTTGAGAGTAATCTGTTCTAAGCGAGACAATTTAATATCACTATATTACGATAATATCTCGTGAATAAGTAATACATCGTGGAGATTACTTCATTTCGAGAGGTTCTCTCCTGGGTTTATCGAGTGTTGGATTGGGTTGTTCACCCTGACAAGGCGGACGATGCTAATGTAATTTGAAAATGGAAAAACACAAGGGCTACCTGCGCGTTGCAATAAATCAAATGTATATAAATATGACAAACGGTAGCCCAATATTTTATAACAACTAACTTGCTTCTGCACAAGATCGCTTTCGTAATAATTAGAACTGGGAATGAGTAATGCCTGTGTATACGAGGTGTAAATGAGATAAGGAGCTCCGTTGGAAGGAACCGTAACTAATGTGAAACCTGTTCTGTAGGTGCATAACTTCTTTCCCCTCCACTTGCCTTTCATTTCGGTGGTCAGCATTTAAATAAATGGTGCTTCTGTTTTAATAGCCATTCGAATATTAAATATTTTATTGCTATCAGGCGTTCCCCATTCGGACGAAAATTGAACATGTGTAGAAGATATCTTCTTGAAAAATGCTGCGTCAGGTTTCAGCACGTCTGTCACCACTAACGGATCTGTTTGTGTGTGTACCCACGTGATGGCTGCTTATGATTTATGTGGCTTGTGGTGTTTGGGGATAAAGAACGAAATAAAACATGGCACGCAGGACGCACGCGCGAGGACGTGTGTGCGTGTATGTGTAGCGACATGGAATCCGTTGTCAGAATATCAGTATGTAGTTGTTTGCCTTCTAAAGCCCTGTTTTATTATCAGAACAAAGCTGCGCTGAGTCGGCGGGACCTAGCGCAAAATCACCACTAATCGCTTTTATAGGCTATTTATGTTTAGCGTCACTTCTCGGGCTGTCCTGATAGTCCTCACTCAGATAATCCTTGCCACCCCATCATGAAATGTGCAGGAATATGTTTCGGGTTAGCGCCAACGAAACTAATATTCATGTTGGGATTTCGTAAGAGATAGACTCGTGGCATGTCAAAAGAAGTTTCCCTGAAACGGCAATTAAACTGTCTGAAGTACCTAATTGCTGTATAAATTTTGCTTTCATACTAACATAAATTGTTACACCTAGTTGAATTGAATTATATGTAATCTACATACTATTTTTCATAATGTGTGCAAATTTCAGCCTGATATCTTTGTTGAAATTCATTGAAATATGAAAATATTCACAAGTATGCAGCCACCATGATGATCTCATAATCTCGAACCATTTAAGCCGTCATTAATACATCTTTATAATACATCCGAAATACCCCTCGTACGTCATTCAAAATAGCTCTCTTTGGATTTACTTCCTCTTTCTGTGTGACATTCAAAACATTGACACTTAATGTTCTGGTGCTTTTAGTATTGTAACTTCATTATGGGAAAAGGATGATTCAGCCAAAAGAAATAGATAGTCTCCAAGTTTGTTATAGCAAACGATACAAGAGAATAATTCATCGGTGGAAGAAATGCGAACAGGTGTCTGGAGCACATATTTCTACAAATTGACCACCGTAAAAAACCAGCGCATACCTATGTCTTAAGAATGGGTGGTATAAATTCAATGTGGACAGTGCTAGTTGTAAACATATCCATAGTTTGCCAGGAGCAGTCTGCTAACTGTGAAAAATATTTTCAGATCTTTATATTATTGAAACATTTTTTGCATAGTTAGACCCAAAATAATAATGAAAGCTTTAATAATCTGGTGTAGTTGAGATGCCCAAAGACATTCTATTGCAAATGTTGTTAAAATATGTCATTTATATGTTTTAATAATGTTTGATGCTGCTAGACTTGAACCTGGAGTGTTTCACATGGGAATAATTCAACACTTGATTACCAAAGAACTGTAAAAGCTCATTTATCAATACCTGATATGGAGCCTGTCAGTACTTATGTGAGTAAATATGAACGCTGTAAACATTTTGCTGTATAAAGGTGCACTTTTCTCTGGAACTATTGCATCTTGAAAGCTGCAGTTTCCAGGGATTGTATATAACAAACCACTGTGCATTTTACAAAAAGTCTTAAAAGTATGTATTATGGATTGAAGTAAGCATGAAAATATTCAGATCATTTTTCCTTCTTAAAATTTAAACATTTTTTTAAATTTTTATCATAAATTTAGCATTTTTGCATAAAAATGTAACAAAGTTGTTAAATACCAATAAAAGTGGGTGATTAGTTTTCAAAAATATAGCATTTAAAATTTTCAAAAATTTGTTTTCATGTATTATTTTTTAACATTAAGTAGCCAATTTATTACATCTTTGTATATTTGGTATTATGTTTTCCCAAGTTATTTTGTTTATGTTAAAAACTGTACTCACAGAAATATTTTTCTTTGACTCTGTAATATCAATAAAATCTCCTTAAAATGAAAAGAAAACTATTAAACTGCGTTTCTGACTACTTGAGAAAGTACTAATTATGGCAAATTACACCTGTTAATTTTCCGGGAAAGCACAAAATCTCTCCGGATCCTGTCTGAAACACAGCCTTGTTCTACCTGAGAAAACAGTTGAGTATTTTAGTTAATAATATTTAACTTTCTTATATTTAGACGATCACTCCTACCGACAAAAACAAAAGATCGCTGCATACATTAAATAATGTAATAAGCAGTTATAACCTGAAATCTCGATTAAAACAAGATAAACAACTTTAAGGGTTCAAGATCCATAATAGTTTTAAATAATAAACTTATTGACCAACTGCATTCATTTATCTATTTGGGCTATAAATTGTCACTTTATACAGAGGAAAATACCGTTTACAAAATTGTTCGTTATAATCACCTTTATGGAAAAATAAATAGAATCTTTAAATAAAAACATCCTCACCTTTTACAAACAATAGCAGTGCGAACATATATAAGTGAATGAAATATGAATATTAAAATGTATTGAATTAACAGTCGCATATTAATGCTCATTGTTGCACTAATTAATACCAATGGGGGTGGGTCAGTGACGGATTTCAGGAAGTTTATGTTTATTTCTGCAGTAAAACTAGATAAATAATGTACTTTTTAATCGTTGTGACCTTGTGACTTCATATATCAAACATTACCTATACCTACGTCTATTCTGGTAAAAAAAGAAGTTTAGCTTTAGAAAGAATTGTGATTTAGAAAGTCTTATTCAAAAAGAGTACTGAATTAAATTTCATTTGACAAAAAACACGGGTAAAATATAAAGGGAATTGTTTCAATAAGCACTTATAAAGGAAATAAAGAATTTTGTAAGAAATATATTACATAGCTTCATTTGTTAGTTGCATGCATTATGAAAATACAATATTACTTATCAACTGTTATTAAAATGAAAATAATCGTACTGTTGGCAGATTCTAATGAAATGAGCGGCGTATCTTTCAACTGCATGCCCCAATTTGTTCTCCACCAAAATAGGAACATTTTTTAAAATTCAAGTTGGTTTTGTTTTCCGGCTCCCGATCGAAGGCGGTAAACATAATAGTTCCTCCTTCCCCTCCTCCTCCCCCTTCTTTTTTTCTTCATCTTTTGCGTCTGTTTAAAAACTGCTGGCCAAATGGAAACAACCTCTTGTGAGAATGGACATAAAATAACCAAATTTAGAAGAATAAATAGAAAGTTGTACAACTTTCGGAAACACGCTAACTTATGGAACGCAAAATATATTAATTATAAAAATAGATAGGAAAAATAAATAACCGCCAGGTTTGACACGACTACAGAAGAAATCCGAAAAGCATGGAAATTATAGCCTCCCGTTACCATCGTGAAATGAATGAAATGAAATAGTGTTTAACGCCCGTTTTTGCTACAGAGGCACCACAGGCGATGGACACTGGTGATACATGAGATGAAATGATATATTGGGAAAGGATTTTATGGAAGGAATCGTTCCAGGCCTAAGTTTAGGGTACCTCCCCGGCATTTGCCATTTATGAGGACTGAGGAAAACCTGGAAAAAACCTCAATCAGGAAGGACGGTCCTGGCGGTATTCGAACCCAGACCTCCCGCTCACGAGTCCGAGACTTAACGACCTCGGCCACCCGTGGCGGTCCGTTACCATCGTGAAAGACGAAACTATAATAGCAATGAAATTACTAACTACAATTGTACAACAGAAGAATTTAGTGGTAAAGTGATAATATACACTATTGTACACCCTTAGGGGAAAAAATCAATGGTCAGGATCTATTCGGCTAACGCTGGGTACACGTTTTAATTCCGCCTTCAGTTATTCAAGCTATGCCATAAACAGTAAATGCATTGTTTCCACCTTGTGCGCTGAGCGGGCAAATGTCTGGTAATAGGCATTAAGTAGGCTTGAATCCCCGATGTGCTTATTTTTTTTTTATTTGTTAGTTTTGCAATTAAAAGTAACGCCTTAGCAACAATACGAACATATATTTGAATTTTAAGGCACTTATACTCAAACCCAAAATGTAAATTAATAATCTTCGTTTTTAAAATAAATTCCACATAAATAAATATTCTAAAGTGCAAAACTAAAAAAGAAAAGAAGTGTCCATATTTCATTTTAAAATTATTCATTTCCTATTGATTTTGAATATTAAGATTGCGTTGCGTTTCTTTTTTGTATATGAGCCTTAAAAGTGAACTTTGCAATTTGAAGTTATATTATCATCTGTGTACTAAACATTATTTTTACTTGAAAAAATAACAAATAAAATAATTCACGCATGGATAGGATTCGAATGTAGTTAATTCTCGTTGCTAGACACATGGCAGCGTACATCAACCATGGAGAGAACTCGATGTGTGTGGTGATGTCAGAATGAGACTAAGGGCTGTAAGACTTGCGTGCAGACACCTGAACCGTGTAGAAGTTAGAGAATTAGCGCTTCATTAGTCTGCTTTATTATTATTATTATTATTATTATTATTATTATTATTATTATTATTATTATTACTATTATCATTATTATTAATATTGTTACTATCCCCTTATTCTTTTAGGGTGCACAACGAGCCTCTTCTGTGTAAACAACTGACAATCTTAAGTAAAATTGAACGAAAACGTGTCCTTCTGTTTGAAACAGAGTTTTTAATATTTTGCTTTTTCTTTGCGTTTTGCTTTGGTTTGTTCGTGTTTCAAGAAAACAGCTCAATTAGTCCGTCTGGTGTAATGCGCCTTAAGGCACCGAAGGAATAACTCGTTAAACGTAGAAGATTGATTATAATGCTAGACGGGAAAGGTAGAACGAGAAGGAACAGTTAGTGATTCAGTGAGCTGGTCATTGGTTCTGTGTAATGCATTTCACTCAATACAGCTAAGACAAAACGGGTTTAAGGGAATAATGTCCAGAATTTAACAAAGCATTCGTTCAAACTAACAGTAACTTTTGAATAAATGCACTTTTTCCCCTTTAATGCTATGATTGGATGATTAATTCGTGACGTCTCCTCCTGTGTATAGTGGTATATTATAATGTTATATTTTATTCAATGTGTTAATGTTTAAGAAACGAATATAACGAGTTTCGTAATTTTTACGAATGTAGTAAATTGTATTGAATTATAAACGAGTTTCATACGTTATTTTTGTGTAAGAAATTCTAAAATGATATAAATAAAATAAATATTATTGTCGATTTTCTAATTAAAAGTCAATGCCTTCTTTTCTTATACTTATTGCACCAATGTATTGATTGAAATTAATTAATTGTTGTTAGCAAAGAAGGATTTGCCGCAAGAAAGTCCAACCCTAACTGAAAAGGCTGAATTGTCACGAATACGTGGAAACTCTTACAATACTTATCAGAAGGAATATCAAATTGGATGAACAGTAAAAATATTAAGAATATTTCAGAAATTTAATGTTGGCATATATTTCAAAACAAGAAAGTATTATCAAATTCTATTAATTTATTTGGTACGTAATGTTAATTAATTCATTTTATAAATTCTGCAATTAGGTGTTCTGCAATGAAGGAGAATGGTTCATTCCGTTTTCACCAATACACACAGAGCCATCGTTTGCATGCGTGGCCGGCTTAACGGAGATTTGCCTGGCACCGGGAAGCACGCTGTTTGCTGGCAGGGTCGGATATTCATAGCCCCTTAAATTCAAGCACGTAGATTTCTGCACCACACCAAACTCATATTTTTAGTCATACACTAGTATTTCGTGTACAAGATTGGGTTATTCTGCACTTCAGTATCTATTGTTTTGAGTCCTTATATGGCCAGGTAAATAAAACCATGCTTCGTCCTTTAAAAAAAATAAATTCTGATTAATAGAGGGAACATTAATATTATCCAAGGCCAAATTGCAGAAATTAACTGTGCTCGCATTATTGCGTTGCTGCAATTCCTGAACTACAACTATCTTATAGAGTTTTAATTTTAAATGTTTAATTTTAATGTTTAAATGTTTAATTTTAATGTTTCCAAGCCGAAGTTTGCGAAATTCCCGATCCTGTGCAAGCTTTCTCAAGGATTTCTTTGGACTTCGTTCTAACTTTTATCCGATGTCATCGAGTTTTTTATCCGTAAGAGCACAGCTATTTATTTTCGGTTTCTTGTCAAGAACAGATCCCGTTTCCCTAAATCTGTTCACAAGATTAGGAACAGTTTCTCTGTGAGGTGCAAGATATCTCACTTCTCTCTAGAGATTGTTGTCACATAGGATTCATACATGAAGATTCTGTATGCTAAAATATACGGACGTTTGGCATTATGACAGCACTGGCGCACTGTTAACACTGGAACATGTGGTTTCAAACATCCAGTTCCCATACAGCACAAAATCTTCACGTCAGCACGGGTGCGGGGGGAGGGGGGGAATAGAATCGGTTAGAAACAGAGCAGGCAAATCCCCAGCCGGCCGCAAGTCCAAATGAAGGCTCTGTAGTTTCTTTAATACTATTGTAACATAATATTCAGTTGAGAACATATTTACAATTAAAACAATTTAATGACGCAATAATTACAACAGTAAGTTTATGCAGCTAGTGTCATTGTGTAGCATTTTATCAAAGATTGTGACACACAGTAAAAACAATTTAATAAAGTATGGTATACGAAAACTTCTCAAAAGTGTTCCCTAACGAAACAGAAAAATAAAAACGCACGGCTTGAAAATAACTGCTTTCTTCGGCATTTTTCGGCGAAGGTTTGCACTTACAGATCACATTGCGGTGCATGTTATATTAATAACTTTAGAAGGCGTTCTGAATTTTCATAGAAACGGCAAGTCTAAACCACAAAGTAAAAAGTTTATTACAAGTCAAATTAAGGATGTTCTTCACTGCACCAAATAAGATTGTGCTTTTCGTAGCTTCACACACATTTCTTTTGCTAAATTCACTGTGTGTTATTTGAAAATTGTATGCACATTTTGTGTCGTTACAAAGGATGTATAGTTTCCGATACTCGCCTGTTCATTGCCTAGTGAAGTATGTTCATACAGTGGTATGCTCACCTGCGGTACATTCACCGCGGTGTTTTTACCGCAACATATGTCATGCGATACTCTAACGATTTACCTCCATGCCCAACGTTTCCATGTCATTGTTTTAAATTACAACAGCATTTGCTTTCGCTTCGCGAGGTACTTTAACAGAAGTTCAAATGTCCGTTTACCACTGCTGCATGATGATCATAATGTTTCACGGGTTTTGAATGTTATACAATATAAAGTGTAGCTCGACGTATTCTTTTAATGTTGAACTGGTTTAAAACAGGCATTCTCTTTCTGAAATAATGCGCTCTTTACAACATTTTGTGAAGTGTTTTAAACAATTACTTGAATGTTCTGACAAATGTGGTGTTGAATGAACAAGAAAAACAATGAACATTACACTGATGACTACAGAACTAGTTACCTTACACAATTTATTACACGTGTTACAAACTTGTGGTGTTTTATTTCCATCGTCTGAAAGTGAACTGTTAAAAGTTTTAGTTAACTACAAAATATATTAATATTTTTTCATTTGCTGTTCTGGCATGCATCCCAAATAGTTATTACCAATCAGTTCTTAAAATTATCCTTTTTTGTTCTTACATAGGATCAAGTTTCCCTGGCAGTATGCACTACCTTCGTTGGGAAACCCGCCAGTGCTGACTCTTTAATATTTGCATATTACACCCTCAAGCACGGACCACAGTTTTTAGTCCAGAGATTTCAGGCGGGGACTGCTAGAAGACAAATTTTGAATAGTAATAAAGTCTAGAACATTTCTCTCAAGCCAAATCTTGGTGGTCCTGACATCGGTTGGGTTAATCGTGCTGGAGGCTCCAATGCCTGTTCAGATTCTTCAGGAGAGTGGTTTCTTACACTTTAGCTGTTGTTCTTAGTCTTTTTTGTTAGAAATGTAACTTGGTGACTTAACCGTACAGACCTTATCGTCCTGGTGCTTCAGTTTCGAGAGGCAGTGGGGAAAGACGAACCGTAGTGTGACTTCAACAGATGTAGGCGGATAATTTTCTAGATCAAACATTGGCAGGTTAGGTCAGTTGGTTGGAGCGTCGTGCTATGAATGCGATGATCGTAGGTTGGATCCCTTACGGGCTAACCGTTTTTTTTTCTTTCTTGATTTTGTTTGTTTTCTCTCTCTCTCTCTCAATCTTCATCATTTGTTTACACTGTTCTTAGTAGAATAAATGTTACTTTTCACAGATGTTACATTTTAGGGAGGACAACGCATAGGTTGCAATTTTATATTAGGTTAGGTTAAAAAAAATAATAAAGATACATGCAAAGATTATAGTGTTAAAATCTTCATACGTTAAAATTTTTGGTTAGGTTAGATTTCAAAAAAAATAATTAAAAAGTACACGCAAAACTTATAATGTTAAAAGTGTGATAGGTTGCAAGTTAGGTTAGGTTTAAAAAAATAATACGTGCAAAATTTATAGTACAAAAGCGTATGCATTTTTCATTTTGGTTGCGGCTCCAGTCCCGTTTCTTTCACTGCCGTTCGGGACTGCGATATTCGACTTTCTCCGCTGCCGCTTGAGGCATGAGTCTCAGGATGATTCTGTCTGTGCGTATAAGTAGCTTCTTGCTAGCACCATCATAACTCACCCCACCAAATCATTATTGAGGCTTCTCTGAATATTTGGCACTCTCTCACAAACTTCTGATGAAGATGATACATAGATTTTTACCGTTGTAATTTTCTTCAGTATTGAATACATTCTTGTCAGTAAGAAGAATTTTTCCCCGAAATGCTCAATACTGCGACGAAAAGTCCCTAAATTCCAGGTTTTCTCCATGAATTCTGGACATGAATCTCCTATATGTGTTCACCATAGGGGACATCACTGTTTTCAAACTAGATTCCTACAAACACAGGCCACCACTGTTTTGACAACAGCTATGATCCTCACAGAGCGCACGCATCACATCTTGAACTATCTACGATAGTGGTCTTAGTGAAGTGCTGGATGATGCGATGCACAAACATTTTATTCGTTTTAAGCATTGTATGGATCTGGAAAAACTTATTTTGTGATTTTTCAACTCTATATTACAGCAATCTCCCCCATTGGGTGGTTAAACCTTAAGTAATGTTCTCTTTCTGCAGTATCTGAACAGAACAACGGTAGTGGCATTATCTGGAGGCAAATTATAACTTGATTGCCGTAATATGTTTTCAAACTTTTGTAGCAATGTTTATGGCAAGACTAGGTATATTGTAAAAGTAAGCACAAACGGTGCTTCATGGCAGTATGAGTGTGCAGACTTTCACTGTAACAATGCAGTGTAAGTAATGCTTAAATGTAGGGAGTTTACTTTTTGTATTTTAAAATTAGAATTTTTAAATTGAAATGCAGCTATGTTTTGGGTTTGTAGTTGTCATTCATAGTTTTTTGAATGGAATAATTTTGTTGACAACAGAACATCAAAATGATGTGCGAACTGTGTGAATAGTTTGCGCATTTTTGTTGTTGTTTTTGTCCAGCATGTTGATGTCAGATGGCAACTTTCAAATAAAGCGTTTACATACATTAAGAGGCTCTGTTTGTTCTTGAATTCTGTAGGAGCTGGTTTCTCTAAATTTCGCAGTAGAAGGAAAGCTAAACGAAGAAAGTTCTTTTTTTCTTTCTTTCTTTTTGGTGGGGTTCCCCTGCTCACTTTCTAGGTGAAGGTGAGTAGATATTATCTTGGGAGGTTCAGAAGAGGGTGAATTCTAATTTTTCCAGCAGAAGAAATCGGAAATAACAATTCAATAAAAGAATGATCCAGTTGTCTTGAAGTTCCAGATGGGATATGATGTAGTGATGAAAGCGGGTTTCAGTCTCTATCTTGAGTTTCTAACACAGGAAATGAAACAAAACGTTTTACATTGTTATGAATTCTGTGTTTTGGATGCGCTACTAATTATTTAAACTAGTAGTCCATGGAATTAGCAATAGTTACTGAAATGCAACGGAAGTTGCATTTTACAGAGTTTTTCAAACGTGACGCATAATTTGTTTTACAGGAAGACGAAAAATTTTAGGGGAAAAAACCCAAAACCCCGCCAAACCCTGTTTCATAAAACGATTTTTTTATAAATGCAAACAATTTTCGTGTTAATATTTGTGTGAACTATAATGTCATCGAAAAATGTTTAAATTAGAACCTATGAAATATTTTTTTCCCCATTCCTTATAGAGAATTTTTATTGTTATCCACCTTCATTTTTTATTTTTGCAGAACGTTCCTTTTTTTTTTTTACAGCACTAATTTTTTTTCTTCCCCCCCCCCCCTATGTTGAGTCGTATTTTACTGACAGTCATAGCAGCATGCACTTGCTTATGAATTTGTTAGTTCTTGAGTCTAGAAATCGGTTAAATTTAAAAACGGAACATATGTACCATTTTAAAATTTAGTTCGATGACGTCATATCTTATACAATTAGTACGGTTTTGAGTGTATAAAATAAATCCTTTCAAGAAATAACTTTTGATGTGTCTGCATTTTTTTCCAAAAAGCTTCCTTCTACCTGTATAACAAGTTATGTTATTTTTAAAACTCCTATATCTGTCATAGGTAAAGTTCGAAGTTAAATGTTTCAGACTTACTTGATAAGCAATAAGCCTGTATCAGTTTAATTTAACTGTCAAAATGATAGGCGTCCGCATATTTAAAGATGAAACATTCCTAACATGACTTACACATACCTGTGCGGGCAGATACGTTGGTGGTACAGCGTGATAATTGCGAGGCAGTAAAGGACTGAACATCCACACCATCCCAACCCCTCTACATACACACAGACGAATCAACTCTGTGGAAATGATAGCGGTTTAATTGAAATAACTCGGGGAAGCTTGCAGTTTATAGGTGTGGATATGTAAACTCCCCCATCTCTTCCGTTTCCTCCCTTTTCCCCTCTCTATCCGGCACGGACCTCCGCAATCAACCGGGATAAAAATGAATCAATAAGACGAATAACCGTGTGCATACTACAGTCATAGGGGGATAGTAACATACACTGACATTCTCATAACTATAGGATTTTGGTTAATTGGAGGTGAACGTGATGCTGAAATTGGTTGAGACTGTTATTACGGCAGTGGGATTTAACCGCAGTCCGTGTAAAGCTGGGTATTAACATCTAGGCTTGCAAAAAGACACAGATGCTGCAATCCTTTTCCTTATTCAACATCCCCACGACTGAGAATAACTGCTACAAAAACAAGGTGTTCAAATATAATAAAAAGAAGCTCAAAACCTGCGATGTTTCGGATAACAGTCCTTGCTATTATATTTGAACTTCTTTTTTTATTGCTAAATCCTTTTTATACTATTATTTTTCACTTCTCATTATTGCAATGTGTTTAGTGTTTTCTGTTCTCGCCCTTTAAAATTCTTTTAATGTTTGTTACTTTCATATTTTGTTTATCTATAATTCATATGTTGCATGATCTTTGGTTTTTTTTATTATTATTTACTCAAGACCAATGAATAATGCTATTTTAGGATAGTTAGTTTCGGCCGAGTGGTTACTAGTATATTTTTACTATGCAAAAAATATCAGCAATTATTATTTGATTGTTAAATATCTAATTTAAAATTAAATGTAATTAAAATAGTTTTATTTTATCGATAGACGAAAGAACATTTATTTTTATCCTTTCCAAATAGCAAACATTGCAAATTCTGAATAACGTAAACAAAATTCCACTCAAGTCTGAAATTTTACTCTTAAGTATTATAAAAGACAGGTTCTTATGATTGAAAATTCGCAGTCGATTTTGGAATGCTTTCACTTGTCACTTTGAGTTACCATTTTCATTCAGGTTATTTGAGTTACGAACTAGTAGAGCGCGTCTGTGTACTGGGAGAAGCCAGTCATCAAGGCCTATAATGCATGTACAGTGGCAGCTTGTAACTGTTTGAGGATACATTGTCAGCGACTGGTTGTGCTTTCATGTGATATTTACTGCTTTCATTGTGTGTAAATTGTGTGCTAATTTTTCTTCCGTAGTTATGTCAATACATAAATATAACGGTTTTGCATATGATACACGTGTGAAAATAGATTCTTGCATATAAGTGGTAAGACAATTTGCAAGAAAATGTGCTGACAATAGTGTTTCAAGTAGAGAAACTGTTCGCCAACTCGTTAAAATGTTATAAGAAATGGGATCTCTCAATAACAAGAAACGTGTCTGATAAAATTCTCAAACGATTAACTCCCTTGATGAATAAATGATGAAGTTAATAAACACGAAGATCATTCGCTTTTTCAGAGTGAATTAAATATCTGGAATAAAGCACCTAGGCAACTTCCTCCTACTGGGATTCAAACATGGGACTGCCAGTTGACTATCATACTTTTAAAGCCCAAATAAGGGTTTTGTGCATTAATGGGATAAAGCAATGAATAGATGAAAACTTAACTAACAAACCATTCCTGTAATTTTTCTTCTTTTTCACAAGAAAAAGTTTTATCTATATGAGAATCGGTTTTTGCTGGGGGGCATCTCTTACCAATGTTTAAGACTCATTCTAAATCGCTGGGAAATTTTCTTCCATAAGAGATAACACCAGTCACAAAAAAATTGTATTATTTGAAAGTAGCTGTATTCTAGCGGCAAACTGATGCCAGGTACGAGGAAGGGTTTGCTTTCAAAACTGAATAGCAGTGAATCTCAGATAATTTTACGTGTTAGTCTTGAATATTTATTGATAATAGGAATTGGTTTTAACATTATTTGAAATCATAAAATCTGCTATCCAAAGCATTAACGAATATTACAGATAGACAGCGATATTAAGTGGTTCCTTCTACTTGTTCTCTTTTTAGACACATGTATAACAAAAGGCTCATGCTAACGAGTGAGGTATCCCGGTAGGCGCTCAAAAATGAATCGTAATTACAATGTGTTCAATGTATGTATTTTAAATGTTAGAAATGAAATCTTACTTTATGCAGAGCAAAGTTATACGCCTTGAAATCTCTGAGATTAAACAATGATATATTGCTTGCTCTGCAAACAATAATAATATTTATTGAGGCTTTTATTCTTCGTCAAGGAAATGCTGTAAGCAAACATTAAAGACACCAAGATCACCAAACTCTTTCAGGCAATGCACAATATGCGCACACATGCAATTCAAAACGAAATGGAAAATTAACGGTAGAATCAAAATGTATGTAGTCAGCTGATTGGATTCCA
The DNA here is from genome assembly GCA_030762175.1 of Metallyticus violacea. NCBI lineage: Eukaryota > Metazoa > Arthropoda > Insecta > Mantodea > Metallyticidae > Metallyticus > Metallyticus violacea. Next base: position 307,241,642 of record CM060846.1, on the reverse strand, counting down.
AGCATATTAAAGCTATACAACCATAGTTCATGTATAGATTCGAACAGAACTATCGACATAAGCTCGATAATATTGTTTCTTTTATGCAATTCAAATTGTGCAACGAAGACAAAACAATAGTTGTTTCCTATTTTTCCTTATTTTAGCTTTTGATATCAAAGGTTGTAGATTGTAATATTGTTTCACAATGGGACCAAAAGTACCTGATGTTTCTTGCAAGACGATTACAGTTTAAAAACTCTTTACACCCGAGTGCCCCTTTGGGTTAAGAAAAAACAACATATTGCGAAGTCTATAAGGCAATTGACCCACGTTTCAGGACTTATATAGCTCAAGAACTTGGAGAAAAAGAACCAAAAGTGAGAAGTTTTCACGTTTTCTGTATTTTGAACTGTGAAAATTAAAGTTAGTGATCTTAAAATTCAAGATAGGGTGCAAATATTGTGAGCGAATATGGAAACATGAAATAGAATGTGACATATAGAACAGATTTTAAGTTGCAGCATCTTTACAAAAATGTAGGTTTTTTCATGCTTATCGTTTCAGATTTGAATTTTAGTACATGAATTGAAGTGAAATAGACATTTTGTAGCACCTTTTTACATCTTTTCGTGATATTTGTATGTTTATCTCCAATTTCCCCTGTTTGATGTTTCAGTTTTTTTTATGTTGGGAAATTGAATTATTTTCATGTTCTTAAGCAAAATAATAATAATAATAATAATAATAATAATAATAATAATAATAATGTGTTTTCCTCTTCTTGGTAAATAAAATTATTTAGTCTCGTTTTGTAGAATTACGATAGTTATAAAATAGTAGATTTATAAACCTTAGTCAGAAGTGCAAGAGAAAATACAAATTTAAATTAAAGCTATATGCCATTTTCATATATTTGCAAAATATGCTTGATTGGTTACAGTAGATGTTGAGCAGAGTATCTCCGTATATATGAATTTCTTGACATCAAACGCCAGCGACTCACGTTCGAAAAAAATGGAAATGTATGCAATCCAGTGTAACAAATAGTTGAAACCCAGTAAATGCCACGCTTACCTCCTAAATATGTTATTGCTGCATTATTGAATAAAGAATGTTAAAGTAACTGGTTTGGACCCCCAATAAAGGCATTTTATCATGACTTTTTTTAAAATGTTTACATATTTTTTCAGCATGTTATTTACTCCTTAATGTTGCAGCTTAAAATTCGCTCTCTGTTTATTACGTCCAAGCTAATCAATCAACAGAAATTAGTAATATACATAAACTAGAAGTGCTGTACACAGCTCCATAATATTGCATAATAAAAGCAACATATATTTGACATATCCCCATTTCTATCAAATCTCAGTTTCTTGCGCTAGACTTTCTGCAAGGGTTGAAAGTAAAGAAAGTCGTTGTTTGCTTAAGTACATTTTAATTAGACTGGTCTGAACGGACTGTATGAATCAGTGAGTGTTCATCAGCCGACGGAATGATCATCATCAAGCCTGAATGCGCTGCGTGGTGATGTTATGAGTTGCGGATGGGGTACTGGTGCGTTGCCTGTAACCATGCGAGTGCTGATTGGCAAATAATGAGCGTTCATTTTGCAGCCCACGACCCAGTTTCAACAGCCATACCCGTGTTACTTTCGCGAGAGCGGACAAGCAAAAAGGAAACTTTAGAAATCACTACCGTATTACAGCAGTAAAAATGAATAACATTTTTAGCCTGAATAATTTGGAATTACTAACATAGTTAATTCTCAAATTTACACGTGTGGAACGCAATGGAAATATCACCCAGGTAACACATAAAAATGTTTGATATTTTTCTTCACTCAGTTGCAGTTGAGAGAGCGAACCTGTTGCAGGAGTGAGGGAAAGACTGCAAGAACAATATAATTACTAACGTTTTGTACCTTAAAAATCGATTGCATTGCTTACATGACATCAATTTTACTGTTCAAATAGTAAATTCTTACACTTTTATCTATTATATTTTGAAATGCTGCAAGCATTTTTCCAAACTAAATAATATAGTTGTAAACATTAAGCTGGTAAGAGCACGCAAAGGCACGAACATTAGCGTAAATTTATTTTATTTATGATTTAGATGTGGATATTGATATATTTAGATTTATTTAATGCAGAAAAGTAGATCCGAAAACTTAGAAAACGTTTTGTTCTGTCATTTTCTGTGTTTCCTGCTTGAACTAGACACAACTTGATGACAGTAATATAGCAATGAACTCTTGAAGTATAAGCATCATTTGAACAAAATTTGGTTTGCACAAACTGGAATCACATTCTGGATGTTTCATGTTCCTAGTTCTTAATTCCACAAACATTTCGGTATTTAACAATGCGCCTTCTCCTTCAGTTCTTCTTTGCTCTTGAACGAAACCAAAATTCTGGTTACATAAATTTGGTCTATTTCTAGAATTCTCTAACGATTGGTGATCTAAATTTCCTAAAGGTTGGTAATGAACCTAGCAAAGCTAGGGACTAAAAACTCCTTCTGTAATACATAAAATTAATTTTAGGAAGTTGTGTCATAGATGTTGTGAAAGCTACTTCTGAAAACGGTGAACTGCAGCACTATCATGAACCAAATGATATGACTGAGAAGTACATAACATATTATCAGTAATATTTTTGCAATAAATAATAAATTATGTACAGCTGCTTGAGATGGGCTCAAATGATAGCCTTGTACCAAAATACCATTATTATTATTATTATTATTATTATTATTTGGGTTGCAAGCAGTAAGCTGTCTTCTAATCTCACAGATTTCAAAGCATATAACTTTGCTCTAAGAAATACATTGCAAACTTGATTCATTCTCGAGTGCCCATCTCGATGTTTCTCTCGTAAGTAACAGATACTTTCTTCGGAAGATTTTATAGTTGGCAACGTTGTGGGTAGAAATATAAGAAGCGTTTTGAAAAAGATACATATTTATTGAACTCGTATTGTGGTATATTAAAAAGTTCCTGATGGATGTTTCGCTGAATTATCTGCGGCAGTTGACGTGGCTACTTTAGTACCGCAAAAGAAGTAAACCTCTTCCAGCAATAAAAAAGAAAAGGAAACAAACAAACTTCCAATTTCTTTTGTATTATAACTGCATAAATGTATCTAATGAAAGAATGGTTTCTCTAAACTGCTCTATTAAACTATTAATTAAGGCTATTCCGTCATAATCCAGATTGCTACTAGCTAATCATACTTAGAAAATAATAAGTGGCAGCATTCACACCGCAGACATATTGATATGATCATAAAACGGATTATAATTTTAGGACTTAAGTATTTTCTTCCTCGTCCCGCCTCCCGCGCCCGTTCTTCTGAAGCAGTAAAAATGTGAGCACTAATACGAGTCTTTACAGTCTTGTAATAACTTGCGTGTAACGTATATTTTATGGAGACTTATATTACTTTGCGGATTGAAGGTGGCCAACCAGACACAAGGAAGTCCTAAAATCTAGAGAAATTATTGTGCATGTAACAGCAACATAAAATAAAGCTGAAAATTGAAATGGCGTTCTGGAGAAGTTATGAACATTTTAGCGGTGGAAAGAGCTTTAATGACTCTCAACGATTTCAACAAGGGTCTGGTCTGGCATGGATTTTTTCTTTTACTAACGGAAAGCGTGACATCTGCTCAATTGTTAGTAAAACAGCAGTTTCACCTGTTATTTAAAGGCAAACACAAATATTACATTCGCAAAGGCGGTCTCTGTAAAATTAAATTACTGTTTCAGACGATATTATATCCGTTCTAGTTTTATATGAAGGTGTCATAAATGTCCCTGAAAAACATTGTTCCTTTGTGTTTTCACTGTCTTAGCTTAGTACCTGCTATGATATGATACCCCCAGATACTTTTTATTCCCCTCTCCCATATTTTTAATTTAGAAGTGTCTTTCTTACTTTGCAGCTTTAGTCAAATTTCATCTTTCTTTATAGTGCGAGCTTTTTCCTTTGCGGGACCCCCCCCCCCTCCTCCACGTTTAATGCGAATCAGAAAGTACGCCGCTATGATTATCCCTTATGTTATTAATAATACTTAAACACTTAAAATCTACATTTACTCACCATTATCAAGCAAGAAGACGCTGATACAGCCTCCCTTTATTTTCCATATATTTGTGGAATCGGCTTATGAAATTAACCATTAAGCTCTGCACTTCCTTCTTTAGAAATGGAACGTTATTTTTCGGTTCATCTAATATGTGGATTTGTCGTATACCCTATTTCCTTTATTAACCTCCAGAGGTAAAAATCACAGGGCATTAAATCAGGGAAACGAAAGGGTCATTGTTAGTGATGACTCTATCGTGGAATATTTCATGAATTGCATGCAAGGAGACATGGGTTGGTTGTGCCGTTGCAAAGTTGCAAGCCTACATTCCCTCACACGGTAAAAGTGTTGCAAAATATTCTTCATATACCTATCGCTATTAATTGTTTCTTTAAAAAATAGGTCCTTTATTCTCTCTCCTCTAAAGGCGCAGCACGCTCCTATTTTTGATCTTGCAGGGGTTCCTCATGAAGTAGATTGGGTTTTTCTGAACTGCAGTATTTATTGATTTATGAATTGGAGTACCCACTTAGGTTGATCCAAAATTCGTCCGTAAAGAAAATTAGATTAGGGTCAATTTCTCCGCCATGCACTCCATTCAAAAGCCATGCACAAAATCTACTCCTTCATGCTGGGTCACCCGGTGTAAGTTCTTACACTACAGTCATTTATAGAGCTCATGCAGGGTCACCCGGTGTAAGTTCTTACACTACAGTCATTTATAGAGTTTACACTTCAGTGACTTTGTAGCCTTTCGAACAGAGGTATAGGAAATTTCCATTTGTCGAGAAAGAGGTGCAGGTAATTTTTAATGGAACGCTTCAGAGCTTGTCCAATGTTATTTAACGTTTCTTCTGTGAGTATTGTACGTGGCTGTGTACGCCTTTTATCAATAACACTTCCCATTTCGCGAAATTTATTTACCAATCTGTGAGTCGGACGACTTCTGCTTGGAAGTTAAATTATCAGGGAACCTCTCTTGAAACAATCTCCGTACATCACGAGCCGTTACGCATGTACTATTCATAAATAAATACTCTTTGGGGAAATTTTTTTTGATTGATTTATTTATGGATGCTCTTTAACATCTCAGGTCATCAGCGTCCCATTCAACTCAGGGCGTGAAACGGCCGACAAATTTTGCTCAGAGGCCTCTCTTTCAGGCTTGAGGTTCTTTTTCGTGCCGTAAATGTACGACACGGGACCCACGGCTTTACTTCCCTTCCGAAGGAAGTCATACTTAGAATTATTACGCCCGAAAAAAATTCATCGATCCTGGCCGGGTTCGAACCCGCGTCTTTAGGGAATAGAATATCTAAATTAAGCCATATTAACATAATTAATACACTGTTACACAACATACAAGAACATGCTCGTAGGTTTCTAGAATTAAAATGGAACTTAACTGCTTGCGGCACCCCGGCCGACTTTACGCGTGGGAACGAAACGAGACTTGCAGAGCTCGGTCAACTGCACGTGGAGCGGTCCCGCGAAGGAAAACTCGCCCAGTATTTGTATCACAATAGATCAAGGGATGTAATAACTTTACACATACTGCAGTAGTGAGCAATAGTTTGAAGCCATATTTTTTTTTTTAAAAAATATGCTATTATAGTGTCAAAGAAATACTAACCTTTCGGTTCATTGAAATGCACCGAAAAATGAAAGGTTTAGGTGCCCATTCAGCATTCTGTCTGTTTGTTGCAGAATTATGCTAATGTATTTATTTTCTTTGTTTATTGTGTTTTGTACTTTTGGTTTAATATAACTTGGAAATGGGAAAATGATTTTCTATTTATTTTTAAAACGTGTATGGGTTAATTTTCTGCATCAAATTAGTATAAAGAATATTCCTTGTGAAATTTATAAACCATTTCTAAACTAGCTGTGTTGAAAAAATGCACATTCCAACATATTTTTCTGTTCTACTAGGTCTGTATTGGGTCACCTGAAAACTGGTTTATATTGGCCATCTTCTTACCTGTGTTCATGTTCAAATGTTATTCTTCTAAGTACTGTGTTCTATTTACGGCTTGGTGTAACTGTGTGAAGGGAAAGCTTATTCTCAAATGCCTGGAAACCTCTGCTTCAGAACTTTAGGCGTAAACAGTCTGTATGTACAAAAATAGTAAAAACAACACTGCTATAACTAAAGCACTGGAAGTTGGCATGTGTTGTGCTTTAAATACCATTGTTAAGTACAATGAAAACAATCAACGAACAGGGAGATCTAACAGACCAACAAATGGAGAACTTGTGTTGTTGTCCAAGACAAATTTGGTGGGAAAACGCAAGCTTTGGTTGTACCAGCAAGATGGTGTACCCTGCCACCTATTACACCAAGTTCTTTAGTGACTTTAAACCTTTCTGTATTTCTATGGCCTGGTCCCAAGATCCCGAATTTAGATATTACTAAATGTCGTGGGACATACTGGAGAAGATATTAATGAAAAAATAGGGCGAACATAAGTTGATTTGAAAGCGGGGATTGCAGTGACATGACAGAAACTACAAACAGGAGATTAATTGCAGAAATTTGGTGTATTTGATGCCAAATAAGAGTTAAGCCAAGGGAGAAAATATAAACTACCTGTATCGATTAATTGATAATTGAACTCAACAAAACATTCTTTATTCTTTCCTTAATCAGCAATTTCAGTTAGCATAAAATGCTTTTATTTCTCCCCTTGTGGTTTGAACGTCTCACATTTTAAATGCCGTGTGAAAAAGCTATGTTACAGAGTAACATGTAAAATGTTTTGTATGTGTGTGTGTGTATTTATGAAAAAAAAAATATTATCAAATCACATTTATGACACAATAAAGTCAAAACTGTAAAAAAATATAAAAAAATATATATAGCCTCTAAAACAGGTCGAAGAGGATACTGAACCGGCAATTTAAAGGTTTGTCTTTCTGTTTGTTTGAACCAACCAAAACTGCAACATTTCTGTGGCAATTTAATGGTTTTGTCTTATGCAAATCTGGTTTTTGTACAAGGGTGTCAAACTTTTGCTAGTTATATTACGTGTACTTATGTATACTACCAGCAGATTTACGCTGATGACCAGAGATGTTAAAAGAGCGTCCGTAAATAAACCAAACCAGCAGATTTTTTTGACATGTGCTCGAAGAAAACATCTCTCATAGTTCACGTTATCATCCTATGCATTGGAAAATAATTGAAAATGTACAGATAGAACAGAAATTTGGATTAATATTGCTGTACACAAAATCCATAACGCAATCAGTTCAGTATTAAAACCTTCGTATTAATTGTGCATGTCTTTATTACAAATCATTGTTAATTTTGTTTATAAAGAAATTTTATTTATATAATTCTGCATAAAATTTGTTCTGCAGTTTCTGGTTACTTTAACGAGAAATGACATTGCCAAAACTGATTCTCTCTTTCTTTGAATAATTTCTTAACAATAAAATGTTATACTCCCGTACATATTTGTGTGATAAGTTTCCAAGAACAACGAAAATAAAACGTTTTATTCGCAAGATATTTCTAAAATTGCAGCAACCTTTCTGAGGACTGCTCAGAAAGGAAAATATCGGTGAAAGAACGCAGAACCACATGCCGTTGCTACCGGGAATTAGGACAGTGCTTACCGCCAACGCTTGAACTCCGTCGACGGCGAGATACTATGACAATAAAAACATTTCTTCTTGGACGTTTGACGAAAATTCCGCAGCTTTATTGTGACACATGCTTTCTTCTGCCTAGAGGATATTAATGGTTTCCCTTGTGTTATAAAGTTAACGTGACATTAACTATTTTAACGCTTATTTATCGCTTGAATTTCTTACGTACTTCGGTGTCATTACATGCAAATGAATGTTGTACGATTTAGTTATCGATAGCATGCAGTGCATCTCTCCAACATGTTACATGTTTCGTTTGTAAACAATAAATGCTGCCCGTTTTCTGAGATTTATCGGCGTTAAAGAATAACGTTGAATATCATGATTCTTAAGACATTTAAAGTAAAAATATATGAGCTAAAATACAATATACCAAATGTAATGTACTCTTGCCCGCAAAATGAGACATGATTGTTCTGCAGTTGAATTTAATACATTACGCTCTAACCTTTAAATAACGTGGTCATAAAGCTGAATTTAATAAGTTATTTTAATTCTATATCGTTTATTACAGCTTTGTATTCATTTCCTGAACTGGCAAAAATTATTGAGTGACGTTCTTGCAATAGGTTTTGATGAACTGCTTAAACAGCAGTTTTATGTATTGATGTACGGAATATGCTATATCTCAATCGAACATCTACATATATTTAGTTATTTTGTTGTAATATTATTCTTATCGTCAAAATTTTTGTACGTGTTGTCTTTCAATAGTGGGCCTAGAATCTAAAGATGTATGAAAGACATTCCCTCATATTAGATTTAGTTCACTGTTCCTGGCGTTATGGTCAGGTTGCATTTACTTTCCGTTGTAGGAGTTCTAACTTTGTGTTTGCTCTCTGTGTGAGGTAGATGTCCTTTTAGTTTTCCACTTGTTGTTCATAACGTGATATTTCAAATGCATTTCTGTATGTTTGCTAGTGCTCAATTCACTAAATTTACATCATCTAAACTAAATGGGTTTGTGGTATCTATTACAGTAAAATCACCTAAGTGGAGATCTCAAAAATATGTTAATGCAATAAATGTATTCTTTTTTATTAGCTCATGAACCTGCAGCAACTTCCTTTGTCTCGAAATGTCTTCACTGAAACGGGTTGCCGAGGTCGCTTAAGCACGGAACGTGAACAAGTTGTCTGATGTTCAAATCCCGCCAGAATTGTTCTACCTGACTGAGGTTTTTGTCAATTCAAGATAAATGCCGGAAGAGTACCCCAAAATGTCTTTCCTAAGGTATTATTTTATCTCGTTTGTCATCCGTTTCTATTGCCTGTAGTGCTACAGCAATAAAAACGAGGTTGAAAAGTATTAAAATGAAGAAATATTCGACGTTAATCTCTATCTTAATGCTCTAGAACAGCGGCGGCCTCAATCTGCGTCACTGTCGATGATATATCTGCATATAGATAGTTTAATCTGCGCCACGAGGATATTGTGAACTGCTTCATGAATATTTGTAATATACTAACATTTTCCTTCCCGCTTGACTTTCAGGACATATGTGTGGATAGAACTGTTAGTAGCTTAAGTTCCTTGTCAAGTTCCAAATTGTGCATCCCCTACTCCTTCATAATTTTATTTTCGTATGAAACATTTTAATAAAGACAAAGTAGGATATTTCATTAGGCAAATATTCATTTCTCCATACATTTATGCTGGAATATTTGTCAGAAAATTGTGCAATTCACTGGTACCCCCTTTTGATAAGTACGAATGTTCATACAGGCAAGGAGTTGCAATTAAAGAACCGTGTGTAATAATATAATAGATTCGATTTGGAATGAAATATTGAATTCAATTTGGAATGAAATGTCTCTACTGCATTTTTAGGTTACTTGTATACCATGACGTCTTAGTTTTTGCTCATTACTTGGGAGGAAACTGGGGAGATACAGTTTTCGAAAACGTAATCACAGAATTTTATAACGTTTTCATTTTTTTTTTTTTTTTTTTCCCACAGTCATGAAATCACCATCATCTACTGAAGGTGTCGTTTTGTAAACGGTTGATAACCCTCAATTCAATTATTTTCCGATATCAGTTTTGACTTAAATGGAAGTTGCGAATTCAGTTTTGGAAAACTTCACATATATTAACCAAATTCTGGAGACACCCGTGTGCTGCAGTCTTCACATCACATTTTAACTCAATTACAAATATTGGGTTAATCGTGGCGCACATTACATACACTCGTCAGCTTGTTTCTGTGGACGTTTGAGATTTATGGTTCCCCCCCCCTTCTCTCTAATTATTTATTGCCATTTGGATATTATAGCCTTCCTGTTACACTTAACAGTGGAGGGAAAAAAATATCCTCTAAGTTATCAGTCGACGTGAAACCACAAACTCAACTCAACTCTCTAGCACATTTTTTCTTTTTCTAATTTCAAATGACTCATGACGTGTTCTCGTATACACCTACTTATGAGTGACATATTTCTCCTAAAGGCATTATTGGGCAAACATTTTTTATTCCGTTCTTTGTTTCTATTTGCTAGACGCACGTTCATTGTGTGCAAACTTTCTACATTATGCCAGCGACTGTACAGACTGGAGACGAGAGCTGTTGAAGGCGGCGTGATCAAACAAGATAATATTTAAAGTATCGGCAGCAGATACGTGACGCTATCATCAGTCACTGTTCTACATAATAATGTTGCACCACACCTTCCTTTTAATGAATCATAACATACTACGGTGCTTGTATTACTTTTTATGGCCTACAGTACCTTTTAAAAGGAGTGTTTCCACCGCACCACAGGTCGGATGGAATAATTCAAACCGCATGGGGTGCTTTTATTTTCTTTCTTTCTGTATCTCTGCCACGCTTTCATCGCCGTGTCAATCTCTACTCTCGCAGTCCACCAAGGACTACTAGTTCCAAAATTTGAGCGCAAATTATATACACACACCCGATTTTTTAAGCGAAAGTTGCTTACTGCCTTTGATACTCTCTTATATGTAGCCGATTTCCAATTTTCAATCTTAGGAACCAGTTCAAATATTTGAGTAGACATATAATGTCTGGTTCCCCTCCCCCCGTTTTATGAGAAATCTATCTTTAAACGTTTTTCTTTTCTTTATTTACAATGTTACTATTAACCGTTTACATCTCTGGTTATTTGTGGCATACACAAATCAAAACTTTATATTACATAACCTATTAAATTAAGAACAAATTTAAAAGAAAGTTAAACATACTGTCAATAACTAAAAGAAAGAATAACATTATTAAGTGATATTATAAAATAATTTAACAATGTTTTGAAAAATATAGTTTTACAGTTAAAAAAATAAAATAATGAGTGTTTAGTCAGTGAACAGAACAAAAAGCAGGGGATTGTAATACACAGTAGTAGTTTGGAAGCTTACCGCCAAAAGGTACAGATGCCGGAAGTCCGAACCCGTATCGGCAATCGTTCCTGCCGAACTACTCAACACTACCGAAGATATAAAAGTAATTAAAAATATAGTTGCATTATCCTATCAATACTCCTGCATACCATTTTAAAAATTTTACATTTTCCCGCTATTTCAAAGAAAAATCAAGGGTCTTTATATCGTCTGGGTGTAGATATAAACAAAACGTTCAATCATTTTCTTTCGTAACATTAAACCAAAAGTCCTTGTAAAAAATGAAAGTAATAAAATTGTCACATTCTGCAGCACTTTATGGCAGAAGATGCTCTTGCTGAGGAAGAAAAATTGTATTTACTAACGTAGAATATCCCGAAGGACTTTCGATATTGGTAAAAATTAGTGAAGTATATTCCAGTTTGAATCCTATATGCAAAAATAACATATTATATACATGTGAACACTTCCTTATAAAAATACTTTATGTGGCTACTAGTAATGTAAATTGTTACGCGTGCGTATAACATCATTAGCCAAAAGCAGTTAATTCTTATTTAATCATATATCACGTTTATCAGATGATATTGTTGTTACTTATTGTAAACTTAACATTTCCTAAGTATTAAACTTCAAGGCATGTTTACATTCTTAGTACATTAATTATTTTAACATCATTAAGAAGCTAACCACAAGGCATATAAGAGGAATGATTTTTACATAACTTGAAAATATAGCGGGTATTTCATGATTTTGTCGCCCGTATCACGGCAGCTGACGGGTCGGCAGTCAAAGCGGCTACTCCCGATAAAATGGATGTAATATACGCGCAACTTATTCAAGTTTTCATAATTACAATTATAATGAAATTGTTTATCTTATGACAGGATATATTTCTGTCATACCTAGGGGGCCAAATATATATATATATATATATATATATATATATATATATATATATATATAATAGCATTGCTGCGTGACAGGTAAATGAACAATGAACAAATGGAGCCAAGATTATCGTTTGAACAGCGGAAATCAATTTTGAAGTGGTACTGGAAAACCGAGAATGTTGGTGAAGTTTAAAGGCAATGGAGACGTGTGTACGGAACAGAACCGCCGCAATTGCACGCATACGAGACAAATTTCAAACTCATGGTACGTATGCGATGTTCACAGGTCAGATCTGGGACGCCTCGCACAGCAACAAGCCCCGGGTCCTTGGCTATGGTTTTGGAACGTTTTGAGCACTCACGGCAGAAATCTACAAAGCAATGTGCACGTGAGATTAGGATTAGCAAAACCAGCGTACGTTGTATTATTAAAGTTGAAAGTTTTCATCCCAAGACTTTTACATGCATTAAATGAAGATGACCTAATCGCAGAATGCAGTACTGTGATTGATTTCGGAACATGGTGCAAGAGTATGAGGCCTTCGTACGGAAAGTTGTTTGGTCCACTATTTAAATTGAACGGAACCGTTAACCGACATAACTATGTCTACTGGTATGCAAGCAATCCACGTGCTATTTTGGAAAAGGCTGTTAATTTACTTGGAATTAATGTTTGGTGTGGGTTGTCATCCAGGGGCCAATTGAACCATTCTTTTGTGAAGGAACAGTAACTGACCCGGTGTACCTGCACATGATACGCACATCCGTCTTACCACTGAGATGTACGTACACGTGATGACAATCTTTCAAGGCATTGGATAGGACGAAGAGGTTCGATTGAGTTTCCACCGCGTTCTTCGAATCTAACTCCGTTGGATTTCTACCTATTGGGAACTCTTAAGAATGTTGTATACCGTAGAAAACCATCTACACTGGCAGCACTTCGGAAAGAAATTGAAACGGCATGTGCTGCATGCTGAGAACACTTTCGCAAATGTTGCTTAATCAGTAGTTCAACGTACTCAGAAGTGTATTGACGCCGATGATGGGCATTTGTAACTGTAACAGTATAAGTGTAAAATGATTAGTGCTGATCATTTTCTCTTTGTGTGAATTCAGTTTTGTTATGTTAACACAGTTTTTTCTTTGCTTGAAGTGTGTATACATTTTTGCACCCTCTGTATCTAGAAAATAGTTATTTAAACGCATTAGTTGATCTTCCGGAATTGGTCAATTTAAACTTTCAAGCATACAAAGTCTTTGTTGTGCACGAATTGCAGACAGGTTATCCTGATATTGAGGTAAATTTCTGTAATTGGGTGTTACCGAACTTTAATGATAGAGTAATTGATCCGCGCGTAATATTCGTTACTGATAAAGCATGATTCCATTCACCGGATTTCTTGTAATGCAATGGTTCAATATCTGTTATTTTGTATCAAAACATGAGCACGTAAATGGAACTGTGATTTGTTCAGCACAGGAAAGAAAAGTTTGGGATTTTAACAACACAAGAGAAACTCCAGAATATATCTTTTGATTGCGGAAAATATTTATTAAGTGCAATAAGTCATACAAAAAAACAATAGAAACACTAAATAGTTCTGCAGTTCAAGCGGAATGTAGAATTTATAGCATTTTAAAACAGACAAGGGGGGATATGAAACTTTTTTTTTAAATAACAGATTAGAGTACCTACTTGGAATTTCTTTATTTTATATATAGTTTTCAGAACAACTTAAATTTTTGTAAAACCGATATTTTTAGTTCCCGCATTTGTTTATGGCTTGAAACTACGCGCTAATAAGAAGGAGCGAGTCTCTTGAGCGGAAGGGGATCAGTGACGTTCCTCTTAGATGTAGGTAGAGGGCGTTAATTTGAGAATTTTTGCTTAAATAACTTTTTCTTCAACGCTAGCGATTCCTGAGATAATGAATGGTTTATTTGCACAATATTTTAACTTGGGAAACATGCTGTTAATTCCATAGCTTCTGCAGGTGCAATAAGAAAGAGAGGTTGTAAACAGGTTCTCTCGGCGTATGATAAACTTTAAGGGATTACGCACATTAAAATAAACATAACAGCTGAAATAATGTTAGACATTTCCATACATGCTGCATTGCTAAGCTCTACCATCTTAGAAATTGATGTCATTTGTTTTACATTCAAAAATGAACAAATAAATTACCTATTAAAACATACGCATCATAATAATTGCAGATAGGCAATTAAAACACTCACGAAGTTGATTAGGGGACACTACGATTGATGCAAAAATTATCGATCATTGCAAGGCTTGCAATGGAAGTTTATTACTGCAAGGCAAGTGTGTTAATGGTTGTCTATTATCTACACTTGCTCAAACACTGTTTCAAAAAGGGCAAAATGGCATTAACCTTTATACAATATAGCATCCTGCATGTCATAGGTTCCTTCCTAACCTGTATGTTGCTCCGTATAAGACCCAAATTATCTCAATTGGCGAAACGTTTTTAAAAACGATGGTTTGCGAACTCCTCATGAATTCTGTTATTGTTTTAGAAACTCGTCCGGATTTTGGGATATCACAGTTAAATTAAACAGTTCGTATAGAAATGTAAAACAATGACGCGCACTATATAAAGGAAACTTTAGATAAATGTTTCAAATATTTAAAAAAGATTTTATTTGGATAACAAGCTAAATATTCCGTTACTCTAGTGACATTTACAAGTTTCCGGAAATTTAAATCTTTGACAGATTTTGGCCAAAATATACATTTTGTGTATCTGATAGAAACTGAACTTTTAATATTTATTTAAATTATAGAATTTCCTCTCCAAACAGGTGTACAACCTCCGCTTAGTGAATGGTAATAAACACGAAACGGTGGTGCAACACGGTAAAACATAAATAAAAATGTTGTGTGATTAAATTACCACCATGCAGCGTTGGTTGGTAAATTAGAGATGCCTGTTCTGTGAAGCATGAATTATCACGGAAGCGCTGCTAATATTGAGGAACTGCGATGCTCTCCCGCGAACACACGTAGAGATCTGAGCTGTAATGTAACAACTAAATGACTTGTTATACTTAATTTATTAAGATGAAGCAACGACCTAAAACCGCAACAGGCACGCAATAAAACGGACGACTTGAGCTGCTGATATTTAGAAAATGAGAAGAAAACTTATTCATAATATTTACCCAACGTATTTCCGCATTTAGACACGATAATTTGTTATTAAAATTAAGAATAAGAAACGATTAAAACTTAGTTTTATTAAATGTAATAATATATTAAATAAGTAGAGAAACCAGAACAACTACCAATGCTTATATAATAGGAAATAAAGAAATTAAAATATTATGTTATGCTGATGATATATCGTTGATATCTGAAAATTAGCTTAACCTAGAGAATTTACACTGATAAGTTTGCATTATAACATGGAAATGGAAATTGATAAAAATATGTCATTGACAATATCTTAAGAATCTGTTGATGTAAATAGGCAGCAAGCAATAAACTTCACCTACAAGGGCTATCCAGTAAGTAAGATACCTTATTTTTATCTCTAAAAAAACAAACCAACAACAACGAAGTTTTCTATATACAAAACGTATTAGAATGTGTTGCCAGCTCAGAAGCACTTTGCTTTAAATGGCGCGCATTACTTTGGCAGTAGTTAATCAGATATTTCGGATGTGCCAGTATAAAGGTATTCAATCGTCGTTTTTTTCACGGTAATAAAACAAAACAGCTGCGAATACCCATCGAGAGTTAGTCTCTCTTTAGGGAGAAGGGTGTACGAGCATTCAGATGATTCAACGTTTGACGTGCATCACTAACAAATGCGGCCAATATCGGTTGCAGAGACGGTGTTTAGGTCTGTCAGGGGGCTTTGCTGGTGCATTACTCACCTCACATTTAAATATGTTATTTGTAGAAATAAGAAATGAGTAAAACTAGCATATATAAAACTTGTCATCAGACCTACAATGATACATGCTGCAGCTGATACGAAAAAGCCTGAACAATTAATTAATACAAATGAAATGAAAATACTTAGGTCAATAGTAGGACTTACATTATATGGCAGGAAAATAAATGAAGAATTAGGATATATATGTGAAACTCCTAGTGTTATAAAATGGACAAAACCAAGAGGGGAAGAATGGGAAAGTCTCGTAACCAGAATGAATATACACTCATCTCCAAAATTTGTATTTATTCATTCTGGAGTTGGTAAATAATTAAATTGCAATATTTGCAACATGTAAGTACAATCTTTTTCACTTTTAATGTAATTTTGATGACTATATATGGGAACATAATTATTTAATTACGTACATATAATTTAATTTAATAAACGCTAATTTATAAACAGAAAATGCAATAATGGCAGTCAACTTAGTTTAATAAATAGTTATTTAAATGTATGGCAGCCTAATGTCGACCTTAATAAATACAACTAGAATTAACTATAAACCTGACACCACAACCATTTGGAAGACCAACAAAACAATGTGAACACAGTTTTTGGCAATAAAATATCATATCACAATGTCCTAATATCGGAAGACGAAAATAAATAATGCAGTGATTTGCGTATGTGCATTATAATAAAAGCTTGAAAAGTTCGGTTACAATAGCCACTGCATCTAAGTAAATACTATGTTTTCATTCTAACTTCAAATCAGGTTCAAAAGTATGTATTTATGTTGCCTTTCAGAAACAGCAACCATAACTAGTAAGGAAGGAAGTTTTATCTGTCGAAATAAAACGTTCCGGCCAAAATTTAGGATTTCAAATCATACAGCACTGTTATATTTTTGACATGTCACTTTTTTATCCTTAAGACATTAAAACAGTACGATTCCAAAATTGGGAAATTTTTTGAATGGGGGAGGATTAATAATGCTTTGGGTACATTAACCCGAATTCTTCCTCACATAAACCAAATGCAAACCAAATTCGAAGATAATATCACAAAATCTAAGTGATATGTGGAGCAAATTTGTAAGAACCGTTCCGATGTTAACATTAGATTAGAAACATGTTTACAAATATATGAAACAACAATTTGTTGCATGTAACAGATGAAAATAACATGTGGAAATAAAGAAGGTGTATGTAAGCTTGTAAACTTTGTACGAACATTGCATATATTTAACTTGTTTTCAGAATCTTCATAAGCTATATGTTAAGAGTTTTATACAGAAATAGGATGTGTAAATGAGGTGAAATATTACGAGCCGTGGAATTAATTTTTAACTTTTGGCAAGAGATTTAAAGAGAGTATAAAATTTATGGTAGCTGGTCAAATCGTAATGAGAAAATTTTACAGCCCAGTGCTCTTTAGCATCGAAGCAATGAACAGCATTAATTACTTTAGGTATAAAACAGCGTGTTAATTAACATAAATTAAGTCTTTAATTGCAAAGTTAATAGTTTATAATAAAATAAAATGCTTTGCAGCTGGGAAAGTGGACAACACTGCAAAAACAAAGCAAGACATCCTAAGTTATATTATGAAACACAGGATGTCTGATTAGTCACTGTATGTTTCAAAATGATTATAATTTCTTTATTTGCTTAACAGTTATTCCATACCTTGAACTCTTTCCTTAAACGAACTGGTATGTTCGCTACCGCTGCCTGCAAAAGTAGTTAAATCTTCGGGAACTTTTTCGATGCAGTGTCCCATGAATTCTACGTTTGACCTCTCCCACCTGTATACTCACATTGCACATCCGCAAAGTTCATAAGGGACTCTGGACTCTCTCCTGCACACTTCAAATGCAAGGAAAAAGGGCATGTCAAATGAAATGTAAGGAGTGTAAAATAACTCTCGTTTCAACGAAAGTGGATAGCAAGTAAAGCAGGTATATCAATTTTAAAAACTGAATGACTTATCAGAACTTGATATATGCTGATTAAACTGACAGTGGTCTGTACATTACGTATAAATCGGAGAAGTTCTAGTATAAAATTAATTGCACTAGTGCATAGAAAAATGTGTGAATTTAAGCAGTGCAAAGAAATCTCTAGTTGCATTAGATTCACGAGTAAGAAAATCCATCTTTAAGCTCAATCTTAAAGTACTTGTGAATGTACTCATGTTGAGTTCAGTAAGCTAAAACGAATTCAGCTCGAGTAGTTTGAGTCAGTACAGCAAAACTAAGGAAGCTGGTCGCATTGAGTTGGATATAAATAATTCTTATCGCGCTCAGTACAAAAGAAATACGAAGGTGATCTGAAAAGTTCTCGGGGTAACAATGAAGAATTTTTTAACTTGACATTATTTTTATTTTTCAACATAATATCTCTAAAGGCCAATACACTTATTCCAATTCCAATGTGATTTCCTGGAAGATCTGCAAAATAGATCTCTCCCCTTGATTTAATGAAAAATTGATCAAGGAGGAAGATTTCAAGCTTTGGGAACAGGTGAAATTTAGAGGGAGCCAAAATTGGGAAGTAAGGTGAATGCTCTAACATTTCATACTTAAAATCTTTCTCAAATCTTCCATCGCTAAAATACTTTTGTAAATAGATCTTGATGGGGGAAAAAAAACTGTTATTTTCTTCTGTAAACGGGGTCTTTTGTCAATAATTTTTTCATAATTGGTTTAACAGATTTTAAGTGCTCGCCAGTTATGGTGATAATTTATTAATAAAACTTCTATAGTGTTTCAAACTATTGGTGCCATTACCTTTCCTGCGTATGAAACGGATTCGTCTCCTTTGGTGCTGATCAATCGGCTTTTTCCACTTTATTTGATCTCGTGTGTCCTAGGTCCTAGGTCCTAGGTCCACACGTCATCCACAAGTCGACGCACAAAATCAGTTATGTTCTGTTAAAAGCTCTAAACGCTATCGCGATATTTTCCCCTCAGAACGCTATTTCGTATGTAGTTTCTCATGTAAAATACAACCTACATGTTCCTTTGAGTTTCCTATATCCTCTGCAATTTCCCGCACTGTAACTGGAGGGCTATTTAATACCACATCATGCATTAGTGAAGAATTCTGCTGATGTGCACTTTTTGAATGTCTTTTACGTGAATCATTTTCAAGGTATCAACAAGGATAAATTCAGAGCCTATATTTTGATTGTTGAAGATAAAGAAGAAATGTATCCATAAACGTTCATAAATTTGATATAAATTTCCTTTGTCGTTCAGCCGGCGAAAGTGTTTATCACTGCACGATACTCAGTTAATCCATTACATGGAATACCCACACTTTTGAAAGCTGTATTAAATAAACTATTTGAAACAATGGTTTGATATTTCACTGAAGGATTATAACAGATGTAACAAATAATCAAGCAGAACAGCTGGTTTTTACAGTGGAGAGCCAGGGTGCTAGTATTATCAGATAGAGGCTTAAGATGAGCCCTCCATTACCAGATTGTTAAACAAGTGTGGTGATCGCGTACAGAATGTAGGACAAGAGTTCGGTTTTCAACACTCGACAGTATTTATAGCACAAATTCATGAAAGCGCCTGCTGCTCTTGTTTTTAACGTGTTAATCTGCTACTCAGACGGGAGAATCCTGAGGTATACGCGCCCCGCTGCTATATGAGCTAGGGCGCTAGTCGGGAAATTTGAAAATTATGGTAATTAAGCTTGTAGGCTGCTTGTAGCTTCCCCCGTCCGCGGGCCTGCATCACACGCACAATCTCTCTTCCCCATCTTTCTCTGTCTAATATTGGCTTCCAGCTTTGGTCTTTGCTTGAACTTGCCATACTTCAGTAATCACAGAACTTGATGCGAATTAATCTATGCAATCAGAAATAATACCTTTGACCATCAGCACGAGTGATTGCTATGCCATTAATTCTACCTAAAAGCGAATACTTGGGAATATGTTGAATTTCAGCTCATTCGCATGTTTATACAAAAGGGTTTGAATACAACAGAAAGCGTTCATTTCAAATTGCGTTCCAGCGCGAATTTTGCACATTATTAGCAGACTCAAAGAGTTCGTTGCCCAACTAGAAATCTTTCTTTCTGCATTCTTGGGTTTAATTGCAGTCTCGCGTATTATTCGCATTGACTTTTGTTGAGTTCTGTGCCGAAGTCATAAAAGGTACGATGTACTTTTCTAGGACTTTAAAAAATTAAAATTTTAGTATAAATAATGACGTCAATTATTATATTGATGTTAAAAATCACTTCTGTTATGAAAAAGTCTTTTTGCAACTTTATGTGTATAGGATGAGAGGTACTATGCGGGCAGATAATTTAATTTTTCGTCTGCTGTATATTGTACATGTCTCTTTTTTTTATCTCGGTAATATCTGCTCATGGAGCAGCTGCATTTACTAGCAGCATTGTTTTAATAAAGTTTGCCACTGTAAATAAGAGATATGGTGTTTATTGCTGCAAAATGAGTTCTGATATTTCTGTCCCAGCATATATTTCAATTGTTTCCGATTACTGGTTACTACTGCATTTGTAATACAGGTTCACCAATAAGGGTCTTATCTATTTTACAGAAATAGTTGAAATTTTAATGGGATGCATTAATGTATAACTCAAATTCATCCACCATCAGGTTATTATCTACCAGCAAGAGCGTCTGTGCCATTATCAACACTTGTACACCCTTGAGTTCTTTGTGTTAAACTTGGGATCGTCGGTAAGCTTTTTACTTTAACACCATCTCAAAATGTTGTGAACAATTGATGTGCGAATTGTTACTCTCGGTGATGCCAATGTTTGGAGAATTCATACAATTTCAGAATGATTCTTAAGTATTCATTGTTAGCCAAAACTTGCAAAACAAATTTTTACAGGAAAAAAGGGCAAAACCGTTGAGTAATGCTATTATCTAATAATCAATGCGGCGGTGGGGAACTGCATCAGTCGATAAGCAATGACTCACTGTCATCCGGTTGCACGAATCAAAACGAACTGCTACGTTGGCCTTAAGTCTCATCCCACTCAGTTACGTTTGAACAATACTATCTAATCTTAAGACTAAATTCTGTTAAGAACACCAAATGACAAATACTAGGCATATTTATTCTATTCCAGAGTGTTTATTTATTATTCATATGTTCGTACTGAGTTCGCTCGTGCTGCCAGGAGATTATTTGAAGAGTAATTCTGAGGCGATCGAGTTCACAACGCGCAAGAGATAAATTTAATATCTCTAAGTGAATTAATAGTTGTAATGGGTAACTTCATAAACAGGTGCCAGAAATGTGTCTGCCTAGGTGACATAGATAGGTACATAGTGCATTATAACTTATTAGACCGTTACACTAGTATTCTACTACCAATCTTTATGTCGCCTTGACTCTAGTGTAACTCGACTGGTCTTGAGCGATTACCCGATAGTTTGGAATGTGTGCACATTCTGTATCGCAATTCCTGTAATTAGGCTATGTCGAAAAGTGTTTAGGCAGTTCATGTATTACCATAAAATACAGTTCAAAAGTACGAGTTTTGCTATTTGCACACAAATATTAAGAACAGATGTGCATTTTGCTCAGTACATTTTTCATGAAGTTATGAAAACAATCATTCACCTTATATCAACATACAATTTCCCAAGTACAAAAATCCATGTCAGAAATCTCGCTTAATAAACAACATTTTGTGTTACAGTACTGGAATTAAAAACAAATAGTTATTTATGATAATGGTTTTAAAAGTGCCATTTGTTGATTTTGGTATAGGAGTCTGCGAAACGAGATCTGGCTTAATTGAGCAAACCTAAGGAAAAAAATATTACTTTTAGCAAGTGTGTCATACACTATTTTAGGCGGCTTTTAATATTTTTAAATTATAAATTAAAATTATTCTAGTCATTGGGAAACGTTCCTAGTTTCAAAGAAATAACTGGCGTATTTCTCAACAGGAGGAGCATGGAAGAAACATCTAAATATCTGGGTAATATTATCAACACCACAGCGATGATAATTGGCGATTTTATAGGAATTTGGTTGGGGAATTAAAATTATAAATATTTTTTGCAAATAAATATATTTGATTTTTATACTTTACTACATTGCTGTTTTTCTTGCAATGCAGTAATTGTGCCTGCTTAGAAATAAGCTATAGTATGGACTTGGTCATGCGCAGCTGCCAGTCTGGCACATTTCTAGGCTTTCCAATATGGGAAATCTTGCAAATTAGCTTAATACTTTTTATGTAATATCAAAATTTGTACTAAGGCCTGAGTTTTAAACCGCCTTGAGGAATGTCAAAATTAAAAAAAAAAAAGTTATTTGTATGAGCTTAAATAGATTAATAATCATACCATTCCGTCTTCATGGTAAAACTGAAAGTTGCTGCTATTAATAATTGTTACAATTATTCAAGTGAAATATAGTTTGTATGATTCTGCTAGCTGTAATTGCAATCATTAAAAGCATTTATATTTACAAACGACCCTTATGATATACCTCTTTATTACACCAGTGTCGTTAACAAAATTTCATCACCCTGTGTTTCTAGTTTGGCTGCCTGGGGTTAAAAGAGTTACTTTTAGTATGAGCTGTCTAAAAACTGTTATAATTGTAATGACAATTTGGAATAAAGAAGCATTACTTAAATTACATAAATGATGTACGATACGAAATTTCACTTGCAGAGGAATTTGGTCGCTACACATTCGTGCCTTCGCACTCTGAACATTGTTAGGCTATTGAGTCATAAATTCACATCTCACTGCTGCACAAGGCAGGTGGGAAGTGCTAATTAGCGTGAACTGGGGACAGCTTGCAACAGGATTTTTTATATCGTCAAGTGCGAAGGAATATTTACATATTTGAGGGACAAGGAGAGCTACAACTACCAATATTACCAATATTAAATACATAGACCAAATTTACCTGTTTCGTCTCAGAATTAACCTTCCCAGCAGAGTCTGGGTCTTTCACATTTGGCTAATCGGTCAATAGGTGCCTTGCATTTCTGTTTATTTTGTTTTAACTTATTGCCTATATTATAAATGTTGAATGATTTTCTAATATTTTTATTTGTTATATAGTCTATTAGTGTACTTCAAGAATTACATCAGCCGCTTCTATCTTTCTTTTATCACTTCTATCCATGGCCCAGTTCTCCTTTCTATTTTTGTATTATTTTCTTTACAAAAATGCACTATATGCTTAGTACCTATCACGTCTACACCTATATGTTCATTGTTTAGTAAAACTTCCCATATGGTATTTATTCCTCTTGTTATAATTTTTGCAAAAATATTATGATTCGTATTTAGGCAGCTATAGTTTTTGCATTCGTCTCTCTTACCCTTTTTAAATATTGATTTATCTCCATTCGTTTGGTACCTGCCATATTTGTCAGCATATATTGAAATGATTTAGTATTCTAAATCATTGCATGTATGTAGTTAATTACTTAAGAAATTGAACGTCTTCATTCCTCTTCTGGGGTAAGACACTTATATGCTTCACTGAAGTCAATTGCTGTTCTGATTGAATGATCAACCTAAATAAAGGCTTGACATAATTTTTGTTAAGAAATACTGTTACCTCTGTGCGATATTTTTAATGTTGCGCTTCTCTCACAAGCACGTATGTATGGCATGCTAAAGGGGAAAGCGGGGTCAAATGATTGTGGGTTTGAAGCCATTACAAACTAATTTCTATTCTGCAATCTGTTGCTGTTAGAACGTTAAGCCAGTTGGGTTGCCACGTGCCTCGCCTGTCTATGGCAATATTAAGCGCCTTAATGAATTGTTTTGGGGTGGCACAATGTTTAAACTGTTTTGTGTGTTTGTAATTAGAAGTATATGATTGTGAGGGGAAATTTATTGCGAAACATGAAGCTTTGTTTCATTGCTTTAAAACGAGATTATGTTGGTTTTTATTTATTACTTATGTTAGTGAAGCATAACTAAACTAGGATTTTATTTTAGTTTCCTTTTTATTTGTCTTAAACATTTACTGGTACGTAATATTCTTCTCTGATTATGAAACTTTCAAAACACATTAGAGTATCACCTACGATTGTTTTATTCTGAATATGAACTCCCTTCCTGCATTGTAAGAATCTTCAATTGTTACATTTATATTTTATTTCTGTATATTTTATAGATATGTTCTGGATTAAAATTATTGATGTGTATAAAAAGAGGTGAATACAAGCTGAAGATAATAAATCATCAAATGAATAAAACATGACTTCAGGTTTTGAAATGTATGAATTTTAAAACAACCACATCTAAAGCTTTGCAATGTAAGTACGTACTCTTCGCGTGGGTTATAGTTTAGCACACTGAAAACAATCGAGCATTGTAGATATTTATATGAAAACAGCAGAATTGTAAAGTCAATTGCTAACAAATTTACAAACACTAAATAGTTGAAACACTTTCAAAGAATTAGCGGATTTACAAGCAAAGAGATTAAGAACAAGCATTATTAGCATTCAGGGAAGGTTGTGCGGTTATTCAGAGTTTCCCATTGGGAACAATGAAACCAGTAATTAGTGATGAGTGAACTTACGAAAATTTCGATAAATTATGCATGAAGGAATAACCCCAAGATCATTGACTTGAAAAATAGTTTCAATGTATTTTGACACCGTTAAAATGTCAAGAATACTAATGGAAAAAGCACAGGGTTTAATTGTTAAAATACGTATCTGAAGCAACAACATTTACTTAATTTACAGCGTTGGTTGAGTTTTCTATACCTAATTATTAAGTCGAAAATATTTCCTCAAGTTTCCCACAATATTGCTAATGTTTGATTTTTTGGAGAACATAGATTTATGGTCTCAGAATAATGCATATTTCATAAAAATAATAAATAACTAAAATTTAAAAAATGTATTCATTTTTATATCCGGTTATGCCATTTTTAAAACTAGTTTTTAACATGAATAGATATACTTTACAAGAAACCCATAGTTAATTATTTAAAGTAAATTTTGTTTATAAGCCTTGTTTATCAAAGTAAAAAAAGACTTATCTGAAAGAATTTTTTACACGGTTCACAGTCGACTAGTGTTGCTGTAGAGGTACAAGGTAGGGAGCGATAGTAAAATAATAAAAACGGATGTTATCATGTCATGAAAAACACGACATTAATATGTAAATTGGTTTGTGGGTGCTGACAGTACGGCAGATGATAAAAAAAAAAACAAGGCGGGGATGCGAGTAACAAACGGTACATCCTATGAGTGGCGGTAACGCACAGTGCTCCTGTCCCGCCTTTCTTCGCTAAGTTAGCTTCATAACAGTGAATAGAAAATCATGTTTACAAATAAAGAGTTCTGGCTAGGAATATTCCAAAAAATTGGCCGGAAAATGTTGTATGCGTTGATAAGTATAAATATCCTGCAGATTTAGTGCCACTGTAGAAAATTTGCATCAAAGAGTGGTGATTACAAGTACTGGTGTTTTATGAATGCTCAAGACACATTCATGCATTTTCTCATTTAGTATGCAAATACTGCAAAACAAAACAAAAAATTCCTGGTTTAGAATTTGAGACTATGGAAACACGATGACTTTATATGTACATTAGGAATACAAATGGGAAACTTTACATTAACCACATTCCACATTTTCAAGGGAACAGGATGGAATGCGTTCCGATTCAGCGAGCGGTAGTAAATAGTGACGTGTAATACGTTATTTCCTTTCACAAAGAAAAAGAAAAAAAAAACTAGTTCTTTGCTGACGAGTTTTGGTTTTCAGGTAACCCGTCATAACCAGCACTTGTCAGGAAAAAAAAAAAAAAAAGAAAGAAAGAAAGAAATCACGTAGCAATGAAAAGGTTGGGATTAAATATAAAAAGGAATTGCCGGGCCCAGTCCCTTATACCGAAGATGTTAGGAGGGAATTATGCGATAGAAAAGAAGCAACTGGACTGGACGGAGACAAGTTTTACAAGCAGAGGACGGAAAGGGAACATCATAATGGTCCCAGTGGCGTATCCACACCTTACGTTATCTTTCGTTTGCACTGACTTTAGCTAGATGTGCGAGATAGATGACCTGTAAAAGAGGTTCATATACAACTGGATGTATGCACGCTAGCACAATACTTGCCTCGTAGATTCAAGATCGCGGGTTATCCAGCTAGGGCGTAAAAGTGTTGAAGAGCGCCCGTAAATACACCAAATACTACTACTGCTGTTGTGTAAAACAAAGACAATGCCTGTCGCTTGAGAACAAATGATTTGTTGTTTAAAATAATAACTTCACAGGTATACGATCCCTAATGGTCATTTCTGAACATTAAGAAGTAGGACGTTAATTAAGAAACAAAACTGCTTTCCTGTCCATGGACCCATGTTGGCAATGTGAACGCTAATGATCGCGAATCGGTAGAATTCTATACCAAATTTTGGGCAATAGAAATCTGAAGTGTGCCAAATAATTCACTCCTAGACATAGCGTCCCTCGGAGGCCTTACGTGTCACTGGCTGAAATTAGGTTATCGCTAGCAATGTAAGCACTTTAAAATAATAGTAGGAAACATTCGCCCACTGGTGAAAGATAGGGAAAAAGACACGCACTCTCGAATCGCCTATTTTGCTCAAGTATTTTCCAAGGCCCTTACTTCGACTTTTAGATTGCAATATATATATTAGTACAAAGCGTTGGCATTTTGCTACAATACTGGAGTTATGTAAACAACTGCTGTTCTGCCTGGCCGATTTTTCCGATATTGTCATTAGATTGGGCGCATTTTTACCCAATTTTCACAGAATGGAGGTTATTTTCTAGGATTCCTTCATACAACTGGAAAGGAAAATAGGTTAATAGATACATCTCCCTTCCCCTTAAGTTTTAACATCCCATATCAACTAGAATAGATAATCCAAATGATGGCTGAAATGAATCCAAAGTCATCAATAACTAAACTTAACTTAAGCGCCTTTACAGAAATAGAGAAAACTCTTGAAAACATCAAGCACAGCGGATTTGTCCCAGCCGAGTACTCGACATGTATAGACAGCGGAAACGATAAACGATCTCCCTAATACCAAGGGAGGGGAAAAAAAAGACAATCACCAAACCAGGTTCTTTTCCACAAGAAATTAATTCTTGTACTGAAAAAATTCCAGGGAATTTGTGATATATTCAGAGGTAGCGGGCTAAACTATCAAAGTGTTTGGCGGCAACCGGAGACTCACATATTCCACTGTTGTTCTGAAAGGGTTATTATGTTGCAAGAGTAGTAGATTCTGGAAGGTAAACTTATCAAAAATATTTTCCCCATTCTTGTCTTTCTGAATTGCGGTATCCCGTTTGTTAAATCTTTAAGTAAAATTGCTCCCGCTGGAGGTTTGGATGTGTAATACGCAGAAAATATTGCTATTTTTATTGTGTATCTAGTGCGGACAAAGAGGTTTCCTCAAATTCTAGGTATACCACAAAGAGAGAGTGTAAAATAACTGAACAAACATTTTAAATCATGCTGAACTTGGTTCCTCTTCTAAGAATGCTTAGTATTAGCAATCTTTTTCGTAGTACTTTATAAATATTAGAAACGCTAGGAATGCTCAATTGAAAAGAAATAATGAATTTGTCATGAAGCGAAAGTTAAGCTGATATTTTGGAACCAAACATTTCCATGAATTCACCTTATGACTTAATTACGTTAAAAATATTTCATGGCCTTTCTTAATCAAAAACAAAAGTTGAGGGAAAAGTCCTTACCGTATGATGTATTTAACGTTGCGAAGTAAGGTGGCGTCGTGCCCGAGTGGTTAGACTTCTCGTCTTTCACCAAGGCTATCCAGGTTCGATCCCAGCGGCGGTAAGAGTGTCGGACAAAATGGCTTCTGGACTGGTTTGTGGTTTACCCTGCCATTCATTGCGCCATCGTGATCTAACACCTATCTTCACTTTTTTCATTCAGTGTGGCGATGTTAGGTGCGTTCGTTTCAACTGGACTACGCTATTGCCCTTTGCTGCCCATTTACGAAACTCCAATTACCCGCCGACAAGTGAGTTGACATTAGGTCTCACTTGCAAAGTGCTGTATGTTTAGTATAAGTGTAAAATTCTGTATCAGTAGTAACAATTATTGGAAGCATTGTACTGCAGTACAAATGAAATGGTCTATCCTTCTGTAGAGCCTTAGTTCTCTACACAAAACAGAATTAATGGACTTACCGTAAAATACGTAAGTGTAGGCTAAACATAATTCGCTCAGGGAGGAGGAGCACAACAAGAAGAAGAAGCAGAAAAAGAAGAAGAAGAAGAAATCGTATTCGCAGTACGGTAGCATCTGATTGGCCTTACTGCTTTTGTTTTATCTGACATTCTAGTTACTACATTAGATAGCATATCGTATTATGGACTCCGAAAGTGGTTTCTGCTTGAACAACATGCAGCCTGAAAGCGAACACTACCAATTGAAGAAAAGGTGGAATAAGTAAAATATTTATGTGGTGGATTTCATGTTGTTTATTAAAATTATTCATCTAGTACAATTCGTACCTACGCCTTCTGAGTATGCACTGCGTTAGCACGTATGCGAACCAAAGGAAACGTACCGCACAACAGCAAGCTGTCAGCAACAATCTCAAAACTTCCGGATACCCCATGCAGAAGACGCCTATCACATCAAGATTGATAAGGCGCAAACACAGAATATGATCCGGGAAACTACAACATATCTACCAGCTCGCACTCTATCGAAGACAAGGCAAATAAAAACGAGCAGAAGTGAGAAACTACAAGTGATAGACGGCTTTTAGTGTTCAGGTTACGCCACTGGAGAGGCGGCTGGTAAAAGCCTGGGCGTGTTTCACAACCTATTCCTCGCATGAACACTCATAAAACCCCTTGCCTTGCTCACTCTCCCTGCCATCAACCAAACAGATTTAAGGTGCTTCAAGAGACCAATAAAATACGTCTACACAAGTTAACGGAAATCTTTCAACAGAGAGTGATACTTTTTCTTACCACTTGACTCTGCTTGCTCCTCCCTTCTTAGAAAGCGAGCTGCAACAATTCAGGGTATAGTTTCCATCTCCGCAGCAAGAGTGCCACATTTCAATATTGTAAATAACATGTTAATAACTTATTAAAATAAAAATGAATTATGATGTTTTGTTTTCTAATTTTAAGCATTGCTATATTGAAAAGTTTATTTACTGAATAATTTTAAAGGCTTCCGGTATTCAATTGTTCAAATATCAAAACATAAAAATAACAGAAAGAATAAAATTAACGAAGTTTAGATGCAATGTATATTTTTTATATTTACTTGGTTTGATGTTAGAGATAATAAGTTATCTTACGTTATATTCACTTACTAGAAAAGATCCAACCTCTCATTTTAAAAACGATTTAAGTTTTGTTATTTTGAGCTGTTGTTAACGTAGTACGCGAAGACCCCATGCTTCGTAACGTATACAGCACGCTTCACAAAGCACAAGCATCCGAACACAGAACAGAAGAAAACGCGACGCGACAATTAAACCAAACTTCTCAAACTGAAAATGGTGCTCGCGTTTATTTAAGAATATAATGGAGAAAAAGCAGTAACATGATGCACTACCCAGATCCAAGAGAAAGATGATTGACAGTAACAAAGACCTTGGACTGAGAATTTCCGAAAAGTATGTATACTTTAAACGAATGTTATCTCTGTTTATTTTGCTCAGTTGGTATTAGTAAATCGAACGGTAGAGATTGTAACAATCTGTTTTCGTCTATTTCAGTCTCACTGTTTCTGAACAGATAGCTATTCATAGGTATAACATTATATTCAATAGTTAATAAACTGTGTGTGAATTTCAAATATATATTACTTTTATTTTTATTTTATTCATGAACTAGCTAGCCCTAAGCCGTATTTGGCTCTTTTCTATTAGCATTGTTGACAATCGACATTCGTCTAATGCAAGATGGCTTGAAAAATTAACTATTCGTAATACAAATATACAATTATTACAATTTTGTAAGCCAAGTTTAGGGGAATTATTTTTTAATTCTTAGTTTATTCGGGAAATATTACTAATAAATATCACTCAAGGGTCTGAAGTCTTCAGATAAATTCACTAACTACCTATGTAGTTTCACTAACTACCTATGTAGTAGTAGTAGTAAATTCACTAACTACCTTTGTGAATTTATCGGCAATCTCAGACCTTCTTGTGATTATACTTCTGACTAGCGCATAAAATGATAAAAAATAATAACATATAAAATGCGTTTATAGCTATAAATCTCCTGGCTGGCATTTTGAAATGGAATTTCTATTTTAAGTGCCCTGTATTTAAGAATATCTTTGATATGAGCTGTCTAAAATATTTTAAGCTAATAATTGGAGTTCGTTTTAAAATCCAAGTTTTACTTTTTGTGGAATTATGATAAACTTGTATTAAGCAGTCCCGTTCTTGTTAAGCGCTGATAAGTTTTATCTCTCGCTAAGATTAAAGCTTCGCTCTTTCCATCTTTACTCATTAGTGGTTTGTTCTAGTTAGCTACCCTCTACAACACCCTGCACATGATTTGGTAGTGTGTAAAGGCTTGTGCACTTAGGTCTCTGATTTGTAACGCACACCCGGTGTTGTTTCCCAAAGTGAAAAATAATCAAGATAAAAATTTGTGTATACACATATACCTTTTTTCTCTTTCTTTTTCTCTCTCTCGTAAGCATCAGGTATATAATGACTGCGCGAATTCTCATGTAGTAATAAAAGCAGAGCATAAAGCTTTGAGAAGTTATCTTCGTGAGTTTTTTCTGCAACATATTTTCTGGTATCATAAAGGCGAATACCAGGTTAAATAAAGCTTTAGTATTTTCAGCAATAATCTAAAAGTGGTTGGTGTGACATATTTAGATATTAATTATTTTATCAAGG
This sequence comes from Metallyticus violacea, assembly GCA_030762175.1. NCBI lineage: Eukaryota > Metazoa > Arthropoda > Insecta > Mantodea > Metallyticidae > Metallyticus > Metallyticus violacea. The sequence goes on along the minus strand of CM060846.1, from coordinate 307,210,866 downwards.
AGATGTTGCAGTGCCAAATCTCATATTTATGAGACATCTGAATCATGAACACTCGGATAGTGTAATTGCGATTTCATGTAACACTTTTCTTTTGATTTTTACTTTGAAAATGTGTTTGTTGAATAATTTATCCGTATTTACTTCCAATAATCTTTAGTGCGTTCTAAACTTTGTTCTTGTTCTTTCTTTAGGGCTGCGCTTATAGACTGTTTCGGTTTTACCGATAATTGAAAAAATGTACAGTGTTCTTCTTTTCATATTCTATTTATGTCAGTGATATTATTGTACTTCCTTTTTCTCTAAGCTTTCTAAACTATTGTTTTTATGCTTAATTCCACCCATACTTATTCCACTCTCGATAACTATTAATTCTGCATTCTTTTCTGGTTTTTAAGACATGTTGGGTTTCAACCAATTTGATTGATACTCACAATGTACATGAATTATTCTCAGGATCGTCCAATTTTATGTCTGTATCGTTAGTTCTATAATTATCTCTTCTTTTATGTTTTTGTTTCCTACGTGTAGGAGGTTTATAATATTTTATTGATTTTTATGATTCGGAAGAGCATTTATAAAAAGTAAAGTCTAATTTTAATGATATGCTTAAATATGACCTATATAGATTTTAAATGTTTATTATTTCTTCAATTTTAACCTCATGTATTGAAAATGTTACAATTTGGTAATTTTACTTCACACAGTAAATGATGTCAGTTTCCCTAACTGTTTATAAATTTATATTTCTTGAATTTTTTTTATCAAAATTGGACAGAATTATCTACGAGAAGCATTGGATTATAAAGTACAAAAATTAAGGATTAATGTAATACATTACTGAATATTATCTTTTGACCTTAAAAACCACTTACTTCAGTGTTGGCCCTCTTCTTTGCGCAGCAGCAGATTTGGACATCTTAAGTATCTTTCTAGTCAATCTGGAGGCAATAAGACTTGAAAGTACAATTACTTAGAAATAAAAAAATTGGGGGGGGGGAGTGTCATCTCCTGCAGATCACACTAAACAAACATTCGTTTGAATTTTGTATTTTACCAGCTGTACATTTTCTTAGCTCACGTTCTTTACATGGTATGTGATATTTAAGACCGAAAATGTAATAAACGAACGTTGATTATAAAAGTTACATGTATAACTCATAAATATCAACGGAACAAAATCAGACATTTCATACATTTAGCTTGGTTACTTTATGGTTTTCTTTTTGAAATGTTTTTATGCTACTACTTTTGGAATAGAATCTGTCTCTTTTTTATAATATATTTCCATTGTATATTTGAGATATGACCACTGCACTATTAATTTTTCAACTATATTAATTTTAGACAGAATGGGGTATCGTTTTTCAAAATATTTAAATAAAATATATTTTCCTAAAACGATTCCCACTCCAAAATTATCTCATCAGTGTATAAGAGAATCTGTGATGCCCCACACCCTTGACACACTTCTTTTTATCCTTAATTACATACTTTGGTTCCTTCATAGAAACGATTTACAATGTGTATTAGATGTTAAGTTATGCTAGGTAAATGCTTTTATTTCCTATGTGAGTGTATATTACAACAAATGCAAATACAAATACAAAGAATAAAAATAATCAAGGATTACATATTTTAGTGACTACTTTAGACCATCTTCACGTGGGATGAAAATATTATTTATATTAAGCTAGGTCTTGTTGCTTGGAACATTGTAGCATCTTCCAGTAAGTAAATCTTACTCACCGATATGAACATAACACAAGGTTAAAAGACTAGTATCAAGAATGTAACAAAATAGCCAATGGTTTGTTATACTATTGTAGAATATACAGAGTATCACTCTTGCCCGCTGTTTAGGTAGTAAGTTTAAGTCGTGAACATTTCGGGAGTTAAATAACAAAGACTGTTCCGTCATTCAAAAATTCATTTAGACACTATTTAAACGAAAGTTTTCGACAACATGCAGTTTAAAGTTACTTTGATTTCACGTATCTTGAATAAACTCTCAAAGAACATTTGCATCTCGCTTACTACATTTTTCGAAAAAGTATATTAGCATTTGATAGAGGCAAAATGCCTTATGTGCTATTGATTGGTCTTAATATTAATATTAATTTATTTTTAAAATGATTGTAGTTATCCGTAAATTAACAAGCAACAATTTGGCATAGTGTATAACATGAAGCATCAATTTTAAACTGCAGTTTAATATTCTGTATGCAGTTTTTTCCTATTTTCTAGCACTATTTCCAATGCGCATGCCTCAACAAATGCAGTGAACCTCTCTGCTTTTTGTGACAGCAAAATACAAATCTTTCTCCCAATCTCCGCCAGAATTAGACGCGACGGTCGGAGAAAATAACGCATCCTGAAAGAAAGAACAAAAATACCTAAAGAAATTATTTGCTCCCGGGCACCTGGACTAGTTCAGTCACATATTTGTAGTGATGTATAACTAAGTTCCAGATATAAAGAAATAAACTTGCCGTCATGAGATGGAGGTAATAAAACTAACTCGTTCCATTCATTTGTCAACTCGTGAGATGACCTATCTAAAATAACTAATTGGCATGGATTTGGAAAATGGTTGTTGTATAAGACTTGATTCTTCTGTGAACGTAATGCGAGCAATTATTTATAGGATGCCGCCAGCTGGTTTTCGGAGGAAAAAGGGGACACATACATTTAAATGCAAACATATGTCTTTGCTTTCTCCACTGCCTTTACCGTTATAAACGGACAAATTTACAACGACTTGTACATCATCTTCCAAATGTGAGACATCCATAAAGTCGGCTGCGATTAAAGTATATAAAGCTAAAATCACATGTATCGTAGGTAGTGTATAGCTAGTGCTAATGAACTACACAGCAATAAGTTAAGAGATTGTAGAGGTAGGAGATCTATGATTTGCCTACTCGAATTTTTAAGTTATGACATTAAGTTGCTAAAGAACCAGGACGCCACTGACCAATAAAAATTTCATTCCAAATGATACCACACAATAACGGACGGAAGTTGTGTTTCTGGCACATTGGCGTCAAGTAAAAGCGGATCATTGTTATCGATTTTAGTCTCGTTTATTACTTTCTTCTTTTGTTTTTACTTTCACGTCTCATTTATGTGCATCCTGCATTACAAAATTAAATAAATGAATAATCCAACTCACAGGGCCTGAACCTATAATTTCCGAAGCTACAGAAATCAGTTAAGTATTATTCAGTGCCATACTGCCATATGATTAGTTCGAGATTTTAGATTTATTTATATCAGAAAATCTCGAAAACGCTGATGAGTAATTAAAAATCGGAATTTCCTTGCTGCTTGCGAAGGTTTTAAGGCACCTTTTACCCCATTTTCGTTTTAATACTGATTTATTGGTCCTGCTATAATCTCTGCAAGTTCTGCGGTGTAGTTCATTAACATTCGGTATAACACATCAACTTCTTTGCTAAGAGGCGAGCGAACTGCACTTTGCTGTAGACTCAAAGACCAGATCATTGGAAATGTGGTGAAAGTAACATATATAGTTTGTTTTTGTGCGTTTGCAAGAGGGAAATACATGATCACATTTTGTGTTTCGTATGTTTAAATGTACTGAAACCAATAGGAATACACACAAGAGATCGAGTTATGACTATTTCGTGAAAATTGTTAAAACCGGTTGCTCACGATAGAAAAATCATACTATAAGGCGTGATTCTGAGAAGATACCAAAGCAGTAAAGACAGTGCCTGGGTTTTAAAAAGTTTTAAGTCGGCGATGCCTCTAAGTTCCTCTTCTAGACTGTGAGCAAAACCTGCGAAACAAGACGTGTAGTAGGAGGTAAATCCTAGGACACGCATTGAACTGTTTCTCAGAAGTGCAATAGTTTTCACTTTTCTTCAGAATATTGCCAAGTATTTGTTCATTTGCTCAGGTATCACGCTCGGTGAATTTGTGACGGAGATTTTCTTTCCAAATTGCTTAAGCTAGCGGAAAATATTGTGTTTACCTGTAAACTTAAGGAAGATGGGAAATGATCGAATGATGATCAGGGTCCCGAAAGCCAGTAATAATAATAACATTAAAATTTATATTTTAGATTAAAAAGAAAAAATATCTTCCAGATAAAATTATGAAAGAGAATAAATGCACACTCTTGCATTTGTTTCTGGGTAAGACTTTTGACAAATCAACATGTGCTTATAAAAGATGTAACACATAAGATGCTCTTATAATTTGAAACAACTTTTAAATCATGTGGTAGTAATAAATGCATATGGGCCAATCTGTATGCATTCGAAAACCAAAGAACTTTATAAAGTAGCATTGCCTTAAATTTATAAGGAGGGTTAAGAGATATATTATTATTTTTAAGGTTTTTTCAATACGTTCATTAAAGTTCTCGTTTTAATGTATAAATACATCATATATTTGTGAAAATCACCAATTTCGAACTGTAAATCCGAAAAGACTAATACTAGTCATTTCAGAAAAGTGTTGAATCAGCTAGTAGCACACGTAGTATATATGTGTCATATTTTACTAACTTCAGTTCGGAGCATTAAAAACAGATCATCTTCGCTCTAACAAAAAGTGTGTCAATATATCAAGAAAAATGTGTTAAATGGTCTATTTAGAACACGCTTGCTAGTTGCTTCTACGAAGAATCGTGTGGGACCTAGCTAGCAGTCAACTGTATTACTTTGACATAAGAGTGCCTGCTGTGCGATAGCTGAAAACTCTTATCAGCGTGCAAGACAGATACATTATTATTTTTCTATACTTGTATACTTTGGCGCATATTTTAATGTATATTATTTCATATGTTATAAATATGCACTTAGTCATAATTTTATTTGTTATTACTTTCATGGGGAAATCAGTCAAATATGTATGAAATAGATTTTCTTAAAATCCTTTAAATTAATAGCTATTTTATAAATCATAGGGTTCGGCACGATGTGAGCTTTAAAAATGAATTGGTGTTCAGATTTCTATTTTAACAGGTCCGAGAACTATGTCTATATATAAATGTCATTTGTAATAATATGCAGTAAATTTGGAGAATTTTTGCATTAGTTTGTATGTTAAATTTCACAAAAATGATTATCTTATATGTTGCAGTATTATAAAAACGTATTAAAATATAAAATGTGTGAGGTCAATTTGTCCCGAAAATATTAATGGTATTTATATTCTGTACCAAAAGTAATACTTGGTTAGTTTTTCTTTACCCTACTCCCTCATAAAGATCGTGAATGAATAATTTTATAGCTAAGGTGCATCATAATTTTGTGATAGTAGATTTTGTGTGAATGCTGTAGTTCCTCCTGAAAGAGAATTCTAAGTGGAATATATCGCTACTGTTAACTTTGTGTTAGATAAGTCCAGCGTGAATGCAGAAGTGTTTTGTGGGCAATGATAGCAAATAATGAGCAGATATTTTTGGTTACAAGCAAATCCGCCCCCCCCCCAATGTAATATTTTATTAATCTGCACACTTAATGTACTTTTAGAAGGAGGCTCCTCTGCAATCCCAAAAAATGCTAGGAACAAAGCAAACGATTATATTGGATCGTGTAGTTTAATCCAGCACTTTTTATATCTAAATGATTAAAAATTGCACCCTTATCAATATTTAAAAGAGTGTTTTCAACGTTTTTATAAGATTTTATTTATTCAAGCATTTTGTTGTATTAGGAGTTATATTCAATCCATTCATTAATGTCGATTCTATTGTGTTGAATACATGTGCTGTCTTGCTACGAGCAGAAGTTATAAATGGTACTCTCAGCCGGTATGATGATGATAAGGTTACTTTACTATGGTTAAACACCCGCCTTTCAAAATGCACTTGCATCCTAAAACTAGATTATGCACGTTCTAATGTTTAATGATGCGATAGTATCAGCCTAGAGACACGGCTAATGGCTAATGTTATTGCTGCTTTTTTCTACTGTTCTGTTCCCTTACATGCATTATCTTAGAGAAATTTATTTACCCTTTCTCCAAAACTCGTTTACACATTGTATCTTGATATGTGATATACAATTTATCAGCAAGTGGAATGTGGACAACGTTGATGCAAGACAGTTTGCTTGTAGACTATGTTTTGGCACATTTTTATCGTTTATTTATGACTTTAGTTGGCATAGCCTCGTACATTATTAATGGAGCAGAAAGAGTTGCTTGGAATTGTTAGGGACGGAAGATATTTCGGTAATTCATGCTTGCTCAACGACTGGCCACTTGTGCCCAAGCCTACAGCAGGGCACTTCTGGGAGGAAGGGATTATGTGAGATGAAGATATTGTTCCAGATAGAACATCCCGAACTCAGCGAAGGGCCCCTCCCCCCTTTTCAAGGAGTTTGAGTGTCTCAGAAGGGCCGCTTCCATGCCACGCACCAAGGCCGCAGCCATTCCGAAGTGCAAGTCACTGTCACGCCGCCTGCTGTTTTCCATCCCGTAACAGAAACAAGGAAATGAAATGGGAAAGCATAAAAGTGCTCGAAAGTCAAGTTCCATCCCAGCATTCGCCTAAGTGACCAGGGAAAACCACGAAAGTGTCCAAGCTCAGGGCGGCAGGCCCCAAGGGTTTTAAACCTTGGATCTCGCAAATGTTACTCCATGAGCACCCCTGCTCGGTGCCGAATGAATTGATGAGAGTTCACCAACTCTTAATAAACACCTACTTTTGGAATTGAACGTTCACGTCATATAAATTTAGATTTCTCAGGTTTGGATTGTTTGAGGTTTCAGGTGACGGCGAGGTAATCGATTCTTCTAACTGTAACGAAATTTGAATGTCTAGCTACAGCGTATAGCAACAGGTGGGCAGTATAAAAGGAAAGTTAAACACTCAACAATTGGTAAAAAGCCAAATAAGAAGTTGTCTTGTCATCTTAAAACGATAAATAAATGCTCTTGCAGACTTTTACCAACTGTGAAATGTAATATTTTAGGTTGTTATGGAGAATTATTTTCCATAATGGTTTTATTAATTTTTATAATGTCTGATCACATGACTTAAGCTACTTTGATATTTGTTCGTGGACAGAGAAGATAAAAATCACACCATACAGCTGCACAGAGGGGAATTCTAAACGGTGTTCTCTGCATTCGGACCGACGAACGTCCTCAGTGGGTTTTGCTAATTTTCATCATGGTGTTCTGAAATTTGAATATGAAGCTACTTCTTTCCTACATACAGCTTTACGCTAAACCCTATTTCTACATGTCTTTCTTTTCGTTTTTTTTTTTTTTTTCTGTTTTAAGCAATAGCAGGCATCTGTAAAATGTTGTCAGCTATTTACTTTACTGGTGCACCAGTAAAGTCATATAACAAATGAAAAACATCACGTAAAGGGAGCTCTGACTTAAGTAAACAACACGATGTGTATTACACGCGGCATAGTTAACGTTCGGTGTCCCATCTTCTATGCTTATAATTATTTTTAAAAATAAATTTAAACAAAAAGCAATCAATTAAATATTGATATAGCAGTTTAACACCACTGTCATTTGCACTGTAGAATGCACCACCTCCCGACCAGCCAGCACTTTTAAAGTTTAAATGATGCCCCCTTTTTTATAATACTTAAAATTTTAGATGTAGTTATCACATCTTTTGTTTTGTGTCGTTGCCTGGCAACCTGAATTATTGTTATTGTTGTTTGAGTTAATGCAAAAATATAGTACGTTTTATAAAGTAGAGGTGTCATTTGAAATTTTAAAGTGGGTGACTCGCGGTGAAAGAGTGACATCTAAGATGTAATACATTGTTTTTAAATTGAATACCAAGTATAATCAGCTTTATATTTAATTTTGGAAATTAAATAAACAACGTCTAGGAAGGACTTCAGTACGTGCGGTTTGAGGTACATATTAGAGGGTAATAAGAGGCATTTATTTTTATCACATTGTCATTGTGCTTTAATTAAAACATATTAGCAACTGTTACAAAGGACTGTTTCTCTTTACCAAAGGGACATTAGCTTGTAACACAGGACAAGTACGTCCTGCAAGTGATAATTACATTGACATGTGGGTGATTCTTAGATTTAAGGGCTGTCATTAACTGAACCCAAACAGGGCATCCAATTATCGCAGTTTACATCAAAAAGAAAGTTGACTAGCTTGCGCTTAAATATCTTTAACTTATAAGTTCAGAAAGCTCAAAATCATGCACTGGAGCACTGTAATTTCGTTTCACTCATTAAAATAAAGAAATAAGTAATGTAACACAGAATATAATGCATCACAAAACAACTTACTTCAGAAAACGTGTATGTTTTCGTCGAAATGATGCCGTAAATAGCTAAAGAGTAGCAATTTGGAAAGAATGCATGCTATTTCTTGGACATTTCAAAGCCACTGCTCCAGATATTTAGTTTAGATGAATTTTCGGTTTTGTATTTGTCAGAAAACTGCTAATGCTTTTCACGTCACATATACATAAAGTACGACAGTCGGATTAGTTCTTTTGCTCTGACACGCGATTTGAATGAGTTCTCCAGAGGGAGCGAGAGAGAAATTGAAGCGGCAAGGTCCGTGTGATATAGGGAGCTGGCTGGCTTCTGTGCAAAAGTTGACATCTGTCCTCTCCGTATCTGTTTGCATTGGCTCTCGTACAACACCGATAAACTGCAAGCTGCCTTAACACAGATGTCAGAGCGAGAAGGGGAGGCGGCCTGCTATCAATTAGCGGTCCCGGAACCTCTAAATGGAGGGCCTTCCATCCACATGGTTTGCAAAGGGAGAGAGAGTATCCCAAGTCTCTCGACTTGACTGTGCAAGAGCAGCCGACCTATTCAATGTACATGGGTCGAGCCATTCGGAGGCAGTCTAGCGGGAGAACAACTAATGTCAAGTCGTGACAAACCTGGCTTCACCTCGCAAACACATCCGCTCCTCTTTTCCGAATTAGCTTTTGAAAATCGAGTGACTGGAAACAGAACCCAGTAGCTCATATTGTCAGCCAGGTCGTTATTTATGTCAACTGCTGCTACATATGGACAAATCTTCCGTGGCTATTCTCTGCTCTAACTACAACTCTTTCTCTCTGCAGGGAATTAAAATAACACTGAGGGTGCGTTATTCATGTCAATCCTTTAATGCATAGAAACACTTCTTGAGTGAGAATGTCCCTTATTACAGTGTGGTTCAACTGTTGTTCAATCAAAAGCCAGAGTTTTTTTTTTCTAAGAATATATGGGGGGCACTGTTATTATTATTTTAAAAATATTACTGTGGTCTTCAAATACATATACATATTTTATTTGCACCACAAAAAGAATTCGCAAGCACACTTAAAACTTTGCATGTGTAAATTCAGCTTATATTTTAAATTTTACACCACAAAAAAATAAAATATTTCTTTTAAAATGTATGCAAGTAAATATTTTCAAATATTTGCACAAAACGCATAAAATTCTGTTTTAATTAAATAATTAAAAAAAAACAAATTTCAAGACTTTTAATGCAAGAACAGGGATCTCATATCATAAGGCTGGTTCAGCAGTATTGCCTAACATAGAGCATTGATATTAACATACGAATGGATGCTATTTTATTATTAAAATTCTGCTATACCTATCATGGATTGCTTTGTTTATATTTTCAACATGCTCTCATTGTTTTTGCCTGAAGGAGTTTTGTATACAATATCTCTTTGCCCTGCTTCTTTCTTTCCTTGTCCAGCGACTAAGTGCAGCTAGTGTAATGTGTGGACTCTAAAATGTGATGGTGGGAACGTGTGAGGCTGCAGTTTGAAATGTCTGTTTTTTCAGATCTTGGCTTGATCCGGATCCACAACTGATGCTTGGACTCGTTATCCATTAATAGAAAAGGTTTACTAACCTGATGCTAGCCTACAATAAAGAGAAAAACTTTCCTTATTTAATTGCCAAATCATTGTAGTATCTGCAGCTTGACACCGTCGACGCACATCAAAGATGTGATGCAGTGGAATAGCGGTATGAGATAAAGCCATTGACAGTGCCTTGAGCTTTGAGCTAAGATCATTTAGTTGTACTTAAGTTTTGGCGTTTTGATGTGGCAATTTTCACAGTTTTTATTTAGTATTTAACAATGCCAAAATCAAAAGCAACCACAATTATGTTTGCAGCAATATGTTGCAGAATTCAAGGACACTTTTAGACACAACTCCAATGACTTCGCATATATCCCCACTAATTTGCTATTCTTCTGCGGTACAATTAAAAAAAAATGCGATGAATCCTTCAGTCGGAAGCAGTGCAAAATGTTTGTAATATGGAGAGAAAATGTTACAGTGTTAGTGCTGCCAAAAAATACAGAGAAACGTTTGAAAAAATAGTGAATTTTGCACAATTTCAAATTTGTTGGACGGCGTGCAAGAAATTGATTTGTTGTAAATATGAGTGACATCTTGTGACGTGGGACGTTCTTTTTCCCCATTTTAAGTGAATGTTCCGAGGTAATCATCAGTCATTTCAGATTTATACTTGAAGATGAATCTCATCGTGAACAACAATTCCTCAGCTGTTAGAGGGGTATAGCATAAATTATATTGGTGAGCACTGCATACTGTTTATATTGACGTAAAACAATTCGAACTCAATAACTTATCTTACGCTTTTGTCACACTTTTTAGAGCATAAAAATAAATATTTTCCAGATTTTTGGCACCTGAAATTTTGGAGAAAAAAAAACTCCTTTTATAGAAAAGTCCCCCAGTTTTCTTGGAATCGTGAAAAACGCAGCCAGTAGAACGGAAGAAGGGATTAGACCTGAGTCCAGCCGCTATATTTCTCGTTCACTTCTTCAATCAGTACATATTAGTTTTGATTGCTAACTTCTAACTTGTATTTAAGAAGCGTAACAACTACTCCCTTCAAAGGTCAGAGGAAAGGACCCTGGGGATCGCCTAGTTAAACCGCATTAGCTTACTAGTCCAAAGTGTTATAGTACAGAAAAAGAATGAAATGAAGGCATTTTCTTTTTTCTATGGAATAGTCGCATTTATTGTGGAGAGCCATGTTCAACTGGTGTGTTGTTGCTACAAGTCTTTCCGTATTTTGCTGAGCACTAAGAACAGCAGCTGTTTATTTAATGTATTTGTTATTATTATTATTATTATTATTATTATTATTATTATTATTATTATTATTTTCATTATTATTGTTGTTGCTATATTAATGTCATCATTTGTCCTTTTCGTATATTTTTAGAATCGATGTCTTATTCATAGAATTATAGAATATGGCCATAGGTTTAAAATTAACTTAAAAATGTTTCATCTTCATTCACATCTTAGTTATTCAGATTTGTTTCCACCTCAGTTCTTTCCCCACACCTTGTTGTCCTCTTTTGGGATATCTTTCTTCACGAACTCTGTTTATATTATCTCTATTTTGTGTTGTTAAGAATATTGCAATGTACTGTCTTTTTTCTTCATGTCAAAATGTATCTTAGTGCATCCCTTAACAGCCCGTAAAAATTTATTTCATTTCCAGTTATTTTGCTTATATAGTTTGTTCTTAATGTGCAATCTTGTGAGCCATAAATTCATTTTAATACTCTTAAGTTTAATAAAATTTAAATTTCCACTATTATTTTGGAATTTTTCTTTTATTTAATATGTCGTAGTCATAATCAAAAGAGATGTTGCAGTATAGATAATTGAAATGTTTCATTTATTATTTTCTATTATTTATTTTGGTGTAATTATTATTTCTGGAGTGCATGCTTTTAGTTTTATTGGTGGATATTTACTTGTTTTAACTAATTATAAAATATTTATTTGCAATTGATCTTCAGAATTTGCTATTAAAATTGGTCATCAGGATACATAATGTTTTCAATGTATATTCTTTAATTTTATTCCTTTATTTGTTTCTTCATTGCGTCTTTAAATTTTCATTTATATACATGTTCAGTAAAACTGGGAAAAAGACTGCATTCTTGTTCAAAACCTTGATTAGTAAATTTTGTTATTCATTTTGTTTCCTTTGTATGTATGTGTATACGTGTTTGACAAAATGTGTTTTTTTACATAGAGTCTTAAGAGTTTGTATTACCTGTCTTGGAAGTCCACCCACATTCCTTTAAAACTGACGAAAGTTTATTTTATCTACTCTATCTTACGTTTTCTCATAATCAATAAATTTTGTATTGTTTCTTTAATATACTTTTTTCTTTGCTTTATCAATTCTTTTCTAAATATATTGTTCTTACATTCTTTCCCTGATCTAAATTCACTTTGTTCTGTTAAAACAGATTTGCAGTAGATTTTATTATAAGCTAAATTTGTTTCATATATCTTAAACCCAACTGTTAAAATACTATTTCCTCTGTAATTGTTTGTCAGTCTAATTTCTTTTTAAAATTGGGCTGTACTTGGCTTGTGATTTAACCTGGTGTCGCTGCTTGTTTCCAACATAAACTCAGAAAATGGAAAGATCTAAGCTTAAAAGGTATACCTCCAAACGTTAATAATTCGTTATTTATGCTATCTGCTCCCACTATTTTAGTATTCGTTATTGCTTTTATTGCTTTCTCTAACTCCTCCAGTGTTATCATATCAATTCTTGTTTCACATTTTCTTAATTTACCATTTAGCTTTGTAATATTCTTCTCATCTTTTTTTTTTTTTGTGTGATTTTAGATGTCTCTCTTGTTTGTTTAAATTATCAATTGATGTATATGCTATTTTTGTTGTCCAAGTATGTATCACTTCTATCTGTTCAAACGTATACCCTTCCCAAATTTTCTATATGCTTTTAACTTCACGTATAGATAATAACTTTTTATAAATCTTTATTCCATATTTTTAATATTTTATATGTGTTATATTTTGTTCCTAGTGGTTTTGTTAAAGTTTTTTTTCAGTACTATCTTTTTATGTTTTCCCAATTTTGATTAATATCTTCCTAATTATTTTCTGTATTAGTTGTTAAATTAGCCAGTTTTGGTGTAGTACTTTTAGTAATTAACGCACTTTAAATGAAATATTCATAGGAAGTTGTTAAACATTTAAGTAATTACATACGTTTTTCTTGTGAACTTCTTTATAATATATGTTACTCTTTGTGGTTATCACAGATCACCACGTTTTGTGTCCAGATAGAAATTGCCACACTAGTCGAAGCAGAATTTATACACCTCTCTGCATATGCAATTATTTAAGTATAACGCTCCAGTTTACAGTGTGCAAGTGCCTGGCGCACCCTGAGCTTATTCAGTTTTACGGTAGTGTCGTCTTATAGGTGCAGTATTCCTTTCTCTTATCATTCCAACGATCTTTGGAAGAGGACAATTAGCAAGTAATAATGAACGAAATGAACTGCGAGCCTAAAATATTTGCTGGCATTTGACGAAAGCAAAGCAGTTGTCTAGCATTGTGTTGCAGATAGTAAATAGTGCCCTATGTACTACAATGGTCAGTAACTTAAATAATTGCAATATTTTTGAACAAATTATGCTGCATATAACTTTTAAGTCAAAATACAAAACTTATTGGTAGTAGTTGCATAGATTCCGCTTCTCTAGAAAATAACCCAAGTGACGATAGATAGATCGTCAAGGCTATAATAAAGCACTTTTTGTTTATGCTCTCAAAGTGTACGCATGCATAAAGGTGATCTGATCCCAAAATGTGAATACAATATTTTATTTCGTCCATCGCAAAGAAAATGCTTTCAACATTAGGTATTAAACGTTAAAACCCAAAAGGAAGGTGGTGATATATTTTAATGTGAGTTGGAAGAAGTTTGTGTTGTCTTATAATTACATTGTAAGAATCTCATCGGAGACTCGGCCTTTGCCTGACATAATAAAGCTAGAATGTTGTGATGTGTATAAAAAGCCTTGTAGCCCGATAAGATCTCATCAGGTATCATTGTTGTTTACGATCTCTGGAACAGAGGACAGGTCCGGCGCACTTTGAAATGCTCGTGGAACTGTCGGAAAGCAAAGAATCCTGTAAAGTAGTATAAAATAGGATATGAGGATTCCGCTCCTTGGTGAACAAGCCAAGTTCACGACCAAGGCAACAAACCCGCGTGCATTGTGGGGTATGCGCGGCATCTCGCCATCTCCAAGGTATGCAGCTCTGCCCCGATTGTTCTTGGACATCATCTTTCACGTTGGAGAGTTGGTCTGCAACACTGCTCCTTTTTCCCTCTCCTTTGCTCACATTCTCCATCTGTCTTTGTGCGTGGAACGGGAGTACAAGATGATTGCGGTACTTCTGTTATTGCTGACTTGTGAAATGCGGAATTTGGATACACATCTTGTAGCCACTGACATGTGTGTAGATAACACAAACTCCACATCTTGTCATTAAGTTGCACTTGGGGTGACTCTAATTATCACGTATTTAACATCTTTATTTTTAAGCATTAAAGCGTTTAGTGTCGTATGCCGATTTCATGACTACCAATGAATTTATTATGGAGAAAATGGGTCGCAGTTCTTTGGCACTTGAAATTCTGTTTTACCGAAAAGAATTATCAGTTAAGGTATACAAATATGTTTTCGCAAACATTCCACATTTTCATCCAAATTTTGTGTATTTTTTTTAACTCAATTACAATTAGACTAGGAAAATTATATAAGTGCAATCCTTTTTTTTTTTTTTTAAGTTTGTGATTAAAAAAAATATTATTTAAAAAATTTGCTAGTTTTAAAACATCCTATCAACAGCAAAAATGCCACTTTTTAAATTATGTTTTCACTAAACTCATCAAATTAAAGAGTATAATGATCTGAAATAAAAGAGTTCACTTAACTTCATTCTTCTAGTAGCTGCAAATTAATTTCCAATTTTTTTTTAAAATAAATACAAGAAAAAGCTATTAGCATTTTCTCCAACTTACAACGTTTTAACTAAAAGTTAGTCATTTTGCTTCTAAACACTCCTTATTTGATGCGCTTTATTTTGACATATGAATCAAGTTTTAAGAATTATTTTTACTATATTTTTTTGCATTTAAACGAACAAAAGCGCGCCAATTTTTTGTTTTGAGAAAACGAGCAATGAATGTTGACAATGAGGTTTTTAATGCATTGTTCGTATCTGTTGCTTTTAAAACTTCCCTGCTCCATATAGGTAATGGACTCTATTCCTTCTCCTGAGGTACCTTATGTGCTCCTTTTGTTGACGTGTGCTGTGGAATGCGTAGGCATGCAATGTCTGCTTTCAACACTCTACTGTAGTGAATTTGCCAGGAACAATCTTCATTCTTCTCAGAAGTTCCGGTTTAACGCATGCCACAATTGAAATGTATGACGGTTTCCATAACACCCAACATATCGTAGCATGCAAATCTGTAACCCCATGTAGACACTTAGAAAACATGCTTGGGTCACAAAGTTTCTCGTCGGTCCTGGTGGTGTAGTGGTTACCATACTTGCCTCACACCCAAGGTTGCGGGTTCGAACCCGGCCAGGGCCTCTGAACAAAATTTGTCGGCCGTTTCACGCCCTGAGTTGAATGGGACGCTGATGACCTGAGATGTTAAATAAATAAATAAATAGTCCTTAAATAAATAAATCAATCAACAAAGTTTCTCATAAACAGGCTTTACAGCCTGAAGAACTTCCAGTAGTATCCCTGATTCATGCTTGTAGGTAATACATTCATTGTTCGCTATTGCTCTTTCAGAGGAGCACCAACTTTCCTGACCCACGGGGCACCTTTGCAGTCAAATGCTATAACATAGACCATTTGGCATTTCTTTAACACTATTATTGCTAGAACGCGCAACAATACCAAAATAATCTTGGCATTTATCTACCAGCGCTCCTGAAATTTTCACTTTACACCTAAAGATTGACATTTCGCCTGGACCAAACCCACTTTCATTCATAAGAACATGCGCGCTTGTCCCTTTAAACCCCTTTTAGTGAATAAAAAATCATAGAGGGCATATAAAAATACAGTTTTTAAAACTAGAAAAACGATGTTTATTTATGGTGATGAAAATGTGGTCAAAAAGGTCATTTAAAACGTATATGTATATGTTAAATTTAAATTGAACGCTGATACGATGCTTCTGTGACCTTGCGGAGCATTTAATTGCATTATTTCTTGCATTTTTATTGTGAGCATTTTATCAGAACTACCCCTGGGTTTAGAAATGATGGTATCGAAGCCAAAACAATTGGAATGTACCTCATTTTTTCATGATGACTGATTACCAAGTATACTAATGTCTACACAAACAAGAAAACTTTCAAGAGAAAGTGACGCTTGTCATTCATATAAGAGCATTGATAGGAATTTTGTATTTTACTGACATTCATTGTAGCACCAGGCTTTTTGTTGTATTCTTTCTTACGGTGATGCGATATGCAGTTTCTTAACAAGACTCCCTTATTTTCATGTAACGATATTTTTCATAATGTAAGTTAAATTCAGGTTTATCACGGCCACTGGTGGCCGAGGTCGTTAAGATGCAGACACTTGAGTGGGAATATGGGGTTCGATTCTCACCAGGATCGTCCTTTCTGACTTTTTTTTCTTTCCAGGTTTTGTTCAGTCCTCATAAATGGCAAATGCCGGGGAGGTACCGTAAACTTAGTCCGGCAATGCTTCCTTCCTTTTAAAAAAAAGTCTTTCTCAGTTTATAATTTCATCTCATGTATCATCTGTGTTCACCGCCCGTGATGCCTCAATAGTTAAAATGGGCGTTAAAAACTATCAAAATTGAATTTAAAGTCAGATTTGCATAATTGTATACTATTAGGGTACTATTTACATATAAAAGTTTATATTTGCATTAAATATATAACTGTATGTTTATTTAATGGTTTTATATTGACATTACTATTACAGGTCATAACTAATCTAAAATACATTGTTTACCGCCACGGGTGGCCGAGGTCGTTAAGGCGCAAACTCGTGAGCGGGAGGTCTGGGGTTCAAATCCCGCCAGGACCGTCCTTCCTGACTGAGCTTTTTTTTCAGGTTTTCCTCAGTCCTCATAACTGGCAAATCCCGGGGAGGAACTCTAAACTTAGGCCTGGAACGTTTCCTTCCCTAAAAAAATCCTTTCCCAATACATCATTTCATGTATCACCAGTGTTCACCGCCTGTGCTGCCTCAGTAGTAAAAACGGGCGTTAAATACCATTAAAAAAATAAATAAAATACATTGCTAGCCATTTAAATTGCAACGCTCATATGAGATGTGTTAAACCGACTGCACATTTTTTTCTGAAGGAACGAATATGATTTGTCCAAATAATACAGCAATACAATGATGTCTAAATTTCACCAAGAATTGTGACTTACACAGAGTGCGGAATGTCATTCCGAAGAATTGGTGCTCGTATTGAACAAAATGCATCAACACCAAAACGAATATAAAAGTGCATCGAGGTAGGACGAACACACAGACGTGAAGGATTCCAACGGCGCCGTCAAACAACCATACGATAAGACAGATAGGCCAACAGTGTATATATACTGCAAATATAATAACTACTTTCACGTGTTTTTTCATTGATAGGTCCAAACTGAAATCAAATACAACAAAAACAAACATATTCAGAGAGTAAACGTCAAACTAGTATAAAAAAAATACTAATAAAATATTTGTATGCGAGCACTGCAGAATTAAAGTAAATATTTCCTAAACTTGCAACAGGAGCATTTATGCTTATATTGCTCGGTTTAATAACGCAACGTTACTGTCATGTGCCATAAAATGATAGCTTAATAAGGCGATTAGTGATCGTAAATTCTTTGTTTATGTTCTTGCTTTAATGCCAGCAATTTTCGCAAAATTTACTTGTTGATAGAAAGAAGTTTGCGTGTAGAAACAACGTAAATCTGAGGTAGGTTATTAGCATATAAAGGATAAAACTTTGTCTTTACTTACTATCTGTTTTGGGTATGTGTTTCTTTGAGAATAGCACCAGCTTGTTAAAATGCTACAGAGAATAATTTTATTTTAAATTTAAATGCGAATACATAATGCATCGCCAAAATATCAGCTACCCGACTAGAAAGGTGAGGTTTAAAGCAAAGGGTAATAAATGTATTTTGTTACCGAGTTCTAGGCTGGAATGAGTGACATACCTGATAATATATCTACCGTGTTTCAGCAATTTAGAGATTTTTAACAGTGTTTCACGCTCGTTTTTACTTCTGAGACGTCACAGGCTGTGGACACTGATGATACATGAGATGAAATGATAAATAGGGACAGAGTTCTTTTTTTAAGAAAGAAAGCGTTCCAGGCCTAAGTATAGCTGCCCCGGCATGTGTCATTTGTGAGGACTGAGAAAAACCTGGAAAACATGTCAGTCAGGAAGGACGATCCTGGTGGGAATCTCTTTAGAGATGAAATTTTATGAGTCGGAAGTGTATGCTGTCAGTGAATAATCTTTACAAAGTAAATATGTAAGTTCATGTTTAAGAGTTTAACAGGAGTTAAATTAACCTCAGTTACTTTATAGCATATTATGGAATTTATATGTTGAATATTAACAATGCACAACACTTTTTAAATTATCTAGCTGTTGAATATTAATTTATTATCCAACGTAAGGGAAAAGGTCTTACATAAATCAAATGATAGTAGCCCATATTTTACCATTACATAAAACCCACTACAGAACACTTTTGCAAATGCTATGTCCATTGTTTTAATGGATTGAAACAGAATGATAAAGTGCGTGTATATTTGGCTACTGCAGCAGTGTTTTGCATCTTATTTTGGCACTGTCTTGTGCTCTAAATATCGATTAAAGCTACATTTTTATTTCAAAATGTAAAAGGTCAAGGCTCATCTAAGACATGCATTAAAATAAAACATTGTAAAATAACGTAATCTCTTTCAGCCGCTATCAGCCGCTATCATTAACAACCATACCACTAAGAGCATTAAAATTGTGCACTTAAGCATTTTATGGCTTAACATTCTTTCTCTGCAATGCCTTCCATTTCATGTTCCTACAGAGAGCCCATTAATTGCTCCACGTTATCCATCCTTTAATTTATATATCTAGTAGCTGAACAAGAAACAGTGCTCAATCTGTTTTATTTTAAAGATTTCAACGAAACTGCACTTTATTATTTCATTTATCAGAAATAGCTGAATTTGCGCACAACTTCTCTCTTACTATATGTAATAAACGGTTCAAGGATGTTAAAAGAGATAAGTGTATTCTATTTGTCGCTATATCCGCAGTAAAACAGTGATCATTCAGCTACAACGGTTGCAGTAAATCACATTTGCATAACGAAAATTGTAATACTCCTATCTTCAATATAATTAATCATTTGAAAGTATCAATATTTTAAGTATATTTCATAAAGCAAGCAAAATTGCAACCTGTTGAATACTGTCACGTTGCTATGCATAGGTTTTGGAAGTGGTTTCAAACCTATTCCAAACATTATCAACATAGCTTAATTTTTAACGAAATAAAATTCAATGGTGTTCCTATATTCTGAATGTATTAAGTGGATTGTTAAAGAGACGCGGAATATCATAAAACACCACACTAAGACTGGCAAAATGTGTTCTCAAAATGTTGTGCCCTATCCATCCATCGGCTATAAAGCGGCAACTCCACTGTCACCGCTTGAAAAGTCGGTTCTGATGGTGTAGTGGTCATCATACTTGCCTTCTCCACCCAAGATCGCGGGCTCAAACCCCGCCAGGATCTATGGATTTTCTCGGGCGTAAAAATCCTAAGTATGGCTTCCTTCGGAAGGGAAGCAAAGCCATGGATCCCATGTTATACATTTACGGCACGAAAAAGAACCTCGAGCCTGAAAGAAGAGGCCTCTATCGGCCGTTTCACGCCCTGAATTGAATGGGACGCTGATGACCTGAGAGCGTCCGTAAATAAACCAAAACAGTCAATCAAATCACTTGAAAGCATAATTGATACATATCTGCTTCACGGCTGAACACATGGTGTGTGCACACGCATCGTATAAGCGATTTCTCGTAAAATCTGACTGAAAATTAAACATGCTTTAAAAGGTAATATTTTTTATGCTACTATGACATATAAGGACAAATGTGTTGGTAAAATGTGACATCCTTAGGTGTATTAGTTTCCATATAAAAATCCCCCAAAGTTGTGTTTAGACTTAGCTCTCAAACGCCTTAAGACATAAATCTGAATAGCTCATTTTATAGATTAATTTTTATGAACATAATTATTTATAAAACATTAACAAGGTTGCTTTATTTACGGACGCTCTTTACATGTTAGGTCATCAGCGTCCCATTCAATTCAGGGCGGGAAACGGCTGGTAAATTTTGCTCAAATACCTCTTCAGGCTTGAAATCTACGAGATGGGACCTACGGTTTTACTTTCCTTCCAAAGGAAGCCATAATTAAGATTTTTACGCTCAAAAAAATCCTTTGATCCTGGCCGGGGATGAACCCGCGATCTTGGGTTTACGAGGCAAGTAAGGTTGCCACTACGCCAATAGGACCGACATCAGATTACAAGAAAATATCTTTTGTGTATATAGATATAAATAGTTATACGCCGATATAGTTACCACATAGACAGCACTCACAAGCTCAAAATAGTTCCGCCTCACATGAACGCAACTAGCAAGCATCCAAATATACTTTAGCGAAATTATTTGTGCGCAAGTTTTTAATAAAATAATTTTGTCAGAGAGGGAGAGCAATCAGATGATTTATATATATTTCAGGGGAAGTTAGACAAATATGAATTAATTGAGTTATACCCTGTTGAAAACTTATATTAATTATTGCACACAGATACACATACATTTATAGTTAAACATATTTTTAATATGTAGCATTAGTTTTTCGGGTTTATGTTCTAAATTGTTAATTTATATAAATATACGCTTAATTTTTAGTATTGAAACAGGAAAACTGGGGAACTTAAATAAAAACCGACTTAATATAATCATATATACCTTAATTTTCTTTATATTAATTTGTAATATTCTTTGGTGTTTAAGTTCATGTACCTTCGCTCATATGTGCTGAAAGAGTTTTATCCTGACAGCCATAAATGAAAACGGAAAAGGCCTAGAATTTCAGTGCACATGTTAAAATGCACACCATTTTTGTGGTTTTCACTAAACCCAGCCTTATGGCGTCAGCTGGGGCCTGTTGCATAGTATTCTCCTAACTAACAGTATTAATAAAATCACTCATAATTTGTAACTTGTCAAAATATTTTTGTCACTTAACAGTCTGAAGGAAACTTACAAATTGTTAGCAGAATTCTAATAATATTAATGAGCTCTAATACTTATATTGCAAAAATTAGTAATACTAATTATTATTTGTCATTACTAATACTTTGACCATAAGCCCCACTACATCCACGATTTAAAAATACTGACAACCTTCTTTTTCGTTCTTCTCATAAATGTTTGCAAAGACCTCTCCGAAGAAAAAGATGATATCATTATAATGTAAACTTTGAATTTCACTATGATTTAGACTTCTATAAATGGTTTAGAATTCCTCCTAGCAAGGCAGAAAGAGCGTTTAAAGAATCAGTATTGAAAATTGAATATACTTCAAGGAATAGATGCATTTGCTTCTAAACAGCAATAATGCATTGGTTAGCGTTTTTTCCTTGCAGTAGGAGAGAGATATGCATAGTTTACATAATTCCACAATATGCAGATCAATAAAATTTATAACTACTCTAAATAAACTTCTTTTCAAAAGATTTTTTTCTGGAAATGATTTATTTCAAACAAACAACAATATGTCCACTTCAACTAGATTATGGTTTACAACTTTCTGAATATAAGATTCGGAAAGGTGTGAATAAAAGATTCAATATACATTCCATAGCTGTAACGAATTTGTAATTTTGCAAACGTTTATGGTAGAATGTCACTGATAATATTAGTAAAAGGCTAAGAGTTGTGCAATAAAAGTTATCAGTAAGAGTAAATTTTAAATTACATTTTGAAATATTAATAAAACAATATTAGTAAGTTAATAAATTGAAAATCATAATTTCGAACAAACTGCCAGTTAATATTTGTATTCTATTAAAATATACGTTTGTCTTAGTTGTACTATACTGCATTTTATTACCGCCATTCTAATACCTGTGTCTTCTTATTTTATTGGTGCTGGTGGTGTAGTGGTAATCATACTTGCTCCCTAAACCCAAGATTGCGGGTTCAATCCCGGCCAGGATCGATGGATTTCCTAAAATTCCTAAGTATGGCTTCCTTCGGAAGGAAAGTAAAGCCGTGGGTTCTGTGTCGTAGATTTACGGCACAAAAAGAACCTCAAGCTTGAAAGAAGAGACCTCTGAGCAAAATTTATCGGCAGTTTCACGTCGAATTGAATGGGACGCTGATGACTTGAGATGTTAAATAGTGTGTAAATAAAACAAATCAAGCTTTCATACCTTCTTATTGCCTGGTTAGCAGTAGCAGTATAACACAAAAGACTAAATCATAATTAGCGGAACGTAAAGTGCAGGCAACTGTCAAATGATTTCACAGACAATACCTGAGTGAGTGTGCAGATAGCTGTCACTGGACTGTAAGAGACGGCGGATTATACACACCGGTGCTTTAATGTGGTTTAGGTCATGGAACACAGAGAAAAGTATTAACACGCCCCGGTAAACTCGCTCCAAAAACGAGAATTTCGGGAAATATAATGCGTTTATTCATTGTCTGTATGTTATATTATTTTTCTCACAGATGACGTAGTACACGCAGTTGTGTCATTGCTTTATCTAGTGCGATTTAAAAATATGTCCGGTTTGGTAACTACAAAACGTAGGGCACAAACATGGCCGGATTCGCTAAGCATATACGTTGTTACCGAATTATACGCAATAATTTCAGAGATTTTACAGAGGTGGTAGAAAAACAAATTAATGTCGGAATTCTATGGTCCACGAAGAAAAATGACGCAGTGATATAGTGATAAAGAACTTAAAATTAGACGCTGATTAGCTCGTGATAAAACAAGATGGGGCAACATGTATCTAGGATGTCTTCAAACTTGTTCCGTGAGCGAAGAAAGTCCGATCATCTTTTAAATTTAGTGCTCTAAAATCACCAATGTCTCGCGCTACTTCTACGACAGTACGGCACTGAACAACGGTTAACTGATTTTGTATAGAGGGAGCCAATCCACTGAATGTGTGGCCAAATTGATAAGGTGACAGACTGTGTTTTGAAGATAGTAGTTTTGGGTCCATCGTAGTAGCTTATTTATTTTATGATGCGGTATTCTCATACATAAAAGTAATTAACGAAACTCGAAAAACAATGTCTGCTTTCACTTGACGACAGTATTATACCGACTCTATCAAAGAGACGTACTCCGTTATTGTGTGGTATCATTTCATTAGTCAATGGGGTATTGGCCCTTTAGAAACCTAAGGACATAAACTTTGAAATTTGAAAGGGTACACCATAGATTTCCCATTTCAAATTGTTTCACTAAAGCCTCTCTATAGTCTCTGATATTATTGCGGTGTAGTTAAGTAATATTATATATAGTGATGTTTAGCTTCGAGTTGGTAGAGCGCGGCTGCGTACTCGTAGAAACCAATCAATATCTTATAGTGCATGTGCAGGTAGCAACTTGATAGTTTGAGGAAAGCTTCGTCAGCGAGTGGTAATGCGTTTATGTGTGCTAATTGTTCTTCATTAGTTATGCTACTGCATAATTATTTGTATTGAAGAACCGGTTTTTAAGCACAATACATATGCGAAAAAGGATTCTTGCAGAGAAATGGAAAATCATGGCAATGGTGTTCCAGGTACAGTTAGTTCGCCAACTTGTTAAAAAGTTACAAGAGAGAGAGCAGGTTCTCTCAATGACAAGAAACGTGTTCCAAACCTCTATTCTTACGCAAGAAAAGTTAGATGAAATACAGGCATTTCCTACGCAAACAGAGCAATATGGGGCTTCATTTTCAGCATCTCTTATAGCCCAGGTTAGTGCTTATTATTTTCAGTTTTAAATACAGTAATGTTCAAACTTGCCTCACTATTGCCTAGACAGTAATAAGGCCTATTCCGGAACTGCTGAGTAATCCGCTTTCATTTAGTTCTTCCTTGTGAAGCGCACATTAAACGCAAGTATTTAAATTGGTGTACTTTTTGTTTAAATTACATTTGTTTTAAATAGGTAGACATTCATATTAGTAAGTTTCGAAATATAAGTCCCTTAAATTACTTCCCGTCCTTTCGTCTTAATTTTTAAATAATGTTTAAAGAAGAAGTGACTCCACCCAATTGGTATGCACCAAAAGTTGAAACGTCTTTAATCGAAGCTAGTGATAAAGGAAACGCGGGTGTTTCTAAATGAGCTCGCTCAGCTGCGGATAATTTGTAGTTCAGAGTGGTGCCGGACATGCATTGGACGACCTGGTTATTCGAGACTGTTTTGAGTTATGCGCTCTGTTGGGCATTCAGGCGTGGCTAATTTGCTAGACGTGAAAGGGCGAAGGGAAAGAAGTTGCATGGTCTGTAGGGTGGATGGCTCTAGTGGTGAACTTGGCCGGAAAGGAAACATCAAGCAAAGTGAGAAGGGAACTATTGGCTAATTACGTTAATTAATGTTGGCAGTTGGCGTGATGCGTGGACGGTTCTTTTTTTCTATCGGCTGGCGGCAGCCAGACCGATATTCGCACTGTTGTAGCACCACCCTACCTCTCTCGAAATCCACAGCTTAGATTCAGTTGGGACGAGAAGTCTTCATCACGGTCGTGACAGTTACTTACACGTGCGCTTTAGATTGACACTCATTCTCCCCACAAAGTCAGTTAATAGTTCGCGTTCCAATTCCGTCAGACCAGTGAAACTTATTATTATTTACATGACTGAAAAAAAATTGTAAAATTAACCCAGAAGTTTCTAATGGCATGTGCGACAGATTGCCGAAGTAGACCAAGCATAATTAGAATGTAGGAATTAATAGGCTTATTAACTTTTTTTTCTATTGAACATGTTGGATTTGATAGTTAGGGATTGAGGAGAATGTTTCGGTTCTTCGGCCTTACTCAAGGCTGGCCGTTTGTGCCTCGTCCCGCTTTGGGTGCACCTTCGGGAGGGAAGGAAGGAGATACCAAAAGGCCAGGATCTACGGGAAGTGAGGCATGGGCGTAGACGTAGTCCCTAACATTGTTTCCAGATAAAACACCCGGACCATTCGAATCCCCTCAGAATGGTCACTTGCGCAAGTCACTGTCCCGCTACACCAACCCATCTCGCTTTGGTACTTTCGAGCCTGCAACAGCTCCAACGGAATGAAATAACAATAAATGGCAGAGCGATAAGATCCATCCCAACGTTCGCATAATCAACCAGGGGAAACCGAGAAAAAGCCCTAGGCAGAAAGGTGCGACTTACGGGATATGAACTTAGGGTCTTCCTTTACAGCCTGAGCCACCCCGTCGGTTGCTTGCTTTCTGTTATCTGATAATCGGTTACAACTTCCATTGACAGAGCAAAGCAAATTCAAGTAACTTCTCCCGATTAGGATCGAATCTCTGCAAAAGCGCACTTAGGGGAACAGTTTTACGGTCCCTCCTATGTGGAATTTGAATGAAATGTAATCTCTAGAGTAATAAAATAAATTAGATCCAATACACAGCAACTTACTGCACTGTAGTGGTATCCATACTTGCCTTCTAAGGTTCGATCCCGGCCAGGACCGATGGATTTTTTTCGGGCTTTAAAATCCTAAGTATGGCTTCCTTCGGAAGGGAAGTAAAGCCGTGGGTCCCGTGTCGTACATTTACGGCACAATAAAGAACCTCAAGCCTGAAAGAAGAGACCTCTGAGCAAAATTTTTCGGCCGTTTCACGCCCTGAATTGAATGGGACGCTGATGCCCTGAGATGTTAAAGCGCGTCCATAAATTAACCAAAATAAAAAAAAATATATCTTCTGCTACTTTTATTCTGCCTATGGGTGTGTGAATTCGACCAGTAGAGAATTGGGAGCCCATGCTAAAATCACATGGATTTTAATCTATAATTTTTTACTCATTGATTTCGTTTTTTTAATTTTATGATTTATATTTGTTAATTGCTTCATTAATTACAATGTAACGTATTTACATTATAGGAAGAAAACTCCGATATGATCGTGATTATTATTAGGAAAAACGAGGAAATTGTGTTACAGGTAGTGTCAGAAAACCCCTGAGCTCTTTGTAGTACTTTGGTAACCTTAATTGTTTAACCAAAACTGCTGTTTTTCAGAAATATAAAGCACAGAATTTTTTAATGAAACAAACTGCTTCTGTGATGAGTTGAGTGGCTAACCAGGCTGAAATCTGGACGTATGTTGGGCTCCAACTTGCGGTATTGGGGGAGAAATGCCTTCCAGCTACAGGCCTGTTATAGTATTATGGTGATGTGAGCAACGAAATTCGAGTAATAATGTATGGAGGTAAAGCGCTTTGCATAGAGTAATAACTCTTTGATGTTTATTGCAATGCGGCTCTGATAATGTAGACGCGTACGTCGAGACTGATTTTTATTAAATTGTTTACTTAACCTCCCCCTTCCACGCCGCTTTCGGCCTACCCTCTTTTTGGTTTTGTTTTGTATGTTGGTCGGTTTAAAATGTTACATTCGGATTGTAATACATGCTGTGCATTGTTTGCATTCTTCTTTCTTCCAAAAATTGATATTGGGGCAGCTTGCTCTGCAATCGATAATAGTGAAATGTTTTTAAGACCTAAACGTAACTTTGGCGTTTAAAATAATGCATCTTTTCAATTATTTTTTTCCTAGAAATCTCCTAATTTTGTCATAAATATAAATTGAAAATCGCAAAAAGTCATCCTAGCGAAACTAGAATTGTATGTATTCCATGGCGTTTATTCATTCTCCGGTAGTGTAGCTCTTCAATATTATGAAATGAATTATACTCATGTCATTCCTTCGCTTAAATAAAATAATAATAAAAAAAACATTACCGCTTACTTTCTCTGCACACATCTACTTAACTTTAGCACGTAAATGTTTTAAGAATTCAATAAAGCTAACCGAGGTAATATAATTTAAATTAGAACTACAAATGAAATCAAAGCCATTTTAAACTAAGGCCATACTTAATAGTATTAGAAGTATTCGAAATTATAAATGGAATCACTATAGAAGGAAATTTTGTATATTGATAAAAGTATAAAATATTGTTCAGAAATAATAAACATAAAATGAATTTCCAAACTAGCTTTAAAGGTGAGAGACTGTAAGGAATTTAATTAATTCATTGTAAGGTTTGATAACATCTTGTCGGTTCTGGTGGTCTAGTGGTAACCATATATGGCTCCTAGACCCAAGATCGCGGGTTCAATTCCGAGTGGGGTAGATCGATTTTTTTCGGGCGTAAAATTCATAAGTATTGAATGAAAATAAAGCCCTGGGTCCCATTTCGTAGATTTACGGCAGGTAAATGAACCTGAAGTCTGAAAGAAGAGGACTGTGAGAAAAAAACTGTCGGTTGTTTCACGCTCTGAAATGAATGGGACGCCAATGACCTGAGAGTAAAGAGCGTCCATAAATTAACAAAATAAATAAAGAAAAGACAGCATTTTGTAAGAACCCCAAAGGAATGGGTCTCAAAAAGCCTAGTTTGACTGAAGTTAATTATGACAACAATCACTATGAAATAATTCCCGTGCAAAAAAAATATTTTTTATAAGCACTTAACGCCCCAAGCCAATAGTCACATGTGTTCCAGACTAATCCAATTAACAATGATTAGATAATAAAGTGGAAGCAAATTGTCCCTGCCAGAATTCGAAACCCAATTTCCAGATACGTTCTACTTGAGCAGTAACATTTTCGATTAAAATCTATTTGTTTTGTGTATAAAATATTTTTTCCCAGTGTAGTTAAAAGAGAACTTCTGCCCATGGTGGCAACCTTCATTTAAGTTTTCTTTTTGGGATTTGAACACCAAACGTTGTTTAAAATAGGACCAGGTGGGCGAGGTCGCTCGTGACCGGAAGGTCTGTGGTGCGATTCTCGCCAAGACGAACCTCCCAGACTGAACTTTTTCCAGGGTTTCCTCAGTGCACATAAGCGGAAAATGCTGGATAATACCCTGCACTTAGGAACGTTTTCTTCCTTTAAAAAACATCCTAATTTATTATGCATAATCAGTGTCCATCTCCTGTAATGCCTGAGGGATAAAAACGGGCTTTAAACACTACTAAAAATTTAGGATTCCTCATCAAACAGCATTTATGTAACAAAAATAATGAGTAAAGCATTTTTAATATCTAAATTCAACCCGTCGGAACTGGTGGTCTAGTGGTAAACTAATTGCCTCGTAGACCCAAGATCGCGAGTTCAATCCCGGCTAGGACCGATGGATATTTTTCAGGGGTAAAAATCCTAAGTACGGCTTCCTTCGGAATGGAAGTAAAGCCGTGGGTCCCGTGTCATATATTTACGGCACGTAAAAGAACCACAAGTCTGAAAAAAGAGGCCTCTGAACAAAATTTATCGGATGTTTCACGCCAGGAATTGAATGGGACGCTGATGATCTGAGATGTTAAAGGACTCTATAAATAAAACAAATCAACAAAAAATAAACTTAATCCAATGATACGATAAAATAAAGCCATATTACAAATGGAATTTTGCGGTGGCTTTTTAGTATATCCAAAACTTTAAATTGGAAATAAACAGTTTATTGCTCTACTAGCAATTGGTGCTGAGATTTTGTGTTAGGCTGTTAAACCTAACTGTGTAAATCGATATCAGTTCCGTTGCGGGTCTCTCGTGGCATTTGAACCAATGTGGCTTGTTGCCAGAATGTCGTAAGTGCGCTCACAAAAATAGCTAGCTTTCTGTGTATCACATTATCTTCAAGTTCTTGACGAAACAAACAACGTCGCTGATCCAGTTGAAGATACTGTTACTGTGCCATCTATAATATATATATATATATATATATATATTGAAAATTGTCATATAAGTGGTGCTACTTTGCTGGAGGATGGAGGTATAAAATTAAAATAAAATGTTTTAAAGTTTCTGTTTTAGGGTTACACTTAAGCATCTAAATTATGAATAGAGTGGAAATCTATGCTCTGAGTTTACAGGAAGTGATGCGCTAAATTTCAAAGCAAAGGAAAATATAAAAAAGAAAAATATAAACGCTAATCCAAAAAGCATTGCAATATTAATGACGCGGGAAACCAAAAGTTTTTTTTTCCTTCATGGACGGTCTTTAGCATCTCAGGTCATTAGCGTACAAAAAGGCAAGTATGCTGAAATATTTCAATAAATTCTATCACATTCTCAGACCGAAAAGAATTTCATAATACGAGCATAAATCAAAAATTAAGCTGGACTCTTTTATTACGGTGCTTGCTGCAACTTATATGTTTGCTAATTTGTATGGCACACAGATGAAACAGAACCATGGCGCAGCGACAGTTGCAAAACTGTCAAAGTACGGAATAAGTGGTCACCTGAAGGGATGCGCGCAGTGTGGGAATAGGCACCGGACCTCAACCATTGTGTTTGTACACACAGAGAGGAAGTGATGATCTACCCAGCAAACGGAGGTTTTACCCCCATAAAATGCTAACGTTTATTTAGCCACAAATAACTGAACTGAGCAAACCAATGTTTAGGTAAGCTTGTGGAGTATTTTCATCGGGCGGGTGAGAAAACGGTAAGAGGATCCTCTTGCCCATAAATGCCGTTAGGTGTATGCACCACTTAAAACATCACGTGATTTCTAGAAGTTTTTTCTCGCTTTATATAAACTGATTTTTGTCGTGTTACAAATTTAAATAAACTTTTTAAAAGAGCCTTAGGTAATTATACTGGATCAGTAATATTAATGGCAGCACTGTCACATGGGGAAAACTTGCAGCTTTTCAATATCAAACAAAATTACATTTCAAGTAACGATGTTTTCATTCAGAGTCTCCAGCAGCGACATTCAATTTTTCGTTAGTAGTGATCCGTTGCTGTCTTGCAGATAATGATATTTTGTGTTTTATTTCGTTTTGCATTATTTGAATATAAAGAAATCGAACGCTATATAAAGCTTACATTCTAAACCTCTTTCCTTGAAACAATTGTAAGAGAAAATTAAAATATAAAAACTAGGTAGAACAGCTGCAAGTACGAATTTGGGTCAAACTTATGATTTCAACGCATAGAAAGTACGTAATGCTTTCTGTAGAGACAGACTTCATCCTGCACATTCCAGACTTTCATCACGGGATTACCTACAAGTTTTCTGCCACGAAAATGAAGAACTATTACATTCTCTCTTTCTCCGTCATGTACATGTATCGTTATTTAAGTTATGAAGCAATGCTATCTATATTCAGCAGTAGTAATAAAGATGTGGTCGATCTAGCAGCAGTAGCATTAACATTAGTGACGTTATGCACCCCAGATTTATGCTGTGTCGCACGACTGAGATAAACAAGAACGAAGTAGTCGTACGCATTCATCATTGCAATTAGTGAAATAAAAAATCATCTATAGAATAGACGTTTTTCCAGTGAGGAGAAGTGCAAGAAGAGGTGGTGAAATAGCTCAGTGAGTAGCGCTTTTTCTATTGTCAGGCAATGGAAAAACATATTTTACCTTATAACAATTGTGCTTTATCTCGATCTAGTTATAGCACTTCACCTACAAGGCATTAAGAACTTACCTTTTGACACATCCTCGTAGAAGAACTATGTAAAAAAATGAATCATCCTCATGTTCTAAGTGTCGATCGCAGAACTTCGGGGACGCTCGTAAACCCTGTAATTACAATGCGCATGCAGTGACTGCACTGAAGTGGGCGCTTTGCCTATAAATGTGATAAGATCGCGGGTTCGACCCGGCCAGGACCGATCGATTTTTTCGGGCATAAAAATCCTATGTATGACTTCCTTCGGAAGGAAAGTAAAGCCGTGGGTCCCTTGTCGTACATTTACGGCACGAAAAAGAACCTCAAGCCTGAAAGAGAGGCCTCTGAGCAAAATTTGTCGGCCGTTTAACGCCCTGAGTTGAATGGGACGCTGATGACCTGAGACGTTAACGAGCGTCCGTAAATAAATAAATAAAAAAAATATAAATGTGATGGTCACAATCATAAACATCTGGAAAGAGAACGTCGGAAACAATATTACGAAACTAATTTGTAATAATATGTTGCAAAGGTTTATTAAAAAGAAAAGTACTTCATGCCTGGAGGCGAACCTGCGCTCTTAATCATTGAGCTCTCTCTCTGTCTTTTCCCACCAGGGGTTCCTTTCAGATACTGCTAATTTCGTTATGGAAATGATAACAAGTTAAGTAGGTAACAACTTTCCAAATAAAATCAAGCAGTTAGGAAAGAAAAATGGGCATATGGCTTTATCGGCGACTTGAATTTTATGGACTAAAGCTTAAATTATAAGTATTAAAATTATATCACAGTAAGCAGAAAGGAATCAAATCACAGTTATATGTAATTATTATAAAGTAATTAATACAATTCAGAAGCTGTTTTATATAGACACTATCGCCGTATCGCGTAAAACTGTAGCGAATAATCATACTCCTTCCTAAATTGTTATTTTATGCTTAACTTGAAAAGAAATTTTCTGAGCTTAGGCATATAGTGGGGTTGGTTCATTTCTGCAGAAAATCATTAGTGCTTGGCTAACTGAACGCGGTAATGCTTGGGAAACGCATTTATGAGATTCAGGGCTCAAATCTTTTGGGGCTGGATATCCTGACATCGGTTTTTTTTTTTTTTTTTTTTTTTTTTTTATGCGGTTCCCCGTTTACATTTAGGCTAATGTTGTATGAATCTTTACTTTCCACTAATTTTTCGCTCGCCCATTTCATTCCATTGAAAGGACCAAGGTGAGTGGGCCGCGCGGCGCGACAGTGGCTTGCGCTTTGTAAAGGTTTCTGCCCCATCGTTGGTATGGAAGCGGATGTTCTAAGGGGCTCGAACTCCCTGGATTGGGGCTCCTCCGGCGTCTGGTGCTGTATCTAAAAACAAGTTAGAGACCCCGTCTATGTACTTGTATCACTGCCCCGTGTCGTTCCTGCCTCATCCCTTCCTTCCGGAGGTGTCTCTATTGGAGGCGTAATCACAGATGACCAACCGTTGAGCAAGGCTGAAACTCCGAATTATCCTTCTCCGTCCCTAACAATTCAATCCAATCTTAGAGCCTAACTAGGATGCATTTGCCGGAGATTGTCTCCATTTCAAAGAACGAATGTCACCTACCATTATAATCAACGCTTCCTACCGCCAAATTATACAGCATGAACAATCCAATGATACGCTGTCCACAACCCGTGGAACTCTGCGCGATCGGCACAGGACATTAAGGTAAATTAGCTTAAACCCATTTTTGCGTGGTTCTAAAAATTAAAAGTAAAGCGTATGAAAAAAGATATTTTATTACTGGAAACCTTGGTGAAGCAAAAAAAATGCATGATATTTCCATTGGTTCTGCAAATAGTATGAACATTTTATAATAATGGATTAGCAAAAGCTATTTTAACTTGCCTATGAATCAGTTCCAGCAAGGGGAAAAAAGATAAACCATGGAAAACAAAAAGTGCAGAAGGTAGGGAGGAATACACACCTTCACAACAGCGTGGGATGGATTTTGAAATTTAAAAGGAATAATTAATTCAGGAAGTGCTTAAAATGTTTAAATTAATAATAATAATAATAATAAGAAGAAGAAGAAGAAGAAGAAGAAGAAGAAGAAGAAGAAGTCTGTGTTAAACTAGTAAATGTTATACTCAGTTTCGGGGGAAAAAAAAAAAAAGCTTCTCCTGAAATGAAGTTATATCAGTCAAAATAGTACAGGAACTGTTATTATTGGTACTATTATTGTAAAAAAAAGCAAATAGAAAAATGCCACAAAGTTTTATTTAAGGCCAAAAATTTACATTGGAATATGGAAAAATCTGATGGAATATTTAAAGAGCCATACTTCAGTTATATTATAAAATCAACCCATTTCTGCATATACTTTAATTAGTAAAGCGAAAAAAATTGTATATTTCTTCATTAATAACCTTCGTTCTTGTTCTTTAGCGTAGGAAATGCGTTTTAGGCACAGCCTTTTTTCTGCCTCTGAATACATTTGTTATTATCACAAGCGTTCCTAAGTAGTTACAGAACGGCAAATATATGTCACTCGAACAAGTTCCTGCATAAGTGTTCCATAGGAGTCAATAGTGTTATGTAACTTAACTACAGAATGAAACTTTCCCCTTTAAGGAACATGGGAAATAACAGCTTTATCGTGCCTATTTTTTGTAAACGTGAAATGGCCTTTAGAACAACTGATTGTAATTAATTTGCAGTTTTGTAGTGTTGTATGGTTTTCTGATATCTCTCCCACCATTGTTGTCATAGCTTTTACACTCAACTCTCGTAAATTTCATAGCCGGTCGGGGTGCTTTTATTCTGGTGTGGTGAATTATACTGTGCCCGCCCTGATTTGAATATGCAGCAAAGTTTGGCTTCCAACCCAGAGCTCTCTTTGTTCTAATATTATTAGTGTATTCCTATAATGGTTGTGAGAACATCAAGAGGGCATCGCTGCATGAGTTGTACTTTTACCACAGGCAGAAATGGAGATATGCATCTGGAGTAGTTTATCTTACTCCAACGTGGTTGCAACCACACAGAATAGAAATCTCAAAGCGGATTTAAAGTGTCACCAGGAATAAAAATGACAGTCCATTTAACATTCTGATTTAAAACACTGTTGTTATGTACCTTGGATCAAAGAGAACACATGCTAAATGAGCAAGTGATATTAATTCTGTTATGTGCGTGTAAGAAATTTTTTCTAAAAGCGCAATTCTTCAAAAAAACTTTGGTTGTAAAGAATTATAGTTGTAGTAGGGTATTTTAAAAACAGTTATACCGCCAGAATGCACATTACGTGCTTTCTAAACGTTGTGCAAGTGTTTCTCTCTAGAAGCATGTAAAGATTGCTTCTTTAACAGTTGTTTAATTTCATTGTTAAACATAAAAAATCTTTTCTAAACAGTGTGGTTTTTATGAGGTGTAAAGATTCAATCTCCTATGATTAGTTTTGCACATGACGATTCAATTGAGTTTACCTTTTTTTTAATATCCCCTACACTTATCAATCACTTTTATAACGTTTACAAATGATAAGGAAGTTAATTTTATTGTTTACTGTGTAGACATATTTTAAAACACATATAATTGGCAATTCCTAAATTACGTTTGTTTTATTTTGCATTATATTCCACTTACAAAAAGCTTGTATTTTATGTAAATTGTTTGAAGAAGTTTTGCTCCAACGAAGCCCAAATGTAATTTCAGTATCAAGTGAATGATTTAAAAAGTGTTATATTTGTATTCGTGTAACGTTTCTTTAATCGGGAAATTTATAAGAATGCTTTTTGACATTCCCATTCTTTTCCTTGTATATTTATACGTTATTTTTTTCTGTGCCTATTCCCATTTAAAAAAAAAAACTGGCAGTTTTACAGTATTTAAAAACACATTTCTTGTCAGTTTGACATTAAAATATATTCATTGCCAAACTAATATATAAAGAATTTGCATAGTCAAACTTCAAAAATGTTTGCTCCTTTTTTAATTTGCTCCTTTCCTTATAATCCTCATACACACACACACACATATATATCTGTGTGTGTGTGTGTGTGTAAAACACAATATTAATCTTGTTATATTCCTTAACGGGGGAAGTATCCAGTTGGGCACTCGAGGGCATATAGTTTCTTAACTGCAATTGTCTTGCAACAAAAATCAGTAACCTTTATTCTCATTGTAAAGCGAAGAATATTACAACCGCCAAATTGAATGTCATTTCCCAAAATGTGACTATATATGTACTATTTTGTCTTCGTCCAAGAAATATTATCAAGAGCATAAATTGAAAAATAGAATAATTCATGCTATTTGATTCTTGGTGACAGTTTCTTGATCATAAATCAATTCATTATATGTTGTCAGGAAACAAACATAAAAAAATGCAAAACTTTCTGGGAAAATGCACAAGATATTGTCAATCTCTGCAATTTGTTTCCGATTATGTAGAGACACTCCGAGACAGAAACATTCACAATTTGATGTGCACCGACACGGGTGGCTGAGGTCGCTCAGGCACAAAATCTTGAGCGGAAGGTCGGCGGTTCGATTCCCAGAAGGGCCGTCTCCTTAACAGGTTTTTCCCCCAGGTTTTCCTCAATCATAAAAAGCAAATGTCCGGGAGGTACCGTACATCAAGACAAGGAAGTTTTCTTTCTTTAAAAACTTTTTTCTTTCTTTCCTTTCCCAATTTATAATTTCGTTTCATATACGAGGGTCACCAGATAAATGTTGAGATATGGAACATTGGCTATCCTAGGGAAAGCATTGTTGCCGAGGTAAAATTGTTGAGGCATGCCATGGTAGTAGGCAGATCTCTGCTGTCTTATTTATTTTCCTGCATTTTGTTTTCGCGTCTGGAAAATGTGAACGTTCTTGCAATTGCATTGGAGATTAAGAGAGAACATTTTCGTACGATAATTTGTACGATTTCAAATGGGGCTTAAATGAAACGGAATTACTTAAACGTTTGAGGGGATTTTCGGGGACTTACCTCATTCACATGCCACTGTGTTCCTCTGGGGGGCGACAACCTCTTAACGACGAAGAGAACAATAGCAAACCAACAACAGTAGTGACTGAGAAGAACATCGCCTCTGTGGAAACAATGATCAGGGAAGATCCAAGACTAACTTACAGGGATGTTGAGCTGGCATTAGCAATTAGTACGGCGAGTGTTTCAACCATCCTTAATGATCACTTCGTGTAAAAAGAATCTTCAAGATGGGTGTCTCATAATTTGTATGAAGCAGAGAAGCTCCACGGGGCGGAATGGGCCAAGAAATTCTGCAGAGATTTAACTGTGGAAAGTCTCGGCTTGTTACGGGTGATAAAAACATGGATATATCAGTTTGATCCAGAAACAATACGCCAGTCCTACATTTGAGTTTTCCCTGATGACCAACCACCCATCACCGTTAAGAGACCAAGGAATGTGGAAATAAAATGTTGGCCTCTTTCTTCTCCACAAGTGGTAACAGCAACTATTATGCTCGAAGTTCAGAGACTGTCACTGCAAAATGGTACACAGAAGTTTGTCTTTCGAAAGGTTTCAGAGAATCCATGAGCGGCGTCCAAAGTCAGGACTAAGGGGCATTTTGTTGCACCATTACAACGCATGAGCTCATCACGCTGAGATAACATGGGATTTCTGCAAGGAACTGAGGCAAAACTAATGACCCATCCATCCTACAGTCCCGACCTGGAACCATGCGATTTCTTACTATTCGCTAATGTAAAGAACCGACTTCGAGGTCGCCGATTTTCTAGCCCCAAAGTCGCGGTTGCAGCATAGGAGGAGTTATCAGCAGCGCCGGAACCTGAGTGGCGTGGATGCTTCCAGTAATTCCAGAGAATGGAACGCTGCATATAGTGCCAAAGGGAATAGTTTGAGAAACTGGAATAAACAAAGCGTTGTTGTCTCAACACTTAACTAGAGACACTCGTATCACCGGTGTTGCCTGAGCAATAAAAAAGGGCGTTAAACATTTAAAATGTTTTATACTTACAAGCAAAACAATATTACCAAGTTCTGTCGATTCTGCACAATCATTTCAGTTCGAAACGATATATAGGACTCTTAGAGTATTCCTCTTATTATCCTGGAACGCAATCAGCTGCCTACATACTCTTCCACCTTTCAGCTAAGTTTGCATTTCGTTCTGGATTGCATGCGAGTGCATATGGTGTATTGTTTGTAAGTATTCAATTTTCTTGGTGCCTTAAAAGTTTTGCTTAAGACATTTCCTCTTCAATGTAAATATCATTATTGTAAACGAGTACCTGCAGTAACTCGTGTTTCAATTTTATAATTTTTAAGGCTTATAAACATTTGTTTCCTTCACACAAGAGTTTTTTGTTTTTTATTTTATTAAGGTACTATTAATAAATGCGTTGCACACATGTTGTTGATTTTTGAATGCCTACCTGGATAATTTCCTAATAATAATTATCTTTTAACTGGAAGGGAACACTAATGCGCTTATTTAGTTATTGACGTACAGAATGATCCCCATATTCTAATGGAAGAGTCTACGTGGTTTAGAAATAAAAGGGGCATTGTCATAGAGACGGATTTGAAGGAAACATAATACAGGAAGGCCGATGTAACACGCGTATAAATATCCAGAATTACCACATAGTGTTATCGGCGTGTAGTTAGTACCTGAACATCCCATCTGGTTTCGCCTTTGTTCTCTCTCGGCTCTCCCTTTTGTCACCAGAGGTATCTTCTTCTCTGCTCCCCTTTTCTTCTCTGTTCCACATTTCTGCATATTCTCCCCTCCACGCGGGACCGTAAAACAGAGCGCCTGAATTGAAATCCAAACGGCTCCAAGATTCATACTAGGCGCTAGAGAATCAAATCGAGGGCGTAGGGGAGGAAGATGCGAATGGTACAAGAAGGGGATTTTCGGCATCTGGAGGCAGCGAGAAAGAATCCGCATTAGACCTTGTTGGCTGCGTCAAAAAATTAAACGCTTGGCTTTTTCATTCTCATATACCCTTCCAAGGCTAAATAACAACGGCTGCGAATAAAAATCTGCAAATAAATTTTAGCATAAACAGGCTTCAGATGAACTGGAAAAAAGTTCATAGCATTGGAACAGAATATTTTTATCCCGGGCGTCCCACATTCGATAGAATTCAATTTTTAACTTACGACTCGTTTATTTAGAAAAGCAGAGAACGTTGCTCTTGAAAAAACAAATCTACAGCAGATGCACTTTCAGGCTTTCTAAAACAAGTGTCCATTGGAATTAATAAACCTGAAATTTTGTTGGCTGATTTATGGACGTGACAAAATTATTTGGCTTATTTGATAATAATATCCTACTATACAAATTGCAGATAAGCGTATGTCATGATTAGTTTAAATCTTATTTAAATAACAGGAAACAAGTATTTGAAATGTATATTATAACAAATACACCAATCAATCAAATAAAAAAAAATTACAAGGAATCCCAAAAGGATCAAACTTTGGGTCCCAAGATGTTTGGACTGTTATTAATGATTTGCCATTTTATGTTAAAAATAAAGTACTTTATATAGATGACACCAGCGTTGTATTTACCGGAAAAAGTCCTTTTCGTCCATTAATGATGTATGAGTCAGTATCTGAGATAATTATCTTGAAGCGAATAGAATATATTTTCACACTATTATGAGTAGGAGCAAAGTTCCCAAAATTCTAATAAATAACCAAGAATAGAAATCTATGAAGCATGAAAAAACTTTAGGCTCAACTGTAGGTAATCATGAATGTTACAATAGATCTTAATAGAGCATAGAGCATATTATGAAATATCCGTTCATCCACATACTGTAAAACAATTTACGTACCACCCTAACATATGTGCCGATCAAAAGAACTCGCAGAAAATTCATCTTGCAGAAAAAATCCTTCGACTAATGCATGTACATTCCTGAGTTAGTGTGCTTTATCCACAAAAATGTCCACCATTTTATTGTAAACAAAGATATTCATCGGAATCCAATCCAAAATAAGAAACAAATTGACATAAATAACGTCAAAACAACAACAAAACGGATATATATATATATATATATATATATATATATATATATATATATATATATATATCAGGTAAGTATCCTACTGCGTAATCTTATTTTATCTACACTGTGTAGTAGCTAATCTAATATTTGCTTCTTTAAAATAAATACTATCATTATATATTAGTTTATAGTGTTATACCTTATTGAATTAAAATCTATTTAAAAAACGAGCTAAGCAGTTTCGTAATTTTTACGAATGCAATAATTATATAACATTATAATTGAGTACAATATGCTATTTTTGTATGCCAAAATTATAAAAGGATACTGATAAAATAAAATTAGTATTAATATCGATTTTCTAATAAATTACTTTGAAGTCAGTAATTCTTTTATTATACTTATGATGTCATTATATAGATTTTAGCTCGCTTGTGTATTGTTTTTGTTGTTAGCAAAAAAAAAAAAAAAAAAAAAAAAAAACATTATTTCAAGCTGAAAAGACTGAATTGTCACTTGTAATATACTTTCAGAAGAAATTCAACATATTCATTAATTGGATGAGCTGTAAAACTATTTAAGGTTATTTCAGAAATAGAATTAAATATGTAAGTTAATATGTGAATATTAGCTGCCAAATTAATTAGTAGTATTTTATAATATTAACATGTTCTGAAAATATGAATAATTGATTCTGTTTGTAGTAATACATAATTTTTTCCTTATTATTGTCATTACAATATTCAATTGACAGCATCTTAACAGTGAAAATAATTAAAGAACGTAATTGTTAAATAATTAAAGATGTAATTGTATGAAACTAGTCATAATGTAGCATTTTATTAACGATTTTGACCAACAATAAAGCCTGCTAAAATTTGTTGATTGTTGCACTGGCAACAGCTCAGCGTTGTGATTAAAGTAGTATTGGCACTTGAAATGTAAAAGCCGTTCTCATTAGTGAACATAAGCTCAAAGCTACCGTTAGGGAATTACGAAGGTTTCTCGGATAAACATGATTTTAGAATGTCGATGCTGAAGTTATAAAGTGCAATAAATTTTTTTTTCTTTACTCATTGCGACGAAATAAACAGGTTTGTAGTGTCAAATGGAAGAAATATAATGCTAAAACTTACATTTCTATCATTAGAAAACTCCGGTACAAAAATGTGCGACTCATATTTATTCTGAAATGTTAATACCTTATTTTGAAGAAATGCTTTAGTTACTTGGTAGACTATATGCACTCAGTTCTAGTTACGAGATATTAATACATTGTACCTATGAAAGCACTAATGGTCTGTGAAAGTGCCACTTAAAATAAAAATAATATTTATGTTAGCATCTTTTTGTATATGACAGTGTGGAATATATGAAAGTTCTGTTTCATGCTTTTTAATAATTTGTAAAAACAATAAATTTAGTAATAGTATTTTAAAAATTAACCCATTCGTGTTATATTTGTACATGTTTTGTACTGATCTTTCATGGTTTTGACGTCCGTTTCACGGCGGCTGGCAGTTCGGCTGTCAGAACGGTTAACTTCCGGCAAAGCGGATGCAATATCCGCATAACTCATTTAAGTTGACAGGAAATGTTATCCTGCTAAAACCACGCATTCTATTGCAAAATTGCCACTCACATGCATGAGTTCATCTTACGACATTGAGTCAATTTAAATTTGAAAGCATTCAAAGTCATGCTGTCCACGAATTGCAGGCAGGTGATCTTGATCCACACTTAATATCCCTTACTGATGGAGCGTGGTTCGACCCAAAACATCAGGTATTGCAGTAAATGAAAACCCAATTTTATACAGTAACACTTAAATAACGAGAAAAGCTATGTATGATAGACAATTAATGCACACTGAGTAATAGGGCCTATCTTCTTTGATAATCCCATAAATGCAAAAAGGTACTGGGATGACATATTTCGAGCAAGCACTAATGCGTATAAAATACAATTTTCTAAAAAGATGGCAGAAATATGTAGAACAACATTTTCATTATCTCCTGTTATAAAACACGAGCTTATTTTATTGTAATTAGAAGCACCTGGAATAATTTGCGCAGAATTACATACGCTTCGCCAGGAGTTACCTCCCCGACTGTCAACCCCCCAGCTGCGGTGAAACGGGCGACAAAACCATGAAATTCTAAGTATTATGTTGGCCAGAAATCTTATAACATAAAGTTTGATTAGTCATTAATAAAAACATTCATTTCTTATTGGCAGTAATGTTGTTTCGTAAAATGATATAAAATATGTGTGCATAGGCTGGTCTGAGAATAATAAATATTGCCCAACACTCATCTTGTACGTTGTATACGGCCAGTAGACTCAAGTTTCCATCTCTAGCCGAAAAGTTTTTCATTCGGTATAAATAACATTATGTAATCCTAGACTATCAAGAAGTAAATTGTTTATACGGCGTTAAATAAGTGCTGGAGAAAAATACTAATTAAAAAGTCAGTATATGTAATAAAATAATTAAAAAGAAATGAATAGAAAACGTGATAAATTTCGAAAGTTTGTGCTATTCTTTAATTAAGATAAAAAAGTTAAATCTTGTAATTTTCTGGGGGGCGGGTCCTGTTCGTTATTCACTAGTTTACGTAGGATCAAAAGAATACGGTGGTTGCAAGTGAAACCTGCAGTGTGCAGTTAATATCTTTTGGAAACAGCCTTGAAGATAGAGGAGCAAGTGTGGCTGGCGAAAACAAATGACTGCACTTTTTTCTTTTACTTTTCAAAGAGGTTGCTAGAGTGGGAACTTCACCCCAAAACGAATCTGATGGTAGCGGTTCACACGCCATTCCCTCTGTTATGGTGTCGGGCGACTAATCATGGAAGGGAGCAGTTAACGCGATGCTAATCTCGGAGCAGGGGAGCGGAGGGGTTGTTTGCGTGTGTGTGTGTGTGGGGGGGGACCTACATCTACCTTGTCAACCCCTATAAACCACTGCTAATTACGCCACGGGATCCAGCCGGACCAATTGAGCAGAGATAACGGACGGATAGACGGACAGACAAACGGATACGCGGACAGACGGACTATCTATCGCCAGAGGCTAGCTGGATCCAGTGTGTGTACCCCCTCTCTCGTATAGCCCAGACCAGAGCGGCTAGTGTACTCACATCTACGAGTGCTAAATGTGCCAATCGCATTTGTGCGAGCTGCTTCTTCACAACAAATAACTTTCTGCACCCTACATCTCGTATATAGCCCATGTGATAGTCCATCATCAATTAAACATCAAACTCTTTAAAAATGTGACAATATTTCCCATGTTTTCTTAATTTTTTTGTGTATAACTTGTCTCAGAATTTAAAGTCTGATGCCAAAAATAGGTATTTGCTAAATTATAAAACATTATTATTAATAAAGTGCGGTTATTTGAATTACGGTCCGGCTGAGTGCATCAGCTTAGTGAGAAAATGCACGCCGCAACCGGAAAAAGACATACAGTTGCCGCGGGTAAAATTAATATTTTCATTTTAGTATTTAAAGCATAGCGTTATACTGAATTTCAAAATGTTAATAATAATAAGCAATGACTTATAAGGGATGTTAAAACTGGTGCCCCTCAGCTGCATTACATTGCCAGAATCTCCATTGGCTCGTAGACTCAAGATCGCGGGTTCAATCCCAGTCAGTATCGATAGATTTTTTCGCATATGAAAAATCCTTCCTTCGGAAGGGAAATATAGCCGTGGGTCCCGTATGATAGATTTCGGCAAGTAAAAGAACTTCAAGCGGAAAGAATGGACTTCTGAGAAAAATTTGTTGGCCATTTCACGCCCTGAATTGAATGAGACGCTGATGATTTGAGTTGTTAAAGAGCGTTCGCAAATAAACCAAATAATATATCATTTAAGTTTTCTTCCGTAAGAACACGGCGGTTCGAGACACTTTCTCAAAACTGTTAAAATCCTGTCTCTCGTAAGGTTAAAAGTAAGTGAACAGTTTCTCTACCTTGAACACGATTGGTAGGATATATCGTTTTGCCATTTCTCTGCAAGAATTCGTTCTCTCTCTCTCTCTCTCTCACACACACACACACACACACACACACACACACACACATGTAATAACCCGTTCTTCTAAACTATACAGTTTAGAAGAAAACCACTAGTTACACCACTAATTAGCGCATAATTTAAGTACAATTAAATCATGATGCAATATATGAACGCACAACCACTCGTTGATAAAGTCTCCCTAAAACTAACTGCAAGCTGCTGCCTGCACATGCATTATAAGCCTTGACTGGTTTCTCCCGCTCTTTTCGTAACTCAATTTATCTCATTTACTTCCAGAAAATTCACCGGAGATTCTTATTTAATTGATCCATCACTAAAACTGACACTATTGGCAATGCATTCCTCTTAATCATAAAATTGTTTTAAAATTAATTCATTATTCACGCTTGTTCATTAACTACAGGCGTCTCTGGGTGTTAGTTTTCTGGAAAATTTCGCAATTTTTCTCCGGAATTTGAACAACATTCATTATGCCCTTACTCTTGACATCATTAAAGGTTATCCAAATATGTGCATAGTAATAAATTAGTTCAAATTGTAACCTTAAAATGTATATTTTAAAAGTGAAAATATATTATTGCTTATTTCTGTAAAATCCATTCCATACTTCAGTAGCGCGTTAATTACTAAAATCTGTTGACACAATTTTTTTTTAATTGATTTATTTATGGACGCTCTTTAACATCTCAGGTCATCAGCGTCCCGTTCAATTTAGGGCGTGAAACGGCCGACAAATTTTGCTCAGAGGCCTCTACAAAATTTTCAAAATTATTATTCAGACACATGAGTAATGTGTGATTTATAAATTGTGAGCATTAACAGCAATGTAAAATATACCAAAATTGACTATTTATTTATCTTATTCTCATAAATCGTATATAGGGTTCTCATTCCGCTACGCAATCGGAAATTCATTTAGCAAACGGGAAATTACGAGTATTGCGTAATGCTTCATCTGCCGAGGGAAATCATATCGGGCAATGGGAACCTATAATGCGACTTTTTTGTTTCTTTCGTTATTTATTAGTAGTAAATAGTAAATAATATTGTATTCACCATCATAGTAGGTGCTCGAAGTCCGTACTTTCCGCTGTACGACATGTCTGAATCCTTTTGAAAAGATTTTGTGATATTCGCCGCATTTCACCCTCCCGAATATTGTAAATTCCCTCCCGGACATTTTATTTCAGCACCTTCATGGATTTTATTTTAGGTAAAGCAGTAATTTTATGTCAATGAAGATGCTTTATTGTGCCTTTACATGCACTGGATAGATATACCAACATGCTGGGCTAATAGTGTTAAAGACTTTCGAAGAGAAGTTTCTAATCAAAACCTATTTCATCAAGTTCGTCTGTTTTATATATATTTGTCTCGGCTTATAGTCATTGAATACTCTTTGCGTTCCATCTTTGTTCATCAATCTGAAAATTGCACTTCCCAATTGAGATGCCACTCCTGAAAATTTAGCATAAAATTCTCTCTTACAGTATTTGTATCATTTCTTTTGTACATAATAATAAATCAATGTTCTTTATATTAGTTTATATCTCATTCTAAGTACACTTAACAATACATAAATGCACAGTACAAGGTCCAACTTCACTTCCTACAGGAATGCAACTGAAATTTTGGCGAGATAAACACAACTGAGCAAGCTCATTTGTCTATATCAGTGAAACTTTAACTGTACTATTGAATCGCGCGTCCAAACTCTTATTGCGTACCAAAATGAGGACATGCATAACACAACATCTAAATTATCTTCGAGTTTTACAGTGGTTATCATTCCGAAAAGAGTCGTCCATATAAATGCATTAGAAGCATTTGCACAACATGGAAAGTACTATGGCGCAACAAGCTTGAAAAATAAAAGCAAATAATGAAATGGTTTTCCGTGATGATCATATTAATGTGTTTAAAAGTGTTTTGCGGTGATAGTATTTAGCGGACGGATATTCTTTGCTTCAAAGAATGTTCCTTCATGTAGTACAAGTTGTTTTCGGATTCCGGCGCAATGTATTACAGGGAGATATTGTAAGAAGAATTTTGACGTCTACGAATTCGAGAAATACTTGTCAGTCCTAGGTTTATATTTACAAATATATCCCTAGTATTTTACCAGTATCCTCTATTCCTGGAAC
Source organism: Metallyticus violacea (assembly GCA_030762175.1). Classification (NCBI taxonomy): domain Eukaryota; kingdom Metazoa; phylum Arthropoda; class Insecta; order Mantodea; family Metallyticidae; genus Metallyticus; species Metallyticus violacea. The sequence goes on along the minus strand of CM060846.1, from coordinate 307,166,083 downwards.
GAAGGAGGTATTATTGTTAATACCATCATCATACATTTACATTTTTTATATTGGATTAATATTTGTGTGGTATCTAAACATGCAGAAAACTTATTTTGTCTGTTCACGAGTAACAAGTAATTCTTACCAAACCTAAATAAGTCAACTTTCCAACATTTATAGCAAAAAATGGCAATATATCGGGCCTATTTTCCTCTAGAAAAAGGGGGTGCATAAACGACTGTAACACAGATGGTTATTTTTAACCTTCGTCCGCATGTGAATGAAAACCACGCGGGGCCAAGACCACTCCGATTTCATATAGTGAAGTTCCCTTCACGTTTCTGTTGCACAACTTTGGTCAATAATGGCATTCACAATACTAGTTTTATTTCATAATATGTGCTAACGTGTGTTATAGGAGGTGTTCTAGATTTGCTCTACTATATGGGAGTGTTCTTGTAGATTTATTTTTTTTTTTTTTTACTCGGGTGGCAACAGTTCAATACAATATATCCAGTAATAGTTACTTCAATAAAACGGCGCATTAACATGTAACAATGCAAAGAGTTAAATTGCCAAATTCTTAACTGCAATCTGAGTTATAAAAACATAAAGACAAATATACATAATGCTTGCACTCATAACACCAAACTGCTACTGAATATCTAGTTGCAGCCGCCAGAGCTGGAACTGTCTGTTATTATGAGCAGAACCACTGTACGTTGTATTATTAAAACAGCAAAGTTGAAAGTGTTTATCCCAAGACTTTTGCATGTATTAAATGAAGATGACCCTGATCGGAGAATGCAGTACCGTGAGTGGTTTCGGAACATGGTGCAAGAAGATGAGGCCTTCGTAGGGATGAGGCACAGTTTAAGTTGAACGGAACTGTTAACCGGCATAACTGTGTCTACTGGTGTGCAAACAATCCACATGTTATTTTGGGAAAGGCTTTTAATTTACCTGGAATTCATTTTTGGTGTTGGTTATCATCTAGGGGCTAATTAATTGGGTCATTCTTTTTTGAGGGAACTGTAACTGTACCAGTGTACCTGCACATCCATCTTCCCCAATCACACACTCTATGGAAACGAGGAATTTTACTTCCAACATTATGGTGCACCATCACATTACCACCGAGATGTACGTGCGTACCTGGATGACAATCTTCCAAGGCATTGGATAGGACGAAGAGGTCTGATTGAGTTTCCACCGCGTTCTCCGGATCTAACTGCGTTGGACTTCTACCTATGGGGAACTCTTAGGGATGTGTATACCGTAGAAAGCCAATTACACTGGCAGCAAGCATTTTGGAAGAAATTGAAACGGCATGTGCTGCAATCACCGAGGACACATTCGTAAACGTTACTCATTCAGTAGTCCAACGTACTCAGAAGTGTATCGAGGCAGATGGTGGGCATTTTGAGCAACTGTTGTAACTGTAAAAGATGATTAGTGCTCATTTTCTGCTTGAGTGAATTCAATTTTATTATGTTAACACAGTTTTTTCTCTGCTTGATGTGTGTATACATTTTGGCACCCTATGTACATACATTTTGACTGAAAGCTAAACTTATTCTTTATTAAACCTAATATTAATAAGCAACAGCCTATGTAATTAGAGATGTTTAAAATATGTCCCTTTGTGGCAATAAAACAGGGAATTCCTGCATTTCATCTGACAAATTTCGTAAGAACACATGTGTTTGAAACACGTTTCTTATCATTGAGAGATCCTGTCTTATGTAACCTTTTTACAAGTTGGTGAAAACTTTGTCGGGACATTTTCTTGCGAACCGCCTCACCTCAAACGTGTTTTCGTTATATCGCACTTAACACAAATATACACACAGTGAAAATCCAGAGTAACACACAGCCACTTTCTGACAAAGACTCTCTTAAACTAATAACAAGCTACTACCTGTACATGCATCATACCTCCCTAGTAACTCAAATAACCTAACTGTAGCATCTTATCTGTTCTTTTATTAGATCATATCTAGCTCCCATTTTTGTAGTCGTTAATTTCTCGTTAGTAATGCATGTTGTAACGCAAAATATATGGGCTATGCAGTTTTTTTTTTTTCAGTTTTTGTGCAAACTTGGCTAAATTATTTTGGAAGTATTTTTTATCGCTGTACTATACCATTTGGTTATCTTGTTGTTTTATGGGCACCATTAACATGTGTATGGTAACATTTTCTACAATTCCTTATTTTTGGATGATAGTTTCCCATATCTTGCATGGCAATAATTACTATAATTTAGTTCCATGTAAGAGTATTTATGTTTGTTATCTGATTTTGCAGAGTCCAATTTCTTCACCGTGGATTCTACTGGTGTGCATTCTAGTGGTTTCTATCCATATGAAGTTAGTATTGTATTTCTCTAACACCATTATCAAAGCGCACATAAACATACCTAAATAATAACCAGTTTGGGAAGCACATTATTATCCTCTCAGTTGCAGAGTTCTTTTGTTTCTTTTACGTCCGACCTGGAGCCTTTTGGTGACTTCTTGCGAGCCAAGTGATGGAACGGTCAGTGCATTACAGGACTTCATATTACCATATTAGCGACACACACTACATGCGATCCATTTGGGACTCTCTTTAGCGATGTCCGTGACGTTATCTCACTTGCAGTTCATCATGGCTACGACTCCACCAGCTCTAGTGCACAGTAGAGCAGTTCCGAGCTTCAACATTGGGGCATTTTTATGAGCTTGTTTACAACCAGCATTCATCTTTTGCAACTCCTGACTTTCCTCTTCCCATGACACATTTGGTGGTTGATTTCTAACTGATTGCGATAGATCAGGATTTGAAGCTATATTTTTTTTAAGTTAATCCTTATGTGCAATACTTTTTAACTTAAATATGCTAAATTAGACGTTATGGACGTTAAAACGATGTATTCCTCAATAATCTAGTAGCCGATTAAGTTTCTTTATTTAAAAAAAAACTGAATGAATCAACAGTTCATTTTCAGTATTTTTTTGCAATTCAGTAAGGCACTGATTATGAATACTTACAAGTCTAGAACGCTAAAGTTGGGAGAGGGAAGGCTATAGGTTAGCAATATATAGATACACCACCATTATTTTAATTTGAACACTGATATACAGTGACGTTATTTGATTTACGGCCCGCCTGAGCTCCGCTGCTTACTGGTGAATTGCAGCCGCCGCAACCAAAAAGGGGAAATAGTCACTGCCCGTAAAGTTTCGTATTTTCATTTTGGTAATTGTGTTTTGACTGAAAGCATAAAATGGTTCTGTATTTAAACTGGTGGTAACAATAAGCAATAACCTACATTAGAAAAAATGTTGAAAATCATGCCCCTCAGTAGCAATACACAGGGCTCATCTACATAGGAAATTTCAGTATTTCATGTAACATTTCTTCCTTAAAAATGGCGGTTCCGGACACCTTTCATTTCATTAAGAGATTTTTTAACAAGTTGGCAAGTCTGAAACACGATTGTCAGGAAATGTTCTTGTGAAATGCCTCACCCCCTCTCTGCAAGAACCAGTTTTCACATATGTAACGTACGTAAAAAGCCAAAATGTAGTGGTATAACTAACGAAGAAAAATCAATACACTTACATAAAAAGAAACCACCAGAGTTCCTCAAACTAACTAAAAACTACTACCAGCACATGCATTATACATATTGCCAGCTGGCTTCTCCCAGTACGTATCTGCACTCTGCCAACTCATAACTGAAATAACCCCACTGTATGTTTAAAATATAGAATTTTCACAGCTCCCAATTAGGTTAATTTCATATACATTTATTTATTTACTAAATATTCATATCTTCAGAAATACAGATTGAGGTAGCTGTTGAAATTTACCATTCCTGTTTGTGTAATCAGAATCCAGAATTATATACACATTTATTTGTGGTTTGCGTTTTAAAAACAAAATGCAATAAAGGACGTTTCTCCCCAATATCACCTAAATCAGCTTTAAGCGTTGAAAATTGTGACTTCCAATTACTCGTTGAATGCGTTATCGATTCTTTACTGTCGTCAGCACGATAAAAATGATAGGAAGGACGGCGGTAATTGTTCAATACTTTGATAATCCCGAATCAGATAGCCGGAACTGTCGGCATAATTTCAAGCCAGAGTCATCCTCGAAACACATGTGCTATTCTGCCGGTCAGTAGCCCGGGGAAGTGTGTTAGTATGTATACACACATCTAACAACGCAATCTAATCTCCCTTACACCCCCGCAACACAGTACGGTGTGCCCTTGGGTAGACTCCCAGAATCATTCACTTGACACATTAGTGTACAATTATAATTTTCTCTATACAAACATTTTCCAAATATAATGCTGTTTTATTAACATACCTGCCGGTACAATTCGTTCTGCTAGATAATGATCAAATAGCACGGAAAGCTCATTTTCAAATCTATCTTAATGTGATAACGTGTAAATATGATCGAGAAATTCTTTAGTTGTGAGTTGTATTTGCGTTCTTTTTATAGGTTTCGATCTTAACGATGAGTTAATACTCATATATAAAATGGAACAGTATTAAATTAATTTTACTGTAAGGTAAATAACAGATCTGTGGCTCCTGCTTATTTAATGTGTTTACTGTGAAAATATTTTCAATAATTTTACTTTTACTTCTTGGCAACCAAAACATTTTAAAGAGTTAGTATGATGCACTAAACTAAGTTTTTATGATATCTTAAATAAAGTATTTCAAATATATTTTGGTAAATGTTGATATTTAGAAGGAATACAATATTACTTCGGTGAAAAATACTTAAAATATAATGAATATTTATTTCTTCTACAGATTCATCTTTAAACTACCGTTTCTGATCTTCGATTGTGTAGCTTTTGCGCTTTTCAACCCTAGAGTTAGCAAATGCCGGGTCTTTCATGGTTTTGTCGTCCATTTCACGGCAGCTTGCTGGTCAGTCGTCAGAACGATAACTCTTGACGAATATTCGCGCAGCTGTTTCGGGTTTTTGCAATTTCAACAATAATTACAATGAAAATATGAACGTACCTTTTGAAAGGAGATGTTAGAAATGTTATCCTGCTACATCCATACATTTCTGGCATTCACACCCATCAGTTCATTTTCTGAAATTAATTGAATTTAAACTTGAAGCATACGAGGTTCCTGTTTTCCACGAATTGCAGGCTAGTGATCCTGATATTCAGACGGGTGTTACTGACGTTAATGACAGAGTAATTGATCCACACCTAATACTCTTTAATGATGAAGCATAGATCCATTTACGAGGTCAATGTCGATGCAAAATAACAGTTATTGAAGTACAGAAAAACGCAGTTTAATACTGTATGGCAAGAAAATCGGCGTGTGGTGGACAGTAAATGCATATACAGTAATAGTGCTTTTATATATATATAATACTGCAAATGGAGAAATGAACAGGAATGCCATTTTCTCGCCATTTTTGAGCCACTGACTGATATTGAAAGCCGCTCTGAGTATTTTTAGCAAGCACTGGTGCGTGCGAATGACAATTTTCTAAAAAGATGCTACAATTGTGTGCATGTACCAAGACATTTACATCTCCTTTCATAAGGCGCATGTTTACTTTCATTGTAATTGTAGTTGCAATTGCAAGAACGTGAATCAATTGCGCGGATTTTACATTCAATTCGCCGGGAGTTGCCTCTCTACTTGCTGACCCTCAGTTGCCGTAAAGCGGATGACAAAACTCTGTAATTATCACATTGGGTTTGCAAAGTTCCTGGTGGCTTTATGCAACCCGAATTAAATGATATTTGGATTTTTGTTTGTTTTAACATGTTGTCACATTTTTAAAGTATAACCACCATCTTTAGTATTCGTTTGAATCCCTATATATATACCTATAGTTTTATACAAACTTTCATAGATTTCAGAGACGGGAATGTATGATTTGATGTCTTAACCTACTTAACAAAAACAAAAACCTCCAGGCCTTGCAAACAGACCTTAAGTAGCTGAGGTATGTGACATTGACTATATGTTCATTATTACACTTCTGCAAATGATCCTCTGTGCGACAGTATTTCGCATGACAATGGAAAATATAAACAGTCCAACCCGAAGTGAAACTCAAATTCTGCTAACCTGTTTACTGTCTGCCCACCTTAAAAGTTTGGTTAAAGATACATAATTGTTGAATTCTATAAAAAAACATGTATACAAACCTCAATTTTGCAGTTCCTAAACGTAAAGGGCAGCTGATAAGCGGGATTCTGACCACATCAAGTAGTGCTATGATTCTATGGACCATTGTTACCCATGGAACTCTAGCATCATCAAAGGATCCGAGGCAGAATTTCCGGGCCCCTAGACTCTAGAGAGTCGTCAGGGTTGGTTGAGCTTGGAGCGACAGAATGAAGAGCGGCGCAAAAATAACTTCTTACAGCCTGGAAAGCTGGTAGGTTTGATATGACACAGTGGTTCAAGTGGGAGGGGGTGGCGGTTGTTATAAGAGTAATTAGGCGGAATCAGGGGTAAAGCCTTTCTTATATAATTATATAAAAAAGGACACACATTCACCACCAAAAATTCCATGAATAACCACTCTTATCTCTTCCTTCCTCGTGCACCACAAGGCATAATTTGAAGAAACAAATCATTAGTTATACAATTAGAATATTTGAGAAATTCAATTTTATTTCACATTAAATCCTTATATGTAGCTAATGGCTTTTTGTTAAATAAATCCAATACAGAAATGTTGGTGTTTATTCTCAAATTAGTTAACACTTCTAAAGTTACTCTAAACTTATTCAGAAGAGCGTATTAACCCCATCAAAGTGGTGCACTTATTAAGAAAAATTAAAAATACGTTCCTCATAATTGTGCAAGAACATCGTACTTTGTCTACTTTCAGAGAATAATCAAGTACAAACTGTTAATGTGGGGAAATGTTAGTCATGTAGGAAAAATATTTTTGATTCCGAAGATTGCAATAAGTTACTACTAGTTCTCATAAAATAGATTAAAAAGTATGCAATATTGCTTATAGCTTGCAACGGGATTTTATTATGTCCCCACAGTTGGTCGATAATTTTGCAATGGTATTTGGGTGGTTTCAATGTAGGGGGATGATGGGTTCTCAGGGTAAATTTGGACTCTTTTAACTACTTGAAAGTCGTTAGGGGGGGAAGGAGATTGTTCAGTGTATTAATAAGTCCGGCAGTGTTTGAACATTTGATTTATTTAACAACTTGGCAGATTACTTCCTGACGGCTCGTAGCTGACCTCACTACACACTTAGACTGACCTTAGAAATGACTTACACTGCTCTCAACTAAACTTTAGAAATGACTTAGACTGATTACTTTTGAATGACTCAGACTGCCTGCTTCCGTATATTTTTTCGTGTCTCTCGTATGACGTCCTCCGTTTCTCGTCTGAATGAATGTCTCTGAATCTCCGAATGTCTGAATGTGCAAATGAATGTCTCTCTGATTTCCGTACCCCAGTTTTGTACCACGTCGCCACGCCTTTCGCTAAATTAAACTCCCTCGTATATTATCCTATTTCCGGGTTATATGTTCATCATTGGTTATCTTAAAAATATTTATTTGTAACTAAGTTCTCCTTATTGGTTGACTTGTTTGATGACCATTGGCTAGAATTATTCTTCCCCCCTCCCCCCCGGATCTAATGTCTTCCCACGAACTTGAATTTTCCCAGAACAACCCGTCATAAATTTCGGCCCTTTCCTTACATTCTGATGTCTATTGATAATCTTTTGCCTTCCTTAGTTTGTAGATTTCCGAATGTTCTCAGAGATAACGCACGTGTTGATGGGCTGTTTTCAGCCTTCCTGTAATAAAACATTTTCGTCTCCGTTCTGACATTCACATTTTCACTTAAATTATTGCTTCGTCTGATTTTGTTAAATACTGTCCCGTTACGGCCACATGTTTCTCTTATTGTGAACTCCTAAGTATTTCCTAGGGCAGAAGGTTCGTGACCTAACAAAAGGTAGTTTACCTTTTCTTCAGCCTTGTCTAAGGAGCGGTCAGTGGAGAGGCGTCAGGTATACATCTCTGTCTCTTTCAAACACCTTTACTACAAAATGTATACAAAACCCTTTTGTAAGTTACAAGTTACAAATTATTTCTATTTCTGTTATACCCATCTCTAAAATATTTCTTATACCTATACATAATAATTATCCTTATCAAATCTAATGCCTTTATAAATATAACTCTGCAGCCTTTAGTTATTAAATTAATAAAGGCAACCTTATTTCCTGCTTCAAGCTTCATAATTTAAATGTTTGTTAAAGGTGTTAAAATGTTCCATTTATTGGTCGTATATTCCATAATTTATTTCACATCATTGAGAACATTTATATGCTCAGGCACATTAGCATCAGTTTTAAACCTATCGCCATATTCAACCGCCATTAAGACGTGTATTCGTTCCCTTTCAGTGATATGCAATATTGTATACTAAGAATGACCGATTTTGTTTCTGATCATGTAATATTTTAAACTATTTAAATTAGTTTTTGTTCTCTGCCTAAGGTTACAGGAAATTCAAAATAAAACAAACTATTCAACAATTGAGAGAACAACTCAAATCCGTATAGGCTGTCATTTAAGAAAAATGAGTTTTTACACGCACATATACCAGAGAGTATAAAATGTTTATATTGTGTGCAAAATAACAAGTTGTGAGCATCTAATAAATGCAGCATTTAAGATCATAATAAACATTCTAAATATGAACTTATAAGCAATATCCGTAACTTGTGCTCACTTTGTATGTTCCTGGATGTAAAATTATTTTGTTTCAATAAATACTAATCATCCATATGTGTATAAATGTAATTTTGATTTTCGCAGAAGCAGATTGGCTTATGCTGCAATCATATGATTATGACTCAGAATGTTTAAAACACATTTTATAATAATATATTGAGATGAATAAAACGCCTTTAAAATGTTTCCACTAATTGGCTAATTTAAAATGCATTGAAATACATTACATTAATTTTAACCCAAATAATAATGGTATTTAATACTTAAGTTTGTATTATTTTGTATTTATTCTTTTTCTTTGTGACGATATCTATAGCCTGTGAACTGTATGACAAGTATGTGAAGTAAATAAACTAAAAAATAAATAAACGTATTTACTTGGTATTACAGTGCGTCGATTTTACGCTGTATTAAATATGCAGAATAATATCAAGTTTTTAAAATCACAGTTATAAGTAAAATATTCTGTTTCTGTCCAATCTTGGTTTACCGCCACGGGTGGCCGAGGTCGTTAAGGCGCGGAATCGTGAGCGGGAGGTCTGGGGTTTGAATTCCGCCAGGACCGTCCTGCCTGACTGAGGTTTTTTCCAGGTTTTCCTCAGTCCTCATAAATGGCAAATGCCGGGGAGGTACGCTAAACTTAGTCCTGAAACGTTTCCTCCCTTAAAAAAATCCTTTCCCAATATATAATGGCATCTCATGCATCATCAGTGTTCACCACCTGTGGTGCCTCAGTAATAAAAACGGGCGTTAAACACCATTCAAAATCATCTTCGGTTTGAGGAAGCAGTGGATTCTAAACAAGCTTTGTGTTGTCATTGTGAGGAATGGAAACACAGATACAGATGATAGCAAAGAGCAAACCCCGGTCCCGTTCGATTCGTTTCACTTTCTGCACTGCAAAGTCTCGCTCTCTGCCCCCCTGCGTATCGATTAGCACAATATAAGTGGTTTAGCAAACCAGGCCACTTTCAACAAGCGGCTCGCGCGAGAGTCAGCTGAATTGCATCTTGAAGTGCTTACGAGGATGAAACAAAAACAATCCCTGTATCGTATCTCTTCAATCTGTGGATCCTATAATGAGTTTAGCTAACTGTAAAAGTCTTGTATGTAGCTTTCGTCAGAAATAACATTCATTATGTACAGTTGATCAAATTGTCACACTCTTCATATTTACAAATTTTAAATGTGGAGTAGAGTTTGTCAGAGATTGTCATTTTTATATAACTCATATTAAAATGCCATCTTAGGGAAAAAACATATTAATTATAACTTAAATAATACACATCATATTGTTTATAAAATAATAACTTAATGCAATTTAATTTAGTATATTTATAAAGCTGAATTAATTCAATGGAGGAAAATTACTACTCTTATTTTTTTGATCGTAGGAAAAGCTCCTGTACATAAGATATGAGTGATAAGGTAATGTTTTAATACTAACTGAACTTATTTTCATTTGTATGCAGCTTCTTTATAGTTGATGGAATTTAATCTATTAATACTATACCATTGAAGAAAACCCTTTTTTGAAGTACTTGAAACTTATTACTTGTTCAATGTAAGTCGTGCGTATGTCTGGTTATTTTTCTGTGTAGTAGATACAGAGTTTTGATGAACACTTTAATGAACACTTCTGGATTCCTACTACAAATGAAAGTACAGTTTGAATGTATTCGCAAGCTAAATCAGAAATGGGAGCATATCAATTTGGGCGAAAAGAACTTAACTACATTTTTAACATCTCTGCCGTGACTTTAATAACCCCGTAGCCTATGCAAAGCAATTGAGAAGATCAGCGGCAGGGCCATTTCTGATCATCTGCTTTCGTTCCAGCAAAAATGTTCTGAATGAGAGGTCTGATGAATAAAAGAGCTGAGAATTTTATCATACAGTCTCTCCATTATTAAGTCATACACTGTAAATGAACTTATTATGAAGGTCTTCGAAGATCTTCCTGCGCAGACATTGAATAATATTTTCCCTACCTTGCAACATGTCATGAATGGATATGAAAGTTAATGGAAAGAAATGGTACTAACTACGTCACATGGGGAAGCACGGTTTAGAGCACGGTTTTTTTTTTAAACTAATAGTATTTAAATACTAGATACTCAAGAACTCGTTCAACATGGAACATCATATTTTATGTAGTGACGCACGAAGAGTTTATTAAAATATTTATCCTTTTCACATGCTAGTTAATCATACCGCATATCATTTTTCTTTCTTGAAAAGAACCACCACGTTTGGCCGAGGTCGTTAAGGCGCAGAATCGTGAGCGGGAGGTTTGGAGTTCGATTTCCACCAGGACCGTTCTCTCTGACTAAGATTTTTTTTTCGGGTTTTCTTTAGCCCTCAGAAATGGCAACTGCCGGGGAGGTTCTAGGCCCTAAACTCAGGCCTAGAACGCTTCCTTCCTAAAAAAATTCTTTCCCAATTTATCATTTCATCTCATATGTCATCAGTGTTCACCACCTGTGGTGTCTTAGTAATAAAAACGGGTGTTAAACACTTGAAAAGGCCTTCAGAGACTATTTGATTGTTTTTGTTATCCTCAGCGCCATATAGGGGAGTTATTTTGGTCAGTCTTAAGCCCATATTTATTTACGTGCGATTTTCTATCATGGAGGATTTTGAAAAATCTTTTTTTTTTTAAAGAAGAACCTCAAACTATCAAAGCAGTGCGGCATTTACTGCTCAGTTGCGCTGCTCTCTTGCCTTCTGGAGAATGTACTAAACCGAAACGATGAATTTGCTCAACACGTAATTAATTTTGTTACGGCCAAGTTTTTAATATTCCACTTTACTCAAATGATCCCTGACTCCCGTTGCTTAAATCAGACATTTTTGCTTATGTAAAGGGGACAAATGCTTGGGTTCATAAAGTGTGACTCTTTCCTTTTAGCTTAATATCCAGTATTCTAAAGATTTCAGCAGTCGGAGAGGTGAATAAATTAATACAAATAAATGAAACCACAATGTAAATTGCAAATAATTACTTAGAAAGGAGTGAGGAATACTTCAGCCTTATACAAGCGCTGGTAAATTGTGCCTATGCCCCAACGGAGACACCTCAAGGATGAAGAGCTTTGAGGAGGAAGACATCGGATGGATTCGTGGCGGTGAGACATAGATGGGCGCAGAAGAATTTTAGCCCGGGCCGCTTGCACACCAGAGGCTGCAAAATTCAAACAATAGTCCCATCGCTCTTAGCATTAGCCCATCTTACCTGGCACTTTTGATCCTGGGACAGAACGAAGGAATAAAATGCGGTGATATTCCACATTCGCCTAAACGACCAAGGGAAACTACAAGGAAACTAAGATCAGGATGGTCGATCCGAATGCAAGTCCCAAGTGTTCATTTAAATTCCTGGCTAAGCTACAATCCATTACGTATTTGTTTCATGTTCAAATAAAGCGAACGAACAAATAATACGAAAAAAATGTGTGAAATTCCAAGACAACTACTGTAAGATAGTTTTGATACAGATAATATATGTTTTTGGTGCTGTGTCGGGAACCTCCAGGTCTCGCTTATTTTTGTACGAAATAGAGTCGGTCGTCTGAGTGAAATCGTGCATTAAGAATAAAGCGGAGAGGCAAATAACACCAGTTATCGTTCATTGTCACATTTCCCCCTTTTATTTAACCCCTCTTTTGCAAGATCGTTTTTTATCTGGCTGGAAGATGGAAACCATTTCACCGCACGGATTAACAGAGCCGGGCCACAGAATTGGGAAGTGATCCTGCATGAAGCATGGCCCGCAATTTGTGGACGGAAACAACACTAATTTTTTATTGTATTACCGCTCCCCTTCTCTCTTGAATTTTTTTGTACGCAGTTTTACATAGAAATGAGGGAAATTCCTGAGCCAAGATCCTAAAACATGTTTATCGCAGGCGGTGGACAAAACGGTATGTGAGACTAATTCTTACATTTTATTTTCTTACACCTAATATCGCTTTCTTATTGGAGTAATGATATGCAGTTAAGTCTGAAAATTAAATGTAGCAGCTACTTACAGGCTGGTCTTTTTCTGCTAGATAAATAGATTGACTGCTAAGTGATATTTCAAACGCACTATCAACTAACCAATCAAGCTGTAATTCTTCGAACTAATATTCGGCAATTTCCATTGGCCTGGCAATGCTGACTTAGGTTTCCCGTGTTTCCCTTGGTCACTTAGGTGAAACTTTGGATGCACGTTTACATTATCCGAATTTTTCGCTCTCCTACTTCATATCCTTTCATTCCGTTGGTTCTGTTACAGAGCCGAAAGTGCCAGGGCTAGGTGGGCTGCGCGGTGTGATGATGGCTTGCACGATGTAAAGTTTCTGCTCCTGCGTCTGGTAAGAAAGCGGTCCGTGGCTCCACCGACGCCGTGGTGTTGCAGTTTTAGCCCGTGGATCCTGGACGCCCGGTGGCTTCCTCACCTCATCTCAGCCGTTGAGCAAGGCTGAAATGCCAAAGTATATTCTTGTGCCCCTAACAATGCAATCCAACACTGACAACTATGTTACAGCCGTTTTTATCGTATAAGTGCCACATCATCAAAACTTTTCAGACAGACTCTTTCGTATATGTATATTTCCAATTTACTGAATGCTTTGTTACAGTAAATCCTTTCTCTCGTTCATATATCACATTTCAAACACACTGTATCTCGTGTGAGAACAGACCCAAGATCGCGGGTTGAATCTGTCCAGGATCGATGAATTTTTTCGGGCGTAAAAATCCGAAGTATCGCTTCCTTCGAAAAGGAAGTAAAGCTGTGGATCCCGCCTCTTAGACTTAAGGTACAAGAAAGAACCTCAAGCCTAAAAGAAGAGACCTCTGAGCGAAACTGAATGAGAGGCTAATGACCTGAGATGTTAAAGAGCGTCTGTAAATAATACAAATCAGCAGAAATTTTACAGGAATCATATTTCTAACACACTGATCCATTTCTCAAATGTGATCATGTTTATATCCCTGACTGGGTACTCAGTCTTTCTTCACATGCACTTATTGTTATGTCACTGCCTCGATCTATTACTGCTATTTTTTATGTCTGTATATCTTTCTCTATTCATCGTGCATGTAGATTCCGTTAGAATGATTACATAGGTATTTTGAGAATCGTTTGTCATTTTCATTTAGGGTAGTTGTGTTCAATTTGTTCGTTTATTTTCTCGTATAGAAAATTTATGTAACCAATGTGCACACAGCATATTTCTGGAGAAAATTTTGCTAATTTAGGTTCACAAAATATACCAAGACAATATCGTATTTTTCCCGCTTTTCTGCACTTAATTCTTCACATTCATTTCAACGTGACACAAAATTGGCAGCACTGTTGTCTAATGACATCATGCGTTTAGCGGCATCGGTGGCTATTTAAAGGGAGGATATTCTTTCGTGGAAAAAGGTATAAAAACGACTGAGCTATCATTATTGCACGTTTATCATCCATTGCATGTACATTGCATGTTTCTATGTGCTACATGCCTGCTTCAGTGTTCTTTGCTACTTTACTAACTGATGCACATAGGCCCGCCTCTCTTGTTATATGAGTTATATAAATATATACTTCATATTAATATAAATATTAAAGGAATGTGTGTTGTGTACTATAATAGCTCTAGAAGAGAACTTTCTAAGCTGGTCAGTACAGACCTATGTCGATTTGTTGAATGAACCAAATTTGTTTTCCTTTTTTTCAGTATCTATAAACTATAGGATAGTCTAACTTTGGGAATAAATTGATTTAAATGGTTTTTAAAAGTTACCATTTTCTTCTTATTGTTTTTTTTAAATTCTGCTTAAATTCCCAATGTAAATAATATTGAATTATTTGCACAATTGATACTTTACTTATTGATATGTTGAGAAATCGCCGTGTTAAAGTTTTCAGAACACGTGCAAAAGTATTGGTAATGATAGTTTAACCTCCACGGAGAAAATAGGACATTTGTTTTAAAAAAATGTGAAAAAAAAACCAATTCTAAGTTACAGCCTGTTCTTTTGCTGGTTGTTAATGCGTCTAAGAGGGTCGTCTGAGATTTCTTTCTGCTCATGTTTGTCTTTCAATCTTTCAGCACTACTTCTTCTCAACGTGAACAGGTTTTCCTAATTGGTGGCACATTTCTCTTCTTTACACAGCCTTTCTTCATCCGGACTTGCAATTTTATTCTTGAAAAAGTTGCCTATAGCAAGACACAGTTCCTTCAACATCAGATGGGCTGCTATGCTTCCCTTACTGAACAAACGCCACATTCTAAAATCTTGAAAACAAGAGACTTGGTAGGGTTTAGTGATCTATCATGGAGGCTTTGGTTCTTCCACAAATATTAGCGAAACATGAATGTGTTTTGTGATGATAGGTTTCATTTTTGTCTTTGCAATACTTGTCAAGATACAACTGAGAGTACCAGCCTTTGCGGACACCTGTTTTTCTTCTTACCTGTGAAAAGTATTGCACCGCAATAAGCAGAGCTTTCAAGCGTTTACCTGCAACCACTTCACTTGTATAAACAGCATGAACGCACTTACGAGTTAAATGAATTACTTGTGTTAGGGGGAAAAATAATATTTGAATGAAATAAGTATTCCTTGCTATTATTATTTCGGAATAAAAAAAATGCGCAGGTTAATAACCTGTTCAATTTAGCTGTATAAGTATGTTTTTATTTCTCTCATCTCATATTTATAAAACAACTAAGGCACTTAATTTCTAGTTCTAAATAAAAAATCTTACCGGAAATTAAAAGAAGCTAATAGGAACTAATTACTAGCAGGATTGCATATATTATAAATGCATGAATGGTTTTGCTACATTTAAAAATTCGCATATAAGAAATCAACTGACTAAATAACAGAAATATAGGAACGAGTTTGACTTTCAAAAAGAAAGCTGGACAAATCAACATATCTAGCGATTTATGAGGGAAACTTTCTGTCAAATTAAAACTTGATCAATACCAGAGAATACAAATTTTTACTAAAATGTTCATATTCCGAGGACGCCAAACGATGTTGAAAGCTGCTAGTGGAAAACTTTTGATTTAACGTGAGGTATTACACATCCCCAAATTTAGTGTCACCAGTTATCTGTGACTATTCCTGTGCACTGGTGAAAAATGCACTAGCCTTAAAGAGAAACTTTGTTCCTATGAAGTAACGTTATTTGCGTCTTCCGTTTAAAACTTCTCTCTTTCTGCTTTGCACTTGAGAATATCTTGCGATCAATTTTTCGTGTGACTAACAAAATGCCTTCAGCTGTTGCTAAAACACTGGTAACTAAAAGTTTAAACATTTTTTAAATCTGAATCGTCAAACTCAAAACGCTATAGTCTGCTCTCAAGACACCCAGGAAACCTTATTCCAATATTTTAAAGAATGTGGATTATAGTCGCAGAAGGAATACCCTTGAAGTGTGAAAACACGTGTAATCAATTAAGTTCCGATGATAAGATAGTAGACAGTCCTATATTGTCTTGTAGGTCATGTTAAACGGACTTGTCTCTTGTCTTCAGTGTTGTAAAAACTTTAAAAGAAGGGGAAAAGCTTAAGATAGAATGGCACAACCAGTTTTAACTCTTATTTCTAGTCTTGCCCATATTGATGCTGTTTTATCTTGTCATCTTTGCAAGCTATTGTAGATACACTCTAAGAGTTATTACTCCACTCTGCGTCACGAATTATTTGCATGCAGATCATGGCACCATAACCAGATGTGCCGATAGCCGACATAAGCTTAGGTGCTAACACACAGTGGGGGAACTAAGCGGATTGCGGCGATTTGTATCCGCTTTTCGCTGAAACTTTTTGAAATTTGTTTGGTTTGGATGTTTGTTGTTTTAAGGCATAGAGGCATTTCACACCTTGTTCACCGGGAGGGTAATTAATATCTTGCAGTACCTACATGTTTGTTAGCGGTTGTTTCTGTCAACATGCACTATTCTGTTCTGCTTCAATTTTTATTACTAAGGCTGAGCTTCCTATATGTTAAGGGTAACGCAACAGTGATATTGGTTTTACTTCAGTGATTACTATATAGAGCGTTTCAGTTACTAGAAAAAATTCCTAGCGGCTAATTATTTCTGGTTTTCTTATATACTAGCAATCATTACTGACGTGGAATTCCCCACCCTATAAAATATTAAGTCTAATTATGACCTAGCACTATAATTAAAGCTTGTGTCTGCATCATCAGTTGAGTAATCTTCATCTAGGTATCGCACGTAGTTTCTGTCGCAGAGTACACTGTTACAATTAGCACTGTGTAATTTGCTTTCTTTTTAACCAGCATAGAGTAGGATTACATGCATTGTAGGTTGGATTTTCTTCATATTAAACACTGCCAATAACCTTAGTCCTCATAGATCCTAAAAGAAAAAGGACTGGTATATAAGTTGCTTGCTAAGCAGGCAGTTTTTCTGAGGGGAAATCTACCTTGGGGAATGAGAATGTCAAATAACTTCATTCGCCATTACTTCTAAACTTGATAGTTCTTATCGCCGATCGATTAATATATTCACAGGATCTTGGGTTTCAAGGGAAAGTGACAAGTTTTCTTATTGCAGTGACCAGAATATCTGCAATATGTGAAAAGTATATATAATTATATATTATTTATATTAATAATTATACAATCCTCCTTGTGAAACAAAAGTGCTATGAAGGAGAAGATTTTTGAACGATTTTATTTATGATAAGCGGCAACTCCTATAAAGTTATGTGGATTAGAGTGAAAAGGAAGAGAGATCATGGGAATAGGCAAAGGAGTACTTGACGCGAAAACTGAAGTAAAGTATGTAATATTCGTTAAACATTGTGCAGGAAATTTGAATAAAGAAGAAAGTGAGATAAATGATTACTTTCTCATGCATGAAAAGTTTTGTAAATAATTAGTAATCAGATAAATCTTCTCTAATCCTAAAGTTCGTGTTCAAACCGACCGAGGTCGTTGGATATTTTGGAACATAAAAATCTCCGGCAGGGACTTTAAGTTCAGGGCCTCTCGTAATAGATTTACGTCACGTAAAATAATTCCTTACTGGAAAAAGAAGTTTCTGGATAAAATTATGAACCGTTTTACGTCCAAATAAAAAATGACTTGTTATTTTTTAGACAACCCAA
Organism: Metallyticus violacea; assembly: GCA_030762175.1. Lineage (NCBI taxonomy): Eukaryota > Metazoa > Arthropoda > Insecta > Mantodea > Metallyticidae > Metallyticus > Metallyticus violacea. The sequence continues at coordinate 307,148,194 of CM060846.1, read as the reverse complement.
CATTAGGTGGAACATTATTGCGTGGGTCCCGTGTCCCAATTTATGGCACGTTACCTGTAAAATGAGGTCTCTGGACAAAAATATTTGCCGTTTTATGTCCAAGAAAAACTTTAGTTTCTACTAGATGGCGATGAGCAAATGGGCTGTTCACTTGTCAATCTGTTTTCATGGGAAACTAAATGTAATTAATTCTTCTTGATGCAGTAACTTTCCTCTTAAAAGGGGCCAACGCCATTGTAGAAGAATTATTTATTCTTATCAGTTCTTAATACAATTTTTAACTGTACGACACCCTCACGAGCGTTTGTTCACTTGGGTAAGAGATAGTGAATGGACATAAATTTAATTTCCTACGCTACGGCCTAAGAAAGTAAAAACAAAAACAAAAACAAAACAAAACATGTTGATATATTTTTAAATTTGTAGGCGTTACTTAAGTACAAAAACAATAAATGGAAAACATGGAAAGAATACGCTTTCGAAACTAAATGTGATTCACATTAGCCTATAAAAGAAGAGAAATACAAGGCAAGGAAAAACTTGGAACTGAAGCATTCATAGGCCATGATTCAAGAATTATCACTTAGGACATTTGTCGGAGCTCTTCTTCGCCCAGTGAACTCCGGTAACGTTTGCATCATTATTCTTTTATTCATTAGATAGTCTTTAGCAGTTTTAATGCAACATTCAATGTTACAAAAAAGACATAAATACTGTTTTGCGAATGTCATATTTTTCTGCAACGTTTGCTCACCCTCAAACGGAAATACTAGGGACCTAGTGATCTCCGTACTCATTCAGGTCCCAAAGACTCGTGGTTGATAGAAAAAGTTACCAATGTTTAAATTTTCTTACCACAAACAAGCTCCATCTTAAATTTAACTTGTCACTTTGGAGTAAAGTGTTCAAAAAACATTTCTCCGTTGACTGTACCAACTGACATGGCACAGTAGTTAGTTTTTCAGTCGCCGTGTCGTGCATGCAACCACTGGACTGGACCCGAGCTCTCTGTGTTATATATGGCTTATAGCGTTGTATGGATCATCATTTATAATCGTCCGACCAAAACACTGAAATTTGTTCTTGTCAGAGTACACCCAGGGAAACATATCCCTTTTGCCCCTTTTTTCCTCCTTTCCCCCTCATCGCTGTTGTCAACTAGTGTGGCTTCTCTGTTTGATTTTCGGGAATGGCAATGCAACTACATGACGAGTGAGAAAGACAGGCAAGGACGCATCTCTTTCACCAGCTGTCGGAATACACAGAGATCAGGTCGGTCATTGACGCACGTCAGCAGTTTTCAACTAATGGCACACTGCACACATAATGTAATAATTATTTTTCCTCCATTTATTTATTGAAACCACCATCCGCTTAGAAAAGAGTGAATGTTTATAGAATAATTAATGTCTGCCGACGTTTTGAATAGGTGCTTCTTATGCCCACTGTCCAGTAGGTTGCCTTACCTGGGAGACTAAAAACGCTGCACAGAGAAATGAAAAAAAAAAAAAAGGTTTTCCTTGGCTGTCGCAGCCTTGCGACATCAAGACATTTATTCAACACTCACAGTCAGTACACTTTTCAAAGTCTGCCGAAAAATTGTTCTTCCATATTTAGTTCACTTAAAAGAAGTGAAGCACTTTAACTTTCAAACTTGGATTTTAAAGCTATTTAGCGCCCCCAAATCTTTTAAATACAAGATTGGCCTCTGTCCACCGGGCAGAATGAGGACAGGCATTATCTCTTAATAGTGAGCACAAATCATTGCTACGTTGAGCATATGCTGAAGAGTTTTGTCACACCAGAGAGTAACATACAGAGTTGAAATTGAAATGTATTGAAAATATATCCCAACAGACTACGTAAAATATACATATCCACTTTATCAATCCATTACAAAATGAGATCTAAAAATAAAATAAAATAACACTAAACCTACTTATCTCCTCTGGATATTTTCTTTGTAGAGTTATTCTTTACATTCCGATCTCAACAAACAAAACTCAAGTTACTGGATTATTTGTGATCATCATATTTATTGCTGTATTAACCTATCCTTGTACTTGTCTGACCTGTTGTACTTCTAAGGTTACGTCTTCTTCCTCGTCTGTCTTCCTCTTAGTCATTCTTATTTATTTCTCTCCTACTTTGCCCAATATGTTCCTTATCATTTTTATATTCTTCTTTCCTTTTACATTTAAAAGCTTTCTAATTAATATTTCCTCATCTAAATGCTTTCATTTTGGTTGCAAGCCTGTTTTATCCATAACTTTGTTTGCTTGCAGTATATAAACAATGAAAATGTGTATGCATTTCTCAACACATTGGATATTTTTGTACATCTTTTTTATATCCTACCCTTTAAATGCATAACTGCAGCTCTAGCCCATGCAAACCCTTCCCGATCTGTCTTATCACCTTGTTCTATATATTTTCCCCTACGCCATACAATTTTTATTTCCCTATAGACACTCAATGAACTCTTTTCTCTCATAGTACCAAATATTACCTGTCTTTTAATATCTTCCAATCTTAGATTTATTTTATCCCAGAATCCTCTGTTTTGATATTCCCTATTTATCCATAAATTTCCCATACCCATCTGTAGCAACATTTTTTGCACTTTGAGATACTATGATCCTTTCCATTTGCATTTCTCTTGGATATTGAATTATTCATCACTCTCTTACAATGTGGTAATGCTGTATGTGTATTTCATAATTCTTGTAATAAATTTTATCTTGGTGAAATGCCTAACTTATTCTAGCTGCTCTGCACCTTTTGGCGATGCTGTCGGTAAACCTAAAATCTGTTTACAAAAACTTCTATTTATTTTATCAGCATCTTTCCATGTATAGTCTATACCCATTATTTCTGCCCAACTGTGATTCTGTATATTCTTTCCAGCCAACTTACTCTCATATCTGGAATTTTTCCTAAACATGCTCTTGTAACACTCATAGTTGCTTTTCCTTCTGCACCATTCAGAGTTTGTTGTTTGTTTTGCTTTTTTCAAATGCAACAATATTTATTGACTTAAAGGAAATAAAAATGGATGATATCAAAATGTCAATTGGGTTAATAGACGATTCTAGACCACGTATTTTAACACATGCTGGACGGGTCTAAAATTCTGAACCTTAGTCATATGAAATTTTTAAAGAATTGTCGCCCTATTTAACAGATTAGGTACTAGAATGGAAATGTACCGCACATTCCTGCCTACAGCGACTTATAAGGAGTATAATGAGACTCCCTGACAATAGGTCGTGATATGTCATAGAAGAAGCACGTGCTAGATGTGCTAGAGAACGTGGTATTGTTTACTAGTGCTGAAAAATTCGACACGGCTCTAGTGTGTGAAGAATGTATGAAGAATGGCGTGCTTTATTGTATTATGTATGCTCAGAGATATCCGGGATAAATTGCAGCATACTGTTGATAATTTCCCTAAATTGTGGACAATACAAACAGACACAAACTGTTCTTGCTTAGCAACCAGGGGAATAGTTGTTTTGTTCTAATGAGCATGGAAATTGTCTAAAATTGATCTGAAAGCCCGGGTTCTACATATGACGATATCTCGTAAACTACTTGGCCCAGAATCGTGCAAAAAAAATATTGACACAAGTATAAATGCATTGATATTATATTATAATTTGGTCTAGTTTTATTTCCTGAAGTCCATACACATTGTTCCATCTATGCTAGAAATACGCTCGTTGGAATTGAGCTACATTGATGAACTTCATTTCCGCGAAAACAGAGTTTGAACAGTACCTTTTTTTTTTTTTCAGAAAAAATTGGCTGTTATAATTTTTGATGATTTATCTTGTATATAGCAACAAAAATAGGGAAAAGAATTGATAATAGGGTAAATTAGAGAACATTGAAGACACCTGACGTTCCTTGGCATTCGCTCTTTAAGGAGAAAAAAAATTATATTCTCAAGGTGTGTAGTTTAGGTGGAACGATATTTGAGTCTCTTGAATGGAAAAAATGGCCATTAAATAGCAAATATATAATAGGAAAAACGGGAAAAAAAAAAAAAAACTGAGAGACGAGATGAAATCTCCGCTGCTGTAAAATGTGTTAGAAGGTTTACTTAACACAAGAAACTGAAGGAAACCTAGGAACCAAATGATAGAAGAAGACTACTAATGTTGAAGAATTTTTTTTTATTTGTTTATTTACAGACGTTCTTTAACATCTCAGGTCATCCATCAGCATCCCCATTCAATTAAGGGCGGCGTGAACCGGTAAATTTTGTTCAGGGGCCTCTTTTTTCAGCCTAGAGGTTCTCTTACATGCCGTAAATGTACGACACGGGATCCACGGCTTTATTTCCCTTCCAAAGGAAGCCATACTTAGGATTTTTATGACCGAAAAAATCCATCGGTCCTGGCCGGGATTGACTCCGCGATCTTGGGTTTAGAAGGCAAGCATGGACATCACCGGACCGACGATGTTCTAGAATGATGGAAGCTTTTACATCATAGCGGATAGACTAATATCCTCATCTATGTTTACGCTTAAAAGTACACGCATTAAACATGTAGGGATATCAGAAATTAAGCACGTTGTTGAGATCCTGGAAGAGATCATATGAATGAAAACCATGGGCGGTAAAGAAAAATGTTAATACCTAAATGCTTGTCTTAGGAAGCAAAGCGTTCTCAAAAGAGCTTAGACCAGTTCTGAATCTGAAAATATGAATTATAGGTAACTTCAGCTGCAAGACTTAATTTGAACCATTTGTCATCAGAAGACATTTGACTGTCGATTTGGGATGCCTCACTTCTGTAGTTGCATAAGTGGCTTAGTGCGTACATGTTTGCGGAATGAAATAACGTACCAAGGCGGTTAAATTTACGCCGTGAAGAACATTTCTAAAGCTGGCCGGACAAGACTGGTTGTGTTACAGACAGCCTGACTGATGGAGACGTAGCTGCATGTCCGAGTGAACGAGATCATTCGTCTAAAGTCTTTTGTTTCGCTATTCAAATATCCAGAGGTAGAATAAACCTATCACTATGCTATTTCAATATATAGCACCGCTTGAAAAGTTGAAACTCTGGATTAGTTGCTTATGCATTTGTTACATTTTAAACAATTGAAAAAAGGATCCATAAATGTTTACAAAATCTAAAAAGTTTATCCATTTCTGATTGCAAAACGTTCTACCAAAAGTTTAAAAATACTAATAGCGAGCATTCAAAACTACAATAAATGTAAAGCTTAATTTTTTGGTGTGAGAATATAGTGTTATCTTAAGCAACAAATCCAAAAGACGTAGGATGTCAATGATTAATTTGTCCATAGGAAAGCTGTATAATTAAATGCAAATGAGTGTACTGTACGTGAGGCGTAAATTAACACAAGTTATATCACAAGAGCCTCCGAGATTGTCGATAAATTCACGAACATAGTGAATGAATTTATCTGGAAAGCTCATACCCTTCCTCGAGTGATATTTATTAGGACTATTTCATGAATAAAATATACATTTAATATAATTCCCCTAAACATTACTTACAAAATTGTAATAATATATATTTTTATTATGAACATTTAACCTTTCTAAGTCATTTTGCAACAGACGAATGTCGACTGTCAGTAATGTCAATAGAAAAGAGCCAATTACGAGTTTAAGACAATTTCATGGATGGAATAAGAATAAAAGTCACACACACACACACACACACACACACACACACACACACACACACACACACATATATATATATATATTTATTTGAAATTCGCGCATAGAGTATTAACGTAAAAAATGTTGTACTCATGAATACATTGAGAAACTGTAAGACTGTAAGAGACCAAAGTTGATTATTACAATCGCTACCGTTTGATTTACTAATACCAATTGAGAAACACAAAACATATGTAACATTTTACCATTCTGAATGTGTTGTTGAAATTTATGGTTGCTTCGGAGGTGTTGTTACATCATTTACAAAAATATTTCAGGCTGCTAGCAAAAGTGGCCGTAGATGCGTGCTCAGGAATCATAGTGGGGGTATAGAGTTGGCTACACTGACCAGAACACAATACACTTCGTGTGGTAAACGGATTTGGTAAAACTTAGGATCATTTCACTGCGATATCGGCCCTGTAATTAGTCAAATTTGAAAAATTTTCATTTTGTTGGTCAGTTTTATGTCAAAAAAGTTAGTCATCATAATTGCTTGTAAATCTTGAAATGTTTTAAAACGTAAACGCATGGTGTGATATGAACTTTTAAATAACATCGGAGCATGATTAAATTAAGGTTAATTATAAGTTGCAGTAAATCTATGAACGTTTATTCCATAGTGTTATGTTTGGCTAGTACAGATTTGTTTCTTTTCTAAAATTAGGCTCTGAATGCACTAAAGAGATTTTGAACATTTTGAAGTTTTCCCCGTACATTTCGACTTCTATTTCCTAATTTGTAAATGCAGTCTTAGGGCTGTTCATGAAAAGTTGTATGTGCACGTATGTAAACAATTTGTGATTTATACAATTTACGTGTTTATAAACTACGAATAACACGCAAATGTACAACGATTAGTAAATTACTATGTTAACAATTATTCAATTATTCATTTTAGTGATGGAGATCTTAATGCTATCTGCAATGGAACCTTCTTGCACGTCTCTCGGCTTCATAAAAACAGTATAACAGTTTCAAAATTTCAGAAGTGATTTCATAAGTATATACATTGAAGATCTCATATGTGTGCTTTTTTGTTTTGGCATGCGATTCCGGAATTTTAACAAAATGCAGAAATAAATTAAATGATTAAATGAGTCCTGAAGTGCACCATTCAGGCTCAGGAAAAATTTAAGCAACTTTTTCCAAACTGTCCTGCGAGAGATGAGCACAAGCTCTGAAACAGGTCACCCCACATTTACCCGTTTTGGTTACCTCAGTCTAGTGTCTTGCTTGCCGGTATTATTTTTATCTACAGATTTTGAGCTTGATCTTTAAAACTATTCCAACTTTTTTAAACTTCATATTTCTTGATGTTGTAGGCGTCTGATAGCCCTCATAGAAAGCGTAGCTAAGTTTTACATATATGAAGCGTCAGCATAACCTGACCTATATGGCGCTGGAACACAAACGCAAAATGATATTAGATGTTGTCTTGAGAAGCTCCTACCTGAAAAAGAAGGTGACAGCGTGGCAAGGGAAACAAGAAAAGGTCAAAACGGCGGTTTTCACTGTTTACGCATTGATGGTAAAAACTTGCAGATATTAATTTGTTTTTAAATTGTGTTAATATCTGCCTTACAGCAATTACCAACATAATAAAAGGTGAATAGTGAAAACTCACAAACCACTTTCTCTCAGAAAACATTGAATTCCATAGCATTTCTTCTTTTATTGTGATAAGGCTGCGAAAGAAGCTGGTGAAAGGTTTACATCACCAACACCACATATCAGGGCCGTATGGAGTAAGTGTAATTAATTTATTGGCGTATTGGAAGCATAGGTTTTGAAACTGGGATAAGTTAACTGAGTGTGAAATTTTTGAGTCAGTACATCGTATGAACCACAAATGTCTTTTGAAGACCTAAATGAAGACACAAACAAATTTGGAGTATTTTGTTAAAGGAAATGAAGTGAACAAATCTACATTAGAAAAAAATGTCGGAATCGATCCTAGGTCCCTGTGTTGTAAAAAATATAGTCTGTCCCTGAGGCAAAAAATTGGATAGCAACCCTAGTATACGAGGATAGTTCTAAAAGTTCTGGGCCTGACCATGAAAACACAAGAATTAAGAGAAATGGTTTTTATTTAATTACTTTTCAACATAGTCATCTTGTAAATCAATACATTTAGTCCAACGACTATCCAACGTTTAATACCCATAGTAAAATAAGATTTGTCCAGCTGTTAAAAATAAGCGTCTATCTCAGCTTCAACGTAATCATTGATGCGAATCTTTGTCCACCCAGCCATTTCTTCAGGTTTATGAACAAAAATTAATCGCTGGGAGCCAAATCCGATGAATAAGGTGGATGTGGAAGTACATGGAAGCGAAGGTGATGCAGTTTTGCAGCATCAGTCCTAGACCTGTTGAAAGGTGACCATGAAAATCACAGAAAACCGCAGCTATGACTTTTCTTGCAGATGGAACCGTTTTTGCGTTCTTTGGTGAACTTTCATCTGTTGCAACTCACTGTTTGGACTGCTGCTTTATCTCTGGCTTGAAGTAATGAATCCACGTTTCATCTACTGTCATGAAACGTCGGAGAAATTCATTGGAATTGCGTTTAAGCAAGTCCAAACACTCTAGCTAAATGTTCATTCGAATGCGTTTTTGGTCCATTGCTAACAAACTAGGCGTCCATCGAATGGAAAATTTTCTCATATCCAAATTTTGGTGTAAAATGTAATAGAAACGACCTATCCGAGGTCTTTGCAATATCAGTCACCTTGCGTACCTTCAATCGGCGTTTATTGAGTACGGCATTATGTTTATTTTTTATTTATTTATTTATTTTATACGTTTTCGTCCGTCGCAGCGTTTTTGGGACGCCTCGAGCGCTAATAATTTTGAATGGATGTATGACAACGCTTAAATTTAGCAGTTCACATTTTAACTGTCGAAAACAAAGGGAAAGAATCCTTTAATGTGTAATTTTAACTCCTTTTGCATTTCTATTCGGATTAAATCCTTCAAAACGAAGTACTTTGTTACAGCTCGTATTTCAGTTTTATTCATTTTGTAGAAAATGGTTATACTAGTTTGTTTTCACGATCGTCCCAAACAAGGGACTACACTTATGCGCCTGAAACTTTACAGCGGGCCTTCTAAAGGTTGATACTTAACAACTATCACAAGTAATATCACAATGGGGTATGAGATTCCAGATAAATTCATCTGGAAAGCTCAGACCCTCGAGTAATATTTATCGATTATCAGTAATGCGAATAGAGAAGAGCCAATACGGATTTGTAACTATTTCTTGAATAGAATAAGAATAAAAGTAATATATATTTGAAATTCGCGCACAGAATATTAACAATTGTATAAAATGTTATACTTATGAATACCTACATTTTTAGAAACCGTGAGAATGAAATAGGCGAAACTTGACTATTGCATCGTTACGGTTAGATTTACTAATACCAACTGAGAAAAACGAAACAGAGAAAACATTTTACCATTCTGAACAACGTGTTTATTAAGAGTTATGGTTGCTTAGCCAGGTATTGTTACACGATATATAAAAGTATATCTGACTATTTGACTGAATACGCAAAAACACGTGCATAAGTGAATACAAATTAAATTACTTAACTTTACAACTACTGAAAACACAGAAATGCGGTCAGTGATGCGTGCTCAGAAATTATATAGTGTAGGTATGGGATTGACTACACACTGATCACAAGACAAATGCACCTCTCGGAAAAACGGATTTGATAATTTCACTGCGATATTCGACTGTGATTGGTCCAATTCAAAATATTGTTTCGTTTCATTGGTCGATTTTAATATGACGTCACATAAGTAAAATAGTAATGGTAATCGGGCCATCTCCACGACATCCCGCAGAGACCTTTTGGACCACACTTCCTGTATGACTGGATTTGAGAAATATAATACGTGTATTTATTTATTGTTTTATATATAAGACGGATTCTGCTTGTAGAAGTAACTTAACCATCCTAAATTATTGTGAGTGCTCACCGTTTTATAGGTTGCATTAGCTCTTAATCTGAGTATATTGTGGAATGATTACTCCCCTCAGAGTGCTGACATTGAAGTCTGATTATGTCAGAATATTACAAAGCTTAGGATGCAAACTTTTGCAAGTAATAATTAAATTATGTATTAATTTACTCATTGGGTCAAATCAGCCCACGCATCACAAGTGCAGCAAATTGTGCGTTTGTGAGAAATAAATAATTTGATTGCTATGTTTGTGATTTTTCATTGAGTCACCTGATTGCTGTCAAACGAAGTGGTTTCCTGCTGTTCGCAATTCCAGAACCCAAATATATGTCAGCTTTTCTGATATGTTCAATTCATTATGTCTGGCGTTCTATACTTTAGCGGTACTTATCTTGCGTTATTTATAAGCCACTCTTATTGCAACCGGGTATATCTAATTAGAGAACTAATTTACTTCTGAAGTTATAGTGCATTTTTAATTTGAAACTACTTTCGAGAGATTTACAAGAACATGAGGGTTCTAAGAAAACTTATCCCAGCCGTAAGGTCTATTATTTCGATATTCATTCTCCGTATCTTATTACCTTATAAACGGCATATGGGTAGGTTTGTTTTATATATAGAACCCTCCCTTTGTTCCTTTACATTCACAAGAAAGCAAAACCCGGAGACAAAAAGAAAGACTGCGAACTTAGGAAGAGAGAAACTATTGTGGTTTGAAACGACATCAGCAAGGAATGCGGTGCATGTGTTGGTGTTGTACTTGACTGCTCCCTAGCCTGATAAATGCCTGGATTCGGCACATAAATGCGTTTAAGAAGAAAAAAGAAGGAATATTTACGTACAGCCATTAACGAGTTTTAAATACAGGCGTCATTTCTGTTTACCTCGCCCTGACAGTGGCGGTATTTTCTACATAACCTTGCTGCGAGTTGATTGAGAGTTCCCTGTTACGCCGACATAGGAACGTGGCCTCTGTTTCCATTTCTCTTATTATAGGAGATGTTAGAAGCGTTTGCTCGGGCAGGTGCGGTAGACTCATTGTTAAGCACATCCATGCATCAGCCTCAGCAGCACTTAATCAAGTGAAATGTACTGCAAACCTTAGTTCAGAGCTGCACTTATACGGCACGTCATAATAATCGAATGCTTTAGTGCAAGAAATGTAGCCATTAAAAACAGTTCTTTATTTATACGCTCCTATAATTATTCTCCGGCAGACTGAAAAGAAGCTTTGGGATGGGTAGATAGATACCAACTACAGATGGGTTTTTGAATATTAGTGTTCAACGCTTTAATCATCTTCAAACTGAAGGTTTTACCGTCTTTATGAACCTTTCAATCTTCTGGTAAGCGCTCCGGACATAAATAACGAAAAATAGGGCTATTCCATGTGAAATCAGATGGAAAATTATAAAAATTGACCTCAGTTTTTAATTTTTATTGTTTTTATACTACTAAAATATAAAAGGGCGAATGTTGTTAAAGATGTGATATTTTTTCATTCAAAAATTCCCCCCATGTTTATTGTATTTTATTATATTTGTCTTTTGTTACACATAGCTCTCAAATCCTTTATACCGCCACGAGTGGCCGAGGTTGTTAAGGCGCGGACTCGTGAGCTGGAGATCTGGGGTTCGATTCCCACCTGGACCGTCTTCCCTGACATTACTTTACAAGATTTAAGATAAATGCTTATATTTATTTCAATGATTTCCATACAAAGGCTATTAAAATAAAAACTCCGACATTTTTCAAATTATTTAAACAAATCAATATAGTTTTCACATTTGCGCTTCAAGGTACTCAAGTACAGGAAAAAATAATTTCCTACCTATATAAGAGTTCTTACATCTTTCTTGCACCTCGATAGAATTATCACATAGCCAGCCAGAATCCTAAAGTCAACGTAACAGATACAGCTAACGTTCGGCTCCACGTGGCCATATAATTTTGTTTTTACTATTTTACTTGGGGAAATTATTCAATTGTATCCCGTTGAAATAGTATATTTAATGTGGTACATAAACGTTAATATGTGTGCTATCAGCTGTGAATTGTCTAGGAATTAGTGTTTTTGAGTTTATGTCCTTCAAAATTATTGATTTTTACAAATACACATTCATTGTATCGCAAAATAACAAGATAACTAATGGAATTTAAGAATAGTAACTTCACATAAACATATATCTCTGAATCGTCTTTATATTTTTTTCAAGACAATACTGATTTCTAAGGCTCCTTGTGTCTGATTTTATATGGGACGGCCCTTACACAAGAGGCAAGAGGGAAGTGCACAGCCGAAGACAGTCTTTCCGGATAAAATTTTTCATGCTTTTAAATAATGTGATTAAGTGGCCTAAAACCTAAAGTGCAGCAGGGATAACCTAAAACCTAAACAGGACCCGTATAAACTTGTGCTGAACTTAACCATGATACTGGATACCCTCAACCTATTACAAAATTCTATCTGATGTAAGCAATGCATCGAGGCATAATATTTCGTTAAATAAATAATAACAGAGCTCTAAACTAATTGTATGTGTTCGTTACATTGCCAGCGACTTTGTTAAACTGAACTCACAAGAATTTAAAACATTCATGTTTTCTTTAATCATTTAGCAATTTGCAGTTATGTGCTCTTGCGGAGAAATATAGAATGCTGAAGTAATCTGCTTAATGCAGGATCGACTATATTAAATACCTCACTCGACATTGTTTCTGGTTGACCAAATTAATTACACATAACTCCGTTGCAGAAACAGAAATATAATTAATGGAAATTCCAGATAATCATGTCAGCTCACATTTGCGTACATCGGGCACATTGCTTATTTTTACTGCCGTTTCCGTAACAAGAATACCTTTACTAATCAGGATGATAAATTCCTTGTTAAACCGTACTGACTCTTTGGCAGCACAACAGCAAATACCACATGCTAATGCAGAAGTTGTGTAGATGATATGCTGAGAAATAACGTATTTTCAGATCTTTCCTCCAACAACGTGTCTTGTACTTTCATTTACTACTTTGTCAGACTACCTTTGCGAGTATATACTTATTAACAAACACATAAAAGAAAAACTAACGCAAATTTATGCAAAATTTAGGAGCAATTAATGTAAAGTCCTGTACACAGAAATTATCCGAAAATCATGCAGGCTCTGTATGTATACGGATAAGCAGTTAAAATAGAAAATAATATCTCACGAATATTCATTTTACAAAAAAATTTCCACTTTGAGATAGATATTGTCTGTTATCAATCAACCAAATATACTCATTCAACAGCTCAGCACCTCAGTTAAGGCAAACCATCAAATAAAGATATATTTAAACAATAGTTTTTGTATATTCTAAAGCGGCATATTGTTCAATATAACAATATGTCATGATAAAACATTGATATAAGATGTAACATACTCAAGTGAATTAAATCATTTATTTATCAAATATGTTAATGTATATACAAAAGCCAAGTATTACTAACTGGTGCGATATTAAGTTGTCTGTCTGAGTATTTATATAGGGAGTTAATGAGCGCATCGTTTCAGGAATTGTACAGGGGGTTTAGACATTCACTTTGAAATATAGAATCTAAAGTCTCCCTGTTCACATTTCACATTAAGTTTCTAAAGAACCAGTGCGACAGTGAATAACGAAGTTTATTTCAATTGATACGTGACAATAATGGACTGAAGTTCTGAAGCATATCTCTTTGGCGCAGTCGGCCAAGTAAAAACGTATCATTGTTATGGAGTTCGTGTCTCGTTGATTACTTTACTTTTACCTATGCACATATTTCATCATAAAATTAAAAATAAATAACCCACTCCGCAGAATCTGAACTTGCAATTTTCTAAGCCACAGGCTAGGCCTCATCTCAGGAAAATAGCTTCTTCTAGGTGAAAATAAATAAGTTAACTGTTGTTCACTGTCATATAATTTATTAAATATTTTAGAGATTTTTATAACATAGCTGCCGAGAGCTATGGAAATCAGGCATTTGCTTCTCCTTGATTTCCTTCGTGCACCATAGATTTCCTATCTCAAAAATGTCCTTTTAAGACTCCTGTACAGTGTCAGAAATGTTTGCCGTGTTATTCATAATATCCGATATAAGTGTAACATATGGTATACAAACTGCAGTATATGAGAGGCGTTCTAAAATTGTCAACGTGACAAAAGAAAAAAATAAATAAAAAATAAAACAAGATTTTTCATTTAGTTCAACGACTTTCCAACTTTTTTTTTTTTTTTTTTTTGTCGATTTATTTATGGACGCTCTTTAACATCTCAGGTCATCAGCGTCCCATTCAACTCAGGGCGTGAAACTGCCGACAAATTTTGCTCAGAGACCTCTCTTTCAGGCTTGAGGTTCTTTTTCGTGCCGTAAATGTACGACACGAGCCCACGGCTTTACTTCCCTTCCGAAGGAAGCCATACTTAGGATTTTTACGCCCGAAAAAATCCATCGGTCCTGGCCGGGTTCGAACCTGCGAGCTTGGGTGTAACTTTCCAACTTTTTAATACTCTCAGTAAAATAAGATTTGTCCTACTATGAAAATAAGCGTCTGTCTCAACTTCAACCTCATCATTTGATGGGAATCTTCGTCCACTTAGCCATTTTTCAGGCTTGAGAACAAAATTATTCTTTGGGAGTCAAATCTGGCGAATATGGCGGGTGTGGAAGCAATTGGAGGTGAAGGTCATGCAGTCCCGAACGTGTGTGAAGGCGCATTATCGTGATGAAAGAGAACTTTATTTTTCGCAAGCTGTCTTATGTTTTGATGAATAGAATATTTCAGTTGGTCCAATAGTGAAGCCTAATACCGGTGATAGTTCTGCCCTGCTGGAGACAGCTCCACACCATGAGAATCCGAGAAAACCGTAGCCATTTCCTGCAGATGGAACTGGTTTTTGCTTTCTTTGGTGCACTTTCAGCTGTTGCCACCCACTGTTTTCCCTGCTCCTTCGTCTTTGGCGTGCAGTGATGAATCTATATGCCATCTACTGCTATGAAACGTCGGAGAAACTCACTGGAATAGCATGTAAACAAGTCTACACACACTTGCGAAAAGTTCATTCGAATGCATTTTTGGTTCTTTGTTAACAAACGCGGCATCCATCTAGCGGAAAGCTTTGCCATACCCAAAACTTGGTGTAAAATGTAGTGGACACGGAAACGTGAGCCAACTTGCATACCTTCAATCAGCGATCATTGAGTACGGCATTGTGTATTTTTATTGCAATTTTCTCGGTCGTAGCAATTTTGGGACGCCCTGAACGTTTATCCTGTTGAATGGATGTACTATTACGCTTAAATTCAGCAGCCCACATTTTAACCGTCGAAAACGAAGAGGAGGAATGCTTTAATGTGGAATCTAACTTTTTTTTCCCTGCTGGGGTTAAACCCCTTAAAAAGAAGTACTTTTGTGACAGTTCATATTTCAATTTTATTCATTTTATAGAAAATGTTAACACTAGTTTTTTACACGATCTTCACAAACAAGTGACAACACTTACGCGTCTGAAACTGTACTGAGCGCTATCTGAAGGATGATACTTAACTATCGTAGTAATTTGGCAATCCTCACGACCCTTCTGAGTCAGGTCGAGAAATTTTAAAACACCGCTCATATATAAGAACAATAAGCACTGAGAAAGGGATAGAAGCGAAATCAGGATAAGAAACTAGCTATCTTTTACAAATGTCTACAATCACTTTGTGATATCCACGAAGAAATGAAGAAGAATCTCTCCAACACTGACAGGCTCTATCTCAGCATACAATGTGGTAGCTATTGGAAGCAAAATTCCCTGTATATTTAATTATTTCATGTTTCGCTTTGATTGTGTTTCCCGTTTTAATAATATGTACTATAGTGCTGTACTTTGCTATATATGCCACTCATTAGGAAATAAATACAACGATTCCTGACGGATAAACATGTCTATTGCTTTAGTTGTAGTCATAAGTAGCCGCGTCTTTTGTGAATTCAATCATTGTCATGATATTTTTCAAGCTCTGTGATGTAACTTGCAATAAGAAAGCGGTTAATTTTTTCTCCTTTATCCTTAAACATTTTATACCCCAAGAATGTTGTTATTACAGCCTCCTCACTGTAACTCTTCAAGATCAGCTTTAATGTTGCTAGAATTTGTGTGCTTTCCGGTTCAAAACGTAGAGCCCACGTTCATTGCCTTATTATCATCAAAAAACTTGTTCATAAGAATCAGCAAAAGTGAGTATGTAGTTTCTTTAACTGGCCAGATGAACACCTCTTGAAAAGGATAATTTTACGAAATGTTTGAACAGACGATTTTGCAGTGTAATGCATCGACACTGAGTGAGGTTAGCGACAGCATATTGATTTTACAATCTGTACAATGTGTTTTAAATTCACCACCCAATTACTCGTTTTGACGAATCGTTGTTCCCATAGCTTTCGTTTGCATTTAAGTGTTCTCTGTCCTTGACTGCAATAAATGCAACGTACTCCACAGCAGTAAATGCTGCCGTATTGTCATTTGTGTGTTTTTTTTTTTTTTTTTTTTTTAGATCATTTATTTCTATTCTTCATTGAAGCCGTTCAAAATTATAAAACTATCTCTGCATTTACGTCCCCTTTCATCTCGTGCCAGTATCTGCAGTGAAGAAATGAAGCTTTTCATGACAGACTCGATACACCAGTGACAATCTGGCGGTGGATGTTCGGTTCCAATATGGATTAATCCTTGGCTAGTATTGTGGGCTGTTCAGCAATTATATTGGGCTCAGCCCAGCTGTAAGCACTTGTCATTACAAATCCACTCAGTATCAATAGTGGGAACATTCTCTCCATCATGTGACATATGGCAGTCACGCTTACTCACTATGGTGTGTCTAAGAAATCATGGGTCCATTTCAAGTGCTCCATTGTTGCAACACGCCTATTTACGACGTGTTTTTTGCTTTTTAAAAACAATAAATTGTACATCACAATATCCAAAGGAAAGTTACTGGTTCTAATGAACTGCAGTTTCCCGAGCAAATTCGGTAATGTTGCAAATAAACCCCATAGTTGATGAATGTTAACAGCTTTCTTCTATTTATTGCCAGCAATTCAGAAAATTATACCACGGGTAACGTTATCCTAAAAATTAGCAACACAGGAAAAAATACACGCTAACATAATTGTATCACTCAGTGTGCTAACTTGTTCATTGTCTTCATAAATTATTTTAAGATTATCATAATTCACTCAACTTAAAATGACAAAGGAATTTAAAAAGTTTTCTTAATTGTATAATTTTACTTCTTGCCCAAGCAGTAATCTGTACAAATTGGCTATAATCGATTTAATCCGAACATTAAATCGAAATAAACATTACGAAATAATTACTCCTGCTAGAGTAAGGAAATACGCTTTACTTATGTTATCTACTGTAGTCTGGGCTATAGGATAATGCATGATGTTAAATGCGGGATTGGCTGCTGCACTGTGATAAGTGCCGTTACTCATAACTAATAATGAAGCTGGTTAACAATTAGGGGGGATTTGATATCTGATTACTTGAGAAACACTTCTTTCATTTGAATCTTAATTACTTAATTATCTTATTATTTTCTAATGTATTCTCTTCTACATTCTGAATCTTCTCTTTCTTTAAACGCATTATTGTGCTTAGTGAATGCAGGTACGGTCTTCTTAGCGGTGTAAGTTTATGAATTAAAACTTGTATTTACCTCTCTTAAATTCATCTCCCTTTATCCTTTTTGTTCTGTCATTTAATTTTTCTTTGAGTGTAGAAAAATCTAAACGTCCCTTAGTTTTGACAGTAGCCATGCTAACTGAATCAATAATATTATATAGCAGTCTATAATTTCCAAAATATCCATTAAATATTACATAACATCATTCACAATTTCGTGACCATTGTAACACTGTATTTTCGTGGAGTCGTTTTATTTAGATGTCGAGGCAATATACTTGAAAAAAATTAAAAAGTATAAAAATTTTGTTAATGAATTTAAAAGTCAAAATCAACAAACTTATGGGTTTCGTATTATTAGAAACTGCATGATATCCTAAAAATTAGGACAGCAGAAACAGTCCAAGAGAACAAAAAGATATGCCGCTGCTTAGGGGCACTGTTTGAATATTTGTTTTATACGAAGTTGTGTTCCTTTTATTTGCTAATTAGCAGTTCCCGAACTATTCAAAATAAAGCAAGCAAATAAGATATAAAGAGGACAATAAACAAAACAATTATATGTTTCACATCTGAGCGCACAGTGCCTCCCACCTTCCAGTATCATGATATCACAAGGCTGGTCTAGGCACCATTTGCACAGTAACCCCTTTCCGTATATCTGGAACCACTAGGGTTAGCATATCACGTAAAGCTTGGTCGTCTTTGGTTATCCATTGATGACCCGTTTGTCCGAATCGAGCACTTCTCAATTGCTCCCAGGACTAAAGGTCTCTGTTTCTGAAACAAATCAAATGCATTTTGGCTATACACTCTACCCCAGTGACTTTTCTAGATACTGCCTCAAATGCAAGAGCGGAAAAAATATGTAGAAAGAATTTTTGAGTAGAAAGAGGATCGAGATAAAGGCACCCCAAGAATAGACACCAATGATCACGAATGCTTTGTCGTGGTGCTGCACGCGTTAATTTCATAGTTACAAATCTGTTTCTGGGCTGAAAACACAATATCTTACCTCAAACAAATTATTTCTTCTGACTAAAACAGAGCAGTGGATTACATTAAGTTAATTTTAAGTACAGTAATATTTCATAAAACATGCTTACTGTAGTTCTCAAAACTACACTTAAGTGTCAGTACGTGACTTTCGCTGTAGCCTTCTTAAGGACTGCGTCTGGTTTACACTTGACTTGATATGAACGTTGCTCCATATCAAAGCGTTTGAGACCAAAGTACTTAGTGTCTTGTCCGCTTTCTACTCGCAAATTCTTTATACATCATATTTTCTGCGTCCTGTTGCAGAGCTCTTAGTTTCTGTCGTTGAAACCGTCACATCGGATTGCTGTTCTAGTTAAGTTATGTGCATGTTCACAAATTTTCCAACTTAAACGTGACACTTGTCACGCCAGATAGTGTAATGCTATGACAGTTGGTCTTTTTATAGTTTTTTTGCTACTGAGACACCACAGGCAGTGGACTATAATAATACATTAGATGAAATGATAAACTGGAAAAGTTTGTTTTTTTTTTTTTTTGTTTTTGTTTTTTTTTTTTTTTTAAAGAAAGGAAGTGATCCAGACCTAAGTTTAGGTAGCTCCACGGCATTTACCATTTATGAGGACTGAAGAAAACCAGGAAAAACCTCAGTCAGGGAGGACAGTCCTGATTAAAATCGAACTTCAAACCTCCCGCTCACGAGTCCGCGCCGTAACGATTTCTGCTACCCGCAGCGGTAGTAGCTCACTGTTGTGTGTCCTCAATCTGCCGTAAGGTGCAAACTTGTAGCTAATTGAATTGATATAACATCAAGCATGAATATTCCATCAAAACGATAAATCAATAAAAATAATTTATTTGTCTATATTCAAAATAAAGCCCTCACAAGAATTTCTGAATATGTTCGGCCCATTTAATTAAGTACTTATATGAAAAACGGGCGTGAGAACATACATGCCAAAGTGGACCACAAAATGTTCGTACGTACCTCAAAATACCAAAGTTATGTGAAATACAAGCGTGTTATGATACAATAATCTTTCATTAAATCCTAGCACATGCAATCCAAAAATATAACAAATTTGTTCAAAACTGCGTACTATACATAATTGAAGTTCAAAAGAAATATTAAAAATTACTACCCTTTTGGAAATAAATACATGGGTCGCAACTTAAAATCAAGAAACTCCATCAAATTTCCAGTTTAAAAATGGAAAATTACTCTTATCTCCCGGAACTGCATGAATGACGAGAAAGAAATGACAAAGTATCACCTTTATAGGGAAAACCGGCACACGCTAATGCAGCTTCAATAAACAGTCTATGAGTGAAACACCAGCCATTAAACAGACATGATTCCTGCATGTTGTTGTAGAAGTCATTAAGATGCGAAGATTTAAGCTATCCGCCCTTTAATCTCAATTTCATTACCTTCCCTTATTCAAGTTGTGGTTTTGTTTTGCTCTCCAGTCTTGAGCAGAACTTAACACTAACTTGAGGTTAATGCTCTTGTTTAACGGAGACCCGAAAGAGAGGCCAGCACACTTAACGCGATAACGCTGTCGTGTTACCACTTGCTTTTTATATCGTCTGCAGTTAGAGTTAAAGTGGGTTTGGTGAACATGTACCGACCGACTTCTTAACTTATGTGTTTGTGTTAAGCATATAATCATTAAATTCTTTAAGGCAAGAGCAGGTAAGGAAAGAGTATACAGCCATCAGCATTTCTCAGATAATCTAACAGTTTTGTTGTTGAATTTAAGAGCCATAGTCAACAAACTTAAAGAAGGTGCTACTATTCACAAATGCCTGTATTTGTAGAATTTTAGGTAGCGGCTATTTATTGCGCCAGATATGTTCATCTTTTTGTTCAAGGCAAGGAAGCTTGTAGTATATCTACAGGATGCGGAGAAAATATGCACAAAAATTGTCCAGTAGAAAGGGGGTCAAAAAATAGGCACCTCCAGGGTACAAACAAATAGTTTCAGGCGTTTTGTTGTAGGCATTAACTCTAAAGCTATAAATGTGTTTATGGCACATCAATTGCAGTTCAATACCATAATCCTTTATAAAACTTCCCTACTGTAATTCTGAAAACATCTTAACATTTAAATTAATGACAGTGCATGTAGTTACTTTGAGGTACAGCCTGCTAATGACTACGATAACATTGGTTCACATTTGATAAAAATCCTAAGTATGGCTTTCTTCAGGAAGACAGTGATGTCGCAAAGTTTCATGTCGTAGATTTATTGCAAGTAAAAAAACCTGAAGCCTGAAAGAGACCTTTCAGCAAAATTTATCGGCCGTTTCACGCTCTGAATAGAATGGAACGCAAATGATCAGAGATGTTAAAGAGCGACCTTAAACAAACCAAACAAATAAATAAAAGACATGTCTACCATTTCTGTGTTTGTGATGTCCTCGAGGCGGCTGTAACTAACAATTCAGGGAGTTTTACATTATGTGTGTGTACTCTATGTGAATCCGGAAGTAATTAGCTCTGCGACAGGCAACTGATCAGGACATCTGTCTGTGAGTCCTACTATCGGGGGAGGATAAGCAGTTAAGGAAAGACAAAGAGAAAGATGTATTTGGGAAACTTTGTGTTTGAGCATTTATGTAAGAAGTGAATATGAGGATTTTTGAGTAGTACGTTTTTGTTTTTTAGCTTTCATTAAACCTTCGAAAAAGCAGGACCTTGATTGTATTTCTGAAAGTAATAAAGTATATTTTAAAGACAAATTTAAGACATTATATACTTGCATTTTTCGTGATAGTGAAGGATGTAGCTTTTGACTGGCTCTTAGAGTGAATTGTGTGAAGAAACTAACGTTTGAAAAACAATACCTACAGAAAATTTATGTGATTAGAGTATTTTTAGCATGAAAGAATCACCCCTTAGACATTGCTTTGAAAAACAAACCCTCCAATATTGGATACTGCAGACAAAAATCTTGGAAATACATTCGTCAGATAATTTTTGACATCAGCAGTATTAGACACACATTAATTGGTCATCGTTTTTAAATACCTCCCTAAGTCGGTGGTAGTGTGGTTCCCTTCTCCGGCTGGTTTTATTTCAGGTAGCTGCATTACCGACATTTTATGGGAAAGGGCAGCAATTCGGCAAAACGCGGCTGCATTACTGACTTGGGTAACTGCATTACCGACATATTGTAGGCTGCATTCTTACTGACCTTCGGTTGCATGCAAACTCCCGCAGCAAAGACCACCCGGAGAAGGATATTTTTAAATTATTGTACAGTTTACAAAATTGATTATACAAAAATAGCAGGAAATTGTTTCCTTATAGACCTGCAAAAGATTTGGCGGGAAATTATTATTTTGTGAGAATTTGCTTTCTTATCGACCTTCGGGGATGTACAAAGATGAGGTTTATTTTACTTATTATACAAAATGGCGGACATTTGCTTCCTTACCGACCTTCAAAGATGCGGTGGGAAGGAGATTTGTTTTATTGATTTGACAACTTATTAATTAAAAATTTTATGGGCAAGCATACTTTCATGAAAGCATTATTTTGTTGAATAGTGGATTTGAAACACATGTGTTTGTAAAATATTTTAAAACAAATATAAAAATATTTCTTTCTTATATTGAAATAGTGTTGAAAAGATATTATGTTTCAACATAGAGTGTTTTCACTCCGCGATTGACTTTTAATGAATAAAAAATAGTTATTATGCAAAAGGTTGTTATGATGCAAAATGTTATGTGAAAAAGTTCTTATGATGCAAAACTATTTAAATATGTTAAAATGTTACGCGAAAAAATAATTTTTAGGTCGCCGCTACTTATTACTGTTGTATTGCAAAGTTCAATTGTGTAAATGTTTGGTAATTTTCAATATTTTAAAATAGCATTTATGACATACCCTAAACGAACTGCTGTGGAGTTGTTTTGCCCGTGATTTCCAGTGATCTATTGAGTGTGGTAAAAGCTGCGTAGCATATGTTTTATACTTCAAAAATGTTTCTATTTAGGAGCCACGAGGGGTCGTGCCTGTCTGTACAAGACTAAGTGTTTTCACTCTAATGGATTTTCTCCCTTCTTAGGTTCAGGTATTTTTTTAAAAAGAGTTTTACCTGTTAATGGGTTTTCAATGTTTTCGCTTGTATCAGTATTTCTTATGGTGATGAGTTTTCAAATTCTCCCTCACCAGTATCTAGTATTTCTGCAAAATGGAGATTTTTACCTTTTATATACAATTTCGTGAATTTTTCTAGTTCAAATATTTCTTACCTACCGCTTCACTCCTTAAACAGCATCGGGTGAGACCATGCGGAAAACCAACCTCATTGACTGAAAAGCAATAAGTGAAGTAATTACGCATCCAGTGTGCTGGCTGAGTCGTTAAAAAGATAAACTTTTCAGGTATAAAAGCAAGTCACACTACCAGTTTTATCACGTTTGTCAATCAATATTTCGTTTGACTATACCTGGTTTTTTTTTTTTAATACGTATTGCACTAACTCCAAATACATCAGATATAAATAACTATTTCCCTTTTAGCGAAGCTTTATACAGTATTGTTTTAGCATTGTCAGCTTAATATTCGTGTGACGAGATAGGAGGTTCCGTATATGAATTACTACATAGATAAGTGTAACGAATATAATTGCAAACCTTGTGACAGTTATAGGTATACCCAAATCCACAATTTAAGTTGTATTTGGAAATCGTACACTGCATAATGCAGTAAAACGTCCAACTGATATACTCCTGTGTGCTTACAATGTCAGGCTCTACGTGCTTGTAAATTCTATAATGTACCAAGTACGTACACACATGTAAAAAAACATTACAGATAGCTTACGATTGTCGTTGTTGTCCAACTTTCAATTCGTATTACTTAATTTCTATGTTTAATGTGTGTTTATACAATGCAAATTTATCTTTTAAATCTCAACGGCAGTTTTCTAAAAACAAAAAGAAGAAAGAAGGAAAGAAAGAAAGAAAGAAAGAAAGAAAGAAAGCAAGAAAATGTCAAGTAGACTGATGTATCCAGTGTAAAAATCCATTTAGTAGATGCAACAATTTTTATATTTGTTTCTGGAAATATTTTTTTACAAACGATAGATTTGACAACTTTTTACTTGAAGATATACAATGTAGAAACAAACATTATTACGAAGCAAAATGAACATGTACAAATGGTGTACAAAAATCAGATGTTTTATCCAAAACGTTTCTTCTCTCAAGCTCTACGTGCTTGTAATATTCAATATACACTACCATTTTAATACATACACAGTTATATGTGTAGGTTCAAGTGAAGCTAATATATTTATAGTGTCCTTATATGTATTAGTACATTTAATTTCTAAAATAGCAATTATTGTTAAAAATGTGTGTTATGTAAAGAATAACACGTTTAATATTTTCTAATGTTTTTAGGCTACATTTATAGCATATTAAACATAAATTAGAGTTGTAATTTTTAAATAATGTAATCATTTTACATGTTACCTATACAGTGTATGAACCAATGAGCTAATAATCATAAAAGTTATTTTTCGCGAAATGAGAATATTTTCTCCCGCGATTTTCTTTCAACACACAACAGTGAAACGAAAAGCGAATTAACTTTTTGTGAAAATAAGCAATGTAACCGATTTTTTTCCAGTCCGTCGCTGGGATATATTACTTTTATGTCACAACCAACAATAATTCCACGCGGTATGGGACGTTTACTGGTTGTTGTCGCTTTATTCTGCTAAAACATTAAAAAATGTAACGAGTTGGGCATTTTGTGGGGTTGTAAAATATATTTCAACAAATAATTTAAAACTATATTGAGATAATTAGCTGCAAGTAAAATGGTAAAGTGTGTAAATGATTGATAATTTCCATTATTTTAGCGGTGTGCAATATTGACGACATATCTCAAACAATGTAGCGGGCCTTTCCCAGGTTGACCGAATATACCAAAACCTGCATGCGATTTTAATACTAGCAGTAGTTAGAGGGATGAGTGTCACGTGATTTTGCCAAGAAGGATAATTCGCTCTTCTCTTATCAGTGGCAAAGGGAGGAATTCGCTCTTTCACTAGTGGAAATTTAATTTTCAACAAGATGCGAAAGTGTTTCTTCCGAAAATACACAAACGTTAATAATATTCTTAAGCTTTCACTTTACTTTTACTACTTTTTATTTAATTAGGTAACGTTGGTGGTTATTTGAAGTTTGAAGCAAAAAGAGTTGTTTAATTTGGAAAAAAATATGTAATTAAAGAATATTTTCTGTCTGTAAATTAGTTATTCATTTAATGATACGTTTTGTAATAGAAATTAAGTGTTTTAAATTGTTCAACAAAATCTGTGCAGTGTATGTTTACCACAATAATTCTCGCTTCGGTATTTAAAGTAATTAACATTGAAGTATAAAAATAATAATATGCATTGATTAACACAGCAAAAAATGGTATAGTGATAAAATATTTGGAATACTAACTCAATAACACATTTTTAAATAAAATACAACTGATTTCAAAAACATATTATACACAATGTTAACTTTGTCAAAAACGATGTAATTAAAGAATATTTTACTGTGTGTAAATAGCTCATTGAAAGATACGTTTCGTTTTGGAATAGAAATTAAGTTCTTTTTAACTCATACAACAAAACTTTATAATTAGGAGAAGTATCGCTGTCTCCCTATACGTAATGATCTCCGGCGTAGCTCCGTGTCCTGCAATGAAAATGTACTGTAAATGAGATATGTTTCTTATATAAAATAACGTATCGTGTTTATGGAAATGGGTTTTTTCCCTTCTTTTTAATGCGATCATTTTGTTCGCTATATCCATTCAACTGTAACTGAGAATATTACACAATAAAGTTATTCTAAAACCACGGGCGATGCTCACACACGATGATTCATTTCAATGCTTTTTACTGCAATGATAACACTGCAGTATGTTTTTAAATACTTTATTACGTAGTAATGGTGCATCACACACACACACACAACTGCTCTCTTCGTCAATCACTGTCGCCTGCAGAATTGTGGGTGAACAGGATGTCCATGTCATGGCTACGTTCTAAAAAAAATGTAGTCTACACTGTATTTTTCGCTCACAATTACTCACGTTAAATTATATTACTCTTTTGACTTAATTTACTCACAGCGATCCTCGTAAGTAATTCGGTACAACTCCGGATGAAGAAATCGTCTATTCCTGATTAAACCTCAGCAAACATATCGCATTACAGACACCATATGAAACCAGAAGCTGTCATTGTTGCGCGCTGTATTTTGCTGTTGTAATCTGGGGAATATAACACTGTGATCCAAAATGCCGTACAGTATATCAATCTGGTCCACATAGCACACTAGCGACTCAGTGACACGCTGCTGGGCACTCGTCACAATAGGTACAATACCAACTGAAGTGTTATTAGGAATTCTCACATATATTTCTCAGCTACCACATATACATGATATACATTCTGCTTTGAAAAATTAAAAAAATACCTATATATCAAATATATGTCACATATTACCCCAAGTAAAAGGGGTTCACTTTCGAAATAGCTTGTTAGACTAATAGAGCGGTTATCTAATATGCGAAGTGAAAGTTGCGTTTTTTTTTTTTTTTTTTTTTTTTTTTTTTTTTTTTTTTTTTTTGTAAATGAGGGGACGAGCGTAAACACACGCATGCTCTTACATGTGTCATATAAAAGTTAAAAGGAATATGATGTACTGCATGCGGATCGGGAAAAATCAAAATTTAACTTTTGAGAAAATGGCATGTGCAAGCTAAAAATGTTTTCTCTCAGATTTTCTTTTACTACGGCGAACGGAAAGAGCAAAACATATATGGCAGTAATTAACCCTTGCAAATTAAAACACTTTTTTTTTAATAAAAGAGCATTCGCTTTCAAAAAAAAAAAACTCTTGATAGAGCAACTGATCAGTTATCTTATTGTGAGGTGGAAGTTTTTTTTTTCCAGAGGTTGGGTTGACAAATACACATTCATAAGCTTACCCCAGGTCATAAAGTTAAAGTCAATGAAATGTAGGGAATCATATTCGGATAAAATCAGATTTTAACTCTGAGAAAACGATATTTTGCAAGTAAATTTTCACACAATGATTTACTATTACGAAAAAAAAAAATTAAAAACGTTTAACCGTGTAGTAAATTATATAAGAAGTGTCGCAAATATGGTGATGGATGTTCCAAAAACTTAACACATACCGTTATAATTTTATCTTTAAACCAAAACAAGTAAAACTATATGTTGGCATTATGTAGAATATCAACCCCACCCCAGGCATCTAGGCATTAATATCGCCGTCTCGAAACAATTTTTTTTCTTCTCAGTCATCTTGCGTACAAGAAAATGTAATTAGAAATGGCTCACACTTTCGCTGTATTTTATCGTAAATATATCGAAATAGACTAAAAGTCGTATCTAGCATAAATTAAACATACATGTACTGTAATTGAACATAATTTACTTTCTATCCAAACAATTTTTTGCAACACACTCTCCAACAAATTTTCAGTTCACCATTTTAAAGTAAACAAACATCGCTCGTTGCAACTTGCAACATAGCTATCTGTGGAAAAAATAAATGGAATATAAAATATGTAAAAAAAAAAAAATTAAAAAACCTCCGTCATAACGAAAACAGAACTTGAAATTGTAATGTCTTCATATTTCACAAATTAACGGAAAGGCTCTTACCCATTGAAACTAACGTGATATAGGCTACGAAGAAGTGAAAAAAGACTTGCTGTACCCAATAATTTACACCACTACGCACTGCAATTCAATTTCAATATGAATTTGTAAAAAATGAAAAAGAATGGACAATTGAAAATATTTTCACTAATGTGAAATAGGTTTCGACGCGCTCAGGCAGAGGGGTTACGAGCAGCACGGGGGTACGAACCCGTGACTATTAAACGTAAAAGTTCTGAACTAAACTGAAGGTTTTGAGGCTCACGTGAAAATACAGAACACAATGCCATTTTCTGTAATCACTTTTGTAATCTGTATAATAAATAAAAAAGTCCTTTCTCTGGATGGTCTTTGTTGTGGGGGTTTGCATACCACTGAAAGTCGGTAAGGAAGCAGCTAACATGTCGGTAATGCAGCTTCCTAGTCCAGTACGCAGCCGCGTGTTGCGGGATTGCCTACACTTTACCCCTTAAAGGTCGGTAATACCTGCAATAAAACTGACCGGAGAATGGACCCATACTACTGTGGGTTTTCTACCGGTTCATTTGGTATTCTCCCCCTACCTTTCATGTGTAGCGAAATTGATCCTGATTCCCAGTTTATCTAGAGGTGTTATAAAGACTACATAGCAGGTAATTTAATTTCTGTAAACATACAAAACACTAAAAATGTTCTGTGTTACAAATATATGAGTGGAGTTTCTTATACTGCACCATTAAATCGAGTGAAAATCAGTTTTAGACTTAAAAAGATACTTTTTCTTTTTCATTTTCCTAAACCTTCCCGGTGAAATTAGGAGTATTTATAGCGTTTGCTTACAGCTGGCCTTTTCTACAGAAATGATATTGGAACGATGTGTTTTTTTTTTTTCTGGTACCAACTGTATTAAATTTTTAGGTTTGCAGATATAAGAAAAAGCCTACCGTTTAAAGAGGCTGTAATTCAATTTTTGTAATTGCGCCTCACAATTGAATTGGATGTTATGAAAAACGCTGAAGAAAGAAAAAATATAGCATAGCTTAAAGTTAATTTTGTTCTATTAAGGCGACAAAATTCCTTGTCAAGTTTAATATTAAAATGGATATCGCAATATTTCATATTAAAATTGTAGAGCAAGGATATTTGTTTGAACTCAGCATGAAACAATTCAAGATGGGGACTAAATATTGCACTGACATTCGGTATTATTTTTTTCAAATTGAGTGAACTCATCCGAACCTTTTGCCCCAATTAAGATAAGACAGCATTAGTTAAACATATGTTTCAGCAGCTCAAGGCTGCCATGGCAGAATTAATGAAGTTTACATGTATTTTTATCGTTAACGTGCTTAACATAATAAAGCTTTCCCAACAGAAAATACTATGAAATATTTTCGATATATCGCTGTATATTCACATTGAGCTAAATATTTATACATTTATTGACAAAAAATAACTCAGGTTCTTAAGATAACGAAGTGTTACGTGGTTTATCTAAAGTATGCGACTATGAACTATTTTGTTCGTTTTAGCAAGAATTTAAAGTAATTTCATGGATTTTAAAGTTATCTACCCTGAACAGCTTTATACTGAAAATTGTCTGTTGAAAATACATGACAATGTGAAATGTTATATCTAGCCATATGATCATTTCAAGCTGAAGATTTTGGCCACGGTTTTTTGAAAGGTTAGAATTTATTTTTCTCACATTAATTCGCTTACTTTTAAAACATTGTTGAATAGAAATTTATATTTGTAGCTCGCATTATTCTGTGAAACGGCACAGTGAATTCAGCCGGAAAACAATCCTCGACGGTCTTCCAGCTACTGTTTGTCAACCTGTGTTGATTTGGAGAAGGTAGCTGGAGTGACGATTTGACGGGAATGGTGGGTGCGTAAGAGTGATAGCGGCAGACAGGCAGTTAGACACACGGCAGTGCCAGAACACTGTAAGGATTAATATCAGTCTCTTTGTGTGGTTTCGTCCTGATGGTGCACCCTTTTGTTTTCGCCTCACAAAACATGACTGTGGTTTGTACCAGCGCTGCGCAGCTAGAGCGTTGGAATCGCACAGTCCGCCCATCCGTCCGTCCGTGGTAGCTAGCGTTCAAAACCGTTTGGAACAGAGGCTCGCTATGCCACGCTACACCAGAGCTGCTCGCCCACCCTACTACCCAGCTCTTTGTAACATTGATAGAGGTGTTCATTCATTATGACTTTTCCCCCTGCGGGATTTTATTGTCCTGGTGGGCCGAGCTATGTAATTTCAGCATTCCTCTCATGATTCACGGCCGGTGAGTGAAAATCGAAACGCTGGTTGCAAGCACAAGCAAGGAATAGCGAATAGTATTGTAGTGTGTGTCTGTAGGGGGAGGTGTATTGGTCCAGCTCATTCGCCAGTCTGTGTTACATCCTGATAAACGTAAAAGGATTGTAATTCAGTTGGGTGCTCGTTCGAAGGAGGTAATGAATTAGCAGAAGAAACTTCCACCTACTTTGCGCAAACCATCTGCTACCGCAAGCATCTATTTTTTTAAAACCGAATATGTCAGTGTTTTTACAACTCCAGCTGCTAGCAAGATATGAGGATAATAAAGATAAGTCCGAGTCGTGCCGCCGTCACCACTAGCATTTGATATCTGTGTTAATGACAAAATTTCTCAACGCTGAGATGAAAAGATATGAAGAAAAAATTACATTCGCGCAGTATAAACCGTCCTTTGTGCTGAGGTACATCCCCGGAAACTTTCCATATTTGAAGTACTTGAAGCTGTTTGGATAACCGGAAAACTAGGAACTACATTAAACTATTTATGATTTGGAAATAGGGAAGAAGCTGTGATTTTATATATTTCCTTTTTCACTCTATGGTCCGTCTTTCTTTAAACAAATAAGACTCGAAGTATATTGTTTTAGTGTCGTGGAACTACCTTATAATGTTGCCCCTTCTAAACCTTGACTTGAGCCCGCTTAAAATTTGCAAAATTTCTCCATTTTAGCGTACATATTTAATTATAAATTCAAGCTTTTTATAAAAAGCCTAGCCTTAACAAAATTGTTCTCAACTTTGCTTCATACCTAGTGTGCTATAGCCTTGTTGTAGAAGGTACAAAAAGGCTAGCAAAACCTGTAGCCATTTTCTAATTATCTGGAAACTTCCAGCCATATTGTGCATGTGTTTGTCTTGCATTTTTTTTTCTTTTATTGGCCACAAGTTGCGCCTCTGTATTTTCGTTATGTTCATGATCACAATAAAGTAACAACTTCACCGGGCACAACAACATCGGATGTTTAATTCATTTAACATATCATCCAGATTTCAATTTAACATGCACTAATAAGTGGACTGTCGAGAAATCAAAACACAACAATAAATAATAATCAGTTTTGTTACCTATATTTATTTAAGAATAATGCTAAATCAGTGAACAACAATTCAACTACTTCTCAATATATATTTCTCAAAATTAGACATCGTATACTAGTAATTGCTGTCTAGGGTTTTTTTTTTTTTGTGTGTGTGTTAATAGAATCATATCATTCTATTTCGGTCAATGGTGATATAATTCACTTCTTAACATGTGTGTTTCTTTATTTCTGGGCCACATTTCAAAATGCACACATTGCTGGCTGCGATATTTGTCTAATGTTAGAAGCTGAAAATACTTGTCATATTTCCAAATTATTATGTATTATAGTTCACCCTTGCTGGAGCTTAGGATAAGTTTCAACATATTTTAGATTAAAATTTACTCTTCATTTTAATATTTGAAAAGTCAAAAGTTTAATTAATGAAAAATGCTGATTGTGTTCGTCATTTGGATATGCTATATTTTACAATCAGGCTGAGGATCACCATGGTGTTGTAAAATGGCTAGTCCATTTGAGATTACAAAAGGGCTGAATTTACACTTACACTGCGACACGTATGTAAGAAAATAAACACTTGCACAAATAATTACTTTAAACAAAGTCCTATTATTTATTTTATACTACTGCATGTTAAAGACTTCCATCCTGAATAACTGAAAATAATTATATTTTGTCAAAATAAGTGCTACATAAATTTTTAAATCCTTTAAAAACTAGCATGTGCTTTCCATAACTTTGTGAAACTTTCTGGCTGATTCACACTGGCATATCTATCAAGATATTTTTAGAGAAATTCTGTGATAGTTCACTTTTTTAAACATTTATTGTCCTTCGAATAATTCAAGCACCACTAGAGACACTGTTTACCTTGCTAGTGAAGCTTTTCAGCAAGAAGAATGCCAATTTTGCCAAGAATTCAATAAATTTGTCTAAATGTAGACCCAAATGGCACCAAAACAACACAAACTAAACTAACGCTGAGTATTTATTTCATTTTTTGAAAATCAGAAACAAATTTTAATAAAATAGTTTGTTTTATTAAAGGTTGTTAATTTATATTGAAGAGAATATTTCGGAGCTCAAAATATTTTTTTTTAGTAAAATTAATAAAGGTTCTATCTTTCTTTTTATTTCCACATTCTCAATTATTTTATAACAATTTTAATAGCTAGAAGTATCCATTCTTTTGGCTTCAATGAAAAGTAAATAACCGTGTTACAGAAAGTTATTGTAACTACAGCACTCAGAATAAACAATGCATTCATGATTGATATTTCTGTATCTAGAGAACTGCGTTCCTATTTCATTTTCTACAGCAGATGACCACACGTTGTAGAACTGACGCACGATAACTCTGCACTCGGCGTATGTCACACAATCGGAGGCGGCTTCTCTACTACTTGCTATGACGACATTGACACCTCGGAGCATAATGTAAATCAAACTGCACGTCGCATTCTAGTGAACTATTTGGATGCCTATTACCTTAAAAAAGATAGCATACGAAAACTTTAATGTTCGCTTGTTGCCGTGCACTTACTCTACTAACACTAAATTAGAAATGATACCTGCTGCAGAAAAAGGATGTTCTCTCTCTCTCATTGAACAGCTTTCTCTTTGCACTTCAAGTGCAAAGTTATCGTGCGAATGCTCTACCCGAGTTTTTGTACAAACCTTTGCATTCCTATGAATATGTAATGTAGCTGAGGAAAACATCTAATTACAAGTGTCTGTAACCTACTTATTTGAAGACGGTTTACCTTGTATCATTTAACTACCCTAGACAACTAGACAACAAGACTATAGCAAAGTGGTTAAATCCTTCAGGTATACACGTTTTAGCGGGAGTCTGGGATTCGATTCCCTCCATGACCGTCTTCCCTGACTATTTTTTTTTTTTTTTCGAGTTTTCCTCATTCCTCATAAATGACTGATGTCAGTAAGGTACCCTAAACTTAGGCTTGGAACGCTTCTTACTTTAAAAAAATCCTCAATTTCTCCTTTCATCTCATTAAATAAAAGTGGATACCCACAGCCTTCACCTAGAGCATAAAACGAGCACATTCGTATTTACTCATGTCCTAGGTGGGGCTCGAACCCTGAACAATAGGACATCTCAGTTGGCTCTTGAATATTGTGTTGACTTCCTTTTCATTGTATCTCTTTAGCGTATTAAACATGAAAGTAATATCAAAAGCTGATTTCCGTAATGTTTTTTCCCTTCTTAGTATGTATATGATTTTTTTTTTTTTTTTTTTTTTTCATTATCCTTTGCATATAAAGGGTCAAACGTTTTGTATTTTTCCATTACAAAGATTTATGGCATTTGTCAATCAAAAAAAGATACTGTCAAGTCGTCCGTTAAAGAAGTATGCCACTTCTGCATGGTTGAAAGATTACGTACAACTAAAGTGATGTACATTAAAGTAAAACATTTAATGAGAACAAATACTAGAATCGCCTTTAAGATCTTGGATACGTAAATTGCACATATTTTCAGTATGCTTAAACTTGAGTACCAGCGTAAACTCTTTGACTTCCAAATCCTTACGAACTCCTGTTTCATTTAAAATATATATAGCTTATAGATCATAAAGTGTAAACATTTGCGACGTCTTATTTTTAGTTGAGTAATGAGTAAGCTCTTTGACCATTAATTCCATTGATAGCATTCCGTAGTTACAGCGTTTATAATATTGATATTAATTACATTCTGTTGGAATTCGGAAAGAAACACGCCCAAAGGTGAAATCGGTTTGAAGCAGCGCGTTTGCACATGAAAAGCGCTAAGCGAACTTGTTAATAAATGACACATATGAGAATACACGTCTAACCCCTTCCTTTCCATTAAACAAGTTGTCATAACTAGTGAGCAAACTCCAAAGTCTTTTCCTTTCTCCATGTGTAAGATACTAAGTCATAATAGCCTGAAAAATGAGATGTATTATTTCATCAGGGAGTTGAGTAACAGAGCGGCTATTACAATAAATACGTCAGCATTAGTGCTTGTATATAAATCTCAATGACGCGAGTAAAACAAGAACAGGTAAGTGAATGAATGAGCCTATTCCCTTTAGATGGTTTTGGGTGTGGCGAGATGTAAATATCAGGGTTCTCCAAGCAGGCGCTTCTAACATCTGTTCTAGATACCTATTAGCTATGTATATTTGAATTCGTGCTATTTATTTTTATACTTTACCGCTTTTGTCGACAATCCTATGAAAATCAATGTATTCAAGTAATTATAATAGTCCAAATACTTTATAGTTAGCACTTTATCTCAAACAAGGAGTTAAAAGAATTGAAAAAGTGTCGCATTACTTCTTAATAAGATATACGCCGCTAAAACAACGGAAACAGAAATGTTTTAATTTATTCAACAACTTTCAAAGCGCAATATGATTTCATTTATAAAAAAAAACAAACAAAAAAAAAACAAAAAAACAAAAAACTTAATTGTTTGAGTTTGCATCCGGTTAAATATGTTAAACATGTATTTTACAAACCCTAATCAATTATTGCATTATACGTTTCATTATTGTTTGTCTTTAGCTGTTAACCACCCCTCCTCGGCATAGTACGATTTACTAGTCATTGCCCAGGTTAGTCGCATGTTCGGAGGCTAATTATCTCTGGACACGTACACTGAGCACTACCTTAATGGGTGGTCAGTCCAACGAATTCGTGGCAGAAAAATACTGGCTTGGCATTTGTCATTTCTGAAAATGAATTAAGGAAAATCTTATTTTGGATTGGACTGTTAGGGAGAAAGTAGAAATTTTCGCTATTTCAGGTATTCTCAAAGGCTGGCCGTTTGTGCCTCCGGGAGAAAGGGGTGAAATAAGGGAGACATGGGTGGCCAGAACCCAGGGGTGGTGAGACACGGACATAAACGCAGTCTGTAATAGAACATCCCGACAATGGCGGAGCCCCTTAGAAGGGACACACTCACACCAGACATCGGGACAGAAACCACTCCAAAGTGCAAGCCACCACTACCACCAGCCCACCTCGCCTGGTAGCAGAACCAATGGGAAGAATTAGGGTGAAGTGAAAGAGTGAAAAACATATGGAAATGAAAGACCATCCCAGAAGGGGAGATTTGGAGAAAACCAAAAGTCGGGACGACCGATCCTAAGGGAATCCAACCAGGGTGCTCACCTGCCTGATTTTGTACTATACTTAACAAAACTAATTAGGAAGCCATACTTAAGAGTTTTACGCCCGAAAAAAAACCATCGATCCTGGCCGGGATTGAAGTCGCGATCTTGGATTTAGGAGGCAAATATGGTTACCACTACATTACCAGGACCGACAACAATATAGTAATAACGTGTTCGTACTCTAATTGCCAGCTGACTCTCATCAGTAAATTATTCTTTAAATATTGCTTTGCGAGCGAGGAAATTCCGAATTGAATAGCTCATCAGTGTTTTAAAGATTTTCTGTTGTAAATCTCTAAACACCTTTATCATAAGGCAGTACGGTATAATCGACGGTAACCGATGTACTGTGTTATGTAGAGGGAGTTATCCATCTGACTGTTTGGCCTTATGTATAATGTCACGGACTCTGATTTCCAAAATTGTAAATTTGAGTGGGTTTATTTATTTATTTTATGATTACATATGCGCATACATAAAATGTAAAGGTAACAAAGTAATAAACGAGACTCAAGCTTTTGTACTTGACACCGCTAAAGACGTACTTCTGGTATCATTAGTCAGTGCCGTACAAACTTAAAACCATAACTTTGAAATTTGAACAGGCAGACCGTAGATTCCCATTCTCTAATTGCTTGTCTAAGACCCGTGTACAATCTCTGAAAGTATTGCGCTTAATTTATATACACCCGGTATATACTTAAACTGAATTAAAGAAATAATATTAGTATTAAATTATGTTTACCTACATTTATGCCGATTTATTTTGTAAACATAATTAAATATATACTGGGTGATCAGATTTATTCGAACTTTTATCGCAAGTCAATTTGAATGGATGACGTAATTGCTGGTCAGCACTCCTTGCCTTTAAGGGTATCAGCTTCGAGAGTATGAAACGGTGCAACCTAGAGAGTGATTAATGGACTAACAAGACCCCCCCTCTTTTTTTTTCTCTTTTTTTTTTAAACAAACTGGCTTTTAACTACAACGTGGTAATAGTATTTCGCTATCTTTTCCTCTCAAACGCACACTCCCGTCCAGCGAATTCTTAGAACTAGATCAAATAGATCAACTGATTACTGATAGAAACTTGCTCCGCACCTTTGACTTATTCATGTCGATTGGCTCGCCAGCATATATGTACCCCTGGTGACAAAAATATGAGTAATCTCTTGAACGCAAAAATTCTACTCCATATAGCTCGCAGGTCACAAGGTAACCAGCAAGGCTGTGTAGCCACTACAACAGTTGTGTTATATGACATGCACTAAAGACATTGAATAGTGTATGTGTGTTCCGTTATCTCTGTGCCAGAATGTGCAGTGATACTGCGATTGGTTATGAGTGCAGGTTCGCCGCCCGACATGAAGTAATAATTTGTTACATATTATGAAAAATTAGTTTTGAATTATTGTTTCCCATACACAGCAAGCTTTAACGTTAACATATTATATAAATTACAGTGAATATTATAATATTTCGTGTACTATTGTTTTATGTAAATGCATATGCTGTACATGCAAGAAGGGCAAAAAACGTGGCTTATGGCCACAAATTCAAGAAGCCTGGGATGTTTTAGTCTCTCGCCCATCTTACTGTAGAAATGTGATCATTGCCCCGAAGAACGAGGGCAGTTAAACATGCTGAGGGCTCATACACCCGATATTAATTTATGTTTATATCTATGTGTTTTCATTTTAGAATATGAAAGTTTTTGTTCATTATTTATTTAGTTATTTATGGAGAATACCTTAGTTTGTGATTATGTTTTTGTGTAGGTAATGCATAAAAATGAAATGATAACGTTAATATATAATACGATATTAAGGCAAATGATGTTCAACATATACACTTATAAAACCAATAATAAAAAATGAAACAAAAATGTTGTGTGGGATTTAAACCCAGGAACTTACGCAGAATAGCAATGCCTTCTAAACAGCTCGGCCACCGGTATTCTACTCTGATATTATTTTGCCAGATTCATTATGAACATTGCGTTTACATGCAAAGCGCTTAATGCAGTGTGCAGTCGCTGCATGCACGTTGTAAATACGGCGTTTACGATCTTTCCCAAGCTCTCCGATCGACACGTAGAATCTGGGGGATGACTCAATTTTTGGTCAAGAGGTGTATATATAAGCATACTACGTTAAAGTGACTTCACTGCTTATGATGTGCTCAATAAACATTTTAAAAAACAATTTGCTCCGTACATATGACTACTGTCAGTTAGAATGTTTAAACGAAGCTAATTTCAACGATTGACGGGTATTACTATACAAACAGTTTTCCACACGAATACATTGTGTGAAGCCTGGAATATGGCTCTACTAGAACTGTCAGAATATAAAAGAATACCGGAATGCCACATAGAGGCGAGAAAAAGTTAATATAATTATTGATAATTAGTAAGTAAATGTACTACCACTGTAATCCGCAATCTTTTACGTAGTTATCGCTAAGATATAGTCGAGGTAGCATTTGGTCTTTCAGAAAATCAACTAATGCACAATTTCTCTTGGTGTAGTGAACTTGTAACGTGCCATAGCAATGTAAATCTGTCTGAGCACTGGCACTCCCTCAGGGTCTGGGGGTCTTCGGCCATCGCTGTTCCGACAAAGTGGCTTGTAATCTAGGCAGGTGGTTAATCCAAGGCAGAAAGCCTTTTATCGTGGACCATGTGTCCCCTCGGGAACCACGCCAGCCAGATTTCATCTCCCCTCTTGCATTCCATAGCCTCAAAAGTAGTTTTAACACTTGAATGTTTTATATATTCTACTTGGAGGGAAAACTCATTAAGGGATACTAACACTAACATTTTAGCAAAAATTATGTAATATCTTTGAGCGATGCTGTATTTATGATTTGCTGGTTTTTGTTAGGTGACTATATCGCAGAGTAACACTTTTTGACTTGGTGGTTATAGAAAAATAAATGTTATCCAATTACATACACACTTTATGCTTATTCATTTGTACTGCAGTATATTTTCAGTGCATTTAAAACCAACGAATGACATATAACCGGTATGGCACACGTGATTAAGGAAATTTGCCATGTAAATATGTTATGCTTATATACATAGACTCCCCAGCTAACGATTATTTGTTGACCGGGCACTACATCGATCGATAAGCTCACTGCCAGCAGGATTACACATGTCGAAGCGCGCGTGGTATGCCAAACTGCTACGTTGGCCTTTAGTCTCACTCGTGTCAATCTGTTGTTTGAACAGGGTAAGAAACTACGCTGTATAGTCTTAGAATAAAGTCTGCTAATAATATTAAATAGCAAACATTATTATTTTATATAAAACAACGAGTGTTTATTATCCCGTACCGAGTCCTCTCGTGCCGTTAGACAGACATTATTTGAAGAAAAACTCTCAAGTTATCTAGTTTCAAGTCGTAGGGCGATTCATAAATTAGTAGTATTCACACATTTTGAACGAACTAAAGGATATGTTCGTCAAAAGGCCAATTTAGTTTCTCAAAGCGAATAAGAAATGTAATGGATAATTTCATGAGCACAAGCCAGAAATTTGTGTTAAATGATGTTTGGTAGTTCCTTGCATCCCCTTAGGCTGTCACTCTAGCGTTTCTATTCTGACCCTTCTGTTGACAGCCTGCTATGACTCTGCTGGCCTTAAAGGATGCCTTATACGGCAAGTCGCCGTATAGGTCACCAGATACTTGGATAACCCATATTTCTTCCTCGTAACAAACATAACGTATAATAAACAATTTGATATTTTCACGCTCTTGAGGGGAAAGTAAGCTCACCTTTTTGTCTTAAGAATGTGTGCGAACTTTCTCTCCCTAGTACATCACAAGTAATGCACAAAATGTCATTAGTTGTGTTTAAATATAAATGTATAGCAGAAGCCAGAAGCGAGTACAGGTCACCTGGAATCAGCAGTACCTAGCCGCTCGCGGCTTTACCTGCTCGATGGACATAGAATAAATTAAGATGGAATCAGGAAGAGGGTTTGTGTTTCGGGTGCGCAAGCGGCACGTGGCATTTCCAGGCGGTCACCCATCCAAGTAGTGGCCACGCCCAATGCTGCTTAACCTCGGTGATCAGCCGTGGTTCTCACCGTAGTTGCCGCTTGCGGGGATTTATAGGTTGTAGTTCAGGGTCAAGTTTGAAACTAGTCTTTGTTGGGCCATGGTGAATGTTGAAGTTTTTACCCAAGGGGTCCCATGATGTCCTTGGGCAGACTATAGGATTGCACCTTCTAGGGGCTCTATGGTCGTAGGCCCCTAAAGCTTTGACCAGCTCATTAGGGTGGTTCGGGATGATATCGTGAAGCATCCAGGCTCTTTCCCGTATGATGTCCACAATATATGGGACATTGGAATGATCATGGAGGATGTGAGCTGGGAAGCGGCTGTCAGTACCGTACATAATTCTGAGCGCCCAGTTCTCCAGGAATTGAATCTTGCGGATCGTGGTCGGAGCCGCGGATCCCCAAATTTCTCAGCCGTACAGAACCATAGCCGGTATTATGGCACGGTATACCATCAGCTTTTGGGTCAGGTTCATGGTTCGAGAGCTGAGGATTGGATACAGCAGCCCGAGAGCTAAATGGCCTTGCTGGACTTTAGCAAGCACACACTCCTTGAAAATGAAGGAGCGATCCAGCATTACCCCGAGGTACTTCCCGCTACGGACCCAGGGGATCCGCCGGCGATGCAACACGAGGTTCCGCAGGCGCCTCCGGCGTCGGCCCTTAGTGAGGAGAATACAGAGCTCTTTTCCGGACTGATGGCCATGCGCCATTTTTTGCTCCAGGCCTCTGTCTCTCTGAGTTGTTGCTGAATTGGTCTGATTGCATAAATTTGATTATTATTCTGTGACAGAATTAGCAGATCGTCTTCGTACTGGCAGGTTGTGGTTTGTCGGTGTGTGGGGAAGTCGGCCATGTAAGCAGCAAAGAGTGTCGGGGACACACGCTGCCCTCCGGCACCCTTGCGCCAATGGGCTTGACTGTAGAGAGCCTGCCGCCTACCTTTACCCGGAAACTGCGTCCTCGAAGGAAGCTGTATGGAAAACTATTAATATGCAAATTTATGATATAAGTATACATGGGCGGACCAATCCAGCATTTGCGCATATTGAAGGACAGTGTTAGGAGAAGCACGCTACCTGTGAATCCTCTATTGTCTCCCACATTCATAAGGTAGTACAGTGCTATCAGTTTGTTTTCCTCTGGAGAGTGTTTTGCCTATGGGCGAGAGCACCGCTCGTTAGCTGATTAGCCGGCCAGCAGAATCTCGTGATTAGTGGGAGGGTAAATACACAATACACAAACCAATTTAAGGCTCGCTCATAAGAAAAACCGCATCACTTATCGCACTGTAATATACTAGAGAATAAAGAAGTTCAATTAAATATTTAGAATATAAGCAATAATTTCGCAGGAATTAATAACTTGTCTGTATCTCACTCATATTTCACATTAAATATCTAAAATTGTGTTCATTTTCGAATGAAAGTTTTCTGACACACGTTGCGATTCATCGTCTATTATTTCACCAGAGTTGAAATTGGTTGCAAATTTCTGTTGTAAACCGTTTGTTTTAGTTTATCCCTCAAATAAATGCAGCAAATCTGAAGTGTGGAAAACGACTCTTTTGTTTAAGACGGAAATCTGTTACTCACGAATCTTTAAACAAACCACGTACTTCCGTTTTGATGATAATATACACTGCACTAAACGTCTACGAAAGTTGCGCACACTTATAATGAGATTTTTTTTTCAAGAGGTTGATATCTTAACAGTCAACACTCTTTGCTGGTGGTGTGTGAGTCATAATTATAATTAAAGTTATACATAGCTGCCACTCACAGCACTCCAACTAGCATAAGCTCACATGTTCTATTGGCGTGTTGTATACAGCGCGTCAAATATCTTTCGCCTATTCCTAAATGGGAAATGGAGGGAATGGCAATGTAATAGAGACAGCGTATTCAACGTTTGCCAGTTCCTCGCTTTGTCCCTGAAACAGGCGTGAACTCTTGGCTGGTCGGCCGTATTATAAAAGCTGACAATTTCAGTCCTTATGTTCTTCAAAAACTAGAGAAACAAAGCTTTCTGTTGAATATACTTGTACATGTTTCATAGCTATTTCCCTGGAGTGTCAGATGATGATAATGACAATTTAAAAAGACAGGAGTGCGTTGCCAAAATATTTTAATGCCTTCCCAACTATAGGACGCCAACGTGCAGTACACAGTTCTAGGTTAAAATCAACTCCGTGTCATCACTTTTCTGTGATCTCGAGAACATTGTCCCTAGAGTATATGAGACATATTATGTTCCTCGGAATCCTGCAGCAGCTCTACAGGAGAGCTTTACGGTATATTGGACAGCCCTGACAATAGCCAGACTGTAGGACATGGGCTAGTGTTATACGAACAGGCCAATTTCATGCGTTTATATCATTGTAACACATGATGGCAAACATATCTTCACACTATGTATTTGCATAATAACGATCATCAAAATCAACCCGATGATGAAATCGATCGTACTGTTGAGGGCTTTGGTTTATAGTATTGCATTCACCCGTTGCAAAACTGGACGGCACGTGAGGGCAGTGCCGTGTACTAATGTCCTCCATTGAGTTTTGATAAACCAATATTTTTTGAGATCATAGGGTCACTGTCACCACATTTGTAGATCTGGTACAGTTCAGTTGATCAGTGTATACGATATCATAGAACTCAGAAATGTAAGTGCAAGTTACAGTTCACACATCCATTAACTTCTACTATATGCCGATAAAGGCGGTTCTCCGTTATGTAACTTACAATTATCTTTTCATGCGCCAAGAGCACAAAACTGAAACAGTGAGATCAAATTCCGCTTCTGAGTGAAAACAATTTATTCTTGTCGATCGTGTTTTACTGCTATCTAGTGAATGAGATATATTATACTTCTTACAGTAAAATATTTTAGCGTGGTTTGAAAATCATTCATGTTTAAATTGGCGAGTTTGGAAACCGGTCATATGTGACTTGCAAAACTGGTATCTTTCAAAATATTGCCAATGTGGGTGGTATTGATCAAGAAATGTTCAACAATTACAGCGCACAATCACGAATTCTTTATCAAAGCTTGTCACTTAAAGAAAAAGCGCTGAGATTAGCCACAGAGTGCGAGAGCATTTAATATAAAGCAAGTCTTAAGGCAGCTTCATTGAGTTTAAGAATGCTTAGAGAAAGACGAAAAACCGTAAGCTGATGCTAAATCAGGTCAAATCTACTAAGTTTCATGAAAGTCAATGCGAAAGCTTAAGATACACAAACTCATTTTCCGCCTATTCCTACAAATGTGAACGGCTTACTGAAGGAATTTATGCGCCGAGAGCGAAGATAATTTTTTTCATTGGAAAAAAAAAAAAAAAAAAAAAAAAAAAAATTTGACATTTTAGTTCAAAAATATTATCCGGCTCTTCGAACAGAAAGGAATGGCTTGAAAGTAATTGATGCAATATAAAACCCCCAGTTACATTTAAGGCATGTGCACAATTATTTTTATATTAATAACAATAAATTAATTCCATAAACACAACAATATAATAATTTTAAAAATTGAGGATGCTATATCGCATGCTACTAACTGGAGCAGAAGAAAATAATTGTGACAAAAATATTAAAAAAAAAAAAAAAAAAAAAAAACATTTGGCTATTTCAAAATTATAGATAATGCATATTGAAACACATTTGTGTACGCCATTTTACATGCATTCCATATATCTTTCTTTATTAAATAGCAGGGAAAACATGCACATAGAAGAAAATGAGATCTCAAATGCGCTTTGGAGCTAGCAAGTGCTTCTAGATCAAGTAAATTTAGGAATTTCCCATTAACAGCTAGGTATTATTGCGGGGAGGTTGCTTGTGTTACGGCCGGCAAAATACAGCTGCGTACTGAGAGAAGTCAGTCTTCAAGTGCGTACAAAGTATGTGCAGGTATTTGCTTATTGTTTTGAGGAGGGTTTTATGCTTCCGTGTATGTACGATACTCATGTGAAAACGAATTTTTGCAGAGAAGTGGCAATGTGATTCGCAAGAAAATGTCCTGGAAACCGTATCCAAAATAGAGAAACTATTAGCCAACTTGTTAAATAATTACGAAAGACAGGATCCCTGAATAACAAGAAGCATGCTTAGAAAGAAAAGTGAAATAGAAAATTTCCTACGCAGATGCCGGCAATGTTTTGCCACTGAGGGGCATCATTTTCATCTGATATAACATAGGCTAGTGTTTGTTATTATAACTTTTAAGTACAGTTTCATTTTATGCTTAGTAAAAATTTACGTATTGAAATAAAAAAAAATACTAACTTTTCGCTTAGCGGTTCTATATTCCTTTTGCCCATTTAAATAGCTGCGCTCATGCGACCCATAATCCAAATAATCTCACTGTATAAAGCCCAATACTAAATAGAAATATTGAACAATGGGACTTGCGCAAAGCAATAAATACCTACGATAAAACTGAAGCAAGATATACAGAGCACCTAGACAGATTCTCAGCCGTGCGGTGCGCCTCATAGAAAAACGGTTCGAAATTTAGTGAATAGATTTAGGGAAACGGGATCTGCTCTAAATAAATCGAAAGTAAAACGCCGTGTTCTTACAGAGGAAAAACTCGATATCAGAGAATAGTTAAAACGAAGCCCAAAGAAATCTTTGAGAATCAGGAATTTCACAAACCTCGGCTAGAAATACCACTAAACTTAAAACCCTTTAAGATAACTGTAGTTCAGGATTTGCAACCACATGATAACGTGAGTAAAGTTAATTTTTGCAATTGGGTGTTTGCTCTGTTAATGTTCGCTTTGTTGACCCGTGTTTATTTTTTGTACGGATGAAACATGACTTTATCTATGTGGCTACGTAGCGACACAAAACAATAGATGCTTTAGTGCAGAAAACCCTAATAATGTAAACGAAATGCCATTGTA
Source organism: Metallyticus violacea (assembly GCA_030762175.1). Classification (NCBI taxonomy): domain Eukaryota; kingdom Metazoa; phylum Arthropoda; class Insecta; order Mantodea; family Metallyticidae; genus Metallyticus; species Metallyticus violacea. Next base: position 307,104,597 of record CM060846.1, on the reverse strand, counting down.
TAACCAAAAATTGGCGTCTGGTGAGCTGTAGAAATCTATGCTTTTGAATTTAAGAGTTTATGAATATTCGACTCCGCCGGCAAACAGCGTGCTTCCCGGTGCGAAGCAAATTCCCGTTAAGCCGGCCATGCGTCCGAATGAGAGTTCTGTAGGTATAAAAAGTGACAGATTTTTTGAGGAATTGATTTTTGTAGGAGTATTAATAATGAACTACTTTCGTCACAAATGCATATGAATTATTTTCGAAAATTGTGTATTTCTTTTTCATTTAGCTTATAAATAATAATTTGTAATAAAGATAATTTTAATCAGATTTTCATATTTAAGAGTAATAATATATGAAAGCTCTTATAATTTATTTTATTTTTTACTACTATTTAGGAGAATTTTTGTTATAGTTGTTACTCCCGTATATATGAAATAAAACAGTTATTCAGAGCAGATTCTCTCTCTTCATAAGAATGTTTTTATTTAATCAATACCCGGAATTGATTGCATATCTAATTCTATTTTCTGCTTGTTCCCTTAATGAACTTTGCATTGTATTTTTTACCTGATATGAAACAGTGAACATGATTTCAATAGTACACAACATATTATTTAACGTTTACCATACAGCTTAAAGGATATAAGTCTTAAATGACGCTGTACTTAAGCCGCATGGCATTTTGTACAAACACCTCTCTCCAAAGGCAACTAACTGCCACGAGTGGCCGAGGTCGCTAAAGCGCGGACTCGTGTGAGAGAGGTCTGGGGTTCGAATCCCGCCAGGGCCGTCCTGCCTGGCCGAGGTTTTTTCCAGGTTTTCCTTAGTCCTTATAAATGTCAAATGCCGGGGAGGTACCCTAAATTTATGCCTGGAACGTTTCCTTCCCTAAAAATAAATCCTTTCCCAATTTATCATTTCTCTTAATGTATCATCAGTGACCTTCGCCTGTGGAGCCTCTGTTGCATAAACGGGCGTTAAACACTATTCATTCATTATTGCCAAAGGTAACTCCAGCATAGCCTTGTGTTTGTCATGGCTGATCTAACGCATTTGCTTGACGATGCACGCCACTGACGTAAAAGATGAAAAAACGCCAAACTTCACCACTCAGGGCTCGGGGTAATCCTCCCCAGGTGTGTCACCCCAAGAAGAACTGCATTCATCTAAAGAGGAAGCCGCTTTACCTGAACGGATTTGTTCTAACTGAAGCTTTTGAACATATACTGAACTGGTGCATGCCATTGATCACGTTACTAGCTGTTAAACATTTGTCTGGAATATTTTAATTCAGAACCCTTTTAGTTTATATGAACGATAGCAAAGGTCCTGATTTAGTTAAATCTAAGACCGTCAAGTTTTCACACTCTTGAAGATTGTCCTTTATTTCTGTTTGACCTTCATTTGTTGTGTTTTGCCTCAGTAACTCAGATTCTCTCTGAGAATATTATGACTTTTTAGGTTTGGAATTACAGGATTAGTTAAAAATATCAATGCTCATTGATAATTTCATTTGATCTTGGTGAACCTTGCAAAACAAGAAGTTTTGGAAATTTGCATTTGTCTGTCTTAACCATCAGACAATATTTTGTAGAAATGGTGGCCACAGCAAGGAGAAAGATGGAATTCCGTGCATTTAAATACATAACTCCAGCACAGTGTCTCTTTCGAGCACAATAAGGGAAGGATCAATCGACAAATAAACTTATCGATACATGGTATGAACAAATTAGAGATTCTGGTTGATTGTGCAAGAGGAAATCGTCAAAATTTGCATTTGCCGTGGAGCGTGTGAGAAAGACTACTAGCGTAGCGCTAAAATAAATCCACAGTAAACACATTTGAAATAAATAAAAACCCTGCACATTTGCTATATTTGATGCTTACTTCATTAGTGTTATGTTGACTAATCGTGCAGTATTTCAAACTGTAAAGAAGGATTCAAAATCAGTAAACGTCTGATTTTATTCTCTGTCGTGGAAAATGTTAGATTTACTCTTATTGTTAACTTCCATAACTTTTGCAGATGTTTTAATGGTCATTAAAAATCAATACATCATGGTATATATTTTATTTGGTTATAGATTTATTACATTACATACACATTATATTTCAGAATAATTTAAGAACTATAAATAAGCACTGTATCCTAAACATTAAAATGTCTAAACTCTGTTGGGTTGTAAGGTGCGTTGCAAAATGTTAAGACCAATTGATAAAAATCGTCATTTAAAGGGAGGAAAAAAAAAAAAACGGAATTCAAATATATAGCAACTTAATATCATACTATGCAATCTTTATCATATGATAGTTACAAACAAGTGTATCCCTTTCAGCGACGGCCAAATACAAAAAAGCTCCGTAGCAAAATTTAAGATCACTTGGTATTAATATCCTATACATGAACCCGTTTTTCAGAACAACCTGAATCACACGGTTCGTCCTACTCTCTCCAAATTTCTGTAACACAGACAGTTCAAGTTCACTTCATGCAGATGTAATGGAGTTCCTTAATTCCTACACGCTGGCATATTGCTTCCCATCGCATAAAATTCTCCATAGAATGTAGGTCCAGAGAATTGGCAAGCCACTCCATGATACTAACACTTTTGCGCCGAAACCACTGCCTTGTGGATCTGGCAGTGTGGATGGTAGCATAGTCCCGCCGAAATATGCAATTCTTTGTTCCAATCCCCTCTGCAACATGTAAAAAGTGTCCTTCAAACAGAGTATGGATTTCATAGGACCGAATTCACTCCAGACCTCAGCGACTTTCTCCTTGCGCCTCTTTGAAAACGCTTCCTCTTCTTTTCTGAGGACATGCCAGTAGTATGCCCAACCATCAGAACTGTCCAAGTTCAGTTTCTTTTCATCGCTGAATGTTGTACGCTTCCATTCTTCCTTCCGAATGATGTATACCTTAGCACAGTCAAACCGTCTCTGTTTATGGCGGACTGTCAGGCGATATTACTTCTACTTTTTATTATATTTCGAAATGTTTGTTTGTCTGACTAGCCTGGACAACGTCGAACATTGTCAGTGGGCTCTTGAACAAGTTGTGCTATTGATAATCCGTAGCATTGGGCTTTCCTCTTTTGTTGAAGACCATATTTGTTGAGGTCTTCCAGGCTAATTTTTCATTCCATAATTATTTCCTAGCTTCAAACATTATTTATCACGCATGGTGAATGCCAAGACTTTTACTCTTTCCCGAGACGAAAATATTTTTTCTTTTTGGGCTTTAACCTGACCTTGTTTGAAGATGGACAAACCTGCCATCCGACCCCCAATTACTTAGTCGTGCACTCATTACAAACAACAGATACGAGGCTGCCCATTCCACAGCTGCAGAAAAGCGTTTGCATGTGGTCATGAAGTATTTAGCCTGCTCTTATCATTTTGCAACAGGGCTATTTTCTGTCTTCGGACCTGTGTGCAATGAATGCATATGTTTATAACTAGCCCTGCGATAATGGGCGTATGATTTAATATCCTTATTTCACATATATTTGAATTGATTTTTCTCTACACATGACACGTTTCATCAGTTTTACTTATCATTGCAATGCACCTTAATAAGGTTATTTGACATATTTGGGAATAACTGTGATAATGCAAAATCGTTGTAGCAGTTTACGGATATTCGAAAAAAAAATAATATATTTGTTGAATTATTTTAACATGCTTAATTTAATAATGTTTATTGAGTATAATACAAAAATTATACCTGAAGGTGTAATTTACAGGAAGTTTCTAATTACTCTAAGAACCAAAATCTAGCATCTAGTTTGAAAGTAAAACAGTTTAATTTTTGAGTATATAAGAAAATATAGAGAAGGAAAAGAAATAGATTTTAATATTCCAGATTTTTCCTTCATATTTGAAACACTGAACATTTCTGTCGAAATATTAGGTATGAATAGAAAAAAATAGAAAATGGAATTAAACGTATTCTTTGGTCGTATTTACTCGGCAAATAACTAAACTTTCCAGTAAATATATCATTCACAAAAGTTTGATTAGCCTACGTTCCAAAAATTAGGACAGAGAAGTTCATGTGGTCTACAAATTTATTTAAGGAAGGAAAAAGAAAGTCTTTGCTCCTGTATTGACCTTTGTTATCTGCTAAACTTAATTAAAGTAGTGCTATTTATAAGTATTTTATCCGTGGGTGTGTATGTTCACAAAATATGAAGTGAAATTCTAAAGTATATTCTGAAAATGAAGCTAGAATTTTCAACTTATTTTAACCTCTTTCAATTTCATTGTTTGTTTACAATAACGGTTTCATAATGATCACAGTTTCGAATAGCTTCTCCCACTTCCAATTTATTTAAAGAGTCACACGTTTGCCAATATTTGACGGTTTTATTGAGTTTAATCAGTTATTGCTTTCTGTTCCGAAAGGAATATATTGAGAATTTTGTTGTTGATTTATTTTATTTACTGACGCTCTTTAACATCTCAGGTCATCAGCGTCTCATTCAATTCAGGGCGTGAAACGGCCGACAAATTTTGCTCAGAGGCCTCTTTTTTCAGGCTTGATATTCTTTATCGTGCCGTAAATGTACGATACGGGACCCACGGCTTTCTTTCCTTCCGAAGGATGCCATACTTAGGATTTTTACGCCGGAAAATATCCATCCGTCCTGGTCGGGTTTGAACCCGCGATCTTGGGTTTCGAAGGCAAGTATAGTTAGCACTACACCACCAGGACCGACACACCTTGTGGAGAAATACATTGTGCTAGATGATGACGATGTTGATTAATACGAATTAATTTAAAGTGTTTAGCAGGCATGGACACAGCGGCGAATGTTCGAAAATACTTATTTCTAAAATAAGCAGTAACGATTTTGAGTACTTTGATAAAACTGAGTAAAACAAGGAGCGTCTATCCCTTCTTTGACACACCTGAGTCGTTCCCGGAGCTTTTAAGCGATTGAATTGAACATATTGTGTGCCCATTCTCTTTAAACCCTTCTGCATCACTTTGCATTATGGCTCGATTGATGAAGCAGCTACACGCCAAGTCTATTTATAACGGCAGGCAGTTTTCTTTGTGTATGCAAATGGAAAAGGAAATCAGACGAAGTGAGTAATTTATATACGTATTTAAAGCTTGGACTGCAGTCCTACCACACTGCCTTGTGAGGATTCGCTAGCCACGGACGCTTGTGAAAGCCATTAAATAATACGAAACCTATAAGCAATGTGTTCTGCTTGACTGCAGCCTGATAAATTCCCTTGACAGTTAAAATAGAGGTCGATGTTTATACAAATGTACGTATGAGCAAAGCTTAACGCAAATATTTTACGAGTTTTGTTTGCTTTACCAGCTCGCAAAAGCAGTCCTTTTTGTCTGCGAATGGAAGGAAAAAGCTTTGATTGCCTGCAGATTTGAATGTCGTAGCTTGTGCTTATTCGTGCATTAAATGTAATCTATTTGTTAAAAGATTAAAGTAATGAAATGCACCACGAACAGGAAGAGAAAAATAAAAAGCACGCTAATAAATGATTAGACCAGAACTCGTATTTGTTTTCGTTCATTTATGTCGTGCCTTCAATAATCGATAGTGTCTTTTTTTGTTTGTTTGTTTCGTCGTTCATAGATCGCAGATAAAATCGCGCCATATACGGAAAGCTATTCCAAACGCATCCGTTTTCGCTCATCGATCTACTTTTCATTAGCCCATAAAACATTATGCAAATGCGCCAGATATTTGCCTGGCAGTTTGTAAATTGCGATTGTAATCAGGTTATTGTTTATATACTAACAATGGCTTGAAAAGAAGTAGGGGCTTATTTCTTTCTCACATTTTGCCCATACTAACAGGCTTACTTCTTATACATCCATTGGCGGCTTGGCAGCTTTTACTATCGAACATATGGGAGTGACATCATTTATCTTGTTACTCTAAAATGGTTTTTTTATTTATTAGAAAATATTGCTCAGAGGATATGTTTTTATTTGGTATCAAACAACGCCTTTTTCCTAATTAGCGTGCTGATAACGTATTTTATGAGACAACACGAATTTGATAAATGACGTTTAAAGCAATTTACAAATATTAGCTTTTCAAATCTTTGCGATTGTAAGTAAGGCCTGCACATAAGTAGAATCGTAATATTAATTTTGGTAACATTGTCATTTGCATGATTTTCTATGTTTATATTACCGTGCATTCCATTCAACCATCTGCCAGGGATGGATAACGCTATGCGGCCAGCCGTTGCATGTGAGACTGTGGTTGGTTGACTGGAATGCAAGGTGTTTGTGCTAGTTTTCAATTCATAGTACTGTCCAACAATTGTGTTATCATAAGAAAAATGGTGAGCTTTTCTAATGCATTTTAATGCTGAATTTAAAAACTAACGCACTCTATATATTTTTGTGGTTTTGTTTCAATTTCAAGTACACTGGATCACTGCTCAATTCTTTAGAGAAACAGTATTATTTTTCAATATAATCTTTTCGTAAATATATGGCTTTGTGCCTGTATGCCGACGTGGTGTAACCTATCGTATTGAAACTATGACTTCACCATTGTCTAAATATTCTACCGCGGATTGCATCTTTTAGAGAACCTAAGAGATGAAAATTCAAAGATGCAAGTTTCGGACTGTAGAGTAGGTGAGGAAGGACAGTTCACCGAAATTTAGTTTTGAGAACTATGCGTCAAAACCATTTCTTCAACTTTAAAAGAGCTGTACTAGGGAATTATCTGTTTCATCACGAGGCAAGACATGGGTCATTATAATACCTTCAAAGCCGCAGAAGAAGTGACCATGACTATCCGCTCAAGATATTTTCTTGTATTTTTTCCGAGAACTTTTGTGATGACATCCCAAAAAATCTTGACCTTCAGCCTCATAACAAGCAAGGAACTCTCTGTTCTATAGAGTGGCAGTTATGCTTCGAGAGCCCCACTTAGCACAAATTGAACAACGTTGTTGTCTGATTGTCCCAAAGAATTGGAATGTCAGCACTTGCATGATTGTAGTGTGCGGCCATGATCACTAGGGAACGAAGTCTGGACACCAAAACATTGTTAAATGCGGCTACAATTTTAAGAAACGTTGACTGTACGTGTCGTCAGTTATTTACTGGTGTATCTGGAGGTTTGAATAGGAAATTAAAGACGCTGGTTTGATGTAAGCAATGCGCATAACACGCGATGTGGTTAACTTCATGTGTTCGGTGTCTGAACTTCCGTTCCTAATAATTAATGAGACTGCCTCGAGGTGATAACCATTTTTCTCAAGGGCTGGCAATGCTTTTATCACAACCATTCACATTTATTAAACGTCTCTGATACTTGGTGATGATCTCAGTTTACACCAAAATAAAATGCAATCATATTTCTAAATTACTTAAGATTCTTCATTTCGAAAGGTATACATAACTGCCATCTAGCGAAAGAATATGAAAGTACTTGAAATAGTGCGGGAGGTTCAAAGATACTACACGCAAAATCTTATACTTTTCCAATATAAACTGGTCAGAAATATGTTGGACATTACTTATTGAATGCTCATCTTATACTCAAAATGGTCAGGTATTGTTTATTTTTTTCTGCAGTAATTTTGTTGTTCTTCGTCGTCTATAGGGGACATCTGTGTATTTTATGCTCTCATTTAAATTTTCTGAACAGCAAGTTGGTATTCATTTCATGTCACAGGTGTACGTTTATTCATGTGATTCGTTTTCTGCTGGTAAAGATCTTTTTAGCACTTTGTAAATGTTTGTTTCTCTTTATACATATTTATGTACTGAGTGGAAGGACTATAGGTGTCATCCTTTAAACCAGGCATTTCATATATTTGTAGATTTTTTTTTTGGGGGGGGGGGCAACTGCGCCTTTCTCTTATAGCTAAAATGACGCTACTGTGCAGGTCAGTGTTAAGGATGAGACGTTGGAGGTTGGAGGGGAAATGTAATCGCTGTCCGTTGCGCACTGTATGTCAGAGAGCGATTGCGATTTCGTTGCATCAATTGCATTACGGAAATTATATGTTTGATACAGGTGTTTACGTCTTAAAACAGTCCTTCATGTCTTTGCAGAGAAAGTTTTCAGGTTTAATGAAATTACATTTAAAACAGGAACTTCTTTTGGCTTTGAATGCAAGAGCTAAAGTAAATAAATGTTTTGCACTTAAACATTCACGCATATACATTTAAGGTAAACTCCAAATAGCCACAATATATTTTAGTTTGTCCATTGGGAAAGAAAATAAAACTTTCATGTTTTTACGCTACAGTTCAATAAAGTGAAATAAGGGCGACAATTTGTTTGATAATTTAGAAAATAAAACATAAATTAAATAATTGCATATATTTAAACTTTCGGTGAATATCACCATGGTTGCGTGCGCATGTGCAAAAAGTGCAAGTTGGAACTCGACGATCAGCCGCTGTGTTAAATTGTGCAAGTTCTCATTCTCCGCAATGCGTACACCCCCTTGTTCAAGCCGGTTTTGAGGGTGTGCGATGTTAGGCAGAACGTGTCAGGCATTGTAGCAACATCGTACTCCAGTTTAAAATTGCGGTTCATACAAAAAACTGAATTATGACGAAACGAAGAACTTAGGAAGAAAGTAAAGCGTATAAAAATGCAGACATCATGTCTCTCAATGTGCGCCATCGTAGTCATTGTGTATTTGAATTATAAAGCTATGAAAAGTGCGCAAATCTTATTTTATTTTGATGAGAAATTTTTTCAAAGTCTAACATGCATTACAATTTTCATTTATGTCTATGTATAGAACCATCCACTTAGCTGATGACAGCTGTACCCGTTCTACCCGGATATTAAAAAGTTGTTAGTGTGCTAGATTATTTTCAGTAATGTCAGGAAAGTGTTCAAACCATTCTGGTCATTTCTGCTGCGTATTTGGGGCCCGAAGATTACTCTCAAAGATGAACTTCACATCACTTGTAAAATGCCTTACTAAATATTAGGCTCCTCATATTTGCTGCAAGGCTTCTCACCGATTACCTTAAGTTATTTGTTGCAATTTCTATGATTCAAAAGGAACTTTACAACCATTCAACTGAATGTTTTTTCTATTTCACAAAACTTTCATTGATCATGACTACATTTACCACAGCAATGAGACCTGTCTTGCATAATGAGCGTTTTCCTGTACCAGGGTCACCTTATTATGTCACCTTAAGCGATGACAACTTAGACCTAGTTGTAGTTCGAGTTAAACAAGACACAGGACAAGACATTCTGTGTAACGAGTCAAAAGCTGTAGGAAATTGTTTATTGATACGTTTTACCCCCAAACGATTAACAATCTTATAATGTTTTGAAGGTGTATGACAAATTAAACCTTTAAATTTCAGACTGTACAACGCTTATCTTCATTTGTTTTATACAGAAGCATATGTTACTATGGTTGTCATAGTAATGTATACTTATGTATAAATTTGTTAGTTCTAAATGTTACTACATTAGATTAGAGAGATTTCGTGTATGTTTGGATATAGAGAATGTACAAAGTGATAAAAACGAAAGCTCTTTATCGGAAGTGGGGATAATAATAATAATAATAATAATAATAATAATAATAATAATAATAATGGGTTCTTATTATAAACTTCTTCGATGGCGTCATAATTCAATGAAAACGGAAAAGTTTTGCATTTATAAAATAAATCTTTTTAAAAAATAAAATTTGACTTGTCTTAATTTTTTGTAACCTTCCCTCTATACAGGTATTGCTTCGATTTTCTTAAGAAACATTGGAGGAATTTTAATTATTCCACATTTTTGGGTGACTTTATTAAGCTGCTATGTGATTGCATTCTGTTAACTTAATATGTATGCGAAATTTCTTTCAAATTTGATAAATACTTTGCGAGCTACAAATTATTCCATAAATTGTATTACGTAAATATGACGCGGCTCATAAGTTGAGAAAATGGATTGGCATTTTCGCAATTGGAGCTTTGACCCCCCGTACAAAAATTGTATAGAAAGATATATTAAATAAACTTAATGAGTGAACTGTGGCAATTCGTTAAATCGATAAGAAGTTTTAATCTTTAAAATTAATACTTTTTCATAGAAAATATTTTTTTAATCAATATTGGTGTCACTATGGTTTTTGTTTTATAAAATGTTACAAGGGTACTACTGCACATTCTGGTAAAATTTTATTGAACTGAAACTAAACCTGTGACGCGTGGGACTTTTTTGAATGTGTGAAAATGAAGTTTTGAGAAAAGTGTTGTGCTGAGAAACGGTGCTATTAAAACGACACGCAGGGATCTTTAAATGACTGTAAAATCCGAAGGAAAGGGGGATGCAAATGTTGACTCTCTGTGGATGCCCTAAGGTTCAGGGGATCATTTGCAGAAAAAAGACCTATTTTGGCCAAAAAAGAAAACCTAATCCCAGTGATTAGGGACCTTAATCAATAACTTATTTTCTAGTGCAGTCGGTAAGACCGCAGAACTTGGAAACTTTGGTTTTATATATTCATTTACTTGCTGCTGACATGGTTTAAAAGTCGGATAGCAAAATTGCTTATAGCTTGTAGGATTACTTTAAGTGGTTCGTTGTACAGGATCGTTAAAATAAAAATGTTTGTACGGGACAAAAAAATGAGATATACCGTTTTACTTCATCCAGCTGTTTGGCTACCTTAACAACATCATGCTTTGATTCAGCGACCGTCTTTTTTTTCCCTCTCTTTCTTCTTTTTCCTTCTCCCTCTATCTCTCGCTACTGGGCGGAAAAGAACTTGGATTTGTATTCTTTATATGTATAAATCGTGAGGCTGTGGCAAGAGAAGCTGAAAAAAGGTCTTGTTATTCGTAACAGGAGCTAGGAGCTTAATTGCGAGTCCTTTTTATGTCTTTGTTAGTTCTCTGTGTTACACGTTAAGAGTGAGCGAGTCAGTGAGGCTTGGAATATAATGAATAGGGATATGACATGTTAAGTCTGTGGCTAGAAGCCTTCGAATAAAGGATAAAAGAGGAGTGTTGTGGGGGAGTAGATTTCAGCGTTCAATGTGAGGTGTGAGGGCAACCCGCTGAGAAGGATACAAGTCCATAAAGATTAAACAATATCTTGCAGGGCTACAAGTTAGGGTAAGTGCATCAGCTCTGTTCGTCACGGCATTCAAATCCAAGTTGTATGTTTTTAAGAAAATCGAAAACAGGTAGATGCGTATTGCAAGAAAACTGATAGTTGAATCTTGTTCTCTCATTCACTCAGACTGCGATCTTGTTTCCTTTATAGGATCTGTTTCCAGTGGCGTGTGACGGTGACTTACTTTACCCTACGAGAACATTCGTACTTATGTTTTAATGCAAGAAAAATATTTCCTAAACACACATTGATGTTATTTGGGTTACGGGCCGCCTAAGCGCTGCTTACTAGGAAATTGCAGCCGCAATTTACATTTCACTGAAAACATAAAATGAGACTATATTTAGAACTAACCATGTTATAAGAGATTTTGAAAATGGCGCCCCTCAGCGGTAACACATTCCCGGCATTTGCGTGGGAAATTCCCGAGTTTCATGTAACTTTTCTTCCGTAAGAACACCGCAGTTAGGAACACGTTTCTTGTAATTGAGATATTCTGTCTCTCGTAACTTTTCAACAGTTTCTGTACTTGGAACCTATTTTCAGGATATTTTCTTACGAATCACCTTACCACTTCTTTTCAAGAACCCGTTTTCACACACACACACACACACACACACATGTTTATATACCTATAGTACATAAAACCCGTTCAAGATTATATTTATATAGTGACAACTAACGAAAAACAATTAACACACAATTTATACAAAATGAAAGTACCGAGTTACATATGAGCGTACAACCACTCACTGACAAAACCTCCCTCAAACTACAAGCTACATATGCTTTATAGCCTCACTGTATATTTGTATACAGAGTGCAGGTATTAAGGGGAACAAAATACTTATACCATTTATCTATTTCTTAGCGTTTTGTAGAAAATACATATCTTATATGCAACGCTGCTTAATGCTCTGAATTTGTTAACTTATAAATATTAATTTTGAATGCACTAATTGTGGATACCTTACTGCGAAAACAAGTTCATAATTAGCATTGCTTGCTATTTAAATCTTTGTTAACATCAACGCAATGACAATATTAAACTCAAATATGCTCAGTGGTGCCAAATCTAATTTTGCGAACCCGAATAATTTGCATAAAATATTCCAGATGAATTTTCATCAACATGCTCTGTGCTTCGAGAAAATAGCAAAGGATATTATTCTACTTATGTTTGTCTATCCATTATTTCAATCGGAATGTATGACGTTCCACGCATTAACAGTTAGCAGCACCTGAAAGATTCGCAGAAATTGACAGTTTTTCACCCATAAACAGACAACGGTCAAAATACTGTTTATTTATAGCATAGAATCCTCCTCCTCCATAAAAGTATGGCAAACAATGTGATTTCCCTTATACTCTAGTAAAATTAACTCTGAAATTGTAAATTCATATTTGATTTCAATTGCAACTGTTTGTTATAGTATTAATAATGGATGCCTCAACGTTATTCAACGCTATCTGGTATTATTATACATATAAAACCGAAAATTTCCTTAGCTCTGTCTGATAGAAGCAGTGAATTATGTATGCATTATCTCAGAATGGCCTGAGCTTCTTTCCTCCGCGCCACTTACTTCCAGGACATTGACCAACAAAAAACGGCGAGTCTAGGAAATATTAACCAACTAGGCTCCCGCTCATTGCTGGGGCATTTGAGTTGGGGATGTGTGTGACAGAAATGTACCCCATTATTGTTTATTGTTAATGCATTATTACGTTTTGCAGATTATGTTCATTATTAAGCGGAAAATTAAATCAAGTATAATAGAATTAAGTATATTGTAATTCAAATGATTCTATGGTGGCTTATACAGTGCTTTTAAATGAACTTTCATCCGTGAAAGCTCTGCCCGTGTGGCGGCTTGAAGCACGCTCTCTGCCGGCTGATTCAAGCGTACTTAACCCCTCAATTCAAGCGCATTGATCTCTCGTGCATATTACTATTCCATTATTCATTTACATTTGTCATATGATATGATATGATATGGGAAATGATGTCCTTGAGCCAAAACGCACTAGTTTTTCTTGTGAAATTGCTGCAATTTCTCTAGTTATATTGTCTTTCAATTCTTCCAACGAATGCGAATTATTCCAATACACCTTGTTCCCCCCCCCCCCCCTCTTAAGTTTTCCCTGAGATAGAAATCGCTTACGGTAAAATCCGGAGATCGCACTGCCCATAATCCATTATTAATGACTATTTTTAAAAATTTCCTCAAATGCAACTAACAGCTGAAGCACTTAAAGCCTTGTTGAAAAAATTACATATTTAAATTCAATGTCCCAATAACTCTACAAAGAATGGTGTAATTGTGTTATCTATGTTTCTCTGCGCAGTTTGGTATTTTCATAAAACATTGGCCCCATAATTTTGTAAGCATTCATAACGGAGCACACAATTATTTTTTTGGTCATGCCATTGCATTTCATGTACAAGACGTATTTTCTGTTCTCCAGTACCTGTTGTTTTGTATCTCTACATGGCCATTTAACTTAAACTATACTTCGTACGTGAAAAAAAAATTAAATATAGGTCTATAGAATCATTCCCAATATTATCCATAGCCCAGTTGCAACAATTTACTCTACTTAAATTATCAGGTGGCAGCAATTCCTGAACAACCCTCATCTTTTACGGTTTTAATTTCAAAAGTTAGGTGCCATTCCAAGCGCAGGTTTGAGAAATTCCTGTTTACTGTGCAAGCGTTCGCAGAAATTTCGTCCAACTTTTTTCTAACATTTCTCCAATTTCATCATGCTTCTCCCCGATAAGCACAGGCGGTTAATTTTCAGTTACTCACAAGATTACGAAAAGTACATCTGTAAGGTGCAGGAACATTGTGGAATTTTCTTAAAAATTGTCTGCAAGAATTTGTCTTCATATAATGAAAATTCTGTACGGCATTTTGGCATTATAACAACACAGACATAAATAAAGTGGAAAACACTTCGTTTCATGTATTATCATCTAAGAATGTTCGAGCGGTACAAGTGACACTGAAGGTCAGAGGAACCAGTTAACAGTATGTGCTTCACCGCTGTGGCTGCCTGCGCTCTAGCGGATGACCGACAATTTGATGGATATCTGCAGGCCGTGCCGACGAGAAAATCAAACTTCAGATAGATATATACTACAACTATGCTAAAAATATACTAAACAACCTGCAACCTGATAAAAATACCGCTCCAACAATAAAGCAAAAGCTAAGATGTAGAAAACAAAAGTGTTCCAAGTTTAGATACGCACACATTTGAAATAATTGCATCATTCAAAATGATTCGTAGCGGTTCCTTAAGGTAAAATGGTTTATAATTTTCTTAGTATATCTGATAGAGCTTTAAATTTTTAAAGAAACGATACTCAATAAAATTGATTAAAAGTCTTGAAATATAAGTGCGGAAAAATAAAATCTACATGTTTTACTAAGCAGTAATAAAAATTTATCGGTCAAAATGAACGACAAGGCCTTTCTTGTGTAAAGTATTAAAACTAAATTTTGTGTGCCTAATGGTAAAAACCTGTTCTTTATTATAAAATAAAAATTATTCTCATATGTTATAAGATTTTGAAACCATTAATTCTCAAAAATTCTATTATAGATTTACATTAAAATCATTTATAATATTATTTCCAAAAGTATGTACTTTTCTGAATAATTCTTTCCTTATTGTAAAGATGGCATTTAAATCTACAAACTGAATCTTAGTATTTAAAGTGTATACAGTTCAAAAGTTTTTTGTGAAATTTTATTATTAATTATAATATAAAGTTTTAAATAATATTTCACTTTAACATTAGTTAATGGCTGAGGTTCAGATTGCTATCCTCAATAAGAATCTCTGTGCAAAATTTCACGCAGTTTTCTTAAAAAGTATACAAGTTATGTTTTAAACAGTTTTAATACGCAACAGGTTTACAGATTCGTGCAATACAGGTGCAGTTTTAATGGGAAGTTTTCAGCACCACTATAATTGTCTTGATCATTTTTAAATTCACTTCTTTTCTTGCAATATTGCACCTTTCTTTTACCCATGTTTGGTTATAATTTTTACAAACAAAAATAGGAAATAAAGAAAGAAAGGAAGAAACAAATAAATAAATTACCACTACATGCTTTTGCAGTTTTTAACATGCCTGCCACATTGCTATCATGTTCATCACGCTACTTGAACTATGACAGCGCTAAGTTTAAACTAATAAATGTCGAATAATATTAAAAATTAGGGAAAGGGATGTGCTTGATTAGCGCAATATTCCAACTATAATCTCACTCTAAAATTATTTCATGCATAACTCGGTCAATTTTAAGAATAAAAAATCCTTTACAGATATAAAGCTCAAAGTTTGTTTTAAATTAACAGACAAAAATTGTGTGTGAAATGTATTTCATGATCCCATGTGCCCCCTTAAATGTACTGCGTTAGAACACGTACATATTTTATTTATTAATATGCCTTACTGTTATGACGTTCTTTGTAACTATAATTTGTTTGCAGAGAAGATGTGCTCATTACAGGAAATTTTACAGCTGAATCTTGGAATGCCTCGGTAGAATTTCGAACTCAGTGAAGTATTGTTTAACACTCTTTGCAACTGCCAGCATCTTCGAAATGAATGAAATGATTTAATGGTGACGCAAAAAGAACCTGGCGTTTATTGATACTTAAGGAGTGTCAAAATGCCCTATCCCATTAATTATCCTTTATCTCAGATACTATTAATGATAGTTACCTGATTTTTGCACCGTGCTTGATGAAAAAAGAAATTGCGTTTAATAGTAAGAAAGTTATAAATTTGAAATATAATAGTGCAATTTCTACTTATGAATTTGACCTTTTATTTTTTAAAAAGAAATTGTGCATATTATTTTCAAACGTTTAAAATAAATTAATTGAAACCCCGTAAAATAATTGGTAACCTTTTGCAGTTTTTATAAGTTTTTGATATAAGGCATTTGTATGGAAATTTGTTTTTCTTTTCCTTCAGACATCGCAATTAAACATAAAAAATTAAAATAAAATTTACATTTGTACAAGAAATATAACATCAAAACCGCCCAGGCTGACCATTCTCCACCTTTTCTGTTGATTTTGATGTTATTTTCATCTATTTATTTATTTATTTTTGTACAGAACAATTGGAAAAATAGCTCTACTCTTTAGAGTAAATATTTGCTGAATAAGCCAGAATAGCATAAGGGAAAGCTGAATACATATTTTTTGTTAAAAATAATGTTTGTTCCACTGTAAAACATATAATAAAATAGGCAGGAAAATATAAATATTGATGTGATATCAAAATTTGTAATGAAAAGAAATTATCAAAGTCACAAATTTTACCTTCTAAAGACACTGCATTTGCCTTTTCATGGAGAGGGGAAACACGTAACGAATGTTCACCTGCAGCCTCTGCTTGTTGACTAATGATAATGACGATAAGCAGGCTTCCTGCTTTTTACCCTATGAGATGCTCTGATGCTATTTTCAGATCCACCACACTGTAGGTGTTATATGTCATTAAGCTCGACAGTTCACTCGGTTTGTGAGTAGAGGTTGGACAAACGGAATTCATTGGCGATTATTTCACTTTTATTAAGTTTCTGATTGTTTTGAACATGGGGGTGAGGAGCAAGAAGCGAGAGAAGAAAGCAGAGCTTGAACTTTTTCATCTTTGTAATACTGTGATGCAAATTGCTTTATCCTCGTCCGGCAGGCATTCCCATGGCAGCAACGTATTTCCTCCCCTGGGTGTAACTCGGTGAGTTTCACGCCTGAGTGAAGCAAACGTTCATATCGACATTCCTGGCGAGACTTCACCGCGCCTCGCCACACCGCCAGGGCATTCGGCCCCAGCCCTATCTTCGTCACTTGCCTTTGAGTAGCCGAATGCATGCAGCGCTGTCTGCCAAACATTCCTTAATGAGCTCTTAGGCACCTTTAAGACAGAAATGTAAAGTTTTTTTAGCATCTGTGTCATACTACTCGAAAAAAAATTCAATAAACATTCGCTTCGAAGTTCAAATAAAATACCTGAAAGGAGCTGCCTTCACTTTCCATATAGCATATTGGTACTGTGCTATGACTGTCTCGAACCAAACTTTTATATTTATAAAATAAAATCATGTGACAGCAGGACAATAAGAACAATAAATGTCTTTATTGTTCATTTGTTAGCAGCGTAATGGCTGCTTGAGAATTTGGTTTAATCCTTCATTGGCTGCCTGAACCACTGTTATATTTCCACTTATAACTTTTGGCTTGTTCTCGACAATGATGAACTTCTCAGTGGCTTATTTTCATACTGTTCCTTGACTCTGGCTTAGATATTGTTATCTGTTCATGTGATATTTAGTGTCCCTTGGTCTCGTCCGCGCGGTTACTCGCGGCATTGTTTTGAAGGTCGTGGTACTGTAAAGTACTTTTGCAAATTTATTAGTGTTGGTATAGTATGTGGATATTTCTTAGTGCTATGTTTCAAGCATCTAATGATCCAAATCAGTGGCAGCAATGGCTAAAAGAAATAGAAGAGTAGGAGGAAAACAAGTAAGATAGGGAGAGTGAAGGAGACAATGATGATCGTGGAACACTTCTCCGAGTCAGCACAAGAATGTTCTGATAATGAAGACAGTGAAGATGAAACGATTCTATGTGGTAGTAATGACTGCAGTAAGTGAATTTGTCCGAGAAGTAAACTGTGATTATGCTTAGGTATCAAGTCCCTTTTGTGACTAATTTATGCTTTTACATGCACTAACATGGCTAATATAACATCTGAATACAGCATTTGCCCTTCTTTTGTGTCGATTATACCAACTTTTAGTAATATATTTGTAACCGTATCGTCATTGAAAGACGTTGCATTATGATGTCATTCTCTCGCTTGAAAAAGGCTGGTTTAGTTTCTATTGAAAGGTTTGCTTTGATGTGAATAGCGATTGAATTACGTTGACATTCTGCCGAGGTTGAGAATTTTTGGGAACGTAAAAACAGCGAGAGTCTCCGGTAGGGCCCTAAACCCATCGTCTCGTTAAAAAAACTCCATACAGAAAAAAGAGATCCCAGGAAAAATTACCAGCCATTGCATGTACAAATTATACCTAATCACACTAGATGGCACTCGAATCGATTGGCTGACCATCTGTCTTTCAGATGTCTTTTTTTTTTTTTTTTTTTTTTTTTTTTTTTTTTTTTTTTTTTACTGACGAGGCATCACAGGCGGTAGGTTTTTATGATATATGAGATGAAATTATTATATTATTTAATTTCATTATTTACAGGCAGCAAGTGTTCCAGGCTTAAGGATAGGGTACCTCCCAAAAATTTACCATTTATAAGGACTGAGGAAAAGCTTAGTCAGGAAGGACGGTCCTGACTGTATTCGAACTCCGGACCTCCTGGTTACGATCTCCCAGACATCGGTAGATATAAGTGTAGCTAATTCAAATGGTTCATATGATTCTTCAAAACTCGGAACAGGCTTTAGGCCTAAGTCTTTTAAGTCCATGATGATTGATTTTATTTTTATAATGTAAAATTATAAACATAATGTACTAAACATCAAAGTACATTCTAATATTACTCTAACTTAGTGTTTCAAAGACAAAAATGTATTAATTTAGTAAAAATTGTCTCTATTCATGTTATACCAGGTTTTTTGTTAGCTTAAATGTCAAATAATTCTGTATAGTTAAAAGAATACTTTAACATGATAACTATTGTCATCCCATGTACTCATTTTTGCCTTCCTTTATGCGGTGATACGGAAAAAGAGTTTTTTTTTTTTTTTTTTTTACTTCATCCACATTTTTTACCGCCATTTGCTAACTTGTTTGTTTATTGATTCAGTCACGTTTGTATAGGTCTTTCTTTCTTACGTCCTTCATTCTTTTACATTCTGTATATTTATTTTAATGTATTTGTTGTATGTACTGAGTTCCGCTTTCTTCTTCTGCTTGCCGTTATCTTCTTTCGTACACTCCTATAAATTAGCCATAATAGTTGATCTTGACAGAGTCGGAAGGGTTGAGAATATAAGAGCTTATGTACAGATATGTACGCAATATAAACCAGCGTATTACACTTAAATATAAATTATACTCCAAACGTCAAGTCAGCATTGTATTCTGCACGACACAGCTACAAATCAACAACCTCTCAGCCAGCTAGCAGTCTATTCTTTCAAACGTGTATCTGTTATCGCAAATGTAATGAAGCCCTGCAGCATTTTAATTCTTAGAAGCTTTTTTTTAATCTTCTTATATAACGATAAGACGATGATTTAAGACATGTAGTTCAGAATAAAAGAGAAAATAGTATGTAGCTGCAGTTGAAAAGTGACTGTGAGATTATGCGTTTTGTTATTCTGTTTATGCAGTCTGATAAAACAACGTGTTATTATGATGTAAAATTACCTGTATCTATAATTTGCGAATTTTAACGTACACATATGCGTTCAACCATTTTCCTACTAGAGGAATGTGCTCAGAAATGGAGCTCTATTCACTGAGCATTATTTCAGTTCCATAGATGGCGAGCTTACATGCATCATTTACACGTTGAAATGTGTTGCACTGAATTGCTTACAGAGATGTACGCAGGAAGACGTTGATGAAGCTGTTAGTGAAAGACGTGGAATAACAACCTCCAATTTGGGAAGCATTTGGCATACAGACGCCTTGCAGCATGGTCCTATAACTTGAAACACCCTGTATGCCCTTTTATATTAAAGTACAAGTAAAATTTTGCTGATTTATTGAAGATGTTCGATCAGTGTGCAAAAATAAAAAAGACCCAACTTTTTTGGAAAACCTTTCAAATGTAGAAAAATTTTAGTTGCTTATCCTATTCATAAGTTGTGATTTTTTCAGCCCTGCAAAACAGGCATTTGTTTTGGCGACACACTTCATTTGATGCGAATTTCTACATTTTGGGAACACCAACTAGCACAAGGAAGCCAAATACGGAGAGTAGGAAAGATAATGAAGAATTTCATATCTTAAATCTAGTAACATTGAGGTCACGGTTGTAATTATGGCTTTTCCAAAAACAAAAAACCAATTAAAATTACCCATGACAATTTCAAAACACGGGCGCCATCATGTTACTTGCTGAGAGTGTCCCCCCCCCCCTTCGGTTGCAAACCACTGTTTCCACTCACTGCTCCTTCGTTTACGTGTGTAATGGCGGATCCACGTTTAGTCGGCTGTCACATAGCTCCAAGTCCTGCGAGGAAGTGACAGCTCGTTTTCTCTTTCTACCCATTCGTTGTTAACACGGCACCCACCTCGCCTATAGCTTTTTCATTCGCAAATGATTGTGCACGCATCTTCAGTTTGTGATCGCTCAGCACCATGTCGTGGATTTTTTCAACCACTTCGGAAGTCGTTACCGCGACAGGAGGACCGGAACGGTCCGCATCGCTTGTGCCCACTCGACCACATCTAAACTCGCCATATTATTTATACACCATTCTAAGCGAAAGTGAGGTGCAGATGTTTCTTTAGCTTTACCTTAGTTTCTGCAAGCGTTGCCCCTTTCAAAATATAATGTTTTATTAATACGCAAAATTCGTGTTTCTCCTTTTTGAGAACTGTTTACAAATTCACGTAGGAAAATGGCACTCAGACACAGACCAAGCTTTGTAAATATTTATAACTGCGTATATCATTCCTCAATGGTCACCACATTGCCAAGGTAACGTTGAAATTATGTAATCTACCATCTTTTCAGCTTTCAAGGAATAATGGAACTCCCTCATATGTCAATTCATAAGTATAGCATTTGTTTAAAATGTTGGGTTTTTAAGACATTTTCACCGCCGCTATAAATTATAATCCATATGATGCTCCATATTATTGCACTTCATATTCATTACAGAACATTTCAGGGTTGTAAGCTGCTTATGGTGTTGCGGAAGGTGAAACGTTGATACTGTGGTGCTGCGAGGGCTACTCGATGCTCTGTTCAGTTTTAGGGACTGAGTGCACATATAGCCTGTTTTGCATGACTTAGTTGCTTTTCCTGTAACAGATTCTTGAGTTACATCATTCGCCTTAGGCCAGTGAGGTTGAGGTTGATGTTGTAGGTTGCCGTCCGAAGAGTTCTTAGTATGTCACCTAAAGTGGGTCGTTTAATTATAAATTTCCATGCTACAGTAAGGCACGATTTCAGATTTTCCCCAATACTTGACATCGTGAACATAGACGCCAGATGCAGCTATTTTTCTCCTGAAACAATTTCCTGTTCTCATCCATTCCACTTATTTTCATAACCTGCAGCGACTGCGTTTCAATCATTCTCAGAACTGGTTTAACAAAGCAGTGGCAACTTGAGTAATGAATGCAGATGGCGTCATGCTTTCTTTGTGAGCGTCAACACATTATGTACGTCATTTTGTGCAGGTTGCCTCAAATCCCATTTTTATGGCTCACTCAGAAAGGATACATGTTGTAGGGAAGGATAACATGCTTCGCTGGGTTAACTTCTAGAAGAGGAGGAGATGGAGGGGGAGGATCAGCTGTCCGTTAATTTTTCAATTCCTTTCATGAATAGTAAGTGATGTGCGTAAGAAGACGCAGGGGTGAAGGGGAAAACACGGAAGTTGGTGCGCGCGCGCGTGTGTGGCTTGCCAAAAAAAAAAAAAAAATGGTAATCCCATGTTGATAGGGCAATCCCCTCCCTACTCCCAGGCTTTACTGCTAGTCATTCTATTAGCTGGAATGGCCCAACCTGATAACATCCAAGGAAAACAAAAAAGGATGCAAAGAAAGCGGGATGAGATATCCCGCCGATTTTCATAATTCTTCTCGGACCGTTGAAAGGAAAGGATGTGTCAACCGAACAGACTCTGGTAGCAAATTGGAAAACTATCAAATTATCGTTGTGACGGCAGCAGAACGATCGTTCCTCCCACATCGGAGCACCTTGCAACAACTCTCAATTCGCCTCGGTCTTAGCGGGAAGAAGGGGAACATGGCTTAACTTTAAATTTGTCCATGGAGATTCAGAAAGGCGATAGCTTCTAGAAGGGGGTTAGTCGAGTAGTCGCAGGAGCAGAGGGAAGCGAGGATTGGCTTTAGGAGAAGAAGATAGCAGAAGAGATGAGCTGTAGATTTATGGCAGCTTGTTCACATGCACCGTTTTACGCTTTTCTTTGCTTGATTTCGTTCCTTCACTGTGCAGACCACGTTGGAAGTGGGTGCCATTTGTCAGGGAGCCGGGTGACAGCTCTCCAGGTATCTACTGCTTACCCCGTTCTTCTTTTCTGTTTTTCTGGTCACTCTTGATCTAGTTCAGACCTTCTCACACCCAAAGCAGCAGGGCAAGCAGTCAGGTGTTTTGGCATTTTTATCTCTTGTCGATACAATCGTTGCCAGGACAAAGCAGTTTTTTACACCCCGTTTCTGTGTAGGTTGCATCTGGCGTTAAACTTGCTCTGTGGATGCTACTATTAAGTCGAGGTTCTCGAAGTCCAACAGTTTACATTTGTGACTTTTGTGATTGAATGTGTAATTCTCATCCAGAAGACCAGGAGTCTACACCAATTGGTATAAGATTTGCATCACTCTGAAATACAAACGCCATGTTGCAATGAATTAAATTTTACTTTGGCAATCTTCCCAAAGTAGGATAACTTGGTTGTCATTAGCTTGAAATGTAATAAAGGTAAATTATATGCGAAAGAAATACGTTAAACATTCAGCCACTAATTGGTTTTGTTTCTAATCGTGTTGTTGTGATCAAGACACATAACTTTCCTACTTTTTTATCATCACATATACAAATAACATTAAATAAGTAATATTGACAGTTAAAGGCACGTTTGGACAAACTAACTGCAATATTGTGATTTATAGTAAAATTGCTTCTGCTTATTTTTCAATGATTAAAGCAAACATTTTGGAAAAATATAACTGAAATGCTTCCGTCATATTTTAGATACTAGTGCCAATCTTTATAAAGATGGATAAAAAGAACCCGATATCAGTTGTCACCTACACCGATTTTTTTATTTGAGAGAGAGAAAAAATTACAATAATCTCATCAGTGCCTTTAGCTCGCGCTTGCAAAGCAGGCATACTGTCACTTCGGTGAATGCTTTGAGGAGATAATGTAGAACTCACCTCTGTTCTTGGTCGTGTTTATTGCTTTCCAAATGCATTCCTTTTTTGGGGGATTTGAAGCTTTTGTTTCATGAGCCACAATAGTGTTCTTACTACTGTCGAGATGTTCTTGATTTACAGTTACATACGAGTACAACATTCATAGCGTGTTCCACCCAAACAGCACTTTAAAGGTTTTATGGGTGCTAAAAGCCAAGATAAAGTTTACATATTTCATGTATGTCCCACGAGTAGAAGTGAAGCATGCGTTGTCTACTTCTTAAGCTTTTAGAGCTTTACTTTTTGTGGGAAAGGAAAGGCGTATATTGCAATTTTAACGTATATGTTTTCTACTGAGGTATCAAGAAGTTTGTTTGGAAGCGTATTAAACAGAAATGCTGTTTAATGCCAGAAAAGTATAATTCGGTTGTCAAAACACTAAAAGTGTACATTTCTCTGAATCATCACGACATTTGTGTTACGTAACTTCGTACTGAAATTAGTGCAGGTGAATTTCTCTGGAGTGAAAGGCGGGCGTAGAGAACGCAGACCACTTCTCTGCCATCTATTAACCAATGTCATAAAATTGGGGCACTTGGCGTTTCCTGCAAAGTCTGTAAGCAAGATATTGCCTTATTATGCCCAAAAACTATGTGCGATATAAATAAATCTATATCTAAAAGTGCTATTTATAAATTTAAACTGATTTAGCATTGCATGTACATATAAATGTGTAGTAATGTGGCTTAAGAGAGAAGAAAAACAATGAACTAATTTTGACACGTCATGTGTATTTTCTGCAAAGACTAGAACAAAAGTTCTAAAACTTTATCTTTTTTCACCACATTCTCCGTTTTTAATCGCATGCTATCAAGATTTATGTTTTCATTTATAAAGTGGAAGTCGTCAAGAGTTTCCCCACAGTAACAAGTCCTTTCTGGCTGCGCAATATTTTCCATCTCTTTCTTACTTTTTTCTCTGCTTGTCTTCATTGAGCGTGGTAAATGGAGGCACAGATGTTTAAGCACATTAACTGTTATTATGACTCAGTGAATCCTTGCTGAGGATCGTTTTACGCTTCTTCCATTCTTTCTGCGCTCTGGTGGTGCTTCTTAGGAAGACGGGAGAAAAAAAAAAGCACACGGAGAATTCTCCCTCCTTAATTAAAACACATATATCATTCCATGTGCTAATAAAATGGCGACGTTATCACCACTCCGGTGCTTGGCTAATGCGCGAGCACAATCTACAACTTTGTTGCGAGCGCAGATTCAAACGCGACTGGGTGGCTTTTATTTGAAGACATTCTGCAAGTTTAAAAGCAAGAGATAAGAAAACAAGTTTTAAACTTTCTATAAAGCAAGAAACAGCTGCTCTATTATATTGAATTTCTCGAGAAAAAGAAATGAAGGGTTCAAAGGGAGCGAATCTCCTCCTAAGAAATGTCTCTGCAAGTCTTACCTTGTGCTCAGGATTTCCCAACAGAAGTAAGCTTTACTGTTTATGTTTCATGTGAACTTTCTTAACTTTAAACAGATTTTGCAGTGTATGCAATGAAATTATAGGTGCAAATATGCTCAAATATTTGGCGTCTAACATTCCGGTATCTTGAGACAGTGATAGTGAATGGGCAGTATCAAACAAGCAGACACTCACAGAGAACTATCTTCCTCTAGTAGACTCGAAAAGGATAATGTGAAACATAATATTAATGTAAACATGTATTCCGCAATTAGAGATAAAAATAGTTGGGAAGGAGAAGGTTACACAGCACCTTGGCCACTGTAACGGCGCCCTTTGTACCTATGCTGTCTACTCCGGGAGGAAGGTACGAGATTAGGGCTACACGGTGTTAAGGCGCGGACTCATGAGCGGGAGGTCTGGGCTTCGATTCCCATTAGGACTGTCCTTGACTGAGGTTTTTTTTCAGGTTTTCCTCAGTCCTCATAAATGGCAAATGGGGGTACCCTAAACTTTGACCTGGAACGCTTCCTTAAAAAAAAGTCTGTTCCAACTTATTATTTCATCTCATGTATTATCAGTGTCCACAGCCTATAATGCCTCAGTAATTAAAACGGGCGTTAAACACTTAAAAAAAAAAAATACCAAAAGTTCTAATTTTCAAATGTAGCTGCTTTTTTGTTTGTTTGTTTGTTTTTTTTTTTGTTTTTTTTTTTTTGTTTTTTTGTGCCTCCTTACCAAGCACACTTGAACACATTTTAAAACGGATGGAGAAGAATAACTGTGTAAATATACAACTTCGTTTTTGTATGTATTTAATAGGAGTAACAATATTTCTAATATTGGCTTTGAAGGATTTATATAAGGACATGTAAATACGTCGAATGGCCTAATAAGACAAGTGCATACAGAGTTTATAATACCTAGGTGAGATGTCTGTGGTTAGTATCTTAAAAAGGAAACATACTTATGTTCATTAGCTTGACTTTGAAATCAAAACCACCAAGTTTTAACCCTGGAATGTATATGGGTTCTTTCGGATCTCAAATTATTTTTGAATACTTCTAAACTAGATTTCTCAAGTAATCATAGCGCCATGTATTGTACTCCTTTATTGAATATTTTTCATTGATTAAGTGCGCCAATGTTTATTTCTAATCGGTTCTAGACAATATGATCTTTGGAGTTCACGTTGGCCCCTTATATATTCACGTATTCTATCTCCTTATTTTTATCCGCTTTTTCTTTAATTTTGACTGTTGTGCATTGTTGAAATGAATTTATTTCTTATATCAAGCAGTGAAAAATGTCAATTGCTGCATCAGGCTTATTTAAAAGCTCAGCTAGAGAAGATGTTTGAAGATAAAATGTTCACTTACATTCAAAGCTTGGTTTCTTGTGAACCAGTTGATGATCTAGATTCGAGTGTTAATTCAGATAAATAAAATAATTTGGGACAGTTAACTGAATATGAAAATTAACTTTCTACAATCAAGAAATGAAGTTACAACTGCTCTCATAGGGAAAAATGTAATAAGTAGAGAACCTCCTCATCGAAGTATGAACAACCACACAAACATGTATGTGTGTGTGTGAGAGAGAGAGCGAAAGCGAGCGAGAGAAACAAGAAATTTAACGTCAGAGCTACATGCTTAGAACCTTTTAGTTTAATAAAATAATTATTGATCGAATTGTGAAGCTCACAAATACCGAGTGAATGTTCAAAAGAAATCTTGTTCCAGCTCACATAAATATTGTCAATAAATAGACGGTTGTGAAATTTGATCTTTAATTGGTATACTGTACATTCAGAAACAAAGCTTAATATAACGGAAATGTGGTCAGACATTTGTCCTTCTGTCTTTCAGCATATAGCAAGTGAACGTAGCTTCCGTTTGCTTATAAATTGCATTCATTTTATGATCAAAAGAGGAAAATATCTAAACGGCGAATTTTCACCATTTCGAGAAGTTTGTGATAATTTGTCTCCAACTGCAGTAAATACTTGTGCCTCAAGAATAGCCTAGACTTCAGGGGAAAATACCCTTTCAAAATATACATAGCTTCAAAACCGGACAAATATAGGAGGACATTTTATCGCTATGCGATTTCATATGTAGCAAAGGAGACTAGAATAAAAATAGATTAGCTGCCTATACAGTACATCGAAGAGCTCAGCAAACTATTTCACAGAACTGACCGTAATATACCCATGGATAATTGTTTTATTTCCGTACCACTGGCTGATACCATGTTGGGAGAACACAATTAGACCATTGTAGAATCAATCAAAGGGAGAAATTCCACCGTCAGTTCCACCAAACAGGGAAAAGGAAGTGAAACCAACTCAGTTTCCCTTAGAACAAAATCCTTGTGTCATTCACTCCAAAGAAAGAGAGAGGTGTTTTGTTACTTTCTATAATGCATGACGAGAAAGGGTTGAGCAAAGCAACCAAGAAGCTTCAAATTATTCATTTCCAGAACTGTACTAAAGAGGATGTAGACACCTTTGATAACTGTACAGTAGCAAGAAAAACTGGAAAAAGTTTTATGGAAGTCTTGATCAAACTGACATAAATCCTCAAGTTCTCTTTCTTGCCTTAAGAACTTCTGTTAAACCTTGACTCGTCACTTACGCACGTGCACGAAAAGAAGACAGAAAAATACATTGCGCAATATTTTTGAGTAAGGTTGCTAAGCATGTACCCAAATCACGAAAAAGGAATAAGGAGGATAGGAGGAGAAAAATAATGTCCGATAAGAAACGGTTATGGAAGCAGAAGTGATGACAGAAGTGGAACATGCCGTGTGTCCATGTTCAAGAAATCGAAAAGTAAACAATGCATGGAGCTGTTTATAAAGTAAGAACGAAAGAAAGAAAGAAAGAAAGAAAGAAAAAGAAAGACAGCATGTCCTTAACATAAAAAGGACATTTGTTTAGCGTACTTGGTGTTTGTAACGTTATCATAATTCTGATAATCCATTTAAAAAGGTAATACGATTTGAATTAAAATTTTTGATTTTGCTAGGAAATTTGTGTAATTATGAAATTCCAAATATTTTAAGCAGGTAATATAAGCCTGCTGAGGTGTTAATAAAAAAACAGAAGGTGGTACAATAACGATATTTTCTTTTCTGCTACCAAGTTCATTATCTTTTCTATTAGTAATCTTAGTGTAATATTAAGCTGCATGTACCCCATATGCAGAATCTGGTGCTATAACAGGTTAGGGTTACTGTTACATATTTATTAATGAAGTCTGTACTTCCACGGTAGCTTCAGATAGAAACTCTACACTTCAGAAATGTAGCACTTGTTTAGAATTTTTCGGATGTGAACTACGCCTATCTTCGACAAAACCATCGATTTCTCTGTTGCCTTCTTAGTATACCGAGTGTAATAAGGTACCTTTAAGACACATTCTTCACACTTAGAAAAAGAAAATGTTTATATGGACATGATGGATCCGGAGAGGCTTTATTTCCATGTTAGAACTCATTTTTTGCAACTCTTCATAGTATATTAATTATGGAAAACACACAGGAACAGAACGTACCAGCATACAACACGAAACTCTTTCTTGCATGGAATGTTCAAAATGTCCTCCTTTTTACGTCTGGTTAAGTTGTAATTCTTATGTTCACCGGCAGCGTTTTTGTGTTCCACTTGAACGATGGTAATGTTGATGCTAGCGAAGGGCATTTTGAACATTTTATGTAAGAAAGAGTTTCATGTTCCTCTGTGTTTCCACGAGTAATGTACTGTAAGAGTTACAGAAAATTAGTTCTAATATGGAAATAAAGCGTATCGGGACCCATGTTCTTATAATATTTTTCTTCTTCTACGTGTGAGGAATGTGTGCTGAAAGTTTGATCGTATCATGTTGGTAGACTCTGTAGATCGCTTGTTTCTGTTTATGTACTTGATTTATTCATAAAAATAAAGTTCTTTCACTTGTAAGCCCTTCGCGTATTTCGTAATTGGTAAGGTGATTCCTAGTGTGTAGAGTCAAAACGATAAATCAAACATTAATGGAAAATTAAAATACAAGTTGTTGAGCAAAAATATGTGAAACTTTTTCTTATGCATGTATTCTAATTTTTTTTTTTTTTTTTTTTTTTTTTTTTAAAGAAAATGTTAATGCATTATTGGCTTAACCATGGAAATATATTGAACACACTCACAAAATCTGCAAGGGTCTGAGAGACTGTCATGGTTATTTATTTATTTTTTTGATTTGGTTTATTTCCGGGCGCTCTTTAACGTCTCAGGTCATCAGCGTCCCATTTAATTCAGGGCGTGAAACGGCCATGAAGTAGTGTGGGCTCTATCCACAATAAAGCATTTTCAGTAAGACACCATTAGCGAAGATAGCTGAGACTCTTGGACTTCCATGCTTTCTGAAGGTTCCACTTTAGAGCTGATTCGCTTTCTGGACACTTCGGCGCTATGCAGTACATGGCTTTTCTTTCTGGGAAGCTCGTTGGCCAACTGTCGCCACAGGATGGTGCAAAATCCTGTGGATGAAAACAGGAATATTTGGAAGCTGAAATGAAATGTTATTTTGGACATTTGTGCGCGCAGGTTTCAGATGTTGACAGCAGGGGTCGGAGTAGGAACATGACAGGCATATTAATGACCTTTTAATGATGCGACCGCGGGAGGTTGGTCATAAACCGGGGGCGCGCAATACTGAGCCCACTGACATCACGCCGCTCATAACTACCCAAGCTGTTGGCTAGCATTACTTTATATCATTTTAGTTCTTATGGGAGGCTTTATTGCAGCCTCAGTATTATTCATTTTAAAAGAAACTGGAAATAAAAATAAACAATGTTATGCAGCAATGCTTGTCTCTGTTGGGCAGCGATGGCACTCACACAAAGCTTTCGTAGTTTCTCCCGAGATCGTATCAGAGGTGAATAGTAGTTGACCCCCATATTTTAAATGCGTTAGTGTCAAGGAATGTACTAAACGCTTGAAAACCTGAATCATAAATGTGGTGTTGAAATATTGCGTTCAACCCCCATCAAATATTTTAATAGGTGACCATTAGTAATACTTTATAAATATTTTAAAGTTTCCTTAAATTATTTAAAGATAGTGACAAAATTTATAGAGTGCGTAGAACCACTTGAACTATTTGCACGATATGTAAGTATATATATAAAAATGAAAATAAAGTAACACTCTGAACAATATAACTAAACAACAGAAAAAGAATAAAACACTTAAATATTCACAGAATTGTCCCTCGCCGTATGTCATACATCTAGCGTTTTTCAAAGACAAGAAGATAAGCCGCAACATAATTAAAAATTCGCTTTGCATGTTTTGAATATTTCAAAAGCAGATATACCGAGTAAGTTTTCTCATCCGCGGATTGGCAAGCTATACAATCCCGGCGTTTTACAGACTATTCCATAAACACCGTCCCCTGCGTCGTATCGATTTTTGCCGAATTGAGTACTATGTGCCTCTCAGCGTGTTCTGATTTGTGTTGCACTGTGCGCCTGCTGGGATTAGCGGTGAAGGTCCTGGCTTCAATTACTTACCCTTGTAAGATTTTTTTTTTTTTTTTTTTTTCGTTTGCTGGCACGGAAGAGAGAGCGTTAATGCTTATTCAGTGATATATATATATATCAAAGTCGAAATTATTTAAATTTCAATTAAATCACAAATTACTGTAAGAAACTGCTTTATTGAATTTAAGTAATAAGTAAATTTACATTAATGTGAAATGAAAAACTTCAGACATTGAATGATATTTTATGTTTTGTAGATATTCTTACATACAAAAGAAAGAAAAAAGTAGGATTAGTTCTGGTGCAATATGCACAGAGTAGATAAAGTTACATTCCGTTATGACTGCCTGGTGAATGCGGCGGGTCACTTGAGAGACCTGCATTCCCATCGACTGTAAAATACTGGTTTACCCAGTTACCAATCAGCAGGATTAGGCGATTCACCTGGTATTTTCTAACTATGAGGGTTAGTCATTTAAAAACCGAAAAGACATGACAATAGAGGTGTTCGATTATCCTGGCAAATTTGTTACGCGGAAAGAAAGTTAGTCCACCAGACAACGTAGTTGACCTTCTGGTGGGACGTGACACAGAATGCATGAGTCGAACACCATGTTTCTGGTGGCAGTTTACGTCCAATTTGAAAATTGGAAAATAATTGTTACTTTTTTTTTCAATCAACATGACGCACTCTTCCTCGAGTTTCTGGAAAGAGGATCGGCAGTGAATGCCGAATCACGAACTGCTCTCGCATCTCTACAATGTTTTCACATCAGACTGCAGCTATTCAGCTGACGCATACAGTCCTGACATTCTGTTCTGGGAGTTGAATTGTTTCCTCAAAGACAAACTCTTTACGTCCGATGAAGACGTGCAGGACGCTGTTCCACTATGGTTCCAGCAGCAACCCAGACTGTCAGTGTGTGATTTCACCGTGAGCTAAGTGTTTGACCAGATATGGGGACTGCCAAATTATTGTGCTTTTCCACCAGGTTTTCTATTTTTTAAATGACTGAACCTCTTGCATATTAGTCTACAATTAAGTCGTTGTTGCTACTACTGCCTCTGTGACATAACTGGATGTTAATACATTTTATAAAGATAAATAAAAAATGAACCAAGCAAATGGAGAGCAGCAGTAAATAGAGCCAATATTTATAAGATATTATACAAGAAACCTTGGCGTTTGCTTGTAAGAATCTCGGTGGTATTACAGAGACCTAATATATAAGCAACGCCAACAGAAATTATCAAATTTGTGTTTTCAGATACATTCAATAGAGATAGAATGTGCATTAGAACTACTGAAACAGAATCAGTTAACTTAGGTACTTGAAAGAACATACTTTTTTAGCTAACGTGCTTCCACACTATGGGAACAAACTTCGTAAAGTAATTCAATGAGCAAATTTGCATATGTTCCATGATAATGGAAGCACTGTTCACGACGTCAGCCAGCATGTTGTGTCTCCAGAATCAGCTTGTTATTCATGTGTAATGGCATGTCCAACCATTGGGTAATCAGTTCATTAGTGATGCCCCGATTTTAAGGAAAATTGGTATATCTATAAGAGGCCATCAGATGCAGCATGTTCGCTAAACTTCCATACGCAGTACGGATAAATCCGTCCTCAGAGGCCGCAGGAAACTGCAATTCTGCAGAAGTCCTTGGGGAGATTCCTTCGTCCTTACTGATTACAATTGCTGCAGGTCCTAAAACTGAACCACAAATTGCAACGACGTGCTTTCTGCGAGAGTGTGTAAACTCAATGACAAAGTCACTGGTACACTAAACAGACATCGTCGGAATCTGGTGAGCTGAAAACTCTCGTATCTCCTTGGAGCATAAACGCGATTCCCTTAAGGTGTACATGTTCTGCCTTCAAGTCCACGTGAAAGTATTTTCTTTGAACAAGCGATAATGGGGAACTCACACCTTAATATGCTACAGCAGTGGCTCCCGCCGACCTTGAAAAGAACTATCCTCATTTCATTCTCAAACAAAATGGCGCGCTTCCGTATTTTCATAACGAAGTCGGAAGGGAGGTCAATGATAGATTGAATGGCCGTGCTGGACGTAATAAAGCAACTCAAGTTCCCCAGACCTTACGTGTTCATTTTTCCTTTGGATGTTCGTTAAAGATAAAGAGTCTATGTGCCAACAATAGCGCAGACTCTGCTTGGTCTGCAAGCCCGTAATCACAGAACTTATAGTGTTACGTTACTTCACTTTTGTGTGCCTTGGGATTGGATTGTTAGTGACGAAGGAGGATACTTCCGTGCTTCAGCCTTGCTCAACGGTTGGCCGTTTGTGCATACGCCCCGAGGGGTAAGCGACGAAGTTGAGGCATGGACATAGACGAGGTCGCTAACATGTTTCCAAAATGCAAGCCATCGTTACACCGCACCGGTTCACTTTGCTCTGGCATTTGTGTCCCTTAACAGAATAAACGGGATGAAATAATATGGAATGGAAGGGAGGAAAATTTGTCCCAGTATTTGCCTAAGTGACGAGGAAAAATCACGAAAACCGAAGGTCAGGGTGGCCAGCTCCAAGGGGTACGAACCTGGAACCTCCCGAATTGTTTGTGCTACCAAGGGGTCCCTCATTTATCACCTGTGATGTACGAAACTTGTTTGGCTCTTTTCATCCAATAATGGCAACTTTATATACATGTTTGAATTTTAAAATAAATATGAGTTACATGTTTTTAAACTCGGTTACAAAATTTGTACAAACATTTCGTCTATATATTTTTTAAGCTTAAGGAAAGGAATCATATACTAGTTTAACTCTCATTTTGTTTGTATTTGCACCATATTCGTATTTCCAGTTTAATGTAGCATGTTGTGCTTCTATTAATTAAGTACCTTTTCTCTATAATTCTTCACCCACCTTTTCGTTGTTAATAGTTCAGATTAAATGTCATCAGTATCCACCGCCTGTGGTGCCTCAGTAGTAAAAACAGGCGTTAAACACTACTCAAAAAAAAAAAAAAAAAAAGAAGATTAAATGTAATCCGCACACAATCTTTCAAATCTGAAGCCATTCTGATTATTCCAGAAGAAGTACTTCACTTATTTTAGCACATTTTTATGATGATTTAGCAAAGTATACTCCCAGATTTATTATACTAATTCTTGGTAATTATTAATAAATACAAGAGCAATAAACTTTCATAAAGATGTATACCGTCAAAAACTCCACCAGGATAATGGAGTTTGCTTCTTCTGCCAGCATAGTTACAAGGCGTAATTTAAAATTGTATTAAAAGGACAAAAAGCGAAACCCATTTTTAGCAGAGATTTGGGCCCGGATTTGCGGAATGCTTAAAAAAGCATACAAAAAAGTACATAAGCGAAAGTCAGATCCGCCCAGCCTTGGGTAGACCTAACAGATACAGACGGTTAAGTGGAAAGAATGCGAGAATTACACTGAAAAATGATCGCCGCCAACTGTTAAGCAGTAGAGAAAGAAGTTCGCTTCTCCCCGGTTTCCTTTCGTGAATAAATCGTCGGAACGTTAATAACGGAAGAATGGGAAACCATTACCTTCCCCCTTGGGCCCATCATTTCAGTCGCGCTCTGGATACCGAATTGCTTGTAAGGACATATACACAGATGTAGGAAGCAACCGCTGGGAGATCCTGGTAGCGCGTTCAAATCTTGAACCTCTTTTCTTGCAAGACCTCAAACTTCAGAAGTGAAAGAGAGGTATGGGGAAGTTAGAAACCATTTACATTGAAGGAACTCCTGAACAGCTTGTTCGACCATTAACTCTAAACGATTAAGTCGAGGTAAATGATAGCAGTTTGCAAGCGGGAACGGGGATAAGAGAACCTGTGACAGGAGAGGGTGGGGCTCCCATCTTTCACACATGTTGAATCCCTGACTCTACTCTTCGCTTTTCTCCACGTGGTAAATCAGAAATAGGTTGTTGTTTCTTACATCTTTCCTCCGGTGGGACCGAGTAACTCTACTACTTGCTAATTTTGTCACTTTAAGTAATCTTAAGTGTTAAGTGTTTCATCCATTTTCAGTTTTCTGCTGAAACTTCAATCTGACGAATCTCTCTAGATTTTGTTGGTCCTGGTGGTCTAGTGGTAACCATGCTTGGCTCATAAACCCAAGATCGCGGATTCAATCCCAGCCAGGATCGATGGATTTTATCGGGCGTAAAAATCTGAAGTGTTGCTTCCTTCGGAAGGGAAGCAAATCCGTGGGTCCCGTGCCATACATTTACGGCACTTAAAAGAATCTCAAGCCTAAAAGAAAAGGCCTCTGAACAAAATTTATCGGGCGTTTCACACCCTGAATTGAATGGGACGCTGATGACCTGAGATGTTAAAGAACGGCCGTAAATAAACCAAATTAACAAAATCTATAGATTTCTTTAGAATGTTTGCATATGTAACGTATATTATAGTTATCTTTCTTCCTTCCCAGCTGTGCTGAAAATATTTATTTTCTCCATAGCTTCTTCTTACAACTCTATTTCTTTTACAGCAAATATGTCATAGCAATCGCAGATTCATTGCCGTTAGCAGTTATCATGCAAGAAGTCACGCTGTGAAAATCGGCTTTCCGTAGACCAGTGGAGGTTACTTTACTACTTTTGTTTCTAATTTCGTATTTGTCTAGAAAACTGAACTCCCTGTACCAATTTCTTAGCATTCGTTAAGTGTTGATTACAGAGCTATACTCTTCCACGAAAATTGATAAGTGAAAGTGTTGTTTTTAAACAGTATTAAATGGTCTAATGTGTCCACTCATATTATATTATACATCCAAAATGTTCAACACACCTAAAGTCAGTTGCCATGCGGTATAGGCGTTACTCATGTGAGTTTCCCCAACCATTGAATGAAACGTATATTCTAATCCACTGCCTGTGTTTATCAGTACTCTCACTACGGAAATAATTGCTAAAAGGGAAATTTAGGTCAGTTGCCTTCCTTAATGCGTTTAGGGATTTTTATATAATCATTGGTTTTAAGAAAAGCTCCATTCAAGGAAGTTTTCATGCGTTTTTGCGTTGCTGATAAGTCAGCTTTCTAAAAATCGGCATTGTGATTAATAAGAGTTGTGTGATAACTAGAGGGCGGAAAAACATGAACAAAAAGTTTATGGAAGGTTTTTTTTAATAGTATTTAACGCCCTTTTAACTACTGAGGCACCACAGGCGATTTATGAAATATGAAAACCACATCACTTAAATATGAAAAGAACATATTAAAGTATACAAAATGAAAAAACAGCATTAAAATTTAATGCACTTTATATGTAACGTGCACATTAAAACGTTACAATATATTAATTAGAACTATAGAGTAAAATACAAACATTTTCTCCGTTACTTTTTACCTTTCTGTTCGCTGGAATAGGTTTTGTCTTGTCTTCTAGTCATTAGTTTCATTTAGTTTTTATACAGCTAACTTCAGACATCGAATGTCGTTCCTATATCACACGATTTCATTGTCGCGTTTGTTAAGAAGCGCATGATTTTCATAGAAGAACATAAATTTTGCTTACAAAGCAATTTATTATTTAGGCAATATCAAGACCCATTTTTTAAATTCAAAGTATATACGTTGTAACGACGTAATTCTAAAGGAAGTTGTTACATATTAACAATATACATATGTTTACCATTAGATGAATTTCAATGATGTATACATAATATACAAAAAAAATTACTCATCTCCTTATTATAGCATTTGTATATGACGATTTCCCCATCGGTCGTGTAGCACGTGAAACGTGAGCATCAATCTCATGCTTTCTTTCGGTAATCTTAATAAAGAATTACTTCGATAGCAACAAAATAATACAAGAAGCAGAATAAAATTAACATCTGCTCTGTACATTAATTTGACAATTATGAGAATGTACTACAGCATGTTATATGTTTGCTTGTGATTGGGTATGACAAGTTCTTACAGAATCTCTCTGATTTTATTTATTTGAAGTTCTTCCCAAGCAAAGCTAAATTTTCCCCAGAACTTTAAGAAATGATATTCGGGCGTTTATGATTAATTTGTAAATAATGCAGAAGTTTTTTTTTTCATAAAAGCTAACTCATAATGTAATTACATGTATTTTGGTAATGAAGCTCACACATCTACTCTCTTTGAAATCATCGAAAGGTCACAAGAGTCGGTTACTCCTTGCAGCTGAATACTAACAATAGCAAAATATAAAATAAAACCTTGAAAGTATAACTTATAACCTGTAAGAATACTGAAAATAAGTTTAAAATATAAAATGTCAATAAATATGAAAATTTGTTCAAACTATGAATTTTTTTACGAAATATTATGAAGCATGAAAAATTATTTGTGCTTATTCAATTTTATAAATCTTACTTTTCAATGCTCTGCGAAAATATTTAATTTAATAATTTCCGCTCTGTATTAATGACACAAATAACCGCGAAGATGCCTCGAGATAAAAAGGAAGAATGTGAATGAGATTAAAGAAAAGGTTTGTTTCATACGACAATGAAAGGAAGTGAAGCACAACAGCTGGGGAACAGGTTAGCCCTCCCAGAATCCGTTTATTTACTTGGTGGAGACAAAGCGAGCATTTCCGGAAATCATTTGAACACCCTCTTCATTCCGCCCCCTCTTCTTGCAACAAGCCCTCGTGAACCAGTTAGCTTTTCCCCATTCCCCAGCTTTAGCTCCCTTCGGTCGTAAGTTGGGAAGTCAGCAAGCGGGATGAAACATTTTCCCCTTGCTTGCCGGAGGCAAGTCGTGTGAAATGTCCCATTTGGCGGTCCGGCATCCAGACGGGAGCCAACAGACCTTAACACACAAACACATCCCGGCGAAATAGCAATAACAAAACGATTTAACTACTTCGGTCTTCTTCCCGAAGAAAATGTCACGTATTATAACGCAAGTTTCTGCGTGCCAGCCTTTTAGTTTCTTTATGCTCTGTATTTCAAAGTGTCGCTTCTAGTTGATTAACTGTCAACATCGGAAGCCCGTCATCAGATTGTTTACCTTTGCACTGAAGGGTTACGAAAGAGGAGTAAGATTTATATTGGTTTTCGAAGCCCCAAGGATTGGAAATGAAAATAAACCGACATCAAGGACTTAATTTACAATAGTGGAAATGTATACAGATGACTAACTCTTGATTCCAGTGCCTTTGTTTTGCTTAACTTATTTGTCTTTCCCTTTGTGATCGGCTTGTAGAACAGTTATCCAACCGTTCTGCGTTAGTCACGCACGTAACTGTTAATCATCAAATCTTAAATCGATCACAGAACAAGGCTGTGTCGGCATTTGTTCAAAGTTTGTTTTGGAAATGCTCCAGTTATTCTGTTGCACCGTAAATGATGGAGTCTGGTCGGCCAGAAGAGCCAAGTGTCTTTGTATAACTCTGTAATGCAGCCTAAAACTAAAAACGTTGTTAGACGTATTATTTACATATTACAAACTATCAAGCAAAAATAAAAACCATAGAAAACGTTCAGTGTCTTACGAAATGCTTCAACTTTGTCCTGCCGCCATGGGTGGTCGAGGTCGTTAAGGAGCGGGAGGTCTGGGGTTCGATTCCTACCAGAACCATCCTCCCTGACTAGGTTTTTTTCCAGGATTTCCTCAGTGCTTACAAATGCCGAGGAGGTACCCTAAACGTAGGCCTTAAAAATATCCTTTCCCAATGTATCATTTCATTTCATGTATCATCAGTGTCCACCACCTGCGGTGCCTCAGTAATAAAAACGGGCGGTAAACACTAATAAAAAAAAAAAACTTTGTCCTAAAATTTTGTTGGTCCTGATGGTCTAGTGGTATGCCTCGTAAACCCATGGTCGTAGGTTCAAACCCGGCCACAATAGATCCTATGTCTTCTATGGCTTTCTTCGGGAGGGAACTATAGCCAGCCATTGGTCCCATGTCGTATATAACATCAAACTTGCAGAGCAAAATTTATCGGCCGTTTCACGCC
The DNA here is from genome assembly GCA_030762175.1 of Metallyticus violacea. Classification (NCBI taxonomy): domain Eukaryota; kingdom Metazoa; phylum Arthropoda; class Insecta; order Mantodea; family Metallyticidae; genus Metallyticus; species Metallyticus violacea. The sequence continues at coordinate 307,066,447 of CM060846.1, read as the reverse complement.
CATATTGGAATTGAACGCTAAAGCCCAAGGCCGTTAAAGAGCGTCCTTTAACAAAATAAATCTAAACCTACAATGTTTTACTTTCTTTGGTGATTTTTAATTCGCTTTTTGTTGATGTTGATTGCGGAATGAAAGTTGTACTATTGACACTAGAACTGCAGAAATGTGTTATACGCTTAGAGCTGCTGAAGTGACATTAGCAAATGTTAGCTACATATGAAATATGGCTATTACTAACTCCATACTAAATTAAACATTAATGTCACTTTTCAACACATTTAATAATGAATAAAACACAATAATTTGTTTATGAAAAGCCTTTATTGGCATATTGTTCAGTGTATTTGTAATGTCCTAGGTAATTTTTCATTATATTTAAATAATAATACGATACGAATGTTTTATTTACATCCTATGTTCGTTGTTTCTTTTGCGTTGAGTCTGCAAGCGTGCTTTCTGCATTTATTGCCATTTGTATATTCTTTTGTTTTGACATTTCTTCATTTGGCACTGTAGCGTATGCTTCGTAGTATTTTTGTCTGCTCCACATCTTCTATGAGTTTTAGGATACAATTTTTGCAGTTCATCCTTCTTACTACCATTGCCTTGAAAATAATCCATGAATTAATGGCAGCTAAGTCAAGGGTGTTGTAAATAACATGCACTGTCCGCCAACGTTTCCAGAACGAGCAGAATATTTTCTCTCCATCCGGTATATGACATCGTCTGAACACTTTTATTTGTTCCGAAACCTAATAGTGTCTGGAAGTCATTTTCCGTTATTGTGTATCGCAATATCTCAATAACGTTTTTGTTTCTTTTTCCTTGATAAGCAATCAGGGTAGTGTCTAAATGTTTCGGAAAATATGTGGAAAGAAATTCTCTTGCGTTTTATAATAAAAAGAATTTTCCAATGTTTGAATCATATCATTTCATCGGCTTATTATAATTATAATAATAATAATAGTAATAAAGTATTATAAATAAATTCTGTGACTCATATCAGCTAAGTTAAATAAAGTAAAAACTATTAGAACAATTATTTTAAGTATAATCTTCATATAAATCAATAACTCAATCATATTAATAAAAATAAAACTTGCAACGCCTAAATGATCTATGAAACTACTTACACGTTTAAACTGCTAGATTAAGTGTTAAGCTCTAGTCATACAATAAATTAGCTACTGAGGTGATAATATTTCATGAATCAGTGCCTGCATTCAAGCAAGATGCAATAAACGAATGTTCTACACTTGTGCAGGAACGCTGGACGCACTGTATTGTTCAGCTTGAGCATTAAACATGTCTCTGCTCTGGTTGTGCTTGCGTCTTATATTAGTCTGAATGCCGAACAATGTTTGCTTGTTAATTCCAGTCCGTGGGTATTCAACATAATTTTTAGATATTGATAAAATTTAGACATCTTTTAAACTCCTAACACTTCTCTATAACGTTTTGGACAATAAACGCGAACCAGGAAACCAACCATTATCGCAGTATTAGTGCTTTCAGCTAAATTTACCGGTGGCACTCTCACTATCCAACTGCCTGTGTCATATTACGTCATATTCTGTACAGTAGATTGAAGCAAACATTTGATTACGATTACTCCTAAATAATGACTCGTGTATGTGCATATTATTTCTGTAGCCAATTACAATGACATACTGCTTATGTGACGCTATTAAACCATTCTTTCTACCCCACATTTACCGATACTATTCTGGTTCATATGGAACAATAAGACAATCGTTAATATCTTCGTTTCGACACATGCAAGGTAATTGGTCTTTACCGTTTTCTTTTCTGCATATGTTGCTTCAATATTTTTATTTTAATAAACCAAGTTCAATTTCAAATAACCTAAATTACGTATTCCTTCTTTCATTCTAATAAACGAGTTGTCGAAGTAGTGAACTTCTTATTCACATAAACGACGTACTAAATGAGGGCCGGCGCACGCCGAATGCAACTCGAGGTGATGGACAGCAATCTACAGATGGGGCAATTTCTTCGGAAACAAGCAATCGACATAAGCCTGAAGCAAGTTAGGGTACATGAGGTCAAAAAGAGGATGTTACGGCAGAGTTCAGGGTCAGCTACACTGTATGGTTCATGCTAAGTCAGCTTCACGTCCATGGCATAATGTTCCTTCATCAGTCATAACATGATGTCATCTATCCATAGTGCACTGTGATAGTATAACAAAGATTTGACTCACATTATATCGCATTTTGGCCATGGAAGCATTTCATTATAATGATTATAGTTCAACTCGGATAACATTATAGAGCTACATGTTTATAAAATGCATTAAAATTAACTCTCATGTTACTTGAAAAGTTGTGAAAGGAAGTTTGGGAGAGCAGCGTCCCAGATCTAAGTTTAAAGTACCTTCCCAGATGTTGCTATTGATGACTGAGGAACATCTGGAAGAATCCTCAGGGAGATTGATCCTAGAGCGATTCGAACCGCGGAATTCCTTCAACGACCTCGGCCTTTCCTGTGGGTCATTTTAAAGTGTAGAAGCAGTTTTATTTCACTTGGTAGTTATGCTAAGAGAAACGGAGAGGAGGGGGGAAATTAGAGGTGCTGTTTAGTATAATTATGCCCACATTACTGGGTAATTTACGAACACTCGCAGATCGTCCCTGAAAAACAAATACTCTCGAAATAACTACGCACTATGTCAGATAATTTATAATTATAGTAACCTCTGAAACAGACATTTCTTTATCTAGTACTGTAGCTGATGAGAAAATATGGAGTATAATATTGAACTAGAGAGCGCTTGTTGATGGAAAGATGAAATATATTTGAATATGACATATAGGTACACTTTGGCATGTTGCACTGTGTTTGAAATGCACGTGAATTGGAGATGACTAAGGCATTCTAGTCAATATGTATCATTAGAAAATAAGTTTTGAGGGATGCCATTGTGCCACATGTTTGCTTGTCCGTCTCCGCGCCAGTTTAATGTTGCAAGCTCATTAATGTGAACAACGATTTTTTTAAAATTATTTCACAAAAATTTCAATGTAAGTTTTTACTAAACAGTGTTTTCAGTATTTAATGTGACAATCTTTGGCCGTAATTACCATTTTCACTCGTTTGGGCAAAGAGTGAATGAGTTTCTTGCGTATTTCCCTTATTTCTGAGTCATGAAACACTTTTATCACAACACAAATCTTTTCTTTGGTGATTTTCCTCGTCCGTTTCTTACAATTGATCAAAGATTCTCATTAGAGTTCAAATCCAATGAATTTCTAGGTCAGTCTTCACACTGAAAACCTTTTTCCCCATGAAGCCTCTAACATTCTTCGATGCATGGCTTGGGGGCAAGGTCTTACTGGAAAATCGCCTTTTGAATGTTCAGTTCCTCTGTGGCTCTTTTTTCTAACATTGGCATGTACTTGCCGCTGTTCATCACTCCGTCAATAGGAATAAAATATTTAGTGCCTGTGAATGCAAAACAGCTCCCAAACATCTTTTGTGGAAACTTTACCGTCTGCTTGATTTCCTCTCCATCGCTTCTCCTTACATGCGAGACACCTGCACTTCATCAGAAAATAGGACCCTTCCCCACCTTTCTTGTGTTCAGTTCTGAAATTTTCTAACCCTTGCCAATTTCTATTTCTTCGTGGGACACATCAATAGTTGTTTTCTGACCGATCTTTGAACTTTCCTCCCAGCTTTTAGAAGCGGCCTACATACTGTTGTAGAATCAATTTTCACCCCTGCAGCCTCCAAATCTTCTGTAATTCAAAACTCTTCTTTTCAGGATTAATTTTGCTGACTCTAATTAGATAAACGTCATATTTCCTGGACGTTTTTCATTTTCTACCAAATCATCATTTTCTTTAAGATGAAAATGACCCAATCTCAGTTTTCCTTCTAATTATATTATTAACAGCACCTACCTATACCTACATTGTATTCAGCAGCTAGTTGTCTCTGAGTCATATTACTAAATTCATGGAGCGTTATGACCTTAACTTCTCTTCTAAGGTGTGATATTCATTAGGAATGAAATATGCAATAAAATGTTAAAACAGCTATAAACACATAAACAAAAGTGCTTAACTTCCAGTGCAACCAATAAAAGCAATAACTACAATTAAATCTCAACAATGGATATCAATAATGCGGTGTAGAATTGGAGGAAAACAGTTGAATATCTTATAAAATTAAATTTACCTGCTTGTTCACATTAATTTGCACAAGACTATAATTAGACATGTATACTCAGCGAATACGTTTGTTATTCAAGCCAGATAAATCATTAATACCATTGAGTGACGTTTGCATTGGAATTAAAAAAAAATGTTTTGATCTTTCACAGGGAAAAAGAAGCTTTCAACGGATCCATCGTGTTGCCCTGTGTGTGGCGTTACGGTGCGTTCTGGGGAACTGGAAGCTCACTATGTCCAGGAGCTGGAGCGTCTATATAAACTCAGTGCCAGTAGCCGAGTGCGGCGCCTGACGCTGGAAAACTCTCGGCCGTCGCTGCCACCCGTTCCCACCACGTCTGCTGGGCAGCGCCGAGACGGCATCGGCTCTGCAGGTGACGGCACCCCTGAGGGACGTTGGGATGTGAGTATATATCTTCCTCACTCTTATTAGGAATAGAGTACGAATTGCGGTAGTAGACAATGTAACAAGCTTAAGGCGTTGCCCTATAACCTGCTATTGAGCTTTTTTTATCAATAGCACATTCTATTGTTTAAAACATATAGAGAATGAAATTTTCCCAGTAACATGATATGCTTTTGGGAAAACACGGTGGTCCTCAAATATTTGAATCATCCTACTGATTCTTTGAAGCTCTTGTGGTTATATTTGCAAATTGCTTTTCGACTTTTTTTTTTCCAATTTTTTTTTTAATTTAAACTTCCGCATAGAGAAGTACTGAATAAATGAAAATCCAAAGACTGTCAGATGCATTTTGTTTAATATATGCATATATGCCAATCCATATGAAATTGGACACCAAATTAGTATTTCCTTAAAAATATTTGTAAGGAGAATTAAGGCACATAAACTTATTTGAAGGCAGTTTTTGTAAAAGTCTATTAGTTCCTTGTTATGATACATAAGTGAAAATTACAATTTCAAATGATAAAATGTTAGATATTTAAATAGTTCGTATTTCAGCTAACAGAGTATAAATATAAACAATATCTATACTATATTTATTATATAATTTCAATTCGGACGTAAATCAAGTAATTCACATTTCAGTACTTCCCCACGGAAACGGGGGGGGGGAGGGGGAGGTGTTAATGTTATATAGGCATTCCACCAAGAATACCCATAAAAATTTGGTTAAATTATATTTGAAACAGTACTAGTTGCGTCCACGCACCGAGCGAGAAGTCAGTTGTACTACTTCGACTTGAGAGTGCAGGCTGTCTGATAATTGTTAGTTGCTAGACATATACAAGATTATAATTTTAGACACAAATTTTTGTTCTGCACACATTTACCTTGGAGTACAAATCTAAAAACTGTAACTCTTAGTCTTAATAATTTGCAGTTTGGACTAATTTTTATTTTTCATTGTCTTTGCGGGGAAATTGTTTAAATATGCATAAAACAGATTTGCTCCTAATGCTGTAAATTAATGACTAGGTTTTAAAAAGCATAATATTCATCAAGATATACCTTTAAAATGAGCCACTGTACAGAATTATATTTTAAGGGGTGTAAAAAAAAAAAAAGCAATAAATTACAGTTACTTTGGTGAATTTTTGCATGAAAATATTAAACCTAGGGATGTCATATTTCATTGAAAATCGTCTAATAATGTAGTAGTGTAAAATTGAATTAAAATTTAAAATATATGAGGTCAATTGTTCTAAATTGCAATATGATTTCTCGCAGAATCGTTCACATTGTTATTTGTTGTCTGAGCAGTGACGGAATAATACTGAAATGTCTTTTTCCTTATTCTGCTGTGAGAGCTTACATAACTGAATTGAAGATAATAGTTTTCATAAGGCAGCAGTTTCTACTGCACACATTGCATACGTTTCATCACACAGTGGACTTTTAGCAATAACGGGGCATTTATTGAAGATTGATAACGCCTCTTCTTCTTCTTCTTCATTGTGTGAATTTCCACTTCTTTTGTGAACCAAAAGACCTCATCAGAAAATTACAATAATTATACGCTCAGTTACTTTTCTCAGAGGCTATTTCATATAATCATGAACAGTTATGTTGATAGGTTTTCATTTCGCTATTGGAAAACACGTATGCCACGTCTGAAGTGGCTTCATCATTAGTTCTAAGTGTAATGCTTAAACTTAAGCGCTCTGCACGGGTCCGAAAGTTTTGATCCGGAGCGACCCGATCTGAACTGAACTCATGATGATGATTAGTAGTAGTAGTAGTGGTGGTGGTGGTGGTGGTGGTAGTGGTAGTAAGTACCGATAAATATAAATGAATTGAAATAATCTGTATTAATATTTTGAAATGCAATAATAGGAATTAAGGAATAAAATTAGTAAAATATTAATTTGTTAGAGAATAATACCAAGCCGTGCCCGATAAGCTCAAAAGGCTTTTAGCCCGAGCGCGGCTGCTCTGACAGAGCTCTATTGTAAGCTGTTTCCGTTTGCAGTATTACTCCTGTTGCCTTACAGTACTTCACATCATCAATGAATGATGTTTCCATCCTGCACATACCACCCATAACTTTCTTCGGAATGTAGTCGTTTTACAAATAAACAGTCGTTACTTTGTTTTAGCGCACCTGCTTGAAATTATAGACAGAAGAAAGAGGGTCACACGCCATGCCCTATTTGTGATGGTTACCCATACTTTTCCTCTTGCACATTGCTGAACATAAAGCATCAAAAGTATCTCTTGTTCACGACTGAAATACTGCTCTTAACACGACTCACATTTAGGAGGTAGGGGTTCAAATACTTTTGTGATTTGCCCTGGCCGCATAGGCGAATGTTATGGTGCATTTTTTACATTTCACATTTGATTCCGTTGATTCTGTTAGTGTCGAAGTGCCAAGGCAAATTGGGCTGGCGCGAAGCCTTGGAAAGGCTTTTGCCCCGGCGTCTGGTATAGAAGCGGCCCTTCTAAGGGGTTTGATTCCCTTGGAGAAATATATCTGTAAACAATGTATACATCCGTGCCTTCACTGGGGCGTACGCACAAATGGACATCGTTAACAAGCCTGACTTTCAGAAGCACGCTCCTCCGAACGTAACAATCAACCCAAAAGATTTAATTCATGTTTAAGCATTAAATAACACCAAATAATTTGGAAATTATTTTACTATAATTTAAGTTAAATCTGGGATACAGCTTATAGCATTCATTTTAGCAGATTTTGTGAATTCACAATAAAGGTGCAACATCAACTTATCAAATCTTTGGTGTGTCCAGCGGTGGATAATAAAGTTTTAATTTTGACATTGGCAGCAAGGAAAATACAAATATCTAAGTTCGTATTTTGTTTGCGAGAAAACCTGGAATACCTTAGCAAGCTTGTAACTGCACATATGTTTAATCCTTTCATCCTGCGTAGCAATAAAGAACACATACGGAAGCCATTTGTTGAGAGAAGGGTGTATGTTTCCAACTTGTTTATAGCTGGACTGTCCATTCCTCTTTCTGTCTGACAATATTGCCTGCACTTCACTTCCAGCAATCGATGCACCAGCCTGCGATAATTAGTTTATGTTTCTGTATTTCTTGTTTCCTTGCCATTTCCTCTTTTCTCTTTTCCTTTGAGAAAACCCTCAACTGTTTTGCTTTTCTTTTGTTTGATTGGATCTAGACTTACCAAAGGATCAAAGCGAATCGACAAGGACGGTTACGAATTAAGAACCGGAAACGAAAAGCCGATGAAGCAACGTGTCCAGTCTGCAACGAGAGGGTCCAAGGAACAGTAGAAGAGCTCAACAGTCATGTGGAAATGTGCCTGAGAAAGGTAAGAAAATGTTGGTGTATTACAGTTTTTATTCAGAAATTTTATACCTGATTTTTGTCACCAAGACTATGCTGTGTTCTCTTTTTAAAACAAACAATTCACATGAGATATATTTTCAAAAGCTGTTTGTTAAAGCGAACAGTTGGTGACAGCGCATTGAGTCCAAAATAATCATGAGTGAATTTTAACGTGTCTGTCTGTTTTGTGTATACTGTTGTGTGTTACATTTTTGGCGGAGATGATGCACATTTTGGACTCCATTTCCATGCTGTAACTTTCTTTGTCTAGTATGAAGTAATGCAGGGCATTCACTGCTATGGTAAAAGTGAAGCAAGAAAGAGATTGGTCCTGCTATAACTTATACTTAAAGTTAGTCTGAAGTAGAGAAAGTTTAACACATTATTACTGTGTTCATTTGCCAGTCTGCTGTCTCCCGCTACCGCCACGGGTGACCGAGTTCGTTAAGGCGCGGGCTTATGAGCGGGAAGTTTGGGGTTCGATTCCCGCCAGGACTGTCCTCCCTGACTGAGGTTTTTTCCAGGTTTTCCTCAGTCCTAATTAATGGCAAATGCCGGGGAGGTACCCTAAACTTAGGCCTGGAACTTTTCCTTCCTTCAAAATAAGTCCTTTCCCAATATATCATTTCATCTCATGTATCATCAGTGTCCATCCCCTGCGGTGCCTCTGTAGTAAAAGCGGGCGTTAAACACCATTCACTTACCTGTCTCCCGCTGTTGAAATGGAAGGAATACAGTATGTTGTATTTAAAAAAAAAAAAAATTAATATGGAAAAAGTTTTTAATATCAAAAAATCTTTAAAGGATCAAGAGAAGGTTGCAAATAGTGTTTCATTGCAATAGAAATGTGTTATGAAACCAGAGAAGTGCAAAATAAGTATATTACAGACCTTCCCCCCCCCTTTTTTTTTTTTTTACTCATTCTTATGGTGAATTGTTTGCAAGTAAATGCCTCTAAAAGAAATACAAATTAAAAAATAATAAACAATTTCATGTGCGTAAAAATATCAATAAAATAAGAAAAAAAACTACAAAATAATCCAAAATTACACTGATTGCAAAGTATTCATTTTTCTGATAAAGAAAGCATACTTTACTTTTACTTTACTTAATCAAAATATATTGAATTTCATTCTAAAATAGCTATACAGCTGACCAAAAATGTTCTGTCTATTTTTTCGCTATGCTCAAATTTCAAGCCTTGACAACAATTAAAGTTAAGGTGGTAGCGAATTGTTGCCCAGAGTTTGACTGTTAAACTGGTAGGTACAGTTTTTCCTTTTACTGATCAGTATTCTGAGAAGCGTGGTCAAAATTTATACCCCGATGTGATATGAATTTAAACTGGGGAACATTGCAACTGTAGCGGCACGGAAATCATACCCGGCATTCGGTGCTAATTATTTGATTCGCGAAGTATTGGAAGGCAATAAATCGCTTAAGAAAATGCTACGGACAGTAAGACCAACGACAATGCATAACGATTCTCTTTTAACGAACAATAGTAAGATTTGAGGACGTGACACGCCAATTCAACGTTAGTGCAGAAACATACGGCTCCCTCTCCATCAGCTAGGAAACATAAATTCGGTCACAGGGTTCCAGACGAGTTGACAGTAGCTCAAAAATCGACACGAGCTAATGCCTGATTTGCATCGTTGTCATGTCAGTAGAGGAATCCTTTATATAATTGGCTACTGAAATGTAATGAGATGGTAGTCCATGAATGTATTCCCAAACAATCGAAACCATCAATGAACATTTGGTGAACTGTACATCTTGAACTGCTGCCAGCCGGCCAAACAGTCAACACCATTATGTACTCTACCCAGCTGGAAAGTATGCACGAAAAGCTGAAAACTTAAGCCTACACTCGTGAATCGCAAAGTCTTGGTTGAAAGACTCTAGAGCACCAAATATATTCTCCAAAGATTGTACCACCAGATTATTGTCGTTTATTTTCATTGAATAATCATCTCCAAGGAAACAATTTCGAAATCTTCACTTGGTGGATTATTTGTTTCTATCACAGTATTATTCATAGTCCTCCATTATGTTGACAGGTCTCAAAACAACGGAAGTTTTTGGTCATCTTATAGTTAGTTTAGTTTGTACTAGTTTGGAGGTACATGATACTTTTCCTTCGTTAGTATTGAAGTAAACCATAAGAAGAAGGTAGGTGTTTACCATCTTTAACTGGGTTGTCTGTGACTTCAAGTTTTCCTATAATAGGAAGGGCAGCAAATAAGAATTATTTCTTTTTATTTAAAACTTGAAATTTAAGATAACTGCAACATATATTGCAAAGCATTTTACTTGGCTATGTGCCAGCGTTATCTTTATAGATTTAGCAATCACGGAATGGTATTACAGCATGGAGGTGCGCCCGAAGAAGATGAAAATGTGGATGTCGAAGGTGACAGCGAAATGTACGAGGAGTATGAATGGGCTGGACAGCGCAGGATACGAGCTACTACTTTGCTCGTCGGAGGCTTTGCAGGTAAGTTAACAAAGGTGAAGTAAACACTTACGTGGATTGGTAATACAAACGATTGGTTGATTGACAATGTGAATACCAGCAACCTCCATTTGATTGATATGCCGTTATCAACACTTCTCCTGTTTGATTATAGCAACGGGAATGTCCTCGAGCAGCAGTCATCGTCCGAGTCCAATCGAGGAGGAAGCAGACCTAGTAGTGGATGGTGACGACACAACTACGTACGGTCCTCCTCAATACACTGAGGCAGACGTCGTGATGACCAGTGCAGACGGTCCTCGTGAAGAAAGGGAAAGAGAGGCTCTCCGTGAAGCCATTCTAAGGTGAGATATTTTCTTGTTACGAAACGTTGTAATGAATTTGAACTGTGAGCTGTTGTCCTGAGTTCACATGAACGTACGTTGTATATGATACAGTTAATAGTTATCTCAGAGTGTCTGATGCACCTAATGTTTCTTTAATTGCATCTACTGCTTTAGTTGTAGGTCAACAAATAAGATTTTGGATTTGTTCAGTAGTAGAAATATCAGATAGTTTGAACAGAGATTATGGAGAGACATTAATTATTTGGCGAGTTGACAGCTAATATTAGTAGCAGTGAGGCTTTGAATGTGTCGCCCTTGGTGAACAGAAGAATTGTGGCTGTTCGTATTTGGAATCAACCGCTGAACATTGCCAGCCTTGACTGTACCAATCATGATGAAAACCGATGTCATTGTCATTGACACCTTTCTCACCGACATTTTTCAGTTATTGGTACTTATTTTATAATTATGTTTATGCACACGTAGGGTTAGAGTATTCAGATACTAAATTGAATTTTGCCAATAACGAAGTTTCCTCGTCTGAATTTTGTCTCAGAGGTACAGATAAGTTATTTCAGTTACGAGCATCCTGAGCGGGCTGCTTACTGGGAAAGCGGAAATAGAATCGCTGTGCGTAAAGTTAGTATTTTTATTTTTAATGTATTTAAGCTTTATAAGGAAATAAGCACTAACCTGCGTTATAAGTTATATATTGAGTAGAAAGTTTCTATATCTTATTTAAATTTTCTTCCTTAAGTACACTGCTCGACGGTTCGGAACACGTTTCTTGACAATGAGAAATCCTGTCTCTCGTAATTTTTTTCAACAGTTTCTGTACCTGCAGCATGATTGCCGGAATATTTTCTGCGATTAGGCTTAGCACTTCTCTGCAAGAATGCGTCTTCACATATAAACAGCTCAAGACTATATTTATGTAGTGGCACAATTTACACAATTAGCACGCATATACGCACCAGTAAGACACAAAATTACAACGTCTCGCTAACAAAGCTTCCCTCAGACTAACTACAAGCTGATATTTGCACATGCACCATACGTCCTTGGCGACCGGCATCTCCCAGTATGCAGCGAGTTCTGCCGGCCGTGTAACTCTTGCTTTGTACCGGTTATCGTGAATGCCAAAACATTTTGTTTTTTTCCTCCTTTTCAGCCCCGACGGTAGCAAAGTCACGACGCAGAGTGGTACCTCAAACAGTGCAGATAGCAGTACTGGAAACGTGGAAGTAAAGGAAGAACCAGCTGGATCCTCCAGCAGTTCCAGCCAACAAGCGTCGTCGGAAGGAAATGAGGGAGTGGCAGCAACAGCGACGGTAATGAATTCAGAAAACACTGAACCTCAGTCCCGAAACCCCGTCCTAGAAGCTCTAAAGACGCGCATACGAGAACTCGAATCAGAGGTTCGAGCTGACGAGAAGTTCAAGTGTCTCATCTGCATGGTAAGTGCAACGGTTTCATTTACTGTGTCCCTCAACTACAATTCAATATTACGTCATGCTTGAGCCCAATATATAACTAGTTTAGTATGTAAGTATGCCATACATCCATACATCCAATGATGAACATTCTATAACTCACTTTGGGAAGAAGGCATGGTTTCAATGTTTCATTATAATTCGAAATAAGCTACACACGTTTACGTTGCTAATGCATATAGGCTTGTTATATACTAAATTAATAAAATTTAATAAAAAGAAATGGTATTTTGTATGGAATCTTAGAACGTGCTGTATAAGTTAAAACATTTTATACTAGAAACCTAATAGGAACTACCATATATAATCATTAATAACGTTCTTTAACTTCATTTTTCCTTATCATATTTCTCATTTCTTTGCAATAATCAGCATTAAATGTATAGTGATAATAAAATCAAAGTATGCTCCATTTATAAACGAGCCTGAAAGGTGTGTTACTGTTGCCACTGATCCCAATAAATAAAAACCCATGGATTCGAACAAACAAAACCACACCAAAATTAAGTCATAGGCCTGAGATAATCGCCTTTCTGTAAAACTCCGTGGTTGACGATTAGTGGTCTCTGAAAATAAGTGCCACCTTGAACGCGATACGAGCCCCTACATTATCTCTACTGACGTAGCAGAGGTGAGCGAAAATGATTAATGACATCAATGAATTCATAGATACGTACATAGCCTATTACTAAATTATGTTGCAGTTTTATTTGTTCGAATTAAAAAGAGGCCTATAACCGAATTTTGGTTTCTTCGAACCCGAAGGTTTTCTTTGTTAGTGAGATGATCCTCAGCAATAATACTTATCTATTGTAATCTTAATTTTTAAGGTTAGTTTTAGGTTAAGTTTGAAATATAATAGTAAATGTATTATTGATCCAATTGCTCGCATATATGTATATTATAAGGTTTGTTGCTGTGTTTTGCCATGTAGGGACGTATAAGTTTAATGCATGCATATCTATCTATAATGGTATAGAAATTAGAACTATATATGTACTTGTGTATCAGTTTGTAAGTTTCTCCTTTACCCTTGGCAAGGAACGAATTTTCTTACAAACTTTCGAGAGATTTCTTGAGAAATTGTTTTCCGAGACTATAATATCACTAATACAAAACACTAACAGGCATTATTTTTTCAGAAGTGCATACTTCACGACTCATTCTCTCATTGTTTGCTTTGCATGTTCGTAACACTTTTCATGAAAAGCTATTCGTAATATTCAGAATTAAAAGAATATTGTCCTTGTGGATGCATTCTGACAGGGATTAAAACTTCAACGGGTAGTATCTCGATCAGCGGTTCATCAGTCTTTAGATGTCTTTAGATATTCTAAAATTAAATACAGTGTAGTAAGAAATGCTTTCCACTCTGATACACCTAGCATGTATGCTTATTCGTGAAAATATCTGTAGTTTTTGTTTCAGAAAACGGCATAAGTTGTAAGTGAAAGGATATATTAGCCAAGATAAACATTAGAACAAAAATATAGCAAACGCCTTAAAACAATTGCTAATCAGCAAAGCACGTCGCTTGCAAAAATTTACATGTTCACTTCCTCATTACACTGAAGTAGTTCATTTTTAAAACTTACGAAACAAAATCAAAATGTTTAGATATTTTGGGAATCATTTTATTATATAATTTTGATGTTGTTTGAAATAGTGTGAAAGTAACAAAATGTCAATAACTACCGAAGATGGCACAACAAAGTCAACATCCGCGCGCCAGCGAAACGATATTGCCATATGTAATTTGCCAAAGAAAACTGTCCTCAAACTTTTTTCCTTTAAAGTTAATACATATGTTTGAATCAATGAGTAATTGAATTGCATTTTATTTTTACTTCTTGGTTAAATAACGTGATAAATACAAGCCTTCGAAATTAATTATGAACTCTCTTGTAATAACTTTAATTAACTAGCTTTTAAAAATGTCAGCAGTAATTTCAATTGTAAGTTACCTAGTATATTTACAGATTGAATGGATTGTTTTGGTCAGAGGATGATATTTTGGTACTTCAGTATTTCTCATGGGCTGGCCGTTTGTGCCTACACCCCAGTGGGTGTACACTCAGGAGGAAGGGATGAGATGATTCCGGACGGCGAAGCACGGACGAGGTTCGCAATATTATTTCCTGATAGACGCTCCCCTGTAATGAGTTTGAGTCTCAGAAAGGCCCCTTTCATATCAGACCCCGAGTAGAAAGCTTTACAAGCACAAGCCACTGTCACGTTGCATCAGCTCACCTCGTCTTAGCAATTTCGACCCTGTAATGGAATCAAGGGAATGAAATGGGGAAAAAATCAGCAGGGGGAAACCATGAAAAGTCTCAAGGTCAGGACAATCGGTCTCGAGGGATTTTCACTTGAGCCAACCATTTCGGTTAGTTCGTTCTTAGAAGTCATTACATTGTAATTTCGAAACCGAAGGCATCCAGAGGTGAAGCAACAGAACCGCATCTCAAGAGACCATAATCGACTACTACTACGTTCTGTATTAGGAATATCCCACTTATGGTCTTCAGCAACACCTCTAAATCGTCATATACCGCAAACTTTTAGCGACCTCCGCCTTCTTCCCTCTATTTGATATCACCAGTCTAAGAGCCGTACAGCTTCTGTTCAGCTTCAAGTCTGTAATTGATTCCCCTGTTACATCTTTTCACATTTGTTTATATTTAAGTTTTAATGCAAAACTGCTGCGTTTTAAAAACCGGTAAATTCCGTGCTGTCTTTTAACGAATTCTGAAGGAATGTATTGCGTTCCAATATTTTTGAAAAATTTCTTCACATCTCCATCGATCCTACTTTCTAATACCAAAAATTACAATGAAAAAATGTGTATACACACACATACACACATACACATATGTAGGTGTGTGTCTGTCTGTTAAAGTTATAGCAGCCTCAATTTTTTTCCTCAACGAAACTGTGCGTATAACGATCAATTAAAAACGATTCATCAAGTCCGTTAACCACCAAAATTGAACCGGTAGGCGTGGGGCTTAACCTAAAGAGAAATTTTAAATCGCTCTAGCGGCCGCAATTTTTGTTTTTTCTCTTAACAAAACTCAGTATATGTCATTGAAATAAAATGAGAAAAATATATACTGAAAACCAGAGAAATCAGACTATTATGAATGAGGGTTTACCTGAAACAAAATTTTTTTAAAAAGAATAATTTTTTACAATGAATCTCCGAATGTATCATTTAAATAAAATATAAAAAATAGTTTTTGAAAATCAGGAAAATCGGACCATTATCTAGAAACCTAATTTTTGTAATTGCCGAGGATGTCAATTAAGGTAACCCGGGGAAGATGTAGCATACATTGCTATTGTTAGTATTAACAGTTAGGTGTTCCCGCTAAGCGATAAGCTCTGTGTCATGTCAAAAGGTATAGGAGAAATAGTACACGCGTGCGCATGGATGATGCAGTGAGACAGATCAGGTTGGGCAACCGGCAAGGGATACTTGGTTTTAACAGAACGTCTATGAGTTGTTCATACAGAGCGAAACAATAATAGAAATTAAACCAATATAAAATTTTTGCTAAGCTCACAAGATAACATATATATGAAATTCTTAAAACACAGGTAGCAAATGAAATAATCTTAAATTCTCTGCATAAATTGGTACTGTGCGACGATGAAATGGCCCAATTAGCGCACACGTTTTACATTTAGGGCGTTGGCAAGGATATGAGCCTGCTACCCGATGACGTAATTGGAAAGAAAATAGTTTTCGGCGAAATATACTTTCAAGGTTAGGGACTGTTCTAAAAGTAAGGCGGATTAAAAATTTATAAAAAAAATCAGTTAAAAGTTTGAGGCATTAATAAAGTATGGTAACACTCTTTCAAAATAGGTCTGATGCTTTCAATTTCAGGCACGTAAGTAGTAACAAGGCTAATGAATTTCTTATTGGAAGTTTTAGGTTTGCACTGGAATTTTTATGGGGTTCTGAAAGCCAGGAAGGATATTTTAAGTCTTGGAACTTTTGAGCTATGTTTTTAATATAGGTGTCAAGAGATGAAATGTTGTTACAAAAACAGTGGCCAGGAATTGAGAAAGAAAAAGGAATAAATCTTTTGGTTTGCAGGGGATGACAGCTATCAAAATAAAGATACCGCTGTAAATTGGCGGGCTTAATGTGTACAGATGTAAGAAAAGAGTCATTACATAAAGAGATATCAATATCTAGAAAAGTAGCAGCATTGGGAGAGAAAGAAGTACTGAACTCAACTGAATATTTCGAGTTACATTGGTAAGGATCTGTCTACAGATTCTGATCCAAGGGTACAAAGCACGAATATATATATCAACCATAACACAGATACCAGAGGTTCTGACTTAAGAAACATCTCCTTTAAGTGAGCCATAAAAAGATTGGCATAACACAATGCTATTTTGGTGCCCATTGTAGTGCCTTTAATTTAGAGATAATATTTATGATCAATACTAAACCAATTGCTAGGAGAATCAGATAAGCTAGATGACAAATGAAATCTGTGTAAGGGGGATGAGGAGGTCACTCGAGAGTCCAAGAACTTTCTTAACAGCTGCAATCCTTCATGATGGAGAATAAAGTGACGTAACATCAAGAGTGACCAAAAGTATATTAGAATGTGCCAAAGGATCAACTCTCTTAGGCATACTCAAAAATGGTAGGCATGTTTGATATAGGGTGGCCTAGACGTAATAAATGACTAACCAAAAATGTACTAGGACAGAAATGCTATCGGTGGGGGAATTGGTTACTATCGGGTGTCTGGACAGTTCTTTTATTAATGTTAAGGAGAAACATATTGTGGGAGTACGAGGGGCATTAACAGTAAGTAGAGTGATGTCTTGTGGACTAAGTTCTTCTGCAGTACCAGAAGAACGAAAACGAAGCTATATCTTCATTAAACGTGATTGTATAGTCGGAAGACAATAGTTCCTAATAAGTGACATCATCAAGCTGTCTCTAAGCTTCAACATTGTAAGAGAAAATGTCCTGTAATCCTTCATCGACCGGAAGAATAATTACATTAGGATTATTAGATAGCCTTCTTAGTGCTGAAGTTAAGTTGTCTTTCTGGGTGATCTTGTCTAGTAATTTAGAATGAGTAATCAAACTTAAAAACCGGTTAATAAATATTTCTGAAGAATGGCTAGAAGGTAAAGAAGGATATTCATGTTTGGGGGGAGGACGAAACCTGAGAAGACGTTGACATTTGACGTTGGCTGAAAGATTTAGTTTTCCAATAGTAACGCCATCTTAAATTCCGGCCAAATTTTATGCTATCGGAAGCTAATTTGAGATGGTTAAATTTAGGGGTCGGGGTAAATGATAATCATTTTTGCAGAAGCAATTTATCGACATCAGAATGCGGAAAGCACATTTATTAACAACCGCACAGGAGAAGTACAAGGGATACATTTGCTCTTAGGCTGCTGGTATCCAGTAATGGAGCAGAGTTTAGATGGACGAGGTAAACTGAGAATGGAAGCCAAGTCTGGAGCTGACGCTACGATTGGCAGAAAGACGTTGCAAACTGAATAGGAATGCCTACTCATATATTGTAAATATAACCGCGAGAGTTCGAGAAGATGGTTTTGGTTGGGAGAATTTAACAAATTATTCGCATGTATATTGTTAACACCGGTAATATATTTAGGAGAACATGCTAAAATAATTTTAATAAAACTAGTTAATTAGAAAAATTAGATTGCTGCACAACCAGTACGATATGTGAACCAACAAATACATGAGGGTGTATAACTTGAAAAAAAAAAAAAATATGTACTGTGATACTGAGACACTGTGTATATTTTTGTATATTAGCCGATGTGGAGCTTTTGGCAATAAATCAACTAAAGACACCATAGAAAGGCCACGAAGCGTCCTCAGAAAAGGCGACAGGACAGCATTTTAAATGCTGTCTACCACTCTTATCTACTTTGGAAAAAAAGGAAATGAAATTTAAAGCGGAAACCCGTATTTGTAGTGCTAAACGTATATAATTGAGTATTAATAAGAGATAATAAAAAAGATATAATTTTTGCTGAACAGGTGCTGTGAAAGCCTGTAGTGGGTCTCAACTGTAATTATTAATATGGTTCCATGAACATAAATGTCACACAAAACATGACCCTCTAAGCCACTGTCTGATATATAACTGAAATAATAAAAAATTATGAATAAAGTATTGAAAGCTAAAATGCAAAAACTCTCGAAATAGAAGCCAGACAAAAGAAATCGCACATACAGGAAATACTTAAGTCGCACTCCTAAGTCATAAGTGTTCGTAAGTAATAAAATGTGCTTAAAGTTTCCTACAATTGTAGCTGGAATAAGATGAGGTGTGATTTTTAAGTGTGTTAAATAGAGCAAAAATATGAGGGACGGAATGTTTTCACAATAATTGTTGAATTCTCTATTATGCAGTTAACGTGACTAGACCAAGCCAGAAATACATCTTCTCTAGTACACTAACAATTAAAAGTGCTTCAGTTGTGAAGAACAGGTTTATGCTCCTGGTGTAGTAGATTATCCTTATAGTCAGCATAATAATATCGCCTAAAATCAAACGAAGAAAGAGGCAGCTGTAACAATATCCATCATTTGCATGCAAAGATGACCAGGTATCCAGGCACAAAAACACGGTGACGCTGTCTGTTGACTTGTTCCAATGTAATGGAGATGCTGCAGCTGGGAAGCAACGTGACTCCACAGAAGTCTGAAATGTTCCACTTCGACTGGTAAATGTGCTACTCAACATTTTAATTAAATAGGAAATGCAATGTCTTCCACAAAATGAAAAGTATATAAACAAGAATGAACTGAAGATAGCGGAAGATAGATAGTATGGAGACAGAAATTCTTTCAGTTTTCTCAGAAGAGAAGCACAACCCGTTTCCAATTCTCTGGTTGTATAGTCTCCATTCGTTCTCATCCTGGAAACGAATGTATTAGAAAGATATCAGATTGTAAAGCCATTAGCGGAAATCCTTTGTGCAGCAGACAGTTCCAACACTTCAACTTGAGAGACTGAAGTAAAAGTGATCATTGAATCCAATCTCTTCATGCTCCAAAAATACTGTCTTTTAGTATGAGGGAGGCTTGAAAATGTATTTGTAAAAGATATTTTAACACCAAAGAAATTTTATACAGCATTTATAAGTTTATGGGTACTCTTCTCGTTCATTTTCAACAGTTAAAAACAGGCTGCTGAATTTAAACATGGCCATGGCCTTAAAGATAAACCACGTGAGGAACGTCCAAAAAGTGCAACAACAGCAGAATGCATCAAACATATATATCTGTGCTGTTAAATGTGTGAAACTGCTGAGACTACACGTGTTTCAAAGGAACTTGTTATATTTTATATGAAGAATTGTGAAAGATGGGTGCTACGCTTGCTAACAGCGGATCATAAAGGTATTCGCATGAAAATATTGCAACAGTGTTTGGATCGTTTTAACAGCGAACAGAACTCATTCTGTGCTTCGATTTATAACACCATTACACCCCAAAATGAAATATCAGTCAAAACAGCGGAGAGAAGCGGATTGTTCAGCGCCAAAGAAGCCCGCTCCATCTGCAGAAAGGTTTGTGGCATTATTCTTTTAGGATGCTAAGACCCGTTTTATAGGGGAGAAAAAAGTCACTTTTCATGAACACAATGGGCCTGTTCCTGCACACCTTTCGGAAAACCAATACAAAGATGAGATGATGGCATTGGAGCATGTATTGAACTTAAAAAAGATTATGTTGAAAAATAAAAAATTATGTTCAAATTGAAAACTCATTCCTTCCTTGTTAGGTAGAGAATTTTTCAAACCTGCCTCGTAACTGCGAATTATCTTAAAACTTATGAATTGTGAACCCGTTTCGGTTACTAGAAGTCAGTAAAGCTATGCAAGAACATTTTGCCTATGGTTACGTTGAATATTCATTTCCTTTTTTCTTCTGGATGGTTTGCAATACAGCAGTTGCTAGTAATTTGGAAGAGACACAGAAGTCCGCATTCACATAAGAACCAGTTCATTTTCTCAGAAACGAGGAATTTGTATTAACATGTTGTTGAAGCAGTAACGGTGTTATGATTAGCGATTCATTCTCCATATGAATGATTTTCACATTGGTTATATAGTACATTGCTTATTGCGTCATTTTTTTCTGTACATGTATATTTTCCTTTTCCTAATTTCTGTACACTGAACATACACTGCTATTTTTAAATAATTTACATAATCCATTTTGCATGCTGGAGATGAGGCAGTTGTCGCCTTCCCATTCAGATACTTTGCAAGAGATTTATTTATTTATTTATTCCTTCCAGAAAGTTTATAGTGGAGCTCCACCTTAATCGAAGCGTGAAGCCAGTAAAATTGAAATGACAATACAAATTATACATGCTATATGTTTCCAAGTCCTAAAGTCAGAAAGTAAGGTTTCCAATCAGTTTATTATTATTATTATTATTATTATTATTATTATTATTATTATATTCTATTGCATTCCGGTAAATACATATCCACCATCGTGGCTCTGATAATAGCGTATCTGCTTATCAACAGTGGACCCGCGTTCGATCCCTGTCGGGGCAAGTTGCCTGGGTAAACTTTTTACCGGCACATTCCCTTAACCCTGAAAAGTTGAAAACCAGGCTTCTGTGTACTTTTAATTTAAGAAGTTGTAAGTTGTTCTTGCTGAGATTCCTGTCTGTTGTGACAAACGCCTGAGAGATTTCTCCAGTATGTGTTTTAATCTTAAGCCTATCTCAGCTAATATTTCTTCAGCGAAACCATAACACCATTTATTACATGTTTAATGCAATGAACCAATCAACGATATGCACTTTCTGTACGATCCTCCTTTTTTTTCTTTTCTTTTTCTTTCTTTCTTTCTTTCTTTCTTTCTTTCATTTTTTTTTTTTTTCTAGTTAGACATTTTTTGCTGAATTTTTTGTTCTGTGCGTGTCGTATTAAAGAATACGTTCGTGTATACTATATTTTATTACCTACATTGCTAAACACACGATACAACTATTTTCAAATAAGTTAAGCTACTAACACACTGGGTTATGCTTACAGTATATCATGCGAAGCTACGTGAGAGACCGGGCAACTATATTTGAGATGCTGCCTCCTGTGTTTTTAACCGCACACTCAGCTTGCGCGTATCCGGCGACAAGTACATGATATGCCGAGGGAGATTATAAAAGTATGCGTGCAGAGCATAAAAACAGCACTGCAATGTATATCTGAAATAGATATGCATATATTTTACATTTTTTATTTGCTACTTATTCCTTCTCTTCCCCTACTTTACAGGCATTTATCGTCTCAGGCCGGCTCAGGGTTACCTGGCCTTCGTCTATTGCGAACCAGGAAACACTTTATCCAGATAACTTTGACTTACCGGAATTGGAAACCAGACCTTCCAGTTGACAAGAAAATATAACATTTCTGCTAAGACATTTATCTTAGTGATGCCTGCAGGAATCAATACCATGTTTTTATAAAGAAGTCGAACTGTTGCAGTATCAGAGCACGACCATAGATAGCATGTTGTGGAATCCTAAGGTATTTTTGTCACGATCACGGTTTGGTCGGACATTGTCGCCCCGACAGTACAGGCATTTTGCGGTAACCAGCTTACTCTAAGCCACCGGTAAGGAATCGGCCCAAAAAAAGCATTGTGATCTTCCGTGAGATCTGCTTTAACAGAATAGTTAGTCATTATTAAACTGACTGTACCTATGAGAGAGTGATTCTACCAGCTGGTGGTACAGCTTTCCTCGTTCCTTATTTATTTCAACTTGTAATCTCACCAGTACAATGATGATAATTATTGAACGTAAATCGAGAATCGTTACTCCATTGGAAAAAGCACCCTTAATAATTTGCACGTTTATTATGCAAAGGTATTTTAATATACTTTATGCAGAGTATCTTCTTTGTTTGACCTCGTAGCTGTTAGCTCTGATATACAAGGCAATAAAAATGTCACTTGAACAGTGTCAACTGCTCATCCATATTTATTACTTAAACTTATCACCAGTATTCAATTTCGTACAATTCGGCATCAGTCAGTAGACTAGCTCGAATTTCTTCCTTCGTGATTTTGATATTTTAAAATGTTTTTACTGACCTATGCATCACAGCGATAGCACGTGAGCTATTTTTCGATGACTCAGTAGTCATTTCTCTGTGCCTCTATTTTTAAAACGTGTCGGTGATGTCCAGATCTATAAGCTGAAAGCCGCTAGATGTCTAGGTACAGTGTTTTTAGGGCTTACGTTCGTTTGCAGGAGCTTAAATAGTTTTGAATCCCATTCGGTCCCTTAGATGCGCCATATCTGCTCCCAAAACTTCGGTCAATAATACATACATATTGTTAAATTTATTTCATAATGAGTTATATAAGGGGCGTTCATTTGCAGTTGAGCATTTCTGACATTTTAAAATAAAATTTTTCCATTTACTTGCAACAACTTCGCTTTCGTAGTTCCAAGTTCGTCTATTATGGGGGCTATTCCTGTAACCCTTCTCTCTGTTCTAGTTTTAATATTGAAATACAATAAATTACAGTAAAAGGAATTTCGTTAATACACTGCAATTTAATAACAATGCCGCACCAATAGTCTGTTATAACACATTTCTTGAGTTATACCGAGTCATAATAACGCAAAGAGAAAAACAATGTTGTTCTTGCATCAACAAACTGCGACTGGCTGTGCCCATGCAGTTATCAGCGCGGGAACTGTATTAAAACAAGAGGAAATTGGTATGACCTTGGCCCAACGCGCGCTCGCTCATGTAGGCCAAAATTAACTGTCGGTATTTCAACTATGCAAATAAATAATTTAATTGCAACGATGCCTCACTGGGTGCAGTTTCCCTGTTTTCAGTTCACTGAAGCAGTTGCGTACTTTGTAATTTCTTCCCGAATCTCAGTAGTGTGGTATTTGTTTACATACTGTATGTAGTAAAATGGTTTAACAGTACACCAACTAGCTGAGGGTCTTCTAGTCTTTTCCTTCTGTGCCATTTGATTTTCACAGTTTAATGATGTATACGAACTCCGTAGCTATAAAGACGGTTAGAGTGCGTGGAGAATCATTGCAGATGCTGGTTATACAAGATATTTGCATCATCAGCATGGCATTGGACGTCAAAGAATTATTCGTTTCTCTCATCAAATCCTCTAGCATGGCCCACTAATAAGCCTGATACTATAAATTAACGCAAATCGTCACTCATATGAGCAACATACTCTTGGGGTAGATTGCAAGCTTTTTTAATCAATTCTACAGTACATTGGGAGAGAGTACGACGATTTAGTTTCTGTTCGCAAGATTTTCGGTTTGTTTATATTTCTTCCATCATATATCTGCGTACAGCTTGTAAGAAATCTTAAATAAACAGAAGCAGATTCCCCTTCAAACAAAGCTGATAACGTAAAACGATCTTGTCTTTCGCTGTAGGGACTAACCATTTAGAGTTTCGTGTGTCAGCTGAACCGGCCAGTGTTTCTCTTGTAATTCCACATTTCTTTTCCCTCTTGTTTAGTGGGGATCGCTTATGGGAAGTCTGGAGGCCCATCACCAATGTTAAATTAGCTAAGTTTTAAGTTTATGTGCCTACTGTGGCACAACCATTAGGACTACAACATTGACATTTGAACAGCTGTTTTGACATATCTTTTCTGTATATTGAAACAAAAATAGTTCAAATATTGCAGCAAGAACTGTAATGTTATTTGAATTCTATTTTTATCAAAAAGTTTATACAAAAGTTCACAATTCTTTGGTTCATAAATTTTTCTTGATAATTCTGCTTCAGTAGCTTCATTGTTTTTTCTAATAATTCCATTGAAATTCTTAAGGAAATTGATGCAGTAGAGGTACAAACATGTACCTAATGCATGCCTGCGCCATAGCCACAATCTGTTCAAACTGTTTACGCCGGAATAGCTAGCAGAAAAAGCAAAATTTTCTATCCTATAGTAAAAACCAGAACCATCTAGTTCAACTGGTTCCAAAACCATATGTTTTTAAAGTAGACGGTATCAAAATTAAGCATTTTTAATTTGTGCAGATGTATTTTAAAATTAAAAAAGGAACTTCTAGGACAGATATCACACTAAAAGGTGTACTACAGCATCTAAATTGCAATATAGTATGTATTCTAATTAATCATATTGATTTATTTGTTATAACTAATTATCAGACTTTCTAAGCATTAAACCCACAATGAAGTGAATTGAAGTTATGTTGGCACTGCACCAAGACAGCAAATGGGAGGAGTATAATAGGTCACGATCCCCCCCCCCCTTTATGCCGGTCACTCATCCGTTCGTGTTTACCTGCTGGGCGGTGGTTAAGTGTATCTAACTTTGTATTAAACGCTTAAGAATTCCGGTGCCTTGCTTTAAATTTATTTTGTGTCTATAGACTCAAGTCTGTTTCTGTTGTTAGTTTTAAAATGTTATAATAATGTGTGAAGAGTATAATTATAAATATAGCTCTCGTGCATACAACTAAAAAGCTAGCAGAATTTCCCAAAGTATATCTAATAAGGACCATTTTTGAGAAACTTGAATATTCCGTGTTGTTGCTGATAAATGATAGGTTCTAAAGCATTTTGCTTCTATTGACCCTTGTGAATCTCCTTGCACGACCAATATACCAAATGCCACAAGTCCATTTTCAGGCTATTCTGAACCTTTTCCCATAATAGCAGTGTTCTTAGTGTCACTCCCCTCTAGACTTCTTTTGATTATATTTAATATAGGATACAGGCATTAGTCTGAGCGTCACCGAAGCTTATGACATCATAAGTTGATGAACAATAAGAAAACCAAGTTAAGAATATTTTTGCTCTGGGGTCGCTTTGTTGAGTGGAGCAATTCACAGTATTTTGAAAACATAACCAAATATAAAATTATACCTCGCTCAGTTAAGTGTTACGGTTTAGGTCACCCTCACGCTGCTCGGTAATTACCCGATACTTTTCATATCGATGTCCTGCACTCTTAAATCATTGTAGCGTGTATCGTTTATGTAGCTGTTGTGTTCAAACACGATTTCTTTGCTTTTGAAAGATATACTCGTGTTAATTCGTCGGACCGCAGCTTCGTTAAGTCTTTGTTATTTCTTTCCTGTCCATGCAATAAAATCTTAAAGACAACAACATATTTGTTGTAATAGGAGACTGTGGTTCAAAACCACAACGCGCGTTACATTTCACTTAGTCCTTCTACGAATGTGACTAACCATTTCTCGTTACATTTTCTCGCTCAATTCAACAGCATGTACATGTCCATTTTGTGCCTTCTGAGATTTTTTTAATAGCAAGACGCTCTGCTGTTTTCACTTACCATTCTACAGTGAATAAAATGGGCCATTTATGTTTCAAATTCCATCACGCTGTGTCGTAAATCGGCATCTTTAATGTAAATGAATCCACTCTTGTATCCCGGTCCCAAAATGAACAAGACAATGGACTGTGGAAGCTCGTAAACCTACTTTTACGCAGAACCAAAGGAAGAAACTACAAACTAATAGCGGATTATGCATTCAAAGCATGTTTCTTATACCGAGGGACAGGATGTTGAAAAAGAAAGAAAAATGCCTGTTATTTTTGTTCCGTTTGATTCATCATTTAAGCGGCAGTTGACACACAATGGATGATCTCGGAAAGTGTGAAATAAATTCGTTCCAAAATATTGCCTCATCCCCATGTAGAGAGTAAATCAGTGTTTTGTTGCTGTTTGTTTTTTGTCTTTGTTGCCTATGTTTTTGTGTTGGGTTGTTCTACAGGAGCGCTACAAGAAGCCTGTAATCTCAGTTTGCTGTTGGCACGTTCATTGTGAAGAGTGCTGGCTACATACACTGGTAAAGTGCACCAATCATCTTTACTCTGCTCAGCTTCACTATATATTTAATTGTTTTGTGAGAGCCGTACCTGATTTCAAAGGAAACCTTCGGAAAATAGTGGAAACAGTAGTGCATACTGTCTTGTTTATGTTTGGGTCTTATTGCAAGGATTATATGCAGTGGTTCTACTATTTATCGTATTAAGTTTAACAGTCTGTCCAGCAGCCGTGGGAAAATTGATAATGGTGCTACTAATTGAGCTTCGAAGTTTAATATTTTGCTCGGAAGGTAATATTTTGCTGAAAATATAGGCAAAAAATGGATTTGAAAGTCACTATACGAAGCCTTGCGGTATCTAAGTATACCTTGAAATTAATGAAGGAGAACAAGAAAAAGTAAGTTATTGATATCTATTTACGTTGCTCTTGTTCATTTCGCCAAAAGGAGAAATAAAAATGAATTTAAATTAAAATAAACTTAAATAACACTCCATAAATATAGGTGCATATCAAATACTGAACACATTTCAAACTTGAAGAAAAATAAAATATAATCAGCGACATTCATGAAGGTCTTCGAAAACATTTTAAAGAATGAAATAATGCTTGTTACGTGCCTTTATTTATTATGCATAAACTACATGGATTTACTTGAGTTTTGCGTGAAACGTTCCAAAAATTACTATTTTAATTTTTGTGTCATACATATGAATCCTAGCATAATCGTTTTGCCAATAAAACATTTTTAAACATGAACGAACAGTAACATGGACTTAACATTTAAAAGTTATATTGAATAGAGAAAGTGTACATTATTAACAATATATTATAATAGTGCAAACGCAGAATCGGTGATAATTAGCAGATGCAAGTTCTTTATGAATACAAAGGAACTCAAGAGGAGTTTTTGAAGTTAATGAAAACGTAATTTGAAGTCATACATGAATTTCTTGGTGAACTCTCTGCTCTTCCTGAAATTGTGAATATAATCTCTTAGTAAACATTATAACCTGATATACAAAATTTGTACCTAGCCAGTGTTAACGAAGTGGATGGTTGCACTCTGAATGAATCAAAAGAGTAAATATTTCGATTTGAAAAACATGCTCAAAAAAAGCACAATTGCTTAATTTTACAAGAACAAAAAAATATATATATATTGTTTAAAACTTCCCAATTCTTTGTATATATTTTAAAAACATGAAGCCTGAAGATAATATGTATAAATATATAATAATACTAAGAACATATACTCTACACATTGGAAAATGTTTCTACCTAAATATTTCTCTTTACTCCACGAGCTTTATGGAAATGAAAGCAATATATTTACAATAATAAAAGTAAGTTTTTAATAAACAATCTAAGCAGTAAAATATTTCGAAATTGAGAATGAATCAGTGTGCTAAAAAAAGTCGTGAATAAAAATTACTTGTAAATCTCTTGGTTATATACAGATAATGTAACTTATATTACAGGAAATACATAAATATTTTTTCGTGTGTCCAAAAATGTTGAAAACAGTAACAATAATTTTCATTGTAAACATTCAAATACTAAAAATGGTGTACATTGACTAACGTGGTCATCGATATTATTTTCATAAAACATATAAAATGTAAAATATATGACACCTGTATCACTAGGGCAGCAGCAAGAACTTAATTAATACTAGGCTGAGATGAAATAATTGCTGAGGCAAGTGTGAACTGCCAGAAACGTGGATGATTTACATGCAACGAAGCTGCACATATGTCATTTTAAGCAGGGATTATACCAGCGTCATAAAATTGATTCTCCGAATAAACGCTGTGCTAACAAAGCCATCGCTAATAAGCTAACAAATACAGAAGCATACAACCACATAGTATTTGTTGAACACTTTTATCTTTTGCAATCAAAAGGAAGTAGAATTTTGTAATCCAAACTGCCATGGAAATAAATTACCATAGGACAAGTACACGTGCTGGATTAAAGGCAACATGAATTCATCACTAAAATCAAAATCCTGGCATTCTCTCTTAAGATACTGTTTAATGTTCAGAGAATGGAAATGTTATCTTTGTGTAAAATATTTTAATGCCACTATTATAGTTTATTCAGCACTGCGGAAATACTTCTTAAATAAAGAATTCGAAATATTGGTGTGTCACTTGAGAATAATATGCTACTTGACGATGTGCTTACAGATAAAATAGCTTTAAAGCAATACAATATTCTGCTAATGTGGAAATTTATGTTAAGCTTATTTGCTAGCTAAGTATAAAATCAAAAAGAAAACAAATGTAAATAATGCACGAAATTCAGTATATAATGCTACAAAATGTCTAATTGAAGTATTACATTTCTTGGCTCAACTGTAAATGATTTCGCTTTGAATTTGAAACTCTTCACTTAGAAAATGGTTAATAGAGCTAAAAACGGTAATCAGGATATGTGTGAGTTGGGAGAGAAAAATCAATTACGTGCATTACATGCTAGCATTATGTTCACTTCAGCTAACTTGGAAAATAAATTGACACGACTTTGAACTATACTACGATCTTTGATAAAGAAATAACATATCACAATCCATATCTGCATAGCTGCAAACAGCCTAGGAGGCCTTCAGATAACTAAAACTTGAAAGTTTGATTAGAGGAAGTGCATAGTTTTGCAAAAGGCATATCATTTCAAGTAAAATAAATGGATATAGCTGTTCATAACAAAATGGAAAATGAAGGCGAAAGCTGGGTGACATTTGACGGTGAGTATTCTATAATTGCCTTATCTGATTACATAATTTCTGTTCTTAGTAATCCACGAGAAGAGCCAGTATTGGAAAATCCAATTGATTCATCCACTGATGTAATTAAGTGCATTTTGCAGGCAGGCATAGTTGAAGTGGAAAATGCCTCTTGCCGACTTCATGCTGCTTCAGCATCTGTCTTGACACCTCTTGGAGCTTTGCTGATCTCAGATTCCTGGACTCTCATTGGCCTCACAGTGAAAACTGCTACCCACACCTTCAAGCGAAATAATATAAATGTCCACTCTGTGAAATTGGGAAAAATCACTTGGAAGGAAACTTCTGCTTTGTGACTAACGGTTCGCTGGACAAGGTTTTTCGATCTTTAACAACTTGGGCACCGTATTACACATAAATTACTGAAACCGCCTATTGCACTATACGTTTCTAACGAAATCAGGTATTCGCTCATTATTGTTTGATTTTAAAATTGATATAGCATAGTGTGTAAGGAAGTTTAAACTCAACGGTCAATAAGTTAACTGGGAACTATCTGAGTTAGGATTTAATGGGAGTCCAATCTGATCGATCGCTGACGCAAAGCTCTAAAGGGCCAAGAAAAACTGTAATGGCTTCATAATGAGAACATACGCCAGAAATTTATTTTTGGGAGTATGAAGATTTCTTTCTTTTGTTGATCATTACAGCTGAAATGACTGTCGCTGTGGTAATATTTTTTTTTGTCTCTAAATTAATTTGAACAGTGAGAGAAACTGGAAGCAAATGTATCTTTTCAAGTTTACAGTGATGTTGAAATGAATCATCTAATTTCTATATTCTGGCTCATCTCGTTGTTCTTGTTTTCTTTTCTTTTCTTTCTTTTCTTTTATGTTTGTATTTTAATCATCAATCAGAGCAAAGGACAAAAGATGTCAGCAACATGTTCTGCGGAAACAGCATATGTAATGCTTGGTAAAAATGGACAGTTTTGAGAAGGTCCAAGTTTGGCGACATTTTTTTTTTTTATTTAATTGCCATGCATGTAGATAAAATGCTCAGTCAATGATTATTGTGCGGCATCTTTCGTCATGAAACATAAACAGACTTTGCACTATTATTTTTTATTTTCCTTATTAGATATTAAGTTACGAATAAATGAGTTTCCAAGTTATTAATGAAAGCTTTTTCCCCAAGTGATTTTTAACCGTTTATTAATGCCGATATTTTCAGCTTTCCAGAATGATAATGAAGAATTAACCTGTTAACAGATAAGTAGCTTCACTAAAGTGCACCCTGCAGTTTATCAGCTAGCTTTGCAACAATGTCCGAATCAATCGAGTCGCGAACGAATTTAGGACAGGTCGCGTATCGGAACAAACTGGAGAATAGGCAGTACGTGTTCAATCGCTAAAACAAAGAATCTCCAAATACAAATCCAATTGAAAAAATTATTAGTCAGTTGGTTAGACAAATTTAGTTAATATTTATTGCTATTCTATCAGTGATGTTCCATTTAGCTACGGATCGTAAGTTACAAGCGAGCAAATTGCCATCTCACGCTTAGGCGATACCTATTGTTCAGAAATGCTAAACAAAAATCAAATCGTATGTTTTCTTACATATCTTTTGCTATTCCGCCCCCCCCCCCCAGTATTCATGTGTTATATGTGAAATTCACAAAGTATGTAGTGA
Organism: Metallyticus violacea; assembly: GCA_030762175.1. NCBI lineage: Eukaryota > Metazoa > Arthropoda > Insecta > Mantodea > Metallyticidae > Metallyticus > Metallyticus violacea. Next base: position 307,035,876 of record CM060846.1, on the reverse strand, counting down.
ACGTACAACTCAGTGTCCCAGCTTGAAAAGTACTTTTAACGTATTTGTATAATCTAACAAAACTTGGAATCTCTTTTATCGAAATGCTTTATTCATTTATGTATGTGGTGGAAACAGTGATTCAAAATTTTTTAAAAAAAATGTTTAAATTTTAAATTTCCGGCAAATTTTATAGTGAAATTCCCAAACAAATTCATCCCTGTACCCAGATTTTGTGAGTAAGGAGTAATTTTTTTAACACATGCTTTATATCAATCTCTTTTAATGGCATTTAATTTGTTTGGACTGCTATATGCTGCCGAAATGCAAACCAGTTTCTACCATGCGTTCCACTCAACCATCAGCTAGCCATGCACGCCGCCGACAAAACCTATCCCGGCGTTATTGATCGGTTGGCAGGTGATTGAATGAAATGCTCGGTATTAATATAACTTAAGATAATGCCAAGAAAGTTAACATACGTACTGTTTCTACATTGTTCTGGAATATATCCTAACGTTTTGCACCAATGAATATATTCTTTTTCATTTTACCTTATAACTCATTGTAGTGAAATGCATAGTTGTCTGATACTGTAAGTAGCGCGTTGTTCCATTGGTTTGCAATATCATAATTAAGTTCATACTATTCTGACATCTAGCATTATTAGTGGTATGCAGCATGTAAGGGAATTCGCTCCGCAGTGGAGCGCTAGAAACCTCAATGAAGCTACATAACACCTTTGAACTACGTGCCGTAGCCAACTGAAATACTTCCGCTAAGAGCAGACCATCATTCAGCTAGGTGTGAAGCGTCTTCCCTTCCACACTGCAAGTGATACTAATTTTTGCTGTTCTTACAGGAATAAAAAGTCTGTGTGGTGTGTGCACAGAAACTTGGTAGTCGTTGAAATCACGCAATAAAATTGAATATTTGCGCATTTTATGATCGTATGATTAAATCAATAATAAATACATTCTGTTCATATATATCAGTAAGTTTCACCTGGGGACTGCATACATTAAATTAAGAGCGTCTTTAAATAAAATAAATTTAAAAAATATCCAAATTCCACTTTCAATGCTGAACGTGCTTTATATTTTTAAAACTAAAAAGAAATACAATAAATCACTTGCCAACCCCAATTTTAAATACAATGAAACGAAATGTGAACTACAGCGATTAGTTCCATTGCTAAGTAGCTCTCCAGTGTCACATAATGGTCGCATTTTCGTGCGGTATTTACAGTCTAAGATTTAAAATATATATCAGACTCCCGAAGCGTTAACTTGTCCAAAGTTATGTCAGGCTCACCATGTCTCTGCTTGCGGGACTTACAGCCTATAGCCTCATTCCGGTATCAGCAGTCACACCGAGTTCTCCATGGCAAATGTACGCTGACAGTCGAGCGGTTAAAATCAGGTGGCTAACATTCAAGAGCTACCAAAGCTTAAATTCTACTCATGATATTACTTATTATTTTTACAAGTAAAAATGTTTAAACACACATAATAAAATAAAGGAGGCTTAATTGAATTTTAAGGTATTTATGCTCACACATATAAAGGTAGTTTTTATCAGAATTAATAGGAATTTAATTTATGCTCATTCTTAAATAAATAAAAATGAACGTAGCCCTGTTGTTCTTCATTCCTCTTTTATGTATGGGCGAATTTTCTTGAAAAAACATATTGTTAAATAAGAGAGAAGTTAATTTTAAATGAATTTAGGCAATTAATGTTTTCTTTTTAGTTTTCCACTTTAGAATATTTATTAATGTGGCGTTTATTTTGAATGTGCGTTTTTGTGTATAAATGCCTTACTAATTATATGCTGTCCATTAAAAGATATATTAATACTGTATATTAAACATTAATTTTACTTTAAAAAACTAACAAATAATAAAAATTAGCCATAGTGAGAATTCGAGTCTACTTAGTTATTACTAAACGCCTGCTTTAGTTCGCTCGGCAATCAGGGCACACTGTCCAAGCAAACGCATTTCCTGTTTATGGCATAGCTTGAACATGAATATAAAGTGCCTAAACGTGCATTGTGAACCCAGCGTTAATTTACGTTAAGGTCATAGTTTCTGGCCGTTGCTCATTTTTGTCTAAGGGTGTTAATAATTCTAGGAAAGGTTAAACTTTCCTCTTATTTAACAGTATGTTCTTCAAGAAAATTCGCCTATACATAAAAGAAGAATGAAGAACAATAAATAAATGTCGCATTTTCTGTTGGGGTTACCGTCCTTTTTATTTATTTATTTCAGAATGAAGAATCTAATAATCTATTTATACATTCAGACTTTGAAACACAATCACAGCTTCAGGTTGTAATATGAGGAAAAAAACTGGGTGCCGACAGGGTAAGAATCCTCTCAAATGCATTCTTTGTGCTGGATATCAAAATTGCGTTGACAACTCAATTTTCTTAAAGGAGCCTTGCACGTATAGCTTTCTTATGTGAACTGTTCATAAGCTTCTTCTGCTTATCTCCTTAGACAAAAACCTAATTACTAGTCACCATGGGTTGGGCCTAGTTTTTACCACGCCTCTCCGCTTTTTTCCAGAATAAGCGTACCAACTGTTTATCATGAAGCCTGTAAATACAAACAATTAGATGCCTTTTTCAACTGCAGCATTATAAAAATATGCATAGAATTTTGTGGAATCCACAGTCGTTGAAATCGCAAAATGCGGTGTGAAAGTCAAACCAATTGGCAGTGTGGGATACTCAGTAATGCATAAGTCATTCTTAAGTTTAAACGCCCATTTACTCTAATTTTTGTAATTTGCCTTAAACGTACTAGATCAGTGAATGAAGTGCTGCAAGTTATTTCGACATAAACTTTTTAATGATTTTCTTAAAAAAAAAAAGTTGAACATATTCGAAAAAGGTAGTTCAAGTCATCTCTGTTAACACAGGCCAGCGCATCTCAGTTTTTTTTTCGAGGTCTTCCTTTCATCATTTAGAATATAGATTGAACATTCATTTATTAAAATGAAGCATTACTCGGAAATAGATGGGGGAAAAAAGTAATACACAGTATCTTTAAGAATTATAAAGAAACGGATTTTGAACTGCAAAATGTGTTTATGGAGTATGGAAATTCCTTGCAGCATAATATCTCTAAGATCTCAGTTAATCTCACCAAAATACCTATTCCAAACATTGCATACAATCGTCATTTTCTCAGTTAATACTACAGAAATTATGTAAATTATATTTTAAAACATAAATATCTTATAAACGTACATTTATAAAATAGCCTAGCTAATCTTCAATTATTAAAAAAATATATATTCTTCTAATTATAAATCAATATAAATTTAGGAAATAGTAGTTAATGTTGTTTCAACATACAGAATATTAAAACATGAAAAACATATAGTTGAATTTCTTTCGAACAGGGTAGAAGTAGGGTTGTTTGCAGAACTAAAGATTTCTTGACACTTGTTATTTATATATGCTTTACTCTCAATACTCGATATTTTCATGTTTTTTATCTAAATACAAACATACCTGAATTTCCTCTCTCACCGAGTATATTTTTTTGTTGAGAGATTGAGTAAAAAATTTTTATGAACTGAGATAGTGTGTATCTTGACGATGCTAATGTTGCGGTAGTTTCCAGCTTGGAAAAAAAAACTCTTTGAAATAGTTCTAAACTGCCGCAATATTATCCCAAAAAGGTAGACCACGAAATGCACCATTTTCTGTCACTTAGAAATAACAAATAGATAATAATGTAAAATCAACTATCATGTTAAAGACGCTAAGGTACGATATTATTTAAATGAGTTACTTGTAATGAAATAATTTAACATATTACCTTAATGTTTACTAATATAATAAGTTTCTTTTATATTAATCAGACCGAGATTATTTTGTAACGGGACGTCGTTTTTCCATATCCCCAAAACTGAAGAACGTGCTAGATATTAATACAACAGGAGTTCGAAAATACCTACTTCAAACTGCAATTCAGCACATATTATTGCCAGACCATTTGCAGACTTTTATTATGAATGTGTTTTCTGCACCACGGTTAACTCAGAATTTGAAATGAATGAATTAGATATCTAAACTGCGGCATGAAGACGACGCTACAGAGATTTGTAAGCTCTAGCACATGGGTGTCGCCAAGTTTTTTCATAGGAGAAGCAAAAATCAACACGATTCCAAACGCGATTATTCTTTTTATTTGCCCACACATAAAGTTGTAGTGAAAATTTCTAAAATGGTCGAACTCCTGGATTCAGCTTCCATTTAAGTTAAAACTGGTACGAAAAAATAATTTCATTTGGGCTTATCAAACGTTTATAAATCGGCAGCTTCAGACATTGGAAAATTTTAATGTATTTCTTTATATTTCCATTTTACTAACAACAGAATTGGTTCAAGTTTAACATTACAAAATTCTGTGTATAGGTTTTCGAAAATTATACCTTCCCAGAGGTCCAGTTTCAACCTAGCATATGGGTAAACGAAGAGGCCGTGGTATACAAGAAAACAACAATGTAGAGACATTTCTTTCCAAATTAAATTCAATGTTTTATTATTCCAAACTGGATGTTTTTATATTCTTGGACACGCTTTTTCAATTTCAACTCCATGTCTGTATGAAAATCCGAACGTGTCAAATTAGAATACCAGTAAAGACAGCAAATGTTACTGACAGAATGTGTGGAAAATCAACATTTATATCCCATTTCATTCGAAAATAAAGTAACGAAGAAGTGAGTAGGTATACACAATTTGAAACTTGTCAAGATGTTTGAACTGACATACTAACCTTTTTAACCCCGCATATGTAATTTCATAGCGTGCCATGAGTTTAGTAAGGTATACTATAAATTCATCTTAAATATTTAAGTGTTGCATTTGCTGTACGAAAATTACCTATCTTGGTGGCGCAGATCACCTATTTTCGTAGCGCAGATTACCTACTCCGTTTATTATGTAGTCGGTGATAGGTTTTAGAAGCTCACCCAATACCTGCTACCTGCTATTTAGAAGCTTATGAATGAGGCTCATGAACGAGACTCGTGTTTTTTGCTACCACTTTAAAATGTATAACTTGTTACAATATTAACTATAAATTGTGTTATCATATTATCTAAAAGTATGGATCTAATGTACAGATCTCTTTTTCATATCGATACCTGTTGAATATCGAGAATCCGTCTCTACTTATAGATTAAACAATTGATTCTCACTTCGAAAATAGTTTGAGATACGTCGGTGTTTATGTTTTGCATAGAAACTTATTTTGTTCTTCTATTAAATGCACTTATCACACATAATGCTCTTAAATACTAATTTCCCATAGCTGCATGAATTCACATGAACTTCATGTCTACTAATCGTTGATAAGATATTGCAAACCAATGGTGACGAAGCGATATGAGGCAAACATGTAATTTCAGCAAATGCTCATCATAAGTTTTGTTCACAGGGTGCGAAAAAGCTCTGTCCGCAATGCAACATGATTACATCTCCCTCAGATCTACGAAGGATTTACATGTGACGGCAAGAAGAGATGGGTTGAAATATTGAGAGAGTAGAAGAGAGAAGGTCACTCGCCAAGTACCGCCACAGCTTCTACCATCCTGACATCTCATCACTTTTCGTCCCTTAGCACGCTGGCATATCGGCTTATTAGCACTGTTGTTTCCCTGAAGTTTACACATTTCATATACACGCAAATGGACGTGTAATCAGCTGTTGTTCGAATCCGAAACGGAAAATCATATTATTGTGCATATGTGTTACGTTGAGGGAAATGGAACTCCACATGGAAATCTAAAATTTTGTGTAATCATTTGTCACGTAGATGATAATTATCAATTTTGTGTTTGAGCTGAGGAAGATGTTTCACGAAGCGCAGATGTCTAAAAAGAAATGTTTCGAACCTTGTTATCAGAGTCCAGCCAAAATGAACCGTTCTGCGCATAGGAGAAACCCCTGTTTACAGCGGGTCAATTTCCTAAGCTAAATATACTTCCTCAGCGTATCACATACTGCTTATTATGTTTTGTGTCATATATTTTTTACTGGAATCTACATTGGGAAGTGTGAAATGTGCGATTGAAAATTCCCTAAACATTGCGATTGTTGTGCATTTGGGTCTTGAACTAATGACTTTTGCAAAGGAATGTTACAGGGACGAAGCGGGAAAAGAGTGGAATGCTTACTGTGCTCCAAAATATGTGCGCTCTTCGTTTTCTCAACATCAAGAGTGTTCTACTTAAACAAATGTATATACATATGAAAAATAACAATTTTGGATGTATAACTGTGCATTTACAGGGAAACAATCTGGCGGACATTCAGTAATTTGTGATAAAAAAAAAAGCAGATGCTGCTTGACTGACGTGGTGCAAAGGAATTCTAGAGAGAGGTTTACACTTTAGTGTGCTTTGAGGTGACTATGAGAATAACGGGCGACAAGAGTTGCCAGTTTAATACACAAGAGAAGTGAGTTCTCAGATTTTTGAAAAATAACTCTGCTAAGAACTTTTGGCGACGTGAAAAGTTGTTTAAAACTGTTTTTGTGCAGGTCTAGTCGTCCAGAGGGCTCAAAGCTATTCCCCATGTAATTTTCTCTTAACATGAAATTTGTGAGATTTAACATTATTATGCATAGTGGTAAAGGAACCTCCTCCATTCGTTCAGATCATAACTTTGTTAGATACTTACGGCAGAAAAGTTGCAACATTGTAAAAGGAAGGCAGGCAGCATCGTCAAATGATGGACTATTTTGTGCTAAAGAAACGTAACATTTCCCGCTCTCAGAGTACAGGTGGTCACAAATCCGCGATTTTATTTCACGAACGAAGCATTCTCGTGTACATCCCCCCAAAATTATTCGTGCTGTGTTTTACTGACATGGAAAGTGCAACCCATGGGTGCTTTAGCTGTACTACCTTCTGCTACAGAACCTGTTGGCTGTAGAAAACGGAGTGTAGTATTGATGAAAATGAAGTAGTTGCAGCCCTTCTTAAGTATCGGAAACGGTTGCATTTGTGAGTGAAGTGCGTTACAAATATCCCCTCTCTTCTTCAAATGGATTGCATTCTTGAAGTGAGCAGAGTTCATCATATGAAATTGCAATGATATATTCCCGGGGCACTTCGCTCTGTAAATGCGTGGGCCGTAAATATACATTTTGTTAACCTTTACGTAGATTCAAATGCAGTTTGTGTACATAACTTGCGTTTGTAAGCAATCGCATTTTTGTGCCACCTGAAGAATGAAAGGTTTGAGCTGGAACCGTGAGATCCTCTCGAACAGCGCGTTGTAAGATGCGCAACTCCCCCCCGTCCCGTTCCCAGCAGTATCTTGTCCTGCATAGTTTACCGTGTAATTGTGTGTTTTGAAACAGTTATCATCTTGACTCTAGGACAGTGTCTACGTTCCTGTACTCGAAATAAAGGTGACTATATAAAAAATGTGCATATTCTTTTGCTTCCTTTATTCAAAACTACATTTCGTTTCCCTAATCCAAAAACATATTTTGACACACAGCAAAAGTGTGATTCCAGAAGGCCGTAAGCTGCGGTATCTGCAATTTCAAGCCTAAATGTCAGCAAGAAAATGGACTTTAAAATGAGAGGTCTATTTATATTTAGCGATGATATCAACTAGATTATGAAAAGTTTAGCTTTATTGCACATTTAAAAAATATAACTAACAAAAGAATTGGTTCCTTTAGCTACGAACTGCAGGAGAAAATAGAAAAGTTGTGATATAAGCTAGAATCATTAAAATTATTTCTAAACATTACTACTGTATATTCGACAAATTTGTCTATTAAGTATATTGAACCCACTGTTTCATGTATTATCGTGAATAAAATTACTTGAAATTCATGAATACGCACTATTTTTTCAAAACTTAAAAGCAATACGTTTTCATAACGATCATAATGCCTAAATGTTGTAAAAATCTTGAGAGTAACTTTATTATTATTTATTATTTCTTAATAATTGAAGTAATAAGTATATTCTAACTGGATTATGGTTATGCACTGGCTTAAGCAAGCAGTATTTTAATTGCGTTTCTTTAAACGGATCATCTGTTTCAAAATGAAAGTGCAATTATTTTTTCCCATCTGTCTGCATTGCAAGATTCTTAATCTTAGGTCTCGGAGAATGTTCTTCTAACCAAGGATCCAGAAGTTAAGATGGTATGAAAACTTACATCATCTGCCTGAACGACATTTTATGTGCTTCGATTCTTGAGAAGAATGCCGATAATTTGCACCATCAAGCTATCTCTGAGCCAATGGACTATGAGAGTTGAAAGTTGCTTGCCTACTAGTACTTCATCAGTGATACCAGATAATTATCAAATGAGACTCCAATGTCATCATTATGCCTATGGTGTGCTTCTTAACAGGTATGTAACAGATTTTTAATATTTTAGATAACTTGCATGCATATTAACATTCCTCTATTATTTAAAAAACAAAAATCTTACTGTATGCGCATCGAGTCATGTAGGTTTATTCAATGATACAAATTCCTGTTAGCTACACATTCCACAGCTTAATCCCACCACTAGAGCTGGTCATAATGCAATAATGCGTTGTGAAACTAATGTGGACCAATCTATAAGAAATAGAACACCAGAGAACCTTAGAAATCAGCATGGTCTTGAAAGCAAATATGGATAAATATAATGAATATATATATTTTATGTGAAGACCGTTTATCTAAGTCTATTTTTTATTGTGACAAGTTTATCCTATATTTATGAAAATCAACAGTTGCAAAGGACATAAGCTCCAAAACACTAATGTTGGAAATTTAAAAAAAATGAAATAAGCACACATTATATAAATGTGTATAAGCCACATTTTATATAAAATTTCAACAAGGACATAAATCAGTTAATTCATATTTGACTGGAAACAGTGAAAATAAAAATATCTGTGATCGCTCTTTCTTGCAAATAAAATATGTCAATATTATACTGATGTTCCAAAAACTCCCATAAATTTTTTTTTGTTAAATTATATTTAGAAAACACTGGCTTTACAAGCTGCTTTCACATACGGTCGCAAAAACTTGGCTGCTTTACTTTGGTTTTAGAGTGCAGGACTAATTGTCAACGCGCAAGACGGATATAAGGATTCAACTTCCAAGTATGAAATGATTATATTTTCTATACTCATTTACTTTGGAGTACAAATCTAAAAAATACACGTATTTTTCTAATAATTTGCAATTTTACCGCATTTTCATTGATCGTTTTCTCTGTGGAGAAAGCATTCAATTGTGCGTGTAATAAATTTTCTTCTAATCTTGTAAATGAATATGTTTTACGAATAAATATCTTAAGGAAAATATTGTTCAGATTTCTATTTTTGTGTGTTCGAGAGCTATGTTTCTATAAATAAGGAAAATAGGAATATTACGTTTCGCAAAAACGTTTGTCTTTAAGTTGTAGTAGTATGAAATTAAAAAATGTAAAAAATGAAAAGTCAGTTGTTCTATTTCACATGGAATCGCCCTTGTGCATTTCAGTTCATGTCGCCAGTTGTGCATGAACTCGCCAAATCGATAGTTATTCCTGAATATTACCTTATATCATATCGTAAACAAACGCATTTAAAACATCAAAATATGAAATGAACTATTAATCCCAGAATATGTGCAGCGTTAAGCTACCAAACTCGAGTTTGCACATCTGTAAAAAACAGAATCTAGGGAGCGCGTCTCTCTATTTGAAATTCTGTTTGTTTTCCCGTAGAGCTATATTGCAATATATCTTGCAGCAAGCCAGGCGCATGTAGTAGTAATTAGGATTGTACATTATTGGTAAAATGTCTGTTTTATGAATAATTTTGTTTAGAGGTTTAACAATACGTTTAAGTAAACTTCCTGAGAGCTTCACATGAGTATGGTCCGGGACATAGAACATTGCAAATACATGTTTCGCAACTTAGATCGGCGGAACTACCATCCTCCAATCACTGAGATTCCCCACACGGCACGAGCGGCACCATTCTGTCTTCCAGTCAGTTGCGGGTTACGACAGAGTCGGGCATACTTAGGATTTTTACGTGCGAAAAATCCATCGTTCCAGCCCAGGTTTGTACCCGCGATCTTGGGTTTAGAAGGCAAGTATTGTTAGGACTACACCACCAGGACCGACTTGTATATATGGGTAACATATGTTTCTATGTATTTGTGAATCCGAAGTCCATTTCCACATTTATTAGACTGTTGAACATAGCTGTATACTGCACATAACGTGATGGTGTTAAACCGTAGTAACGATTTACAATGCAAGTGAAATGAATGAGATGGTAACGCTTGAACTCGTATTTGGGAGGTTCTGGGTTAAAGTTCCTTAGGGCTGGTCGTCCTAACCGAGATTCTTTTGTGGTTTCCCCTGGTTTTGTTAAAGGGTCGAAAGTGGCAGGTGTGTTGGGCTGGTGCGGTGTGAAAGTGGCTTGCGCTTTAGAATGGAAGGGCTCGAAAAACTTGGAGGGGGGACTCGCCAGCGTCTGGTGTTCTATTTGGAAACAATATTAAGGACCGCGTCTAGGTTCGTTCCTCACCGCCAGATGGTAAACACAAACCGTCAGCCCGAAATATCTTATGGATTTCCCAACTCAATTTTTTCTAAGGATTCTTTGTGATTATTGAAATTTATGCAAACCATGCTCTATACCGGGTGTTTCATTAATATTGCTCAATAAAAATAGCTTTTTTTTTTCTAATGCATTAAACGAAAACTTTTGTCGGAAACAATTTTTCATTTGAAACATTTAGCAAAATAAATGGAACATCTTGTATATGCAGCATGTTCAAATCTAGTAAAAGAAAAACTGAGAACTGGTAAACTTAGAATGTGAGATTTGGGATAATTATGCATCCTTCGTAAACAAACTGAGTAATGATAAGTATTATTATGCAGTTAAGGCTGCATAATTGCAAAAAAAAAAAAATACTTTACCCTTCTTAATCACCAACACATGATCTTAAGATTTAAGTGATGGGCATGGGACATTAATAGTAAACGTATGTTCATCGTTTTTCGAAAAACATTTGGCTGAAGCATGGGAACTATGAGTTTGATGAGAGTGTGCTTTCCTCCAACTTCTTCTTGAAATGATTAGCGGTCTTTACGCTTCAGTACGGTCACAGCAAGGGTTGCCTTAGATAAATGCATAGAATATACAGCTCTGTTGCAAATATGACACACTGGCGTTAATCTAACAACTGTAGCAAGGCTTATATTGTATGGTAAAATCCAGTTTACAGGCGTGTTATATTATATTCGTTACTTCTCCACGTAATAAAAATTTTCAAAACAGTTCCCAAGAAGGATTAAATCACAGTAATACTAGCTGCCACCAAGTCTATTTCCCATTTTATGTAAAGCACCCTAGAACAGTGACTCTACTAGCCCAAACGCTACTAAATTAAAAGAAAGAGTTCTGCCGTGTCAGTTTGGAACTACAGAAAGTAGTCTGCAAAATAAAATACTCCTCTACAGCTGCAATCGTTTCTTAATTTGATGAAGTGAAGAAGTATTTGATGGAAGTTATAGGGAGCAAATCTGGGGAGTAGAATGGATGCTCCAACAATTCATACTTTAAGTCTCTCAATTTTCCCATCGCTAAAACACTTCTGCAAGCAGGTGCATTGTCCTGATTGATGATTTCTTCTGCAAACTGGGTTTATTTTTCTCACAAACATTTTCATCTAATTCGTTTAAATGACTATAATAGTACTCTCCGGTTTTGGTTTTACTCTTCTGTAGATAATCAATCAGTAAAATTCCTTCAGCATCCCATAAGATTTTTTCTGCCAATAGAACGGGCTCCTGTCTGCTGTTTTGATTCTAGGGTGTAGTGGTGCATTCGAGGATAAGTCGACGCACAAAATCACTCCTGTTGCTGTTAAAACGTTGCAAACTCTGTTGCGATATTTTCATGCGAATCGGTTTTTCATCTGATCTTAGCAAGCCCGGCACCCATTTTGCTTAAAGCTTTCTCATATGCAATTCTTCATGTAAAATATAACTTGCACATTAATTTGAAAAGCCTACAGCCTCAGCAATTTAATGCACTGTAACTAGTCGGTTATCTTATACCATATCCTGAATGTGTTTAATGAGTTCTGCCGTTGATGCACTTCACGTGAGATCATCAAAGCTGGTAGTTCCTGTTTAAATTTTTGAGAAGGAGAACAGTTCCTACAGAAGTTTATAAATTTTGGGTAATTTTCCTTTATTGTTAAACCATATTTTACAAATAACGATACTCAATGTTATTCTTTTTATGGAATATACGCAATGCATCTGTTTAGAAAGTTATATTAAATAAAATATTTGAATTAATGACTTGCTATTTCGTATGCTTAAGACATAAGCACAAACGTATAAAGTAATTATCTTGCCAATTACATGATTACGATTGATTGAGACCAAGAACTTAACTTTACTGGCCATCTGTATGGCAACGTAAAAATAACAAAATATCCAAGTGCATATTAAAATAACTTGACGTATGAATGCATGTCCCAATATGCGTTTTGCTTTTATGGAAAGTATATCGTCTTATCCGGTGCGAAAAATGTATGAAAATTCCTTTACTACGTTTTTTAAACAGCATATTTCGTAGAGCTCCTTCTCTCTCTCTCTCTCTCTCTCTCTCTCTCCGTATAAAGGGGCTGCTAGGTCAAAGGTCATAAAGTAAAAATTTAAAAAAGTGTATATATTCTTGTTCTTTGGATTTTACCGTTTAAAATGATATATGATATTGCACGTATTTGATGTTGTATTTGTAGGAATGTATAAAGTTATGATTAGATGTTTTGCACTTTAAGAGTATTTCCCGAAAACTATAATTTCTCACACTTGTGTTTCCTTCCCTATAACATGTAAAAGAATGGAGGAGACCAATGCCTTACAGCCCGAAAGACTCGGTTTACATAACTAAAATAAAGTCAAAATCTTTCTCGTTTAATTTTATATGTAGAGCAATAAAGGTGCCTGATCCTGCCGTGTTTTGTTTGCAGCATTGAGTTGCATATACTCCTAACTATTGTGCTCTTTAATAACTGCATTAGGTGGAAATTGTTTTGGCATATAGAAACTGAACTTACAGAAGTAATACATGTGACAGAAGTTCTAAACACAAATAAAGATATTAATGAACTACACCGCAGTGGGCCGCCATGGGTGGCCGAGATCGTTAAGACGCGGACTCGTGAGCAGGAGGTCCGGAGTTCGATTTCCACCAGGACCGTCCTCCCTGACTTAGTTTTTTTTTTTTTTTTTTTTTTTCAGGTTTCCCTCAGTCCTCCTAAATGGAAAATCCGGGGAGGTACCCTGAATTTTGGCCTGGAACATTTCCTTCCTTAAAAATAAAAAGGAAAGGAGTTTTCCCAGTTGTTCATTTCATATATCAGTGTCCACCGCCTTTGGTGCCTCAGGCGTAAAACGCCACTCAAAAAATAAATCAATCAATCAATCATGAAACACAGCAGTAATTTCAGAGATCGTACAACGGTCTCACACAAGCAATTTGAGATAGGAATATGCACTCACCCTGTATAAATTTCAAAGTGGTATCATTAGTTTCTTAAAGACCGGCACGCCTGTAACTAAAGCACGTGTTCATTCTAAATGATATTCAACAATAACAGACGAAAGTTGTGCAGCATTCTCGGGCGCTGTCGATACGGCAAAAGGGGATCGTATAGGTGATTTTTGTTTGTTACTTTTTTACTTCTAAATTTGTTTACGTTAGTGCATAACATTTAGCCTACTTTTTATTTTCGATGTTTTAAATTAATTACTATTCAGTTGTTATAATATTTCAATTTATTTAATAATCCTACATGTTTACAAAATAAAAGAAAAAGTCGAATCTATGATTTTCGAAACCACAGTCTATACCGTATCCATTATATCACATAATCAATTGAATAGCTCTCTTTAAACTAAGCAGCATAAATGGTATGGCAGTTAACCTTTGCACAGGGCCGTACGAGATTAAATAGCTTTATACCAGTAAATCTTGAAAATGTTGATTAAGACTATTAAAAATGGAGAATCCTAGCTCTCTAAGTAGTTTGAAGCTATTCTAAGGCAAAATTGTACTCCATTTTGCTTAATACTGACTTATTAGCGTCTAATTTCACTTCTTTATCGCTATATAACTCTTGTTAAGTTATTTGTGAGCGTTGATTCCCCATCCCAAATTACTTGTCTATAACCCCTGTACATTTTCTGAAGTTATTGCAATGTACTTCATTAACATCCTGTATAAGCCATATGCCACAGTGCGTTATATCATCATGACTCAGGAATGAAGTGTTTGCGTTTGGTTCTCGACCATGAGAATGTCTGAGTCCTCCCCCCCCCCTTATTCGCACACAGAAAAGGCGAATGACGCATAGTCATAGGCACCCAAACTATGGAAAACGAAAGAGAGGGAGGTAACAAAAAAAAATGAAATCTGCAGGAAAAATAGCGAAGAAGCAGAGAACAATGAACGACATGGATAGACCTGTTTTGGTTAGAATCTGAAGTTTATTTCCTACATCAATCTTGTAACTTGTTCAAATCTTGCCTCATAATAAGTTTCGGATATGGCTGCATATGTTTATAATTCATAAAACTCCACTCATTTGTTGCTTGATTTACTTTTTTTTTTTTTTTTCCGGAGAAACGGATTAGGCCTCTCTTGAGGACAGAGTTACTACTTCTGAGTTGAAAAATAAATCAATTGGAATGTTACTATAGAAATATATCTAAGTGAATGGTCATAAACAATATGAAGCTTAAGAAACTATGATATCTTCAAAGATAAAAAGAGGCACATAGTAAGTGGGGCTTCACTGATGGTGCTTATCAAGAAATTAGCCGTGCCTTGCACACATCAAATAAAAGATTTTTGAAGGCCTCTTAGAGCTTAGCAGCGTTTCAAATCTTATAAAATTTTAGTTCTAATAGAGAAGTACAACAGTAACACTGTAATCCCATGCTCTTTATTAACACAAACTCGAACATTTATAATGGCTGAACAATTTTTGTATATTTTTCTTGTGGTTCCAGGTGATGCTAAAACTCCTTTTTGTTATTTCCGTAGAATGAAAGCTCAGAAACTTAGCCTCCGTTACGCAAACATTTCCGCGTGATCTTTAGCACCATGTTGGGGATTAAATCCCTTAAAATATTCGCGTTTTGCAAATGGGAGTGATTCAGAATAAGCAAACACCATCCCCTCGACCTTTATGCCCATTTACCGCCTCTGTGATAAAACTTGGGTCGCTAGAATTCGTTGCCTCTATTCTATATCAGCATTATCCGTTATGGTGTATTACAGCTACAAACGTCGCGTTAGGTAAACCATCCCTTTGCGCTATAGATTAATAAATTTACTTTCCTCCCAGGTAGCGCAGGGATAACGGCATTTTACACAACGGTCACGGAGCGTCGAGAAAATGAGATTACTTTTTTTCTGTTGCCTTTTTCGTGGCGACCACAAATTTTTGTTTCTCCCATGGAATGAAATATTTTTGTGTCAGGGTGCATTCCTCCGCAGTGCCTATCGAGTCCTTCGAGTTGGCTACTTTTCAGTTACCAGATAACTGCACTCAGTTTTCGTCTGTGGAGTTGAGTTCAAGAAGTTCTATTAAATTTCCCTTGGCTAAATATTAGTTTCTTATTTTTAGCAATAGAAATTCGGAAGATTGCAAAATGTGACAGTTTTCAGCGATTAATGTCTTGTCTGATAAAAGTTTACAAGAAAACGCTTATATTTGGGATCAATTTCGATTCATATAATTGCAAATAGAAAATAATTAACGAATTCACACAGAATGAAAAAAAAAAAAAAAATTCACCGCTGAGTACTGGTGCTAAATTTTCCCCTTTTGAACTAACTAACCCAGATTTGGTTCCTTTTATGCTACAATTTGTCCAATTGCGAGCTCTTTCGGAGTTTATTCTGAACGCAAATGCTTTGAAATTTTAGAGCCACTGGATTTCGTATTCGTTATTAATTTATTTAGACCCATCTTAATATAATGGCTATAAATTAAAACATTTGGAAATTATCAATTTTGTTATTTACTGATATTGAAATTGGAATGTTTTGTGACTCTCTATTTTGTTAGAGCATCCCATGTTTACATGCACTTGTATGAAAAAAATAAAATTTTGTTCAATACAACATAATCATTTATAAATTGTTAGTAACATGTATGCAGTAAAACTATTTAAGGAAGATTCGGATTTATTTAGGTATATTTCCTTTCCTCGCTCCCCCCAAATTAATTTACTATGCTTTTTTTCTGGTTAAGTATGTGCACAATGCACCATTTCATCATAAATGATTAATTATTCCTGAGAAAAAGTGTAAAATTATTTAAAGTCCAAAGGCAACTGCTAAGGTCTCACAGGCAATGAATGGAATGATTTAAATAATGATGATAACAACAAAAATAATAATAGTAACCACAACAATAAACCCGAATACCGTCAGCATCTGAAGTTAACTATCAATCACCTTTTGATAATAAAGGAACCACAGGTTCCGCATTCCGCTTCGCAATCGGTTGCAGACGGAAGTTTCTGGGTAAAAACCTCGACAACTGCCGAGAAAAATCATGTGGCGGTATCAGAGCTCATAGTGCCCGTTTTATGTTTCTTTCGTTATTTATTAGTACTCACCATCATAGTAGCTACTGGATTCTTGCCCTGCGCTGTGAAACATGTCTGAATTCTTTTGGAAAGATTGTGAGACACTTAGGATCTTTTTTCAGCACCTCCATGTGTTTATAGGGATGAAGATGCAGCAGCTGAGTAGCTTTATACGCACTGTGGCCAGATACACCAAATTTCTGTGCTAATCGTGTGAAAGACTTTCGAGAAGTTTCTAATCGACAGCTCTTCATCTTCGTTAAAACATTTTGTCTATAAAATTTTTCGCCAATTTGAAAATTGCACTTCCCGATGAAGATGTTAATGCTGAAAATCAGCATGAAATGCTCTTCTACAGTATTTGTACAATTTCTTTTGCACATAGCAATCATAAATAAATAGTTCTATCGTATATCACACTCTCGGCACACTCCACAGCACAAAAAGAGACAGTGGAGCGGATAACATGTTCTTAGAGAAATGCATCTGAAATAGTTAGTGTGATAAACAGGGCCGTTCAAGTTCAATTGCCTGCTTCAGCGGAACTGCAACTCCAATCTTATCGAAAATCGCGAATCCACGAAGTTTAATGGTTTCCACTACCGTATGAAAACTGAGATTGCGTTGCGTAATGAAGGCACGGTATTATTTCGAAAGAAACTCGATCCAGGCAACTCGACCTAAGCAGGAGTTAAACCTGCATCCTCTACATTGGCAACTGCTTTTGAAGAAATGCTTTATTCATAATGACAATTCATTGCACAGAAATAATCAATTTCTTAGAATAGCAAAATGGTTTAATTTGTTCTCTTTTATTAACTTAAGTACCGTGTAAATAAAAGTTTTAAAAGTCGACTACGGGGTAATCAGGTAGAATGCCTATTCAAATTAAATTGAATAAATAAAGATAAAGGTGATTAAAATGTAACATTTTGTAGCGCGTATGATTGCTATGATTATCGTCTGTATTAAACTGTTCAATGTTATTTGTGAGAGAGCAGTTAGAAAATGGGTGAAGGATTCTGAACGCTTCCTCTTGGTTTGAAACCCGACACGTGAATGTTATTTTTATAGACATGTCAGTATTATTATCAAGATCGCAATAACAGCAAGCGTATGTTGTAATATCAGGAAGGTGAATTGCTATTAGTTTTTATGAAATAAATGGCAAAGCTGCTTCGTTGTTGAGGAAATGAAGTGTTGGTATATGTCACCATTACGAAGAAACGAAAACATCTTATAGTTATTTGCTACATCAAGAGGGGAAAAGCAAGAGAAACAGTGTATGTGCTACGATGGGGTGATGAGTTGGGGGAATTGCGAGGGAATGGCAAGGAGAAGAAACAAGGCATAATAGGAAGGGTGTGCGTGATACCGTTTATTACAGGATTGTTCCGGAAATGATGTAATAGGACAAGACTTTGTCAGCCTTCATCGGCAACCACAGAAGAATTCCCTTCCTCTTCCATGTCGTTCGTTTACTTCAGATGAGCATAAAGTAAAATAAGGGGAAAAATAAGTGCCATCCATTTGGCTGCACGCTTATTGAGCTAGTGTTTTTGCAGGTCGCACGAGTCTTCTGGTATTAGAACAGTGTTTTATCATCGTTCGTTTTTACTACTGAGGCACCGCAGGCAGTGGACACTAATGATATATGAAATGAATTGATAAATTAGGAAAGGATTTTTTTTTAAGGAAGGAAGCATTCCAGGCCTAGGTTTAAGTACCTCAGGGCATTTGCCATTCATGAGGACTGAAGAAAACCTGGGAGACATGGTCCTGGTACTAATCGAGCAGCAAAACTCCCGCTCGCGTATCCCCAACCGTGTTGGTGTAAGAATTGCCTAAGAAATAGCTTACTCAAACATACTCTTGGTTTGTTTTATCACATCGAAAAGTTCGAGGTATTTTCCAAACACACAATGTCTATAAATGATAACACCCACATGTTACTAGCAAAAGAATTCATATATAACCAGCGATAAACCCAATTTTAATGCCGGTCTTCTCAATAGAAGCTCCCAAATTAGGACCAATATCCTCTTGAGACAGTCTTCTAATGGGGGTTCAGCTATAATCATACCACTTTGGTAAAGGAATTGAGTACCTCCATGTAATTCGAATGAATGTGCATTGTTATCAAACCATGCGCACTAATACACTATTTTACTAGTAATACTTCATCGTTATTTACAAAAGTAATTAAAGGGTGTATTTTGAGCACAATCAGATACGTTGTTTTTATTTTCTTGGTCTATTAAATAGTGTGACTGAAATAAAAATCGTGAGGAATAAAAAGTATCTCTAAAGAAGGGCCTTTTTAATTATATGTGCATGAAAAAACATAAAACTAATTGTAAATTAGTCCTGTGCATGTGTAGTTTATGTGTATTGCAGTCAAATATAAAATTCTTTAAAACTTTGGGAACTCGAATGATAAACGTTTAGTTAACTATAAAGAATGCTTTTTTTTTCTTCATTTATGCCCTTAAAGCAACGAGTTTTTACATATAATGTATATTTTGTGATACATTCTGGAGAAAAGAACCACGCAGGAATGTAAAAAAGCAGCAATTGAGCACGGCTTACCCCAAGGCATCTTTTGCACCTGTACTCCCCCACTCCAAATGAGCACCTCCGGAAGGAAGGGAAGAAACACACCTGGAGATGGTGACACACGGACTTAGGGAGAATTCCTAAATTTCCTTATAAGCCCAGGTCTGCGAGAGCTACGGCGGTGAGACATTCCGAGGGGGCGCCCAAGCAGATCCCGGCAGATCTGCTCTCCAACTGTAAATCCACCGCCACGCCTCACACCACTGATTCATCTCGCCTGGATCTTTCAAATCCTCAATCTAGAACTACAACTATGAAATAGAATAATACGAAAAGAGAGAATAGAAAATTTGCGGATAGAAAATATTCATCCTAGCATTCACCTAAGTGTCCAGAAAAAAAAAAACCAAGGTCAGGAAGTGCACTTTATCACTTTTTTAACCTTCGGAAGGAACTGTTTTATTTTATTTGCGACATACATTTTTAAAAGTTGGAACAATACAAAGTATCAAGTAAAATTTGCAGAACATGGATATTGTTTTATTTAGATCAAAATAGAATATAGTCTACCCCAAGCGAAGGCAAATGCATCCTATTGTAAAAGTACTAGAATTTTCTGTCTTGCCTGCTTCATATGGCATAAGCACGATGCCTTTCAACAGCACAGTGCATGCAGCAAAGATTACCTGACAGATTTTTGTTACTTAGCAAACCTGAACAAGAAGAACAACTTCGTACAGCTAGAGGTTCCATTAATAACGAGACTCTGAATGTTACCAGTAGTGGACGAAAGAACATCTCTAGTACGTCGACTAATTAGGACATGATTGAATTGTATATATAATAAGTGCCAGAAATGTTAACGGTGAAATTGGAGCTTGTATTGCTATCCTAATGTAGCTCTTAACATTAAACACATTCCTCTTAGCATTTGACTTGAACACAGAAACTCCCCAACAAATTGAGGAGCAGCATGCTATTCAAATCTAAAGACCTAAACCTATTAGTTAAAATGTTTACTAATTAAATTCTGTTATTTAGTGCAATATACATCTTATTTTGAAACAAAGTCCTGCAGCATACGGGAACCACTTAAAAATGTTTGGTTCTTTCTAGAAAACAGTGGAATTAGAAACACTTCTAATACTTACTTCAAACAAAATATGATCAGGACCAGCTGTAACCAGGTCCGCTGCAGTTTTCATCTCGTTCCCACACTTAAAAGCCGGCCTTGGAGCCAGAAGTGAGGTAAGTTAGAGTTTAACTGTAGCTGAGTATGGATATGTTCTTGTGAGTTGTATTATTAGCGGGCGTAATAAGTACATGTATATATAGCCCAGTTCAAGTATTCTGTTCCTCGTACGTGCGTACAGAATCGGCTCGTGATGTACGCAGATTGTTTCAAGAGAGATGCCATGATATTCAACTTCCAAGTTGAAGTTTAATTCACACATTGATAAATGAATTTCGTTAAACGGGAAGTATTCTTGATAACAAGCGTATTCAGTCGGGTACAGTGCTTATCGTCATGGGTGGCCGAGGTCGTTAAAACGCGGACTCGTGAACTGGAGGCCGGGTTCGAATCCCGCCAGAACCGTCCTCCTTCACTGAGTTTTTCCCAGATATTCCTCAATCCTCATAAATGGCAAATGCCGGGGAGGTTCCCAAAACTTAGACGTGGAACATTTCCTTCCTTTAAAACATCCTTTCCGAATATATCATTTCATCTTATGTATCGTCAGTGCCCACCGCCCGTGGTGCCTCAGTAGTAAAAATGGGCGCTAAACACATTTAAAAAAGTACAGTACTCACAGGCTCTGGATCGTTCCTCTTAAAAATAATTTCGAGGTGTTACTCAGCAAACGGGAATTTCCTATTCCTTTGTTCGAACGGCTACAAAGCTGCTATTTAAAAAGTTAAACCATATAAAAGTATTCTAATGCAAGAACTTAAACCGGGTGACCCTGCATGTGGAAATAGATTTTGTGAATGGATTTTGAATAGTGTGGCATGACGGAGTTCACTCTAATCTAACATTCTTTAAGATCGAGTCCTGGTTCCATATAAGTGGGTATGTTAATTAAAAAAACTAAAAAATTGAAACACGTAACCTGTTTCATAAGGAACAACTGAATGATCACTAGCAGCTAGAGAAAAACAGGACTTTTTTTTAAATTAATAGTGTTAGGTATGTGTTGAATATTTTGCAACCATTTTTCCTTGAATTAACAGTGAGAGAACGTATGTTCCCAAATTTCTTACAGGATTCTGCAACAACACGTACAGCCGGTATCTTCTTGCACGCTATAAATATTCGACGATAGAGTTATCACTAACAACAAGCTTCCCCCCCCCCCCCCCGGTCCCCCGATTTAACCACCTGTGGTCTTTGGTTTTAAATCCATACACATTAAATGAACTATGAACTGAAAAATGACAGTTCGTAAAGAAATTTTTCCCATTTCTCAGAGGGAACTGCACAGGGTAAGTTACATAAGCCGATTCCAGAAATGTATGGAAAATAAAGGGAGGCTGTATCAACGTCTTCTTGCTTGAAAATGGCGAGCAAATGTACCTTTTGAGTGTTTGCGACAATCATAGCTGCGGGTTTTCTTACTTACGTTCACACTGTACCAGCTCGAACCGACCGATCGGCCGTTACTCGTGGAGCGGTCCCGCGAAGGAAAAATCACCCATTAGTTGTTGGTAATGTTTGTGCGGAAAGGGAGCGAGTGCAAAGTTCGGTATACATCGGGAATCTTCGTGCAAGGATGTATACACCATTGCGTTTTTAATGCTCCGTGTTATTATTTTATCGGGAGTATCGATCGTATAAAGTAGCTATGCTTCAAGTGATTTTGCTCGTAAATGAAGGAAAACATCGCGTCAGCAACTAAGTGATAATCCTTGGGATTCCTTCTTATTTTAAAGTGAATTTGTGTGATTTTTAAAACACAAATAAATGGCATACACAAAACATTAATTCATATTTTTTATGCTTAGCTTTTAAGTTGCACTTACAACTAAAAGGCTCTTCTTTGGGTTCAATTTAATTCTTTTTGGAAAAGAAAATATTGGGTGTTTTGAATCGCTTTTCAGTTATGTGACAACTTTTCTTTAGACATTTATGACAAAATTAAAAAAAAAAAAAAAAAGTATATCACGCGCTAATAAAATTCTTAAGTACGTAAACTCAAGGATTATCACGCCAACTCTAAAGTTGCATGACTGTAACCTCATGTCTATTGTGCTATTATGTACTAAGAGCTCGAAATTATGGGACTTAAAAAAACTTATATCCTAAGATTGCAATTTATTCAGAGTCGTCAGGAGTTCTTATTGTCAATCTCGAAACACGTAACTCAATTAGAATGATGCATAATGCAAGGTTCTCAACCGAAAACATATTAAGTGTAATATTAATGACAATAAAGTTGGTATTATAGAAGATAACGCAGAAAAACTCTTTATTTCTTACATGCAAAATTGTTTTCGCTGGAAATTCTTAAATAAATTAAGGAAAAGACCTGAGAATGAATATGTATACGTGTAGCAAATAATATTGAGAAATGGCCACAGAAGAAATTGGAAGTTTCCTCCATCATTTAATCAACAATACTAAAGAGACCGTAAGATTTTTTTTTTATTTTGAATTTCATTATAAAAATCGACATCACAGAAGATTATAATTATTTGTATAAGTATTTAATAAATTATTGCGCTTCTTTTAAAAATTGCTAATAATAGCGCTTATAACAGTGCACGTTTTTCCCTTGATGTTGTACTAAAAGTAATTAACTTATTTTCATAAACATTAATAAGGAAAGAGCATGGAAATAACGTTCAAATGTATTATTTACATTATACCTAATATATTTCAATACTTCACAATTGATACTGTAAAAGGAATATTTCTGAGAAGCCTTTAATAGTAATATATAGAATAACATTTCGTTTTCTTGTTTCTGCTTCCTGTATTTTATTTGTTCCTTTCTTTGTTTTCCGTATATTTTCTACTGAGAGATTTGTAATCATTCCCTTAGCATTTGAAAATATACTGCAAAGAAAACCTTGCTGTAATAAAGTTAATTATTCAGGTCAGTCGGTTAATTTCATGTGTACTTCGGCCCCCATGATTTTTTTCGGGGAAAAAAGCTTCGCCTTCTTCACTCTAAGAATGATTTAGGCATAAGGCCAAATTCATCTGTTAGCAGTGACGTACTGACACTCAATTGGAATTGAAAAACGGAAAATAACTCGCCAAATGGCAGTGAAACTAGCAATGGCGATTGCGTATTTAATTTTCCCTGATCCATTGTACAAAAGCTACTTAGAACTCTGCTTTCAACTGCAAGAAGCAATAGCCATGATTTTCAATTTTATACGAGATTTGACCGTTGTGGAAAATTAATCATAAACGCATTTTATTTTTATTTAAATAGAATTGGTGAATACTCTTTTTTCTACGTACTGTAGCAGCTAAAATTAACTATATCCCTTATGTTTATCCCCAGCATTTTGTACCAGCTTAACCTACAAGCTATAAATTCAGCCATCGGTCTTATTTGTACATATCTACAGTTCAGTCCTTTGCGTGTGAAGTGAATATAGCTGGTATGGTGACAGTGTTTATGAATTTTTATTTAGTTTGTGAAATTTTATCGGTACTTATTTTATGTAATATTCACCACATTTTATTTTATTTGTTACTTTTCTCGGAACTTGCATTGGACCGTAAGATAATTCAGTTGATCGGATAGATTCAAATCATTTCTTAAATTGTATGCCTACAGAAGTTCGTACTGCATTTTATTGCTCCTCTAAGTTGGTTTCAAGAAGTTATTTAGTGCTGCATCGTACAGGAGGGCAATTTTCGGGAGCATTAGTACCTGTCTGTAGCAGCTGAATAAAACTAAACATTTATGTAGGATGTTTTCTAAACGTGATAGCCTGCAAATATAGAATTAGGAATGCAACCGAAATAGTGTTTTAAAAGAAACGGTTCTACATATGAACGTCATAGTACTGTATTATTCTCCATACTATAATTTGGTGAAATGTTTATGCTAAAAAAATCAAAAAATGTCGTTCGATATTTTATGTTAGACATGGAATCCACAAAAGCGGTTATTAACATTCAAGGAAATGATGCGTCCTTGAACGAAATCAGTAGCTACAAATAAATACCATAATAAAATCAACTGCAAATAAAGTTTAACCGGTTGGTTGTTCATTTTATTTGCGGATGGTTTTAACATCTCAGGTCATGAGCATCCCGTTCTATTCAGGGCGTGAAACGACCGATAAATTTTGCTCTCATACCTGTTCCTTCAGACTTGAGGTTCTTTTACGTGCCGCAAATCTAGTACACGGGACCGACGGCTTACTTCCCTTCCGAAGGAATCTATTCTTAGGATTTTTACCATCGACCTTAACCGGGATTGAACCCGCTATTTTGGGTCTACGAGACAAATATGGTTATCACTAGCCCACCAGGATCGACAAGTTAAACTGGTGATAAATGTAAAATTGACATAACATTTTCATCCATTTCCATGAAATAATGGTTTGTCGTAAATAAAAGTTATGTGACACGTAGTTATGGTATGTACACGTATACTTTTTATGTCATTTCAACACTGCCGCCATCCATTTTATAGTATCGAGTTATAAATGCCTGAAACCAGTTGTTTTTATTTTTATATTTTTATTTCAGACTATCACTGCAAAATGCTCTTTATAGAGAAAGGGGTTGTTTTTGTCAGTGCTGGATTGCGCGGTGTGACACGCAGAGGTACAAAAGGAATTTATTCAAAATTTTCCGATGGCATTGTGGACACCGTTTCCTTTGAAACAGATGGAACTCTCCCTCATTTTGTGTTGAGTGAGAGAACGATTTTCCAATAAATGGATATGCAGAGATTCACCTCCAATATTGTCATTACGTTCACCGGAATTAATAGGCTAAGACTTTTTTGTTTGCGGGTTTACCCAATCATGAGTGTACAAAATCAAAATCTGAGAGTTATGAAGAATCGTATTCGAGAAGCAGATGCAGCGATTTCTGAGGACATGCTTACAAACGTCTTTCGGGCGGCCATGCTAAATGAAAATGAAAAGTACATACAATATCTACATTTCATTTACGACGAGCGATTATTACATGAAAATGGATCTACACTTACATGAATATAAGATCACTTCCTTGGTCTAGTGGTTAGCGACGTTTTCAGCTAGCCGGGAGAGCCAGGTTAGATTCCCGATACCTACTTAGGATTTTTCTAAGTTAAACAGTCTGAAACGGGGTCCACCCAGTCTCGTGAGGACAATTGGGAAGCTGCCTATGGAGAGGTGGCGCTCTTCGATTACGAAAGCCGCGTGATAAGCGACCGGCATGCTGATCACATGTCCCCTGCAATACTGCCCTCTTCCTTCGGAACGGAAGTAAAGCCGTGGGTCCCATGTCGTAGATTTGTGGCATGTAAAAGAACCTCAAGTCTGAAAACAGAGGCCTTTGAGCAAAATTTATCGGTCATTTTACGCCCAGAATTGAATGGAACGCTGATGAACTGAGATGTTAAAGAGCGTCCGTAAATAAACCAAATCAATCTATCTTTGAAGTCGTAGGACGGAGGCAGGGCTCTTTCCGGTCTGTAGTCCAAACGAGAAGAAGTAGAAGAAGAAGGTGGTGATGATGGTGATGAAGACATGAATATAAATTTTTCAGTTATAGAACTTAGATGGTCGAACTGCAAAGAAAACATATGTTTAGAGCTAAAGTTATTACTTCTTACGCAGGGTCTTCAAAACAAGTGAAATGAATGAATTGATAAATACGCAAATAGCTTGGAATACATCGGCGTCTTGGTATTTATTTTTTCCAGTGCACGAAAACTGGGGAGAAACGCCTCCTGCAGTCAATTCAGTGCTAATGACGCTAACTTGTTCTTTCCGCTTTTACATTTGGTTGTAGGTCTATGTCTCAGCTCACTGAACATGGGGGGAGCTGTTATGTCAGTGAGCAAGTAAGGGACTTTATTTCCATCAATTAATAATTGCATATATTTGTGCTCATGGTAGCGAAAAATAAACATCAGTGTCCATATTACTAAATGGAGCACAGATCTGGATATTAAAAATGTTAAACAAAATATAATTTTATGAAACCAATTTGTAAAATAAGCAAATACAACTTACACTTAAAAGAATAGTCATAAAAACACGTTTTAGAAGAATTTCAGGTCGTTACAAGAAGTATACATTTTTTTTTTTTTCCTTCCCATTTTGGTTAACATTTTAACGTCCCTCAAAACAAAGGTCTGAAATGTCGATGAAATGGGTAAACGAGCCCGCAGTCCACAACGCTTGAATTTTACTGGAATTGTTGTAACAGTCAACGAGATTTCGTATAAGAAACAATGGTTGATTTTCCCTTCGAATGTTCGCTCCATGAGTAGCAGTCGGTCCGTCGGTTCAAGCTGGTACCGCGGTTAACGGTGGTCTGAATAATTTTCGCATAAATTATTTTAACACTTAAACACTTAAAAGGTATGTACATTTACTCACAATTATCAAGTAAGAAAAGCTGAAACTGCCTCCTTTCACTTACCATGCATTTCTGGTATCGGCTTATGAAATTAACCATTACCTACTGCAGTCCCCTCTAAGAAACGGAAGAAACTTATTCATGAATGTTATTTCCAGTTCATCTAATGTGTGTGGAATGGTTTTGTACACTTTTCCTATAATGCCTTCCAGAGATAAAAATCACAAGACGTTAAATCGGGGAAACGAGGGGAATCATATGTTTGTTGTTAGTCATGACTATCGTTGAGTACCTAATGAATTGCATGCAAGGAATTCTTATGCAAAGTCGCGAACCTACATTCTATCTTATTTAATTTACGGAAAAAGGAATGCAAAATATTCTGCAATGCCTACCAATATTAATTGCTTCTTTAAAAAAGTAGATCCTATTATTCTTCCACCGCTAATGGCGCACCACACTCCTATCTTTTGATTATTCAGGGGTTCCTCGTGAAGCAGGTTAGGTTTTTCTGAATTCGGTTATTTTGTGAATAAACGAACCCACTTAGGTGAAACAAAGATTCTTCCTTAAGGAAAATTAGGTTAGGGTCAATTTTCCGTCATGCACACTATTCAAAATCCATTCTTAAACCAACTGCCGGAATTTTATAGGATTAACTTCAGTGACTTTGTAGTCGTTCGAACAAAGGAATAGAAATTTTCCGTTCGTTGAGAAAGACGTCAAAGTTTTTTTAGTGGAACGTTCCAGAGCACGTCCAACGTTATGTGCCGCTTCTGCTGTGAGTACTGTACGCGGCTGTGTACGCCTTTTATCAATAACACTTCCCATTTCACGAAATGTATTTACCAAGCTGTAAGTTGAAATTCGACTGGAAATTTAAATATTAGAGCATCTCTCTTGAAACAATCTCCGTACATCACGAGCAGATTATGCACGTACGATTCATAAAGACTTTTAGGTATAATACCTGAATTGAGTCATTGCGCAATTAATACACTGCATTACGCCGCCTAATAAACACTTAACACACTATCATACAACACACACGAAAGTCTGTACGACCCTATAGTTAAAATAGTACGGATCTCCCCTCCCGCTCTCCTGCCGTTTTTCAAGCATGGAGATGAGGCGAAAACTGCAGATCTCGGTCAACCGCGGCCAACTGCACGTGAGCGGTCTTACGAAGGAAACATCATCCAGTAGTAAAAAGTACAATTTCTTCTTATTATTCAATTACTTGGCGTTTATGAAATAAACCATTTTAAAAAGAAGAGAAACCCGTTATTTTTAACGTGCATTCTTTAAAGTGACATCAATGTTTATTACTTATTATTACCCTTAAGGTTTTTGAAATTTGGAGTCGGTTCTGGTATTCTAGTGGTAATCATATTGTTTCTTATACCTAAGGTAGCGGATTCAAACTTTGCTATGTACATGGACTTTTACAGCGTAAAAACTAAGTATGACTTCCTTTGGAAGAGAAGTACAGCCATTAGTCCGAGTCGTAGATTTACGACAGGTTAAAGACTCTCAAGTCTGAAAAAATAGGCGCCTAAGAGAAATTTATCGGGCGCTTCACGTCCTGAATTGAACGGAACGTTAATGACCAAAGATGTTAAAGAAAGAAAAATGTATTTCAAACTACATTACGTTTTAACTCCTCATTAGCCAAGAGTATAACAGAAGGAATTTAGGTAAAGTAAACGTTCACGAATGGGTATAGATGCTGCACAAACTCAACGTATTAAGATGTTAAGAAGCGCGAATCAATAATTTTACTGCAGATACTGTGTTAAAACTGCGGTCAATTAATAACTAACTGGCATAGATGTTTGAGCTAAAGTCAAAGTTTTCAAAATAACTTCCTCAAATGAATTTGTTCTTTCTTGAAGGAAAAGAAGCGTAAGATTAAAAATTAATCTTACCGAAATTCTTATTTGTTGAGTGAAAGATGTGTGAAACTAACATATGACAATACTAACATTACTGTTGGTGAAACGAAACTTTTCTATGCTGGATTTTGTTTATTCATGTTTATCCTATAGACGCCAAAACTGTCACGGAACGAACGGGGTACGCCACTGGGAGGAAGGAAGGAAAGGAAACGGATAAAAAGCGGGTGTGAGGACAGGACACGTGGGGCTGACGCTCGCAATCTGTGGCCACAGATTTTACAACTTCGCCGTACGTCTGCAGCGGAGCGCAGTGAGATAAAGTTGTGTCGGATCAGGCGGTAAACGAGGGAAACAAGTTCACAAACTTTAAGTACCCACCTACAGCTCGCCCCTGTGTTTACATCACAGAGAAGCAGCGATTCACTGACTTTATCGCTAGTACAATTCTTTTATTCCTCCCTTTCTTTTATGGAACATTGTGTCCAAGTAATGTTACCAATTCTTAAACGTTTTAATGCTTTAAAACTTTACTTATAACACAACAGTTTCAAAAAATGTCGTAGTAGAGAAAACGGGAAAATTGAAAATGGAACATTCCGTTATGCAAGAAATTTTGCTGCAAACTCTTCTAGATTACTAGTAAGAATTGAATCAGTAAATAATACCAAAAGGTACTAAATTATCTGAACATAATTAAAATAATTGTATAAGTGGACTGTAGTTTCGAGTTTAAGAAAATCATATAATGGTAAATATGGTGTACTCCTTAAAATATCATATTAAAGTTTCAACGATATTATAAATTTCATTTTAAAACATGTATAATTCACATGTATATGCGCTTAAAATAAATCACTAAGCACTTAAAACCACAACAGCCTAAAAATTATCTGTGTAACCTGTAAGCAATACACATGTGTTTAAAAGCGAAAAGATTATATGTATTTTAAACAACATGCAATGCTTAAATTCGTGTTAACTAATCGTGTTATTTTATGTAATATGTGCATGAGAAACAGCCTCTTTAAATATACAATGATCTATGCAAGTTTTTATATACACATCTTGCATGTACAGAGCTTTCATTTGAATGCGTGGCTGGGCTTGGGGATTTGCCTGCCCTGTTTGTAAACGGTTCTTTTCCCCCTTCCGCTTTACCGCCTCTCTATGTGCCGACAGGTGTTGAACGTTGTTAGACGGCGTATTTTAATGTTATAGTGTGTTAGTGCTGTTATAATGCTAAAAAGTCCGCATACTTTAGCATACAGAGTCATCCCATCGTCAGGTTCCCATTGACAACAAACTCTTGTAGAGAAGTGAGACAGCGATTTACAGACAGGTTCCCAGCTGGTCGCGGGCTTCACAGAGAAACGGTTGGTAATCTTGTGAATAGATTTAAGGTAACGGGATCTGATCTTGATATGAAACCGAAAGTAAAACGCGTGTTCTTACAGAGGAAAAAGTCGATGATGTCGGAGAAAAGTTAGAACGAAGCCCAAAAAAATATCTGAGAAATCTTGCATATGAATTAGGAATTTCGCAGCACCAGCTTGGAATGCCACTAAACTTTTAAAATTAAAACACTATAAGATAACTGTATTTTAGGAATTGCAACGACGCGATAATGTGAATAGCGTTAATTTCTGCAATTTGGTGTTGAATAATGTTAATGTTCGCTCCATTGGTCCGCGTTTAGTTGATTTTATGAACGAGGCATATTTTATTTATATAACCATGTACTGACACAAAATAATGGTTATTGGAGTGCAGAAAAATTCGATCTTGTACACGAAATGTAATCGTATAACCATAAATGTATGCGCTTGAATTTAAGGGGCTATGTAAATCCAAATCCGCCGGCAAACATTGTGCTTCCCGGTGCCAACGAAATCTCCGTTAGGCCCATCACGCGTCCAAACGAGGACTCTTCACTTCGTAACGCTCTCAATACCAGCAGTAGCTAGCTGCTACAGAAGACTGATGTAAGCAGTTGTTGCAGTACAGTGCAGTGTCCGGTTTCACTTCTGTGCTTGAGTGTGCTGTTCCTGAATAACGGGACACCTGATAAGTGGCATATTATCGTTTCCGGAGCGTTTTCCATGGGTTGTTTGACTCATAAAATAGCCAACTAATTCAAAGCTATGTGATTAGTGTTGAGAAGAGATCAAACCGACCATGTCACTTGTTAACAGAGGCGGCACCATGAACGAGTGGTTAGACTGCTCGTCTCCCATGGGAGTGCCTCGGGTTCCATACTAGCGGCCGTAATTGATCCCACTTTAAGGCGAGCAAAGCGGCACCTGGGCAGGTTTACTCCGAGTACTCCGGTTTCACCTGACACTTATTCCGGCGTTACTTACCCCATCATCATTCAGCATTACGTAGTCCGCACATTCTGGATGCGCGGATTTACAAATGGACCATGCTACTGCCCTTTGCCGCTTGTGTCCACAACTCCAATGTCATAGTGCGTTGACATAAACCTCACTCACATTTTAGCAAAAGAAATGTGTGATGCTCAGTGCTAGATCGCGCAATCGGCACCAAAATCTCCCTTGAAGTTACCCACCATGTTGATTAACTGTACACCAGTATAGCGTGCAATGAAATGACTGAAACTTTATCCTTATAAGATTACCGCAGTACAAGTTTTAAAACTCGAGAGCGCGCAGGGGGGAAAGAAAAAAATTTGCAATTGCTTTCTTCACTCCCCATTTAACGGCAAGTAAAATTCACGATTAGAGTTTTAGTGGTTTGCATGGACAAGTTAACATAAAAGAAAACTACTCTTCGCCCATGAAACACTTGACAGTCAATGAGCCCGCAGCATATCGGTATTTTATAATTTCAAACCCACCACCTCTTTCAAGAACGGAAGTTCGTGGAGCCACTGACATTTGACATGCCATTCGGCCCAACTCCCAGTACCACTGATAGGGTTTTTAATGAATAAATTACCATTTTAGAAGTACAATTGCAACTTGTGTATCAAAATTAGCCACAGGATACAACGCTTGTATGTATACATACATATAACAGCATTCTCTTTAAAAAGGCAAGAATTCAAAACACGTTCATTATTTTAAAATGCAGCTTTTTATTTACAAGAATGAGCTATCTATTCCTTATTTTGACGAACCAGCAGAGGAAGTTTAACTGCTGTGCGGTGTAATGGAGCTTTCACTCTGCTCCCGCAAGCGTCGCCAAACAAATGGAATGCACTGTATGTATATGAACGAATTTGGCAATTTTAGTTCTTGTATTAAACTCGGACAGACAAAGCTATATCACGGGGCTATAGGAGCCGTAATGTTGTTATTTCTTCAAGATTTATCAGTTACATAGTTTGTGCCCTTTGGGGACAAGTGCCTAAGTGAGCCGACATTGCTCCTGGTTTATACAAGTGCAAAACAAAGTAAAATGTCTGTAATTTCTTTTAGTATACGTAACGAACATTTATTTGCTTTCATCTTTTATGGTTTATGCTATTATTTTTCCCTAGTTTGTGACATTAGAGCTTAAAGTAAGAGTGGAAAAATATTCACCACTCATGTGTTTTGAACCGCAGCCTACAAATCTATAAAGAAGAAGAAGAAGAAGAAGTGTAACGTGCGAGTCAAATGCTTTTTATACTCATGCTCGTGGAAACCAACGTTTCCAAAACACATAAATAAGTCTAAGATAGGTTTTTAACATCACATCGTTAATGTATTGTTCCTTAATTTCAAATCTGCCTTTTCAAAGCACTTCATTATTGAAAAGGTTCTACAAGCAGCTAGACAAACCCGTTAAACAGCATCAAGAACATATATTAATTTTTCTGTCATACAACTATTAACTTTGCCTCTATTTGTAATTATTTAATGTGCAAATAAAGGTCAGCAATTAACGCTTAGAGAACGCTTTAAAGATCTGCAGAAGTTGATTTGAGAATACATACATTCTTATGATTCTTGCAATCGCCCAATGAGAACCATTTTATCATTTTGCATAAAACGTGTTAAGCTAGATTTTGGAACGTGTCCTTTTATCCTTTGGTCAGTAATTCATCTAGATGTAAAATCTTAAACTTCCCCCCCCCCCCAATTTACATTTGGACATAAAAGTACAGCCAAACGCACAGATGTGCACGTATTTTAACCCTGCTACATATAGTGCTATGTTTGTATTCTGGCAGTATGAGTGCCTACATGGCATCAAATTTTTCTGCTGTAAACGTGCCTCCAGATAAATCATTCATGAGATTCGATGACTTTCTTAACACATGTACCCTTATTTGAAAAAAATAATCAAAATGCTTCAAATATTTAAAAATATTATCAGTAGTTACCGGTGGACTCTAGATATGTATGGTGCCCATGAAGTTCGGTTACCGTTTAAATATGATAGTCTATTATATGGTATTGGGACTTTGTGGAGCCCTGTATTGTTATTTATATGCAACACAGGAATTATAATATAGTTAGTTTTACATTTATAAAAAAAACAACAATGCCAACCACATTTATAGTTGTGTTATATACATTTTTAGACTACCAAGCAAACTCTGCATTTATTTACTCATGCTGAGCATTACGAAGTTATGCAATTTTGCCATTTTACACACATTGCTCCGTTGCATCGACACTAGTTCAGTTTTCTTAGTATATTGTAAGTTTGGGCTTAGATCCCTACCGCCACGTATGGCCGAAGTCGTTAAGACGCGTACTCGTGAGCGGAAGGTCTGGGTTCGAATATCACCAGGACCTCCTCCCTGACTTGAGGCTTTTCCAAGGTTTTCCTCAGTCCTCATAAATGGCAAATACCGGGGAGGTACCCTAAACTTAGGCCTGGAACGTTTCCTTCCTTAAAAATAAATCCTTTCCCATTATATCATTTCATCTCATGTATCATCAGTGTCCATCGCCTGTTGTGCCTCTGTAGCAAAAACGAGCGTTAAACACTATTCATCTTAGATCCCTGGAAGAATTGTTTTCTTGTCTAGAGAACTTTTGCTAGTATATCAGTAAATCAATAAAACAAAATATCACTTTTAGTTGGAGGGATTGCATCTGTGCGCCCTCAAGCTTGGTTTAATGTTTATCTATGCAGTAGTAGGGTGTTAAAATAGCGTATTGTTTCTCTAGATCCCTTATAGATAGTAAGAATTTTTTTTTCCATATTAATAGCATGTTTTATTAGTGTTGATGGATATAATGATTCTGTATCCATGTGCATTAATACATATTCATATGAATAAAAATATTGTTTTGATAGAATCCATTGTAAATATTGTATTTGCATTCTAAACTTTGCCTACGTTGACTGGGAGGTGAGAGAATTAATGGAAGAAGCAGAGATGCGTGTTACAGCAGCCTAATTACGACAGTTTTATTAAGGATATCTGAATTTGGCTTCACACTATACAATCCTGTTTTGTTGACTACCGATCAGCAATATCACGTAAAACTGTAATTGCATTTTATGCTGTAACGAAAATAAAACTAGGATAAGAATTATCATGCAAATGGAAAATGTATAGGAACTGCATCTAAAATCAGAATACGTATAAAAAATTGTCCTTATATATTTTTTTTTAAATTCATTGACTTTTTTAAAATATGCAGTGTCAAGAGTTAACAGTTTCTTCAAAATATGAAACCTTTGTTTCAAGTACATTTTGTTATAATAAATGTTAAATATTTATCATTTTGAGAAAATTAGAAAATTAGCGCCTTTGAAAATGAATATAAATAAAACTGCACTGCTGAAACCAAACTAAAATTATGTATTGCCCCCATTTTGAAGCTTTCTTAATGATATATAAACAATATTTACTCATTTAATCAGGGGGTTATATTTCATTATAAAGATCTGCAATCATTTTAAAATAATACGTTTCATTATTCTACTATAAAAATTTAATAATAATTAATTTTCTAAAATATGGCCTGGTATCAGAAACATCTTACAAAAATGAAAACTTCTTAAATATTTTATTTTAGCACACTCGCGCTGCACGACCCACACACCATACATTCACTAGTAAAACTGTGGGCGAGTGCAACTAATTTGAAACAACCCATGTTTCATTCCCAATCTATTTTCTCACTTCCTGTTAAAGATACCAGTAATCTGAAAAGGGCTATCTTATTCTATATACCTAAAAAATCAACATGGATTGTAGAAATATTAAGTGACTACAAGATTATTAAACAAAAGTAACTCCTTAGGACGAAATAATATTTAATAATGAATTACTTACAGCCAATAGCTTATCAGGAGGTTTCACTGATTGATCATTTTCCTAAACATTTCAGATTTATTTATTTCGGAAGCACAAAATACCCTAACTTAATACCTTTCTAGTATAATAACTATTAGTGATAAATTACCCACAATTGGCACGAAGCTTAAACTCTCCTGTCCTGTTCATTCACAAAGTTTCGGTTAAATACAAACATAGAAGAATTGCTGTCCGGTTTCGCATGTACTTGTCTATATGTAAGATATTTAATATACTGCGCATTTAAACTTGTCGAATATGCGTGAAAAGTAATCGATAAAGTAAAAGTAAGACTACCTTAAGAAATCCATTAATCTTTGCCAGTGTACTTAATATACCTTACAATTTTTGCACCGAACAGACGGGTTTTTGTGCATTACCTTTTGCATTTGATTTATATCTTCAGAAACGCAAGCGAAATTAATTAAACTACACCAATTTTATTCTAGAGTTCATGTAGGTGAGTGTATAACAAACAAGTAGTATTTGCACCATGGAAGAGCAATAAAGTCTTAGCATTTTTATTATCAATCAGAGGTAGTAAAATCTTCGGAAATTTATAGCAGATTGAAGATGCGGTATGCAGACAGTTGCTTGAATCAGGGGAATTTTATGAATGGGTGGAAATATTTAATAAAGTTTTGCGTTGCAACCGAGGCTGAGGGACGACAGATCGATCACGGAATTCATAAATACAAGGGAGTCACTGTTGGCAGAATTGCCGTATAAGTCAACGCTCCTCGTAAAACACTATTTTCCATGACATAAGAAAGTGTCACAGATGGGTCCAAGGCTGCTTTCGGTGATCACAAGCTTGCGCGTCAGGCGATTTGTAAGTAGCACTTGAATCGCCAAACTCATGAAGAACATGTTCTTCTCCTTTGAAATGTGACAAGAAATTAATTCTGGGTGTACAATTATGAACCAGATCAAAAGGCAATCCCTTTGAGGAACCCTTCATCTTTGTTAAACAAACAAATTCAAGACACAGACCTCCATTGGAAAAGTCAATGCTGACGATCTTTTGGAATAATAGCATTATGTTGGTACTCAATACACTGGCATGCTGGAACAAGTTCCAACCCCCCCCCCCGCCTGTATGTTCGATACTTCATGAATTTCTCTCAAGAGGAGAATTGTTGCTTCTGGACAACGCTCTCTCCCATATGACTAGGCAAACACATACATTTGAGGTATTAAACATCCACCATGTAGTCCCGACTTTTACTTGCTTGAACCTTTTGCAGAACATTTGGTGGTCAGAAATTTGTAGAAAATAAGAAGGTATGGAGGTGGTATAAAAATGGTTAAAAATTAAACCAAAAAGATAGTAGGCAGGTGCAATACGAAGCATGGAGACATCAGAAAATAAAACAATTGATAAGGGTACACACACGTATGTATATATATATATATATATATATATATATATATAATTATATCCTTTTCAATAAACTGTTTTATGCTTACTGAGGAGAAACTTGATGATATAGGAGATAAGTTAACACGAAGTCAAAAAAAAGAAAAAACTCCGGGAAGGAAAGAGGAACTATGCAAACCTCGACTTGGAACTCTACCATAATTTTAAAATTAAAATCGTATAACATAGCTGTTGTTCGAATATTTCAGCAACGTTAAATGTAAAGAAGTAAATTAAGCTGGATTTTGGATAATGTAGAAAATGACTCTATTGGCCCATATTTTATTTTCTTCACGGACGAAGCATGGTTTCATTTGAATTGTCATGTAAACGACAGGTACGAGTGTGCTCAAAACCCCGACCTTGTACACGAAATGCCATTGCATTGTTAATGGACGAACTTAAAATATCATTTAAAACTACCGTTTCACATAAAGGTTTCGTAGTCACCCCTTATCCGCAAAGAGCATTGCAAGGTAACTAGATGCGATTTCTTGGCAGTGATAATTCCAGTCATCAGCGTTTTCTTTATTTTATTTTGACTTTTGCAATTGTATTCGCTAACGTTTCATATTCTCTTCTTCCCACTTTTCCGTTATGTTAGGGACTCCGTCTATGGCCGTGCCTCACTGCTCCTGAATCTCATTGGAGGCGTGCTGTGATCAAAGCTGAAGTACGGAAATGTTCTCCGTCCCTACCAATCCAGTTCACTTCGAATTCTGTATCCTCCTTGTCCACAATTGCTTCATCTTCATCATAGTTCTGTTACTACCCTATCTAAGTAATCGACATATTATATTAATGTAATTGTTAAATAAAGTTCATATATACGTTTTTCAGTTGTTTCTTATTTTATCATCCATTATTTGGCTGTTCTTTTAATTCTCGGTGTGAAAGCTACAAGTTTAATTTTTTTTTTTTTTTTTTTTTTTTTTTTTTTTTTTTGAGGGAATGAATACTGTAGCAAACAACAGAACCAGATCATTTAAATATTACAGGAGATTTCTTTGGATGAATCTCTTACACTGCAGCAAGGTGTCGTGCTATTGCCTGCTATGTAATCTACAAGTATGAAGGTTTGGAAAAGGTAGAAGGGTCATTTTAGTTGCAAGCACTGTTAGAGAGAAGACAGGTCTATTCATCGCACCCACTGTGTGTATTGCAGAACTTACAAATGTCTGAAGTGGGGGTTGAAAGAGCGCTGTGTAAAGACAAATTGAACAACGGGTATGAATCTCGTGAAAGACATGCTAAAGAATGTCACGAGGCTCTACAGGAAGTATGTCCTGCTATGTACAGTTTCTGCAAGGATATGATTTTGTGGAGGATGATACGCAGGGCTCTCTGGCTCTGCAGCACAATACTGGAGTAAGAGAGTTGACTACAAAAGTAGGAACAAACCATCCAGTGGTGTTGCACGAATTGAAAGATTAGCTTTGGTGTTGCAAAATTGCTTTCCGTTCGGTTTCTGATCATATTACATCATTTCAGTGAATGGCAACACCATCATTCCTTGACTCCGAAACTACGCTGAGAGCCCAAAAATGTAATAGTGGCTTAGGATAATCATGCGTTCCTCTGCACCGACTGTTAATGCCGCGTATTATTCACAAAATATGAACCCCTGTGACTTCGACCTTTTTTCTGAACTAAATAAACTGCTCAGTGGAAAGCGTTTCTATACGTGAGAATCAATCCTATGAACAGCAGGGCTATCTTATGCTGACATCAACAAAACCGGTCTTTCTAGAGTATTTAATGCCTCAGGTGATTATATTGAAGGCATGTAACAATTTGCTGGTTGTAAAATAAATTGTTTTTTAAATATAGGTGAATTACCATAACATTTATTCCGGTCCTCGTATTATAACTTTGTTTTAGGCTACGCTTTATCCCAAGGCATAAACGTTAAAATATACCCGTTAATAAACAAAATAATGTACAATACAAGCATACTCTTTCCCTTTCTATTTCATATTTCAGTTATCAAAATGCGCTTGCTCAAACAACAGTTGAAAATGCTAGTGATACTAACATAAACAACAAAATTTGCACAACAATCCTAAGAATTTAGAGAATGGACTGAAAAGGAGAATATTTCTTTTAATGAAGTCTCGACTCATAATGTTGCTTGTTTCGTTATATCCTCTGTACCTTAAAAAGTATACTTCTTATATTGTGCTTATTGTCAGCTATTGATGATTACATAATTATTATAACTATATTGATTATTTATAATTATAAGCGTTTTGATTACCAAATATAATGCTTCTCTTTGGATACTCCTTAAGTTTCCATATAAAAGTTTTAACAGAGATGTTCCTATCAATAAGATGTAATTATATCGCTAAGCACAGCTCATCAAAGTTGTTGCATCTCTTCACTGACAGCCTTCTCTTACAGGTATGTTGAAATTAATGCGAAAACATAATTTTTGCTGCTATACCAAATCGCTGAATTGCTAGTGAAATTCACTTTCGAGCATTCTTGATAAATTTTCATATCATGAGAGTGCATTTTCTTGACGAGTGAGTAACTTTTACGTTTTCAGATTTCCCTTGATGTGACACGTTTATAACCAGAAGCTCCCATATACTTGCACTTTTTTGTT
This sequence comes from Metallyticus violacea, assembly GCA_030762175.1. Taxonomy (NCBI): domain Eukaryota; kingdom Metazoa; phylum Arthropoda; class Insecta; order Mantodea; family Metallyticidae; genus Metallyticus; species Metallyticus violacea. Next base: position 306,996,924 of record CM060846.1, on the reverse strand, counting down.
AATTTCGCTGCGCCTAAAGTACATTTTCTCTTAAAGCCAATGAAAATATTGCGAGGGAGTAAATGTAGCTGCTCATTTCTAAGTTTCGTCATTCGTCGCTTTACAAGAACGTGTTCTTTTAGATGAATTTACTAATTTTTGGTAAGAAAAATGGTTGCAATCATAATTAAATTGTTACTATTAAATTAAAATTGTTAGATCAATTATCGGTCTTTAATACATTTTCTATATTAGAATAAACAATATTGAGTCATACAATCCCTGTTCCGTTGATATTTACAGCTTTGCTAGTGTGCATGTCTGCACAGGATAAAATCAACTTTCACGAAGTGGTACAGTGTATGTATTATCTAATAAACATGGTAAACTTAAGCTAGAATTTTAAATTTCAATGTAACACACTTTACTTTTAAATCAACTGCATTTATCTCTCTTCCTCTCATTACTTCGCCTCACTAACAAGAAAAGGGTTTGGTTCAAACAGGAATTTTCCGGTTAAATTTTTCACAGACTTAATCCACAATTGTGATGACCATAAAAGCAATCATCTCTATAACATTTCGCTTGACTGATATAAACGAATAGACTACTTCAAAAATGTACCCGAGGATTCTGTATTAAATGTGAAACACATTCCATAAACGAAAAATCAAGTGCCACGTGAATGTCAAGGGCTTGTACAGGATTCACACACTTATTGCCAGGAACACTGAAGCAAAACAAGTACATGTTTGTTATAAACACTCGATTTCCCAATTTTAGTGTGGGACTATCAACCAGAATTTTTGTATAATCTATTATCATTTTGGCATATTTTTCATACTGTCTAAAGATACTGAAAGAGGCTCGATTTATTACATCTTATAGATAATCCTCAAGTGAAATGAAGTGGTACACAGATAATATTTATGATACAAGTTCATAAAGTGTCATTTATGGACGAGCGTGAAGTAAAGAAGCGAGGCGAAGGTAATCTGTAAAAAATAAATTTAGGAATGTGTAGCATAGAATGCTTCTACGACAGCACAAAGTTTACATTAAATAAATATTCAAGATAGAGAGGTTATTACATCACTATTTCATACCCTTCGTTTACCCATTCCTGGGCATTGGACAATATGGAGAGAATGCTTTCTTAGATATCTTCCTAGTAAACAAGGGTTAAAATTAAGTGAATGAAAATTTTACTATTTGTTGCATGTAATTGAAAGAAGTACGGGGACAAGCTTATGGATTTTTCCTGGAATTGAGATTGCAGTTATGCAACTGCTTATGTTATGTTACGTTGATATGATAAGGGTGAGAAATGCTGTATATCGGAGTTCGCTTAGAAAAAACAACGTTGTCACATCTCTTCAATCTCTTTCAGTGCTTCCTAGTGCTAATGGAGATCGAGTATGGACGTGAGTTTAAATAATTTATCAATTCTAAATAACATGAGAAACATAGTTCCTGCTCAATCATTGATGTACGGAAATAGCAATAGCAAGGCTGCACACAATTACCAGGTACATTGTGTAACAGTATACCTCGAAACTTGTAGGGGTGCGACAAGTAATTAAAGTTTGTCCCGTACCATGTATGCTTCATTGAGATACTGTTTCCTTGATAGACAAATTACCTATACATTTTGCCAGCGATAGCACACACAGAATGTTATTTTTTTCTTGATAAAAATTTTTATGGCTATAATACGGAGAAGTGTTGTTTTCCTGAAATAATAATGTGTAAATAAGAATTGTAATAAAGGAAAATATATAAACAAATTGAATGCATCAGACATGGAAGAAATATTTAAAATAACTGTTAACTGATTGTAGGAGCCGACGCTCTATTATAAACAACAGAATCACATCGAGCTGCGAAATCTATTTGTGTGCAGCACCTCATTTTTGGGGCTGTTGCAAAGCCCGGTAAATTGCTGCCTTAAAGTGAACCTCGGCTCTAATGACTCATTACCGCAAAGTACAGAAAAAGCACGGAAGGCAAGAGTTGAAAGATAAAAGGCTGTTCTGCCATTCCGTATAATGTCATTCTGTTGCAGTGCACTAACTACGAAGATGGTGTTTTAAAAGCGTAATGCTGGTCATTTCCTGTTAGCAAGGATCGATGGTAGTTGCGAGCGAAAGAGGGAGGAAAGCGGAAAAAATACTTGAACAATCTTCTTCAGGAGGCGTCTAACGAAAACGCCTCCACCCCTCGTTTTTCCGACGTCGTTGTCTGGCGTCACGCTCCGCCCTCGTCCCACCCCTTCCCCCACCCCATTACTTCAGTCAAGTGGTGCGAGTTTCCTTCAACAAGGATCGCTTCACCTTTTGTGTAATTAAAACTTTAAGTGGGTGTAACAGTGCCCATTACCCGCCATCCCCAGCATCTTATCTTCAGCGAAAATTCTATTATAATAAATTAGCAATAATGAGACTGGGGGATGTCTTTCTTACCTTACCCTCCAAAAAAGACGGAGTGGGTGAAAATTATTAAAACGCGGGAAAGAAGCTTCTAGCGTGATCTTTTCATTTTACCTTGTGTCGCCTCTTCTCCCCTACCACTGATTACTGCATAACCCTCTTGAGCTGTGACCGTATGTTAGCAAAAAATTTGCTCTGTTAGGTTGCTATGCCAACCATAACACTAACGCTGCAAGATCTGAAGTCCATCAATAATGTTTTCAACTCTTTTACGTGTCAGATCCTTAAATTGTACCCAAAATATTCAGAAAGAAAAAGAAATTCATCTATCTGAAGAACACAATTGTAACAATTACCATGAATCACACTATCAGCTTTCAAGCAACTACTAAAAGCACAGGCTTTTCTAGGAATTATCATCAGTTAATGATTATTTCACTTATGTGACATCATCACATTTTATTCCAATGAAATTGACGAAATTTAAATTTCAACTTATCACAGCCACATATCGCTGAAAATTTATCGCAAAATTTTATTGCCTTCAAGTGCATTTGTCTTCTATGTGTTGCTAACTCTTCCCCACAAAGGTATGAGCAAGAATCGATTAATCGTAACAACATTGTTCATTGTATCTAAAGTAAATGGAGCTTCTTCATTTTAATTTAATAATTGCGTTTTTAATAACTTTTCAATTTACTAAAATATATCTAAATAAATTGTTTAAAATTAGTAATTGTTAAAAAATATAATGAATGCAATTGACATTGTCAAATCTCTATTTTGATATTATCAGTTGGCACTAGTGTAAATCGAATTATAGTAGTCGACCTTCGTTTATTTTATACTCACGATTTCTAAATAGCTAGGTAATCTCAAATATCAGTTTAAATACTTTATACAATTGTTTTGCGAGGGAATTTCAAGAACAAATATTTTTATTCTAATTTTATTCATGAAATAGTTCTAATAAATATCACAAGATGTTCTCAGCTTCCTCGCTACGCTCGTGAATTTATCATTTATTTCTGAACATCTTGTTATACTACTTGTGATAAATCGCTACTAAAGCCCATGGGGATTACAGTAATTATAATGAATAAGAAATTACTCATTAAAGAAAAATGCCGAACAAATTATAAAACTTTTGTTTTAATACTCGCACAATATGTCTCCAGAGTTAAAGGTAACCTTTACTCTGCAAATTCTCAGTATGTTATTTCATAAATTTATAAAATATAAAATCAATTAATATTTAAAATGCTCAAACCTAATGCTCACTAGTAATAAAAAGTGAATATCATGCATGATGCAATAGCTTTTTGCTTAGCTTAGGCAAATTAGAATTTACATTTGTTTTATAGGCTCTCAATTAAGTGTACACAGGAAAATAAATAATTTAATTACATTTACACACTTTCCTTTCCGCAATAGTTTATGTTTACTGAGAATATTTTTAAAGATTAAAATTAAATTGGTTAATTTAATGATTAATAATGCTTTATGGAATAATGTTAATGTTGGATCTGACTACAGATAACAATATGTTGATAAATAACATAATTGTGAAAGAAAATGTTATGACACAATATTGCAAGTGATTCATAAAAGCATTAAGGAATTTGACTTATAAGTTATATGCGAGAAAAAAAATCGTTCGGTATTCTAGTGTTTTGAAAACTAAAATAATGTATATATTTTGTGGAAATCAATTCACAGTAACAATAATACGAGTAATATCCTGTAATTAAAAGTACTTAACTTTTTCATGACACTAGAAGTGAACGAAAATTCTGTAGGCCGACTTTTTATTTGTCAATATGTCTATGGCATATATTTAGACGTTCAGTACATTCAGATGGAGTCCAGATTCCTTATGTAAGAGTTATTTAGTAAATGAATCTGAAAGCAAGAAATCTGAATTTAATATAGTGCTGTTATTTTAGTTTCAGGCCGGCAGAACGGTAGAAACGGTAAGGCGATTCGCAACACAATATCCTGACAATCGTATTCCAGGTGCAGAAATTGGAAGCTAATTTGTTAAAAAGTTACGAGAGACAGGCTCTCCAAATAATAAGAAACGTATTCCTAACCGCCATGTTCTTGCGAAAGAATGTTAAATGAAATACAGGAATTTCCTACGCAGAAGGGCATCAGTTGCAGTATCTCTCATAATGCAGGCTAGTGCTAATTATTATTCTAAATCTTAAATCCAGTATCATCATAAGCTTTCAGTAGTAATATAAATACTAACTTTAATCGTGGCGACTGGATCACCCTCTTTGGGTTGCGGCTTCCCCAGTAAGCACCCGCGATCAGGAGGCCCACAACTCATTTGACCTTTGTGGATATTTCTATTAAGTTCAATAATAAACATGATTCTTATGTTTGAACGTACTGTCAGCAGTTCCTGTCCAGCTATTGGATCACTTTCACATCCACTTAGATCGGATTTGAACCTCACGGTGTGAAAATGTGATCTTGGTTTTAGTCGCATACATACCAAAAATTATATTCCTGTTTATCATAACATTTTGATGCAATGATTTTGAAAACAAATTGCAATTCGTTACAAGTTCAAAATGTGTTATTATGAGTTCACTTTCCTCAAAGGATTTCCAACGTTACTATTAATTGTTGTGACCTAAAGGCTTGAAAGCATAGCACTTTTCCGGAACCACCGAAAGCTTTCTTCCCGATTCCAATTTCAGTTTCTTAAAGGAATTAGTGATTAAAATAATTAATCTGCACAGTACGTTCACTAAGGCTCAAATCCGTAAGAATTTCGAACTTTCGCTCTCCCATTATCTGCAAGTTTTCACATTTCGACGAATACAGCAGAATAATATGTTTTTATGTGAACAACGAATTCTAATTGCGGTTAAAATATATTTAGTTTAAACTAGTGACAGGAAGAGAAAGGGAGGGAAAAATAGTTGTTCTGATTTTTAATACGAAATGTTTCCCATTTAAAATTATAAACAGTGGTCATAAAAAAAAAAAAAAAAACATGCTGGAAAGCATTTCATTAAATAAATGCATGAAGTGCACTTTTTTCCGTTAATCTGAAAATTTTATCACGATTAAAGAAGATGAGCAACTTTATATTCTGTGGGTTTCAGACCCTCCCCTCTCACCCAAGACATCAAAGCTTGCACCACAAAATTGTCACATAACATTAGCTTTCCAATTCGATCCTAGCGGTTTAATGGTAACTCACCTCGTAGACTCAAGGTCGTAGGTTCATACCCGGTCAAATTCGATGGGTTATTTAGGTTTTAAAATTCAAAGCATGACTTCCTTCGGAAGGGAAGTAAATCCGTTGGTCCTGTGTCGTACATTTACGCTACGTAAAAAGAAGAACTCAAGCCTAAAAGAGGAGGCCTCTAAGTAAAATTTATCGGCCGTTTCATGCCCTGATTTGAATTGGGTGTTAATGGCCAAAACAGTTAAAGAGCATTCTTTACTAAAATAAATATAAACCAAGTTAATTTTTCAGTAAGTTGAAACCAACCGTCTACATTTTTCAGAAATTTCTTGTTTATTTATTTATACGCTTGGATTTTTAGACAATAAAATCACAATATAATAGTATATATTTTTGAGAAAAGAAACGCACGAAAGAATATTATGTGTTCGCCAATACTTTTCTATGGCTTATTTCGTTAGCATGCCATGTTTTATTTTGTTATTACAAATATATTATTTATTTATTTATTTAGTAACTTTTAAATGAAAACTGGTATTCGTTGACACTGTAATCTTAAAAAGTAATTTATTCCTCTTGTTGCTGTATTCCTCTATCAATTGTTATGAATTGATAATGAATTTAATTCCAGTACAGTAAAACTCTCTGTAAGCTATTTATAGAGACTTTGAAATGTCAGTTTATCCTCTTGACCGCTTTCTGATTCGGAAGAATTCGTTTTTACTATTAAATATCCGATAAATGTTTGTAGTAAAATAGGCTAACTCAATGGAGCCCGAAATCAAGCACTGTATTTATCATTTGCCCTACCAACAAGGAAAAAAAAGGCATACAAATAAAAACTGAACAAAAATAACACTTAAAACTCGAAACGAGGTTTAAAAACGTACTATTTGGAGCGTGAGTTGCTAGAGGTTACACATTGTTTAGGGCAAGTAATTAGTAAATTAAACCCATCTCTCTGTACATCCACGGTTTGGAAATAAGTTGCTCTTACGGTTCCAATGCTCAAACTCATAAAGATGCGTCATATTTTCAATTAGAGATACAATTCTTGTACTATGAGCATTTCTGAACGTTGACAGATTTAAGCGTTCACATCTTGCGTTCTTATATTTTACGTTCAGCACTGCACTGGCCAATGGAACAAATTGTTACAACTCTCCCTGCTTATCATTTCACCACCATTAACCCTCTGTTATATTTCTGTTTGTTTGTGTAATTTCTAACTTACATATAGTTCGTTAGTGATGAAAATAAGCTCGGTGGCTTTGTAAAATTATTTGGAACACGTCTTTTTAAGGAAGATGATTTTTCTTTATCTGGAACTGAACCCGAAAGTACATATGACGAGCAGACAATCTTTGATTTCCGTGCCATACATACTATCATGTAAATGGTCTTGTTGAAATAAAAAAATGGGTTAATATTTGTAGGTGTGCTATATGTTTTTCCGAATTCACGTTTCGTTACAACGATTCATATAATATTCACTTTACATGAGCCTAGGAATGAGAAACACCATGGTTGTCTTTTATTGAGGCAACAGCATCTGAGAAACCGCAACTCCAATCAGAGTTCGGAGACAGACATTCAGTATATTTAACTAGTTTCACTGAGTTCGTGTCTTTCTATTTAAAACTGCAACAGTGTACAATTCTGAAAAGCAAACACTTGACTGTGAAGCATCCGGCTGTACGGCAGGCCTTCGCCCCTTAACTATAGCTTACCCTTCATACGTATGCGCAGTTCTGCCGTTTTAACGTTTGCCAGGGCCTGCTAATGCGCTTGAATCCCACTGAACACACCATTCAATGAACAGACTGTCTTAAATTAATATATATATATATATATATATATATATATATTTAGAGAGAGAGAGAGAGAGAGAGAGAGTCGGATACACTTTGTCAGTATTTTAATTTGGAGTTCCTGTTTAGCTTGCGTCACATTGTTTATCCCTCTGTGCAGCCTCTCAATAAATATTTAGTCGATTACACCCAACTTTGCTAATAAATAATTTTTTTAAGTGGATGTTAGATTTATTATAAGATATTTAATTTCCCTTTGTAGCATAAGTAAGGTTAATAGCATAGCAGAATATGACTAAAGTCCACAGACCCATATTCTCCTTATTTCCCTCAAATGAATAATATATTTCTCCATATATTTCCACTCGTATAGTTTACCTAACCACAACTTCAGTCTGTCATTTCCTGCATAATCATCCATTGCAATGTGCGAGAGAGGGAGAGGTCAGCTTTAAATTTATTCTTTTAAATAAGAAATGAACAATTGTAATCAGTTTTGACCTACTAAATCTTTCCTGTCTTTTATTCATGACACACTCCAAGAAATTTTAATTTCCTGAATCGTTTGCAACCTATCAGTAGCATATCGACCACAGAGGCCGTGGCTAACAAAATGAACCCAGTAAGCCGATTCTTCTGTATGAGGGCGTGATTCTAGCACGCATTTTGTCATCCGTTTCCATGCCCCAGATACATTGATGAATGAGTAATTAGTTGGAACAAACGCCTTCCACATCATTGACCTACACACCATCCCAAGATTTTGCTGCCGGAGTTACGTAACTTGGGGATGTAGAACATCGTTCCCTCGACCACCCCTTTGGATGAAACGGTTTCCCGCAAAAGAAAATAAAAATTGAAGATGAGGGGGGAGAAGAAGAAGAAAAATGGTGTTCCCCTCTCCTGCAACATCTTATCGGGCTGGGCCCGCACCTTTGCCGGGCTGCGACCTGCGCCTGGGCTGGCAGGAATAGCCGCCGTATCAGAACCCTTTTCCTCGCGGCCTGGCCAGCCTCCTTTGCAACAAGGCAACCAACCACGAGCTTCGAAACCACGCCTGCGAACAAACGGACTCTTTTCTAAACGGCACCCTCCCCACCCAACCCCCAACCCACTCGCGGTTCTCTTTACTTCCGTTTTCCAAAGAAAAATACACATGCTTTTTATAGTTTTTTTTTTTTTTTTTAATTTTATTTTGCCTGCGTTCCTTTTCCTTGTGTTGCGGGTAATGTTTTTACCGCGCACCCACCCGGAACGTGTCTGTAATATTTGTCCGTTCTCCTCCTAGATTTCTACTTCTTCTTTTCCTTTTTCCTTTTTCAACGCCTCTTTTGGCATGGGTCGCGGTGATGGACGCGGAAGAAACTGCCTTAAAAACAGGTTTAGCACGGTACATACACAAATCGCGGAGAAGCCCAGCAAATAAATAAAATGAAAACTGGGCCTCCATTGCTATAGCGTAACATCAAGTTATGTCCCAGATTGTTCGGCTGTAGTTCATAAATGTAACCACTTGTAAGGGTTTAAGGGGCGCCAAGAAAATAACAGTTATGTGAAGAAATATCGCGGATGTCTGCAAAGGGTTTATATTCCCAAGCAATATTGAAAGCAGGACATAGGATAGGAACGTTGCCAGGCATATAGACTTGGATGTGTTTGCGAATATTTAACTGGCAAGTAGCCCGTAGAAACAGTTGGTCCCTGCATTAATAGATCACCCGAATATCATTCGCAAGTGTTTCTGTATATACATTGTGACTTTTCTAAACGCAATTTTGTTTTTAACGAACTATTCACACCGGAAAGTGTTTAGTCTCTGAAACTTCTAAACTTGTTTTAATAAAGCATGTCGTTACCTAGTAATTACCCGCTTGTACACTTAAAGATTTTCATTTCCAGCACATTATATGTCACACTATGAAAGCGTTCACATATTCAAAAAAAGCAAAGGGAAACTCGGTCCCCTCAGATACTTAAAGCAAGTCGTATTCGTATTAGGGGGAAATAAATTTTTGATTATCTAAACAAGCCTTAAAATTTAACGTCAACTTTACCATTTATTGTGAAAGTGTTGAACGAACCTAAACGATATCGTTAACTTTTCCGTCATAGGCAACCCACTTTATGCCGTAAGGGTTGGTTAAAACAGCAACTGATTTAAGAACCATTAATAACTGAATACTGATAACGTGCTACAGATACTCTGTATATAATTCCTTTGTTTCATTAGCCTTTTTTTAGTAGTGTTTAGCGCCTGTTTTTAGTACTGAGGACCACAGGCGAGTTTCATTATCTGTGATTGCGTAAGTACCTTATTACATGAACTGACACCAAATTCAACGAGTCAGAATGTCTAACAAGTAAAATAAATTATATTTAATACAGGAGCACAAGTTCAATATGAACCGAATAGGTATTAATAATTATTTATCACAAGAATATTATTTCTGTAACTTATTCGAAAATGAAAACATGACAAAGAAAATTAAAGGAACCAAATGTTCATCATAACACCTAATTTGTCCATGCCCTAAAATTCTTGCAAAGATGCAACCAATATGACATGCGTGCCATGAAAGTACATAGGCATAACTTGAATAAATGTACGGTGATTCTGGGGCAGCATGTATATTTGTTGGTGAAAGTTAATTTCGAACGTCAAAAATAGGCGCCAATATTGCAATTTAGAAGTACTGTAGGTATGTATATGCCTACATAACATAGAAGCAAAGGAAATATAGATAAAATACCTTATATCTTATTAGATTTCAGCAAGATACTTTAGCAAAGAATTAGGAGCAGAAAAAATTAATTTGGAGAAATTAAAATCGAAGAAGCAATGAACGTGTCATTTACGAAGTATCAGTAGAGAGTGATATCATTTTGGTATAAGTTGAAGGATGAGAGGTGGACCATGACAGAAATTGTAGATCTAAGAACACTAAGAGCTATAACGAAAAACGAATCATTAAATTGGATGTGATAATACTTAATTAAGTTATAGGAAATGGCTGCCATTTGGAATCTTCCAAAAAATAAAATTTCAAAAGACTCACACTCTCCAAACTGAAAATCAAACAAATTATATGCATTATTGAGCTCTCTGATTCAGCTACTTTTGACATTAAGACTGCACAATATAATATTATAATTTTATAAACCGCTTGACATGCATACACATCTCTAGTACAATTATCAAGGCATTGCCCTCAATGCATTAACTTCTTATCTGCTCTAAGTATTCGAGACGTAAATGAAATGATGGCGCAAATGAAGCCGGAGTTCGTTGGTGCATTGCATTCTCACATAAGAGAAAACTCCCGGGGAACGTGAGACTTCACCCCCTCTCAATCATATTAGATAATCTTAACTGTAGAGTAGAAAGGTCGTTCTACACCTGTCCATTATAATCCCATTTTTATAACCCATTTAACTTTTTCCCTTTTATTTTGTATATAAGAGTTAGGAATTCAAGGAAGCTTTGATTTTCCGTGTTTTCTGAACACTTGCACCCGCAAATTAGTTTGAAGCTCCATTGGGTCAAAATGGGATAAATTAAGTAGCAATCCAGTCCCTAAGACTATTGGTAATTCATAATGCAGCAACAGTTAGGAATTTTAAAAATTTCTGATTTTAAACTATAACAATTTTGTGCTTTTTTCACCAAAATAATATCATTTGTACCATATGCAATTATTTAATTATCTCAAAGTGACCAATTCTTAATTAACTTCTAATTTGGTTTGCATCGTAAACGTATCAGTGATAATCATTCTAATCGACTATTCATTGAGATTTGCGAATAGACCCAACAACTGACATATAAAACAGTATTTTCCAGCACACGGTTAAATAATAATTTATCTGTTTTTGTAAGATGAGTGCGTATATAAAGTACCGCCACGGGTGGCCGAGGTGTTTAGGCGCGGACTCGTGAGCGGGAGGTCTGGGTGGTTCGATAACTTGCAGGACCGTCCTTCCTGACTGAGGTTTTTTTTTAGGTTTTCCTCACACCTCACGCCGAGGAGGTACCCTAAACTTAGGCCTGGAATGTTTCCTTCCTTAAAAAATACTCCTTTCTCAATATCATGTGATTTCATCTCAGTGTCCACCGCTTGAGGTGCCTCAGTAGTAAAAACGGGCGTTAAACATTATTAAAAAAAATATTTGTTTCAGCGCCTCCGTGGATTTTATTTCGAATACAGCAGTAACTTCATATGGATTGAAGATGCAGCAGCTGAGTGGCTTTGAACGCACCGCCAATAGATACAAAAAATTGCTGATCTAATCGTATTAAAGACTTTCTGATTGATACACTATTTCATCAAGATTTTTCTCTATAATGTACCATTTTTTTCGTACATAATCTAGATGAGGCAAAGTACATTTGCTCATCGGACGTCATAATGAAACTTTGAATCTCTAGGAGTATAAAAAACAAACAAACAAACAAACAAAAAACAAATGGTATAACTAATTAAAGCTGAAATAATGCCTCAAGTATGCGTTTTCAAATGGAAGGTTATAACACCAATAAAATAATCCAATACTATCAAGGTCTTAGAATTACAGCAACCTCAAACACATTGTTTTAAGGTCTTTTAAAAAAGGTCTTTCTTACTCCAGTTCGCTCTACAGCAATTTGTGAACAACGGGAAAAAAGCAGTACAGCAGTTTATGTTGTGCATGAAAGCAAGGAAAAAAACAAAACCATAATCGAGGTTAGAACTAAGAGAAAGTTAAATTTTCATAAAATAGACCTAACAGACTACCACCACACGAAGAAAAAGAAAGTGGTTTTAAAGGGAATATCTTGAATTGTGTTGCTTACCAATTCAGTAGGAAGGCAGAAGTGTTTTCTTTCTTTCTTCCTTTCTTGGTCTCCTATTTTTTATTCAATGTTTATGATCAAAACATTTATAAAACCTGAAATCAAAGACATATACGCCATATATGCCTACGATATGTCCTGAAGCTCCAACACGTTTTTCAGTTAGTATACCATGTTCATTTGCAGCAGAGCACATCATGATCAATAGCAGTGAAAGCTCGATAACTTCTAAGATGACAAGATACCGTACATTTACAGCATATATTAATGAATTCCTTCAGAAACATCTTAATACATTCATATATACTTGTGTTTATTAAAGTAAATAACACAATTGGAAGAAAAATACTGATTATTTAAATAAAGAAACACATTTTTTTTTTGTATTTTTGTGGAACAGAATTATATTGTTTGTTTAGTAATTATTATTTTAATAATACGTTGAAATTCTAGCGTTCATTAAACTGTAACCACAAAAGTTAAAACTAAAGAAATTAAAAAAACCAAAGTATGCTTTAAATACTTTTAACAAAATGTAGAATGATAGTTAAAACACGATAAGCGTATATTAAAACTTAATTTTAAGTATTATAGGATAAAATAAAAACTGAGTAAATTAAATCAAGTTTTCTTACTTTCCTTCTTTTTTTTCTTTCATTTTATTTTTTATAGTTTTTTAATTTTAATCTTCCCATTTAATTAATAATCCATTACAGGATATGTTCCCAGGTCTCTGTTTTTTTTATTAATTTTCGGCACCCCATGAATTCACATTTCTAAATATTTGTTTCGTTGAAAGTTTATATTATACAGTTTTCATATGTATTGTCATGAAAACTGTATAAGGTACGATAAACTAAAACAATGCATCATTAGCTTTTGAAATTAACACCAGCATGTCTAAAAGTACATACATAATGTCCCAGAATTGCCGCATAATTTTTGGGAATAGACAATCCACATTACATTGTAGTTCGGGAAAAGCAGCAGATTCATATACACTTGTCTTTGAAAATTGTTCTCTTTTGTTTCATTGACTGTCACTACATAAATAGTTTACCCGTGTGAATTGATAATAAATTCAGCCAGTCAGAATTATTAACTAAAAGAAATTACATTTAAGTAGATACAAAAGAAGACAAGTAAATGAACATGTATTAACAACTGCGCATTGATTCAATATTAGTTATGTAGCTTATTCGATAATGAAAATATGACAGAAAATTAAAGGAAAGAAATGTGCATAACGTCTAATTTTGCACATCCTTAAAATACTTGTAAAATGCAGCAAATATGACATGAATACTATAGAAGTATACAAGGATGTAACTTGAAAAATGCATGGTGATTCTGTGACACTGTATATATAAGAAAAATAAAAATAAAGTAACACTATTAACAATGTAACAAATTAACAGACAGTAACTTGTCCTCTTACCACTACTCCACGAGTTCGAAATATAGCGATCTCAAGTGTGACTTTTTCTTAGTGTTTTATCCTTTTCTACTATTGTAATTACTGTTAATTTATATATACATAAAGCATAAAACACTCTACAAATTCTACATGTCGGATCAAAGCCCTTTTCCAAGAAGAAGCAGACAGTTAAGGAAGTAACACTAAATGGGAGGAAACTAATTAACGACTCATCTTTATAGCTGTTGCAAGTATTCTTAAGTTTCTCTTTCTGTCATGGTTCACGAAAAAACAAAGCTTATGCTTCACACTTATTTCTATAATTTTTGTATGTCTAAAATAATTTCAAGATAGTGAACAATCCCGCGTAAGCATACTTAATAGTAAACAAATGCAATGAATACCTGCACTAGGAAATATAATGGGAAGAGGTTTGGTTTCTACCATCATTCTTAATGCGGTTCATAGTACTTACATGTATACTTAGATGCGTAACCAAACACAGAGAGGAAATTTAAAATGTGAAAGTAAATCTGTTCTTATAAATACAAATATTACTTTCATAAACATTTAGATCTTTGCCCTACATATGTTCAAACGGACTTCAGTAAGCAATAGCACTTTGTTTGTTCTTTGTTTCGCAATTTAACAACATATATAGAATATATAATTCGTATGACTAACACTTTCGAACTTTCATAGATACTTGCAAAAGTCAAATTTTTAATTCCATTCAATAATGTCATGTTTTTGTGACAATACTGTTGCATTCATTCCTTCCCTGAAGCGTTCGTTCGTATAGCTTATTATTAGTTATATTATGATATTGTCACTATATTTCTTATACTTTTTCTGTATGAACATTTATGTAAGCAAAACACGATTTTATTGGAGGTAAACTGATACTAAATGAAGATATTACAGTGCTTCTAAGCAGACACAGACTGCTCTTATGTTCAATTCACCAAGATGTGAGGTTGTGACACATCGACTACTCTTAGCTTCAGAAAGATACTTAAAGGAATGAGATATCCTAACTTCTATGACCTGGCATTTTCCCTTGCAGTGTCTCTTGCTGGGGAACTGCTGTTTTATGGGTGTTGGCTGAATGAGTTTGCATGATCAAGCGTAATTTGGTCAGATCAGGATGAATCTGTTGTCATGCTAATGTGCTGCTTGCGAAATACACCTCTCTTCTACTGCATATGCTGGATATGATAATATGGCATATTAAGCGTTAAACTGGTAATTAAACACTTTGACAGATGCAGTCCAGAAGAGCCGCGCTAGTCTATTACCGCAATCAGAATTGCTGTAGCATTAGACGTATGTCTGGTTTTCACAATTAAGTTTGTTCTGCAGTGACTCCAAGTAAATATATCGGAATTAACAAGAAGCATTCTGGGTAAAAATATTATTGAAAAGTTCAATTTCTGTTGTATAGGGGAAAGTGGGGTTGGGTCGGAAAGTCAAGGTTTTTCATTAATAATACTTCAATTTTTCAATTTTTCATAAACGCAATGAACGAAATCCTTGACGACATATTTCAGATATTATAAACACTACAGAATAATTGATATTATTTCACACAAAACAACTACCGGAAAACACATATTCAAAAATATTAATATTCTCTAAAATTTTCTAAACTGCAGGGTTGTACCGGACAGTCACTAATCTCCTTGTAAATGGAGTGTATAATCTGCTTTTACTGCAAAATGTTTGTCAACATTACACACCTTATAATATATGGTTAAAGTTTCCAAATTCGCATAATGTTCATGTACCCAGTCCTTAAACTTTCCACACTGAGTCCAATCTTTTTCAAAACTTTCCCCGCACAATATGCAAAACGTTTCATTGGAATTAGAAGCCGGTGAGGTTAAAGATGATGTTGAGAGTCGATCCAAATATAGATTCTTTGTACTGTTTTTGCGCTTTCTCCCGTCCTTTAAGTCCCGGTTTTTCTAGTTCTGTTCCAGATTTTCTTTCTATGGGGTCGCGGTGAGAATGTCACTTTTCTCTGCCTTTCTTTTCCTGGTAGCAAGCCTTCTTTTGCTTGCATCAAGTACTGGAGACAGTTTGTTTAAAACAGAAGCAATGGTGTCACAATCATCGGATGGAGAGCTGAAGGTTGGTCTTCATAGTCAGGTGGTTTGGTACAAACTCCATGTGCTTATCTGTTTTCTAATTTTCTGCTTCAGTCATGTTGCGTTACGTGATCTGCGAGGGCAGTAAATCCACATCAGAAAAACAGATGGATTTATTGGATATATGCCTGTACAAGAAAATCCCTTCTGTGCGATTTCCAGGCGGCATACCTTTTTATAAGCAAAGCACACGAGCTGGACAATGCCATAGTTTGAAATTCTCAGGAGGATTTTGCCTTATCCAGAGAGCGGAGACTTCTGAATACGCACTTTAAATGGTTACATATGGGACCTATCCAAAGGTTGCAACTTGTGTGTCGTATGGGGCGGTAGTGATAATATGTGCACATGATGGGATCTAGCATAGAGTCACTGTAAGCTCTCTATGACTACTATGGTCAAAATCAGCAGCATAGGGCAGTATTCACTCGGACGAACATTCTTCAAATGCTTGAACCATCCATAAAAGATGTTACCCATCATCCATCCGTAGTCTGTGCCACACGTTCGCTTTCATCAGGAGCTTCTGTCATAAGCCTTGATTTTTTTTCCCCCTTGGGAATATGAAAAAGACAGAATGAATTGACCTGATGCACTCATGCAAAATGCCACAGTGATGTTCCTACCCTTTTCCAGATGTGAGTTTTCCCATCTGCGGTTTTTCCTTCATGAATAGCACCTTACAGTTTTCATGCACTGAAGAAACACCGGTTT
Source organism: Metallyticus violacea (assembly GCA_030762175.1). Taxonomy (NCBI): domain Eukaryota; kingdom Metazoa; phylum Arthropoda; class Insecta; order Mantodea; family Metallyticidae; genus Metallyticus; species Metallyticus violacea. The sequence goes on along the minus strand of CM060846.1, from coordinate 306,980,385 downwards.
CGTCAACGTTGAAAATTCTTGAAGGGGAAATGAATGTTTTTCCTTTAATTCAACAAGCTTCCTGAAGAAGAGGTCCACTTAGGGCTTGCTAAAGCCTACTTTTCTCATCATGCCGGTGGACTGTAGGGTACTTAATGCCATTTCGGGGCGTCTCTTCACAAAAACATAATAAAAGTCTTTGCCAGCAAATCGTTTCTCCTTATTACATCTGTGAGGCAGCTTCAACTCCTCAGCTGGATCGAAAGTCAACCTCAAGAGTCCCTTTTTTGATAATGGCATCAATATGTCATCTAGTTCCTTGATGTGAACTAGCACACTGTTCATAAGAATCAGAAAACGTGAGTTCAAATCGGCCTAACTTAGGCCGTATATTAGTTTCTTCGCACTTTTTTAAATTTACTTATTCTATCGTAAAGAGAGCTCTTAGGAATGCATACAATCTAGATGCTTCTTCAATGCTTAACTTTCCCGTTAGGACATCATTCATTGCAATTTTCATCCTGTCTGTTGTCCAGCAACCTCTTATATTCGTTTTTTCCATGGCTTTCAGCATTATCTCTTCCAGCGATGGGATCTGCAACAAAGCAAAACCTTTATTGCTGTGTCCGGCTTTACCGGAAACACACTCCATTGAAAAAAAAATCCGCCATTTCTAGGATTACTTATATTTTCAGATGAACCTCCTGAGTTACTTCACAAACGGTAACAAATGTGCAATGTTATTTGATATACAGCAGTTCACTTACCTAATCTATAGCGGTATGTCTTGAACAATACTGAGTCGTGCGCTCACACAAAGGAAATGGTGAACATCCACCCAACTGAAAAAGATCCAGCTTCACACTGCCAGTCAGGAGGGAGGCTTGTAAACAAGCACAAGAATATGGCACCATCTTGCGGCTTATATGTCTAAACTAGAAGTGTCCGGCAATACCCACTGTCCGGTCACACCGGACTTTCCCTTAACGAGTTTCCGGTTTCCGTATTAATAACTGTATGTTTTATTTGACAGTATTACAGGAGATGTTAACCACATTCTTGTCGCATAATATTTTCTTTAATATTTACACATTTGTTTCTTCTGTACAACTGGCCAAGCTCCGCTGCATAGAAAGCTAGGCTGCAATTTTGCAAGAAACGTCATGCTAGTTCTTCGAGGCGGTTTTCGAGCGCGAAAGAAAATGTTTTGTCCATCCTTCAGAAAAAATATGACTATTTTCAAAACAGTTGAGGGTAGAATTAAGCAAAACATGAGCATGTCTAAAGAAAAGCCAGTCCTTTAGTTACTACAGAAATGCTGCAACCACAGACTGTATGAAAACGTTCATGAATAAACTCACAGCAGAATAATTCTTAATCTTCTCGGTGCCTTGCGATAGCGCGGTCGTCCGCCCTTTAATAGCCATAACCGATATGGTCGGTTTCTTTAAATCCAGACCAAGATGTCATCGGCCGACTTAAAAATCCTATGATATACTTATTTTTGTGACAGTCTATGGTGAGGGAAGGCAAGCCCTCAAGTGCCATCTCTGACCTTCATTAGATGTTGTTCCGGCTTTCACAAGGGTGGTATTTTGTGTTTGAAGTAACACTGTCAGTTATTGCCTCATAGTGGTGTCCTGAAGTTGAAAACGACAAGTTGTTCTGTGATGTTTTTAAGGAGACGTAATTAATAAGGCTATGGTGATGTTAGTACTGATGATTTGATATCCGATAGTGGGAGTGATAATTTCAGTTGTGATAACAGCGAAGGAATTATACAGGGCACACCCCCTGGTCCTCCATATATAAAAAGAGAAGAAAGTTTATTTGGCATTAGTGTCACACACAACTATTTCAGCGCTTTTTAATAGTGTTTAGCTAATGAGACATCACAGGCGGTGGGCACTGATGATACATGGCAAGAAATGACAAACTAGGAAAGGAGCTTTTTTTTAAAAATGGAAGGAAGCGTTCCAGGCATAAGTCCAGGGTACCTTCCTGGCATTTGCATTTATGAGAACTGAGGAAAACCTGGAAAAATCCTGTGTCAAGGAGAACAGTCCTGAAGGAATAGAACCCAGGACCTTTCCCTCACAAGTCCACGCCTTAACGATCTCTGCCACCCCTGTCGTACTACTTCAGTATCTGCCGAATAACATTCATGCATGGGGAATTAAAATCTGGATTATATGTGATGCAGTTAGCAAGTTTTGTTTAGGCGCTTTTGCTCCTAGGGATGCAAAATAGGTGGAGGATAAAAATGAAATAGTGAAATGATGGTCTTGCTTATACATTTGTCATGAAACCTTAATCATTAGACAATTATCTAATGAAGGTTTATCATGTCTATACAGGCAATTCCTCTCTCAAAATTTTGACATTCAGTAGGGACATATATTACCGGTATCACCCGAAGAAACAGAGGGATTACCCCGATGCTCTAGAAAACTATTCAAATCAGTTTCCAATAAACACCACAAACATGGGACAGTCAAAGCAAAAGAAATACAGAAAAAAATTATTTAGCACTTATTACCACAAGAGGATCTGCAACAGTGCGATTCCAAACTCCAGAAACAGAAATAAACCTAAAAAGGAGCCTGACGTAATATTAAATAAGTTTTATGTGCAAATTGGCTCCATTGACATGGTGCTTTATTTTTGTTAAGATGAACACAGAACCATAAAATACTGGAAGAAGTTGTATTTAATATCATTTCAAGAATAATACTAAATTCGTATTATACATTGCGATCAATGATGTTTTACTCCGCGTTGTGCGGTTTTCCTATGAGCGAGCCTTAAATTGGTTTGTATATTATTGTATGGTTGGTTTGTTTTATTGTTTTACCCTCCCCCAAATCACAGAGACCCGGATGGCCAACTAACCGGCTAATGAGCGGCGCGCTCGCCATTAGGGAAAACACTCTGGGGAAAAATAAAATTGAACCTATGTTACCAGAAAAACTGTAATAGAACGAAAAAGAATTGGCTTCAATTCTACTCTTCTACTATTGACTCCCTGAATGCTGATTGTGAACAGGAATGAGAAACTCAAATAACAACAATGCAGATATGTGTGGTGTGAATATTCTGCCAAGAAAATTAGAAATATATTGCTTAATTTGTCAGTCCGAACATAGAGAAAGAGGTCAACACAATATGCGTGCGGTGTGATCAAGACTAGCATGTTAAATGTATAGCACAACACAAGTGCCCCAAATAAAATAAAAATCCATTTTAAGGCAAATATAAATAATATAGTGTGCAGTTAGAAGAAAGCGTTTCTTCGTTATGTTAGGCCTAAATATTAATTCAGTTGTGTGTGCTTTACTTATTTGTATAACATTAATATTACACAAAGTACTAGTGTTGAACCTTAGTGCACACATATTTAAGTAAATCAGAGTGTATTAAGAGTATTTTGTGACATCGAGCAGAATCGAATTTCAACTGACAACTGCTGCTTGTGTCGGTGAATACATTTAACTAGTCACTTCTCTTTCCTTACTTGCTCATGTGTTTAATTTTAAAATTTTTTATAGTCGCAACATTTCAATTTGCATAACTTATTTTGTGCCATTTATTCATAAATGAACACTTTATCATTATGAACATTTAAGTCTATCGTATATATTTTAAAGTTGACAATTAAACCCAAAACACACAAAATAATATCTTTCTTTGAAAAAATTTAATATCGGTTAAAACAATGAGGCTATTTGAAATTTTTATGTTTAGGTATATGCTGCTAATAATCAGTTTACTATATGTACTCATCCGGAAAGTTTTATGGCGCTATTTGCTATTCTTGAATTTATAGAAGCAAATTTTCAAAGTGATGCATTTTCCTTGTGCGGCATTTAGCTTCTAGCAGCTTTCATGTGATCGCAGGAAGCTGACCAGATCGGTGCGCAGCCGCAAAAGGGTTAAAGAATGCTAGTATTTTACATCGTATAACGTAACAAGTTTAATCTGTACCTATATACAGTGAGATTATGTGAGGCAGGGGCCGCCTAAGCGCGGCTGCTTACTGGGCAAGTACAGTCGCCGCAACGGGAAAAGTGCGATAAGAGTCGACGTATAATTTGATGCTGTATTTAACACTGATAATAAGCACTAATCTGATTATAAGAGATGTTAAAAATAACGCATCTCAGCAGCAATATATTCCCGTAATCTGCATAGTAAATTCTTGTATTTTATGCAACTCTTCTTCCTTAAAAACGCGACAGTTCTGAATACCTTTCTTATTACTGAGAGACTCTGTCTCCCGCAACTTTTTAATCATTTGACGAACAGCTTCTCTACCAGGAACACGATTGTCAGCATATGTTCTTGTGAATCGTCTTACCACTTCTTTGCAAAAAAAAACTTTTTCGCGCGCGCGCACACACACACTCACACACACACACACACACACACACAAACCAGTTCTTGCACATTATGTTTATATACTCCTATAACTAACGAACAACAATTAGCACACAATTTACACACAATGAAAGCACTGAGTAACACACGAATGCACAACCACTCATTCGCTCTCCTGACTCATTACTCAAATAACCTAACTGTAGAAGACTGCTTGTTATGCTCAATATAACTTTTTCTATGTTAGTGCTTGCAGTACATGGAGGTGTCATATTAGTCGAATCTAAGCTAAACAGAATTATAAATTGTAATGCTTCATTCAATGAAGTAAAATAACTTTGATTTTTTAAGAATTGTTTTTAGGAAAACTTTGTTGCATAAATATTAAATGCAATGGGTGATGCAAGAAGCATAGGCCCGGCAACGGCCAGCCAAATAATGAAAGAATACTGCCAGAAGGGAAAAGGAAAAGAATAGATGTTGCACTATTGCAGTTCATATGTGCACCATACGGTTTTTTTTTTTTTTTTTTTTTTGTGCTTGCTATGATCGCGGATATTCAAGCACGGATGCTTAGAATACCTACTAAGTCGGCAAGTAAATTATTGAAACAAATACAATGCTCACTTTTGATTGCGAAGCAGGAGACCGGTTTTTCATGGGTCATTCTTTATAATTTACTGCCTAACACCCAAAGCTCAGGTGTAACACTTTTTATTTTATATCTTTGGTGCTAGCTACTTGTTTACAACTTAGTAGTGTGATACTATTGTTAATATCTAATATTTCAAATACTCATAAATCAAGAAACTTAAATTTCACTTCCTCCAGATGCTATTAATTCGTGAATGCTCTATGATTGGAAATCCTAAAATGTGATACGTTTATTATCATTTTGTAATGTTTGATTTCATAATAACAATAACAGCTACACATGTTAACCTGTAGCCTCTGGAGTTAGCACTTCTGTATGTCATATACGGACTCTGGTTGGTCTTACAATTAGAACTCAAATGAGAGTGAGGTGCACTCATTTGTGTCAACGTTAATTCATTCCATTCACCATTCAAAGATGTGTGGCAACCAGCATGCGATGCTAAAAGAATCCTTAATCTGAGCAACATCAATTACAAAAAATGGGTTTTCAATGGTTTTCATTTGGTATTTTAGATGCGAAATTTGCGATGGAATGAAAGTGCATTTCATAAGTGGACACAGGTCGTTAAAGTTAATACCTGATTTGCAAACCAGAATACCTCTACTTACTCCTTGAAATTTGTGAAATTAGAACCCAATTTACTGCTTGTGCTCCAAACAATAATGATATTTGTGGTGGTATTTTGATTCTTCGTCCATGAAACGCTTTTGGTTAATATTTAAGCACCATCGAATTCTTGCAGGTAATGCACAATATGCTCACGCATGCAAACTCAACTCCAAATGTATGTAGTCAGCTGATTGTATGCCAGACTTATAAAAGGAATGCCAGTGTCCGGCGTATCGATTTGAACTAAACCGTTTATATAGCATCTACGAGAAGCTTGATAATATTATCACGTGCTCAGGCCAAACAGTCACAAATTTAGGAAAAATAGTTAAATGTAGTTTATGGATAAAATACTTTATATTCTTTCGAATATAGCAAGTAGCAGTGGAAAATCTGCAGGAAGCACGTACAGCCACAATGTTGCATAACAAAACGGACTTAACTGGCAATGAAGCAAGCAACCAACCACACCCTGTTTTTCACATGATGGGTGAAGTTTCCAGTAAATCCGCTTATTAATCTTATTCCGGGAACGTTTAACAACATAAAGCATATTTTTAAGCATTGCCATCCTAGAACAAAAGAGCGTTCTAGATGGTTGAATGACTTCATTTTTCACCTTTGAAATTATTGAAGTTCAGAGTTAGAAAAAGAATAAAAAGGATTAACTTCTCAGTGGAAGGGGTACGGAACTAACACCTAACACTTCGTTTAAAGTCGGTCCTGGTGGTCTAGTGATAACCATATCATGGCTCATAAACCCCAGATCGCGAGTTCAAACCCGGCCACGGTCGGTGGATTTTTCGGGCGTAAAAATCCTAAGTATGTCTTCTTTCGGAAGGGAAGTAAACAGTGGGTCCCGTGCCGTACATTTACGGCACGATAAAGAACCTCAAGCCTGAAAAAAGAGGCCTCTGAGCAAAATTTATCGGCCGTTTCACGCCCTGATTTAAATGGGACGCTGATGACCTGAAATGTTAAAGAGCGTTCGTAAATTAACCGTCCTGTTTAAAAACGGGTAATAAGGGCGGCTCTACTTTAGAGTGGATCTAGAGAAGTTACGTAACGCGCCGAACCGAGAGAGGGGAGACACAATCAAGCCGTTGCAACACCTCCAACGACCGTCATGAGTTATTTAGTCTCAGCACTGCATTCCTCAAGGTAAAGGAAGAGCCATTATTCATATACCATCAGTATTAAAGAGTGTGTCAATAAATAGTTCTAGCATCATGGGAAGGAACTTTCTTTTTTAAAATCTCTACCACAGCTTGGAGCTACTTCCCCACCCAAACTAGGCTTAATGAGATTAATTATTTCCTTTGTGCAAATCAAATGGTGGATATTTCATGCGAGGGTATGTCATCAGTTTTTCATTAGTCGGAAACCAAATTGTTCTTTGCACTTTTCACGAATGTTTTCCATCTTGGAAAGTTTGTTTCCTGGCAATACAGCTCTTAGTGATTTATAGTCGACAAACGGCCCCCAAGAATCAAGTAGCAGTAATGATTATTCACCTTTAATTAACTCATTTGATAATAGTTATTGAGCAAAAACAAAACATTTCCCCATTTTACCACTTTTAAGGCAGTTGGTGTTACAAATTGGCGTTTTCACAATGTTCGCTTAACAAGGACACAAAATGTACTTGATGTTTATTGCAAGGCGATTACATTTTAAAAATGTGTACACCTGGATACTTCCCTTGTAAAATATTCTATCAAAGGCAAGCATTAACCCCACACAGTGAACGATCTAAAATGATGCAAATGAATAAAATACAAAATATATTATGAAAACATAAGCTGAAGCCATTTTCGCACGGGACAACTTCGCAATTATACGAGAATAAACTGTTAGGTGGAGTAGTCTATTTTTAACTTTAAGGTTGCATATTGGTGAAGGCATTAAGTTAACCTATAGAAATTATAAATGTATTACTTATAGGAAAAATAAATTTATATTGTGTTCTATACATAAATTTTTTTCCATTGGATATAGATATGGGAAGAAATATAACTGCCCGACTCCTAGCCATATGTTATTCGTCAACTTTTTCGTATAAGGGAAAATAATGTCATTTGAGGCAATTTGCAAGAAATTGGGCAGAAAAGAAAAGTATTATACCTGAATAGAATGTTTGTAGTTGGAACAACAGAAACTGTTTGTTTTCACAACAATTTTTCAATTAACAGATGTGTGTGACAGCACAGTTGTTATAACAGTTCTTCTAAATTTCTCAACATAAATAATAATGTGTTATGTTCACATAATTAAATCTAGTACAATATTTTACATATTAATCCACAATAAAAGTTATGTAACTTCTTAATGTGCTGAGGGAAATTGTAATTTTAACATAAACATCATGTGGGTTAATACCGGCATGAAGCTTAAAAAATCATCCGCAGTAACAATGCTAAATTATAATTGGGATATATTCATGAATGTATGTTTTTTAAACTGTTTCATTCCCGTTTTAACTGCTGGGACATCACCGGCGATGGACAGTAATGGACACATGAGATGAAATAATAAACTGGAAAAAGATTTATTATTTTTTTAAGGAAGGAAGCGTTTCAGGCCTAAATTTAGGATACCTCCCGGGCATTTGCCATTTATGAGGACTGAGGAAAACCTGGAAAAAATTCAGTCAGGGAGGACGGTCATGGTGGGAATCGAACGCCAGACCTCCCGCTCACGAGTCCTCGCCTTAACGGCCTCAATCACGTGTGGCAATAGCAAATGTGTGTTAATCTATGCTTTTTAGTGCTGAGAAAATTCATGTTATATTATTATAGATGCCAAAAGCTTTTGAGAAGATTTTACATGCAGCATGGTCCGAGGAGCTGTTTGTGGCTGCAATCAAATCTTGTCATAAAAGAACGCATATCGGTAAATTTCGCGGCGGGGAATTACAAAACCCCTCGCTGTACTTTAAGAGACCGTCTACAAAAGGAACTAATTAATCTAAATTAATTTGGAGGTCCATTTTAAGAAGGAGTATTATGCAATAGGTTAATTAAAGTGTTTCACTTAGGTGTCGTCATCATAAAATCGACCAATGAAATGAAAGAATTTTTTGAATTTTGACTAAACACAGTTCGATACCGCAGTGAAATTATCGTAAAGTTTTACCAAATCCCTTTACCACCGGAAGCGTATTTGTCTTCTGGTCAGTGCATCCAATTCTATAACCCTATCATACAGATTAATCAAGAACATCCATCATTCGACAATACTAAATAAAATTCGAAATTCTGCTTTGACATCTTCATCTACTAATCCCCAAATTTTTGTTGTATACAATGAAATTGCAGCCCCTTCATTCAAATTTGATAACTGTGTTTTCAATAATTGTATATTTAACTAACTAAATGTGTATTCACTAAAACAATTGTTTTTCGTATTCAGCCAAACAGTCTGAAATAATTTTGTAAATTATATAACAATACCTGCCTAAACAACCATAAGTTATAATAAACACGTTGTTCAGAATGATAAAATGTTACCTCTGTTTTGTTATTCTCAGTTGGTATTAGTAAATCGAAAGGTAGCGATTGTTAATATAAACTTTCGTCTATTTTGCTCTTACAGTTTCTGAATATGTAGCTATTCATAAATAAGTATAAGAGTTTATACAATTGTTAATATTCTGTATGCGAATTTCAAATTTATGTAATTTTATTCTCGTTTTATTTATGAAATAGCCTAAACTCCCATTTAGCTCCTTTCTATTGCCATTAATGACAATCTACATTCGTCTGTTGCAAATTGGCTTGAAAAGTCCAGTATTCATAATACAAATTTACAATTATTACACTTTGCAAGCCAAGTTTAGGGGAATTATATTCAAATTCATATTTTATTCGTAAATTTATGGGCAATCTCACCCTGTTGTGATATTATGTGAGATAAATGCACGAGAGCGCCTTTCAGCCATTGTACGATCTCGTTGATACCTTATTCACCAATCAGAATGAAGCTTAATCGATAGTTTGAAAGCATGGTTCTCAAGAACTAATAACTGCCAGTTTGTTTGTTTTTTTCTGTTTTAGTTCTGTAATCTGCTTCGATTTAAATAGGGATCTGGAAAGCCTATTCTGATACATTTTGGGCAATTTTTAGATGTCCACGCGGTTCTGCTTGGAATAAAAGCTAATAAAATTAATTATTTTTTCAGAAAGATCATACAGGTAAGCCAAATAATTTCAATGATTATACTAAAAGTAGGGAAAAAATGGCATTATTTTTGCATTGCAATTATTTTGGATCCCCTCTTGTTTATAATTTTTCTTGGGTAATTTAATTGAGCTTTCAAAGTTATGATTGCTGACATTAGATAAAAATAATCACTATAACAAAAAGCATTCGTTAACCTCAATTAAATTACCGAAAAATTATCAGGACTCATGTTATTACTGAAGATAATGTTGGTCATCCACACCTCAAGAGTCCTAAAGTGGGGTTTACAAGTTTTGTGAAGAGAATAAAAGAATAAAGCGAAACGCAATTTCAACAAAGGGGAAAAAAACTTCAGAGACTGTAGAATGAAACCATGAATGAAAAAGCTTCTATTGGGAGCATTGCTGCATGACTACTAAAGGCAGCATGACGCCTAAGTTCGTCTGGTTGCTGTCAGAGAGCCAAAATAAGTGAGAAAATTGTGCGATTCAATAAATGAATTTCTATAAATAATACGTTTGTCATGCTTTTGTAAATTTACATACATGTCGTTATTATTCTTACACTGTTAATACTCATAGGCATGGAAAATAAGGCCAAAATGCAGGATAATAAAATATATTACATAATTTCTCTTTAGCTCGAAAGTGTGATACATTACTTTTTGAAAATTTAATAAACCTATTTACCTATTTATATATATTTTATTCCCAATACTCTTTAATTTTTAAATAACATTAAAATTGTAGTATTTGGATAACTTTTATGTTTGGTAAATCAATCAAATTACTTTTATTGAAATTACCAGAAATAAATTGAAGTGATTTGGAACAAATATGTTTATTACTCTCGACTTCAACTTGATGTGGTAATTTCTGTTTTCTGTAAATTAATATTAGGCTTACCGATCAACACAGCAAATGCAGGTGTTATGTTAGAAATGGAAATGCTGTTTACAGGAGGTTTGTAGCTCAAGAGAAACTGAAAGTATTGGTTTAGGCTGAAACATTTTGTAGGAGGTAACATTGTCGCGTAAAGAGAAGGGAGGAAAAAGGAAATCTGTTAAGAGTTAGATTGGAGGGTATGGATTGATAAATGTTGAATTTTCAACCAAAGGAAAGGAGCACATTGAGGCTAATGAACGATGAACTTTAACGCCCGTTTTTGCTACAGAGGCATCACAGGCGATGGGCACTGATGATACATGAGATGAAATCATATATTGAGAAAGGATTTATTTTTTTTAAGAAAGGAATCGTTCCAGGCCTAAGTTAAGGTACCTTCCCGGCATTTGCCATTTATGAGGATCGAGGAAAACCTGGCAAAAACCTCAGTCAGGGAGGACGGTCCCGGCCGTATTTCAACTCACACCTCCCGCTCGCGAGTCTGTGCCTTAACGACCTCGGCCACCCGTGGCGGTACACAAGAGGTACGCATTTAAAATTGTAACAAGAAAAAGAGTATGGAAACTCCAGGATGTTAGGAAAAGGATGGGATCAAATGTATACCGTTATCTGTAAAATCATTAAGTTTCATAACTTATTTTATTGTCGAGACATTATCGAAGAAAGATAGAAGTTAATTACTGAGAATAGCTTTAAAATTGGGAATCAGCTGCTTTTTGAGGGTATTTTAATAAGGTTAATCAGTGTAGGAAGATAGGGGAGTTATTGTATTGTGTGAAGACAAAACGGGTGTAAGTGATAAAAAAAAATTGAACCTTTGTGGATTTATATTTTTATTGAACATAGCTTATTAATGGATGCGGAATGCAGGAGCATGATGAATTACGTACAAGGCATTGAGTATCACTGTGGTCAGGTCAAATACTTCAGGATAGCCCAAGGATACCCTCCCTATAGTAATGGCTGGTGGAAGTAGCGGTCTTCTGTTTTTCCGAAGGTGGTCTTCTGTTTTTCCGAAGGTGGTCTTCTGTTTTTCCGAAGGCGGTCTTCTGTTTTTCCGAAGGCGGTCTTCTGCTTTTCCGAGTCTTCTGTTTTTCCGAAGGCGGTCTTCTGTTTTTCCGAAGGCGGTCTTCTGTTTTTCCGAAGGCGGTCTTCTGTTTTTCCGAAGGCGGTCTTCTGTTTTTCCGAAGGTGGTCTTCTGTTTTTCCGAAGGTGGTCTTCTGGTTTTCCGAAGGTGGTCTTCCTTCTGTTGGAATGTAGGGATAGTTTTAAGAACCCGAATCTGTTGAGTGATATAGTTCATTATCTCCTTTTTTGTGTCTTTAGTTAGTATTCAATTTATAAATGTTTCTAGTAGTAGAACCAGACGATATATTATTATTTTATATTGTTTCCAATTTCATGAATTTCGAGGCCGCATAAAACCACACTTATTAAGTTTTAAGTTCATTATTTGATTAAGCACATCTTGGTATATTGACCGCCTTCATATCTGTATATGCACCACTGCGATTTTTAACAAATCAGAAATAAAACGAATTGAAAAGTCAGCCTGGTAAGTTCGAAGATCGATTCCTGCTAGAGGACTTTTTTTTCATTTTATCATGTGCAAGTTAAGTTCAGCTTGCTATTCAAACGAGTACTAGAGAATTTCCTTTCATATAAACTTCCTGGGATATAGGGGCGGCCGCAACGTAAAGCTGGCCACACTATGCCCATCATGTCGTGGTCGAGAAACCAAGGTTCCTTACCGTAACGACTCTGTAGGCCAGTGGCTTGCGAATGAATGAATAGTGTTAAACGCGCGTTTTTACTACTGAGGTACCACAGGTGATGGGCATTGATGATACACGACATGAAATTATGTATTGGGAAAGGATTTATTTTTAAAGAAGGAAACGTTCCAGGCCTAAGTTTTGGGTACCGCCCCGGTATTTGCCATTTATGAGGACTGAGGAAAACCTGGAAAAAACCTCAGTCAGGGAGGGCGGTCCTGGTGGGATTCGAACCCCAGACCTCCCGCTCACGAGTCCGCGCCTTAACTTGGCGGTCAGTGGCTTGCGCACAGTCAAGAGCCTTTACTATTCTACAAGTAATATCACGAATAAAGCAAGCTCCAAAAATATTAAACATTTACAAATCCTTAATATATTAATTTTTAATATATTTTGCAACAAATGCAGAAATTAGAAAAATACTTCTATGAAAATGCATTTATGTCAAAATATAAAAAGTAAACAACAATTTCTTCAGTGGAGATGCAGTGGAACATCTATACGTAACGTCTTCATGTGTTCAATCTCTTCGCTAACTAGCTAAAAATGCAATAATTGGCCTAGATAACTGAACAAGAGATTTTCAAACTTTACTGACGCAGATTTATATCTCTTTGCTTCTTCCTCGTAAAGTCGAAAATGAGATAATCGAAGGTAATTATTTTTATTTGAACTAGTAAGAACTGATAGGGTAAGTAAACTGATCTAATGTAAGAGGATGGATTTCTAATACGTCTATAGCTATACTTTATGGCTGCTGTCTTTAAAAGATTTTAGATATATTTAATTTAATGAATATATCTTCCATTTTCTTGGTATTTCTGGTTCTATCTAATTTCAATAAATAAATTGTTTACTTGGTATAGATTCTAGCTTGAAAAGTTACTATATAGTACTGTGTAATTAAATATTGTGATATTATCTTTCATACATTCGTTGCTATTTTCAAAAAGTAGAAAATGTCTTACAAGTTATTATAAACAAAAGAATCACTAGGATATAATTAAGGACATTGCTCTCTGCCGTACAAAAGAGTGCAAAATGTGACGAAAGATACAAAATCTGTAAAAATATAACTTTGCAGAAAACCGGAAAAAAAAAAAAAAAAAGGAAATAGAATTAGATGTTCATTTTATTTCATAGTAATTAAAAATTATCGAAAAATATTTTGTACATTCTCATCAATGTAGAAAATTTATGGATGTCAAATAAAAATAAAGAAAAAATGTGCAGAGAAAGATATAAATATAGGAAATGAATGAAAACTCCTGTTTTCGCATTTATTTCCTTAACTATAAATTGAAAAAAAATAAACCGACAAATTTTGAGAGCTTTCACGGGACAACAAACATTTCTTTAATACCATATTTTGGTATGAGGCTTATTCAAATCACTAGATAGCGCATGCGTTCTTCAAATGTAACGACTAATCAAAGTATATTTGGTGTATGCTTTGGCTCAATCCAGTAATTGTTCGTAACATGGAGTTAGCTAACAGGCATAGTTTATATGTACATAAATCAATAATTTCCAAGGAAGTGGATTAGCAGATGTGTTCCTGCACAAAGCGCCCCTTTTCACCTCCTGATTTGTCTCCGTTGTACTTTTTTGTATGGAGTCGAAGGCATGATCCTGTTGCGAGACCTCAGTTGAAACCAAAGAGAATCCGGCCAGGATAGTTGCAGCATAAAAACAATCCTGTAGTCTTTGTCATTGTAGGACCGGACTAAGGCAACCTTTGTGTAGAGTCAACGAAAGCAATTTTAAATTTCTTTTTTTAAAATGAAGTGGTTGAAAATGTTTTGTCTGTCGAGGCAAATCGTTTGCGTTACTTAAGATGTGGTGTCCTTGAAAAACAATGTCTTATAAGGTAAATACAGCATTAATAGAAAAAAAAAGTGTTTGGTATCACTTGGAAACTCTCAAAATTTGTCGATTTAATTATTTTCTATCTTATATAACACTAGTATTTTTTTTTTTTTTTGCTATTTAAATCAAAATATAAAAATTCGCAAATTTGATAAAAAAAAAAGTCCAAATATTTTAAGCGAAAACTGGAAATGCTTCTCGACGAGCTGTGCGGCAGAGCTTTAGTTGTGGAACAGAGGTACGAGCTTTTCCACATGACATCACCACGCAACATGAGACCGCACGTACTCATAGGTAAACGGTTTTCCCAAATTAATTACTTGCCGTCTATTACAGTAAACCACAGGACGAGTGCTTAGCCACATCTAGGAACAGTTTACTCGCTTACATAGTATATTCGCTTAACTCAACTACATGAAGAAAACTAGGACACTTTTAGCCAAAATATTTAACACACACTAGCCATTAGCATAATGATATAGTGTTATTAGAGGGAAAAGTAGCTAAATGTCGTAAGCGGGACTATTTTACAGTATAATCTATTTAAAAGAAAGGATAAAAAAGAAAAAAAGTAATCACATCCTGTACAATGTTCAGCCGCTTAGGTGCTGTACAATTTGTTTGCGGAATTTATCATTAGTACATTTTATTTTCGATATTATATTATTTTAAAACATGTATGTATATTTGAACTCTGAAAATATATCTGAAACCAGTGTTTTAATGTTTCTTACACCGCCATCAGGTGTAAAATAATATCCTGGGTCATTTATTGAGCTCTTTCAACAAAGCGGTGTAAAAGTGCTGGCAAAGAATATATGTATTTGTTCATGCTATTTGTACAGAAAATAAGCCATAATCGTATCTTTAGTTACTTTTTTGTTAAATACATATTTTTTTGTTTTCTAATGATATTAGCCTTTAGTAGACTAAGTGATATTTTATTACCCTAACTTCAAAATGCAGATTTACAACTACGTATGTAGCCCACGATTAAATCCTGTGTTTGCTATGTACCTGCATTGTTAGGTATCATCGTGGTCAAGATTAACTATTACACTATTTTGCCCATTACTGCGATCTAGAGAAGAAT
This sequence comes from Metallyticus violacea, assembly GCA_030762175.1. Taxonomy (NCBI): domain Eukaryota; kingdom Metazoa; phylum Arthropoda; class Insecta; order Mantodea; family Metallyticidae; genus Metallyticus; species Metallyticus violacea. Next base: position 306,964,938 of record CM060846.1, on the reverse strand, counting down.
ACAATGCAGACTTTCATTTACTTAAGTAGCAAATGAAAGTGATAGCTGGAGCCAATTGTCTCACGGACATGAGCAATGCAAAAATTTGAAATATATAGAAAGCGGCGCTATATGTGTATAGATAAACACATCACAATTTCATGCAAAATGCATAATAACGTAAAATGTGAAAACCGTTTAACCAAAATATGCAATTTATTAAAATACGTGCATCTCAAGAAACATTTGTTGGGAAATTAAACAATAAATAAGATATATTATTACATTTAGTAGCTAATCACTTTAACATTAATAATACATAATTTAACATGCATGCAAATATGAGTTCGAGAAATGGTTCCGTTTCCATCACAATTATTTGTAATCCATTTTAAATTTTAAAATAATGTTTTTTCATAGCATTAAGATGTAATGCATGATACATTTTGTCTCTTAATAACATTGATTAGGAGCTGCTTTTGAAGTGCCCCTTCGTTCTGCTTCCTTTGTTTCTTAAACATTAAAATTTTGCTTTGCTAATATCAAGCAATAATCACCATTTAATTAAAGTTGCTGTTGCATATTCGTATTTGCTTTTCTCACTCTTGAGCTGTCCCTCCTCCGAAGACGTTATTGAGTGTTATTGTAGTTGATTGAGGAAACTAGGAATTTGCCTCGTAGTTAAGGCGAGGCTCTGCTATGACGTCATGGTTGCTATGAGTGAAGGTGATTCATCATTCTCTACTTGTGAAGTTGGTTCGTGAGGTCTGTGAAAGCATGCCGCAAAGTGATAATCCTGAGTACAAGAACTTTATTATGCTTTATTTATAAGCAATGGATTTATTAGTAATTCCAGTATGGTGTGTGTGTGTTAAGCTTATCGTGTATCTCTTTTTATTGAGTGGACATTGACAAACCTAGTGAATCTAATAATAACAACATAAATAGTTTGCTGGAGATTCCCTTCTCAAAAAAGAGTGGAGTATTAAAAAATGAAATATTAAGAATAGAACGACTTACATCAAAATTATCATTGCTACTAAAGGATAGAGAAAGTCAAATAATTTCAATGCACCTGGTTCAATAATATCATAAATGGTTATGTGGAAACGCTTCTATGTATAATTTATTTTACTGATCCTGCATGCTGATAAGTGCAGTTGATACTCTGAAGGATGTGATGACTTAAAAATTGTATCGAGATCAGTTAATAGACATGAAGCTTAAAGATCACATACATTATTATATTTCGTTAAAACTATGTCTAAACAATTTTTCAACATCTGTGACTTAATTCACAAACACAATAAATTGTTAAAATTTCAGTATAATGAAGAACTGAAATATAGGGGAATTTTGTAAATGTTAATTGATGTTCCTAGTATATTTTGCAAACAATAACTTTCTTTTAGGCTCACATGAAAACAGATGATTCAATTAATCATGGAGATTTCAAAGCTATATTTCATTTGATATTATACATAAATGTACAGCTAAAACACATTGGAGAAAATAGGCTACTTTAGAGTATTTTCGAAAACAATTCATTAGAGCTAATCGAATGTATTCAAGAAGAAATCCATTGTAATATTAAAAAATCAACAACTCACATTTTCTCGTGCATTATCGATGAAATCATAAATATAATAAGAAAAATCTCACTGTTCAATTATTTTAAGCTTATAGATGTATAAGGGAATATTCAAGAATATTTCCTGGAATTCTATACCTTCAGAACATTAATTTTGTTTTAAGTAGAATGTTTTCAGAGTTAATAAATTAAGCAATAAATATTGTAATCGCGTAAAACTATTAGCATTTTGCGTTACTAAAATAATATGCTATTTGTTCCCCTGCCACTGCGGTTGACGTGCAGAAAAAGTGTTCTCAACATCTGAGACACTAAAGGGAATACGTAAATCTGGAAATCTTGTTTTTGTGTACAATTTTAGGTGATACAGAGTCACCTTCCATTTATATTATATTTTATTATTATTTTTTATTTTATGTATTTATTTATTTATTTTATAGTAGTGTTTAACGCCCGTTTTTACTACTGAGGTACCAAAGGCGGCGGACACTGATTACACATGAAATGATAAACTGGGAAAGGATTTTTTTAAGGAAGGAAATGTTCCAGGCCTAAGTTTAGGGTACCTCCCCGGCATTTGCCATTTATAAGAACCGAGGAAAACTTGGAAAAAACCTCAGTCGGGGAGGACGGTCCTGACGGGATCCCAACCCCAGACCTCCCGCTCACGAGTCCGCGCCCTAACGACCGGGCCACCCGTTGCGGTTTTTTTACTTATTTGAAGCACATCCTTCAGATCTGGGTTTTCAACTGTTCTACCTTCTTACTTACAGCCAGAGAATACGTCCTGAGAAATTTCATATTCCCAAATGTATTTTTCATAACTGCTGCGGAGGTTGCCAGAAGAATTCTTTTGCCCTGGTGCTTTGTTATGCTTTTAAGAAGTGTAGTGTCGGTCCTACTGGTCTAGTGATAATTATACTTTCCTGGTAGACCCAACATCGGGACTTCAATTGCTGCCAGGCTCGATGGATTTTTCGGGCGTCAAAAGTATGGGTTCCTTCGGAAGGTAAATAAAACCATGGGGTCATCTACGGCACGTAAAATAACCTCAATACTGAAAGAAGAGGCCTCTGAGCAAAATTTATGCCCTTTCACTCCTTGAATTGAATGGAACGCTGATGACTTGAGATGTTATTAGGGCATCCGTAAATGAGGAAAGAAATAAAAATATATATAAAGAACATAGTGAGCGTTAGTTTTAAGTCAACTCTTTGTGTCGTTGTACCTTATACACATATTCACAATCATCCTTGAGAGTTGAGAAACGTGACACTTCCATGATGTGATAGAACGATGTAGTTAAAAGGCATTTCTTACGAGAGGCGTCATAAATTTCTCGACCTAAAAAAGTAAACACAAAATTTAAGAGAAATATTTTATTTTTATTTTTCAACGTAGTCACCACGTTGAAAATTAACACATTTAGTCCAATGACTTTCCAGATTTTCAATACCCTCAGTAAAATATGATTTGTCCAACTGTGAAACATAATCATCTACCACAGCTTTAATATCATCATTTGATGTGAATCTTCGTCAACCCAGCCATTTCTTCAGGTTTGGGAACAAAAAGTAATCACTGGGAGCCAAATCCGGCGAATAAGGCGGATGTAGAAGCGAAGGTCATGCAATTTTGTAGGCACAATCCCAAACGTGTGTGAATGTGCTTTATCGTTATGAAAGACAACTTTCTTTTTCCCAAGGTATGGGCATTTAGCCTGAATAGCATACTTCAGTTGGTCCAGTAGTGAATCCATAATACTTTCTGGCGATTGTTCAACCCTTCTGGAGGTTGTATACGATCACCACACAATGAAAATCCCATAAAACTGTAGCCCTGACTTTTTCTGCTGGTGGAAACGTTTTTGCTTTTTTTTTTTTTTTGTGCACTTTCACTTGTTGACTCCCACTGTTTGAACTGCCCCTTCATCTCTAGCGTATAGTGATGAATCTGCTTTTATGAAACGTCGGAGAAGCTCACTGAAATTGCGTTTAAACAGTCTAAACTCTCTCTGCGAAATGTTAATTGGAATGCGTTTTTGGTCCGTTGTTAACAAACGTGATACCCGTCGAGCGGAAAGCTTTCTCATACAAAAACTTCTAATAAAATGTAATGCTATCGAGGACATTGCAACCAACTCGCGCACCTTCAATTGGCAATCATTGAGTAGGACATTGTGAATTTTTGTCAACAATCTCGTCGGTTGTGCCAGTTTTGGACGCCCTGTGCGCTCTTCATCTTGAATACAATCATACTTAAATTCAAATAGCATACATTTTAACCCTCGAAAATGAAAAGAAAGAATCCTTTAATGTGGAATCTAACTATTTTTGTATCTCTATTTGGGTTAAACCCTTTAAAGCGAAGTACTTTATCATAGCTCATATTTCAGTTTTATTTATTTTGTAGAAAATGTTAACACTAGTTTATTTTCACGATCGTCACAAACAGGTGACAACACTTACGCGTCTGAAACTTTATAGCACGCCATCTAAGGGAAGATACATAACAACTATAGGTATAATGGTAATTTGCCCATCTTTACGACATCTCTGAGTCAAGCCGAGAGTATATGTTTTAAATGTTTTTAATAAACTTATGGTAACTACACAAATACCTATTTAAGTATTTCCACGAGTGAATTTCTGAAATTGTGAATTAAGAGTGGCTACTTTTTTCAAATATATAATGATTTATGCTGATACAAATAGATAATTATTCAAATATCATTATGCAATCTTTATGTTTCTAAAATTACAACCAAAGTTACAGTTTATTAGTTGTGTTACTAAAATGATCTTTGCCACAAAATAATTACCTTTTATCTCATATTTTGTAATCAAGTTTAACAAACATTTACTTCTTTAATTTGTTTTGGATTGTAATCCGTATATGGCAGGTCTCAGAATTTTTTACTAAAAGGTTTATATAGCATTGCAAATAATGGTGTTTAACCGTATAAGAAATACATTTATGGACTGCTCCCAATAAAAGCCGGGACATTTTTTCTCTTCATTAATGATGAGATTATGTGGTTAATTTCATTACACTATCATAAAATCTGCTACGTAAGGGAAATTTTGTAGGTATGAAAATCCTGAAAACATAAAGAACGAAAAAAAAAAAAAACAACAAATAAATGTTTACATGCACAATCCACATTATTATCTTCCTGGTACATAGGTAAGGTTTTCGAATTTCTTTTTTCTCTTCTCTGCTGCCATTCTATCCATCTTCTTTTGCTTCTTTTTTCTGAAGATGACTTTTATCACTCTTTTATCATTCTATAATGATATTTTTCTTGCAGTCCATAATAGTTCTCTTCTAATGCTTTGCTGAAACTCAAGCGATTTTATGCGTTCTGTGTTACATTCACTGATTGCTTTAACAATTTCTAAGTTCATTTTATTAATGATACAAATACGTGACATTTATTCCATATGATGTGATGGGGAAAGTCATTTTCTTTCTCAGTTTTACCTTTGGTACAACTTTCCAAGTATATAGGCCTATGCAATGTGTATAGGCATTACTTGTTTTTCAAACGGCTTCGTCTTCTTTTTTATGTATCTATGCACCCCTCCACATATTATCTTTTGTGCTAACACCATGAATTTATAGCTTTAGTAACATTTTTTAGTTTTTTGTGAACGTAAATATGGTTGAGAGAGAGAGAGTTTAAATATGTAATGAACATTTTAACATGACATATGGGTTTTAAAAATTATTCTTGGAAGTCGATGTTGCATTTTAATCAAAGGTGGTTTTTCAACAATATTTTAATGTTTAAAACAAAAACTGAGATTTTTCATTGTATTTATCGAAAATTTCACTCATGAATATCCTTAAGTTAAGCTGATTTAGGGAAAGAACTCCTTCCTTTTTAATGTCTTCATATGCTTGTTATGAAATAGAGAGGTTCCAGTCAAGCTCATCGTGACTAAGACAGGCTGTGAAGACAATAGGAATTTGCCGGCAATTTTGCTGTACACGCCTGACTTTGAGAAACATCTTTCGGACCTCTGAAAGAATGGCATTATAGCAGATTTCTACCTAACTACTCCAATCACTCTGTGCAGAGTATATATACAGTGTGAAAAAATTACTTCATTTTATTGCCTGCTTTAATCATATAGAATTTAGAGTTTATTAATAGAAATATCTTTCTCTTTATTAGCGACAGCACACAAGATTATTGCAAATGTTGAAAAATATTATAGTAATCTGTCGTTTGGATTAGACGCGATTATTAATTCCAACATTAATTATTAGCCTTGAGTTTCTGACTGTTCTTTCATACAAATAACACACATTTAACAAACTAACACATACTAAAACAAAATAAAAAAGCATTCATAATCTGTTGGTTGCACAGTAAATGGTACCAGAAGATATGTTTCTCCAGTTTTCAATAGATCTTAATAAGACAACAGTAGCGTCGTCCATAGAAATCCACGTATTGTTCATTCTAATGACATTTCTTGTTTGATCAGTTACTAATATGACACCATTATAAGACAATTTACCAGATAATATAGCTTATATATAGATGCGCAAAAAACGAACAGAAAGGGGGTCGAATTCTCAAGAATAAGGACAATGGTCTCAGAAACTTCGTTGTTATGCCGCAGAAGTTAACTCCAAAGCTACAAAAGAATTTATGAATAGTCAAGAGGAATGAAAATACGGTATCTCGCCTTAAACAATTAATTTACTCTGCCAAACGGAGTATTACTTCAGTAAATCACTTGCATAAAATGGAAATGTTCAAAATGCATTAACGCTGTGAATCTCAACCAGCTCTTCTGCATGAAACGATGAAACATATCCCGTCTTTCAAACTACAGTTCGTGCAGTAAATCCTAATATGTAATTTAATTAATTGAAATTCATGTACAGTAATCATTAATAAAACTTACCTACCCTAGTTCTCCAAACGCCTTAGGATTTACATGAAGATCTGAGTGGAAATGCGTGACTTGTGGTTAGATCAAGATGCAACCTACTTATAACTGCGCCTCCGCCAAAGGCATTGGTTTATTTTAACTGGATATGAACACATGTTATATTTCAACGTAGCCGCAATATTGATCCATGTCGATGCATGGCATTTCTTGTTGAAGCGTCTGAAACCATTCGTTCCCACTCTCAAAATACTTAGTGTCAACCTCCTATAAATCCTTCGTGCATATTTTTCCTCATTCTGTATACCACACAGCTTTTGTATGCTATTAATTACTATAAACATTACAAATTGTCTATCATAAGTCTTTGGTAGATGCAGCTATTCTGACTCAGTTCCATTAGTATACTTTTAAGCGTTTTTTCAACCCTGAATTTTTGAAACTGTACTAAATAATTTGGCGGCTATAAGAACCTTGCACAAGGCTTGAGTAATCACCTTTTGCTCCTAGGTAGAGTCAAATTGCTTCTGAGGCTATGATCCCAGGAGGCACACTACTCCAACGTTGTTAGTTCTAACATGGGCTCTTTCATATTTTGCGTTTTTAAATGAAACCTTTATCGCATGTCACCTAAATGTATTTGAAAACAAAATAAATGATTGTGTTTAATTATATTCAGGCTATTGTTAAACGAATAAATGTTGAGTTGCAAAAAATGCAACATAACATAACTAACTTTGTTTTATTATTCATATAATCAAATTAAATGTAATAACATATCTATATAAGGACCATCTCCTTGGTCTAGTGGTTAGCGTTGCTGACTGCTTGTAGGGAGGCTCGGGTTCGATTCCCGGCACCTGCTTAGAAATGTTTCTAAGTTAGGGAGGTCCGGAACGGGGTCCACTCAGCTTCGTGAGGAAGCTGCCTATGGAAAGGTGGCGTTCTTCGATCACGAAAGCCGCGTGATAGGCCGATCACATGCCCTCTCTATCAATGAAGTGGTTAGAGGAAACGGCTGGCTAAGGTTCACCTCGGGCTGTAGTGGAGATACCTACACGTTTTCCATCCTTAAATAATGTACCGTCACGAGTGACTCAGGTCGTTCAGGCGCAAACTCGTGAGTGGAAGGTCTGAGCTTCGATTTCCTCCAGGACCGTTCTTGCTGACTGGGTTTTTTTTTTTTTTTTTTTTTTTTTTTTTTTTTTTTTTTAAGATTTTCCCCAGTTCTCATGTGGCAAATGCCCGGGAGTTTCCCTAAACTTTAAAAAAATATTTCCCAGTTTATCATTTCATCTCATGTATCATTACATCAGTTCCACCGCCTTTGATGTCTCAGTAGTTAAACACTATTTAAAAACATCCTAACATAACATGAGCTGAGGAAGGATGAAACAACAAGTCAGCGCTTGAACAGAGTGAGCTTGTGCAGGTTTATATAAATGACACAGTAGTTCCATAGGTACCTACTCGTCTAGCACATTTTAATGTGGCATACATTTTATTCTGCGATTGTTGAAATTCAAATTTTATTTGAATAACTTCCTATTTCTTTCTGAAAACATTTACAAAGTATATAGTGTCATTGACAAGCATACTGCCTGTGGTGCCTCAGTAATAAAAACGGGCGTAAACACTACTCAAAAAAAAAAAATTGACAAGCATGCAGTGAAGAGGTGTACTTAAGCTGATGCTGTTGTGCAATGCTCTGGCCTTGGGAAATCACCCCTTAACATGCAGTTTAAATACATCATATTTTCTCAGAAAAATATGTTGCGCTAAAGGGGAGCCAAATATGCTTCTTAAGGATTCTGCCCCTTTACATTCGTTTTCAATCACCCGTAAAAGTGAATTCTTATTTTCTTCAAAACAAGAAAAATTGCATGCAAATACGAAAATATACAAGACGTATGAAAACATATGCCATGCTGAAAAAATCCCCATATTTTACAAAAATATATAAGTATGAAATTAAAGTTAGCTTCTATTGACTTAAGTCTATCAGTGGCGATAGTCCTACAATCTGAATCATGAAAACCGAGCAACAAAGAATGGTTATGCTGGTAAACGTCGCTTAGCGGAAATGTTTCATTCGTTAATTTAAAAAGTATAAGTTATTATAAATTAACGAATTTAGAGAACTTGCAGACTAAATATTTTTATAAATTGTCTATTTATTAAAACTGAAACCATAACAATGCCACTAATGACATTGTTTTGAACACAGTGGAAAATATATGTATGTATTTAAAACTATCAGATATCTACTGAAGAGGTGTGCTCCAAAAATGCTATTTTATATAAACGCTGGCAATATTATATATATATTCCCTTTTCTTGTTCGGTTGAAGGACCTGTAATGTGTGTGTTTACTTAAATTTAAAACACGGCGTAGGCCAACCATCTGTCTTAAACGGTCTTCAATGATTGTGCAGAGTTCGCATATGTTGCTTTGATCACCTTTGCAACCCAACCCTTTAAATGGAAAATTTTAATAATAGCACGAAACTCCATTTTTCCCCATTTTCTACGGCACGTGTGACACTGATAACTTCAGATAACTGTCAGCAATTAACTGAATATCACACCTGGCTGAAAATTTGTCTAAAACCGTTACACAAATCAACAATGGTGCAACTTAACAAAATTTCCTGCCATTTCATGGAAATTTATCGGACATATCCAACAACCCTCGTACATGTATTATTCATTTATGCGTGTATATATATAAAGAACTAAAGAAGTAGATATAGATAAAACACTTAAATAGTCATACAATTTTCCCTATATTTCGAACAATTTGTGTTCTTCTTCAAGGGCAGAAGACAAGTGAAGAAGGTTTAATCTTGATAAATAAATAGATAAATAGATAAAACACTTAAATAGTCATACAATTTTCCCTATATTTCGAACAATTTGTGTTCTTCTTCAAGGGCAGAAGACAAGTGAAGATGGTTTAATCTTGAAATTAACGTAAAGCGTGGAAACAGAATAAATAAGCAACAAGAGGGAGAGAGAGGAAAAATGTACAAATTAGTACGTGAGATTTAAACCTGGTGATGTACGCGCTTTATGCAAAAACAGAGCTGCTGTCTCTCTATCTCTGAATAAACTTTCAGAGCTATGAGTCGGTAACGTACCAATAAGCGTTAAATTAAAAGTATCATCAAAATCCTTACAGTGAGATAGGGCGTGTTGGGCAATCGGTAAGGAAGACTTGATTTTAACGAACATGTATGATTGTTCACACGGAGCGAAACAACAGTAGAAGTTAAACCAATATAAAATGTTTTGCAAAGCTTACAAGATAACGTATATACGACATTCTTACGTAGAAATAGCAAACCAAGTAATCTTAAGTTTTCTGGATAAATTGGGGCTGTGAAACAAACGGTATGGCATAATTAGTGCACAATGATGACTTTATATAGTCATTTTGCAGAACAACATAAATGTTTCTTTAAGATTTTCTTCCCTTCTTCTCTTATACGATTACACTGGGCAACAATGAAAATGTTTCGGGCTTAAAAATAGTGAATTTACATGCATTTCCATCTGCTGAATTCAAAAATCACCATAAAAATGATAGATTAGCTCTTGTTTTGAAGATAAAGTGACATTTCATTTTTAGAGTGAAGATTTTAAATTTGGGGGAATTTGTTTTGGGAGTTGGCACACCTGTCAAATAACAAAACACAAATGCTCTTCAGCTGTTTGTAAGTCATAAACATAGATACTGTTGCTGTGACTGTGAATTATATGTAGTTTCTACTCAAATTAATGCAAAATTTCTGGTTCGCGAGTGCTTTTTTAGTGTAAAATTTGTAAAAATGCCACCAAAATGTGTAAATATGGTGAATATCTTTTGTTATATTTGTGGTGAAATAACATTTTCCTCACAGAAACGCAATCTGACGCCTCTTGTAAAGACTGCCAAGCCTCTTGTGGACCCAAAAGACGTTCTTCTTCCACCCCTGCATATCAAGCTGGGTTTGATGAAAAACTTTGTCAAAGCTATAAACCGAGAAGGACGGGCCTTTAAGTACATCAGAGAGAAATTTTCGAAATTAAGTGATACAAAAGTTAAGGAAGGCATTTTTGTCGGACCACAAATAAGAGAACTTGTAAAGGATCCTGCATTTGACCAAGTTTTGGAGAGGAAAGAAAAGGAAGTTTGGGAAGCCTTCAAGGGTGTTGTTCATGGATTTTTAGGCAACAAAAGAGATGACAACTACAAGCATTTGGTGACAGTGCTCCTACAAAATACCATAACCTTGGATGCAACATGTCCCTTAAGATCCATTTTCTCCACTCCCACCTAGACTTTTTCCCTCCTAGTTGTGGAGCTGTTAGTGATGAACATGGGGAGAGATTCCATCAGGACATTTCTGTTATGGAACAAAGATATCAGGGCCGTTGGAATGAAGTAATGCTTGCGGATTACTGTTGGTCTTTGTATAGGGATTCTGCGGAACTCCATCACAAGAGACGACGAAGACGACGACGCTAAAAGACGACGAAGTCAATAGGCCACCACATGATTCTCTTCAGACACGACTATCTGCGAAGTATTTTTCCAGCAATTTAGAACTCTTAGCGTGTAATTACCAGTTAAAAAAATCAAATGCACTTTCATTGTTGTTAGCATGTATGTAATTAAACGGTATCCTTTTCTCTCAATCCGTTAATATGTAATACTTCCACCTTGTGTATATCATAGAAACTAGAGGTAATAAAATTTTTCATCGTCATATTTGTTTTTCTCAACCCAAAATTAGTAGGAATTGCCTCATGAAGTGCTCGAAACATTCAAAAATTATTTTTTTGTTGCCCAGTGTTATCAGGTAATGGATATATGCTAAACCTATTGTAAAGTGTAGAAAACATAACATTCAGATCCAGAGTTAAGTCATTCAAGGTTATTATAAAACTAAGCTATGCTATCCAACTCCTTAATCTAACTGATCTGTATTACGGTAAAATTCAGAAATGTTTACATTTTCTTAGCTAAACATAAAGTAGTGACTTAGGAAAAAATAACTACTGTCTGCTATTATTTCTAATACTAACAACAATGGTGTATTTTGACCTTAATTCAGAAACCACCAATAAAAAACAAAACCGAAAACTAGAGTAAAGCAACACGGGCCCAAATATACCAAACAGTGTCAAAAACGTTTTATCTGCTTTGGGAATATATTTAAGACATAATAATCAGACGTTCACGAATCGTGTACAATTACGTATTTTTATTTACTCATAGACTTATAAATATTTCTTCGTTCTTTCAACTTCTTTGACTTTGGACACGAGAAGTTTATTTTTCATATTTTTGCAAACGTCGCATCCTTATGAAAAGAATAGTCTGTGAAATATACAGGCACATTTTCATGTCAATTCTAACCTTACACTTCACACCTCCAATACCTGAAGATGATGATATAAGCAGAATCACACGAGAGATTTGAAAATATTCCAGAAATATCTGAGAAAACAAACTTTAGTGATGGATTAGAAATCTATGAAGTCAAAAGAAGTAAGACAAAAGTAAAATATATTTATAGCAAGAATATTTCAAAATAATAATGGGAAATGAAAACAACTTATGAGGGCCGAATGGTGGCGGCATGTGCAAGTGGCGGCATGCCACTTCTCCCTCTCGAGCAAAGTGGGCGTTGATAGAAGTTTTTTTTCAAAGACCGCGCTGCTTTCAGGCTGCTTTGAGTCCTAAAGAAGTCTCGGTGTATATGTACCTAAACAGAGCTAAGGAACTCCATGCTGAAAATTTAAGGACTATTTCTATGAAATATGGAGAGGAAAAAAAAAAAAAAAGGTGTAATAACTCTTTATCCTTCGATAGACCACATGAATCAAAAAATAGTAATATGTCTTATTTTAGGGTTCTAAAATATTATAACTGTAATAATGGACAGACAAAAAGTATCATAAAGTAATGTTCTCTTTGCAATCTTGGTTTTATAAATCAAAGATATTTGAGGTTTATGTGAATTTGTATTTATAAAATTATATTTGGCTATAATGGATTAAAGAACAGTACCTATGTCAATAAATATAGCCTTTATACTTGGATATGGTTTTCATACCAAAATATGACTAAGTTTATTCAATTTCTATAGTGCAATCAGTGATGCTTTCCGCGCAGCGCGAGGTTTTTCCCATGAGTGAATCAACACTCGTTTTCCGCACCGTGAAGGAGATAGTAAGCCTACTTGCTTACTTGTTGATCTTGCTGACTGTCGTAATCATAGCACAGACGATTTCCGGTGTGTGTTGTGTTGTTCGTTTCTTAATTCGGCAGAATTTATAAAGTATTACGTCTCGTGTGTTTATAACAGCACACCGTGTCTTTATGTACAATGCATACGTGTTAACTAAGTCAGCTTGTGAATTCGAAGACTGTTTCAAGCAAGATTCCCTGTTACAGACGCTTTAGATCGTAAAACAGTCTATTATCTGTATAATAAATTTCAAGAAATTGGAAGTGTCCAGCCTAAGAAACCAAAAAAGCAGCGTAGGGTTCTCGCCGGAGAAAGAGTACATGACATTGGTAATCGTTTAGAAAATTTCCCAAGAAAGTCTCTTCGTCGTGTTGCACAAGGGAGTTTCTTATGGGCAAAAAGTAAACAGCTTGCGATTATTATCTTAAGAGTAAATTAAAAAAATGTCATGTACAAGACAAACCCACGCACCATACAAGAACTCAAAGATAATATTCGTCAGAAAATTGTTCAAATTTCTCAAAATGAACTACAGCCAGTAGATGAATAATTTCTTACAGCGAGGCAAAAATTGTGTAAAGAATGAAGGCGGGCAGTGTCATTATCTCATTTGATAATTTGGTAAGTAATGAAACTCTTAAATTGGTTCGTGTATTGCTGTATGATTGGTTTGTTTTGTTTGTTTTACCCTCCCGCTAATCACCGAGGCCCGCCCGCCTGGCCGGCTAACCGGCTAACGAGCGGCGCGCTCGCCCATAGGCAAAACACTCCGGGGGAAACAAAATTAATCGCACGGTATTATTCATATCCTTATTCCATTCTTTATTCTGATATCAACGGAATGTTTACTAACAAAACATGCGAAAGAAACAATGGAAATGGAGTTTGATTTTTACAAAAATACAAATTAAAGTAATAATTGATGAGAAATGAGGTTAGGTGTTAGAGGTGTTAAGTGTTAGAGCAAATATTCTCTAGTACTATATTTATATCTAAAAAAAGTAATTAGTCACGCAAAAAATCCCTTCTATTATAACTTAAATATCCACAGCTAACAGGCACCTTTACAACAACAAAAATCCTTTGAAATGAAGCACAAACTGGTAAAATCGAGAAAGTGGGTTTGTTGACTTAATTACATAGAGTAGTTCTTGCATTCTTCACAACCTAAAGAAACTCATCTCAAATACTGCACTTTTTTTTTCAAGAAATCCCTGAAATCAATCCTGTGATAATTAAATATTCCCTGCTTCCCACTCGTCAGAAAGTTGCAAATGCACACAGTTCGATAGAAAAAGCAATGAAAAAGTTATTGTTCTACCTTTGCTCAGTAAGTAAATGCAAGCCTTATACTCAATAAAGCAGATAGTTAGATTTAAAGAAATATGGTGCAACATCTCAATGTGTAATTAAAATATATTACAGTTCTCTAAAATATCAAATATAAAATTTACTCAGACTCTACATTAAGAATATATAATAAAAGAAGTCTACCACCCAGAAAAAAGAAGAAAGTAACGATAAACATTTTTGTTGAAACAATATAGGAGAACAGATAACGTTTCAAACCTTGCAGAAGTATCTCCAAAGCCAAAAGAAAAGTTTCAGAGATATTTTGAGAAAAACAGAAAGACTTAAAAGCAATGGTAATATAGGCAGTCAATTATATCTACTGCACACTTATTCGTATTTGTGTTGTATTTCTCATAAAATTAACTCAGTGTTCATATTGCCATTAAGATGGTTAAAGAATATAATTATATTTATGAAAAACATTTTATACAGCAATACTTTTAAAACACGACAAGAAAACTAATATAATAGTTTTAAAATCTTCATATTAATAACACATTACCAATAATTTATGTACTGTTGTAGAAAGTTTCAGTTAGAACTTTGTGAGATTTATTATTCTTTGAATAATCCCATACTTTAAATCACAGTACTTTAACTACGACTACAGAAATGTATCGAACTCGACGGCGATTACGTTAAAAATAGTTTAATGTATTTGTAAAGTAGCTTATGAATTTCAATTAAATACAAGTATTTTTCGATCCTACATAAAGATTGTAACCTTACTTTCTGGATCGCCGTCGTAAAAATACTCTCTGACTATGAAAATATTAATTTATTGCTAAATGTAATATCAGTGTCAAATCATAAAAAATAAATTAATAAGATATAATATTCATTGGACTTCTAATCGTTGAAGTAATATTTCTTCAAACAAGTACGTCATCGTATAGAACCTGATATGACTTTTATAAAAAATCGTGTGATTGAAAGTAGCAACATTTTAAAAGCTAATAGCCTGATTTAAATTTGTTTCTTTGGAACCTGATAAATACTGTTGCTATTTTAGCCTTATATCTTTTAACAGCCTTGCTATGTTTAGAGGGTACATCCGGAACTGCCCTATCACTTTCTCATTTTACACTTCTTTAAAATAGATATGACTTCATTTTACAATTACGAAAACTGATATGCATGAAGTATGGAAATCTGCTTTATTACCTCGTAATCGCTTTCTTATGCTTAGGAAAGAAACTGCAAACTGAGTCTTTCGGGTCCAATGATATTCTTGTCCTTCGTCTTCCCAGGCGTTTCTTCCACGACTCAGATGGACATTATCAGTGTGCTCAGCGTAATCTTCTTCATCATCAAGCAGTCGTGGACGCCCTGAGGACTCAGTTTGCCTACGTTCTACATTTGGGAAAGAAAATGTGAAATGTGTTCTTCACAGTGTGTACCTAGTGACACCAATTAATGAAGAAAGCATAATATACAAGTTTTTCAGTGAATTATGATGTGAGATTTAGTAGGATTGTAAGCATCACAAGCAATGCGTGCACCATGTCTAAACCAAGGACCGGATTCACGAAGATTTTAACAGTATCGCAATGCACCACTCCCAAAGCTCCTAATATGAGAATTCTTATTTTTAACAAAATTTTTTTCGAATAAGGAAGCAACTGAAGGCTTTGTTGTGGACAAAATATCAGAACATCTTTCATCATAGGCACAAAATAATACTATTTGAACAGTCTTTGAATTCTTTCTATCCTAGAGCAGATATTTCAGGAAACTTATAAAAATGTTAGAAAATTAAAAGATGTAACACGCAAATTTATTTCAAATTCTTATTAGTGCGGAAATTTTCATCCACAAAAGGAAAAGAAATTTCTATTGTAGTGGTAAAATTGAATTGAACTAACTACGGCTTGGCTGAAAGATGGTTTTCACTTCTAAGATGCATCATCTATTCTTGATAATCATCCTTATTTATGAGTGAAATTAGACTAATAGATTTTCATAAAGTTGTTTGTCAATAAGAAAAGAAAGAGCAAACCTCTAGCGATTTAAATTAATATGTTGGCTAAAAATCTCGCTTAAGGGTCAATTTTATTATTCGCATTCTTTTATATTTATATTTTCAGTTTAATGAAATAAAGCTGATTTTCGAATACTTAAATACTGAAATACCTAAATACTCATACATACTTCTAAGTTTTCTAAAAGGTGCTCAATAAATTTCAAAACTAATATA
Source organism: Metallyticus violacea (assembly GCA_030762175.1). Taxonomy (NCBI): domain Eukaryota; kingdom Metazoa; phylum Arthropoda; class Insecta; order Mantodea; family Metallyticidae; genus Metallyticus; species Metallyticus violacea. The sequence goes on along the minus strand of CM060846.1, from coordinate 306,948,672 downwards.
GATCACAGAGTTTCAATTTAAAACAATGTAAACCCCCTTTAAAAAGTGCCTTCTTACGCAGCAGAATTCATTGATATCTGATTCCATTAATCACTTGACGCATTCTTGACTATGTGGGACATGCAAGGAACCTCGGGAAGAGTTTCATTCTGTCACTAAACAATTTACTTGTACAAAATAAACGTAAGAACTGTCCTTTCTGAATCAACTCAAACTTAATGACGGTAGCATCGAATGTAGGGAATTTCGAATATAACTTTTAATAATACATGATAATTAAATAAATATAAACGGAAGTTTAATGCATTTTCGGAAACTTTTAAACCCAGAACTGCACCCATCTTGAAGAACAAACAAACAAAGATTATAAATAAATAGTAATGGGGATTATTTAACTTATTAATAAAAGTTATGACTAAATCCGACTGTAATTATTTACCAAGTTAATGTAGGAACATAAAGTGTTCATGCACACATCCTGGAATCTTTACTCTGGTATGTAAAGTTATAAATATGTATTAAAATCTCATTTTCATTTAATGGAGATTCGGCCTTCTATTAATGATCCTGAGGATAAACAAGGCTGACTATTCAAAAACTAACATATTTAGCCATTAGTTCATCCACAGCATCGAGCAAACCGCTTTTGAAAAGGTGTTCATGTTAGCGCCGCCTTCTGCCATCTGTCAGGTAGCACATGAACTTCTAACATCAGCAGTCGCAATATAACAACCGCGGCCAACGCAAACCGGATGAGTTGTTGGCTCCATAGATGACCCTCTAATAATTGGTTGGCTCCCAATTGCTTATTCACTTAGTTCGTCCCGTAAATGCTTGGAGCGCTAGCGTAGCAAATGTGGCTGGAGGAAAAATTATAGCCAACAAACACAACATTCCATGCCCAATTATTTATAATGGCTTTACTGCACGATATTTTTTAAATTAAGCTTTTATAAAAGAGGTACTTTCTTCTTATTTAATTCTTAGATTTTCTTATACTTGTATTTAAGGTATTATCAGAGTAAAAGAATCGGCTATTCCAGGTATTGTTATGTGCTTGGCAACGTATATTCAACGCCAGCTTTAACTTAGCAAAGAACGAGAACCATTTCACCGAATTAAATTCATTTTTATAAGAGCTGAAGAAGAATTGCTTGTTTAATCCTTGGTGAGTATGATTGTAATAATTTTAAAACAATGTTGAGCAACATTATTTGAAAACGGTTGTAGAACAATATTTAAATTAAAAAAACTAACAACCATAATATGCAGTTGAACATATTTCAAAGCTGTAAGTTCTATTTCTAAAGATAGCTACACTTCTTACACAAGTATAATACTTTTTCAATTTAGATAATGGTGAATATGAAGTGCTGCGTACCTGGCTGTTCAACCAATGGCTGGAGGAACCAGGTAGATGGTTCAAAGCTATCTTTTCATCGCCTACCAGCACATGAGGGAAGGTATGGCAATGTGGTCATTGTATAATTGAAAATGTATTATGTGCGTTCTACCCCAACTAAATAAATATTCTAGTACTTTAATAAAAGTGTATTGAACAAGATGATTCATGCTTTATAGTACGCAGTAATGCCAGATTTCCATTAAACGTTTTTAGTGAAGTACTGAATAAAGATTATATACGGCAATGTTTTTATTTTCATGCGCAGACAATGGTTTTCTGTTATAGATACAACGTTGCACAAATGCCAAAGAAGGACATAGATAAATTACGAGTATGTGGGCTGCACTTCCCTCAAGATAAGTATCTAAATCTTCCTAGCAAAAGATTAACTCCTAATGCAATCCCTAATATTAATCTTGCTAATCTGTTGCCATCTCCTTTGAATGCAATTTCTGTTTCACATTCACTTTCAGAGCCATCAAGAAGCACTGCAAATTTACTTGGGCCGAATGCAGTATTCATAAAGATGTCATGATATTGAAGTTCTTGAAAAGTTTTAATAAAATTACAATTCATCAGTTTTGCAGGTTGAAAAATGTGAGAAGTTATCTGTGTACGGAGCAATGGCATCAGGAAGAAGGCTTCAGATTTTTAAACATGTTAAACTTGCCTTATTTGTTGTTGTTTTTTAATTTTACAGGAACTCTGAAGCCTCTTCTGCACTTTACAACAACAATAATAATTAATAAATAAAACTGACAATTTTATTTGCATTTAGTTTTTCATTGTTCAGAATTATTTTTATCTGTTAGTACTGAATATTATTAACTATTAGCCAATTTTGCAATGTTAGCTTATTTCTGTATTAAGTTTTTATTAAGTAGTTTATATGTATGTATATATATTCTGTTTTTAGTATGGTACTGGGCAACGATGTACTGGGGTCAACAAATCATCACCTTTACCTGATTGAGATTTTTTGTGTGGTTTTCCCTCAGTTGTAAGGCAAATGCCAGGTAAACATTTAATTAATTTTGACCACGTATCAATAAATGTTTGTTTTAAATCATTCTTGCTTTATTGCTGTTTTTCCTTCCTCCAAAGTTTCCAGTTGTATTTCCTTCATTTAAACATTGATTCTATTTCTTTCATTGGATTATAAAAGTTATTAAAGGTGGATTAAAAATCAGTTATAAAATCCAAGTTAATAATTTTTATGTCTCACACTTTTCTGAGACTTAAAATGAATAAGCTCTACAATTTTTTTTTTTTTTTTTTTTTTACCAAGGCCAATTATTCCGCTTCTTACATTACTGCCTTTACTCTCGCAGTTTAAATGCTTAATCTTCTCTTCTTGCATTTTGCAATACAATTATTGACAAGTCTACTAAATTAAATGATGCATAATTAATCTGAAGCCATAAACATAGTGAACAAAGTACCAGTTTTAGATACTTAAATACTGAAACCGGACTGTTCTGTATTCTTTGAATGCCTCCTGTGCTGTGAAAATGTAGAGATAAATAACACAACATTTTGTACAATTGTACAATTTTACTGCTTTGTTTCATTTTAACAGCAGAAAATTGGTGTTAATTTCACTGTGGTATACAGTTATACATTTGGTCTTTAATGTTTTTGGACTTGTCATTGTATTTCAAAATGCAAGAAGAGGAGACTTAGCATTTACACTACAAGAATGAAGGCAGTGAAGTAAGAAGCAGAATTATTACCGACCTCGCAAGAAGAAGAGCTGCATTATCGGCCGGTGCTAGGCAGGAGGAGATAGTACATCCCTCCAACTATAGAGGCGCCTATGCAATAGGAGCCAAAGTTTAATACGGTCGTTGACAATCTATTCTTGGGTTATCGTTGCACGACAAGTTTCAACATGACCAGGGCCTGACCTCTACAGGAGTCTTGCGTTGATAACTTCAAATCATAGAAAGGCGGTGTTTATGACTAGACATTTTGGTTCTTTGGTCATTTCGGCTCCGCTACAATCTGTCCTCACAACAACCTATTGCATTATGCAAACAGTTTGTACATAAATGCAAAACCTGTTGCCGTTTCCCGTTTGAATCGGGACTCTCAAAACAAAATTCAAAACAAAATTCAAACAACCCCCAACAACAGCAGCAGAAGGCTAGTGAGCGAACAATGACTTTCTGTTTTGTTTACGGTTTGCCTGTTTGGTAGAAACAAAACCCTAACTCCAATTCAGAAACCTACATAAAACAGTCGCTAACAACAAGTTTACATTGTGTTTTATAAATGTTGCACTTGTGTTGCGAAAGACACGCGTTTCTGTTTAGTCTGTTTGGTGGAAAACCGCCTTTACACGAAGTGAACGTCTGCACTGGTGCTGATATTACTGAATTATCAATTACCAGAATGTACTACAGCATTGTAGAATTGCTTGTGACTGGAGCATGACAGTCCTACCTGTTATACCCCAGTGTGATGTCTGTGATTTAATTTGTTGAAATGTCTTTCTAGAGGGAGCTAAATTTCCTCGTAACTTTTAATTTTTTAAAGTGTTTAACACACGTTTTAATTACTAAGGAATTAGAAGAGGTGTGACCGCCACGAGGCATTAAGGCGCGGACTCGTGAGAGGAAGGTCTGAGGTTCGAATCGCACCAGGACCGTCTTCCCTGACTGAGGTTTTCTTCAGTCCTTATAAATGGCAAGTGCTGGGGAGGTACCCAAAACTTAGGCCTGAAACGTTTCCTTCCCTAAAAATACTTTCCCAATATATCATTTCATTTCATGTATCACCAGTGTCCACCGCCTTAGTGAAAACGAGCGTTAAATACCATAAAAAAAAAAAAAAAGGCGACGGACACTGATGACGCATGAGATGGAATTATAAAATGGGAAAAGATTTTTTTTTTTTTAAGGAAGGAAGCGTTTCAGGCCTAAGTTTAGGATTCCTCCCCGGCTTTTTCCATTTATGGGGACTGAGGAATATCTAAAAAAACCTCAATCAGGGAGGACGATCCTGGTGGTAATCGAGCCTCAGACCTCGCGTTCCTGAGTCCTCACCTTAACGACCTTGGCCACCCATGGCGATCGCAACTTTAAGAAGTTTCAGTCTCATGTTTCTGATATTTTTAATGATGCAAAAATGTGATTCTGAAAAACCCAACTAAAACAAAATTGCACTTTTTTTTTATCCTGTACATGGCATTTATAAACATCGAAGCTAAGGCATACTGTCTCCGAAACTCGCCAACAGGTTGGAATAGCTCAAAGCAGGCCTTCAATGCTAACAATTCAGCAAGTGAATAGGAGGGATACGATACATGGAGTCGTATTTGAAAGAACTTGCACCCTTGAGATTTCACAAAAGCTGGCAAATTTATAAAATCTTGAAAAAAATACTGTAAAAACCACTTAAGTTTAAAAAATAAAATGCAAGTATTAATATATGTTCAAAATATGAACAATTTTACCAAATAATGTATATAAACTTTGTTTTCCAGTAATATACTATTAATAGTCTAAAATAAGAAGTTTCACATTTTTCCGCTCTCTGCTGATGGCTTCGGAATATTTTCTTCATTATTAATAAGCGTGTTTCATCCATCGCCGAAGATGGAACGCCGAACATTAAAGGCTTACAAAGGGTGAAAAACTCATGTTTTCCACCGATTTGTTGTTTTACGTAATGTTAATAATTACAACTATTTGATGTGATGTAAAAGGGGTAGAATGCACATGTTAAGATAGAAAAGCAAACAATAAAATACCTTTAATAGATGCCGCTCTTCTGTTAGGCGTATCATTCAATTATCTAATGACTGATGCAGCGGCGTGGGACTGCGTCGGTCGATAAAGCAATCGCTATACGGCTGGACGGACGAGCGGGGCTTATTAAATTGGTACGTTGGCTTTGAGTCTCAAGCTACTAACACAGTCGTTTTAGTAGCGAAATAAAACACATGGGTAAGTCTAGAGAATGCGCTAAAATATTAAATAGCAGGCACTAGGTCTAATTATTCTATTTAGCGGGTGTATATTTATGATTCGTATGCAAATACAGAACCTGCTCGTCCTGTCAGAATATTGAAAAGAATTCCCAAGTGATCGAGTTCCAAATTGTAATGCAATTCATAAATTAATAGTGTCCACACACTTTAGACGAACTATAGAATAATAATTGTCAAGAGATAAGTTTAATTTCTCAAAAAGAATTAACAAGGGTAAATAACTTCATAGCACATTCCAGAAATGTGTGGAAAATGAAGAAAGGCGGTTTCAACATATATTTACGGGTATGGTTGATTACATAATTTTAAGTACATTAGAATAAATAAATATATAAAATGAATAAATGAACATCTGAAATACTCTATCCCGGTACCTTGTTTCCTAAACGGACGTGTATTGCAAACTCCTAATACTTTATTATTTCTAAATTAAAAAATTACATTCATATATTACTATTTTTCAGATGATATTGTACTAGGCTACAATTATAAATTTACTACAATACAATTGATAAATTGATAAATAAAAAAATTACATTCCCCTTCAACTACTTCCTAATTGCAGGAAATCAGCATATTCGAGTAACTGGAAACCAGCTACTACTTCTGTTACTTCCACTTAATGTTTAACTCTAAATTAATAAAACTACTATTCACAGGTATGCGGTAGAAACTGTACTGGTGGCCAGTACATTTCTTACATACTCTTACTTTACTACTTATATCCATCTATTCCTGTCTATTGTTGCATAAAACTCTTATTATATATATTACAGTTTTATACGGCATATATATTTCTTTAATTTTAATTTCTTTATTTAATTTTTTTAATTTCCTTAATATATCACATTATCTTTCTATATTATATCATCTTTATAAATATATTCATGTAAATTTGACAATTTTATCTTATATTAATCTATTTTATAACACTAATTGTATTCTTTGTTTGCGAATCTAGTTGACATTTATCCATGCAACATTTACTCTACCAGTTCATTACTTTAACATCGTTAACTTAGCAATAATAATCACTAATAATATTAGTTATAATTATAATAATTATTATAACAATTTTTACATTTTATTTTACTTCCTCTTTATCTTCATATTCTTCTTCTTCTTCTTCTTCTTCTTCTTCTTCTTCTTCTTCTTCTTCACTCTTTCACCGTACCTCTTTTCCACAATCACTTTACCTTGCTCTCATTCTATATACACAATAATGTTTTATGTCCTATTAAAAGTTTCCTTTCGCTACTCCACTACACTTTACACTTCTGTGTTGCATTTGTTTATTTGTCCTCTATACATACTCACGTTATTATAAGTTTAAAATAATTCTTATAATTTTCACCACTAACTTCCCTTCACTCCAATTCACCCATATCTGCTACACTGTAACTCTCCAATATATTATATCCCTCCCCAATTTTTATTATATTTCTCCATTTTTTCTAAACAAGCTCCCCTAACTCCCATCCTCTACATCTTCACTAAGGCCCTCAACAGCTCCTTCAGCTCCTGCTTCTCCTGCTGCCTCATCACATTCTTTCCCTCTTCCTCTTCTTCTCACCGCACCTTCTTTTTTCTAACTGTAGGTTTGTTTATTATATAACCTCTTCTACCTCTTCTTCTCCATCTCCATTAACTCCCTTTTCGCCTTCCCCCTCTTCGTCTTCTAACATGATTCGAATCAAGTTTTCATTGTGAATTTTAGGTGGTAAATTATTTTTCTGGTTGTTTATATTTCATATTCTTAATCTTTCCGATCTTCTTACTTCCACTTTTTCTTCTTCCCTTGCAGTTGGAATCTCTTCTTGCTCCATCCTTTCTTCCCATGCTATTTTACTTCTTTTGTGGGCTAGGGTTTCAAGATGTTTATACAATTCTCTGGTAGGTTTCACGTGTCTTATTTGTAATCTTTCGGTAATATTTTTAAAGATATAAGTTCGTCTTTCCTCTTTGATTTGATTCCATTCTAGTTGCCATATCAATTTCAAATTAAATTTTATCTCTGCTCTGGAGTTACATCGTGCACCTATTATTGTTTCCACTTCTCCATAATTCTTTTTCTTAATCCATTAGTTTCCCCCTCTTAATTTTACTAATAAATCTATGGGCCAGATGCCTGTTGATACCAATAGTGCCATTGTAGGTGAGGTACTGACTGCCCCTGTGTAGCGTAATAAAATTTTGCGTAGAGTTCTTGTTAATTGATTTCTAATTTGTATATCGTACGTTCTTGTGGCCCACACTCCAGCTCCTTATGTAATTATTGTTGCAAACATACTGTAGTGATAAATATTAATAGCATTTAATGATATTTTAACATTTGATTGAGTAATTCTAGATAATTTCATTATTATTTTCTCAGCTTTAGCTCTTGTATGTTCAGTATGCTTCCTGATATTTAACTTCTCGTCTAATAGCATCCCTAGGTATTTAACTTCATTTTTATTTTTATTGTTGCATTGTTGTATGTAATTACTGAACCTCTTTTAAAGCTTCCTTTCATCATCATGTAGCCTGATTTTGACGGAACTATTTGCAATTTGGTTTTGGTACATCATAATTTTAATTTTGGTGTCAAGTTGTTGGCTCTTACTTCTAATTCTCTTTGTGAGTCTCCTTCAATAATAAAAATATCATCTGTATATGCCATATATCTCCATCTTTATTTTAATCGTCTAATAAGATTTCCATTACCATGTCTCAAAATATGGGCCAAAACTGATCCCTGAGGGCACCCTCTCGCAATATGTTTATTTACTATTTCTCCAACCACTTTTATATAAAATCTTATATCTAAACAGTAATCTTTCAGTATTGCACATGTTTGTTTCGTAATCTTTCAAACAGAAATGGCTACCATAGATTATCCAAAGCCCCGAAGATATCAATAAAAATTCCTATTACGTATTTAAGTTTGACTTTTTTACTATATTTATTACCTCGTTTATGGTATCTTCCGTTAATTTCCCTTTCCTATCGTCAAGTTGTTTATCATTCAGCCCAATCATTATTCTGTATTCCATTATTCTTTTACAAATCAACTGTTCAAATACTTTCCCAATCGTGCTCAATAAGCAAATAGAGCTATAAGATTTTGGATCTTTTTCTTTTCCTTTCTTCAGAATTGTCACTTTTGCTTCTTTCCAACAACAGGGAAAACGACCTTGCCATACGCATTCAGTAGTTTAAATAAAAATGCTGCTAAATTTTCCTCTGTGCAACTCAGTATTTCATTGGGTACACCATCAGATCCTGCCGCCTTCCTTCTTTTAAGTTTTTTAATGATTAATCTAATTCCGGCAATATCAAGCGGATATATTGCTTTTGTATTATTGTACATGAGGTGCATGTTAATTCTTTTTTGGGGTGTTTATTATTTCATCGGTTTGAATATTATCGTCAGGAGGTAATTTGTTAAAAAAAAACGTGTATTGGAATCTTTCCAATTGATAGTCATCGTACCATCTTCTTTGTTTACAGTAGTTACAATTTCGGGTTTTCTAAGTTTTTTCTTCACAATTTAATACGGAATTCCCAAAAATTGTTCTCAACATTTTTTTTTTTTCATGAATAGGTTCTAGTTTCGTTTAATAGGTTTTTAAATTTGTCCTGGGCTTGTCTATAATTTCTCAAGCTATTTCCTTTTTCTTCTACCAAAATTGTTTTTTTTTTTTTTTGGTAGATTCTTCTCATTTTCCTCGTCTTCTTCTCGCTTTTTGTAAGGTATTTCTCCAGGTTTTGTTTGAATATTTTCAGTTCTCAATTTTGGAACTGAATTTTTAATTGCTAATTTTATTGTATTTACTAAATTTTCTGCATCTAGATCTACTGTTGTTCCCGTATATTCCAAGATACTGTTATCACATATGTTTGTCATTAGCAACCAATTAGCTTGTGCACAGTTATATTTTAAACCATCTGCTTCTATTCGTTCTCCTTGCACTTTCCCAATACAGTAGTTAAAATATATTAATCTGTGGTTCCTGGAGGTAAGATCTTGTCCTACCCTCCAGTTTATAATTTTGTTTTCTATCTTGCTGTTGCATATGGTTAGATCTATGTTGGATGTTGCTCCTTGACGATTTTCATACATTGGAGGGTTGTGGGGTTCACTTTTTATGATCATTTTTAATTCCGAAATTATTTCCTCCAGTTTTTTCCCTCTTTCATATTTTGTGGTACAATATCACCAGTCTGATTTTGCATTGACGTCGAGTGTGCGCATTAACTCCGCGTCTGTGAAGATGTTATTAGTGTTTGTAATTTTTTCGAGATAGGGTTCTCTCTGATGACTAAATTAGAAATAGTGGTTTGACAAAATAAATGTTCCATTGTCATGAATGATTTCGATACAGTTTGTATGAGAATCATTTATCTGTAGAACGCTATTTGTAAATCCGGATTTTTTATAATTATGGCCACCATTGGATTATTCCCGTTACTTCTCACTCTTGCTTTAATTGGGATGAGTATTAATTTACCGTTTGTTGTGCATGATTCCTGAATACAGAGTATGTCTATGTTTAATTCATCTAAAAGAAGATTCAGACATCACCAATCTGCTTCGTTGGGCTTTATTTATCCCATTTTAATCAATTTGTAGTTATATTATTTGTAACCTTACATTATTTTTTTTTTCTGCTTTGGCAAATGGGTATTGTTTTGTTCCATTTTTAGAATTTTGTTCAATAGGTTCTCTAGAGTGCTTATGCACTTGAGCATTTTTTGTATATGGCGTATTTCTTGATCCCGTTATTTCTGGCATTTTAATGCTTTCTTTTTCTCTGTTTAAATCTATTACCTGTTTGTTTTATAAGTGCTCCGAGGAAATTGTATTTAATGCTGTGATTTTTAACGGTTATATGGATGTTTAGTTTAGTGGTTGTGTGTTTTCTTTTAAGTGGAATGTTTGTTGATTGATGGGGTACTGTTAGGGAAATTAGTCTTGTGAATTTTGAGATAGAGGTATTGGAATAATTTGCGCCATTATACCTGCCCTGCGTTTAACAGTGCGGCCACCTATGATTAATATCGGAAGCAATACGTCCATAGCATAATAGTAAGTGTTTATGTACTTCTTCAATATTCAAATTTTCATCTCTTCTTTTATACACCACTTCTAGTAGTTTTAATAATTCTTGCGGATTTGTCTAAATATTTTGAACTTTGAGATCCGTTCTATTGATTGCATCTGGAATTGGGAAGATTATTCATTAGAATATGTTATACTGTCATTCTAGTGTTTACACCCACCGACTAAGCGAGCAATGGCTTATCGGACGATGCAGTCTCCGACGCTGCGTCGGTCATCAGATATTTAGATGACCCCCAGATTCAATGGTGTCCCAAAATTCTACAATCAACTTGTGTAGTCTCACCCTCCCAATCCTACTCTAGTGTAGCCCGGTTGGCTTTGATCGATTACTTATTCGGTCGATGTAGTGTCGGTGAACAGATAGTTGGAGTACCTGACACATAAGTGTCCCTTGATGGAGGTAACCCGTAATCATGATTAAAGCTGCTGGCGAAACGACTTGTAATATCTGTATATATACTGAAACCCTTCAGCATGAGAATATAATTATGAGTGCATAACTTGCAGAATTGAGGAACCCTCTGTATTGTGCGTGTACTGGTGATAAAGATTAAAGCATTCGTACAAAATATTACAACCAGTTAACCAGAACAAGGTGTCCAAATATACATAAAACGGAAAACTGAAAATTTGCACACACAACACTCGATATTTCATAGCGTACATCCTTCATAAGTGAACAAGTAAGAATCATAGAGCTCACTATTTCTTTTCTATCCTATGGAGAACGCAGGTATTCAAATTATCGTATGTTATGTGTACAATTGTTAAGTAATTCTTTTTATTGTTTTCGAAAATCCTATTATTGTTAGCTAATGACATGTATACCACATGCATACATATATACAAGTGTAAATAAATCAATGTTGCAATGTTTAATCGGATCATAATTTTGTTAACACAACAATGTTTTTTGGCAGTCACAACATTTCCGAAAGGATACATAACTTTTAGGGGATTATTTTCCTTGTTTTACCTTAAACAATTTGCTGTAAATGGCAGCCGCCATTTCCTTCTTTGCATGATATGCGCCGCATGATCCTTATACCGACCTCTTTGAAAGATTAACGGCGTTTGTGATTGGTTCCAGATTTCATTGTAATTCTTGCTTTCGCAGAAGTCTTACAAGTAACCAAGAGAAAGGAGACAAGTCAGGGGAGCGAGAGGATTAGGTGTTGGGCCTCCACGTCTAATCCATCTGTTACCAAGAGTTTCATCATATTCTCACGGACGACATTAATGAAATGTGCCAGCCAGGGCGCTATCATACTGGAACCACATTTCATGACGGATTTCCGGTAAAGCTGTTTGTTAAGATTCAAGGTGTTCGTATTTCATTCAAACAGCGCTCCAGTACTGGAAACCAGTGTGAGCTAGTTTGGGAAATGTTCTTGATAGAGCTGAAAGGTTTCTCTTGCATTCCTTCTGGCTTTCACATCTCGGTGTAGTATACATTTATGTAAACGACCGCCATAGTTCATTCCCAGTTGAATATCGCTACACAAATAAGAAAGAAACTACAATCAATTCCAGGTATGATCAGAGAATATATCACCTCGCCAAGGTCAGTATTCCTGAACGGGAGATCTACCGTTCGATTTCCATCAGGAATGTGCTCTCTGGCGGAGATTTTTTCTTGGATTTCCTCATTTTTCAACAATAACAATTGCCAAGAGGTAGCCTAAGCTTAGAGCATTGTAACATTTATTTATTTATATCGTGAATTTATTTTTATTTGTAATTGTAAATTATTTCTTCATATAGACTATGCATCAAATGAGTAAGTTGTGCTGCCCACATATATTGATAAAATCAAAATTTAGAAACAAAAGAAATATTAACTAAAGACAGTATTAGAAGATATGCTCCACCTTAACGCGCGTGAAACTTGACTACGTAATCAGTTGGTAAGAGCTTGTTTTCGTGATTTCTATTATATTGCTATTGCTGGTTTGAGCTTGCGTGCAGGGCATTCTGCATAGTCATTTTAATGACACAAAGACACCATCTGCTCTAGTTATCAGCACACTTGAAGAGTGTACCTTATCAATACAAACGCTAAACATTTTGTGTTTATGTTAGTGCTAATGACACACAGTGAAATTGCCGAAACCGCCACCTCCACTTAGCATTCGCCTCAATAAACTCTGGAACCGAATTAAATTTCCCATAAAGCTTGTGTCACAAAGCGGAGGGCAGGCACTTCGAGCATCTACTAATATGGTGAGAACAATGTCAATTACTATTTACGACTAATAAATAACGAAAGAAACGAAAAAGGCGCTGTGAGTTTCGGCCGCACAACATGAATTTTCTCGATAGATGGTGAGGGCTTTACGCAGTAATTTCCCGTCGGGAAAATAATTTTCGATTGCGTAGAAGAATGAGGAGTACTGCACAATAACAGGCATCACAGAGTTCATAAGGCCGTTGTGAAATTTTTGGGCACAAATGTTGGAAATTCCATGAAGATATTCGCTGTGACTTTACTAGGAGAACAAATAAAATACACTCATGTGCAAATTAATGTAAACAATCAATTATTTCACAAAATGTCAATATTACTTTTTACTAAACAGTGTTTTAATATTTAATGTGTCTATTCTTGGCCTTAAATATCATTTTAACTCGTTTTGGGCATTAAGTCAACGATTTTCTTACATATTTCACTTACTTCTGGTTCATGAAACCACATTTTCATCACAGCATAAACAATCTTTTCGTTGGTAGTGCAAACCATTTTTTCCTCTATTGGGTTGAGAACTGGTGAATTTTCAGGCCAGTCCAAGCACTGAAAACCATTTTTCGCCATGAAGTCTTTAACATTCTTCAATGCATGATATGGGGTAAGGTCTTGCTGGAAATTCGCGTTTTCAATCCATTTTTAGTTCCTCTGCCAATCTCTTCTGTTCTGGAGTGGCTATTTTCTCTAAAATCGCTGTTCATCATTCCGTCAATAGGAATCATACATTTAGTTCCTGTGAATGCAAAACAGCACCAAAATATCTTCTTTTGTGGAAACTTTATCATCTGCTTGATGTGCTTCGACGAGATTTCCTCTCCGTCGCTTCTCCTTACATGAGAGCTGTTCAACACCTGCTCTTCATCAGAAAATAGGACCCTTCTCCACTCTTCTTGTGTCCAGTTCTGATCTTTCCAGTCCATGCCAATCTCCTTTTCTTCTTAGGACACGTCAATAGCTGTTATCTGACCTCCCTTCGAGCTTTCCATCCATCTTTTAGAAGCCTCGTAAGCACTGCTGAAGCATCGACTTGCACCCCTGCAGGCTCCAAATCTTTTGATAAATCAAAACTTGTTTTCAGGATTAGTTCTGCTGGTTCTGATTAGATAGACACTATCTTATCGGGATTTTTTCGTTTTCGGTCACATTGTCCTTTACCTTGAGATGAAATTGATCCAATCTCATTTTCCTTCCAATTACGAGATATTATTAACAGCACCAAAATTTACATTAAATTCAGCTGCTATCTGTCTCTGAGTCATAGTACTAGATCCATGGAGGGTTGTGACCTTACTTCTCTTCCTGGCTGTGATATCCATTATGAAAAAAAAAATGCTTCCTAAATAAAATGTTAAAACAGCTAGAAACACAAGAAAATTGCTTAACTTCCAGTACAACCAATAAAAGTAATAACCACAATTAACTATCTCAACAATGGGTATCATTAATGCAGGTTGTATTGGATAGAAGCGGTTATTAGCACCGAATAACTCACACAGCCAAAAGTACCTGCTCGTTCACATTAATTCCCACAAGACTGTAGCCGTAAACGAACTGCAGTAAACAGTCATAATTATTACCCAACAATTACAGCCAGGCTTAACACGTGGATGAAGAAAAAACACCTCTATGAACCTTGTATCTCTTTCCTTAGTAATGTCGGTGTTGGTGGTGTAGTGCTAATTATACTTGCCTTCTAGCCCCAAGATTGCTGGTTCGATCCCGGCCTCGATCGATGGATTTTTTCGGGCGTAAAAATCCTAAGTATGGTTTCCTTCGGAAGGGAAGTAAAGCCGTGGGTCCTGTGTCGTACATTTACGGCACGATAAAGAACCTCAAGCCTGAAAAAAGAGGCCTCTGAGCAAATTTTTCTGTCGTTTCAAGCCCTGGTTTGAATGGGACGCTGATAACCGTAGATGTTAAAGAGCGTCCGTAAATAAACCAAATCAAATAAACAAATAAATAAATAAATGAAAATAAAATAAAATAAAAAAATAAATCCTTAGTAATATGTATATCATTTTGTCTTCATTTCATCAGGATTAGGTGCCCGGAGTTCTTAGTCCAAATGTACTTATACTTTATTTAAGAAATATTCGAATATTTTTTAATCCAAAAGAAAATCACACAAATCCTCAAAGACTCATTACAATTTTTCTGAGGCTTTTAGTTAATGGTTAACATTTTGATTTTTTGTATATAATATGGTTCCGTTGTTTTTATTCCTTTTTATGTATTTTACTTCATTAGTATAAAATCCATTGCTTTAATTTTTTTTTTTTTGTATTTAATTTTATTTGCTGATTTCCAGGTCTTTATGCTTCCCTATTCTTCCATTTTTACATGATCTTTCTCTCTTATGTACCAAAGGTTTAGCTTCAACTCATAAAATTTTCATTATTGAACTACAAAATAACTTACTTCTAATTACTTTATCTATATCGATGAATGCTTGATATGCTTCCATGTTTCTCTGTTTCTCTCAATTCAGAATTTTATCGGAAAATAGATGTCTCCTTATCTTCAATTTCAAAAGCACTTTTATTAACGTATTCCTAAACTTAAAACATTTCTTGTTAAATAGCAGGCTATATTTGTAATCATCATTTAATAGCAAGCTATTTAATCAAATGTCTTCTTTCTTTTCAATTAGAATCATAACAATTTGTCCTAATTTATGATAATTTTGCATGTTTGTACTTTTTAAAAGTGAATAAAGCGTTTGCATAAATTCAGTTTCTTAGCATTTAAATAGTTCTCCCTCTTACCCGGAGCATTTATTTCCTTCACTCACTCCTAAATTTATTTAAAAATTCTTGTAAAGTAATACTGTCCGTGCTTTATTTGCATATGCAAAATATGTACTTCAATTCTCAAGACCGTAAGTAGCCTGTGTTTGCTTCAATGCGTTTGTTTGTTTGTTTATCCTTCTACGTTTTATATTACGTCCCTTCCTAATGAAAAAAAAAACTTTCCTGATATGCTTTTTTTCTTATTCTACATTTTCTTTTCTCTAATCTTTTTTCTTATTACATTTAATTACACATTTTATATATCCGACAATAAGAACCTTTTAATACTCCTCGCGGTTTTTTTTTATTCTGCTATACAATTTCATTCCATTTTCTTATTTTTTTTAGCCTGTCATTTCTATAGGTAAAATAAGTAAATATTGTCTATATAAATGAACCATCGTAAATTTACTGATTAACATAACTTGAATGCATTATCTCGTTATCTTTTGGGTGACCCGCACAATGTGGATGGCTTGGAGCACATCTCTGTTATTTTACAGAGATTATTGAATATGACTCATTAATTCTGCAAGAATCTGCAGTATACTGTGACTCCTATGCTTGCCAGTCACTTGTGATGGTTACCCCTATTATATACTAAAATCAGGAGTAAATATTGTAAATCTGCAATTGTAATGTGTGTTGAAACAACAACAACAACAACAACAACAACAATAATAATAATAATAATAATAATAATAATTAATAATAATAATAATAATCATTCATTCACACAATAAATCTGTTTGAGTGTTTATTCAAAGTTGTAGCTCAAAAAGTCTGTAATGTCCACTTTTTATAACGTTGGTCCTGGTGGTCCAGTAGTAACCATAATTGCCTCGTAGACCCAAGATCGCGGGTTCAATTCAGGCCAGGTTAGATGAATTTTTCGGGCGTAAAATTCCTAAGTATGGTCTCCTTCGGAAGAGAAGTAAAACCGTGGGTCCTGTGTCGTAGATCTATGGCACTAAAAGAACCTCAAGCCTGAAAGAAGAAGCCTCATAGCAATATTTATCGGCAATTTCTCGTCCTGAATTGAATAGGACGCTGATGATCTGAGATACTAAAGAGCGTCCTAAATGAACATTTTATAACACAGAGTTACCGAGCGGGTTGGCTCAGGCAGTACGAAAGTGCCCGCCAAGGTGAGCTGATGATATGTGATGTGATGATTGCTTGCATTTTGGAATTTTTTTGCCTCGGGGTCTGCTATGGAAGCAGAAATAGCTATTCTAGAAGAATCAAACATCTTGGAGGGTTGTTCTATCTGAAAACAATGTTAGGGAACCCTTCTACGCCCTTGTCTCAACTCCTCTGGATCCGTCCGCCCGATGTTTCTTTCACCTCATCCTTTCAGCCTGGAGGTGCCTTTACTGGGGGCGTACATACGAACGGCCAGCCCACGAACAAGGCTGAAGCGCCGAAATTTCCTTCGTCCCTACCAATCCAATCCTGTAAGAGAGTTTCTCGACCTCGAGCTGAAAGCTAGATACATAATCGTTGTATTTTACTATTAAATAACAATAACTAAAAGTAATTGTTATTTATTTTTAAAGATCAGCACTAAAAATATGTCAGCGCTTTAATCCCGCTAAAGATCACACCTTATGTTTGTTGTTTTTATATTGTATTACATTATATAACTCTTAAAACATTGCGTTTGAGGTGTACTATGTTAATGTTTCTTTCTCATTAAATTTCATCATAGTGCATGCACTCGTACACTTCCAATTAAAATATACCACTGTAATTTGAGAGATGTAAAAAGGAACCCAGAGGTCATGAGCATTATAAAATTTTTCAAATTGTAACTGGTTGTGACCGATATTTTTGTCTAAATCGAGAGAGAGAGAGAAAGCATTATTGTAACAAAAGCGTTAAAAATGTATTATGGTTGAAAGGGATTGTTGCCAGCATATTTTTCTGTTAAAATAACAAATGAAAACAATAAATACGTAACTGTAATGAGCTGTAATATTTATTGCTTTGCTTAAAAAAGCATAAAACCGGAAATGCCTTAGATAATACAATCTGGGCAAATATAAAAATAAAAAAAAACATAAATATAACGAGTAAAGACTAAATTATTGCATATTGTCGGAATTGTCTTTAATAGTAGAGACAAGAAAATATTAAAATTAATATAAAATAATATAAATATAAGCAGTAAAAAGTAATGGCATATTTTTGAAAGTGGCTAATGTTGTGGAAAACAGGCAAATAAAAATATAATAAAAGTGAGAGAAAGCTAACTGAATTTACAGGAACTTGCTTAAAATAGTCAAATATAAAAATAAAATGAGTAAACAATAAATACACATTGTTCGAAATGGCACTGATTCCAGAAGGTAGACAACTATAAAAAATTAAAGAAAATGAGCAAAATAAATAACATCATAAGACAAAAACTTGTTATATCGCAGCTGATGAGAGTATATAAAAATTAAAATGACTGTACAATGCCGCTAATTACCTAAATAGCAAAATATTGAAAAATATTAAAATATTACTGTAAACAACTACTGGTTGAAAATTACTTATATAAAAAGATGCGCATATAAATTGTATAAATAAAATAGAAGAAATAGCATATAAATAGAATAAAGAAAAAATTAATATAAATAAAATGAGTGAAATAGTCCTTGCATAAGGACAGAACTGGATGCGATATAACGAAAATGAATATAAAGGTAAGAGAACATGGCCATGAAAGGCCTACTTAATAGAAAATTGCAAATATAGAAATAAAAAATATAAATATGTGTAAATAGTAATGGTATACTGTCGGAATTTGAAGAGATAACAAAAGGGAGAATAATATAAAAGTAAAATATCTACATAAATAAGTTAAACATACTAGTAGATAGATTGGAAATAGTTTATTTAGCAGAAACTAGGTACGAAAAGAAAAGTATAATAAATGTGGGGAAAAGTTAATTACATGCGCTCAAGAACGATCTAGATAGCGATTTTCAAACTGGAGTCGGCTAAGAGTACAAAATTTATTCTTGAACAGAGTATTAAAGAAAGTCATAAAAATAGGGATACCTTCCGTAACAACTTACTTGAGCGAAAAACCATTCGATGCACCCGTTTATCTAAATAAATATAATAATGTATAAAAACAGCTTGGAAAACGTAGAATCAGAATTTAGAATACAAAGTTATCCCATTAAGCCCAATATGTCACAGTTTCTAAATGCAACTCAGGAATTAAAATTAATGAGTAAAGTGCTATTATATATTGTTAATTATTATTAATATTAATGTTTTGTGTGATTTATACACTTTTAATGTAATGTTTTTATGAATATTACTATTGTGTATGGATACACAAAAATAATTAAACAATAGTGAAAAATGCATTACTTTTTTGTATTTTTAAATGTTTTAAAATATGTGATGAACAACTTTAAAAAAAATATACAAAACAAATTTAGGATTTCAAACTTTGAGTTAAGTTTGAGAACCGCTATCCTTGATAGTGGAAAATAAGCAAATATAAATTAAGGGAAAAAAGTATCAGCAAAGAATCAGAAATGATTGAGATAAGAGAAAATATACAATAATAAAAATTTAAATTTTAATATAATGCCTTAAAAAGTCACCGCATACTGACGGAAATAGTTTAGGTACCAGAAAATAGGTAAGTAAACATAATGAGTATAAATAAAATGAGCAAATAAATAAATACTTCTATTTGTATACGGCTTACGTAGTGAAGGTTAGCAAATATGAAAAAGAAAATGTAAAATTTAATATATATCAATTGTATGCTACCGAAATGGCTTGAACGGAAACAGGCAAATATAAAAATTAAAAATACATTTAAAGTGAGTATAAAGACGGAAACGGCATAGTTAGTAACAGATAAGGAAAAATTATACATAAAAGGAATAAAAAGAAACTGCATATTGTAGGAAATGGCATAGGTTATAGAAAAAAGACAAGTAAAATCATAAAAATACATAAAAGTGTAAAAATAGTAACTGCACGCGGTTGGGATTAGCCTAGATAATAACATAAGAAGGGAAATTGCTTAGTATAAGGTAGAGATATATTATAAGTCGTACAAAAACTGCAGATTACTGCAATTGACTTAAATAGTAGAATAAAGGGAAATATAACATAAATACATTAATAAATAATAGAAGCAGCAAATTTTTTAATGGTGTTTAACGCCCATTTTTACTACTGAGGCACCAAAGGCGGTCGTAGCAGCATAAAATGGAAATTATGTAGATAGTAAAAGATAAGCAGAGATAAAGATAAAACATAACGTAAACATGTAAAAAGCTAATTGCTTATGGTCGGAAATGGCTTAGATATTCGAAGATAGAAAAATTAAAATTAAGAAATAAAATTAAAATAAATTGAAATGTAACTGCACATGGCCGGAAATAGCTTATATATTAAAAGATAGGCAGATGTAAATAGATAAATAATAAAAATGAGCAAACATCTAACGGCATACGGCAGCAAATGGATTATATACGAGTGAAATATAGGGAAATATAAAAATTATTTTTGTCGGAAACGTCTTAGATAGTGGAATATGGACAAACATAAAAATGAAAAAACGTAAGTAAAATGAGCAAAAATGTATATATTGTCTAAAAAGGCGTATACAGTAAAATTAATAAATATAAAAATAAAAAGTGTATATAAGTATAGGTAACTCTATATTCTCGAAATGTCTTATATAGCATTAGAAAAGAAAATATAAACATTAAAACTATGTATAAGTTAAGATAACTCTATATTGCCGGTAATGGGAACTGAAACTAAAACTAAAACTATAGTGAGTAACATGTAATGGCATAATATTGGAAACAGCTTAAATATCAGAAGGTCCGCAAATATACCAATAAAAGTTACACAATACAGTGAGCAATTTTAAGTGCCTATTGTAGGAAACATTTAGGTGTAAATAAAAACAAAAAATATAATAAAATAAAGTAATATGTTAAATAATTCGGTTGGAATTTTTATTTTTATATAGTAAAATTTTGGAAAATATAGAATAAAAATGCATAAAATGAATAAATAGTCAACTGCATAAGGTATAGATTGCAGAAAATACGCAAAAATGAAATAAATGTAGATGAAAATTTCAACACGCTGCTGAAATTTTATTAGATATAAAAGATAAGCAAATATAAATGTTTAATTATATAGATAAAAGTGCATGTATGGAATATTGTTGGAAGTGGTTTGGGTTGCAGAAAATAAAAAACTAAAAATGAAGGCATAATATAAGTTTGCCAAATTTTAATTGTACATGGTATGGATTGACTTAGATTGTTAGATTAAAATAAAATGTTAAAATAAGATTAAAATCTGTAAAACATAAAGGATATTTTAAGTACTTAATACTACTAAATAGCCTATTAAAATAAAACATATACCATTTATTGCATATGATTGAAAATAACTTAGATGGTAGAAGATACGCAAATATAAACTAAGATTAAATTGAATAAATGAATAACGCGTAAGAGCAATTTTTTTAAATCATTTATATGCAATTAAAAATAAAATTAACCAAATTAACTGCATGTTGCCTCAATTGATTTGGATACTGTAACATAGGTATGAAAATAAAAATCAACAAAAAAGTAAAACTTAATAGCATATTCTTGGAAATGATGTAGTGCTAATTAGGATATTAAAGGTAAAAAGTATAACGAAAGTGGGTGGAAAGTTAACTGCATATGGGCAGAAATAGGAAATAGCTTAGGTAAGAGAAAGTAGAAATAGGAAATGGCTTAGATAATAGAAAGTAGTCAAATATTAAAATAAGATAATACAGGGCTATTCAAAAAGAAGGAACAGATTTCAAACATTTTTTCTTCCAAATTACAAGAGGTAGAACCATAATTACAACGTTCCTGGAAAGACAAACGTTTAAAATTGGAACCGTCCAGGTAGAAGTTCAAACCGCCGCCGCATTGGCGCTGTTGTTTGTCATGCACGGCTGCATTGGCGCTGTTGCTTGCCATGAATGGCAACACAACAGGAAAAAGCATTTTGTGTGCTGCAATTAGCAAAATTAGAATCCATTATTGGAGTTCAACGTGCTTTTCGCCGTCAATTTAATAAACAACCGCATGCGCATAAGCAGATTTACCAGTGACATCGAAAATTCGTAGAAGATGGTTGCATCTACAAACGGAAAAGCACGGGACGCCCACGCACATCGAATGAAAATTTCGAGCGTATTCGTACAGTTTACGAAAGGAGCCCAAATAATCCACAGCACGAGCGAGCAAGGAACTAAACATTCCTCAACCAACAGTATGGCGAGTTCTGAAACATCGTCTGCACTTGAAGTCGTACAAACTGCAGTTATTGCAAACATTGCATCCTGACCACCACAACAAAGGGTACGAATTTTGCATTAGCATGCTAGATGATATGGAAGAAGATAATTTTTCTGAACGATTAATTTTTTTCGATAAATGCACTTTTCATCTTTCCGGTAAAGTTAATCGGCATAACGTTAGAATTTGGGCAAGTGAAAATCCTATGTCAGTTATTGAACATGAAAGAGATTCACCGAGGATTAACGTCTTCTGTGCCATATCTGTAAACAAAGTTTATGGACCTTTCTTCTTCATGGAAAACACTGTGACAGGACTTACCTAACTACAAATGCTTCAAAACTGGTTATTTCCTCAACTTGAAGATGATTCAGATGACTTCATCTTCATGCAAGATGGTGCCACGCCTCATTTCTCTAAGCACGTTGGACGTTACCTGAATGACACCATTACAGGACGTTGGATTGGAAGATGAAGAGCAGAAGATCAACTTCATGGCCGGTGGCCTCCCAGGTCTCCAGACCTCATTCCTTGTGACTTTTATCTGTGGGGTTACGTAAAAGACCGTGTTTTTATCCCCCTATGCCTGACGCTCTTGAAAGTCTGCGACATCGAATTGCTGAAGCTTTGAATTCAATAATAGAGACCAGCTGATTCATGTGTGGCAAGAAATGAGCCACCGTTTGGATATTTGTCGTGTAACACATGGTGCTCATATTGAATGCATAAAAAGTGAAAATTGAACTTTTCTCTTTCCAGGAACGCCGGAATTGTGTTTCTATCTTTTGTAGTTTGGAATAAATAAATGTTTGAAATCTGTTCCTTTTCTTTTTCTTTTCTTTTTTTTTTTTTTTTTTTTTGAATAGCCCTCCCCTGGAAGCCATCCATACCTAGGATTTTTACGCCGGAAAAAATCCATCTGTCCTTGTCGGGGTCGAACGCGGGATCTTGGATTTAGGAGGCAAGTATGGTTTCCACTACACCACCATGACCGACTAGTAAATAAGCAACAAAAAAAGTATAATAACGTAAGTTAAATGCTAACTGAATAGAATCAGAAATGCTTCAAATATTCAAAATGGGCAAACATAAAAATAAAAGTAATAAAATATAATAGCATAATGGTCGAAATGGATTAGCCAATGGTGAGTAGGGATTTAAAAATAAAAATGTATATAATAAGTAAACAAAGATAAAAGTGTTGTTGGAATTAGCTTATATATATAACATGATTGGCAGTTATGAACAAAGATAAAACAATAAGTAAAAACGTAACAGCATAATATCTAAAATTTTCTTGGTAGTATTAAAAATAGAAATATAAGAAATTAGATAATTAATGGAAAATTTAGCTGTTTATGGCCGGAGTTGGCTTAGATGGTACAAAATAGGCAAAATGAAAATTAGATAAATTTATGAAAGGATGAAAAGTAATAGCGCGTTTTTTTAAATTGTTAAGTCGTAGAAAAAGGAAATTATAAACAAAATATTTTAATAATTGGGCTAAATATTGACTGTATATGGTCGCAAATGGCTTAGATAATACATGATGGACATATATAACTGTATGGCACAATATAAGTAAATTGAGTAAAAAGTATCAGCATATTGCTGGAAATAGTTTAAGTTTTAGCAAATGGAATTTAAAAATGAAAGAATATATTAAAAATGGGCCAATAGCTAGCTGCATATAGTGTAGATATGGCTTAGATAGTAGAAGTTGGGCAAATATAAAAAAGGATTGTGTAAATATAAGTAGTAAAACGTAATTGATTATTGTTGAAAATGGATTAGGTAGTTGCGAATAGGTAACCAAAAATAAAAAAGTTTGGAAATGTGAACCAAAATATAATCAATAAATCAATCAATCAAGTTATGTCAGTAAAACAGCATTTACTTGTGGCTAAATAAATTAAGGAAAATAAAATAAGTAGAGAAAAATAGTTAAAACACTATATTAACAGCTGTACTGAAATATTGTTAGTATTATAGAGTGCATTGGCAAAAAGTCGGTTTTTAATGTTCATTAAAATTTATTTAAGCTTCCGGCTTGAGCTTCTCGTGTGAGTTTAAGTATTAGTATGGAATTGGCTTAGATTAGTATATGATACGCAATTATAAAAGCACGATAAAACTAAAATAAGAAGTAAATTCTAACAACTTATTGTTCGGAACGGTTTATAAGAAACTAAAAATAATGGTCGAAATGGCATATCGTACGAAAAGACCTTATATATATGAAAAAATAATAAATTGGCGGTAATGATTTATGTAGAATGAATATAGAAATAAAATGACATAATAAATATGCGCCAAAGTAAGGTACATATGGTAGGAAAAAGATACGTTAGAGGATAGGCAAAAATATAATTAGTATTATTATATTTAACTTCCATTAATGCATAAAGTGGCCGAGTTAGTAGCCTAGTGTACAGTTTATTTTTAAAATATTTAGGCCTAGTTTCCTGGCACTTACAAGTATATTATAGTAAAATACCACCTCTTGTAAAAGCACAGTTTACAGGGGCAATATTTAACTTATAGCTTTTCTGGTGTTTACAATGTGAATATCTTATCTTAAATCATAATGTTGTTGATTTGATTTATTTACGGATGCTCATTAACATCTCAGGTTATCGGCGTCCCATTCAATTCAGGTGAAACGACCGATAAATTTTGCCCAGAGGCCTCTTCTTTCAGGCTTGATGCCGTAAATCTACGACATCGAACCCACAGCTGTATTTCCCTTCCGAAGGAAGTCATACTTGGGATTTTTACGTCCGAAAAATATCTATCGATCCTGGCCGGGATTGAACCCGCGATCTTGGGTTTAGGAGGCAAGTATGGTTACCACTACATCGCCAGGGTAGACTTAAATCATATTGTCCATAGATGAGGGTATTGTAAACAAATAAATTTATTACAAGTGGAAATTTTAGTGTAATAAATAAAGGTTTACGTATTCCTCAAGTTTTTTTTTAGCATAATTGTTATTACTCTTTTGTCACATAGAAATATGTTAGATAATGTAATGTAAATAGCGGTGTAAGTAAAAATTCTTTAGATACTAATAAATGTTTTAAATTAAATAAGAATACTACCAATGAGACAAAAATTAAACACAAATTACATCGACAATAGCTTAGATAGCAATAGATAAGCAAATATTAAAATAAAACAATATAAATGAAATAACCCAAATACAATTGTATATTGGACATACACAAAATAATGATGAATAAAAATTAAAAATAAAAAGATATAATAAAAGAGAACCAAAAGAAAACTGTAAATGGTTGGATACGATCTGTATATAATAGCAGATATGGAAGTACAAAATAAGATAAAATTTAAAATGTGAGAAAACGTAACAGCATGCTGTCGGAAATGGTTTACTTGGTAATAAATGGAAAATCATTTAGAAATGTCTAATAAAATTGAACTAAAATTTCATTGCATACGAAACGGCTTAGATAGTGGAAGAGAGACAAATATAAATATATGATCGCCTTCTTGGTATAATGGTTACCGTTCCTGAGTGCTAGTCGAGAGGATCCGGGTTCGATTTCCGGTACCTGCTTGGGAATTATTATAAGTTAGGGAGGTCTACAAGGTCCACCCGCCTCATGAGGATAGTTGAGAACTACCTGATGGAGGTCTGGCGTTCTTATATCCAGAAAATCACGCAATAGGCGAACGACAGGATGCTGATTACACGTCCCCTGCAATTCCGCCCTCTATCAATGAAGCCGTAAGACAGAGGTAGAGGGAGCAGAGGTTGATGCTGCAGGCCATGTCCCGATCCTGGGTGTAGCAGAATTGTAGAGTACAATAACAATGATTAAAACGTAATAGCTGAAAACAGGGTAAAATAAAAATTACAATAAAAGTGACCCAGAAACTATCTGCATATGCTTTTGAACTGCTTAAATATAAGTCAAATATAAATAAAAGCGTAATCACACGTTCACGGTAGTAGTAGATAGGCAATAACAAATAAAATAAGAACTTATGAAAGCGAGCAAGATATTAAGTGTATATGTTCGAAAGTGAAAGGTATTAGTATATTGTTGGAAATGGTTTATATAGTAATAAACTGGAAACTGCAAATTATAACAAATGTGAGCCCCCCCCCCCCAAAATAACTTAGTGTTGTTTAGAAATGGCTTAAATAAAAGATATGTTAATATAAATATATTACGCAAGTATAAGGAGAATAACGTAATAATATATTGTTGTAAATAGGGAATAGGAAATTAAAAATAATAAAGAATGAGAAGTGTGAGGCAAAATTTTATTGCAGGTGATCGGAATTGGCTGTATGTACATTAAAATATATGCAAATATAAAACTGAAATGATTTAAAAAAAAAACCATCAAAACGCAATAACTAATTGTTGGAAATAATTTAGGTAGTAGTAAGAGGAAAATTAATACTAAAATTAGTATAAAAATTAGCCAATGCTTATTACACATGAAAATGACGTAAATAACCGAAAATGGGAATATATATATATATATATATATATATATATATATATATATATATATATAAAATTAGAGTACATTTTGAAATAACGGTAAAACTTTTTTTTTTTTTGAAATGGTTTGCATAGTAGTAAATACGACTTTAAAATTAAAACGGTATAAACACAATTAGTCAAAAATAGTTGTATATTGTCGAAAATAACTTAGCTTAAGTAAGCTAATGTAAAATTAAACGAATGTTTAAAAAGCACAAACATGTAATAGGGTATTCGGAGAAATTGTTTAGGTAGTGGTAAGCAGGTAATTAAATGTAGAATAAATTCCAAAAGTTTAATAAATATTATAGCAAATTATTTAAGTGGTAGAATACGGGCAAACACAAACTTTTAAAATAATGGCATTTTGTTGGAAGTGGATTAGTAATAGTACAGAGTCATTTACAAAAAAGAAACAATAAAATTGAGCAAAATATTAATTGCTTATTGTCGGAATGGGATAGATGGAATAATATAGATATAAAACAATATAAATAAAAGGAGTGAAATGTAATAGAATATATTTGGAAGTAATATGTGCAGTAGTAAAAAGAAAAAAAGAAGTTATAATAAACGCAATTCAAAGTTTAACTGCATATTATCGATGACTTAAGAAGTAGAATATAAGCCAATATAAAAGTAAGATTAATTTACAGAATTTATATATTGTGGGAAAGAGTTTATATGGAAGTATGTGGCCCGCCTGTGCTGCCTCAGTAGTAAAAACGAACGTTAAACACCATTAAAAAAAAAAAAAAAAAAGCACATGTTCGGAAATGGCTCAGACATTAGAAGATAGGCAAATAGGGAATATTAAGATAATTAACAAAAACGAGTAAACATTAATAGCTTATTGTGTTGGAAAGAGTATAGTTATTAATAGACAGGAAACTAGGAATAAAAATATAATAAATCTTAATCAAAGGTAAATGCATTAGTCGGAAATGGCTCAGATTGCAGAAGATAGGAAAATGTGAAAATGAGATATTTTTGGAAAAAATATCTCATAAAAATAATTGCACATTGTCAGAAATTCTTTAACGTTTAGTAGATACTTAAAGTAAATAGTATAATAGCCTTGAGCCAAAATTAAACAGCATTTGGTCGGAAATGGCTTAGAAAGCAGAAGATGGAAATAAATAAATCAAAGTAAATTTACATAAGAGAGCAAAACTTAATGGCATATTGGCGGAAAAGGTTTAGTTGGTATTAAAAAGGGCATTAAAATTTCCTATTACAATTTCCAAAATGTTAACATTACTTTTTACTAAACAGTGTTTTAATATTTAATGTGTCTATTCTTGGCCTTAAATATCATTTTAACTCGTTTTGGGCATTAAGTCAACGATTTTCTTACATATTTCACTTACTTCTGGTTCATGAAACCACATTTTCATCACAGCATAAACAATCTTTTCGTTGGTAGTGCAAACCATTTTTTCCTCTATTGGGTTGAGAACTGGTGAATTTTCAGGCCAGTCCAAGCACTGAAAACCATTTTTCACCATGAAGTCTTTAACATTCTTCAATGCATGATATGGGGTAATGTCCGGCTGGAAATTCGCGTTTTCAATCCATTTTTAGTTCCTCTGCCAATCTCTTCTGTTCTGGAGTGGCTATTTTCTCTAAAATCGCTGTTCATCATTCCGTCAATAGGAATCATACATTTAGTTCCTGTGAATGCAAAACAGCACCAAAATATCTTCTTTTGTGGAAACTTTATCGTCTACTTGATGTGCTTCGACGAGATTTCCTCTCCATCGCTTCTCCTTACATGAGAGCTGTTCAACACCTGCACTTCATCAGAAAATAGGACCCTTCTCCACTCTTCTTGTGTCCAGTTCTGATCTTTCCAGTCCATGCCAATCTCCTTTTCTTCTTAGGACACGTCAATAGCTGTTTTCTGACCTCTCTTCGAGCTTTCCTTCCATCTTTTAGAAGCCTCCTAAGCACTGCTGAAGCATCGATTTGCACCCCTGCAGGCTCCAAATCTTTTGGTAAATCAAAACTGTTATTTTCAGGATTAGTTCTGCTGGTTCTGATTAGATAGGAACCATCTTATCTGGATTTTTTCGTTTTCGGTCACATTGTTCTTTACCTTGAGATGAAATTGACCCAATCTCATTTTCCTTCCAATTACGAGATATTATTAACAGCACCAAAATTTACATTAAATTCAGCTGCTATCTGTCTCTGAGTCATAGTACTAGATCCATGGAGGGTTGTGACCTTACTTCTCTTCTTGGTTGTGATATCCCTTATGAAAAAAAAAAAATGATTTCTAAATAAAATGTTTAAACAGCTAGAAACACAAGGAAATTGCTTAACTTCCAATACAGCCAATAAAAGTAATAGCTACAACTAACTATCTCAAGAATGGGTGTCAATAATGCAGTGTAGAATTGGAGGGAATCTGTTATTAGCACTGAATAACTTATAAAAGTAAATTTAACTCCTTGTTCACATTAATTCGCATTATATAATACAAGTGAGCCAAAAGTTATCCGCATTTGGTCCGAAATGGCTTAGATAGTGGAAGATAAGCAGATATAAAATAGATATTTTTTCAGAAAGGGATAAAACTTAATAACTTAAAGCCAGTAACAGTTTAATTGGTAGATGATAAGAAATTAGAAATAAAAAGTATAAAAAGTTGAGTAACAAATTAACTACGTGTTATCGTAAATTGCAAATATAAGCAGAAGATAGTCAAATATAACTATATCGCAATATAAATAAAATCAGTAAGGGGTAATAGCACATAGTTGACATGGTTTTATTTTATTTAATAAATAGGAAATTAAAAATAAATATTGCAATAAAATTGAGCAAACAATTCACTACGTATGGTTGAAATGCCTCAAATGACAGACGATATGCCAAAAAAAACCACATAAATTAACAAGAGAGTAAAAATTAATATCATATTGTCGGAAATAATGTAGTTTAAAAGGAAATTATAAACAAAAAGTATTATAAAAGGGACCGAAAAAGTAACTGGATTTTTGGGTAATAGCCCAAAATACAAAAATGAGCAAATGACAGAAGATGTGCAAAAAAAAAAAACACATATAAATTGACAAGAGAGTAAAAAATACTATCATATTGTCGGAAATAAATTAGGTTAAAAGGAAATTATAAACAAAAAGTATTATAAAAGTGACCGAAAAAGTAACTGGATTTTTGGGTAATAGCCCAAAATACAAAAATGGGCAAATATAAAAGTAAGATAAATTTATAAAAAAAAGATTAAATCTTAATACCATAATGTCGGAAATAATAATAAAAAGGAAAATAAAAATAATAAATTATAATTGCAAGTCAAAGATTAACAACACATGATTCGAAAATGGCTGAAATTCCTGAGCATCTACAACAATTACGAGAAGGCAACCGCCACGGGATATTACCTTAAACAGTAACAGAAACATGGTTTGAGTTAAAGCTTCAAAGAGAAGTATAGTAGTATAACTTAAATGCATGTTGTATGAAAGAGTTTAGTTGGGAGTAAAAAGGAAATTAATAATAAATAGTTTAATAAACGTGAGTCAAAAAGACCACGCAGGTGTCAGAAATCACTTGGATAGTAGAAGATAGATAGTTATAATAAAGGTAAGTTTACAAAACGAAGACAAATTTAATAATCTGTTTGAGAGAGTTAAATTGGCAAAAATAGGAACTTTTAAACAAAATCTATGATAAAAGTGAGCCAAAAATTAATTGTATATAACCGGAAATAGCTTAGACAGTAGAAAATAAAAATGTATAAAAAAGGCAAATTTACAAAATGGAATAACTCTTATCAGCATATTGTCAGAAAAAACTTAGTAGCATTTAGAATATTAGAATTAAAAAGCCTGATAATATTGACCCAAAAATTAACTGTATATCCTCTTAAAAAGGCTTAGATACCAGAAGATGGGCAAATGAAAATATATAACAATATAAATAAAAAGGAATCAAGGCTAATATCACATTGGAGGAAATTGCTTTGTCTTAATAAATAAAACAGTATAGTAAATATGAGTTAAAAATTAACTGTATTTGGTCTCAAATGACTTATATAGTAGAAAATGTGCATATACACACATGAAAAATTTATCAGTAGTAAAACATAATAATTCTCTTCTCGGAAATTGTATTAGTGTTTAGTAAACTGAAAATTAAAAATAAAAGACAAATTAAAATTAGTCACAAGTTAATTGCATTTGGTCGCACTACAATAAGATCTGCTATTGTGTCCATTCTGAAGTCATAGCTACCTCGTCCACATTTCTGAAGATATTTTTCATCTTCCATTGGACAGTTCTTTATGGGATTCTTCCTTAGAATTCCCGGTGATTCAATATTGTGATATTTCAAATGCGCATTCATATCCAGGGTACAACAAATTCATCAAAATATACTCTGGCGTTCACTCCCCTGGGTATTGTCCTGCAAAGTATTATAACAACCTTACCATCTAATCCAAATGATTTCTCCTCGTCAGAGAGATCCAGTATTTCTTTACTAATGTCAGGCAAAAATTCATAGATTACCCAGACACACCTGCGCGCACAAAAATGTTGAAGGCCCATTTCTGTTGTTTATTCTGGATGTACTGGTGGAGATTACCAGGTCTTGTACCCTTGTAGGGAACCATAATTTCATCAATTGAGTATTCCGCTTCTTGCTATTGCTTACGGCAATTTATTACTAGATACAATATTACAGGGTCTGTCACTAGAATTCTCTGCATTCTCGTTGTTTGCAAAATGCAGATAGCTACATAGTTTCTGAAAGCATTTCAAATTGAACATATCTGTGACTTTTTCACTGTTGGTAGAATGTGTCCAGTAATTATTATATGACGGCATAAAATGTGCCCAATTTCATTTTATTTATTGACTGAAACAGTAGTTTTATGCACAGAGCAGAGGTTAGTTTCATCCACAATTGTTTTTACTAATTCAGAGTCAAAATATCATCTGAATTATTCCACAGGAATGTTATCTTGAACACCAAAGAAGGAAGGGGCACTTGCAGCGCATGTGGCAAAGTCCTGTTTTATCCGTTTGAATACTCTTAAATGTTTCGTCTTTTAATATCTATTACCGACATTGCTGGAGATTGTTAAAGGGACAGTGGGTATATATAGTGCATGCACTCCAATGTATCATCATCTGAATCAGAATCAGACTCTATTTTGACAAGCAGGCCGTCGTTATTCCGAATTAATGGTGTATAATCAGTGTCGTCGTCACGATTATCTGCAAATATTTCTGGATCAGAATTGTCAGACAAGATAGGGTTAATTCCTGGTAGTATAATACCCCTTCTGTAAAATTTCGCAGGGTCCTTGCTAACCGGTTTCTTGTAAAAGAAACACTCATTGTACGCCTAACGTAAGAACAACGCTTTAATTTACCAACAAAAATGCTTAGAAGCAGCAGCTTTTTCATACATTGAACAATGAAAGCTGTTCTACCGAGGCATATTCTATGTGCAAACTTACTTTTATATGTTTATGAATAGAATCTCGAAGGATTATTTGTAAACCACACGTTTCGCACACGCTACACAGCGATAAAATTATAGCACCATGCTTAGCTGTTCACATTGCCATAGTAACCTTATGTAACGATGTCATCTCGTGGTAAAAACCCTACCATACTAGAGAAAGCAATGGACAGAAATGGAAGAAGATGTTACTGCAGAATAACATAATGCAATTTTAGTTTGGATGCCTAGTTCTTGTATAAAGCACATGATAAATTTATGCTTCTTTCAAGCAACGACACCAAATAGAGGATAACTAAAAGATTTGTTAAATCGATAAGATAGCTTATCACAAAGTTCTATTAGACGACCTACTTATTTAGACAACATTTTTTGCACTTTAACAACAGATAACAGTTTAAAATTGCAGACAATTGTTATTACTATTCTGGCCATTCTGCCTTGTTTTTCAATTTTAACTTATTGACTAATAATAAGTTATCAGAAATAACGCAATTATTAAGAGGTAATTACTAATATTAACACATTTAATTTTAAAGCTAATATCAATATGATTGACTCAATTCAATTTTATATAATACCGTATAAAATGGAGAAGGCTGTTTTACAAGTTTTTAGATATAATTGTAAATAACGTTTTAAAATGAAATATTTTACCCAGGCACAATCCAGAGGACATAATAATAAATTGCACGCGAAGAATTGTCTGGTTTAAAGTAAAATCTTATGTCATTGAATGATATTTATAAGATGATCAGCTGTAAAGAGGATAAAAAGAACTACTTTATAAAAATATTATTAAGGTAAATAAACAAATAAATAAAAGGATCAAGGAAAGGTAATCTTTGGTAGGAATTTCATTTAATTATGAGACAATTAGAGTAAACCTGCTTAGAATATACTAAACAATTAAAACTGCAAAAACTTAAAGATTCCAGTTCAACCTGTACGTTTTAGTAGTTATTTTACGGATGTCATTAGAGACATTACACAAAAAAATGATGGGTTTAATGGAAAATGTTAATCCATCTCTTGCTCTCTTTAAATAAAAAAAACAGTCTTTCTGATCTATTAGAAATTGTTTCGAAAATGAAAAATTCCAATAGCAGATATATGTGACACATCCAATAATTTTATAAAACAAATAGTTAACTATATTGTTCTCCATTATATTTTGTATAAATCGCTGTTTGCAAGATGAAATTATCCCATCCATCTTATAAAAGCAAAATTTATATCTTTTTATAAGAAAGAAAAATGACAGAGAAAAATGTAACTATCTTCAAGTTTCATTAATACCTGTTTGTAGTAAAATCATGCAATGTGTTATGTTAAAGCAATTAAATGAATATTTTGATTTTTTTGATATTTTTTAACAATAGCCGGCAGGATTATAGAAAAGGTGAAGATACTGAAAGTGCCCTTGTTAATTTAGTTAACGCACTTATTGCTAACTTTGAAAAGGCTGAATATGCTATTGGAACATTTTGTGACCACTAAAATATTCGAATTCGTATTGCATAAATCAAATAAATGATTAGAAAATATAAAATATTATTGTATAATAAACGGTGAACTGCCTATTTTAAACTCCTATCGAATGCAGTTTGTATGCATTTATGTATTTTGTTAATGTTTCAACTGAAGCATTGAAACATTAGTCCTATAAGGTTCTAAGTGCTAATTGTTTATTATTAAATAAGGAGAACACAATGTTAACGTGTTATACTTTGAGGCCTGCAAACATTAGAAATTTTAATAGAGAAAAGTATATTTAAATTTTGGTGTATATTTGGATAATCAGTTGTGATGGGAATGTCATGTTGAAGCGGAAGTTTATCTAGTCATTTTTATTTAGTAACTAATTAAAACAAGGTCCTTTATCTAATTATTTTATAAGGACTTTTTTTTCGTTTCTCAAAAAGTAATGCGGTGTGAAATAGTTTTGGCGTTAGTAATAATGTTTCGAAAAAGGAAAGCTGAAAAAAAAAAATGCTAATTATAACGAAAGTTTACTCGGACAGGTTTGATTTCTATTTGTAAGTCAGCGCCCCAAGTAATTCTAGACTGTACTATTACAACATATTCGTTGTCCAACTTCGCTTGCAGTTACTTCTTTCCAAACTCATGATTTATAAATCGCTCCTTTCTAGCATCTTATCGAAAGTGGAACCAATTTGTTATTTCTATAATTTTAATTTTTTAAAATAAAGAAACAGAAATAAAACAACACACTAACTAATAAATAGTTCTTAAAAGAATTTTGTCACTTGAAGGAATTTTTGTACACCCCTAATCTCCAAACTTGAACCGCATTGGTTATCTTCTCCTGTTATTCATGCTACAAAAATGGTGAAGGGGCGGAATAAATAGGTGTAAACAAAAAGTGAGGGATTAGGACATAAATTTAAATACAGATTGATCTATACAATGCAATATTTTTTCATCGATTATCAAACATGTGATATTAAATATATAACATAACTCTTCAGGTAAGTAAAGAGCACTTGGCATCGAGTGTGAGGTTAGTTGTTCTAACCAAGTGGTACTTAAAAAATTGCAAATGTGTTATTTGACCACCTGGTTTTTCTCTTGTAATGTACTTTTGGTTATAATGACCGTTCGTGTGTGCATTCCTATGTAGAGAAAATTTTCTCACGACTAAACGACTAATGCATAATTCCTTATCAGGAATTTCACCCCATGCCAATAGAATAGATACCCCTTCTTTATGCTGAGGAACTAGGAAATGGGACATTTTTGGTTCATATTGTTTATAAACATACCTGGTCATCTAACTCTAAAATTTTGTATTATATTACAGTGTCACTAAAATTGAAGTGATGAATTATTCACACATGAATTTAAAACTCAATCATAGGTGCATTATTTTAAATCTAAAAGTCAACAATGTTTCAAAGGTAATAAATAGGAGGATGTTGAACATAATGGTATCAAGTGGGTTTTTGACACTCAGTAATTCAGTGGAAGTTTAATAATTGTTAATATTTCTTTAATTTTGTTTGTTTTGAATTCTGCAGATTCATATATATAGGCACAATGACTAATAATTGTAGAACCTATTAGTCAGTGACATAAAAATCATACCAGTATCTTCAATTTCATTTTTGGAATTGCCATTTTGGTCTTTTAATATTTAAGTATAAATAAAAGATAACATATTATTTTGATTAGTGTATCTGTGATATGCTCATGCTCATTTGCAAAATAAAATAACAATGAGCCTTTTTTCTTATTTGTGTTTTGAAAATTATTGGAATATTAATGTGTAACAGGCTAAAGTTGTTCCTAGAAACAAGTAGTGTAATAACAGAAGAGAAATGTAGTTTCTGGGGGGAGGGGGGAAATATGTAATGGAGCATTATTTAGATTTAACGGAATATAATGCAGCACGTTTCAAACTATTTTCAAGTTGGGACCACCAATTTTTTGAAGTTAAAATGTTCTGTGAACATGCCTCATTCTCATACCTCATTCAAAAGCAGTTTTATCTTATGGTTTTTTCATGTTTTAATTTTTAATTATCATACCTTGTTTATATAAGGATTAATAGCTAGAAGAAAAAACATATTTGTTTTTTAAATAACTGAAAGATTTATGGCTACTTTATAATAATGTAGGTCTCTGAGCCATATATGTTTTATGTTAGAATTTGTATCATTTTTATGTTATTAGCTGAAAATAAAATAAAGTAGTTAATTCTTATATTAAGGAAGCGGATGAGCCTTGCCAACCCTTTTTTTTCCAAACCCCATAAATGTCCTCAATAAATGTTTTCATGAAAGAAATCTTTTAGTGAAAATCCCATTTCTTTGTGGCTGTCAATAATAAAGTGAAATCTGCAATTATTTTAATTTCATTTTTTCCATCTTTCCTGGACTAATACTTGATTTTATGAAATACCTTCATACTTAATCTAGAGTCTGAAGAACCACTACTGACACAATGCATGCAAAAAATAATGGGGATTAAGCCTTAGGATTATTCATAGATTTATCTAAGACATTTGACACAATAAAATGTGACATTCTAATTAACAAACTATAAATAAGAAGAGTGGTAATGTTTTCATATCCAATTTAAATGTTGGGCTCAAGTGGCTCAAGTTGGGCTCAAATGGACACAGTGTACTTAAATTCTTTAGGCTTTCACGCTGTTACTATTAATTCAGTTAAAATCTTCTGGGCAATTTTTAGTTGGATTATAAATTTTTAGTTTACAGAATTGTGTTTCAAAGAGAATAATTTTTAGGGCTAATACTGTTTTTATTATACATTAATCATATTCCATAGAACTTTAATGTGTATCAGCACAATCTTGTTTGTAGATAATGGTACAAATACATTCTTTCGTTGTGCCATTCTAGATGACATTAAATATAAAGTACATTAAACCAGCACTTATTTACAAAACTGGTTGATTAATAATAAATGTCAGCAAAACAAACTAATGCATGTAATTTCCAACAAATATCACAAGAGTGTACTTCAAGTTAGGTTCCAAAAAATCAATCAATCGGTAAATTTTTAGTAGTCGAAAGTAAACAAATATATTTAATTTATAAAAATGATAAATACTTCAATTTCCATATTATTTTATTACATTGTATTCATTTTAGTGTGTCATATAGAAAAATATTTTAGCATATTGTACTCCTTATAGGAAACTTTCACTGTGCATATAACTTATGTAACTTTAATGCTTGTAACTAATTCTGGTATATTGTAACAAAATTATTCCAGTATACTCCCATTATAGAAAATTATGTATTTTGGAACCATATATGAATTGCTGACTTGAATCATCACTAAATATAATTAGAACAGGTTTACAATCCAGTCCCTTGAGCAAATGTGACATATATCAGTTGATTATTATATTGCATGGTAGAGAAAAGCAAAACTGTTAAGAAGTAAGAGAAAACTATTTTTAGAAATAAATTAATATGTTTAAAATGATAGTTGATGTGAAAAGTAGTTACGACAGATATATTCATAGTGTTTAGTATTTATATATGTATATATAAATACGGAGAGTTCAATTCATATATCTAAGGCAAATTTCTTAAATAAAAAATTGTGCAAATACCTAACCTGACCAAGAGTTATATTTTAAGATCTGAACATTCTTAAATTGTAGTATTTAAATTAGGTTTAAGTTTATGAGTTGCATTAGTGGATTTCATGGCATTTTAACTGGCTGTAACATTATTTGGTATCGCACACATTATCCTGGGGGGAGGGGGGGGGAATCAGTTTACATTGTAAAATTATATTTGGCACACAGGTTCAAGTTAAGCCCTAGTTCTTAATGGTGTTAATTTCTTACCAACATATTTGGAGACATGAGATATTCAATTGTTTTGTATATTCAGTAAAAAATTTAACAATTTATCTTATTTTAATTCCCTATAATATACTTTGATACATTATAACAAAAGCTATCTGTTTATCCCATATCCCTGTGTGTACAGTATATCTTGCCAGCAATATATACATTATTCTTATATATTGTAATGAAAAATATTTTAACATCTTGCACCCATTATCAGAAATTGTATTTAGTATTATTTCATTCATATTTTCTATGATCATATGAATATGTCCAATATCATTTATATTATCTGAAGAACAATATATAAATAAAACAAGAAATAAATATAAAGGCAGTGTCATGAATAAAAAGTAAGGTTCTTAGAATTTTTATATATAAAATTTATATCATATATTGTGAGACACAGAGGTTTTGGTTATAATGATTATTAGGTTTTACCGCTTTAAAGCCATCAGAAGCTCTGTTTTAAATTATGTGCTTTTATAGTCTTAATACCTACATTCAGTGAATTATGTCTGCTCGGACTCCTGCTAAGTATGTTGTCTTAGGATCTGACAGTTTCTCTGTTGCTGGGGGCTGTGGTTCAAAGCATTGTACTTGCTTGTGTCAGAACTATTTGAAATGGAAAAATCCAAGTAATAATCACGACTAGAATATCTTCATTACCAACCATTATTGTTGGTTTTCTGGTTATAACTCATGCTAAATTCTATAAATTAATCATATAACTTTAATAATGTTTATCATGACCTGAGTTTCCAGCATTTTATTATTTGTTGCAATACTTTGAACTAACAGCAATGCCTGCCTTGTGCAGTGCTTACGGCATTAGTTGTAATTCCAAGAAAGGATTTTTTGCACATGGATTACTTCTTAATTCTAACCTTGACCTAGATATGCAGACTTCTACATGAAACAGAACAAAGTACCTTCATTTATATTTTGATATTTATTGATATTTAATTTGTAGAACTGTGTCTTATTTTCTAAAATTTATGAAATCCATGTTACGAAATTTGGAAATTCAAAAACATGGACTCATCAGTGCTATAAGGGATAATGCTTATACCTTCTGGAGTTTCCCAAACTACTTGGACCATCAATATTAGATCATTGCTGATAGCAACACCCCAAGAGTTTACACATATTTCATGGGCAAAATGAGAAGAACACTGGTGATGAATATACTGTCTGCCACTCCCTCCCTCCATCTAGAATAGTCTGGAGGTATTTCATGTAAATTATCTGCAATAACATGATGTATGAGATGTAAGGTTAAGCTGATTGGAAGTGCAAGGAATGCCTTTGGTGGCAGTAATAATAAAGTTATAAGTTATATTCATGACTAAATACATCGTTGAGCACAGGGCATTCACTGTTAAGCCCTTAGGAAGGAGCTGTATGGCAAGTATGTGCAACAAAGTTTGAAGACATTTTTGGAGTCTGCTCCCCATCAAAGCAGTAATCTACAATTTGTTTATAGAGGTGGCAAAAAATTGTTTCCATTTTATAAAAAGAAAAGAAAGTGCTCAGTAAAAAGTTCTCACAAAAGAGATACTAAAATTGAAGTAAGACCTCATAATTGTTCCCACAGGCTGGCAGAGAAATGTGGATATCAAAGAACTGAGTGTTACAAGGGCTTAAAGCCCTTATATTTTGCCCATACAAAGTTTCAGGATTTCATGGGCTAAATAATGTACACTGTTACCTTGCTAACTTCTCTCATTGGATGTTGCAATCTTTGTGTGCTGGAGATATACACATTTTTGTTCTAATCACGAATGATGAAACTTTGTTTCGCCTTAGTGTATATATTAAAAATGTATTCCATTCGAACACTAAGAACCATATTTAGTGCCAGAGTTTCCCTGTTATTATGTGAATGTGGGTATATGACATGGAGATGGTGAATGCAGAGTAATTGGACTGATATTTTTATGAAATTGTAAATTCAGAATGATATGTGAATAATATCTTAAACCCTTACTGTTGACAAGTTGCTTGAGAAAGAAGAGAGAGAGCTTTCATACTTTCAGCAAGATGATGCAATGGCACACACCACACTAAATTCCGTGCAAGCAATGGACAATGTATTAAGTAATGGAATGATCATTAGTTCAATCTTCAGGTTTTAATATGTACAAATTTTATTTGTAGGGAAACTTTAAAGAAAGAATCTACAAGAGCAACGCATAATATATGGAGGTTCTGGAAAATAAAGAATAGTAATTATTAAACAATAGAAGCTGATTCATTTAAGAACTTTTGAAAAATAACACTTTTTAAAAAAATTCTGTTGGAACTCACACAGTGAAGCTTGTTAAATGTAAATTATATCTAATCTGTCATCTAACACACTCTTATGCTTCACTTACTTTTAAATACGGTGGGGCCGGTTTTGAAGAGACATCCTCTCCATCTTCAACCAACTTGACGACTGGTTACGAGAAACTAACGTCTATGCGGACCTGTGGCTCCGTCCTGGTTGTGTTTTTTTATAAACTGGAAATTTGTATTACATTCTCCTGTAATGTCGAAATTCATAATACATATTTCCAGTTTATAAAAAAACACCACCAGGACGGAACCACAGGTTCTCATAGATGTTAGTTTCTCGTACCAGTTGTCAAGTTGGTTGAAAATGGAGAGGATGTCTCTTCAAAACCGGCCCCACCGTATTTAAAAGTAAGTGAAGCATAAGAGTGTGTTAGATGACAGATTAGATATAATTTACAAATAGAAACTGGGCTGCAGTGAATGTCACAAAATGATCTTTGAAAAATGCCATGTGGGCTTAGAAAAAATGGCCATCACTTTCAGTTTCTGCTACTAAATGTGGGTAAGATAGAGGCAAATTATGTCTAAATATTTATTGAAGTAATTAATTCATCAATGGTAACAAAGTGCATGTGCAAAATGGTGCAATTACTAATGCATCCCTCACTTTGTCTCCATAATGTGTAGGATCTTGGTTAATCCACAATTTATTAAATATATATAGGCATTGTTTTTTTTGTTAAATATTATTGTATGTAAGTATTGCACTTACAAAGCTGTTGACAATGGAGTGGTAATATATCCTAAACTTAGATATTAATTTTTTATGCTAAACTCCATTTACTTAGTAAGTAAATGTAGTTTAGTGTAAAAAATGAATATTTAAGTTTAGGAACTATTATTGTGTTTGAATTTTGCAGGTAATGAGGTATATGGTGAAGCTGAGCTATATTTTCTTTGTACATTGCTTAACCCTAAATAAATAAAAATTGCAAAAAGAACACTCTTGACCCTATATTATGCAGCCATAACAATTTCCTTTTTTTCTAACATTTTTCCCAAGGTACTCCATTGCAGAATAGAATATGCTCTGTTTTCACATGCTAAAGTTACGGGATATCTTTAAAAATAACGGACAAAGAGCCATGTGACAAAATATATTCCAACAAATGGTTGGCTACTTGCACATCTGTGAATTCTGGTTGATTAGTACTATAGATATAAGGATTGGGACAAAGAGGGTGTAATATATTTGCAGTAAGGGAAATGTTTCCATCACCCTACAAATGACATCTTGAAATAGCATTTTGCTCTGGAGAGAATAATTCATTATTCATAAGTCCATCATTCAAAAACTGATAATTATGATAAACTCAGAACATTAATTACTGAAACATGTAAATATTTTAAAAATAAAGAAAGCAAGTAGTTGCTTCCAGGTAAAAGTTGGAGAAGCAACTGAAGTTGTGTTCTAAAATGTACAAGAAATTAACAGAGTTTTGTTTCAGAGCAGGAAAAAGGAAAGAGAGGAAGCAATTAATATTGTATACTAAAAAGTATTATTGATAAATGTTTTAACTATTTTCATTAAAGGAATTCAATTCAAACAGTTGCTAATAGATACATATAAATGTATGCATATCACTTCAATGAACACAAGTTAAATAATCTTAAATGCCAGTAGTGTAAAAATGGACTTCCAAACAGGCATGTCTAGCCATAAACCTCCTATACTGTAATCTGAGAACTTTTCCCCAGTTATTTTGCTTTATATAGCTTATTTAATGATATTGTAATAAACATGTTTTATTTTTATCTCAGTTTATTATAAACTTAAGTAAATAAGAATATATAATTTGTGTTTCTGTTATAGTAAGCAATAAACTTTTTCACCAGCAGGTGTGACCAGGTTGCTGTTGTTACATTCCCCTGAGCTAGATATATAATAATCATACATAAATTTTACAATACTGTCATTACACCAGTGGCAATTTACAACCTGTAAAATAAGTAGGCTACATGAAATTTTATAATTAATTCTTGGTACCATGCA
This sequence comes from Metallyticus violacea, assembly GCA_030762175.1. Lineage (NCBI taxonomy): Eukaryota > Metazoa > Arthropoda > Insecta > Mantodea > Metallyticidae > Metallyticus > Metallyticus violacea. The sequence goes on along the minus strand of CM060846.1, from coordinate 306,907,099 downwards.
TAAACCTCAAGTTATACATTTAAGAGATAATGTTATCCATTTTTTAAAGAATCTAAAAAGTTAACCATAATATCATTATATTTGTATAAGGTAGTTTTATTTGTCATTAACAGTGAACAAGACAAGATTGTAAACCAGGACTGCTACAGTTGTAGCACTTGGAGTCAGGACAATTATTATCTTCTAAATATAAACCAAAAAGCTACTGAAAGAAATCCAAGAGTTATTGGTAAACTTTTGTATAATATACTGCCACTATCAATTAAAAGTCAAAGAGGGAAAAAGTTTCAAATAGAATTGAAAAACTTCTTGATAGATAAATGTATGTATGAGATAAATGAATAGTAAATAAGTATAAAATATATTTGAATGTAATTGTTAACAGTATAATGGAAATGCCCCGTTATTGTATGAGGTGCATTTGCTTCTTGTTTTTAAATTGTTTGGTTTATCAATGTATTTTCTGACAATGACTAAAACTCAAGTGTAGAGTCTATGGCCTGCAATATCATCATCATCATCATCATCATCATCATCATCATCATCATCATCATCATCATCATCATGTCCTCTAATCCTTCAACTCATAATCACAAATAACAATTCCTATAAGTGATGCAGATTTTTCACCAAACAAAGAGGAAGTGGACATCTTTCCATAAGAGACCATATAATTCTGTTAACTTTAAATGCTATTTTCTCTAAACTATGTTTAAGTGGCTCATAGGATTCTTGCATGTGCCACAGAATTGAACTTGCTATAAAATATTTACCTATAATATCCTATAGAGAAGCTCTGCCTTCTTTCTGCCTTTCTTTTAAGCAAATTCAACAGCATTTATTCACATACTGTTATTATTAATATTATTAATTTATTTATTTATTATTTTTATTGCAGATCTGTATTGACATTCACATTTATTATACAAAGACCTAAAACAAAATATTATTTTATGAAACAAATTATTACAACTAACAACATTTTCTACACCAGCCACTTCACAAAAAATTCAGAAACTAAAAAGCACTGGCAATGGCAAATTGGCATAGCCTCCGCTTAATGGCATATCTTTGTTAGTCCCTCTAACTACCTTGAACTGGTAGGAGTAGGTCATTTTTCTCAGTATAGCAGCTAATAGCAGTGGCACCTTCTGGTTTGTAAAGTGAGTATTTTTTTTTAGATATGCAGCCATTATCATACTGTGACCATCTAGCCCATAAAGACGTACCTAATCATACATCATCGTTTAGGCCCTGAAGGCAAATACAGAATATGTAAATGGTCAATAAAAGACTTATGACCATCCCTATGTTGCCAGTTCTCGTTGACTTCCAATAGCACTATATAGTGATGTTTAGAGGGAAAGAAGCACCTTTCAAAAGAGAATGAAAAAAAATGTTAACTAATGTCTTTTTCCATTTGCAATTGTGAGTGTACATGACCATGTGACATTGGTGGAATTGCCTTTGCATTAGATCTAATTTAGTTAAGCTCATTGGACATTAAGATTATCAATTGAATGCTGTTCATCATTGATTTTTTTTTTTTTTCTTTTTCAGATTCATAATGTGCCGTATTGTAATATAATGACTTCCACAAAATGCTGTGACATTAACTGTTTTACTTTAAAATACATCTGAAATTAACTCATTTCTTTCATTCAACAATAGTCAAAATTTTGTGCCTTAATATGAGTATGAAAAAGATACGGAGACGACTTTCCCAAACCTTTCGCTTCAGTATTGAAGGATCTCTGTCAGAGTTGGCAGAACACTTAACAATAGAAGATGGGGGAGAGGTAAAGGAAAGTGGTGAGTAAAATTTGTTGTTCTGAGCGCAGTTAGAATTTTATACTAAAACTGGTGGTAAAAGTATTGATATTTATGTGTTTGCTAGTGGCATTGCTTTTCAGTACAGTCATGTTTCTCTTGATAATAGAATAGGTGTAACTCAGTGTTAAGTTTATCACATAGTCCCGGCTGCTGTATCCTTTGAGACATTTATGTCAAGAATGGAGATTGCTTACAAGAGCATCAATTACCTTCAATGTAAATGACTACAGTTATGTAATAAACTGAACAAAAACATAACTGTATTTATCTGAGCATTTAATTGATTGTGCACATGTCTCATTTCTAATTGTGCTATTAAGCAACACTTTGAATCACAATGAGTACGAGTTCTGGATTGATTTCTTCAAGCTGCATGTGTGCTAGTGATATTTTGTGCATTTCTTATTTTAAAGAAATATATTTAAACTTATCTTACAGGATTAGTAGGAAGATACAGAGGGTATTCAGTAAGTTAGCTAACTCAGTATGAAAATGAAATCTAATGGCAAAACTCACTTCATTATTTTTCACTGCATTCTCACTTGACTTCCACACACTTAGTCCACCTCCAGTAATTTAATCCCTTTTGGAATTTAGGGTATGTCTTGGTCCTCCAACCACTAATTATCCCATCTTTCGTGATGTTTGAACATTTCCGTCCAGGAAGATTTTGAAAGAGAAAATAATCACTGGGGGATAGAGTGGGTAGTTAAGCCCTAAGTACTCACATTCTTTGATAACAGCTCTTGCTTTTTGGGGTTTATGGCAGATGCATTATCATGAAGCAGCATCATGTCCGCTATCAGCTTTCCATGACATTCCTTCTTAATGGAATCATATAACTACTTCACTGTAAAAGCACAGGTGTCTGAAGTGATGGTGGACTTATATGGCTTGAATTCTAAAAGCAGGACACTCGCTGTAATGCAAAAAATTTTTTTCCACTACTTTTCTATCTGACACAAGAATTACTTACAGATGGGTAACCCATATATTTGCATTACATAAACTCTTGTTTGATTTCTAGTCATAGTGGTGAACCCATGTTTAATCCCAAGTTACAATATGTAAATAAGAGTCATCAGGTTTTTTTGGAGGAGGTTCAAAATCTCCTGACTGAATTCATGGTGATATCCTCAATTAAATGTACTTATGAAGCTGTTGACAATGGAGTGGTATATATATATATATATATATATATATAAACAAAGTACTAAAATTTGTTCACACTAACTCCATTCACTTACATAAAAATTGGACATATGTTTTGGGAGTGATCCTGAAGAGGAATTGGAATTTGGAAATGTGGATAAAAGAACACTTTAGAAATATTTGCATAAAACAGATTGATAAATCAGCAATAGCAGCACACTTTTGGAATAAAAATCATGAAATTAAACCAGAGACAAAACTACTGAAACAACTTCACAACGCAATAGAACTTTCCACTTGGGAAAAAATTTTCATTACAAAAAACAAGGAAAACTTAATGAATTTTGATTTCCCTCCAATGGATGAACTCAGCAAGTTCCTAATAGAACCAACACATGCTGCCACAAGAACATCAAGAGACCCAACCGCCACTTCTAACAACAGTTGGTCTACAGGCTGAAGATGGGAGGAATCACTCCCGAAACATATGTCCAGTTTTTATGTAAGTGAATGGAGTTAGTGAGAACAAATTTTAGTACATTGGTTATATCGTGGTGATATGCTTTCTACCCTGGTGTCAGCATTTGGGGTATTTAGTGGGAACTGACCTTTGAAGTAACAACATGAATATTATTAATTGTGAAAACATATCAGTTGAAATGCATGGTTCCTGAACTATTACATTATTCTTGACTCAACTATTTTGCATAATCATAACTTCCACTTTTTGACATTTCTTATGAAGATGTTATTGCATGTTGCCTTTTAGGGCACTCATCTTCAGTGGACTCTATCCCTCTTGAAATTGCTTGGTGTATAAGTTTACGTGGTACTTGGCAGGTGTATCACTAACATATACAGCATTCACCCTCCCTTGCATTTCCTTAGATTTCTTACCTTCCTTTGTGAGGAATTTATTCATGGAATGAAACTCCAAATCAGTCACTTTTATTGCAGATCCACATGACATGCACTTGCCATCTTCTCAGTTTCAGCACTTACTGTAGACTGATTTGTAACTGTGTCCATTTTAAGCCAAGACATGTTCCAACCTGCAAATGCAAGCTTGGTTCTCTAGCAATGATGTAACATATCAGGGTAGATAACTTATTGAATCCCCATTATGGGAAGTGGGCTGCAGTTTGTTTCTATTTATAATAAGCTAGATCCCTTTGTTTAGAGAATACGTATTCAAATAGTTGTTGTTTTATAGAGAGGAAAAATGCACATGTGCACATGTGTCTGTGCATCTACCAGGAATTACATTTTAAGGTATAAAAAATGGAAAATGTGACAGGTTTCAGTATTTAATTTTTATTTTATTAGAACATCTTGCTTTTATTATCTGCGTGGTTTATAATTCTATATTGTGTTTCAGAATTTAGCTTTTCAAACTCCAAGGATGGTAGAGGAAAGTAGTCAAATATTTGGAGATAGGGAACCTATAAGTGTTCGGGGCTAATTGTGGAGTAATGTGTAAATAATACACAGGATATTAGTAGTGATAAAATTTTGTTTCTTTGCTTTCCCATAGAAAGGAAAGTTTGTTAATAGTTATTAAGAACTATTTCCAAATAAATGTTTTGGTAACAATTTTCTTTCTGAAAGGCAAGCCACTGATATCAGTGTGATGAACTTTTGAGTATGTAAACTAATTGGAGGGCAGTCGTCTACTGCTTGTTCATCTCAGTCAGCTTGGTGTAGGCTTTACATCATACTGATGAGTTAGTGAATCGAGTCCCATGTTCCCCTTATTTTTCCCCTTACATCACACAGCTTACATAATTTCAGTATATGATTTTGAGGCCTACTGATAAAAATTCCTCAAAATATTCCACCACATTTTAATGGATTATCTATTTAAGAGTTAAGACTGTATTATCTTTAAACTGCACATGGTCAAGTGTGTGCAGTGCATACATATGCTGAAGGCTAGTATTAGTTGTGGAAGAATTAAGTTTTAGAGGAAGACAGCAAAGCTTTGCAATTGCAATCTAGTGGCCACTTTTGATCATGTATGCTAAGCATATATTTAGTAATAATTCACTATATGTTTAGCTGAATAAGGCTTTACAGCAAAACAAAGTCAGTTTGTATCCCATGCCCCCTCTCTCTTTTTTTTTTTAACATAGTCATGTAGTTTATATAATTTCAGTTTATGATTTTTAATCCATGGCTTCTAACTTAATTGTGGGAAAGACAGGTAAAGGAAGAAAGATGTAACCTCTGCAAATATGTTGAAGGTCACCAGTTTCAACAATTTCTGTAACTGGTTTATCCACTCAGTGAGAGAAACTGGCAATGCTGATATGACAAATACAGTTGAAAAGTGTCTTCATACAAAAATATGCTCCTTCGTGAAAATAGATAGATTTTCTGCATGTTCTTGTTTTGTTCACATGATTTAAATTTTTCCTACTCAAAAGTGAAATATACAATGTTTGATTTCTTTATTATAATTTCCTGATTTTGTTAACATCTTTTCTCAAAGTGAAGGTAAAATATGCTAACATTTTTCTTTGTGATATTTACATTTTCCCCTTTCAGAAGTGGATAAAATGTTGTTTTCATAAATTGTTATCATTTTTAATCTTCTCATCTTAAACATTTGCATTATGTACTAATGTTAAGTGAGAAACAATAATGGGTATGTATTTCATAAAATTTCCTGGTTATTTTAGTATTCTAAGAGTTTTCATTTATTACATACAGCATAGCTACTTAATTTCCTAAATTGTTTTGTGTTATAATTCCTAAATTGTTTTGTGTTATAATTCATTAGCTTCTACACTCAAACAGAATTGCTCAGATAACCTAAGCAACAAAAACTATTTTTTATATAATTACAATAAAAAACTTGTTTTGATATTTAAATCATTGTTGTTCTTCTCTGAGCACAACTATAGCAAAGTTATATATAAGACTTAGCCATTGCACTGATTTCCTTGCAATGCTTGTCCACATTTAACGCAACAGCAAGTGGAAGCTGAATCAGTGGCATGCTACCCTTATTAGTTTTAACTCAGCTGGAGGGAATTTTGAATCTGAAGACCACAAGGCCCAGATCTCAAACTGCTTGTCTTTGGTCTCTCTGTGATCCTTGAAATTTATTGAATTGAATCCTGAAACTGTCACATATGTATGAATGTTTTCATGCAGCTATCTAAAATATTGCATTCTTTGCGATAGATTCATATTATTTTTTATTATTACTTTGAGTATCTTGTTATATTCTGTATAAGTGCTTCTTATTTTTCTTAACTACACACACACACATGTGTAGAATTTTTTTTTTCTTTTTTTCCCCCTATTAGATCTTTCTTCTGGCAGGCTAAATTATGTAATTGTAAACTTAATACAAGTTAAAAACAGAAAAGTTGATTCATTACACATATAAAGATGTCAGTATTATGCGACACTATACTTCACTACCTGATTAATTTATTCTGTCCAACAAAAGGCAGTAGTGTATAACAGATTGTTTGGATTGATAAGATATACATAGGTAGAACATAAGAAATTTGGATAAAGGATGAAAGAACACTTTAGAAATGTAAAATATAAACAGAAGGATAAATCAGCAGTTGCAGATTCTTTTTGGAATTACAATCTTGACATTGCAAAAGAAACCAAACTGTTGAAAGCTACCAACAATCCCAGGAAATTAGTAATATGGGAAATGATTTTCATTTTAAAGAATAAGCATCTCATTATGAATTTTGACATCCCAACAATGGACTTCCTGTTTCACTGTATGTTGGAACCACCAGAGGTCACATCGTCGCCTGCCAGCATTAGCCGGACTCCAGCTGAAGATGAGAGCAAATGTTCCAAACACGTGATAAATTAAATAGTTAGTGAAGGATAGTGTCACCTACACCAAACTCTTTATGTGTGTAGGCTATATTCTTTTAATCTTATACCCAAGGTTTTCATTTGACTTTGAGATAAACATAGACAATGAAAAAATATGTAATTTCAAGTTGCATTCTCAAGTGAACTTAAAAAGTAATTAGGCTTTCCATTAGAAGGGATCAATTTTCTTTATTTTCTTTATCTGAATCTTGTCATTAATTAATTAACTTATTCATTCAATCATCAAAAGAGCATATTTCAGCAGGGATATGTAGGAAGTTTTGACCCATGAGGGTGTACTCGATAGCAGATAGAACATTTATATATTTATTAGATTTTAGAACTAAAGGTAAGCCAACTAACTCTATAACTCAAGTAACAAAATACACCAAGATACTCAGTATTTGCCCTGATCTCTTTTGATACTTAATTCAGTGCAAATACAACAGAATTGTTTGTAAGATTTGTAACATGTTTCTTCATGGATTCCTGTATAATAATAAAATTGACCCCTACTAATTTAAAACTTAGTTTCTTTCACATATGCAAGCTACCATTCAACTGAGAGCAGTCAGGATTGTAAATTGTATGCTGGCTTGTGTGCTGTAAACTGTAATTTAATAAACAAACTTATACAGGTTGTGGCAGAAACACTGACCCATTTTAAATCATGCGCTATTGTTGGTCACTGCTTCTTAGAAAGTTGTTTGCACCATTGTGTAGTGCAGTTCAAAGCATTTTCTGTATGCCATATTACATGACCTTGGCCACTCGCTCAGTTGCACAGTATTACTTGACACTCAGTATGGAATTCAGGTAGAATGAGCATGTGCTTTTGCAATTGAAACATTTTTCAAATGTGGTGATTGAGTTGTAAGAACACAGCTTTTGTTTGGGCAACAAACAAGAAGCCACCTGGTAGGTCAACTATGGTTCACACTCTATAATCATGGCAACATTAAGAGCTGCTTTAGAGCAAACTCCAATGCGATCAGTTCATCTACATTCATCCAATGTACATTACTATCCAGTATGTTAAGGGCTTACGAATGCCGATGAATTGGTCATGTTACATTTTGCTCTAAAACAGCAGGTGAGCTACCAATTGACTTCTTGTTTCAAGCAGATGTTGTCATGAACTGCCTGACCCATCTTGTAATCGCCTTTTGTGATGGAGCTTGTCCATTCTGATTGATGTTGAAATGTTGCCGAAACAAAAGCTGCATTCTTATCACACAATTGCCACATATGAAAAATGTTTCAATTGCAAATGCACCATGTTCATTCAACTTGCACCCCATACTGACTGCCAAGCTATGTGCAGCGGATCGAGTGGCCAAGGTCATGTAATATGGCATACAGAAAATGCTTTGAACTGCACTGTGCAGTGGTACAAATATCAGCTCTGTAAAAAGCTGTGGCCAACAATAGTGCACAATTTAAAATGGATCGTTTTTTCTGTTACATAGTGTATTTACTATGCTTCTTGTATTACCATAGCTAATAGTCATTGAGTATTAGCTGTAATCACTTTATCTTCTACAGGATAACTAAGCATTAAAAGAAAACCTGGCTTCATTGCTGGAATCAGCACATAAAAATTGTATATTTTAGACATAAAATTTAATTATTTTATTTTAGGGTTATCGAATATAACTGTTTTGTTGTTTAAAAATGCTAACATATAGTATTGTATATAGGTATTCATTTATTCCATTGACTTAATTAGTTGTGACTTGAAAATGAAAGGATTTGCTTAATGTATACTGTCTTCAAGACAGTTTACATTGAGTGATAAAATGAAGGTGCACTCATAATTTGAGCAAAGGCAGTAAAATTGCTGAATGTTCATATCATCTACACTAACCAATGTGATGGAGATCTGTCATGAAACAATACTGCTTTGGAAGATTGAAGAAGCTGAGCTTTAAACTTCCTGTGCAGACTGCTGTATTATAAGTCTTTGGTTATAAACCATGTCTGCTCACGTATGTTTTAGGTTGGGTTACTGATCAAGCTGCATTTCAACTACAATATCTAATTTGTATATGCAAACTTACCTTATAGAAAATGCTGGAATTGCTGTCCTTCCTTGGACAAACAGATATTGGATTGGCAAAGCAATTCCATTCGACATGATTAAGTTTAGCCATTGTTTTGTTTCTAATTTCATTACAAATGTTTTCCTTTATATTTTGGAATCTCCACCTGTAACTTATGCGAATTTTGTCAGTGATTTTGTTAACAAATGTTCCAAGATTTGCACAAATTTGGTCTAGCTTTTCCTCTGTGAAAAGTGTCTATTTTTGCTTATGTTTTCTGTTTTGCATTTGTGCACAAAATCTTAAATTGCAGTTCTGAAATGAGACAGTTTATCAGGAAAGTTATGAATAGATTCTGTATGTCACAATGAGCTGATTTATATTTAAAATTAATTCTTTCTTTGAAGGAAATATTTGAAATAAGTATGAACCTATTATGTATCTACATTGTGGAACAATGTGCTTTGACAGATGATAAGAGAAAATCAAAGATAAAAGTCCTCCAATAGATTTAAGAAAACTATAAGGCACTCTTTAAATAACATATCACAGCATCTATAAAGTCTACCAACTGTAATAATGATCCATTTCAATTATGAACCAACTTGCAGAGTTTAACCTATAGGCAAGAGTGGTGCCCATTGTCATTTGCAAGTATTGTAGAATGGCATTATACAACAGTTTCCTTATATATTTTAAAAGATGTTAAGTTACCAGCTTTATAAAAGGAGGTGGAAAACTGGTCACCATCGTTGTCCATACTTTTTTGGCCTCTTAAGAAAATTATCCATCACTCATAGTATTTCATATTTAATAATGCTGACTATTTCCTAATAAACATTTTGTTTAAATTCTTCCAGGGTAAGTAGGTTTCTGTTTTATGTATATGATATTCATTAATTGGCCCCAGAGATAAAAGTTGCAAGGGGCTAGATCAGGGGACAGAGAATGTCACAAATCCCCACTAAGGACTGCAATTCTGAAACGCTCTTTCAATGGTTAAAGATTATGTGCCATTTATTTTTGTATGATTTTAACTTTAACAATTTAATAGCTCTTTGCACAGTCATAAGAAATGCCTGTTTGTTGTGAAAGTAATCTATTGGGGAAATTCTGCAAATGATAACTGGTGTCATCTAATGCTTCTTTGATAAGAACCCTATGCTCTCTGTTAGGTTTCTTAGACTAATGCTACTTATGGCCTGAAATTTATTATAATGATTATGGGTTGTTGTATAGCCTGGAACTTTTACATCTGGGAATCTTTCTCAAATTGTCTTTAAACTTTATGAGCTGACTGAGTTAAGACATGAATAAAGAATAAATACTCATAATTTATTGAATTTCTTTACTAATGATAGCAATCAAAGGGATAATTTAGAAAAACTACCATTTTGTACCCCTCTAAAGTTTTTCATAGAGCTATCTGCAGTGCGATTCTAATCTGAAACTTTTATCTGCCATCAGATTTCATGCTACATCAACAGTCACCTCTGCTGGAAGCTCATATATCCTCATTATTGGGAGCCTAGCACAATTTTGAAAATCATCTTTGATGTAGAAAATTTATGTTTTATTCTAATTTCAGGATGCACCAGCGTACCAGCCAATATGTTAAAATTATTAGATATTTTGTCTAAATTATACATTAAAACAATATATATATATATATATATATATATATATATATATATATATTTGTAATACAGTTTCTTGCACTATTTTGTATTTGAAGTTACAATAGACTACAATTTAGATCAGATTTAGAGATCACATCTATTCTCATGCCTTTAATTTTTTGTTCTGTACAGAATAGAACTTGGTCACTGTGTTGCTATATAGTGGTAAGTTCTTAAGCAGATATTTTGACTGCCTTCAAAAAAACCTCTTAACAAGAAAGTGGGTACCAACTATGTCAAGAATATGTCACATGAATGGCTGGAATAACAGATAATGTGAACAAGAAGACTGCTTGATTGCCAGCAAACTATTCACATAGTATACAACTGAGTCACTATTTGGTGACACTAAAACTTAACTAACTGATTAATTCTTCAGTATTTAGTGTCACCTATTACTGACTCAGTTATATATGTAACAACTTCACTGTTCCTAACTTCTTTCAAGATTACTATTCACATAGTATTTTATACAAATAATAATAGTGGTTAGATTGGCAGCAGTCTGCCTCATATACTGAAATGTAATGTGGATCCTGTACTGCATTATTTTGTATACTGCAACAATCAGTATTTTTGAGATAACCATGTCAATTGATTTATAACTCTAGCATTTAAAAGTTGTAAATCTGGTGACTGTGTCTGATGATGATTTGGTTTATTTACGGATGCTCTTTAACACCTCAGGTCATCAGCATCCCATTCAATTCAGGGCGTGAAACGGCTGACAAATTTTGCTCAGAGACCTCTTCTTTCAGGCTTGAGGTTCTTTATCAAATGTATGACACGGGACCCATGGCTTTACTTCCCTTCTGAAGGAAGCCATATTTAGGATTTTTATGCCTGAAAAAATCCATCGTTCCTGGCCAGGTTTGAACTCGCGATCTTGGGTTTAGAAGGCAAGTATGGTTACCACTACACCATCAGGACCTATGTGTCTGTGAGGAAGGAAAACCAATACATTCTTAACATTGCTTGAGGTATAGCTTTTGTGGTGCTGCTGTTAAACATGGCATTCTAATTGTGATGTTTAGATGTCTGTGTTGTGAATATTGCTAGAATTGAAATAGCTGAACTGAAAATGTGGATATTTATGCTCTGATAAATCTTGTTCCAGTAACCTACTATATCATTATAAAATCCTCTATATGTGCGGATGTGTCTCTCTAAACTTGAATATCCAGAATATGGTCCAACTCTTTGCATCTACTCAATTTTTAGGAAGAGTTTCAATTATTAAATAATTTAGGATAAAATTCTCCACCCACTGCGGAATCTTGTCAGATGTACCAGAAAAAATGTTTCTAAATATGGATGAATACAATATGTCTGTAGTTCCTGAGTTGCTCAAAAAGAATGAAATGTATAATTTGTTTTTACATATATTTATGATGGGGTATGTATTCAGAAACCTTGAAAAGTACTTGCACTTAAATGTCATTAGTGCAAAAAAGGATTTAAGAACTATAATAGTTCCATTGTGGATTATTGTTTTGGTAATTAAACCGAAATTATAGCTTTATTTTATTCTTTTGTTTCTCTAGATGGGCAATTGGTTGCTTATGTATAATTGTGCATGGAATAAGAATAACTTATTTTTAATAATTTAGTAAGAATGACACAGCAATTGAAGTGACATTAAATTATTCCTTTTATAGAAGAGAGAAGCTTAGTAAAATATGGGTTAAAACAAAACAATGTGCCTTCTTTTATTTGAAATTCATTTGTTGGGTATGTGGTTTCATCAGGAATGTTATTATGTGCATTTAGGAATTAGGATACATATAGAATTTACATCATAAGTCATTGGTGCTCACGGATGAATCAATGTTCACTACTCATTTCACAGGACGTCATCTTAGAGAGCTCAAAAATATTTTGAGAATATATTTTGAATTCATGTTAATTTTTAAATATAATGGAAACTTTTATGTTAAAGGCTTAAAATTATATTAAAGCACCCTATGTTTCTTTCCCACTTCATTCTTCTTGCATTTTATTCTTGTATTAGTGATCTTCATTCTTCTCTTATTTTATTACAGCTTCTGCCCAATCTCCTGGGCTTGTTCTTTTTCTGCATGCTCCCCCCCCCCTCTCTCTCTCTCTCTCTCTCTCTCTATATATATATATATATATATATATATATATATATATATATATCTTAATTAATATCTAAGCTGTCCCTGAGCATGTGCTCTTCATAAGGGCAGTATATATATTTAAGATGACTTTTAAGCATGTAAAATTACATAGAATGTAAAATATTCTTCACAAAATATAAATAAATAAAATATATATTTTTATTTTTAATAATCAAAGTGTGAAAAGGCACCCAAAACTGAATGGATAACATGAAACTGGTATACAGATCATATTTGCATGGAATTTCATGAATTTCCTCCATAACACATAAAATACAGTTTCTATCTGTTGGTTGGGGTTGGTCCTGGTGGTGTAGTGGTAACCATACTTGCATTCTAAAACCCAAGATCGCAGGTTCAAACCCGGCCAGGAACGATGGAGTTTATCGGGCATAAAAATCCTAAGTATGGCTTCCTTTGGAAGGGAAATAAAGCCATGGGTCCTGTGTCATATATTCGATAAAGAACCTCAAGCCTGAAAGAAGAGGCCTCTGAGCAAAATTGATCGTCTGTTTCAAACCCTGAATTTAATGGGATGCTGATAACCTGAGATGTTAAAGAGCATCCGTAATTAAACCAAATCAACAAATCTGTCTGTTGGTGACATGAAAACAAAAATACTGACATCACTTGCAGTTTTTCAGGTTTAATGTTATAATTTTAAGTCTGGATTTCTTTTTAACCATATTTGAAATAATATATAGGTTTCAGTAAAGGTCTTGCAACACAGAAAAGTACCACCTTAGGTATACTTCATTTGGATGTACTTCTGAACTGGAAGATATCATTCTTTGTTTGTGGTTTCTTCAAAAATAGATAGTTCAATCTTTCTGTCCACTTCATTACTATATTGTGATCCATTAGAACATTAAAGGTAATGGATTAATTTTACTTTACTTTCTACTTTTACCTCCAAATATGGTTTAGCAATACTGCTAGTTTCCATCTTCTTCACTACAGATTTCAAAAGTTCATTTCTGGTCACATGGATGAAAGAATGTCCTGGACTGCAAACATGTGGTGAAAGTTTACAACTTCCTGGTTAACTACATCCCTAATTGAGCCATGATGATGTTTTTGTTCTGCCCCTTGAAAGAGTCAGACAGAAAAACTATTGAGCCACAATTGGGCTCATTATTCATCTCCTTTCTTAGACAGTCATATAAAAAAAAATAATAACAGGCTCAGCTACTTTCTTTGCCTGCCATTACATGAAATAGTGCATATATATTTATTTAATAATAATATTTAAGGCCCATTTTTACTACTGAGGCACCACAGGCGGTGGACACTGATGATACTTTTTTTTTTATTGATTTATTTATGGACGCTCTTTAACATCTCAAGTCATCAGCGTCTCATTCAACTAAGGGCATGAAATGGCCAACTAATTTTGCTCAGAGGCCTCTCTTTCAGGCTTGAGGTTTTTTTTCGTGACGTAAATATATGACACGGGACCTACGGCAGTACTTCCCTTCCAAAGGAAGCCATACTTAGGATTTTTATGTCCGAAAAGATCCATCGGTCCTGGCCGGGTTCACTGATGATACATGAAATGAAATATATTGGGAAAGGATTTTTGTTAACAATGGAAACATTTCAGGCCTAAGTTTAGGGTACCTCCCAGGCATTTGCCATTAATGAGGACTGAGGAAAAACCTCAGTCAGGGAGGACAGTCCTGGTGGAATCGCACCCCAGACCTCCCGCTCACGAGTCTGCAGACCTTGGTCACCCATGGCAGTTCTGTACATATATGATGCTCCATCATTGTGAATGTGAGCATTGAAGCTATAGCAGCAAAGGAAGCTGGTTACTATGCTCTCACAAATGTTCAAGTAATGTCAGGCAGTGTTGCCATATCTTAACAAAAATTTCAGGAGTTGTAGATTGAAACATGATGATTAATTTAATCAAATCGCTGGAAAAAGGGACCAGTGATAGATTAGGCCCTTTGTCAGGAAAATGCCTCAATTGGTCATGACTTAAGCAGCACATCTCTGTAGGCTGAACATCTATCTATGCTCTACCTTAAGTGTACCTGAGTAAAACATCTGAAATCAGTAATGAATGCAGCATGTTTATTTCAAGCAATACCCAACTCAACTGACCAAATACTGCTGGGACAATAAATAAAGAATGGAAGCTATCTTGAAGAAACAACAATAAGAATATAGCACCTGAAATGCACTATGGAGGATATGTAACCAGAATGCACCAACTGAACCCATGTTCAAGTGTATGGAGATCCAAGATTGCAAAAGGAGAGAAAATAGATACTTGAGACACAGCTAGTAACAGTAGTGTGGTTTTAGGGTGCTCAGCTGCAACTATAATTTGTGTCAAACACCTTGGATGAATTTAGGATGGTGGCTAGAAGAATTGGAAGAACCAGAGATTAAGTACCATGAAAGCAAACATTAAACAGCTATGCTTCTAATAAGTGGATCAATTAGAAAGACTAGGTTAAATATTAAAATAGTGTAATCCAAAAGTGTAAGTATATGTGTTGAACTTACAGACCAGAAAGCTATCTCCACAGGAGCAGGTCCTCAGCACTAACACTGGTTAGAAGTCCTTGCCTTTATAAATTTTAAGGGCATATCCTCTCATTTTATTCATGAGAGTGGTGATGCACCTGAGGAGGATGTTAGATATTATATTGCTTCTTTCTCAAAGACATGCAATTTTACTCTTATTGGGTATAAAAGGAAATAAAACTGTACCCCTTCATATGTAACAAATATAAAATTTGTCAATTGAAAAGGAGAAACATCCAATAGAGAAGACATGTAAGAGAGATTAAATTCAAGGAAATATGGCAAAATTCCATTAGGAAGAATTTCTGGAGCCTTACAATGGAACATTCTCATTTAGGGTTGGGGTTGCAGGAAGCCAGTGATACTAGCAGAAATACTGTTGCCTAGGTGATTTGAGGAATATTAGCTGCTAATGTGGGACAGTGACATTTCTGAATTACAATCTTTGCTGTAATCCAACAACACAATCAGCTTTATGGAATGTATTACATTTGGTGAAATGCCCATCTGAAGAATGTATAAAATGCTCAAAATAAAATTTTTTTTTATCACCATCAGCATCAAAAATAAAAAGATTTTTCCCAGATATCATAAATGTAGATTCCAATGAAATCAAAAACAAAATCTTGGAGGTTTCAAACCAATTTGGGGAATAAAGTGTGTATTCTGATTTATAAAAGTATGCTCTTGTACCTTGGTGACTTGATCTGATAGAAGTTGACAGAATATAATTGAATATAAATAAAGGCAATCAGACAGTTTTTCTTTAAAGTCTCTATCTTTAATGGCATAGTCACAAATAAAGTGAAAAATGTGCCTTATACTGTTGAAAAGAGTAACCATCTAAAAACTGAAGTCTACCAGTTGTTCTAGGAGAGATGAATTTCAGAGTAAGAGTTTTTCCAGCAGGTCAAACATTTTAATACTGACCATGAATCTATTAACAGTAAGTTATTAACATCATTGATGGGTAAAAGTAATGTTCATGCCACAGTATTAATTCAAGTAAGCCTATTTTGCAAGTCTTCATTGCAGTTACACACAATTTTCCTTGCCTTGCAGCTAGTTCATTGATGCATGTCACAGCTGTTGGAGGAATTGTAGTCAATGTTTCAAAATCATAAACAATTTTCCTTTTAATTGATATGATTGTATGATTAGTTCACTGTGCAAGTTCCAATTTACATTTTAATTTTCCTTTTACTGATTCATTGCAGCTAATTTATGGCATAATTGCAAATGAATGGGTAGGGGTATGAATACTATTTGCTCATCCAGTGAAGATTTAACACCAATACTTTCTAAAGTTGACTGACAGTGCTTTTCATATTGAATTCTAGACTGAACTGCATAAATTATAAATTTATTCTTATATGATGAAATAACATTTTGTACTTGCACTTCTGACACAATTTGGAATGCATGTCTTAAATTTGGTAATATTATGGCTTTCAATAAAATACTTGCTTTGAAATGAAATTGGAAAGCAAATTGGTGCAACCCACCATCAGTATTGTGTGCATTCTCATATCTGTTAAGAGCATCTTTGAATTAGTAAACACCAAAGTATCTAATCACTTGGAAATATCTCCTCTTGACATTCCATACTTTCTTTTATGGACTACTCATTCATGCTGCTCGTAAAATATATGGAATATTTTTATTATTGTTTTCTTGCTATGGGTTGGATGCTTATTATTTTTTCCACTTTTTTTAAGGGCATGGACTATGCCTTTCTTCTTTTTTCTGGTGACAGAAGCATTGCTTCCAAACTGCTTTATTAGGTTTTTCGCATATGTCACAGTTATTTTAATCTGCATACATATTTGCCTCACTGTCAATACCTTCTTCTTCATGTGATACCCTATCACAATCAAGGGAGTATATTGTTTTGCAATCAGTATTTATTTCTTCCCTGAAAAATACAATTATATAGTCGGCTACATCTTGTTACTTGCAAAATCTCTCTCTGTTGCCATCTTTTAATATGAAAAAATAAATAGCTGCTGAATTTTGTTTGTTTAGTGCAATTTTCTTAAACCTATCTATGCAGTAAAAACAGAAACTGTATATAAAAGTGGATTAAATATAAAACATTTAACTAAACATGAAGTGGGTTCCCTAATACTATAGTTTTATGGGCCTTTTTATGCACACCTTTCTATGCTTTGTTTACCATTCACTCACATATTAACTGTTAAGGTGGATTATCACTGCTCAACTGCCTCTCTCTTTTTTCTACCATTCTATTCTTTAGTACTTGGTGCCACCAGTTACTACCTTCCATATAGCCTATATTGGCCATTTGTAGCCAATATTCTATATACAGGTTCATCATTTAAGAATTTATGTAACACAATACTTGAGAATGTGACTCAAAAATGAGAATATTCCATTATTATTATCATCATCAATACTTTAAATAAGCTGCTGCTTGTTTGTATATGAAGTTTGCACTTGTTGTAGATGAACATTTTAAATTTTATTTAATGAAACTTACATTATAAGCTGCTTATATAAGATGGAATGAAGAAAAATTTTGTCAGTGTTAAATGGTATGAAACAATTTATAAGCAAAATGGTGAACTGTCACCATTTCATTATTGGTTTTCTTTGTTTTCTCTTCCAGTACTGAATACATATGCAGAATGAATGTATCTCTGGTGTGCATGTTGTGGATATTGTTAAAGAGCAATGTGATTCTGATAAAGGATGAATTAACCATAAAAATGAACCAAAATTAACTTACAAAGATTTTTAAAGTTTGGACAACTCAAAGCAACAAAATCAAGCAAAAATAAAACATTTGTACTACATAATCAGTCTTACCAATTTCAGCATAGAAAAAATACTGATTATTATAATGATATATATTTATGAGTAGACCTTGCTTAAAAATTACACACAATACTAAAATGTTCACACATTCTGCCAAATGGTGGTCATCATAATTGTGTGTATGTGTATGTGTGCATATGCCACATGCACAATTTTGATAAAATTAATTTTTTCATGCAATTTTTAAATTTATGAAATGATTTAGCATATTTTTAAATCTTAAAGTCAAATCTATAGGGAAAGCACAGTACTTTGTAATGTTATCAATCAATAATCTAATGAAAAATAAGTTGTGCATTACTTTATGACATTAAATAACCCCAGTTTTAATTTAAAATTTAATATCTGTGCCTGATAAAAAATATTTTTACTTTTCAGATGTTCATGTTATTGGAGGTTTTGGAGAAATTGCCAGAAAACTTTCACTTTCCCATTCTCACATTCTGGGTACAAGCAAAAGAGAAGGTAGGTTGCTATATATGAAAATTTATAATAATATTGCTGATGCTTTACAATATAGGTGATGAGGTTAAATTCATAAATTATGCTTTAACTACAGGAATTCATTAGTTCAAATGTTTTCTTGTAAGAATTCAATAATTAGAGACTTATTATGTAATTTTTGAATAAGAAACAGTAAATTGCATTGAACTGCTAAAAAGCAAAATATTTTGCAATGTGTTTAGCTCTAGCATTACTGAATTTTATTGTAAAGGACTGGTGTAATGCTTCGGAATATAATAAATCTTACAAACTGCTGCAATGAAGTGATAGTGTGCAGGTTTGATACTTGCTATTAAGCAACATTTTTTGTAATGAAACAAATGAACTGGACCTAATTTCAACATTTTTATATACCTGAGATTCTCAATGCATTTGAAATGTTGCACTGCTTTTAAATGGAAGGAAAAGAGGTACATTTCCAGTTTAGTGTAATAGTCTTCAAAGTAATTCATGTGTTTAGGAGCTCCAACATTTTTCCTAGCCTTCAAAACCCAAAATTTGCAACTGTAAAGCATGCTACATAATGAAACAAAATGCAAAATAATGTACATTTATTTATTTCTTTATTTGTATATTTATTTATTACCCCGTATTTGTTAGTAATTATCTGATATCAAATATACTACATTAGGTTAAAAATTTGTAATCCCAACCATAAAAATTTTAAGTTACCAAAAAAATACTATCTCAGTATCTTTTGTTTATAGAGTGTTAAAATGTTTGTACATTTGTCTTTGCTGCAGAAGTCATGCTAGTTCATCACTATGGCTTAGGTAACAGAGTACATGCAAACCAATTAGTGTGTCTGAGTTTGATTCCTAGTTGATATTATTTTTAAAGTCTTATTGAGATTACCATTCATTTCATGCATTGTTCAAAAGGCTTTTAACATGAGACATTAAAAATATCTATTCAGTAAGGAGAATTATACTCTGCAATTTATGTTCAAAGCAAAATTCAAAGATTATGTTTTTGTTTACTGCCATGGCTCAGATGCTAGTGTGTCTGGTCAGCTGGCAAGACTGAGTTCAATCCTATCAGAACATGTTATCTTGGTAAGATTTTTCTATAGTTTTCCTTAACTGAAATAGGTAGCTTTAGGTGCCTAAGCACATAAGTTCACCTGCATCATTACAAGGGCTTGGATTTTTACATTCTAAAAATATAGAAAATATTTATTATCATGGGTTAAAATACTTGAAATATGTGACAAAAGTTAAAAATATTTTATTATGTTTGAATTAGTTTATGTCAATATAAACAACATGCAGTATTCACCAATATAATTTATAATATGCCTCGCCAGTTACTGAAGAATTGCAATAAACAGTCAGAGACATCCTCAAGCTCTGAAATGATTTTATAATTATCACAGAACTTTGACTTATATTGGGAAAATGAGTGCTCCAAGTCACAAGATGTTAATCTAGCAAATTTAAGGCTGGACATTTAATTTATACTCAATCAATATCCTTTTCTTGCTGTATTTAACACATTTGAAATTTTATGCTAAGTGTGAAACCTACTTTTTAATTAACACTTCTCTGTATAGTTTTTTTTAAAGTTTGTTTTGTTTTTGTAACATTTGTGCTGTAGATACAATTACACCATTACATTTTTTCTGAACATCATGAACATGCTGACCTGTATCTAACAGAGGAATCCCTCCCATTTAAAGTTTTTCAATTGTAATGCAAAGGAAACCCAAGTTAGAAAAAATGTATATGCCAAGTCATTTTTAACACTGTGTCACTTAACATTTCTTTAAGATTTTCAATTGGAGGTGCATAATTTCTGTTCAATTATTGAGAATATTGGCAAACTATAAACATTTTCTGCATAATATTGTACTGCAGCAAGCAAAGTTCCTCACTACATTAATACTATAAATGTCAATGCCATGTTAGGATTTTTATTTTTTAATATGTTGATTCTTTTTGGAGACTTAATGAACACTTTTTTCCCAATTAAAAATATATTTATTCACATTAGGATATACTGTTCTAAATTCTTCACATATTTGGTGTAATCTTTATGCATGCAAATATCATGAATCATTTTAGGATAATAACAACAAGCACTTCCTATGTCTTCTTCATATATTCTGTGGCATCCATAAAAAATAGTAAATTGTTATCATATGCACTTAACATCTCGCCATAAATTTACATTGCTTCGTTAAATAATCTTGCAACTGTAAACTTAAAAGGAAGTTAGGAACAGTGAAGTTGTTAAACACACAAATAAGTCAGTATTAGGTGACAGTAATAGACCAAAGAACACTTCAGAAATGTATAAACAAGTGGATAAATTGAAACAAGGGGAAACAAGATATAAACAAGTGAATAAATAGGTAGTTGCAGATCATTTTTGGACTTACGATCATGACATTGCAGGAGAAGCCAAACTGTTAAAAGCTACCACCATTCCCAAGGAATTGACGATATGGGAAAAGATTTATATTTTAAAAAATAAACATAAGAGTTATGAATTTTGACATTCCACCAATGGACTTCCTCTTCTGTTATCTAATGGAACCACCAGAGGTCACTACGTCACCTGCCAGGGTTAGCTGGTCCCAAGTTGAGGATGAGAGCGAATGCTCTTGAAACATGTTCTGCAGAATTAATCAGTAAGTGAAGTTTTAGCGTCACCTAATACTGACTCATTTATGTAATCTTGCAACTGTCACACAATAGTAACATTTATTTCCTGGTATGTTAACAGAAAACATTTCATAATTTTTTAATATTCCAACAATGACATTCCCAGCACTCCTGCTGGTAGAATCTAAAGTTACATCTAAGCTAACACAGATTTTTCATTTTCACAAATTGAATATATTTGTTGTACAGTTTCTTTGTAACACTTTGAGAGATAATTTTTTCTCAAAGTTGAACTCCTCAAGAGTGTAAATATTTGAATTTGATGGAAAAATTCCATAAAACTAGGTTGTTTACTAAAAAAGATGTTTTATTTAATGGTGCTTATTGCCCATTTTCACTGCTAAGGCATCATGGGCAGTATAAAAGGGTATGGCCATAGATACAACTGCTATACATAAAGCTGCACAGTAAACTGAAAATTTAAAAGGGCCTGCAGAAGAACCTGAAACTAGGTCACTAAAAGCAATTAGAGATTATTTCTTCATCATGTGCAAAACTGCAGTGATGTTATACACATAAAGAGGTTGGTATTAGGTGACACTGTACATCACTAACTGGTTAATTTATCAGAGCATGTTTCAAGACAATCATGACATCACAAAAGAAACCAAACTGTTGAAAATTACCAACAATCCCAAGGAATTAGCAATGTGGTAAAAGATTTTCATTTTAAGGAATAAACATCATGTTATGAATTTTGACATCCCACCAATGGACTGCCTGTTTTGCTGCATATTGGAACAACCAAGGGTCACATTGTCACCTGACAGTATTAGTTGGTCCCCAGCTGAAGATGAGAGTTAAAGCTCTTGAAACATATTCTGATAAATTAACCAGTTAGTGAAATATAGTGTTACCTAATACTGAGCTCTTTATGCTTATAATTTGGACATTATTTAAACACACTAATGAAATGTAATTGTGAAAACCATCACAATACATCACCATAAATTAACTACAACTGAGTGATTTCAACTCAAGTATAATATTTTCAGAGAATAAACGGAACTATAATGATATGGAACACTGTGCTTTGTAAAGCAAGAATTGCTGGAGACATTCACAGCCGCAGACATTTAAATGATTATATCAGTATTACAGTTAAGACTCTCTGTGTGAGGCAATACTGCAGTCATCCACATGATATGAAACTCTATGAAGTGTAAGGCAGCATTATTCTAATAAATACAACAATATGAACAAAGTAGAGGCTGTTTATGATTGCATACCAAAATATTCAAGGCAGTGGAGCTAATATTTGATAGTGGAAACAATGTCATTAACTCCATCATGCATAGTACCTATTTTTACACAATGACACACAATGTAGCCGAGAGATACCAGCTACATTTATAGTTCTATACTGGTTGATAATTCTTCTATATAACATCATCAGGTATTTTATACTTTTTCATGAAATCAGAAAGTTCTGTTCTAGTTCTTTCACATAAAATAAATGAAAATATTGTAGAGCTGTTCCTAGGATTCTAAGAAGTGATTAGTTGACTATGGTTTAGAGTACACAGAACAGACTTGCAAGAAGTATGCCAAGAATCTGCAGTGAATCTTTTCAATGATATAGGTTAAAAACCTATTTTATTACAGACTTAACATAAGTTGTAATTGTTGGAGTTGTATAGATTGAATTCTTATCATTTCTATGACATTGGAAGCAAGAATGAAGGATACAAAAACAATCATGTACATAATGTGTTTCATAGAACTTTCTCTTGATAATGAAACAAAAATAACATACAGCTGATAAAAAATGAGCAAGAAAGTGCTACAATGGGTTTTAAGGAGCTAATATAGGTTGGAATCATATTGCATTAACAATTATATCAGTTATGATGAAAAATGTAGGAAAGATATCTCCTAGACATATTGCTCCCAATGGAGGTTTAAAACTACTAACTTATGGTCCTGTGATGATTAGTCTGAAATTGGGCTTTTGTCAAAAATTATTCAATGAAAACTGAATTTTCGTGTTCTTATGCAAATATTTGAAAATATTTATTTACATATATTTTTTTATAAAAATATGTGATTTTATATGACATAGCATTTAAAATATAAGCTGAACTTATCATATGCAAAAGTTTTTCTTGCAGTGCAAATAAAATATGTTTACCTAAGCATTCGAGCCTGAATACTTTATTCATTCAGTTTTTTTTCTTGAAAGACGTATAGTAGTTGGTGGAACACTTGAAAAATGTTATGTTTTTTGCATAATATATGTAAATTGTGTTTTATCAATACCCATTCAAATTATTGATTGTAGGAAGTTTTTAAATCCAAATATAACAAAATATATCATGTTTTTTTTATTCAAATTGGAATACAGTAGTATTTGTTGCAGGATATTTAAAAACAAATGATGATGATGATGATGATGATGATGATGATGATGATGATGATGATGATGATGATGCTTCAGCACCCTCATGGGTTTTCCAATAAATCTGTTCTGTAATCAATCTAATGAGAGAAGATTATATTTTGATGATAAAAATATTTTGTATATTTTAATATTTATGCCATAATTTTAGATAATTGTAAAAACCATAAGTTAATGCTGCTTAAATTTGTCCTAAATGAATTACAAATTTCCTCAAAGTAATAATAAGAAACTCCAAACCAAATATTATTTTGAGTTTCCCATAAGTAAAAATGGGTGGTAGCAAAGGGAAGTAATCATCTTGATGGGTTAAAATTTATGACACTTGCAGGGTATCAGATAAGTAGCAGAGACTGTACTTTGCTCCCTCTCACATAGCTTTTCCCCCTCTGTTGGTTCAAGATATGGTTTAGCACAAAATAATAATTGAGTACTGTAATATAGAAAAAACATGCCTTTTTCTATGGTTTCAGTTTTTTTAAGGGTGTGGATCTCAAGTAAATGGATATTAAGTACAATGTTTCCCAGAAATAACTTTGGAGTTTATCAAGAAATAGAGAAATTACTCAAATTATGAGAACAGACTTCATTTTCAACTGAAAGAAGGCTTTAATATATATTCAGAAAAAAGGAGATTTTAATACATATTCATAAATTTACTACTTTGAAGAATATAATTGCTAATTTAATTTTCATGCTTTGCTTTGTCATATGCAGCAGCAGATGAAGGGCTATTTGGAATCAGCAACCACAAATATGTAACATATAAAATTTTTGTTGCTGTTTGAACAGAGGTTCTTTTCAAATCCATTGCTCATTTTAGCTAATTTGTCTCTCTGACTGAAGTATAAGGCAACTATAGCTGGTTTGGTAATCTTCTTCTTTGTGACCGACTGCATACAGCACTCAAGTGTTACTTGGGCTGCATAATGAAGTAGAAAGATTCAAAATTTAAGCATGCTATGTTTATCTGTTAGTTCCCCATGAATGTGGATGAAAGTCACTGTGTTTAGTATCTGTTTATAGAATTAGAAGTGAATGATAGCCAGCTCTGCTGTTTTAGATTGTATAAAGAAAACATTGAGTCACTTGAATGGTTATGCTTATTCTTCAGCCTTAATACATTACTGTCACTGGAATAAGATAATGATAAAAGTCCTAAATCCTGCATGCATTTCACAAATATACAGCAAATATGATTGATTGTTTCAGAATTTTAATAATTTTCTTTTCATATATTTTATTTTACAGTTTTTATCTTCTTTTATTGATAGAGAAATGTAGAATTTGTTGATTAATAACATTTTTGCTAGCATATTAAATGACTGAATGGATAAACCTGACCTTGCTTGTCATCATGTAAAATGATGAAAGCTGACAAGTGATTAAATGTTAATTACCAAGTATTAGGCATGAAAAAGAAATATCCTAAAGTTGTAGATCTCTTAAGGATTAGAAATGTGTTTAGAGTAAGGTTAAGTTACCTATGAGGATAGATGTTTTGACAGACAAGGTGTGGCAAATTTGGGTCTATTTTGCTGCATGAGCTTATCATCTCAGGTTTCATACCTTATTCTAAGCATTTTTGTTACATTTTCATATTTTTTATTTTGGTGAAGAATGAAATAAATGTGGTTTAATATAAGTTCATTTTTTCTATTTTGAATTGCATATAAAGTTATGTAACTTGGTTACTATAAATAGAAAACAGCAGTTATTTATCAAGATGTTTTTAAATGTATAGTGACTATTTCCCAGTTGGGCAAAGGAATGAAACTATTAGTACTAGAATACACTTTCCTTTTAACTATAATTGCATATAGTTACATCTGTTGCTTTATGCTTTTTAATCTAATGTCATCAGCTGTGCTACTCAATTTACTTTTCCTGTTAATCCTACTTCTAGATCTTTACTACAGACTTTATATAGAAAATAAGCATACACTTGGAATGAAGTTGAAGTATCTAATTTCCTTCTGAGGTTTTCTTCTACTTCTCTATTTACTCCGGACTGGGAAAAAGGTAACATGAATATATTTCTTTTTTCATATGCAGTAAACTAGTTGCTTTCTTTCTTGAATGCAAGCAGTACAGAAGTGCTCTTATTATGGTAGTGATCACAGCCTTTGCATGTTTGAATGACTTTTAGATGCTAGTTATAAAATTAATATTTAGATATTTCATCACATACAGGCATGAAACAAGGCACAGATATAAATTTTGAAATAATGATATACTTCAGTATCATCAGAATGAATAATAATGGGACTGAATACTTACTAGAAATTTCAGTAGCTCTTTTAAAAGCAAAATAATGGTTGAAAATTTTGGATTACTAGAAAATTATGGTGATCAAGTCACCAGAAGTTTATTATTCACTATTATTTTGGAAGTTTATTTTACTGCTCTCATGCAATGAAAGATTCTGTGATATTAGGTTTTTTTTTTTTTTAGTAGTGTTTAACGCCCGTTTTTATTACTGAGGCACCACGGGTGAGTTTGACATTAGTTATGGAAGATAAAATGTTATAAGGTTGTCTCCTATTCGATGTAGCCAAATATTTTTCACTGAGACCATAATATAAGTATTATTTACCTGGAGTAGGAACAAGACATTAATTTGTTTATTCATATGTTCTGTATTGTAAAAACTTAACAGTTGGCAGCAGTTAATTGGGATGATGCAAGAAGCAAAAATATTTACCACTACAGTTTGAAATAATTAACCCTTGAGTGGTTATAGATCCGTTTTCTACATTGAAAAATGTGACATTCATATTTTTCACACCAAAAGGCAACATATATAGTCTCTTTCTTATTATTGGGGAATGTAAATAAGGTTTCTTAATTATGTTACTTTATAAATAGAAAATCCAAAATATATTTTTCTCATTGCTTCTCATATAACCATAAAGTACTACAGAAACTGAGTTGGCTATTAATATTAGTAGTTGACAGTGCAGCTTTGAATGTTTAGAGCAATAAGCATGAAAAGGTCCGTTCACTGTGATGAGTCCTTTATGTGTGTCTTATTTGTCCTGTTGTCTTGTAGTGCTGTATATGTGATGGTCTATTTTGAAATTGAATGGAACATACATTTGCTGTTGTAAAAATAAGCATTCATGATCTCTGGTTTCTAAACACAGCTAATCTTATAAATGTTTTCCTACCCAAAATTAAAAAAAGAAAATTATAAATAAATTCAGATCATAATATAGTTACTATAATAAGTTTTGTAATATTATTTTAAACAAGGATAGGACTCAAATAGATCTTGCATTTTGCTAATTAATACTTTATCTCAACATATCAGTTGCCAGAGTCTTCAAAATGTTGAATAATTAAATGATTGACTGGTAGCATAAATCCTAGTTATGTGCAGGAGCTCCTTTAAGAGCAAGAGAAGATTTTGGAAAGAAGTTTATCAGATGGCTTGTTCTAGTTGGGATCAAAACTTCGTGTGCTTGGCTAATGCATTTTTAGTGTGCCTTGTTTCATTACGATGCAAATAGTTATCTGTAGGTTGCAACTGACTTTCTAGCAAATTGGTTTACATAATGCATTAGTAGAACGCTTGAGGCAAATGCATTTCTACATGAGTTCGAGTTTTTTTTCCCCAAATAAAAACCCCTTTCTTCACATGTGAGAAGTTGGACATATTCAATCATGTCTATGTATTCATTATATTAAGCTATTGTTAGAGATTATAGATTGTGATGTATCAATAAGATGAAAACTCATTGCAACATATTTTTACTGTGCAACAAGCATGACTTACAAATCATAGTGTTTTGAACTAGCCAGCGCAGCCACCTCTGTAACCCAGTTGATTATGGTCTTGATCCACAGCTAGCTTCAAATGCAAAGTGAACAGGTTTAAATCCAATTGGATCGGTTGTCTGGATGAAATTTTTATGGAGAATTTTCCTCAGTTAACAGAATGAATATCAACTTTGTAATCTAGTTCCCTAAGTGTAGTTGATTTGGCAATAATAATTGCTTTGTATTAAGCAAGAGAGTGTTCTGAAGATCCAAGTAATCAGCATAGAATGTCACGGTTAGCAACCAGTAGGTGTAGGTTTATACCTGGTTGATACAAATTGCAAGCTGAGGTTCCTATGGCTTGGCATCACAACATAACAATCATCAAAAAACCCCTATAATCCATAAAAATACACTATACATAGCACAAAAATAAGTAGTTAATCATAAAATCGAGTTCATAGGAAAGGGTTTAGGGTAAAAGAAATAAATTATTAGTTCTAACTGAGTTTTGTTGGTATGACTACCAGACATTAATTGTTTTTCTTATAATTACTGATTTTTAACTAACTCTTTTTCTCCTATTTACTGATTATCTCAGTACTTAGTTGCAAATGAGCTCTAAAAATCTGTAAAAATGCACTATAATTAACACAAAGTAAAGTTTATAAGAACAAATTTGAAATACTATAAATAAGATCTAATTAGAGTTTGAATATACAATTTAACTCTTTTTAACAATCAGTGATTGTCAAAAGTAAATAATTGGCAATTATCTGCCAGCACAACTTTGTGCATTGAGTAGCATCTCTATTTCTACAAAAGAAGTATGCTTAAAATATTGTCCCTCTGATTTAAATCTCTCTCCATTTCTTCAAGGGAAGTCCCCCCCCCCCCCAGAAAGAATATCTGCTATTAAACACAGTTTTTTGAAACCTACGTATTTTCTTGTATCTGCTTAATTTTTGTTTTATTGCATCTCCAGTTTTGCTGGAAACATCATCTGTATTATTAACCACTTTCTTCATCAATTCAGTATTGTCATCTAACTTAACTTAAAGATTTCACGTGTGAACTGGAAGAAAACCAAAATTTGTGCTAATATAACATAATTTATCTTCTAGTTTTGGGTCTTAAAGTAATTTTTTGGCATCTTAAAAGGATGCAGCTTTACTGCCATCATGACTGTGAGCAATACTTTTCACTGTTTTGGATTCTCTTTATTGAGTTTAAGTTCCCTATCTTGTGAGAACAGGAGCAGGTGTAAAGGGAGCACATGAAATGGTGCTTTCAGGAGTATCTTCTTTACATTTTCAATCATCTGGTCCATCTTAGGAAACTGACTTTGCATCTCCTCCTTTGGTAGGCATGTGCAAAGCATATTACAAGTAACGTTGTATAAAGCACTCATAGGTGCAGCATGTAGCTTGCAGCAGTTCACCATCATGTTGCACATAATTTAGCTAGATTAACTACATATATTCTTGTCAAAATAGTTTGCAGATTATTCAGTGGTTAATGTTTTCAAGCTGCTACAATTTAAGAGATTACTTATGTCGGGCTCTTCTTCATTCAATGTGCCAACCTGTACATTTGCTGCATAATTACTTGCAGCTCACTGGTCTCATCTGTGAACACCCAATTCTTTTCCATTGCAGTTTTTCTCATTATTTGTAAATTTTCCTCTGAATGTATAAAGTAGTAGAATTGGGCAGTTTGTGCATTGTTAAAAAAGTGTTACAGATTTCCATTATTTAACTTAAAGAGATTTGGCATGGCTGCAGGGTTCACAAAGATTTTCAAAAGGATTGTGAATGCTTTAGAATACTGACCAAGTAATAATTGTTGGACTGTCTTCTCATTCTGTAGACACTGAGCCTGATATTCACATGCTGCATCAGAGTAAACTTCCTCTCAGGGCTACTCTTGCATTACAAATTTTACAGTATAATATTTTTTCATCAGTGCTAAATATGTTATCACCATATAGAAGCACAAACATTTCTAATTTGTATGCCGTGCATTCCTTCATTTTAGGCATATTGAAACACAACTGTCACTATTTAAGGTAAGCCATCTCTAAATTTTGAAAAGTTGCAATTTTTTGGCCAATTGTTTTCAAAATTTGAGGATACACTACTTACACAGAATTAAAATGAAACTATCAGTTTGAACTTTGTATCTTGAATACTTTTGGGGGGAAAAATTGATTATTTTATAAACTTATGGTAAAATGCTCCTTGGAACATTTTTTTAACCAGAGGAATTTAAAATTTTACAGTTAATTCATGAGGTATACTGTTTGAAGGAAAAAATTCTGAAAAAACCATCAATCCAATTTCTAAAAATTTGACTGAAATTGCAAATTCTGGTTGGAATAAAATCTTTTTGAATTAAGATACAATAAAGTTTTTGGTATGCTATAATCAATATGTGTAATAAGTTTCAAGAGAATTTCTGCAAAACTATTGTCCAAGGAGCATTTTAAATGTACTCATGTTTCAGGAAATCGTAAGAGAAGAAAAAGGAAGTTAAAATTTGGCAACTATATAACAAAACTTACATTTAATTACAACTAGTCT
Organism: Metallyticus violacea; assembly: GCA_030762175.1. NCBI lineage: Eukaryota > Metazoa > Arthropoda > Insecta > Mantodea > Metallyticidae > Metallyticus > Metallyticus violacea. The sequence goes on along the minus strand of CM060846.1, from coordinate 306,877,109 downwards.
GCACCATGTGTGGGACCTTCAGAGCTCCTTTTGGCTTGCTCATTAGCAGTTTTTTCAAACTTCAATTGCTTTCTAGCAGTTCTGTATACACTATCCTTCAGTCAATGCCTATGTCTATTTTGACATAATTTTTCAAAATTACACTCTACCTTCCACTTCTTATATGATATGCTGTGAAGCTTCACAATCCATATTATACTCACTAGCAGCAGATATTACAGCAATTTCAATTTTCTTTTTTGACACAAATGTTTCTTTTGGACACATTTTCCAAATAATGCTACATAGATTTTCATTAGCATTTTGGTGTTTTACCTCATGCATCTTTCCAAAACTTCATTGGATGCCATCTCTGATACACTGGTATCACAGCTGCCACCACATTAGGTAACAGAAATGTTTTTCTACTACCTTCATGTGTTGGAGAATCCTCACTTTTGCCAAGAGCACGATTATAAAAACATCATGAAGTTTTCCCTTCAGGACATTAAAATGTTTTGGGTGGTCATCTGTGGACATGCAATGGTAAAGGGTAGCATAAACAGCAGATTTCATTTGCTAAACATTTGGGATATATTTTTTATTGCACTTCTGTAAGGTTACTTGGATACTTACCACCACTTACTTTACCTTTTGCTTTACATTCCTTTACTTTATTTCTCAATCCAGTTGCTAAATGTTTTGATATAAAAATAAGACATTCATCCTTAGTTTTCTGAATGTCTGAACCATAAACAGTTAATTTTTGCAATGCTGAATGCCAAATGGGTCTTCAAATCACATCATAAATGATGGGAGTGTATTGCATCTTACACAGCTCAATGGATTTCTTCCACATTTCCACAACAGGAGCTGCTTCCATTGCATTGGAAGATTCAGTGTAATTAGCTTCAATTTATCACTTTCTTTGTGATTCTGAAGCCACTCGGTAAATTTAGTAGTTGTTCCACAGTATTTTGACAGAATTTGAAAATGTATAATTAGTCCCGTGAGTACATCTATTACAATGCCAATCCCATAGTTAGGTATGTTCCCTTTTATACCAAGTCTCATCATATGAAATGGATATATCAATAACATTCATTTTTATTAAGTTCTGGATTAGTTTCTGTAAGTACTACATGTACTATTTATGTACCATACTCAAAACGCTCTTTTGCAAAATCTGACTATCTGCATGAGAATCTAGGAGATGAGAATTGTAAGTAGATGCACTCACACATTCCATACCCATTGCAATACAAAACTACTCCATACCAGCATGGTCTTTTCCCAGTGCTAGAAAGGCTTCTACCATCTGTCAAATAATTGGAAATGGCGGACGAGAAGAATCTGAATTTTTATCTTTGGACTAGTGCATCTATAAACTAAAATCTTACCACAAGAAAAGCATTTCACTTGTAATTTAGATACAGATCCCATTCCCTCAGACACACAAATATTCAGATTCCCAGACAAACTAGTATTCAGATTCTCAGCACCACATTCACTGCATCTGAATGACTTAAAAAATATTACTCCAAGTATCTTTCATTATATGAAATGGCCTGCTTTTCCCTCTCTTCATTGTCAACAGTGAACAATGGCAGCTTGCTACTACTAGCAGTTGCTCTCTCAGTTTCATTCATTTTTCTGACCATATTTCCCTTGCTGGTATCTGCATTCTCCTTGTTTTTTTCATTTATATCACCATAATCAAACCTATCATAATATTCTGTAAGAGTTGCTTTATTTTTCAAAGTATTTGCTCTACCAGCTGAAACCTTCTTAGAACTTAACTGTTTTACCGCTTTATTCTAAGCATTGTGTAAATATTATTGAAACCAGTTACTAATAAATTTTATATTAAACTTAAGCTTCCAATAACTTGGTATCCTTTACCTGAAATCAACTACTAACCTTTACACTTTATAACACATTATATGTTTATAGCTTATTATATGGTTTGCTTATATTATGAAGCTCTACTAATCCTTTCTTTGAAATAAAACAACACAATAAGTACACAAAGCGAAAAGTAAATGCAAGTTTTCACCATGTTCTCAGCATATTTCCCTCCATCCATAGAAAGAAAGCTTATGGTTTTTTCAAAAGACGTTTCTGAATTAATAAATCTAGTGTAGCCACTGTGTTTCAGCAAATATACCACAAGTAGCTGCATTATTTAAACTTAAATAGAATGGATTTTGAGCTGGAAAGAAACTTCAAGTGCTTTAAATTGCCACATCACCTTGTTGCATTTAAATCCCTCCATTATGCCATTTAAAGGATGCAGATGCATAAATATAAACATGGAAATCAAATCCAAAGGTTTAAACTTAATTATGGTACAAAAAGCCAAAAATCAGAAATTTTGTGATTTTGGTCCATTTTTCATCAATGGGTTACCTTAAGCTTGCACTCTAAGTGACTGTGGAGGATTTTCTGTTAACAAATGCAATCAGTTACAACATAATATGTTTTATTATTGCCTCAGTAAGCAACAATTGGGGAGATTTGGTAACAGAACGGAGAAAGTGAAAAAATAAGCACCAGGTTGGTTAATTAATCACAAATATGTAATAATACTACCATATGTATATCAAGTTGCCAACAGTTGTGATTATCAATTCAGTAAAAAAATTAAAGAAACCCGAGGAGCAGATTTCTGGGACATAAATATACTGAAATCTTTGTGGAAGCCATATAATTCTAAAATGTCAATAAAATCTTTAAACAATGCTTCAAAAAATACATTTTTATGAGATATGCTAAAAAAAAATTAAATTCCGTAACAAATATAAACCTGATGTTTTCACATTTGGCATCTTGTGGATAAATTGATTTAATAATTTGAACATAGCAGTCGGCTTAGTGATATATGCATAATATATTAAATGACAATGGTCAGAACGAGTGTCATTTATTTTACCAAAAATAGTTACAAAATATCTGAGAGTGTTCTAAGTTTGAGTTGTGGCATATTTCAATGTACATGATGCAGAGCACTAACTTTTGTTGGAGAAATTAAAAGTTAAATTTATACATTTTAATGTCTGTGCATCTAGCAATTATTGTGAAGTTATGAGTCGAATTGGACAACACAAATTCACATTGTACTGGCATTAACTGTTATTGCAGAACCAGAGTAAGTGATAAATATGGCATTGAAAGAAGCTGCATTTGTGAATGACAATGGTGATGTAAAGAAATTTGTCTGTTTTTCATAATATGCTTGGGAGATAATTGGTAGTGTTTGTCCTGAGCCTGAATGCAGCTATCTGGTGATGGTGCAGAGTCAAGATAATACTACATTGACCAATTAATTATACAGGATTACACCTGAATTAAATCTGTCGTCTTCATGGGTTAAAAGGCAGATTTAATTCATGCGAGCTTCACTGTGTTAGTTCCATATGAAAAATATTTTAAAGTTTTTACAATTTTTAAAAAATTTTAAAAAGAATTACACCTGTTGATAATGCTATAACAATGCAAAGAATTATTAAAATACACTTTAAAATTAAGAACATTACACTTAAGAAAGAGTCAATATACAATGCATGCTAAATCAAGCACTAAATTTGTCTGCTTATCAGCTTGTGGCCCTGGATTCTGTTTCCATTAGGCCAGGATGAAATTCTCCTTCTCCTGAAGTTTTTCTTTAAACTGGAAAGTAATGCCAGCTAGCTATAGATGTTGATAGGCTTCACTTGTGCTGTGTACCATAGCTCATTTTGTTTATTCTTAGCTTAGTGGATATTACATGTTAAGGACTGTTCTGATCTACTATCAAGTAGCCAAAGAGTTCTCTGCTCTTTTTCATTGGAAGAAAATATGTTCTCATCAATCCTCATTTACTTAAATGTAAATTGGAACTTACACAGTGAAGCCAATCATATTAATGAATATCATTGTATGATTCAGTTGAACTACACACTCTTAAAGCTTCACTTACTTTTCATAAATGTATGGAACCGGTTTCGAGAACATTTTGTTCCCATCTTCAGCCATGCTAAAGTTCAACTGTTGGATCATTCGTTGAGCTGTGGGAATGTATATTCTGCTCTGGTGGCGGTGTGATAAACTTGTAGTTTATGTTTTCATTCCCGACAATGTCGAAGTTCATTATGCTGTCTTTGTATTTGTAGATGTAGATTTTCTCCCAGGTTGCTAATTCCGTAGATCCTTGTACTGATTTTAATAATTTTGTTTTATTTATTATGTCGTGATTTTGTGTCCAAAAATGATATGCTACTGCTGATTTCTCTATTTGCTTGTACTTTATGTTCCTGAAATGTTCCTTTAACCGTGTGCCAATGTTTCTCTAATGTTTATACTAAAGCAGACAAAGGAAACAGAGTAGTAATTTTGGATAAAGAAGATTATAATAATAGAATGCAGAATTTATTAAATAAAAAAGAATATGTTCCGATCCCATCAGACCCATTGAAAAGGTGTGTTAATTCCATCAATGAGGTTCTGAAAACATGTACAGTCATTCCAAAAGAAACAATATTCAAAATAAAACACAGCAACCCTAAAATAGCTAGGTTATATGGTTTACCAAAAATTCACAAGACTGGAAATGGTATGCGCCCCATCATTAACAACATCAATACTCCCTCTTACTATTTAGCAAAATGGTTAGCTAATAGATTCAAGGCATTACCAAAATTTCAAACCAGGAGCATAAATAATTCATATCAGTTAATAGAAAAAATTAAAGACATAAAATTGCACCCCTCTGACACTCTTATATCTTTCGATGTAGAATCTCTGTTTCCTAGCATACCAAAAGAAAAACTCCTGATTTATCTACATGATTGGCTAAAAACAAGTGGAATTAATGATATACACATAATAGAATACATCAAACTGACAGAAATTTGCATAAACCAAGCCTTTTTCACTTTTAAAGGAAAATTTTATAAACAACAAGCAGGACTTACAATGGGCAGCCCCTTATCTCCATTTCTAGCTAACCTCTTCATGAGTAGATTTGAAACACACATCAACACAGCGTTTCCATTCATATTTAAGGTATGGTACAGATATGTGGATGATATATTTGCCATAGTTGACAAAAAACTCATTGACGATGCCTTAAAACTTCTAAATATTCAAGATAAAAACATTTCATTTACATACGAAATAGAAACAGATAACATGCTGCCATTCCTGGATATTAAAATAATGAAATTCCAAGAAAAACTTAAATTTGGAATATACAGAAAGAATGCACATGCAGATAATCACATCAAAGCTGACAGTTTAAACCCTACAGCACACAAACATGCAGTAATTAACAGTTTAACACACCGGCTAGTTAACCTACAAATTAGCAAAGAAGAATATTTTAAAGAATACAAACAAATAGAAGAAACAGCAGTTAAAAATGGTTTTAAAAAAGAACTAGTACATAAAAAGGTGCAGAAATTCAAGAGACAAAAACATATCAAAGAAACCACAACACTTTCAGCAAAAAAAGATAAACTTATTTTTAAAAAATTCGCATATCATCCATGGGCCACAAAAAAATTTCAGAATGTTCTTAAAGATTTTAATATCAGGTTGGCACCGATTAATAGATTTAATGTTCAAAATTTGCTGATAGATAATGTTAATGACAGTATTCCACAAGAAGAAAAATCAGGTATTTACAAAATAAACTGTGCAGAATGTGAAAAAATCTACATAGGGAAAACAAAGAGAAACATTGGCACACGGTTAAAGGAACATTTCAGGAACATAAAGTACAAGCAAATAGAGAAATCAGCAGTAGCATATCATTTTTGGACACAAAATCACGACATAATAAATAAAACAAAATTATTAAAATCAATACAAGGATCTACGGAATTAGCAACCTGGGAAAAAATCTACATCTACAAATACAAAGACAGCATAATGAACTTCGACATTGTCGGGAATGAAAACATAAACTACAAGTTTATCACACCGCCACCAGAGCAGAATATACATTCCCACAGCTCAACGAATGATCTGACAGTTGAACTTTAGCATGGCTGAAGATGGGAACAAAATGTTCTCGAAACCGGTTCCATACATTTATGAAAAGTAAGTGAAGCTTTAAGAGTGTGTAGTTCAACTGAATCATACAATGATACTCATTTACTTGTTTAAAATCTTAAACATGTTCCAAGAGCACATGCTCTCATCATCAGTTGGAGACGTCATCCTCTGGCAATAGTAGTATGAATTTGCTTAAACATTCCAATGGTGGAATCTCAAAGTTAATGACTAAGTGTTTTATATAATAAAAATATTTTCCCAAGTTGACATCTCCATTGCATTTTTGACGGTTTTTAATAATTTAGGCTCCTTTTTAAAATCGTTTTTGACCCAGAAATGTGCTGCAACTGCTGATTTTTCAATTTATTTGTATTTAATATATCTGAAATATTCTTTTGTGCAAATTTTCAAGCTCATGAGTGCACTAGAAAAACATCAAACAACTAAAGCTTTTCCTTAATTATTATGACACTGGTATGTTTATGATGTGTTTGCAATAATTTCCAAAAAATCAAACTAAAGATGTTTTAAAACTTTTAAATGTACAAGACAGAGATATAAAATTATCTTTAGTAATTTAAGAAGATGGCTATTTTCTTAGACTTAAAAATAATTAAAGAAAGCAACAGGCTGACCTTTGGGATATACAGAAAACTGCTCACACAGATAATTGCATTAAAAACAATAGCTATAACCCCAAAGCATAAGAACATGCAGCCATCAATAGCCTTACACACAGGTTGGTGAGTGTCCATTTGTTAAAGAGGAATGTCTGAAAGAATACCAACACAACTGCAATATAGCTCTTCAGAATTAGTTGTAGATAAAAAAAATGCTAAATTTAAGATTTAAGGCCATCAGAAACTCTTGCACAATGACAAAAATTAATAAAAATAGCAAATACAAGAAATTCACTATCACCCAAAAGTAAATAACAAATTTAAAATGCTTTTGCTTTTTAAAGGATATAACATCACATTAGCCCCCCGAAACAAATTTAGTGTTAAAATTGTATTAAAGTCATATAAAAAATGCAGGGCCAAATTACAAGAAAGCTGGCATTTATCAACTTAATTGTGAGAATTGCAATAAAATATACAGGAAAAACAAAGATAAACTTGGAAATCTGCAAAAAAAAAAAAAGAAAAAAAAGAACTTTTCAGAAATATTAAATACAAACAAATTAAAAAATTGGTACTTGGACTATATTTACTGGCTAAAAATCGTGACTTTAAATAGGAACTTAAATTTTTAAAAACAGTCAAAAATGCAGCAGAGCTGTCAACTTGGTAAAATATTTTTATTATAAAAAACAAACACTCAGTCGTTAACTTCAAGATTCCATCATTCAATTGTTTAAACAAATTCATTCCACCATCGCCAGAGGGTGACAGTGGGTCTCCAGCTGATGATGAGAGCAAGTGCTCTTGAAACAGGTTGTGGATTTTAAACAAGTAAGTGAGATATTACAGTGTTGTTATGCCAACTGCTATGATCAAATGATATATTGCTTCATTGTTAATCATTTCTATTTAATTCTTCATGATTTAATAATTATGGAAAAATATCAAGATTCTTACAATCTGCTAGAACACAATCCACAAGCTCAAAAATCACATCAATTTATGTCTTACCAAATGCCTGAAAAATGTCGCAGTTTTTTTTATAATATATATTTCTGTCCAATTGAATGTCTTTAACTCACTAAAAAGAAGATGCAAAATCATAAAATTTATAATCTTAGTCATCACTCTTGCTTACTAAAGATGAATACCAGGTAACTGCTGGTGCTTTTTACTTTGTACTTTTTCCATTATCAGTAACTCATTTAGTTTAACTTTTTATTCTGAAAATGTGTATTGGTCAGCATGACAGTAAAAAACATTGAATTTTAGTTTCATTAATGTATTTTCAGAAATTATTCTTTCTGCTGTGCCACACTGCCACGGGTGGCCAAGGTTGTTAAGTCATGGACTTGTGAGTGGGAGGTCTTGGGTTCGAATCCCGTCAGGACCGTCCTCCCTGACTGAGGTTTTTTACAGGTTTTCCTCTGTCCTCATAAATGACAAATACTGGGGAGGTACTCTAAATTTAGACCTGGAAGATTCCTTCTTTAAAAATAAATCCTTTCCCAATATATCATTTCATCTCATGTATCATCGGTGTCCATCACCTCTGGTGCCTCTGTAGCAAAAACTGGCATTAAACACCATTCATTCTCCTGTGCTACAACCATGAATAGGAGGAACTTAAGTCTAGAAAACATTGTAATTGTAGTAGGCATCTCCATGTTCAATACTTGTAGCAAGAACATTTATAGTGCAGAACATTTATGTTCTGTTCTTCATGTAGTACAATTTGGATGAAAGTTGCTCTTTGTTATATCAGGTTTGATCTGCATTAAATACTAAATGAATTTTGTTATTTTGTTTAGTGTAAAAATATCCATGCTTTACTCCAGTGCATTTCTATGTTGGTTTTGTAGCATTTTTACTGCAGTTAATAATGATTGAGACATACTGTTTTGGTTTTAAACTTAACAAATCATGCAAACTTGCTTTTGAAATTAATTTTTGGAGTTTTTAATTTATATGCTTTTTACAATTTGTCAGAAATAAGTCAAATGTGAAGACTTTTTTTGAGTCTTTGAAGAACTCCAATGCTTACTGATTAATCCTGGCATGCTCTTCACCATTTCACGTATGATGTCTCTTCATAATTTGTCTTTCATTTGTGCTTTGTCAGATTGCTTGAGCTTGAAGATTTTTTTATCTGAAGAGAAAAATTAAAAAGAATGATATATTTTTTTGCAATTTTTTACATCAGATGCCTAAAATAGTTATAACATTAGTAGAAAATATTTTCGCTTCTTTTTTATTTTTTTATTTATTTTTTTTTTTCAGAAAAGATGTTTATTAAATCTGATTCTGAGGAAGTTATAATATTAGTTTCTTCCAGCTCATTTTCCTCATAAACATATCTGAAATTGTAAGAATATTAATTATCTTAGAGGTAAGCACTGGTAAGCTATACGTCTTCTTAACTTCCATGTGAATATGTTTAAAATCATTTCTTTGATCTAATCCATCACCATGGCTCTGGCACTAAGCATCTGCATGCCAACTAGTGGGCTCTAATTTGATTTCTTTTCTATGTAAGGTTTCTTTTGGATTTTTTAACCTGAAAAGCTGAGTGCAAGATAACGTTAAATAGATTTTATGTTCATTAGCATCATAACTATGTTGCATCCATCACTATAGAGCTTCCATCTGTGGCTCAGATAGTAGCACATCTACTTGTCATGTGGTAATCCTGGGTTCAATCCCCTGCCAGAACATTTTGCCTGGGTAAGGTTTTCTTTTGAGTTTCCCTTACTGAGAAAGTGAATACTAAGTTACATTAGATGCCATATTCCATACTTATTAGCCATCATTTCATCCATTTATTCATTGTGTAGTACAGTCACCATCTACTCGTTCAAAATCAGGCTGTGGGTGTCCTTAACACAACTGGACACTACAGCGGGCAGTGCTTATGTTGAAGTTGAAGGAGTGGGGTTCCTTATTCAGTAGTACAGTGCAGTATTGAATCGCAGTAGTGGCTAGTTTAAAAGATCTACTTCTGAAATATGATTCCATGTATTATAAGGTTCAACTGTGTTCTCTTTGTACTTTTCTTTCTATTTAGGAAAAAGTATTTTTTTTTGTACACTACAGTGGTTTAACTAAGTATTTAGTGTTTGGCAAAGTTGTTAACACAGTTCAGAAATGTAATTTATAGATATACTATGCCATTCATACTAATCAGTGTGAAAATACAGGATGGAGAGAATTGTGTGATAAAAGAATTGCTGGAAAAGGGGGGGGGGGAGTGATCAAGACCACAATGTTAGTGAATAGGTTGTATGTCTTAGTTTAAATATGACTAATAACAAGACAACTCAAACCATTTAAGACTGTAGAATTTGCAAAACAGTATAAATCTGCTGTAGCAGAAGAAAATTTATTTGCCAATAGTATTGAATTGAAAAATGTCAGGAGTGTCATCAACAAAACCACAAATTTGTTATTTCAAAAGGAATGTCTCATCACCAGTTTGAAGCATGTCTGGACAATTGTAACAGTGAGTATGGCAATATTCCTTATTACTATGAAGTGCAGTGGTAAAATTCTGGAAATATATCTAATTTAATAGATGAATTTTTCATTTGCGTCTTTTGTCTGTGTACTTCTGAACATCAAAATGAAAAATATATACATTCATTGAAAACTGTTATTGTGGAAACAATTTTAAGTAATAATGATACAACTTACATTCAAAACCTAATATCAGTTTTCTCATGGTGAAGAAATCAGTGTTTTGAAGAATAGCCATGATATTAGGCAAATAGACAATAGCTTAAGATGCCAGGAATTGAAAAAGTTTGAATCCTCTTAAAGAATGCATTCCAAAACAAAGAAAGTGTGCAAGATTTTTACTTAACATTTTTCTTGCTCTCCATTTCTACAATTATGCAGGCAATTTGCGGATATATTGAGCATGTTTGTTTCAAATTATATGTGTGAACAGTACATCAATAAAGAAAATGTCACAGAAGACAAATTTGAAATGTACTTTTTGGTTGTACACAGTCGACACAAATGTTCCTAAACTAGTTGCAAATATTCAAAAACTAGTTTGGGAGAAAAGAGAAAAGAATGCATAAATTGCAAAAGCAAAGAAAGTGCATTATGAATACAGGTATTGTAATTTAATATATGATTATATTCACTACATGATAAATACTATTCAGTAAAATTGTATGCGAGATAACTTGCTTTTATTTTCACACATTAACATAGTATAAGACACAGATTTAATTCAATAAAATGGTTCTGCTGTTGAGTATCAAATAATTTTACCACCACTAGCAAAAACTCCTGGCACCGGGAATGCCTTGTTAATACTGGCTGCCTGCTCAAAAATTGTGTGGATGGCAGGAAAGATAATTGTGACATCACAGGGCATTGAGTTGAGGCTGATTGGTTTAGGTGGATCTGAACAATTTACAGGGAATTAGACACAACAACAAAAATCAGAGCAGTCAGCATGTGACAGTAAAAACTTCCTAACCTCGCCAAGAAAAACCTTTGTTCCTAGATTTTTTTCATTACCATAGAACTCGCCTACCTTTTTGTATTTGTGCCTTTCATTCTGATTTGAAATTTTATGTAAATTTGTTTTATATTAATTATAATTGTTAAGGTTGATCTGAAAACTGTTTCAGAGTTATTAGAATGTAGCATTGGATAAATTTCCTGTAACAGTGCTTTTCAAGGAGATGAATGCAAGACATCACATCAAGAAGGTATAACATATAAGCAGATAGTAAATGTCAGTGCCAATTAGATTCATTGCTCCATCTTGCACATGATGCATCATTAATCCTTAAAATCTGAATCACTGTGGCATCATCAATTTGTATTTTTTATTTTTTAAGATTCAGTTTTAATAATTTTATTGTTATTTGTGTAGAACTCAAAAAAGGGGTTGCTTCTTATACAGAGAGGTAAAAAATACTTATAGAACTATTTTCCATGGAATATTGGCTCTGTTGATTTGGGTTTATTTTCTTTAGCAAATGCCTTAGTATCATTGCAAAACTTTGAACATTAACATAAGGATATTTTTATTCGAAGTATATGTACTTCATGAACCAGAAATGTTAAATTGATTGCACTTAAAAATTGTCCCCTTTTTACCATTACAGTTGCCTGATTCAGAACAGCATTTGTCACTAAGACCATTTATGCAATTATGACTCCATTAGCATATAGTGATTTGCGAATAACAGAATGTGGCTTAACATTTTTAAAAAAAACTGTTATTTCTGTCGTTAACACCCAGCTCAGACAGACAAAACAGACTACCAAGATATTCGTTAAATCAAAGTACTCATGTCCTAATATTGTATTTTCATTTTGCCATCTTTCTTTATAAGCATGTAAACAGAAATGTATAGCAATTGTTTCATTATGTGAATATGTAGATAGAACATTTTAGTTTATATCACTCTTTACAAGATTAGCATTTTGTCTAATTATTAAAAATTGGTATTCATAAATATATTATTATTGTTCATCTGCATGAACTATGTTAATATGTTTTGCATAGTGGTTTCTTTAAAATGTAATTTACTGGTTTGATATGTGAATGTAAATGCCATTGAACTTTTTAGCTCATGTGTTTTGAAACAGAGGCAATGACGAAAAGTACTCTATTATTTATATGATATTTGGATAACAAACAGAACTAGTAAAGTTGGGTTCCAATGCCTGCCATCTGGATTGCTTTACCATATGGACTTGCTCCACCCTGAGTAGAAGGTGGAGATATTTCTCAAGTGGGGGCATCCTAAGGGTAAATTCTGTTACTTCTACTGTAGAATGAATGAACACAATTAGTCATGACACCCTAATAATCTATGGTTCACATTCATTCTTTATGTAACCATTGTATTAAAAGTGTTGTAACATTCATGTATTGAAATAATGATAAAATCCATTAATGCTGTATGTTGCACCACCAAGAACAGAGCCATTAATCAAAAAGAAACATATGAAGAACCAGTTGTTTAAATATAATAGTGACTTAAAATTGTGCATACTCATTACTCTCTGTTTATAGAAAAACAGCAATGAAACTGTAAAGATATCTAGCTTATTTGCATATTAAAAAGGAAGATATTCCATTTTTTTTTTCAAAAGTACCCAAAGAAACTAGTTCAGTATAACATGAACTGATAATTCTTGCATGAAATTAGAAGCTTTCCTAGTGGCATGGGTTGACAAATTCTTATGGGTTTATCAGCCAGGATAATTGTGTGGATATTTAAAATCATGCTACAATGATGTATGAATGCTCAACTGTGACCTTGGTATGAAGCATGTGTGTTGGCTAAGGATCAGAATCAGAAAAAATGGGAGGTCATAGCTGGGGTATGAATAATCACTGATCATAGGCTTTCCAAGCTAAAACTCCAACCATTGAGCAATTGACCCCTGTCTGGCCACAGATACAAACTTCTTCTAACTGAGTGTTTATATTCTGGAGACCTTAAAAATATCTCATTACAGAGATATGATCCCTAAGAGGCAACTGATTTTAATACTTTTAGCCTACGCTTTTTGTTAAACTCATCGGGCTTAATTTTTGTATGTAGGCATGGCTTTCATTCAAAGCATGTGTGTTGACTAGGTAATCAGATAAATTTAATTTACATTTAACAAGCTTCACTGTGTGAGTTCCAACAGAATTTTTTTTAAAATGTCTTTTTTTTCGAAAGTTCTTAAATGAATCAGATAAAGGTTTATTTAGTCTCTGTCCATAAACAAAGCTCCTCCTCAGGTTGAAGACCTTATATTATTTTGAAAGCATGAGCTTGACTTCATTGCATAACATGATTGAAGCTGAGAAAAATGAATTTATATTACACGATTATCATCTCAGAAGTATTAAAATATAAATTCATTTTAAAGTAATGGGATTCAAAAGAGATTTTGCATCACTCTTTACATATCCTTAAATGAAAATAAACTGCAATTGCTAATATGTATCTCATTTCGATGTAAATTAAAAGTCACACATATAGACATTTGGGATGAAAATTGTTAAGTGGCATGAGAGGTTGAGAGTTATGAAATGAAGCTGTTTTAATGTCCAGAGGGAAATTTGGAACTTGGGTAGAAAAGTATGGGTCAAATGCAAGTAGGGATTTCAATTTATATGGATAATATTACTTTCTGATAAAAGTTTTTGAGCAAAGGAAGTCAACCAGTAAAAGAATTACATAACCAGTTTAAAAACAGATAGCAGCATTCAGCAATTTCTTTAAACATTCAGATAAAATCATTCATTCATACTGTTACTGTATTTGCTATATACTGTTAGCGATTGAATTGAACAATTATTCATTGTGTAATGTTGCAAATTTCATACATTATCAACTTTGCAGTTAATAACATACCCATAAAAATACAATAAAACAGATAAATTTGTTCTTTGGATGTGGTTTACAAACATTTGTCAATTTGTAATTTTTCAGTTGCTTCTTAAATGTCTTGCATTCTACACTTTTGGTGGATTATTAGAATATAAGGATCATTATTTGTTGATTTTTTTCACATGCACTAGATAATGATAATTCTTCTATTATTAAAGAATGACAATTTCTGTTAATTCATTAGTAGTTTTATAATTAAATAATACCATAACTTTGCCAACATAAATAAGAGATTGCATTGTTAATTTTATCTTCTGGTAATAACTTTTTAAATAACTAAGTACTTAATAACATGGACACTGCATAATTCTTTTCTGAAGAGTAAATAGCCTGTACATAATTTTTATAATTGCTGCTTCCTTAAATACTTCAATATCATACTTCAAATAAGAATGTATGTTGTTATATCATAAATGGTGTGTACAACTTATGCACCAAAATATTTGAAAATTTATCTAAATAAATATTTAATTTTTTTTTAATGCTATCCATATAATAAACAGTTCCTCTATAATTACCATTATAAACTTATGCAAGCTGTTAAATTAGATGTTTAAGTATTTCATCTTCTCGAATAACCAAAGAAGATGTAATAATTGACAATGGCTATTAATGCCTGTGATTTTACATATATTTTTAAGGGTTACCATTATCATGATTCTGAAAAAAAAATAACTTCAATCTTTGAAAATTGGAGCAAATACCTTTTTTCTAAACACTTTAATCTCTAATCTATTCAAATGCAAGAAGTATCATCTGCATGAAAGACTTACTTTACAGAAAATTGTTAGCATAAATGAGTAATAATTAGTGGTCTAAGAAGTCTATTATGAAATCTCTATTTCACCTGTTTGTGCAGTGAAACATTTTTTTTATTTCCCTATTATTACCAAATAAATTTTATTATATAAATTTTTTTCCAAGTAGCTCTATGAAAACCTGTTCATTTTTCTTTTTATATTATAATTTTCCAGTTTAGTTAGTACACTTTATGTGAAACATAGTCAAAAAGTCGAACAATAATCCAGCAGTTTTCTTACTGTCCGAATTAAGCACTGCATGCATAAATTCAGATATGCTACTATAGATGAATATGTTTTACTGAAATTATATTGAGGTTATATAAAAGTTTATTTTTATCTAAAAATTTATCTAATGTAATTATAATAATATTTTCAAACTCTTTGTTAAATATGGCTATTAAATATTGTTAAGTCTGTAGTTTCTTATTTTGACTCTGCAACCCTTCTTATGATCAGGTCTCTCTATAATAATTTTCAAACAAGCACAGGGATATTCCCTCAATCATTGGAAAATTTATCAACAAGACTTCAACCATTTCATATATACAATTCAAACTTGGACAGTGCTGGTTCTTAAAAGTGCATATTAAGTTTTATATTTCATTTGCATCTGTACATAAAGGAACTGTACATAAAGTTGGCTAATATATTAACTGGAGCTGTAACTTCCAATGCAATTTCATTTAGTATGAGTATTTTGATATTTCCTCCAGGTTTGCATATTATATTGAAATGGTAATGAAAGACCTTGAAAAGAGCATTCTATATATTTTTTTAGTTATGCGCTGTATACACACCTAAAAAATGTTGGTGTGATGGCAATCAAAATAACTGCTAAAGCTTATTTTGTGTTCTAATCCTTACATCCATATAAAATCACTTCTAGAAGTGTCCTAGATTTTGTTTAGAACAAATGTAACTACTGGGTCTTTCATGATTTTGTCACCTGTTTCATGGCAGCTGGTGGGTCATAGACAGGGCAGTAACTCTCACTGAAGCAAATTTAATATCTTCACAAATGATTAACTTGTCACAATTAAAACTACAATTATAATGAAAATAAACATATACCTAATGACAGGAGATATGGAAATGTTGTCCACACATTTCTAGCATCTTTTTAGAAAATTGTTATTCACATGGATAAATTGTTGTGGAAAATGCCCAGATTGGTATTCAGCATTAGCCAATTGTTCAAAAAATAGTGCAATTATATTATCCTGTATCTTTCCACATTTATAGTATTTTCAAAAAAGTTGAGCCCTTTTACTTTGTGTGTATTTACTGTGCACCATGCACCAATTTTCTCATCATACAAGTGGGTTTCATATTTAAAATGAGGTTTTTCTATACTCTAGTACCTGTTATTTTTACATTGGAGTATCACCACATTAATGGCACCATCCTTCATCAGTAAAGAATATTGGGCATGAATCAATTACTTATCATTAACATTCTGTAACATTCTATTTTAGAAATTTACCCAAATATCCAGGATCACCTGCCTGAAATTCATGGACAACAATGACCATCTATTCTTTCAAATTTAAATTGAATCATTTCAGAAGATGAACTAATGAATGTGAATGACAATCATATCTGTTCTCAAATGTCAAGATACATTAACAGGTTTTGAAATTCTCTATAATATTAATAAATAAGTACACTATCATTTCAATGCACTGAATAAACTTAAAAAAAGAAAAACATGGATTATTTCTGGCATTGTTCGCTCAGTTCAAACTAAGGATAAGTTAGCTAAATTAGCCAAATAAGTTCCTAATAATACCTTATTAATAAATAAATATAAAAAATGCAGCAATGCGCTAACTTATTATAAGGAATACAAAAATAAGGTAATATTATATATCTAACAGAGGAGATCCCCCCAAAACATTCTGGCAAACCATTATGAGGTAATTCATATTTAAATAAAATAAAAAACAGCAACTTTTTACATAATAATTCAGAATAATGATTCTAGGATTAATAACATAAAAGGAATCCCTAAAGAATTGAATTAATATTTTACAATCATAGAACAGAACCTGATGGTCTAATTGTAAACTTGTTAGTCCTGCTGGTATAGTAGTAACCATACTTGCCTCGTAAGCCCAAGATCACAGGTTTAATCCTAGCTAGGGTTGATGGAGTTTTTCCGGCATAAAAATACTAAGTATGGCTTCCTTTAGAAGAGAAGTAAAGCCTTGGGTCCCTTGTTATAAATTTATGGCATGAAAAAGAACCACAAGCCTGAAAGAAGAGGCCTATGAGCAAAATTTACTGACCATTTCATGCTCTGAATTGAGGTGGGACACTGATGACTTGAAATGTTAAAGAGCTTCCATAAATAAAACTAATGGATTGCCTCACAGATAGAATTGCAGGTTGAATCCAGGCCAGAGTCAAATTATTTTGGGGTGGGGGCATAGAAATCCTAAATATGGCTTCCTTTGGAAGAGAAATAAAGCCATGGGTCCCATGTTGTAGATTTACAACATGTAAAAGAACCTCAAGCCTGAAAGAAGAAGACTCTGAGAAAAATTTGCTGATCCTTTTATGTTCTGAATTGTGTGAGACAATAATGAACTGAACTTTTATAGTGTGTATGTATAAACCAAGTAAATAAAAAGTTTATGTTCAAATCAGCAAACCTCTTAACTCAAATAACCACATTTGTACCTCGTGAATGTTTATACTTCCTGTAACCAAAAATGCAATTGTCTCCATTGTGAAAGGAGTAAAAACTGTGGATTTTGATATAGATTGCATTACTAATAAACTTCTTAAAATAATAATTGAATCTGCATTAAAAATCACAGATCCATGCATTTAATTTATGTATACCTCAAGGAGCAAGTCTTTCATCCTTAAAATTTATTATAGTGGTGCTTTTGGATAAATCTGTTGATAAAATATATTAAATAATTAGACACAAATTTTCCTGTTGCTTCTCTTTCCAAATGCTTTGAAAAAGGTGTCAAAAATTTAATTACAAATTATTTGGAAAAGTATAATTTTTTGAATGGAAATTTGTTTGGCTTTCTTAACAATTTGAATGAAAATAATGGTTTAATGATTATGAGCTTTAGAATGATTCAAGAATTAGGCCATGTGAATCTGGATATTCAGGAAACTTTTTAACACTGTAAATCAACTCTCTAGGAATCAAAAGAGTAGTTCTAAGGTTATTCATGTTGTATTTAACAATTAGGCTGCAGACAAAAATTAATTACTGATACTCATGATATAAATTTTGGTGTACCTCCAGGAGTCAAAATAGAGTCCATATTACTGTTAGATTATTTAAATGGCATATTAAAAATTAATTAGAAAGAAATAATGGATATAATTTAACATGTAGCCTACATAGGAGTAATACTTACTGGTGTCAACTCGAATTATACTTTAGGAAATGCAAATGAAGGTAAGAACACTATTAAGAATGACTGATCAGAAATTTACCGTCTGTGTAAAATTTCAAAAATGAAAATCAATTTAATTTTGAATCTCGGGCTAAGGCAACATTGCTCATTGGATAGTGTGAAGGTCATAACTGTAGCCAAATTTCATATATTTATTTGTCCTACTTTGGATTTATGTATATCTGTTGAATACATAAACCAATACTTAAATACAGATAAACATATTGCCTAATTATGTAATAGATTGTAAAAAAGGCAATATACATCTGCCTGCTGATATTTTATGCTTATCTATTTACCTGTGACTCAGCTGGTTATCCAATGCAGAATAATTGCATGGGGACTGTTATGAAGACTAATCTTGCTATTACAAAAGTATATATTAAAAATATGTTTATATAGGATGGAAGTGAAATAATTAAGCAAATTCAAGGAACATTGAAGTACAAGAAAACTTAACAAAAATATTTTATTGAAGCTGTTCAATAAAGAATAATCGTACTTTTTTTTGACATAGCTTTACTCATACTCTTAACTTTGATGATTTTTCTCATAGTAATCCCTGTTGAATGCAATTCACCTGTCCCAGCATTTGTGCCAGTCTTCAAAGACATGCTGGAAACCATTTTTGACATGTCCATTCTTCATTATCACCTCCACAGCTTTCACCACTGCTTCTGATCATGGAAAATGCCTTCCACAAGGTTGTTTCTTGAATTTGGGAAAAAAGAAAAAAATCACTTTGGGCTTAATCTGGACAATACAGAGGGTGGGGGACACACTTCACATTGCTTTTTGTGAGATTTTCATAAACAACTTTTGCAATGTGCAGCCATGACTTATCTTAGTGCAGCATCCAGCTTGATGCATGGAAATATGCAGAGTTTTCAGGACATCTGTATGGTTTGTCCAGTAACAGTTGTGTGTACAAGTATGACATGCTTATAAACCATTCTTTGAATATCTAAAAATGAAATGTCCATAACTTTCCCTGCAGAAACAGCCACTTTTGCTTTCTTTGGTGTTGCTGATGATGGAGATTTCCGCAGCTTTGCTGTTTGCTCTCAGGATTGAAATGATGTAGCCAAGTTTCATTATCAGTGATTACCTTTGAAAGAAACTCCAAATCTTACTGCAACATCTTCAATTGCAAGCAAACCTGCATATGAACCTCCTTTTGTTGGAGAATCAACAGTCTTGGAACCCACCGTGCAAAAACACATCTCATTTGCAACTTTTCAGTGACCTACATGTGGGTGCCATGAATTTCTGAAAATGTGCTTTAAATGTTATTTGACAATTCTCTCTCCCAATGACAGCAGCAGTGTTAATGTTTTCTTTCATTCGAGCACAAGCTGGAGTGCTGAGTTCAAAACCCTTTGAAATGAATTGCATCTCCTCTTTAAACATTTTAAACCATCTTTGAGCAGTGCTATAGGGAAGAACAAACTCTCAATAGACCTCAGCTGAATATTTATTAAGGAGAAAACAGAATTTCAGAGCAGCTATTGTTCATATTTCACCTTTATTTTGCTATAGGCAGAACTGAACATGTCTGTATTTGCATAGCTCTTATAGGTGGAGGGAACTGGAAGTGAAAACAATAAAACTAGTACCATATTAAGCAAACAAAATATTGTAAAGTTAAATTTTAGCGCAAGAAATTATGCCTGTAAAAATTATGATAATTCTTTATTGAATTCAGAAAATAAGTCAAAGGTTCATCAATCTGCCAAGGACCGCTATGGGTGGCCGAGGTTGTTAAGGCACAGACTCGTAAGTGGGAGGTCTGGGTTCGAATACTGCCAGGACCGTCCTCCCTGACTGAGGTTTTTTCCAGGTTTTCCTCAGTCCTCATAAATGGCAAATGCCGGGGAGGTACCCTAAACTTAGGGCCTGGAACGATTCCTTCCTTAAAAATAAATCCTTTCCCAATATATAATTTCATCTCATGTATCATCAGTGTCCATCGCCTGTGGTGCCTCTGTAGCAAAAACGGGCGTTAAACACTATTCATTCATTCAATCTGGCAAGGTTTGCCCAGGTGGTACCAACAAACAGAAAACAATAAGGGGGACATCAGTACCCCTCACCCCTTCTTGTAATACTGATAAAATCATATTATGCAGGAGTTTAAGGCTCATCAGAGTCTGCAAACCCTTTGGCATTTTATTCATACTGTGGCTTTTTTTTTTTTTTTTTTGATTGATTTATTTATGGATGCTCTTTAACATCTAAGGTCATCAGCGTCCCATTGAACTCAGGGCGTGAAACAGCTGACAAATTTTGCTCAGAGGTCTCTCTTTCAGGATTGAGGTTCTTTTTCATGCCATAAATGTACGACATGGGACCCACGGCTTTACTTCCCTTCTGAAGGAAGCCATACTTAGGATTTTTATGCCCAAAAACATCCATTGGTCCTGGCCAGGTTCGAACCTGCGATCTTGGGTTTTGGGTTTAGGAGGCAAGTATGGTAACCACTACACCACCAGGACCGACAGTGTGTCTTCAGATTAGTAAAACTTTAAATGTAATTTACATGAAAATTTACCAATATATTAATATATAAGAAATGAATAATTTTTCTTTATTGATATGGACAAAAATCAAGATCTTATGCACAATATTTATCTAATAATGAGATCAGTTACCTTTTAGAAAGAAATATATTTTCTAAGAAAACAATAAACCCCCAGCAATATTGTCTTTTTTGCATCATACAGTGTGAACTATTATTTCATTTTCATCATGTATAATACTTGAAACTATCAACCAAAAAAAAAAAAAAAAAAAAAAAAAATTGTATATCAATATTTTTTCTATCTAATTCCCTCTTACAGATTTTATTAATGTTTCTCCAAAGGTGTGCCTTGAAACACCATTGTATTATAAAACTGCACAACATTGGTGTAAAGCTGCACAACATTGACTAAATGCATATGTGTTTACAGATATTTTGAACATAGTTTAAAGTTCATTTTTAGTTCACTTTAATGCATTTTTGAGATGTTTTCTCTGAAATTTCAAATACTAGGTTCTGGACCCTAGGAGATATTGCTTTCATTTGCATTGAAAATAAATAATTTTATTCACATTTAGTGGTTTTAAAGAAGACCTTACTGTCAAATTGTAAATTTTTTTTTTTTTTTTTTTTTTTGCAGTAGCTACATTTTTGTAATGCAAATATAGGCATACTATTTCTTCAAATAAGATATGCTTTTAAATACATTTGTTATTCTGGAAGTGTTAATATTTGGCATTCTTTTTGGCAAGTGATAGACAAACAGCATCATCACATTTATGCAAGAAGGCAAGAAAAGTAAAAAGAGAAGTACTGGAGAAAAAAGAAAGCTGGGTTGAGCACACTAAGAAGACTGAACAAATTATTGTATGTTTTTTATAGCTTCAGAAAGACAAATTATAAATCACAAACTGCTGCTCTATTGTAGTACTGCACTCTTAAGAGTAGGTTAGTATGTTCTGTCCTGTAGTCCTTGATGCCATTATAATGTTTATTTTCTGTAAACATTAGTGGTACTAAATCAAGATTATGATTGTTTACATACATGGTTTATTGACAAATTCTGCAATTAATTTACTGAAAAATGCATAATCTAATTTTTTACAAACATGTAAAACTTTAAGACAAGTTTACATAAAAATACTTTGATCTCTGAAAAAACATTGCAATGATAGATAACATTTATTTTCAGTTACTTTTTGTCTACCCATTACTAAATCATAATATCAATGCATTAAAACAACACAATACATAAAAGATAAGAAAAATCCCATTTTTGCCAAATAGCTGTTCAAAGTAGTATTAACAATTTATAGGATTTCTTGTACAACATTGGTCCATAACTTTTTGGCATTGTATCCTTATGGTCTTTGTATAGAATGGTTATTACTAACTCAGGCTAAAAATGAAGAAAGAAGTTTAAAGTATCCACCCATTAATTTACCATACCTCACTAAATTAAAATGCATCAGTACCTCCAACAAACATATTTCATTTTCATTATGCTCACAAACTAAAGGATGACCATTTCTGATATGAGTTCAGAAGGATTGTTAGCTAGTTTGTGAAAAATTGCAGCTGCTTGAAATACTTACCAGATTGGAAAAAAGTTAGTGTTAGGTAACAAGAAAAAGATATATTAAATGAAACACTGGGGGAGTGTAAACATATCATTGGCTTAGGATAACAAAGTCCTAAACATCAGCATGTAAAATAATACCATATTAGCATCTTCTTTTAACATATCAGTTTGTCCCTGCAATCATTTAGTAAGTGAGATGTAAGAATAATAAAGTTACATCTACTGTAAACAAACGGCATCTTTAGGAATAATAAAATTCTAACCAGTTTTTTCAGTATTTTTCTGCAAATGGGCTATATGGTCTGCCACAGGCTACCATCATCAATTATATTATTTCACAAGTCATCACCATTTCATCAAACTGATTAACAAAATTTAATGTATTGGTCAGAGTTAAGTGTAATTGCATACATTTTAGATTTTCAAATAAGTGCTTATGTTAGGTTAAGGCAAGAAGTGAGTCACTTGCTTGCATAATGCTAGTATTAATTAATAAGAAAGTGATTAAACTGTAATTCATTGCTTTTTCATTTTCTGTATCATAGTCACATTGTATTTAGGTGTTGTGATGTCATCTTTTACATAATTTTGAGCACCAAGGCTCCTTTGGTTTCTAATTTGCTTAATTATTATGGCTAGCTTTGCAGATGGAGTGATTTACACTTTGGAGTCTTACCAGTTCAGAGAAAGGAAGTTTTAAACTTTTGTATACTTATGATGTTTTGGTCCCTAAGAAGGATTATTCTAAATGACATAATATGGTGCTTGATTTTGATTCTCAAATACACTCTGCTGTAATCGTAAGAGATGCAAAGAGGAAAGTGAAATTCATTTATGGAGAAAGTGGTTTATCATAGTTCTGAAGCTTTGATTCATGTTATTTTCAAAGCTATATACATGAAGATGGAAAACAAGAAGAGTTGAAAGCAGATTTTTCAATCCAAATTCAAATATATGAAGTACTGCAAAGTGAAAAAGTGCAAAATACAAACAAATTAGCAAGGCAACATTTTGATAGTAATTGAACCAATTTTTTGTAGTGTTAACCAATTAGAGAGCTGGATTCTTTCATTGTCTTTTTAAGGACTTTATTTTCACATTTCTCCCAACACCATTATAGTGATATCAGAGCAACACAAAGAGTGGCTCACCAGTGGCAGATTTTGGTAAGTACAAATTTTGTTCAGCACATTAATAAAAAAAAATATGCCAGTCTTTTGTTATCTGTATTCAGTTGTATTTTATGTTTTGAGGCTATATTAAAGCAAAAGTAAAATTATATAACTTTATGAATTGCTTCACCTAAGAAGAAAGTAGCAAATGATAAATGGAAGAACACCATAAGAAAGAAGAACTGAGGACAAGGGTTTTGTTACAAGGGAAAATTATAATGTCAAAGGGAATGAATTAGTTTTGGTATTGTTAAGTTTAGATATTTACATGAGTTATTATAAAATTTTTAGGAACAATATTGGTGGAAATAAATTTTAATATTTAATATATAAGAGGGTAGTATAAAGCCTGGTCCCCTGGATATCCCAGTAGGCAACTGCTGATGAACTGGGGATTAGGATCTAAAAATTTAATCAATAAGAAAATGTATTTTTCAAAATATTATGAGGGTTAAGTATGTTAATTTGTTAAATACTCATAAAATATTATGTATATTTTGAAGCCAAATTTTATATTTTTCAAACGTTTTTATTAACTTGCTTTCTTGTCTGTTCGGGTGGAATTTTGTAATTAATTTTTTGTGCACTTCTAAATAAGTTAGAGATTTGAAAATTTGCACATAGGTCAGAAATGGGTGACAATACAATAAAATATGGTAATTATCATGGTTCAGTGGTTCCACGGTTCAAAAATATGGTTCTGTAGTTTTGAACGTAAAGCAGTGCAATATCAAATAGGAAGGTTTTAAAAAAAGTAAAAAAATTGAATAGCAAGAACATATTTCTGTAGTTTCGTTAATAATGCTTAAAAATATAAAATTTATAATAATCTTTATTTAAAAATAAGAACAGTTGCTATGATGACTGTATTATATTTATCAATACAATAAATAAATTATAGTGTAACTTGATTTATATGTAATTTCAATGTTTTACTTGAATCTAAAACAATTAGAATTTTTATGGTATATTTTGATAACAATATAGTCGCCATGGCAACTATTGAAATAAACAGTGCGATGTCAAATGCGCAAATTCCAAGAAATGCATGGCTCCAGAGTGATCAACTGAGATGATGGAAGAACATTCTTCTCCACTTGCTAATGACACGCAACAACATGCTAAATATTTTGATAACAATACAGTCACCATGGAAAATTTTCAAATAAAAACACCAAATTTAAATCCTCACAATTAAATACTTACAAATAATATTTAATAAATCTGATTTCTATTGCATAAATTCAATGATGTTTGTGTTAATATGTAACATGTGTATTAATAATGCATTAATAATTTCAACTGTGTAAATAAGTAGTGAATGAGTTATTATATTTAATATAATATAATGAGTTACATGTATTATCAAAGATATTGACTTCATTATTGAAGGTCTGGTACAAATGTATTTAATATTGCAAAAAAATTTCAAAATTAACTTTATGCTTCTGTATTTTGTTTTTAATTAAAAAAAAACAATAATTAATCAACTGTTTCCATATATATCAATGGAGTAGATAAAACAATTTTCTATTTTAGATGTGATCAAGTCAAAACAAAATGAACTAAATCTAAAAGTTGCTCAATTTTTGTCATTATTTAATCGAGAGATCTAATACTGATTGCAAAATTATATGCACACAAGACTAAAATAATTTAAATAAATAAAAAAATGTTTAAAAACCACATTTTTATTTTCTTAATTATAAATGAACTAAAAAGTATAAAATAATTCACCCTAGCCAAATGCAGATTTATAACCCCATGCAAATTCATAATCTCATAAACTTTTTTAGAATAACTCTTCCAAACCAAAGATGTGGGGCGCATGCAATATATAAAATTGATAACTGTTAAGGGTATTTATAGTTTAAATTAATCACACAAAAGGTTCAGACAAACTATTCCATGTGCCGCACATTTTTCGTTTGGAAGAATTTTTTTAAAACAGTTTATGAGATTATGAATTTGCATGGGGTTATAAATCTGCATTTGGCTAGGATGAATTATTTTATACTTTGTAGTTAATTATTTATAATTAAGAAAATAAAAACATCGTTTTTAAATTTTTTTTTATTTAAATTATATTTATGTAAATTTATTTGTAATGTAATGTGTCTGATGAAATAAATTCATTCAATTCATCTATAAGAAAGAAGAAGCATAAACTAAGCTAATTTTGTGTAAATAAAAGAGGAAAACTAGCATCAGAAAAGCCAATAAAGATAAATCAAATTGCAGTTAATAGTGTAAATTTGAATTAGCAATACTAAAAGAATCAGTAAATTCAGTTGAACTTATACTTTTGAAGCTATTAACAGTTAAGTGATAAAATAACATAGATATAGAGTTGGTTTGGAGACACTTATATTTCACTTAGATACTTTGTTTTTTAATTGAGCATGTTTTAGGAACATGTCCAATTAAAAAATAAAGTAAATGAAGTAAGTATAAGTATCACCAAACCAACTCTGTACCAACATTAGTATTTTCAGTCCTTACTGTTCATTGTGTACTAATGAAAAAGGTACTTCATTTCGAATTCCACTAAAAGATGACAAAATGGCCATTAAATGAATCCTGATAAGGAACCTTATTTGTCTATTTATTATGATTAAGCGGTTTAATATTTCAGGTGTGCAAAAAATTCTATTTGGGAACTTTCATTATCTCATGTAAGCTAGTGCAACACAAATATTGTGGAAAGTAACATTCTGGTACCTGATATGTAAGAAAACTCTAAATAGTATTAGGAAACTACCTGAAGAATGGAAATTCAATGTGCTAAAACACACTCAGTTGCCAAAGGATCAAACTATTGCAAGTCCAATGCAGTAAGATGCTATCATGACTTCAGTTTAAGTGCACCAAAAATGTAGGAAATGTACAAACATTATGAGCAAAAAACAAAGTTACATTTGTGAAATTATTTATACCACCAAATATTTGTGACTGAGTTAAATTTTGGGTTTCATTGCCAAAAAGAAAAACTTTATAAACTGGATACACAAGAACATTATGTATAAAATATAGAAAATGGGTAAGATTTAGGAGAAAGTATAAGTGAGAAATTATTGATGAGAAATGAAAGAGAACAATAAAAATAATGATATTCCATTAATAGTTTTTATCTGCAATTTGCAATTAATGCACTAAATTCTGAAATAAACTCTTTATTACTGAAAAAAAAAAATGAAATGAATCTAAAAGATTATTTTTCAACTACAAACACATGTATTGCATTATATAAAATGAGACATAGTCTGGTAGAAATAAAAATGATATAGCCAATGCCTTTAGACACATACTTCTGAAAATTGATATATTGAGTTGAGTGCATGGAGTGATTACGTGTTTATTGCAAAACCAGAAGTTCATCTATTTCAAACAGTGCTTCATTTCCTAATACAAAACCCATAAATTGATTTGATAGGACTTTGGTCAGTAGGGTGGCATTCTTTATATTCATACAATTGTCCCATGGACATTGTGAATACAAAACTAGTCAAATTACAACTACAACAACAAAAACATTAATGTAATTGTAATAAACAAGGTATATGGAATATTATAGTAGGAATATGTAAAATAACTCACTACAATTTAAAAAAGTATTAATTTAAAAGCTCTTTGACAGAGCTACAAAGATATTTGCTAAGAACAGAAAAATTAAAACATAACAATTTTTACATATAATGTTTATATAGAGTTGGTTTGGTCACACATACTTTACTTGGTTTTTTAATTGGACATGTTTTGGGAACATTCACTCCATCATCAGCAGAAGACCAACTGGTAGAAGCATAGGTGGTTCAGAAAAATTTATTGAATATACCCAATAATAGTGTCTGGAAGTTCATGATTTTTTTTTTTTTTTTTTTTTGGATGATTAATTTGTTTTCATTGTTAGTTCCAAAGGTTTGTATGTATATTTCAGTAGTTTTCTATACCCTCCCAATTTTATGGTTTTCTAACCAAAAGTGTTGTTTGCAGATTTCTCTATCTCTGTGTAACAGATATTTCTGAAATTTTCTTTGGTATAGATTTCCAAATTTCTTCGTTTTCTAATATATACCTAGTCACAGTCTTTGCAATTGACTTGGTAGATACCCAACTTCCAGTCAGAAGGTATAGGATCTTTACAGGAAGACAGTAATAAATATTTAATACTGTTGATGTTTTCAGGAGCCAAAATTATTTTCTGTTTTTTTTTTTTTTAAATTAATTTATTGAATGTGAGTGTGGTATGTTAAATTTTTAATTGATGTCTTTTTTTTTTATTTGTAATAGCAAACTTGTGTCTTTTATATCTTTATTTCATTAAAACTTTTTAATTATTTTATCTGCTAATTTTTATGGAAACCATTATGTAATACTGAGTGAATGTCAAAGACACAAGTTTGCTATTTCAAACTAAAGAAGATGTGCAATTCAAATAAGTCACATACCATCTAGCATATTCAGTAAATTTAACATTAAAAAAAAAACAGAAAATAATTTTGGCTCCTCAAAATGTCCACAGCATTAAAATTTATGACAATCTTCCTGTAAAGATCCTACACCTTCTGACTGTCAGGTATCTACCAAATCAATTGCAAAAACTGTGATCAGATATAATGAAAATATTAAAAGAAATTTGGAAACCCATACTGAAGAATATTTCAAAAACATCCCTATCAAATAAATACAGAAAATGGCAGTGACAGCCCAATGTTGGTCAGAAAACCATGAAATTGATAAGAAAACAAAATTATTGAAATGCACTTGCAAACCTTTGGAACTAACGACATGGAAAAAAATTTATATAATCAAAATAAAAACTGCATCATGAACTTTGAAACATCATCATTGGATGTATTCAATAAATTTCTCTTACTGTCTACAGAGTGTATGCTTCTACCAGTTGGTCTTCTGCTAATGATGAGAGCAAATGTTCCCAAAACATGTCCAATTAAAAAATCACGTAAGTGAAGTATAAGTGGGGCAAAACTAACCCTTTATCAACATTATTTTACTAAGCTTTGAAATTGTTAAATCTACAAGATAGAGAAATTAAATTCACATTTGAAACAGAACAAAACAAGATTGCTTTCTTTGGCTTAAAGACTATAAGATCAGGCAATAATGTTAAATTTGGAATATACAGAAAGGGTACGCATTGTGACTATTAGATAAAAGCAAGTGGCTTCAATCCCACAGCACATAAACATGCAGTCTTCAATAGCTTAGCACATAGACCCATTAATATATCTATGAATGAGTTTGAATACAATGAAGAGTGCTCGTATATAATACAAATGGCAAAAACGAATGGGTGCAACCAAGAAATTGTAGACAAAAAATCAATAAATTTAAACAAGAAAAGTGGTTAAAACAGGTTAAAATTGATATAACTATAAGAAACTACCATTCACAGGAAAATTACTACTTGGGCCACCAAAAAATTCCAGAAAATACTAATAGAGTTCCCAGTGAACAAATAATCTGCTCAACTCTGGTGATGACAGAATCCCTAATAAGAAGAAACCAGGAATCTATAAAATTAACTGCTTGGAATGCAACAAAGTGTGCATTGGCAAAACAAAAAGAAGCATTGGAATTAGATTCAAAGAACATTGGAGAAACATAAAATAAAGAGATAGAAAAATCAGAGGTTGCACATCACGTTTGGAAAAATTAACATAACATAGAAATGGAAATCAAATTACTGAAACTTGTAGATAGATTAATCGATATCATTGTATGATTCAGTTGAACTACATACTCTTAAAGTTTCACTTACTTTTCATAAATGTATGGAACCGGTTTCGAGAACATTTAGTTCCCATCTTCAGCCAGGCTAAAGTTCAACTGTCGGATCATTTGTTGAGCTGTGGGAATGTATATTCTGCTCTTATATCTTATATCTTTGTAGATAGATGTTTGGAGCTGGGAATATGGGGAAACAATTTTTATAAAAAAAATATGAAGATAAGATTATGAACTTCAGGATCCCAAGAGAAGACAAATTAATCCAA
Organism: Metallyticus violacea; assembly: GCA_030762175.1. Taxonomy (NCBI): domain Eukaryota; kingdom Metazoa; phylum Arthropoda; class Insecta; order Mantodea; family Metallyticidae; genus Metallyticus; species Metallyticus violacea. Next base: position 306,847,533 of record CM060846.1, on the reverse strand, counting down.
AAGTTCAAAAAATGTCCATGAGAGCTGTACCAAGTCCATTCAACCATCAATGAAGCCAGCAGTCTGACTCACAGCTGATTAAGAATACATTATTTTACTACTTCACTGTTAATAGCTTCAAGAGTATAAGTTCACATTGTCACTTATGTCTTTACTTTGGTTGCATAAAACATTAAATACTTCAATACAGTTGTGAGCTCTAAAGGATAGAGCTTGTTACTTAGGAAGACTTTTAACAGAATAGGGTTGCTGATAATTTGCAATTTCTAATTTGTCTAGCATCACAGTTATGCAGTTGAATTAGTTATTGAACATTCAATCTTTGAAGCAGTATTTCTCCAAAAAGGAAGTTGGTTACAACCTTACCATTCCAAGGCAATTTTATAAACAGGCCGAGATGGATGGCAGTTGAATGCCAACAATGTTTCATTTGTTATAAAGGAAAACCTTAATCTTGTTACATAGTTATATTAATATCTTCTTTATGGGTGCTTTTCTTTTCGTATACAAAATGTCCCAGATGCTCTGCAGAATCACATTTTGTGAACAAATATGAGACAAAAGTGTAAAAGAAATTGTCCTTCAAGAGATATAGTTCTCATACTATGTGCATACAAAATTAACCAATTCAAATATAAAAATCCAATCATACATTCATGCCAATCTCTATCTGACTGCTCCTACATTAGGAAATGCTTATACTCTTATGCATGTGGTTCCAAACAAAAGCAGTTTACAAAGGTTTGTAGGGGCAACATTTGTATAAAAGAGAAAGATTAGAATTTAGAGAGAAAGAAACAATTGCACTAATATCAAGGCATATAAGCAACAAGGATCAGGCATAAAAGGGTACTACACAAACATGAGTGAAATTGAGCACATCTTTGCAGAATACAGCATTTTCTACATTGTACTTGTGGATTGACAAGGCAGTGCAAAAGTGACAGCATGAACTTATTGTGAGCAATGTCCATAAAGAAGGTAAAATATAATATGATTTTTGCTGAAACTTTACATTTGTTACATGTTGCATTTATCAATGCCAGTCAAATTGGTAGCATGTGCAGCCCGGAAAACAAGGAAATTGTGCTGAATTTGGTGGGTGATGATCCTAATACTAGTGCACATGAAAGCCAAACATATGGGAGTAGATCTCCTCACAATACATACATGGAGTAGCTAAAGAAGAACCATTTCATTTATTTTTATACACCAGAATGCTGCATTTAAGAAGATTAGCCACAATTTGTGGATTTCTGAAAACAGCTCTACAAAGTAAAAGACAGTATTCCAAATGAAGCAAGCTTTACTAGAGAGGATATTTTTAACTTAAAGAATGAACATTATTGAGCACTATTGAATCAAAATCTGAGCCATAATGATGAAATCACAGTTTATGGACAGAATCATGTGTGTTGCCAAATACAAATGAAGAAATAGTGCAAACTTTTTTATTTTGGATGTGGCAAAAGTGCACTAGACTCATAGTAGGATTTACTAAAAAGTAAGCTCATAAGTAATACTTTTCCAGGAAAGTGGATGAGTTGTGGTGGAGTTGCATAATGGCCTGGCAGATGGCTAGATTTGTATCCATTCAACATTTTGCTTTGGGATCATATGCAGGATGAAATCTTATCAAGAAGCACTGCCTAATTTTGAAGAATGTTCCAAGAATGTATGCACTTATTTTGCAAATTAGTAATAATATGTTGCAGTGCATGACAGTAAATCTCATACAAAAGGATGAAGCATGCAAAGCCGCTGAAAGAATAATGCTGAACATAATGTGTTACTATTGTTTGCTATTTCTTAATTAATTGCAAATATTGATTTAGATTAAGACAATAATGGTTGTAATAAAACATACAATTTTTGTTTGGAATGTAAATTTTTGAGTTATTTAATTAAATAATGCCTTAAACATACTTAAACATACTTGCCAAAACTTAACATAGGGTTAGGAAACTTGCTATGTTAACAGAACTGACCTGGACTCCACCATATTCATACAATATACAATTTGCTACCTGGTAGTAATGCATTTGGTAGTTCCTGGGTTCAAATTCTTGGAACCTGCCATCCTGATCTTGGGTTTTATCGTGGTTTTCCCTGGTCACTTAGAGAAATATTGGGATGTACAGTTACTTTCCACAAATTTCCCTGTCCCTCATTCCTTGTTCATGGTTTCAGGGTTGCAAGTCCAAGCTACATGGGTTGGCAGTGAGTGGTGCTCAGTGTTGGAATTTGCTTATTGGAAAAACTGCCCTGGCATCTGGTGTGACAGCAGCCCTTCCAGGGGTTCAAACTCTTTGGAGGGGGCGAGTTCTATAAGAGATTAACGAAAGAAAATAAATGTAGAAAAGTTTGGGACTCCACCAGCAACTGTAACTTCTGCCGCACAAACCTAGTCATCCTTAAATTCATCCCTTTCTCCTGGAGGTTCAGTAGGATACAAAGGACCTTCATTGAGCTACCATGTCCGAAATCCTCCTCAGTTAGAATTTGCCATAATATGGAGCTTTGAAGAAGCTATTTGAGATAATGCATTTTTGGACTGTTTCAATGTCTTGTTTCTTTCTGTTTCTCTAGTTCTTATTATTTTTATTTTTAACGCATTCCTTTTACCCTGTTTTCCTATTGACAGCTTTACTCTTCTTTTACTCTATGTTTGTCTTTCACTTTCTCATAAGTCGGTACTGGTGGTGTAGTGGTTACCATACTTGCTTCCTACACCCAAGATCGCGGGTTTGAACCCGGCCAGGACCGATGGATTTTTTCGGGCGTAAAAATCCTTCCTTCGGAAGGGAAGTAAAACCGTGGGTCCCGTGTCGTACATCTACGGCACGAAAAAGAACCTCAAGCCTGAAAGAGAGGCCTCTGAGCAAAATTTGTCGGCCGTTTCACGCCCTGAGTTGAATGTGACGCTGATGACCTGAGATGTTAAAGAGCGTTCATAAATGAATCAGTCAAAAAAATTTTTTTTCTCATAATATTCCAGTTCTTATATTGATACGCTGTTAATACCTATACTTAATCTTTCTGTTTTGTACTTTCTTCTAATGCTTGCATAATATAGATTGTATACTTAAAATACCATCCAATAACAGCGCTGTAGGTATATCAATTAATGTAAGTATAGGAAGCAACGTTTCACAACCTATAATGACGGAAATATTTTAAAGAATCAGTCCGGTGAGTGAGGCACATTGCCAAAACCAACATATCTTCGAAAGAGGCTAAATAATGATTTTATTTATAAATATTGCACCATTTGTGTTACATAATGTAATATAGTATGACAATGGACGACCTAATTTTATCCCGAAAGCTACTCAGAATCTCCATCACCCTTTTCAAAGCATCGCCTTTCTCGACGCACAATACCTTGGATTTCCCCGCACACCAATTCTCTAATGGTAGCAACGGCCTCAAACAGGCAAGCAACGATATCTTCCTCATCCTCTGGGACCCGCATTGTACGCGCTGCCTCATAGATAGTCTAAGAAATTTTATCCTGTAGAGTACTTCGGCCACACAGTTCCATTCCCATGAGTTTTTTTTTCTTTCCTGGTTTTCCTCAGTCCTCATGGCAAATGCCTGGAAGATACCGTAAGACTTAGGCTTGGAACGCTTCCTTAATTAAAAAAAAAAAAAAAAAAAAAAATCACAATTTATCATTTCATCAGTGTCTACCGCCTATGATGCCTTAAGATTATCGCTCCTACCCAGGAAAATATGCATATCACCGTATTCTGTTAAACTGTATGGCTCTAACTTACTTCTACGGCGAAACAAGTACAAATGACCAGCATAAACGTTTTAAAATAATAATGTACCAGTCGAGTGTTGTTGATTTGGTTTATTTATGGACACTCTTTAGTATCTCAGGTCATCAGCGTCCCATTTAATTCAGGGCGTGAAACGGCCTATAAATTTTCTCTGAGGCTTCTTCTTTTAGCCTTAAGGTTCTTTTACGTGCCAGAAATCTGCGACACGGGCTCCATGGCCTTACTTCCCTTTGGAAAGAAGTCATATTTATGGTTTTTACGCCCGAAATCTGTCGAGTGAGTTCATCCTGCTTTTACATGTGCGTTTTCATTGGTTAATGGTAAATGTGCTCCTCCTCCCCCGTTGCTTTTTTACCATTGGTTAATGGTAAATGTGCTTGTGTGTTTTTTTCGGCTCCTTTCAAGACATTTCAAGGAATATTTAGGTCGCGAACTTCGCCTATAACTGCAATACGTTACTTTCCCCACTTGGCTCTGAGTGAATATAGCGAATAGGAGAGTTGGTTCCTATCATTTTAATCACATTTCCCTTTATCACGGCATGCAATTGTTGGATAACATTTTACTTACATGTAAAATGCAATCATGTTGAAATTTGATCACACGATGTTTGTATAATAGGCGTGGCTAGTTGGATTTTTTTAATGGTGTTTAACGCCCGTTGTTAGCCAGAAGGATAGGGACAGTTTCTCCTTAAACAAAGTAAAATAATAATAATAATAATAATAATAATAATAATAATAATAATAATAATAATAATAATAATAATAATAATAATAATAATAATAATAATTACCAAAAGTATTAGAAGGCAGACAAAATGAGGGAAACCTACTAATAAATCCTGGATACCCCTATTATTTATATGTTTATAGATTTTTAAATGGACAGCATGATCAATTACATTAAATATTGCATGTTGTAACATCTAGTTAACAATAGACTAGTGTGTAATTCTAATAAATAAAGTATAACACTTATATTTGCAGTATTACATTGTATCAAATTCTATTATATATATTAGATGTATTTAAAAATTAGTAGTGGTTTCAAGAGAATTAACCTATATGTATGCAAATGTAAACAACTATATAAATTATATATAGCTACATAATGCTTGTGCTGAAAAGCTTATCGATGAAATTAATTTAATGAGAATTGTTGTGCGAAACGTTTTCAAAGAATGTTCATGCACTTGTGGGGGTGGGGGGGGGGGTTCGCAAAATATATTATTGCAGGTTGAATCGTGTTCAGATTATGTCAGAGTATCCATAAAAACATGCGATTGTACTATGCGTCTATTGCAAATTTTTAAAAATGGTGAACTTTACTACTGTCTTAGTTAACAGAGACAACGATGGCGTCGTCGATGATAATATAAGGATTGAGTTGATTCACAGCATGTTGTATTTTGTATTAATTTTGATTTTTTAAATATTTATCATGGGCCCAATTGTGCAGCACATGGAATATGTCTTGCTGAGAGGAGGATGGGTGAATAAAATGTTAACCTTTGATACGGTTGTCGATGGGAAGTAAGTTAAGGTTATACTATTTATAATTTTGGGATTGCATGCGGTCATAGTGTTGACTGTGGGAGGGACCGTTATTGATTCTGACGGTCCTAGAATTGAAAATAAGTTGTGCCAAAGCATTAGCTCACAGGCCCGCAGTACGTCAAATACTCGCATGACCTGCATAGCTAGATACTAGAGCGTGTTTGTAATTTAATTTTCCCTCGCATTTTAGGTACGGGAAACTGACGGAAACACTTAGCGGTGTCAAAAAGTAATTGAGTAGTTTTTAGTGAAATTAAATATATTTTGAAATTTCGTAGATAAGGAAACTTGGGAAAACACCTTCAAACCTTGAACGTAGTCAATATCAGCTGCATTCTATCCAGTCAATGAACGCACGAAGACAAATGCCGACACCAATCCGCCAATACAGAGGGTCATTTTTGTTTCGTTATTTTGTTTTGGAATGGTAAACCGGGTAAAGTTATCCGCCAGCTAATATAATGAAGTATAGCTACACGTTTCTATTGGTGCTCGCTGTATAAACCAAATAAACACGATACAATTTTTGGTTAGAAGCAAGCACAAATTCAAAACAGTGGCTACCGGGTAACATACCAAATAGCAAATTTTAACAGTAGCAATTTGAAGTGACATGGTGTAGTGGGTTGTGGTGTGATATTCGCAGGAGCACAACGAAGCAATAATCGTAATCCGGTTATAATTCAATGGGTACAAGGTTTACTAGTTAACAATGTGTATCGGTAGTGCTACTACGAGCGGGCATATAACTAAAGGTTAGAATGGTTGAAACGGAACACATTTCAACGAACTGGCATGATTTAAATTGGCAAACGTTATAAAATTAAATATGATGATATATTTTTAGTTATGCCATAATAGTGTAATAACATGGATATAAAAGTTTTGCATAAAAGCAGCACATTCAGCTCATTTACAAGCAGTGGTCACAAAATTGGCAATTGGTTTGCAACGTTTGGAGACCGCCGGAGAAAGAATTCTATGAAAGCATCGAAAAGTCTGACTTTAGGTAAGAATAAAGCGCACTCGTTTCATAATTTTTTTTCCCTTAAAGCATTTTCGATATGTCTTTAATGTAAGGTTATGATGTGACAATGTCTGGTATTAGGTGGTGTGTGTACGTAATAATGGGCAAAAGAGAATGGTTTCTCTGAAAGTATGTTGGTTTCATTACATAAGTTACTTTTGTAATGAATGAATATTTATTACATAATATGTTTCTGACAAGCCTAAGTACTCAATTGTTTGATTTCTACAATAAGATCATATTTATAGCTAAGTACTCAATTGTTTGATTTCTACAATAAGATCATATTTATAGATCTGTATCTCGGTTAACAATATGTTACAACATATTTGAGAAAGTAGTTGTCTATAAAGTTATTTTGAAAAAATTGGTCTGATCATTTATTAAATAATAAGTGATGGTTATAAAGCTGCAGCATGGCTTATATATTATTATACAGTAGTACAAATGGTGGTGGTTCATTAATGTATTCATATATCATATTTGAATACTTTGTAAGATGTGTTCAGTATCCTTGAGTTTGCTCACCATAGGATCAAGAATAAGTACTACTACTACTACTACTACTACTACTACTAGTAAATGCATGTTCAAATTTAGAATTTTTTATATATTGTAAATGCAACATGTACCCTTATGAATGAAGTACCATGTATAAGAATGTAAAAAGAGTTTTCTGTGATCTGTCGTGCTCTGTACCTAATATTTTGCATCAGAATGTTCATTCTTAAAAACTGACAGTGAAACATATTATTCAGAGTTGAGTGGAAAAAAGCATTAATAAAATGTAATGCAATTTTTAAACACAGCTTGTGCATAATAAATTAGTGTACATTTTTTCTCTCTAATATCAAAGATGCGTCGTTATAAGTAAATAAAACTGTCAGTGACAATGTATGCTATGTGCACAATTAATAATACATGCAGTTGTATTTAAAACACACATGTACAGAATATTAATTGTTACGTTGAGTGTTATAATAAACAAAAGCAACATCTCATCCTCAAATAGCATTTATATTGTAAGAACTAAATTTTTTATACATTTTGAAAAAGAGACATTTTAAAGGCAAGTATGTAATACAGAAATCCAATGCTCACCTGCAAAGTCAGACAATATAAGAAAATCTCATATGTAAGTACAAACCTATAGTACAAAAATTACAAACAATTAACAAGTTTTTATAAAGACAAAGTTGATTCTCCTGTCCTTAGTAACCAAATCTTTTTTTTTTTTTTTTTTTTTATTCTTAATTGGCTAGTGAGTCAATTTAATACTCTTATGCTCCATTTACCATTGAATTATAGATAACATGTTTCACAGGCCCTTTGCCAGCTATGAAACATGTTCTGTATAATTCAATGGTAAGTGGAGCATAACAGTTTTAAAATGACTCGCTAGGTAATTAAGATTAAGCTTCGCTGTATTAATTCAAATAGGAAATTAATTTTAATTAACCAACTCTTTGATAACCTGGTCATAAATTAATCATTGTTGCAAATGTTAACCATTAATCTTGTCTCTATAGGGAGTAAGGATAATCTATACATTCCTTCTTCAGAATTTCTGACATTGGTTTTAATTTTTTTTTAAATTTATTATAATTTTTATTTTATTATTACTATTTTTTATGCAGAAAAACATTCAACTGAAGATTTACTTATAGGAATTAATGGAATCAAATTTTTTAATTTTGAAAGTTCATGTAGCATAATGTCAATCTGAAATTCTTTTAAGTAAAATAAAAGTTAATTCATATTTTTATTCTTAAAATCATCCTTGAAATAATAAGCACTAAATTCACTTATCAAATCAGGACTGTTAACCATTTTCAGGAAACACTTAACATACTCCTTGCCATAGTTTGGTTTATTAATTCAAGATATTTTAACCTCTCAATGCTCTGAAATCCCATTTCAGTTTCCTGAAAATGCATCCAAAATTTCAAACATAAGGCTCTGAAACATTTATCAATGTCTCCTACATTATCCAGCAATGATCGTTAGCTCAGTTGTTTCTTCAGTAGAAGACATTTTGTAGAATGTTTTTTAATAATCAGCTCTTCTCCTAAGTATATTTTTTTTTTAGTTTCAGTCACTTAGTAGATACAAAATGAGGTATCATTTAATTTTTGTTTGCTAAATTTTGAAAAGTACTGTAATTGTTGAGAGCAAATTTTTAAATACAGTAAGTGATTTAAGATATCTTCTAAAACAGAAAGAACCTTCAACAAAGTTGTTAATCTCATTCATCTTCATCTGGATTTTCATTTATATTATTCATCATGGTGATTATTTCAGATTTTTACTCACATATGATCACTACAAGACAACTGGTATAGTTGCACTTGTTGGTACAATTTTCTGAAATTGCACAAAATTAGTGAAATTTTATTAATTCCCCCCAAAATTGCAGAAGTATTCTTATTTGTTCTAAATAATGGGTTCTCTTTAATGATATTGAAAAAAAGGAAAGGAAATGGCCAAGAAGTTTGAAAAACATATTATACTTTGTAACATGCCACAGGTTGTAAAATAATATGGTTAAGCTTATGAGTCATACAGTAAATTACTTTGTAACCAAATAATTTCACTTGACATGACTGCCACACCACCATATGCTTCCGCCACTATTTTGAAACCAAAATTATACTAAAATATACAATCTATGATTAGATCAGCACTTTTATCCAAAAATCCTAAGAATTATTCTTGTATTTCTCCATCACTATTATGATTCTAATTATAACTGAACCTGTGCTTTTGTTTATTTGTCTTATTGATCATTCAGAACAAATGTGAAATTCTGACTTTTTTTTTTTTTTATTTCTCCCTAAACTGCCTTACCTATTGATTCATTTAAAAATTTTTGAATTCTGTTATATAAACTTGTAAATATAATACTGTCATTTAGGTGGGAATTTAACATATGATCATATTTCCTCACTAAATTAACTAATTCAATGTAATTATCTTTTGTAACAGAATTTTCACATTCATTATTATTATTATTATTGAGCCAGTTACCCATTTCCTATATGACACTGATTCAAGTGAAGCACCAAACTGTCTTATTCCATACTTTTTATATTAAATAATAGGCATGAACAGCAGAACAATTTCCTTATATTATGACAACCAATAGCTACTCTGTTTTAGCATACTGTTCATAGTATATCTTTCTCATGCATGATTCTGTCTCTATTTTTACATTCTTTCAGTTCAATAAAAACTGGATTGTCCTGTTTCAACAGTCTTTCTTTTTCTTTTCAAGGACCCTTGAATCCTAATTTTAATATTTTTTAAATTTCACAATTATACTTGGAAAAATTTAAGATTTCATTCCAAAGCCCAGATGTTTATGTAAAAATGGCTTAAAAATTAAAAATAAAGAACCAAAATTATGTAAAATTTTTGAAAACCGATGAAAATTAATGTAGGCTAGCATGTTTAATTGTTTTATTAAGTGCAAGTTATTAACTTTTTTAAAGCATGTGTTTTACATTCACTTGCAATAAACAAAAATGAACTGAAAAATTACACTGTAAAAATGTAGCCACCTTATTCTGCATTGCCATAAATTTCAGCATGTGCAGATTCTCAAAAGGAAAGGAATGCTGGTTATTGGCAAGAATATTGTTATATTTTTTAAAGCTTATTTTAACATGGGCACTTATAATTGGAGCATATTTAAAATATGCTAAGTCACTAGATGTCAGTTCTTCAAAATCTAATATTTAATTTTTCATCATTGTTTTAAACATTTAGGGTGTGTTGGGATAATTTGGGTATAAAAAGAAAGATATTTTTAAGTTTAGAGATCCATAGTTTTTAACATGATTAAGATGTTCCAATGTATTCATTATATATCAGCACTATACTTTCTAGAATTGCATATAGCTCTTACCATGATTAAGGTATATTAACACTATAACTTTCTAGAATTGCATTTTCAATATCTTGATCTTTTCTGGTCTATATTTTATACTGAATATAATGGAGGGGGAATTGAGTATGTGTACTATTAAAGTGAAACATGCTTTAAAGTTTTTAAACTCCAACTTTAGATAAGCATATGTTGTTTGGAACAGAATGTGTAGTTCAATCAAAATATGACATGGGCTAAGTTGCAAAACACTTATACATGACAAAAAATTTCACCCAGCCAATGCTTATGTTTTATAAGGTTTATTTTGTAAAACAGTCAGAGGAAAAATGTAGTAATGATCATTCCTTTGCATTTGTTAAAAAATTCACTAATTAGTAGTAATTATTATTATTATTATTATTATTATTATTTATTTATTTATTTATTTATTTATTTATTTATTTATTTAAGGATGCTCTTTAGCATCTTTGGTAATCAATATCCCATTCAATTCAGGGCATGAAGTTGCCAATAAATTTTGCTTAGAGCCCTATTTTTTTCCATGCTTGAGGTTCTTATACATGCCATAAATCTATGACACTGGACCAATGGCTTTATTTCGCTTCTGAAGGGGTCGGTCCTGCTGGTGTAGTGGTAACCATATTTGCCTCCTAAACCCAAGATTGCAGTGGATTTATTTGGGTGTAAAAATTGTAAGTATGACTTCCTTTGGAAGGAAAGTAAAGCCGTGTGTCCCTTGTCGTACATTTATGGTACGATAAAGAACCTCAAGCTTGAAAAAAGAGGCTTCTGAGCAAAATTTGTTGGCCGTTTCATGCCCTGATTAGAATGGGATGCTGGTGAACTGATATGTTAAAGAGCATCCGTAAATAAACCAAATCAAACTTCTGAAGGAAACCTTACTTAGGATTTTACTACCTAAAAACCATTGACCCTGACTGAGTTTGAAGTCATGATCTTGGGGGTCTATGGGGCAAATATGGTTACCACTGGATCACCGGGATTGACTTAATTAATTTTTTTTATGTTTATATTTCATTTTGTGATGCAACATTGATTCCTCTAATGTCATTATTTTAAATACAAGAATGAATCTTCTTAATCTCAACTAAATTAAATGCTAAGTTGATATAAGTGGAAGTATAGTGAGTTCTAACATATAATACACTTTAATATATTTGGAATAAGTGGAAAAATATAATTTATAAAACTGAATTACCAATTCAAAATTGTATAAGATGATGGATTTTGCCTTTATGTTCTTTTGATTTTTCTTTGTTTAATATATCCCATATACAGTCTCCCATCATATATAAAAGTTATCTTTGCCCCTGATAACTTTTTTCACCGTGTTCCTTGCTTCTCTGTGAAGCCTTTTTACAGCCCATGTGATCCTGGGCTTTACTGCAATGATCACTGTATCTTCTGCCTCCATCACATGATTTCATTGGTAGAGTGCAGTATTGCAGGGGAGCATGTGATCAGCACACCACATCCCGCTGATCACTATATCGTGGCTTACTAGATCAGAGATCACCACCTCTCCATCAGGCAGCTCCCAATCGTCCTCAGGAGGCTGTGTGGATCCCATTCCATACCTCCCTATCTTAGAAAAATTCCTAAGTAGGTATCGGGAATCGAACCCGGGCCTCCTGGGAGGTGTTTGTTCCTTTCCTTGCTTACATGTCCTAAATTTATCTAGAGAAATTAATATTAGAAAACAAATAGTGCATTTTGATACACATTCTGCTCTAAGTACATTATAATTCTGTATCAAATTCTGAACCAATTCCATATACTTATCACTCCTGTTGTTGCCCAAAAAACCATTCCACTATCAATTTTAAAAGTCTTCTAAGCATTATGTTCATCAAGAATCATTACATTTACATTTTTTAAATTGTAGCAGCACTTGTATCTGAGGCCTAGTAACAATTCCACTGTTTTGCTTTAATTGTCCAGTCGAACATTTGCCTAATGAGAACTAGGGTATTTGAGTTGCTGTCCAAACTTATGATAAACTAATAGTTGAGCCCAAATTTGATATGGAGTGGGGATTTTAAAATATTTTCTCTCGTAACAAGGGGTTCATATCTTAACATTATGTTCACCTGAAACCCTTTGCCACTATTTCCTAGTGCAATGCTGATCATCTTTCCTGCAATCTTATAGATAGGAGGCACAAAAAGGTATTTCATGTAACCATTTTGAAGTCCCAGAAGAAATTCCAATGTCTTAAAATTGCCACCATTCCTAGGTAATGCTTATCATCTGTCGTAATGTCTCGTAGACAGGAGGCACAAATAGGTATTTTAAGTAGCCATTTTGAAGCCCCAGCAGAAATGCTAGCATCTTAAAATTGTCACAAATGTCTCATTTATAGCAACCATAGTTTCAATTTTTTCCAAGAGCAACATAATATTTTCTCATAAGTAGAAGCATACAACTTCCTTATACCTTTCCTTATATTTTTTTTTATTTTCCAGCATTTGTCAAGCAAGATATATTCTTTAAGGTGAGGTGCCAAGAGTTCAGCCTTTAATTTGGTTAGTTGCAACTCTCTTGTGGTCATTCAGTCTTATTTATTAAATAAATTTGACTCCTTTGAAATGCTTTCATCACTTATGCTGAAATCACTGTTGTAATTTGAATTTTTTACTGCCACTTCAGGTATAGAGGCTTTTTGGTGGTGAGGGAATTGGTAGCTACTCACTATGTGGTACTGTTGCAATGGACAACAGTGTGCCAGAATTTTTTTGTATTTTTTTAAAGTGTAATGCCCAACATACAAAAGTAACAGTTGTTGTGAGATTTGTAGGCATTCTCCATATTTGGGGAATTGCAAATGGCATACACTTTGTCTCATTTAGCCAATCCTTTCTTTAAAATCGCCTCTGGTGCCTCATTAATAAAAATGGGCATTAAACACCATTAAAAAAAATCCTCTGAAGTAAACCAATAGCTAGCACAAGACACATGAGCCCATGTAACATTTTGGTTTTCAAAGTTACTCTGAAGTAAGCTTGGTAAATGTCATAAAACTTTTTCCTGAACACAGTTTTATACATCACTTGTCTAGATGAGATATAATGTCCACAAGCATATCAAAATGTGTCAGCTGGCAATTTACAACCTCAGGATACTACATTTTTTATTTAAAAGGCAGCAATCAACTGTGTTTAAAACCAAACAACTGCTAAATTCACAGACAACATGAAAATATTTTGTGGAAAATATCAGTATATGTATACAGATATGCTAAAGTTGATAAAGGCTTTGTACTAATGACATTGAAACTTAACTTGACTGTCAACATCTGCTATTCAATTTTAACTACTAAGATTGTGAGAAAAAGAGGTTTAATTTAAAATAAAATCAATAAGCTATAGAATAAATAAAAGTGTCTACATTTGAAAAAACTAGTGGTCTATCCTTGTTCAGCTCCTTTTGGAAACTCTTGTTGATTTTGGCCAAAAATATCAATTTTGAGATTTTTATTATTACATTTTGTACATTGTAGTTTCAGAATACTTTTTTTTTTTTTTTTTTTTTTGGGCGCCTCTTAAGGTCTTAAAAAAGTGGCATGCAGCACTTGAGTTGTACCCCAGTGTCCAACTTTGATTTCATTACCTGGCTGAATGTAATTTTGTACAGAGATCATTCATTATGAGATGTTTGGCAACTCTGACTTAATCAGTGTTGATTTCAGTAATTTGTTATGCTTTGGAATGAATTAGAAGCAGGCATGTTACTAAAGTTAAAAATGGGTAGATCACAAAAATTATTTAAGAAAACTAAAGGAGGTCCTGAAAGAAACAGAATATCACAAATTGCTAGGGTAAAAAGTGTAGAATATATTACAGATAGTTTCAGATTTAACTTAAAATAGTAATACAGATAGTGTAAGGTTAGAGTCAAGTAATGGAAATTGTTATTTAATGAACGTGATATTTTGTACATCTCCTCCAAGTGCTTTTAGAAGAAAGTTAAGTGATCAAAACCTGAATTTGGTGAACAACAATGTAGTATTAGAAAGTGGAAATATGATACTAAACATTACCTTGCTTACAAATGCCTTATTTTATGCTTTGTAAATATTTTAAACTGGGCAGTATATTTTCTGCTTTGAGGATGTGAAAGCAAGAAATAAACTTGTATCTAGATTGGTACTAAAATGTGGAAGTTGTAGTAACTAATTAGCATTTTATTCTAGCAAAAGGACAGCAAATAATTATTTTGAGTGCAACATAAGATTGTGTATGGATTGCAATCATTGGGCAAAGATGAAGCTGCAGGAACAACATTATGTGCAGTAATGGACTTGCCAAAAGGACTAACTAGCTTTCAAAATTACATTAAACTTATCAGTTAGGCAGTGAAGGTTTGTGCAATGGAGAGTATGAATAAAGCATGAAAGAAGTACTAAATGAAAAGAGAACACTCAAGTTGGCAGAGTGTAATGTCAGTAAGAAGTGTAGATACTGGCAAGGTTATGGATGTGAAAATCTTAAATAATGCAATAGAAAAAAAAATTGAAATGAAAAAGTCACAGTAAAGCAGTGAATGCGTAAAAAGTTTTGAAGGTACTATTGGTGGGTGTTTTTTTTTTAAATGGTGTTTAACACCCTTTTTACTACTGAGGCACCACAGGCAGTGGACACTGATGATACATGAATTGAAATGATATATTGGGAAAGGATTGTTTTTTAAGGAAGGAAACGTTCCAGGCCTAAGTTTAGGGTACCTCCCCGGCATTTGCCATTTATGAGGACTGAGGAAAATCCGGAAAAAACCTCAGTCAGGGATGGTGAATCTGGCAGGATTCAAACCCCAGAGCTCCCGTTCACGAATCCGCACCTTAACAATCTCGGCCACCCGTGGCGGTGTACCAGTGATGGGATGGAACTTGAAGATGCAAAGAATATTTTAATAGAGAGTAAGATATTTAAATTATTAGGAGATGAAGCTAATGAGGGCTTTATGAAAGTAATTGGTTCTAAGCCATATGGTGACTGTCAGATACAAAAATTAGAATGCAAGGGATACATGTAGAAATGAATGGGAACCAGACTAAGGAATCTTTGCAAAGAATTTTCCAGAAAAAAAGCTGGAAGATGGAACACTAATTTCTGGAAAAGGAAGGCTCGCAGATAAGGAAATTTATAATTTGCAAACATGTTATGGTATGACTATAAGAAACAACACTGATAATGTAAACAAAATGAAGCATGCAATATGGGCTGTATTTTTTCACAAGGCATCAACATACACAAATCCAAGCCATGGTTATGGCCAAAAGGTGAACATTCATGGTGGAAATATAACTGCTCATTAATGACATGCAAGAATATCATCATAATCATTCATTGTGTTGTGCAGTATGTGAAGTAATAAGACCAATTTCAGAAATCTTAATACATGTGAACCTCCTCAAAGTGTCTATATGCCCAAACTCAAAATCCAAACAAAAGTTTCAATAGTGTTATATGGACTAAAATACCAAAAACTGTTTCTGTAGGGTCAGAGGTAATAAAAATGGGGTTTATCATTCAGTTGTTTAATTTAATTAGGGTAATATAGGCAAAATTAAGATACTTGAACAGTTGGGCATTCAACCAGGGCAAAATATGCAGAAAAGTTGTTTTGCAATGGACAAGAATCACCTTAAAAATGTGGACATAGAAGGGGAGAGACTTTTCAAACATTGCATTTTCTTCCAAATATGTACCTTTTTTCTAAATTG
Source organism: Metallyticus violacea (assembly GCA_030762175.1). Classification (NCBI taxonomy): domain Eukaryota; kingdom Metazoa; phylum Arthropoda; class Insecta; order Mantodea; family Metallyticidae; genus Metallyticus; species Metallyticus violacea. Next base: position 306,831,527 of record CM060846.1, on the reverse strand, counting down.
ATTTATTGTGTATATATGCAGTTTATAAAGTGCTTTTACAAGCATTTTTATATCTAATAATATTTTTATAATAGTTTTGAATCACAAACATAAATGTAAAAATTAATTTCATAACCCAAAGTGTAAAAATAATTGGCCAGAATTAAAACTTTTCCTGTGAAAAAATAATTGGCCAGAATTGAATTTTTTCCTGTGAACATAATTTTTATTCAATCATTACTAAAAATATCACTATAAGCAATAAGTATGCTGCTTTATGCCTTTGCCAAATTTCATCTGTATAGCTTTAATAGTTTCTGAGAAAAAGGTACAAGAGTTTGCTAAATTTAACATGGGGGATATAGGGACTACAGTCTCTCTTTTTATTCATTAAATAATAGGAAAAGAAGATAAATGATTTTTTACTAATAGCATTATTAAATATCTTTTGATATAATATGTGAGGGCCACTATAACATTTTGAAATGTGCAACATAGAACAATAAGAAAATTGGCATGCTATTTCATTTTTTCAACGTACTCTCCAACACATCTTATACATCAAAAGTGATGCTTCATATCTGGGAAAAGGAAGATATTGCATGATACCAAAGTTGAAAATATAGGTTGATTGCATCAACAATCTTGTAATTTTGCTCAAAAGATGAGCTTGTTCAGTGACTCAAGTGAACGGTGGCATTGTCATGCTCCTGCCTTATTTTTGCTATCTCTCCAAGATTTTTGAGAATGTAGGTATATAGCTTTCTATTTATCAGTGTGCAACTGTTCTCTTATTTTCCAGCTTGGTAGTGATGCTTATTGAAAAGAAGGTTTCCTTTGTCTCTTTGACAAACTGTTCATCTGGAAAGAGCCAAATCATTAGCTGTCACTCAATTTAGGGATCAAAAATTCATATTTTGAAATCAATTACAACTCTGAAATCTAGTTATAGTCTTCATTGTTAAATATTTTTAGCAATGAATAACCCTTTTCCATCTTAATCTATTTTTGCCCTCAAAGTAGTTGAATGACAAACAACAAAGGATAAAATTTCCTCCGTTCTAAATGGTAATGCAGGATGGATGAAGCACTTAGCCAATTAATTCCTAATGTTTGCTTTCCATTCTTGCATCTTCGGTTCAGTATCTTATATTCAGTGAACCAGCAGACATCTGTGATAGATGAAGAAGAAAAATATCCAAAATGTCTCTGTCAAACATTCATAAACTGCCACTCATGAAAATATTCTCCCTCAAACTTTAAGTTAAAGTTTTAACCCTTAAATAAAAACTTGTAAAAAAAGTACATAATTAGAAGCATCCAGTCTCAGACTCACATTGAAGTTTAAAATTTATAAAATATAGTTAACTTTTGTAACAGTGGTGTCAAATATTAACATTTTAAAAAAAATTGAGTTGAAATTGTAACATACACACCACTGAAATTCAATAAAATGGAAGACTAGTTTCGGGAGCCATTGCTCTTATCATCAGTTCCTGGTCGACTGATGAACTGATGATAGGAGCGATGGCTCCCGAAACTAGTCTTCCATTTTATTGAATTTTAGTGGTGTGTATGTTACAATTTTGACTCAATTTTTTTAAAATTTATGTTAATATTATTATATTGGCTAATTGTTGCATATAAATTTGGGACACAATTTTATTTGACAAGTTATTTAAAATATACTTATTAAATGTATTTTTATGGTATGGTACATATAATTTAGTACAGTTAAAACTGTTTTTTACTGCATTCCAAACATATAGGTTGTTTGCATTCATGCATTTGTGTGCCATTTACCTTTTCTGTGAAGAGGGACATTCCATACATTTTTTTCTCTTTTCCAGTTTTTCATTTGATTTCTCTTGTCCTTGCCATTCTTGATTGTCCCGTAATACCTTCATAACATGTGCTCTGGTTTCTCTGGTAATGATGTCCATTTACTTAGTGTGGTGCAATTTGGATATAAGAACTACTGGTTTGTTCTTTTTTGAAAAAAATGACAAAAGTGTAGTGTTGCCAGAAAATGCATATAATGCTGAACCCACTGGCCAGGATCCATCAGGTAAATCCTGAAATTTTCAGGTTTATCCTTTCTCAATGTTTCAACATACATCAGCCCCCTGTTCCAGAGTTGTTTATTAGTTGCAATGATGAGAATGAGCTGTTGATCCTGTTACTTTCTTCAGTTCTTTTTTTGCATAAAACTTACTACTACTTGTGTTGCTTTTTTTCAGTTTCTGCTCTTAACTGAGGCTAATCCCTTCATAATCTCTTTCAGTGCAAACATTCATCTAAAATAAGCACTCAAGAGGTATGAGCTCATCTGCTAAACTGTCTGTATCCCATATTTTATTGATTTACTGGGAATATAAATATGAAATGACAATAATCTGAAAGAAATGAACATGATAAATATTTCAAATATTGCAACAGCTCAATATGAGTTTTATTCTTTCATTTGAATAATAGCATCATCAAATCAAAGTCAGGTGAATAGTATCTCAAAATGTTTCACTGACATGGCAGCCACAAAAATTGGGTGGCCAGTGTAGTCATTTGTAAATAAGGACAACATATCTTTATGAGAGGATGTGAAAATTGGGATTGTCATAAAAAAAAAAAAAAACTAATTAAAACTTTAATTTTTATTAGTTAAATATGGTGTACGTTTGTAACAGTGATGTTTAATATAAGTTTAGAATAACTGAGTCGTCTTTGTAACATTTACATCACTAATAGTTTTTAAAAGAGGAAAACTAAGTTTCTGGAGCTAATTGCTCCCATCTTCAGTTCCAGTTCAACTGCCGGCCTTGTTTTTCGTTGTGGTTTGGTTTGTCTCTGGTGGCGGTTGGATGAACATCTGTATTAAGACATCACTTGGTGGGATTTCAAAGTTGAAAACGCCATCAAACATACCATCCATCAACCTTCTACAAATTCCAAAAGATTTTCAAAAAACAAAACATTATTTTAGCTCCAAAAAACAGTTACTCCATAAAAAATATACTAAATTCTAAACTAAAGGAGGACATTCCTCAAGAGAACAAATCAGGAATATATCAGATGGAATGTATCGATTGTGAAAAAATTTACACAGTAAAGACTAAAAGAAACATAAAAATACGAGCAAAAGAACACATCAGGAACATAAAATAAAGACAGGAAGAAAAATCAGCAGTAGCTTGGCATTTTTGGAATGAAAAACATAATATAAACAAGAATCCCAAACTACTTAAAAACATTACAGGGAAAACAGAACTCACCGTCTGGGAAAACATTTATATCTGAAAGAACAAATGTAGCATTTTCAACTTTGAAATCCCACCAAGTGACGTCTTAATACAGAAGTTCATCCAACCGCCACCAGAGACAAACCAAACCACCACGAAGAACAAGGCCGGCAGTCGAACTGGAACTGAAGATGGGAGCAATTAGCTCCAGAAACTTAGTTTTCCTCTTTTAAAAACTATTAGTGATGTAAGTGTTACAAAGTCGACTCAGTTATACTAAACTTTCATTTTTATGTTATCAGTGTCCCTAAAATTGAAAGAAATTGTAGATGGTTGCAGTGAGGACCTAATCAAATGCAAGTTTACATTTGTTTGTTGTATGATTTCATTTGTAATATTCCCTTAAAATAAATTCCCCACATTTCAACTTTAGAAGTATTGTGTACTAAAGTTTCTATTAGGCAGGGCATACCCCTCTCATGATCTTGTGTTGAAGCATTATTCATGTCCTGAATGGCTAAGTATTTCCCATTTGAAACTATTTTTTGCCATAAATAATATTGTTCTTCTTGAGAAGGATTATGTTACAGATTTTCAGCACTACATTCTACATTTGATTCTTCATTGATTAGGTCAGTATTATGATCAGAATCCCAAACCAATTGGGGATCAATTCCTGCCAGGACTGCCCTCCCTGACTGAGGTTTTTTCCAGGTTTTCCTCAGTCCTCATTAATGGCAAATGCTGGGGAGATATCCTAAACTTAGGCTTGAAACATTCCCTTCCTTAATTAAAAAAATTCTTTCCCCGTTTGTCATTTCATATGAGTATTATCAATGTCCATCACCTGTGATGCCTCAGCAGTTAAAACAGACATTAAACACTATTCAAATAAAAACACCCGATCCAATTTCCAATTATCACTTATGAAAAAATAATGGTCATCATCAAAGTCACCAAAAATATCATGATCATTATTCTTTACGTCTATACGTCTATGTCTTGTAACATAACCACTGCTGAATGGTTGGTTGCTAGTGGCCATTGGAGATGCTGATATTTACCACTTTTTCCCTAGCTTCCCAATAAAGAGCTTCCAAATTATTTTTCATTTGTGTGAGTCTGTGCATTCAAGTCAAAATTGATGGCATTTATTACATGGCTACTTGTTAATGGATGATTTGTTAAACTGAACATGTTAAATTCGAAAGGGAAGTAAGAGTAAAAGTTTTTTTATAATGAGTAAAACACCAGCAAAAGGAGTATCAAACTAGAAAACAACATAACTGGAAATTGTGATGCAGCAGAGTGACCCATTGAACTAAGAATAAACTATTTTATTATACCAGTTCTATTTATAGTTTACTAAAGTTGAATAAACAATGGGCTACAGTGAAATGAGCATCTATCTGATACATCAGAAGTTTGTTCTCCAATCCAACAATGTGAATTGTGGTCTGTGAGGGCTGGAACAATGTGAACATTTAAATTCTTAATGTTTCTGATCTAATTCCTATATTTGATAGCACTCCATTAGTAATTAACCCTTTAATGCCGTGCATGTTCATATGATCATGGGTTATCACTTTCAATTTAGCTTCCTTGCAATGCTTTGTGTAATTCTGGAGATCATTGTTCACTATTTATATCAGTTAAAGAATGGTGTGGGAACCCTGTCCACTCATATTATTGCCCTTCTGTACACAATCAATTGTCTTGCCACAGCTTTTAGTTCCTGCTAGTGTTGCAGCAGCTGCAAGATGATGATGTGTTTCAAGTTAGTTGTTGTTTTATGTCTATAGCATGATTAGCATTCTTTGTACAATGAAAGAAAATGATTATTGTCATGATATAACTTGTTCATTATTTAGAAGATTATAGCTGCATTACACAGAATATTATTCTGCATATTTATAACAGGGATATAATGCTCCAGGAAGCTCTGGACATCCTTGGATCTGAGGAAACTATAGAAGATATTGACAGCATTTTTATGCAGCCTCCTGGAGCTAACATCTACTCCAATGAAGATTCTGGTGAAGAGGATAGTGGTGATGGTGTTGATCTTATAGGGTGCCAGCTTTCTAGCATAGCAGAAGTTGTCCTCGCCAACAATGAATGCATAGGAGGTGAAGTTAATCTGTATCAGAAAACTTTGTAGGTCCTGCACCTCAGAAAGAAGAGCAAAAACATAAAGAAAAGAGTTTTGTGGAATATAAATTATAATCTACATTCATTTGGTATATTCCCAGAAGCCAGTTATTCTCATAGCAATGCACAATTGAGGAACATTCAGATAGTGTGCTGTTCCATGATGCAGATGCTTATGAACTCCCTAAAAACATGGTTCACTTGCCCTTCTGTGTATATTTTAACAATCTTTGATGGGATGGAATTGATAGCTCATCTGAAAACTTGTAGATATGGCTTTATAGGGACAATTAAAGATAATATAATTAAAAAATTGTCCTATCATCCCTTCGAAAGATATGAAGAAACAGGTACAGGATACCGATAACATGGCAAACATTTCTGATGTTATAAGTGTCATATATTTTACAGACTTCTCTGTGGTTTCCATAGCCTCCACATATTACAGAGTTTAGGCAATTTCTTCATTATCCAATTATTCTCAAACAGAAAAATGAAAAATACAGGTCAGACAGATAGTTGTATTTCAGACTTACAATGCAGGAATGGGCAGAATTGATAGAATGGGGAAAAATGTATTTAACTACAGGAAGAAATGTTGGTGGTTTCTGTTAACATGGTTGCTAGAAGTATCAGCTCACAATTCCTGGTTACTTCTAAAAAAGTGTTGAAAACAGCATCTCGGCTTTTGCCAGTATATTGTGCATACATAGATCAAGATGTACAGAACTGTGAAGAGGCCACCCCATCATGTCATGATGCAGCACTCAGTACAGGCTTTTTATGATATTTGTCTAGATGGGATCAACCATCTCGTGGCATCCTGCATTCTATGATGACATAGGAAATAATCTATCAGCACTGTTCACACAAAGTACATAAAATGCATTGTTGGACTCTGCATTCCATGTTTTGTTCAGTTCCCCACTGAATAAAAGACTTTACTTTCTTGACTTAGTCCTAACGCTTTCTTTCAGTGGGATTATATCTATGTTTTCACATGTTTACACTTTAAAATACCAGTTTATTACACTACTGAAGCAACACGGTAATTTCAGCTTTATTAGTGGCATATTGCCAATAAAGAGTAAAAACCTTTCTTGTTAATTGATATCATTGTATGATTCAGTTGAAGTACACACTCTTAAAGCTTCACTTACTTTTCATAAATGTATGGAACCGGTTTCGAGAACATTTAGTTCCCATCTTCAGCCAGGCTAAAGTTCATGTTCTTGAAACCGGTTCCATACATTTATGAAAAGTAAGTGAAGCTTTAAGAGTGTGTAGTTCAACTGAATCATACAATGATATCAATTAATATGATTGGCTTCACTGTGCAAGTTCCAATTTACATTTAAGTAAGCTTTCTTGTGTTTGTATTCCACACAGTTATTGCAGTTGCTAATGAAAAATAATTTGGGCATTAAAGGGTTAAGCTGTTACCAATGTTGCAAGTAGCTCATTTTTATTGACATTTAGAATATTTTAGTTATGATTATTCTGCTCACCAATCTGCTACAGGTAAAATATTCTTTTAGTTATAGCAATTATTTAAAATAGATGGAAATAGAGATAAAAGAAAAGTATCATTAAACTATGAATTTTGATTGAATTTGTCATAAGCTACTTCTGTTAATTAATTAGATTGTTTTGTCAGCAAAATGCTGTGAAATTGCAAAAGCAAAAGGTGAACAGGAAGTATGCATATGACATTTAAAAATAAAAATAACCAGACTATGTATTTTAAATGAGCAATGTTTTCCTCAATTATCTGTTAAACTAAGTACCATGTTTCTAACTGTGCATTATTTTTCAAGGAAAAAAAAAGTTTGTATCCATGTCACTTCCTTTGATATTGTGGCCCTCCACAGCAAGTGAACCATTACAATTAAAAATCAAAACATTTTTAGTCAGATACATGACCTTCAGTGCTGTTTAGGAAAGCATTTATCTGGGAATGCAAGTAACTGCAATGCAGAATAATTGCAAATGTCTATTATATTTTGGAAAATGAACTGCAAATAATCACTTAAAATCAAGTAAGCACAGGTTTTGGGGCTTCCTCTATGTGGAAGACATCTATAACACATTTGTAATATAATAGATGACAAACGGTACATATTTTGTTAGGTGACATAGTTTTAAAAATATCTGTTGTGCTCTCATTGTCCCTCATTACATTGACTATTATTGCAGTGTGACCAAGTGGGTCTACATTTTGATAGGTTAAACATCAGGATGCTTAAGTTTTTGTGAAGCAGTGCCATTATCTTACAGTACTGTGATATTGTGTTTTTTTTTGTTTATTTTCCACTGTTGACAGCACATTAATATTGCAAGACAGAAGGATTCCTTTTATCATAAAGATTGTAAAATCATTCAGCATTGAAAATGTTTTCTGTTCTGAATGAATTTCATAACTTTTTGTATTACTTCATTAGTCTTATTTTAGGAAAATAACAAGTGCAATGCGTACATTTGAAACATTTTTATAATGAAAGTTCTTTTACAGAATCTCCCTTTGAAAAAACTATGAGCAATAAAAGTGTATCGAGACTGTCACGTACATCATAAGCAACAGGCTTAGGTACAATTCCCCGATGGGTTATTTCCCAAACATTTTTTCTCCAGAAATTTTTCTTCAGTTCTTAAGTGAATGGTGCAAACAATCATCTACCATATGGTACAGTAAATCTCGAGGTTACAGTTATATGATCATTTAAAATATTATTAATGGTGATGATAAACCTGAAAGGAGAAGAACAGTTCTCCATGAATTCATTTCTGTTTGAAAGAGATACATATTTTCTCATGTGCTTTTTGAACATAAATTTTTGTTTTTAGACATTTAAATTTGCTTTGTTTTATCATAAATATCTTGAGCTGTGTATATGCAAAATATAAAGAGGATGGTAAAGGATTTCTTATGGGAATTGCCGTCTTAGTATTTTCTCACAGAGAATCCTAAAAAAAGAAAAAATACTTCATTATTTTGTTGGAATATCCTGTAATTGTGCAAAGTTTAAAAATCATAATTTTTATATAAAATGTATATTGGAAGGACACCATCTTTAAAACTAAAGTTTATTTTGAAAATCCTCTCTGAATCAAAAACAAATTGATGAATTTTCACCTTCAATCTATTTTGCAACTCTTGATATTACCATGTCCATTATATAAGTCTTATGCCAACGATATATAAAATATTCTACACATATTTTATACTATACATTCTACTTTTTATATTGCACATAATCGTGATATATTCTTGTTAAATGTGTAAGATTATAAGCTATGGAGGTGGCATAACAATAATTTGAAGTGCTTTTAATGACCTAAGCTAGTCTGTACTACTATAAATCTGCTTTGCAATTTAATACAATTCAGGATTAAAGAGGTCATCAAAGAAGAGATTAACTGCACATTTCTTGGAATGTATATTGACAAATTTACGTCTTGGAACTGTCATGTTGACATTATATACATGAATGTGAGTAAAGGGGGTTGTTGATTTGTTTTATTTACGGTCGCTCTGTAACATCTCAGGTCATCAGCATCCCATTCAAAACCGCCACGGGTGGCCGAGGTCGTTGAATCGCGAACTCGTGAGCGGGTGGTCTGGGATTCGAATCTCGCCAGGACCGTCCTCCCTGGCTGAGGTTTTCCTCAGTCCTCATAAATGGCAAATGCCGGGGAGGTACCCTAAACTTAGGCCTGGAACGTTTCCTTCCTTAAAAATAAATCCTTTCCCAATTTATCATTTCATTTCATGAATCACCAGTGCCCATCGCCTGTGGTGCCTCTGTAGCAAAAACGGGCGTTAAACACCATTAATTTATTTTCATTCATCCCATTCAATTCAAGGCATGGAACTGCCGATACATTTTGCTCAGAGGCCTTTTATTTTAGGTCTGAGATTCTTTTACATACCGTAAATCTACGACATTGGACCCACGGCTTTATTTGAAGCCATACTTTGGAATTTTACGTCCGAAAAAATCCATCGACCCTGGCCGGGGTTGAACCCGAGATCTTGGGGATAGGAGGCAAGTATGTGAGTAAAAGTTTTGTGTTGAGGCAAATGTCAGTAACAGCCAACGTAGAATTGTTCAAATTGGTTTATTATGGAGTCACACACTCACTCACACACGCACACACACACACACACACACACACAATGCATAAGTTTCTACTATATTACAAACATAAAAATTGCTCCAGAGCCTTTGTATTCACCGGTACTTACTAAATATGCCTTTATATAGTGCTATGCTTTTTTTAATATGTCCACTTAGCTTGTAAACGCATAATTCATTTATTATACTGTATTAGACTAAGCTAGTCTGCTATGCAGACTCTTATTAACACACAAAAAAAAAAAAAAAAAAAGATGTCAATTTTATGCCACTTTCATAATTATGTGCATACTAAAATAGGAAGTGTTTGCTGTACAAGTAAACAGGTAACATATATATTTTTTGAGTTAGGCACTCAAACACATAATTAAATTAAAATTCAATTTAAACACTTGAGTGTCAATAGGACTCTGCATGCAGCTAATCTGTCATAGTCACAAAATTTTATAAATGAACATATGTAATGCATTGATCTCAATCAAAATATAACATTTAAACACTAATCCTTTCTATATTCAAATAAATAAACATTGTGGTCCTTTACCAAAAGCTAATTGAATGGTTAGGAAAAACATAGACTGATCTGTGGCTATACTGTATAGGGTGTTCCGCTTAGCGGTATGAAAATGATAATTTGAAGAATAAATGTTCTTCACTTACCTTTTACAGTGTAGAAACTGTTCAAGTTTAGGAGGATGGGCAGTGTACTCGATGTTTGCGTCTCCAGTTGCCCTGCAAATATGACGTTTATGCGTAACAGATTTCCGTTCTATTAACTATTGGCACACGCTGAATTTTTTGCTGTGGCGTCAACATGCTTACCGTAGTGTACGCGATACCCTACTGAACACGCAGCGCCAGCGTGTGTTCGCATTAAACATTAGCGCACAGTGCGTGCACCTATCCTTCACTGTTGTATAAACTTTTAGATTTTCTGTCTTGTAAGAATCAAATCGTAATATCTTCCACAGTTTAAACCGAGCATTTATTTGGTGACGATTAGGTGGAACATCACGCGTAAAAGAATCACTGTAACCCTCATTTTAATATCTAGTAGAAGTATCAAACGAAGTCCCACAAATTCTGCGCTCGCAGTGTCACATGTAACCATTTTTAACGGTAAATATGTGAACTAATGTGCGGCTTCAAACTCCGCGATACACTTTCTTAGCTGTACTTGTCTATTCAAGCAGATTGTACATGGCATGAATACGTTAATCATTATTGTAGACAGATAATTAAACATAAAATGAACTGCCTATGATATTAAGATTTTATCTTTTACTATAGTCTGCGGCGGTAATAAATGTGGGAAGTGTGTGTGTAGTGACGTCTAAGTTCACTAGTACCACCACGATATGCACGGCTAGCTCACAGTTTGTTGTTATAACTGGATTTTTCAGCGTGATACTTCTAGGGTGAACGGAGTGTGAATTTAAATATATCAAAATCACACCGTATAGTAATTTACGAAGTTTGTTAATGTCTTGTCATTAACACACAACTGTACACTTTTTGATAAAATGAGTTCTGAGAATATTTAGACTGAATACGAGACAGACGTGAACGCATTTTATATTTCTCTTCCAACAAACGTGCTTTAGTGGCAATGTTCCTATCTTGACAACAATCTGTTTGATTTTATTCGATACTCCACGCAAATTCTCTTTTATTATTAAATAGATATTTAACACTCATTATCTTTGTCCTGGTATAAATCATATATATTGCTATACGAATACTAATTCAAACTCGTGACTCTTTATTATTCACCACGACTGATAATTTGTAACTTCTTCCTACATAATATTAAATGCCTCTACGGAGTACGAACCGCGACTTTTCCTCGTGGAATGTAAAGCACATCCTCTCCCCACGGAATACAGAACGCAATTAACTAAATATTTTGAAATATAGACCGTCACTTATTACAATAGATTGTAATAATACTATTCATTACAATGAATTATTTTCATCAAAAGTATAACTAAACGAATAACATTCGGTAATTTCTATTGAACCTCAACAAAGCTGTCTGTCTCGTGTTTCATTCTTGGTTGTTGTTACGTTTGCCATTGGTTGATTTTCTTAATATTACAATTTTCTTTATATGTAGTAAACCTATTCATATTCTTGACAAAGTGTGTGGTCCTTTGAACCGTTACATGTATATTATTGAGTATTATCTTAAAGGCCAACAATCAAACATTTAGACATACATTGTAGTAGCCTATCTGATACACGAAATCTATACAAATGAGCTTACTCGATTTATACGATTTAAAACATATTACCAACGAATATTTATTTGAATTGAAAATTAAAGCCTTTACCTAACATGTGCAAATGAACTTTTTAAATTTATATGATTAAAACATATTATTAATCAATGTTTGGAGATTTAAATCGAATATTATAGACGTTATCTAACGTAATAACATACGTAAATGAGCTTTTTAAATTAGCATAGCTAAGTAACTATTACCATTAAATGTTTGGGGCTTTAGCTATATTGAACATTATAGCCTTATCCAAATATAAAAACATTGAAAATGAACTTATTAAATTAATATAATTAAACAACTGCTACCATTGAGTGTTTAGGGCCTTAAATCGGATATTTTCTGCTTTAAGTGACTTTGCGATTTTGTTCTGTTACGGAAAACTGTTGTGATCTCTGCCGCATCTCTCACAGGGGTTACAATATAATTATGTTGTCCGTGCATAATTTATGGTGGAAGCAATGACGTGGCGTTTTAGAACGTGAGTTTGTTCTTAATTCTCCTTAGTCCAGCCTGGCGTCGCAAAATTCTTGATATCCTTCTCTCCTTTCCAGTAGCATTCCTTTATGATTAAATGACTATTGTTACAATGTGGCCAATGTCATTCCGGCAGCCATAATTTTGCCATCCGCTCAATAACTGCTCGGTAAAGCAGCATGATGCGTTGGTATATTTCATTAAAAAAAACGTAATATGTAAAATTTATATTTATTTTTATTTTATAAATGTCGACAATTGTCGTGTTAAGTGTTGGGTATCTATTTCAAGGAAGAATGTGATACGATCGCGTTTTCCACGTTGATTTATATTGCACTAGGGGTTGCACCTCTTTTACACAAGCCCTATATTTCTAGGTATGTGTATCATACAGGGTGTTAATGATTAATACCACACATTATAGAATGGTCATAGACAATCAGTTTGAGATAGAAAGTCAATGGGCTGCGAATCAACATTTCCGAGATAGTAAATCCGAAATAGTGGATGTTTGGTACGAATAATTCAATATTGAAGTTTATTGCTGGAATACCTTGTTATGTACTTAAAAAACCTAAGCTGTTATACCTGAGAGGTAACAGCTAATGTGCAGCTTTTTCAATTGTGGCGTAATCAACATCGATAAAAATGAGGACGAATCATGACTACATATGACAAAATATATTTACCAGTATGTAAAAAATGGTTGCCGAAGTGACCCTATTACTGCCAATAGCAAATCTTTTACGTGGTTATGTGTTTACAAGATAATATTATTTATTAATAATTTTTTTACGCCCGTGTTAACTACTGAGGCACCACAGGCGGTGGACACTGATGATACATGAGATGAGATGTTGAACTGGGAAAGGATGTTTTTAAGGAAGAAAGCGTTCCAGCCCTTAGTTTAGGGTACCTCCCCGGCATTTGCCATTTATGAGGACTGAGGAAAACCTGGAAAACTCTGGTAGGATGGTCCTGATGTGAATCGAACCCCAGACCTCCCGCTCACGAGTCCGCGCCTTAACGACCTCGGCCACTCGTGGCGGTGTTTTGGAATCTGAAATTGTTTACAAATAATATCTCTCGTATGTAAACGAAATATAAAATAATATGAATTAAAACTTCTCCATAAGTAAGCCTAACTGTTTATAAAATGCACGAACTTCCAAATAATTGGACACTTTATAACTGATGGACGTATTTGGGACAGAATCGAGTTTATTCGTCTATTTTAAGTACATAATCTTCCTTGGCAATACTTATAAACGGGTGTACCTGTCTTGTCTTAACCTCATTTGCAAAGGAGTCGAAACATAACCTATCACATCATTCATTAAAACTCTCTTAATCTCCTTCCAAAACACGATTCATTCGTTCTTCCGTATCTTTCCTTTTCATTAACCCTCCTCAATGTCACGATAGTAGATTAGAGAAAACCACAAAAGTTATTAAGAAATGTTTAATACACACTACTGTTTTATCATTAACTTCAAAATTTACACGATGTGTGCTATTTATCCACTTCTATTTTAATGACTGCTCTTTAGGAAATGTAAATATGGTAGTATAGGATCATCTATTATAATTGGAAGTACAACCAGGCACAAAGAGCGACCCATGTTGTACTAAACAATTTCTATTACACAAGTTCCTGGTGTAATTTCAGTAAATGGCTTTTAACTTAATAAAAACCATAGAAAAACACGCTAATGTTTATTTATTTCCAAATATGAACTACTGTAATAAACCACGTAACTGCAACGAACCAAATAAACGCATGTGTTTAACAGCAGCAACATGAACGATTTTAGTACTAGTGTACCTGTCTCTGCACAACCTCACTTGCAAACGAATCGAAACATGTTATAACACCAGGCTCGCTAAAACTCTCATCTCGATTGAAACCCCACTTCATACGTTTTTTCGGATTTTTCCTTTCTTTGCTCACCCACACCGCATACAATGATAGATCAGAGAAATTTGCTACGGAAATGTCCTCCCTAATCACAAAGTTGGGTACGATAGGTTTAATACACACTGCAGTTAAGGACGTATTTAGGGACTCCCATAGTATTGAATTTTTAATAAATAAAAAAAAATTAAAAAGCATTTTATTCAACCTTCTCATCTTAGTATCTCAACACAGTCATGCTGGCATTCAGTTTCAAAAGCTGTGCAAACCAAAAGAGTGAGTCACCACTCCGGTTCAACACCGCCCCTTCACTTACATTCCTTATTTCCAAACGTTCCATAAACACAAAGTCATTTGTGGAGGGTGATGTAGTCAGTTGACATTGACAATCCATGAGGAGAACTATGGTTCATGCCACGGCAATACAATAATACAACTATGCATATTACCAACGTTATACCTAATTGAGATATAATTTAATAAAAATCATTCTTTTCTACAAAATTCTATCTATTTAATACACATTTAGAAAAGTCTCTACCAATTTATTAATGCATGAGGACTCGTGTATGATGTTCTTTAACGCTGCAGATTTTTACAGAAATCATTAAAATGTAAATTGAATTATATTTTTATGGTCAACATAATATAAATGCAAGTCTCTAAATCATGCATTTTTTTCCTCACTGATTTTTTTCTCTTGTGCTTACTACAGAATGATGATATACTCTCACTCATTCATACTAACACTACAAATGATGATGAAGATGATTATGAAAATGGTCAAATTATGTCCGGACCCAAATTTTCCGAACATTTGATGAAAGGGTGAGAACCTCTCATAATATGGCCCACCTAAGAAACAAAAATAACCACTCTTAACATTCTATTTCTCAAAATAAATGGAATAGTAAACAAATATATGAGAAAATAATTACAAAACACTCGTAATCAATTGAAACGTTGCTGCAACTCTTTCTTTTGTTCTCGACTATATACACACACCACTATCATTCATAAATCAATTCTTTAAACTGAAAAGAAGTAGGGGCTAGGACTGGGTCACTGATCTTACAAGGCGATTACCTGCTGAAGGGTGGAGTGGTCAATTTGTTTTGCTGGTCTTCATTCTTAAATTTTAAAAACATGCCAGGAAGCAAACATTTCTAGTGTTGTGAAGTTAGTTGTTTTTGTTCAGTGACAGATTTAAAAAGTGGTTTTGGAGATATGAAGAGGAACGCCAAAATCGATTATTTTTTCAAACCTACGAGTAAAGTGTAGATGATTAGCTCTTTGGATGAAGTTAATTATGATGGTCGTGAGGTCAGAGCTCACGTGCCGTATTAGTACGGGTAATAAAGAATTGAGCTGTTTCCCAAAGATTAGCGCTGGTAGTGAGTGGCATTGGCCTGTTGGTACAAGAAACAAACTGTATTAACATTTCTAGAGATGTTAGGTATAACATGCTGACAACCTATTTGAAGCTTGATAAATCATTTGTGTTTCCTGTAGTTTGCATGCGTTTAAGAGACTCGCATTTCAAAATAAGTGACTGGATAGGTGGGCGTGACTTAACATATTCAAAAGGTGCAAGATGGTGCTTATTGCCGTTAGTGCGTTCTCTTTTGTAAGCAAGGCGTAGGTCAAGGTGGTCATCACAACTTGGGATGTGTGGTGACTTAGTCATTCTGTAAATGTGAGGATGCTATAGAAGTATTTAGCAATCATCAGACAAATGGTTATCGTAAAGACAGTGTCCTATCAGCTGTGCGGTTTTTGACAATAAGGAAATGGTCGAGAACATAATGTTGCATCTTGGATCAACAGCCAGAGGCAAAAAGAAATTGAAGAAATTAGAGAAGCTCTCTTTCATTAATAAAAACAATATTTTGTTGACAACAGGAACTGCCTTTGAGAGGGAATGTAGATAGTGGTACCTTAACATTGTCAAAGCCTGAAAAGAAAGACATTTTCGTCATAATGGTGGTGACAAAATCCTAGAAAGACAGATAATTAATGCGCAAAAAATGCAACTTACATTAGCCCTATAATTCAGAATGAAGTTATGGCCATATGTGGAGAAATAATATGAAGAAAACTTATCAGTAATGTAAACGAAGCGAAATATTTTAGTAACATTGTGCAGATGAAACTTAGATATTTCAGGAACGGAGCACTCTCGCTTATTTACGATCGATATGTCAACTCCTGCTGTTTTCTGAGAGAAGACTTCTTGGTTTTCGTGACTTGACCGGTAACAACATTGCTAAGACAGTCACAGAAGAGTGCGTCAGCTTAGGCCGAAATATAAGCAACCTGGCGTGGCAAGGATATGATGGTGCATCATCTGGCTGGAAAAAAATTCATTGGAGTTCAAGCTAAAGTGAAGGAACTTTACCCAAAAGCTTTATTCATTGTGCTAGTCACAGACTGAATTTAGCTCTGTCTTCTGCCCTGACTACAACTCGTGTGTAATTGTTTAGGTACTATGAGTGACGTATGTGATCTACTTCGCTATCACCTTTTTGCCGGCATCACTCTAAAGAACAGAATTAATGAGCTGTTGCCTTTCAGTAAGAAGTCCAGACTGATGGACCTTTGCAACACAAGAACTGTAGAGAGGTATGATTCCATCATTGTTTTTGTTGAGCTTCTGGACCAATTGTTGAAAGCCTTCAGATTCTTTCAATAAGCAAAGCATCTACTTCCAAGACTGCAGTACAATAACTGGCAGCGGTAGAGAAGAGTTTCTTTCTCATCTCACTATTGACATGAGAGAAAGTGCTGTCTTTCACGATCCGCCTTTCAACTTATTTGCAAAACCCTGACACTCCGCTTTGGAATGTGCCAGTGATATTGTACAGCGCTGGAAATCTTAATAATTAAGTAACATCTTTGAGCGGTGTCCGAACACAATGAAAGCCATTTTCGATTCTGAAATCCAAATTCAAAGACTAGCAGGAAAGCAGACGAAGATGGACAATCACCCAGCACATACTGCAGAAGAGTATTTCAGAAGATGTGTCTCTATTCTATGACCTGACGAATTCATTTCAAATCTCAAAAGCATGTTTTGAACAGAACAAGGAAGTATTGTCTGCTTTGATATTTTTTTACCCAGAAATGTCGAAGAAACTACATCTCATAAATTAAGTAAGTTTTCTTTGTATTCAGGTGATATTATCAGTGATACTGAAAAAGAGGCAGAATACCAGATGTGTGCCAAAAATGGAAATCCACATAGAAAAAATAAGACCAAATGATGTCCTAAGTTCTTTGTGTGCTGTCCTGCAGAATTATACCCCAGAATACACTGTCTCCTTAAAATTTAGCCTGTCTCAACAGCCACTGCCGAAAGATCATTTTCAACAATGAAACGGCTCAAGACTTACCTGGGAAATAGAACATCTGATGAATATTTAAGTAATCTTGCCTTAATGTCTGTACGTTGGGATCAGGCAATCAATCCTGGTGAGGTGTTAAACATAATGGGCAGAAGCAGACGCATCAATTCAATACTGTGGAACAGTACAAGTTTTGTGTAAATATTGCGACCTTTTAGCAATACCTCAAGGACTATAATACAGACCCCCGTGGACGACGTTTCCCTTCAATAAATTTCCAGGCCTTCATGGTGAGTTCTCATATTAAAACCTCCTTTAAGTGTTACTAATATATTTTTACATGCCTAAGAGTGTATTAGCAATTGTGCAGTGTGCACGCACTTTAACAATGTGTTTGGAATAAAATTGGGCA
The DNA here is from genome assembly GCA_030762175.1 of Metallyticus violacea. Classification (NCBI taxonomy): domain Eukaryota; kingdom Metazoa; phylum Arthropoda; class Insecta; order Mantodea; family Metallyticidae; genus Metallyticus; species Metallyticus violacea. The sequence goes on along the minus strand of CM060846.1, from coordinate 306,813,595 downwards.
TTTTTGCATTTTTTCTAAACCAGTCTACATGTTTATTTATTTTTAAAATGGTGGAAAGAAATGAATACATACATGCAAATGCAGATTTATGTAGGACCCACTACCTCCGGAAACTAATTTTCAAATACGTACCTGACTGCAGTTTCATCATTTACTTATAAAATTTGGACGATATATGCTGTTGTACCTAGCTTCCTGACCCTTTTCTTTACGGGTCGAGATGCAGAGCGAGCGGAAAATAGGAGCCGTACAAGTCTTCTGTGCATGTACGGCTGAACGTGTTACTATCTTTCATTCAAAACATTTTCACTCTCTGTTGTCGTGAGAGAATGAACCTATGGAGGAAGTTCAAGCTTCGACAAGCGTCTTGCAGACTTCTCATAAGTCGTTCCTCGTGGTCTAGTGGTAACCATATTTGCCTCGTAAGCCCATGATCGCGGCTTCAGTCCCGGCCAGGGTCGATGGATTTTTTTCGGGTGTAATATTCGTGTAAGTGTCGTAGATTTACGGCGCGAAAAAACCTCAAGCCTGACATAAGAGGCCTCTAAGAAAAATTTGTCGGCCGATTCACGCCCTGAATTGAATGGGGCGCTGATGACCAGATATTAAAAACAGCGTGCGCAAATAAAACAAATCAACAAAGGCTCCTCATTAGAAGGGGATCTTTTAGTTACCCAGGGTGGTGGATTAATAAGTGATATTGTTATTGTGATATGTTTTAATGTTTCGTTCCATTGACTGTAGAGTAAAAGATGCGAGTGGTTTAGCACTGTGTGTTCAGCACGGTAATACCGCACCGTGCCACCCAGAGAGTTCGAGAAGTGGTTGAGAACGAACTCAGGGGCCAGGAATTCAGGCAACAACGGCACTGTTTATTCGCTTGTCCTTTAATTACTGCTATTTAGGAAATGTAAATATGGTATTATGCCGTGCACTGCCATAATAAAGACAGACAAGAGCAAACCCATGTGATTCTATCACTTTGTATTAAAAATGTTCCTGGTGTGATTTCACTAAATCAATATTAACGTAATAAAACGCAAAGAAAACACACACTACTATTGATTTCCTTCCAATTGTAAACCAATGTAATAAACCAGATAACTGCGAATTAATAATAGGATGAAATTAACACAAGGACCACATATCCTACCATTTTGTCTACTATCGTTACCTACTTTGCGGTCGTGCTACATTTCATTGACAAGGTGAATTCGTTTAGTGGACAAATTAAAATGACCAATGAAGCACTCTGTGTGTAGGCCGTAGCCTAGTTAATAAGGCGCATGGCTACGGATTTAAAAAAAATGGACATACTGTAGGTACAAGTTCTGATATATCGTTAAAGTGTTAATTTATTTTTTAAACGAAAATTAGGTAACCTTATGAAATAGACACATATGTATCGTATCGCTTATTTTGTTGTATTTCATTATTTTCCTACAACGCACAAGGACACTACAAGGCAGTATACATTACGTAAAGAAAAATGGAACACAGATGTTCGTTTGCTGAACTTGCTATATGTGTAAGTCTGTAGGGATGAATGAAATGAAATGAAATGAATTAACGATGGCGCAAATAAACTCGGAGTCCTTGGCGCCTTAACACTATCTGGCATTCACATTATCAGGGTAAGGGGGAAAAACTACCCAAACAGTGTGAGCTGACGAGGAATCGAACCCTCCAGATAGATAGTCACAAACGTTACCACCAGATCATGGAGAGTTTTGAATTTAATGACCATTTTATGAACTGTACCTCTGATAGGAAGATCAATTTCAGGACAGCTTTCCCGAAATATTCTACGAAACAGGCGATTCGTGTTTTATAAAGCTACAGCAAATGAACAATTTGTGTTGTGTAGTAAGTTGCAGCAACTCGCGCACTCCCAACTGAACAGCATCACAGACTCATCTGCCATGGTTGACCTTGCTTACCGAACTTATCGCTACCTCTTCTTGGCGTTGTTACCGTGAAACTGTTCAGCGCACCGAGGCCATTTAATCTCATGATGCAGTATAAACCTGAAATACAGCATCACTTCCAATGAAATTATCCAACTATTCGAAATTTCGCATTTTGTATGCCATCTTTATTTTACTCCGTTTTCATTATCACAAGTTCTCTCCTTTTTAACGAGCGTATATTCCAGTTTCCAGTTTGAATCATGATACGCTATCCTTATTAGAGTTTCTTCAATTGCAGCGCATTTTTGGATCCCTGACCATTAGTTCCCTATCTCAAAATGGTTATCTTTGACCTCTCTGGCATATTTAGAATTTGTGCTGGCGAAATCCAAAATATCCTGTGTATACATTTTATTTCCCTTGAGGACAAACACGGGTGAGTGACCGAGGTCATTAAGACACCGACTCATGAGTGGTAGCTTCGGAGTTCAATTCTTGCCGGGTCCGTTGTCCTTGACTGAGTATTTTTCCAGGTTTTATGAAGCCATTGCAGCCTCTGGTTTAGTTATGCTACCAAATGACCAGATATAGTTTCGCCGAAGAGCACACGGCATTTAGTGCTCTAAAGTCCCTAGATATTAACCTCAAAATCTGAGGGAGTATGCCTAGAAGATGGAAAGCCTCAGTCACGATTTAACGCAACATTGAACGTATGTTCATATCTGAACAAGTTTGTTAGGGTGCGCAAATACTATTACTAGATGACAAACATTGTTTCTTGACGCTGTTGTCGGCCCTGGTGGTGTAGTGGTTACCATACTTGCCTCCTAAACCCAAGATCGCGGGTTCGAACCCGGCCAGGACCGATGGGTATTTTGGGGCGTAAAAATCCTAAGTATGGCTTCCTTCGGAAGGGAAGTAAAGCCGTGGGTCCCGTGTCGTACATTTACGGCACGAAAGAGAACCTGAAGCCTGAAAGGGAGGCCTCTGAGCAAAATTTGTCGGCCGTTTTACGCCCTGAGTTGAATGGGACGCTGATGACCTGAGATGTTAAAGAGTGTACATAAAAAAAAAAAAAAAAAAAAATGACGCTGTTACTGCCAACTGCTTTCCTCAAAGCAGGAACTTCAGGAAAGAATGTTCATAATAAGCTATTTTTTCTATGTATTTCTGCACTTATTGCACGGTTATCGGATATTTTCCTAAAAATAGAATTAATGAACAACTTATAAAATTCAGGCGTTGAACAGAAAATGTTTCTGATGTCTGTAGTACTATAGTGGCATGCCTAAATGGTTTGAGGTCTTCATTAAAGATATAAGCAAGATTGTAAATCAGGTCAACTTAGCCTGCGAGAGCAAGGCGATACCAAAAAAGAATTGGGGAGGGCATAAAATTGAACTCTGTGATAGCCCTACCTCTTGGAAAAACGTGGCTTCTTGTGCTTGAGCCAGTCATGGCACAGCTTTACCGTAATAACTCACTGTAGGCTTTGAGGTCCTCGTTGTAGAATGTTCCCTTAGCCATTTTACTTTTTTTATTCTTCTTGTGTTAATATGTTTAAAGCACTTTTCACTACTGAAGGACCACAAGCAGTGTACGCTAATGATACTTGGGAGAAATAATAAATGAAGATTTTTTAAGGGGGGAGGAATTCTTCCAGGCGTAAGTATACATTACCCAGCATTTGCCATTGAGGGCTGGAGAAAACCTAAGGGAGGAAATGACCAGTGCAGAGTGGGGAATATGGTGAACAGTAAGGTTTTCAGTCTTAGAACGATGCTAAGCGGCAATCATCAAAATATTCTTCTTATATCGTTCTCCAGGCAAAAAAAGGTAAAAGGTGAAATCAACAATAACTGGCGTAATCAAATCTATCTGAATGTGCATCGTTGTAAAATTTTGGGAGTTTTACGACAAATGGGCGTGAGAAAATTCATTTTGATTTTTTTTTTCCAAAGAGCAGCGCATAAGATATGTGTCGGGAATTAATATAATAATGAAACATGAATAAATAAAAATTATTCGGAAACATTGTTGACTTGAAGATTTCTTCTAGTAAATGGAGACAAATATATAAGGTGAGTAAGGACCCTTGCAATAGATTCAGAGAAGAAATAGATTTCACAATGAAGAAAATTGTTTGTTACGTGACGCTGTGCACCTCTGTGTGTAGTCGATGCGTGTGAGTTGAAGGCAGCATTCATTTAGAGTAGATCTAGATGAAACGCTATCCTACTTAACGATATCGGCTTTTTTCTTTGGGGGTGTTGTGCAGTGGCTTGGTTGAAGAATCGAATTCTCAGTATTCACACTGCAAAGATTATTCAGAATTGAAGAAATGTTGATAATTTGGTTTCTTTACGAACATTCTTTAACATCGTAGGTCATTAGTGTCACATTCAATTCAGGGCGTGAAACTGCCGATAAATTTTGCTCAGGGCCTCTTCTTTCAGACTTGAGGTACTTTTACGTGCCATAAATGCACGACACGGGATGCACGCTTTTACTTCCCTTCTGAAGGAAGCCATATTTAGGATTTTTACGGCCGAAAACAATCTATCGACACTGGCCGGGATTGAACCCGCTACCTTGGGTCTGCTAGACAATTATGCTGACTACTAGACTACCAGGACCTACAGAATTGAAGAAGTAAGATGAAACCTGTATCAACTTTTAAGCGTGTTATTTTTTTTTTTTTTTCCTTGTTTCTTTTGGAGGAGTCCCTAGTGTTTATATAGTGTTAAATTGTCTTATTTATAATTTCAGTTTGTATGTAAATATCAAATACATATTTTATTTTACAACTTATTACCAAAAAACTTTGATTCGCATAGTTTTTTCTAGCAAGAAATATTTGCATATATAGGGTGTTCCAACTGTGGTCGACTGGTTGCTGATTTTGCCGTCAAGTAACTATAGGCGCTGCGCCGCTTACCTAAAAATTAATGATGCCGGTGTTTAGTGCCCGAAACGCAATCAAGCTTATCTTTGCTCACCCGTAATTATTTAAAATTCCATGCACACAATTGTGAAGATACATAAAAGGGTGTTTATATCTAATCAGATTATCAATATATAAAATATATATTAGTAATTAGGTTCTATTAAATCATATGCACTTTCTAGATTATGCAGTCTCTCCACAACCTAACTTTAATTCCGATAACATGGCAGCCGTGTAGAAATTAGCTCCGTCTCACTCTTGTGCTATCAGAAGAAGAAGGTACATGCAAGCAAATTAGACGCAATGGCATTCTGCTCATCAATATGCGATTATTTATGCAATCTGATTCGCTGCAAGTGTAAGTTTCTTATATTCCTCTTTTGAATCTCACATTTCTTAAGCGTTTACGATGTTTCGCGATTCCTACTAAGCAAATAAGATATTTTCATTGACATACCAGAAACTGCAGAAAATTGCAACTAAAAAAGAAACAGTTAACTCTTTGTCTTTGTAATATATTTCTTTAAAACGGTCGTTTTACATTTTGGATTCTTAAGATGCCATTATTATGCGCTTAGGAGGAAAAATGTCCGTAACTTATAAAAGGCGTTTATCTTGTGGAATATCACATGGTAATTAAAGTTCATAAAAATTCATCACATGGTAATTAAAGTTGATATAATTTTTTGTTTTGCTTTTCTTTAGATTCATACATTCCCACAATGACTAATGAACCTAGAAAATGTCACATTAATATCAACATGAACTAAATAAACTACATTTAAATTGTATAATTCTTGATGCAGAGTATAGTCTTCAAGGAATTCAGTTACAGAGCAGTGGGAGACATTTTTGTATATATATACACACACACACACACACACACACACACACACACACACACACACACACACACACACATACACATGCACACACCACGTGTGTATTTGTTCACATGCAGACAGACATTTGAGTTGAGGGCTGGTAGAGCACATTTTTGTATTGGGAAGAGCTAATGGTTAAGTCCTATATTACATATGTAGGAAGCAGTTTGTTTTATAATTGTAGATACAGAGCAATAGCCATCAAGGAATTTAGATACAGAGTAATATGAAGTATGTAACTATACGTCTACATAAGCACATATACAGCAATATTTAATAATATGCATATTCATATACAGTGAGGTTATTTGAGATTCACGCTGGCAGAACATGATCTGGGACAGATTAAATTAGTTATCAGATGATTTTATGGAGTTTTAAAAATCCTCCAGCACGTCAGCCTTAATGTTTATTGTGCTACTGCTGTAAGAAGGGTGCCTTCATTGTTTACCAAAATCTGTTCCTTGTGCAATTTGCAGTATTTCAGTTCCAATATTGGCATGTTTTCCCAGATCTTCCCTGGTTATAGAGAGAACAAGTCTAATTGGGACTAGCCAGCTATCAAAGGTATGTGTGCATATGCAGGTAGCAACTTGCAATTGTTTGAGGGGTTTGTCAGTGAGTGGTTGTGCATTCATGCATCACCCAGTGCTTTAATTTGAATTTAAATTGTTTGATAATTGTTCGTTAGCTTTGCCACTATATATATACTATTGAAGAGCAGATTTGTATGTATGATGCATGTGTGAAAAAGTTTTCACATAGAAATGGTAAGACCAAAGCACAAGAAAATATCCTGGCATTCTTGTTTCATGTTGAGAATTAGTTCTTCAACTTGTTAAAAGGTTACGAGAGACTGTGTCTGTTGTTGACAAACATATTTCTAACTACCATGTTTGGAAGAAAAGTTAATGAAATACAGGAATTTCCTAACAGGGGATAGCAATGAATTGCCTCTGAGGGGTATCATTTTCAACATCTCTTAAAACAGGAATTATTTCTTACCACTATCAGTTTTAAATACTGTTTTTTACATTTTCAGTAAAATAAAAATAAAACTGCTAACTTTATGTGCAACAGCTCTATTTCCCATTTTTCAGCTGTGGCAGCTTGACTTATCTGTAAGCCTGGCACTCACGTGCCCTGTAACATAAATAAGCTCACTGTACATTCATGGATATATATATATATATATATATATATATATATATATATATGAAGAACAGTTAAGAATATCTTTGTACTATCCAGTAAATCTTTTAGGAGTCTCTAATAATTCATTAGATACAGGGTGATTAAAAAGTCACGTGCCTTAGGACAACACTGTTATTAATGTAGGTACCAAAAAATGAAAGATGGGAAAATTGTTGAATATACGTAGTTTTAAATCAGTTGCCTTAATCTTATTCGAATGTATCATCAACATGACTGCAATCAATTTTGAACACTTCCTTCGTTAGTTGCAAACAAAGCATTTACAAGCCGTTAAATTCATTAAATATTCAGTTTGCATGATAATTTACTTGCATTTTCAGTTTGGATGATTCCTATAATTAGCCTGAATGGTGCATCTTAAATTGCAACATTCATACAAATGGATAATTAGCCTGAATGGTGCATCTTAAATTGCAACATTCATACAAATGGTTTAAACCTATTTATTTCCAACAATTTTCCCCTATTTCCTTTTTCGGTACCTATAGTAATATCAGAGCCGTCCTATGGTACAAAACATTCAGCCTATATTGTAATACTCTGGTAATAAACTCTTTTTGGCCTAAATTTGCTGCTGTTTATGAGGTTTTTTTCTGACTGTTGTTAGAACTGTATTCTTTTAGATGTTTACTGTATTTTTATTTTATTTTAAATGTAAAATATATGTATTATAACATATTAAGATGCTAGGCTTAATGCTCCCAGCCTACAAAACAAATTTCTGCAGGAAGCTCAATAATGAGCTCCTGAAAGTATTCTTCAATTTAAAGATGATTTTGTTATCATCTCCGCCCCAGAAGGTTATTCCATAATACTATACAGAATGAAAATGAACAAATATACACCAATGATCTTTTGATATTTATTTAAAATCACTTTCCCTGGCTTCACATACTCAGGATTTAATTGGGACCTGTTATGTGAACATTTATTCACTTCCTCAGCTTTATTATATAACTGTTGGATGGCCAGTTGGATTTGAATATATTGGTGTCTGAGTTTACTATGGTAGCATTATGATTAATTTTAATTTTTAGCATCTTCTTTTGGGGTGTCATTAAAAGTTGCTCTTATTAATAAATTTTGACATCCCAAAAGCTCAATATTCAAATTCATCATAGGACCACCAGAGTCATCTCAGACACCCAAAAAGCAAACTACTCCAACAGTCATCTAATATCTGAGAATGTGGACAAATGTCCATGAAACATGTCTTGATTAAATTCTGAGTAAGCGAAGCTAGAATGAGTAGTACATCTTGCAAAGATTAGTAATACATGCTTCACTGTGGTAGATTCCAATGCAATTTTTAAAGTTTTGATGGAGTTAAAATTTCTGGGGTGCAACATATTCGACTCATTTTAGGTGTAATGTAACCAGTATGTTTTTTCTATTTTAAGCGATGATCAACTTGAAGTCCAGGAAATTTAGTATCTTGATAGCAGAGCTTTACAGATTTCCTTCCCTTGAGTTTTTGTATCTGACAGGAAGTTGTGAGATGATGAGATGGTTTAAAGGGCACTAAAGAGCAAAAGTCATTAGCGCCCAAAGAGCAAATTGCAAACCAACATGGGTGAGTGAGGTCGTTAAAATGCAGACTTGTGAGCAAATAGTCTGCATAGAATTTAGCCAGGACTGTCGTTCCTGACTGTGTTTTTTTTTTTTTCCTCCAGGTTTTGCTCACTCATAATTGGCAAATCTTGGGGAAGTATCCTAAATTAGGCATGAAACACTTCCTTCCTTAAAAAAATCATTTCCAAATTTATTGTTTCATCTAATTTATCAGCAGTGTGACAGCTCAGTTGTAAAAACAGGCATTAAACACTATAAAAAATATCAATAAATAAAGAAAATTTTGAGTTGCGCAAGATTACTGAATAGCTTTTGTTGGTCCATTTTCGTTATAGTATCTTTTTCCATAAGATTTTTCCACTATGTAGACAAACTCAATTAATATCCCATCATCATAATATTATGATTCTTCTAATTATTTTTGTACACAAAGTAAGCTTTTGAAGAATTGAGATGAAAACATTATGACAATGACACATGATTATGGGAATCCTTTAATTTATAAGAGTTTAATAATAATAATATATGTAAAAATATACATGAAGGTGCATGAGTTTTAGATGACCATTGCTATTCAGTCAATTATTTGGTTTGTTTTTTGTACTTATGGATATGATTAATGTTCACATGTTTCCCTGCATACAGAACTACATAATGCTCATTCACTTCATTGGTGCAAGATGTTGAACACAGCCTGTGGTGAAACCCGAAAACTACCCATCTTATAATTTCATGTTGTACTTCTTGGTATGCTTTTCATTTTGTATCCATCATGGCATCTGTGGAACAGAAGTCGAGGCATATCTTCTCCCTCCTTTTCTTCTCTCTTCCAATACTTTCATGTTTTGCTGGGTGGCTGGCAGTAGAAACTGATATGTTTCTCTTTGTAGATATTCTTATGTGCAAAAGAATGAAAAAATATTAGGAGTAATGCTGGAGCAATTTATATTCTATAGATACAGGTAGTTTCCCTTATAGGATGAATTGGGAATGCTGTGGGTCACAGAGCATATGCATTTCCCATCAACTGTAAAACACAAGTTTTTTTTTTATACACACACATGCGCGCACACATACATATAAAATTGTGCAAAACTATGAATAAAAACCACCTATTAAGGCAATCCACACTGTTGGATGAAGTAGATTGTTGTGCATTTGAAAGAAGATTAATGCTTAAGAAACTGATTATAAAGTAAAAGCACTTACATTTCGAGTTCTCTGTCCTTTTCTGCTATGATATTCTCTCTCTCTCTCTCTCTCTCTCTGCCTTTTGTTGCTTGTTTAATTGTTTCCATGCATTCATTATTTTACCTTCGAGATTCATTATTTATTTTTACTACCTTTACTTGTCTCCTGCCTTTGAAGAACACTAGTTGTTTGAATAGTGAAATTTGCATGAATATTTTGTTTTATCTGTTTCTGCTTCTTTAGTTCTTGTTGTTTTAGTTACATTGTTCAAAGTGTTACTTATATTTTTCATTTACACTATATAAACGTCTCCTGTCTTTGAAGAATACTAGTTGGTCGAATATAGCAAAAATGGTATGTACATGTTTGCATGTGTTTTTATTTCCTCCCCCGCAACTGCTATTGCAATTTCTGTTGTAATGACAATTTCATGTTTTGTTCTTTGTATGTTACTGATCCTTCCTGATATGGGCATTGAACAGACATGATGCTCCCCTGAAATGCCCTTTCTTTCTTTCGGGTTTGCTATCACATTTGTTCCATAACTTCAGTGTATAGAATTTTTTCCATGAAGAAATTCTCAGAATGACTTATATCCTGTGGATAAATCCATAATGCTTGATGCTTTGATGCTTGTTAGCCCTTCTGTGTTTCAAAGTATTACTATCAGCTCTCTTTTGCCATTATGCTAATTTCTGTTGAGGATAGCGCTGTATGATGAGTACTGCCTGCAGAATGAACCTTTTTCACTGACATTCTTGGGCCAGAATTGGGAGTTGTTCCATCTTCTCTGTTTCTTCCAAGCTTATCCCCAAGCTAGACCCTTATTTTCTTGCATTGATATTCACTGAATTGTGCATGCATTTATGTCATTAAAACTTCAAATATATGAAGCAAAATATGCAATTAAAATAACTTCATAATGTATATGTGCTACAAAATTTTCATGCATTAATATTTACTGAAATTTGTAGGCACTTATGTCTTTAAAACTTCAAATATATAAAGAAAAATATGCAGTTAATATAAGTGCATAGTGTATATGTATTACAAGCAAAATTACAATTTAAATTCCTGGATTCACCTCAGTTCTTTTTCTGGTTCTTGTTCTATTACCATCGGCCTACATTAGCTATTTCGTTTTGGAAGTTCAGTCAACATCCATTATACCGTACTGGCTTTAACAGAAAATTTTAAGGCAAAAAATGCCTCCAAATTCTTACAAAATATTAGCACTTTGTTTTTGTTTTATTTCATTTCAAATACAAGTCCTAGAGTCTCATTTAATTAAAATTATTGTTTGATTGAGTCAAACTACACACTCTTATTGGCTTCATTTGTCTAAAAGTAAAATATGCTTCACAGACCATCATCTGCATCCTCAGCTAACTGTCGATTAATTTAGGATTTAGACATTGGTCTGCAATCTACATTTAGACATGTAAGTGGAGCCAATAAGAGTGTGTAGTTTGACTCAATCATATAGTAATCTTAATTATATGATGAGCTTGACTGTACAAGTTCCAATTAGCATTTTAAGTTAAAGTATCATGTGTTTATCAGAAATGTTGATATCACAACAACATAGATTACAAGAAGCTTATTGATCATATTTGTATTTTCTTATACACATGGGAATTCTTGTTTCTCTGCTTCAGAATATCTAGATGCTCTTTTTAATATTTTATCATATTGTATCTGTGTGTAACTGAACAGTATAAATAATGACATACTTAAATGTAAATTGGAACTTGCACAGTGAAGCTAATCATATTAATTGATATCATTGTATGATTCAGTTGAACTACACACTCTTAAAGCTTCACTTACTTTTCATAAATGTATGGAACCTGTTTCGAGAACATTTATAAAAAGTAAGTGAAGCTTTAAGAGTGTGTAGTTCAACTGAATCATACAATGATATCAATTAAAATGACATACTTATCTAGTCAAAAATTTAAAAAGATGCTCAGGATTATATGTTACGCACATTCACATTACTAATAACTATTTAAGAAATTCAGGTCAATCAGTATCTGATACAAGCAAAACCTTATATTCTAAATACATAATGTTCATAATTGTGTTGCCCTATGCTGCCATGACCATTATTTAAAAATTATGCATTTTATTTTGTAACACTAATCATTAATTTCTCAGTAACTTGTCTTATTAACTTTTGCTGCTGGAAATGAACCAAGTAGCGTTAAAATTTAAAATTAATGCTTGGTATTAGTAATCCGGGCGTCCCAATAATGACTGACCTGGTTTTCTTCACTACATTTCCAGAAAGAGCAAATGTCCAGATAGCATTCTCTATCAAGGATTCTCTTTCCAATTTATGCTTCATTCCATTTTTTGTGTGTGTACTAGCATGTGTGTTTCTGTGTTTGTGATGTAGAAGGCAGCCATGATATTGGACTACCCATGCATTTAGAAAGTCCCTCAAATATGTACACTATGAGTGTCTTCCCCAAAAGAGAATGTAAATGCTAACACTGCAGGGGGGGTAAATGGTCAAAAAAAGAAAGAAAACAGAAAATGAGCGCGATTTTCTATATCTATTTATTAATTTAAAAACAGAAAAAGATGATGTAAATGCACCTGGTTTCATTTTTAAAAAAGGGCATCTGTTTTAACATCTCAAGTGTGATTGACTAAATTTTTAATTGAACATCTTGTAATCTAACTAGCAACCTCTGTTGGTCCTTAATACTAGAACTGCAGAAGGGGTCAAAATTTATTGTTGAACAGGAAATGAGCGTGATTTTCTATATCTATTTATTAATTTAAAAACAGAAAAAGATGATGTAAATGCACCTGGTTTCATTTATAAAAAAGGGCATCAGTTTTAACATCTCAAGTGTGATTGACTCAATTTTTAATGAACATCTTGTAATCTAACTAGCAACCTCTGTGGGTCCTTAATACTAGAACTGTGGAAGGGGTCAAAATCACCACTGATTAAATTTATTGTTGAACAATTTCTTCAGGTATTTATATTTTTCCACCAAACTTTCTGATTTTCATTCAATTTTCTTCCACTTTATGATGTTACTTTGGATGCAAAAATATTTCATTTTTTAAATTTATTTTTGATGCCCTATACTAAGGGGATCAATTTGACACCCATAAATTTATAGTATGACTGGGCAGTAAAGCTTTCAACAAAAAGCAACAATATGGTTACAGTTATCAACAATGTGCATAGAGAAATATTGGCTCATTGTTGAGACCGGCATGTGTGTTTGCTATCAGCTTTTATCTGTAAATAGTACATTCCCATTTAGGTGATGTGTGTTCAAGACAGTCATCTTTAATAATGTATTATCTGAATGGCCTTTTGGTTAATAAGATTTTGAGCACCTTTTTTTGACAGTTCTGATGTTGAATCAGAAATTGACCTATCATACTCTGGTAATAAATTTATGCCAACAACTGGTGACATTGATGTAAATGTTAGTGAGGTTTCCATATCCAAAGCTGGTGCAAGTGTTAATTTCCCTCAACCATTGCCTCATTCATCTCATCAGGACCAGGCTCCTCCACAGTGAAAATGGTGTCTAGAGATTATCAACATATCATCTTCATCAGGAAGAAGGGCTGCTGTAAATGTCCTAAAAAGCAAGCAGGTTCCACTATATATGCTTTCTGAGTGGATGATTCTCCCATCAGTGCTTTATATCTACTCTTTGATGGATCAATGCTCTGTCACATAAAGAATGGAATGTTTCACTTCAGGAACTGGAGAAGATGTTCATCATCATGTACACCCAAGAATAATCGGTTACATAAGTATGTCAGTAGATTACCTTTGGTTTGTTCCTGGGAACCTACATTTGTCAAGTACAGAGTGTCACGGGTCAGGAGCTGCTTAGATTTCTCTGATTTGGTGATAAATCAACCAAGCTGAAAGATTGCCAACTGATATATTTACTCTTGTATTTAAAATTTGGAATAGTTTTGTGGAAAACTGTCTCCTTTGTTATTGTCCAGGGGAAAATATAACTTGATGAACAATTACTTTCAAGCAAAATAAGATGCAGGTTTACCCAATTTATATCCAACAAACCAGACAAATATGGTCTGAAATTCTGAATCGCAGCAGATGTACCATCAAAATATATATGTAATGCCATACCATACCTAGGTAAGGCTGACTCCAGAGAATCAAACTTAGGGGAATATGCTGTTCTACATCTAATGGAGCCATTTCTAAATCAAGGAAAAAACACGATGACGGACAACTTCTTCACATCTCTTTCATTTGCCAAGTATCTGAAATATATGAAAACACCATTGTTTGGAACAACGAATGAAAATTGTTGTTAAATTCCTAATGAGGTAAAAAAGGCGATTGCACACTCTACTCCACAAACCATCATGTAATCGACTGATGGTAGAGATTATACCTTGACTGTTTACCAAGCAAAGAAAAGTAAAAATGTTCCACTGCTCAGTACACTGCATTCTGTCATAACAGTGAGCAAGAAACCAGAAACTATAACCTTCTACAATAGCACCAAATATGGGGCAGATGTCATTGACCAAATGACTCATAAATATTCAACTAAACTTTTTTTTTGTTTTATTTCTTTATTTAAGGACGCTCTTTAACATCTCAGGTCATCAGCATCCCATTCTAATAAGGGCTTGAAACTGCCGACAAATTTTGTTCAGAGGCCTCTTCTTTCAGGCTTGAGGTTCTTTATCGTGCCGTAAATGTTCGACATGGCTTTACTTCTCTTCCGAAGGAAGCCATACATATGATTCAACTAAAGTAGTGTGTATATTATGGCCAATGCACATTTTCTACAATATCCTGAACATAGCAGAAATCAATGCATGGGTCATCTACAATTTGGTAAAGAACAGAAATATGAAAAGGAAGAAGTTCATCCTTCAACTGGTGAATGAACTGAAAGGGAGGGGGAAGCATAAGAAGAAAAGCAACAAGAGTAAGAGGTTGAAGCATCTTGGCCTTCCAAAAAGCAAAAGAAATGCAGAATTGGTCTGTATAAAGGAAATAAGACAAGTGATTTTTGAGAGAAGTGTTGCAAAGCTGTGGATGGAAAATGCTCAAGAAAAGTACAGATCATCTGTCCATATTGCATATAGGCTGTTCAGACAAAAATGTTTTGATCCTTCAAATAAATGTACTTAACTGAGAAAAACTGGAGATATGATACAGTCATGAACTGAAAAACAAAAGCTAAATTTTCAGATTAAGAATAATATATAACTTTTTCAAGTTAAATATTTATGCATGATTTAATATCCACTTGTTTATATTTCTGAAAGCATTTGCAAATTTATACAAAGCTATTAACAAATAAAATAATAATGTTTTGCATGTTTATATGGTGGAGGTCATAATGACCTCTTCCCGCTGTTCTGCATATGTCAGGTTCTTAGCTGTTCTAGTGTTAAACAGGAAAGAAAAATATATAAAAGCAAGCAGAGCCATTATGAGGTATGGAGGTGACTAATTTTGCATGAAAGCCAACATTAGTTGAATAGAGAAACATCAGAACTGCAAAAAAGGAACTTACATTAATGTTGCAAAGGCCAATCATAGCAAAAAAACTGAAGTAGTTTGGCAATTGTGAATTGAGTAGTATGGGCATAAATACAAGAGATTTCCAGGTCGAACTCCAAAGTAGTTGTACACATTCTGTAGAATAGAAAAGAATGTTTTATTTTAATTGGCATAGTTAATCTTTCACTCATCCAATCCTAATAATAATTCAATGAATTATAAAGATATATGAACAAATATTTTAATTATGGCATTTACACTGTTAGGTTAATATAACACACCTTAAATTAGCTCCAAAAAATCTAGTTCACATAATATGAAACTACTTATTTAACCTACTCATGAATGAATTATGAAAAGAAGAGAAATCATTATTCAGTTACAAGCTAGAATTAGTAATTCAATTTACATTACTCGATCCTAAATTCTATAATTTAAATATATATCAAACTTATTTATGTGTACCTAAAGTAAACAAAAAATTATAGTTTTAAGCATGATTAAATAATACATAAACAGTGCAAATCAAAATTAATATAAGCATAAAAATAAATAATAAATCTACGTTACAGGAATCTGTAAGAAATAGAAGAACAATTAATATGGCAAAATAGCAGATGATAGTTTTATTAAATATTTATCAATATTTTTAAATATTTATTAATATTTAAATGGAAATTGGTCAAATAAGTAAGAATTGGTTTAGTTTTAGTTTAGTTTAGTTTTGTTTTAAACAATGACCTGTTCCAACAACCTGTAACTTCTCTTGGGAGCATGTTCCAATTCTAGTAAAAGACAGATGGTATGTGATAAAGAATGTGAAGATGTCTTTATGGTCTTTATGTCACAGCTCATCATGGTGTGACTTCGTGCCTAATTGATGTGCAGATAAATTTTGAAAATATAAAAGGTAGTGGCATGTAGAATTTGGAAGATTAAGAGAATATAAAAAAACCTGGTGATATTTGCTCTTAACAAGGACAGAATCTTGAAAGAGAGGTGGTGGTTCTTCTTCTTCTTCTTCTTCTTCTTCTTCTTCTTCTTCTTCTTCTTCTTCTTCTTCTTCTTCTTCTTCTTCTTCTTCTTCTTCTTCTTCAGGAATAATTCACCTGCTTGTTTCAATCTAGGTGACAATTCATGTGAAATTGTAGGTTTTTCACAACCAGACTGTACATAATGACAGTATCATTTACAAGAATCAGTAGCAGGTTATTATTGTCACACCTCAATCTTTGATGTTCTAATATGTTAACTTGGAAATTATTAGCATTTAAATTAAGTCTGTATATTATTGACCTTAGAGAAATTCAGTCCAAATCATTGTTGACTTTCCCTATGGCATCGCTGAGGCAATCAGGTTGAGAGCATAAATAGGTTTGTATATCATTAGAATAGATGTGATATTGGCAGTATGTTAGATTAGAGGAGGAAATGTTCTTAATATAGAGAAAAGTGATCCAAGCACAGAACCTTGAGGAACCCTAGACTTCACAATGCACCAAGAGGAATATGGGTCATTATTGGAAATGCACTATTGACATCCATGGAGAAAAAAGTCCATCAAGGCTATAACATTGTCAGAAAAGTATACTGCTCTTAATTTTGCAATTAATAGATTAGTGTACAAAATTTTGAAAGCTTTGTAGTTATCTTAAAATGTTCATATTGTAATCTGTCCTCTGCCTGTTGCATTTTGCACGTCCTCATTCAATTCGAACCCCTCATTATGTGTTTTAAGAACCAATTTGCAAATAGCCTATTACGTATTAGGCTATCTACAATGTGTGATTATACATGCCATTTATAGTTGTCAGGACAAGTTTTAGGACATAAGCAGGCACATGTTCAGAAACCGAACAGCATGTTTCCATATGGACAGCTGATTTGCTGGAACATATCACTGCATTTGTGAATGTAAGAAAACAATTTTTTGAGAAGGATTCATCAGAGTGTTTCAACCCTCATAACTGCAGCTGGTGAACTGCTAAAGTAGTGAACTCATTTGATGATTAATGAAAATAAGCTCAGAGTGAGATATCCCTAATGGCAACAACTTGAAGCACTTAATAGAATTTATGTATGTGTGCACGAATAAGTAATGATTACTTTTAAATGACAGATATGAAACTACTGATGTCTCAGGTGGAGAAAACAATGAGTAGTTTTCTGCTCATTGTCTGATGTGCTTATTTGTTTTTTAAATTGCTTTGTTTCGTTGTTCTTTGCATAATATGAAAAAGCTATCTGCTTGCAATGTTTAGAGATTTCCTTGAAATGGTTTCAGAGAGTACCACCAACATCGAGGTATAAAGATTTGTAGTGAAAACAGCTATTCCATTTCAGCGTGTTCCATAGTCGCTTTAAAATAAGAAATATACCTACAGTGCTTGAGTGAAAAATCTGTAATTGTATATACATTGTGCATAACCAGAATTTCTAACTTCAGTATACAGAAGGCCATGTTAATGCATAATCTTTCTTTAAGATTCCATTTGAAACAAAATAGGAATGTGCAAATCTAAGATATAATTTTTATGATCATAAAGGTGGTCATAAAGGTAGGAGCATAAAAATTTTGCTGAAAATACCTCAAGAGTGGTGCTCACTGTCAACCCCATTTTGTCGACTGATCCAATAATCCATTGATTCAAGCTATTGCAATAAGCTCTTTGAAGGACTGGAATGCTCAAGTGTTATCTCTTGATAACCTAAATGTGTTTTTCTTTACCAATAGCTATTTGTTACAGTTCACCAAAAGTATAATCACTTTGGATAAAGGCATGTACAACAAGGTTATTGAATTATGGTCCAGCCAAGAATGGCTGTTGGGAGTAGCTATTCAAGGTCATATAACATATGTGCAAGTAGCAACTTAAATTGAGGGAGGTCAGTTAATGGTTGTGTGTTCATGTGTTACATCATGCTTTTATGCTTTATTGTGTGTAAAGTGTTTGCTGATTGTTCTGCATTAGTTATGCCACTAAATAAACATTGTCTTAAAGAGGTTTTTATGTATAATACATACAAATAAATAAATATAATACATATATGAAAATAGATTCTTGTGAAGAAATGGTAAGGTGATTCACAAGAAATATCTTGGCATTTGCATTCCAGGTAGAGTGACTGTTTGCCAACATGTTAAAAAGTTGTGAGTGACAGCATCTCTCAGTGACAAGAAGCATGTTCTGAATTTTCATATTCTTATGGAAGAAAGGTTAGATGAAATTCAGGAATTTCCTATACTGATGCAAACAGTTTACTACAGTTGAGGAGCATAATTTTTAATGTCTCTTATAACACAGTCAGTTTTAAGTACAATGTGGTTTTGTGCTTTCAGTACAAATAAAAAACTAACCTTACGTGTGGCAACTTGCCTCCCTTTTTCCGGTTGCAGTAACTCCACGTCCCCAGTAAACAGCCACTCTAATAACTTCACTGTACTTTTACAGTCACCTTCAAGAGCAAAAGTATCAACTTCCAAGATTCTATATAAAATAAATTAAATGTAAATATGAAATCTATAATTGCTTGCTTACATCCTGTGCTATCAGAGTATAAAGTACAATTAGTTCATTCATCGGTTATCAGAGGAGTGTAAACAGTTTTGCATAGGTGCATATCAGGCATTTTTTTTAGAACTTGTATGTCTATAGAATGTTTATTCTATGAGGAATAAGTTAGAACAACTATTTTTTTCTTGTGAACAAGGAACAACATGAAAAATCTAAGATATAAGATTGAAAGTGTATGGAATATATTTTTCAAATGAAGGCACCAGATGTATGTTAGCAGAGCTGCATGTCTCAGCATGCCCCAAAGTTCACTTGGTGAGTGACATTGGTCAACAATGGAGGTCACAAAGAATGAACAACATGCAAATGCGAAAATATTTATTTCATCTGTTAATTTAAAAAATCTAAGGCTATAAGAAAAAGGATTATAGACCCACATTAGCAACTCAAATGCAGTAAATAGTATTCAGAGTCTTCCTCACCTCTAGCAATGAACTGTCGATATACATGGAGACTACTTCAAAAACTGCTGAACACCATGGATTACCTGGGAGACTCATCTGGTGACAGGTTTGCAACCCTGTTTAAGTAGCTGTATATTACTTTTGCTCATGCCATAATAAGCCAATGCTATCTGGTTCTCTACATCCAGCTTTCCATTGGTGGCACCACTCTGCAGTAAATGCCATTTACTTTCAATTGCATGTCAGATTTTTCTTCTTGTCCCCTGTTTACCAAGGAAAAAAATAGTATCCCTCATAGCCAATTCCAAGAATCATGTTTTCTTTGTGCATAAATGTATGATTCTGTGGGTTAATGGTTACAGAGAGAATGCAATTATATCAGTAAGCTCATCCTTTTTATGTCCAAATATTTTCAGGCAGCAGAAGGGTATAAAATTGGATTGATACTTGAAACATCATGATAGTAACAATAGAGTTTTAGTATACTTAATTGTATTGATTATTAGTACCTTAATGAGACTAAACAGTTTATTCTAGCACACCAAGTGAAATCTTGGTATAAACTTGAAGACATAAAGTTTTGAATCTATAAAATAAAGCCCAAACATTAAAGACTGCACAGATTTTAGCCATAGAATTTAGATATAGAAAGAAGTTAAGTATACCATCAGACATATTCATTTTCCTAGGGGTGATATGGTTTATCAACATTATCATGTACTTTTTTATATATTGTAGCCTGCCAAATTTTAAGAGAGTATATGAATACTTGTGCCATTCGTATCATTTGTTGGTTGATTCTTTATCTTCATGTTTTTGTTCATTATTTATATTCTAGTGTCTGTCTTTAAATGAAATGTAAACTATTCAGATAATGGTATTAGTGAAGACATTCATGCTATTAATGCAGTTAATATTTATAAATTTTTACCAAGTAACCCAAGTGCATAACTGTTTTACTAACTCTGGCCAGAATTGAAATATTTATCACTCATACATGCTAGCAGTAATTGTACCTATTTTTATTTAATCAGAATTGCTTTGCTTGCAGCTTGGAATATTTTTATTTAACATAGGAAAACAAAAGAAATTGGCTTTCTAAGGGCTCTGTATATGTTGTGATGAAGTAGCTGGTCAATGCAGAATAAACATGTAAATAAAAGCATTAGAGTTCAGTGCATTAATATTGCTGAAATCCATTAATTTCTGGATTGATTGGCTTTAAAAACATCTAGAATACTTTATGTTATAGTTACCTAAGATATAGTTCAACTATTCTTTAAGGTGCATACAATATTTTTTCATAAATGTAATTTTGTCATCATGTGGAGTGCATGAAAATGTCAAATTTCAGTATTAAAAATATAGCTGAACATGCAATTTGTAATCCAGGCTTCTGCTTTTAGTAACTTTGAATGCACATTCTTTTTTTACTTCTATGAATTAATGTTTTGCTACCATTTGTATGTAAGTACAAATTTAACTTTTATGCATATAAAACTGATATAAAATATTTAGAGTTACATCAGTCTAAATTAATATAAACAGCCCAAAGAAGAATAAACATATGTTCATTTGTTAAATAAACTTATAGAGTATGCATCTGACCTTAACCAGTGAAATCAGCTTCAAGACCTTTTAGTGTAGGATACAAATATTAATGCAATATTTGTCTCGGCATGCTGTTAAACAGGGCTGCTATGCAATACATCTTAATTGAGTTAAAACTGGGTTGTGTATGCATGGTATTAGACATTTCTTTGGTTTCCCTTGCTCCATATGTGTTGAGAAACAAAAGACATCAGCATGTATTCAGCTATACACAGTATTTTGTGAAGCTATTCAGAACTAGAAAGGAATGATAGTCAGGCATGAGTTCTAGCAAAAATGGTAGGCTTAAGTTATTTTATGCTTACTTGTGTTATGGTTCTAGTTATGAGCTTATTAACTTTATGCAGAATTAATGATTTCGAATACTCTTTTTCTCTTTAAAAATTTGTGCATTTACAGTTTTGAATCACCGTAGTAATAATCTCTTTCAGGTAAGATGCTAATTTAAATGCTTGGCATCCAATAATTAAAGTCTGTTGTCTTTGTTGTTCTCCACTTCTATTCTTATATTTTCCTAAATAGTGAAATACCTTTAGCACTCCTATTTGCTCTCTTTTTAAAAGCCATCTCCCAGCTTACTCAATTTACCTTGTAACAAACTTTGCTGCTGTTTTGCCTGTACATCTTAAAAAATTTAAATGTAATGTTGCAAGTAAATCACGTTTTTCAATTAAGTGAGTTTTCTTCTCATAAATTTTTTATTTTTGATTCTTTTCAACCTGAGTAGGCAGCATTTTTTAATAATGCTTGGTAGCAAGTAATAAATGAAAAACATTCTAGAGCTTTCTCAAAAGAAACTCTGTTTGCAGAAGCATTGTAATCTTGTAATAGAGCATCCCATTTCATTTTTTGTGCATTGTAATAGAAAGAAGGTACATTAGTTTTTTTTGAACATGATGTTTTATGAGATTTTATAAAATTTACCTATTGGCACACTTAAAAATTATAAAACTGATCCTTTGACACCTTGAATAGCTTCTTGGAAAGTATATGACTTTGGCATGCTGTTTTTGAGACGATCATTGAATTATGATTTTTCAATGCACGTAAATCTATTAAAGATTTTATATTATCCCAGTTGTTACATTTTTTTAATTTAGGATTTTTTTAAGATCAGCAGCAGTTTTAGCACTATCAGCTAAGCAGTACTGTTCTCTAGTTTTACTATTTGTTTTTGAAACAGAATTAGTGCATGATCATTATTCATCACTTTTAATAAATATTTTTAATACATAAGAGCAAAGAAATAAGATTATTTTAAACAATTGTATTATTTTCATGCATTTAAAATTTTTCAAAAAAGAGGACAGATCAAAGTGTTATAAGAAAATGGAGTTAGTGTGAACAGTTTGAATACATTAATGTAGGATATATTACCACTCCATTGTATACAGCTTCATAAGTACAATTTATTCACTTAAGAATAGAACAAATTTGGGAATGTTTAGAAAAGTATACATACAGCATAACTTCTTCACCCCATTGTTACATAAATGCATTAACAAGCATGCTGAACTTTTGCTTCAAAATTCTTTGTTCACATGATGAAATAATGATGCACAAAATATAATTAGCAAAATATATCCTGCTTTCATAAATATAAGTATTTCTCTCAGAAATAAGTGTGCTAGTTGCTTACATTCCCATATAAATTATTTCATATAAGCTGAATATTTCTGAACGTGAAATATAGAACACAATTGCACTGTTCATCAGTCATTTTGTTACAGAAATAATAATAATAATAATAATAATAATAATAATAATAATAATAGTAGTAGTAGTAGTAGTAGTAGTAGTAGTAGTAGTAATAATAATAATAATAATAACAACAACAACAACTAATTTTGAATCATTTGAGTTCACAGAGTTTGAAAATGGTCATGGAAACTTTTGGAATGTTTTCATTTTTATGTACAAGAGAATAATAGTTTTTAAGTTTTTTAATTTTTAATCAAATTAGACCTATACCTAAAATAACCCAAAGAAATTACTTGGCTATCAAATAATTTGCAATTTTATCATAAAAGTTATGTTAATGTGTGTGAAAATATGTGAAACAATCCACCAAATTTGCTATTTTGTAAATCCTTTGCCTTTTGGATTCCCTGTTTCACTGTGTATTAAAGGCATCTGTTGCAATGTGCTGTTAATAGTCCTTTCAATGGTTGCTATGTCCTGATAAAAATGCTAGTGTAAAACAAAGCCATAATGTTCATTGCAGTTAACTGTAAAAAAATTCCAGAAAAAAATAACAAGAAGTGAATTTTAAGGGATATACTGCAGCCTATTTTTTCATATGCATTACATGAGATTTTCTACTAGTTCTCTATAGTTCTCACTTCTTTTGCTACCAGGGAAATTGAAATCACTTCCTTAAATGCTTCCCAAGCAAGGTTTTCAAGAAATGCTACTAAAAATTTAAATAGTTGTCCTTGAAAAGTTTTGTTTTATGTTCATCAACAATATTCCTTCACATATTCTTGGAAACTTTCTTTTCAGATGCATATTAACATCACTTTTTTAGTCTTTCACAATAAAGCCCTTATTAGACCAAGTTCAATATGTAGAGCTGGCAATTATTATGTTTTGCTTCCCTTGCGGTTTATGTTGACTTTTTTCCTCAGATATAAATGGCACTGAAGCAGGCTAGAGCTTCACTTATAATGTTCACTTTTTGCACAACAATCCCACTCATAAAATGACAACAGAATTTCATATATTCTGATTGCAGTTTGAGTACAAAAACCAACACCTTCAAATCTCCACACACATACATTTGAATAAGAAATATAGTTAAGAATTTCTTTCATAATATAATAAGTTTCCTGCTTTTTATTAGAGTAAGCAACTGTAGTAGGAAATGAGTTACTATTGTGAAGAATTGTAGTTTCAAGCTATATATGGATGAGTCTTCTCCATTTAAGAAGACTGTGGTTTATGTTGACGGTGCTTTAAGATCCTGGACATTGTTGCAAAATATTATATCCTCATCCTGTGAGAAGGAATGAACAAATGAGGGACTTTTCAAAGCAGCCTTTTCCACTTTAAACAGTTTTTGGAAAAATGAGAAAAATCATGATTTTATTGTATGTTCTTTTGAAAATTTTCTTTAAGTAATAACATATATATCTTATATAAATGAGATTAAAAATGTATAGTTTGCAATTCTTCTTTAAGGCAATTATCAAGGAATTGAGCTTACATTTTGAAAATGTCTGACTTTGAAATTAACTGAACAAATTAGCTAATGTAGAAGCACTAATTATGTTGAGACTTATATAATTGCTTTCTTTAATTGTTGTTTGCATACACTAAAAACATGTTTAACAATGTTAAAACAATACAATAAACAAGGTATTTGTTACATTTTCTCTATATACATAGAGTCACATGCTCACCATGAGGTTCACAATAATTTTCTTCCAAATATTCAATGTGTATTGCTTGTCCTTTCTTTACCATTATGTTTGTGTAGAAAATTAATTCTCCATTTTGTTTCCAATCATTCCCAAAATATTTGCTGAGCAGTTCATTTACATTGTCTGTTACCATTTAAATGAAAACTGTTCATTATTGCATTACTATTGGCTTCATCATTGAAATGGTTTTTCCTTTTTAATACTGACCTTGGTGTGCAAAAATAAACTCTCCTTGAATTATTAAATAGTGAGGTCATATTATTATTCATTGTTGCATTGCTGAATCTGAAGGGCCATTGTGCTGTTGATTTTAGTGTTTTCAAGTTTAAAATGGGATACTCTTTCCCAAATTATAAACCATTCTTACTTCATTACACTGGAATAGAGTTATTATTGTTGCCATGTTCTATAGTGTTATTTTTAACCCCTTCCCAAAATCTCTACTAAGTGGGTGAAACAGTATCCCAAAATTGAAAATATTAATTGTGCACTATATGAGATGATGCCCCTGAAAATCAATATAGTAACACACCCATAATCATTGTGTTGTGATTTCACTGCCACATCATTAGCTATCAAGCTTAGTGTCTACAGGAATTGCTACAGTGTTTAAGGTGTGATATATTTGATTAGATCCTTTGTGTATTCATCATATGTTAATGTACAAGGGCTAGTCAAAAAAGACTGAGAATGTTCTTTATGCATGGAATACACTAGGCTTGGTTCAGATTGGTGTGGTCTTTTTCAAACTATTCTCTGTTGATTTGAATGCACTTTGCGTAACATGCCTGCCAGTCCAGGAACACATGCTGGAAGCCATCTTTTGACATTTTCTTCAAAACTGCCTCAGGCTTTTTCATGATGGCCTCTAAAGTACCAAAACGCATTCTAAGTCACAGTGGTAAGTCAAGTCTCATCACCTGTAATGATGGAATTCAGGTATGCATCCCCATGCTTCTCTACCAGACATTGAAGTTCCCTACACACTTCCACTCACACCATCTTCTCTTCAGGAGTGATTAATCTTAGGACCACCTTGCATAAACTAGTGTCTCATGTTCAAGTGATCATTCAGAATCAAAAATATATTGTCATGGGAAATGTACAATATGTGCAAACCTGTCAATTGTTTTTTGTCGAACTTCACAAACAATGGGGCCAGCTGTATTAATCATGCTTTCGTTTGCTGCTGTTGCTGGAGCACCAGGACTGCCTTGCTTTGTTATTGAAACACAGCCCTCCTTAAATTCCTTGAACTATTGAAGTACTGTGGATTGTAGCAGAACATCATCACCTTATGCCTGTTGCAACATTCTGTAAGCTTCCATGCCGGATTTCTGCAAATGAAAGCAGAACTTCCAACAGAGCATAGTACTCTTCAAGAATCAACTTCATTTTGTTTTTAGGCAACTGGCAAACTGCTGTAGTTTGCTTGTCCCATGTGTACAGATGGGCAAGTGAACTTCAGTTTTTGTCCTCCAATCAGAGCTGATCCATTTTCATCATGCAACATGGTTCCAACAATTTCTTTTGCTGTGCTCTATAAAAAAAATTTTCTCAGTACTTGTTGACTTGCCCTGCTACATAAATGAACAGTATCATGATAAGTATGGAATGTGAGCCAACCTGAACACACTAAAGTTGTACAGTTTCCTGATCCGGTAGCTTGGGAAAAACTTAAGTTTTTTTTAGCAGTTGCAGTTTTATATAAACTATGTACTTGTGGTTTCTTAAGAAAACTATAAAGTGTAATTTTTCACAGTTTATAGACTCTGTATTCCATGAACAGATATTCTTGTGGCTTGAGGTGGTTAAGTCAGATTTCCAATTTTATGAAATTTTTTTGAGTTGCATGATCATATCTTTCTTAATCTTCAAAATACAAAGAAATTAATTTTTGCAAACCAGTATCATGTATTTCTGTGACTTGCTTTAAATATTGACCTACATCAAACAGGCCTTGGTTTAATTGAAACTGCATTTCTCTTTCTTTTTGGCATGTGTTCATAGCATATTTCAATATGAATGTGTCCTGCTCTGTTTTATTAGTGAAGCATAGAATCTTGCATAGAAATTCTGGATGTTGATGATTGCACTGAAACATCTGAGATAGGGTTTCCTTTTGTATCAGCATCTAGGGTACTCTGGAATAGATGAAGGCCTGTATCTGTAAAAGAGAGAATATTTAATTTGGTTTCATTCTATTCTATAACATTGATTTAGTTATAGAATAGAATGTATTCTATTTGTGTAAATTATAATTAATTTGTGGTAGTCATAAGCCAACATTGGTACATGTAAAGTAAGTAAATATTTAAGTAACATGATAGCTCTTCACATTTCTGCCAAAGGATCCAAAAGTTCCAATACATTTGCTCAGAGATACTACTAATAGTTGTGAAATACAGAAGCACAGATATTGCTAAGTTTAAAAAGAAATGTAATAAAAGCAAATAAATATGCTTTATAATGTAATCATATGTTTCAGTAAAAGCTTAGTTTTAAGCATTAAGGAAATTGAGCACACTTGATATACTTTTGTTTGCCTTATCAAAGAAACTGACATATTAAAGTGTATTAGATTGTGCTGATTTGTTCTTATATTAGCTATGTGCCTTTCAGGTGTAGTTCATGAAAATCCAAGAATAGGATCTGATGGAGAGTCTGAAGAAGCATCAGGGGCCTCAGATGAAGTTACCTCACCTATTAAGCTCCGCTCAAGGAATAGGCGGTTAAGTGAGGTATGATATGGCAAATAAAACAAACACTGTATTCTGTATGAAATTCTTATTTGCAATTCCAGTTTTCTTTAATATTCAGTGTTCATATCTCTAGGTCAGATACTAGAGTGTCTACTTGTAAGTAGTTAGAACAGGTGTGAGTGGGCTTTCATGTGGAATTTTCTAATCCAGAAAAGACAAATTCAGGCAATTTCAAGTGATATCTGTTGAATTTCAGATTCACTGGTGCCTATTCAGCATCCAAGAGGTCTTTTTGTGATAGTCAACATGAATCATCGACAGTTTTTGTGTATATTTTTCTTTTCAGAGTTTGCATGGTTTGTCTTGCAGCAAATAACAGACATTTAAAATTTAGGAGACATCATAACTTAAAATTTATCAATTTGGTATAAGGTAGTTGAATATGCTTACCATTTTGAAGGATAGCTTTCTTTTTCTTAGCCTTTTACTGCCCCATGGGGGTCTTGGCATAACAAGATGACCACTGTGTCCTCTACCTCCATCATAGAATATCATTGATAGATGAAGGCTAACTTTATATTTAATATTTGCATGCAAAATTTTTATAATGTGATGATTCATGTTCCATATTTCATTCAATTCTGGTGGAAATAATCATATCCTTTCACCTTTCACATGCATCTTGTTAATTACAGTGTAGGTATTCCTTAATTTATCTCAAACTTTCAAAATTTGGTAACATGATCTTTTTTGTTTCACAGAGGTGGTAATTTGTAATAATGGCTAGAGAAGAGCAATAATCATACAGCTATAAATAAAGCAATTGCATTTAGAAGTGCAAGTTAAAGTGGTAGAATCCTGGTTATGTTGAACTCATTACAAACATATTTCTGGTTATTATTGGTATCATAGTTTTTAAAGTAAAAACAATTTATAGCATTCGTTAAAGCAGTAACCTCTTAGGATTCAAAACATCTTTCTTCCTTCTCTTTTTTGTGAGTGGTTGGCCAAAATACTGCAACTAATGTAAAAACTAACATCCTTTTTACATTTATGTTTCCCATTATAGTAGGGTTACACAATTTCAGGAAAAAAATTAAACATGATCCAATTTATCATTATTCTGAAAAATATAAATTACTTAATATCCTCTTTGCTAATCCGAGTAACTATTTAAACTTTCCAAGTGTAAATCTCAACCAGCTTCTTTGATTTTTCTTCTTCCCATATTTGGTGATTTTTCCTTGAATTTATTTTGCTTATGTTTCATAAACTGTCTTACTCCATATTTAAGTTTCTTTCACCATTTCATATAAGTTACTGTATTTATGATAAGGCATCCACCAGAAATCAGTAATTTTATATCTTATTGTTATATCAAGAGGGTCTTACAACTGTTTCATATGTGCCAAAGAAAGTGAAACTGTTATTTAACTAGTTCAAAATACCTGATGGCAAAATTGATCAGGACATTGGGAACAACAAATTTCCAAAATCATAAGTTTCTACAATACTGTTAAAGCCAATATAGTTTGTGTAGATCAACCATTATCCCTATGTAATGTGGCCAGAAACACCAGATGTTGACCACTGGTTATATTTTTTTCTATACTTTATATTGGCACAATTGATTCATTTACAGTTTTCAAAAGCAATGTTTCCAATTGCCAAAAAACTGACTTTTGAACTTGCAATGCCTTTGTTAGAGGAAAGAAGCTCATTCACAGTTCATTTTAAGGGATATAGAAGGAATAGCCCTTAGAATTCTGAGCAATGACAAAGAGCAACAACCAAGGACAATTGAAAACTTATAATGGTTCAAAGTAGTTAAAAAACTAACCTTAACATAGGGGTGCAAAATAGTGTTATTCCACAGCTACTGTTTTATCATCATGTTGTAATATATCTTTTGTGAGATAATCAGCATAATTATTAGTAAACTCTTTGCTTGCTTAAGAAATTTATCATTTCGGTATTTTTTTTTTATTGCAAACAAACCAATCATGTTGTTATTTCATGATAGCAATGTTTTGCTCATGAAAACTAATTCTTATATAGAGGGGGAAGATAAATGCATAGGTATATAAACCTATTATCAGAAAAAAGAATCTGTACTCTTACTATATTCAAACACCATTTGATTCTGATTATATGTATCATAATTTTAAAAAAAGGTGGGTAAACACTATGTTGACCTCTTCAATCATATCAATATATATATATATATATATATATATATATATATGGGAGTTTCCTATGTACATATAAAATATTGGACCAGTTATTTTTCTTACAATAATATGCATCAACATCAACTTCTGGATCATGCAGAGGATTTTCATAAGAATTACTGGTTTCTCTGAGCACCGGTAATGGCTATTATGATAGTGTACATACCACTTCAAGTGAAACCATGTTCAATGGGAAAAAATGGAAGTTTATTGATCCTCCAGTTTAAACCATTTACTGAAACACATTCTCAACTAAATCTTTTGGTTGTATAGCCTGCACTTCTATTTATGACTTAAAGCTTAATTGTCCTGATTTCAGAAGTGATTACCTCTGTGAATGCTGTTAACTTTTCACCAGTTTGTTGTATTTTGCCTTTGGTCATTACTGTTTATTTGCATTTGCATTTTTTTGATCTAAAGAGATCATGTTATTTTAAACTTTTTAACAATTGATGCTACATCTTGAGGGGGACCTAACTGCAGGATATCTTGGAATATACCCTTCTTGAGAATGATAACTATATCTGATTTAAAATATTCTTTGCAATGAAACACGTAATGTGGAAATATTAAATGAACAGCAGCTGATCATAATGTTGTCAGCTCTCACTGCTTCAAGGGTGCAGCAAATTCTGTTGCATCATTGTACATTGCCCTACCCTCAGCTGCCCAACCCAGTCAGCTGAGGCTGAAAAAATCTTCTTATGACAAATAGTCATATAAGGCCATTAGAATAGAAGAGGCATGTGCACTAACAACTCACTTTTTCTTTTGCATATTCTATAAACTTTCTTTTTTCATTCTTGTAGCTTTGTTTGGTTCATTAACCTCAGTAAAGAACAAAGTTTCCATATATACTATCTTGCCATGCAGGAGGAAATATTGCTTAAGTTTAAATGCATTTTGCTCAAAACTAATTTGATGCATACATCTTTCCAATTCTAGAGGCCTAATATACTATTATACTGGATGACCAAATTTATTCTGACTTTACTGCAAGAAGTTTAAATGGATGACATAATTGCTAGCTAGTGTAATTTGCCTTGAAGGGGTGGTAAAATGGTATTGGTTTTGAGAGTGCAATACTGTGCAACCTAGCAAGTGATTAAAGAACCAGCACAAATGCATTTTTTAAACTAACTGAATTAACCAACTTAAATATGACAATAGCTTTTTCTTTCTGACTTCGAGGCACACTCCTGTCCTCCACAGCAAATTTTTAGAACTAGACCAACCAGTGGCTGATAATGATAGAATCTTACTCTGCAGCACAGACTTCATTAAATTTAAATGATTTCAGGTTAAGTCTGAATAAATTTATTCACCCCTCTATAGATATGGATGTATGAATTAATACATAAGTTCATAGTGCTAGATTGTATCACATATATATATAGGATACAATTTGTAAATTAATTATGTGTTGCAGCAAGATATAAATAAAAGATTGTCTCTGCCGGCTGATCTTCATCTACCTGAATCGTTTGTAGCGAAACAAAATGTATGCTTCACCATTGAAGGGCCCCTAAGTAGAGCCTCTCGGCGCCAATCCTTATCTGAAATTGGCTTTGGTCGAATGGAAACATACACCAAGCTAGATAAACTTGGTCAGGTAAGCTATTAATTAGAAATTAAAGGCATGTTCGGAAATGTAATGAGAAATATTTTAAAAGTGTAATTTCAAGGTCTAAATTAAATATAGCTTTAACATACTTATGCATTCAGGATTGAGCTAATACATGTACATATACATAATGCATAGAAAATATTTATCGAAGTGATGACTAGTTCCCTCATGCTCCACCAAATTTCCTGAGAGAGGAGCCATTTTACTTCACCCTAATTAGTTATTTCCTCCTGTTACAAATGCCAGCAAACAGAAACAGAGCATTGTTTCCATTAGTTTCTCATTTTTTTTTTCTGAGATGCCTTAGGCAATCCTATATATATATAAAAATTGTTCATCCTATAAAGTATCTCCTCATAGGCCTTAATGAAGTCTGAAGTGAACATATGTGTCGGGCAGGCATTTGCACGAGATTAGATTCAGTGATTAGCATTGTGTGTTCTGTATTACTAGCAAGAGGTAATGAGCAGAAATCACCTGCAGAGATGCACTGCATTACCTTGTATTATACAATGGGACAAATATTGGAATTTTAGGAATAAAATGAGTTAACTGTTAACCTTTACACCTGCCATTGGAAATATACAGAGGGTGCCAGAAAATATATACACACTTCAAGCAAAGAAAAAACTGTGTTAACATTACAAAACTGAATTCACACAAACAGAAAATGATGAGCACTAATCATCTTAGACTTTTACAGTTACAACAGTTGCTCAAAATGCCCACCATCTGCATTGATAGATTTCTGAGTAAGTTTGTGAAAGTGTCCTCAGCAATTGCAGCACATGCAGTTTCAATTTCTACCTGAAGTGCTGCCAGTATAGCTGGTTTCCAAAATAACATGTAGAGTGTTTGCACAACCAGTAGACACATTATGCCAGTTAACAGTTCCGTTCAACTTAATTATGCCTCATAAGACCAAACAACTTTCCCTACGAAGACCTCATCCTCTTGCACCATGTTCCAAAACCTTTTAAAGTACTGCATTCTCTGATCATGGTCATTTTCATTTAATGCATGCAAAAGTCTTGGGATGAAAACTTTCCTGTTTTAATAATGCGACCTACCCTGGTCCTGCTAATCCCAGTCTCACGTGACATTCCTTTGTAGATTTCTGTGTGCTAGGGTGAGTGAGTGCTCAAACATTCCAAAATCATAGCTGAGAACATGGGGCTTGTTGCTGTGCGAGGTCTCATAGATCTGCCCTTGTGAACATCGCATACAGTACCACGAGTCTCAAATTTGTCTCCATTGCGCGCAATTGTTACTCGCATTGGCAGCTCTGTTCTGTATACATATCGACATTGCCTTTAAAGTTCAACAAGTCTTCGTTTTCCAATACCATTGCAAAATTGCTGTCTGCCGTTCAAACGATAATCTTGGCTCCATTTTGTTGTAGCAATGCTAGCATAATGTAATGTGAGTCACACATGTTTACAGAACATCATACGATAATCTTGGCTTCATTTGTTCATTGATTGATTTACTTGTCATGTAGCAATGGTATCATAATATATGTGAGTCACATCTGATTACAGAACATCATACTACACATTACTGTTGTTTTTCAGTCCAATTTTGAAATATATTAAATAGATATCTGTTGTGAAAGTGTGTACATTTTTTGGCACCCTCGGTATATATTGTGAAATGAAAGTTCTCTAGGGTCTAATTGGTGTGTTGATAAATTGTTAGCCAGAAGTTGGATATCATGATAGTGTGATCATTTAGAACAATGCAAAATATGTACAAATGGGTGCCTATTCATGCATTGCAAAGGCAAGAGAAGGTGTCACATACTCACTATTTTCATTTATAGACCAGTAGGACATGAAACAGTTAGTTTTGATAGAGAAATATTAACTATACTTTCACCACTCAAAACCTGAGAGCATAAAATGTTCTAAACATGTTACATATTAAGAATATCTCAAAATAAACTTGTAATGGATTCAATCACAGTGCTTAATAGAAAATGAGTGGTATGCACTTTAGCCAAACAAGAGGTTTTTGGCATGTATTCCATATTATATAAATTCCATATTATATAAAGC
Organism: Metallyticus violacea; assembly: GCA_030762175.1. Taxonomy (NCBI): domain Eukaryota; kingdom Metazoa; phylum Arthropoda; class Insecta; order Mantodea; family Metallyticidae; genus Metallyticus; species Metallyticus violacea. Next base: position 306,780,708 of record CM060846.1, on the reverse strand, counting down.
ATATGGTTGGTGTTGGTGAAAATTGCTAGTTGAATAAATGTTAATGTAGGTTAGCAAATCCCTTCATTTTCTGAGAACCTAACCCATCTCCCATTTTGATTACATTCTGAAAATTATTCTGTTAATAAAAGGTGTATTTTCTCTTTGTTACAGGGTACCTATGCGACTGTGTTCAAAGGGAAGTCACGACTGACTGATAATTTAGTAGCTTTAAAAGAGATAAGATTGGAGCATGAAGAAGGTGCTCCATGCACAGCTATAAGAGAAGTGTCTTTGCTTAAGGAGCTAAGACATGCAAATATTGGTATGTATTTCTATAAATGTTAACTGAAAAACAAATTGAAGAAGTACTTAAATGTAAATTGGAACTTGCACAGTGAAGCTAATCATATTAATTGATTTCATTGTATGATTCAGTTGAACTACACACTCTTAAAGCTTCACTTACTTTTCATAAATGTATGGAACTGGTTTCGAGAACATTTAGTTCCCATCTTCAGCCAGACTAAAGTTCAACTGTCGGATCATTCGTTGAGCTGTAGGAATGTATATTCTGCTCTGGTGGCAGTGTGATAAACTTGTAGTTTAGGTTTTCATCCCCGGCAATGTCGAAGTTCATTATGCTGTCTTTGTATTTGTAGATGTAGATTTTCTATTTGTGTTTGTAGAAAATCTACATCTACAAATACAAAGACAGCATAATGAACTTCGACATTGCTGGGGATGAAAACATAAACAACAAGTTTATCACACTGCCACCAGAACAGAATATACTTTCCCACAGCTCAACGAATGATCCAACAGTTGAACTTTAGCCTGGCTGAAGATGGGAACTAAATGTTCTCGAAACCGGTTCCATACATTTATGAAAAGTAAGTGAAGCTTTAAGAGTGTGTAGTTCTCAACTGAATCATACAATGATATCAATTAAAATGGTAGAACCATCTTCTTCTGTAAAATCTTTTCTATTGCTGTGTTAAAAAACTGCTATATGTTGAAAGAATGAAAGTGCCATGAATCAAGCTTTGGAAAACGGAAGAAATCTAAACTTTAACATATTTTTAAATCTAATCCTATATCTTACTTTCTTATAATAGTGGTTGAATTATAGGTATAAATTATAAATCACATGTGCCATTTTAAGAATTAATTGCAAAGAAATAATGATAATTCATTTTCAGAAGATTGTCATTTTGTCATATTAATTTTTGCTTACAGGGTAGCTTTAATTAAACAGCTGATATTTACAGCACCAATTATAACTTGTAATAATACCATCACAAAAATCTGCAGCTAAAAATTAAAGTAATTTACTCTTAGGTTCTTTAATGCATGGTCAAATGCACAGGAAGATCACAAAAAATGCATACCAGGTTGTATTAAATTTTTTAGTGCTAACCATATGGTGGCTGTAAAACCCATCTCAAAGCAATAGTGTAGAAAACTGAAGTAAAGTTTAAAACTGAATGATTAAAGTAACTAACTTTAATTTTGCTAATCTATAAGAAAAGTTTGGTGTAATTCATTAATGAAAATCTATTTGGCACCCTTCCATTAACGCCCAGACAAGATTTTGAACTTTGAATTTTACTGAAAGATACTTCCAAGGCTGTGGCTAAGAACATTGATTTATAATTGCAATCTATTTTATTCAACAATATATTGATGTATAATTTACATGTTAAATGAAGCTCGTCCTTGAAATAGGGACTTTTGTAAGGAGTGTAATGTAGCAATATAGCATTCAAATATTAATAAAACATTCAAAAGATATTAATACATGTAATTAGCATTGCAATATAAACAATAAGGAGTTTTCATTGCCACATTGAAAATATAATCATTCATTAAGTCATTGACAAATAGTTAAAAGAGCACAATCATTATATAAACTTTACCATTAAGGAAATTAATAAAGAGTTTTATTGCCGCCCTTGAAGTACAATGCTTCAATCACCATTAGCAAATCATTAACATAAAACATTTTATAAACTCTCCCATTAAGGCAGTTAATAAAAGACCTTAATGTCACCCTACAAGTACAGAAGTTAACATAATAGCAATGCAATACAAGTTTCTTAATAAATTACAAAACCACAAAAGGCAACTTTAAATTAGTGTACTAAACATATATTAAGTGGCTCCAGAATGCGTTATCTCTCCAATGTTAAATAATGCGTATAAAGTGCAAAATTTCTCAATCTATGAGAAATTGAAGGCTGAAATTTTTTCAGGTTATTAATGAAAGCTTTGACAACTTTAACACAATTTTTTTTTTATCTTTGCTTTCATTAAATAATGTTATTTTTTTTATATGTAATTAATTTTTATTTCACTTTTGTTTCATTTTCTATATGTAGAGTCAATAAAAAAATTCTTTATAAAAATGTTGTGATAAATTAAACAGAAGTGTTTGTTAAACATATCTGAAAATGTAAATTATATCTAATCTGTCATCTAACACACTCTTATGCTTCACTTACTTTTAAATACGGTGGGACTGGTTTTGAAGAAACATCCTCTCCATCTTAAACCAACTTGACGACATCGTCAAATTGGTTGAAGATGGAGAGGATATCTCTTCAAAACTGGTCCCACTGTATTTAAAAGTAAATGAAGCATTAGATTGTGTAGACTACAGATTAGATATAATTTACATTTAACAAGCTTCACTGTGTGAGATCCAACAGAATTTTTTAAAAATTCTTATTTTCCGAAAGTTCTTAAATGAATATCTAAAAATGTTAAGCATATTGGTATATTAGATTCTTTTCTCAGAATTTTGTACAATAAAAAGAACATTTTTGGGAATCAAACAATAAAGTTTAGAGTACCTTTCAGTGCATTTTAGCCCCATAGGTTCAAGCATGTTTTTCTTCTACAAGCTTCTCACTAGAATAAAAAGAGACATCTAAGTGTTTATAAAGACACTGCATGTATTTAGGGGTTCTTCATTAAATTTAGTTCCGTAAAATCCTCAAAAATGTATCTCTTGAGCATGAAGTTTGAAAAGAAAGACATTTGTCATTAGTTGGACTCTTCCCAATCAAGGCAAGCTCTTGTAGAACATTTGCTTGTTAAGCACATTTATTAGTTGAAATACTAATTAACAATAGAGGTTCCATTGATTTTTATACCTAAAAAATAAATATTAAAAATGTCATCATTTTTACCCATTGCAGAGCCCCTTAATAGACAATGTTACACAATGGGACACAGCCTCGTATTATCTGGGTCACTGGGTACATGATGATCGAAAATGTCTCAGACATGACAAATTTGAATTGAAAGTTAAAATGTCTGTTTACCTAGAAACTCAAAAGCCAGATCATCTCTTTTACTAAGAGACAGGGCAGAGCAAGGCAAAATAGTTATGTCAATAGTGCTTATCAAAAAAGAACTTTTTATGACTGTTCTAGCCACTAAAGACTGCCTCTGAATAGTGTTTAACGCCCGTTTTTGCTACAGAGGCACCACAGGCGATAGACACTGATGATACATGAGATGAATTGATATATTGGGAAAGGATTTATTTTTAAGGAAGGAATCGTTCCAGGCCTAAGTTTAGGGTACCTCCCCAGCATTTGCCATTTATGAGGACTAAGGAAAACCTGGAAAAACCTCAGTCAGGAAGGACGGTCCTGGCGGTATTCGAACCCAGACCTCCCGCTCACGAGTCCGAGACTTAACGACCTCGGCCACCCGTGGCGGTTCCACTAAAGACAAAATGCTAGTTGGCAAACCTATGGATTAAAATAGGTAGAAGAAAGGACTGGTAGGGAAAATAAGGAATTGGGAAAATAGAATTGTGTATAATAACGACACAGAATAATGAGATTTATAGAAACTTTCATGGACAGTTTAGTGGTAAAAGGCAAAAATGATACACTCACTGGCAGAAAATGTGAAACGGCAAGGCATTCATTCATTCATATAAAAAATTATTTATGAGGAAGTCATTCAAATTTCACTAGTTTTATTCCACTTGGACATGTTTCAAAGGTAAATATCCTTCATCGTCAGCATGATTACACTGTCAGCTTTCCAGCATGGTATTAAGATGTCGCTCTTTAGATTTTACAAACGTTTTGTTGAGGTTGCTGTTGTTTGGAAGATTAAAATTAACTAAATTTTCTTTGTTTTTGTTCAAGAATATATTTTCCCACTCCAATAATTCTATGGGTTTTTGAAGAGCTTTTAAGAGTTTGGTTCATTTTGGAACTCCTGGGTTTTTTTTTTTTTTTTTTTTTTTTTTTTGTGCCAGAAATGGTGTGCTACTGCTGATTTTTTCCTATGTTTATATTTTACACTTCTCATGTGGTCCTTAAATCGTATGGTAATGTTCCTTTTTGTTTTACCTGTATATTTATTATTGCAGTCTGTGCAACTGATTTCATAAATGCCTGATTGTTTTCTTGGTGGGATTTTGTCCTTTGTGTTGATTTTTAGAAGGTTTTTCAAGCTGCATTTATTCACTGGAGCCAAAATGATGTTTGTCTCTTTAAAAATCTTTTGAAATTTTTGGTGTGCCCTTAGATGGAATGAAATTTTTTATATATATCTGCTCTCCTTTGTAACCTTTCAGTGTGCTGATTTCTTTTATTTGTTTTTTGAATTTTTTCTATCTTTTTCTTGACCAGATCTGTTGTGTAGCCATTTTTCTGTGCTATATCCATGATTTTTGCTACTCCAATTTATATTCTGTCTCATTTACTGGTAGGTTTGTTAATCTGAATGTGAGGCTATTGAATATAGCTAGTGTATGTTGTTTTGGGTTGTGGCTGTTGCTTTTTATATAATTATCTTTTATATATTTATATTTCCTGAATATGCCAAATTCCAATATGTTATCATTTTTTATAATTTTTATATCCAGGAAAGGAAGAACCTTGTTCTCCATTTCCATTGTGAATTTTATGTTGCTGTCTTATAGGTTTAATAGTTTTATTGCGTCATGTTTCCATTTTTCATCTATTATTGCAAAGACATCATCAACATAACAATACCAACATTTGTATATATGTGGTAAAGCCTATACTAATTTTGTTTCCAGGAAACTCATGTATATGTCTGCTAAGAATGGTCAGAGTGGATTACCCATTGCTAAACCCTTCTTTTGTGTATATATCTTGCCTCTGAATGTGAAGTAGATTTGGTTGATGTAAATTTTGGTTAGGTTCAGATATTGTCCTATGATTTCTGCAGGTAACTTGATTAAGGTTAGCCATTTTTTTTAAACATTTATTAGTTTCTCTTTGGGAATGTTAGAGAACATAGAAACCACATCATAAGACACTGATAAGTCCCTGTTTTCCAGTTTCATAAGTTTAATTTTCTGTATTCATTCCGTTGATTTTTTTATGCTTTGGCTTTTGTATTTCGGTAACTGTTGAATTGATTTAACAAGTAATTGGCTAAAATGTAAGTGGGTGAATTTATTGTATATAATATAGGTCTCATTTTATAACCGGGTTTGTGTATTTTTGGTAGTCCATAGATTCTGGGTTTGGTAGAGTAGTTTGGTAAAATCTTCATTTTTTTTTTTTTTTTGTTCCTCATTTAGTATGGTTATGCTTTTTAGTAATTTGTGTACTGATCTGACATATTTTTGGGTAGGATCAGTTATTATATTTTCATACTCTTGGCTGTCTAGTAAATTACACATGCTGTTTTCATAATCTATCTCATTCATTATGGCGATTTTGTTGCCTTTATCAGCCCTGCTGTAAATTACACCTTTTTCTTTTAGGGATGTGATTACCCTATGAAATGGTCTTTTTTTATCCTTTTGTTTTGTTTTCATTTTTTCTAGAACTTTACCACATTGTGCTCTGATGAAATTTTTCTCTTCTTCAGATTTTTTGAAAATCGCTATTTCAATATCTGCTATGTATTCCGTTAAATTTCTTGAGTAATCTATGCATGAGTTTAGACCTGTATTTAAAAGTTGTAATTCTTTTGTTGAAAAATGTTGGTTTGACCGGTTTATGGCAGGGTCTATTGGTTTATTCTGCCTTTCATCCCTAATTTTAGTCTTTTGTTGCTTTTTTCTAAGCCTATGTAGTTTCTTATTTATTGTCTCCCATTTTTGTTATGCTCAGGCGTTTCTAACCTCAAAAAAGTTCCCCCCAAAATTTTTCCATAAGATATTTCCTAATTGCAATGCTAGTTTTAAATGCAATTCGTAGGTTCTTAAGTCGAAATCACTTATGGTTTTGTAGTGTTTTGCTTTTTCTATTTCTAAGACTTTCTTTTCTGCGGCTATTTGTGCTTTGCTGTTTCCATTTTATTTTACTATCCTCCTTACAGAAGTAGGTGTTAGGTTTTCCCTTAGACATATATTTATGAAATGTATATCTGCGGCCCTTAACTTTTTCTTTATTCTATATTTTATGAACTGTTTAATTTGTGATTTAAATTTTCCAAAGATGCTATTAGTATGACAATTATCGTAAGGCAACAGTTTGTTTTCCATGCTATTCATTATACCATGTGGTTCTGGATGGAATCTTTATTTTTCCCAATTACACAGACGTTTTTATATAAATTTGAATAGTGGAATAAATCTATTCAAATTTACTTTCAAGTAAGTGGAATAAAACTAGTGAAATTTGAGTGACTTCCTCATAAATAACTTGTTATATGATATTATATTTCACTGTGAAAATCTCAAACTATTTTTATTAAAAGCCATTCATTTTTTTTAATACAAAAATGCAACAAAAAGGCTTTAGTGCATTCCATGAAACCTTTTTTTGGATTTGACTAACATACCATTAATTTTGCATGCAAGGCAGCTTTTTACAACAATCAATGCAAAGCGATGTTTTAATGTTTAAAATTGTTGCTGTGCATTATTGTGTTGCATGATAATTTAAAGTCAGCAATCATTCTTAAGTCAGTTAACATTTTGACATTTAGAGCTGAAGATGCAGCAAGGGCAGTGGCATTAGTGGAAGCTGGACGAAGTCTACATTATGTTGCTAACGTCATTGGCAGTTCTTATTTGAATGTATGCAAAGCTGTCTAGAGGTTCAGAGAGGATGATATCTACACCAGGGAACCCCATTCTGGTCGTAGGAGGAGTACCTATGATCGCGACAATTGCTTTCTTTCACTGGAAGTTCTTAGCAATCGGTATGCAACATTGGGGGGGGGGGGGGGCAGGAATAAGTACAGCATGCTAACATTAGCGACAAAACAGTTAGAAGGAAACTGTATGAAGTGAATTTACAGTCCAGAAGACCTGCAAAAGGACCACTGCTGATCAGGGAACACCATATCAGTTTGCTCCCAACCAACAAAACTGGACTATGGAGCAATGGAGCATGGTCCTCTTCATGGATGAGAGCAAGTTCTGTTTGAGGGCACCAGATGGGAGAGAGTGAGTTTGGAGAAGGCCAGGAGAACGTTATGCACCCTGCACTTTCTCTTCAAAGACACCTTATAATGGAGGTGCAGTATTGGTTTAGGCAGGAATCAGCATTAAAGCAACAACTGAACCTGTGTTCATTGAGAATGAGTCACTGACAGCTCATTGGTGCATTGAACAGATTCTTGCTGATCATGTAGTGCCTTTCGCACCCATTATAGGTGACAAAATTATCCTTATGCACAATAACGCTTGTCAACACATAGCCAGGTGTATTTCTATGTGGTTGGGATTGAATGTGCAGTATGACCAGCATGCAGTTCAGACCTAAGCACAATAGAACGTGCCTGGGACATGTTTGAAAGGCTACTAAATGTAGATTCCTAGACTCGCTCACAGATCTTTGGGCTGCAGGAAAGAACATTGATACCGCAGATCTTATCTGGAGCATGCCTGACTGAATCCCAACTGTAATTAGGACTAGATATGGCAATACTTGTTACTGAGTCCATGAATATCCTACACAAACTGCTATAGACCATTGAGCCATTGAAAGTGTCAATTTTAAACATTTTTCAAAAAGTTCGCTTAATTGTAATGTTTGACCATGTTTTAAGATTTTTCTTAAAATCAATAATAGGGTAGAATTTGCACTTAAAATACTCTTTATGCATTACTTGGATTATAAAACGTTAAATAGTTGTTCAAGAAATTCTGATTTAATTTTTATGTCTTCGTTTCATCAAACACAGCTTTTTATTTTAAAATAAGTTTAAAAATTAAGTGTTTCATTTTTTTACCATCTCACTGTAGTATGGACTCTGCAGTGGAAGCTTTTATAAAATCTCCAGAATTAGAGAATGTTACAAAACTAAAAAAATAATTTTTGAGTTAATCATTTTCTGAATAAATTTATGGTATGAGAACCTTAGTATGACTAATTAAAAATAATGAGCTATTAAAAATAAAGGAGAGGGAGAGAGATAGGTATATTTTGAAATTTTATTGAAAATTGTTTGAGAACAATAAGTATAAACCTAATCTATGCTTTTCATATTTAAAGCAGATTATGATCAAAATGCATAATTATATCATCATCTCTCAAGGTAAATCCTTACTGGCCTGTTTCGTCTCAAAGATCATCTTTCCATCTAAATTTGGATCTTTCTATATTGGCTTATAAAGGAGTAGCTCTTTTATTAGCTTGTCATCCTACATTTGTGATATATGGTGTTCTACAGCCTAAATTGAACATATAAAGTTCAGAGCACATATATGGTCTTTGAGGGGTTATCCAGCTATATATCTCCAGAAGCTCATCTCTGCTTATTAAGCTTTTTATCTGATCTGTTAATTGCACAGTTTTAGACTCCATATGCTAGGACAGGTACTGCCATGGCCGGTATCTTTCCTTGTCATATTTTTGTGAGTGCATTATACATGCTGCACAGATGTTGAAATCTATTGGTTTTGTAATTAATGTATCTACTATTGAGATAGCTAATTTCATATCCAAGGTAATTATAATGTTGTGTCATCTCTATTGGAGTATTAATCACCATTTGAACCTAGTTTGAAATTTGCCAAAAAGCCATTACTTTGGTTTTTCCACATATGTAATCAGATTTTACTTTAATGTTGTATTTTGAAACTAAAAATGTGCTACTTCTAGCATATCTTCATGTGCTGCAAAATTTACCTATCATCAAATAAATTTATATTTAAAATTACCTTACCTAATTTTAAATTATTCGTAATTTGTATCCGCTCCTCAGTAACAATTGCATTAGTTTGGATAGAAATAGTTTTGGGTGGCATTGAATACACTTGTCAGACTGAGTTATATTTTATAACTTTGAACTTTTAAAAACTTCCTTGTTCTATGCTGTTGATCATTCTTTCATACATATTTTGAATCATGGATATTTAAATGCTGTAAAAATTGTCTTCTTCTTCCCCCCCACAATTTATCATGAACCACTTTCTTTTATATAGTCTATGAAAAGCATGTGAATTTACGGGTTATATTCTCATCTTTTCGGTATAATCTGCTATATTATAAAGACACAACCAGAACAAGGTCTGCCACATCTAAATCCATGTTGTTCATTATTTAACAGAACTCCTCTTACCATATTGAATTGTTTATTTAGTCAAATTGGGAAGGCTGATTGCATGCTTACTGTATTTGGCAGTAGTGTGGTGCATCTGCAGGTGCTGTTTTTATGGAATCATCAACAATCATGCCTTTGTGTTAGTAATGCAGTACTATAGTATAGTGTGGAACAGCATGTTTATTTTCCTCACAAAATTGAAATCTGCATTGTTAAAGGAATGTCAAGGACAATTTATTGCTCAATATGGGATTTGGAAACCATTGGCAAAATTCTCCATTCATTATATGATGAAACTGCCAAAAGCAAGAATGCAAGAGATGAAAAACAGACTGCAGGCCTCTCAACAAAAATAGAAGATGTACTCACTTTGTTGTTATGCATAAACACTAAACTTGCAACAAATCATCTTACAAGGCAGGCCAACCTTCGAGTCACATTTCCTATGAATAAGACATTCAACATAGCAGTGCAATTCTCCTGGAGTGAAAAAGTACAAAAACTTGAAGCCTGCTTTCTTGCAGTAATGATAATGTTAGTATTTAATTATTTTCTTAACAGATAATAGTTTCAGTTTTATTTTTTTATCAATTATAAGATATATTCATTGTCATGCAAGCTCTTGCATTATGGTGCCCATTGCTTTTTAATCAATGCTTTTAGTTCCTGAGATCAAGCCTAAGGATTAAAGGAGATGATAGCCACAGGGTTTGGCTTTAGTCCTGCCTGAAATGTGGACAAATTTGTACATGACTAGCCACAGTTATGCCCTGTTGTTTCATATGTGATAAATATGCATGGTGCCAATTTTTCTTGTGCCCTTGTGATATTAAGAATCTCAGATGAGACCAGTGTTTTTTTGCACTATATCATTAACAATTACTTTTAACTTAACAATAATTTTTAATATCTTTTGTATTGACCATTGACTACTAAATCTCAAAGTGCAAATTTGGTAGATATAAAGCAAGTTCTGAGAGTTATAGAGCATTATAAGTCAATGGCAGTAGAAATGTGCAGAAAAATTATTTAAAACTGCTAGCATTCAAAACATCAGAAATCTTTGACCAGAGAATAGTTTTGAATTAGGAATGTATAATCATAGTGATCTCATATATTTTTAATAAAATAATGTTTTGTGCATTTCTTAGGCAGAATTAGTGTTTGAGAAAGATATTTATTCATATTTTGTCCTAGAACTATTTATAATGATGTGAATTAATTCTGAACAACCTTTAATTGACTAATGTTACGTTTTCCCTCCACAGTAACCTTGCACGATATTGTGCATACAGAAAAATCGCTTACTTTAGTATTTGAATACTTGGAGAAGGATCTGAAGCAATACATGGATGATTGTGGAAACATACTCAGTATGAACAATGTTAAGGTATGGACAATTGCTTCATATATAATTGTCTTCTTTTGCTTTTTATTCATATTTTCACAGTTTTTTATGAGGAAATCACTCAAATTTCACTTACTTGTTCCACTTACTTGGACATGTTTTAAAAGCTGTTGCCTTCATAATCAGCATGGTTCCACTGTCAGCTTTCCAGCATGATATTAAAATGCTGCTCTGTAGATTTTACAAATTTAGTTATCAGGTTACTGTTGTTTGGAAGATCAAAATTAATAAATTCTCTTTGTTTATATTCTCCCATACTGCTAATTCTATAGTTTTTTGTGGAGCCTTTAAGAGTTAGGTTCATTTTGGAGTTTGTGGTTTTTTTTTGCCAGAAATGATATGCTATTGCTGATTTCTCAGAGTGTTTATATTTTACATTTCTCATGTGTTCCTTAAACCTAGGAACATGTTTCTTTTCATTTTATCCATATCTTTCATATTGCAGCATTTGCATTTGATTTCATGAATGCCCAATTGTTTTCCTGGCAGAATTTTTGTCTTCTGTGTTGGTTTTTAGGAGGTTTTTAACTGCATTTGTTTACTCAAGCCAAAATAATCTTTGCATCTTTAAAAATCTTGTGGAATTTTTTATATGCCCAAGGATAGAATGTGTGTTTCTTGTACATATGATATCCTTTGTAAATCTAAAATCAAAAGCTAACCTTAATAAAACTACCTGGAGAAGCAATAAAACAATATATAAAGCTCACCAATATTAACATTAATTAAAATTACTTCACATGCTGATGCAATATCTGTACTCAAAAATATGGTCTAGCAATGGGAAATGCACTCTCAATATTCTTGGCGAATATGTACACGAGTTTCTTAAAAACAATATTAGTGGTGCTTTTCTACATACATTTGTTGGTACCATTATGTAGATAGGTGTCTTTGCAGTAGTAAATGGAAATAGGATGTAATAAAACCATACTACTAAACAGCACCATTAAATTGACAATGGAAATAGAAAACAACAAGGCTCTTACCTTCAAATGGCAATATACTTAAATTTGGCATATTCAGAAAAGATATCCCTACAGGTAATTAATCAAAAGCAGCAGTCACAATCCAAAACAACATTAACTTGCAATAATCAACAGCCTCACATTCAGATTAACAAACCTACCAATAAGCAAGAAAGAATACAAACCCGAGTACCAAAAAATCACAGCTATAGCTCAGAAAAATGGCTACAGAATAGATCTGGTCAAAAACAAATAAAAGACGCCATACTAAAAGGCTACAAAGGAGATCATATGTATAAGAAATACACATTCTATCCTTCGGCACACCAAAAGTTCCACAAGATTTTTAAAGATTCAAAGATTATTTTGGCTCCAATAAACAAATGCAGTTAAAAACCTTCTAAAAACCAACACAGAAGACAAAAATTCTGCCAGGAAAACAATTGGGCATTCATGAAATCAGATGCAAACACTGCAAAATGAAAAGAAACATTACCCTAAGTTTAAGGAACACATGAGAAATGTAAAATATAAACACTCTGAGAAATCAGCAATAGCATATCATTTCTGGCAAAAAAAAACCACAAACTCCAAAATGAACCTAACTCTTAAAAGCTCCACAAAAAACTATAGAATTAGCAGTATGGGAGAATATAAACAAAGAGAATTTATTAATTTTGATCTTCCAAACAACAGTAACCTGATAACTAAATTTGTAAAATCTACAGAGCAGCATTTTAATATCATGCTGGAAACCTGACAGTGGAACCATGCTGATGATAGAGGCAACAGCTTTTTAACATGTCCAAGTAAGTGGAACAAAATAAGTGAAATTTGAGTTGTTTTCTCATAAAAAAATTGCAAGATTATACCCATTTATTTAGAATCTTTACAAATAATACAGTGTGATTCAAATCTGGTGCCATAGGAGGTAGGGCTGAGTTGTATTATATTACAGCTATTTGGACATCAAAATTCTTGCATGATATTTTAAAAGATTTTTATGCATATATTAATTTTTTTCTCTCTCTCTCCTTTATCCAGTTGTTTCTATTCCAATTACTGCGGGGCCTTGCTTATTGTCACCAGCGTAGGATATTGCATCGAGATCTGAAGCCACAGAATCTTCTAATAAATGATAAAGGAGAGTTAAAGGTAAATCAGAATGCTTCACTCAACTTAAATATGGCTATTAATGTAAAATATTTTCAAAAGTGCAGTTTGCCAGTACAAGATTTGGTCATAATAGTTGCCTCAGTAGCAGGTGACCATATTTAGGCTACCTGCATATAACAAAAAAAATAGAGACAAGTTTAGATTTAGAAATACAGAAACTCATTAATGTTGTCCCACACAAGAACTTATCTATTGGAAGGTTTCTAAGTATTATTTTTCTGTTTGAAGCATTTCCTGCCCATATTGTTATGGATTAGTTTTTCTGTTGCATTTTATATTTCTGAAATATGTTCATCTGTGGAGTGTAGCAAAACTAATAGTATTTTTTGTTTGCAAAAATTAAAACCAATTATAGGATTTCTTAGTTGAATGTTACACATACATGCTTGCATGCACATGCGCACGCGCGCGCGCACACACACACACACACACACACACACACACCTGCACCATTGAACATAGCCAAAAGTGTTTAAATATAAAATATAGATTGCTATCTCATAAGTGCTCATCATTTGTATAAATGTGCAGTTATTAAATACATAGCTTAGAAAACAGAATAACACAGTTACATCACACAATGATCTTAACAAAGTTATAGTTGACAAGTACTAAGTAAACTATATTTCTGCAATACTGACAAGATTCTAAACGGAGAACATCTATTGGAATGCACAGAACTGAGGAGAGATGCACCTGACGGGAAAATACACAAATTATATTTGCTGGCCAGGGAAAAATTGATGGATCAAAATCCTGCACATTAGATCAACAACAACATTATATTTCTGGTACAAATTGTTATGTTTCTATAATTTTCTTCACAAAACTAAGACAGTTTGATATATTTAAGTCCATATAAGTCCACAGCTTTTAACAAAGGCTAAAAAGAGCTAATTTATAGATTAACACTCATAATGAGTTATACTTAAATGCTGGGGAGTGGGAGTTCTGGAGTTCAATTCCCACCAGGACTATCCTTCCTGATTGAGGTTTTTTCAGGTTTTCCTCAGTCCCTGCAGTGCAAGTGCTGGGGAGGTACCCTAAATTTAGGCCTGGAACATTTCCTTATAAGAAATCCTTTCCCAATTTTTTGTTTCATTTCAAGTTTCATCAGTATCAACTGCCTATGATGCCACAGCAGTAAAAACAGGTGTTACTGTATTTTAAAAAGAAAACCTTAAATACTTGTTTTAAATTCATGTTTGCTAATTTTTACAAATGATTGGTTCAGTGAGTGACTAATTTCAATAAGAGAACTCCTTGAGCATGTTTAAATGTCACTTGTTTCTCATTTATAATCGGTATAGGTTTGGTCTGTCATATAAGTGGTGTGGTAATTAATAAATATAATTTTGCATAATGTTTTAAGCTTTATTCTCAATAGTATGTTCATGTCAAGTGGTTCAAATGCTCACCTACTGAGGAAACCGAGATTTGATACCAGTGTCCATGAGTGAACTTTGTGGCAGATGAAGTGGAATCTGGGCAAGTTTTCTCAGGGTACTCTGGTTTCCCCTTACATTCATTTCACCATTGCTCCATTATCATCTTCACTTTCATCATTCACTGTGATGTAGTCTGCCGATTCTCAATGTATGCATTATAAATGGACCATGCTATTGCCTTCTGCTCCTGTATGTGGGATTCCAATGCCTGTTCAGTAGGCAAGCTGGCATTAGAAGTCACATATGTTTGTGTTCGTAAAATATATATTTGAGACATGACAAATCCTTTTGAGGTGAGCGATCTCTAGTTTTTGAGGCAGCCTTTTGGATTTGCAATTCCAATACCTGTAAAAAAATTCAGAATTTGGTGTTTCTTCATGCCCTGAAAGGAGATAAATGTATAATTGTTACATATATATTATTTAATAAAGAATAAGTGAAATTCTAATTGAGAATTAGATATCTTTTTTTTTGGAAATCTGCCATTGTTTGACTGCTGAAGTATTTTCCATCTCTGTTTGCAGTAGTCTCATTTGTAGCCTGTTCTGCATAAAAAATAAACAATTATGACATGGAATTTATTAAATAAACCATTAACTACTTATTCATGTGTGTGTGAGAACACTTACCCTTATTATTTTGTACATCTTATTCTCCATCTTTAGTGCTGAACAGAGACCTAGGGTTGCACCACAGTATCCTCTGAAAATAAGAAATAAGCAGAACACATTTTATAATCATAGATTTGCTTCATAGGAATGTACTAGGGTAATTAAAATTATTATTTTTTTGCCTTTAAGACAGTTGTGGTATGTAATATATAAATAACACCATAAATGAAGATCAAGAGCATTCTGTTACTTTTTTCAAAAATAGTAATCAATAGAGAAGATATGTACATTGCACATTACTCAGAAAATAACTACTGATGATTTATTACATTAAGGTTCCAGTTTTACAAGCTTTTTGCACAAAAATGCAAAGAATTAATTTATAGAAATTGTTCTTTCACACTAACTGTACTGCTATGGGTAGCCGAGGTAATTACGTTGCAGACTCATGAGCGGCAGATCTGGGATTCGATTCCTGCCCAGGACCGTCTTCCCTGACTAAGGTTTTTTGCAGTTTTTCCTCAGTCCTCATAAATGGTAAATGCTAGGGAGGTACCCTAAACTTAGGCCTGGAATGTTTCCTTCCTTAAAATAAATATAATTTCCTAATTTTATCATTTCATTTCTTTTCATATATCACCTGTGATGCCTCAGCAGTAAAAACAGGAGCTAAATCCTAGCTGTGTATAGGACATAAATTGAAAATGAAGAATCACACTTCAAAGTGTTGCATCATGGCCAGGATTTAAACCATGGATATTCATTCTTCCGGGCTGAAGCTCTAACTAATTGAGCTACCATTTCCTCCTCATGAGCCCCTCTGATATAATTCTACATACCCCAGAGACCTCCCTAAGTTTTTTCTACAAAAATAAATTAATTCCTTAAAGGTGATTCATGCTGCAAGTACTATCTTTTAAGAAAGTAAATATACAGCATGAGACAGTATTGTTCAGATTTGCACATATGGAGGGTATGAAAATTAAATCAGTCTAGTTCAGAGTCAATTTATCTAATGCATGCTATGAAGATGTGAAGGTCCTTATTTGTTTTGTCAAAATAAAGTGAAACCTCGATCTATCGTTCCCAGAGCTATCATTATCTCAGATATATCATTCAATTTATGTGGTCCCAAACATTTTACATCATAACTTAAGTAAATAAAACCCAAGTTCATCATCCTCAAAGTATTGTTTTTCTGCATTCATTAAAAAATTCAATCCAAAGGAAATTCTATCCTTAAATGATTGTCTTCAAACTGGAGTAATTGAAGCAGTGAACATTGCATGTAGTTTCTGATACTTTTGGAGCAGCAAGATGATAAAAGCTAATGCAAGGAACAGGCCAGAGCTGCCGGTACTGTCAGTATGTGACAGTATGGGAGGATATTGTCATGTGTGGAGTTCAAAGTGTTTGTGAAGTGTGGGACTAGGTGGGAGGAGTAGCAAGTATTTGTGACATGGGGGAGGGGAATGAGGAAGAGGGGAAAGATGATGCAACAGTCAAAGCTGTTCTGATATTGCCAAGGCTCTAAGAGCATTTGAAACTGTGCCGACATATATCTAAGCACATAACATTGTTGGTGATGAGCAACAAAATGTGTTGAATGTGTAAAATTCATTGTTTCGTGTGAAAAGAAGAACATCTAATAAGCAAATTTAAATGAACTACCTTTTTCAAAGAAAGTGACAAACATGTAAAATGTGTACAGGTAAAATGTAAAATTGATGCAAAATATAGTGTTAATCCATCATTTTTTTAACCTTATCCCTCCAAAAATGATGAATTGAGATTCTACTGTATATATGCCATGACACTAGTGAACATATATATATAGTTCAATTAATAATGGTCTATATTGAATATAAAATGAAACGGGAAAAACGCTGTAGCACTAATGCAGTAAATGTGTTTCTTAGCTATACTAACATGTTATAACTGAGTACGATGGCCAAGCTGACAAACACAGTGTCATAAGCATTCAACTTTGAAGATAATATAGAATTCGTGTCCTCCACATATCACTTCATTTTATGTTTAATATATTAGCTCTTATAAATAGATCTTACAACATTATACCAGTCCCACTATTTGGTACTGTCTCTTAGAATTTTCCTTTTTGGAGTTCATCAAATGCAATTATGATTAAAAATTAAAATGTAAATTGGAACTTGCATAGTGAAGCCAATCATATAATTGATATTATTTTATGATTTAGTTGAACTACACACTCTTAATGCTTTACTTACTTGGAAGTGCTGCTTCAAGTAAGTGAAACATTAAAAGAGTGTAGTACAACTAAATCATACCACAATATCAATTATGCAATTATAATGTTTATTGTTAGTACCAGTAGATTCATATACTTTTGTTTCAGTATTTTGTTAATATGATATTTAAAACTGTAAATGGCTTAAAATATACTTGTTACTGAAACAACCATAAAAAAGTATTATTACACGAAATTGAAACTGACCATTACAGATTAATTACTGAATTAATATCAGTAAAACATACATTCAGCTAGCACTGGCATGATAGCTTAGAGGTAAAACAAGCTAGCTGAGCAGCAATCAATATGCAGAAGGTTATGTTTCATGCCCCATCAATAGATTTTTTATCTCCTTTTTGAGTGCTAAATAAAAGCTTTACCAGTGCTCTTATAAACAGCTTTTTACAGACTGAAGTATTAAATTATTTTAATTATATCTGCTTTGTAGGAAAGTATCCAAATACTATTTAAAATATGTTTGTTATTATAATGCAAGGAGTTTAATCTTCAAACAGCAATCACTAACATAACAAAGGAATTTATGAATTCTCTTCATTAGAAATCGAAGTATGAGGTGCATCCAGAAAGTAAGTCCCGATGACCGATAAAGAGAACAAAAGCATCACTAAGTAAGAAATATTTATTGGAATAATTACATAGATTCGCTGGCTACTTTTCAACATAGTCACCACCATTGTTGAGGCATTTATCGTAACCAGTCATAGGGATCTGCTGCCAATGTTCGGAGCCACGAAGTCACTTCATTCTGCACCTCAGCGTCATTGTGGAAACGTTTTTCTGCCAGAAAACGCTTCATGAGACGGAAGAGATGAAAATCACTTGGGACGAGGTTGGGGCTGTAGGGTGGATGGTCGAAGATCTCCCATCCAAACTCAACACATTTCGTGTGGCGTTGGCTGTATGGGGTCTTGCATAGTCATGCAATAGCGTAATGTACCTGTTGTCAACATCCCACGTCTCTTGTTTTGGATTGCTCTCCTCAGTTTATGCAACGTCTGACAATACCGATCAGCATTTACGGTCTCCCCTCGCGGTAACAACTCGCATAAGAGTACACCACGTCGATCCCAGAAGACCGTGCACATGATTTTTTTGACAGAGATTGTCTGCTTGAATGGTCACCCTTCTCTGCGTACCGCTGTAGGAATATCAATGCTATGGCCAGACGTTTGGTTTTGTGTTCATCTGTCAGTTGCCTAGCCACCCATCATGCGCACACTTTTTTAAAACCAAGCCACCAGGAGACAATTTCGTTCACAAGCGAGCGAGACATCGGGGGAATTGACAAGAGAGTTCTGAAATTGTGAAGAGCCGGTTCTGCTCAATTGCTTGCCGCACACTTTCCAACATTTCTGCCGTCACCAGGGACGGTCGGCCCCTACGGTCGTCGTCGTGAATATTGGTTCGGCCTTCAGTGAATTGCCTGCACCATCGTCTTACCATACTGTCGCACATAATGTCGTGTCCATACTCTTGACACAATTGGCGGTGGATCTCTGCTGAACTTTGCTTTTGACCGTGCAAAAATCGGATGACTGCACGAACTTCGCAGTTGGCGGGAGACAATATAAGAGCAGCCATTTTCTCCTAGCACAGCGCGGTAACCACGGCCGTCGTAAGGCTGAAACTTTACTGCATTATTTCCACATACTTCCTCCCTTCTACTGCGCACGCGCATTCCTATTCGACTAATGGTGCCATCTCTAGACGCGATTGGGACTTACTTTCTGGATGCACCTCGTATAATTAAATATTCCAGGTATCATAATATTCTGTAGTAAAATGCCAAAAAGTAGAAGATATAAAAACAAAACAATTTGCAGAGCTCCAATAAAATTGCCCCATTTATAATAAAAAAGAATGCAATAACTAATGATGCTTTAAAATGTGAATGTAAATGTGCTTGGTTATAGCTTAAAATACAATAGCATGTTAAAAAAATAAAGCACTTTAGAATATCTTTCTAAAAAAGGAAAAATATCATAGATTTCTTGTAGAAAAACATTAAAGAAATAAATGCCAAACTCTCTTTTGGGATTTCAAAAATGAAGAATGGGGGGGGGGGGAAATAGAAACTCATTTTTAAACCTTAGTGTAATTACCTCCAGCTGCAATATCATCTAAACTTCCCAGTGTTTTTGCAACAAGCACAGAACAGCAGTTTGGATTACGCTGGTAATGTTGCCATAACTCCATCACATGGGCTACCAGAGAATCAGCACTCTGCTCACTTTCCTTTCCATTCCTAAACAATGAAGGCCCACACAT
This sequence comes from Metallyticus violacea, assembly GCA_030762175.1. NCBI lineage: Eukaryota > Metazoa > Arthropoda > Insecta > Mantodea > Metallyticidae > Metallyticus > Metallyticus violacea. Next base: position 306,761,050 of record CM060846.1, on the reverse strand, counting down.
GTTCAGTTGGATTCAGGCCATTGCAACTTGAAAGTCAAAAATATTTCTGGATCTCTAGCCAATCCAGAGTCATATTGGGAGGTATGTATACCACTTTTATCATGCATAAACATTTATTCCTCTTGTACTGAGAAACTAGTCAAAGGGATGGTAGCAAAGTGTTAACTAGAACAGCAACATTTGATGCACTCATCAATGATTCTGGTGCGTTAATCAGTTCCCTTGAACCAGATGCTGTCATGTAGACCCTGAGGTGTTCTGAAATTCTTCTAAATGATCAGCTCAAATTACATCCTGAGGTTCATATCCGGTCCTGCATGGTATACAGACAGATTTCCTTGCTGGTCAGATTGGAATATCTTCTCCCACAGTCCAGATAATGAAGTCCCAATATATTTCAGAAAGATCCCATTTTAACCTGCTGGCCTTGTGTGCTTCAGCTAGAAGGAGTTTTTTTTTTTTTGCAAAGGAAATGAGATTTAATGCAAGGTTCTTTATTCTTTGCCATATGGTTTCATATGAGGAACCATACTTCATGCCTTTATCTAAAAAGATAGACCTGTGTCTTACAGGGTGGTTCCTTGATTTCTCCCACCAAAGCTTCATCTAGGGCAGCATTCATGATTTGGCCCATTCAACTCCTTTCTCCTGGTTCCGTCAAACCATTTCATTACCATTCTTTGGTTGCAATCATGTTCCCTAGCCATCTATGAGGCATAATGTAAGCATGCCCTACAATTTCACTGCACTAAGCTTCTGCTAGGTATTCCCAAGACACAAGGAGAGTAATCCACTGTGATGGAGTTGTACAAAGAAGAATAACTGTCTATAAGTAATAAGAAAAATCATATTTTGCACATGAATTGCAAGGAAAATACCTAAAATAAAAATTGTGGTAAAGTATTGGGATCGAATAGAGAAGCTCTGCACCTTAACTACTGCAAGGGAACATCCCAGTTCCTTTAACCATATAGCTAACATGATAGGTGATGGGTGACCTCTTATACATTAACAAGTTTGTTCCATTGGATTTAGAATGCCATGTGGTCTGTGTTTCATTCAGTATTCACCCTAAAGTACATTGTCATTAATTCAGTTACATGTAGGTATTAATTTTTATGGTATTTAGGGCATATTTTGGCATTAAAGGGAGAAATAAAGCCTTTTGCTTATCAATATCATTTTTTTTTTTGTTTGAAGATTAAACTCCTTGCATAATGATAACACACATATTTTAATACTTATTTTAAATAGCATTTAGATATTTTTCCACGAAGCAGAAATTGTTAAAATAATTGAATGTTTCGGTCTATAAAGTGTAATTCATAAGAGCGCTTGTAAAACTTTTGTTTAGCACTCAAGAGAGAGAGAAAAAGAATGTTGATGGGTCATGAAACATAACCTTCTACATTGCTGCTGTACTAACTTGTTAGACCTCTAAGCTGTCCTGCCATTTGTAGCTGAATGTATGTTTTGGTGATATTAATTCAGTAATTAATCTGAAATGGTCAATTTCACTTTCATGTAATAATACCTTTTTTATGGTTGTTTCATTAACAAGTATTTTTTAAGTCATTTACAGTTTCAAGTAACATATTAACAAAATACTGAAATAAAGGCATACAGTTTTATAACACAGTGAAACACCCATTAATAAACTCTTCTGATTCGGATGTTTAAAACAGTTTTTATGGTTTCACATAAATGAGATTTACTCAGGACATATGTTTCATGGAACTATAGTCCACATCATCAGCTGTTAAACGACTGTTGGATTATTCATAGGAGCTAGGTAGGTACGTCTCTAGGTTAACACTGGTGGTCTAGTGATACACTGCTGTCTGCTTTGTTTAAGTTTATCATTAGACCACCAGAGTCAACCAGATACCTACCTACCCAGATCATACAAATAATCCAACAGTCGTTTAACAGCTGATGATGTGGACAATAGTTCTACGAAACACATGTCCTGAGTAAATCTCATTTAAGTGAAAACATAAAGAGTGTTTTAAACATCCGACTCAGAAGAGATTATTAAAAGCATACAAATCCACTGGGAATAAAAATAAGCATGATGCTTGCATGTGACACACTTCTAAAAGGAAAATTGTGAGAGACAATGCACAAATAGTGGGAATGGTGTAATATGCATCCATGTTGTTGCTGATTTATTTGAGAATGCTCTTTAACTTCTTAGGTCATCAGCATCTGATTCAAATTAGGCATGAAATGGCCAATAAAGTTTGCTTAGAGGCCTTAATTCAGGCTTGAGGTACTTTTACATGCTGTAAATGTATGACATGGAACCCACCTCTTTACTTCCCTTCCGAAGGAACTCGTACACAGTTGCACATCTATTTATAAGAAAGAGCTATTAATAAACATAAAAAAAAGAAGTAAAATGTTGAGGGTGCAAACTCGATTCATGACCAAAGTTGAAAGCTTATAACACTGCATTTGCCAGTTTGACAAATGCAGAGTCTTAAGTGCAGCATTATAGTGCATGCACTGTGAACTCAAGATATATTTTCATACCCTCTATATATGCATACTTGAATGATACTGTCTCACAAAAGTGTACATTTACTTTCTTGAAAGAGGTACTTATGATGCATGCTTCTAATTTAGCCACCAAATATATAGGGTTAATTTTTAAATGGAAATTATACTTTCACACTAGCTATGTGTACATTCTCTCCAACCAAATTACCGCCATGGGTGGCCGAGGTCATTAAGGCGTGGACTCGTGAGCGGGAGGTCTGGGGTTCAAATCCCTCCAGAACTGTCCTCCCTGACTGAGGAGGTTTTTTCCAGGTTTTCCTCAGTCCTCATAACTGGCAAATGCCAGGGAAGTACAATAAACTTAGGCCTGGAACATTTCCTTCCATAAAAAAAAAAATTCTTTCCCAATATATCATTTCATTTCATGTATCACCAATGTTCACCGCCTGTAGTGCCTCAGTAGTAAAAACGTGCATTAAACACCATTCATCATTCCAACCAAATTATTCTCATCCTTGGTTCTTACATATTTATCTTTATTATTTTCATTGCCCTTTTACTCATAGCCATTTTCTTTTTATTTTAGCTATTCCATTCTCCATAATTACTAATCTTAACTGAAAACAACAAAACTTGCTTACAACCTCAATCTCACACCCCTTTAACCAATATTTCTCATCAATACTTAATTTATTACCTTTGAACACCCTAATATTCAACTTTTTTTTTTATTTACCCTTTAAACCCTACTCTTTACAAATTGACCTATGGCTTGATGCAGATATCATTCTATAAATAATTATTCTTTCTTCTTTATCTTCAGTCTTTTTTCCATTTCCTAAGTTCCCTTGCTATTATTCTCTTCACCTGCATACCGTTATCATCAAACCGGAATTTTTTCTTCTGTCATATGGTCTTTCGATCTCATCATCACCCCTGCTCTTTTGATTGATTCAAGTTTCATCACTGCTCCTAATTTGTTATGATCTGTCAAGTTTTTTGTATGTAACTCTAATATTCTTCCCATTTCAGGGTTTAATATCCTAAGAAAACAGTTTAATAATACTTGCTTCCATTTAAAAAAGGTGTAGCCTGTTTCCCAACTCAAAAGACCTCCCACTTTAATTTTTGCATTAATTTTAAATTAATTCTCCTGTTAGTGGAAAATGACTTCTAGTAAATATCATTTCGTAACTTCGAAATTGGTAACATACATTTCCATCTCAAATGAATATGACTCTATCATACTCTTCCAAAAGTAAATTCTCCAGATATATCTATCTCTCAAACCATTACACATACCAAACTATTCTCCTCAAAAATTAAAACAATGTAGTCCCTTATTTATTAAAAATTTTACCTCTGCTTTATATATTGCTAATTCATTTTTTCGCTCACTTCATCTTTTATGTCAGTAGCTCTCAAACTGTGGTCTGTGGGCCCATGGTTCCATGAAGCAAGAGTATTGTTAACAATATTTATTCTTGAATAAATGGATACAAAGTATGAATTATGAGAAATGAAAGATGGTGCAAATTTTAATGTAAATTGAGGTGAAGTAAATTAGAATTGAATTGAAGGTGACTTTTTCAGAGGAAGTTTTCAAATAGGCAAGCAAAAAACATTCACCAGGCAGAACAGCATATTTATCGTCATAGTTTCCCTGGTAACACATATCTTTTTGCAAGCCTGGGGCTTGCCTGCCTTCGCCCTAGATTTTCCTGGGCTCTCAAGCAGGCCATTAAATTAGTGATTCCCTTTCCTGGCAACTTACTTTTGTATTAAATCATTCGCTGCATTCATCTATCTAAAAATTTAGAAACTGTTTGGAAAACATAACAGTCAAAACTCAGAATACAGATTTCCCCAATTACTTATAGTGGCTTGTAAGTGAAATGTATCTCCATCCTTCTGATGTAATGTTGAGTAATGTTGTACCACTGTACATTTTTAGTTATTAATATCATGTTCTACACATTTTATATTTTTAATGTAATATTAGTATTATGATTATTATTGATTAAAGATACATTACTACAAATAAACAAATATTGAAATATGTGAATTTATTTCTTTGTTTATATCTTTAAATTATATACCAATAATGAACAACTTTAACAAATATATAGGATTTTAAACTTTGAGTTAAATTTTAGAGATTGGTGACAGTAGGGAACCTATAAAGGTGGTTGGTCTAGAGTCAAGGAAAGTTATGAGAACCGCAGTTCTAAATCAGTTACTTGTTTTGTTACGTTCCTCTTCTTCCCTTGCATTAAAGCCCTGAAAATTACAAATTCTATGCCTAGATATTTATTCTGTGGATGCTATATATCTTGTCTTAGTTTATTAAACAGATTAATGTAATGATTATATGAAGCACCTGGCAGATTATACCCTATTTCTAAACTCTGCCTTTTCTTATTTTCCAGCATGCCACACAATGATAACCTCATCACGAAATTGCTCCCTAACTCCTCTTCCACTGTCAACATCTTCCTATTTTTGTTTACAAATACTCTATCTTTTATCTTCTTTGCACCTGCCCCAAAATAATCCTATCCAATCTCCTCAGCAGAAGTTTTTAATGTTTCCCACATTTCTACTACTGCCAACTTGAATAATTCCATCACTTCATCTTTGCTAACCTTAACTAGCCAACCTACCACATTAAAAAAATAACACTTCCAGAAAATTCTACTACACCAAACCTTTCCCATCAAACTTAAAATTTGTCCTTTTTTTTAAACCTTGATTTCCTTACTTTCTGTTCTGCACTCTTCAATCTCCAAAATGCTGCCTTCCAGGGATGAACTGTGGATTCAGTGAATTGAAACATTTACTCTACAGCCCAGATTTGGCCCCCAGTGATTATTATCTTTTCTCAGAAATGAAGAAAGATCTATGAGTGAGAAACTGCAATGATGACAAGGTGACAGAAATGTTTTAGCATATTTTGCAGGCAAATGTTCAGACTATTTTTTTCAAGAGCATAGAAATGCTTATTCAAATCTGCAGGAAGTATGTTGAGATTCACTGTTGGTCTTTAAAATTGCAACACATTGTGCATGTTTGTAATGGACATATTAGAAATTATGTGTTTTTTTTTCATGTTCAGTTGTTGGGATCCTTCACATCTGTGCTCATCCTAACTTGATCATTAATCTCATTCATTTCCCTGTGGATACGTTTTGTCCATCATTAGCACCAATTTGTGCAAATGACATCCCACATTCTCATTATATCAATTTTCCATTGATCAAATACAGACACCTGTTGGTATTGCTGTTGTATTTTCGAGTCATACTCATTCCTTTTGAGATGATTTAATGTGTCTCTTATGGAGGTTGTAATTTTAATAGTCAGCAGTGTAAATGAAGATGCTGAAAAGTTACATGATTCTATTCTTTCTCTTACATCTAAAAGTAAGTTTATGGAACTTTACTCATAATTTGCTGGTATATTCCTGCTCTTGCTGTAATGCTTCCTCTCAGAAATCTGTGTAAATACACACCAGTTTGATTAATGATATTCTATCAATCCTTACCCAATCTATCATAAAGTTGTTAAGAGAATAAGGGAGTTCTAATAATTTCTTGAATTTATATAACTGTAGGTTATGTACTGTTTGTAAATCTTTTAACTTTGTATGTACTCTTTCTATGAGTTATATTTGTTGCAATATGCAACCCTTGTCAAAGTAGCTGCAGATTATTACAAATAAAATAAATCTGCAGCTCAAGATGTTACAGAACAATCTTTTCATTTTATAATCAGTGAAGAGGTAGATGCTTATTGGAAAAATTAGGGAGGATGAAATAATAATAATAATAATAATAATAATAATAATAATAATATTATTATGCAGCTCAAGATGTTACAGAACAATCTTTTCATTTTATAATCAGTGAAGAGGTAGATGCTTATTCAAAAAATTAGGGAGGATGAAATAATAATAATAATAATAATAATAATAATAAACATCATCATTGTATGTGTGTTTAGTGATAAACAGAAGATAAGTGCATTTGAAGTTTTGATAAAAGCCTACCTGTGTTGGACATCACTCTCCCAACTTTACGCTGTATCCTCTTACATCATTCTCTGATCTACTGTCTTTGCTTTCATCATTAATCATCAGATTATTTGGCCATCTATGGCATTATCTGACAGCATATGTTTTTCAGTGATCTAAAATTTGTCACAACATTCTTTCCACTTTTCCGGGAATATCTTATGGTACAATGTAAGTTCAGAGGTTGAAGCCATAGCAAATGTGAAAAATACAATAAATAAATTAAAATAAAATTATACCATGAGCACACAAATGCTGAATGAAAATGTGCATAAAATATATGCTGAATGAAAATGCATAACATTTAGTGTTATATATACTAACTATATACTGTCAACTTCACATGCAAAGAACTGACTGAATTGAACAGCGAAAGGCTGATGAAATTTTATTTCTTGCTGAAAAAAATGATTTATAAAAGACTGGGGATCAAATCTGAGGATATGTTCTTATTCAATCTGCCAAGTCAGATATTTGAAGGAAAGAATGATAATGGATTTTATCCCAAGATAATTTTGTGTTTCTGTTTCATTTTCCACAGTTGTTTATGACTAAGTTAACATTTAAACCCTTGAGATGAAAAGGAAGAACTTTCAGTTATCTTCAAGAAAAATACCACCCTTCCACTGTACATATCTTTAGTTTCTGTAATTTTTTGCACATATACAAATTAAATTCTATAATTGTCTCCTTGACCCACACTATTGGAAAATTCAGAAGAAAATGAAGCTGAATGTATAGTTGATTAATTTAGGGTTAGTAGTTTAGAGAAATTTCTTGCACACAAATTTTTAAACAAGTATACCTATATTGAATTAAATAAATATTGTGTGCCATTAATTAAATGAAGAGAAATCACATTTTGTCTTATTGCTTTTAATTGTCCTCCATAAATAGTAAATTAAAATAAGTATGTGAGGCAAATCCTATATATTGACATGAGTTTTGCAGCATATAAATTGTATATAATGGAAATGCATTTTTTACAGCTTGCTGATTTTGGATTGGCAAGAGCAAAGTCAGTTCCCACAAAAACATACTCAAATGAGGTGGTAACACTGTGGTACAGACCACCTGATGTCCTCTTAGGGTCCACAGAGTACTCTACACAAATTGATATGTGGTAAGTTAGCACTAGCAAATAGGGATGTAATGAATAGGGCTCGGTTTTAAATGTTTTACAAAAGCACTTTTATCATTCTATTATCATAGATTAACACTTAGTATTTTAAACAATTGCTTTGGCCATTAGTAGCATTTTAATTACATATTTATAATTGAAACATATTTAGATGAAAAATTAAAATGATTTGGGTCACAATAATTATGTTTCACTAAGGCTGCCCTTTATATAAATTTATTCTCACATACCAGAATTAGTGTAACACACATTTGATATACCTCATATTAGCACAATTATTCTATTTTATAAAATACTTTTGAAAAATCATTCATTCAGTATAAGGCACTAATATACTGAAACAGAGAGTTCACATTTCTGCACTGTTGCTGTACACAATTAGCTACATTACTTATAAACAAAGTAATACAGTTTTTTTCACACTAACTCCATTCACTTACATAAAATTTGGAACATATGTTTCGGGAGCGATCCCTCCCATCTTCAGCCTGTTGACAAACTGTTGTTAAACGTGGTGGTTGGGTCTCTTGATGTTCTTGTGGCGGCATCTGTTGGTTCTATTAGGAATTTGCTGAGTTGATCCAATGGAGGGAAATTGAAATTCATCAAATTATCCTTATTTTTTGTAATGAAAATGTTTTCCCAAGTGGAAAGTTCTATTGCATTATGAAGTTGTTTAAGTAGTTCTTTCTCTGGTTTAATTTCATGATTTTTATTCCAAAAGTGCGCTGCTATTGCTGATTTATCAATTTGTTTTAAGCGAATATTTCTGAAGTGTTCTTTTTTCCGGATTCCCAAATTCCTCTTCGTTTTTCCAATGTATTTTTTGTCGCACTCTGCACATTCTATTTCATAAATACCTGACTTTTGAACTTTTTGAGCTTTTTCAAAAGTCAGGTATTTACGAAATAGAATGTGCAGAGTGCGACAAAAAATACATTGGAAAAACGAAGAGGAATTTGGGAATCCGGAAAAAAGAACACTTCAGAAATATTCGCTTGAAACAAATTGATAAATCAGCAATAGCAGCGCACTTTTGGAATAAAAATCATGAAATTAAACTAGAGATAAAACTACTTAAACAACTTCATAATGCAATAGAACTTTCCACTTGGGAAAACATTTTCATTACAAAAAATAAGGATAATTTGATGAATTTCGATTTCCCTTCATTGGATCAGCTCAGCAAATTCCTAATAGAACCAACAGATGCCGTCACAAGAATCAAGAGACCCAACCTCCACGTTTAACAACAGTTTGTCAACAGGCTGAAGATGGGAGGGATTGCTCCCGAAACATATGTTCCAAATTTTATGTAAGTGAATGGAGTTAGTGTGAAAAAAATTGTATTACTTTGTTTATATATATACCACTCCATTGTCAACAGCTTCGTAAGTACACTTAATTGAGCTACATTACTAATTTTCTAGTGCAAAACTTTTTTCTGTTGTCTCTCAGCACATTTTTATATGCTTAAAAAGACCTTTCTTTGGTATTAGATGTTATCAGTGCATATTTCATAGATGACATTGCTCATGGTCCCCAAGGTAATTCTCCTGAGAATGGATCCTCCTGGATAACTGTACTGCTTTCACTTTTCACACTTGGAATTCCTCTCTAAAATATTTTTTAAGTAATTAACAGGTATTTCCCTTGTAGAATTCTGCATCATTTAAATGATGCCAGTAGCATCTTTAGTGACAGAGACATGGAACTGCAACTGGAAGAAGCAGAAAGTGCACCTTTAGGAATGTCAGGGATGTTACACTACTATTACCGAGAAAGGCAATCTAGGCTTGAGCAGTATGTGTTTATTCACTTGATTTAAACATATCTACTATCTCCTTTTGTCATGGTAGTTAGCGTCAGCATTCAGCCAGGACTCCAACTTGTTAATACAGTTCTGAAGGGAGAAGCAAGGGATTCTAAATGATTGAATGTGAGTAGGAGCTCTTCTTAACAGAGGAAATTATGCCATATACTCCAAAAAATTATTTCTCACCTTTTTCTGGTAAACAGGGTAGTCAAATTAAATCATATCTTCATTTTCTGCCATTAAGGGACACTGGGAGTATTTCCCTTCCCCTCTGCAAATGGTTCCTTGAACCAGCACCCATAGAGTGTCAAAATTTGCTTGTCTCCCCTCCCTTCCAGCTCAATAGCCATTTAAAGAGCTCCATGTGTCCTTTATCAGCCTGCCATAGCCCCTCAATACAGAAATGTGAAATGAGATAAACGACTGTACTATCTGATGGAGATGCAAGGACTCGCTAGCACCTAAAGGAAGTGCTGGTATATGCTGCTGATGTGGAAATAGTGAAGGAAGAATGTGTCAATCATGTAACAAAGTGGATGAATGTAGCTTTCTTAGCTAAAGAAAGACACTGCTGACACTATAATGAGTGGTCATGGCCATGGTAAGTTGAAGTTTGAAACTATAAAAAGACTAACCATCTATGACAGACTAGCCACCCAAAAGCATCTGCCAGATATATCTGCCATGAACATGCCATATGCTACACTTTACTATTACAGATTAAAAGACCAGAAGCCAGAACATTAGAAGTGCACCACAGGGATAGACTCTTGGTCTGTCTACAGACTACATTAGAAGCATAGCTCTCGGTGAGACTCCGTAGAACCATTGCAAGATATCTGTTCAGTTTGATGATAATATGGTTAGGAGAATTCTCCAGATCTACCTTGCACTGAACTACTGGCATGTTGTACTTCAGGAGGAACATTAAATTAAAATGAAAATATTCACTTGCTCATTTGGAAAAACTGTTCCAAAGAAAATTTATTTTTAAGAAGCAGCAAAAAATGGGACATTAAATGGTGTCTCTACTTTTAATATGGGCTGTTCAGCTTCTCAGGAGCTGAGATCTGTGATAAGGGGTGAGAAATATTCGGCAGCTACTTCAAAGATTAGCAGGACCCTGGATACGATTCGACTCTGTGAGAGGAGGAGGTCAGCTGTCACAAGTTGGAAATGACCTGCAGGTGGCAAAAGGAGCACAATAACAGCACAGAAGGACACAAAGAGAAGTAAAGACTCACATAGCTATAAATCAGGATAGTGAAATTGTATTTCCAAAGCTGATGTTTATAGAAACTAACAAATGTGGTGCTGTAAATCAAATCAGAATGCTAATTTAGTTGTATCTAATTTGGATTTCTCCTTTTCAGTAGATTTTGCTTTATATTTGTTTCTGCAGTTATATGATGTAGTTGCTGTTCTTTAACTAACTTTGCCATCTCTTGATCTTGCATTGAATCAGGCAACTTGCTATTTATGGGATTAAAATATTTCTGGTCATGGTAGGAATGTCATTGCATCCTGTCTTTTGCAAATATATATTTAGTTTACCTGCTATTGTAAAATGAACTCACTAATTGTTTTGTCCTGTGTGAGGAACAAAACAAGAAAATATAACATAACAAATTATTATTGAGCAAATCACTCAAATTTCACTAATTTGGTTCCACTTACTTGGACATGTTTCAAAGGCAGTTGCCTTCAAAACGACATCTGAATACCACACAGGGAAGCGGACATTGGGATCATGCTGACGATGAAGGCAACCGCCTTTGAAACATGTCCAAGTAAGTGGAACTAAATTAGTGAAATTTAAGTGATTTCCTCAATAATAATTTGTTATGTTATGCTATATTTCACGGTGAAAATTCCCGCAATTCAAAACTATTTAAGAAAATATAAGTTTCTGATTCCCATGAAGAAACGTCCAATATAGCTAATATCTCATCAGTGGTCACTCACATATGGAGTATGATATTGACTATTCAGTAGAAGAAAGGCTAAGAAAATTTAACAATTGGGCCCAACTAATCAGAGTATCCAAGAGTAAACGTCCCTTTACTATAGTAATGATGGAAAGGGAAGAGTTCATTAATTTTTCAAGCTTGCCTAAGGGAAATTTATAATTCATTATGAGGAAATTAAATGAGAAAAATAAACATTTTTGTGATGTGTTGTACAATGATTGCAATATACTCAGGAAAGTTATGTATTCTATAAGAGTATATCTGACAAATATTCCAAATGTAATGCACTTAATCTAAATCATAGGGAAAGAACTAAATCTGCTGAAATTGTGTTACCTTGTTGGTGGAGCATTTCCTATTAGTTCAGAAAAGAAAAGGCTTGATTAAACTTTTGGCATTAATATATTACATTTTCATGATTTCTATGAGATTTTACTTGAAGCAAATATTCCGTGCTCAGATTCTGATTTACAACAAATTGATCCAGATTTGGAATAGGTTGACACTAATAAAAGTCACATTGTCAAACTATATGATATTTTTATTATGTACATTTTATCAACATTTTGTAGTTATTAGTTTCAAAATTTAAATTTATGTTCTGAGTTTTGTAACAAACTATGTGAGTAACCAAATAAGTTAAATAAATTTGGTAAACTTATTGAAAAGGCTACATTTGCAAGTTTGGTTAAATTTGATAAAAAAACTGATTTCCAGCATCATTTGAAATATATTTTTTGCTCTCCCGTAAAATTTATTTTTCATAATTAGCAATTTATTCACAGAGGTCAACAAATTTCACTTTTAGAAAACCATAGTAGGTATTAGTCAACCACTGATCATAATTGGGTGGAATGGTTTAAAGACCTAAAATATTACCCATTCTTTTTTTTAATTATTATTATTAAAGCATACTTACTTTTTTTAACTTTTGGGGAAGATATGTATTACAAATACATGAATCGGTAGAAATCCTCTTAAAATGTTAATGTGAGATACAGCAACACCTAATCAAATATGGGCATAATGACATCTAGAGGAAATGATTTTGCTTGATAGCATTTATGCCTTTAGTATTTGCTCATGGTTTTTTTTTTATTTTATTTTATTTTATTTTGTTATTTATTTATTTTTTTATTGTCTTCATTAGTAAGAATGATATAAGTACTTTGCATAATAAATTCAGCTTTGTGTAGATGCACCATATTACTACCCAGAAAGCTTAACCCTTGAATTGGGGACAATGTAATCTATGTTATATACCTTAAAACCTCTCCAAAGGATACCTACAACATGAATGTAATTTATAAGCAAACTGCCTATTAATCATTTAGCATATTCCAATCTTTATTTTATTGAAACTATAAAATAAAGATCCAACTGAAAATGGGATTAAGATATGGTTTTAGAGTGCAGGGTACTCAGATGATAAGTAGTCGCCCTGTAATGAATCCTAAGTTATTTTTGTTACTTGTTTGTATGATTATCTTATCATTTCCTATTAAATCTGTGTTATTTTTCACTTCTTCCATATTGCTTTTGATAAATTCGTTAATGCACATCACTTGTGATGACAGGGGAGTAGGCTGCATTTTCTATGAGATGGCTTGTGGACGGCCCTTGTTTCCTGGCTCAACAGTGGAGGAAGAGCTTTGGCTCATCTTTAGAACACTGGGTTCACCACCTAAGGATGCATGGGATGGACTTGCCATAGCATATACCAATCCTCACTACTCACCAGAGCCTTTATTGTCACGTGCACCTCGCCTGGATGCTGATGCCACTGACTTGCTTTCAAAGTTCCTGAATGTAAGTGTGATGAATTTTCATGAATGAATTAGTTCAAAATTAACTTTTGGGTTAAAATTTGCATGCAGTCATGACAAATGTCAGGATCCTAAAGGGCTTTCATGTAAAAGCTATTCTGCATGTACAGTGTTTCATTCTTAGTGGTACCGCCATGGGTGGCCAAGGTCGTTAAGGTGCGGACTTGTGAGTGGGAGGTCTGGGTTTCGAATCCTGCCGGGACCGTCCTCCCTGACTGAGGTTTTTTCCAGGTTTTCCTCAGTCCTCATAACTGGCAAATGCCGGGGAGGTACCCTAAACTTAGGCCTGGAATGTTTCCTTCCTTTAAAAAAAAGATCCTTTCCCAATATATAATTTCATCTCAGTGTTCACCGCCTGTGGTGCCCCAGTAGTAAAAACGGTCGTTAAACACCACTAAAAAAAAAAACTTAGTGGCTGGGCTGGCGGTGCCACTCACTGTCAATGGTATTAAAAATACTGCATGAAAACTCTGTACATGAATGTCAATATTTTTTAATTTTTCTCATATTGCACAGCAATTCAGAATGGAAGGGGGGGAAAAGAAAAGTTAAAGCAGTACTCTTTGAATTGAAGAATGAAAGTTGCAACTGCTTATAAGCACTTTGTGGTTCATGATATATGTATAGAGTGTAAATCTGAAGCCAACTACAGAAGCTAAAAGTGTAGTTTCACCCTTAGCTGTTCATTGAAGTTTTAACTGGAGTTGTTCCTTAGCACTTGTGAAAAGTGCATCTGGTCTGCAGGCTTATTTGGCACAAAATTATCCATACTTTGAATTCATCAGTCCTCAAACCTGAACATCTGGGTAAATAATAAGTGCAAGTATTACTAAAATTTCTGTTCAGAGATTGGTCTACATAAAACACAAAAAAGTTCATTCATGTAACTAATTCATTCCGAAACTGAATTTTAACATATCCATTTTGAGTTAAGAAGCACTGATTCCATATCACAATAATGGTATTTAAAATCAAGTGTTTAATATCAATGGATAGTTATGAAATAATATTTTATGAAAATATAAAATAATATTTTATCACAAAGTATATGGTTTCGTTGTTTATGACACACAGAACAGAAAAACCACCATTACTAGTGAATGATTCTGAGCTAAATAGTTTGAAAGTTCATTGTATACTAAACTCAGAAATAAGTCACTACATCAATAAAATATACTGATCATTTAAGCATTGTGCCAAATCTGATAATGGCATTGTAGGTGGAGGTATCAGTTTCTGCTTATAATCATTTACAGAAACAGGTTTTCAATTAGACTTTTCACTTCTACATTTCATTAGCAAACAAACTTTGTTTCATTAACTTTCCCCCATTAACTAACATCATTTTTGATATTATATTTGTTCTTTGGGGCTAACTTTGTGCCATTTTCTGAATATCCAATTGAATTTGTTGTGATATGTTGGATGGCTTGTGAAACTTTTGAATTTGTATCTTCTTGATGTTCTTCAGTGTGGGAACCTCTCTGATAGTTTTTTGTCTTTTATTATGGATTATTTGTTGTTAATTTTTATTACTGTGTCTTTGTTGAAGCCATTGATTATTGGTGTATTAATTATCTGTTGGTATTTCATTATGTACTCTGTTTATGTGAGTGGGATGTTAATTATTCTGTGTGCAAAACTGTAGAACACTGCATATTTATATGGGATGGAGTTATAACTGTTATTTTTATGTCATTTTCTGTGCATGTGTCTCATTTCTATGGATTCCAAGATTGAATCTGTCTTCATTTCTTATAATTTTTAAATCTAGAAATGTGAGCCACCCATTTTGCTCCTCATCTATGGTAAACAGTACAGATTTATGTTGTAGATTAAGAAGTTTCACAATATCTATTGAATGTTTTTTGGTATAATTGCAAAAATTTTACCTAGAAGAAAAAAATTAAAAAGTTGCATAAAAAACCATTGGATAATGCAAATATCTTATCAAAACCTAACCTAAATGCTGTTAACCTCTCCAATGAGAGTCTTAACACAAAAGAATTAGAACTATTGGATAAAGGGATTAACACTTGTTTTAGCTTCTCATCTAACCTAGAAGAGTATATAGCAGACATAGAGCTGCCATAGAGAACTTCAACCTAACAGATAAAAATTTTGTTGGAAAAACATTAGTTAATTTATTACAGGAAATCAGAAACAGTAACTTTGGTCATAGAGTTTATCAGGAACTTACAAAATCACTCGGTAACAAAGATGTAATTTATACTAAAGCTATAAGGAAGATTGTCATTTTGGATAGACATGACTATAAGCAAAGAATGCAGGAGTTACTAAAGAGTGACAAATTCAATTAACAATTAACATTTTTAGTTCCAATTAACATTTTTAGTGACAAATTTGTTGAAATCAAAGCAGATCCAGTATATAAATGCATAAAATCAATGGAAGAGATCTTGAAAAATAGTACTTTGCCCCCAAAAAATAGACCCCTACAAAATTAAAGTTCACAATCCATCCTTACCCAAGATTTTCAGCCTCCCTAAGATTCATAAACCTGGGAGAAGTATGAAAACAATTATTAGTAACGTTAACACTCTTTCTATCTCTTAGTTAACTGGTTGTCTTCACAGTTTAATTCACTTCCTAAATTTGATAGCTTAAGCCTAAAAACTCCATGGACCTTATCAATAAAATTAAAAATTACAAATTATCTCCTAATGAGAGGGTGGTTTCCTTCTATGTTAAAGCCTTGTTTTGCACCATACCACAATATGATTTATTAATCTTTTTAAGAAAATGGTTACTGTCTTCCAACCTAACAGAAGGACATATTAATGAATACATTGAGCTTGCTAAACTGTGCATTTAAAAAAAAAAAAAAAAAAAAAAAAAGCAGGACTAGTAATGGGTAGCCCTCTATTACCTATACTGACTTGTTTATGAAATTTTTTAAATACACATCACTAAGGCTTTCCCCTCCACTTTTAAGGTATGGTACAGATATGTAGATGATGTATTCGCCATTGTACATAAAAAAAACATATGGAAGTTGCACTAAACTATTAAACTTTCAAGAATCCACAATAAAATTTAGTATCAAAACTGAAACTAATAATATATTGCCATTTCTGGATCTGAAGATAATAAAATGTAATAAAAAAATTGAATTTGGCATTTGCAGAAAGGACACACATAGATAATTACATTAAAACCCATGGTTTTAATCCTAGATCTCATAAGGAAGCACCTTTTAAGAGCATGGTGTATAGGTTAGTAAATTTGCCACTTAAAGATGAATAAAAAAAAAAATATTGCACATAATAGAAGTAGCCATTTCCAGTACAACAGATAATCAACCAAAATATAAAAAGATTCCAGAAATAAAAAAGAATTAAACAAATTACAAATTTGAGTGCATTATCAGGGGGGAAAAACTTCAAAAAATTCACTTATCACCCATCAGTCATTAAT
Organism: Metallyticus violacea; assembly: GCA_030762175.1. NCBI lineage: Eukaryota > Metazoa > Arthropoda > Insecta > Mantodea > Metallyticidae > Metallyticus > Metallyticus violacea. The sequence continues at coordinate 306,744,285 of CM060846.1, read as the reverse complement.
AAATTTCAAATTCTTTTTTTAAACAGAATAATATTACATTAGCACCTCAAAACAGATATAGTGTTAACAAATTATTAAAGTTAAATAAAATAGATTCCAGACCAAAAGAGAAAAAAGTCAGGTATATACCAGATTAATTGCAAAGATTGTGACAAAATATACATAGGCAAGACCAAGAGAAATATCAGGTTCAAAGAACATTGGTTGAACATTCATTATAAACAGATAGACAAATTGGCTGTGGCAGCACATTTCTGGAATGAACATCATGAAATAGAAAAAGGCATAAAGTTATTAAAAACCATTCATTAACCCAAGGAACTTAGCATATGGGAAAAAAATTTTATAAAATAATATGAGCATAAATTCATGAATTTTGATATTCAGGAAGTAGACAGCACTCTGATTAGGTTCATCAATAGACCACTAGAGTCCTTGCAGATACCTACCTTGCTGACTTTGAGTAATCCATAAATTGTTTTTCAGTTGACAATATGAACAGGTGATTCATGAAACATGTCCTGATTTTTAATTCTTGAGATTGAAACTTTAAAGAGTGTTTTGAATATTTTAACTCGGACTGTTCTTATCCCATGGTAGTGGAGCACAAAGAGTTTTTAAATATTTTAACTAGAAGAGATTTCACCCATATATCTAAACCATGTCTTGAAAATTAATGGGAAGACTTTGGTGATATGTATTTCAAAGGAGCTCATGAATAAATTTGCTAGAAACAGAGACAGAGGGTTTCTCCTAGGCCATAAACTTCAAATTAACCATAGGCCATTTAAACCCCGCAATGACTATTCCTGGATACCCAATAATCAAATCTAGGAATTTAAATGGCTCTTAATTTAAATTTCTGCTTTGCAGAATAAGCCTTCATATTTCATTTATTTTAATAAAAATAAACTGAATTAAAGAACATTAAATGCAGTATGAGCCAACTAAAACAAGTATTACTGTCTAGAAATGGAACTTGTACATGAAGCTAATCATATAATTGAAATCATTATATGATTGAGTCGAACTAAACACTCTTATTGCTTAACTTACATGTCTATAAATGTAGAACCAGTTTCACAAACCTTTGTCCGCATTATCAGCTAAAACATCAACTACTGAACACTTCGTTATGCTGTGGCAATGTGTATACTGCTGTGGTGGAGGTGTGATGAACTTTTAGTTTAAGTTTTCATCCCCGAAAATTTAGAAGTTAATTAAACTATCTTTGTATTTGTATATTTTTCCCATATTGCTAATTCCGTAGATCCATGTACTGATTTTAATAATTTTGTTTTATTCAATATATCATGGTTTTCTGTCCAGAAATGAAATGCTGCAGCTGATTTCTCTATTTGCTCCTGAAATGTTCTACACAATAGGACATGGTTAAAAGAACATTTCAGGAACATAAAATACAAGTAAATGGAGAAATCAGCAGTTCATTTCTGGACAGAAAACCATGACATATTGAATAAAGCAAAATTATTAAAATCAGTACAAGGACCTACAGAATTACCAACATGGGAAAAAATCTACATATACAAATACAAAGACAGATTAATGAACTTCAACACTTCCAGGGATGAAAACATGAACTTTAAGTTCATCACATCTGCACCAGAGCAGAATACTCATTCCCAGAGCATAATGAAGTATCCAGCAGTTGACAATTTATCTGATGTCAACAAGGGTTTGTGAAACCGGTTCTATATTTACAGATATGTAAGTGGAGCAATAAGAGTGTTTAGTTTGACTCAAATCATAAAATGATTTCAATTATTAAATATGTTGTTGTTGTTGTTGTTGTTGTTGTTGTTGTTGTTGTTGTTGTTGTTGTTGTTGTTGATCTAATGTGCAGGATTTTGATCCATCAATTTTTCCCTGGCCAGCCAATGTAATTTGTGTTTTTTCCCGTCAGGTGCAGCTTTCCTCAGTTCTGTGCATTCCAATAGAAGTTCTCTATTTAGAATCTTGTCAGTATTGCAGATCTTACATGTGTTATCATTCATAAAACTAAATCTGTGTAGATGTTCCACCAGACAATCATGACCAGTGGCCAGTCTAAAATGAGCAACTGCTTCCTTCCTTGATAGATTTTTTATTTTTTGTACTGTTTTTTTTATATTAGAATAATTTTTATTAGATATTTCCACTTGAATATTATGTTGATATTTTTGTTCTATGGTCGTTTTGATATTTTTTAATTTTACATTTAATCCACAGGGCTTTATTGGTTTTGAATATAGCACTGCCCCCTTCTTGGCCAGAAAGTCTGCATTCTCATAACCTATCACTCCCACATGTGCTGGTATCCACAGTAGTATTATTTGTTAAAAATAGTTTGGCGTAATCTATAATAAGATTTCATGTCCCTTACATTGTAAGATTCATATGAACTATCATATCGTTCTATAGCTTGTATAGCTGAAGCTGAGTCTGCAAGAACCACTACTTTATTTTCTTTTATATTAGTCCTATGGTATATCTCTTCCAACGCTCATTGTATTGCCACCTTTTCACCCTCATAACTTGTGGATTGTCTAGGCAGTGTGAAATAATGCGAGAAATATTTACAATATATACCACCTCCAAAATTGTTTCTCTGTTTGTCTGCAGATCCATCTGTGTGAATTCTAAGCCATTCTGTTTCAGGGAATTGGGTGTGTAAATATAAATGTTCAGGGGGGAGGGGGGGATAAAGTAGCCTGCCTCCACGTGGTGTCCCTGGGTAACGCAAAATAGGCTACAACTTGTGCAGAGGTTAGCCAATATAATTATTAAATATTATTAAATATTACTATTAATAGTAATTTTCAAAAAAAAAATCAATTTTGGAGTGCATCTTACATGTCATTTGAGTGCTATTTGTGGAGCTAAAAGAGTTCTGTCCTTTTTTCCTGGAATGATGCATTTATCCAATGCTCGTGTTTAGCTTTGAAAGTTTTAGTTCTCTGTTCTCTAGCTGACCAGTACACAGCACATAATAAATATTGTAAGGGGAGAAATGTTTGACGTAAAGCAAACCAGCAGCACACACACATTCTTATTGTTCGTCCTGTACCAAGAGAGAAGGTTTTTATATACATACATATGTGTCGCTTTAGACAAGGTTGTATCTAAATATGATTGCATTTGCATGACACAATAAGCAAATAAATTAAGCTTGTATGCTCAGGTTAGCTATACAGTTTTCAGTTACTGAGATAAATAAGCAACTTTTTACTGGAATCTGTTCTTGGCACCACACGTTTGGGTTTATTTATTAAGAATATTTCCATATCAGCTAAATACTAATGAGGCAAGGTTCAATTGGCAAGGAATTACAATGTTACAAACTTGTTATTCCCAGTTCAAATCATGGCTTCAATTAGTATGTAGCTTTAGCTCATTTAAGAAGTTTGTTCCTGCAAGTGTTAGTGCAGAGACAGGGTTATGGAATTCCGAAAACATTGTGTCACAAAAAGACACGTTTTTCAAAGTACAGCCTATGGTGTACAGCCTCATAAGTGACAGCCAACCAATTGATTTTTTTACCAAATTTTTTTACTGCAGATTTAGTAGAAGATGCATATCAAACAACAGGTTTTCATCTATATTGTGTTTCTTCATTTCACCAGCACAGAAAACATAAATATTAATTTGCATAAAATTAGACCTATTTTTGATTACCTTATTTCAAAATTTAAAGAAAATTACATTCCTTTTGATGAAAGCTTGATGCTCTGGAAGGGTCACTTGGGTTGGAAGGAATGTATCAAAACAAAAAGGGCCGGATTTTACATAAAAATGTTTGATCTTTTTGAAAGTAAATTAGAGTATGTCTATAATAGCTGTATTTACATTAGCAAAGGCATTGACAACACAAGAGAGAAAGCTTATGGTTATCTGGCTGCATAGTCATGCTCCTCATGAAACCTGTGCTTGATCAGAGTAGGAATGTATATTTAGACAACTGGTACAGCTCCTCTAAGTAATTTATTGTTTTATATAAAAGAATGACTAATGTCATTGGAACAGTTTGTTCAAATCATATTAGATTTTCAAAGTATATGAATGTACAAGATCTAAAGAGAGGGGAAATGGAGGTGCATCAGGTTCCATCTTTAACTTACATTGCTTGGCATGATAGAAGGGTAGTTGCAGTTATATCTAATTGCATTTCCAAAATTTTTATAAATAATACAGGCAAGCTAGATGCCAAAAGCAAAATGACAATTTTCAAGCCTGATATTATACATGAAAACAATATGGTATAGGTGGTGCTGACTTAGTGGATCAGGTATTGCAGGCATATCCCTCTTTACCAAAAACTATAAAAATGGTACAAAAAACTGTTTTTTCACATGTTAGATAATCACCATATACAATTGCTTGGTAATTTGGAGAGCTCTAAACCCACAAAAAACAATTATAAATCTGGATTTTTGCTGATCAATTGTTCGCATCCTAATTGCAAGCTACCAAATTCTGAGGCTTATCAATCATTCCAAGCCCTGGATTGAATGGATGCTGATGACCTGAGATGTTAAAGAGCATCTATATTGCCAACACTACTAACTAATTTTCTCTGCATTGGCACATACATCACAGTGATGCCAATCTAACCTGTAACAAGCACATTTAAAACAATAAACATACCTATATCTTCACTAACTTGGAGTTGCTGCACATACGATTACCTAGTTGCAAAATTACCTTGCAGAAACTCCACCCTATATCCCTGCATTGACATGTATGTAGTAGCACAATGCCAAGCCAAACATAAATCTCCATATCTTCAAAACTGCATCACTTCTCTCTGCATGGATATGCATGTTGTAGTGACAATATCCAGCTCAACATGTCCAGCCATGTTCCACTATCGTAATTACCTTGAATACTTATCTTGGTCACTACACAATATAAATATCACATTCATTCATAAATAACACATAGACATAAGTCATAATTAGGGTGAGAAAAAAAAATGATGGTTATTGTCATAAGCCTAAGTGAAGACTATGAAGTAAGGCTGTCATAATTTAAAATCATTAAATATCAAATATGTCTTGAAAGCAATAGAAAAATGGTTGTCAGCATTAGGATGTGAGGGAAATTTTCCTTGATATGTTGTATAACTAAATCAAAAAGCATATAAAGTTTTGTTTATTTACCTTTCTTAGACAGCATGAAAATACCACACTTGTGGAATGTGCTGTTAAATTACAAACTCTCTCTCTTTTATGGTGTTTAATGCATCTTTATTCTACTGAGGCACCACAGACAGTGGACACTGGTGATACATGAGATGAAATGATATGTTGGGAAAGTTTTTTTTAAGGAAGGAAATGTTTAAGGTACCTCCCTGGCATTTGCCATTTATAAGGATGGGAAAACCTGGAAAAACCTCACTTAGGGAGGACAATCCTGGCAGGATTCAAACCCCAGACCTCCCACTCACAAGTCAATGCCTTAACGATTTCGGCCACCCATGGTAGTAAATTACAAACTGAATTCGGAGTAAAAGTTATAATAAAAATGTGCTGTAAATTACAAACGACATTGCAACTATCTCACTATACTATGATCATCACATTTAATACTAAGTATTATAATGTAAATGCATTGGTAAATCATGAGGAAAAGTTATAACAAAAATGTGCAGTAAAATTATAAACAACATTATAACAAAAATGTGCATAAAATTATAAATGACATTGTAACATTCTCACTATAGTATCATCACACTTCTTATTGAGAATTATAATGTACATGCACTATTAAATCAAAAACTAAATTATCATTATCTGACTATATTATTATTGCACTTCTTATTTAGAATTGTAACGTATATGCACATTTACATTGCAAAATATAAATAAATGTGCTGGAAACTAATAAAATAAAATATGCATTAATTTTATAGCATCTATGTGCTATTAAACCATGGGCAAAATAAATGGTAGCTATCCCAAATTATTATCATTACACTTAATTGAGACTTGTAATGTACATGCATATTTAAATCGCTAATTATGACATCAATATGCTGTTAACTAACAAAGTAAATTATGCATTAAGAATATAACACTTATTCTATCATCATTACACTTCCTATCATTAAATTACAACCTAAAATTTGTAACAACATATGACACAAATGTGCAATTAAATCAAAAGAGAAATTGTAAAGATATCAATATGCTATCACATTACATAATAAACAATTTATATTACGTAAATATTTATTTAGAATTACCAAATGAAATAAAACATAAAAACAATGAAGCATAGTGAGTTATCTGGATGAAACCAAAATTCTGAGAGAAAACTATACCCCAATAATGATGCAGAAATTACTGTTAATAAGACAAAATGCACTATAGTCATTTTAAACTTTCCCTCCCACTGTAATAGTGTTTAATGCCAATTTTTACTACTGAAGCACCACAGGCAGTGAACTGATGATATATGAGATGAAATGGTAAATTGAGAAAGCATATTTGTTAAGGAAGGAAGCGTTCCAGGCCTAAGTTTAGGGTTCCTCCCCAGCATTTGCCATTTATGAGGACTGAGGAAAATCTGGAAAAAACCCCAGTCAGGGAGGACAGTCCTTGTGGAATCGAACCCCAGACCTCCCGCTCATGAGTTCACTCTTTAACGATCTCGGCTACCCGTGGCAATTTTTCTTAAAATGAATAAGTGGACTAAATATTTTTTCCTATCCTGATTTTTTCCCTTTCTTTTCTTTTGAGATGAGCCATACAGAAAAAGGAAGAAAAAAATTAGTTTCGAAGAACATTATGAAAAAAGAGAGAGAAAGAAAAAATACAGAAAAGGAAATTGAAACATTATAAAAATAAAGAAGAAAAAAGGAAAAGAATGGCGGTAAAGCTCGGGAAAAGTGGGAAAGAGGGAGTCACATCAACCACCAAAATTTAAATTATGTAATATCTCAAAATTTCATAGCCAAAATAAAATTACGCTCTAGTTTAATTAAAGGACGTGAAAAACAAAACCTAATAATCAAGTTAGTTTTTGCCACACAATACCTTGGTCTGTAGCACCAACAATGAATTTAGCACATGCAATCTGAAAGAGAAAAACTATTCTGCAAATATCACTGTTATTACACAAAATGTACTTAAAATTTTTTATATACCCAGCACCTCTACCATATGTCATGGCGCATTTGTGTAGAGCCTACCAGTTAAATATTATTCTGTAATCATTCATTATCCATGGGCTGGACAAGGAGTGTAACTGTATCACTATCCAGAAGAAGAATCCTGCCCATCCTTAATAAAACTTAAATGTACACAAGAGGACAATGGGCCAAGGTATGCTATACAACTATAAACATTTCTCTAATTAAATCATTCTTTATTACCATGTATAAATTTGCCATGAACTTAATGGGTTCATTGTAATAGTGACCATCTCAAGACTGAAGGGGCAACATCCTCTTCAGGCATTCATCTTTCTACGAAAGCTGTTAAAACAATCTTATTTCCCATGGTCACACATGGGCAGACTCTGATTTTCCTTACATGTTTGTAATCTTTCCCAACCATCATTTCTGCTTCTTAATGAACTTAATCTTACAATACATTTTTCCATATTGTCATCCCTCTATATGCCACATATAGAGAGGTAAGAGATATGATCAAGTTTTGAGAATAAAAATTTCTCGAAATTGTACAAGATAATAAAGAAAGATTGTGGTAGGGAAAAGTGTGTAGATAATTGTGATAAAGCAGAGCGGGAGGGCTATGCATAAACAGGGGCATTATATCTTAAAGGATTAAGGAATAACAAGAAAGGATGTGTTATGTGTGGGGAAAATAGAAGGGACACACCATTGTTTGTTGCAGTGTAGGGAAACTGGTAACTGCAGAGAGGGCATTAGTATCCAAAATGGAATAAAACTGGTGACAGAAGGGGAAAAGAAGTAGGCTTATGGGTGAATATTTAAGAAGAGTATGAGGGAAATGGATTAGGAAAGTTAAAAAGGAAGCAGCAAGCAGCAGGAATAAATATTTCACAGTCTCGTGAAATATGCCACAAGGTCTACAAATAGGCTCTCCCTGAAAGAGTCCCATTTTCTGGAGATACTTCCTAAATTGACCATGTCCAGTAATTAATCCCACCTCTCTCCTTAACTTTTTCCTTTCCAACTTCAGGAGCATTTTGGTGAGTGTGGGATTAGGCCCACTGACAAGGGTTTGTTCTGGGTAATTGGACCATCATATTTTATGTTTCTCTCTGGCCCATAATTCAATAGTTGTTCTTACTGTGCATTTACTAACTCCGCAGGCTAGTTCTGGTCTTATTAAGGGGCCAAGTGCTCTTTCTGGACAGTTTGTTCACTGCTTCATTCCCTGTTACTCCTCTGTGACCTGGCATTCACATCAATTCAACAGAGTTGTTATCTGATGGGACTATCAGTTTTTGGAGGCAATCTCATACTAACTTGAAGTTAAATTCTTGAGAGTCAAGTATTGGAAGTGCAGCTCAGCTATCCGAGAGAATCATAATATATTTTCCATAATAGCCCTTCTCTATGCCATTTTGCACATAGGTCATGATTGCTAAGATCTCTGCTTGAAACACAGTACAGTACTTCTGGAGGTTTATATAATGTTGGTCCTGGGAGTTTCATCATAGATGCCGGCTCCAGCTTGATTAAGAATCCGTGAACTGTTTGTATACCATATTAGTAGTCCTTGACCTTCTTTGGCTTAGATCTTTCCTGTCACTCAAATCTAGATCCAAGATTTATTCTACAGGCTAATTGAAAACAGAAAATCTTTAGATCAGATCTCATTTCCAGTTCCAGACTATCAGCGAACTGTATATTTTAGTATGTCCAGGATAATAACCATTCCTCTTGAATGTACTAATCTATAGGCTACTAGGAATATATCCAATGGTATCAGATCTAGCAAAATCTCAAGTGCAACCATTGGGGTGCTTTTAAAAGCTCCAGTTGTGCACATACAAGCAAGTCTTTGCAGACTTGAAAATTTTGGTATAACTGTGGTTTCCAGCATCTTTGGCGACCATACCATGATTCCATAAGGTATATGTGGTCTAATGATCACAGTGTATATCCATCTGCAGATCATAGGGTCTCATTCCCCATGATGTTCCAGTAAAGCATCTACTGGTCGCAAGTGATCATTTGACTTTTTGGATAACTTTCTATATATGAGCATTCCACATAAGCTTTCTGTCCAGCAGTATGCTAAGATATTTAGCCATTGTGGAGATTGTCACCTGTTTCTGAAAAATTAAGGTTGTGGAGATTGTCACCTGTTTCTGAAAAATTAAGGTTGTCAAAGCCTTGAAGGCTTTTCTTTCTTGTGAATGATACAACCTTTGTTTTCGAGGGGTTTACTGTAAGTCCCTCCTTTATGCACCAGTTTTTTGTTATCATCAGCCCATCATTCATGATGTCCGTTATCCCCTGGGAAAATTTTCTTATCACAACTAAGGCTATGTCATCAGCATGTGCCTGTATATAATATCCTTTCTCATTCATGTCCACCAGTAAACTGTCTAACACGAGGCTCCATAATAAGGGGGATAAAATTCCTACCTGTGGGCAGCTGCTTGTCATAACTATCTCCTGTGTTTCTCCAAGAAGAGTTGCTTGTATATTCCTGTTGCATAGCCTGGAATTTATTCATGTGCAAATGGTATTATCCATGCCTTGATTGCAAACAGCTTGAATTATGGACAAGTGTTATTATCAAATGCACTCTCTATATCCATAAATGTAACCAATGCTGTTTCTTTCCTGGCCAGAGAGACCTTAACTCTCACCACTAAAATTTGTAAGGCTGTATTACAAGATTTTCCTGGCTGGTAGGCAAATTGATTATGATGCAGCTGTGCTTTAACAACCATCTGTTCTCAAATATATCTTTCCACCGGTCTTTCTAATGTCTTTAACAAGAAAGAGAAAAGACTGAAGAATCTAAAAGCCTTGGCAGTGGAGTAATCCATTCGTCCTTGCTTTGAGATAAATACCACTCTGGCAAGTCTCCATGGCAAAGATATATAGTCAAGTGCTTATCTTGCCCTGAAAAAATGACAGAGTAATATATAAAGGGATTCAGGTCCCTTCTGCAGTAAAGCAGGAAAGATGCTATCCCTTCCTGGAGATTTAAATAGGCCGAAATTGTTGATGGCCCATATAATCTTAACAGTCTTGACAATCCAACAGGCCAACTTCCAGTCCTCTGAGGATGACATAAATATATGGTTCTCCTCATTGTGACTAGAGTTTTTGCCCTTGTCACTGAATTTACAACCAGGGAAGTGAGCCTTAAGAAGCATCTTAAGTGTATCTTCAGGTGTGTTCATATAACCTCGTGTTTTTTTAGAGAACTGACAGCAGTTATGTTCCCATAGGCCATAACTTTCTGGACTCTAGTAGCATCTTTCAGGCTATTGATCTCCTGGAAGAATTCCTCCAGAAGGTTTGTTTGGCTTTTCGGATAGCCTTATTTATAATCTGTAAGGACTGAATGATATTCTCCCCATTTTTGACCTCTCTTAGCTTTATTGAAGAGTTTCCTAGTCCTGGCTCATAATTTGCTAAGTTCTTTGGACTACCACCTCACCTTCTTTGGTCCAGACCTTATGGTTATAGGACAGTTATCCTGATAACAGCCTGTAATAGCATTGTGTGCCACTCTGTCTTTATCTTCAAAAGATCTAATACCTTTGATCTTTCCAAGCATAACTGCGAGGCCCTCCTTATAGGGCCCAAGTGGTTCTTCTTGGATTCTTGAAAGATGTTTCACTAACCATGATATCTGATTCAAACTGAATAAGCTTATGGTGTGAAAGAGATGACTTGTGTAAGACTTGCCATTCTCTAACCAGCAATCTGTTGCAAAAATAATGTTTATGGCCTCTTTTCTAATCCTGTTAGAGAAAGTGGGTTTATTCCTGACACTAAATAAGGAAAGATTATTGGTGAGCAAGTACCTCAACAAAGACTCTCCTCTTTTGTTGGTGTTGGTACTGCTCCATATTACGTGATGGGAGTTGGCATCGCGTCCAATGAGTAGTTGCTCGCCATCCTCCACCAAGAGCTCTAGTTCTCTAGATGGGGATCCCCCCCATTGTAAGGTAGGTATGCAGAGCTGAAGATAAGGTTTCTGTTCCCCTCTCCCATGTTGAGGTTTATTTTCACCATTGTGGTCTCTCTGAAACAAAAATTCATATAAAGGTAAGGCATGCACCCCATTTCTGACTAGGATACTAGTCCTCATGTCATTAATGGAGGTGCAATAAATCAACTTACCTTTTACTTCACCTAGCCTTGCTATTCATCCCTTGTGTAACCAGGGCTCTTGAATGAGGGTCAGGTTGATATTATCTTCCCTTACCTTCTTACAGAAGGCTGCCAAAGAAGTGTTGTAGGTTGATCTGGATTATCCTTGTCATCTTTAGATAGAATGAAGAGTGTGATTCTACCTAGGCCTAGGTAGCCCTGTTGTCTAAAGCTCTGATGGCTTTTTGTTGCTCCTCGTCGATCGAGCATACAAAGGTTTGACCAGTTAAATCACCCTTGCTGCTTATAACTCACCAGTCTCCAGTTTTCAGAGTCTTGTTCTGTTTACCTAACATTGATAGTATTTTAGGGGGGTCCGTCTTGGCGAACATCTTCGGCATCTTAAAGAGCACCATGGCTGTCTTCAAGATGTTTGTCTTCAGTCCCACAAACCATCTGGAATCTTCCCATGGCCTGAACTTAGGAATCGTTTCCTGTAGCCAGGCCTTAGTCTGATGGTTGGCACAGGAAAGGATGAGAGTTCCCCTTTCCACATACAAGCCAACAAACTGAGCTAAGTTCCCATTTGCTAGTCTTGAAGGATTTGACAATCAACTGCTGGAGCTACTCAACATGTGCTTCAGTACATTTAGCTGCCAGATATCCTTCCAGGACTATGGCCATTTCGATGCTGGTTAGGGTTTCCTTAAAGGTTGCCATACATTTGTCTCCTGATGGTGCCGCAGAAATTCTTGGCTTCTTCTGGGTGACTTCAGAAGTTGGGTGGATCCATCCGAGCGGCTGCGTTTTGCTCCACTCTTCTGTGCCACCTCCTCTTTAGAAGCTTGGCTCTTAAACCCTTCTTACCCTTTTTCTTCCCCCACTTGCTAGGGCTCAATTTCTCTGTGCCCCTGAAAGTTTGGAAGGCTTTACTTTAAGTCTGTCCATCTGTTCCATGACTTCATCTAGTTGCCAGCTGAAGCTAGAAGTCAGTGGACTCTTAAGTAGGTTCTCCTCTTCCCCTTCAGGTTTGGAGACTTCCATCTCCTTAGCTTTAGAGGTTTGCTTCTGAGAGCCTTCCTTCTTAGCAGGGATGGATGTTGATGCTGAAGTCTCAAGGCTTTCAGTACATGATGTTGTTTCGTTCTCATTTTCTATATAAGATCCCATGAGTAGCAGGAGAATTAGGTAGTCCACCCAGGCAGAGCCCAGCATACCTGGGTAAGGCTAGATACTACTGGAAGGTCGCCTGGTATTCCGAAGGTTCTGTTAGCTGCACAGCTTACATGTGCAATGCACCTCCTTGTCATGAGTCACTTTACACCTTGAAATTGGGTGATAATGGAACATGAATAGGGTTAAAAAGAGAATGAAGTTGAGTCGCTTCTTAGTTTGGCCTCACCTCTCCAGCCTGCCTGGCATGGGTGTCCCTGACAGTAGCAAGCTACCTCCGGTATAGCCTGTTGATTCACAGAGGCTCTTAAGCCCTGCCACCAGTGACAAGGTCCTGAGACTCCTAGGTAGGGATTTAAGTGAATAATTGAAGCTCAAATACATTTCAGCAACCACAGAATCATAATATGTTCGTGTTCAAGAGAAAATTGTGTCAGTCTCAAAAGTGAAGAATTGTATATAATTTTTAACACTTTTGTATATTTGAATGGTAAATAAATTTAAACTTCTGCCAAGAATGCCAAAAGTGCCTGTAAGATGTATATACTCATCCAGTCTTGTATTTTGGTTTTTAATTGTTCATTTTTGAGTTTCATTTCTAATACTCTGAAAGTTGTTGTGCCCTTTCTAAGCTCAGTTTTTTAAGTGATTCTAACAGGTTTAAAATCCTTGGCAACAGTTTACTAGACATTGACAACTAGAAGGATTTCTGCTCTTAGTTTCTATATCATCAGTTGACTGAAACACCTTTCATGGACAGAAACTGTGAGAGCCACTCTGCTATATTACTGTAACTGACCATATATAGCCTCATAGGCCCAAGATTGTAAGTTCATTCCTGGCAAGAATTGATGAATTTTTTCAGATGTAAAAGTCGTAAGTATGGCTTCATTCAGGAGAAAAGTAAATCTGTAGGTCCTGTGTCATAGATTTACAGCACAAAAAAATAACCTGAAGCCTGAATGAAGAGGTCCCTGAACAAAATTTATCAGCTGTTTCTCGCCCTGAATTGAATGGGACACTGATGACCTGAGATGTTAAAGAGCATCTGTAAATAAACCAAATAAATAAAATAACTAACTGATTACTATTCAAATATTTTATATTTCAATTTTGAATTAATAATCATGATGTTGAGCATATTACAGAACATGCTTTGCCTTCATGATGTTATGAAGTTTTGCACTTCCCTCTTGGAGTGAAAATTGTAATGAGATATGCTGAATTTTGGCCACTAAGTCCTCACTACTATGTTGTTTATTTTGAACTGAAAGAACAGAACTATGCAAGTCTGGTCAACATGGTATTAGTTGAAGCAATAAAGGAACATGCCACAATGTGAAAATAAATATAAGAAGAAAGAATGGGAAAGTGACACCAAATGTAACTTTATGGTATCCTTTTATTAAAGTATCAACATGTGCTTGCAGTTTAATTACAAGCATTATTGCACTTATATAAGGCAAATTTTGCATTATGCATTTATTAACTCTAAAAACAAGTGGACATTGAAAGCAATATACTTGATATTACATACACTGTTCTTCCTTGAACTTTCAGCAAAATATCACTTAGAGACTAAGAGTGAAATAAATGGTGGCAATGACAAGACACTAAGACTGACATAAATGGTGGCAGTGACTGATTTTGGTATTTTCAGTCCTCAGACTGCTGTGTTGAGCTTCAGCAATTAACTAAACTGTTTGTCTGAGCTCATATCCTTGTAGGCACACAACCTCTGTGAAGGGCTTACCACAAGGAGTGAATTATCTACATAAAACTTTTCTTTTGCTGAATTAGACATAATTCTTATCCTTAAATTCTAGCAGTCAATTATTGCAAAGGCTAAGATTATGGTGGAAGGGGGCCCAATTATTTTACAGGTTAAATCTATGATAAAGTTCTATTTAGCAGGAAATAAGTATATGACTTTCCTTAATTTGGTGACAAACAGGAAGTGAATAATCTCCCTCAAATGCTAAGTCTATCTGTTATAATTTAAACTCCATAGTAAGACACTATTCTAAATGTATTAGTATCCTTTGGAATCATGCAAACTTGTCAACCAATTTAAGATTTAAATTTTTGTATTTTAAATGCTTTGTATTACTATAGCAGAGGTGACCATATGAGTAAAATCAAATAGAAATTTTCTTATTTCTTTTACTCCCAAACTAAATTTCATATTAAAAACCTTCATATTTTTAGGTTTCTTATCAGTGTTAGTTAAATATGCTGGATTTTTGTAATGCTGATGTTTTTCCTCTAAGAGTTTAAAATGATTGAGTTGAATTTGTAACACATCAGATGAATTGTAATGATTGTGAAAAAATTTATGTTGGAAAGTCTAAAAGCAGCATATAAACATGAGCAAAGAATCATATCAGGAACATAAATCAAAGACAGGAAGAAAAATCAGCGATAGCTTGGCATTTTTGGAAGGAACAATGTAGTGATAACAGGAATCCCAAACTGCTATAAAATATTACAGGAAAAACAGAATTTAATATTTGGGAAAATATTTATATCTGGAAGAACAAAAATCACATTTTCTACTTTGAAATCTCGCCAAGTGACATCTTAATAACAGAAGTTCATCCAACCACCATCAGAGACAAACCAAACCACCACGAAGAACAAGGCCGGCAGTCGATCTGGAACTGATGATGGGAGCAATTAGCTCCAGCTTTTTCTTTTTTAAATATTAGCGATGTAAGTGTTACAAATTCAACTCAATCATTTTAAATTCTTCTTAAGAGTGTGTTAATTTTATGTTCTATTTCTACCATATCAATTCCTAAAATATCAAAAACTTATCTTGGCAGCATCATGCTTTATAAATTTTACATCTAATAATATTGGATAGTGATGGTAAACTTTATTAATTCATTAATTTTCTCTTCTGTGACTAAATTATCAGATATTACCTCAACAGTGTACCAATCTAAAGGGCAGATCCAAGTTGCTCCAAACTCTAAACCCTTTGAGGTTACCATCTTTGGAGAGAACCCAGTGAGTCCATGACTCTGATCTGTGCAACTTGCAACATGAGAGTTACAAACCCAATACTCCCAAATTGGCTCTGGCTCTGAACTGGTTCTAAACAGGTTCAGAGCTTTAATGATATGCCAAGGCATAGGATGACACATGTTGACGATGGTTGTGAAATTATCAATTCAGTATACAGAAGAGTTATGATTCAGCAGGGAAGTAATGCATAGTTTCAGGATGGGGAAAAGAAAGTTTATGGCGCCAGTAAGGCAGAGCTAATGAACAAAGAAAATTAAAGAATGTGTGGAGGTAAGAAAAAGTCTCTCTGTCTGTATGCATTTAACTTAGGACAGTGAGAGATGGACAGCGTTAGGGGAAGGTTGTGCTACATTGTTGCTCCAGGCCACCTAGACAAATAATGATGCAAGTCACAACTTTATTTTTATTAATCAGTGTTGTAGTAATAAATCTTGTTTATAAATATTGTACTTATGAAGCTGTTGACAATGGAATGGCAATATAACCTAAACTTATATATTCCTTTTTTACACTAAACTCCATTCACTTACACAAAAGTAAGATGCGTTTCAGGAGAATCTCTCCCATCTTCAGTTGCTCACTGAACCGCCGTTACTTGAAACTATGGCTGGACAAACGGATGTTCCTGTGGTGGCCTCTGTTGGTTGAACTATGAAGTTGCTGAGCTCATCCATAGGAGGAAACTCAAAATTCATTAGGTTTTCTTTATTTTTTAATATGGAAATTTTTTCCCAAGTGGATAACTCCAGTGGGTTGTGAAGATGTTTCAGCAGTTTAATTCCTGGTTTTATTTCATGGTTTTTGGTCCAAAAGTGAGCTGCTACTTCTGATTTATCCACCTGTTTAAACCGAATATTCCTAAAATGTTCTTTCCTCCAAATTTCCAAATTTCTTTTTGTTTTGCTTATGTAGCTCTGTTAACAATTGCACATTTTATTTCATAAATTACTGATTTCTGTATTTTACAAAATAAAATGTGAGATTGTGAACAGAGCTACATACGCAAAACAAAAAGAAATTTTGAAATTCAGAGAAAAGAACATTTTAGGAATATTCGGTTTAAACAGGTGGATAAATCAGCAGTAGCAGCTCACTTTTTGGCCAAAAACCATGAAATAAAACTGGGAATTAAACTGCTGAAACATCTTCACAATCCATTGGAGTTATCCACTTGGGAAAAAATTTTCATATTAAAAAATAAAGAAAACCTAATGAATTTCAAGTTTCCTCCTATGGATGAGCTCAGCAACTTCCTACTTCAACCAATAGAGGCCACCACAGGAACATCCATTTGTCCAGCCATAGTTTCAAGTAACGGTGGTTCAGTGAGCAACTGAAGATGGGAGCGATTCTCCTGAAACGCATCTTACTTTTGTGTAAGTGAATGGAGTTTAGTGTAAAAAATGAATACATAAGTTTAGGTTAAATCTTGTTTACATTGTTACTATGGAACATGTGTGTTTGTGTATTGGTCCCAGCAGTCATATTCCTTTCCCAGTCATATTTGTGTAGAGGCTTTCATCAAATTAGTAATGGTGGAAATAATTGTCACATTAACCCCCACCCCAGGTTTCCAACTTGTGTAATGTCAGAGTCTGGGGTTGGTGACAATATCTATGTGCCTTTAAATTCCTCTCGCTCCATTCATGAATTGGAGGTATTCAGTTTTTTTATTTTTTTCATTTTTTTATTTTATTTTATTTATTTTTTTTTGTTTTGTTTTTTTTGTTTTGTAAAATCAAATTATTCTAAAAATTAATTTAGGTTCCTCAGTAAGAATTACAGGTCTCTTAGAACGATATGCTGAAAAAGTTAATGTTAAAGCAGAAAGTTTAAACAAATGTCATGTCATCCATTTTATATGATATAAAAACTCCAAGTACAATAGTTTTTTAGTTGTGGGGTGGCTCTAGTTTTTATATTTGGCAATTTTTTCCCTAAAAATCATTTGTTGGTTTGCACTGCTCGAAAGAAATAAAAAAATTAAAACTATCAAAGTATACAGATTCTTCCTTATATTAAACAATTAGAAGTATATTTTGCTGTCTGTTATAATTTAATGAACAGTGGTGCCAGTGGTCTTAGCAATTAGACTACTTGCCTTCCATGAAGACAACCTGGGTTCGTTCTTAGTAACTTTGTGGCAAACAATGTAGTATCTTAGCAGGCAGTCTGACTTCCTATGCATTCATTCTGTTATCTGCTTCATCAATATCTTCATCATCTGGTGCAGTATGATTGACTGAATCCCAACGTGTGACCTCGGAATGAACCATCCCACTACCCTGTGTAGTCTGAGTGCAGAATCCCAAGACCTAATTGGCAGGTTGGTTAGTAATCATCATTGGCATCATCATTTAATAAGCCCTGTTCATCAGTGTGACTTAAGCAGTGAGTACAGTGAAACCTTGAACTATCATTCCTGAAAGCATCGTTTTCCCAGATCCATCGTTCGAATTATGTAGTACCAGAAAGTTTCATTATAAACTAGAGGAATAAAACCAATATTGATTGTTTCTCAAAATATCATTTTCCTATATTAATCAAACATATTTTGTGTTTTATATAACTTGTATCCTTGATTTATAATTTTTTAAATCACAAATCATTGATAAATTGCAACAAATACAGGACAATGTTTTTGATACATCAATGGCAAGGTGCACATTGTTTTCTCATGTGTGAAGTGGCAGGCATTGCTGAACAGAGTGCTCAAAGACAAAAAATGTATTATAGCAGCATATATTTACACTGGAGGGAAAGCATGTACAGAAAAGAAGATAAATGACAGACAAGACCACAAAAACACTCTTGCAGCAAGAAATCTCATTTTCATTGTCCATGGTAAGCTCTTGCAGTATGCATATAGTTTCAAAAGGAAGGTAACATTTTATTGTTACCAGTCATGACTTGCTCCATGAAGTATATGACTTCATGAAAGACCTAAATGTCTCTGAACTGCTCAGTTTTTTTATATTTTAAAATGAATGTTGTAGCTTATTTCTGCATTCAGCAGGCTTTCTTTAACTATAGTCAAGAGGCTCTCCCTAATTTTAACATGCCAGAGATGGCCATGTTTTAGATCCTTTCTTATATCTATCACCGTTTCCCCACGTTTATAATTTTCTTTTGAGTACCCTGCAGGAAACAATGGATATAGGTTTCATTGTATCTGTTTGTCATCTAATTGGGGGATTCAAGTTTGATTCCCAGCAGGGACAAATTGCCTGGGTGATTTTTTTTTTTTTTTTTTCCCATTATCTTAAAGTGAGTTCCAGGAAACTTTAGGTACCAGTGGATTGTAAACTCATTTGCATCATGAGTTCATTTCATTGAATGATTAGTTAATTGATGGATTGATTGATTGATTCATTCATTCATTCATTCATCATCTCTAAGAACTATATAGCCATCTTATATTTCGTTGGTCCTGGTGGTCTAGTGGTAACCATATTTGCCTATAAACCCAAGATCATATGTTCAATCCTAGCCAGGATCAGTGGATTATTTTTAGGTGTAAAAATCCTAAGTATGGCTTCTTTCAGAAGGGAAGTAAAGCCTTGGGTCCCATGTTGTAAATTTAAGGAATGTTAAAGAACCTCAAGCCTGAAAGAATAGGCCTCTGAGCAAACTTTATTGGCTATTTCACACCCTGAACTGAATGGGATGCTGATGACCTGAGATGTTCCATTCATAAATGAAACAAATCAACAAATCTTATATTTCAAAATGGTATTGAGCTTAAAGCTTAAATATTGCTGTACCATAGGTTTTTCTTACCACAAAGATTAACAGAAATTTAAAAATCTAAGACTTATAATAAAAGATTTTATAATAACATTGAAATGAAAACGTTGAAACTCAATAATAGATCATTTTCGTCCATTAATATTAAACAGAATATTTAAACTAAAACATTGTTATCTGCTTAATATCAATTATGAATGTGTGGTATTCCGCCCCCCCCCCCCTTTTTATATGAAGTAGTGTAACTGGATCGCTGAATAACCTAAGTGTGATCCTGTTTGCAAGTTGTTTTATATTAGTGTCACAAAATGTGGAAGTAACAAACTACACAAAACACTCCAACAGATGACTTGTGTTTGCCACCTCTTTTTGCAGAAGAAAAATAGCTAGCCAGAGTATAGAAAAACAATTTTTCAGTAATTTGTTCTACTTGTGCATGTGCAGAATTAACTCAGTAACTGATAATGAGCAATATTTCATTGAATGCTACTCCTTTAACTTAAGATTTTTAATGTCATTTAATTTTATTGCTGTGAAAGCTAAAATAGTGTATATTTAATTTTATTGCTGTGAAAGTTAAAATAGTGTATATTTAATTTTATTGCTGTGAAAGTTAAAATAGTGTATATTTATCAGTATTTTATCTTGGTTTAAGAAATATTTGCAGCTAAATTTTTATGTTTTTTAGTATGAAGCCAAAAAACGGGTCTCAGCATCAGATGCAATGAAACACGACTATTTTCTGTCACTGGGACCAGGTGTTCATAAACTTCCTGATGGTAAGTTTAGGTATCTGTTTCAATTGTTCATGGTTGTTTGTAGAAATTATCCAGTGTCATTGTAGCACATAAAGGAAATACATTGGTTGAATGGAATATCCCCATTTAATATGAGAATGCAGTAAAACAGAAGATAGAAAGACTTGCCCCAACTAGATATAATAAATTTCATTTATGCTAACAGCCATTTGATAGAGATGATTCTGTGTCTCTTAATAAAGAATAGGACAGAAATACTGCCCATTTAGAAATAATTCAAGGAGTTGTAAAAATGTATTTCAATGGTGCGGCAATACTTATTATATGCCATTTTACATTGTATTACAAAATTTGCTGCATATGGAATATAAATATTTGAAAAATTTTAAGCAATGGCCATTCTGCTGCATGTTTTGCATATTGGAATACCCAGATGATGTCCTTGATTTTATACACACTCTTCCAGACTATTCTGCAAGTTTCCTTGAATACATGTTGCACTATATATAGTGGCACTGCTGCTTTCCTGTCAAATTAAATCCTTGAGCTGTTGAATGTTGTGCAGCTTGTTAGGAAACAGCTGAGCCATGAGACCTCCTCAAAGGAAATAATCACATACAGACATGGGTTTCCCCATGGGACTTCACTATCTTTCAACGTGATGTAATCTGGAAGCAATTCATACACACTGCCTTGATGTACTTGCTGTGTGGACTGTTTCAGCACCTTCTTGCTGGAGCCATATCATTGGTGCTTTAATTCCATGATATTAAAGTTCTGTGGTAAGGAAATTCTGTATCATCTGAACATACTAAGCAGAAGCCATGGTCATTGCATTCCCTTTATCACTTTCAAAAGAGTACCAAAAATTTTATTTATATCTCCAGACATGAAAATGTGTTTCATCTGATTATTAGCAGAATCATATCATGGGACAGGATATCAAAGTATTAATTGAACATCGAACAATTTTCTATGTCTTTCTGTAATTATATGGATCACTACAATTTTGTATTGAATGAGAGGTCTTGCAACATTTTCTAAGGGTGTGATTAGTGATATGCAAAGCAGCAGAATGTTTCCTTGCCAAGTGTCCTTAGGAATGCTTGTCGTACAGTTTCAACATTTTGTGAAGTTTGAACTATAAGTGGTCATCCCAGTGGTTTCTGTTCCAATGCTGAAGTGGTGTTTTAGAATGATGCAATCCATAATTTGATTTTCTTGCAGTTAGAAACATATGCGTAATTCAGAATTTCAAAATTGTCTATGAAATCTATGCTGAATAACTGACTCACCATTCTTAAAGTAATGTTCCACAATGTAAACATGATTTGTGATTACCAAGCTGCACAGTGCAGCACCAGTCACCTGTGCACAGAATCTCATTTACTGTCAGTATATTGCATGGTAAAATGGCATAGAGAATATATCTATGTACAAGTATTATACCTGGCTTTAATATCTTCTATTTTTGTATGTTTGAAATTAGGGAGATATTTCCCCTCATCCTGTATAAGTATATATTAATATAGAAAGTTTTAACTTGCATGAAAGCTCAATCTCATCAGCCCTTTTAGTTTTATATACTAGTATTTTTCAGTGTTTTGTTCAGCAGACTGCTTGAAATCCACAGAGCGAATTTAAGTAGTCTATGGTACCATTTACACAAAGACCCCCAACTATTTTATAGTCTTATTTATGCTATACCAATGCTTATAAGAAACTCTTTGATAGTATAGCAATGAAAGACTATTTGTGGAAGGAAACAAGCATATAATATGAAATCCTGCTTTAATTACTAAGCTGCTAAACTCACAAATTCATTTATAAACTCACCATCCAATACTTTCATTCATTCAATACTTTACTTTCACCATCTATTTAATACTTTCATTTTCTACTTATCTGGAAACAAATTTTGAAACGGATGCAAATAGTCAGTTTGCTGAAACTTGGATCAGCATTTTCTGCTTTCCCAAGAGTAAATAACATAAGATTCTGATTACACCCACCTTCCTAATTGGTAGATTTTGCTTCAGGTTCCTTAGCAACGCTACACATTCTTCAGTGCTTTGACAATTTTTATATATATAAAAATTATAATGTTGCTGTTTCCTACTGTAAGCAAGACTTTGCCACAAATTAAATATTTTTCTCTTCCTTCATAATTGTAAGTAAACATTCTTCCCACATATGCATGACTGTGAATAATGGTGGTCTTCATGTTGGATTATCTTATATAACTTTAATGTTCATTTCAAAGTGCAAGAGCAATAGCCAAGCCACCATTGCCATCAGAACCTCATACAATACAGCCATACTGCTACACTGCACAGTGCAAGTTTATATATGCACTCTTAAAATCAAGTGAGATAGAAGCAACATAACTCTCCTAATTGGTGCATTACCTGTGCAAATCATTGTGCATTTCTCTAATGCAGATTATGTATTTTATTAGTTCTGTATTTATATGCCATTCATGTAAAAACAGTGCTTAAGGCATGCAATCATTGATATTCAGTACAATTTTTACTTCATAGTTTTAAAATGTTTTTACAGTAGTCTCAATCTACACTCTACCTGGTATCCAGCTCAGCAAGGATCCTGGTTACCGATCACCCAGCTTTCCAAAAACTGGTGTTGCTGGAAGATCTCGCCGGCAAAGTATGCTGTTATGAAACATAGAAATGCCGAGTTTCCGGCTTGCTTCCATGGAGGTGGCTAGCACTCGGTGAAATACCATCAATTTTGTTCCATTGTATATACATTTATGTTCCACCCGCCAGGCCAGTCTATAAAATGATTGTGTGGCAAGCCAAGTGTTTAGTTTTGCTTAAGGAAGTTTATTTTAAGAGTTGAGTTACATCAGTTATGTGAAATGTTATGAAAGCTACAATAGTGTGTATGTTTAAAGAGCAGATCAACACTTGTATCATATCTGACACTTAGTTCCTGATACCTAAATATTTATTTGGGTGTTTGATTTCAGGAGTTTTCTGTACTTGATTTGTTTCTTATTCTTTTCTTTTTATTTTTAATTCAAGATTTTTTTCTTATCTTGTTGTTTAATTTAAGATGTCACTATTATATATAGTGATAAAACATTGTGATCTTTTCAGTTGAGAAGTGTTTTTTTTTCCTCTCTTTTTTTTTTTTTTTTTTGTTTCTTTGTTTCTTTTTTCTTTTCTTTCCACCCCCTTCTTTTGCGTCTAGTCAGTAGACGAACTGGGCCAGTGGCGGGTAGGAAGGAGAGTTGTGGAGATTAATGAAAAACCAATGTTAATTAATAATCATATAGGGCTGTGCAAATAACTTTATTTTATTTGAAAACTTGACTGTGATGTGTTGAAAAGCTGCAATATACCACAGTTTGCACCTGCCACAATAGTGTGTGATAACTTTATCATAATGGATAAAACAGTATGCTCTGCATATTACAAATTAATGCCCTTAAAAGCTCATTGAGAAAATGTTACATCTAATTGATATTTTGAGTTCATTTTAAATCCAGTTATACATTTCATTACTTTTTTAATAAAATTAATTTGAAAACGTATGCCAAATGAGGATGGAATTATATGCTACTGTATGAAAATTGTATTTACTAAAGAGAGGGCAAGAAGTATAAACAATGTATATTTTTATCATTAGCAAAATTAAAAATCATTCACAAAATTAGAAGTGCAATAAGACATACAGAAAATGTCTTGAAAGCATGAAAAGTCTTATGTTTAACATAATCCAAAAGAGTATTACATGAAGCACCACTTTTTACTGTACAGATAGAATGGCATTATGCTGGATATGGATCTAGACTAGAATCATGGAAATTGAGGATTTTCTCTCAAATTGTTATGCAAATGTCAAGTGTATGCAGGTATGGCCCAAACCAATTTGCACCAAAATAAATGTGTTCATAGTAAGACATAATGTCTGGCATGTTGCTCCTGGCATGGGACTAAAGAAATAAAGTTTTTATATTTAAAAAATGGTTCATATTTTGTAATGACTCTGCGTTAATATAACATTTCAAATAATGTCCTTCATTGAAGACACAGAATGAACTTTCTCTTGGTTTTGCAAGGCAAAGGAATTCACACAGAACTACAATTTAATTGGCTACTTTTTAATATAAAGTGAACATTTTAAATCAGTTATATTTCAGCAGAAGATTGAAAATGAAATACTTAGCACAGCTTTGCCTTTTCAGCATTTAAAAGTAAAATTATTTGCATTAAGAATGTTGGTAAAATATAGCACAGTGGAATCCTTAATGCAACATTATTGAAAGAAAAGGAGTGCAAAAATTATGAATGCAAGAATACAATCAGTTGCAGGAAACCATTAAAAACTATAGATTTCGAGATATCTATATGTTGACTATTAAATTATACAGAGCAGAGAGTTATTTTTGGCCTGCACCTATAGCTGAATGCATGCTGTGTGGAATAATTGCTCACTCCAACAATGGAAAAGTTTCCCTCACATTTTTATTAATACAATTTTGGTCAATAATAGTATGCATGCATTATTAGTTTTATTTTGTAATGAGTACTAGTCTATGTTACAGCAGTTGTTCAAAATGTTGTTCATCTGCAGACATATATTTCTGATATCTTTTAACAAAATTTGCTTTCCCTCACAACAGCTCTGCTTCCATATTTCTTCAAATTTCTACGTTAATATTAAGTTCCTCAACAGTATGTAGATTATATTTTTTCTCTATTCTAGTGGTAACATTTCAATATGACAGTAAAATTAATGTCACTAATGCACTATAATTAAATATCATTGACATGCCAATAGCCTATAACATTGTGTAATAATGCAGACTCAAGTTACACCGATCTCTTAACTACAAACATTTCAAATAATTGAGACAGAAACAATGTGTGCTCTAATAACAGCTAATTGCAACTGACTATCCACATGCAGCCATCAGCAGAGGAACTAATAGTATGTTGTTCTGACAGGCACTGCTGTGCTCAGCTGCATGTGGAGGCCAAAAGTAACTCTTGCTACAATGCTTCATTAAAACTGAAATTCTTGTGAAGCCTATCCCCACATGATTTTAATTGGCAATTATTTTTTTAAAACTTTGCATCTAATTTCAAGAAATAATCTCTCCTGGGTTAATAATCACTGTTTATTCATAAATAGCTGAACAATTGACCTCTTTTGAGGAACATTGTATGCTTTGGCAAAGTTCAGTACAACTTAGATTCCACATTCATCTTCCACAATCATAATTTGTTTATGGCTCTTGCACAGCACCTCCATGATAATAGTGCTCAATACCAGGTGACTTCATTAATTATCATACAGCTTCAACGACAATAATTTGTCTCTTGAAATCTTTGCTAGTGTCCAATAAATAAACACTTCTCTTCACATCAGGACAAAATGTAGTCATTTAATACAGTAAATGAAGACAATGATGCAAGATGATGCAATTGTGCTGGATCTAGGAAGAAAAGTATGGAGATACCAGTACTTAAAAATGCAGCATTAAGTATGACATATGTGTGCTTAAACTTTCTGAAAATTTCATATTCTCTTTATGTTATAATTTGCTTTTGCTGATGAATGTGAAAAAGTGTTGCATTATGACTCTGGTTTTTCAATGATCACTATGATAAAATTTTCCAAGAATAATAGATGTGAAAAAATAGTGATCTTAATATGGAACTAATTGAGCTGCTTGGAGGAACATAATGGTAAGTACTAAAATGGAACTTTTATAGTACAAAAAAAAATTGTAGTTAAATCTAAAATATTTTGTTCTGAAACAATTACTCCGAATACATAAAAACATAATTGGAAGAAGAAATATAGGATAATATATTAATATAATACAAAACAAGAAATTTGGTAGAGATACCATTGTTACTCAAAAGAACTCTTTTGTTGTAACTTAGCATTATTATGAAACAAAAAATGTACTTCTAAACAGTAACTGAAGCATATAGTAGTCCAGCTCATTCATGCACTCATCATCATCGCTGTAATTTTAATGCATTTTTATTTAAATCTGTTGATTTGAGTAATAGGTAAAATTCATGATTGACAGGGTAGAACATAATTCAAAACATACAAAACATCGTAAATTTTTTATAAGTAGTTTTGAATAGCAGGAATTTTCACAGTGAAATATAGTACAATATAACAAATTATCAATAATAATTTGTTATATCATAAATGTTGATCTTTTTAACTGGCCTGGGTCCTTTGTATTTCATCATAGAATAGGAACTGAACTTTGCTTACCATGTTTCTTGAGATTCACTTCTGGTAAGATATTGCAGAATGTGTGGCTGATGAATATGCAATGGCTGTTCTGAAGTGAGCTTTAAGTGACTTATATTCCTCAGGTTGATATGTTGCTTATCAACAGTGTTCTTCCTGAAGACAAAGGCTTATTTTTGGTAACTTATGGAAGAAATACTTCATCATATCATATATAATAAAAGGCTTTTTCTTCACTGCCTTCTTTATGGCAGTGCCTCTTGTTCTGAACTTGTACCTGTATCCAGATATAATTTTCAATTGTAGCAAAATCCCTGTCAGAAGGCAACATTGTGTGACGACTAACAGGGAAATTGTGTTTTGTGACATAAAACCATTCAACTGATATCAGAGTCACAAAGACACAATGTAACAGTTTTTATTTTGTCCAAAATGATTGTCAAAAATTGCAATGAGAGAGTCTTTACTTTTATATCATTTTTGTCATACTAACACCAAAGACAACATGTGATTTACTATGATGAATGAGTAGCAGCAAACTTTACACAAGAAAGTGATCATTGTTGTTACTGTAATTATGAAAATTAAGATAATGCAACCAAGCCTTCCTTCATAAAAAGCTGGTCCACATAATTATTTTGGAAGTGGAAGCATTTGTTGCAAATAAAAAGTTACATCATGATCACCACTATCTGTTTCTCATATTTGAACTGAATGCAAATATTGCCATATACTGCCTCTGCTTTTCTTTAGTGTACTTCATGCTGATTCTAGTAATAATAAGTAGCAGTAGTTCATTCATCCCATTAGTCAGTACAATGCCATTTACAATATTACATAATAAACACACATATTTCAACTGCATTGTAAATTTGTCCCACCACACAATTATTTAGTCAGGATATACAATGCATTGACAGTGCCAATATATATGTAATTCTGTAACATCTTAAGGTTAGCAATAGTTTACAATTTAGAGCTGATGTAATTGATTATCAAATAAAGCAATGCAAATTGTTTGAACAAATTATTGTACAGAGTAAAAACAAAATGTTTTTAATAGTTTTTCAGTCTTTTTATAAATTTTGACACACATTTTATATTTTTCAGTTCATGTGGCATTTTGTTGTAGATGTTCACCCCATTGTATTTAACTCATTTCTTGCATAGGCTGCATTATGTGATATAATACCTAAATGGGTTTTCTATCTTGTGTTATACTTAAGAAGGGCATTTGTTGTGAATTTGTGGATATGTGCTTTTATGTAAAGTCAGTAATTTGAGAAGGTAGATGGAAGGTAGTGGTTATATGTTTAGTTCCTGAGCAAGGGTGTGCATGGGGTTACTAGTTTTGCTCTTATAAGCTTAACAATTCTTTGCCTTATCCTAAATATTATGGTACTTTTATAACTACTTTCCCAGAAGATGATTCCATACCAAATTTTACAATGAATATAGCAAAAATATATATTCTTCTAGCAGTCAGGCTGCATTAAATATATTGCATTTCTCCTATGGCATAGCAAATTTTATTTAGTTTTACAGATAGAACATTGATATTCCTCCCAATTTAAATATCCATCTAATATTATCTGCAAACATTTGGTACAAAAAACATATGTATAGTGTTTATCAAATGGGAAAGGGATTTGGCTGCAGCAAATGGAACATAAATTCCTATGCAAAATTGGCGCTAGCACTTGTATACCTTCCTACTTCTATTGCTCTCTCTGTTGTACTTATGCAAGGAGCATCATATCTGTTACTTTATATTTTCCTAAAAGCACATGCACTTTCAAAATAAATCTAAATGTTTACCTGATATTCAATCCAATGCTAGAGGCTCATTAACGTCTGTGTTCCTATTACCATCATTATCATTGTCATCAATTAGCAGTTCATCACTGTTGTCATCAAAATCTTTTAAAAGTGTTATTATTGGTTCTAACATTTTCGTTCCTGAAGTCTTCCTCTTCAATTTTTCAATGTGGCAAACATAGAACTGCAAGTCTTTCTGTGTTATGTTGTCTATTTCTTTGTTAACGAGACTTTCTTCACTTTTTGTATTAAATGTCCTAATTTTATTTGCAATGATAAGGAGGCAATCAAATTACCTCAGATCCCCTTTCATTAATCAGTTGATCAAGTTCGTACATCTGACTGATTTTTGAATAGTAAAACATATTGCAAAAGTGCATTTTTGTTGCATTTGTCTAAAAGTGAATCCCCTTTTTTGCCACTATTGAAAGATATTATCTTTTCTAATTGATATATTTGTAATTTTGTTTATAGTGACCAAATTATAAGGGGCATTATCCTTTATTACCATGTCCCTCTTCTAAATAATTTGGTAATTCATTAAGAAACTATTCTTTAAATGTTAAAGCATCATTTCCTAATGATAATCAGAAATAGGTCTATAACAAAATACCCATTTGCTCTCTGATAGAAAACCTATTTTCGTCGATTCTACATGACAAGTAATAAACCTGCTGTCAAAGGTACCTTCAGTCCACCATAATTAGAAGATACTTATGATATTGATGTTCTCCAGATTGATACATGGTAACAGTGAGGACAAAATATTGCAACACTGTAAAATGTTTGTTGGCCAGAGGAGAGGATGCATATGGTCAATCCCTTTCCCATTTGAAAAAACACTGTTTTTGTCTGATTATCAAGCATTATATTAATTTAAGAGCTACTTTATTTCTTTTGTGGTGAAATGAGATGGTGACATGTCTATGTTCATAGATAATCTGTTTTTTCAGAACCAGTTTGAAATTTCAGCAGCAATATTATTGTTTAGGTCTCTCTCTCTCTCTCTCTCTCAAGAACATCTGTATCGTCTGCAAAGTGAGTGATGCTACTTCCTGTTTTTGCTCTTAGAAGTTTCTTGATAAACAACAAAAATAACAGCACTGCACATGGAAGCTTGAGGCACTCCATCACTATAGTACTTCCAAAACAAAACATTAACCATGGCATTAGAATACATTACATATTTCTACTAATTGTTTGTGGTGGGAGAGTTGAACCAATTAGGAGCCCCTCGCATTTAATTGTATTCATTCTCTATATCTGCATGATCCAATGTTTTAGTTAAACCTAAGAAAAAACATGCATGAGTTTCAAAATTTTAAGAGATGAAGGGGCGTTCACCAATGATTCTAAATATAGTGGTTTCGTTTGTTTTACCTTATTATATTCAAATGTTTCCTGTATAAAACTCTGTTGTTTTATTAAAAAAAACTATCATATTACTACACATAACCCATTATAATATGTTTGCTATTGATGAAAGAAGTGAAATAGAGCTGTAGTTTACAGGGTTGTCTTTCACTCCTTTATTATAAACTGGCTTTATTATATGAAATTATAATCTTGAAGCTATTATCAGCAAAGTAGTAAAATAATATTGATATGGAGCTGGTTTAGTGACACTTATATTTCACTTGGGTGTTTTACAAACATTCATTCCATCATCAGCAGAAGACCAGTTAAAAAAACCAAGTAAATGAAGTATAAGTGTCACCAAACTAACTCTATATCAATATTGGTTTTATAAATTAAATTGAACTTACAAAACTGTAAACAATGGAGTGGGGATACATCCTACAAGAATGTATTAAACACATTCTTCAACTAGTATTGTGTAAGTAAGTGGAGTTATCGTGAACATGTTTAATACATTCTTGTAGGTATATATTTGTTTTATTGTACCTGATTTTAGTGTGATGGAGAACACACATCATACATGTAGACAAGGAGATGTTAGGTAAATGGTATGGGATGTGCCAAATTGTTATAAACTTTTTAAGCACACAATTAGAAATCTCATCAATTCTGAATGATGTACTATTTTTCATGCTAGTAATAATGCAGGGTAGGAGGTTGAAGAAATATTGCACTATTAGTGCTATTTGCATATCTGAGATCAAAAAAGCTGATGGAGTGTCCTTTAATAACAGGCGTGCCACATTGGTATAGTAATCAACATATCTGCCAATTGTTTGGAATTATTCATTGTAATTCCCATACCATAGATAAAATATATTCCTCCATCCTACATATAGTTCCAGTTTATTTTTTACCACACTCCACATTCTTTTAGAGTTATTAGCAGATTGGCTGTAAAGTTCCCATTATAAAGCTTTGTTGCAGCAATTATTGCATTGGTATACACTTTTGTATATTTCCAATACTATCAATAAATTCCTAGAAAATGCTGCCTTCTTAAAATTTTCAAACTGCTGCTTAAAATAATTTTATCTTTTGACAATCAGCCATTTTCTTAATGGTTCTATTTTAATAGTTATAGGTGAAAGTAATAAATTTAAATTACAAGTCAGAATACTTACAATAAACACTTTTGATTCTCTTAATGTTACATTTAGTTTTAAAGCGCCTTTCAAAATTGTTAATTACTTCCAAGTCAGTTATTTGCAGCAGTTGTCCATAGTGATCAGAAAACTGAGGAACAAAACTGTAAGATCAAAATTTACAATATTTTTGGTAATCAGAATGTGGTTGTATATAGCACAGAGTATTCAGTAACTCTGTAGTACATTTATGATTTGTTATAGGTTGAAAAATATTAAATAATTTTGTTACCCAAGTTGCTTTTGGAAAAATCAATCTTATGGTCATGTAACAAAATTTGTCATATTTGAGAGAATTTAAAATGATGTCAAGATTACTAATAAAGGAACTGATAATAGAAGTGAGAAAGCCATTATAAAGTTAGAGGAGATAGTGAAGCTGGCAGGAGCAAGAAAAGGGTGAAAGAATATTTAGTTAATAAGCAAGAGGGATGGTATGATGAAGAGTGCAGGAATGCAAAGAGAAGAGTCATAAGGGAGCTGAGGAAAGTGGAGGCAAACAGGAAAACAGCAGGAAAGAGAGAATTTTTGATTAAATGATGGGGATATAAATGCCTCTGAAAATAAAAAAGAAAGAATGGGGAGGAAAAAATAGTCTTAATACATGAGGCAGCAAGAGTAGTTAATGGGCAGGCAATATGATCTTGTGAAGAGAATGCACAAGGATAAAACAAGGGAAAATAGCATAAGATAAGTAGATTGGCATAGCTATTATAAAAATCTCTTTAGGAGCAGGTCACTAGATTGATTGAAATATATAGCCATTGGAGAAATCACAGTATTTTGAGCATTTAGATACCTTGATGGGAATAAATAAAGTGTGAGAGCCAATTAGAAGATTAAAAAGGAACAAAGCAAGTGGTATGGATGGAATACCTGGAGAATTTTGTAAGGCTTGGAGTTTAAATGAGAATAGATTGATTTTATTAATTAGAATATAAAATTCCATATTTGAAGGAGGTAATGTTCCAAGGAGTTGGAGATGACAATAATGGTTCCAATATTTATTAACAAGGAGGAATTGAACAATCCAGCAAATTGCATGGGTATTAGCTTATCAGTACTAGGTAAAATATATACTGGAGTGGCTGAAAAATTGCAAAATTGGGTGGAAGAAGAAGGTGCTTTATCAAAATTCTAAGCAGGTCTTAGATGATCAGAACAACTTACATCAGTGTGTGAAAGAATAAGTGTATATCAATGCAATAAAGAAAGAATAAGAAAACAGTAGATAATATTTTAGTGATAGATACAATGGTAAATAAATATTTAGAACAAAAATAGGAAGGTTGTATAAGTTGTTTGTATATTTTGAAAAGGCTTTTGATACAATAAATCAGAAAGTGCTGTGGATCAAATTGAGTAGGAAGGGAATAAGTAATAGGCTTATAAGAAAAGTTCAAAGAATATATATTGATAATGGTTTTTGTATACAGATTTCAAATAACAAAGTGACTAAAACTATTCAAACTAATGTAAGGCTTAAGCAAGGTTGTATGCTAAGTCCTGCATTTTTAATTCATTCATTGATGTTCTAGAGGCAACAATTAATATGGCTAATAGATATGTTCAAGTAACTAACAAAATAGAAATACCTGGTTTGTTATTTGAAATGATTTCATAGCAGGATCAATAAGCAATGTTGGATCAATGAAAATAATTGAAGCACTAGAGAAGTTCTGTAGGAAATGGAGGGTAAGAAGTAATATAAGTAAATAATAAAATTAGAGAATTTAACAAGGGTAGCAAGTTAAAGAAATGTGAGAAGTATTGGGATGGAGGAGAAATTGAGGTGGTTAATAAAATTTGATTACCTAGAAGTGAGCCAAAGGAATACTCTCCTTGAAAGCCATAAAATGGTTGGAGAGTATTTTGGCAGAAGTTGAGGTATGAGGCTAGGATGCTTTATGGTGTAGAGATCTGGGGTTTAGAGGGGGGTTGGACAAATGTGAATATAACCCATAGGAACTTTAGCATATAAATCTTGGGCTTGTCTAGAGCTTTACCGAATGATGTTGCACAAGTAGAATTAGGAAAAATTGATAACAAAGGGAAAATTTTGGAAAGAGTATTGAAATATTGGCTCAGAATTAGAAATTTAGATGATCAGAACAACTTACATCTGTGTGTGAAAGTCCAGGAAAGATTAAATCAAGGGAAAATTTGGAGAGCTAGAGAATTATTAGAAATTGGTTTTTAAAAAAAATAAATTAAGAATAGAAGATGTTAAAAGGCAAGATATACTTACCAGTTTTAATTTCAAAACTTCATTGAGTATATATAGAGGTTTTAATTAAGTGTGAAGTAGAGAAGAGTATGTTGATTAGTGCGATAAAGCAGCAAGAGAAGGTTTGCATGGGCTAGAACAGGAGTTATATTGAAAGTGTTAAGAGTAAGGAGGGATTTAGAAAAATTACCCAAAGGATAATTGGCATATATTGTTAGAATGTGAAGAAACCAAAATTCTTAAGAGAAACTAGAAATAGAGAAGTGGTCCTATTTGCCAAGAGAAATCTTGGAAAAAGATGAATGTAAAATCAAAAAAGAATATAAGGGAAATAGCTATTTAGGTAAAATAAGAACCAAATGGCTCAGGAAAATTTATAAGCAAGATAATGAAAGTAAGATAATTGGATATTAGATACAAGGGGAAAATAGGATTATTTAGGTAAAGCAAGAGACAAATGGCTCAGGAAAATTAATAAGCAGGATAATGATGAAAGTAAGTAAAATTAATGAATATAAATGGAAAATAGGGCCCAATAGCTAGATTACTATGTTAAGAGTCTATTGGGACCTCCATGGAAATCAGCAACTTAGTATTTGCAAATTGATTGATTAGGCAAAGTATAATAAAGGGTTTTTAAGTATATTGTTTAATATTAGTTAGATAAGTTAGATTTCTAGATATTTTGTTTTTTTATGGATGGGTAAATGGTTAATTTAGAATTAGCTGATTGTATTTAGTTATTTTTTTAATAAGAGTATATGTAATGTTGGTGTGCATTCTAGCCTGGTTCCAGTAGGCTACTGCTAACAAACTGGAGAATAGGATTAAAATTAATAATAGTATTTGGTTATTTGTGAAATAATAGAAATAAGTAAATTTTAATTGTAATGCTGTTTATGTTTATTGGGAATAAATTTATTCATTCAATAAAGGGTCTACTTCCCCATTAGGAGAATGAATATAGAAGTAATTGCTATTTGAAATTT
Source organism: Metallyticus violacea (assembly GCA_030762175.1). NCBI lineage: Eukaryota > Metazoa > Arthropoda > Insecta > Mantodea > Metallyticidae > Metallyticus > Metallyticus violacea. The sequence continues at coordinate 306,710,458 of CM060846.1, read as the reverse complement.
AGAAGTGCCAGATTTAAAAATTTAGCTACATTTTTGGTATATGTTGTCTCTTACTAGAATACATTATCTACCATGCATATGTCCTATCTGCAACAATGTGCTGCTAATTTTAAACATTGTAAATTTTAAAATGCTGTTTCATTTGAACTCATCTAATGTTCTGTAAAACATAATTAGCACATAACCAATTCAATTCACTGTTTATTCTATTGATGCATCTTTCATTGTGGAGAATAACACTCACCACAATTTTTGTGTCTAACAAATTTAAACTTATTCAATGAACCAGGTACATCTATCATGATTTCTTCAGCCCAAACATCTTTAAGAATATTATTAGTTCCCACATAGACTGCCACAATTTCCAGTTTCACAAAATCCAGATACATATTTTTTAAATTATGCCATAGTTCTGTTGCCTGTATTACAAGAAACAATAATCTTCATGGATGACAGTTTTGTATTTGTCTCCCATGAACTTCAACAATAAATCACCCAGCACCATAACTTGTATTATTGTTTAGATCTTGGTGTTGTTTTGCTTCAATGTTTAAGTTTTTTAATGTATTGATACTTTCAGTGATTAACTTGGCAGTGTTTCAATGACTGTTTAACCATATGCTTCCTGGTTGAGTTTTAGTATATTGAATTGTCCAATTTTTTATTTTTTAACTTCAAACTTTAATTTTGCAGTTCCTCTTTCTTCTTTCTTTTTTTTTTTTTCCTTTTCTTCTTTTTTTTTTTTTAAGTTACCTGTTGGGCATATTAATTACCATATGCAGCAATGCTATGGTTTCTGAATCTCACATAGAGGTTATTTCTGTCGGCTGTTTTGTAAGTGAATTTCCATTCCATGGCTTTGTTTTGTTTACATAGCTTCTTAAATCTTTTGCTTTATTTTGTCTTTTTTTGTGGTTATTTCCCTTTACTCTGATTATTCCAAATTGTGCATTTTTGTTCAAAAAATCACTTTGCTTGTAAGAAAACTGTGCTTTAGCTTGCATAACTACACTGGATGCTGTCATGTTGAAAATTCTCAAGATTAATTTTCAGTTGTGGATCATCGGTGCTCTCAATCTTTTCTTTCAACTTGTCACAAGTTTTGCATGATTCAACCTTTGGTGATTTCACTCCCATATTATATTCTTCTGTAAATATTCATCTCTATTTTTGTACACACAAATAGATTAGTACATCATGTAATTATAAAACATATTTTTATAGTGTTCAACCAAGTTGTAATCTAGATAAAGTTTTTCATCGTTGTATGAGCATCTATAATGACTCCCATATTTAGGTATGTTGTCAATATGTCCCTTACTTGGTTAAATTTCTGCATGGAACAAACAAGTGGGCTACTGAAAATTTTCCTAGTTTGTCTTGAGGTAGAATACTTGCTCCAGAGGTAACTCACTTCTGAATATTATCCATTCTGCCATGATTATTCTGCAAGCAATAAATATTAGTAAAGGCCTTCTTGCACACTTTATATCTACACTATTGGCTTTTACATAGTAAGAAACAGTGCAGTTTCTCTGTGAAGTTTCACCTTTTTGTTTAGAATGTCTGGCAACAGGACTGTATTACATAACTGCAAAGATGTATGCATTCTGTACATTTAAAGACTCCTATATCTCAGAATGTCTTAAATGTTTATCTTAGATTGTCATCACCTTCTTTTTGAAAACCCTTAAATGCAAATTGACATTCTTGTCCCATATTTTTCTTCTGAGCATGCTAACTGTACAAAAACATACTTTTTAACTGTATTATGCTTCTTTAGCTTCACACTTAACATTTTCTTATCCTTTTCTGAGAAGACCTTTTGGTTCCCCCCCCCCTTCCTCCTCCTCTCTCTCATATTGGCAGATTGTTTCTCAGATATTCTGCCTGATGAGCTATATGATTACAATAATAATCGTTAATTAAATTATTAATCATGTTCTCTGTTAAATTCCTTATTTGGAAACATCACAGTATGCACATACACTTAATATTATGTTCTTAAAATATGTTAATATGATGGAAATGCCAATTTGCATACCTTCAATTCTTCAGAGTCATGAACCTGTATCAGGATCCTGATATCGTTTTTACCAAGATAGCTAGGAACAGTTCCTTCTCCTAAATCATTCTTTATGCATAAAATCACATGAGACTCGTATTCATTTTTTACCCATTCATCTGTCATTTATCATTATATTTTTAATATGGGCAAAAGTTGGCATTTACCTTGGAGCTTTGGCCTGCCATCTATAGAGCATATGTGCAACTACTACCCAGCAAATGACATTAAATTACTCTAATAATGACTGAGTACTGTAAAATATTTGGTGGTGTCATTTACCATTATGTTCTTCCAAACAGCTCAATTCTACGACAAAATAAGTCAATAAAATTTATAAGAAAATGAAGGTTACATAAACATGGCATTGAGATTTTACTGTACTTATGTATTGAATATAAAATGATCGCTTCGTATTCTCAAATGGCTCTCAGTCAGTTTCATATATGGCAGTATTCTTTGCAACTGTGAGCAAGATAAATTCCTTCCAGTTTTTATTCTCAAATACTAGTGTATTTCACTTTTGGTAATTTACTGTTCCTGTGTCATGCTGTCAGTAGAAGAATAATAATGGGGAGAGGAAGTATCTTAAGCTGAATTGTACCAGATGGATATTTTCCATACTAGCTATATTTTAAACTACTGGATAACAAACTTAAAATGTTCTTCTGACCATCTACATTTCATTCTTCATTTCTTTTAATTATGCAGCATTATTTAATCAAATGAAGAGATAAACAATGAGGATTGGAGAAAGAAGGAAAGAGAGAAAGAGAACAGTTTCTTATAAAACAATCTTTAATTTGCATACATGTGTCCAAACAGAAATTAAAAATGTGTACAAAACTCAAGTAAAGATCAAAATATTTTAACAGTCAGATTTAGTTATGAATATGTCATAGCCCTAATATACTTCTAGTTTGATTGTTTTGTGGGAATAAAAAAATTATGTGTTATTTTATTCACATTTTCTTCAGTTTTGCTTTAGTTCTTTAGTTACTTCTTTTAATAACAAGAAGAGGAAGAGGAGGAAGAAGAAAAAGAAGAGGAAGAAGAAGTGATTAATTTACTGTTTGTTCAATGAATTTGTATATTTTGGGCACTTCAGTATGGTAATAATCAAATTTATCAGAATGCATCCCCCCCTCAATTCACTGTGTTGCAATATATTTCTCATTTCTACACACCTAGTGAAAACAATAAACAATACACCTTTGATTCTGGTTAGCCTTAGTCCAATTGCTATCCAGTATATCATAAATTCTGAATTCCAGATTTATTGTCATCTGCTTCTCTCTCCTGTTTTCTAGTACTTTGTAGTATGGACAAATAACTGGCAGCAGTAGTCTGACTTAGATTTCTTCATTGTAATCTTGTTTTTTGTTTGGTTTATTTAAGGACACTCTTTAACATCTTTGGTCATTAGCATCCCATTCAATTCTGGGCATAAAATAGATAAATATTGCTCAGAGGTTTTTTCTTGCAGACTTGAAGTTCTTTTACATGCAGTATGTCATATTACATGGGCAGTATTATTCCCTTTCAAAGGATTTTTATGCCCCAATAAAATCCATTGACCCTTGCAGAATTTGAACTCATGACCACAAGGCAAGTTTGGTTACTTTTAGACAAGGACCAACATTTCAATGTATTAAGGTTTCTTTTGTGAGTTCTTAGAGGAATCTTGAAGGCAGTTTTTCCTACTTTTAATTCTTCTTTAAGAAAGCATACTTTCATATTCTCTATCCTCTTGAGATCTATGTATGTCTATTCCAAATATAACAATCGTAGAGATTGTGGTGCCATAGGTCATGGCTGTGTGCAACGATAGTTGTTCTAGGTTATTAATGCTCTAAATTGCATTACAGATTGCTGCTGTCTTATCATGAACATGCTGGCTAAAGGAAGTTACTGTTGTATGGAGGATCAATCCTAAGTATTTGAATGGGTTTTAGTAGCTAATTTTATTTATCATGTTGTTTTCTTCAACCCACCTTTCTGGTTCTTGGAATGCTTTTTGTAATTGGATTGCTTGGGCTTCCAAAGACCACATCATCTTCATAAATGATCAACATTATGACACATGATATCTTACTACACTTGTAATGTTAGATGTGATAATGTTAAATAGCACTAGACTAATGGGGTCTCTTTGCAGGACTCCATTTGTCTAAGAGATTATGTTTGATGTAGCAATTCCTTTGCCAATTTCAATCAATTTGTATTCTAGTATATTTTCTATTGTAATGCTGAGTAGATGGGTTTCTCCCATCATGTTCTTAGTTTCTTTTTATTATTTTTCCAGAAATAATCTATGAAAGCTGCATAATATTTCCCTTTTGGTCTTTTTAATGCTATTTCAATTTCATTTGATGGCTTGTTATGTGATCTTCTATTTACAAAAACTGAAATGGCATTTTGGTATAAAGTTTTCTAAGTTTTCTTCAAGTCTGAGAGTTAGTAACCTTGTGAACATTTTGAACAGGTTGTTTTCCAGTGCTGTACCTCCATAAGTTTTTGGGTTTCCTGCATCTCCTTTTTTCTGATATAGGATTTGTGCTGCTCTATGGCTATCTGATATCATTGCTGTGCATATGCATTTATTGGAGAGGTGAGTCCATAGTGGTTGTAAAATATCTTGTATAGCTTTTAAGTATCCTGCATAAATGTTATCTGAATCTGGGATTTTCATGGCATCTTTTATCTCTTTGATATTTTTATGGAGCTGGTGTGTATATTTGGTCCTGGTTTGTTTGTGTAGTAGGCTTTCTGTTTGCTCACTTTATTTAGGATTCTATGAAATGGCCATCCCAAATGATCATAGGAATTTATATTGCTTGTACTTTTGATTTTTTTTTGTTCCTTAGTGCTACAAATATGTTTGATTTTGCTCCTTCTGATGTTTTCTTTATTTTTCCTTCCAAGAATTTTACTTTACTTTTTTCAAAGTAGTTTATAAGCTCTCCTTTTCTCTGCTTAGTTTTCCAGATCCTCTTTTCTTCCTTATGGTTTAAGCAATGTACATAGTTGAAATTTTCTTGGTATGATTGGGATGGCAGCTTTCAGCATTATATTGTTAGCTATCATTATGGTCTTGTTTACTTGTTTGCCTGCTGTGAGTTTTATGGTGTCTTTTATTTCATTTTCATACACCAGCTGTAATACATTTTTTCCTTGGTTTTGCTGGGCTATCATGTCTGCTTCCTTATTTGTTGCAGGTTCAGTATGTGGTCTGTAGTCTGTAGGAGTCTGTTCCTTTTATATGCTGCCCGCAATGACCAGAGTCCTCTCTGTCTCCTGTTCTTAAACATATTTCTTTATAGAATAGTAGATCTATAGCACTGGATCTGTTGTATGTTTTATCTCTCTTTTTGGTTCACCAGTGTGAATCATTCTTTGGTAAGGTTTTATAGCATTATCTCTAATTTAGTATTGGGCTTGTCAATCCTACAGTTTACATCCCCAGCTAGTATTCTTATTTTCAAGGCTACTTGTAATGCAGTTTCTCTAGCTTCTTCTGCTGGTTATTATAGTGGTGAACATAATCCATTTATTGTCTGTCAGTCAGTCTGTTCTAGATACAGTAAAATATCCCATTCCAGCAACTATGGCACAAAAACCAGTGCTATACTTCTATAGGGTATTTGAAGACATACTGCATGAACCTTTTTACCGTGCTCAAATTTAGCATTTTTCAGGTGGATTTTTAAAAATGAAATTTTGAAATATAAACTTTATTTTAGGTACTTCAATACATTCATCTGTTTGTTCACAATAAAAAGCATACTAAAATTGCCGTACCTGATGACAAAGTTAATTGGTAGTCATATGGCATCAAGATCAGTGTAGACAACATTGCAGCTATGAAGACAAAGCAGATGATTCTTCCATTAACTATATTTTACTAACACTCATTTCCATTTAAACAGCTCCAAATTCTGTTTAAGCTAGTACATTTCACTTGTACTTTATGGAATCCATCATGCATTAACAAATTCATTTTGGGTACACAGGTATGGTAGTGTGTGACAATTATATCATGCTTGCTATTGTGAAGTGTAAAGCCATGCCATGTTAGCATTACCACACACTTGCTACTCTAAAGCCATGCCATGTCAATATGCGGCCTCTATGATGCTGTTAGAAGACAATGAAAATTTCATCAAAATGACCGTGTGTTTAAAACTGCAATGTTTCTCTCTCTCTCTCTCTCTCTCTCTCTCTCTCTCTCTCTCTCTCTCTCTCTCTTTCTGTTTTTTATTGAAAAATGCCATTATTATTGTATTTCTGGTTATTTGGGTGCTAGTTAGGGATTTTACTGTATTGCTATATTCATTTTGTAGGCATTATTAGGGTTGCTATTATAGGGGTAGAGAAACTAAAGACAAATCCGTCTGACCTTGTATGGCATAGAAGTATATTCCATAAAATCATTTCAATTTGATTGATTCTATGAGCAGTGTTTCAGTAGCTACTATTGTCATTCTTCTGATACATTATATAAAGGCTTTTCTAGTTCCTGTGTTCCATATCATTGTTATTCAAGGAATGCTCCCTCAGTACAATATTTCTGAAATCAGAACTTTTGTGATTAGTACTGTATTGGGAGAGAAATCTAGTTCTTTTGTGAATGACAGGAAATGGTATTCCAATCTTGAATGCATTTTTTATTGCCTCTTATATTCAATTTCTCACTACATCACTCACATCAGCTACTGAACAAGTGCAAAAACAGTTGAAAACATTTCTTTACCTGCCCATTCTGTCCTTTTAAAGGTCAATAGCCTCACCTAACTACAAGGGACATAACACGAGTAGCAAGTGTGTTTTGACAGCTATCCTGTTGTATATAGAAGAACTCTGCAGACCATAAGACACATGCAAGTTTATGGCAATATTTTTTTTAAAGAAAAACGGTAGTCTTATGGTCTGAAAAATGGGACACTTTGCTGTATATATTTTCATTCTGTGAGGTTTGTCTCCTTATCCCTTATTAATTAATGCTTGTACCTGTCATAGCTCCATACTACTTTGCAGTTTTTCTTCTCAGAATCTCAGACTCCTTTACCATCATCTTCCATACAGTTTTTGTGATGTCACTTATATATTCCATCACAATGTAGTGAGACATCCTTTATCTTGCTATTACGTAAACCACATGCCAACTAGTTATGCTGCTGTTCAGTGTTTTTTTTTTCTTCTTTCATTACACATTTTCGTATTACTGTGGCTGATGTAAGAGACCCAGTAATCTGTTGAAAATATCCTGGAATTCCAAGATATATTGTTTCCTCATGTGCCTTTCATGAATGATACTTTTGTATCTTCTTGGAGATTAATAACTCATTTGATATTAAATTTCTCTTTGGTTCCTCTATTAAATCCAATGTAATTTACTTCACCCACTTTACACTAGACCATTAAGTCTTGCTTTGAAATAAAATCAATTTTCTTGTATATTGCACATGGTGTAGTGCACAATCAGACCCATATTTAGGGACTGCTGATGTCTGGGCAAAAATCATTTGTTACTGTTCCCCCTTGCTCTTTCTCTGTGTGTATAATTATTTGGGAATGGAAAACACTATAATTGTGCTTTTGTTGAAATTCAAATGTTTTGAAATACTTAACAACCAAAATACAAGGGAGTCTCCACCAACCTGGCCCAGGCCATTTTTAGGTATAACCCCTGCCAATACAAAGATTTGTCACAATACTTTTTATAAATTGTATACTGACACCTCCTATCTATATTCTAAGGAAATACAAAATTTTCACTTGAATTGCTTCACTCCCCAGTACATTTGCCATTTCCTATTAGCATATCCAAGGGTCCAGGCTCCAGTCCATCCAAAATACATACATACATACACACACAAGCACGCACGCACGCGCACACACACACACACACACTCTCTCTTATTTCTAAACTCCCTACAATAATAATAAATTTATTCATGTACTAACCGTGCTTCTAATATTACAAACTTAATACTTTAATTTCATTCCTGGTTCAATCCCAAGATGTATAATTCTCGCATTGTTAATATTTACCTTCTAATATACTATTTCTCCAACATATAATTCTCCAGTTATAATAACTCAATTACTCTGCCATGAGTCTACATCCATGAAAACTGCCACGGGTGCCTGAGATTGTTAAGGTGTGTATTCATGAGTGGAAGTTTGGAGTTCGAATTCCACCAGGACCTTCCTCCCTGATAGAGGATTTTTCAGATTTTCCTCAGTCCTCATAAATGGCAAATTCCAGGGAGGTACCCAACACTTACTTGGAATGCTTCCTTCCTTTGAAAAAATATCCTTCCCCAATTTACCATTTCATTTCATATATCATCAGTGTCCACGACCTGTGGTGCCTCAGTAATAAAAACTCCAGATTTCTTATCTGGAGTCTATCTCCAAAAATTTTCTTTATTAGTATACTGAAAGTATAAATACAAAGAATTTATATCAGATTTAAAAGGGTTTCTTGTATGACAGGGGCCAAAACACTAATTATAAACACAAACCATCAGCAATCACATTGTTAAACAAATGTTATGCTGGAACACTTTCTGAAAGTTAATAAGAACTAAGTAACATCAATAACATTATTCATTACTTTGCAAATAATATTGATGTTGAAATTACAATTAAACTGATGAACATTGCCACTGCGCAGCAATAAAAATTCTTACATGGGTGGGAGATTTAAATTTTAGAAACTAAGACACATCATTCTAATACATATCTCATTCCAATCACCTCATCGGTGATTAATTGCTGATTGTTGTTGCATATACTATAGATAACTAATGTGATATGCTATTACTGTTCTGTATGGTAATTAGCAGATCTGCATTTAAATATGAATCACTTGTTATCCACAAGTTTTAATAGAATTACATAGTTACTAGAATCCTTCCTTATAAACACCATTGTTAAATGTATGAAAGTTTCTTGCAGCTCAATCATGTGAAACTGAAATAAGATTGAAGCCTTTAAAGAGGCTGCTTTCAGCTTCATGGAAATTACCTGAAAAGGACAGTGAAGTGGGTTTAACATAATCTGTGTCCAATGTAATAATGATTAATTCCAATATTCATTAAATGGATTCCTCATATATTCAAGTAACTGCTCTTCCTGTATATTCAGCAGTAGCCAACACAATAATCATAATTTCATTATATATGTAGTGGAATCCTTTAATGACCATTAAAATCTTCAAGTGATTTGTTGATGGTGACATAGAATATGTAAAACCTACATATTTATGTTTTCCAGCACTCATTTGAACATAATTTCCCTAAAGATGACAGCAGTGTCCACTGTTGAAATGTTGGAATTCTGCTAAAATTAATCTGGCAGGAATCTTCAGATAAAACAACCAGATATATTACTATCTGCTGTATATACATCAAAGTTCTATAAATTAGGAAGATATTCCATCAATCTTTTGGAATCCTAATACATATCTATGTAGGTAGTTTTCAGAAATATAATTGGGTGGTAGTGAATTTTTATGTACATCTATATACTGATGATGAGGCAACAGCCTTCAAAACATGTCCGAGTAAGTGCAACAAAATTAGTGAGATTTGATTTTCTCAAAAAAATTGCAAAATTATCTCTGAAACAGTTTTGAGATAGGAAAATGTCATATATACAAGTTATGCAAAACAAAGCAGTGCAAAGGATAAAATGATATATGCAAAATCAGCAATGCTGCTTAAAACACGAAATTTCAAAACAGCTGTAAACTAATTTTATACTATTATGCCCTTTATATATAAGCTGTTGAACCAGTAAATAATTAGGATAAATTGGTTCTGAAAGAACCTGTTCTAAAGATTTCTCACTCTAGATCTATGTACTAAACTGCATTGTTAGCACACAGTGAATTATGGAAAATATTAGCAACTTCCACATTGCAAGAGGAAGAATGTCATACTGTAGAAGATCCAAAAGCAGCCACTGACAGTCTGTTGCTACTTTTGTCTGATTGTTTCCAACAGTGTTCCATGTGGAAGTAGTTAACTAAAGCAAATCCATTTTTGTGTACCTGGAATACCTGTGCCTTATTTGACCTTTAGACAGTGCAAACTAGGAAATATTATGTGTGAAACTAATGAACAGTATATTACAGAATTAAGTCACAAAAAAGTATTACAAATAAACATGCTTTTCATCTTTAGCAAATGAGTACAATAATAGTCTTTACTGATCTGCTTAAATTAGAGAGATATATTAGAGCAAACTTAATTATCTTGTGTGTCAAATGCAGCACAAGATATTCAGCAAATCTAATGCAGGATATAAAACAGGCATTAAAATTAACTGTTTTATATATAATAAAAATATTATGCTTTTGTGATGAAGAAATGAAGACTGCAATTCTAAATAAGCAGACATGAATTTTAAATATCTGCAATATCAAATGGAAGACAGTAGAGAGAAACAAAGCTGAAAATATATTGAAAGAAAACAAAACTCTGCATGAGGGGCAAACTTTAGTGGTGTTCCAAAACTTTTCCTTAGCAAAATCTATTTTTAAAATGCATTGCTTAAATTAATCAGGATACATTGACAATACTTTATTAATTATTATAGCAAATTTAGGAGACTGTTTTTTATCTATATACATTTTGTCTATGTTTACATGACTTGGTTGTCTTGTAATATGAGTCTTGAAGTAGTTTATTCTGTTCTCAAATATTACTTCCAAAATTTTCCCCCTTATTGTTGTTAATTTAATTTAACCTGAATAATTGTTTTGGCACTGTCTGAAATTATGAAAATAACTATGAATGGGCAGTGCCATGGCTGAATAATTATACTGTTCCCCTTCTTTTCACTGACATGACTTGGATTTGATCCCAGCTGCCATAAGTGGAATTTTTGGCAGAAAAAGCAACTGGGAGGCAGATTTCCTTCAATGTACCACCCACACATAGTGCCAATTGATCCATCATACCTTCATTATCTTGCATAATCTAATCTACAAAATTGTAATAAGTGGCTTGAAAATACGACACTATTGCCGTATGTTGCCCAAGTGTAAAACTCAATGTCTTGAGTGATGCATAAGTTGGCATTTAGAAATAATCACAACATGAGTAATGCATCACATCATTTTAGCTATGTTTTACTGTCTGTGATTAAAAATACAGTACATAGTAAGTGAAACTTTGTACAATAACTATAGTATAAAATGATCAACAAATATAAATATAATGCAGTAACTCATTTGCTTATTTGCAAACATATGGAAAACAAGGAAATTTAACAGCCACAGTATGGGAAGGAGTAAACTGTTTTGCAGCATTGCAGGTATGATGTGAGAAATCTAGTTTACATCTAAATGGCTTTGTTGATAACAGTTGTCTATAACTAAATTGCTATGCATGCAAGTATGTTTTTGTGCTGGTTTTACAAGGAAGTGGGGATGGGAGGGAAAAGAGTGCTGTTTACACCTTACTTTCCACATTACTATGAAACAAAGAGAGTGAAAAAATAGGGAAAATAGTAAATTGAACTAGGCCTGAACAATGCTTTCCTCTTACATGTAAATAAAGTAAATGGAAATGAAAAATACATACACAGGACTTACCATTAATATTCTGTTTCCATTCACTCACATTCTGATTTTACTAACTCTTGAACCCACAGATAAATCACTTTCATTGCTCATATCCCCAGTAGTGACAACACTATCACCATCAATTTCATTTTCAACTGCACCACTGTGCTTACAGTATTCCTCTTCCACCTTAATGTAGTACCCTTCCCCATCTGTGACAGTAACTGATAAAAGTGCTTCAATAGTCGGTTTCTGTAGATTTGCAGCTGTTGTCTCCAGTATTGTTATGGTATCTGAAAATATTGTTTACTTTTTCCCACACTAGTCTATTTGCATTCAGATAGCAATTGTATTGCATGATAGTATGGCCTTTTATGGCAACCATAATATCTACAGCATAAGTTTATTATAGGTCTGTTGGCCCAATTAAACTAAAGTGTGAATTTTCTCTCACATAAATATAGCAAGCATTATCTCTTTTCTCCAAGCACGAAGTTATTGATACTTTGGTGTCACATCCCAAAGGTGTTTTCTCAAGCTGTTGAGGATGATATGGGGCATTGTTTATCACTATAATTGATACCTGGGGTAGATTAGGGAGAACACTTGAGCCAAATCATTTCTCAAAATCTGAGATTTCATTTGACCATGATAATCTCCTTGTGTACATATGACTTCAAATATTAATTGCACTTCTTTAACAGATTTCTCCTTGGATCCAATGCTGGTAATAATCAGTCATTGGAATGAGACACACAAAACTATTTAATTCATTTAACAGTGTTAACTCTTTTCACTGTAAAAGCAGCTGCTGCTTGTTCTATAGACTTGTTGAGTAGGAACACAGCTAATAGTTTTCTTTTTCAGTTTCACAGCATTTTGTTAATCTGGCTATTATTTTTCTGCGATCATTAAGCATTGTATGGGAACTTTTCCAGGAGTGGCTTGGAGCTCTTCTTCTTCTTCTTCTTCTTCTTCTTCTTCTTCTTCTTCTTCTCCTCCTCCTCCTCCTCCTCCTCCTCCTCCTGCTCCTCCTCCTCCGCCCTCCGCCTCCTCCTCCTGCTCCTGCTCCTCCTCCTCCTCCTCTTTCTTCTTCTTCTTCTTCTTCTTCTTCTTCTTCTTCTTCTTCTTCTTCACATCTCAGGCCATCAGCATCCCATTAAATTCAGGACATGAAACGGCAAATAAATGTTACTCAGAGGCCTTTTTTTTTTTTCCCCAGGCTTGAAGTTCTTTTACGTGCCATAAATCACCATGGACTTTACTTCTCTTCCAAAGGAAGCCATACTTAGGATTCTTACACCCAAAAAAATCCATTGACCCTGGCCAGGATTGAACCCACTTGGGTCTACGAGGCAAATATGGTTACCACTAGACCATCGGGACCAACTTAACTCCCTAAGGTGCATGTGGTGTGTTTATAGTCACCTCAACCATAGTAATCATCTAATTCACTGCAAAAGAACTGACTGAAAAGTCACTATTAGCAAAAGACTACACACAATAATATTAACAGAGAAACTGAAAACTTCTGAGTAACATCACTAAAGTCGAAACTGTCAAAGCACATTCAACATTTTAGTGTTGGTAGCTCTGCATACAAATTGAATGACACCTACCAATTGAGGACTAGGGAGTTGATCACGAAAGGGCATATAGCATGTGCCATCTGCATGCATCAATATTAATTCATTTCATTCAGGTACCTGAAAACCTCTAGTGTTATTATATACTCATCATTAGCCAAGAAAACTGCACAGCATGAGTGTCTATAAATAACCAAGGTCAGTATATACAAAAACTAAGTAGCCTGTACTGTTCATTACAGCTAACAAGCCATTCTTATTTCTGTTGTATCCAAACTCACATGGAGACTGGTGAGAATCAGAAATAAAGAGTAAAGGGATTCATTCCTTAAAATCAGAAGTAAGTGAAAACTTGTGCGTAGACAAATCATTAAGTTATGATCAAAGTATAACATCGATTATCAAAATAAAATAACTGTAATGTTACATGAACAGTAACAAGTCATTTGTGTATCACTGTCATGCTTAAGGTATTGCTCCAGTTACTTGACACATCATTAACATGTACATGATGATTAATTTGGACTTTGGTCTACCAGTCATTTTTGTGCTGTCTTTGTTTTGGTCAGAGTAAAAGCATTACTAGTAGATGTGAAATTAATGTATTTTTTACCATCATATCCTTTCTTGCTTCCAGAAATTGTTTTACTAAACTGCATACTAACTCAAATGGGTTTAATGCTGGGTGAAAATTTTAACAGTATATGACTATATCCTAAACTTAGGTATTCATTTTTTAAACTAAACTCCACTTATATAAAAGTAAGACATGTTTCGGGAGAATCACAATTAACTTCAGTTGCTCACTGAACGTCACTTGTACCGCCACGGGTGGCCGAGGTCGTTAAGGCACGGACTCGTGAGCAGGAGGTCTGCGGTTCGAATCCCGCCAGGACCGTCCTCCCTGACTGGGGTTTTTTCCAGGTTTTCCTCAGTCTTCATAACTGGCAAATGCCGGGGAGGTACCTAAACTTAGGCCTGGAACGCTTCCTTCCTTAAAAAAAAAAAAAAAAAAAATATCCTTTCCCAATTAATCATTTCATCTCATATATCACCAGTGTCCACCGCCTGTGGTGCCTCAGTAGTAAAAACGGGCGTTAAACACTACTCAAAAAAAAAAAAAAACGTCACTTGAAAACTGGCAGTTCAGTGAGCAACTGAAGATGGGAGAGATTCTCCCGAAACGCTCTTACTTTTATGTAAATAAGTGGAGTTTAGTTTAAAAAATGAATACCTAAGTTTAGGATATATTATCACTCCATTGTCAACAGCTTCATAAGTACAGTATTTAGTATATGAATATCCCTGTATAAAATTATTGGTCATCACTATTGATTTTCAGGGGACAGTTTTCTTATTATAACGTGCAGATTTATGTTATTTGGTTTTTCTTCTTTCCTACTAGATTTATCAGTTTGCTAATATGAATGGAATAGGCTATGCTTAATATATTATTAAGGCATCTTGCTGGTGGAGTTGATCACCTAGCATAGTCTTCCAGCTATATTTGTGCTATTTTACATTGCTTACCATCGTACTTGATAAACTGTATCATTTATTGTCCTATTGAATCATCACAACTGAACGGCTGTCATTAAGAATAAGCAAGAATATCTAGCCTAGTCTTGTTGTAATATAAGCTGAAGTATCGCAAGTGTTCCGGGTCCACAGAACTAAACCGGAGCCTCACAGTAACCCATTTGTTTTGTAAAAGTCAAGTTAAAAGAGTACTTCATTCATTAAATTGTTGATTTAAAATTACTGCTATAATAAATTTATCTTTTACTTTTCTAATGGCCCTTGATGTCAATTAAATTTTCATTACTTTGACAATATTTATGAAATAGTTAATATTTTGAAATTTAAATTGAATCTAATATGTTACTTTTAATGGAATCATTTAATAGGCAATTCCTTTCTTTTGCCCAGTAGCTCTGAATTATAACATTCTTTCACTCTTTGTATTATGGGCTGAAATCGCATAGAACTGAGCCAACTTGTTATTCTGAACAACCTCTACTCTTCACAGACTTATAAAGTACCTCAACTACCTATGATGAGAGAGTATATCCTTTGTCTTTTCATTCTCAATATACTTGTTGCAAAATTCATCAAAGGCTTTCACATCTTATTTTTACAAAGTATAAGGAAACCCACACATTTTCCCATTAAGGTATTTCCTTGAAAATAATGCACTTTATATCAATAGGGGTGAGTCTGTTCCATAATAAACAACATGACCTAAACCTCCTAGTACCACTAATTTTGAGTTCATATTAGCTTTATGTTTTCTGTACACATTATTACCTTCTATCCATTCTAACCCCTCAGAATTTTCTTGCTACAGCAGTTACCACAAAAGCCATGCACTTTAAATAGGATGTTATGTTTGTTGCCCAAACATTTATCAATAATTTTTTTGTATCGGGAATTTTTCACAGTGAAATATATTAAAATGTGACAAATTATTGTTACGAAATCATTCAAATTTCACTAATTTTGTTCCACTTACATTCACATGTTTCAAAGGCGATTGTCTCCATCTTCAGCTTGGTCCCACTGGCCACTTCCCAGTGTGGTATTAAGATGTCGCTCTGTGGCTCTAATGAACTTATTGATAAGGTAACTGGTTTTTGGTTAACTTTGATCTCCCAAACAACAGTTACCTTATTAATAAGTTTGTTAGAGCCACAGAGCTACATCTTAATACCACACTGGGAAGCACCAGTGGGACCAAGCTGAAGATGGAGATAATCGCCTTTGAAATATGTCCAAGTAAGTGGAACAAAATTAGTGAAATTTGAGTGATTTCGTAACAATAATTTGTCATATTTATCAATAAAATTGTAACTGTCTTAGAACCAAGTAGGATGGCTCAGGTAGTAATGCTAGAGACTCACCTTCAGAAGGTTCTGGGTTTAGTTTGTTTTTGGACAGCCATCCTGACATTGGGTTTATTTGAGGTTTTCCCCTGGTCACCTAGGCAAATGCTGAAATAAATATTTACATTCCATGAATTTCCATTCTCCAGTTTTATATCTTTCATTAAACTGGTTCTATGGTTTGAAAGTACCAAGGCGAAGTGAGCTGGCATAGTGATGATGGCTTGTGCTTTGGAAAGGTTTCTGCCCCAGCTTTCGAAATGGAGGGTGGGGCTCCAATGGCATCAATAGTGTTCTATCTAGAAGCATCCTAGTCACCATCTGTAGATCCTGGGCTCCCAGTTTCCCCCTCCTCACCCCCTTAGGTGTCTCCTTTGGGGGCACAAACACAAAGGCCCAGCCATAAGTAAGGCTCAAGCATCCTCCTGCACTCCAGACCAACCAACCAACCATCCATCCATCCATCCATCCATCCAACTATCCCCGAAGCTTCGCTGTCTCTGATTTGTAGATCAAATATCTTTCTCTGAATATGATCATTTTTAAATCAAAATATTTGGTAACTCTCAGAATTAATGTAGTAACGTTGGTTGCATAGCAACATGTAAAACAATGATCTTTAATTGCATTCATTGCATCCACGCAATGAGGTTTCAAGTGCACAAATCAACAGCTTGTATTTTAGCATGCACACAGGTCATTTTTTGAGGTAATTTTGAATCATTTAGCATTTCCCTTTCCAATGGAACTGTGCATTTCCTGGATTTAAAAAAATGATAATGCTTTATTGCATGAAATGTCAATGTACAAGAAATAAGTTGTACTTTACTCACATTTTTAAAGCTGGAAAATGCAAAACTGTTTTTACATGTTATATGCTTTTTTTGTGATTATTTGCTTGTAAATGTTTTTCCAAATCATCTGCACCTTTATTTATAAAATGAATATTCGAATTGCAAAATATGCAATCAATTTCCTAGCTCTTTCTTTCAGGATGCATCTGGAAGCTGAGATATATATGCACTTTTATAAAGCTTCATTCCGTTTAGGAATCTTGAAAACAAATTAGATTCATACTTCAGTATTCATATACACTCCTAAGGGTTATAAGTAATTCCCATAGTACTAACTTAAATAATGATTCAAGTGCTAATTGGAACTTGCACAGTAAAGCCAATCATATAATTGGTATTATTATATGATTTAATTGAACTATACGAAAGAGATTCTCCCGAAACATGTGTAATTTTTATATAAGTAGAGTTTGGTGTAAAAAATTAATACATAAGTTTAAGAGATATATCTTGTATATTCATCATTGACATATCTGTACCATACCATAAATATGGATGGGAAAGCTGAGTTGATGCGTGTTTCAAATCTGCTCATGAAGTAATGATATTTTAGACTTAGCACTCTGTATGTAACAATGAGGTGGAACTATAATATCAATATGAGATTATCCTTTTTATGCTAAATGATCAATGCTTTAAAAAAATAGGCAGCATGAAAATCAATAAACAATGAAAGTGCAGAAATTCATAACAAACCATAGATTAATGACATTGTTCAATGATCCTCTCATATATACATCAGTACTAGTGATTGCACACACTTTAATGGCATAAACTCTCAGCATTTTAGTGATATCAACTACTCCATCCATAAAAACTTATCTTTACCCTTGTAATGTAATTGTGATTTGGTAAAGATCCCTTCCCCAGGATGCGTGAAAAACTAGGACATATATGAGGAAGCCTGGGTGTCTGATAACCATCTCTTCTCTATAAGTTTTGGATTTTTAAATTTAGAAAAAACTAAGGCAGACGAGGAGTGTAAAACCTTGCTGACTATCCATGCATTTTAAACACATTTTTGCTGGCTGTGAGCTATTTACTTTTTTTAGAGAGAGGTGCATTGCTTGAGCTTATAAAGTATCAGTTCACCCATGCAAACATAAGCCTTTTTATATCTACATATTGTTTACATTATTGTGAATAATAACATTTCTAGAAATATTAAAAATGATGAATATTTGCACCTCTGGCTGTATTGCATGGGATGCCTAAAATAATTTCTTAATGACTTCTTAGTCTGAACACATTGTATAATTCAATGTTATGCCTAAAAGCAAAATTTATAAATGAACTACCAGAATCATGTAATCTAAATGCATTCTATCAAAAAATTATATCTATTTTCTGCCATTATCCTAAATTTACCATGAATTTTCACTGATGAATCAACTGTGCTGGTCTTTGATGTGCTCAGTTAAGAACTTCTATATCTTTGAAAAAAATTGATTTTTCGTAGAGTAGTTTTTAAAATTAAATAATTTCTGTGCCTCATATCACAAAAATTTTTAGAATGATAATTTTTATCATTGGTCTATAACTATGACTAGGCACAACATCAAAGCATGAAGAACTAGAATGATATGTATTTCACACAGATTAGTCTTTTTTTTTTTTTAAATTAATCTTCCAAAATGTTCCATTGATGACAAGTGTTTGAACTTTAATTCTTCTTCAGATTTCTGAAGTGCTTAAAGAATTTTATTTAGGATTTGTTAATCTTATTTCCCATGGTTTACCTTTAATTTGTTCTTAATCTGTTTTCTTAAAATCTAATGGATAGCATAACCACTAGACTGGCTAACTACTGCACATTTTAAAGTACAGTTACTGCTGACAGTAATAACCACTAGCCATAAAACTATATAAAAACTGGGCCACACAAATTTAGATATGTGATAATCATGAAACTGGTTTGCAGGTTTGCCACAAACAATGGGAAAAGTTCAGAGGTGTTAAAAATGTAAATTTTCAGATGTGTCTTTATTAATTGCCTTCTCACAATAATGTCTACTCTATTCTAGTTTTTATCTGAGAATAGTATTAATATGAAAAACATTTTCTTTTCAATTTTTGTATATCCTCCGATTTCCTTATAAGGTGACTTGAAATTTAATTTGTATATCATATGATTTCATCAGTTTCAATAAAATAAGAAGCTGTTACTTAAATAAAAGATAAAGAATTGTAATTACCATGATAGTTTTTTGCTATTTATCATGCAGTTATATAACTCAATATCACATAGGCACTAAGTATGAAGTCTCATATTTTGAATTTTAATCATAAATTGTTACTTATTTTGTATATTCACAAACAGTTAGGATAGATGAACACATTAGCTGTATCCATTTGAGAGTCTAACAGTAGGTTATCTAGTAAAGCACTATTGACCTTCAACTTCTTTACTTCTCTTGATAAGAACCCACACTAATACAAGCTCCCATTGTGAAATATGTATTGTGGCATTTATTTTCATTCATGCTGTGAAACTTTAATGCTCCTGGCAAGGAAGACATAGTAAAATTGTGAGATAAATATTGTACTTATAAAGCTGTAGACAATGGAGTGGTAATATATCTTAAACTTAGGTATTCATTTTTTACACTAAACTCCCCTTACTTACATAAAAATAAGTTTGAGAGCATCTTCATTTGCTCACTGAACCGCCATTATTCGAAACAATGACTAGACACCTGGATGCTCCTGTGGTGGCATCTGAAAATAAAGCGTGCAGATTGTCAGCAGAGCTGCATAGGCAAAACAAAGAGTAATTTGGAAATTTGGAGGAAAGAACACTTTAGGAATATTTGGTTTAAGCAGGTGAATAAATCAACAATAGCAGATCACTTCTGAACCAAAAATCATGAAAAAAACCAAAAGTTAAACTGCTGAATTATCTTCAGAACCCAATGGAGTTATCCACTTGGGAAAAAAATTTCATATTAAAAAATAAAAGTAAACCTAATGAACTTCGAGTTTCCCCCTGTGGATGAACTTGGCAAGTTCCTACTTCAGCTAACAGATACCACCACAGGTACATCTGGGTGTCTAGCCATCGTTTCGAATAACAGTGGTTCAGTGAGCAGCTGAAGATGGGGGAGATTCTCCTGAAACGTGTCTTATTTTTATATAGGTAAGTGGAGTTTAGTGTAAAAAATGAATATCTAAGTTTAGGATAGAAAAATTGTGTGAGTTCTTGGGGGTCTTCTCCATGATGTTCTGTTTTCAGAATAATGCAGTAAAAATTGTTTTTGATGAACTGTGACAGTGCTGTTGGGTTTATTTCCCTTTGAAAGATATCAAACACAAAATTGAAGTGTTCTAATTAAAGATACCATAGTCATCATAAAACCTAGCTTATATTTGGTTTTATTCTCTCAAGTTCTTTTAATGCTTCTTTTTATTTATTTATTCTATTACTTTACTTATTTTTCAACAGTTCATGTAGTATCCTGCATTAGTTCCATTAGTTCAAGCACTCTTGTCTCTTGTGAGAAGTCAAATTCCCTTCAGCCTATAGTTAAATTTCTACTTCTACTTAAGATCCAAAATTCTATTAGTTTCTCCTGTGATGAGTTATGTGGTACCATGATTCTTATTTGGGAATTGGCTGTGATAATATATTTTATTCCAAGACATTTTTCTTCTTAATTTGATGATACTTCACTGATTTCAGAAGATAGTTATGCTTTATTTACTTTAAACAGGAGTGATATTTTTCCTTTTAATGTAAGCCAATGTGCATGTTCAGAAAAATAAAATAGGTATACATTTCATTTATGTATTAGGTCATAATAGAAATTCATTGTTCTTAGATTTTAAGTTTATGCTGTATTAATAATGGTCTATACTGTTTTCACCTAAGTAGATGTAAGCATAAATAATTTTAAGGAAAAATGAAAACCAAAATTGTTTAACTAAAATTGTTAATTGGAACATTGCACAGTGAGCCTAATCATATATTAAGATCATTGTGTAATTGAGTCAAACTAACACTCTTCTGCTCCACTTACTTGTTTAAATATGTAGGACCAGTTTCACGAACCCTTCTTTCACATCATCAGCCCCTAGTCCACTGAAAGATAAACTGTTATGCTGTGGGAATGTGTAATCTGCTCTGGTGGAGGTGTGATGAACTTTAAGTTTATCACACCTCCACCAGAGCTCATGAAACCAGTACTACATATTTAAACAAGTAAGTGGAGCAGAAGATTGCTAGTTTGACTCAATCTCACAATGATCTTAAAAAGTTGTTTGTTAAGGAAAGTGTTCAAGCACTAGTTCATGTTACTTATATAATGCTTAAAATATCACAAGTTAAACTTCTAAAATAAAAAACACGGCATTGAACTGTGATCAAAGTCATTATGTTAAAAGGAAGGCTGCAGGCTGCAATTTCATGGGCATTATTGCTTTTGCCTGTTTCAGTTAACTTTACCACTGAATGTGGGACTGGTAGTGTAGTTGTTCAGAATAAAACAGGTGGTTTCAGGAAGCGAGATTAGCATGGTATAGTTTTATCACAATGTTATAAACACTGTAATAGCCAAAATAGTATTAAAGAAATAAGATGTATATATGTATATCATTAACACCAAACAATATACTATGTAACAATTATAATGCATTAGAAATTATATAATCTTTTTGTTGGTTGTTTAATATGCCGAATGAGATAACAATATAACAACAGATTACAACTGTAATCAAGTGCTGTTTAGCAAGCAGATATTTCTATAGTGAATGTACAGAGTATGACAGTAAGCAGTTAGTTTGCCATCATTAAGGTAAGCTGAAATGGGAAATAGATATTATATCAGATCTTTTGCATTATTTGTCTGACCACAAATATCTGACCAATTGTTAATCTTCTCCTTTTGAAGCCAGCCTGATATTCTTCCACAATTTGTTCTAAGAATAGGTATAGTTTGTTTTAATAACTGTATAGATATAATTTGTGTATATGTACATTAGAGAGATATATCTCTATAATTCTCACAAGCTAGTTATCTTCCTTTCTTATGACTTGAGACTCAGCTATGTTCCATTTTTGTGATATGTACCTATATTTCAATTTCTGACTATTAACTTATGAATTTTTGGGTCAGTTTGTCTCTTCTGTGCTTTATTAACTCATTATAGATTCCATCCTCTCCTGGAGCACACATGTATTTTAACTGCAGAATAACATGTTTTATCTCTTTTAATATAGATTCTTATACATTGTTCTCATTGACATCATCATTTCCTGTCCTATATTCATTTGCTCCATCATTATTATTTCCATTTTCCTGATTGCAGTTCTGTTCATATTGTTTAACATCTCCATGTCTCAGCATTTCTTTAATTTTTTTAACGTCACCAGCTAAATTCCCTTATTAATTTGTTGTTAGATTGGAATCCATACTTATTGTTCTTAATTTCTTTAAATAATGATTTCAAGCTGTTTTTTCCTAAATCATATTCTACTGGTGCATTTACTTAAAAAATTCCTTTTTTCTTCTGACACATTTAATCCAACTTTCTTCTTACATACTTGCATCATGTTCTATTTTTTCTTTCTAGTCAGTATATTACAAACTATGCATTATATAATTTGATGATTAAAATTGTTAAAAAATTAATTCTAGTGGTTATTCATGTAATAATATTTCAATTGAAAGGAATAACAGTTATTATTTTTTCTTACTTAAATTAATGCATTTAATTTAATAATGTATGATTGTTTTTTTTTTTTGGGATAATTGAAATTTAATACTCTCTCTTCTATGACTATTAATCTATCCTCATCAGAAATTTTTCTCCTATTATCTCTACTGCAGCAGCTAAGATGCTAGTTTTTGTATGATTCCATTGCTCCTCAATTTCTCCTGATTCATTTTTAACTTGTTCTTATTCTTTCCATTCTAATGTTTATATAATTTTATTGTAAAATTCTTTTTATATATATGGATCATATAATTTTTCCAAATGTACTTTAATGTGCTTCCTTTTAGTAAAAATAGTGATAGTGGCTTTCTTAATTCTGGGTCTGATGATTGCTTTTAAAGAAATAATAATAATAATATTAATAATAATAATAATAATAATAATAATACTGTTTTTTTATATACCTAGGTAATTTGTTATGTCCAGATAAAACCTATTTCTCTATTAGCAAGTGATCTACCTTTTTTAGCATTTGGAGCTACTATAATCATTTTTATGTCTTAATAGCACTTTATTGTAATTCTTGATAGAAATACTCCTTTATTTTTTGTTCTTTCTCCTCGGTGTGTGCATGTATACAGATTATCAACATGTTAAAGAAGGTTATTTTGATGCTCAAAATGCACATTCCTATCTATGGGTTCAGAATCCGTTTAGTGTCCTGAATGTGGTTGCTTATCCATGTTGTTTCTTGAATGGGTGTGATATCTAATTTATAGTGTTGAATTTGTTGAGTAAGGCCATTATTGCAGCTGCTTTAAATAAAATCTTATATTCATTGTACTGTCCATATGATCTGTTTCTTGCACCTTAGTTGTCTTATGTGTGATCCACATGGTAATAAGTTTGTGAACTATCAAGTTTTATGGTGTGAGATAGTTGGCCTCATGCCCAAACAAACCTGAACGGTCAAGTCTCCACATTTTTACTCCCAGGAGAAAGGATGGACTGAGGCAAGAAAGATGCTAATTTTTCATCAACTACAACAAAATGACACTATAAAGTTCTACTGCTGCAAGTGCCCAGAAGGTAGTTTTACAAGGCAGTGAACTTTTGCAAACCGTTCAAAAAAGAAGTGTCTAACTAGCTAGTTAACCTGTAATCTTGGCAGTATTTTTCTTCTACTTCTGTTCCATGTGTTCTGTTTGTCTGTGATTCTTGAGTTACATCAGTTGCACATCATTCATGTGTTGTTTTAGTTCATCACAGAATCCTAAATGCTGACTGGCTTCCCTAAAAAAATACAATATCTAATATGTTTTCTACTGTTATGTTTTGATTGGTGCTTAATTATTTTCTAGAGAAATTGGTTCTAACAAAAAGTTTGGCTTCAATACAACTAAAGTGGAGAAAAGCCATTCATTAGAAGTTTTAAAATCATCATGTACCAAAGTTGTAGACATCTTATTCTTTAACCAGAATTTTGACTAAAAAAAAAAAGTAGGTATATATTTATATATTTTTATTGATTTACCTGTACTCCTGGTAACTAACCAATTATGTTGCATTTTATGTAAAAAAAAATAGATTGCCTTTGTGTTTGAATTGCAGGTGAGTGGAATAGAATGTATTCTTTACCAGAGTTTTTACTACCTAATGTAAATGGTTACTTCTCCTGTCTTAAGAATCCTAATCCTAGGCTGTTTGATGTCATTTATATTGAATTACATAGAATAATAAAAGAAAAGGATGATGATGATGATGTACTAAGCCAAAATTTTCATATCTTACCTTTCACTAGGATAAGATGATGTTTCAGATAGAACAGTTGATAGAGTGGGGAATAGAGATTAAAGCACAAAGTTTAACATAGAAATATTCAAATTAATTATTAAATCAAAATAACACTTCCATCTTACTCAGATTATACCAACAATGATACCCAATATTTGCCCTTTGTGAATTACAAAAGGCATATTATTTTACTGCTGTTTTCTGAATTTTTCAATTTAAAAAGTTTGCAACTTGGGCAGATTTTAATAAATTTTTAAATTGTTAAACTAATATCACCTTGAAATATTCTCTGTTCTAAGAGGGTTTTTTTTTTTATTATTATTATTGTAGGAATTACCTATTGTTGTCACCATCACAGTCACACATGAATCCCACAATTCTCTTTCCATATTTTGAACAGACCTCAATTACACAGCTTGTTCCTGCCAGGAATCAAGCTTGGGTCACTAAATTAATATCTAGCATTACTAATATTGCTCAACATTTTTCAATTACATCAAAAGAATGGATTATGTTAATGTTCAAATAAATGTTCTCTAAATTATTCAAGCTTAGTATCATTGGGTGTATTTAAATGTGAAAGTGTTCAAGTTAGGTTAGAATGAACTTATATATTTTGCAGCACAATTACTGTTGGCTTGTAGATTGAATGAAACATTTGTGATTTTGTTGCCTACAAATAACTTTTTTTTTATAAGATGTTTGTGTAAATAATGAGAGCAATGATGGAGTTTCATAGAATTAACAAAATATTCTTTTGCATCTCCATTGCTGAATAGCTGTAAATAAAGAGGGAAGGAGAAAGAGAGAGAATGCATGGCTACTATCCACAGTTAAAATGACTGATAGATAAATGATATATTTAGTTGTCTGCAGTATTCAATGTAGCCATGTACAGGGTCAATAGAATTCATATACAACTGAAATATGTGGTGTACAATTATGTAGATTTGTTACTTGTACAGTATGATGATGCATGTAATACATATATGAATAGTAACTGGTAACTAGAAAGGGTAAGGCTGATTTCAGAGATAAGGTGAAAAAGATTACAGCAACACATTCTCTCAAAGAAGGGATAATAAGCATATAATTCCAGTTCCATATGGCTACACAAGTTTGCCTTTTTAGTCTCAGTTCTTTTGTGTCTCCCCACATTTGTGAATAAAAGGAAGGATAGAGAGAGAGAGAGAGAGGCCTTAGTCAATATTCAATGAAAATATCATTGAATTTCACAAGAAAAATAGTGCATAGTTTAATTTTTAGGTACCTGTTGTATTAAATATGAAAATGAAGCGTATTTCATTGTCATGGGGATTTTAATTCAATTCAATGTGTTCAGACTGTTTAAAATGAAATTTCAGGGAAACATGAATTACTTAGAAGTCCATATAGGCTGCCGGCAGTCTTCTCTAAAATAATGGTATTCAGCTCCTTGAAATTTCGTTATATAATACACAGAACTGTCCTAAGCATTAATTCTAGTACTTGCATTTCACAATAATTATATATATATATTTGGCTTACCATAATTGTTTGTGCATTCAGTGTAGGAACATAGTTGAAGATAGTTGTAACAAATCGGACCTACACTGTTAAAATATACCATCATTGATATGTTATCTATTTTGTTCAACTCAATTTTTCAAGTGCAAGACTTGTACATATATACTTTATCTCATGTAAATCTTTCCTTATTTCCTTTTGGGGCAGAACATGATCTAAATAATATTCTGATTTTTATGTGAGAAAGTGCTATAATACACAGATCAGTACTAAAATTAAAACAATTCATCTTTATTGAGGTGAAACTTGAACATTCCACATGGTGAAAAATGTATGATTCTTGATATTTTTTATTTGGTATTTGTCTTTCTGCCTTATTTTTTTCCTTGGCATTATTATTCATTATGCATTGCAGGAACTGCATTGAATACACTCATTGGATGCTGCCAAATGCAAATAAGAGACAATGCTCACAATTATTGAGAATGGTATATTTTTATTAAATAAATGTTCAAAACATGTTTTGGGAGTTACATTCAAATAGAAAGACCTTTTTGACAAGCCATTTTATAGAATCAGTAAAGTCAGTTCAGATTTTATCTAAAATAAAAATTTAAGATTTTGTATGTTTCATATGAACTACAGTGGGTATTTTCAGTATCTCATTCTACAGCATTAATATAGACAGATGTTCATGTTTTATACTCTCCACAAAATAATACATTTTAAATTAAAATGTAAATTGGAATAATTTGCACAGTTAAGCCAACATTATAATAGATATTATTGTATGATTTAGTTGAACTACACACTCTTAATGCTTTACTTAACTTGTCATAATATATAGAACTGGTTTCGAGAACATTTTGTTCTCATTCATCAGCCAGGCCAAAATTCAACTGTCAAATAATTTGTTAAGCTGTGGGAATGTGTATTCTGCTCTGGTGGCAGTGTGATAAAAACATATCAAAGAAACCACGGCACATTCAGCAAGAAAATATAAGCTAATTTTTAAAAAATTAACGTATCATCCATGGGCTACAAAAAAATTTTAGAATATTCTTAAAGATTTTAATATCAGGTTGGCACCGATTAATAGATTTAATGTTAAAAACTTACTGATATACAATATTAATGACAGTATTCCACAAGAGAAAAAAAAAACAATATTTACAAAATAAATTGCGCAGAATGTGAAAAAATCTACATTGGAAAAACAAAGAGAAACATAGGCACAGGTTGAAGGAACATTTTGGGAACATAAAGTACAAGCAAATAGAGAAATCAGCAGTAGCATATCATTTTTGGACAGAAAATCACGACATAGTGGATAAAACAAAATTATTAAAATCAGTACAATGATCTACAGAAATAGCAACTTGGGAGAAAATCTACATCTACAAATACAAAGACAGTCTAATGAACTTTGACACTGCCGGGGATGAAAACATAAACTACAAATTTATCACACTGCCACCAGAGCAGAATACACATTCCCACAGCTTAACCAATTATCCAACAGTTGAATTTTAGCCTGACATGATAAGAACAAAATATTCTCAAAACTGGTTCTATATATTATGACAAGTAAGTGAAGCATTAAGAGTGTGTAGTTCAACTAAATTGTACAATAATATCAATTATAATACATTTTTGTTTGTCCTTTCTGTGCTAGGGATGGGAACCAAGATATATCTGAGTTGTTCTTTAGGAGTCAAATACAGATGTGCTATATAATGGGTGATTTTTTCCTTTGCATCACCTCTCCATGCATAATGGCCAGTCAGTCAGTTCAAGCATGTACCATAGTGAATGGGTGTCAGAAAGGCTGCAGCTTTGATTGTTGCGTAAGTTAATTACTAACACTTAAAAGGTACATTTACTCACCATTATCAAGCAAGAAGGTACTGAAACTACCTCCCTTCATTTCTCATACATTCCTGGCATCTGCTTATGAAATTAATCATTACTCTCTGCAGTTCCATTCGAGAAATGGAAGAAATTTCTTCGCAAATGTTATTTTTCAGTTCATCTAATGTGTGTGGATTTGTCTTGTACACTTTTTTCCTTTAATGTCTCCTAGAGATAAAAATTGCAGCGTATTAAATTAGAGGGCCAAGGGAACCACATGTTGTTACTGATGAACCTATCATCAAATATTTCACGAATTGCATGCAAAAAACATGAGCTATATGTGCTGTTGCGGAGTTCTGTTGGAAAGTTACAAACTAAGTTTTCTCTCAATTAATTCACAGAAAAAAAGGTTGCAAAATAATTTGCACATACCTATTGCTAATGTTTCTTAAAAAAAATAGGTCTTATTCTTTTGCTGCTAATGGCATAGCACACTCCTATCTTTTACAGAATTCCTCATGAAGCAAGTTAAGTTTTTCTGAACTGCAGCATCAATTGTTTGGTGAATTAACATACCCACTTAGGTGGAACTAAGATTCATCTGTAAAGAAAATTATAATAAGGACAACTTCTCTGTCATGCATGCTATTCAAAACCCATTCACAAAATCTACTCCTGGATGCAGTGGCATCTGGTATAAGTTCTTGCACTGCAGTAATTTTATAGGGTTTTAACTTCAGAAGTAGCTTTGTAGCCATTCAAACAGAGGAATAGAAATTCCCATTTGCCAAGAAAGAGAAAGTGATATTTTAAGGGAACGCTCCAGAGTATGTTCAATGATATATAACATATTTTCTGGAGTACTGCATGCGGCTATGTATGCTTTTTATCAACAATACTTCTCATTTCACAAAATTTGTTTACCAATCTGTTGTTGATTGTTTGTTCATTTGGTTTATTTATGGACACTCTTACCAATCTGTGAATCGAACTCAACTTGGAAGTTGAATATCAGAAAATCTCTCTTAAAACAATCTCCATGCATCACAAGCTGATTCTGTATCTACTAACGAATCATAAACCAATTCTCTTTGGAAATAGAATACCTGAATTGAGCCATATTAATGTTATTAATGCCCTGTATTATGCCGCCTAATGAACACTTAATACATTGTCCCATAGTACACAAGAACATGTTTGTACATTCCTTGAGTTAAAATACTGTCCTCCCCTCTAACTTTCAAGCATGGGAATGAGATAACTGTAGGGCTCAGTCAACTATACCAACTGTATGTGGGGCAGTCCCATGAAGTAAAAATCATCCAGTATGAGAACAATGAATGGACTATATCTTCTTGATTCATTTCACTGCATATGCTCACCTCATTCTCAATCATTTATATGTGATCCGAATTCTACTTTTTTCTTTTGATATTTGTCACTCTTCATTTAGTGTAATAAAGGGTTTTTGCAATAGTGAATTGAATGACAAACTGTAAGGTAAAAAGTATTCAGCACCAGGAGGATAGCCTTTAAAGGAAGCTCTTAGTATCAAGTGCCATTTGGGTATTATGAACAGATCTCTGCATAAGTATATTATTTTACAAAATTCAAACACAAAATTATGGAAATGAATGCCAGAATATTTAGGAAAATTAGCATATTTGTTTGTACTTGTATAAGGGAGCTGCAGAATTGAATTATTGTTTTACAAGCACAAGTTAGTGTACTGAATTTCCAAAAAATCTGAATATAAATAAGTTTTTGACATGGTATGTACAAGATAGTTGCATAGGCTAACATTAAGATAAACCACATGTTAAAGAATTTCTGCCAATTAATGTATCTCATATAAAACAAATATTCTGATACAGTAATCATTGCACCTCTTAAGACATAATAATAACGGGGGATAATATTACCATTCATTCAACAGAGCCTGCATAGAAATGTATTTTTAAATAAATTGTAGGTGTTCAACTTCACAAAACATATTACATTAAATACAGATATATGTGTGTGGTAGAAAAATTTTAGAAATTTTGTGACATATAGGAAAAAAAAGCATAAGGATATCATCAAAAGAAAGGATTTCAAATGACTCTGTTGCCTATAATGAAAAACACTTGCAAAGTTCTTTTCAATAAAGAATAAATTATTTGTATGTTGGTTATTTGTGGTATTTCGTTTTCCCTTATAGTCTTGCTAAGGTATAGGCAATATAAAACAGATATCTGCAATCACATTATGATCATTACTTTATTAAACATAAAAGGCATACTGAAATAATTTTTCCCCTCCCATTTCAGGGTTTAGAAATATCTTTCTGTAATATGGATTACAATAAATGAATGCCTAACATTGAAAAGATTCTCA
This sequence comes from Metallyticus violacea, assembly GCA_030762175.1. NCBI lineage: Eukaryota > Metazoa > Arthropoda > Insecta > Mantodea > Metallyticidae > Metallyticus > Metallyticus violacea. Next base: position 306,680,309 of record CM060846.1, on the reverse strand, counting down.
AACATTCAAATTGCTTAATGAATGATGAAAAATGTACGGCTAAAGTATATAAGAGCTGGGCTAAAATATTTGAGCTGTCATCCTGATATGGGCCATACTGATACAAGGGTATATCAAGAACCCATGATCAGTTATTATGACTCAGTCCTGACTTTGTAACTGTATTTTCTTTATTGTTTTTCAGTTTTAACCCTATTGCCAAGTAATTTTTGCCCTAAAATAAGAAAAATGTTAATCCAGTACCAAGGAAACATTACAAACTTTATGATAACTACTACCATGTCAAAAAACAAATTGTTTTATTAGTCACTAAAAAGTGTTGGTAGCATAATTGTGTCTGTGATGCTCAATCTGTTAAATATACTTCTTTTTTTTTTTAAAGCTAAAGAAAATTTGAACTAGTTTGATTATGCACTTTAACACATTTAAGAAATGTTCTGTTATCCTTATACAAAGTGCAAAAAGGATCACTTGCATGCAGCATAATGTGGAGTAAAATTATAATCATGGCAAATAAATGAGAAATTATCAAAAATTAATCCAGCAGTGCTTTCATTTTTCCCCCTTTAGAATTAGAAACCCTAAAAGAGTAATGTTTTTCCAGGAAACAAAAAAGACCATTTGATAGCACAATTTGAGAAGTCTTACATATTGGTACTTAATACTTTAGAACCAATTCAACATTATCCATGAATATAAACAAAATCACAGTTTCACAAAATTTTCTAATACAAGGTAGAAATATGAGTAACATGTAAATAAGGTTAAACTGCTAGTAATTGGCTTGTAGCAATTTGTAAGTTTTTCAAATTCCAAAATGTCTTGTAATTACATGTAGAAGACAGAATTCAAATACAAAATATGATATGCTTGGTGATTAACTATAGTTTATTGTAAGTATTAAAGACTGTCAAAAGTTAGTTCAGATATCACCCAAAATAAATCAATTGTAATAAGTAATTATTGGATATAAATTTTAGTTTGGTAAAACAACAACATATTTCATTGGTAATCAAAATGGTTAATATAAATGGGGCAGTTGGTAAAGGCTCTGCAACAAATTTAATAATCTGAAATGTTTATGGAGGATTATTCAAAATGATTGTAGGGGTTTCAAAAATCACATCATATACAATTAAGGTACAATGTGAATTTTGTTTTACTATGTAACAAATACTCTCTTGAGTATTTTTTATAAGAAGTATAAATGCTGCACCTTTTGTCACTGAGGACATCTCAACAATAGTTTATTTTTCTCACACATGCCCCATTGTGTTAGTGGCAATCTTTAGCAAGGGGACTCTTGATACTCCAGGTGGAATAATTGCAAATAGAAGGAGACAAAGATTTGATCCTTGACATAACCCTACAGAAAAAAATTACATTCAAGCATAGTGAATAAGGTGACTAAGACAGTAGCATCTGACAAAGAGAGTATTACACTGCTTTTTCCTTTATACAAGCAACCCATTTCCACAAATTTTGCATATCATCTGTAAATAGAATTGTTGAAGGCATGTGAATCCTTCCTAAATTTCATGAGAAGTGATGCTGGACAAAGATGATGGAGCATTTATAACTCTCCTTACATAAGATTATATTTTGCAATTGGTGACACCTGGTGGCTAAAGGCATAACTACTGGACTGCATATGCTAAAGAACAGAACTTCCCATCCCTGCAATGAAAATAATCATATGCTTAAAGCATTGCAGAAAATCACAAACACTAAACAATGATTCATTAATGAGATTAGCAGTCAGTAATAGTAATACCATTATGCTTTACCTACATGTTTGAACACAGAACATATTTCAAGAGCATGTGCTCTCATCCTTAGCTGTAGACTATGACATTATGTTGGTTCCCCAGAATAAATTTAGCTTTAAAAATTTATTAAAAAAATAATCTTAAAGAGATGTAGTGCCAAATTGCAAAATATCTGGAATTTATCAAATTAATTGCAAGGAATATATATATATGAAAAATGGAGGAATTTAAAAATTCAAACCAAGGAACATTTTAGAAATAATAAATAAGAGTTCAGCAGAGCTAGCAATATGTGGGGGGGGGGGGGGAAATTATTCCAAAAATAAAGATATCAATGTGAACTTTAAGATCCTGCCACTGGACTGTTTAAGTGAATTTATCCTGCTGTCTCCTGGGGGCTGGTGCGCTGGAAACATTGTCATTGTGAGGCAGTGGTGGCTTCCTTAATGCTGGGGTCACTCACCCCTATAAAGGAGTAGGTCTAAGCTAGTACGACCTATCAGGCAGTGAAATTCTGGTAGCTGGGTGCGCTCGATTTTTGAAGCTGCAGTTCACTCGGTGCACTTGGGCGACATAATCGCCTGCAGCTGAATGGCGGGTCGGTTTAAGAAACAAGGTACCGTCCTAATGCAAAAAAACCACTAGGCACACAGACTTCTGTGATGTAGTGCTTGCACTACGCCCTTTGGACCCAGGGCCTGGTAGTACCCAAATCCACACATGTCTCCAGAGAATGTTATATGGTTTACAGTTGAGGATGGGAGTGCATGCTCTTGAAGCATGCCCTGTGTTTTAAACACATAAGTGAGCATAACAGTTCACTGCCAAAAACTTATACTTAATTCTTCAATTAAACAATAATTTTTAATAACTCTGTAATTCCTTAGAAATCCAATTTGAATTGTTCAATTTGCAATTTTTATCAATCTTAAGTAATGAAAATTGATGCATGCCTTTTGTAAGCTTAATTCACCAAATATGACCAATAGAATATATACCTGCAGCAGTTTAAAAATCTTTATTGATTGAGTTAAGTAAGGCATTAAATGTAAATTATAATTAATCTGTCATCTAACACATTTATGTTTCACTTACTTTTAAATACGGTAGAACCAGTTTCGAAGAGATTTCATCTTCAACCAACTTGATGACTCTGTTTGGTCAAGTTGGTTGAAGATGGAGAGGATCTCTTCGAAACTGGTCCCACCATATTGAAAAGTAAGTGAAGCATAAGAGTGTGTTAGATGACAGATTAATTATAATTTACATTTAACAAGCTTCACTGTGTGAGCTCCAACAGAAATTTTTAAAAATGTCTTTTTTTTTAAAGTTCTTAAATGAACGCATTAAATGTTGGCAGTACATGTCAGACACAACTTTACTGAATTAATATTATGTTCATTACATATCTACCTATAGTTATTGATCCAGCACATTGTGCCTTTTACAAATTTCCTACAAGAGACTTATTATTATTTATAAAGGTAAGATATGTTGTAAAACTGATAGGAGATTGAATAGATTAGTTTTCTGCTTTGAAACATTGCTTTAAATCATCATTTTGAACACTGCATATAGGATTTTACTTGCATGATGTATTATCACATTCATGTCCAGTTTTTCCTTGAAAAATGTGGGCACATACCATATATGTAAATGCAACTACACAGTTTTGAATTTAGAATAATAATAATAATAATAATAATATATACAAAATTCAGTTCCTCCAATGAATATAAATATCTACTTATTAAAAAATAGATATATTACATGACATAGTGCATGTTCAAATAGCTACAGTTTCTTAATATAATATTAAATTAAGTAAGAACAGGTATATAATGTAAGTTACAAGTGCTATTTACAGATATTAATAATAGATATTAATGAGTTGCATAGTAGTAAATGTATTTACACAAAACATTCCCTAAAACATGCTTAAATTGTAAAAGTAATACTCTAGTAGGAATTGTTGACAGAGAATTTGGTTTTATGCAGTTTCTTAACATCACACTAACTTGAAGTACAACAGGTATTTAATATAACATACAATTGCTATTTACAGATATTAACAAATCAGTCCCACTTCGTAAGTTTCATAATTTTTACCTAACCAAAGTATTTATACCTAACATATTCATTAAACTTGGCTTAAATTATAAATGTAATGCTCTAGTAAGATCTTTTGACAGAGAATTTGTATTAATGCATTGTCTTAATATTACATTAACTTTGAAGTACAAGGGTAGATCCATAAGTTTCTGGCCTAACCATTTTCTAAGTATGATAAAGACAAAAACTGTATTTCACTTTTCAATATAGCTACCCTTTATTGCAATACACTTCTCACATCTTTGAATTAATTTAACATTTCAATCCCCCCCCTCCTAAAATAGAAGTCTTGTCTGCAAAATGCGCGTAAATAGCATGACCACTTCTTCATCACACATAAATTTCCTATCTCGAAGGTTCTTCTTGAGTTTTGAGAAGAGGAAATAGTCACTGGAAGCTAGATCTGGGCTGTAGTGTGGATGATCGATCTCCTTGAAACCACATTTTTTCACAGCTTTGCAACAAGAGCTGTGTGCACAGGCGCAATGTCATGAAGGTGGTGCATACCACTACTCAGCTTTTCTTGCTTTTCTCTTTGATGGAAGCACGTAGTATGTGCAGTAGGCAAGCATGATATTCCGCATTTACTTTGGTGTTTCTCTCCTTGAAGTCAATGAAGAGTATTCCTTCACAGTCCCAAAAGATTGTGGCTATGGTCTTCTTGGTTGATTGAGTGACATTGACCTTTAGAGGCAGTGCTTTGCCAGGTTTACTCCATTCCATTGATTCTCTTTTGGACAAAGGATCATAGTAGAGGACCATAATTTCATCTCCTGTAACAATGGTTTGCAGAACTTCTCTCTCTCGCTCTCTCTCGTAGCCACGGCAGAGCTCAAAAGATGACTCGTTGCTGCTTTTGAAATCAGGAAAGAAGTGTAGACACCCATCTTGCACTAACCTTATTCACGATTAAATGTTCATGAATAATTCGAAGGGCTGTTGTTTTAGAAAGGCCCAACCTTGCTGCCATTTTGTGTGTAACATTGAGTCGCCGGTCTTCCATAATTTCTCCTTCCACAAAAGCGATATTTTCAGAAGTGAGCACCTCCAAGAGCAGACCTGTATACGCTCTTCGTCTTCAATGCTTTCTCGACCCATTCAAAAAAGTTTGGCCCATTCTTTTATCGGTAGAATATGAGAGAGATGCTTCCCCATATACACTGTCCAATCACTGTTTAATTTCATTTGGAGTAAGTCCTTTTGTGAACAACCTAATAGCTCGATGCTCCATTTTGAACATGTCACAATCTTCTACACATAGCCTTCTTTATGCAGTTATATCTGATTAACTGAACACAGCGAAATGGAAGTTACAGGTGCTATTATTTAGTTAACAGATTAGGTACGATTCCAGATAAGGGCTTTGTGAAAGCGATAACCCTTATCGGCGAGGACGGAAACTTATGGACTTACCCTCATATAAACAAATATTTAATTTCAATTGCTTTTTACAGATATTAACAAAATGAATTGTAGTTGATAGATGATAGTTCCATAGTTATTTAACTATTATTATGAGTATGAAAGTGTGTAAAATAAGTTTAAATAATTAGATTTAAAAATTAATATTAACACAAAAAATTAAATTGTAAATATATGTGCAAAGCATATTGGAAACAATGCATTTATTTTTACTATTGTATAAGTGCATTAAGTGCAAACGGCCGAGGTCGTTAGGGCCCGGAATCGTGAGCGGTCTAGCAGGGTCAACTCATTGTAAACAATTATTCAAATCATTTGGAATTTTACCATTAGCTTGCGAGTACATTCTAGTTGTACTTTTGGGTCGCTAATGACCTTAGTAGTTTTGCGCCCTTAAACAATAATCATCGGTTATACTTTTATTTGCAGTAGACAATTGAAAATAGTTCATAAAAAACTCACATATACCAACAAAAAAACCGTACATAGGCAGGACTTGCATAGACCAAGCAACAAGTTACAGGCACTCCAAAATGGCGCTTACTACAATAGTATAGTTATTATTATTATTATTATTATTATTATTATTATTATCATCATCATCATCATCATTATTATCATCATCATTCACTTTTTATCATTTGTAAAGTAACTGCATATAAAGTCTTTAAGACAGGTTGGGCGTCCGTCGCATGATGAAAGTTTGGTTTTATATTAACTGTATACTTGACCACAGGCTAAAGTTCACTGCATTCACTCGAAGATCTAATTACACTGTTACGTAACTTTAACTGGATTCTTCCGTGATAAACTCAAGAGGTCGAAAATCTGTCACATATAACTTTACGCTTTATAATACTACTTATGACTTCGATGTAAGGACTTTACAATAATAATTAACTAGCTGTGCCGTGTGATATTTTTCAACTATTCTCTGCCTTACTGCTATCACAATCACTCTCTTGTGTACTGTCTTGTTACTGTGTACTCTGTTTCCTGTGCTCACATTGTGCTTGATATAAAATATATTGTATGATTTTGCTCCGTTCCGGTGAAATTTTATTTCTTCAAATATTATGGAACTTGTTCAATTACGGTTTCCTATTGATTTTTACCTGATATTTTTTATAGTATATGTTCGTTCTTATTCGTCAGATTTTAAGATATGTTTATTGGTTGAAATCGTTCACTCGCTTTCTAAAAGTTACGTTCCCAAGTTAAAATTTTACGAAAAATGATATCCCTACTATTCGCACGCGGCGTCTTTAGGATATGATACATTCCGTTTCCTTTTTAACTTTTCCAGGCTTAGATCTGCATACTAAGGTTTTACGATAAAGCACGCCCCGGCCATATATAAGCGGTGTCATTTTGACTCTCACTGTCACCTATAACTCTATTGATACACTATTGATTTCATAAGATGTCTTGCTCATCCCCAAATAGTGCCTAAAAATAAATTCCCAATTTTAATGTTTTCTTTTAAGATATCTGTGCGCTCGAGCGGCATCCTTGTGGATATGACAAGTTCAATTACCTATTGATATCATATTTCTTTCTTTTCCCTGTTTAGGCAATAAAACATTTTCTGTAAAGGGTTAGCAAAACTCTTTCTGAAATCTTTACAAAGAAAAACAGGTGCATTACCATAACAAAAATACCTTCTTTCGAAGCGAACCTATTGCCCTAATGGTTTGACCGCCTCGCCAGATTATCAGGTTAACAGTAGGAAGGTCAGGTTGTCTTTTTGTTAACATTTTTGCCTTTCTTCGCAGAAAGGTGACAAAAAGACATGTACCTATATACATACATTAACAATCATAATATTAAAATATCGATCATAATTGTAATATTGATACCTTTGATGATTATATCATTCTTGATATTGTTAATAATTCCGAAAATAAAATGATTTCCAAGTATTATTCTAATAGGAATTCCCGAAAAAATTCCCGTTTCTACTCGCATCAGGAGGATTTCACACTGAAAAAAAAAAAAAATAAGTGTGTTAATTTTTTTTTCGTTGAATTAATTCAGTTTGTAAACACGCTAAATGTAAATACTTTAAGCTACCATTGTGTAAATATTTTGAGTAAATAATTTAAGTCATTAATATATACTTTTTGCAATATGCTATTTTATGTAAAAAAATATGTGACAAACTCTACAGTAGAGTTAAACATTTGTAATTATAAAGAGAGTTTATAATTTCATGAAATTTATATAACGTATGTAATTTCTGACGAAATTTAAATCCTAGACTTAGGCTGACTCTTTTAGATTTGGCTAAACTCATTATAGAATCCACAATTTGAAGTGATATGACAGTAGACGTGTGCATTTCCTGAAAATGTGCTGTAGATTTCACCAAATGCATAATTTATACCAATTTTAATATGTGCATTTGAGGTTTGGCAAATAGAAGAAGGAATGAATAATTTTATGCGAAATCTCTTTAAAAGTGGTTGTTTGCATTTAATTTTCCGAAACGAAGTAAATTGTGTTGTCACGTCATGAGTTGCAATATCATAATCGCGATTGTTGAGAATCACAAAGGCAATATGACATGGTTGTGCTGGATGCAACGAACTTCGCAATATATAATTATTTATTGAATTATACATGTGCTATGGTGAGCTGTCCAAAAGGAAACCAAGTTGTTTCCAAAACTCCTGAGCGATAAATAAGATTTCAGTTTATTTAATTAAGGCTACTTCTACCTTATTTTGAAGATAAAAGTGCGCATTGAAAAAACTGTATGAAAATAACTATTTAAAACGATAAGTTTAAATGCCCTGTGCATACTTTATGTGCGATTGTGTATAAACATGGTTTAAATGAATAACAAGAACTTTTCAAGGTAATTATTCATGGGAAATATCTCGTACATTCATAAAAATATTGCAACGAGATTTCTCCGGCACCAAAATATTGTGGTGGTGGCGGCGGTGGTTTAAATGTGCTTTTTAATTCATTTATATAGAATTATCATTACAGATATTATTTTCAGTTTTGAATATTATCAGAAGTGACAACAGCTTAATGACTGATGGACACTATTTAGAGTGGAATTTGGATTATAAATTTCCAATATTTTAATTATTTTTATTAAAATGTTAATTCTCATTGAAAGATACATTTGGCCAAGTGAATAGGTCATTATTATTATTGTTATTATTATTATTATTATTATTATTATTATTATTATTATTATTATTATTATTATTATTAACCAAAAACCCAATGCACCTACGCATCCGTTCTTAAGAAACCCTGTTTTTATAACAGTGGCTCACAAATCATATTGCTATTTTCTTGAAACGACACATTGTTTCAAAATATACTTCAAAGCATGTGACAAGAATGTTGTTTCTAGAATAAAAAGTGGCAGATTGTTTCTGATTTGGACATTTGTGCTTAATTAAGTAAAAATAACGTACAAAACTAACGATTTTTGCCGCTACCCACAACATTTTTCAAACTAGACGGGATTCCGGGACATTCGGGTTTTGAAATGGGCATGTTTCACCGAATACCCTTTGGGGATAAAAAAAAAAGCCTTCTCTTGAATCAAAATCCTTCTAAGTCCTACTCGTTACAATGCGCGGTTCACAAGGTATTCAGTATAGCTATATAGAAATAGTGAAGGAAGAATGTGTCAATCATGTAACAAAGATGGTGACTACAGCTTTCCTCAAGCTAAAGAAAGATACTACTTGCACTAGCTTGGGTGGTCGTGGCCGTGGTAAGTTGAAGTTAGAAACTCTAAAAGACTAACCAGCTACTATAGACTGGCCAGCAAGAAACATACGCCATGAAAAATGCCATAAATGTTACATTTTACCATTACAAATTAAAGAGACAAGAAAACGAAACACCAGAAGTGCTCCACAGGAGCAGGCTCTTGGTGTTTCTATAAAAGGAGGATAGAGAGTGAAAAGTATTAATGTAAAATACTGAACAAGGTAGTTAGAATATCTAATCAGAAAATAAGAAAGAAGTAATTCGCATGTAAAAAATGAGATGGAAAATGGATTCAGCGTCCATCTTATAGATTGGGTTTCCGACGTGGAGGAGTGGTGCTGGAGGCTGGGGATTGGTTTGATTGATTGATTTATTTATGGACGCTCTTTAACATCTCAGGTCATCAGCGTCCCATTCAACTCAGGGCGTGAAACGGCCGACAAATTTTGCTCAGAGGCCTCTCTTTCAGACTTGAGGTTCTTTTTCGTGCCGTAAATGTACGACATGGGACCCACGGCTTTACTTCCCTTCCGAAGGAAGCCATACTTAGGATTTTTACGCCCGAAAAAATCCATCGGTCCTGGCCGGGTTCGAACCCGCGATTTGGGTGTAGGAGGCAAGCATGTCTGGCTAAGGATTGTTGAAAGGTTATAAAGACACATTACGTGTGTTTCAACCCCACATAAGAATACAAGGTGCAAAGGCACAAGTGGTCATCACAAAACTGAACCCTGTATTTTCGATCAATTCCGTTCCATTATGCATAAAGTTATGAATATACAAAACCACAATCCCACCATTATGCTGCATGATTGCGAGGTTTATTGCTATACTGCTCCTACACATAATTGCATATTTGCAGAAGGGCCAGAATATTACCTTAAGGAGAATTTTCGACACAGACATTAAATTTCCGTCAATTTTTCTAGACGAAACCTCTGGCTTGGATTGTATCATTGATACAATCAGGAGATTGTAGAGCATATGCGCGGTTTGCTAGTCATCCCAACCAGCCGGTACGCGCCCTTGGAAACTACAATCCAAGACATGAACAAGATAGAGCAGCACATCCTCTTCCTAAGGAGATGCTTGGTCCTGGATGATATTAAAGAGCCAAAAGAACCCCCGCTTCGGCGGACTTGGTACATAATTCCGTTCAAAATCTTGACACCACTTGAAGTTACCCTAGCCGACACCTCGCAAAACAGCTGACGGAATCCTGTATTTCCAAGAAAATACGGGTTAAGTTAAGCTGCCTTGAGTCTGGTCGACACTTGGATGGGTGGCCAGCCATCGTATGACAAGCTACACTACGCGTGTTGATATGTAAGTAAGTAAGTGTTTGAGGCGACACTTATACTCAATCCGCACTCCACCCACCCGACATAAATTATCCCGCCAAGCCAACAGACTAAACTGTTTGGAAGATATAGCCACATTGTGGCGCTTCCCTAAACCCGATTCCTCTACCAACATGAATCAACCCGAAAAGGGTCGAATCGGAAAACGAGTCAGTCGTGTTGAGTACCTTGTAAGAGGAGATGAAGGAGTTGGAGGTATAGGAGTTTAAAACACGTGAAAACAAAGAGAGTATGGGCAAGGAACGAATCGTATACTGTAGAATAGAGACGTATGATAGAAAGAAAATAGGAAAGAGTTGGAAGATGGAGAAAAATATCGGCAAAGGTATAGTGGAAAACTTCATTTTCGTGATGAGTATAATTATTTATTGCTGGTAATTGAAAGGGTTGAGAAAAATCCAGGTCCATTAGAAATCCAAGGACTACTGGAAAGTATGAATTAGAGAATGGGCAGAGTAGAAGGAATGGAAATCCGATTAGGCAAAGTAATGGAGAAGATAGCTAAGGAAATGAAAGATGAAGTAATAAAGGAAGTGAAGGAGGTTATGAGGGAAATGGTTAAAGAGAAAATAGAAATAATGGAGGACAGGAGGGGAAGAGAGAAGGGGAGCATTGTCTACAGAATAAATAGTGCAAATAATGAAGGAGAATCTAGATATGAAAATTCAGGGCAGGAAAATTGTCGAAGCAACTTGGACAGGGAGACAAGCATGGTCAAGGTTAATTATTGTGAAATTAGCAATGGTGCAATTGGTATATGATGCATTAAGTAGAGACAAAAGATAAGAGGACCATATATATTTATCAATGAAGATTTATCCCAAGCAAAAGAATGATATTACGAAAATTAAGGTGGATGAAAGAAGCAAGAATGCAAGGGAAAAAGGCTTATATAAGAAATTACCAGTTATGGATTGATGGGGAAGTAGTCCCTGAAATGGACATGAATACAGCTAAAGGAAATTGGCAAATAATGATGGGAGCCAGGCTGATGAAGTCTACAAGGATGGTAATAGGAGAAAATAAGGGTACGAATAGGTGGAGACAGTATATTTGGAGGCATTAAAAAGAAAAGAAGGGAGTGATGCAGTAAACTGGAATAGCAGAGAGGAAGAAAACCAGAGAATGATGTCGAAAACAACTAGTGGAGGAAGTGTGGTGCAAGATAAGGTGGGGGCTGAGAAGAGTACATTGGTGAAGACAGCTGTGGTAACCATATCAAAGGAGGTACAAGATCACAGCATAAGGAAAGCTACAAGAGAGTCTCCATTACCAGGAAGATAGGAGATAGAATAAATGCAGGACTCGACAGTGTGGGAGAGTAGGGTACGTGAGCTCAATAGAGAAAAGAAAGGTGAAAAAGAGGAGAAAGGCTGCGCAGCATATGGAATACCAGTGGTGAGCAACAAGGCATTGTCACCATTATAGAGAGGTAAAGGTGATGTCAACACCAAAAGTAAGCATCATGGAAATAGCAAAAAAAGAACTGGAGGTTACAGGGGAAAGAAGAACGAGGCACAGAGCGAAGCTAGAAAAATTTAGTAATTGAAGGTGTTACTCATGATAGCAATTAGACTGGAGGGTGGTACTGTGGAATATGGATGGGCTAAGGGCAGAGATAAGCGATGGGGAGGTGTTCGAAGTGTTATAGAAAGGTGACATGATTGCATTAGTGTAGACTTGGTTGGACAAGGGCGAGAAAATAGTGGTGATTAGTTTTGATTATATAGGTGTACAAGAAGTAAGGAGGAGTAATGTAGGAGGGGTTTTTGTAAAAAAAAAAGATAGTGGAATAAGAGTGACTAAAATACAAAGGTTAGAAAAAAGGTTGTGGTTGAAGGAATGTGAAGTGAAGAGTGTTAAATTATGTATATGTGTAGCAATAGTGTATAACCCACCTGTTGTTTCAGAATTTCAGAATAATGCAAACTTGTATATCCAAAATAGAGGAATTGAATTTGAAATATCCTAATACGGAGTTTATAATAGTGGGGGACTTTAATGTGAGAGTGGAAGTAAGTGTGTAAGGTCTGCAGGTCTAGAAAATGAAAGTGCATGGATGCAAACTGATGAGAGAGTAAGAAAGAGTTGGTATAAGGTGTATAATATAGAGGGCAGCTAACTGATTGAGTTCTGTGAAGTGAATGGATTACTAAATATCATGGGTGATGGGGAGAGGATCAAAAGGGGAATTTACTTTTATAAATGTAAATGGATAGAATGTGATTTATTACATGCTATGTAGTGAAGGAATAGACTAGGTATGGTTAAGATTTAAAGTGTTAGATATGGTAGTTGGTAGTTGACATTTTCCATTAATAATGAGGTTGAACCTAAGGGAAGGAAGCAGGGAGGTAGAGGGAATAAAACTAGAGTATATAAGATGTTACAAATGGAGGTTGAGTATGAACAGCACTTCTGGGCCAATTTGTTATAGACGATAGGAGTAATAAGGAAATGTGGAGTTATGGTAGCTTTGAGAGTAGATAGGATAGAGGAGGCAGTATCAAGGTTGGAATCCATGGTAATGTGAGCAGGGAAAAAGATGAAGGCATATCAGAGAGAAAAAAGTAAAGGTTATGGATGGTATGTTCAAGAATGCAAATTAGCTAAGCATGAAGTGTCTAAGGAATTAAGTAGGTGGAGAAGGTAAGAACAAGAGCAAGATAGGCAAATATATTTAAATTTAAAAAGGGGTTATAACTGGTTAATACTAGGGAAAAGGGAAGAGTGGCAGTGAAAAATGTGGGAGTAAATTAATGCAGCAGTAGCAGCCAAAGATAGTAAATATATATTGGCAGTAACAAAGGGGATACCGAAAAATAAAAGGGATGGAAATAAAATAAGCTGAAGGAACAAACTAATAAATTTAGGAATTTGATAGGAGCTGGGAGTGTAGGGAATTATGATTTAGAATGGAGTTATGCTGTAAATAGAATAGAATGTCTGGATAAAGATTTTAATATGAAAGAGGTAGGAGACCAAATTAAAACATTGCGAAGGATTAAGGCTCCAGGAGTGCATGGAATTTCAGGGGAGTTCTGGAAAGCATTTACAGAAATAGAGGGAAGTATTAGAATGTTAATGGAGATACCGAATAAAATAAAGGCGTTGAACGTAATACCTGAAAGCTGGAAAGTTAGTATGATAGTACCCTTGTGTAAATTAAAAGGTGATATTAATAAGCCAGACAATTATAGAGGAATTAGCTTGTTATCCATATTGGGGAAAATATATACTGATATATTGGCTGGAAGACTGCATGAATGGAATGGAAGGAAGGTAAACTTACATAGTTTCAGGCAGGTTTTAGAAAAAGAAAGAGAACACTAGATAATATAATGATAATCCGCATTTTCATGGATAGATATTTGAGAAATAAAAAGGGAAGAGTGTACATTTTCTTAGCAGATTTTGAAAAAGCACTTGTTACAATAAACAGGGACACATTGGTGTATAAGTTAAGAAGTAAAGGAGTGAATAATGAGTTCATGCTGGCATTACAAATGTTATATTACGGAATTAGTTTTTTTGTTTGGTGTGAAAGAAATAGGAACATAGATTATATGATCCAAAAATATGGATTGAGGCAAGGGTGCAAATTAAGTTCTATACACTTCAGTTTATTTATAGATAATATTATTGAAAGGATCAAAGGCAGAAATAGGCCCTGTCTGATAGATGGAAATAGGGAAGTACCAGGATTGCTTTTTGCGGGTGATCTAATAGTGCGAGCAATAACGGTGATAGGACTACAGGGGGCTATTGATGAGATTAGTAGGTATTGTATAGAATGGGGGTTAAGGATAAGCGGAAAAAATCAAATATAATGGCTTTTAAAAAAGATATAAATGTAAGGAAATATGAGAAATTGTATATACAAGATGAAACAGTAGAAGTAGTGAAGGAGTTTAACTACTTGGGTGTGAGATTTGCAAGTAATGGAAGATGGGAAGCACAGGTAAAATATGAGCAAGTTAAAGGCAAACAGGCAATGAGAGCTGTCAGAATAAGTTTATATGGGACTCCAACATGAAATGGTTATATTTTTTTAATGGTGTTTACAGCTGCTTTTTACTGCTGAGGCACCACAGGCGGTGAACACTGGTGATACATGAAATGAAATTATATATTGGGATGGAAACGTTTTTAAGAAAGGAAACATTTCAGGCCTAAGTTTAGGGTACCTCCCTGGCATTTGCTAGTTATGAGGACTGAGGAAAACCTGGAAAAACCTCAGTCAGGGAGGACGGTCCTGGTGGGATTTGAACCTTCGACCTCCCGCTCATGAGTTCGCGCCTTAATGACCTCGGCCACCCGTGGCGGTGAAATGGTTAGAGACAGTATATGAGGCAGTGGTAGAGGCAAGGATGTTGTATGCAATCGAGGTTTGTGGAGTTGGAGAGGGGTGGTAAAAGGTGGATGTGGTACACAGAATGTTTTATATGGAGGTGTTGGAATTACCCAGGTGTTTTCCGGGGGGTTTAGTTTGCTTGAATGAAGATGGGGAGGAAAGGATTATTTATAGAGATAGTAATGAAATATTGGTATAGTATCCTCAAATTAAATAATTCATATATATTAGAGGAATGCCTGAAATATCAATAAGAGGTCCTGGGTAGGAAGAGTTAGTATGTGCAGGGGGGAAAGGTACTAGAAGAAATAGGTTTAGGGAATATGTAGAAAACAGGTGAAAGTAATGTTAATGGATTTTGGAAAATAGTGAGACTGAGGATAGAAGATATTGAAAAGCAAGAGATTTAGGTTAGTTTAGATAATAAAAATGCTTTGATCATATATAAAAAAATTAAAAAGAATTAGGAAGGAAATACATTAAAATTTATGATTAAATGGGAAGGATGGGTTGGGCATGGATGCGTACAGGAGTAATACTCCTGAAAGTGCAGGAGACGATAATGATAGATGAGGTATGTGTTGTACGAGTATGTATGTCAGTGTGTCCCATTATTTATTGGAATGCGAGAAAGTCAAATGGTGGCAGGTAAAAGCTTGGGACAATAAATGGTATAATTTACAGAATGATTTAGTGTTAAATAAAATTTTAAGTAACAAGAGTGTAAAATCATCCAGAAAATGGGAGAGTTTTGGGTAAAGTTGAGAAGTGGGAGCGAAATAGAAAGAAAGTAAAAGAAGGGGCTTTCTTACAGTCACACAACCACTTGGTTCACAATGTAGGAAACTGTATTTGGGGAATGCTACTAGGATCTAGAGTAAACAGAGTAGAGGTTAATAATGTATGTGAACATATAGTTGATATTGTAACTTGAGGGTATTTTGTTGTAACAAATTGTAAATTTAATTGTGGAAAAAATTCAAATTCATTAGGAGCATAGCTCTTAGTGAGACTCCACAGAGCCATTGCAATATGTCTATTCAGTTTGATGAGAGTATGGTTAGGAGAATTCTCCCCATGTACCAGAGACTGGCTTGCACCGAACTACTGGCATGCTGTGCTCATGAAGGGACACAAAGTTCAAATGAAAATATTCACCCACTCATTTGGAAAAATTATCCCAACATTTTTATTTATTTATTTTCTAAGAAGCGGAAAGAAATTGCGGCATTAAATGGTGTTTCTGCCTTTAATACGGGTTGTTCAGCTTCTCAGGAGCTGAGATATGTAATAAGGGGTAAAGAATGTTAAGAAGCTGCTTTAAAGATCAGCAAGACCCAGGATACCACTTGGCTCTGCGAGAGCAGGAGGTCAGCTCCCACAACTATCCTACAAGTGGCAAAAATAGCACAACAACAGCACAGAAGGACACAAAAGACAGTACAGACACACTTAACTATAAAGAAACAAATAAATAGGATTATGTTATGTGAGGCATACAACTTACTGTCTTCCAAAATCACTTTTTTTTATATATATATAAAACAGCATTTTTCTCAAAACTTTATTTTCAAAATTTCAAAATGCCCCATGCTTCTCAGTTTTTGTTTAAATTCAGTTAAAATTTCCAAGAAAGTGCTGAAGTATCCATTATAATATTCTACCAGACAAAATACATGCTAACACTAATACTGATCTTAAAAATTCTAGAAAAATGTGGTTAATTTTAAAGATTATAATTTCATATAGATTAAAAATGATAGTAGTTTACTGATCAAATTTATTTAAAATATTTCTTAGTATACTTTTAGTAGGTGATTCTAAGCTCCAATTGCCAAAATTCCAATTAATTTTCTCAACTCATCACATTTTAATTATTCAATATATTTACTTAATAAAATTTGTGAAATAATTTATAGGTTGTAAAGTATTTATCCAATTTGAATAAAATTGGTATACAATTAATTTAACAGCTGCAATCATAATAAAATTTTCAGGAAAATCCATACAAAAAAGTGGAACTTTCAAAATTCATTCACTCCAGCAGTATTTAATAGCGTATTTGTTGTTCCAAATTCCATAGCTTGTCGCAATTTCAACAGTAATTTTTATTATGTGTTATACTTTAACGATTTTTTTAAATGGTGTTTAACGCCCGTTTTTACTACTGTGGCACCACAGGCAGTGAACACTGATGATACATGAGCTGAAATGATAAATTGGGAAAGTTTTTTTTTTAAGGAAGAAAACGTTCTAGGCCCTAAGATTAGGGTACCTCCTCGGCATTTGCGAGTTACGAGGACTGAGGAAAACCTGGATGAAACCTCAGTCAGGGAGGACGGTCCTAGCGGGATTCGAACCCCAGACTTCCCGCTCACGAGTCCGTGCCTTAACGACCTCGGCCACCCGTGGCAGTAAATGTTTGTTCTAATTCAGATTCAGATTTTCTTTATTGCACGTTAGGTACCTTGGCCTACACTAGACAGCCTTGAGGTACAAATCGTTTACATTAGTGTGCAATTTATGGTGTTTGTGACATATATACATTTAGGGTTTTCTTGGCAAATACATACAAGAAATGGGCAGAGCCCATTCAAGAGAAATTATTTACCATCGTCCTTAATATGTGTTTTCTATTTTTGTGGTAACTTCCTGTGGGTATTTCATCATCATCATCATCATCATCATCATCATCGTCGTCGTCGTCGTCGTCATTATTATTATTATTATTATTATTATTATATGGTTTTTAACGACTGCTATATACATTGGAACACTTACATCTAACTTAAATCTAGTTAACAGCTACACTTATATACACTATGTACAGGTATGGAGACTCATGTCGGTTGTAAGCTGAATACCTTTATTCGCTTATGTTTGGAATGAATCAGTTGACCACTACCGATATTTCTCACTACCACATTCGGGTGGACTTGGATTTTGCCCATATTTTACGAGCTTTATTGGCAATAAAGTTCGTCAGTGGCTCGATCCTCGTCTCCCGATGTATGGCAGCGTTTGTTGTCAACAATGGAACGCACAGAAGCTTCCGGAGACTGGTGTTCTGTAATGTTTGCAATTTTTATAACGTCGTGTTTGTTGCATTTGCCCAGGTCGTGCTGGCGTAAGTCAGGTAGGCGAGGACAAATGCTTTGTACAAAATTAATTTTGTTCGCGCCGTGACCTGTTTACTTTTAAAGATGGGGGCACATATTTTTAGGCGCTGCCGGCCACAGTTGGCACTGTTTTGAATGTGGTCCCGCCACCTCATTTTAGAGTTGAGTGTGACTCCCAGATGCATCGTACGCCGTCGAAACGGTAGTATTTGCCCATCAACTTCAATTTCCAATTTGGGAATTTTGGATTATTTTTGAGAAAAATAGACCGGAATGCATTTTTGAGGATTAATTTTAATTGTCCATTTCTCTAACCAGGCCAAAAATTGATTGCTATATAGTTCAAGCGCTTTGATAGCGTAAGTACATTTTTGGTGATGGGTGTATAGTACCGTATCGTCGGCGTACATAGCTACCTTGCATCTGGTATCTATAGGGAAGTCTCTTGTGTAGATGCAAAATAAGCAGGGCGACACTCCTGCGTGGATCTCCCTTGCTGTTGATTTGTGGCGGGAAATTTGTACATAGAAACGGCGCTCTGACAGGTAGCTCTGCAGCAGAGGCAGGAACGGCCGAAGGTCGGGTAATTGGTCGTGGATCTTATAGAGAATACCTGCGTGCCAGCATCTGTCAATGGCCGCCTCGACATCCAGAAACAGTGCCAAGGTGTAGGCCTCGTTGTTAAATTGCTCGGCGACGTCATCAGTAAATTTTAGTAGTTGCAACTCAGTTGAATGGTGCTTCCTGAATCCAAACTGAAAATTTGACATTGCTTCATGGTCCGAAACGGATTTTTGTAGACGAGACAAAATGAGTTTTTCGAGCAATTTACCAATTGCAGATAGCAGACTAGTCGAAAATTTTGTACTTGGCGAGGACTTTTTATGCTTTTAGTAGCATCACAATGCAAGCTTGTTTCCATGCAGTGGGAAAGTAATTGTATTTCAAGCAGGCATTGAGAATTTTGGTAAGCTGAACAAGCGCCTTACGTGGTAGGTACTTCAGGTCCTCATTAGTCACGCCATCTGGGCCTGAGGCTTTGCCGTTCTTAAGCGATTTAATCTGTTTCTAGACTTCCTGAGTCGTAAAGAGTTTTGTGTGTTGCTGTTGCTCCGTGGACCTTTGCTCTTGGAGCCAGGCGTGAACTAGGTTTTCATGTGTGGGATCAGGACTGGGATTAGATTGGAAGCGCTGTTCCAGGGCGTCTGCAAAAGTTTCGGCCTTCTCCGCCGCCTAGAAGACAAGCCCTCCTCGTCCCTAGAGTGTCTCATTGAAAGCTTGCCCGCTGCCTGTATTTTTAAATGCGCGCAGTAGCTGTCACATTGAGCCATAAGAGTGGGTGCATTTTTGCATCTTCTCCTCCCATCTGTGGAAGTTGTTGGCAGATAACTGCGACTTGATTACCTTGCGTAACCAGTTCGCAGTTGCTTTGAAGAGGGGGCGCCGGTGTCACGCCATCTGCGCATACACCTACGTCACCTTGCGATGAGACACTCTATGTCAGGGAACCTGTCCCATTTGCTCTGGATTTTGTCTTTAGTTGTGCTGTTTATGTGGGCAGGTCGTAGTGAGGCAGTGAAAGTTGCAGTGCCTTGGTCAATTTCAATTGCGTTTTCGAAACGTGCCCGGGGGTCAACGAGGCTGTGTAGCAAAGTTTTGAATTTGTCCCATTCCGTTCTCGCAGTGACGGGTACGCTGGGGATCGTGGTTCGATCCAGTCGGACCATAATGCCAAAGATGACTGGAAGGTGGTCTGAGTCCAGGCTGTGAAATACCTGGAGCTGGTAATGGAGTTGCACATTTTTTGTAAGCACAATATCCGGAACATCCGGGTCAGATGTGCCTACGTATTGGTAGAAGGTGGGGTCGAGGGGGGGCGTGCACCTTGACGTCGTCTGTGTCAATAATAAAGTCGCACAATAAGGTGCCTGCCTGGGTTATTTTTCGCGAGTTCCAAAGAGGGTGGCTGGCGTTGAAATCGCCAGCTATTAAAACGTTTTCGTGCAGGTCGAGTATTTTATTTAAGTCCTCTATAAGGCCCCGGCCACCTGGAGGCCGGTGTTTGGCAACCAGTAGGAACGATTGGTTGTTTATGTCTATTTCGATTGCAGTGCCCTCGAGACAGGCTAGCTGAGGGAGGCGCACCGGAGCAAAAGCAACATTTTTGCGTATAGCATTAGCTGTCTCCCCCCCCCCCGGTCCATTTGGCCTATTTGTTCTGATTAGGTTAAAATTGGCGATAGATAAGGTGCACCGTACAGATAATTTTGTTTCCCCTATAAAAGCAATGTCTACTTGGTTTCTACTCAGGAAGCCTTCTAGTTCGTAGCGCTGCCTGAGAACACCATTGGCGTTCCAGACCAGCGAACGAATTTCCTTTTGTTGGGGCCCCCGTGCATTGGCCATTTCAGTTGCGCAGAGAGTTGTCGATAAACGTAACCAAAGCTGCCAATTCATCCATGATATTAGTGCTATTTTTGATGACTGTAGTTAGCGTCTTCAAATTGGCGAGAATTTTGGTGAGATTCAAGGACTTTACCAGATTAAGCAACTCTTTTAAGTCGCCTAGACCGGCAGAGGCGGGCACTGCCGTTGTGGCTGGTGCTGACTGATCGCTTAGAGGTTGGCCATTTATGGTAGCTGCGAAACTACGACACACTGTTACAAGAGCTGGATTTGTAATGAGCTTGGTTGCTCTGCCAGCCCGTGCATTGCTCAATTGTCTGTTTAGGTCAGCCAGCTGCCGCCTGTCCTTTTCGTTCTGGAATGTGTCACACCCCCTATAGCTAGCTGGGTGTGACGTTCTCCATGCCTCTGTGTGAGCATGTTAAGAGGCGGTGTGCGTCACCGCAAAGAACACATCTAGATGGCAGCGCACAAACCTTGTGGGTGTGGCCCAGCTACTGACAATTAAAGCATTGTGTGATGTGGTTTTTGGTTTTAAATTGCTCGATTGAAGCAATGACATGGCAGATTTGTCTCTCTAGGACGAATTATTTGTTTGTTTCTGTGCGTTCCATAGTCACAACAAATATGGGTAGTGGCCTACCTTGCTTTTCTAGTTGGTTTAAGGGGCCAGGTGTAGCCGCGGCTAGTGATGTCGTCTTTGATCTCCTCCAGATCGACGAAGGGCGGGAGCTTCTTGATGGCGAAGCTGGCGAAGCGCAGCGGCAGCTCATCACGTGGCGTGAAGTTGTAGTGGTGCACACCTCCGCGCTGTAGGGCCTCCAGAGTCGGTGTGAAATAGCGCCATTCTCCAAGAAAACATTAAGGCCTTGACGGTCGGCTTGGATCCTGTACTCCCTGGGAGGGCAGATGTTTCTTAAGATTTGGAGTACTGTGTTTATGTTTTTCTGATCTGATATGACGATTCTTGGTGGCTTTTTGTTTGCAGCGTTTGCAGGAACTGGCGCTGGGCTTGGCTGACTGGGAGTGGTGTTAGGGATTATGTGTGGCTGGGCAAGAGGAATTGAGGTAGCTTGAACGATGACGGGAGCTGGGGGTGCAGGGGGTGGAATTGTGGGAGGAGGAACCTGCTTTTTGGGTGAAAATGTAAACTTTCGCTGGGGGTTTTGGTTTCGGGGTGGTTTTCTTTGTTGAGCTTTCACTAACTTTTGAGGGGACGGGGTTCGGGGTGTTAGCTTCCACCTCATCCTCGCTGTCCGAAGAAAGTGCCTGGCAACGGTTTCGAGTTCGAAACTCGGTCTCCTTGGTGCGTGTCTCCTCGGCTTTTTCCCTGCGCTGGGTACGGCCGAGGAGGTGCCTTCACTGTCGCAGCTGGTTTGCAGTTGCGTACGTTTTTTGGACGGCAACTGGAGCCAGCCGATCCTGCAGGTTTTGAGTTGTCTTCGTTTCCACCGTATTTCGGCGATACATGCCGCCAGGGACTGCGCTACGCCCTCCCATTTCTCGTCGCCGGCCTAAAGATTTTTGAGGATGCTGGTGTAATATAGGCGTTCCCGTTGTAATTCCACCAGTTCCTACTGTAGGGCGGCTTCCTCGCGGTCGACGACGGCTGGCAGAGGTGTGCTTTCGGGCTGCAGACTCGGCTGAGCTGCCGCTGAGCTTTGTTGACAATCAGTTTCCGCCGCGGATGTTCCCGTGGATGCATCTCCAGAGGTTTCGGGCTCCGGCAGCCGGTATGGACTACGCGGGCGCCGCTGAGGAGCTGGAGGAAGTTTCCATTTCTATGTCATTTTTTCGGTTTGCCGCGGCGGCAGTGAAGCTGGCGCTTTCCGGCAACCCGGTGGCCAGTGTTGCACTTGAATGAATGTTGTAATTTGGAGTTATTTGTACACGTCCGGGGGATTTGGTGTGAAGGCACTGCACATAAACAAAAACTGTACACTAGTAATGAATCATTGGGAATATTTTGTAGGACTATTAGCACTTTTCACAAACTTGCACTGTTTTATCTATTTATTTATTTTATTGTTTTCACTTTAAATCACTATACTCACTACACTCACAAACTTGAGCTGGGTGCCGACGTTTTCCGTGAAGAGGGCAGCAGTGGCTGCAGGCCACACACTCCTTGATGGTAGACAAACCGCGGAAACACTTGTTTTCCCACGGGTCCGACACAGAATGCGGCTACCGGGGCTTCAGCCCCTGTAGGTAGGCTACTCCCAGTACAGGTGCTGCAAGCTGAGGCGGCGCCTTGTGATTGGTCCGCTACGAAAACAACTACTGAGGCTCCGGTCCCTGCAGGCATTTTCTTTAGGGGTTAATCGAAAAGAATAAGCTGAGGATTGATTTGATTTTATTTATTTACGGACGCTCTTTAACATCTCAGGTCATTAGCGTCCCATTCAACTCAGGGCGTGAAACGGCCGACAAATTTTGCTCAGAGGCCTCTCTTTCAGACTTGAGGTTCTTTTTCGTGCCGTAAATGTACGACACGGGACCCACGGCTTTACTTCCCCTTTCGAAGGAAGCCATACTTAGGATTTTTACGCCCGAAAAAATCCATCGATCCTGGCCGGGTTCGAACCCGCGTTTTGGGTGTAGGAATAAGCTGAGGAAGTAGCGGGAAGAAGGTTTATGGGGTTCCGCATTAGCACCACCGTTAGTCGCGGTACTGCTGTGCTGCCAGCCGATGGCTGGGAGCTGCATAAAGTGTTTACTGGTAACCCACATGGCCGAGGCCCTGAGGCCTTGCCCAGTGGCTGAAGGGAGGGGTTAAGTGGATAGAAGGGAATGACATAGTTTGTTATGCTGTTTGGGCTCAATTTTAATCACAGTATTCATTGTACCGTTCATACGAACGATTGTTTTGCTGGCGTCTTTGAAATCCTGTTGTAATGCGCCGGGCAAACTCCCGGCAGCGGGCATCTCGCTCCTCGAATGTAAGATGGGCCATCCCGGAGGCGTGGTCATCTTCATCCGGCGGCGGAATGGTGGTGGTGGTGGTGGTTGATGAGGTCTGTATGGATGTCAACTGCTGCTTGATTGCGTCTAGCCGCTCGAGACTGGAGGTCCGGAGTTCAGTGAACGCCTCATCCAGTCTGTCGAGGCGGGCGGAAATTATTTCTATGGAGATCTTAAATAGTGTTGCTAGAGAGTCGCGATGGTGCTGGAGTTTCTGCGTTAGGTCGGCGGTGGCTGCAGGGATGGTCTCCCTTACAAAGGAGTCATGAGCCTCCAGTCACGATGGCCTCACGATTCCTCCGTGTAAGGGCGGCTTGCTCTTCGTGCATTTTGATGAGTTCTGGATGATGAGCAGGCTGGTGTTCTGTGGCGATCTGTTGCTGGAGGTTGTCGGCGGTGGTGTGAAGGGTTTCCATTGTAGTGGTGAGATGGCTGTTCAGTGTCGAGTCCTTGGAGACCAGTTGGTTGAGGACGGCGGAGGCATCTATAGTACTAGTAGATGAGGTGATGGTTGTGCTGGCAGCTGTAGTGGTATGCTGTGTTTGGTTGAGCCGGCACGTGCAGGTAGTGTATCTGCAGAGTGGTGGTGATGGCGGGGTCTCGCCGGGCACGCGACCTGGCCAGTGAAGTGTCTGTAGCTACCACAGGTGGCTCAGAACATTTTGCGGCGTGTCAGGTCGTGGCTGGTGCAGGCTGCTGTTAAGCATGATGCACCACAGTAGTGGCATCGTGGTGCCCTGGTGCAGTCGGACGCTGCGTGGCCGTAGCCACAACAGCGTCGACATGGTGCGAAGTGGTGCTGAGTGCTGGGTTCTATAGTGAGCCAGCATCCTGCCAGGTACAGCCCGGTGTTGCAGGCGCTATCGCGTTCCTGCGGCTTCAGAAATGATACTCTGACTAAAGATGTCGGCCCGTGCTGGCTGAGGCAGCCCGCAGCGCAGGCGCTTTCTGAGGGGTCCGTCACGCAGTATCAGAATTGGCTGCTTTTGCCCTTAGGGCTGCATAATCAAGTCGCAGTTATCTGCCAGTAACTTCTACAGATGGGACGAGAAGTTGCAAAAATGCACTCACTCTGATGGCTCAATGTGGCAACTACTGCGCACATTTAAAAATACAGGCAGCGGGCAAGCTTTCAATGAGACACTCTAGGGACGAGGAGGGCTTGTCTTCTAGGCGGCGGAGAAGGCCGAAACTTTTGCAGACGCCCTGGAACAGCGCTTCCAATCTAATCCCAGTCCTGATCCCACACATGAAAACCTAGTTCACGCCTGGCTCCAAGAGCAAAGGTCCACGGAGCAACAGCAACACACAAAACTCTTTACGACTCAGGAAGTCTAGAAACAGATTAAATCGCTTAAGAACGGCAAAGCCTCAGGCCCAGATGGCGTGACTAATGAGGACCTGAAGTACCTACCACGTAAGGCGCTTGTTCAGCTTACCAAAATTCTCAATGCCTGCTTGAAATACAATTACTTTCCCACTGCATGGAAACAAGCTTGCATTGTGATGCTACTAAAAGCATAAAAAGTCCTCGCCAAGTACAAAATTTTCGACTAGTCTGCTATCTGCAATTGGTAAATTGCTCGAAAAACTCATTTTGTCTCGTCTACAAAAATCCGTTTCGGACCATGAAGCAATGTCAAATTTTCAGTTTGGATTCAGGAAGCACCATTCAACTGAATTGCAACTACTAAAATTTACTGATGACGTCGCCGAGCAATTTAACAACGAGGCCTACACCTTGGCACTGTTTCTGGATGTCGAGGCGGCCATTGACAGATGCTGGCACGCAGGTATTCTCTATAAGATCCACGACCAATTACCCGACCTTCGGCCGTTCCTGCCTCTGCTGCAGAGCTACCTGTCAGAGCGCCGTTTCTATGTACAAATTTCCCGCCACAAATCAACAGCAAGGGAGATCCACGCAGGAGTGTCGCCCTGCTTATTTTGCATCTACACAAGAGACTTCCCTATAGATACCAGATGCAAGGTAGCTATGTACGCCGACGATACGGTACTATACACCCATCACCAAAAATGTACTTACGCTATCAAAGCGCTTGAACTATATAGAAATCAATTTTTGGCCTGGTTAGAGAAATGGACAATTAAAATTAATCCTCAAAAATGCATTCCGGTCTATTTTTCTCAAAAATAATTCAAAATTCCCAAATTGGAAATTGAAGTTGATGGGCAAATACTACCGTTTCGACGGCGTACGATGCATCTGGGAGTCACACTCAACTCTAAAATGAGGTGGCGGGACCACATTCAAAACAGTGCCAACTGTGGCCGGCAGCGCCTAAAAATATGTGCCCCCATCTTTAAAAGTAAACAGGTCACGGTGCGAATAAAATTAATTTTGTACAAAGCATTTGTTCTCGCCTACCTGACTTACGCCAGCACGACCTGGGCAAATGCAGCAAACACGACGTTACAAAAATTGCAAACATTACAGAACACCAGTCTCCGGAAGCTTCTGTGCGTTCCATTGTTGACAACAAACGCTGCCATACATCGGGAGACGAGGATCGAGCCACTGACGAACTTTATTGCCAATAAAGCTCGTAAAATATGGGCAAAATCCAAGTCCACCCGAATGTGGTAGTGAGAAATATCGGTAGTGGTCAACCGATTCATCCCAAACATAAGTGAATAAAGGTATTCAGCTTGCAAGCGACATGAGTCTCCATACCTATATATACCTATATATACCTATATATACCTATATATACCTATATATAGGTATACCTCCAGTATATAAGTGTAGCTGTTAACTAGATTTTAGTTAGATGTAAGTGTTCCAACGTATATAGCAGTCGTTAAAAATAACCATATATAATAATAATAATGATGATGAATTACCCACATGAAGTTATCCCAAAAATAGAAAACACATATTAAGGACGATGGTAAATAATTTCTCTTGAATGGGCCCTGTCCATTACTTGTATGTATTTACTAAAAAAAAAAAAAAGAAAAAAAAAACAAATGTATATATGTCACAAACACCACAAATTGTACACTTATGTAAATTATTTGTACCTTAAGACTGTCTAGTGCAGGCCAAGGTACCCAATATGCAATAAAGAAAATCTGAATCTGAATCTTAGGGCTGCCACCGCCGATTTGAGATGCTCACAGTACGACGACCAGATGCAGAATCAACCGTTTTGCGCCGCGCCCGACAAACCGTCACCGTCAACCGCTTCGTTTATTCTGCGAGGGTTTGCACGCCAATTATAACAGTTCAGTAAAGCAATGAAATTAAATGCGCATGCGCAAAGTTCCTAGCATATCACAAGCTGAGACTTGACGTGACAAAACCACCCTGTTCTCTGGCCGAAATCCCGAAAGGAACCGGAGAAAGCCGAAATCCTCCCGAACGGAATGTGAGAAAGTGTTAGTAAGGTGTTCTATTATTATTATTATTATTATTATTATTATTATTATTATTATTATTATTATTATTATTATTATTATTATTATTATTATTATTATTATTATTATTATTATACCTAAACCATTTTGTTAAACCTAAAGTAAATAAACCTAACCTAACCATTGAAAAAGTACAATTATTTCTATTAAATAAGACCACAAATGAGAAAAATCAAGAAAGGTTACATGTGAGGGGTGACTTTTACATTATTAGCATGACACTCTAACCAACTGAGCTAACAGGTCTACACGTCCATCAAGGAAATTATTCGCCTAAAGTAATCTCTACTACTGGAATCTAACCAGTCGACTTTCTTTTGTACCGTCTGAGAATTAATGGGCAATTTCCTGCATTGCGTATCAAATGCAACAGATTGTTTATAGTTGTTATATGGCTAACGAATTTTCATTTGCCGAGCTTGCTGATATGGTTTTGATATATGGAGAAACAAGAGGTCAGGCATCTGTAGCTGCACAACTGTACAGGGATAGATTTCCAGACAGACATCATCCTTATCGCTCGACCTTCCAAAATGTCCATCAGCGTTTGCGGGAAACTGGATCTTTAAGGGTGTACAGATCCGATGCCTGTGTAAACCGAAGGCGTCGTAATCCACCTTTTGAAGAAGACGTGCTTACCAGAGTTTGGACGGAACCTTCCATCAACACCCGAGCAATTGTCATGGCCATGAAAACGAACAAGTTCAGCGTGTATCAGATCCTGCACGAAGAACAACGATTTCCCTATCTGCTTAAGTTCAGACACTGGGGCCAGCGGACTTAGGTCCCAAACTAAAATTCTGTAGGTGGGCCTTGGAGCGGCAGAATGACCAGCCTGACTTTTTCTCCTCGGTTTTCTTCACCGACGAGGCCATGTTCACAAGAGATGGGCTAATTGTGAACAGTCATGTATGTGAGTATGAGCAGTCGAATGCAGTGGTGGATGCTGGTTTTCAGCACAGATTCAGCATCAACGTGTGGGCGGGCATCGTGTCCAATCAAATAATTGGACCGTATCTACTTCCTACACGGTTAAATGGGCAAATGTATCTTTAGTTACTCACCCATGTTTTACCTATATTTTTGGAAGACGTCCCTCGTAGCATCCGATGTGGTTGCAGCACGACGGAGCTCCTCCCCATTTCAGCGTGGAAGTGCAAGATTATCTCAATGGTGTGCTTCCTGGGTAGTGAATTGGAAGAGATGGTAATGTAAATTGGCCACCGTGTTCTCCGGACCTCAACCTCCTAGTTTTTTTTTTTATAAGGACATCTCAAGAGCCTCGGGTACGCATCATCATTAACACTGATTAGCAGCTACTAGCATTGGTGTTGGGTGCTTGTGATGAGGTTCGTAACACTCCAGATTTTTCTGAGAGAGCGCGAGAATCATCTCCTCGCAGGTGCACTCTTTGCAGGGATGTTGCAGAGCCGACACATGAAACAATATCTCTAGTCTTATAACTAGAAGTTCCTTCCGGGCCTAGGAACCGTGGTCTGTTGGAGCTAAGGAGTCCAAACGTTTCATCCCCAACTGCGGAGGACATCTTCAGTCCCAGAAGACTCAGACCGCGCCACTGAAGATGTCCTCCGCAGTTGGGGATGAAACGTTTGGACTCCTAACTCCAACAGACCACGGCTCCTAAGCCCGGAAGAAATTTCTAGTTATAAGTCGGACTCCGGCCGTGAAAGCTTCCGATTACTCACAATATCTCTAGTGATCTGTTTTAATTTTTGTACTTAAACTACCCTTTTTTCTTAATTCTCAATTTATATTTTATTTGATTTTCACGCGGGGTGAAAAGCTACAATGCAGTTTACCTAATTTTTCTTAGGTATTTGGTTTCGTTCAGGTATATTTTTCCTTTATTCTGGAGAAAGCGGTTTATTTTTCTTTTTAAGCACTTTCTATGTCTACCATCATTGGCTAAAACGGAGGAAACATCTTCTAAATTTTGAAATATACCTGCACGTACGATACTAACACTTGCAAGTTAAGAGTTACTATTCTATTCGTTAAACACATTGTGATGCGCGCTGACCATTAACAGGTTGTTTGCTATTGCATGAAATTTAGAAACCACAGGCCATAAGCTCCCTATCTCAAAACGCTTATCTAGGGCCCTCCACAATCCTTGCAATTTGTGGGGTTGAATTCTGGGTTGATGACCGGTGGGATACCGGAATGCTGATCACGTGCCCTCCTGCAATATTACCTTTATATATGATATATGAAAAAATAAAAATAGCACATCAATATATATATATGCTGATTACGAAAGTTGCGTGATTTTTTATTTGGTTTATTTGCGGAGGCTCTTTAACATCTCAGGTTATTAGCGCCCCATTCGAATCAGGGCGTGAACTGTTCGATACATTTTGCTCAGAGGCCTCTTTTTTCATACTTGAGGTTTTTTTATCTTGCCGTAAACGTACAACATGGAAACCACGGCTTTACTTCCCTTCTGAAGGAAGCCACACTTAGGATTTTTACGCCCGAAAAAATCATTCGGTCCTGGCTGGGATACAACCCGCGATCTTGGGTTTAGGAGGTAAGTATGGTTACCACTACACCATCAAGACCGACCAGCGTGATAGTGATGGTGACCGGCAGGGCACGGAATGGTGATCACATGTCCCCCTGCAATATTGCATTCTATCAATGAAGTCCTGAAACGGAGGTAGAGGAAACGGAGGTCGCCGCGGTAGGCCCAAGACTGAACTCTGACTGTAGCGCCAAATAAGAAGAAGCTATAAATATATGCTGCTGAAATACCCATTCACCTTTGGTTAAACATTTAAACGTTCGTTTCCAGTTGCTGTAGTATAATATATGGAATGTAATGAATGACGCAAATCAGATTATTAAACTAATTGTCATTTGACTTTTAGAGAAACTGGCTTAAGCATGATTGGAACCTGTATCCTCTGCTTTTGAAGTTTATGTCAGAATAATAAGCTGCTGGCTCTGCCCAATTTTGCACATGCAATTCAACATAATGGATGTGCTATCTCTATTATTGCAAAGCTATTTATAAGATTTAGTCTATAGCCAATTGACTCAGCAGAGCAAAGAATTGTGAATTTTGCTTAGCTGCTGAACATATATCCTTAATGATTTCATCCTATAAGCAGCAGAGTTATCAACAGATACTTGATTAAGGCTTTCATTTAATATATTGCTTAGAATATGGAAGATATGTTGACTTTTTAGAATCGTGTTACCCAGCTCACAATATGATTTATGTAATTTATTGTTTAGTTAAAGATTTAATGTCACTATCAGTGTTACTGTTTTTACAGTGCATTTTTGTAAGTAGGTTTATATTTCTTTGTTTGCTTATTTGTATTCTACAACATTCTATATCTTTATGAAGCAGAACTTTGCATTTATGTATATCCCATGCCAAGCACAATATTGTCAAGACCATTGAATGGAATCATTAAAAACGACGTAAATGAGCTTGAGGCTCATGATTAGCTTTATGCAACTTGACCAGGCAGAATTCAATCCTGTAATGTTACTTTTGCAGCTTACTAGGACCAATGCCTTAATCATATGTGCCATGGTAATGGCCATTGGTTAGTCAAAAGTTTCACCTTGTGTACTTAATAAGAAGTCACAGTGTAAATCTTAAGAAAATAAAAAAATGTTTCAGGAATTGCCTTGACAATGCAAATATTAAGAATGCCGAGGTCAAACTTAACATTCAAGTAGATCCAGTACTTTTAGCAGTATAGCAACAGTGTGCAGATAAATTAAGAACTTAATTTCCTTCACATCCATGTCAAAGTATTACACTACGTTGGTATGTGTTTTTGTGAAATAGTTTATACATAATTACTGAATTTGTATGTGAGCATTATATTTAATTTATTACATAGCTGCCTTTAAAGTGTCTGTCTTTTAAAACTATAGACAATTTAGGCTTGACAATGAATATTATATGTGAAGAACCTGAATTTATTTTTGTACACTATAACCTTCAATATAACACATTATATTGGTACCTTTATGTGCTTTAAATAACATTACATATATTGTTATTTGTTGGACATAGTGGTACATCGTTATTGAGAATTTTGTTTACTTTCATTTATGTTCTCTTCATTATATAGGAAGGCAGTTTGCATTTTGAGGTTATGTACAAGCTGTGTACAAAAATCAACATTACATTTTACTACATGTATCCTTCCTAATTTCCTGTCTGCTTAGAATGTAGCTAATAGGATGAGTTACTATCAGATTTTAAAAACGAACTTTCTGGTGCAACGTCATAAAATGGGTAGATAGCATAAGAAATCTTGATTAATGTCTGTGAACCCTTGAGAGGCCCTCTTCACTATTTATGTACTTTGGTTTACTTGTTGTTTCCTTTCTTTCTCGTATAAACCAATACTCAAAATGTTTTATTTTCGTCCAAGAAAGAAAGGACACTGCAAGTAAAACAGGAGGAATAAACACACAAATAATTAAACAAATCTACTCAAAAAGATTTATTTTCCTCCAAGAAAGAAAGGACACAAGTAAAACAGGAGGAATAAAAACACAAAAATCAAACAAACCTAGTAAAGCCTGGTAGGATGTACTTCCATTTCCGACCTTTCGTGGCTGAATTATCACTCTGGCTTATGCGTACACGCAAAATTAGCCTGGTATAAGTCACGACTCCTTTCACGAACGGCAGCGGAAAAACCCGAACGCTCCTACCAAACTTCTAAGTACTAGCTAGGAGGTGTGAATGTTATCTCGTCGCTTCGCTGTTCTATTTCTGGTCTTTCTTGTAGCGTGAATGTTATTAAGCGACAGTGAGGATGTTGTGGGATATTATTATTATTATTATTATTATTATTATTATTATTATTATTATTATTATTATTATCATCATCATCATCATCATCATCATCATCATCATCATAATTTAAAATAGACACTGGAGATGTTTCTGTTCTCTGTGAAAAGGAGGAAATATTGGTCCAAGTTAGCAAACTAGAAAGTTCCAATTGTTCTGTGCCTCTATCAGAACAAATAGAAAAAATTGAATAAGCTTTTGGATGCCATTAAGGGAATTTCCACAAGAGAACTTGAAATTGTGAAGAAACACGGGGCATTCTTAAAGGCAACATTAGCAGCAGTTAGCAACTAAAATGAACAAGTATCCATTCCCAGAACTAAAGGAGTGTCCCTTAGGGGAACCTTTCTCCACAGAGAATATTCTTTGCTACAAAAAAATTATAATAATATCAACCATGAAATAAATAAAAAATAAAATAAAAAATAAAGCTCATAGCATTCCCCTTGCAAAATCTGATATACAGCGAACATTAGCTCCACCTCAAATTAAGAAACATCTCGCTTATACTGTTCGGAATGCACGCAAAAGCTACACCCTCCTCTATTTGTTAAAATCACACGTCAACTTCTCCGGATTAATGCAGCCATTCCTTGGAATTAAACCCGGTTTTCTCCGCTACCGCTCATCAAAGGAGGCGTAACTTGTAGCAGAATGATTCACCATGTACAGGTAGATACTTTATCGAATCACCGCTATTTTAGTTCCAAGAAATGTTCAAAAATTAGCTCTCAATGCAATTATCAGATTTTAACTCTTAACCCCGTATAGATCGAGGCGTCTTGGGGGCTCCAGCTCCGAGTGGAGAGAGCCGAAGGTGGTGTGATATCAACGATATAGGTTGGTAATTAACGAGACTAGCAACTGTAAGCTACCTCAGATGGTTAGAGCGTCGTGCTATAAATGGTTGTGAGTTCAGTTCCTCACGGCCCATCGTTTTATTATTATTTTTTTTCGGCAGTTAAACGAGATTTGCCATGATTACAATGATTTGCTCGCTGACATAGTACCACCCACAAAATCCGGTATAAATTTATATTTGCGATTTTTCTAGCATTTTTAATTATAAGTCTGTTAGGTTAACTATGTATCAATTTCACCTTATATGTATGTGCCACTAAACAAGTCTCAGTCTTCGCACCATCACAGGAAGCTGTTCCCCTGGGCAAGCTCATTGCCCCCGCATGGGCTTCCAACAAAAACTTTTACCGCCACGGGTGGCCGAGGTCGTTAAGGCACGGACTCGTGAGCGGGAGGTCTGCGGTTCGAATCCCGCCAGGACCGTCCTCCCTGACTGGGGTTTTTTCCAGGTTTTCCTCAGTCTTCATAACTGGCAAATGCCGGGGAGGTACCTAAACTTAGGCCTGGAACGCTTCCTTCCTTAAAAAAAGAAATCCTTTCCCAATTTATCATTTCATTTCATGTATCATCAGTGTCCACCGCCTGTGGTGCCTCAGTAGTGAAAACGGGCGTTAAACACTACTCAAAAAAAAAAAAAAAAAAAACTTTTCACTCAAAAACTGTCTATGTAAATGCTTAACTTATGTATATTATGCACCTATAAGGCTGCCCCATGTACCAGCCCAGGGAATTATAGTTCAATAAAAAATCAAATCAAATCAATCTTTCTGCTGGAGTTAAAGGAGATTTGCCACCATTACAATGGTTTACCCGCCTACACAGTAGCATACAAACCCCATCAATTTATATTTACGAAAAGGAGGCGAGCGTTGTTGCTTGTAATAAGGAACAACATATTGCAACCGGAGAACAACGCATATGTTGCATTTTAGGTCACTTTTTGTTTAAAAATATACATGCAACATTTACACTGTTAGAAGTGAGTGGCTTTTTCATTTGGTTACGACTTCTTTTTTTTTTTTTTTTGTATTGATTTATTTATGGACACTCTTTAACAGCTCAGGTCATCAGCGTCCCATTCAACTCGGGGCGTGAAACGGCCGACAAATTTTGCTCAGAGGCCTCCCTTTCAGGCTTGAGGTTCTTTTTCGTGCCGCAAATATACGACACGGGACCCACGGTTTTACTTCCCTTCCGAAGGAAGCCATATTTAGTATTTTTACGCCCCGAAAAATATCCATCGGTCCTGGCCGGGTTCGAACACGCGATCTTGGGTTTAGGAGGCAAGTATGGTAACCACTACACCACCATTACGACTTCAGTCTCACTTCTTCCACTGCTAATTGGGACTGCGGCGTTCGACTTCTTCCGCTGCCGCTCGGGACTGGAGCTCTAAGACGCCTCGATCTTTAAGGCTAAGTTTTTTTGTATCATTGAGTTTCCTATCTGTAGGTAATCTGTGTCTGGGGCCGGGGATGAGTTAAGGCCACGTCAAGACACCATGGAACGATACCACTACTATCACTGGACATGGACAGAGGTGGAGAGAGTTAGGCAAACGCTTTTGTGTGTCCCACAATGGCCAGTTTTTTGCACTATTAAAACGGTTATTGCTTGAAAAATTCTTTTAACAACTGCTTACTGGTCATTCTATTTTAATAGCATAAATAGCAGGCTAAAATTTACGGATATTTTTTTAAATATATACAAAGGAAGAGAAAGAGAGAAGTTTATGCTATGGTGAACCAACACTTGCGTTTGTTGACATTGCACTCAGCTTTCGTCAAATTGAGAAAGACAAATTAGCTGCCTAACATGACAGTTACACAAAACTGTTCATATTAGTTTTGGACTGGTTCATATCAGCAACTATTAATGTTTCTGGCTTATCTTCTCTAGATCCGTCTTCATAGACCCTGTTGGTCCTGTTGGTCCTGGTGGTCTAGTGCTAACCACAAATAAACCTCGTTAACCCAAGATCATGGTTAGGGTCGGTAGATTTTTTCGGGCGTAAAATTCCTAAGTATGGCTGCCTTCGGAAGGGAAGTAAAGCCAAGGGGTTGTTTATTTACGATACGAAAATAAACCTCAAGCATGAAAGAATTTCTACGCCCTGAATTGAATGGAACGCTGATAACCGGAGATACTGATGAGCGTCCATAAATAAACAAAATAAATAAATGGATAATCTCTCCGCTATAAGAGATGTGAGTTGGAATTTAATTATGTTTAGTTGTTTTCAGCGTCCTTGACAATGTCTTCTTTTCGCAATGAAGCACCTGTTCTTGTTCGACTTCATTGTAGGAAACACTAGGGTGATAAATTATTTCCCTGCATTTCCGCATCATTTATTGAATACCGCTTTACAACGGATTAAAAAAATTAGGTCACCGCACAGTGTACAATACGAGGAATATCAATTTATATAAAGGAACACAATTGTAGTGAAACCATTAAACATATGCGTTTCATACAGCTTCCATTTGACAATCTAACTTCATTCGGGGAGTGGGGGATTTAGAATGACGTGATTCTGTGTAAACAAATATGGCTACGGGTTAGTCCTACGGACGATTTTCAATTAACTAAACTTGTATGAAACAAAAGCTGTATATAATTTCAATGCACAAGCTATAAAAGGCTTTCTGTTAATTAACAGCTAATTTATAATGACTAAACAACAGGAAATTCCGGTATATTTCAATGAACAAAGGTGTCGGGAGCTCAATTAATTACTACTTAGCAAAGACATGCAGAGCTGTATATACAACTTTATATGATTAATTGAGTTTGGCGATTCGTTCACTTTATTTTTAATGTGAGAAGGGGGTAAAATCTTGCCGCTTCTATGTTCAATTTAGCGGCATTTTAAAGACACATATTTAAAGCTCTGGTGTTGGCAACTTTGCCGGCAATTGGGAACGAGACTCATGGTGTCTTTTGACAGACCAACGAGCATTCTATTAAAATGGTGTAGAAATGGCCAACAACACAGTAACAGAAAGGCCGGATTCGTCGGTGAATAACAAGGAGGGTGTAAATATTACATCAAGCTGCGCCGAGAAACTTAGTAACACCGAGGACATTTTTGGACAAGAAAAACCTCTTGAAATCGGCGGACATTATTCTGTTCGTCGAATGGATGGCTCCTGCCGTGAGTAGACTGAGAATTTAAAAGAATATTATTATACACCCCAGTAATAGAGCAAAATTTCAGAAGCAGGGCTGGACATAAATATGCTCACAGTACTGCAAGCAAAAATTATGTGAAAAGGCGTAAGAAATAAAATGTATCCCTCATTTGTGAAATAAAGGCAGCTACAACGCTTTCGTGTTCGATTTTATGCATAACAGTGTTAGCAGTGTACAGTATAAACCTAACTTTCTTTTTTATTTCTGTCTTTCTTCTCTCTCTCTCTCTCTCTCTCTCTCTCTCTCTCTGTGTTAACCGTTTGCATTCCACATTCAATTGTACCTTCAAAATACAAGCCCCTAAATAGGTTTAGGTGAGCCAGTGTCATGTTTCGTTAGAATTTTAGGGAATACGAATATATATATAATGTGCAATATATGTAACCAGCCCTTATTTGCCTCTGGTGTCATATATAACACTTTTGAATACATATTTTCATTTGTTTCTCTCTATTCGTTTAAAGTTCTGTGTGCTACGGTTACAGTTATTTTGATAGCATTAGAAAATACCATTAATATTTTCCTCAATGCTTATTCACTTTTTTTTTTTATCTATTATTTGGTTGGTGCCTCATTTGGCAGCTGTTCTGAAAATATGTACAACCTCCTCTTAGGCTTGTAAAATGGAATATTTAGGGACATAAATAAAATGTGTTTCACTTTTCTACAGATCCAGCAGTATTGATCCAGACTCGACAGAACAGTCAAGATAGTTGTCCAGAATATTACGTGCATTACGTTGGACTTGATAGAAGGCTGGATGAATGGGTACAAAGGGACCGGTAAGTAGTATAAAATATTGTGGGTGAACAAGAGAAATGTCAAGCATACTGAAGCCATGTTGACATCTAGACATTTATAAAAGTAATTATGAAGTGAAGATGGCATTCACTCTAAATGGTTACAATCATTGTATTGCAAAAATTTGAAGCCTGCCATTCTATGCAAATTATGTCTATTGAATGGTCATATAATCATTGCTTACAATTATTTTCAATTTGCTTGTCATGATGTGAGCCATGAATAAAAAAATTCATTTAATATTACTGGAAAGGTCAAGAATGTATGAATTTCTCTATGAATGTATGACTCCAGCATCCCTATAGAAAGACAACTAAATTATTTAAAAACTGGCTACTGTCTACATACACCTACTGAAGTAATGGATGTTAGATCAATTTTAACTGTGCAAAAACCAATGTTATTTCATCACTGAAACAGATCTGCTTAGATGAAAGACGGTTACCATAACTAATCCAGAACTTTGCAAATTTGAAGATTATAAAAATGAAATAGAACTTTGCCTTTGAAATATATAGAAAACTTACCCACAGTGATATTTACATTAAAAATAATAGCTTTAATCCCAAAACACACCAGTATGTCATCCTAAATAGCCTCAAATACAGGTGGGTGAATGTTCCACTCATTATAAAAGAATACCAATGTATCATCTACTCAGCACTGCATAATGGTTTCACTGAAAAAATTATTTGATAAAATGATTTAAAAATTTAAAAGAATTAATGATATCAAAGATTGAACGTTTGCTGTTACAAATAAAAGAAAAATATGAAATAAAAAAAGTGCGCAAATCACACTAGTATGTTCAATAAATTTATCAAAAAAAAAAATTAAAATAAAATAAAATAATTTAGGCTCCTCAATGTATTCACAGTATTAAAATTTTATGAAAATCATCCTGCAAAGGTCTCAACTTGCACACCTCTAACAAGTAACAACCAGAAGTGACATCAATGAAACTAGTACCAAATGTACATTACTCATAAAGGTAACAAAATATTATAAATTTAAATTTTAGTGTGAGAAATTAGACCTGTAAATAAATTGTAATCATTCTCATCAAATCAATAGCAAAGACTGTGATCATGTATTGATTGGAAAATTTGAAAGTCTGTACCATTTCAAAAATATCCATTACAAAGAAATGGATAAATCGGCAATGGCAGCGCACTTTTAGTGCACAACTTTGCACAAT
Source organism: Metallyticus violacea (assembly GCA_030762175.1). Lineage (NCBI taxonomy): Eukaryota > Metazoa > Arthropoda > Insecta > Mantodea > Metallyticidae > Metallyticus > Metallyticus violacea. Next base: position 306,642,713 of record CM060846.1, on the reverse strand, counting down.
TTATGCAAAAACAAAATTATTGAAACACATTAGTAACCCTTTCTTTGAAACTAATAACATAGAAAAAAAATTACAGCATCAAAAATAAAACCCCCATTGGTCTCCAGCTGATGATTGGAGCCAGTGTTCCCTAAACATGTCCAATTAAAAACCAAGTAAGTGAAGTATAAGTGTTACCAAACCAATTAACTCTGTCAGTCCTGGTGGTGTAGTGGTAACCATAAACTACAAGATTGCTGGTTCAATCCTGGCCAGATTTGATGAATTTTTTTCAGGCATAAAAATCCAAGTTGGCTTCCTTTTGAAGGAAGGTAAAGTCATGTTGTAGATTTATGGCATGTAAAAGAGCCTCAAACCTGAAAGATGAAGCCTCTGAACAAAATTTATCAGCCATTTCATGCCCTGAAATTGATGACCTGAAATGTTAAAGAGCACTCATAAATAAACCAAATAACACCAATTAACTCTATACCATCATTATTGCTTATTAATAGTTTAAACAAAACTAAATGGTAGTGGCAGTAGTTTGACAGCTCACATATTGAATTAGGTTATTTAACTACCTGCACATGAGGGATTTTACTTTATTCTGGGTAGGCTATGGCATTGTTAATGGTGGTTAGATTTTTTTTTCTTTTGCCCACCTCCCTTTTATATATTCCCTCTTCTGACATAAGACTTCGAAAATAATGTCTTTATTGCTAACCCTAGAATCCAGTGGATACACTGGCAAGAATTTCAAAATCAATATTTGTTTCCATTACTACATTATATTTTCATGTTAGTAATGCAATGGAGTCAGATAATGGTGAAAAAATTGCAATATTTGAGGTCTTGAATAGATGCGCAACAATTAGCTATTTCATATAAAGACATTTCTAAAAATAGATTAAAAAAGAGTGCTTCAGAAATAGCTGTTACAATACTGAAATAAAGACAAGATAGCACAGAAGGGCAGCAAAAAGAAAACTAGAACATGAGCTTGAAAAGAATACTATACTGAAATAAAGGCAAGCTAGCACAGAAGGGCAGCAAAAAGAAAACTGGAACATGAGCTTAAAAAGCATGCTGACAAACAAACTAAATGGTGCTGGAATGTATTGACAACTTCCAAAACCATTTACCATAAATTATATTGTTCTTCTGCAAAGTATACCATTTCTCATCCTCTATAGAGCAGATTTGGTTCTAATTCTTAGGATGTATTCATTAGGATATTGTACAGAACATTAGATTTTTTTGTCTTTAATGCATTCAAGAGTCCTGCACTTGTAATAAAAACAAATCAGAAAAATCTTCCACTTAGATTTTAAATCTAAAACTATATAACCATTTAATATTTTGTTATAGTACCCCTCTAATCTCAACATTTTGATAGAATGTATATTAAAATTCAGTCATTTAAATATCTAAGATAGGATATTAAGTACCTTAAAGGAACCTTCATAAGAACCTTTTACTTATATTACTAATATTTGTAGTACATATTACTAATGTAACCATTTACAACATGCTATGTACAGTGACTGGTTTTACATACTGTATTCTCAATTTCAAACATGTGCTGTATTATTTTCAACAAAATTTTTTCATTTGCTTTAGGTCATCTTGAGAAGTGAATGAAACTGTCTTGACCAGCCGAATGATCTAGTGGTCAGTATTCCTGGTTACTACTGGGATCCTGAGCTAGATTTCAATTAAGTGCTTTGGAGATTTTTCCTTAACTAGGAAAGTTTCCATGGTCTGGTTAGGTTAGGTGTCATAACCATCCCCATTGGGTTAATGAAGCTGAATCTAGTGGGTGGTCCAGCCTCAGAATTCAGCTATAATATTGCCATGCCAGGGGGAAGATGCCCAAGATTCCAAAGAAAGGGGGCGAAAGTTGGCTCTTCTTTTTATATACAGATCAATTTTGAAACTTTGTTTCAGTTACATATTTAATGTTCAATTAATAAAGACATCAGCAGGGAGGGTGATGACTTTTTGAAACTGACATGAATTCATGGCGATCATGGCTCATTCTGACAGTAAATATGGAAAATAAATACATTGAAAAGTGGGTTTGTCTTTTCAAGGCTAGCATAACAGAAAGATTGTTGTGTGCAAAAGATTTGAACCACTGACATAAACTATAAAAGCTACATTCTTAACAAATATATAAAACTGCAGCAAATACTCGCTTGCTTTCTATTCTAACGTACCTTTCTCATCGCTTTCTTTTTAAACTAAAATAAAGAATAAGCTGAAATTTAAAGAGAAAATACTTCATACTCACACCAAGATATGGTGCAAAAAAATTAATAAAAAATAATAATAATACATAATTCTTGTTACTAGTGTCATGGACATCAACACCAACAAAATGTCATAATCAAACAAGGAAAAATAAAATTAATTTTGACCTTAACAACAAAGGAATAAAAATCAAATATATTTTAAACATGGGTTATTTCAACTATCGGCTCTGGAAAAACTCAATTCAGAGTGGTTGCCAAATTGTATGCATAATTATCTGTAATATATTTTTAGCTCATGAATATGATTATTTTCATAGTTTTAATCATCTACCATGGTAGGGTTTTTCTTTTCTTTTTCAATATATAAATTTGGTAATTTGCATTAAAATTTTCATTAAGCAAAGTTTAGCATTACATGAACATTTTCAGCCATTCTAAATGTTGTTCTAAACATGGTAGTACTATGGCAGAGTGCTTAAATCTCTCAAAGGGGACCATGGCTTGATCCCAGTGACCACATATGGGACTGTGACAGCAGTTAGGCAGGTTTTCTCTGGGAACTCTAGTTTCCTCTGCCATTCATTCTGTCATTGTTTCATCATCTCATATTCACCGTCATTCAGTCTAATGTACTTTGCTTATTCTCAGTGTAATCATTGCAAATGGACTATGTTACTGCTCTCTGCCATCCATGTGCAGAGATCAAATACCTGGCTAGCAAGTGAGTTGACATTAGAACTCATTCACCTTATAACACACACAAAACTAGTGAGCAAAGGACTGTTAAAATAGAGCATCATCTTTTATTGTACTGTGATTAAAACATTTGGTCCATTGCCACTTATTGATCATCCCCTCTCCTATGACCGTTCTACCTGTAGGTTTATAATAAAATTGTATCTTTTGACATTGTATATATTGGCACTAGTAATAGTGGCATACCAGGTGGTATCCCCAATATTCTGGACTGGTGCTGCCATCTGGACAGAAGTTGTAGTAGAGTTTTGTGTCGGTCCTGGTGGTGTAGTGGTTACCATACTTGCCTCCTAAACCCAAGATCATGGGTTCGAACCCGGCCAGGACCGATGGATTTTTTCGGGCGTAAAAATCCTAAGTATGGCTTCCTTTGGAAGGGAAGTAAAGCCTTGGGTCCCTCTCGTACATTTACGGCATGATAAAGAACCTCAAGCCTGAAAGAAGAGGCCTCTGAGCAAAATTAGTCGGCCGTTTCAAGCCCTGAGTTGAATGGGACGCTTATGACCTGAGCTGTTAAAGAGCATCCATAAATAAATCAATCAACTAGAGTTTTGTACCACTAGGTGGCAACACTAGCACATCTGATGAGTGAGTGTTAAGTTTTATGCAGCTGGGTAGATGTGTTGAGATTCTGTAGTACTTTTCGTGATACTCTGTGTGTAGTGTGTAGCAATTTTACGATGGATCCAAGATTAGAAAAGAAAGTGTTCATCAAATTCTGTGCAAATCTCTGTGCTATGGAGACCCTCACAATGATTGAACAAGTATTTGGGGGACAAAGCATGAGCCATACACGTGTGTTTGAGTTGCATGCTTGGTTCAGGGCCGGCCATACAGCTATTGAAGATGATGGTAGGCCTCAGCTGCACAACGCCTGACATTGTTGCCAAAGTTCAACGCCTTGTTCTTGAGGATGGACGTCCAACCTTTGAAGACCTTGCTCATGAAGTGGGAATTGGTTATGGGACATGCCAACGAATTTTAGCTGATGAATTGGGCATGCATCATGTGGCCGCAAAATTTGTGCCACGGATCCTGACTGATGATCAAAAGGCACAGTGTGTTGAAATTTGCATGGAGCTTCATCAGGCCGTATCCGATGACTCAACCTGCTTGTCCAGGGTCATCACCGGCGACGAGAGCTGCATGTATGCCTATGACCTTGAAACAAAACCACAATCCTCCCAGTGGAAGATCCCTAACTCACCAGGACCAAAAATGTGAGACAAGTGAAGAGCAAAGTCAAGAGCATCTTCCTCATTTTCTTTGAAACCAAGGGGATTGTGCACAAAGTATTCTTCCCACCAAATCAGACAGTGAATTATGCATACTGCTGTTACGTTTTGCGACGGCTTCGTGAAAATGTGCGGAGACGACGGCCCAAACTTTGGCGACAAGGGAACTGGCTGTTGCATCACGATAATGTGCCCTGTCACAATTCCTTGTTCACCAGGAGCTTTTTGACAAAAAAACAACATGACATTTATCCCCCAACCAATCCATAAACGCCTGATTTGGCACCCTGCAACTTCCATCTATTCCCCAAACTGAAAATCAAGTTGAAAGGACGTCGGTTTGACACAATTGAGAGGATTCAAGAAGAAATGCTGTCTGTGTTAAACACCCTCAAAGAACATGACTTCCAAGGTACACTTGTAAAATGGCATAATTGCTGGGACCAGTGTATATGTGTGGAAGGGATCTACTTTGAGGGTGACAGCAGTCATTAGTCTCAAAGTAAGTTTTTGACCAGATAGCAGCACCAGTCCCGAATATTCTGGATACCATCTTGTAGTGCTAATAGTTTGAGATAATCAGCTTTTCTATAAGTTATTAAAATGTTAATGGAAACATTTTAATGACATATCTACTTGCTAGATATGTTCCATCATATTAGCTGCACTGCCACGTGTGACAGATTTTTTTTTTTTTTTTTTTTTTTTTTTTTAAGAAATCCTTTCCAAATATTTTATCTCATGTATCAGTGTCCACAGATAAAAATAGGTGTTAAACACCATTAAAAAAATATTAGCTGCATTGTAAAACCATTTATAATGCTAACTTGAATCCAATATGTGTTGTTGAATCTTGGTTGGATTTGCTGGATTTTTTCTTGGTCATGCTTATCCATGGATTACTTTCGGGTGGTTTGGAATTCATAATTTCCATTTAGGTTTCTGCAGTGTCCATATATTTGCAAGTGCTAATTCTATTTTGTTTTCTGTTGACTGTGCTTCTGGTCTCAACAAATGAATTTTTAGTATTGTGTTTTCTTCCCTTAGTATTTTATCTCATCCTGTGCTTTTTTTTATGAACTTAATATAAAAACTTGTTACCATCCATGATGATGTGATAGTTTTTGCTTCATATGTTTCATAGCTTTCTTCAAACAGTTCTGTTTTATCCATCAGTTTACTAGTTATCACTTGCATGATCCTCACTCACACTTGGCCTTTATTGTCACAGTTTTCACCATGTTCTTCTAGTTTTACTGCTAATAGATAATTGTTTAAGCTTGGTACATGTAATCATACCACATATCACTGCCATTTTAGTATTCCAATAAAAAGTGGTGAATGCTGTAGTTTTGCACTTAAAATTCTTAATAGTGAAAGGTAAAGTGGTTTTTATAAATCAAAGTGTTTTAGGGAAAAATGCAATTTCAAACTATTATAGCTATGCAATGATTAAGGAGACAACATGCAAGTGTTCAAAACTGAGTTTTTTTCCCTGTTAATCCGCCCCCCCCCCCCCCCCGAATCACAATTTTCCATTTTTTCATATGCTGAAAATTATAAAAGCAAAGGAAATAAGATAATAAGAAAATCATATTTTAAACATATGTAAGTGTTATATTTGCTTATTACAGTGTAAAGGCATATAAACCTCTCCATTTTCCTATATGAATCAGTGTAATCTTTATGATTACATTAGGCACTTTCAAATAGAAACTCTGCTAGATATCTCCTATATTGTGTCTTTTTTTTCCCATAGTGCTAAACCTTGCACTGTATCTCCTTTTGAGCATGTTTGGTATGTTGCACATGAGTTCCACTGTCTCAATCAACAAAAATGTATGAAAATGATTTGCCTTTAAACAGAAATTGCAACCCACAACTTCCAAATTTACAATAGTAAAAGCATACTCTTACACTATTTAACAATGTTGTCAGTTCTCTTTGTAATGCAGTAACATGACAGTATTTTAATAATACTAATAATAAAAATAATAATGATATACCCTTTTTAAATCTAATGCATTCACAAGACTAATCTGCCATTTACTGTATATTAGTTTGAATATAGCTCTTTCATTCTCACAAACATTGCACTATCATTGCAAAGTACAAAAATCTTTGAAGAATTTTTCCTTTACTCAATCACTGTACTTTGCAGTGATAAGGTACAGTATCATACTCACTACCCAGATCTTCAGGAGTGATTTGAACTGATGATGACTCAGACAAAGTAAAATATGTAGTTTTAACCATTATGCTCATAATACTGTTCATTGTCACATATTTTTGCACATAAAATATCCTGTTGCAAAAGGCAATGGATATAAATGCAATTAAATCCTAATTGAATGGAGTTTAGCTTTTACTTACACATCCAGGAAGATCATTTGTTTGACCAATCAGCTGGAACTCCATCTAGTGCTACAGATAAAAGCAATGCTCAGGAGAGACAGAAAGACTATGTATTTTTCTACAGTGATATTATTTGAATTGCAGGCTGGCAGACCATGGTGTGTACTGGGAGAACCAGTCATCAAGGTCACATAATGCATGTACAGGTGGCAGCTTATTAATTTTAGGGGGGCTTTGTCAGCAAGTAGTTATGCATTAGTGTGTTACTGAATGCTTTCATTGCGTGTGAATTGTGTGTTAAATGTTCTTGGTTAGTTATGCTATTACATACACACATGCCTGCATGCGCATGCGCACACACACATACAATGTCTTGAACAGGTATTTATGTAAAAAGCATATGTGAAAGTTGACTCTTGCAGAGAAGTGGTAAGGCAGTTCACAAAAAATTCCTGGCAATCGTGTTCCAATACTTTTCACCAAAAAGTTATAAAGAGATATTTTCTCTTAATGACAAGAAATGTGTTCTGAACTGGCATGCTCTTATGGAAGAAAAGGGAATTCCTTGTGGATCCTGACAATGTATTGCCTTTGAGGGGCACCATTTTCAACATCTCTTTTAATGTGGGTTGGTGCTTATCATTTTTAAATACAGTATCTTTTGTGCTTTTGGTAAAAATATAAATACTAAATTAAAAATACTAACTTTACATGTAGTGATCTCCCTTTTTCCAGTTATGGTGACTGTACTTCGCCAGTAAGCAGCCATGTTCAGATGGCCCATAAATTAGATGGTCCAAACCTGTTATTGTTCCTTTCATGGGCACACGATCTAGGAACTGTTCTATCGTTTAAGATTTTGTATAACCCCCTCAGACAAAGGTAGCAAGTTTTGAAGTGTTGCATACAAATGAATTTATCTACAACTGTGAAGTGTTGTTTGTAACAGTGCATTTTGCTGTTGCAGTAAATATGCAGTAAAATGGGGATATCTTTTATTGGTTGTTATGGAGGTCCAGACAAACGTCTTGAATTTGGTGGGCTACAGTTCATCATAGCACACTTAAATTTCAAGAGGGTGGACAGAATTCTTCTGGCAACATTTGCAAACATTCTTGCATTCAGAGTTTCACAGATGGTTACTCCTTTTGTGTGCAGTGTTTCTTTTGAGGTCAGCTGCCCCATATGTGCAGATAGCATGGATACTTCATGAAGCCTTTTTGTTGTCCAAGCAGGAAGTTGACCATTTTGAGATCCACATAAATTTCAAGTTGTGCTGTGATGTTTGAGCTAGTAAGTCATTATTTTTATGTTATATTTTTTTCATTTTTCATCAATGCACTAAGTGACCAACTAAAACTGCTACATAAACATACCCATTGTGCAAGAAAACACACTTGAGACTGTTCTTAGAGCTATCAAGGAATAGTTACTATTCATATATAAATTGCACTTTAGAAGCTATAGATAATGGGGAGTTTATATATATCCTAATAGAATTTATTAATATGTTAACACTAACTCCACTTACGCATACAACATTAGGACATGTTTCTGGAGCAATCACTGTCATCAGATGTTGAGAGACTACTCATTGTCATAGTTGGATCTTGAGGCGCTTCTTTATAGGCATCTGTGTTCCAATTAGGATCTTCTGCAGGTGGAATGCATTTTGAATGAATTTTTATGTTTCACCCTATGGATGAACTCTGCTAGTTCCTAGTGAAACCATCAGATGCCTCCACAGAAACCTTGGGATCCAGCTGTGGCATTAGTTATAAGTCAACAGCTAATGATGGGAGCAATTGCCCCTGAAAAATGTTGTAATATTTTATTAGATAGTGGGATTAGTGTTAACATATTTAAAACATTCTAATATGATATACATCACCATTCTCTTGGCTATATGAGATAACACCTAATTGGCTGAAAAGCCTTTGGATATATTGACTGCAAACAAAGTATTTGTCTTCTGGAAAAGCATTTAAAAAAAATATGATCCTACTTTCAACAATATGATGTTTCTCCTTAGTGATGCAGTAGCATTTTTTCTTGCAGCATGGAGGCTAATAATTCAGCTGCTTTCTTGGAGAGGTGTAAATCAGCCACCAAGTCATTCAATTACAGTTGCATAAATGCTAAGGCATTAATGATTGCTTGGTGTCAGATGAGAAGTCTTCAGATTCTACAGACTTTTCTCCATGCACCGTATCACAAGCCTGATGTTGCTCCTCACCATATTCCTTCCAAAGAGGCAAAACCATTATAAACTGAAGCCAAAAGTTCCTCAGAATGCAGGATTGTTGAATGAATATTAAAAAAAGAAAATATATGATGCTCTTTCTTGTCAACACCCTTTGTATTGATCAGGCAAAAATAGCAGTCACAGTTTGCTCCTTGAGGTTCTTGCCAAACCTTACAAATCGCAGAAGACATAACTTTTCATTTACCTTTTGTCCAACCATGAAGCATTTCCTCACAATTATGACACACCATATGTGGAACTCATATATTTCTTGCTTGCCAAGGGCAACTTCAAAATAGGCTTTATAGGCATGCCTCACACATTAAATCATATTGCACGTTTGACAAGGAAATGGTAGCAGCCTCATATATAGCAGAAATACACATTCTTGTATACTTGAAGAAGCCTTGATTGATCTGAAGAACAGAAAAAGAGAAGTTTTGTAAATAAAATACATTTTGATGTTTAAAAACTATAAATATAAAAATTATATTTGTAAACAATAATTAGTGTATATCTAAGCATGATTTTATTTGATCACGTATTTTATTGCAAATTCCAGAAAATATTATAAGTTAAATTTGGTTCCTGATAATTCCTTCTATAAATTATATGAACCTTTGTTAATTTAGTAAATTGTTTACACGTCTATAACTGCTTAATGAATTTTACATTTGGATTGTATAACTATTTTTTTAATCATAACTACATTTTGTGTTTTCATAAAATATTGTGCTCCATCCTATGTGTATTGTTATTGTATTCTGTATTTTGTTGCAAATGGTACTATTTTGTATGTCTTGATATTTTATATATTTATATCACATTATAATCTCTTTATTTTTATGTATTTATTGTCATATTTTTGTTCATGTTTCTTTGCACTGGTATTTATAAAGTTTGCAATTTATACATTAATGTCATGTTATGTATATGTTATATTACATATTATGTTATATTTATTGATTTTGTTAACCCTTCAAGTCAACAATATGAATGTATGCTGCATATTTATTTATAGATTTTTAACTATGACATGACATATTGTGTGTATTGTTATGCTCTATGGTTTGCAATAAAAATTGAAATTGTCTGTATATTTCCAATGTAAATAACAATTGTTATTTCTTTCTGCAAAGGCCCCTAAGTTTCCATTTGCATGTTTTCTAAATCATACCAGTTTCAGATTTGAAATCAACATTTAAAAAATATAGAAGCATGTCATATAGCAAAAGATGAGAAATATATTCCCCAGTGAAAATTGTAACTCATTAATATAACCATTAAAGTTTCAACATTTATATCTCAAAATGTTTTATATATGCAAGTATTTATGACCTAAAAACTGTGAAAATATGACCTAAAACAAACTTTTCTGACATTTTAAAAATGTTACCTTTGTTTAAACTAAAATCTTACCAAATACTTTAAATGTGTAACACATTATAACTACTGATCTGTATTATTACATTTTAAATATGTTTAATCAACCAAGAGAAAACACTCAACACTGCATACAATGAATGAAATATTATGTCATGATGGATGGTCACAGCGAATTAAAGTAACAAATAACATATTTTAAAGCTTTCAAATGAAAACCATTTTTACTGTCACTCAGCTTTGGGTTATGTGAGAAATAAGTAACAAATTCTGTCTCACCTTCATTGAGTGCTGCTGCAAGTATCTCTTTCTGTACAAGAAGCTATCCTAATTCACAGAGGGAGATATTTTGTGAAAGTATTTATAGAGAAGAAAATTCTGATAAGTTACAAACAATTCAGAGGTGTACAAATTCTGTCTCTGAAATTGTAAGAAATTGGATGAAAAAGGAATAAAATATGATATAACCGAATTGTGGAAAATGACAAAAAAAAAGAAAAAATGCCAAAATATGTTTTATGACAATTGAAAAGCATATAATTTTAATCAGATTATATGAATTATTCTTAAAGTTGTGGTGGAAATAACAAAAAGGAAAAAAATATAACAAATATCTGATCCCTAATATTCATATTAAATAATAGTTCATAATATATATAGGTATTCAGGATGAGGCATTTATAGTGTTGTGGCCATTTTACTCCAAAACAAAGTGGAGAATGAAAAAATGCTGCAGACAAAATTTGAAGTGCCCTTAGGGGGACATAGGATAGTGACCCTAACTTATTTTTGAAATGTCATTCTCAAGATCATTTCAAGGTCAAATTATTTTCTTCAAATGTAATAGTGTATTTTTTTCCCTGGGAATGGAAAGAGCATTTGATGTTCAGTATAAAAGTTCTAGTACATCTACTAGCTAGGGGTGATGATGAGATATTGGACAAATAAGACACCAAATATTATTCACTTACTTTCACTTCTCTCTCTTTTGTTTTGTTGTTGCTATGAAGGAAACTCATTTGTTTATATGCAGATGCTAATTTGTTAACATTGGTACATAAATGAATCCTCATCATTGCCAATTCATACCTAAAAGGACATTATTCTCAGTCAATTCGTGTTCATTTTCAATTATGGCAAAGCTCATAAGAATACTAGACCAGCTTGCAACTGATACGGAGATCAATATCATGAAAGGGCCTACACCAAGCCCTTCATGGGGATGCTTTTCAGAAGCATGATAAATTTTGCCAATGGGCTTTACTACAAATTCAAAACTGTAACATTTCCAGAATTTTATTTTCTGATAACTGACCCCTAACTGATAGATGTACTAGAACTTTTATACTGAAAATTGAATGCTCTTTCCATTCCCTGGGGAAAAAAAAAACATGTTCCATTCCATTTGAAAAAAAAAAAAAACAAATTTCCCTTGAGAATGGCATTTCAAGGTTGAGGTTGCTATCGTACAAGGTGGTATCCACAATATTCGGGACTGGTGCTGCCATCTCGACAGTAGTTGCAGTAGCGTTTTCTATCGCTAGGTGGCAACACTAGCACATCTGATGATAGTCGGTCCTGGTAGTATAGTGGTAACCATACTTGCCTTCTACACCCAAAATGGGGGGGGGGGTTCAAACCCGGCCAGGACTGATGGATTTTTTTCGGGCGTAAAAATCCTAAGTATGGCTTCCTTCGGAAGGGAAGTAAAGCCGTGGGTCTCTGTCGTACATTTACGGCACGATAAAGAACCTCAAGCCTGAAAGAAGAGGCCTCTGAGCAAAATTAGTCGGCCGTTTCACGCCCGGAATTGATTGGGACGCTGATGACCTGATATGTTGAAGAGCGTCCGTAAATAAACCAAATCAACAAAAAAACATCTGATGAGTGAGTGTTTAAAGTTTCATGCAGCTGGGTAGATGTGTGGAGATTCTATAGCACTTTTCATACTCTGTGTGGAGTGTGTGGCGATTTTACGATGGATTCAAAATTAGAACAGTGTGCATCAAATTCTGTGCACATCTCAGGAAAAATGCTACGGAGACTTTCGCAATGATGCAGTATTTGGGGGACAAAGCATGAGCCGTACACGTGTGTTTGAATGGCATGCTCGGTTCAGGGCCGGCCGTACAGCTATTGAAGACGATGCTCACACCGGAAAGCCAGTCAGCTGCACAACGCCTGGCATTGTTGCCAAAGTACAACACCTCGTTCGTGAGGATCGACGTCCAACCTTTGAAGACCTTGCTCATGAAATGGGAATAGGTTATGGGACATGCCAACGAATTTTAGGTGATGAATTGGGCATGCCAACGAATTTTAGCTGATGAATTGGGCATGCATCGTGTGGCCGCAAAATTTGTGCCAAGGATCCTGATTGCTAATCAGAAGGCACAGCGTATTGAAGTTTGCACGGAGCTTCTTCAGGCCGTATCCGATGACTCAACCTGCTTGTCCAGGGTCATCGGCGACGAGAGCTGCATGTACGCCTATGACCCTGAAACAAAACCACAATCCTCCCAGTGGAAGATCCCTAACTCACCAAGAACAAAAAAAAAAAAAAAAAAAAAAAAAAAGCGAGACAAGTGAAGAGCAAAGTCAAGAGCATGTTCCTCGTTTTCTTTGAAACCAAGGGGATTGTGCACAAAGTATTCTTCCCACCAAATCAGACAGTGAATGCTGCATACTACTGTTACGTTTTGCGACGGCTCCGTGAAAATGTGCGGAGACGACGGCCCAAACTTTGGCGACAAGGGAACTGGCTGTTGCATCACGATAATGCGCCCTGTCACAATTCCTTGTTCACCAGGAGCATTTTGACAAAAAACAACATGACGATTATCCCCCACCAATCCGTATTCGCCTGATTTGGCACCCTGCGACTTCGCTCTATTCCCCAAACTAAAAATCAAGTTGAAATGATGTAGATTCGACACAATTGAGAGGATTCAAGAAGAAACACTGTCTATGCTAAACACCCTCACAAAACATGACTTCCAAGATGAGGTTGTAAAATGGCAGAATCGCTGAGATCGGTGTATATGTTTGGAAGGGAAATACCAAGAGGGTGACGGTGGTCATTAGTCTCAAAGTAAGTTTTTGACCAGATGTCAGCACCAGTCCCAAATATTCTGGATACCACATTGCATGTCCCCCTAAGAGCACTTCAAATTTTGTCTGAAGCATTTATTAATTTTCCTCTTTGTTTCAGAGTAAAATTCCTGTGACACTGTAAATGCCTCAGCCTGTATATGTAATCAAATAATTGCTTAACTGAAAATTATTTTACTTAATTGTAAACTTTAACCAAATGTCTCTTAGCCCTTTTGTTATTACAGCTGTTTTTAGTTCATACATTGTTTTCCTCAGATATCATGGTCCTTACTATAATATGAAGGGTAGCTTTTTAAAATTGTATTGTTTTGACTGGTTTGAATCTTTGTAACTCATTGAACATTTGGTAGCACCATTCTCTTCTATAAGTAACACATCTTCTCATTAACTTTTGAATGTTGGAGTGGAGGATCTATGTTTGTTTGCTTTTTATTGGCTGATATGCAGTAATTTGAGAAATGCATGTTAATGTATCATGTAATTTACCATTTAATTATTATTAACTAATATATAATTAGTTTTTATATATATATTCCCTTTTGAATCCATTACAGATTATAGGGTTACATTGAATGATATACCAGCATTCCTCAAAATATGGTTCACAAACCAGAAGTGGTTCTTTAAATCTGCACTTGTGGTCCTCCAAAATCTAGATTAAATATATATTTAGTATTCAGTAAAATCTACCATTAGTCAAAGAAAAAGGGTAAGAAAATAAAATTCAAATAATTGTTTAACACACCTTATTATTGAGAATATTAAAGAAATTAAATTTCCAGTGCAAAAGTTTTCTTTCATGAAAACATATGCTGAGAAGATTTATGGAGTTTGAAAGCAAAAATTGAAAAATTGGCAGGAATATCCATTTCATTAATATAAGTATCAACTACTAATTTTATTTCATTTTCTCAGTAATATAGAGATGATACAAATTCTATTCTAAAGCTTATAGACTTATACTATTATAAAATAGCCTTGATTTAAAAAATTACCCCTGATTGAAAATAGTTTGAGAAATGCTGAGTATAAATAGCTCTTTCTTGTACATAGATAAAAAGACGCATACAATGCACAGATGCATTTAATCTTGACAGACACAATAGGATGTAACATGTTTAAGAGCATTTTTAGTTGACAGACGATTGAAATTTCTTAAATAAATATGGTATTCTTGTAATGTATTGAAGCTCAAGTAGTGGGGTCAATTGACGGAATGTTTGAACATAATTTTAATTTAACAAAATAAATGAAAGCATGCATTCATAGTAGATGAGAAAAATATTGACCATACAGAAAATTGGATTAGCATTAAGGTATGAAGTGCATTAAATTCTTGTAGCTAAATGCTACAGTAGATGTCTCAAATTCCATAGGAAATGGTCTGTTTGTTTATTCACTAATTTTATTATCACCTTGATATAGGGCTAGTCCAGTAGTTGTAACTAGTAATAAGAGTAAACTAAAAATACAATATAGAGTTACAATAAGATTATACATTTAGCCTAAACATATGAAAAAGTAATGGTGAAATCATATATAATCTTAGTTTGATAAAACAAGTTTAGAGCCTATTATAACAAATTATGCAAAAGTTTACTGTACATGGAGGAAAGAATAGACCAAGTTCATTGGGGTTGGAGGGAAAACTACTCCTGACTACATAGTCATTTGTCTTGTGGTAGTGAAGCAGTGAAGTAAGTTCATAGTAATTCCTATATGAAAATAAACTATGTGCAATTAAATTAATTTGTAGGCTTTTGTCTAACATGTTTCTGTTTCTTGATTCTTTTAATAGTTTTTTTTTATTCTGTATGGTGAAACTTAGCAATATTTTGTCTCTCTGTCGGGTGCTTTTTGTAATGGTATCAGAAGAGAATTATTTTTTATTTTTTGTTACTTTGACTGCATAGGTCTTATCATGACATCTGTAAATTGTGGGCTGACTACTGTAGGTGTAAGTCTGGAGGGATGAATGAAACGAATTAATGATGGTGCAAATGTACACAGGGTCCTTGGCACCTTAAAACTATATGACATTCACCTTCTCAGAGTAAGGAAAATCTCCGAAAAAACCCTCTCTCGACAGCTTGACCTGACCAGGATTCAAACATAGGACCTCCTGATTAGTCATCGCAAAGGCTACCACTAGATCACAGAGATTGTCTTCAAGAGTAGTATTTACCACCTCTTCATTACAACAGCTGATTATTCTTCTAATAAGCTCTCTGTCACCACTGTTCATGGTGGCATCCTTTCAGTACACCTCTGACATAATATAAATATCAAAGAAAGTATAAAAATTACCAGTAACAATAAAAAAATCATTAATAATAAACATTGAAGTTGAATAGCTATTTGCATGGATGAGAACTGCAAACACCTGAATTGACAATACAAGCTACTAGCAAACTGCTAACAATGGGCCTGCCTGATGTTTGCTGATTAGGAAAATGCTACAAATCCATGTGCAGAACTGGAAAGTTGTTGCCTATATGGTAACACTAATAGGAAATGCAGGTCTTCCTTTTGTGTATAGTACACATTAACCATATATCATCTATACACCGCCACAAGTAGTCGAGATCGTTAAGCTGCAGACTCATGAGCAGGAGGTCTGGAGTTCGAATCCCACCAGGACCTTCCTCCCTGACTGAGGTTTTTCCAGGTTTTCCTCAGTCATAAATAGCAAATGCCGGGGAGGTTCCCTAAACTTTGGCCTGGAACATTTTCTTCCCTAAAACAACCCTTTCCCAACATATCATTTCATCTTGTGTATCTCCAATGTCCACCACATGTGGTGCCTCAGTTATAAAAACATGCTTTACACCATTCAAAATAAAAAAATCTATGGAATAAAATGCATATTGTGGTAGGAGGGATTTCACTTTCCTTTAAACTCATACTTGGTTTTTATTTCTCTGATCAATTTTGATAGTTTGTTATAAATTTTGCGACCCATATATAAAATATTTTGTTTAAAGTTACTAGTTTTACTGAATCTTATGTATAAATTGATGTGTTAATTATTATGCTATGCACTGTACATAAGAGAAAAGAATTGATTTGCATTCCTTACTGATATTCTCCTTCAGACATCAATTTTTCTTCTATGTATGCATTTATAGCATACTCGCAAGCAGTAAACATAAGACAGGCTCATTTGTTGGTAGCTTGTATTGTGAAAATAGGAATTTAAGAGTTCTTATCTGCTTAAGTAGTTATTATTAAAACTTTGTTTATTGCTATGCATTTGTTAATGTTTGTACTGGTAATTTTTGCACTGCTGCAAGACAGGTGGTACTTGAAATCCTATTTCCCCCTTATCACACTGAGTCAGGAGTACTTTTTTCTTATGTAGAGTATATGTTCATTTTTTTCTAAATTTTCTAAATGATCATTTTATATTATCTTTCAAGTAAGAGGTACAATATTATAATGCAATACAATAAAATCTAGCATCAAATTTATGTTTTCCGGCCATTATCTCAGAACATTGACATATAAATATTTTAAATCTGAGTGATCTCAAATCTACGTTAGTTACAAAATAAATTTATCTGAAGCCTGCACTTGATGAGCACTCCATTATCACACCACAGTATATACATAATATTGAATTTTTTTTGTTATGTATGTATGCCTTATGATAGTCCTATCCAATTCATCTTTCTGAATGTCTCACTATTGTTGATATTGTTGTGTACAATATTGAGTTGTATTTCATAAAGCAAGTTGCGGAATTCTGTATTTTATTTCCTTAAAAAAGACATAAAATAAACTTGCTCATAACAAAATTTGTACTTACAAAGCTGTTGACAATGGAGTAGCAATATAACCTAAACTCAGGTATTCATTTTTTACACTAAACTCCACTCACTTACACAAAAGTAAGACGCATTTCGGGAGAATCTCTCCCATCTTCAGTTGCTCACTGAACCACCATTACTCGAAACGATGGCTGGACAGCCGGATGTTCCTGTGGTGGCCTCTGTTGGTTGAAGTAGGGAGTTGCTAAGTTCATCCATAGGAGGAAACTCGAAATTTATTAGGTTTTCTCTATTTTTTAATATGACAATTTTTTCCCAAGTGGATAACTCCAATGGGTTGTGAAGATGTTTCAGCAGTTTAATTCCCAGTTTTATTTCATGGTTTTTGGTCCAAAAGTGAGCTGCTACTGCTGATTTATCCACCTGTTTAAACCGAATATTCCTAAAATGTTCTTTCCTCCAAATTTCTTTTTGTTTTGCCTATTTAGCTCTGTTCACAATCTGCACATTTTATTTCGTAAATTCCTGATTTCTGTTCTGTTGGTATGGAGTCTTTTGCTGTGCAACCTAATAAATTCTTGATGTTGTATCTGTTCTTTGGGGCTAACATTATCCCATGTTCTTTGAAGATTTTCTTGAATTTGATGTGGTAAATTGGATGGTAGGTGAATGGAATTAAACTGCTGAAACATCTTCACAACCCATTGGAGTTATCCACTTGGGAAACAATTTTCATATTAAAAAATAGAGAAAACCTAATGAATTTTGAGTTTCCTCCTATAGATGAACTCAGCAACTTCCTACTTCAACCAACAGAGGCCACCACATGAACATCTGGTTGTCCAGCCATCGTTTCGAGTAATGACAGTTCAATGAGCAACTGAAGATGGGAGAGATTCTCCCAAAACGCGTCATACTTTTGTGTAAGTGAGTGGAGTTTAGTGTAAAAATGAATAGCTAAGTTTAGGTTATGCTTATAACATTTCAAACTCTTTCATTATGTTGAAATCTTTTTTCATTCATGGCTTTTAAATGACATAGCTATGCCCCATAGAATAAGTTTCTCATGTACTGGATGCATTGTTAAGCTGCAAGGAAGAACAGGGTCTTAAATTGATCTAAAATGGCATTTTTTCATTATTTTATTTATTTATTTATTTACCTCAGAACATATTCCTGTACTTTGTGTGAAACTCTTATTATTATTGTATTTACTTAAATGTAACAGGCAGATTTTGTCTCCAAACTTGAAATCCAGACTGGGATCATGACACATTACATTCATATGCAAACTATAAAACATTTCTCCCACTAGTCCGCCCCCCGAGTGCTTGGCACTCATTTGACATTACCACATCATTTGTTATGTCTAAGTGTTCTAATGTATAATTATTGTGGTATTTTTCCAAATAAAAAATGGCAGTCAATAACGAAAAAGCAAATAGTGGTTTAGGTTTTGAGAATAAAACTTAAAGCAATTTATACTGAGAAAATAATTGAAGCAAATTGATTGCAAGGGAATTTTATATAGGAAAGAGACACTGTTCCCTTATGGTGCCAACACAGATTGGCAAGATTTGCTTCTTATTTGATAAAGAAATATACTGGTCTTTGAAAAGAAAGATATACTAATTTAGGGTAACATTTTTAAAATTCATGTACAAAAGAAGTAAGAATGGGTTATTTGTAACTTGTGATTCAATAAGAAGTGCTAGAGTCCTTATTAAATGGGAGTTGTCTAATTACCTTATGACCAACATGGCTGCAGGGGACTGCAGGCAAGTACCAAACTGCAACGTTGGCCTTGAGTCTTACACCACTCAGTATCATTAGAACAGTGAAATAAGCAACCATATCTAATCTTATAATGAAGTCTGCTGAGAGGACTAAATGCAAATTCTAGTCTTAATAATTCTATTCTATAACAAGAGTTTATTTAAGACTCGTATGTCCATACTGCTGTCAGGAGGCTATTTCAAAAGAAATACTCAGATGAACAAGTTTCAAAGTCATAATACAATGAATAAATTAGTAGTATTCATACTTTTTTTTAGAGCTAATGGATAACATCTGTCAAGAGATCAGTTTAATTTCTTAAAGAGAATTAGAAATGGTAATGAATATTTTCATTGGTAGATGTGAGAAAAATGTGTAAAATGAAGACAGGCACCTAGCATCTCCATGCATGACATAGATGAGTACATAATATTTTAAGTGCATTAGAACTTTTTAGACAGTCACTCTAATGTTTCTACCAACAATTCTGCGTTATCCTGCCTGCCTTGACTCTAGTGTAGTGGATTAGTGATGAGCTATCAGCTACTACAGTTCCCCACCACTGTCAGTCATCAGATAAGTGGATGACCTGATACTAAGGCAAGGCCAGCTGTACATTACTTTATAAAGTGCATAGGCTCTCTCTAGAGCCTAGAAATACAGCATAGAAATATGCTAAAAACTTTATTCGGATTACCAAGGAAATCTTAAAATGTTCAGTTGATATGTTATTGAGCTTTGAAAGAGTACATTTTTAATGGGGTAGATTAAACAGTTAACAGTTGACACTTGGTATGTGAGAGAGACAGAAGGTTGTACAGATGTGCCATGTCATTATACTTTGGGCAAACATCTGTATAAAGGCAGTTGGAGTCAGGTATATGGTGCTTCTATATTACCTGCACAATGAATCCAAAGAGTAGGCTAGGATCAGATTTTCTCATAAAGATGTCATATCTTATGGTAAGACACATTATCTAACAATATGACAGAATTTGGCTGGGTATTTTCTAACAATGTGTTTTTGAACCAGTCATCAAACATCTGACCTGTCATCTCCTCATGATAGTTTCCAGTCTTTTTTTTTTTTTTTTTTATGTAAAAGCATGGAATTCAGAACGAAATCTGCAGAAGTACCAGCATGCAGCAAAATCAGCCTTCATTCTTTCCCAAGAGGTATCTTCATGGTCCCCAGCAGTTAATCATTTGTCCAGGTTTCCTTCCATGAATGGTTTGCATTCACTCATGTCTCATCTAACCATACAAGGTCTTCTGGACACTAATAGAGATTTCCTGCAAGAATGTACATCAGGAGTCAACCACATTACTTATTTCAAGGTGCACTTTTTTGTTATATTTTTTCCACTTAGAACAACAAAATTAGCAGTTCTTTCCACCATCAAATAAACCATATCTTTTAGGAGTATCTAGCAATTTCTTTCACATAAGATAATGCTTTCAAATAACAATAGTATGATAATATGACATTGAATGGTATCAATTTTGAAAATCGTCTATCATAGAGTTCTGCACCAGTTGAACTCTGTATATTATGTGAACAAACTCTTAAATCTAGTACTCACAAAAGAAAATGTCTTTGTGAGTTAAACCAAGAATGATATTTGTAATAAAAGTTACATGGGCTGCACCCTAGGTCATTGCATATTGGTTTCTGCAGTCTGTAAAAGTTTAACAGGACTCCTAATTTACAAATTCTCAAAGAAATACTACATTTTGAATGCATTACATAATATATTCTGTAACAATACCAAGAATGTCTGGTAGAGTAGCAAATCACAGTACAAACTTGCTCATATTTACTGAGTTTTCTAATGATGGAACAGTGTTGAAGAAGACAAATAATAAAAAAAATATCTTACATTAATGTAGGATATATTACCACTCCATTGTCTACAGCTTCGTAAGTAAAATTTTAAATAAAAAAATGTTGCATTTTCATAGAAATACTAATGGATAAATGCATATAGCTTAGTAGTTATTTTGTTGAAATAAAATAACTTAAACCTATTCTTGTTAAGAACTGTGTATAAAAGTTGTGTACTAGCTGTCTTAATAGAGACCTAATAGTTCACATAGGTCAATTCTCTTATTTTAAGAAAAAACATAACTCCCTTAGAGTTGTGAACATGACCAGACTGATTAGTGATTAGTTTCACTAATGTAAAAAATAAAATAATTTCTCTATATTTGCATATAGGCTGTTATTTACCCCTCCCAACTGAATCCAACACAATCCAGAAAAGCTGTTCCAATTTCACTATTGTCATAATGGCAAACCTATGTCTGCATCCTCATTAGAGATATGTATTTTTCCTTGCAGCAGCTTGTTACCTTTCTCAATAAAGTTTCACCCACCTCCTCGCATTGGGTGAAGGAAGGAATCAAATGCTGCCTGCTCTGGTTACCATATGATCCTGTGAAAATAAGAATGAGAACAGCAGCACATTTATCAATGGCCTCTGCCATTGCTAGAAATGGAATAAATGTGTTGTAAGAGGAGTGATGGATGATATCTGTCAGAAATAAATTAAACTGAGCATAAATCTGTAAACATGACAAAAAGAAAGAAAAACAAAGGATGACACAGGAATCAGGCCTTATCAGCATTATTTGCAGGTGCTGGCTATGGTATATATGTAAAACCTAATATGCAATCTCTAACTGAAAATTGTGGAAAATGCATGATAGTTTAAAGTAAGAATGTGAAGTAGGTGTGTGAAATACTTTTAACTGAAATGACTGATGTCAAGAAAAAAAAAGTTCTCAATGATATTTGAACCCCTATTGCTAATGCTGAAAGGGTTTGCTCTGAGCTATGTCTTGATGCACATAAATGCTTTTGTTTACAAATCTGATGTAGATCAATAAGGCAAGCTGCATACTTAGCAACAAAATGAAATGGTAATGGAATATCTTCTGCTTTTAGAGTACATGTAAAAACTTTTTTCCAGCACAATACAAAGATATTCCTTTTATATTAATTTTAAGAAAAAAAAGTAATAAATTTTTAAATCCATTTAATAAACTGAACAAAGTGTCCAGATAAACTCTAATCCTAATAATATATACCGAGGGTGATAAAAAAATGTATACACTTTCACAGTAGATATCTATTTAATATATTTAAAAAGTTGGACTGAAAAACAACAGTAATGTGTAGCATAATGTTCTGTAAACAGATGTGATTCATATTATGATAGCATTGTTACATGACAGGTAAATCAACAATGAACAAATGAAGCCAAGATTATCGTAAACAAACAATGAACAAATGAAGCCAATATTATCATATGATATTCTGTAAACAGATATGACTCACATTATGTTATGGTAGCGTTGTTACAACCAAATGGAGCTAAGATTATCGTTTGAACAGCAGAAAGCCATTTTGAAGTAGTATTGGAAAACTGAGAATGCTGTTGAAGTTCAAAGACAATGGGGACATTTGTACAGAACAGAACTGCCAATATGAGTAACAATTGCACACATTTGAGACAAATTTGAGACTAATGGTGCCGTATGCATTGTTCACAAGGGTAGATCTGGCAGACCTCACACAGCAACAAGCCCCACGTCCTCGGCTTGGTTTTGGAATGTTTTGAGCACTTACTGCAGAAATGTGCAATGTGCATGTGAGACTGCCATTAACAGAGCCAACGTACATCATATTATTAAAGCAGCAAAGTTGTAACTGTAAAAGTCTAAGGTGATTAGTGCTCATCATTTTCTGTTTGTGTGAATTCAGTTTTGTTATATTAACACATTTTTTTCTTTGCTTGAAGTGTGTATACGTTTTTTTGGCACCCTCTGTTTTTTAAATTCATTAAGAACATATCTGACTTGAAATTATTCAGTATATTTCTGCCACATTTAAAAATATTATTGGCTCTTCAGTATCAAGAGTATTAGTGGAATCAAATCACAAAGTATGTTCAATGTTTTTTAATGAGCTATTTACCACCAAATGCATTTTTATGTTAAATCTTCTAAGAGTTGGTAATTAATATCTATTATTGAAACTGAAAAGAATAATTACATCAATAAAAACAATAGTGACATAAGTCAAGAAAACTTCATTATTGACAAATTAAATGTGATGGGTTTTTGCATAGACATAAACATATACTGAATTATTGGTAATAATAAATGCAAAATTAAATCAATTATACCAGATTTAATAATGTTGGGTTCATGATTTGACACAATGAAAGATAGTTTGTATTTAAAGTGAAGTGAATCACTTGGTATCAAAACATTTTGAATAATATAAATTTGAATATTTTGGGATTTTTCAGTGAAATATAATATCATATAACAAATTATTTATGAGGAAGTCACTCAAAATTCACTAGTTTTATTCCACTTACTTGGACATGTTTCAAAGGCAAATTTCCGTCAGTGGAACCGTGCTGATGATGAAGGAAAAAAACATTTGAAACATGTCCAAGTAAGTGGAATAAAACTAGTGAATTTTGAGTGACTTCATAAATAATTTGTTATTTTGAATAATGTTTGTACTTTCATCAGTTTTACCCTTAATATTTTTTTATTCCACAAGTATGGTAGTTAAGTAGTCCATATGCTTGGATGGATGGTCTGAGGTAGTGGAGGATACTTTCTGTGCTTGAGACATGCTCATGGCTAGCATTTTGAGGAAGGAATGAGTGGGAGGAGATACTGGGCAGCTAGGATCTATGAGTGATGACTATGGATGTAGGTGGAGTTCCTAACTTGTTTCCAGGTAGAACATCCTGATGCCAGTAGAGACAGCTGAAGCCCCTCAGAAGTATGCTTCCACTCCATATGCTGGAGTGGAAAATTTTCCAAAGTGCAAGCACCATAACATTTCACCAGCTCACCTTGCTATTTTGGATCCTGTAACATATCAACAGAGTGAAATGATATGAATTGGGAAAGCGAATAATTCATGAAACATAAATATCCATTCAAGTGTGACCATAAAAAACTTCAGGTCAGGATGGCTTGCCGAAAAGTAATTGAACTCTGGACATCCCAAATGCAAGTCTCATGTTTTACCACCTGAGCCAACCCACTTGGTTCATTGGGGTTGTCATTTTTTCCTTACATTGCCAAATTTTCTTAATATGTGATTTATTATCTAAATCATAAGCACATGAGCCCTGAAATAAAACAATTGAAACTGTAATGAAAAAAAAAAAAATAGCGAGATTTTAACAAGTTTTTTACTTCAATTTAAGATTTTTTCCATAAGAGGTACTTTTTTGTAGTATAAGACATTGTTCAAGAATAATTTAATGGATATTATTGTCTTAGCTTATCTTGCATAAATTATAGCTCATATTTTCTTGTTGTGATGTGCATGCATATTTTTTCTTTTTTAGGAAAATAGGGTATGTTGATTGAATATCAATTGCACTAAATTTTATTCATAACATGATTCATTAACTTCTAATCTGTTCTTTTTAAACTTTTAATTGCCGGTTCAAATAACAGTTTCCCTCTAATGATTATGACACTGGTGCTATGTAACTTTTAACTTTAAAATATAACCATTAGAAGGAAAAAATAAATTATCATCATAGGCATAGAAAAAAGTGAACCATAATTTTATCTTTTATGAGCTGAACTTTTATCACAACAGTGAGAGGTATGAATTTGATGGCATTCATCCATTCAATTTGTTCATTCATTCATTAATACTACCTGATGGACTGTTAAAAAAAAATACCTGAATTTGTTTCTCATACAATATAAAAAAACTATTCTAAATTATAATTATTGAAAATGCAAGATTTAGTTTGCTGAACCTGCAAGAGTATTAGATTGCAACAATTGTTGTAGGATATCAGGCTAAATCTCCAATGAAAATGAAAAAATCTGTCAAACATGTATATCTGTCATATAACAGTATTCTACCTGGTTGATTGAAGCAACTCCTAGAGGATTACTGTAATAAGTAATTGCTACACCATTTTACTTGTTTCAGGAATGAAATTCTGCTAGTAAAGCAGTGATGACCTTATATTCAGAATCATATTAACTAAAATATTATTATGACACTGTTTCAGTAGAAAATGGTATTTTTACAATACCTTCGTTTATGGAGTTCACAATTAAAAAAAATGTGAGTTGCAACACTATTTCACTAGAAGTCCAATTTAATCTTCACTAAATATGGTATATTTACCATATTCTGATTGATGTCTTTTCATATATTTGAAAGCAACATATTTACCCTATCACTTTCAAAGTCCTGTAGATAAATCATCAAAATGTAAAAACATGTGTTTAGACATCGGACATTTCATTGTTGCTAAAAATATTGACAGACCATACTTGCTCCACAGGGCTGTGATAATATGCAAGTTGCCTCTCAAATAAATTGCAGATATCATTAGTGCAGCCAAAGCTTTTATTTTCAGTCTCTCAGAATTGTTTCCTTACATTGCATATTTTGTCTTCTTTGTTAACAGAGTCTGATAATTTGGGCAATGTTTTCAATAATATCTGAAGTATAAATCAGCAATGATTGTTCACAATGCAATATTATGCAATGGTTGCTATTTCTCTATCCTTCATAATGTGTTAAGTTATTGCATTTTAATATTTTGGTTTGCTGTATAGAATTTTTATTCCTGATAAAACCATTTCTTCTCAGAAATACACTTTTCATTGTTGGTGTATCCTTTTCCTCAAGATTTACAGTTCCTTGTATTCCATGTGCATCATTCACTTTACTAACTACACTTACATGATAGTGTTCACTATTACCACCATCATCTGATACATTTTCTGAATTTTATCCACTAAAACAATATTCACTTACATCACTCTCCTGCAACAATTTCTTTTAATTTACTTCATGGTTGGTACAATACAATATTTAATACTGGACATATCAACATGTATGGTATATAATTAACATAGTGGAGATGCAATTAAAATATTCAGAATATAATTACATCCTTACAGATACCTTGCTTTCTCCAAATTGTTTTAATTCCTTAAAAGTCTTGCACTAACTAACAAAAGTTTGACACTATAAAAACAATAATTTAAATTTTACTAGTAGTAACTGTCTGCATTAAGGCAAGAACTTATGGTAGGATAAACTATTTTGCAAATTCATATTGGTGTCTTTCCAAATGTAATTGAAAACAACATATTTGCCCTTACTCTCTCAGGTTTTAGTGGTCAAACTATTACATTCTTTATCAAAACAAATTCTGAATAAAGCTTTGTTTTAAAAATGACTATTTATAACATATTATCTGTAACACTTATATAGCAAATGCATGTAAATCTACTATCAATAATTTTGGGCAAATAAATAATAGAAGAGGGGAAGAAAAAACAAAAAAAAAATCCTCAGTCAATTCAGTAGATAGAATTATCCAGCTTCTTTTAGGTCATTGTGGAATATATTGACTCCCATTGTTAATGACAGGGTATTCCTAAATTACTGCAAGTAAAACAAAATTTAAAGAAAGTATAATTCCTATGATTTAAGTCATAACAAAAAAGTCAGTAAAACTTCAAGTTTTAGTTAAAAGTATTACAAATGTTCAGTATGACTTCCTCATGTAACACTGCATATATTTAATTTGTAAGAAAGTTGATCCCAAATCTTGAATCATATCACCATCAATGGTTGCAACTGTTTCTCTTCTGTGAGCTTGTAGTTAATTTAAACTTGCAGAAGGAGGTGGAACAAAAACTTTGTCTTTAAAATAGCCCCACACAGAAGTTCAAAAGTGTCAGATCAGGGAATCATGGTGGTCAAACTATCATTCTGCCATGTCTAATCCTAGTCATAGTGCAACTGGGGTAAGATGTAGCCTTGTGATGGAAATGTGGAGGTGCACCAACTTGTGGAAAAAAATATATTTTGTTCATGTATTCTTGTAATTGTGGCATTAGATACAGTATATACACGAATAACCCCCGCATATTTTTCCCCATAATTTAAAAAAATTGAGTTGCGGATATTATTCGCGTTAGTATTGGTACCACACTTCTGACACATCATAATCTGGAAGTTGGCATTCTTGCATCACAAGCGAGAACCGCCAGCAGAGACCGCGTCATAGATCATTTGCGTGGCATCAGCTGAAGTGAAAGCACGTGTTCAAGATGGCTAATGTAAAACATCGTTACAGATCGTTCACGGCGAAAGAAAAGTTCCGCATCATCGAAGAGACCGCCACGGGTGTCCGAGGCCCTTAAGGCGCGGACTTGTGAGCAGGAGGTCTGGGGTTCGAATCCCGCCAGGAGCGTCCTCCCTGACTGAGGTTTGTCCAGGTTTTCCTCAGTCTTCATAACTGGCAAATGCCGGGCAGGTACCCTAAATTTAAGCCTGGAACGTTTCCTTCCTTAAAAAAAAATCTTTTCCCAATATATCATTTCATCTCATGTATCACCAGTGTTCACCGCCTGTGATGTCTCGGTAATAAAAACGGACGTTAAACACCATTTAAAAAAATCATTTAAGAGGCAGAATAAATTGGCAATCGCGCTGCTGCACGAAAGTACATAAATGAGAGCTGTATTCGTGATTGGCGAAAAAATAAAGCTCGCCTTAAGCAGACAAACAACAAACAATAACCGGCGGACAAAAAGCAAAGTTTTCAGAAGTGGAAAACAGATTATGTGAGAATGTGCCAATTGAAAGTTAGCAGTAGAAAGAGAAATAAACGTAACCGTTATTGGTTTTTAAGGTTAGACATGGATCGCTCACACATGTTTTCTGACGTAATGACTTCAGTTTTCGCCGGAAAACTAGGATCCCTCAACGTCTCCATGCAGATTACGAAGAGAAGATAGCGAAGTTCCCAAATTTATCATCAGATTGCTCCAAAGAAATCAATATTACTGTCGCAAATTAGCAATGCAGACCAAATGTCTTGTAACTTTGAAATGCCGT
This sequence comes from Metallyticus violacea, assembly GCA_030762175.1. Taxonomy (NCBI): domain Eukaryota; kingdom Metazoa; phylum Arthropoda; class Insecta; order Mantodea; family Metallyticidae; genus Metallyticus; species Metallyticus violacea. The sequence goes on along the minus strand of CM060846.1, from coordinate 306,614,916 downwards.
AAGACTACACAATGAATAAAAGGTGAATTCAGCGTGGCAATTAGAACTGGCTGTAGTGAAAAACAAGTATGTACTGTTATGCTATGTGTAACTGCAGATGAAAGAATGCTATCGCTATTTATCACCTTCTAAAGAAAAACAATTCCTAAAGTGAATTTTAAAGGCGTATCATATGAGCTCATCATAAAGGGTGGATGACGCCAGTTTGGCAACGTCGCCCAGGAGCGCTACTCATCTTAAAGAACACGTTTGTTCAAGATAATTTCCTCAGCCATACTACAAGCAACGTACAAAAAGTTTCAACGAAGGAAGAACTAACTTGGCTGTTTCCTGGAAACACATCGATTCTCCAACCATTGAATGTCCATCGATCCACCTTTAAAGTTGCATTAAAAGAACATTATACGAGATGGCCGAGGAAGAGCACCAACTGTCCTGAGCGGTAAAATCAAGCACCCGAAAGTGATCCAAATCTGCGAATGGGTGAAAAGTGCGTGGGACTCGATTTCTAATTGGTGGAAAGAAGGTTCAAGAAATGCGGAATCTCGAATCCCTTCCATGGAATGGAGTATGATGTGCTTTGGGAGGATAGATATAGTGACGTTGACGATGACAACGAAGACTATTCTCCTTATAGTGATGACGAAAGTGGTGATGAATAGAAGGCAGCGCGTAATTATAAAAGTGACGCTACTTTATCGTACTAATGTTAAATAATACAAAAACGTTTAAGATGCTGACTTGTGTGTATACATTTTCTTCTTACAGAGTACTGGTTGGTTCTTCTTCCACGATTGATTATGAAGATTAGGATGCAACGAATTTCTTAAATGCGATAACATTTTAACTTAAAATGTATTTTAGTCTTTAATGAGTTCAATATAAATATTTAATACAGCTGTACAAACAACTCCCCCCCCCCCAAATCTCCCTTCCTAAAATCCGGGTGCGGGAATTATTCCTGTATATATTGTAACTGATTTACTCATAAATAATTTAAATAAAAAATGTTTTTAAAAAGCACGTTTTTATTTTCTTCATTATAAATGAACTAAAAAGTATAAAATAATTCATCCTAGACAAATGCAAATTTATAACCCCATGCAAATTCATCATCTCATAGACCTTCTTAGAAAAATTCTTCCAAACAAAAAACGTGGGGCACATGCAATAGTTTGTCTGAACCTTTTGTGTGATTAATTCAAACTATAAATACCATTAACAGTTATTAATTTTATCTATTGCATGCGTCCTACGTTTTTCGTTTGGAAGAAAATGTCTAAAAAGTTTATGAAATTATGAATTTGCATAGAGTTATAAATCTGCATTTGGCTAGGATGAATTGTTTTATACTTTTTAGTTCCTTTATAATTAAGAAAATAAAAACGTGATTTTTAAAGGTTTTTTTATTTAAATTATTTTCTACTTTTTAGTCTTGTGTGCATGTAATTTTGCAATTGGTACTGGATCTCTCGATTAAATATTGACAAAAATTGAGCAACTTTTAGATTTCGTTCATTTTGTTTTCTCTTGATCACATCTAAAATAGAAACTTGTTTTATCTACTCCATTGATATATCGAAACAGTTTTTAATTATTGTTTTTTTAATTAAAAACAAAATACAGAAACACAAAGTTAACTTTGAAAAGTTTTATTTCATTATTAAATATATTTGTACCAGATCCTCAATATAGAAGTCAAAAACTTTGATAATATATGTAACTCATTATATTATATTAAATATAATACTCATTCACTACTTATATGCACAGTTGAAATGATCGGTCCTGGTGGTGTAGTGGTAATACCCAAGATCGCGGGTTCAAACCCGGCCAGGATCGATGGATTTTTTCGGGCGTGAAAATCCTAAGTATGGCTTGCTTCGGAAGGGAAGTAAAGCCGTGGGTCCCGTATCGTACATTTATGGCCGAAAAAGAACCTCAACGCTGAAAGAAGAGGCCTCTGAACAAAATTTGTCGGCCGTTTCACGCCCCGAATTGAATGGGACGTTGATGACCTGTGATGTTAAAGAGCGTCCGTAACCAAATCAACTCCAAAACAGTTGAAATTATTTATACATTATTAATACACATGTTGCACATTAACACTAGTGCAATTGAATTTATGTAATAGAAATCAGGTTTATTTAACACTGGTGCAATTAAATTTATGTAATAGAAATCAGATTTATTAAATGTTATTTGTCAGGATTTAAATTTAATCTTTTTGTTTGAAAAGTTGCCATGGCGACTATTTTCATCAAAATATTTAGCATGTCTTTGCGTGTCATTAGCGAGTCGCGAAGAACGTTTTTCCATCGTCTCAGTTGATCGCGCTTGAGCCATGCGTTTCTTGGAATTTGCGCGTTCGACATCGCGCTATTTATTTGAATAGTTGCCATGGCGACTGTATTGTTATCAAAATATAACAAAAATAATTCTAATCATTTTAGATTAAAATAAAACGTTGAAATTAAATATAAATCAAGTTACACTGTAATTCATTTATTGTATTGATGAATATAATACAGTCATCATAGCAACTGTTCTTATTTTTAAATAAAGATTATTATAAATTTAATATTTTTATGCGTTAGTAACTAAACTACAGAAATGTGTTCTTTCTATTCAATCTTACATTTTTTAAAACCTTCGTGTTTGATATTGGTCTGCTTTACTTTCAAAACTGCAGAACCATATTTTTGGACCATGGAACCATTGAACCATGATAATTACCGTATTATATTGTATTGTTATCCATTTCTGATCTATGTGCAAAATTTCAAGTATCTATCTCATTTAGAATTGCACGAAAAATTAATTACAAAATTCCACCCAAACAGACAAGAAAGCGAGTTAATAAAAACGTTTAAAAAATAATAGACCACACACTTTAGCACAACTTAGGGCACTAAAGACATTTAATTTGGTGAATCTCTTACACATACTAGCTCTTATGAATTTTCGCACGTTATGGCAATTTATCTTTCCACTGAAATGGAAAGTAGCCTCATCACTAAACACAATTTGATAAAGAAAACTCATCCTTTTATTTTTTTTTTTTTTTAATTTCAATATAACGTTCAAGTCTTGTTTTTTTATCCATATTACTTAAAGCTTGGAGCCATTGTAAGTTGTACAGCTTAACTCAATTAAATGTACTTATGAAGCTGTTGACAATGGAGTGGTATGTATAAACAATGTAATATAGTTTTTTTCACACTAACTCCATTCACTTACACAAAAATCTGGACATATGTTTCAGGAGTGATCCCTCCCATCTTCAGCCTGTAGATAAACTGTTGTTATACGTGGCGGTTGGGTCTCTTGATTGGTTATCTACAGGCTGAAGATGGGAGGGATCACTCCTGAAACATATGTCCAGATATTTGTGTAAGTGAATGGAGTTAGTGTGAAAAAAACTGTATTACATGTACAGCTTAAATTTGTAGATGTGTCCTTAAAATCCTTCACATTAACATTCATGGTATGTTTAGTTCTAAGCTGGCTCATTTAACTGATTTATTTGACCCTAATCTTGGTGCCCTATATGTTACATAACCAGTTTTCAGATAATGATTATGCCATGCACTAATTGTCAGTCTTTGCGGTGATTTCTTCTGTTATTTAGTCTTGAATTTCCTTTCAACAGAAGTGACTGATCATGATTCATGAAATCACAAACAACATTGAGTAGACTCCCTAACTGTATACACTGCATGATGATTGGTGAGATTATCACATAGTAGTTTGATGCACCTGTACTCTGGAAGGTGTGTAGTGAAGTTGAGTGTGTGCTGGACCATTTCTTAATTTGGCTGCTTTATGACTGACATGGCATATGTAATGTTTACTGTAGTATAAATTGATTTCCCATGCATTTTAACTCTTTAATTTTTGTCAACAGAACAAAAAAATATAATTTGTTAATAGATGTTACCAAGTTTATTAACCCTTGTAGTTCGCCTATGATGCCTCTGTAGCAAAAACGGGCGTAAAACACTATTCATTCATTCATTCATTAACTACTGTAGTGTACTTAGCACCAATAAATAAACAAACAAAATACTTTTATTACACTTTACAGCTGATTACACTTATAGCTGCAAAACATGTTTTCTTAATGAAATTAGGCAAACTTTACTAATTTTGGGTCAAAAATGAATCTGATAATAGATATTTTTATTAGTTCTTATTTCAGAGATACACAACTTCAAATTGTTACTTAGGAAAACTTTTGAGTGAAGTTATTTAAATTATATTTGATTGATTTTGACACTAGAACTTCATTAACTTAAATGTCAAAAATCCAACCAAATATTGCAATTGAATTACAACTTGTCGATCTATATGTAATTATAGTGAAAAGCAAAAATTCAGCATTATTGTATTATACCTCTCTACAACATAAATGAAATTTCTTTTCATTCAGTCTATCCTAAATGACACAATATAAAATAAAAAAAAGTACAAAAACATACCAGAATTTAAATTACTACCAAAATACAGAAAAAGTAGCCTTCAAATGAGTGTGCCTTCTCTTTACTTGTTGCTTGTAACCCTGTTCTGGGGCATCTCTAGTCAATGCCCATCCAGTAGTCTTTGCAAGCATGGCAGAGTATCACCAACCCTGATATCTTTCTATTGTTAAAATGTCTTGATGAAATCACTCGCCATATTCATCATTCACACCACAGTTTTTGGGGAGTAAATCTAAATGAGAGTGAAGACAGTATATTTTGAGGCACTTGTTGCAGCCTAAGTGATGATACTGCTCTAGAAGGATGTTTATAAGCTCAACATAATTTCCAGATCTTTGGTTACATAAGAAGCCATTCACAACAATGTAAAGGCTTCCCAAGCTGATAGTTCATTGCCCTTTTGGGCATGGGCATGCCAAAATTTTTCATTCACAAGAAAATTTCACAAGTTAGAGGATCAATGAATATTTCTGCCTTAATTATGATCTCACTCAGCCATGGAAATTTGTCTCTCTGGTATTTGAAGCCTCTCCATCCATGTTCATCCCCTTTACAATGATCTTCATAAGGTTGAATATTATGTGTAAAGTGGGCAGAAGAATTTTACTTTGATCAACCAAAGCACTTTTTAAGACATTTTTTCTCTGGGTTGTAGAGTTGTTTTCTCTTGGAGACCATTCTTTTCTGTTGTAGTGTGGAATATAGCCCAAGTTCCATTTACACTGGAAGCAGTAGTACTTGGTGTATCCCAACTGCATGCCCAGCAATATTGCAATTACCGTTAGGTCTCTACAGATCTGCCTTTAGTGAACTTTGTACTTAATTTCTTTCAAAAGTAATTTCATAATGACATATGTTTCCTTCAAACTAAACTGCATGGCCTACAGGAAATGAAGAAAGAAAGTTGCCATTGTGTAACAAAACAGCTTTTAAAATAAGCTTTTATGAGTCTATGAATAGCCTCAAGTCTTGTGGTTTGTGCTCCTCATTTAAAGCTGTCATCAAACCATTCATATCACAGCAGACAACGTCTGTCCAGGTGGTGTAGTGGTAACCATACTTACCTCCTACACCCAAGATCGCGGGTTTGATTCTGGTCAGGACCAATGGATTTTTTCGGGCATAAAAATCCAATATGGCTTCCTTCAGAAGGGAAGTAAAGCTGTGATCCCATGTTGTACATTTACAGCATGATAAAGAACCTCAAGCCTGAAAAAAGAGGCCTCTGAGCAAAATTTTTGTCTTTTCATGCCCTGATTTGAATGGAATGCTGATGACCCGAGATGTTAAAGAGCATCCATAAATAAACTAAATCAAACAAAAAAAAAGCAAGCAGGTTATTATAGTTTTTAAAATACAAAGGCAAAGCTTTCTGCTGACTTCTGTACACTGAAACTTCAGCTCTAGAAGATTCCACTGTCTAAAAATCTAAAAGCTCAGCTTTGTCTTTTGCTAGGTCCAGGTCTGGAATTAAATCATTTATTTCACCTTGAATAAGCCTGTGTGGCTCACCCAGTGGCTCAGGTGCAAAATCAGGATCCTGTAACATTGAAGCCTCAGAGTATGGTTTGATGTCACATCCATGCTGTCTTCATCTTCATCTTCATCTGAGTTCAGACTGTAATTCTGTAGAGAGTTAGGTAAAGGCAAACTCGGTCCATGTGGCACTGATTGGCTAGCTAACAGGATGTTGGGAATATTTCATGCTGAACATCTTGATTGATATACCTTTCCTAATAGGAGGTCCATGGAGCAATAGCAGTTATCCACATGACTTGTTGACTCTATATCATAAGAATGTCAAAGGTCAATTAAGGAATGTTTTTATAAATCTGTCCAAGTAGAGTCACAGAACAAGAGTTGGAACAAATTTGAGGTGCCCTAGAGTGATAAGCTGTCTTCAGGAATGTAGTAATTAGGTATTTCTGGGTGGCAAATGTCACATCACCATGTACATAGCGAAAATTGATGGTTTGTTAAGGCATTCTAGCTTTTGCAGTTAAGTATGGTTGCAAAATAAACCTGCAAACACTGAAAGAAACAACACTCTAACCTTCACTTTAAGCAAGCTATAACACACAACAAAAGATCTATGGTGACTACTCATTGCTCCCACTTCTATATATATGGCCTTACTTAGCCACTTGGAGTGGCACATGCTTAATTTCATATACATATTCTAAAATATCATAAATGGGCTATAACTCAGAAATGAGAGTCAACTGTCATATTTGTTGATTAAATGCTGTAGTTGTGTTTAACATACTGAAATCAATAGAAATAAGTACCTATTTTAAGTTTGAAACATTTTCGTTGTTGACGAGTATTATTTACATCTTTATGAATTGGTTTTGAGATATTGATAAATTTCTTGTCTAATATAAATCTAATAATAGAAAATGTAAGGATAGTTTTGGGTTGAATAGAAAAACCAGATATACTCTGCTAGATCCATAGTATATGTTCATATATTGTAGAATTTGATGTACTTTAGCAGTAAGGTGCAGTAAATGCTACAACTTAATCTTGGAACTGAATTGCATATGCTAAGAAGTTATCATTGTTTTATAACATTATGGAACTTTTGACTTTTATATAAAAAAATAATATGATGGTAGTCTTATGTCCTATGCTGTAAGAGTATTCAGAGAGGGAATTCTTGTTACTGTTAGTAAGATATATTATATTGACTGTGGTTATATGTATGTATATAGTTTTTTAAACTCCTCCAATTATTCTTAATTAGATAGTGAGTTGATTTATTACTCATGTGTTCCACTTATCATTGAATTATACAGAACATGTTTCACAGGCCTTCATCCGCATCATCAGCTGTGTGTCACTTACCAGATTTGTTATTGGTTGAATGTACTTGGTGTAGCTCTTGTGGATATATTATGAAGTTTTGGATTAATTTGTCTTCTGATTTGGGATCTCGAAGTTCATAAGTTATCTTCATATTTGTTATAAAATTTTTTCCCCATATTCCCAGCTCCAAGGGTCTGTCTACAATTTCAATAATTTGACTTCCACTTGTATTATCTCTCCAAAAGTGCCAGGCAACTGCTGATTTATCTTCCAATTAAGTTGTTATTAGTGATATTGCATGTTAAAGCAATTCAGAAGTGCAACAGTTATATTCAGCTGCTGTTGTAGAATTTTGCTTTAGTATTGTGTAATTAATTCTGAATAACATTCTAAATACTCCAGAATAGTGTTCTGCATGAAATCTGTATTATCCTGTGTACCAGGCTATGCGTAGATTCAAGAATTTTGTATCACATGGGTTCTATTATATCCGTTAAAACTGCTAATTATCATATAGCACAAAGGACCTACAAACAGTTGCTGATTACAGAATTCTAGTATTTTATGTGATTGGTTATTAAGTTTGTATAAAAATAATATATTCAACTTTTATTGACATATATGTATTGTATAATGTTTTTCTAGAATAATGATGAGTGATGGCAATAGAGGGTGGAAAGGGGGAAAGCGGCCTGCTTCCTCGAGTTTACTTCTAGAGCAAACAGATAGAAAGATTACAAGAAACCAAAAGCGAATTCACTGTGAAGTAAACTGCAGCCAAAAAGTAAGTAAAAGGCAAAGATTATGTGTGCAGTGAAAATTTATAATGCTGCTCTTGAGACATAATAAAACTTGCAGTATATGTTCACATTTTCCACCTTAACAGAATGGTTTAAAAATGTCATTCTTGGGAAGCTAGTATTTAAACTAAAAGTTATGCTAATGATGAGCATAAAATTTGAAATAAATTTAAAAATTAAAGTTTTACAGGCAGACTTTTATCCTGGGCTATCAGTTTGAGAAACAAGCCAGTTATTAAGTATTTTTTAAAGCTGATTTTGGAAGTCTAAGGCATGAAGTACATGACTATTATGTGCACAGTATATATATATATATATATATATATATATATATATATATATATATAAAGCCATTTCATTCACCAGTGTTAACTAATCTATTAGCCGCATTTTAGCAATATAAACTTTGATATTTTTAAGCAAAGCATAATGTTAGAAGTTGTGTTATATTCACAAAATGCTAAGGATGGTACAACTTCAGTTATACTTTATTTCATAATTTGGAATATGCATTTTGTACCTGCCTTAACAAAGTGCTCATAACAGAATATATGTTAGTATTTCCATTCTTTATAAGATTGGGTATTTAGATATTGGAACATCTTTCCAATACCTAAATTATGATCAGCACATTTCCTGGGTTCAGTGCTTTAAGCATCATCACCAATACCTGGAAGCTAATGCTGTAATAAATTTATGTGCAAACATACCATGAACAAAAAATATGCAACATTATAGTGATTGCAATTTGAAACTTAACACAAAAAGTAATATTCTCTATAGGAAAACAAATTAACATTATACATTGAATAATATCACAGGATAATATTTTATAGTCATAACTTCGAAGCTAGATGAAAAATCATAATATTTTTAATTTTAATTAAAAGGAAAATCTTTATATTATTATAGAAAATCGCTGTGTGGTCAAAAACTTAATATTGTTGAAAACTGCTACCATAATCTGAAAAAAATAACAGCTTTTATAATGATACAAAAAATTATCTGGGGAAATAAGTGAGAGCATGTGTAATGAACTGCAATGTCAAAACAACCATTACCTTTGTATGTAGCCATGTGTAGGACAGTAGATGGAAAGGGAGAATCAGACTGAAAGAATTCCAGTGAAAGACAGGATTTGAACCACAGATCTTCAACTTGCCATGCTGATGCTCTAATCAACTGGGCTTCTGTGTCCTCCTTCAAGCATGGAAACATAAACCTTTCTTATGACCTGAATTCATTGAAGCCTGACTCTTCTTTTCCAGCCATTGTCTTTATAGTGTAGATATATTGCATATGTTTGGAAGCAATATCTTATATAGGTATGCATAAATTATGGGATTATTTTGTGATTGCATGTTTTATGTAGAGGAATGTTTCTGCAAAGAGCTTGAAAATCTGGTTAAATCAAATTTGGTTGAAAATGAGTTATTGGCATCCAGTGTTTCTCTGTGAGGAATTTTACATAGTGAAAAATTGGGTAAGTCTGATTCCATTTGTTGCACAGATATTGAAGCTTATTTTTCACCAACAGAATGAAGACAGGAAAAAAAAAATGCATGGCCTATTACTTGAACATTGCCTCTTGTTCTTCATTTTGGTTACATGAAAACTGAGGTAAGTGGATTTACCCAGTTACTGCAGGACTTTCCCTCCACCTTTCCAGATAAACAAAAATATTGCTTCAACACTAAAAATTATCCTTTGCATTTGGGTTTGGCAAGAATGTAAATACCACCTGAACACATATCTGTGCCACACAAGGGTGTACATCAGATGCATATAAGGAGGTTAGTATATTGCTGCAAATGTACCTTTTTCAAATAATGATAATATCACATAATAATGAAATCAATACTGATGAAATCATAGTCTTAAAAATTCATCCAATAACTTATTCACATCCAGTATTAGAAAAATAACCTTCAGCATTGATGGAAGTTGCCATTTCTTGCATTTTCTGGCTTGAGTTCATCTGTATGTTTAAAAGAAGATATCTGTCTTGACACATAATTCCACTAATTTGCTTCAATGTTTTGGTATCCATGATTCTTTTTGTAAAAATGCCCTCCATTACAATTTCAGCTTTGTAATGTTATCCACTGATCACTTGTCACTAACACTTTCATTTCTGCTTCTTCGGTAGAGTTAAGATTAGGTTTAGGGTTTTCTGTAGAGGAATATTTTTGCACTGCAGTTGCTAAGAGTCCTTTTATGTCTATGGCTCCAAGGGGGCACCTTGGAGGAGGGGACCAGATATCCAAACAGGTCATTTATAGGTGCAGGCAAGACCCCTAATGTATCCAGAGATGATTTGTCCCAAACACCAGCAGGCATGTGAGGACCACCCGCAGTACCATCAAGGTGTTACCCAAGGCATCCCTAGGGACGCCCCAAGCAGAACCCACCAGATGCTAGGACAGGAACTTTTCCTGAACACAAGCAACTGCTACACCACTAGGCATCAAGCCTTGCCTGATCTGCCGACCCTGTAAGTAATGCTAGGAATGAAATGAAAGGAAATGGGAGAGTGGAAAATTCATTGAATGTAAATATCCATTTAAGCACCTATCCATCTCAAGTATTACCATCTGAGCCACCCCGCTCACTCTTCTTTAGTAACCATCTTCTTAATGACTGGGTTCTTCCTAACCACTATCTAGTTCATCAAATGAATGATGTAAACTCCATTCTTCAAAATAAAGATATTTTCTAAGAATGTTCTCAAAACTTGCTATTGAATACCATTAACAGAAAATGATAAGCAAAATCTGCTGCAATCACATTATTTGGATTTTACAAATTCAACTTCATGTGTTTTTTCATTGATTAATGAAATTTTAAAGAGACTGGATTCTGTTTGCCTTATTTTGAGGATATACTGATAACATCAAGTTCTCCAGAGGAACATGTTCAACATATAATATTGTTAACTAAAATGGTTAATTGGAACATTGCACAGTGAAGCTAATCATATATTAAGATCATTGTGTGATTGAGTCAAACTAACACTCTTTTGCTTCACTTACTTGTTTAAATATGTAGAACTGGTTTCAAAAACCTTCGTTCTTATCTTATGTCGACTGCTGGATACCTCTTTATGCTGTGGGAATGTGTATTCTGTCTGGTGGAGGTGTGATGAACTTAAAGTTTATGTTTTCATCCCCTGAAGTGTTAAGGTTCATATAACTGTTTTTCTATATGTAGATGTAGATTTTCTCCCAAGTTGCTAGTTCTGTAGGTCCTTGTACTGATTTTAATAATTTTGCTTTATTTATTATGTCGTGATTTTGTGTCCAAAATTGATATGCTACTGCTGATTTCTCTATTTGCTTGTACTTTATGTTCATGAAATGTTCCTTTAAATGTGTGCCTATGTTTCTTTTTGTTTTTCCAATGTAGATTTTCCCACAATCTGCACAATTTACTTTGTAAATACCTGTTTTTTTCTCTTATGGAATACTGTCATTAACATTGTCTATCAGTAGGTTTTTAACCTTTAATCTAATAACCGGTGCCAACCTGATATTAAAATCTAAAATTTAAGAATAATCTGAATTTTTTTTATAGCCCATGGATGATATGTGGATTTTTTAAAAATTAGCTTATCTTTTCTTTCTGAAAGTATTGTGGTTTCATTAATAGTTTTTGCCTCTTGATTTTTTGTACATTTTTGTGTACTAGTTCTTTCTTAAAACCATTTTTAACTGCTATACTTTCTATTTGTTTGTATTCTTTGAAGTATTGTTCTTTGCTAATTTGTGGGTTAACTGGCTAGTATGTTAAACTGTTAATAACTGCGTATATATTCTTTCTATATATTCCAAATTCTAGGTTTCCTTGACACTTCATATGTTAAAAAATGATAACATGTTTTGTTTCAGGTTCATATGTGAACGATATGTTTGTATCTTCTATATTAAGAAGTTTTATGACATCATCAATGAGTTTTTTGTTAACTATGGCTAATATATCATCAATATATCCGTACCATATTTTAAACACATATGGGAATGCTGAGTTGATTTGTGTTTCAAAACTGCTCGTGAAGAGGTTAGCTAAAAATGGAGATAAGAGGCTGCCCATAGTAAGTCCTGATTGTTGTTTATAAAATTTGCCCTTGAAAGAATAATAGGATTGGTTTATGCAAATTTCAGTGGGTTTAATATATTGTTTTACGTGTGCATCTTTAATTCCACTTCATTTAGATAAATTAGGAGTTTTTCTCTAGGTATGCTTGAAAAGAGCAATTCTACGTTGAAAGATGTTAATGTGTCAGAAGGTTGTAATTTTATGTCCTTAATTTTTTCTATTAATTGAAAGAAATTGTTTATACCCTTGCTTTGAAATTTAGGAAGTGTCTTGATTTTTTCAGCTGGCCATTTTGCTAAATAGTATGACTGTTATTGATATTGGTGATAATGGGTTGCATACCATTTCCAGCCTTATATATATTCTCTAGGTTAGGGTTACCTTTTTCTATAACAAATAGATAAATCAGCTGTGACAGCACATTTTTGGAATGAAAACCATGAAATAGAAAAAGGCATCAAGTTATTAAAAACTGTTCAACAACCAAAAGAACTAAACATATGGGAAAGGATTTTATAAAAAACATGAGCATAACCTTATGAATTTTGACATCCCGGAAGCAGACACCACTTTATTTAAGTTTATCACTAGACTACCAGAGTCAACCCAGATACCTATCTACCTAACTCCCATGAATGATCTAACAGTCGTTTAACACCTGATGATGTGATAATTGTTCCATGAAACATATGATCCTGAGTAAATCTCATTTAAGTGAAACCATAAAGAGTGTCTCAGAAGAGATTATTAATGGGTGTTTCACTGTGTTCAATTTGAAATTGAATTAATATTAAAATAATTTACCATGATATGAATATGTATACACAACCAAATATAATTGGCCCCAGCAATAACAGTGTATGCATGTAACTCCAGCTGTCCTGTATAGCATCAGAACTGAATGTTAAATATGTTAATTCCCTTTCCACAAAATTATTTATATATACTGTACAGCACAATTCAAGCGTATCTCTAAAAGCTCATATGATACACTTGGAATCATGGCTAAGTCCACAAGAGTACATCTCCACAATTGCTGCAAATTACATTGGTTTCCTTTCATACTACCACTTATTGGCATACCATATCCTTCCAAAATGAATACAACTTTTCGACTGTGGGCAGGATCATTTAGGGGAAATATTTTTCTGTAAATCTAAAGGTTTAGAATTAGAGTTCTCCAAATAACCTAACAGTTATATATAATGATGTCCAAAATGTGAAAAAAAGTTATTACTTTTATGATTTTTTTATAAACAAGGATGTACCTGCAATACCTGCTCCACTAAATTGACACTACCCATATGCATATTATATTCTTGTATATCAGGCTTGAAAATTGTCAAAATAGTGGGCTACTTTTTGTCTGTATCAACCATCAGAATTTTTTAACTAAGTTTAAAGATGCAGTGACCACCATTCTTGCCAAGCATTCTATGTTAATGGTGGTAGTTAATGCAACTTCATTTCCCCTCTCTTTAGTGCTTGTGTATTTACATTCATTGGCAAAATATTATTTGAACATAATGTTCTGATTTCATTCATCATTCTGTTACATAAGGAAATGAACAAATTTTGGAACTGTACTAGTTATCTAAATATACAGTTCTATTCTAATCAAAAACAAGTTCTATGATATGCATTACTATGTAGTCAGACAACTCCATATCTTTGTTTCCTGTGTTATCAGTCTCTTTACCAGTGTAAATGCAGCCTTTGCAGACATATCCTCTTTTATTTCATAAAGATCAAAACCCTTTATGCCAAATCTGGTCTTGATGGTTTTTATTTGCTGCTCCAAACCCAAGTGGTTCTTTCAGAACTTCAAGCTATTAACAACAGTGACATTTTCATCAGGAATGTAACTTTCTTTGAATTTTGAAATAAGGTATTAAAAAACAGGCCTAATTTTTTTTTTCAATTGCCATTTACAGTTTCTATGCTGGTGAAAAGAAAGAATATGGACAAACACTTGTTGTTTGCCATGCATTTTCCAATAAATGGAGTAGTTAGATTGTCATCAGTAGTTCAGTACATGTGTAATGTAGGCTTTCTGATAACACTCATGAGAATTGTTAGATAATGTTATCTGTATATCTCTTTCAGTATTACTTTGGACCAATTTTGAACTCTACTTTTAGGTCCTAATTTACAGTTTAAGGTCAGATTTTTCATTATTTTATGCACATTTACATTTGGTTCACTAACTATAAGAGCTATAAAGCCAGCAGTAAAGCCTTAATGAAATTGTCAAATGGTTGGCTGTCACTTGAGTCAGTTGAATATGAAGCTGTACACTACAGTAAAAACTTTGAAAAACATGCCTTTTGTGTTAGAGTAGTTTTCGGATTTTCACAATATTGATTCTTCAGTAGCACCTGCAGGCAAAAGCTACTGTCATCTTTACTGGTTTCCAAATCTTCGACACATGCTTCAAAGTCTAAGAACTCCCCATTGATATCCAAATCACTTTCACACAGCAAAACATATATGCCTTGTAGGCTCAAGATTATGGGTTCAATTCCGACCAGGTTCGATGGATTTTTTTGGGCTTAAAAATCCTAAATCCCTTCTTTCAGAAGGGAAGTAAAGCAGTTGGTCCTGTGTTGTATACTTATGACACGTAAAAAACCCCAGGCCTGAAAGAATAAGCCTCTGAGCAAAATTTGTCGACCTTTTCATGCCCTGAATTGAATGGGATACTGATAACATAAGATGTTTAAAAGTGTCCATAAATAAACCAAATCAATAGCACACAGCAAAATGTCATCACTGTTCTCCAATGTTATTTTAAATGTACAAATACTTCCTAAACAGACTAGTTTCGCAGTTATTCCATGATTAAAATTGAGAATTGAGAATTTCTTATTTCTGTCCCAAGGCATCTTAGTCTCATTATTTCATAGCTGAAGCCTTTTTGGTTGTTTGAAGAGCTAATAAATTTAGTAAATCAAAACAACAGCACCTTGATTTACAAGCTCCTTATGGAAGGGGAGGTGACAGAAATGTGTGAAGTGATTTGAGTTAGACCTGGAATTTAAGTCAGACATACATAATATGCATTCTGGCTTTCAAAACACACACAGAAGAGGCAATAGAGTTTCATTTTACTTTATAAGCAGCCCGCGCTGGGCAAAAGTATAGTTCGAACGAAAAGGAACATACATTCAGCTTAAGAATAAAAATTACTTATTCAAATCTTCCTCCTATTTTAACTGCTTTCAAGATTCTGTAAACCACAACTGTTACTTATAAGAGCCATTTTCCTTAAAATTTGTTTGTTTCGTTATAATGTGTAAACAAATAAAGGAAATATTAATGTTTTTCTACAGTATGGATAATTTAAATTTCCAACCAATTTCAATGCCCATCTCTATTTTTGGGTATCCAGAAGCACACAGAGAATGATTTAAATTACCATCAGACAAAAGAGTTAAAGTGAAGCTAGGATCTGTATTGCTTATTCTATAAATGTTTGCTGAGTCTTACTCCTGCATGACACTTTATATGTATGCACTTCCTTTTTGAAGGATTAAGGTAACTGTTTGCATCACTAGCAACAAAAACACTGAGGTCTGGTCTCAGACTGCTTGTAAGAAATAAAGTGAATGCCTTATTTATCTTGAACTGCTACAACCTGCACTGCTTGGATGGAGTTATTATTAGGTGGTAACAGGAAAGTGGGCATTAGCACTTGTTGCAACAATATAGTATCTATATTAAATCACTGTATAGCTTTCTCTGAGACAGGGTCTCAGTACTTATAGGTTAAATGTAAGATAATTCTGAAGGTATTTATTTAGATGGCTATCTAAAGTAAACAATAGACTAATCTGGACATGTCAGTGCTGCCAGGATCAAAGCTGGATCATTGTACTCAGGTGCCTTATTGCCCAAGCGATTCTGGGCATATTAGCTTACATATATATATATGTATTTGCTATGTGGTTTCTCATTCTGGAAATAAGTTAATCAAACTTTTTAGAAGAGAAACATATGCAGTCCGTTTCTGAAGTAAGTGCAGATTTTTTGTGGAAAAATAGATTTGGTCTAAACAGTAATTTAATGCAGAGCAACATGGGGTCTCTGATGTGTAATTATGTGATGCTAAAGCAGACATCATGAAATCTTGAGGATGGGCAGTCACAATATGGCTGCCACACTTTGCAGACATGCATTACCGACCTTATTGCTCAGGTCATGAAGACTTTGGTGTAAGGAGACTTTTCCTGACAATGGTCAGGATGACCTAGTAGCATTAAATGCCATTGCTGCTGGCAAAATCCAAGATCAAGTAAATGAAATACCCTTCAATGTCCAGTGGTCCACAGTCTGATGATTTTAAATTGTGTACTCAAATCAGTGGTAGATATTTTTAACACTTATAAGGTTTTCTCTAATGATAAATTTAATTAAGAACTGATTTTGCATCTGACTGTTTAGTCTTCATTTGTGTTTAGAAACTCATTCATTACCATATTTTCTTCCATCTTTCATCCCTTAATAACATATCATGGCACTATAGGCTACTTATCCTCCAGATTATGTAATGCCATTTAGCAATTCATAATGCTATCACTACACATCATAAAAAATCTGCACTTATTTTTCAAATATCCTGTAGAGATGATATATAAATTCTTTTAAATATTTTAGTGAAAAATTAAGTTACTGTTAAATATTTTGAAAATGAACTCAAGATTACATAAATAAAAATAATATTATGTATTTATATGCCACTTTAAAAGAATTTGCATTAGATTCCAAACCTCACCCATCACTTTATCAAACACAAATGTTAATATCATAGGCACTAACAATCATATGCCATCAGATAAGGGTGACTATATTTACATCGATTAAAAAGAAAAACAAAAAAACTAAGAGGACAAAAGACTTTGAAAAGGAGGACATTATTCAACAAAAGAGGACACAAAATATCCATTTAGATTTAAGTTTGTATCACACTTAAAATTATGCCTATATCTATTTCATGTAAAATATTTATAATTAAACTTAATAATGTTGATTTTATGGTTAGCTAAATATGAAAGTTGAGGAAATTGTAATACTACATATTAAGTTATCAAAGGACTAAAAATATGCATTAGTGTAAATACAATATTGCTTAGTAATGTATTTCAGAGGTATTAGCTTCTGAAACCACAAGTTTTACTTTAAGCTTCAAAATAATTTCTTTTAATTTTAAATTCAGGATATTTGCTAACTGATTGTTGAACTTACCTTGCCATTTTAGCATGAGTGGTAACATCTAACTAACTTTAGAGCTTCATGGTTGAGGGGAAGAAGAGAGGCAGAGAGAGAGATCCACAAGAAAGTATATTCCACCTCTATCTCTCAATAATTTAACTATCTGTTAATAAAAATTATATTCCATTGATATTGCTACCACCTAAAGGCAAATTACTTTAAAAAGGCATAAAAATACATTACTTTAAAATTTCAGGTATATAACTTACAAAAAGGAGGACATGTTCAGACAAAAGAGGATGTCTGGTCACCCTACATAAGAGTTCTTTTTGACAAAGTCAGCATGTATCTAGAGCTGTTTGAACTGCAGTTGCCCAGTTATTTGTTTGCATAAGTGAATTAAAGAGTTATATCTTCACATCAGGATAGCATATCTGTTTTACACACTTTACAGTATGCAGATTTGGGTTTATTATGTAGTAGTGTTTCATAAACCCATATAAAGGCAGTTTAAGTGAAACATTATCACACATTATTTTTGGTGTTCATGTTTTAGAAATGTCAAGATTACTGCAAAAAAATGTTTAATTGCATGTGTAAAACAGCAATAGGATTTGTTCAATTAAAGCTACATATCAGTTTATAATGTTAGCATCTTATATTAAAGCACACAGTGCATAATAATATATCTCCTTGCTTAAAGTAGAGCTAAATTCTTGATATTCCCTAATGGTTACCCTTTCAAACAAATGCAACACAATCCTTTGTACCAAAAATGATTTGACAGACAGCCCTAAGCTTGTGATAGTTTATTTTGGGATAAAAGGTAATTTAATAAAGCAGGGTAACAGCCATTCAGAAGCTCTTACACACAATATCTTGCTTCCCCATCTGTTTTGTAATAAGGAACTGCATAATAATAAAAATAAATTCAGGTGAGCATTAAAAAGATACCCTATCACTCATATCTTCTATATATAGGAGAATTTCATATAATCAAAACATTAGTGTACTAATTTTTCTCCATTGAATTAATTTAGTTTTGTAAATATACTAATGCAAATACTTCAAGTTACCATTTTGTAAACATTCTAGATATAAATAATATAAGAACCACCATTAATATTTTTTTTCTAAGAAAATATTTTTAATGTAAAAAAAAAATCACCATCACTGACAAACTCTACACCAGAGTTAAAAATGTGAAATGTGAAGAATGTGACAGTTTCATCAAATGTACATAATGTAAGTAATATCTGATGAAATCTGATCCTAAAGTTATACTATTTCTTTTAGAGTTGGCTAAACTCATTATAGGATCCACAAATTGAAGTGATATGATATGATATGTTGCACGAAACAATTAGAACAATTTTGCAATGTTTGGAAAAAAGTAGAATTGCAATTTTAATGTTATTTAGGTACAGTTGACGCAAGTCTTCTGGATTCCAGTAGAAAGCTGCTGATGAGCTGAAGGCATGGTTACATCAGGCAGTTTGTTAAGAAAATCAAATAGGTTGTAAACTTTATCAACAAAGTGAACCTTCACATATTCCTTTTATTAAATTCCATAAAATTCCAGTTAGGTAAAGTTTACATAAATTTGTTTATCTAAAGATATCAGTGAAATAAATAAATTCATTCATTCTCATATTACAATAAAATGCAAATGGATTAAGTAATGTCAAAATTACCATATAGAGAATGGAAACAAAATGAAAAATATTAGAATATGTCAAATTACATGATGTATTCACTATAGCAAGTAGAATTCTGACACAGTTAAGACAGACTTGACATCAAAAGCAACAGTTATACCAAACACAAATACAGACACAATAGAAGTGATAAATCTAACAGTTTGAAAAAAAAATTATCATATTGGAATCTACAACTTTCCCACTAACAACTTCAGTTTGGACAATCAAGAAATTCATAAAAACACTTTTTAGTAGGATCTACAAATGTAGCATTACCTAGATGAAGCTACAATTACACAATGCAGTAAGAAAGAAAGTAACAGAATTTACAGACTCAAACAACATAAATTTCATGTACAAGGCCACTTACATTCCAACTTATTTTCATTATACAGGACAAACCATATCCCTGACCTATCAATAATGTAAACAATCATTGCAAATCAAGCTAAATGACACATCATAAATGATTAAGGTATGGCTCTAAAATAGCAAACCTATAAGTAATGGTACATAATAAAATTTAATTTCAAGAACCAATAAGAAATAGAAAATAAAGAAAGAGAAATACAGTAACATAAACAGAGATCTGACATAGACAATATAATAAAAAACTAAAAAAACAACATCCTCCTCAGTGCAAAACACAATATAATCAGAAGAAGAGTAAAAGTATACAAACCATTCTTGAACAAGAATTTATAAATGTTGAAAAAAAGAAGGAATCGAGTCAAAAAATTTGCAGAAAAAAATAAAACATTTGAACACAGACCAAAGTGGAAAAAAGAGGTAGCCCTTTTGAAAAAAGAAATTATGAAATGAAAAATATATCATTAAATTGTGAATAATCTAAATTATAGATCTTCCAAAGTACAAAGATTTATAGACAAAGTGAACAATAAATAATCTATAAACAAAGACACAAGAAAATCAAACAAAAGAGCAATGTAAATTTTTAATAAATCTTAGCAGTAAAAAATACAAGAGTAGGGGGGGGGATGATCAGATCTACCCAGAATACTTTAAACATTTTGGTGCAAAAACTTTAGATTTATTGCTATTCATCTATAACTAAATAAGAAATTCCAAAGAAACTTATCGAATGATTTTATGAAAGCAAAAAGCATTTCAATATTAAAACCAACTTAGTCTCCAAAAGAATTCAAATTCAGCAAACCAATAACTTTGGCATCAATATTAGCCAAAATACAAGAATGAATGTTAATGAATAGATTGAACTGGTTTATGGAAGAATACAACCTCTTAACACCAGAATAAGCTGGTTTCAGAAAGAATAGATATAAATGATAACAAATATGTAGGTGATACAGGATATATAAAACTCATTAATTCAGAAAAAAGTGCCATAGGAGTATTTGTAGATTTTCAAGGAATGCATGATACCATTTGGGAAAGCAATTACTGTTTAAAATGTTACAATTAAACAAGAGGTAAATGTTATACTGGTTCACCATATTTTTATCATTCTGTCAAATATAACCCAACTATAGAATTGCAACATCAAAATACGACAACACAAGAGTCAGACTACCACAAGCTCCTCATAATTTAACAGCTATGCTAATGGACTGCTATATCAATTACAACAAATCAAAGGCATTAAGAACTGCATGTTTATAGATTACTTGTCATATAATATTCAAATAAAGAAAAAAAATGGAAATAAAATCACTGAAGCCCTTATCAAACTATGACTTTGAACACAGGAAAACAATAGGATAATTAATACAGCAACGTTATATAATTTTTTCTCATTGAAACATAATGATCATTCTTTCTATCTGCAAGCAACAAATTCCCAATTCAGTAAAAGTAAACTAACAAAAATTTCGGAATACACCTCAACAACAAACTCAACATAAAAGAACACATTATCTCAACTGTAACACCTACATATAACGTCTTAAAATGTCTAGGAGCTGTTCTATTAATAGATTCAAAATGTGCTATTATAGCAAGAGCATCAAACAAAATATCAAAACATTGGAAATATGCTAATCAATCAGACAGCTCATAAAAACAAGTAAGATCATAGCTCTTCAGTGAACACCATCGTAGTGAACCTTCAAGACAATAAATTGGAAGAGAAAGAAACATGCCTACAGCAAAAAAAGACCAAATTGCCCTTCCATAGCCTCAGATTAACTTACAAAATAAATTGAAATTGAAATTTATTAATATGCTAAGAACAAATCTGGCCCAAGCCTAAAGGGTATGCCCCCTTACATTTACAAAAAATATAAATACAATAATTAGTTTTATTCTATCACCTTTATCCGAGTTCTAACACAATTGAACAATACAATATTTCCACCATGATTGCTTCGGTCCCCAATCCCCGGTTCATCAGCAGCTTACTGGAATTCCAGGGGACCAGGCTCAGACCAATCCAAGTTCCTAAATAAAAATTTTTCATTACTCCTCAATACCATTATTTTGTTAGCCAGCTACAGCCTCTGCAAACTAATAATGATTTTATTTCTCAAATGCATACTAAATGCTACATTTCAAATATAATAACGTTATAACCCACTCCCAACCATAATCACCTTTATCTGCATCCTAATATGATTAAACAAATGCAACATTTTAAGTTATTTGATTTACTTCCCTTCTCAGCACCCAGTTCCATTTATTTTTAACTTTGCTCAGGAATTCCCCTATATTCCTGCTATCTTTACTAAAGATTTTCATTAAGGCTATTTTTCTATCTAATTTAAACCATTTCTCATTTACAAACTTTTTCCTCCAGAGTCCCGCCCCTTTGCACTCAAACACTATATGTTCCATATCTTCCTTTCCCCTACATATTGGGCACTGATTCTGAGGAAACTCTTTCCTTATTCCTTTTAATCTCCACACACCTGCTCTTAACCATGCAATACACTCACTTTGTTCTTTATTTGATTTATCAATATACTTCTCTCTTTCCCATTTGTTTTTCATTGGTATATAAAATACTAAAGATCTTTTGCCCGCTATCTCACTAAACAGTTTTTGTATTTCTACACCTTCCAATCTCTTACTACTTTGCAAAAACCCTTTTCATTTTTCTCCCTCCTCCAAATGTCCCCCATTCCATTGTTCTTCAGAATTATCCTATGACTATTACTCCACCCATTGCTCCTTAGACTCTTTTCTTGAAATTCTAAGCATTTCCTTTAAAAATTTCTTTCATCTAAGGATTCTGAACCAATATTTGAGAGCTCTTTCCATAATCACACCTTTCCTTGCCACTCTTCCCATTTCAGTTGTTGCTGCTTCCTTTGCTGTTGTACTTGGTACACCTAAAATTTTCTGTACAAAGCATCCTATGCACAACATCCACAATTTCCCATCCTCCTTCCAGTCCCTAAATTTCCATACCATACAACATTTTTGCCTCAACCACCATACTATATTTTTTTTCCAGCCACTTAACATTTATATCTGGTAATTTATATTTGCAACCTCTAACTGCTGCCATTGCTCCTTTCCCATTTGTCAAAGCTAATTATTTTTGCTTTTCCCATTTTCCACCCCCCTTAATTTTAACTTCTAGATAAATGCAATCCCTAACTACCTTATATTCTTTATCTCCTTTCCTCCACTTCTCATATTTACTCAATTTTGCACCTTTCTTGAATATTACTATATGAGTCTTCTCCTGATTTACCTTCAAGTCCCAATCATTACAGTTTTTGTCTATTTGCTGCAAGGATTGCTTTAAGCCATTTGTTGAGATGGATCCAACAACTAAATCATCTGCAAATAATAACCCCAGGATTGTGACATTATTAATAACTGGCAATAAATTGTTACTCTTTCTTACCTTTGTTAGAATGTCATCAATAAACAAATTAAATAGCACTGGGCCTTACTTACACCCTTGTCTTAACCCCTTCTCTTGAATTATTTCTCTTGTTACCATTCCTTCCCCATCTTTCACACAGAACGTATTTCTCTTGTGTAATGCTTTGAGAATATTCACCATATGAAAACTTACTCCCTTACTCAGTAATTTATCCCATAACAATTGTAACTCCATGCAGTCATATGCTTTCTCTAAGCCAACAAATGCCATATACAGTTTTCCTCTCTTATCTTTATTAAATATTTGTCCACTAATGTTTTTATAATGAATATATTATCCATTGTGCATCTGCCCCTGCAAAATCCCATTTGGAATTCTGAAATAATTTTATATTCCTCAATGCAATTTTATAGCCGATTTGTCAAAATGCCTGTAAAAACTTTTCGAACATTTGATAATAATGCAATACCTCTGTAATTTTTTGGCATATCTACACTTCCCTTACCTTTGTATATTGGGTAAATGATTGCTTTCCTCCAACTTTCTGATACACTTTCCTTAGCCATAATTAAGTTAAACAGTCCTGTCAGTAACTTAACTCTGTTTACATCACAACACCATTCTTTTATAAATTCTGGTGGGATACCATCTATTCCTGTTGCTTTATTCTTTTTCATTAATTTCACTTGTTTAACTACTTGTTCATCCCTCACCTCACTATCTAACATTTCTATATAGACCATTCCTACTTCTAACCTTGGCATTGTTTTTAAACCACTATGCTCACTAAAAGGAGTTCTAAAATATCTTATCCACTCTCCTGGATTTATGTTGGATTTAGTTACAAGCTTAGTTACTTTTTAACATTTTCCATGTCCTACTAATATTTCCTTCACTTAATATCCTGATTAAATTCTTCACATTTTTTTCTTCTCCACTCATGTTTCTTGCTCTCCATCATCAAGTTATAAAATATTTTCCCCTCTAAATATTCTTTCTTTGACTCCTCATCCCCTGCCTCTCTCCATTTTATCAGCATTTGCTTCAGCACTTTTTTTGTTACTTTACATTCATCATCATACCAATCTTCACTCCTATCCCCAACTCCCATCCTGTTTTTCATTCCATCTCCAGTCTTTGCATTAATGTATTTATACTTTTGATTGCCTTTTCTACTTCATTATTTTTTAACATATAACTTATTCCATGTTGGTATATTTGACCATACTTTGATTCCAGAGTCTGTTTAAATTTGTTTCTCGGAACTCCTTCCATTTAAAAATAGTATATTGGCCAGTCCCATTCACCCCTTCCCCTGAATTATCCACTACATACTCTGATTGAATTTTTATATCCACTACCAGCGGAAAATAACCTCTATTTGAGTTAAAATTAAGTATCTTAAAATTGCTCACAATAAACCCCATGTTGACTGGCCATAATACATCATCAATAACACTCTGACCATTATTATTATTATTATTATTATTATTATTATTATTATTATTATTATTATTAACAAAAGTAAATTCCCCCAATACATCTTCACCATAAGCAAATTAAATATAAACACAGTGTAGAATGAAAGCAAAAAACTGAATCTAAAGGTAAATCATGGAAACAGATAAAGAATACCTGGAATAAATATTTACAAGCATCAAGAAAAGATGCAGTAACAATGTTCAGACTATATACACATCATAAATGCTTGGCTAGCCATCTGTGCAGAACTAATATAAAAAATATCACTTGCATGACCATCTGCAAGGAGCCAACCACCATTATGATCAAGGGCCGCCTACTTCAATGCAGTGAAATAAATACATATAAAAGGACAGAATCTAACATACAATCTGTCTACTGGGTAGCAAGAAAGAATGTGTTCTAAAGTTTGCCATTAGAATTACAAAAAACAAACAAAAAAGTAATCCTTCCTGTGCTTAAAAATAAAATTATAAAAATAGTGATTTTGTTTCAGTATGGTATGTGTGTGCGTGCACACATGCACAATAAGCTTGAACAGGCTTGAACATCTTGGGACAAATGGAAATAACAGTGAGAAAAGATACATAAATCTTCTTAATTATCTAGTAAGTCGATTTGATAATCTTATGCTCCACTTACTGCTGAATTTTGCAAAACTAGTTTTGCAGACTTTTGTCTGCATCCTCAGTTGTGAGTCGACTGTCAGCTTTGTTGATGGTTGGCTGGACTTGGTGTAGCTCTCGTGGACATTTTATGAACTTCTGGATTAATTTATCTTCTGTTGGGATCTCAAAATTCATAACCTTATCCTCATACTTTTTATATACATTTTTTCCTATATTCCCAGCTCATAAGCATAAGATTATCAAATCGACTCACTAGATAATTAAGAACATAATAGTCGCTTCACTGTATTGGTTCCGACATGAAATTAAATGTTATATTTACATAAATCTTATTATAACTAAAAATTTCTTTCGGGCTTGGAAGCCGTGGTCTGTTGGAGCTAAGGAGTCCAAACGTTTCATCCCCACCTGTGGAGGACATCATCAGTGGCGTGGTCTGAATCTTCTAGGAGGTTCTGGCATGACTGAAATGCCAGCTGGAGGTGTCACCGATCAGAGCGGAGATGCCCTGCCCTCCGAGTATACACCCCCTGCTCCAGTCGAACCAATCCCTTTCAAGCAGCCCATGTATAAATATAACACCTCCAGCTGGCACTTCAGTCATGCCAGAACCTTCGCCTAGAAGACTCAGATCGCATCACTGAAAATGTCCTCTGCAGGTGGGGATGAAACGTTTGGACTCCTTAGCTCCAACAGATCATGGCTTCCAAGCCCGGAAGAAACTTCTAGTTATAAGTCTAACTCTGGCCATGAAAGCTTCCGACTACTCATAAATCTTATTTTACTTTCTGCATAAGATTTCCATTAACAAAAAAATTTGCTTCTTCATATATCTTTTCTCCTTATCATTTCTCCAGTCCATTGCAAAATGTGAATGTAGAAATCGCATGTACTGCTGTATAGTTGCTGTGCTGTCAGTAACAATTTAGGCACCCACCTTTCTTAGCAGTCAATGAATGAGCTTAATGAGCAATGTAGCTTCATACTTGCCAATTAAGTTTCATCTCCATGGTCATGTTTCTAAAATAGTTCTTTTAATGGCTAGTTTTTCCTTTATTTCTATTACTTCAGCTTATGAAGCATTAACAGGAGTAGTGCACCAAAGGTGATTCAGAAGTCTGGTGCCATAGAACGTAAATTTGAATTATATTACATTATATTATACAACTGCATTATTAGCACTACAGATAGTGAAACTAAACAGAGGGGAATATGTTTTTAATAAGATGCACTGACTGCTCTTGGCCCTACATTACATGCCCGACAGGCTAATCTGTACATCATCAGTCCCATTGATGTCAACAGTCAATGCCATTTAATGCACCTTGCTTTTCATTTGTAGGTATTTTGTCATTTCAAATATTTTGCTGTCTGTGATAGCAATAGAGTTATCCTATACTATGGGTCCAGACTTTTGAATCGTCCTGTATCGTGAATCGTCTTTTTAGCTTATATTAACACATTTTTGAGAAATTTAATGAAAAATAGCATAGACTATTTTTGCAGTAAAAAATATAGTTTAAGCAACACACTTTTCTCTCATTCACCATAATGCTTCTAAAGGAGGAATTTTAAACTGTGTGTTACTTTTGCTGGAATTTAAAGAACTACTTTAAAGAACCAAGGGAAAAGTAAGAATAATAAAAATATCTTAGGATACATTTTAAGGGTAATAAAAATTTTTCATAAATGGTTACCAAGAATTAAAACAGTGGTTAAATAAAAATATATGATTACAATGACTATTGTTGATGTACCTGAAGTTTTAATAATAATTTGCTTGCTCTGAAAATGACTGCTGTAAAACATTTCAGTCAAAAAGCTAGGACTGTATGTACCTTACTCTCTCAGGCCCAAAGAGAAGCCTTACCTATAGATTACTGCAAATAAAATCAATGAATATTTCATAACATTCATATAAAAAACGTATTCTTGGTCATAATTTTTAGCATATTTGATATGAAGTAAACATTAAAAATAATTACTATGTTAATTATAGAAAAAAGTTTCAAATGTGTGTATGGAGTAGACACAAGTGTTTCATGTAGAAGTATTTTTGGAAAATCCAGAATGTTAAATATAATAACATTATATGTAAATAAAGTAATTCTAGCTATGGTAAATAATAAGCAAGACAAAATTCTAAACAGAGATTGCCATAATTATAGCAGTCATACTCAAAATAATGTTTAATGTAAACAGAAAAGCCACTGAAGGATTCCCTAATTATAGGTAAAATTCTCTATAATAAGTTAAAAAATCGCAAAAGATCGGAATTCAAAAGAGAAAAGTGCCAAACAGGATTAAGAAATTATTTTATAAACAAGATAGATAAATTACAAATATATGTGCTGACAATATTTAAGTATACGTGGATATAACTATTTACTACTGATGATGTTTGAAACTTGTCTATGCATGTCTATTAGCAAATTGCTGTTTGTATTACTGTCTAATAATAATAATAATAATAATAATAATAATAATAATAATAATAAATAATATATTCCTTTATCACGTTTAGGTATTTTCAAGTTTTTGTTGTTCCAGAGTGAAAACAGTGATGACGAGATTGATCCAACTTCAGCAGCTCTTGAGAAAGAACATGAAGCTTTAACCAATGTGAAGTATATAGAAAGAATCCAAATTGGAAAATATGAAATTGACACCTGGTATTTTAGCCCCTATCCAGATGAATATGGCAAACAAACAAAATTATGGATTTGTGAATTCTGCTTGAAATACATGCGTTTAGAAAAGACTTTCAGGTACCACATGAGTGAATGTATTGCTAGACAACCGCCTGGAAAGGAAATCTACAGAAGAGGCTCTATTGCAATATGGGAGGTAGATGGGAAGGACCATAAGATCTACTGCCAGAATTTGTGCCTGCTGGCAAAATTGTTTCTTGATCACAAAACTCTTTTCTTTGATGTAGAACCTTTCTTATTTTATATATTATGTGAAGTAGATAACAAGGGTTCTCACCTTGTGGGATACTTTTCCAAAGAAAAGGAATCACCTGATGGCTATAATGTGGCATGCATTTTGACTCTCCCCCCATTCCAACTTCAGGGCTATGGCAAATTGCTAATAGCTTTCAGTTATGAGCTTTCAAAGCTAGAGGGTGTAGTAGGTAGTCCAGAGAGACCATTGTCAGATCTTGGTCGATTAAGCTATCATTCATACTGGACTTGGATAATCCTTAATATTCTTAAAGAATATCGAGGAGTAATTTCCCTCAAAGATCTTAGTCAAATGACCAGTATTGCAAAGAGTGATATTATAGCAACACTGGAAGAATTAAAACTTGTAAAATACTGGAAGAATGATAGAACTGTTTTCGTTCCATTAAAAAGTATTCAGAAATATATTCATTCTGGAAATTTCAAGAAACCACGATTGTTGGTTGATCCCAATATTCTTCATTGGATTCCACCTAAGAAAGTGCAAGTAAAAGTTGTGAAGAAAGAAAAATGATTTTCTGACTTGACTGTCATTCTTTTATCCATAAAACATACATTGCAAGTTTTTATTCAGTTATTTATTTTATACATGTTTTTATTAGCTACTGCTATCAAATGAAATGTGATGTTGCTCATTTGTAGCAACAGTGTCATAACTCAAAAAATTAATTTTTTTCAAGAGAAAAAAATTTGAAAGTGCTAACATTTTTTACATAATAATTTTGCAAATCAGTTAGCATATTTAATGGTAGAATGAGGACTTAAAAATGTTGATATATTTTATAATAATTTAATGGGTAACTGTTTTCTCCAGATTCCTGTACAAAGATCTCTGTCAGACATTATATTATCGTTAGGAAATAAAATTATTTTTCTTTGGCTTATGTCAGTTAAGGCTTTGGGACTGGACAAATAACAAGGTTTAATGAAATTAACATTATTATGTTTTAAAAGCAAATTCTTGTTACTGTTTATAAATTTATAAAGCATCATAAAGCTTTTATAGCATTAAAAAACCCAAATGTTGCTTTTTTCCCCCTCTCAGTGCTCTGAGGTCTAATTTACCCTAGTGAACCCTGAATAACAAAATTCGTTGCAGAGCCTGTGCTAAGATCTGTGCCATTGCACTCCTGATGTATTTAATTTTGTGGTATTTTTAGTGCAAATTATGGCTAACAAGATATGTTAGTTATTTGGTTTATTTACAAATGCTCTGTAATATATCAGGGCATCAGTGACCCATTCAATTCAGGACATGAAATGGCTGATAAATTTTGCTCAGAGGCCTCTTCTTTCAGGCTTGAGATTCTTGCATGTGCCATAAATCTACATCATGCTACGCCATGGTTTTACTTCCCTTCTGAAGGAAGCCAAACATAGGAATTTACACCTGAATAAATCTAAGCAACAAGTGAAGATCATGCATGGTCTTGGGAGTATTTCACAGAAGTTACAGAAAAGAAAATGGAAGTAACATTTGTTCCCTGTGTAAAAATACATTTTGCATTATGCAGCATTTCAAGAACCGTGAGATATACAGGCAGTCAGGTATTAGCTAATTGGAAATAATATTTTGTTTGAATTTGAATTGGGTTTTGTTCTGTTTTGTTTTGTTTTGCAAATAAGCTGTTATGTTAATATAAATATAATGTCAGGGAAAATTCTATATGGTAATCTGAAGGCAAGGATTTATAAAAATATTCCAAATGTAGATTAACCAAAATTGTAATCCTGTAAAACAACTCAAGGCCTGCATTTCCAGGGAGCACCGTTTACAGCACATTGTTATTCACATATGTGCACAGAGAGTGGAGCACAATTCACTTATGCTTGAGACCCCCACGAGTGGCCGAGGTCATTATGGCGCAGACTCGTGAGCGGGAGGTCTGGGGTTTGAATCCTGCCAGGACCATCCTTCCTGACTGAGGTTTTTTCCAGTTTTTCCTCAGTCCTCATAAATGGCAAATGCCGGGGAGGTACCCTAAAAACTCAGGCCTGGAACGTTTCCTTCCTAAAAAAAATCCTTTCCCAATATCTGATTTCATCTCATGTATCATCAGTGTCCACTGTCTGTGGTGCCTCAGCAGTAAAAACAGGCATTAAACACTATTAAAAAACAATTTTGCTTGAGAGAGGTTATGAGAATCTCAAGATTTTATCTGCCAGCCTTGAGACTTTCAAATGAGACAAATTCCCATCCCTACTGATTACTGCATTGTCAATAACTAAAATTTTCCACTTTTGAGTTGTACCACTTGTCCTGAGGAATCAAATTTAATGGTAACACAGTAACATTAAAATTACATCTGACAATATGACATTTTGCTGGTAACTGAAGAACGAATTTAAATTAGTGTAATGGTGACACAACTGATGATCTAGCAATAAATTTTGCAAACTGAGATATGTCAGTAAAAGGTGCACCTTGAAGTGATTCATTCTATGCCAATAACTTAAAAATGCATAATGTTGAGTTATGACATTGTTGTTACAAATGAGCAGTGCATAATAATAACAGATTACCTGAAAGAATGGACATTAATAGGTCAGTGAGTGCAGAATATTTATAAATTATATATTGTATGTTTGTATTCAATTTTACATTTATATAAGTGTTTGCCTGGCAGCCGCTATTAAATGAAATACTGTGTAGTAAGAACAGATTGCCTGAAAGAATGGACATTAATAGTTTAATGAGAGGAGGAACATTAATACTTATGTGTGCTAAATTTATGTCCAGAGCCTTTTTTTCTCCAAGTAACCGTCAAATGCTATGTACAGTATATTATGCACTACTGCTGCTCATGCATTGACACAGCACTGAGTAATTAATCTAATGATAGTGAGATAGAGAGAGAGAGCTGATGTAAAAGAGAGTTTACATGTGTAAACTCTCTGTGGTAAACAACCTACCAAGTTTTTCTGTAGCATACCACTTAGAGTTGCATTATGCTTTTTAGAAAGCATTTGCTCGCAAATTATGGGATGTCAGGTAGACATGTCCCTGCAAACTCATATACCAATGTGTATATATACAAATATTTGATATTAGTCACATACAATAAGAGGAATTACATTCTCCCCCTCCTGCTCTACTACCTCATAATTATTTCCTTCATACTTGATTAAAATTGCTAAAGAGCAATAATTTAAATTAAAGTGATTGTAACTTCTATATCAGGGATATAGAAGTTACAAGCTTAATACCAAACTATTGATTTTCAGTATATTTGTCCATAATGGTTTTGTTTCTAGTTGATTTATATAGATCAGCTGGGTGCTAGAACTCAGGAAGCTAGTTGGCATTGATGCTCTTAGTCACTAAACTTTAAAGATGTGAAACATACAGTTTTACAAAGAAGATTGCTAATACAAAACAGGCAGTTCATGAGAATTTTCAATCAAGGACTCTCTCTCTCTCTCCCTCCCTCACACACATACACACACTTACACACATACATATGCATGATTGTACACACAAACACACACTACTTTGTACCATATTATCTTTTCTGGAGCAACTTAAATGTTTATTAGTCAAATACAGCCAGTAGACACATAACCTAATTTAGATGTTTTATGTAAAGTCTATCCTTCCCAAGTTTAAAGCAGCAAACTCAATGATGACAGTCTTATTGAAGTCCCCCATATTTTTTATGAAGTTCCTACTTATGGGCAGCATAGCTAACACAGTTAATCTTTCCTCTGACATGGTATTACAGAGAAAGGTAGTTTACTTTCTTGCTAGTAGAAAGGCTTATTTCTGCTTCTGAAGTTGTTACTTTTTATAGTCTAACAGTTTCACTGAATGTTGTTGGAAGATTATGTTAAGTTCTAAACAGAATTAAAGGCTCAGCTACAATAATACACAAAAATTCTTCTCTTGTATATATAAGTTTTATATGTTTCCAGTTTATATTTATGCAGGGACCCATATGTTCCTATACCACAGTGTAGATGTGTATGAGGAAATCTAATATGCTTCTAAAAGTTCTGCAATAAGTAAATTTTCTGCTTGAACCTTTGAATTGGGCTTCTTGGGCAGCAATTATATATAATAGAGATATTTGTATAAATTCTATGTTATTTGGATTTTTGAATATTTCTCTAAGTTCTTCTCACAGCTTACAATTTTTCATGTCTCTAATCTTGTGTATAACATTTAAAAGACTTCAATATATATTTTTAATCATTAGTGGCTCTGCATTGCATTTCTATAGCTGGTTGTACAAGATATCTACATGTTACATGAAGTTGTAAAACAGTCAGAGCCAAGAGAGCCAAAATTTTCTCTGTTCTAATTTAATATGGAAGCCCCTAGCATGGGTGATCCAGCTACTTACTGGGAATGTATTCTCTATCCTTTCAAGGCATTCAGCTAAGCTGTCTAAATTTTTTTATGTACAGCTTGCACAGTTCTAGATTCACCTATACATTCAACATTTCCTTTTTTTCTTCTTCTTCTTCTTCTTTTAAAAGAAATTTTATTGAAGTCTGTGGATTGTTTGTGAAAGGGTGAAGTTAAAAACATATGTACAGCTATGCACATAATGAACATAGCTGAATTGTTCTTTAAGAAGAATGGACTTCAGCACGAAGGCTACTATTGCACTTGTGCCATAATAACTTTATGAAATGTCTTAACAGAGGAGATAATATCTAATAAAACTTCTGTGAGCAGACATGCTAATGACTTAATATCCTGATTAGATGGATTATGAAAAGCCCATAATTTTTCTATTGGATTAACATAAAGAAAAACATAGGTAATGAAAAACAATTACTAAGTGTGCTGCTGCCAAACCTGTAATTTTGTCTATTATTACCAATACAAATTCAGCATTAGATTTTTAAGAACTATCAAAATTACACAAATTCGAAAATTCTAATTGGAACTAAACACAGTGAAGCTTTTTGACAAAAGAACATATCAGGAACGTCAAGCATAGACAGATAGATAGGTCGGCAGTTGCACACCATTTTTGGATTGATAATCACGACATACAACAAGAAATAAAGTTACTAAAAGAAGCACAAGGATACATAGAATTGGATACATGGGAGAAGATTTTTATTTATAAACATAGGGATCATCTGTTGAATTTCGACTTGACGGGAGAATGCAATACATATTTCCAGTTCATAGAAGTACCACCAGGGTAGAGCCGCAGTTCTTCATAACCGTTGATTTTTCTCCAATCAGTCGTCGAGTTGGACAAGAATGGAGTGGATATTGCTCCGAAACTGGTCCCGTCATTTTCAAAAATAGTGTGAAGCATAAGAGTGTTTAGACAACAAGTAGTTGATTATATACATTTCAGCATTAGATATTTAATTTTTTTTTTTCTTCTTTTTTAACATTCTGATGATATTTCTTGAATATGCAATCTAGCAGGTGATTTTGAACTTCCTAAGGAGTTGTCTTAAAAACAGTTGCATTAGCAAGATTGGTCTTAAGGGCAATGCCTAGTTCAGCACTGAAATTTAACAATTTTACTGAAAATGTTTCTTTTGTTTAGATTGCCTACACACTACTTAAATGTAATTTAAATATCTAATGTGCTCAAAAGATTGAATTCCAACTATGAATGTAAATATCTTAGAATTTTCATGCCTTTTTTTTATTCCTAAGACAAATGTCCCAAATCATCAACTCCCATTTTGGTCCATGCAGTTTACCAGATTCACCTCCAAATAAACATAGGAAGCTGAAAATTTTTTTATCTACATCACACTCACAAATCCATTATTTTTATTACAAACCTCCACATTGAACTTTCTCACAACAGATTTATCATTATATTTTCTTGAATATGCTGTATTATCATGGAAACAGATTTCCCCTAGCTATGATTTCCAATTTACTTTCTAATGTCAGAAAAAAGGTTAAACAAGTGCATTTTCCAGACTAATAATGAAAACTGAAATGTTTCTTTAGAACACCATCCATTATAGCAGTAATATGTATTTTTCACCTCCATTGGGTGACAAGGATAACAATTCATTCTCTTTCTCTTTTTATGTTCTACTATGCATGTGTTGTATCAGGATAAAGATTTCTTGCACTCCTATGGAGTTCAGTGGAGAAATTGCTACTTCTTAAATGACAGTTGAACTTTAGCCTGGCTGAAGATGGGAACTAAATGTTCTCGAAACTGGTTCCATACATTTATGAAAAGTAAGTGAAGCTTTAAGAGTGTGTAGTTCAACTGAATTATACAATGATATCAATTAATAAATTGCTACTTGTTTTTGCCCCTAACCTACAAAGAGTAAGGTGAAGTGTGAAACTGTATGCATAACTGAGAAATAGTCTCCACTCCAACCTTTATCACTTAAAAAATACATTAAATTCTTGAGTTAATAAATTGACTATTCTCTTAAATCTCCAATGACCAATTTTATCTGCAATAAATCATTTAAGTTGAGATTTAAGAGTATACAGTTCAATTATCAACCCAAGAATTAGCACTTCTCCACTGTAAAAATTCTGTTACCTTTAAAATAGGTGCACTTAACTTCCCCATACATTTTGGCATGCCATGAAGTGTGTTCCTTATTTTAGAGAAAATATTAATTCAATAATAAGCAGACATTAATTTTTTGTATAAACATTTAAAAAGGTTCAATTTAAAACTAAATATGTGTCAGAACTAATACTGTGAAGCAACTAATGTATTCTTAATTAGGTGGTGAGTTGATTTAATATGCTTATGCTCCACCTACAATTCAATTATACAGAATATATTTCACAGGCCCTTTCCCGCCTCATCAGCTGTGAGTCATTGATGGTTGGATGGACTTGGTGTAGCT
This sequence comes from Metallyticus violacea, assembly GCA_030762175.1. Lineage (NCBI taxonomy): Eukaryota > Metazoa > Arthropoda > Insecta > Mantodea > Metallyticidae > Metallyticus > Metallyticus violacea. The sequence goes on along the minus strand of CM060846.1, from coordinate 306,580,117 downwards.
CTCATGAACATTTTATGAACTTTTGGATTAATTTGTTTTCTGTTAGGATCTCAAAGCATAGCCCCACTTTCATATTTTTATAACAATTTTTTCCCATATTCCCAGCTCCAAAGGTCTATCAGTGAATTTCAATGATTTGACTTCCATTTCTATATCATGTTTATCTCTCCAAAAGTGATGTGCACTAATTTATCTATCTGATTGTACCTGATGCTTCTCCAGTGTTCCTTTAGCCTAATTCCAATGCTTCCTTTTGTTTTGCCAATATATACTTTGTTGCATTTCGAGCAGTAGATTTGATAAATTCCTGGCTTCTTCTCATCAAGTATAGAACGCAGGTTCAATCCCAGTCAGGATCAATGAATTTTTTGGATGTAAAAATCTTAAATAAGGCTTTCTTTGGAAGGAAAGTAAAGCTGTGGGTCCCATTTCATAGATTTATAGAATGAAAAAGAATCTCAAGCCTGAAAGAAGAGGCCTTTGAGCAAAATTTATCTGCTGTTTCACGCTCTGAATTGAATGGGATGCTGATGACCTGAGATGTTAAAGAGCGTCCGTAACTATACCAAATCAACAACAACAACTCATTAGGTGTTCTATTGTTATCACCAGAGCTGAGGTAGATTATTTAGGCTGAATTTGTTCACTGGAGACAAAATAAAGGGGTAGTGTCTTTATTTGCTGTCGATGTTGTAACCTGCTTTAATCTCTTTTCTTGTTTGAATTTCTTGATTTTCTTATCTACAATTTCTTGGTGATACCGATTGGCTTTTGCTGTTTGTATTATGTGAGAGTACTCTGCTGTAATCACACTCATTGATGGGTATGTTAATGAGTCTATGTGCTAATCTGTTGAGAACTACATGTTTGTGTGCTGTGGGATTGAAGCCACTTGCCTTTATGTACTTTTCAGTCTGCTTATACATTTTGTATATTTCAAATTTCAAATTATTTTATGTTCTTATAATCTTTAAGTGAAGGAAAGGAATCATGTTGTCTTGTTTTGTTTCAGATGTGAATTCTATTTCTCTCTCTTATAGGTTTAGCAATTTTAAAGCATCATCCAAGTGTTCCTTATTAACTACTGTAAGGATGTCATCCATGTATTTATGCCAGGTTTTAAAAATGTATGGGAATTATTTGGTGATGTGCATTACTGAACTACTCATATATAAAGAATATAAGAATCTTAAACCAACTCACCAGCTAATTAAGAAATTTCTTCAGTTTCAATGGTGAATTTCATAAAGAAGAAGGAGGCTTAGCTCTATATGAAATCCATTATCACCTTTTATGGCTAATTTATATATGAGTAGTTTAGAAATGCACATCACCAATCATTCCCATACATTTTTAACTTCTGGCACAGATACATGGAGACATTTTTGGGGTGGTTAACAAGAAACATTTGGGATGATGTTTTGAAATTGCTAAACCTACAAGATAGGGAAATAAAATTCACATCTGAAACAAAACAAGACAAAATGATTCCTTTACTTGGCTTGAAGGTTTTAAGAAAATAAAATAATTTGAAATATACAAAAACGATACACAGACTGAAAATTATATAAAGACAAGTGACTTCAATCCCACAGCACACAAACATGCAGTTCTCAACAGATTAGCTCATAGACTCATTAATATACCCATGAATGAGTTTGAATATAGTGAAGAGTACTTTCACATAATACAAACAGCAAAAGCCAATGGTTACAACCAAGAAATTATAGACAAGAAAATCGAGAAATTCAAACAAGATAAGAAGTTAAAACAGGTTACAACATTGACAGCAAGTAAAGAAACTACCATTCACAAATAATTTACTTATCATCCTTGGGCCACCAAAAAATTCCAGAAAATACTCAGAGTACTCAACTTAGGTATTCATTTTTTACACTAAACTCCATTCACTTACACAAAAGTAAGAAGCATTTCAGAAGAATCTCTGCCATCTTCAGTTGCCCACTGAACCGCCATTACTCGAAACTATGACTGGACAATGGATGTTCCTGTGGTGGCCTCCGTTGGTTGAAGCAGGAAGTTGATGAGCTCATCCATAGGAGGAAATTCAAAATTCATTAGGTTTTCTCTATTTTTTAATATGAAAATTTTTTCCCAAGTGGATAACTCCAATGGGCTGTGAAGATGTTTCAGCAGTTTTATTCCCAGTTTTATTTCATGGTTTTTGGTCCAAAAGTGAGCTGCTACTGCTGATTTATCCACCTGCTTAAACCGAATATTCCTAAAATGTTCTTTCCTCAGAGGAAAGTACATTTCCTTGGAAATTTGGAGGAAAGAACATTTTAGGAATATTCGGTTTAAACAGGTGGATAAATTAGCAGTAGCAGCTCACTTTTGGACCAAAAACCATGAAATAAAACTGGGAATAAAACTGCTGAAAAATCTTCAAAGCCCATTGGAGTTATCCACTTGGGAAAAAATTTTCATATTAAAAAATAGAGAAAACCTAATGAATTTCGAATTTCCTCGTATGGATGAGCTCAGCAACTTCCTACTTCAACCAACGGAGGCCACCACAGGAACATCCGTTGTCCAGACATAGTTTCGAGTAATGGTGGTTCAGTGAGCAACTGAAGATGGAAGAGATTCTCCTGAAACGCTTCTTACTTTTGTGTAAGTGAATGGAGTTTAGGTAAAAAATTAATACCTAAGTTAAGGTTATATTGCCACTCCATTGTCAACAGCTTCATAAGTACAATATTTAAATACTCAGAGAGTTTGGTATTATTTAGTCCCTAGTTAACAAATTCAGCCTAAATAATCTGCTCAACATCAGTGATAATGGTAGAATACAAGATGAGAAGAAGCCAGGAATCTACATAAATCAACTATTCGGAATGCAAATAAGTATATATTGGAAAAAGAAGCATTGGTATTAGGCTAAAGGAACACAGGAGAAACATCGGTACAATCAGATTGATAAATCAGCAGTTGCACATCACTTTTGGAGAGATAAATGTGATATAGAAATGAAAGTCAAATCACTGAAATTCATAGATAGACCTTTGGAGCTGGGAATATGGGAAAAAAGTGTTATAAAAATATGAAGATAAGATTATGAACTTCAAGATCCCAACAGAAGACAAATTAATCCAAAAGTTCATAAAATATCTACGAGAGCTACACCAAGTGCATCCAACTATCAACGACTCACAGCTGATGACGTGGGCAAGGGCCTGTGAAACATGTTCTGTATAATTCAATGGTAAGTGGATCATAAGAGTATTACATTGACTCACTAGCTAATTAAAAATCTTAAAAGATATTGAAATGCTCAGGCTGCATTTTTCCTTAGCAGTAACCATCCCTGATAGTAATATTGATAATGCAAGACTTCCATAGTAAAATGGTTAGTCTGCTCACCTCCTACCAAGGTTAACTAGGTAAATTGTGGACTGGTTTCTAAACTCTAGTGTGTGGCTTAAAAATGTACTGTATCATTGCCATCTATTTCCCAAGTTCCTTCCCTGTGCCTCAGTTGCAAGTGAAGGGGCATTAAAACTAACCATTATAATGTTACTAAAATCATTTAATTTAATATTCAAGTGTTAAAATCATTCATTTATTTATTGTGTTATAATTGTTTTCCATGGTAATATAGCTGCTCATCTGAAGATGGAAATATGCATATGCAATAGAATTACAATACTGTACAAATGACATAATATATTAATCTTCTATATATTAACCTTCTATTCTAGACATTACTTGAATATGATGTTATACAGTTTTTTTTTTTAGTATTTTCTCACTGTTTTAAAATGGTAATAAACGTTTCCCTTTTGTCACTCTGCAGTGCTATTCATTTAATTTGCTTTTCTTGTGCTTGGTAAGAGTGCAACAATTCTAATGGTTATTATCTGCATTTATTTAGGTATATAAACTTTTGTACATTTGCCTAATATAAGCTGTAGGTTAACAAAATGCATATTCATTTCAGGATTTCTTTATATAATCTAATTCCACTTTCAGGATGCTAACACTAGAATAGAGATAGCATCATTACTAAATGAAAGTCCCAAGAGTGTTTGGCTATCATATTGCAAGCATTAGGAAAATAAACATGGGATATGCTCCTCTCAATGATGAAGCTTTGAAGAGATCATGCTTCTGTAAAATGTGCATTTATCCTTTCTCCCATGATTTCATTTCAACAAAATTATAGCTGATCCTTATGGTCTTCTTGTTTGCTGTTATGCACAATAAACAGTTTTGTTTGTTTTTACTTAATGTTATTATATTTCTGTATTTTGCATTATGGTATCATTGATAAAGGCGAATATTGATATTTTAATTGCTGATTTTACATGCATATTGTTTCAGTAGCAGTAATTACTAATTTGCATGACACTCTGTTCATAAAATAGTCTTTTTCTTTTTTGCACTTGAGTGTGATAACATCTTAATTTGAACTATGAAAAAAGTTTATTCTGATTTAAATAGGGGGAGGGTTAAAAGAATCAAGTCATAAAACAATAGTTGAGCATTTAACAATGCTTTGTCTTTATGGGTTAATCAAGTGATAGATAAAATATTAATATTATAATGTTATGTTATGACATCAATTTTTGAAAGTAATTCATGTTCAATTTCTCCAAAAAATAATATGTTTGTTCACACGTCACAGTAAATTAATCTTAAATAAAATAAAGACAAAATGTCCAAGACATTCAAGCAAAAATTTTAAATCCAACTGTACATATGAGTTATTGAAAGTGAATTGTGTCAGTTTGTAGTTCACATTAATTTTATACCATAGATGGCAATACATGGCAGACCTTGTTTCTATTACAAGTGATCTTATTCAGTTGATGTTTTGCTTTCTGCAAGTTGTGGCAAACTGATTTTGTGGTATGAATTTTAAAATCATGTGCCAAATCTAGTTTCAAATATATGATAATGGCACAGTGAAAGGCAAGGAACATAGTGAGTGCTCTGACCAGGACTACTATCCTCTGGCAAAATTGAACATTAGCAAACACTGCTTAAAGAAATCAATTAACTTTCCTTCATGCCATACTTAGAAAGACCAATATCTTCATCAACTTGTTCATGTTGCTTGCTAGAAAAAAATGTGTTTGTATGTCCCCCTGAAAAAATTATTAACAGACATCTGACTCAAAAACTACAGAGAGTTGGTCCTGGTGGTGTAGTGGTTACCATACTTGCCTCCTACACCCAAGAATGCGGGTTCGAACCTGGCTAGGACTGATGGATTTTTTCGGGCGTAAAAATTGTAAGTATGGCTTCCTTTGGAAAGGAAGTAAAGCCGTGGGTCCCGTGTCATACATTTATGGCACAAAAAAGAACCTCAAGCCTGAAAGAGAGGCCTCTGAGCAAAATTTGTTGGCCGTTTCACACCCTGAGTTGAATGGGACACTGATGACCTGAGATGTTAAAGAGCATCCATAAATAAATCAATCAAAAAAAAAACTACAGAGATTGGTGCAAACAAAGGAAAGCCAAGGGTATAGAAAGTTGAAATGAGATTTCACTGAAGTTCTATGATTTATAAAAAATGTAATGGATATATTTATTTACCCTGAAGTTTTGTTTTCCACTCATAAATAACCTACTGCATCAGCAAGACAATGCACTATGACATAAATCAGCTCTAATAATTAAGTGGTTTGAAGAGACAAAATTAAATTGTTAGAATGGCTGAGCAAAAGTCAAGATTTACTTCAGTCAAAAACCTATGGAACGCTATGTCAGTAAGAGTAACTTTCTTCAGACCCAAAAGTATTAGGGATTAATAACAACATGGGTGATTAAAATCCCTAAGGCACAAACTCGTGAATGAGATGTCTATATTGTATGTGTATCCTACCAGAACTGTTCTCCCTGACTGAAGCTTCTCCAGGGTTTTCTTAGTCCCCATCCTGGTAGATGACATGAAGGTACCTTAAAGTTAGGCTCTGAATGCTCCTTTCCTCCAAAAAATTCCTTTTCTAATTTATAATTTAATGTTATATATCATCAACTCATCCCACAAAAGCATCTTGGAATTCAGGCGCCAGTTCAAGTAGTCAATCAATTGCTAATTGCTTCAATTGATGATGGAAGCAATTAGCTTCCGAAACATGTCCTAGTGTTATGTAAGTAAATTAAGTTAGCGTGAAAAATTAAATACCTTAATATGGGAGTGAGGGCATGTTTGCAGCCACAAGTTATTAAAATGACGTCACTTTTCATTTTCTAACAAATATAATAATGTGTGCTTAAAATAACTGAATAACCAGGTTGTTATAAAACATCTAGTCTTATAAAGCTTTACAGTCTCTAATTATGATATTATTATTTATGAACGTTTTAATCTGTTTGTTTTTGGCTAGTATTGATTTATTATTATTATTATTATTATTATTATTATTATTATTATTATTATTATTATTATTATAATATTGCAGTTAATATATGCTGTATTAGTAATAAATGCAAATATAATTCATAATATAAAGAATCATTTGACATCATATTGACAATTGCTCAAAAGTATATTTAAAAAGTTAAAAAGTTAATGTGCATGTTACATTTTGTGGCTTTGCTGCATTAGGTTACAAATTATCAATGTAGAAAACAGCTTCCCAAAATATCAGCCAAGTACTCAGCTGGGATCTTGGGGAACACATTATCAACAATGAATGCTGACATTTTTTTAAATATTTAACATTTCAGTATCTTAATAGTGACAATATTTGCTTACAGTAGACTTCAGAACAAGATGAAACTTTAGTAGGATAAGTGAAACATTACACAATAAACAAAAAATATTGTTTTACATAGAATGACATACTAAAAATATTGGAAGAATGTGTCATGGTAGATTGTTGAATAAGTACTAGTTGAGTACAGTTATTGTAAAACACTTTTAGATCATTGTCAAATGCACAGTTCGTACCTTTTAGAAAAAGAAATCATTTAATTTGAAAAGGGAAATTCTTGTGATAATGGAGATTTAAGGAAATATTTTATTGCTTTTACCTTCTCTCTTACAAGAACTACAGCTAATAGTGCAATAAAATATAGCTAATAACTGTGTTATAAACAAGAATTCATTTTATATTAATCTCCCTGTTGTCATCCTATAGATTATCTAATATAGAAGTCTATCTTCTTTTACCATTTCAAAGTATTATTTAAAAGAATATAAGCATTCTTCCTCCTGCTTTATGTCCACTATATTTTTGTTTGGTAGCAAAGAGCACTGTAATAGACCTGCTTTATTCTTTGCTGAGGATTAAAATTTAAACTTGAAAAACCTATTATTAACACAGATGTCAAAATAAAAAAATATTTCTGAGGTTTGGAAAGCATTATATAGAATATTCATAATTTTCAAAGGTAATTTCACAAAACTTTTATGAGTATCTATTGTTGTATAAATTTTAGTTATTTTTGGAGATAATTAATTTTCCTTCTTCAACAACTTTCTCTAAACTTTCAAATCAACAGTTAGGAGCTACATACATGTATGTCAGAACATACAAGAACAGATGTCTTGCAAAATTTCTTGCTTCTCTCTAAGAAGGTGATAAGCCCTACTATAAATATTTTTCCTTAGACAGAAATTGCAGAACAAAAGAACAGGTGTGAAATCATTATATATATATATATATATATATATATATATACATTAATAAAATGGTCAACTGGGTTGCATCTGAAAAACATTTATTTAGGGTGTTATTTTAACCTTAATACTTATCTCTACTGAATAATGCTGTATGAAGCAAAAATATATGCACTTTACAAATATAGTGCTTTGAAAATGTCAGTCATTTAAAATTTCCTGCACAAAATATAAGTTTATGTACAAAAAAATTTTGATAATAAGTAGCAACATAAAGTGTCAATAGTATATTATCTTCTTATACTTATGGCAGGGTTTCAATAAATTAGAATGGATTGATTGTTAATTTGGGTGATTATTGAATTGTATAAAGTGTTTTAGATTATGTTATAGTGTTTCTTTTGTTTATTTTAGAGGTTTATGGTTGCAGGAAAAGCTAGGGGTGATTTCCAAATTATAATTGATATATTAAATGTAGTCTAGGAACAATACAAATAGGAGGAATATAGGTGTGGAATGTAGAAAGGACTGTGTCAAAAGTATTAGAATGGATTGATTGTTAATTTGGGTGATTATTGAATTGTATAAAGTGTTAGTTTATGTTATAGTGTTTCTTTTGTTTATTTTAGAGGTTTATGGTTGCAGGAAAAGCTAGGGGTGAATTCCAAATTATAATTGATATATTAAATGTAGTCTAAGAACAATACAAATAGGAGGAATATAGGTGTGGAATTTAGAAAGGACTGTGTCAAAAGTCCTCTGGATATTCCAGTAGGAAGCTACTGATGAACTGAGGAAGACTGGGGATCAGTTAATATTGTTAAAATACAGTTAGTGAAATGGTGAAAATTTGTATGTAAACTATTAGAATATTTTTATCAGGATGTTTTACATATATTGGTCTGGTATAGAACCCGAGTTAGAACCAAGCCATATTGTAAAACTATTTGTGAACTTAGTACTATTAAAATAAATAAATATATATAACTTAATTTTGCAGATTTTTATACCCATCAACATTTTATTTATTTTTTTTTTTTTTTGTAGTTTACAATTTGCTGAAAGCATTATTAAGCACCAAGCAAACTAATTAATTGTAGGTAAAAAAAAAAAAAGCATTTTTTTTCTACAGAGTTTTTTTATTCCTTTATGTTTTCATAATTTGGTTTGCACATATTTTTGTAATCATATAACTTAGTAATAGCTACTTCAATGACATTTGTCTTAATGCATCATTATTAAAGTGAATTATGAATTTGTAAATAAATAAGGAGACAGAATTCTTGATGAGCTGTAATAAGAACAATGAATAAATAACATCCTATGAGGAATTTCAAGTGTTCATGCAGGACGACAATAAACTGCTGTTCTTTTCAATTACAACCCCTAGCTTCAATTCTACTCATTTGGGTACATATATGTTCTATATATAAATGCAGTGATTATATTTGAGGGTTTTAGAAACATCAATAATTTGCAAATAAACATGAATTTACTGTGTTACTAATTCTAGGCTTTTTACCCAATATTGCTTTAGGCAGAACATACATACTGAAAAAGCAAGTATCTATAGCAATTATTGCTGTTTTTGATCCTTTAAACTAATAATAGTGGTCATAGAATTTTATTTTAGGTGATACTATTTTTACATGTAGCTTTTTTAATTAAGTTTATATCAATAATTCACCTATATTGTGTATGTCATAACCTTATGAAAAAAAAAAAGTACTTTTTTGTTTTAGAAATCTAATGGCTTTAAAAGCCATAAAAGAAAGTACAGTAACCTACTTTATTCTTTTAGGCAGCCAGTGAAACTATCATTAATTAGTCAAATTCATTCTACATTTCTTTGAAACAAATTAAATAATCATTAAATAAATTTTAAATTAACTACAATAAAACTAAATGTGCCATTCCAAACTACCACAAGAATTAAGTAAAAATTGTATTTACGAAGTGTTAACAACTGAACACATTAATGTAGTATATACCACAAGAATGTTAAAAATTACTAATATTTGATTTCGTTCCTTTGCAGTTCCAGTAAACATTACATAATGATTAGTATTGGTTTAATGTGTTGTTCAAAGTTCTGTTAAATGTATTAATTTCTGTTTATTCTTTAATATTCTCTCATTCCTATATGTTTTGAACTTTTTTTTTGTTTGGTATAACCTAGCAGCAGTTTGAAAACTATATTATTGTTATTTTATTATCATCGATATTATTGTTGTTGTTGTTTGTGCCATTGTAAGAACTTTTATGTAGCACTTTTTATGATATTTTGATCATGAATATCTTAAAAATATGTATGGCACCCATAGCCTTCACTATTTTAGCATCATTAATATCTTTTACTGCACCAAAAACAATACAAATGAGTTTAAAAAGAATTTAAATATATATAAAGTAATAAAATATATATGTTTCAACTCACATTGATTAATGTAATTTGTTCAAAAGGTGAAGGTATACACAACCAAAGACCTATTTGATTGCTGGAAGGTAGGGTTTCTTATTATTTTCATATTTTACATAGAAAATGTTAACTTAATACATAAATTTTATTTAATATGTAAATATGGATAGAAAATTAAGATATTAATTTAATGTAATTCATTTTAAGTTAAAGTTTTAAAGTTAATATATATTTAAATGAATATCTGAATGAAGATAGATACTAGGTTTTGTTGCATACCTACTTTAGGAAATTAATAATCCTAAGTTTTACTAGTTTTATAATAAATGCTAGTAATTGATAATTAAATAAATACCAATAAATATATAAATAATATATGTCACAAATAAATTAATATAATTATTTTGTAACAGCCATATTCAGGGACCAATTAATAGCTGTTTTTTCTGGCATGATGAAATTTCATGTACATGACATGGAGTGTATGTTATAGCTAAGCATAGTTTCAGATCATAATTATGTTTTCCACCATAAGTGGCAGTGAAGTCAGAAGTTTGTAATGAAAGTAAACAGTTATTATTGCAGTTTAATATTATATGAACTGCACTCTTAAGCAAAGCATAAGTACAGTTAAATGACAACAATATGCATGCAACATTCCAATTTTGATTGGCTTTATAGAAAACTGAATTAAAAGCAAAAATTTTAGTTGCTATATACTAATGCAGAATTTAAGAAGGGAACTGGAAATGGAAACATGTGTATGGCAGCCAGAGTTTCATCAATCTCCCTGTCTCAACACATTCAAACACACCTAAAAACTATTTATTTACATATGCTCATTACTTTAAAGCACTTAAAATAATCATTGGGTATGGCATTTCAAGAATCATTCTATCAAATTCTCCTCTGTGCACTTCCAGCTAACCTATAGTACCTACTGTCTACACATTGACACCTTTAAAATATGTTACTGACATAGGCTACTTTATATATTTTTTATTAAAGCAGCAATGAGAACATCTGACTAGCTTTAAATGAACAATTGTCCTATCTGGGAATGACCTTCCTCAGGTTATGTTGATGTTGCCAATCTACAAAATTGTCACGTTAGCTCAGCAATGTTTTGCAGATACCCAGTTCAATTCTACTTGCACAATTGTGCTTCAAATTCTTGCACATTCTAACAATTGGCCATTTAATCTCATCTGAAACAGTTTTATTGGCCCATTTATCTCAACAAAGTATAACATTTATCAACAGATATCTATGCCTTAAAAATTATAGTTAATATTTTGCAAATGCTAAGAATAATTTGATTTTATATGTTACACTAGCTCAAAGAAAGATACCTATATCAAAAAGGTCATGGCATCATCTGGGCTCTAGAGCCAAATTTAAAAGTTTATTAGGCCTTTCTAGAGTATGCCATTGTTTGTTATTTAACTTAAAATGCAAAGGCAACTATGGTGCCCTGGTTCTTTTAGTTTCTTTTCTCACTTCAAAGTTTTAAGCACAATTATTAGAATGGCAAGGGAATTTAGATCTGGGAACGAATAGCCACAAATGCAACCAGTCGCTTTTTCTAAATATTTTTAATTTTAAAAACATTGGTATTTTAATGCATTATTTACACAATGCAAATAATCATCTATTTTATTAATTTTCTTCTACAAAGACCTCAAGTTAAAAAAATTAACATTTCTATATGTTTTACTAAAAATGCAATATCACTTTTGCAAAATATTCAGTACAGGAATATAAATGAATTTACTGGAAGTGTCCATATTATTTTGCCCAGCACTGTACTATGCTTAAGAAATAATTTTGCTTAACATATACCCATGCCATAAAATGAAGTTTCAGCAACTTAAAACGTAATCAAAATGTACGGCACTCTTCCCATTTTATGAGAAATTGTAAATTAACATTTGAGTTTAATATTACATATGGTTGTAAGGCAATAATAAGCCTTTTTCCACAGCCTTCATATCGTTCAGTATTGCTTAGAGTGTGATTTCATACAAATATAAAATAGAATATGCACTATTCACACAGCAGTTGTTTATTTTACTCCATTAATCTTCCTTGGTATTAAAATTAGGATAAAGTCATAATAAAATACATACTGATACCCTACTCAGAGATGACACTAACTAATTAGGGTTATACTGCCCTAATTCAGGAGCCAAGTTCACCATTTAAATTGCTGTTTGATGAACATAAACAGAAGCATTAATTTTTGGAAAGTGTTTCAACTTAACAAATGAAAGTTTATTTAGGATATGTCTATTTCACAATTATCAACAAGAGCAAGATTTGAAGGGGGGGGGTGATGATGATCATTATATTTGGACAACACATTACCCTGATCCAGCCCATTTTCCTGGAAAGATATAGTATAAAATGAAGCACTGTTGATATCTGTAAATCATAAGTCCAAGTCTCTTAATATTTTTACTTTATTTGTAATAGAAAGCTTGATGATATGATTTTTATTAATGTATGTAGCCCTTGATACTGCTTTATGGTTCATAGTGAACAATAGCATAGATAATACAACTTTGTAGCCTTGATGCCCTACAGAAAGACATCACAGACAGATTGGCTACTGTCATAAATCTCTTAGTTCTGCTGGAAAATATTAGGAACAAACATTCATTTTTTCACCTCCAACAACTATAGGTGAATAATGATTATTTGAAAGACACTTCCTGAATAAACTTCCAAAAGTTTATTTCTAGATATCTAGATATCTCTTTTTCCAAACTTATTTCTAGCCATTGGAATCTTTTTAATTTTGTGGGTGTCACCTCTTATTCCAGTCATCAAAATATTTAACTTTAGGTACTGATATATTGTAAATATCCTCAGAGTTACACCAGGAATTACACCACCAATACATGTTGTTCAGCACAGCATGTATTGGGTATACATCATTATGCCATAGTATCAAATGTCACTGTTTATGACAGGTACAAACAAATACTGTTTTAGAAAAGCCCACAGCACTGGGTTCTTACAGTTTAATTACATACAGCCACATGCATCTACAACCATGTTAGGTAAAGTTTTTTGTGTTACTGTTTGGTTGTTATCCACATATAACAGTTGAATTGAGGAGAGTGAAGTAGGTGTACAGCATGGCACTAGTCCTAGTGTTCTACCTTTAGAATTGCTGCCAAATGTTAACCTCTGAAAACAAAACAGAAAAATATTGTGAGTAACACAAAACCTTTGGATGCTTCTCTGTCTGGAAACAGCCTTGAAGTTTCAATGATTACCTGGCACACCCTAATGTTTGCACTAGATGGCATTGGAAGCTATTTTTGAACATGATGAATATAACTTCTTTTGATAAATACTACCAGGTGTTAAATCATATTTGTGCTTTCCTGCACTCTGGTTTGAGTGAATGGTGTCATCTTTCTGAGGAGAGTTCCTACCCTAGAAAGTGTTGATGTTGAGATGGGGTGAGAAAGTGTTTACATAAACATGTACTTTCATTGCATATCAAACATATCTAAGGAGGAATTTGTGAGACTAGCTGGCTAGTTAATGTGTTAATATGTTCGTTAATATGCAATGATGTAGCACTAAAGTTACAAATTATGATTGAATGACCAGTGCTTTCACATGGAAAACATTTATAACTAATTATTCATACCAATGTGCTGATGTGAAATTTGTGCAGACTCAGACTCTTCAGAGAGCTGCTTAGTCAGAAAAAGAGAACTCAGTCTACACAGTTAGAAAATATGACAATGGAAATGGATATATGTATTGAAAATACAGGATAAAAAATAATGTGACGCACAAATTGCAACAAAGAGTAAGCACCTTAAAAGGACCCAAGCTAAGATTAAGGTCTAATATTCTAATTAACTAAGATAATGGGAAAATAGAACATCAAATGAGCACTTTCATAAAATTCATTAAAAATACTGAATGCATGCTACTGACAGGCACATAAAATGGGTCATCTAAGAAATATAAAGCTATAATATAATATAAACAATGTAATACAGTTTTTTTCACACTAACTCCATTCACTTACATAAAAATCTGGACATATGTTTCGGGAGTGATGACTCCCATCTTCAGCCTGTAGATAAACTGTTGTTATACATGGCAGTTGGGTCTCTTGATGTTCTTGTGGCGGCATCTGTTGGTTCTATTAGGAATTTGCTGAGTTCATCCATTGGAGGGAAAATGAAATTCATCAAATTATCCTTATTTTTTGTAATGAAAATGTTTTCCCAAGGGGAAAGTTCTATTGCATTATGAAGTTGTTTCAGTAGTTTTATCTCTGGTTTAATTTCATGATTTTTATTCCAAAAGTGCGCTGCTATTGCTGATTTATCAATTTGTTTTAAGCAAATATTTCTAAAGTGGTTTTTTTTTCTTTTCTAAAGAACACTTTAGAAATATTCGCTTAAAACAAATTGATAAATTAGCAATAGCAGCGCACTTTTTGAATAAAAATCATGAAATTAAACTAGAGATAAAACTACTGAAACAACTTCATAATGCAATAGAACTTTCCTCTTGGGAAAACATTTTCATTACAAAAAATAAGGATAATTTGATGAATTTCAATTTCCCTCCAATGGATGAACTCAGCAAATTCCTAATAGAACCAACAGATGCCGCCACAAGAACATCACGAGACCCAACCGCCACGTATAACAACAGTTTATCTACAGGCTGAAGATGGGAGTCATCACTCCCGAAACATATGTCCAGATTTTTATGTAAGTGAATGGAGTTAGTGTGAAAAAAACTGTATTACATTGTTTATATATATACCACTCCATTGTCAACAACTTCGTAAGTACATTTAATTGACTATAATATAATATAATATTAATTTAAAGTATTTTAGTCATTATTTACTAATTTTTCATGCAAATTATATGTATTATGAATATTTATTCAATAAATTGCAGTCATATTGTTGCAAATATAAAGTTTTATGTCACCACTTCCATTTTATAAGCTTTAAGAATATAGTATGCTTCCTGCAAAAGAGACTCCAACTCACATTCATTTGTTGACAATACAAACATTACCCATTTTACTAAGGGTTTCTGTGAAAAGAAATCATTTGCTAGTAGTGAAGTTACTAAACTCATTGCATTGGTGAACGATGAGAGAAGTTTATATCACATTGAAAATTTCCTTAGGACATCATATGAAAGCATTCAATGTTTTTGAGAGCTCTGTTCTAACAACAGAAGGCCTGGATCTGACTCTAAAATGCATACGTGTGCAAGGGATAATAGATTCCTGATCCAAGCAAGATGACAATTAGGCAAAAATTAGGGGAGGCCAATATGAAATCAAGATGTCCTACAGCAGCTCACATGGGAACACCAAGAAGCAATTCCATTTTGCAAGGCAGTATCAGCATTAAACTCCAGAACAATGGAGCAGAGCTATTTTCACAGATGAAAGTCAATCAACTTAAGGTCTCCAGGTGGATGTGAAAGGGTCTAGGGGAGAAGAAGAGGAAGGGAGCGGTATTCACCAGTTTTCTTCTCCTCAACAGTGCCTTCTGGAGGAGGTTCCACAATGACATGGGAAGGCATCAATTCTCAGGTTCCTACTGACCTAATCATTGAAGTTAAGGGAGCAGAGCTATTTTCACAGATGAAAACCAATAAACTTAAGGTCTCCAGATGGATGTGAAAGGGTCTGGGGGAGAAGAAGAAGGGAGAGGTATTCACCAGTTTTTTTCTCCTCAACAGTGCCTTTTGGAGGAGGTTCCACAATGACATGGAAAGGCATCAATTCTCAGGTTCCTACTGACCTAATCATTGAAGTCAGGCCATTCAGTGCCCAAAGGTACTTTCACTAAACTTTAGGTCATTTTTATTCCATTCATTACAGAAAGCTTCAAACGGATATATGATAATGCTGGCCAAACATTAGTTGATGTTTTGATAAAGTCAGGGGATAAACTGGCCTTCATGCAGTCCAGACCTAAATTACATTGAACACATGTAGGTCATGCTTAGTTATAATGGTTGGTGTCATAACATTGAGACTTTGCAAGATCCAAGGGCAAAGAATGTAAACCCATTACTCACAATGATCTTCATGCACTTGCACACTCCAGCCTAGTTCCTGGAGGTAGTGATTTGAGCAAGATATCGGAACACATGCTTTTAGTGTTTGTTGATGTTTCCTGAATACTTTCTGTTGTTAGATAAAGTGAAATGTGCTAAGAGCTATTTCATTGATGACTAAAATGTATTAGATTTGACAATAACAATTTTGTATGTACATTTTTAAAACAAGTCACACAAAAGACAATAGTGATATTTATGGTTTTTAATAAATTAGGAAATATAATAATTCAATTAAGCATAATAATTTTACAATAGTGATACACTATTTTGCTTTAATTAATTTTTTGTTTTTATCTGTATATATTTATTGTTGTTTATAACCTTAGAAAAATAATTATAGCTAGACAAATTATTATTAGCTATTGTCATGATAATATTGACCTATATATTTATTTCCATGGAACAAAACAAAGTTGATTAACATAAGAAAATTCAAAGTGTTCTCTATGCATGATGAAACGTCTCTAGCAAACCTAGGAGCATCATCTTCATGGTATTTTTTTTAAAATAGTGATTAAACAGCAGCAGGAAAATGAATGCATGGTAATGTGGTATTGTATTAATGGTACATAGGCAATGAATGGTGCATAAATCATGTTGTTCACATATAATAGCAGTAGGATAATCAAAAGTTAAAATACTGGCAAATTTTAACACAGTATTTCACTAACTAATGTTTCCTGCACAACATGTTTCAAGAGCCCTTGCTCTCATCATCAGCTGGAGACAGGTTATTGGTTATGATAGATAAAGTGGAGATATCAATAGTTACAACATGAGCTTACTCAGGATGTGCAATAGTGGAATTTCAAAATTTATAGCCTAATCCTTGCTTTTAAAAATAAAAATTGTTAAAGCAGCCAAGTGCACTAAATATTTGAAAAAAGCAGGAGAACTTAGCAAAATCTTGAAAAATTTACATGAAAGCATAGCAGTAGACAGGAGAAAATATGAACACATTGAAAGCCAGTCTCGTACCCCTAGCACAAAAATTGCACATACTTTTACAGCATAAGTCAGATAAGAAAGAGAAATGGTGATGGAGTGGGACATATGGTTGTTATCAACAGCAAGAAATACACTAGAGAAATGGTGATCACATTGGATCAATGATTTTGATTAGGCAGTAACTTAGATTACTCTTATGATTTAGTGAGAGACAACAATTATGTTGGTTACAACTGTTTATATTATGCCAGTATCATTGATTTGTTGCCAAAGAGCTAGTATATAAGTGCATACTTATTTCTAATTCAACAATAAATATTACATGATAGTTTATTGGTTTCAACATTTCCAGCGATACCAACCCACGTTGGCTTAGGAGGTAATGAAATGGCTGATAGGTTTGCTAAAAAGTTTATCAACACTATAATGAAAACAAATTTTTAACTGAAACTTCCTCCAAAGTTTCAGCTAATAAAAATAACTTAATTGAGTTGTGAACATAATGAGATGTAAAAGAAGACAAAGAGTAAAATATACAAAAACATAAGAAATATAAATATCATTACAAAACCACCACGAATTACTGATGTAGCTCTTTCAAGATTAATGACTAAGCATTTTCTCTTTTGGATTACTGGTTAAAATATTTATATTGTTATCTGATTACACCATTAAGCATTTGCAAAGAGACTAACATAAATGTTTACATCCTTAGATGGAGATAAATAATTAAAAATGTATCATATAGCTTTTATGCTGTGTGGTAAGTAAAGACACTGTGGAGATTAATGACATTGTAAAATGTAATTTTTTGGTTGGAATTTTCAAGTTCTTGATTAAAGATGAAGATTTCCACTCTTAGAAGATTTTTCATAAAGG
This sequence comes from Metallyticus violacea, assembly GCA_030762175.1. Classification (NCBI taxonomy): domain Eukaryota; kingdom Metazoa; phylum Arthropoda; class Insecta; order Mantodea; family Metallyticidae; genus Metallyticus; species Metallyticus violacea. Next base: position 306,562,143 of record CM060846.1, on the reverse strand, counting down.
AAAAGGTAATTTAGAATGCTATTCTTCATAAGACCAAGTAAATTGCTTTAGCCAACATGTATTTTGGTTCAACATTTTAAAACAATTAACTTTCACAATTCTCCCAATGGTGTAAAATGACTATTGGCAGGCCTACAGTGCATTCAAAACCATCTGCACTGCATGTGCCTTCTTCCCGCATAAACTCATGTTTTTGGTCTTGCTGGTCTTGCTGATATTAATCTGACTTTACTACAGGATATTTGCAATTTAATGGGCCATATGATACCAAATGGCATAAATTAAAAAATCTATGTAAGAAAAATGAAAATAAATAGCATGGCATGAAACAGTATATAATTTACATTATTTATTTGAAATATCAGTGGAATTTAAATATTTTAAATGCTGATAAATTTGTACTTCACTAACTAAAATTTATGTAGAAATGTTTTAACAGCCTTTGCTCCCATCATTAGATGAAGATTGATTACTAACATTGGATGAAGCAAAGACAACTGGTTGTTGCAATATGAGCTTTCTCAAGTTGCTCAATGGTGAAATTTCAAAATTCATAACTTGATCCTTGCATTTAAAGGTAAAATTCTTTTTCCATGTTTCTTATGTACTATGTACTATTTTCTGTTTGTGTTTATGTTTATAAAGTAGATGAAACAGAAGGTGTCAGAAATTTTTTCTGTTTAATTTAAATGGATTTGCTGTAGTGGCACTTTGGTCCAGGAGAGTTTTAATATTATATATATTATCCTTATTTTAGAAATATAAACAAGGGAAGAGTACCAGTTTGAATTATATCAATTATATTTTTATTCATTTGTTGTATTGCTTTTCCCCTATCTTGTTGCTCTTACCCTAAGTACTGAAGCATAATGTGCTCCACTGTTAGTTATTGAAGCTGCTGTGGTACAGGAACCTCTGCAAAAGTAGGCATGATATCCTGAAGGCTGCAGTATCCAATCATCCCATCCAATGTCAGCAAAACTTATATACAGATTTTCTCTGCAGCATTCACTCATTCCTGCATGACAGCTGAGATTTCTTTTTGGACGACGCATCTGAAAAAACAAAGTACATAATTTGTTTGACACATTTAAGTAATTATAATATTTAATGTTTTCATGTGCCATTAGGACAAAACATGCTACATTTAAAATATTTTAGAATTACTCGGCTCAATAACATTTTTTGTTAAGTAGGACTAGTTTTAAGGACCACAATATTCACCTTCCGTTATACAGTAATCATCATCTACTTCATACTTTATGACATAGTCCCATTGTGGTTCCTTAGAACTGATCTTTCCACTGCTACCTATATCTATTTTTCCTTTAGGTAAGAAATGTAAAATAAAATGTGGAATTTTCTTTTAAGGTATATGTTTGATATGCTCTAGCCAGTTTTGTCTATGGATATTTATTATATTAGATAGTAATTGATAAAAATTAAATTGTTCTGTTACTTGTTTTCCTGTTTACTTAGAATGCTGTATATGCATCTTTACATATTTCAGTCTGCTCATATGTTCATATTCATTAAATGGTACTGATGTGTATAAATAAATATTTTTACCTAAATACTATTTATCATTTATATTTTTCAATTCCTGATGTATCAATGTGTATACATATTTCTAATACATATATAATTTTTTTTATAGTGTTTACTTTCATGTTGATTTTTCAATATTATGTAAATATTATGTATTTCATAGTTTTTAAATTAAAATTTTTTCTTTGGTGTTGCATTTGCAGAGTTTTTATAAATAGCATTTTTGATGGGTGCTATATTGCTGACAGTGGCTTCCTTAAATACCTTATAAAATTGCCTTTGAATCAAAGAATGTTACTATGCACATTTCTTTTAAGATTTTTACTATTTATCCTTTGGATGAAGGTACTGGTGGTAATAAGAATGTAGTGCCATCGTCTCTCTACCAATGGCTGCAATTCATGATGCCTTTATGGACATACAGATATTGCACTTATATTTTTGCTATTTTTGAAGTTGCAAGAATGATTTTCTCATATAAACCAGCCCATCAGAGTAAGTTAGATGACAAGTAACATGCAACCATCAGTCAGATCTTAATTGTGCTCATTCAGCCTATGCTTACTAGATATAGTTCTTTCAAATCATGGTAAACATTGCTTATTTGCGGCTATATATTTAAAAATACACCATATTATTACAGTCATCATTATTTAATTAGTAGTTTTAAGTTTAATATTTAATTAGTTTTGGAGATCTCATTCAGTGAATGGAGAGAACTCATAATAAAAAATATTTTTAAAGACCAAAAAATGAACTATCCTATAACCTCTGTAACCTCAACTCTCAGGCCCATGAGTCTACTTTTTCAGTTCCCAATGTATTTTCAAGTCATTGAAATGAAGTGTTGATATAAACAAAAGCATTAGCACCAATCACTCCCATTGGTCGCTGATGAAGCAATTCTTAGAAGAATGCTGCTTTTTAGCCTTATATTGATATTTAAATGCTTATACTTTTATATTATTTGTGCTCTAAATTTGTATCTATTAACATCAAACAAAAAATGTTGTTTTGATTATTTTACCATTTGCACTGTTTATCTCTCTAAGCTGATAAACTTGTTAATAATCAGCCCATTTAGAGAAAACAAGATTATTATTTGAAAGAACCATGGGTCAAAAAAGTCTTGCAAAACTGAAAGCATGGACAGAAACAATTAAAATCAAGAAAAAGGCTTTAATTTCTGGTTTATCAATGAGATAGAATACCCTACTGGAAAGAAAAGGCATCTCATCATTCTGCATTAGGAAATGAGACTGGGTTTTTAGGAGGTGGTTTACTAATATTTGAATCAGGCAAGACAAATGATTATCATAAAGAAATGGCTGGCATTGCATTTTGGTAGTCACTTGAGGTCATATTGCCAAAATTAACACAAAATAGTGTGAAATAAATTGTACTTATGAAGTTGTATACAATGGAGTGGTAATATATGCTACTCTAATGTATTCAACATGTTCACAATAACTTCACTTACATAAAAATAGGACATGTTTCAGAAGCAGTCGCATCAGCTGTTAACAGACTACTGTTACTCGAAATGTGACTGGATATCAGAATGCTCCTGTGGTGGTGTCTGATGGTTCTAGTAGGAACTTGCTGAGTTAATCCATAAGAGGAAAATCAAAATTCATTAAGTTTTTCTTATTTTTTAAGATAAAAATATTTTCCCAAGTGGATAGCTCCATTCGGTTGTGAAGGTTTCTCAGCACCTTAACCTCTGCTTTAATTTCATGATTTTTGGTCCAAAAGTGAGCTGCTATCACTGACTTATCAAACTTAGTTAAAAAGGATAAATTAGCTACAGTAGCAAAGTAAACATTATAAAATATGGAGTCTGTAAAAAAAGAATATTTCACCTACATTTAGTGGTTTACTCAACTTACAGACTCTAGAAGCACAAACTATTTATTCAAGGATACCTTCAACAGCTTATCTCCATAAGTAAAATGTCATTGATTATGATGACAAGAAGTGGAAAAATTGAACATTTGTATTAATTGCCTCATTTACCTGCTAGCTGTAGTATGCCACTAATTAGTGACACTGCATACTGCAAGGGCTGGAACTATTAATATACCTACAAGAGCTGCTAATGGTCATTTTGACTGCTACCAACAGATATATGTAATGTGCACTTTAAACTCAAGTTATTGAATAAATCTTAATCTAGTGGCAGTTTCTTTTTGTTATTGACAAAATTATTAAAGAAATTAATTTAGAGTAAATCATATATCTTCTTCTACATATAATAATGAAATATGAATATAAAAAATAATATAGCCAAATTTATGCCAGGGCCAATGAAATATTACTGTTAATGTCATGTTATTTAAATTTAACCTATATAGTATAACTGTCATGGTTATTAGAACACCAACTGCTTAGACAATTGTTATTTACCTACACAGTACTGAAAGATAAATTCATGTTTTTCATTGTGAAAAGAACCACCACAGATGGCCGAGGTCATTAAGATATGGAGTCATAAGTGGGAGGTCTGGAATCCAGGACTGTCCAATCTGGCTGAAGTTCCTTAAAAATGGCAAATGCCAGGGAGGTACCCTAAACTTAGGCTTGGAACACTTCCTTCCTTTAAAAAAAATATTCTTTCCCAGTTTATCATTTCATCTTGTGTATCATCAGTTTCCATCACCTGTGATGCCTCAGCAGTTAAAACGAGCATTAAACACTTTTGAAAAGAAAAAAATTGTGAAAATCAAAACTGTATGTAATAGACTTGCTTGAGCACTGTCCACAAACTGCCTTGTTACAAACATCTTTCCAAGAGAGGAAAATTAATTGCATATGTACTTTGTATTGGCATCAACTAAGAATCAAAACTTGATCTAAAATATATCAGGTTTATTGACCATGTATTACAGCAATGAGCGTTACTTGGAAATAAGAGTTCATCAGCTGTAAGATTTTGCACAGATTTGTACCATACAATACAGTTCTCAACAAACCTATTCCAAAGTCCCCCTATTTATTTCTTTGAACCTGTTAATTCTATGGTTTTAATGAAGATGGGAGGGCTCTGTAATGATCACCATATAACATCTAAATCACATCTTGCTGTGTTATGTGCTCCATGGGGATATAATAAGGCTATGAAAGCATCCAGTTCTTCCAATGTCATTGCTCAGTATCATTTTGAGCTTCAGTTTCATTGCTGGTTCTTATGTGACATAATATAGCATTATTGATGAATAACTGCTAAGCTGTAGGCCAGAGATTTTTGGAATGCAATTTTCAGAATATGATGTTGATTCTGCTGTTTTTTTCAAGATATTTTGTGATGCTAGTTCTCCAGTATGACTTTTATTACTGTTAATAATGATCCATAGTACTATTCCGTTCATTTCCTCTTTGTCATAGCAGGAGAATCAATTAGTGTGTCTTCTTCGGTACCTCATCAAGTACCTCGGTATCCAGTACCACTGCTCTCTCTATTGGCACATGGAACAGAATGAAGTGTACCATTGCATAATATGTTGTATACTATATCTTCATTTTCGCATTCAGATACATGCACTCTGCCTGAATTTTCTTGTGACACAGAATTATAGATCTTCTGTTTGAATGATACTTCCATATTCTCTGCCTCTTTTTCTTCTTGGTTGGACACTCCTCTTCAGATGAATCAATCAGATTCATCCTCTTTCTTTGCAGTTCTTCAAGTATTTGCTCTGTAAGATCTTGTTGAAAAGCTATTGTCAAACACTGTCTGAACTTGACCACAAATGTCAGCTATTTCAAAATAAATAATGCATTATTGTGCAAATAGTTCTTACAGAGAAACTTCAGTATATCACCATCAATATTTGCCTATCATAATCTGCATTTCCTGATACAAAAGTGTCCAGCAGCAAAAGAAGAAACAATCACAAAATTAAAAATCCCCATTTAGTCCTGCTAAATCATACGGATCAATAGCAATTACTGCAATAGAAAGCAATGCCAAAATGACACACAAAACATAATGTGGTCAGTTTGACCATGGCTGGCCCTTATAGGTATATTGTTAGCTATATGGACTTCTACAGCTATGAAGTTGACATTTTGTGTGCAAGTAGTATATAATGTTTAATGAAAAGTCAATAATTTTCATTGCTAAATAAGTGAAAACATTTAAGTACTAGTAGTTTAAATTTGTTTGTAGTCTAACTAGTGGTAGCATTCATGCTTCCCAAATTTGATTCACTCTTGGGCCATTTTCCTATCAGGGTTTTTCTTCTATTCTTAAGGTGAATGCCTGGGAAACTTAGGTCACAAAGTTCTCTGAGCTCATTCAGTCAAATTATCACCTAGCATCCTTCCGGCAGCCTTGGGATAACATAGCTGCACCTTATGGGCATCCCAACCTCAGAAGTCAGCACTACACTCTTACCAGGGCTAGAGAAGCATCCCGCAATATGAATGAACAGTGATGGCATTAGAAGAAAAATATTTTCATCTTAATGATACTCAAGAGAAGCTCATGTGTCTAGCTAAAATCATTGAATTGTAACATTAGATAAATGTTAGAGTTATTTAAGGGTTTTTTTTATATTTAGAAATAGCAACATACCTTTGACAAGATGTTGGTTTTTTCTGAATAATTAAGCATTATATGTCTATTTAAAATGTAGTTTAAAGGTTAATATTAAAAATAAAAAAATATAATGAATTTATCTAAGATCAAGATCTATGAATTGCTTAAAAACCCATAAAAAGCCCAGTCTATGAGTGAGAAATAATGTACAAAGCAGTAGACTGAAAAGGATTAATGATTCAGTAGGTATATATATATATAAAAATTAAAATCTTACTCTTATTAATGATCTCTTCTGAATAGGATATTTAGAACACTCTTTATAGAAGAAGTTTGGGAAAATAGTACCCTGATTCCAAAAACAGATCATTACAAAATTAAGGTCCACAACCCATTTTTAGCCAGAATATATGGCCTTCTGAAAATCCACAAACCTGGGAGAGGTATGAGGCCAATTATTAACAACGTAAATACTCCGAACTACCATTTACCAAGCCGGTTATCATTACAGTTCCATTCACTACCAAACTTTGATAGCTTATGTTTAAAAAACTCCATGGACCTCATTAATAAAATTAAAGATAAAAATTATTACTAAATGACACACTGGTTTCTTTTGATGTCTAAGCCCTGTTTTCCAGTATACCATAGAATAAATTATTAGTATTTCTAAGAAAATGGTTATAATTAAACAACCTAAGAGAAAATAACATCAAAGAATGCATTGAATTCACTTAGTTATGCATAAATAAAGCATTTTTTATATTTGAGGACAGATTCTTTAAATAGAAAGCAGGACTTATAATGGGCAGTCCATTATCACCTTTCTTAGCTGACTTAATCATTAGCTATTTTGAAATGCATATTACTAAGTCTTTCCCCCACATTTTTAAGGTTTGGCACAAATATGTAGACAATGTATTCACTATTATAAACAAAAAGCATGTGGAAGATGCACTAAAACTTTTAAACCTGAAGAGCCTTCAATTAAATTCACTGTCGAAAACAGAAAGAGATATTATATTTCCATTTTTAGATCTGAAGATAATAAAATTTAATAATAAACTTGAACATGGCATCTACAGAAAAGACACACATACAGACAATTATATCAAAGTCCATGGTTTCAATCCAAGATCACATAAGGAAGCAGCATTTAACAGCATGATATACAGACTAATAACTATACCACTGAGTAAAGAAGAATGCAAGAATGAATATCTACACATAATAGAAGCAGCTAAATCTAATGGGTCCAACAAACAGATTATTTAACCAAAAAATTAAAAGATTCCAGAAGCAAAAAGGAATTAAACAAATAAAAACTTTGAGTGATTTATCAGGAGTAAAAAAACAATTAAAAAGTTCACTTACCACCCATCAGCCAATAAGAAAATTCAAAAAATTTTCAAGCAGTACAATATCATCTTAGCACCTCAAAACTGATACAATGTAAAAATTTATTGAAATTAAACAAAGCAGATTTCAGGCCCAAAGAGAAAAAATCTGGTATTTATCAGATTAATTGTAAGGATTGTGAAAAAATCTACATAGGGAAGACAAAGAGAAATATAGACATTAGGTTGAAAGAATATTCGAGAAAGATCCATTACAAATAGATAAATCAGCACATTTTTGAAATGAAAACCATGAAATAGAAAAAGGCATCAAGTTATTAAAAATTGTTCAACAACCAAAAGAACTAAACATAGGAAAAAGGATTTATATAAAAAAACATGAGCATGACCTTATGAATTTTTACATTCCAGAAGCAGGCAGCACTTTATTTAAGTTTTTATCACTAGACCACCAGAGTCAACTCATACCTACCCAGGTTCTATGAATGATCTAACAGTAATTTAACAACTGGTGAATTGGAAAAAGTTCCATAAAACTATGTCCTGAGTAAATCTCATGTAAGTAAAACCATAAAGAGTGCTCTAAATATCCTTTTCAGAAGATATTATTAAGGGGTATTTTACTGTGCTTGATTCGGAATTGAATTAATATTTATCTTATTCTTACCTTTCTAACAGTTTTTGTTGTGATAACAATAAATGGCTTTTGCTCAGATTCAAGAGATATTGGTGAACTGCCAACATCCCTTACACAGGTTTTGCAGGCTATGTGTATAGCATGTGTCAGCTCTTGATACTCCAGCCAATTGGTTAAAGTGTATAAGAGATCTATTTTTACCCAGCCAGCTGTGAGACAGACGGAAAAAAGACATTAGTTTGTCAAAATAGAGAGTTTTAAAGTAAATTTAATTATTTTTGTTGAAATGGTAATTTCACTGAACAGAGTTTATATTTTAATAAAAATCACAATTAAAAGCATTTCAGTTTACTGTAGGAAGAACTTAGATTTGCTTTCTCACAGTGATAATTTCACAGAATGAAGTTAATACGAATACTACAAAATTTAGTTCTATTTTTCAGGTGAAAAATATAATAATAATAATAATAATAATAATAATAATAATAATAATAATAATAACAACAACAACAACAACAACAACAATAATTTCATGCAGACCATAGACTCTACACTTGAGTTTTGGTCATTGTTAGAAAATACATTGATAAACCAAATAATTTAAAAATAAGAAGCATATTTACCTCATATAATAATGGGAAATTTCCATTTATACTATAAACAATTACATTGAACTATATTTTAGATACATATTTACAATTTATTTATCTTATACATACATTATCCACCAAGAAATTTTTCAATTCTGTTTGAATCTTTTTCCCTCTTTGACCTTTAATTGATAATGACTGTTTATTATACAAAATCAAATATGTATATAATCAAATAAATACTAAAGTGTGACATATATAATTTCTTTTTCAAAATTATTTGCAGCAATAGCCTTTATTAGGAGCTAGTATAAAATGTAATCTTAATGAAACAAAAACATGTATTTGTAAATAAAAACATCTGATTTCATTATTTCATTAAAATGCATGATGAAAAGGCTATTTCAGAGCAAAAGAATGATAACTATTGGAAATTTACTTTAAGGATATATATAATTTGTGGTGTGCATTATGTTATTGTTCTCTCCAAAAGAATTGCAATGGAGTTTCAGGAAGATTCTCAATTTTCTAATATGCTACAAATTTTTATTGACTGAGCCCGAAGGCTGTGAAATGATTGTTAGATTATGAAATTCATTTTACTCTTAATATCTTTTTTTTTGGAGGGAGGATATTGTCAGTTTCTTTGATATCACTTCTGTGGCAAACATTTTAGAAGGGGGTTGAGTGGAACGAAACATATGATTTTGCTTTATAACTCAGAAACATATCATAATGAGGATTTATCTTTTAATAAGTTTCACCATATGGCTATTTATTCCTGAGACAATTAGCATTTTATTTTGCACAATCATACAACCATCAATTGTTTGAGCACTTAATTTCTTAGCATCTGTTGTCATAACAGTGAGCAATAGATTGTTTTCATGGGTAGATATCCTTAGCTAAACGTTAAGGGTCCATTTATAATAAAAATTAGACAATGTATGTAAATAAATATGAGCATTTAATGAATATTTTTTTTCAATTACTATAAACATAAATATTAAAGAATAATTGAAAATCTGTAAGTCAGAAATTTTTATAATTATGTTTATGTTACTTGAAAATAACACTAAACCAAAAGATTATTATTATTATTATTATTATTATTATTATTATTATTATTATTATTATTATTATTATTATTGTTGTTGTTGTTGTTGTTGTTGTTCTATAATAATAACTAATAATATCAACAACAATAAAATATATGAATGTTATGACCAATTTAAATTATTGGAAATATAAGCCCCTCACCATTACACATTTTTACTTTTCTTCCCCAGTACTATTGCACTCTGTCAAAAACACCCACATTGTTTTTTTTGTTTTCCACTTGTCAAAAGATCTTTATTGCCAAGTTAAGTTTCATCACTTAGCACTTAATAGAATAAATCCTAGATTTCACATAATGTCAAAGAACAAATTATTTGGATTTAGATTTAATTTGATCAAAAAAAAAAAAGTCACTGCTCATTGTGGAAAGAAGAAATATCCATTTTGTAAATATCCTCTTGCAAAGGATATACATTCACTAGTTGTGAAGAACATAAATAAATTTGTATTTATATAAAGACAAAAACTGCTTCAGAGCCTTCATTATAATGTAAGGGATATAAAACTCATATTGGTATCTTTGTAGAAGAAGTTACATATAATTGTTATATGCAAAGTTTAAAGTAAATATTTTTTAAATCAAAAACTCAAAAATTTAAAAGTTTATGAGAAATTCAAGGTTTACTCATAAAATAAACAATGTTTGTAACCACAGGAAAATCTATGCCCTAATTTAATATGTTATATATGTGCTCAATTTTGCAGATATTCACAAATTAAGGAGATGCTGTATCTCAGTACTTAAAAAAATTTAACATTTTTCCTGTCATCTATGTATATTCTTCCTTTAACTCTATAAAATGGAATAAGCATTGAATAAAAATTTAGCATTTAATGAATAACAGTGAATAGTTTAACATTTTAAAAAATTGAGTCAAGATTGTAACATACACACCACTAAAATTCAATAAAAAGGAAGGCTAGTTTCAGCCCGAAACTAGTCTTCCTTTTTACTGAATTTTAGTGGTGTATGTTACAATCTTGACTCAATTTTTTAAAATCTTAATATTTGACATCACTGTTACAAAAGTTCACTATATTTTATACAATTACTAAGTGAATAGTTTACTTATAATAAGTACATATTAAATTATGTACTCATACTGGTAAAATAAAGGAATATATGAAGAATATAATAATTACATTAGCATTAATTTTTCTTACCAGAAAATTTTCTAGGTGATTTTCTAGTACATTTTTACAGCCTTTAACAGACAGTTTGAGGACCTCACTAAGAAACAGAACATTTAGCATTTTGAAGAAAACAGAAGTAAATGAATTACATCAGAATTTTTAGGATTTTCATAAGCTCAGTTTCTTTTATGAATGAATGCACTAGTTTCAATGATGCAAACAAGAAACCTACAAGACACATTTGATTACCACCCAATATGATGTAAACAACATGTGTACATATACATTTATTTATATTTCATTATTTTATTTTTTAAAAAAAATATCATTACCTTTCATATCAGTTTCATAAATTACAAGTGGTTTGGTTTTCTGAACACTCTGATTTACATCCCAGTGAGCAACATCTGAAACAACAAAAGTCTGATTTCGAGAATCACCATTGTCACGTAGCTTGTAAATCCAAAGCACTGCAGTAGTCACATCATCTGACTCCAGCTCAGCTGGTAATTTGAATGTGAAACAAGCAGCTGGATTAATGGCAGCTGGGGTACATCTCACACCATCTGTAATAGAAAGGAGTTTATATAATTCACATTTTTCATTGTAATTTTCCATGAATTGTGAGCTTGGTATCAGTACATTTGTTTACTGAACTGAATTTATGATCAAATTTTAAAAATGTGTTACAGCTTGAATTTGATTATTGAAACCATACTCCTTGAGATTAGTATCAGTGGATTTAATTACCACTGATGACAAATCAGTTTGCAATTGTTTTGATTAATGCTCTGTCAATATTAAGTTCATAATTTTGTTCACTATATTTGCACTTTCTGTATGTAGGCACATACATATTTTTATTGCTCACTCCTCTTTACTTTCTGTGCTAATCATTCTGAGCGTGTTCCTTCCATAGGCATAGGTGGTGGTGGTGGTGGTGGTGGTGGTGGTGGTGGTGGTGGTGGTGGTGATGATGATGATGATGATGATGATGATGATGACGATGATGCTTGTTTCCATCCTTGCCCACTCACTTAATTTTTAAGGATTTTCTGTTTTTCTTGCTATTCTTGTTCTTTTGCCGAAACAGTTTCTCATTTTTTTCTGTTGGTTTACTGGACACCACAAATGTTGCAGATGGTAGCTACAGTATATACAATTTTAATATTATTCCAAGGTACAAAAGTTATAAAATATTAATTAAAGGAAAAACTCTCATAAATCATTTAACAATGTTGACATTAGTTTTTATTTCTTAACAAAGCATTCTTTGAATTTCTTTGCTTATGAAATGTGTGGTAGCTAACAGTGAGTCAGCTGTTTAATTAGTTATATGAGAAAACTAGATCAAGACCAGTTTATGTCTTTGTGCAGCACAAAAATTACAATTGGTTCCAAACTAGTTATTGCAAAGAATATGATGTAAATGCATCTTGGAAACCTCCATGAACTATTACAAACTCTCTGCAGAAATAAATCTATAATACATGACAAATTATTGTTAAGGAGTGATTTATTAAGATGGGTGTGGTATTAAGATGTCGCTCTGTGGCTTTAACAAACTTACTGATGAGGTAGCTCCCTCATCAATAAGTTGGTTAAAGCCACAGAGCAACATCTTAATACCACACTGGAAAGCTGCCAGTGGGACCAAGCTGAAGATGGAGGCAATCACTTTTGAAACATGCCCAAGTAAGTGGAACAAAATTAGTGAAATTTGAGTGATTTCATAACAGTAATTTGTCATATTACAATATATTTCACTGGGAAAATCCCTGATACAAAAAACTACTATAATTACATGTTTATGTATAAATTCAAAAACGTTTTTAACCTTTCATTCAGAAAATAACAGTGCATTTTTAAAGTTTAAAATGCCTAATTTTTAATCACTCAAATATAAAATTTGCAAAAGAATTTACAAACACCTAAAATGTTTACTAATTTTGAAATCAAATCCAGATTTTTATATATAAAATCAACATGAACATGATCAAACAATCTATTTTCTATTGATTTAAGTTTTCCCTTTTTATTTATTTATTTATTTACTGTGTATATATGTATGTGTAATTCTTAAGAAAATATATTCTCTTCTAGATAAATAATATTATTTGTAATTAATAGTTTAAAAGCAGTTTTAACTTTTCATTTGGAGAGGAAAATTGAATTTTAATTCTTCCATAAGATATTTTATTTTGAAGCACATCCTGTACCAGTACCTTCTATCTTACCTGTCTTACATTAAAATTCAAGGTTTTCTATGTTATACTTATGAATTAGAATCTCACACAACCTGACTTATTCCAGATTTTGCTTTGTTAGCTTTCTTTCTTGCTATGTTTGAGTTAAGTATTTTTTTGTTTAATATCAGTTAATGTTAACTCAAATGACAATAGTGTCAATGATAATGGTTGCACAGAGAATGAAGTAAAATTGAAGAGTGTTCAGCAAGCAAAAAACAACCTTTATATACCGAGGGTGCCAAAAAAATGTATATACACTTTCACAGTAAATATCTATTTAACATATTCCAAAGTTGGACCGAAAAGCAACAGTAATGTGTAGTATTATGTTCTGTAAACAGATGGGACTCGCATACATTATGATAGCATTGCTAAGTGACAGATAAATCAACAATGAACAAATAAAGTCAAGATTATCGTAAATCAACAATAAACAAATGAAACCAAGAATGTTGTATGATGTTAGGTAAACAGATGTGACTCACATTACGATATGTTAGTGCTGCTACAATAAAATGGAGGCAAGATTATCGTTTGAACAGTGGTGTGGGTTGTCATCTAGGGATCTAATTGGACCATTCTGTTTTGAAGGAACAGTGACTGGCCCAGTGTACCTGAACAATGATATGCACATCCATCTTACCCGCCATTTGTATACTCTATGGAAACGAGGAATTTTACTTCCAACAGGATTGTGCACAACCACATTACCATCGAGATGTACATGCATACCTTGATGACAATCTTCCAAGGCAATGGATAGGACAAAGAGGTCCGACTGAGTTTCCACTGTGTTCTCCAGATCTGCCTCTTTTGGACTTCTACATATGGGGAGCTCTTAAGGATGTTGTATACCGTAGAAAACCAGCTACACTAGCAGCACTTCAGGAATAAATTGAAATGGCATGTGCTGCAGTCGCTGAGGGCACTTTCACAAATGTTGCTCAATCAGTATTCAATGTACTCAGAAGTGTATCGAAGTTGATAGTGGGCATTTTGAGCAACTGTTGTAACTGTAAAAGACTAAGATGATTAGTGCTCATCATTTTCTGTTTGTGTGAATTCAGTTTTATTATGTTAACACAGTTTTTTATTTTCTTGAAGTGTGTAAACATTTTTTGGCACCCTCTGTATTTCATCAAATTATAAGAGAACTATTAAGTAAAATGGATGAATTATTAAATAGTTTAAATTGTGACAGTATAAAACTACATATTAGTGCCTATCTGAACATCATTTGAAACAACATAAATTATCACAATTATCATTGTATGGTTATTGCTTGGGAGCAGAAGCTTCAAGGAAAAAACTAAATAACAGAGGAGTTAGCATTTATGTCAGGCAGGATGTACCATATAAAACATTAGTTATACCAAAATTTAATTCAGAACAGGACATTGAATTATACACAATCCAATTGGATAGCAAAAATACAAAAGTAATTGTAATTGCTATTTATTGCTCATGGTTAGGAAAATTTAAAACATTCTTGATGAAGCTTGAAGATACCTTAAACTTTTTATTTAAGCCTAAGCAATAATTATATGTAGGGACATAAATATTGATTACTTAATGCCAAGTGCCAGAATGAATTGATTAAACACCCTTCTTATTGCATATAATAAGGTGCATACAATTAACTTTCCCACTAGGATCAATAAGAACTCTAGCACAGCTATAGATTTGTAAATTGAGATAAACTGTCATCATATTCCTGTCTTCAATCAATGGTCTCTCTTACCATGATGCTCAATAGTAGTTAAGAAGGATTCGACAATAGAGCTCAAAGAATATTATAGATATATAAAATATAGTGATACTAATGATGCAATCCTCAGTAAAATGGTGGAGACACTTAAGCAAGAATCATGCAATAGAGTCTGCAGTGCAAATGATATTAACGGTAAATTCAATAATTTTTACACATTTTTAAATTGCATTTTGAAGCATATTTCCCACTAAAAATTAAGAAAAGAAGTTATTATATGAGCATGGAATTGTTAACCCAAGGAATTAAAAAATCATGTCAACATAAAAGACATTTATATAATGAGCTAAAGCTTGGTAAAGACCCTAAATTAAAAATACATTTTAAAAAGGTATTATAAGATACTTAGGAAAGTCATAAAAACCTGCAAATAGCATCCATTATCAAACATGTATCAATCAGACAAAAATAAAAATAAAGACCACTTGGAATATGATAAAACAAGAAACAAGCAAAAACTGCCACAAGATGATGCAATAATCTTAAGCATTAACATTAAAGAGATACAACACCTGTAGATGTAGCAAATGTGTTTAATGATTACTTTCTTAATGTAAAAAATTTAAGTTTATACTCTGGTGATAAAAGAGATGCATTAAGGATTTTACAACCATCAATTGCCTATCAAAATAATGAATTCAAACCAAGTACCACTACTCCACTAGAAATTAGTAATTTTATTAGAAAACTAAAATCAAAAAACTCTTCTGCTATGATGAGATTAACAGCAAAGGCCTGTGCAAAGGAAATTAGTACCCTGTTAGTTATTTGTGTAATAAGTCTTTAACATTGGGTGTATTTCCTGAAAGACTAAAATATTCAGTGGTGAAGCCTCTGTTCAAAAGGGAGAAAAGGTAAATGTCTTTAATCATAAACCTATAGCTATTTCATGCACATTTTATAAGTTGTTTGGGAAAATAATGTACAATAGGTTTCACCATTAACTTGAAAGTAACAATATCCTAGTTACACAAATAAGTCAGCATTAATAATGTACAATAGGTTTCACCATTAACTTGAAAGTAACAATATCCTAGTTACACAAAAAGTCAGCATTAGGTGACACTAAACTTCACTAACTGATTAATTCATCAGAACATGAGGAACAGAAATGTATCAGATAGATTGTTTGGATTGTGACCAGACATATGTAGGCAAAACAATAAGAAATTTGGAGACAAGGACCAAAGAACACTTCAGAAATGTAAGATATAAACAGGTGGATAAATCAGCAATTGCAGACTATTTTTGGACTTAAGATCATGACATTGCCCCAGAAGCCAAAATATAGAAAGCTACGAACATTCCCAAGGAATTGGCAATATGGGAGAAGCTTTATATTTTAAAAAATAAACATTGCATTATGAACTTTGACATCCCACCAATGAACTTGCTATTCCGTTACTTATTGGAACCACCAGAGGTCACTTCATCACCTGCCAGCGTTAGTTGGTCTCCAGCTGATGATGAGAGCAAGTGCTCTTGAAACATGTTCTGATGAATTAATCAGTTAGTGAAGTTTAGAGTCACCTAATACTGGCTTATTTGTATACTTAACGAACTTCACTATTCCTAACTACTTTTAAGTTTATAACATTCTAGTTAATGATCAGTGTGGCTTTAGAAAAAGAATTTCAACAGAAAATGCAATCTATAAACTAACTAATGAACTAACTGCATTTAATGAAAGAGTACATGTAGAAGGAATATTCTGTGAGTTAGCAAAGGCTTTCCATCTTGTCAATCATGGAATTCTGATAGATAAATTAACTTTCTACAGAATAAAAAACCAATGTTTAAAATGGTTTATATCCTACTTTGACAAAAGAAAACAAAAAATAGAAATAAATTGTCCCTTTAAAAATAGAAACAATGAATCAGAGTGGGAAATGATTATCCAAGGAGTACCTCAAGGATCTGTTCTGGGTACTCTTCTTTATCTTATATTATCCAAGATGTAGGAAATACTGTTCTATTTGCAGATGACACAAGCATATTGATAAATGGAAATAGCCTTAATCATTCTGCCATTAAACTAAATCTAGTTCTGAGTCCTTTGTGTGTATGCTTTAAAGCAAACAAATTGTCTCTAAATCTAGAAAAAACAAATATTATGCAATTCATCACTCACAGACCTACAGATCCACCATTACAAATAGAATATTATAACAGTGTACTTCTACAAACCAAATATATTAAATTCTTTGGTTTAATAATAGATAACCATCTGAATTAGAAATATCACATCAATCTTATCATACCTAAACTTAGCAGTGCACGCTATGCAATAAGTGTATTAGTAATGTTGGAGTCAATTAAGACTTTAAAACTAGTTTAGTATGCTTATTTCAACTCAATAATGAAATATGGTCTTATATTTTGGGGAAACTCAGTTAAAAGTGAGCGTGTCTTCCTATTACAGAAAAAAAAAAACATAAATAATTGCTGGTACACATAGCAGGCATTCATGCAGAAACCTCTTTAGGCAATTTGAAATTTTAACTCATCTTTGTAAATATATATTATCTCTCATGAACTTTTATATAAGAAATAAAGAAAAATTAATGATTGATGATAAATCCTTTAAATCTGCTCTTACAAAATACATTGTAAAAAGGCCCATTATTCTTTAAACAAATATATGAGTGATAATGTACTGTACTGAGTTTAAAACACTGCAATAATTTTATACAATGCATATGTAAACATGTATATAACAAAATTTGTGTGACTTGAATGTTTGCTTCTACTTCTTTGGTTTTTTGTTGTTTTGGTTGAATTGTTCTAGGGCATGGCTTTTCATTTTTATTGTAATTATTTATGCAGATATGCATGATATTTTTTGTAAACGCAGATTGTGTGCCACTGTGGTATTTGTAAATGACAAATTCTATGTTCATAGGCCTCTATGACTGCTTTGCAAACTCACTGAATGCTCCAGGAACTAAACTAGGGATGCAACTTTTTGCAGTCACATATCAGCAGTTGTTCACCTCCCTGACATACATTATTACCTAATGCTAATATCAAGCTAACAACATGCTGGATTTTAGCATATTTACATGTTCCGCTGTATTTGCACTTTAACTTATCTTATAAGTAGCTAGAGGCAGAGTGGTTAGTTTTTACAGCAAAATATTTTTCTTGTAAACTAGCTTGTAATTATTGGAACTTCACAGTCAAGTATTAATTACTCTGAGCTTCCCATCTTCATCCCACCAGATTGCTGCTACTGAGTCTCAAATTTACAGCTTAAGCAGTGCCTACAAAGAATGATTTAAAAAATTATCAGTATCTATTAGGTTAGATTAGATGCAATTTTTACCATCCATTGTAATTACAGTTATTCATCGACATGTCAAAGAATCATAAATAAACAAAATAAATCTATAAATCTAATAAAATATGGTAAAATAGAATTGCAGCACTGTGGTATAATATAACATATACACACATCAGTATCTTATCAAACAGTAAATTTTCCTTCTTAATTGAATTCTGATTCTCTTTAATCAGAGTATATATTCATTTATTTTATTTCATTTTAATGACATATTGACTGGCCATAATAATTTGATGAAGCAATAAAAATAAAAGCATGCACATATATCTATATAAAAACCAGTGAAGGTAACACTAACATAGTACATAAAGAGCATTACATTTCAAAAGAATTAACAAGATTCTGGCAGTGTTTGCGCCAAATCAGAGTCACTGTCACTCTCGTTGCTGCATGAACTCTCACATTAACAACATAATTTTCCATTCATTACTTTAATTCCCATTTTTCACACTTCTTGCTAACAACATGTTTAAATATGCTAATGGAAATACTTTTAAATGCTGAATACATAATTTAAGCATTGGTTAGTTTAAAAGTGGTATTATTCCTTCTCATAAAACTCTTGATCAGGCTGTAAATTTGCTTTATTATTTAGTATGCAATGATAGGGTAATCTAAGCATTTTTGCCTTGCTCTGTAGGCCATCTCAGCAATTACATATTTTTAAAATAGCCTGCAACAAATTTCTATATTTTGTAGGAGATGCTAACCTTACTATATTTTCATCAAAATGAATGATTTTACTTTCATTCCAGGCAACAATGTCTGCCTTTTTTAACATTTTGTTTGGAGTCCTGCATTTACATGAAGCATTAGAAAAATGAGTTTAGGTATCATGTTTTGAAATATTTCTGGAATAATATTCTGGTAATAATGTAAGATTTTTTTTAAGATCTAAGCCTGGGAGGGGAAAAAAAAAAAAAAAAAAAAAAAAAAAATTCAGGTCATATATGAAAATTATTACTAATAGCCCTTCCAACTTGAAATGTTTAGCCCTGTGCTTAGACAAGAAAACAAAGCCCTCTTCTTTGTATCAAAAGTGATATCACTCCATACATTTTGCACCACTTGTCCTCATTCAGCCATTTTTCATGCAGAAAATACAAAGTTTTTCTTTTTCTTTAATCTTCATTGATGCGCTAGTGTCTCAAATACTCTGTCATAATGCAATATTATCTCTATCAACTATAATATTTTTCATGTTTTCAGCCATTAATGGATTCAAACCCCACATTTACATCACATGAAAAACTTTGTTAGGAATTGGGGGATCTTTCTGAAAAAACAACTCCTTATCCTTTCTGCACACTATAAACAACAGGCACAGGAATGCCTGTAAACCCACCTGTAATTTTTACTGTTTCATCTATGGTATGAGTTGAAGCTTTACATTAAATTTACTAATTATAGGGTCATTCCATACAACATTTCAAGATTTAGAAGGGCACCATCTCAGATATTTGTTATGTTCTAGTATGTGATTACTTTACTAATAGATAATAAAAAGTCAAAGTTTTAAAGTAATAAATTGACTGTAACAATAGCAAGAAATATTAGGATATGGTACAAATGGATCATTTCTAAAAATATAATTGTATGCCAATGGTTGCTCATAGAAATACAATTGAGGTACCAATATAAAGGAAAATAAATATACTTTTAATTGCTGATGAGTTGCTAAGAATATGTAATTGGAACAAATGTGAAAAATGGTGACAATTGGCAACATTATAAATATTGTAATAATTCTGAAAGCAAGGTATATTTTCACATAATGTTAATCCACGTAATTAAGAGTTGAATGATGATAATGTAAATTAAGTTTCATGTTGGAAACTTTAAAACTGTGGATATAATAAAACAATTACTGTTACTGATTTTGGCTCACAAGGACCATTTTCTCTTGAACAACAGCTGACTGATAATGCCACATGATGGGGAGTTGCTGAAATTCCCCTATCTGCTGCACAATTGTTAACAGCTAATGTGTGAGTTCAATGTTCCAGCAATCATTAAGTCATTTATTAGTACATGATTTATAGTTTCATTAAAATGCCTAAAAGTAAAAGTATGAAAAGCTGAAATACTCTGTGGTGCTATAATCCTTTCAGGCCACAAAAGCACACAAATCAAATGAGTAAGAGAAAGATGACTGAAGAAAAATGTCAGAAAATACCACATTTAGTGATGAAAGATGCAACATGTCATGCATGTCACCTTAAGGTTTTGAATATGAATGTGTTGCAGATCAAGTTACTGTTGAGG
The DNA here is from genome assembly GCA_030762175.1 of Metallyticus violacea. Taxonomy (NCBI): domain Eukaryota; kingdom Metazoa; phylum Arthropoda; class Insecta; order Mantodea; family Metallyticidae; genus Metallyticus; species Metallyticus violacea. The sequence continues at coordinate 306,541,592 of CM060846.1, read as the reverse complement.
TAACGAAAGTGACAAAATTTCTAGTGAAGGAGAATATTTACTCATGAATAAGGAAGAGGCAAGTATTAGTGATGTAAATAAATGTTTAACTCCAATTGGTCACTCCTCCATTTAAAAAACTAAGCTTTCAAGCAATTAGTCTTAAGCCCAGAGAAAACCCAGTCCTATTAGTAAGGGAGAAAAACACATGTTTCATGTTTCCAGAGAAATAGGTTTTGGAGAGGAGATGATTCACTAATTCAAAGAAAAATTTTCACAAGTGAAAACATTAATATCAGATTCTAACTTGCCCTCCAAAAAGTGGCAATTCTTCTTATTTAGTGCACATTGCCAAAATAACATAAACTAAAAAGGGCATTGTGCTCATCCCAGAAAATATATAAATGACATCTTTTGATGAAATAATTAAACAGGTAAAAGAGTTCTATGAAAACAATAATATAAGTAAGATGGGCATGAAAGACATGAAATCTATTAAAGAAGGCAGTAAAGAAATTTGAAAAAAAAAACAAAATAAGAGAGACCTAATAGCTAATTTAAGGGATTTGTACAAAGAAATTAAAAAGAGGAATCCTATTTGTAATATTGGGTTCTCAAGCTTTGTATCCTTGAAGTCAAAGCCCTGTAGTTTAGCTGGGACACCAGGTACAGATGATATTTGTCTATGCTCAATATGTGAGAATACAAAGTCAACGTTAATGAGAATAGAGAACATTAATGTTGGCAGTTTTGACTTAATCAAATGAATGGTTTGTGAAAATTCTACATCAAACTGTTGTGTAAATAAAGGTGAGGAGTGTGCCAGCATTGAAGATTTTTCTAAAATATGATCATGTTTAAAAATAACCCTCATTAAAAAAGTAATTAAAAAATGTGGAAAACAACAGTTGGGCTGAAATTCTATGTTTACATGTTCGTCTGAAAAGTTTGCAATTACTTATTTGACATCAGAAATACAAAACACACTATTTCATAGCAAAAGCTCCTTTAAGTTATTTAAAGTAATTAAAAAGTTATATCCATGCAGGGGAATTTATCATTGATGCTTATTACCCAGAAAATTATGGTTTTATATAGATGCTGTATGGGGTTGTCACTGGAGCAATTCATGCGACAGTACACCCATTTGTAATATATTATAAAAATGTGGATAATTGGTAATTTATCACACTGTTGCACATTTGACTCATGGGTCATGACAGTGCAGGGGTACATCTTTCTAGAAAATACAATGTCATGTTTGAAAAGAAATTCTCGGAAGTCAAAATAATGTACTATTTCAGTGATGGAGCAGCAGGACAGTAAAAAATCTAAAAGAAATTTATAAATTTAGCAAATCATGAGGTAGATTTTTGTGTTTTTGCTACAAACCATAGGAAACGCCCTTGTGACAGTATTGGCAGCACAATCAAGTGATAAGCTGCACATGCTAGTCTACAGGGGAAACAAATCTTTACTGCCAAAAAACTTTATGAATGGGCACCTGGTAATGTTCAAGGAATTTTATTTATATTTGCATCCAAAGAAGAGCATAAAGAGGAGGATTGTTTATTAAATGCTGAGAAATTAGTTGAATTGAACACTGTTTTGGAAACAAGAAATACACATTGTGTCATGGCTGTAAATGAAAACAACTTTTATCAAAACTGAGAACACAAGAAAAGTTTCTTCCTGCTGCACATAGTGGAAATTAGAGTTTTCACCCCTCCCTCCCTTGAAATGACAGATTCCTACACCACTTCAATATGGTAAAGTTGTTTTGTTTTTCAACAAACAGAGTTTTCAATATTCCATTATGAAACTTATACATAACTAATAGAATGTAACAAAAATTTTTCACTAACGTCAAAACCTTGCATTTGTTATTATATTTTTTTAAATTTTATTTTCCAATGTACTTCAACAACAAAAGTAAACAATGCACCAATATTAAACGCACTAATAACCATAGTATCTTCTTTCTAATTATATCTTAAAAATAAATTTCTGGTTATTCATGTGGCTAGGAAAAATAAAATTATAAACATGTGTTATGATGATGCTATATTTCAACTCTCCATTAAATGGTGAAAAAGAATAATTATGGAAATAAAAGTATTGGATACTATAATTATTACTTATGAAGGTATATGTATTAAAATACAAACAAATTTCAGGATGATCAGGTTTCCCAACCCACTGTCTACTTGGAATGACTTTGTATTTAAAACAGTACTTCTTTAATCTCCTTTCCTCTATTTAATTTCATTAAGGTTAATAATTGAGACATCAGTGCAAACATTGTCACTGCTTGCTATGAATTTAAATCACTAATGAGCCATATAGCAACATTTCAATATATTTTGCTTCATGAAATATGATGCCAACTTTTGTGCACCTGTCTTACTCCTCATATATAAAACATTATCAATCTGGCAAAAATTAAACCAAAAGGTAGCATATCAATTAAAATACTATCATGCTAGAGGTTAGCCAGAAAAACTTTATAAATAACACAGAACATCATAATTTAATAAGAAGTATTTTACATTGTAGGGTAATATAAAAATAAACAGGCTTCTGCCAGGTGCTTTTGTACATCCCCATTGTTAAGATGGATAGAAAATGCAGCTGACTTAAACATGGATTGAAAAAATACTGAACATATCTTCCTCTCTCACACACAGGGAGCGAGGGAGAGAGAGCATATAATTTATATTAAAATACATTTAATTTACACAAAAAATACATCAATTCAAACATTGAAGGAGAAGTATAAAAGTAATGTTGACTACATTTTAGGCTTCACCCTTTCACCCCTAGCCACTGCACTTAGAAATTTAAAATAGACCCCTACCTTATGATACTAAATTTTAAAGAGGGTATGATTGTTATCATATCCATTGTTTCCTATAATTGCCTAGCAACCTTGATTGTTGTTACTGTTGTTCAACTTGTATAGAATAAAAATAAAGACAGTAAGTTATAGGATTAAAGCATCATTTATTTTAGATAATAGTATAATTATAAATATTACAGTAATACACCTAATTTGCAACCCCCTGACAAATCTGCTTAGGCCCTATTCTTTCTTGTAAGTTTGAAACAATTTATTAACAAAACACAACTATTACATTAAATACTCAATAATTTTCGTAGTTTTATTTTGTCCAAATTCTACAAGAATAAAAACTATTCAGGCTACCAGAAAACCTATTGATAGCATTGAATCCCCTTTAAAATAAATATCATTATGTAAGTGTGCCATTTGAAACTCAAAGTGGGAGTGACTGGAGCTAGGGGGTTGAAACCTATTCTGTAATCAATATTGATATTAAAATTTCTCCTCAATATCTAATTGCCTTTTTTTAAGTTAATTTATTTCAAATAGGTAGTTATTCAAATTGCAGGTTTTGAAATGAAAGCCCTGTTTGTTCATGTTGATCCTGTGTGTGATATACATAAAGTTGTTTTATTTTTAAATGTAATTTTGAAGTCTTGGCAAACCTGTTTTGTATAATGGTTAACTATAGTATTTGTGTTTACACAGCAAATTGAAATGAAACCAGATATATAATGCTTTTTCAGACATATTACCCACTAGCTAATTAAGTACTGAACATTCTGCTAATATTCAATGAAATTAACAGAATGATTATGTAACTAATTAAGTAGTTGGCAATATATTGCCTACCCAAAGATCCTGATCATTGAAATTTTTTAACAGTGTTTAGCGCTCTTTTCAATTACTGTGGCATCACAGCAATGGACACTGATAATAAAGAAGATGAAATATTTAATTGAGAAAGGGTTCTTTTTTTGATGGAGAAGAAAACGTTCAAGGCTTAAACTTAAGTTACCTTCCTAGCATTTACTATTGATGAGGACTGAGGGGAAAACTAGGTCAGGGAAAACGATTTCACCGAAATTCGAAACCACTGACTTCCTCTTCGCGAGCCCGTACCTTAGAGACCTTGGCCACCACCTGTATATGGCATCATTATTATCAAACTCAGTTCAAATCTAGCCAGCGCAGTAGTAGTGCGTTTCTAATTACAATAAAGTTACTAACGTATATGTATGCTTTCGATGGTGAATAAAATAATTAGTTTACGCTGGCAATGTTTAATTTTTAGAAGGTAGTTTGTTGCAAGATTTAAACGGCAGTGAATAGTTTGTTTTGATGACTATTAATTGACATTTAACATAGTCGTTGGACTGTGTGTTCAGTGTGCAGAGCAGTGGGACTTAAACATTTTAAAATTGATATACTTTTTTGTAAAGAAAAGTGTACAGCATAAGGCTCAAAGAATCGAATGAAGAATTACCTTGCTCTAGTGACTTATCCTTGCTACCAGTACGACTGGATAAGGATCGATAAAGCAATGATAAGGCTAAATTATTGTATTGACAAAGAGTCGAAGTTTTCAAGCCCCTTAGTTAAGAATTTTCCGTTGTAAAACATGTTATTTTGTGTACAATATGTACACAGATTTTTTCAGAAAAAACAATTCATTCTTAAAAAATGGAAATATATATATATATAAAATCACTTTTTTAAATTGGAATTGAAAAAACTGAAACTACGCTGTATTTACGTTTTATGCCTTAAAGCACAACATAAATGTGACTAATCAGTTTAATAATAAAAAAATGAAGCAAATGAAATATAACCGTGTACCTTATATATCTTTTGAAAATAATTTTCACCTTGCGTTACTTAGCAACACAAGGATTACCGATTCATGGTTCTTACAACTAAGGTGTGAAAATAGTCAGAAACTTGAAAATGAATGCAATGTGAATTTTGTAAGTGCGTTTCACGCGACATACAAAATTAAGAATTTGATATTATAGCTAAGGCTTTGATGGACATATTTCTAACTTTGAAGACAATGGGGTAGCTAAAATGGCAGGACGTAATGGTAATGTATCCAGGCAAAACTTGGCAGCAGCTGAGAAGAGAAGCTTTGTTTTTGCACTGCTTGGCATATTCTGCAAATCTTACTTGGACTAACGCACATGTAATCTTTTCACATTATCAGTTCTGGTTACTTTACAAAAACCTCTGCATTTTGTAGAGGCCAATAAAATTATTTCAACACTTTCAATAGCAGTTCAGCATTTAAGAAAACACTTTGAAAAACTCTGAACTGAGACAATGAACAAGAAAGAGTATGAGAAGGTTGTTGAATAATAAAAATTACCACTTAAAAAAAGGGGGCCTCGAAAATATAATGAATCCGATGATGCTGCATCAAATTTCAGACATTCATGAAGAATACAGAAGACTTTACTGTGAAGTAACGAACTTAACTCTCAGCTGCCTAGAATCATGCTTCAACACCCTACCTGAGATTTTTAGAAAAAATAGGACATTTTCTTGCAGGTGACGACGTAAATGTTAATGAAATTCTAAGTTTCTATGCATCAAATATTGTTTTTCCATCAAATCATTTTTAATATTCCAGAAAAAAGTGAAACGCATGTGCTTCAGCTAAAGATTATTTTGGTAATTCAGTAGAATATTTCAGAAAAAAGAGGCATCTGCAAGATCTCCTTCCAGAGCTCGTGAAAATTCTATTAATATTGTTGACTATGCCTACATAGACTTGCGCCGCTGGACGATAGTTCTCGGGATTGCGGATATTGAAGGCATATTTTATGAACGGATTTTATGTAATAAATGTTAATGCTACACGAAGAAAAGGTATAGGATTACCTTATGTACAAGTAGAATATTTTCCATAAATGTTATTAGACATATTTTTAAATATTTAGCGCAGTTTACATATTTGACACCATATTATAAAATGTTACATGTTTTAACATTATTGAATTGCTCGTTGTCATGTATTCAAAACGAAATTACAAGAGTTCGTTGTTGTCACCAATTGTTTACTCGTTTCAAACATTTTCCTTTCTTGTTATCAAAACGCATCAGAATTTGTAACAGTCTTTGTTAGTTACGACACCAGTTGGGTCTTCTTCTTCTTCTTCTTCTTCATCACCATCGTCATCATCATCCAAGCTGAAAGCGCGATTTTGTATTGAAAGTGCTTTCGGAACAGATCGCAAAACTTGTTCTGCCACAGATCACAGATATAGAGATAGTTTATATAATCTACTATGGAGTTGTTTCAAAGATATGTGCATGGCAGTGGTGCAACGAACATGCCCTTCAAAGTTCAGGTACCTGAATTTAAATATATCTTACAGCAATATTCCGGATGAATCAGCTATGACCAAAATTACTTGGACTGTCGTTAGGTAGGCAACTTAGAAAAAATTACAGCTGATATAGATCCGTGTGTGTTTGTCGATCGGTACTGAAAAGACGAATGATACTTTACTTTAGGTTGTTTCATCGCGAATCCAATGGTAAACAAACTGCATTCTGCTGTACACTATTGGAGGAAACAAATAGTTAAACAATTGTATGATAAATTAATGATGGATTTAAGGTGCTTAGGTCAGACAACGTTAAAGATACGGATTCTACTGATATACACACATACAGCAGCATACGTATTAAAAGCATCGAAATCACATTGAGTTGCCTGGCTCATGCATTGTAAGGAAGGGGTGGCAGAAACAACGACGGAATTGAACAGATTTAAATCACTCAAATAAGTTTCATACATTACATGTCATTTCAAAAGGCCGACAGCATCAAGACACTACAGACCTTGGGTTATGTCTATTTAAGGAGCTATGGAAATAATGAAAAATGTAGTTCCCAAAGTGTGCTGTACCACTTGAAGTGCGATAATGTAGTTTCCAGTAAAATGCAAGTTATACTGGGTAAGAATTCGGATACTCAACATTTCAGACTTTGTGTTGCTTATTAAATTGAGAAACTGTACAATCCCTGAGAATATTATTGCTAGACGGGTTCTCTTCATAAATATACATCGATGACATCTTGCCACCTCGAACGACTTTTTTCTGTTATAAACATAAAAGAGAGTGCATGACTGCATAATATTTGGAGAAGTATTTAATATTTAACTTATACGCACCTCTAATGTACCTTAAAGGCTTAAATAGAGGGCATTTTTCTTTCAATACTTTCAATGTAACTTTCTCAGTCTGACTAGCTTTAACTTAATGAAAATTAAAAAGGGGATATATTTTCTATCACGTATAAACATTTTGCTCATAAAAAATTAAATATTTGATGTTACCTTATTTCCTGGGCTTTTATCTACTTATTTGAGCAGTTTGGATACATGTTTATATACCTACACATTTTTCAGTATATAAATTCCGAGCTCTAGATATGAGAGAGAATTTGCTCAACGTTTGTTTCCATCACAAACTGTTATTGAGTGCAGGCCACGAAGTTGGACCTCAGTGTGCATTTTTTTTCACTTGAAAATCTTTTGTGATTTTAAGGGTTAGTGTTTTTTTTTTTTTTTTTTTTTTTTTCCCCCTTTTCCCGCAGGATGTGTAAATGTTTGCAATTTTCAAGGCTTTCCTAAAATTCCGCAGAACAAATTTTGTGAAGTGGATGAAAAGCATTAATTGTAGTTCAGTGCTATCTAGAATGTTTAGGAATGTATGCAGCATTATGGACGCGCGCGCGCGCGTGTGTGTGTGTGTGAAAAACCACAGAGAAAAGCAATCTTAACGTCCTTTAATCTTTTAAGCCAGTAATTGGTTTTACTGTGTTATTATTTGTCATTGCCATTGTGGATAAATCGTTCAAAAATGCACAAAACCGATTAAAAAAAAGAATAATGACAACGCTTTACAAATAATTATGTTTGGCAAAATTTAAGCTTTAAAATCAGCGGTTCAGATTTCTATTTAAAGGTGTTTGAGGGCTATGTCTGTATAAAAAAAAATAATAAAATACGGTAACTTTGGTAAATTTTGCATAAAAAATATTAGACGAAACAATTGCATTTCACAAAAGCATTCGCGATTATGTGTTGCAGTAGTATGAATATTTATATATAGATCAATTGTTCTAATTTTTCGTCCGATTTCACATGCAAAGTTCTCGCAAAATGGTGATTTTCTGATGATGATGATGATGATGATGATGATAATGATAATGATAATAATAATAATAATAATAATAATAATAATAATAATAATAACAATAACAATAATAGGATGTTTGAAAAGTGGTAGTTAACGCATTCTTAAGCTGTTAATTAAATGGTTCCAAGATACCTGTAAGCAAAGGAGTAAAGATTGTTAACAGCAGCTGTTTGTTTCTTTTAATATAATTTGGCAACAGTGTTTGCAGGCTGTTCTTGGGGAAGGAATATTTAGTGCAGGGGCACAGATCCTTACCACGCTTTTATCACGTGCTTTCTTGTCCGCACCACGTGCTGCGATGCGTCTTCTGTTCTTTTTGGGCTGACAGCACTCATTTTCCCAAACACCATGGGGCCCACGGCTGACCTGTGTATCATGCAGACATGTGTAGAGATTTATGGACTCTCTGAGAAAGTGCCACCACATTATCCTAGAGACGTATAATATCGGTTATCTGTCCGCCGAATAAGTGCCTATTGTTTCTATTGTTCATTTGTTTTCTTTGTATTCACACAAGATTCTGATAAGCAATTCCTTAATTTTAGATGAAAATAAGAGTTAAGAAGTAAGAAAAAATATATTGCAGTGAAAAATTGTATTTCTATGAAGAAATCATCGTTTAGTTTAACTTCTGCATATAATCAAGAGTTTTGTAGTGTGAAAAAGTAGTATAGAATCTTTCAAGAAAAGTATTGATAAAGCATGAATTCCAAAAATATTATCCCTGCTCCAAGTAAAGTCACAATACATATGCAATCCTTAAGAATATAAAAATTAAAAACTTCATTTTACAGTAGAAGCAAGAAAAAAGAATAACGCTACATCTTAATTATTTTAGAACAAGGTTTAATAGCAATTCTTTACATAAAAAAACACGCAAATAACGTACAACTTCACTAAAAACCAATCGTCCGAAATTTAATTAAATTGAAATATCTAGCTGCATTATTTTGAATTTACACACTATTTATGAGAAATAGTGGGTTTTAGTTTTCCTTTTACAGGTCTAACAAACAGTCCGATTTACGAGAGAGTCCGGAGGTCGAAACTTTTAAAAGCTGCGTCTCTTTTCTTGAGGGGTGCAATATATAAGCTCGCCAAAACAAACCAACCACTCCAAAGAATCTTACAAATTATATATGTATATATAAATTATTATATATTATATATAATTTTACCAATTTTATATATTAAACTTTTATGTAGCAAAGAATCTGATTGATTCCCGATGTACAAACACTGAGATTTTATATAACGGAAAGTTTTCTGAATACTCATAGAGTATATTAAGTCGAGGATAAATTCTCAGGGGTCATTTTACTGTCCACAAAATTATTATTATTATTATTATTATTATTATTATTATTATTATTATTATTATTATTATTATTGACAATAATACTTTGAAAGATCCTGTAATGAATCTGTTTCTGAGGCTTACACATTAATAACTACCACTTCTAGGACGGATTGACAGACTTCTCAATTCTTCCTTCAGTAGGAGGTTTCTGCATCGATGTGAAATTTAGTAAACTATCGAATAATATTTCTTACTAACAGTCAAGCAAGGTTCAACACCATTCTTTGGAAACCTCTTAGGTACTCGATAGTGGTCTAGAAGAAATAAAGACAGATATTTTTGGCAATGACCCAGTTTTTGGCCTAAACAACCTTCGTGGCTCTGTTTCCTAGAATGATGGTGCGCTACCAGTTATAAAAGCAGAGGGTGCAAGTACAAATTCTGATTAGACTTTTTTTCAGTGTTCTTTCCCACTATGAAAAACGAATTCCAGCTATCTAAAAACCCCATGCTCATTGGCATCTTCATAAATTTATTCATATCATTGTCTTCCCAAAGATCTTGACAGTTGGCATGGGATATACAATAAATTGACATTTTCACCGCCCTGGCTCAGATGGTAGCATGTCTGCTCGACAACTGACTGGTCCGGTTCGATCCCCGGCTGGAACAAGTCTGATAAGTAAACTTGTAACTTTGAGAACGATAAACTGGGAGGCAGGAATAAACAGCAATATGATACGGCTGTTGGTCACCACAACGCACATTACAATACAATTTTGAAGATAGTCGATACCTTTCACGACAGTGCATGTTTTGCAATTAGGATTGTAAAAACTCTCGCAACAGAAGAATTGTACGATGATTTATAGGTCATACAGAATAACTTTGCACGGGTTTATAATACAATTAATCATTTAGAAAGAGGGGAGGCTCACGCAGCAACGCTTGAAACCTACATTCGAGAGGTCCTAGGTTCAGTTCCATTGGGCCGGCTATCCTGACTGGTTTTTTGTTTTGTTTTGGTTTTTTGTTTTGTATTTGTTTTGTTTTTTTGTTTGTTTGTTTTTTGTATTTTCCCTTGGTCACTTGCGAATGCTGGGATGGATATTTACATTCCATGAATTTTCCGTTTTCCCATTCCATATGTTATTTCGTTGGTTCTGTTATAGGGTCGAATGTGCCAGGGCGAGATGGGCTGGCGCGATATGATGGTGGCTTGCATGTTCAAAAGTTTTATACTCGGCTGTCTGACATGGAAGAGGAACTTCTGAGGAGCTTGAACTTTTTGTGGAGACTCCAATGATTTGGGGCGTTCTATCTGGAAACATGTTAGGGACCCTGTCATCGCCCAATGTCTCCCTCCCCTTATGTCATTCTTTCCTCCCGAGGTGCCCCCATTGGGTACAAAGGCACAAAGCGCCAGCCGTGAGCAAGGCTCAAGTACCCAAGTATTCTCATTCGCTCCAGACAATCTAATCATTCAGAAACATTAAGTCTTCAGATGTCTGGAGCTCTGGTGCAAGTAACTAAGCATACACCAGTTACACTTTTGACCGAAAGTCCGAACCAAAAATTAAACGTGCTTCTGAGAAAAAAATAGTGCGTATTTAAGTTGATGTTAAATAAGGGATGTGATACTATGTGATAAAACAGAACTAACCGCCGCTAGTTTTAGTAATGTAAACCTTGCGGACGGTAATTTGCACTCGAGTCAATTTTTTGTGAAATAGAAAGCTATTCAGCGAGAGAGAGTATCCTGCGGCTGCACACAATCTTCTTCTGTAGCAGCTATTTTTTTCTAATAAAACATAATTTATGTTTGAGTAAGAAAAGTATTCGCATGTTAACGAGTGAAAGAGGAAGTGACTGTATACCATCTTTAATTTATGTAATTTGTAATTTTTAAGGTAATAGACATACAAATAATTTACTAGAATGCAATGTGCAGTTTGGTTTACACAATGTTCCAGCAGTTGTCCGAAAGGACAATGTCGTATTTGCAATTAGTAGAGAAGCCGCCCCGAACTGTGTGACGTAAACTGGATGTAGAGATATCGTGCATTAGATATACCTTATTTTCGTTTTGCTCCAATAATTATTACGATGTGGAGAAAGGTTTTTCCCAATATAATAATTGTTTGGCGATAATCGCTGAAGATTCACGTTTGAGTCACTGCGGGTGCACTGTAATTGTGGTTACATGGGTCATGTAGGAAAGGAAGATTGTCTGACTGACAAAAATTCTGTGACAATAATTCAGCACACAAAGAGGTGCTTTTGTGGTGAACAGAATAAGAAAATCCACAAAAATATGTTACTGAAGATATATAGTTATTTGTATTTAAATGTACAGGTATCCTATTATTTTTATGTGCCTACTACGCCCGCAATTGATTGCACGACCAACTCATCGTATTGTCACAAGGTGTCACGACAGCAGTCTATATGCATATAGCTGCGTAGTCGGTCCCCAATATTACAAGAATATTGATAAGGTTTCTTCCGGAGTTTTCCCTTGTGAAAATGATAATAACAGGTAACTTAGATGCTAAGAACTCAGCACTTGTTTGCGTCAAAGCTTCATCCAAAAGACAAATTTAAATTACTATTTGGCTTATTTTTATAGTTAGAAGTTATGCATAAGTCTAAAATAATTAGCAGCTAAAATATACTCACAAACATAAAAAACAAGAAGAAACATTAGAGACTAGAATTTGAAAAATGGTTAGGATGACTTATAATAATTTTGTCGTCTCCTAATTCTTTTTTCCCATCTCAATAGCGTAACCAATCGCTCCCTAGCCGTTCAACTTTTCATTTTGTGTAACATTTTCTATTATGTGATGAAATCTATAGCAGTGTTGCTAATAAACTTCTAACAAAACATCTGTTTTTGTCTTTACAGTTCATTATCATTGACCTCAACAATTTCTTTCACTTCTTGTCGCTCTCAAACCAGTTCAAACCGGTGCCAGTGATCTTTTTACTACATCTTTGTTTAAGGAGGCTGGTAATTGTAAAACCATTACGTATTGAAAACTTGCTTTCCTAATGGTATATATGAATTCTATTCCCGGAAGGGATGGGTGGTTTAAGTTCTTTTCTGACCTTGGAACGACAAACATCAGTTAATTTTAGACGCCGAAAGATTCCATATTAATTTGTTCCACAATTAGTTCATTTCATTAGTCATCTTAAAAATCTTGGCAGCCGGCATGGGGCGTTAAAGGCATATAAAAAGTATAGTTGCTACCCTTGTTTATGTAAATATATGCATGTGAAATTCAAGCTAGCTCTGCAAATGCTGCAAAAATATTTCCATATCGTAGTCTAGCAAATTATTCGCACCTTCAAAACCTACGAACCGTTTGTCATTAAATGCTAGTAGCTTAAACATTCAAATACTGAAACAAAATAAGTTCAATTTCGTGTTGAGAAACCACATTTAGAGCTGTTAAGATGCTGTCCAATTATTTTATGGAGAAACAGTAAAACGACCTTATGTGCACAAATTAACATCAATAATAAACTTTACCCTCTTTAAACTCACAAACACCAGGCATTCCTGAAGGATTAATGTTCGACCTGCCACCCCATCATTACCACTTCTCAGTGGGCAGCAAACCCTGATCACATTAACTGACAGAGATAAATAACTTAAGTCGCGCTCTTTTCAAAAAGAGTAATGAGGGATCTTTTTCTTGTGTGTCATGCTGTGAAGTCCCTTTGGAAGGTATTTACCTCTCGATGTTAACTGTAGAGTCTAAGGAGGTGTTATTAAACAACGGTAATATCACAACGCATAGACTTAGACCAATATCCTTAACATTATTCATGAATGTTTATAATCCAATTTTTACTGTGTTAGATTAACATCCGTGTGAAATCTGTAGATATAATTATAAAGCAACAAATCGCGGTATTTTATCTCACTGATGTTCAAATTTACAAAACATCTGTAAACATTTAATTTACATTCATCGCAGTTTCCTCAAATTTACAACATTCTTGGCTAATTGCCCTCGTATATCCCCTCCCCCCAAACAACTTTATAGCAAATAGAGTGTTTATCAAGAATTTTATCCAACAAAGTTGAGGTAAAAGTACTAATAGCGTGGAGATGATTTTAGGTCTACCGGAGGCACGCTCAAAGGAAAAATAGCAACTTCCGATTTGATACACAGTGAAAAATACTTGGAGAAGGAAAACACATGTTGAATGTTGTAATAAAAATGACAAAGAAGCATATGCATGTGTAAGAACTAAAGTTGTAACTTTGAAAGAAGTAAGTGGAAGATTCAATATTAAGATTTGTCCATTGTGTGGAGAGAAGGGTAATATCTGGCATAGTTTATTATAAAAAACAAGCATTTTTTTAAGTTAAGCTTCATTTACGAGTACCTGTTTGTTATAAGGAACAATTAACCAAGAATGCTAACATGGCAGTAACCAGAAATGAAGCATAATATATTGGGAGTCTCCGACAATAGTTGACTAAGTATTGTGAACAGAAACATTGGTGTTGCAGCTTCACCTAATTCGACAAGAGCATCAGTGATTTTGGTATTCAAGAAGGGTTCTGAAGTAAGGAAAGATGAGACATTTATATTTATGACGGAAGCTGCTGTAAACTGGTAAATTCTGAGAAGGAGAAAAATTGAAGAAGTCAAGTAGAGTTAGGCCGAATGGAGAACAAGGAAAAATAAATTAAAGAACATTAATGTAGGTATTGGTTCAGGATCAACAGGTTAGAGGAAGAAAATATTTTGAGACTGCTTAGTTTTACAAGAAAAGATAAAAGTAAGAAATATTTGGGTGAGTACAATTAAGGATGTTTTGGAAAGATTTGGCATGGGAAATATATGGAAAGAGAGGAAAATAAAAGGGAACGGTTTTTGAAAGAAATTAAGATAAGCCTCGAAGGTATTGACGTGGAAGAAATAATTGGTATCTTTACTAATAAAAAATTCTTGAACTTATATAGATGCATGAAAATATTGAAAAAGAAATCATTGTGGGAGAAATGGAGTAATCTTTGTAGCCGGAATTAAAGGCCGTCTTTGATTAAACTAACATTGTTATTATTAAGGCTAGTAATAATTAACATAAATATGATCTGATACATGTATGTAGTTTGTAGTCATTAGACAGCACCTGTGCTAAACAGTAATAAAGGTCCATTGTGTATTTATGTGAATGGAAAACGGTTCGGGTCGTTAAGCTTGGAAATGTTAAAAGTTTTGACCTTGGGGAAAAGGGTTATGTCCTGAAAAGAGTAATACTCTTTTCAGGAGGGTTTAAAGAAAACCATTTACCGAGACGCAGACAAAAGCAGAGAAACATATTCTTTCAATAACTAAGGGTAAAGGCACTAATGACTTTACGGGTGGATTTCTTTCGAAGAAGGAACAAATGTCAATCTCAGATGACAGCTCAAGTTTATATCCCCTCATGACAATAACATTCAAACGTCGACAGATTTTGACATGACTTTGCAAAACAAATAGATGTTCCTTATTTATGGCCGAGGTTTCATTGTGAGCAAATTTGAAAGGACAGAAAAGTGAAAGGATATGTCGGATTATAAAAATTTCCCAACATTTAGGGCAGGAATGTCCGTTCTTAGAAATATTATAACGTGAGAGGTATTTCCAGAAATTGGTCCCACACAACCAATAGAAATCTTACAAAATTGAACGAATCGGAGCGAGCCTGCATAATTATAGATATTAAGGAAGGACCAATAACGCAGATAGAATCGAACTGAGCTCCATAAATTTCGCGGATTTAATTTTCACGATGGGAGGTTCCTAATAAACAATAAACTTGACATCTGATATATAATGTAACGGACACAGAACAGGAGAGACTTGGAGAGAGAGCAGCAGAACTTCAACAGCAGTGAGACTTAGAGAGAGAGAGAGCAGCTGGACTTCTACAGCAGGGAAAAGTTAGCGGTCCGGGATTCGAGGCTAAGAGCTAAAGGTTGGATAGTCGGAGAACGGAACTGTAAGAGTCAATTTAAATAAGCGGGCAAAAGAATAGACAATCCAAATCAAAGTGAGCGAAGTCGGTAGGAGAAGAAAAATAGTCAGTCAGTTCAACACATTTCCAAGCTTACGCGAACAATCCAGTATTCTGTTAAGTTAAATAAATGATGTCAGATAAGAACTCCAGTGTTTCCGTGTAACTTTATAGATTTCCTTCCCTTCCCTCTGACTCAGACGAGTCACAAAATTCCAGAGTTCCCTGAGGTAAAGGTTCCTGATCCCGACACAAGGGGCATCCAACCCAGAACTCAAAGAAACACAATTAATCCACGATTCCTCTTCCCGCGAGCGGACTGCTACCAGCCTAATTTCCATAAAACGGCCCCAAAAATGGCGCACACAACGTGGGTCTTCTAAGACTGGAAATAGGGCAAGGAAATAATCACGGAAGAAGCGGACGACACTGGACAGCAGCGGACGACGCCAGAGCGGTACCAGCAGTAAGTGTAACTTACTGAGTCAGCACAGCAAACTGCAGACGCGGACGACACCGGAGAGGATCCTGCTGTGAGCGTAAAGCTTACAACCGCTGCCGAACACCAAGAAGAGGATCATCAGACAACAAGGAACAGGAACCGCAACAGCAGCAAACACAGAAGAGAGAAGGTACAGACAAAAATTGAACTTTTTTGTAGAAACTGTGTAGCATAATTAGGAAGGAATATAAAATTACATGTTGTTGAGAAGTAGGAAGATTAACATGGCAGATCAGGGCAGAATAACGAACGAAGTAACAACGGTAGGAGTAGATAGTAGGCAAATGGGGGAAAATAGTAAGACAAATAAAAACCAAAATAAAGAATTAGAAGACTGTAATCAATCAGATAAGAGTAATAGGGATGACAAAATATTAGAAATGATCAGTCAAATGAAACTACAAATAGAAAATTCACAAGGAGAATCACAGATTGCACAGAAGGAATTCCAAAGTAGGCTAGATTCTAGACTAGAGAAAATAGAGAATTCACAGGGAGAGTTAAAAATAGATTCGCAAAATGCACACAAGGAATTTCAGAATAAATTAAATTCTAGGTTAGAGAAGATGGAGGAATCACAGATAGAAAGAATTAACAAGATTTTGGATACTAGGTTTGCTCAAATAGAAAATTCTCAGATAGAATTTAGTATTAGGGTCAGTAGCGCTCTAGAAAATAGATTAGAACAAATAGAAAAAGCTCAGGAAGAATTTGTAAACAAAATAAATGATTCGCAAATAAGTTTTCAGAGTAGGCTTGAGAAGGTAGAAAAATCTTTGTGCAGTAACATAGAAAATAAGTTTCAAGAAACTCTTAAAATTCAGACAAATTTTTCGAAACGGTTGCAAGAAAATAATGAGAATTGGGAGAAAGAAGTAGGAGAGAGAAATAAAGACTTTAAGGAAGTCAGAGAGAACATGAATAAAATAGATGATAAAATAATTGAAATTGAAAAACTAGGGCAAGAGCTGAGAACGGCCGTTAGCAGTAAATATTCAGGGTTGGAGGAGCGAATGAACCAAGAGCTCAGATCAGTAAAATTGATTGTCCAATCATTAGACCAAAATCAAAGCCAATTATCGAAAAAAATGTCTGAATTGATAGAGAATAGACATAATGGTAGTGTAGAGAATACTGATGGTAGTAATGTTAGTAGTGGAACATCAGAATCTCAGCCAGGCGACACATTTGTGACAGAGGTAAACGAATCTCAGTCCAACGCCTCGGCTGGATTACCTATAAATGTAAATGTGAGTGCTCAGGTTACTGGTTCACCAAGAAGTTCTTGTATTTCTGACAAAAATATGTGTATTAGATCCGGATGCATGCCCAACATAAGTTGTAATTCGTGGCCTAGCCAACTAATAAGTGAAATAACACCCCCGGAGTTCTACGAGGAACGAAACGATAATGCAAGGATTTTTGTCTCAGATTTAGAAGATTATTTTCGTTTGAAAGGAGTACCGGAAGAGATGAAAATTATTTTCGTTAGAAGAAGTTTAAAGGGTCAGGCTGCAAATTGGTACAGGCTTACGTTATCAGATTGCACTTCCTTTAAAGATTTCAAATGTCTATTCTTATCACGATATTGGAGTTCGACACACCAGAACGCCATTCGTTTAGACATATCAAATGGGAAATATGACCCCAGAACCGGCTTAAGTATGGTAGACTATTTCTTGGCCATAGGTAAAAAGAGCAGGCTTTTAGATCCACCACTAACTGATAGAGAATTAATGGCATTGGTATCTGGACATTTTCCTGAACACATCAGAAATCACCTGATTGTGGCCAAGCCCACAACTTGTTCAGAAATGATTGAACTTTTAACTGCCTTTGACCTGCAAAGGAATGACTACCGCGGAAGTAGAAGGGAAGAAAATCGATATGACAATTACAGAAATGACTTCCGTCCAGCTAGATATTCTTCTCACGGGAACGGGGCAAGGTCCAACAGATTAAGAAATAATGGAGAGAATCAAAATTTCCGACGACCTCAAATCAACGCACTTCAGACAATTCCTGGAGGACGGATGCCGATGGAATACTCGAGCAGAACACTGCCATATCAAAGCTATAGAAATCAAAACGAACCGCCAAGAAGATGGAGTAGAAATATCAGGACCTGGCATCAACAAACTCCATGGTACGGAAGGAATAACCAAACTCAATGGAGGAACCCAGAAGACCGGAGATCGAGAACTGTGGAAACTAATGAATACGTGAGGTCGAGGTCACCAAACGATCAGAACGAAAATGGAAGAAGTATGGGTAACCAAACCGTCGAACGAGATCAGGGAAACTTACCAGTCAGTCCACAGAGACCCATGTAGGATTGGAACGAACTTCTAACTTACCGGAAGACATGCTGGTGGGACAGAGAACGGGTCACACTAATTTATTAACAAAGGAAGAGGAAACTTCAACAAGTCAAAATTCAAAGGAGGAACATGTAGAAACACCTAAAATTAATATACAGATCGGGAATATCCAAACACTAGCTTTACTTGACTCGGGAGCCACTAACACAGTGTGCAGCTCTACTTTCTACGAAAAACTTATCATGAACAAAGTAAAGATGATGTGTCTGCCAATTTGTGGTGTTTATTGCTCTGTTGCAGTAGGCAAACGTAAGGAGAGGGTAAAATATCAAGCTATGTTAAACATCGAGTTACTAGGTCGTGTTTTCGAGGTGATGTTTCTTGTTGTTCCGAGATTAACTACAGAAGTCATCATAGGATGCGATACATTATACAGTTGGAAAGCCATTCTTAATTTTGAACAAAGGATTCTAGCGATACGAAACTCAGAGGAGCTAATCTCAGCGAAATTTCACGAAGAGAGAGATCAAAACGAAATTATAATGTCACATGATGAGCAAGAAGTGGTAGATGAGATCTTTTTTGTGGAAAGAATAGATATTGGCATCGCAAATGCTGTGATTAAAATAGATGAAGAGAACCAATCGTTCACAGTTGATTATAAAAACCTGTGTAGCCATCCGATGATTTTTTGTAATGATTGCAAGGACAGTATGAACGGAGCCAGCGTAGCAACTCGGAGAAAGGAGGAAGGAAAACTTAATAGCTTGAGATTAGGCAGTCAGGGCGAAACAATGGAAGTTTTACGAGCAAAAGTTAGAGAGGCATACTGGGTGAATACAGCGCAGAGAAGGCGATAATAAAGAGGCTAGTAAAGAATTACAAATTTTGTTTAGACAATGTGAAATTAATGTTTCTTCTTTTAAGCTTGTTAAGTCATAATGTTAATAATTGGTTAACCCGGAACTGAGCACCTGCATGTTAGTCTGTAAGAATAAGATATATGTATATTATTGTATATAGGTTTTCCTAGAAAATTCAATGCAGTATAATGGAAGATAGTGACAAATATAAAGTGCAGTGCTAAATAATAATTATAGTGGTAAATATGAAGTGTTATAATAGATAGGAACTGTCGTGAAATCAGAAAAATAACTGAAGTGCGAAGTAATAAAACCTGAATAAAAGTGCATACACAATAAATAGAGAAAGTGTAATAACTTGAATGAATCAACAGTGTGTGTATAGGCAAACATAATTTAGCAAATATAAAG
Source organism: Metallyticus violacea (assembly GCA_030762175.1). NCBI lineage: Eukaryota > Metazoa > Arthropoda > Insecta > Mantodea > Metallyticidae > Metallyticus > Metallyticus violacea. Next base: position 306,522,137 of record CM060846.1, on the reverse strand, counting down.
GACAATGATGCAAATATTAGGTAAAATATTGATGAAGAATCGCGTTTCTATGAAAGACTAAATTACAACAACAAAGTCAATTATGTAAGAATATAATTTAGAAGGCTCAGAAGGCCAGAATTTGTATTAGGAAACCACAATGACATTTGGATGTGTCTATATGACTAGCATAGAGCCTAAAAAGATCAAGAATATATATGATAACTAATAAGGTTTAAATTCTCACGGGAACAACATATTAAAATTTATATGTCCTCCGACATATAAACCTTAATATGGGGGCATGTTGTAGCCGGAATTAAAGGCCGTCTTTGATTAAACTAACATTGTTATTATTAAGGCTAGTAATAATTAACATAAATATGATCTGATACATGTATGTAGTTTGTAGTCATTAGACAGCACCTGTGCTAAACAGTAATAAAGGTCCATTGTGTATTTATGTGAATGGAAAACGGTTCGGGTCGTTAAGCTTGGAAATGTTAAAAGTTTTGACCTTGGGGAAAAGGGTTATGTCCTGAAAAGAGTAATACTCTTTTCAGGAGGGTTTAAAGAAAACCATTTACCGAGACGCAGACAAAAGCAGAGAAACATATTCTTTCAATAACTAAGGGTAAAGGCACTAATGACTTTACGGGTGGATTTCTTTCGAAGAAGGAACAAATGTCAATCTCAGATGACAGCTCAAGTTTATATCCCCTCATGACAATAACATTCAAACGTCGACAGATTTTGACATGACTTTGCAAAACAAATAGATGTTCCTTATTTATGGCCGAGGTTTCATTGTGAGCAAATTTGAAAGGACAGAAAAGTGAAAGGATATGTCGGATTATAAAAATTTCCCAACATTTAGGGCAGGAATGTCCGTTCTTAGAAATATTATAACGTGAGAGGTATTTCCAGAAATTGGTCCCACACAACCAATAGAAATCTTACAAAATTGAACGAATCGGAGCGAGCCTGCATAATTATAGATATTAAGGAAGGACCAATAACGCAGATAGAATCGAACTGAGCTCCATAAATTTCGCGGATTTAATTTTCACGATGGGAGGTTCCTAATAAACAATAAACTTGACATCTGATATATAATGTAACGGACACAGAACAGGAGAGACTTGGAGAGAGAGCAGCAGAACTTCAACAGCAGTGAGACTTAGAGAGAGAGAGAGCAGCTGGACTTCTACAGCAGGGAAAAGTTAGCGGTCCGGGATTCGAGGCTAAGAGCTAAAGGTTGGATAGTCGGAGAACGGAACTGTAAGAGTCAATTTAAATAAGCGGGCAAAAGAATAGACAATCCAAATCAAAGTGAGCGAAGTCGGTAGGAGAAGAAAAATAGTCAGTCAGTTCAACACATTTCCAAGCTTACGCGAACAATCCAGTATTCTGTTAAGTTAAATAAATGATGTCAGATAAGAACTCCAGTGTTTCCGTGTAACTTTATAGATTTCCTTCCCTTCCCTCTGACTCAGACGAGTCACAAAATTCCAGAGTTCCCTGAGGTAAAGGTTCCTGATCCCGACACAAGGGGCATCCAACCCAGAACTCAAAGAAACACAATTAATCCACGATTCCTCTTCCCGCGAGCGGACTGCTACCAGCTTAATTTCCATAAAACGGCCCCATCTTCCAACAGAAGTATTTGGGAATAAGATAATGGATTTAGGCACGGAGAAAAAAGTGCAAGGAAACAGTACAGTACAGGAAAGTGAGAAAGAATCAATAAATAAGTAAATGAAATAAATAAGCAGTAAATTATTAAAGATTATGATTTTTAATTCGTGAATGAATCCTATATCCTATTAACCAGTGTTGGGGATTTTGGGTCAATGGGACAGACAGAAACTAAATTGAGATATAATATTAGTAGAGAAAGTTATCATTAATAAATATAAAATAGTATCACTTGATGACTTGGCTGCATAATTCTGTATTTTCCTTTGTATTTATTATATTAAGATTGAATACATATTTATTCATATTCATGTGCTCATTGCAGGGAAAAACACTGCACGCGTATTTTTATTTTTAATATTTTAATATTTTTAATGTTTTTACCGAAAGCATAAAATGTTAATGATTTAAAACTGACAATAATAAGCACTAAGCTTGTTATAAGAGATGTTGAAAACAATGCCCCTCAACGGCAATGCATTGTCGGCATCTGCGTAGGAAATTCCTGTATTTCATCTAACTTTTCTTCCTTAGGAACAGGGCCGTTCGGAACCTATTTCATGTCATTGATAGACCCTGTCTCCTGTAGCTTTTTAACAAGTTGGAGAACAGTTTTTATACCTGGAACATGATTGCTAGGATGAATTCTTCGGAATCGTCGCCTAATCACTTCTCTACAAGAACCTGTTTTCACATAAGTATCGTACATAAAAACCAGTTCTTCCCAGAATGCATTTATGCAGTGGCATAACTAATGAAGAACAATTAGCCCACACTTTATACACAGTGAAAGAACCGAGTAGCATACAACCACTCGCTAACAAACCCTCTCTTAAATTAACTACAAGCTGCTACCTGCGGATGATTATACGGCCTTGATCATTTGCTTCTCCCAGTTTGAATCCGCGCACTGTCGGCGCGTAACGCATACAACTTCAATGTAGTATTTTGGCGCAGATAATGCCAATATCAATCGCTGACCCATTGTCATAAACTCATGAAAATCCCAATGGACACAGAATGTGGCTACACAAACAGTCCCCTTTTAGGGAGAATACCCAGCAGGAGCGGAAGAGTCGAAGTAAAGAGTTGCAAGCGTAGATTATGGTGGGCGATAGGGACTAACTATAAAAGTCAGCTCATTACCTATATGATGATCAAATTGCGGGCATTCTGTCGAAAACTGACACTATGAACAGGTCAATTATTGGAGGAGGTCACAGAGCGCTTTGTAATTTTAACAGCATTCCTGAAAATGCAGAATTTAATGATTATATCGAAGTGTTGATTACTAATCAAAATCAGTTGAAAAGGAGTTTCAAGGCCTAAAAATGCTTTTCACAATAACAGTTGAAACCATAGGTCCCACATTTTATGCAACTTGAGGTACTGATGTGATATAAGACTTAAAGACCGTTTTAGTAATCTACCAGACTGACTGAGTTTCACAAATTAGCAGTAGTATCCACATTGCGTAGATTGAATGTAAAAATGATCGATATTTTTAGCATCGGCTTATATATTTGAGCTGCCATTCTCAAAAATGAATTTTAATAACAGAATCAAACATCCGTGACTGATGCTTCCTTGAGAACAGTACTTATTGTTTCAATTGCAAATAATATAAAACCACATATTGAAAGATTGGTATTACTTTTAATGTAAACTTAGTTATGTTCAAAAATTATATTTTCATTAAGTATATGTAACACCCATTTTCAAAGATCAGATACAAACCAAAGTATAAAATGTTGATTATAATGATTTTGGTGTTTATGTTTTTAAAATCATTTTTTCTCCATTAATTGTGTTGCAAAGATCGATTCATTTACAAAGAACTGAAAGTACACTTCATGCATTTCATTGCATAAGAAAAAGAACTTCTTACTAAGCATCTCTCAACAACTTTTTTCTTTCCCTAAGCAGACGAGAGTTCCACAGCAATCTTATGGTTGGCGAGTCCTTGCAGTGTGAAAAACGTGTGGCTGGCCTGACATAGAACGTTGTTTATTAACTCGTACATATCATTAACTGTCTACGTTGGTGTTTTAGGTCTTAGAATGAAGGATGCATGATTATGAGGAATTATTGTTTAGCTAAATGATCGCGCAAGCTAAGGTATATGACATCAGAGGAAGGGGGTTAGAGTTTGTGGCTGCAATGTAGAAATCTGCTACTAAAGAAAGACAGAACGAGGCAGAGTTCAGTGTTAGCTACATTGTATGGTTGATGTTACGGCAACTTCAAATGATAGCAAAGGTTCCATCAATGTTCATAACAATGAAAGACAATGAATGAATGTTTTATGAAATGAGTGCGTAAATGAGCCCGCGACGGTTAAAGCTACCTGACATTCATATCAGGGCAAGGAAAAACTTCAGAAAACCTTACCATGCAACTATCTTTACAGGATTCGAGTCCGGGGCCTCCGGATGTGCAGGCAGACACGCTGATCACCAGACCACCGGGGTGGTCATTCTCTTGTGAATCAAAGCTCTAACCTTTTTGTTAAGGCAATTTGCCACTAGGATTGCCAAAAAGTGATTAAGGAATATGAAGGACTAAAACAAATAAAAACCGTAAATTTAATATAAACGGGAAGCCAATCACAAAAATATTCCTTTTATTGTATTTTCGTTCATTAAGCTTCATCTTCTTAGTAGTCATAAGTTTGATGGTTCCAAATATTAAATCCATGAGTGTGAACCCCGAAACTTCCCTCTTCAGTGCTGAAATAGCACATAACAATCTGTTATCTACCGCGGACCGTTAACAGCAATGTAAATGCATAAAGAAATTGCATTATTTGGAGCTACAGCTAGATATTTCAGTCAGTCTCTTGCCAGAAGATCATCATCTGAAAGGATTGGGGCAATAGAGGAATGTTGAGCAATAAATCAGAACGTTTCGTGCATAAATTTAACATGAGCAATTTCATTGGAACAGTCCAAGTAGACGCCAAGCTCACCTGTATATATATTTAGAACTAAAGTCATAAACTGATTCATTTCAAGTTATGAAGCTACAATTTTTACAATAATTATATTACAATTCCTTCTTCCAGTACTACTATGTTATTGTTCGTCTCAAACAGCATGCACTTTTTCTTAATAAACAATGTCGTTAGCTATATCTGCTTTCCTAAACATGATTCCTCCAAAGAGAGTCTGTGCTCAACAAAGAAAATTACGACTCCACTTATACTGAATGTCCGAACTCTAATATATTCTTTCGGACATTTAACTATATTATTATTATTATTATTATTATTATTATTATTATTATTATTATTAAAATAAACGTTAGATTATCTATAACATAGCTGTATTGACCCATCGAGCATGATAGTTGAGAATGCATAACATGTACAAAGAACTGAATGCAAGAATTCCAACAACTGTACAAGAATGGAAGGCTAAAGAAAATCTTCAACTTTATTCTACGTGAACAAACGTGAAATACGTTTAGCATCCGAGACTACCAAAAACTTTGAATTGTCATTGCGTTTGCTTTAGTAATATTTTGGAGCGGAGATTAGCTTCGAGTTTATTGCTTGTCGCGTGAATATTATACTGATAAATATTTACATTTCATCAGTTTTATCCTCTTCGGGCTGAACAGATGTTGCAAGAAGTTTAGAGTCACTGTCCGACCAAATAAACATATTTATGTGCATCCTTGCGATCAGAAAAATGGCTCTAACCGTCTACAAAGTCCCTGCAATGACCACTATGAATATGAATTAATATGTATTCAATACTTAATATAAAAATATAAAGTAAAACACAATATACAGAATTATGCAATCAATCCACCAACCTATATTATTTTGCATTTATTAATTATAAATTTCTCTTTTAATATTTATTAAAATTTTAATTATTTCTTGCACTTCAATATCTTAGAACCTTACCTTAATTTATTTCACAAAACGAACACTTTTATTTCCCTATCTTTCCAAAATATCCTTAATTGTATTGACCCAACATTTCTTTCTTTTATTATTTCTTGTAAAATTAAGCATTGTCTCAAAATAATTTCTTCCTCTAAACAGTCAATACCTACTTTAATGTTCTTTCTGTTATTTTTCCTAATTCTTTATTCCTCCTAACTCTACTTGACTACCCCATTGGGCGATATCCTTGGTAGACCTAAAACCAGAAGCTTCCGTGTATCAAATGGTTGCTCTCGTATATCCCCCAAATCTCCACCCCAACAGCACTTTTGCCTCAAATTTGCTGAATAAACTCTCGGCAAATTTACATTCTTGACAGTTTTCCCAAACATACATTTACACCTGTTAATGCCAATTTCCCCTCTGATAATACATTTTCCTTTTGCCCATTTCATCCTCCGTTACTACTTAATATTACTCCTAGATATTCAAATGTACATATCACTTCAATTTCTTTTCCTTTCAGGAATCATCTCTCAAATTTCCTTACTTAAGAACCCTTCTTGAATACCATAATCTTAGATTTCTTTAAATTAATTATTGAGGTGCATTCTTTACAAAAACTGGACATTGCTTCAATTGATTTCATTAATCCAGTTCTCTTTTGTTATTAATTATTGGAACATGCCCATTTGCTTGATGAATCATTTCTATAATATCATTAATATACAAATTTAATAATATAGGACTTAATTTACAGCCTTACCTTAAACCAGTGGTATTTATTTGGAACATTTGCAGTCTCCATATCATTAGTGATGTTAATGCAAAATTCATTATCAGTGTTAATTCTTTGTAATGTTCTCATAAATCGCTTTCCCCTCTTTTTTGTACTTACTTTAAAGCATAATGTTTCGCGATTTATGAGCCCTTTAGTCAAATTAAGAACAAAATGAAGCGCATTGAAATTTATGCATCTAAGCGCTGATCTCAAATCTATAATGTCACTGTGATCATAGCATAGAAGGCAATGAGGTAGCAGATTCACCAGCAAAAGAGGTAACTAAGATTGACTACATTGGACCAGAACCTTTCTGAAGCATTGGTAAGAAAACGGCTAGAACTGCAATGTAGCAAATGGCTAGGAAAGAACATCAGAAAAGTTAGAAGAAAAATTTAGGTCAAGAACTGGGTAAAGCTCTTTTAAAATATTGGATAGCACCCTGTTTAAAGACCTACTGTGTAGGAACAGAAAGAAAACCAGAGAAGCTATTGAAATGATTACTGGGCATTGGATATTCTGGAAACACCTACGGACGATGAACATCCCACATGCCGTCTATGTGAACAATCTGACTAGACTGCAAAACTCTGGAAAGGCAAAGAACATCTCTATTATGATGCAGAAGTGCACTATATCTGAACCTACAAAGTTAGGATTATAGGAGTGCACAAGGTTGTATTTGCACACTCCAGTACCAATAAAATGAAATCAAATAATGTTATGATGATCTTATTGTTGGCTTTATCTAGCCGTCAACTGCTCGAGAAGTATCACCATACTTGCTCTAGCAATACTCAAGAGACTGCAGCATCGTTGCCTGCCTTCCTCAAGCTCGCTGCTCCAAAGAAATGTCACAATATTATTTTAGTGTTTTCTTTTTACATTCCGGCTTTAATATAAACCGGGTATCTCATATAAAAAAAAAAAAGAATTTATGTAACATTAAGAAAAGTTTTCAAACAACCACATTAGTATTTATAAAACTAAAGTACATCATGCATCTATAAGCCTAAATTAACAAGATATATCACAAGATTCAATATTTTTACATTACAATTTCTTCATATTTATATTAGAATGCCTCTCCGCTTTTACATACTCGTACAGAATATTAAGAAATCTAATGGCAATTTTACACCTTATCTACCGAAGTAGAAGTAGTGGCAGAAGGCTGCATTCTCAGCCGTCTGTATATAATTCAATTGTGGTGCGGCTCACACTGTACAATGAATCATTTATACCTCTACTAAATTAGCATGCAATTATGATGTTGCTTTAAGGGACGTAAGTGGACTTTACCTTAATAATATTGGTTTCTAACGACGACGGGACGTAAGTTGACTTTCGTCTCTTACCTCCTTAGGGAAATAAGTAAAAATGTTTTTACCAATTAACAACTGAAAAACAAAAATAAACATTACCCCAGAATAAATTGCTTAAATAATTTTTACCAACTTTGATTTCTCTTTTTCGACTTTTCGAGCAGTAACAATTCACATGCAGTTCTAACTGCTTCTTTTACTTCACATGAAATCATTTTTAAGGTATAGTATTTATTTGTATTATTTGTTCCTGCGTGTAAACAAATTCAAATATTTTGTTCAACAGTTACATAGCAAGAAACAATAGAATAATAAATGTATTGATTATATCAAGTCTTACAATATAAAATTAAAATCTAATTTTTATTATGTAAAATGTGGGAGTTGAAAAATAATATAATAAAATAGGGAGAGTTTAGGTCTCGGACGAAGAGCTGACCAAAGGAACATGTCATCAGAATCGTTTCAAAAAGCAGATTTTCCACAAATACTTTTTAAGAAAAAATTATACAGCGACCAAAACGAAAAAAAAAAAAAAAAAAAAAAAACATAAAATGTACTTTTATAGGCTGAGTTCTAATTAGACTATAACACTGGAAAAACAAATCAGCTGTAATACCTGGTCACTATCCAAGTTATAAGTTGCGTTTTGCTCCGAACACGTGAACTGGATTGAAACAACATACATCAATAAGTTTTTCAAAATTTAATTTTTGGGGTTAACTTTTTCTACTTAATTTTAATGCGTTGTTTTTCCACCAGACATATTAACTTAATATCTGAAACCAGACATAAATTTGATTTTTATATGACTTAACTATTTTGATTTATTTATTTACTTTTTAAAAAAACACTGAATCTACAACATCTCCAATACTTTTTCCTCTTCAAAACAATAACATGTTACGTACTCATCATATTCATCACCACTTTCTTCTAGCGTCTGATCAATGACACCTGCATAAACTTCGCTGGGTCTAGGCTTCTCCAATAATAAGCAAATCTCTGCTTCAGCAAGTTACTACGTCATTTCTTTTGGTACATTTAATATTGCCTACCAGTGGCAAAATATGTGGTTCAGGAATGTTTTCCACTGAATATGCCCTTTTCAAGTGTGATTTTAATGTTTTAGAATAGATTAATCATTCAATTTGTAGGTAGGCTCCATTTTTACAATGTTAGTCTTTGCTGCCTTTTCTGATTTCTTTAACATAATCCGGCCCATATCCTAGGTAATATCTAGCTTTTTAGTGAATTAATTAAAGGTTTCAAAATACAGAATTACCCTATCATTACCCAAGACATGAACTGTTTCTACATTTCTATAAATTCCATGATGTCTTTTGCGTGTCATTATTTCAGACAGCTTTCGAAATTCTTTTTTTTTTTTTATAACTCCAAATGCCCTATCTGGAGGAAGAAACGAATGCCCCCGGACTGGAAATGTCATTGATACGCACATCATATTAGAAGCAGAGTATTTTAGAAACCACCATACAAGGGGATGGACTGCGTGACAGTTCCGATTTTTCCCCTATACCGATCGGATAAAGGTCCCACACTTGCAATAGAATAATCAAATTGCAAGTTAACGAGAACAGCAAGAAGCCTTCTCTCTAGCAAGAACGCATTCTCCATCTTCTTTAATTTCACAGAATTAACTCCACAAGTGCGAGCACACAAAGAGCTTTGCTTAAACTGAATAAGCAACAATCTATTTTGCTATGTTTTAATTTTCTATCATCTGTTTCGTACTAAAGAGAGCGCGGTAAAAACATTTTTTTTTTTTTTTTTTTTTTTTGGAAATACTGCGTTTTGATTCGCCACGAGTGGATTAAATGCATTTTCCACCGACATGTACATTTTATATGGAAAGACGCCGTTTTGAAGCAAAAACATACTATGTACCATGCAAGGCACCACCAACAGTAAGAAATCGCATCAATGTGAATTTTATCCAAAAATGGATTTACTGAGTTTAGAAACGATGCTCCTCATGTCCTAGTGCGCCCTGGGACATTTCATAACATGGTCTATGTGCGGCTCAACACTAGATTTTAGCACCAACTGTGCACATGAAGTGAAATATCATTAATATAGCAGCTGTTAAAGAAAGTTTATTTTAAAAGTATGGAAAAATTAACCTTCTTTGCTTCTTTTACTTATATTCGCCATCTATGAGATTTATAGAGAACCTTATCAATACACTCATGTGTAGGCTTCAGAATAGCACGCGTTCGTGGCTGTTTAGTTCGCCTTTAGTGTCTGTAGTGTATGCCATGCAGAGCCTGAATTTGATATGTTAAAAGGGGGAAGGATTCAGTCGAGAAGAATGGTTACATGTCTTCACTTCAGAGTCTACTTTCAAGATTTGTTTGTACCAGGAAATCGTGTAAGTCTTATATTATTACAATAATAAAGTAGGAAACGCAAAGAAACTTGGAACATTATAATAAAGCGGAAATTGAAATTATATTAAATATATACAAACATAGTAATTTTCTTAAGAGAAAAATACGCAAAACGTTACATGAAAACCTATAGTCCAAAGCATATTAGTTGTGATATAGGTGCTGCTTCACAACATGATGCATAGTTATTTAAAACATCCAGCGAGCACGACGTTTCCTATTAAAGTTGCCTTCAATTTATCACAACTACACACCATCTTAAACGTTATTACACATTGTTTTTATAGTATGAGCAAGAATCAAACAGCTTTATTTTCAAATATTGAACTATTTCTGCTTTTGCCAACATTTATATACTATATGTACATTGAACATTCAAGAGTAACCCAAAAAATTTTGTAAGCTTTGTACCATGCAATTTCATGTATAGAAAATGTATGCATCTCTGATGTTTCTGTTGTTAACTGGTGGAAGTTCTGAAATGTACGAGCAAGCATTTGAGCATATTGCCGAATATGGAAAACTCAATTTACACTTCTTTCTGCAGTGGAGTTATACTGATTTTTAATCTCTCTCTCTCTCACACACATTATCAATATCTTGCCTGATATAGAAATAAAGGTCTATCACTTTCATCTTGAGCATACTAGTGCGCAAAATTCTGACAAAGAATATAAATCTAATAATTTTCTGTATAAATACAATGCAGTGCTTGAAATTATATTTGAAGTTTTAAAAGTTGTTCCTTCATATGCCATTTCGGACCAGACTGAAGTGAAGGACATGCTTATAAATATGTGACATCACATTGCAAATTCAAGACGATAGGGCTTTCCAGTTTATTGATTACGTATTGGAAAATCACATCACGATGCAAAGTCATATATCTCCCTCAAGTTCTGGACGGAGATCGCCACTTCAACATGTCAAACTATAAAGTTTGAAATTCATTTCATTCGTGTCTGAAAGGGATATTTTATACGAGTCATCTTAATATTTTCAATGTTTACATATGTACTAAATACATCAAACGGGAAACGTGCATAAAGCTACTAGCGTACAAGGCACTGCACCAGAACTTTGTTGCGCTATAAGACTTAAAGTTTCCTTTAAATTTCTACCAGAGTAAAGAACGTATTTGCCTCATCAGATGAAATGCTGAACATTAGCAGACAAATCATATAGTTTTATAAACATTTTAAACTAAATCTGCGACATATTTAGCCTACATTATGCTATCCCTCTGTGTGCTCATATTTATTAATATATATTTTAATGACAGTTTTAAGTCCGCAAAATGAAACGAGGAAAATGTGTTTGGGTGAAACTTCCATGGAGGTACACAGAGAAATTAAGGTGTTAAATTTACCTAGAATAATAGTTGAGTGATAGAAAACATTATTAGGAGAAGATGTGACTCAGTTAAAAGCTAATACGTTACCCACCCTGCGGAAAAACTGTCTTCTACTTTTATAGCTGAAATCGAAAAAGTAGGAACTTGCTGCGTAGTGTGCTTATTCACGGTTGTACCAACAGTAAGAAATACACTAGAAACTGGAATGTAAGGGATAACGAAATTCGTAAACTATTTAAAAAGTTACCTGGAATTAAAAAATTACGTACTGATACTATAACTAGATAAAGTAATTCGTTTCCAAAGTAACAAATGAAATACATATAAAATAATAGGTAAATGGTATACTGCAAACTACCCGATCTTAGATGTTGCGTTATTAACATACCAAAATTGCACACGGCCAAATAAAGTGACACCAGAGAACAAATTACTGTTGCACCCATGCTAACAATGCAATAGTAGGAAAAAATGCAATGTAATCAACTCATACACACGCACTAACCTAGAGCTAACTTTGAGTATATTCTAGAAAATGAAGGACCCGGTGGTTTAATTGCGGCTCGCTACGGCCTAATGGCCTATGCTTGCCTCCTATTCGGGGGGGGGGAAAGGAATGTCGAATCGCTCAAGCAGATGCAGAACTTGAGAAAAATCTGAAGTTTAGGTACAGATTTGCCCTGGTGGGGAAAAATAACAGCAGAGCAGTACTATATGGTACAACTCTGAAAAACAAACTACGAACAACGCAAGATAATTCACAGATCAGCCCTGGCGGTGGAAACTAAAGGCAAGCACGCGAACATAATGTGGAAATTTGATGAGAAAAAAGTCATAGTGAACGCAAAGTTCTTCTAAGCCCTACTTAATAGAGCACGGGGTTCAGAAGGTACCCAACAATGCTGTGTAGTCACCAGTAGTTGTTATATGGCATGCATTAAAAAAGCTGACTAGTGTGCCTATGTTATGTTAGCTCTGTGGCAGAGAGTGCAGCGATGCTATGTTAAGAACGCAGGTTCGTCTCCTGGCATGAAACACTTTTTTAAATAAACCTTTGTAACATATAATGACAAATTAGTTTCTAATATTCTTTCCCATACAGAGCAAGCTTTAATTTTAACACACGCACATTAACATTCCCTTCATTATTTGCTCTATTTAAATGCAATATGCTACACACCCATTCCCTGCACGAAGGACAAAAGATGGTTTATGGGCACAAATTCAAGAAGCCTGGGATGTTGTAGCCTCTCGTCCTCATTACTGTAGTTGGTCCTGGTGGTCTACTGGTAACCATTCTTGCCTCTGAAACCCAAGATCGCTGGTTAATTCCCGGCCAGGGGCAATGTGATTTTCCATCCGTAATTAATAAACTGGAAAACCCTATCGTCTTGAATTTGCAATGTGATGCCATATACTTATAAGCATGTCCATTACTTCAGTCCGGTTCAAAAATGGCATGTAAGGGAACAACTTTTAAGGAGTGTTCAAATATAATTTCAAGTACTGCATTGTATTTATACAGAAAATTATTGGATTTATATTCTTTGTCAGAATTTTGCACACTAGTATTGCAGATGAAAGCGATAGACCTTAATTTCCATATGAGGCAAGATATTGATTATGTATGTATGTATGTATGTATGTATGTATGTATGTATGTATGTATGTATGTATGTATGTATGTATGTATGTATGTATATGTATGTATATGTGTGTGTATGTATGTATGTATGTATGTATGTATGTATGTATGTATGTATGTATGTATCTGTAAAGGAATTTACTGCAAACTTCTGACTGCAAATGGAACGAATATGTGTAATATAAAAGGAAGTGTTTAAGGTGGCTTAAAACAGCAAGGTAGAGGAGAAAAATTGTCATTTACACTATCTGCCATATAAAATATTAGGGTTTTTCCTACTTCGATTTTAAGAGATTTGGTCTCTCCATATAGTAATTGCTCTTCCATGAATTCTGCATCCTCTTGGTTTATGGTCAAAAAAAGTTATACCAGTTGTGCCTTTATATTTCTATTTCGACTGTCAGTTGGTCTATTGTCTCTGTATTTCTTTTTAGTTTCTAAAAGTGTTGGTCTTAAGAATTCCACCTCAGCTACTCCTATCTTCCTTTTATCCGTTCGGGTAAAAGTCCAATTTTCACCATCATACATGATCGCTGGAACGCCATCATATTGTAGAGCTTCAACTTGGGAAACTGTAATGCTTTATTTGTTAGAATTCCTCTTACTGTTAAATACATTTGAAATGTATATAATTTTATATTTATATATTCCTTTTAGCAATATGCTATATGTTGAAACCCAAGTAATTGAAGGATTTTACATGCTTTTTGATATTGCGAATTATAACAATTTTGCATCTGAGACAATTTATTCCTTGGAATGCCATTGACTTTGTTTTGTAACCGAACTTTTAAAATTGTATTGAGCACGTTAGTTTCTAACTGAATATACTGTTTTCTGTAAGTCATTCTCTTATATACTAAAACAGCTTATCATTTTCAAATAAAATTGTATTTGACATTGTTGTTTGCGGATTCAAAATTTCATGTAGTGGCGTAATGGATCGCACGCCAATGACTCTCCCATCCCATTAATCTTTGCCGTCGCTTTGGGTAGCTCAGGGATTCCCAACCTGTGTGCCGCGGCATCTTAGGGTTCCGAGAGATATTTTGGGAATAAACAAAAATATACTTGGGACTACTTAAAACGCACACACGCACACACATATATTTTTATTTATTAATTTATCAATTACTGATTTGGTGGTGATAAAGAAGAATAATTATGGTTGGATTAAGTCTCTTCTCAAGTGTCCAACCCATGGATTAATAAGAAGAGACTGCCTCATATATTCAACAGTTTTGTTTTATGTAGTTTCGGGAAACTTTTCTTGCTGGAAAAACAGTAATATCCTACACGAGGATCAAGATCAGAGTTATTATAACATCTAAAAACCGAACATGCTGGCATATTGATCACATTTAAAACTATATTATAATACATAGAATAACTAAGCTTCAATACGTTGAAAACACGGCAACATTGAAATCGCTCATACCACGCAAACTCACAACAAAGATAATCAAATCCAAAGTGTGAAACAGACTGCTTATCCTTTTATATGCGTTTTGTTGCCAACTGCTAGGCATGATATCAAACATAATGTGTTCTCAGCATCAATCACAAATCTCTCGTTACTAAGATAAGATTTGTTTTAATGATTTGCAATTAATTGTAGACTTTTACTTTTGAAATTGTATTTGTTTTATTTAATTATTCATAGTCAGTGTATATTAAATATTTGTATGGTATAGCTTGTCCAATGGCAGGCCATAAATTGTATGTTAGGTTGTTATTAAAAAGGAACTGTATTCTTATGTTTGTTATGGAGTGTATATTTGAACATAATTTAACACATTATATATATATATATATATATATATATATATTTAAAATAATGTAACATAATTTTTAAAAAATTAACAGGGGTGCCCTAATTTTCGAATCTCATTCCCAAGGGTGCCGTGAACGTAAAAAGGTTGGGAATCACTGGTGTAGCTGGTCTGTCATTGCGTACAGAGAACAAAGATCGAAGTTTAAAACCAGATTTTTTCAAGTTATTTTAAAATTGTTTGTGCTCCCGAACTTACGTATCGATGATATTTCCGATTTTTTATACTTAGAATTTGCCTGTGTAGTTCGGTTTAAACTTTAAATCAATAAACTCTGAACCAATCAATAGACAAGTACTGCACTGTATGACAATTGTTCAAAAGTATTAAATAACAGGTTGTTTACTAATTGTAATAACACTGGAAGACAAATATATCATTTCTATATTTATGCATCGTGGATCAAACTCTCGGGAACATAACCTATACACACATGACCTTGCTTTGAAAGTAAGACATTCATCCTGCTTCACATAAACAGTAGAACGAGGACGAGGTGATTCTTATTTTTTATATTTTCTATACATTTATACATTATTGTGTTTTATGTATATAATGAAGAAACATAATAAAATGGGTGTTTATTTTTTATTAATAATACATATTGCCAGATAACAAAAAAGCATATTTCTACGAAAAGCTGTTTTGTCCCGACGAATTAGACTTTATTTATATAACCCGATTGCAAATGACAGTGATAATTACCAAAATAAAATTTTCTCTCGCATGAAGTACTGTTCGAAAATAGAAAACAAATATCTTCTATTTTGATTAGCAATCATAGTGATCTTTGCCGAAATAAATATTATTAAATGACTTCCTTTAAAAATATAGTTTATATTCAAGACAATGAACCTTTTTTTTTTCAATTATAAATATATTTTATTTCCCTTAGGTTGTATTTGGATCAATTTTCTTTGTAGCAACAGGATTTCGTGGTTTACACGTAATTATTGGATTATTGGAACAACTTCAACAAAGGAAGAGAAAAATATGCCTTATCTAGCCAGGAAATGAATACATTTCGAAATGATAGCGATGATGCCTTAATTTTTGTTTCGTGTAAAACATACTTTGACACAAAATATAGCTGTATACAAAGGTTTACATCCATGAAAATATAACATTGATAATAATTTGTATTGCACTAAATGTTAATGTACTCCATTTTCATGTGAAATTCTTTGTGGCATCTTACTCGTACAAATGGTAATTTACTTAATAACACCTGTATATGTAAGAAAAAGATAGTTTTGCTAATGTATAACATTTTATTTTTCAAAAGTATGGAGAATTATTATTATTATTATTATTATTATTATTATTATTATTATTATTATTATTATTAGTTACATCTCTGTTACTTGGAGATAAACTCTTAAGCTTGGCATTTTCCCCGAAATTACCTTGTACAAAAACCAAAGTTTGTCAATCCCACTTCCTCACTCATTTTCCTTTCGTTGCCCCATGTAAACGTTCTCACTAGTTAGATCAGCGATGCTGCGTAAGCGCTTCATGTTACGCTATTTGCTAACACGCGCTTTCTTCTGTTTCCTAGCCAAGCAGTTTGTTGTGTATGTTAAAGGTTTGTATTAAATCATGCAGTACTTTGACTCCGTTTCATTACGTCATGTAATTGAATGTTATTGCCGGCTAGTACTTTGATGCTGATAAACTGAGTTCTGGAAGAGGTCATCGTGTCGTTATAATGAATACAAATTTTTAGTTTCTCTTTTTAATCCAATCAATTTCTTACATATAATTCGGCGCTTATCATATCTTTTATTTCATAATTTTTTTCTTTCAGTCCTTAATTTTTATCTGAACTTACTTTGGTCATATTGCATATGCGTGAGTCAGCATTTGTCCTCTTCTATGAAGCTAATAACTTTCACAACATGATTTATTCCGAATACTTAACATGAAATATTTGCAAGTTTAGCTTTTCTGCTATAGGTAACTTACAATTAAAACAATTTATCGCGTAGCAATATTACGTGAGATGATAATGTGACGTTCCCCATTTTAGATCACCGACCGGGGGGGGGGGGGGGGGCTTAGGCGGTAACGTTTGAAATCGCATTCGGAAGGTCGCGGGTTCAAATCCCTTGGGGTCGGCCATCCTGACTATGGTTTTATTCGTGTTTTCCTCTGGTCAATTTCTGAGATGGATATTTCCTTTTCACAAATTTTCCGCTCTCTCATTTCATTTCATTCCGCTGATTCTGTTACAGAGTCCAGAGGTGTGCTGGTGCTGTGTGAGTGGCTTGCGCTTTGGGGAGGTTTCTACCTCTGCGTCTGGTATGAAAGACGATTTTCTGAGGGGCTCGAACCCCTTGGAGGGGGCTCCCGACGTCGGAGTGTTATGTCTAGACCCCGTCCACGTTAGTACATCACCATCCCTGGATTCTGGGCTCTTGGTGTTTCCGTTCCATAGGTGCCCCCACAGGGGTCGTAGGCACAAGTTGCCAGCCCTTTAGCACGACTGAAGTAACGAAATATCCTCTTCGGTCCCTAAATGTCCAATTAAGTTCTATTTAGATTTAAACCTTGATTTCAATTGAGCATTATAATTAAATATTATTATTTAATTATATTATTATTAGTTTAATATTGGCAGCTTTGAAGAACTGAACTGCAATTTGTTACCTAAAATATTTAAAAAGGGACGAAAGTTTTAATGCTATGGCGCATCTCAGTTTCATATTTATTTTATCCCCATTTATTTTCTTTGTTGCAATTCAAGTAGCGCTAGGACCCTGGGCCCACCCCTTAGTATGCCACTTCTTATAGACTACTTTTAAAATCAACAACTACAGTTTTGGAAATACGCTCTTGTATTGGCGTTCCTTAACTTGCAGTCACAACTTGCAACTGCTTCCAACTTTGTAATATACAGAGCCCTCCTTTGGACACGTGCCCGGCTTAACGGAGATTTGCTTGGCACCAGGAAGCACGTAGTTTGCCGGAGGAATCGGATATTTATAGCTCCTTAAATTCAAGCTCATAGATTTCTACAGCACACCAAACCCCAATTTATTGGCCATACAATGGCATTTCGTGTACAAGATTGTGTTTTTCTGCACTCCAGTATCTATTTTGTGTTGTGTATGGCCATGTAGCGACTGCCATGCTTCGTCCGTAAAAGAATTTAAACGTGGGTCAATAGAGTAAATATTAACATTATCTAACACCAATTTCAGAAATTAACTCTACTCACATTATTGCGTGGTT
This sequence comes from Metallyticus violacea, assembly GCA_030762175.1. Lineage (NCBI taxonomy): Eukaryota > Metazoa > Arthropoda > Insecta > Mantodea > Metallyticidae > Metallyticus > Metallyticus violacea. Next base: position 306,503,983 of record CM060846.1, on the reverse strand, counting down.
GCAATTCCTGAACTACATTGATCTGAAAGGGTTTCATTTTTAAAAGTTTAGTGGCATTCCAAATTGAGGTTTGTGAAATTCCTGATTCGTGTGCAAGCTTTCTCAGGGATTTCTTCGCACTTCGTTCTAACTTTTCTCCAATGTCATCGACTTTTTTCCTCTGTAAGAACACGGCGTTTTACTTTTGGTTTCTTATCAAGAATAGATCTCGTTTCCTAAATCTATTCACAAGATTATGAACCGTTTCTCTATGTATAAGTCGCCGTCTCACTTCTATACACGAGTTTGTCACACAGGAATCATACACGAAGATTGTGTGTGCTAAAGTATGCGGACTTTTCACCACTATATCAGCACTAACATAGTTTAACACTGAAACTGGTCTCACCAAGTTCAACTCCTGTACAGCACAGGAGCTTCGCGGAGAGGCGGAAAAGTGGAGAGGGAGATAGAACCGATTAGAAATAAGGCAGGCAAATTTCCGTTAAGCCGGACACGCTTCCAAATGAGGCTCTATATCTTTGTACTTGGTGCACGCTTTCTAGAAGACGACATTTTTATAAGTGTTTAATATATGGCTGATCGCGATAGTCCGGCAATTAAAACACCATTTATTAACCAGTAGTTCTCACACCAGTTGATAAATGATCAACTTCATTTGCTCCATGAGCACATTACGTTAACGTGTATCCTGTGTCACAATGTACTCTTGTGCGAGCTTGTATTGCCGGGACATGCGGTCTATGGTAGGTTTATCTTCGCTGGAGTCGTAGTCTATTATAGGTCCGCCGAATGATCAATGAAATTGATTAATGAAAATACAAGTTCAACTGCGTCTAAAGTTACTCTTCATTCGCCTGTTACATTTCGTGAACCGGGATGGTATATAAAGAACAACTTACTTAACTGAGTCGTAAAGTGTTTAAAATATTCTAAAGGTACACACGTTTTCAGATACGCTACATTATTGCACGTGCACAAATAAAGTCAGAAACATTTACGCAGCATGGCTTAACAGCTGCCATTTCATCATCTATAACTCTTTCAAGAAGTTATTTTCCATTTGTAGGCATATACAGACTCGCTATTAATCATTGGCATACTATGTCATGTTTAACTTTAAAAAGTTGATGCTTAATATTGTTTTGTGTACAGAAAAGAATAATTTTTAATGATCAATAATTAGCTGTGAAACAAACTTTTATATGTGCAGGTTTCATAACTGTCACTAATACTTGAAGAATGATGCATGTTTTCTTGTACCTGTACATATATAGCGCGAAAGGAGCGAAATTATTTTCAAGAAATGAGAAAAAGAAACAAACAAAACATAAACAGTCTCACCAATAGCGCAATATTACGAACTGGTTATGTTCTTGATTAAAGGCTGCGGCGGTTTTGTGAGAGTGTTTATCATTGGGATTCATTAGTTGCTTTTGTTTGTATTAGAATGGCGAAGAATTAACGAAATGGTTTCATTTATTTCATGCTGACTGAATCTTGATTCCTCCAAGATGCCATAGCTAGCTCGAAGTCGTACTCATATCTGGCCGCTTGCAGATGTGGTGATTGTCTCAGACTTTCTTCGGAGCTGTTTTTGGATTGAACCAAGGGAGAAAAGGAATTTGGTTGGGAGCTGTTGAATGAAATACTGGAATACACTTCACTTGCTATTTATTCAGCACTTTGATCGTGGTTCCTGACTGACTGAGCCACCGGCAAGGAATGAGATGAGACTTTTTCACGCTATTATTCGTCGAACAGCTCCCTACTTCACTCGCGCCTCAAACTTGTGATCTAATTCAACGACCATTTGTTTCCTTGGAATAAATAGAATAACATTTTCACTGTCAGGCCCAAATTGAACTATGTTTCTATGATTTGAGCTAGAGATATCTCGATTATAGTTGCGCCTGATTACACAGAACATTCTCTGCCCTCACTTCACTACAATAGATAATTCTTTTGTGTCTTCGACGCGCAAAAAGTAGTATACTTTATTTATGGAGCTTAAATCCAGTGCACTAATTTCTACCCGAGCGTGTGTTTTGCTCTTAGATAAACTGAAAAAGTGTAAAACTGTCCACTGTCCCGAATGCCTCAGGAAATTTGTCTATTTATACGTTCACTTAGCATCACGCTACATGGATTAAAATTTGGGAACTTTCCAGAAGCGTCCTAAACTTTGTTTCCTTATTGGTTGCATAAATTCGGCTACGGAATATTCTAGAAACTTAAATACCTGTTCTCTGAGTGGCTATCACATTTCGTTGCCCCTGGCTTTCGTTCGTTGGCAGTTATTTCAAAGTGATGTCTTTCCTTTTTTTGAAGGTCACAGCACAAAGGGAAACGCTCCTGCTTTCTATCATACTTTGTTTCCGTAAGGATATTTTTTTAACAGTGGCCATAATAGAAGGGTCTCGCGCGAATACAAAAGACGTCCTTACGGATGGCTCCAAAAAGTCGCGAACGAAGATAAATCTTTTGTGCTAGGTATACATATAGCATTTCAAGACACCTGTTAATTAGCGATCACATCGCAATATCTTATAATTGTGGTGTGCTATTTCTACAGGAGTTCAATCTGCATCTCCTGCTACAAGGCAGTAGACGTATTTCTGTACTTTATATACACCATTGTGCAAATTAATATGAACAAAGATATTATTTAGTTTTTTTTATTATTTCACAAAATTTCAACATTACTTTTTACTAAACAGTGTTTTAATATTTAATGTGCCCTTCACTCATTAGGGAATAGAGTCAATGAGTTTCTTACATATTTCACTTATTTCTGGGTCATGAAATCACACTTTATCACAGCACAAATACTCTTTTCTTTGGTGGCACAGTCCATTTTCCTCATCCGTTTCTTGACAATCGCCCAAAGATTCCCCATAGCGGCGAGGTCCGGTGAATTTCGATGCATGACATAGGGCAAGGTCTTGCTGGAAAATCGCCTTTTCAAGTTTCAGTTCCTGTGGCAAACTCTTCAGAGCTGGGGCGGCTCCATTCTCTAACATTGGCATGTATTTGTCCCTGTTCATCATTCCGTCATTAGGAATCAAACAGTATCTATGAATGCATAGCCCCAAAACATCTTTTGTGGAAACTTGGATGAGTCTGTTTGATGTGCTTGGGCGAGATTTCCCCTCCATTGCTTCTCCTTGTTTGGAGACGTTCAATCCCGGCACTTCATAATGTCTTTCATCAGAAAATAGGACCTTTTTTCACACTTCTTGTGTACAGTTCTGACTTTTTCTACCTCTTTTTCTTCAAAGGACAAAGTCAATATCTGTTTTTTGACCGGTCTAAGAGCTATCCTTCTAGTTTCTAGAAACCGCCTATGCAATGTTGAGGCATTGATTTTTACCCCTGCGCCCTCCAAAATTTTTGTAAATCAAAACTGTTCTTTTCAGGATTAATTTTGCTGGTTATGATTAGAATGTCATCAACTTTCCTGAACTGTTTTCATTTTCGGCCACACGGTCATTTCCTTTGAGGTGAAATTGACTCAATCTCATTTTCCCTTCTAATCATATTAACAGCACCTACATTACATTCAGCAGCTAGTTGTCTCTGAGTTATATTATTAAATTCATGGAGCGTTATGACCTTACTTCAGGTGCGATATCCATTATGAGTGAAACATGCTTGCTAAAAATAAAATGTTAAAACAGCTAGAAACACAAGCAAATTGCTTAACCTCTTGTACAACTATTAAAAACAATAATTACAATTAATATCTAAACAATGGATATCAATAATACGGTATAGAATTGAGAATTGGAGGGAATCAGTTACTAGCACTGAAAAACTTTATAAAACTAAATTTACTTGCTTGTTCACATTACTTTGCAGAGGACTGTAATATGTATACACAGTGAATCCCATGATCGGGGGTTCAATCCCGACCAGGGTTAATGGACTTTTTAGAGCGTAAAACTCCAAGTATGGCTTCTTTCGGAAGGGAAGTAAAGCCTAACACACAAAAGAACTTCAAGCCTGAAAACAGAGACCTCTGAGCAAAATTTATGAATCGTTTTACACTCTGAATTGAATGGGGCGCTTATGACCTGAAATGTTAGAGCGTCCATAAATAAACCAAATAAATAAACACAGAGTGTCACCTAAAATTACCCCTGCGAACATTTTTAAATGAATGGCGCTATTAATGAGCTGTTTTCACAGGAAGCTCAAATATAGTTATCCTGGATATCTCTCAGCGTGCACAGTACAAGAAGGCGCGGCATTCTTCCTACATTCTCCATATACAAGAATCATGTCGGCTTGTTCATTATTAGTGAACATGATTTTCTCTAGTACGCCGTACTTCTATGACATCACACTTTTTTGACAGAAACATCTGAAGGTATTCGTGAAGGGAACAAAATGAAAATACAAAGGGTACGTATGGTCGCGGTAGACAGGAATTTATTAAAAATGAAAACTGAGCAATTTAAGTAAAGAACTTTATAGCTAAAAATAACAATGAGTAGAGAAGAAAAAATTAATAAACACTGAAACAGTCATACAAATAGCACGATATTTTGAACAGCTTGTGTTCTTCAAAGCAGGGGATAAGTGAAGGTGTTAAAAGATAAATATTGAATCTTGAGGGAAACGCAGTGTGTTGAAACAGACCAAGCAAGCAAGCAAGCCAAGGGGAGAAAAGAGGGAGGGAGCGCAATAAATAAGATTATATTAAAAGGAAAAAAGTAAAAAGGATTATTAACAGGTAAGATTTAAACCCGGTGGTGTACGCACTTTATGCAAAAACGTTACCTCTCCAACTCCTCTTAAGACAACTTTTAGGGACATGGGCAGGTAACGCATCAATAGATGTTAAATTAAAAATCCTTATAATGGACCAGGGCATGCAGGCTAACCAGTAAGAGAGACTTGACTTTAACAAAACGTCTATGATTGTTCATACTGAGTAAAACATCTGTGTATGGTAAACAAAAAAAAAAAAAAAAAAAAAAAAAAAAAGCTTTGCAAATCATACAGCATAACACATTCTTGGAAGCACAGTATTAACGAATGAGCAATCTGAAATATTCTGCCTAAGTTGGGGCGTGTAATGACTGACACGGGTAATATGCATGAATGTAACGAAAGGGCTACTGCATAGAGACAGCAGTGCAGCAGTGGCGGAGACGGAAAAGGTGGCTATACTAACAATTTGGAGTTAAGATGGGAAAAGAAACTAATCGAGGGATTCTGGACCACGGGTCCAAAGAACGATATCAATATATTTCACCCAAAACAATGGTGCAAGAGGTTCTGACCTCAGTAATTTCCCCTCTAAGCGAGCCATAAATAGATTGGCATAAGACGGTATCATTTTATTACCCATTGCATTGCTTTAAAGTATATGTAGTATTTAATCATCAAAACTAAATGTATTGTGAGTGAGAACCATATAAACTAAGTGACAAATTTCGTGAATGGGGTTTGAAAGTGCAAGAAATGTCTCAGCCGATATCCCTCATGGTACCAAGTGGGGTGACCCAAGCGGCAGCGCTTTTGACTCGCATTTGGGATATCTAGGGTTCAAATTCCTTAGGGCGGGTCATCCTGACCTTGTTTTGTTTTTTCATGATTTCCCATGATCGCTTAGGCTAATACAGGGACGAATTTTACGTATTTCAATCAGTTGGTTATGTCACAGGGTCTAAAGTGCCAGGGCGAGGTGGGTTGGTGCGGTGTGACGGTGACTTGCGCTTTGGAAAGGTGTCCGGAATGGAAGGAACTCTTCTCCGGGGTCTGCACCGTAGTCACGGGTGTTCTATCAAGAAACATGTTAGGACCTCTTCCGCGTCCGCGCAATTATCCCCGTGTCTCTCTAACCTCGTTCTTTCCTCCCGGAGGTGCCCCAGTGAAGGCGTAGGCTCAAAGGGCTAGCTGTGAATAAGGCTCAAGTACCGAAGTATCCTTACTCCGCCCCTAACAATTCAATCCTTCATGGTTGGGGATGTTAATACATATAAAGTGATTTCACAACAATGGTGGCCGCAAGTATGAGGTGTGTACTCTCTTTGGCATAATCAAAACATTATAGGAATCTTTGATATAGGACAGCCTGAATGTAACAAATAGCTGTAATCAAAAATCTACTAAGCAATAATGCGTTTAGTGGAGGAGTTAAAACTGGCTACTATCAGGCAGCCTGGCATTTCTTTTTATGAAAACATGGAGGAAATGTGAAGGGTGTGGGAGTAAGGAGAGTCTTTGAGACACTGCTGATGGTAGGGTCTGAAGAACAGTTCGTAGCATGCGACATCTGTCGGTAAGCTTCAGCCTTGTAAGAAGAAATATCCTGCAGCAGTACCGCCGAGGAATTAAAACGTTTAAGACAAACGTTCATTTAACTCTGTGAATAACTTTTTATTTTAAATTAAAATTGTTAGTCTACTGCATTACGAGTAAGGTATTTTATTTACCAAGGCAACCGAAGAACTTTGAATTTACGTTTCAAGCGTTTCTCATTATATACTAATTCTGAGCTTCTGGAGTAAATACGTTGCTTCTTTTATTTTGCAATTATCATATATCACACCGAAGGAAAACATTGACTGCTTTAGTTGCTTCCTTCAAGTTAATTCTGTCAATCATATAATTACATAGAAAGCATATTTTATTACACGTTAGGAATACTGCAGCGCATTGCAACTGATGATGAACTCTTCGAACAGCAACAGAGCGCCATTAGTTGCTATTAAAATGACGTGTGGCAAAGGATACGACATTTTGTCGCCAGTTGCTTGCTTTGTCGGCGTCAAATTCAGATCATAATATAGATTAGAGGGTACCACTGAAAATCCCAGAGTGAATACAACTTCTTTTAAGTATTGCTGCAAAAGAAAATACACAATATTCATTAAAAAGCTATAATATGAGAAGCCGCAGACATTTTACGATGTTTGCAGACAACATTCCATAATCAGATGATCGTTTCTTGTTGTTATTGTTCATGTGTGCTGGAGCGATCTACCTAAACAAAACATGACTTAGGAATGGATCTACCAGAGCAAAATTTATAAATAATTGCTAATTAACATAGACATGATTCACTGAAACGAATTATGTAATATAATTCTAATTATGGATTTATGGCATTTAGCGTCTCATCACTGCAGAACAGGTATCAAGAGCCTGAAAGTAAATTCTATCATATTCAGGTCTTACAGGTCTTTGGATGGCAAACATTTCTAAAACCTAATGAGAGGGCATGAACCAAAGTCATTTGTAAATCTTCAGTAATTGATCGACATGCATATCTTCCATAAAACGATACATTTCTGAAGAACATTAAATGGGGTCATTCAATACGTTCTAAAATGTGCCTGTGTAGACTCGTACTCCGAAGACTGCAGAAATTAAATTATCCTTGGAACCTTTAGTTAGCGTCAATTTTTACAGGAAATGTTCGCGTTATTCAACATGCGCTAACATACTGTATTACCTGAAAATACAGTAGCCTTTAAATTGAGCTTTTACAAGTACCGCCATAGTAAGGCGTTTGTTTGCACACCACTTTTCTAGTATTTACATCAGCCGTTTGTGTAGTCAACTGACGAGAGTTTTAACAAGTGCTTCCTGTTGATTAGTCATCAGTTTCAACAGCGTAATATCTAAATCTTTCAGTGGATGACTCAGATCAAATACACTTTATTGCATTTCTTAATACTCTCACCTTACCATGCTAAGGAGGCTTTAGCATTACTTCTGAGTTAATTACGATTTAGATTATGTGATCTGCTTTCGAAAGAGACTAGTACCTCAGAGAAGAAGGTTACAAAACAATTGATACTAATAGTTTAAGAAATATGATAAACTTTTCCAAACACGAAAATGCACAATGAGAAACAGATTATTTTGAGATTAATGCCTGTTGAAACTAGATCAACAATAACAAATATGGAATCAATTATAAAGGTAGGCCGATTCTTGGGCTCTCAGTGTAAGGTAAACATATTCGGGACGTTCCTGCAAACTTTATGAGGAAAGTTGCATATGACAGAGTTCAGAAAAAATTGCCTTCACCACTACCGTTATCGAACTCGGACTCTGAAATCAATCCAACTGAACTTCCAAGAATTAATTGTTTATCCTGATAACCTGAGAATGTTATACAGGAAAACATTTACAAGAACATTATGTTCTTAGAAAGGCCAAAAGAATTTCACAGGAGTCAACGATGTCAATAATTTGCAAGGAAATCGAATCTACGCTGAAAAGAGTAGTTAAAGCTCTTACTTTTGGAAGTTATAACACAACCGCCAACGCGTTAAGTATAATAATAATAATAATAATAATAATAATAATAATAATAATAATAGCAGCCATAGTTTAGTCAATGTATTGTACTGGCAGAATTCTCCCTCAAATTGGCGCAAATCAGCGTCACCATAGAAAGAAGCAGCAATTGAAGAAATCAAATCCATTGCTACAGGATAGCGGCAAGTTTTCATGCAATCACAGAGTATGTTCCGTCAAGCTCCTCATAGATGCATCGCCAATAATTCTGCGCTGTTTATAACCTGTCTTTCTCATGAATCACAAACAAACGATAAAACAATTTTATTTTCATATGGATGTATAGATGGAAAATATGCTTCTCTTGCTACAAGCTCAATTTGAGAAATGCCACATATTGTTTTATGCTTTTATCCAACGTCAGGAAAAACTCAGGGAAATACCCCAGTCAGGGACCGGGAATCGAAAGCCGACCTCGCTAGTTCAAAAGCAGATACTGAAGACTTGAGTCACCGCGATGAGAGATAACGAGGGTAGGTTCATAAGTTTCCGGCCTCGCCGATAAGGATTATCGCCTTCACCAAATCCTTATCTGGTGCCATACCTTATCTGTTAAGTAAATATCTGCAGCTACAACTTCGGCTCCGCAGTGTTCAGTTGTGAAGATATAGTTGCATAAAGAAGGCTATGTATAGAAGAATGTGAAATGTTCAAAATGGAATTTCGAGCTGTTATTAAGTTCTTCACAAAAGAAGGATTTACTCCAAATGAAATTAAACAGCGATTGGACGCTGTATATGGGGAAGCATCCTCCTCATATCCTACCGTAAAAGAATTGGCCAAACATTTTCGAATGGGTCAGGAAAACATTGAAGACAAAGAGCGTGCAGGTAGGCCCTTGGCGGTGCTCACTCCTGAGAACATCGCTCTTGTGAAAGGAGAAATTATGGAAGATCAGCGGCTCAAAGTTACAGAAATAGCAACAAGGTTGGGCCTTTCTAAAACAACAGTCCTTCGAATTGTTCATGAACATTTAAACATGAATAAGTTTAGTGCAAAGTGGATGCCTAAACTTCTTTCTTCAGTCCAAAAGCAGCAACGAGTCATCTGTTGTCGGGCATTTTTGGAGCTCTGCCGTGGCAACGAGAGAGAAGATCTGCAAACTATTGTTACAGAAGATGAAACTATGGTTCCCTACTATGATCTCTTGTCCAAAAGAGAATCAATGGAGTGGTGTAAACCTGGCGCAGCAACGTTTCTAAAGGCTAAGGTCACTCAGTCAACCAATAAGCTTATGGCCACAATCTTTTGAGACTGTGAAGGAATACTCTTCATTGACTTCAAGGACAGAAACAGCACAGTAAATGAGGAGTACTATGCTGTCCTACTGCACAGACTACGTGCTTCCATCAAACAGAAAAGGCGAGGAAATCTGAATGGTGGTGTACGCCTTCTTCACAACAACGCGCCTGTGCACTCAGCTATTGTTGCAAAGGAAGCTGTGAAGAAATGTGGTTTCAAGGAAATCGACCATCCAACCTGCAGCCCAGATCTAGCTCCCAGTGACTTATTTCCTCTTGTCAAAACCCAAGAAGGGCTTTCGAGGAAGGAAATTTATGTGTGACGAAGAAGTGATGGATGCTGTTTATGCCCATTTTGCAAACAAGACTTCTATTTTTTTTGGGGGGGGGGTGAAATGTTAATTCAAAGATGTGAGAAGTGTATTACAATAAAGGGTAACTATATTGAAAAGTGAAATATAGTTTTCGTCTTTATCATAACTAGAAAATGCCTCATTATCTTAGTTGATACTTACCTAATCTAACTGTAGCATTCTCAATGACATGTTGCTACGAGCTAACACTGCACATAGTAAAAAGAGAGAACGTCTTCTCACACCTTTATATAGTACGGAAAGTGAAAATATGAAAGCGTATATGCATATACGCTTGTGTATGTGTGGGTATATATAGTTATTTATGCGACTATTTCAATGTTTTGTTCGTTTATACTTCCCCAAGCTAATGAGTATATATATATATACTTGAAACAGTCTCATAAATATAGCAATATTTCGAACCACTCGTGTTCTTCTTCAAAGGCAGAAAACAAGTGAAGATGGTAAAAGTAAATATTGGAATCTCGAAGCTAACGTAAGGTGTGGTTATAGAGTAAACAAGTTATGAGAAGAAAAGGGTAAAGGAGAAAAAATATGTAAGAGTATTTTATTAATAATTGAAAAAATAACTTAGCAAAAGGGGGAATATTAATGTGCAGCATTTAAACCGGATGGTATACTCACTTTACGCAGAAATATAGTTGCTATATCTGTTAGTCTCTGAGGTAAAGCACGCTACCGGGCTTAAATGGTATATGTTAATATTCCCCCTTTTCCTTACTGTATTATTATTATTATTATTATTATTATTATTATTATTATTATTATTATTATTATTATTATTATTATTATTATTATTATTATTATTATTATATTTCTGAGATGAAGAGATAACAGCAATATTTTGCCTAAGGTGCGCACACTACCGTGTTTAAATCTTGCATGTTAATATTTTCCTTTTCACTTATTTTGTTATCATTATCACTATTATTTAATGTACTTCCTTCACTTGTCTTCTGCCTTTGAAGATCACAAACGGCTCGAAATATTGTTCTACTTGTGTGACTATTTCAGTGATTTATCAATTTCTGCATTATTAGTTCTTGTTATTTTAGCTATATTCTTTACGAGTTAATTTATTTTCAATTTTATTACATATAATTACTAGAGATCAGCGTATTATCAATGCCTTGACCCAGATGGTCTTAATTTTTCTCATCTGTTTGGATTCTTTACTACTGTTTTCGTAAGAACCCAACATTCGGATCCATATATAGCAGCATTGGGATGAGCATTATTTAGTAAGAGCATTTTCTTATTGAAAGCTAATACATAAAATGAAATTTATTTCCAGATTATATATTTAATTGAAGTTTATTTCTTCCCTTCTGTCTTTGATACCGATATTTCAAATAGAGTGCAGATTTTATAAGTTAGTTGTCTTGCCCTTTTAAGACATGCTTTTATGATAGAGGCACCAGTTACGCATTTGAATACTCTACCATTCAGGCACTAAAGTGTTTATCAGTTAGCAAGCCCGAGTTCGATCACCAATAAGGGCAATCTGCTGGTTGATTTTTCCCCCCGTAGTTTCCCTTTTTCTTGAAAACACCGCTGCCAGGCAACGTTAATAATGAGTGGATTCCAGATTTGTTTTTACGATTATTTATTCATTCCATTCATTTTCTCGACGATCTATGGCAATCGACACGGAGCATCACGAGCTCATTAAAAAGAAACAACGAAATGATATGTAAAGTAATTCCAAAGCACATCCTGACGCTTGGATAAGAATCTATAAATGTTCAGATTCTGGTAGCTATATGCAGCTAAGGTAGATCTTGTATCATCAGTCATATGGAATAACCATTTAATTAAATTAAGTCTATTTCTTTACCTGAAAGCATTAGTACAGATTAAAACTGTTTGAAGTTAACGGTAGACAAAAGATTTACATTCATTTTTGGTTTCTTGATGCTCACCTCAATTTCGAATAGCTTTAGCTCTTCTGGTCCCCTACAGCGCACACTTAAATTTTTTAATCATTATCACAAATAAACCTTCCTCAGAGATATACATTGGTAGTATTGCAGGTTTATGGCAAAACAACCAAAATTATATTGCAACGTAAGAATATTTGCTTACGTAGCTTTCTCATAACATTCTTGCAAGCAGCAACATACGTCACTATCCTCATTAGGACTAAAATGAAGTTGATGTAAGGAAACTGTGAACTTTGGCTTGAAGTACTAACAGGGGCCAAGCAATTGAGACTATTCCCTCAACCTTGAACTTTGGACGAATCTTCCATTTTGTGACGTAATTGGTCGTAGTAACAACTAAAATGATGAGGGAAAATAGAAAAAAAGAAAAAAGATGGAAAAGGATATAGTAAAGAAAAAGAGAAAAAGAGTAGATGTCTAATATTAATCCCCAAACATAGACCTGCATTGAATTCACTAATTCACCCAAATTTCTTGCTAAGATCATTTTACATGTTAATGTGTCCGGAACAATTCACTTTAGCTTTGTAACAATGTTGACATTTTTTGGGTTAGAAACAGACTGAATAATTTATTCATGTGTATTATGCTGAATTTCTCCTCAAACACTTAGCATAGGATATAATTTTAATTTCAGGTTGCAAATGCCTTTTCTATGTGATTGATTAGATTAAAATCGTTGGTTTGTTGTTGATTTTTGGCAGTTCTACTTAGAAACAAGACGCATGATTTCGATCTTATGATATTTTGGCAATAGCTCTATCATTCAGGTAATTGTTACTTTGTGAGTGTGTGTTTCTTTTTATTTAAAGTAACAAAAGAGAAGGAGAAACATACTTCATGCACCTGGCACGTGGTTAACTATTTTTGTCTATAGAGCGCCTGCCAATTGTGCCTAATGCTGTTTTTAATAGAGGATTTGTGCTAAATTAACAACAGCCATTGTGAAGAAAACAGTTCAAACTTTATGTATAGCAAAAAACGAGAGATAAATAAATATCTACCATTTAATGTTAAACTATATGGTAACAAAATAGTTATTTGAGGTACATGTGTTGAAGTAATATTTTTAACATATGTATCATACCTATATTTCGTCAACGCTTAATATTTATAAATTAGATTTATTCCAGTCACTCCCAATCGTTTCTTCTTTGAAAGAAACGGTTCCCGCATTTTCTCTAGGAGGGGAATGGGTGAAATGGGTGAAATCTCTAAACAATGTTACCAAATCGCAGCGGTAGTAATTAGTGGTTTATAAACATATTTTGCCGGAAAATAAAAGTTTAAATTAAATGTTTTTATTTATATTACATTAAACTAAAGTGTTGCTTTAAATTGTCGTTTTCTCTCGCTGAAAGAAGCTCTAGTATGCATATGGGCATGCATAATGTTTATATCAAATGTATTGATATCCTTCCAGTTTGCTTAACTGGGTTACTGAGCAAACAAACCTAAGAAATCAGTTTAAGCAAATTTTTTAATATCACTTAATTTCGATAGCGTTATGAAAATGTAAAAAATGATAATATAATTTATAACATATTTAATTTGTAGCCGCATATATCGATATTAAATCAAAGTTGGTAAAACTGGAGTGTTACAAAATGATGTTTCTAGTTTGAGATTCTTGTGCTAAAAGAAATACTTTCATCATGAGCTGTACGAAAAAGACAAATTTAACTATAATATCCCTATAGCAGACAATGGCAAAATAAAATAGCAGGATGTTCAAAAATGTATAAAGATGGATGTGCATAAAGCATTTTTATCAATACTTATACATCACTCTAGAAATTTTCCTGCAGAATGAAGAAGTAAGCTAATCATAAGAGACCGGAGAACAGAAGCTTTGTACTTAACGTAATACTTTGAAAATATAGCCTAATTGATCAATGACAGCGAAAATAATAATAATACTAATAATAATAATAGTATAGGCATATTAGCGGAGATATTAGAGCATATCCAACTACGTTCAGAGTTCCAGTTGACTCACAAGTGAGCTTTGCACAGCCATGCTTGCAGTCAGCATGGGCAGCACATTTTACGCTCTTTCCCTAAATCTCTTAGCTTAAGATGAGAATGTTTGGAGCTAAACAGCTGCTACATGAATGCATCTAATTATTTTAGAATAGGCGATTAAATGTTTAAATTCATGTGTCATTTCCACGTATTTGTTGATTTTGGTCGCACATGTTAATTGTTACGTTAGTAGTGGCAATCTACCTATAAAACTGAAAGACTTTCTTTGTTAATGATTTTAATATCATGATATTTTATTGACATTGTCTTCTCTATATCAAGTTCTATTTTCAATTATGATACATAGGTATTGAATTTCTTTAAGTTTCGCAATATCAGCTGCTACGTAAACGTAATACATATATTTGTACTCTACACGCACAGTGAGGTTAGAATTACAGGCCGGCAGAACGCTGCTAAGTACTCTGAGAAATCAGTTGACAAGACTTTATAATGCATGTGCAAACGGCAGCTTGTAGTTAGTTTGAAGTACACTCTATTAGCGAGATATTGGTGTTTGTGCGTTACTCGGTGTTTTCATTGTATGTAAATTGTGTGTTAATTTTTTTTTTGACACTTCACCATATAGTTTTGAAGGTTTTTAATGCAATGTGTGTGTGCGTAAACATATACTTACGGTGAAATGGTAAGCAAATGTCAATATAATATCTTAGGAATCGTGTTTCATGTAGAGAAACTGTTTGTCAACTTGTTAAAAAGTTACGAGACAAAAATATCCCAATGACAAGAAACGTGTTCTGAACCCCGAGTTCCTACGGTAAGTTGAATGAAATGCAGAAATTTCCTATGCAGATGCCGGGAATGTATTGCCTCTGCCGGGCATCATTTTCAACATCTCTTGTAACACACATTAGTACTCATTATTTATTAGTTTCAAATACAGTAAAGTTTTATGCTTTTAGTAAAAATATAAACACTATAATAAAAATACTAACTACGAGCTGCGACTATTTCCCTTTTTCCGGTTGCGGCAGCTGCACTTTCACAGTAAGCAATGTGCACAGGCAGCTCTCATCTCAAATAACCCCAATGTATGATAAAATGCAAATACTTAACTAATGCAGGTGTTGATCAGAATTTTGTTTAGGAGACGTTTTACGTCAGTAATCCTTAATTAACACTGACACGTTCATCTGAGACTATTTCAACTTAGCATGGCTTGTAGCAGTTAATATCGTCCAAGTATGCTCAACACGCAATGGCTATGCCTTAAATGACTTTTCATAATGAAAGAGTTAGCTTCCCGTCTTTCAAAAGCCTCCAAAATCTCGACCCAACTGCATGCTTCTTAGAACTGAAGGTCATTTATTGTAGTTTTTATTGTTAATGAATTTAGTTTTAAAGACATTCAATGGACGTACTCAATGAATGAATGAATGAATGAATGAATATGTTTAACGCCCGTTTTTGCTACTGAGGCACCACAGGCGATGGACATTGATCATAAATGAGATAATATGATATATTGGGAAAGGGTTTATTTTCAAGGAAGGAATCGTTCCAGACCTAAGTTTAGGTTACCTCCCCGCATTTGCCATTTATGAAGAATGGGGAAAACCTGGAAAAAACCTCAGTCAGGGAGGACGATCCTGGCGGGATTCGAACCCGAGACTCACTCACGAGTCCGCACTTTAACGAACTCGGCCACGCGTGGCGGTCAATGGACTTGCAAGATCATTTCTTTCGTTGGAGGCGTATAAGGTACCTGTGAAACCTTTATTATTACTGCTAAATTAAAGTTTAAACTTTAATTAGTTTTAAAAAGCGATAGCACAAAGCAATAGACTTTTTCATATTCACTGTTGCGAAAATGTCTAATTTAACGCTCCACGTAAAGTCAGCGATTGCAATGTCATACCAATTTTTTCTTTGCTGAATTTGGAAAATCTTTTTAAGAAACGGTGAAATGAAACAAGGCGACGTGAATGTAATGCCGCATATTGATGTTGCTGCTTTGAATTCTGGCTTGTATTTTGAGCTATATTGAAGTAGTGGATATTTGCTGATAATTTTATCCTGAATTTCGTTGCATTTAACAAGCCGGAAGTTTTGATCCCCTAGAATGCATTAATTTTATAGAAGAATTCCTTAAATGAAAGTGCACTAACCTCTTTTTGACTACCGATTTTTTTTTTTTTTTTTTTTTTTTTTTTTTTTTTTTTTTTTTTTTTAATAATTTAGCTTTCACTATGTAAAAACCATGGGAGTTAACTCCCAACACTTCTGTCGCGCGATCAGCGATTTTTTTTCTCCCTATGAGCAAGCCCCCATTCGTTTCCAGCGCGGCGAAGGTGGTAGCAAGCCTCCTTGTTTGCTTGTTGATCTTGCTGACTGTCGCAGTCGTAGTGCAGCTGTTCCCGGGTGTGTGTTGTGCTATTCCTTCCTAATTCGACTGTGTACATAAAGTGTATAATACCTCGTGTGTTTACAACGACGCAGCGTGTCTTTATGTATCATTCATGTGTGTTAACTCAGTGGTGAAAAAATCATAGGACTAATTTTTTAAGCATAAAATTGATTCTGTTACTTATGTGAATACCGTCCTTTTTTATTTTAAGGAATTAACTGACGGGAAGCTGATCATACATTTTTTCAACATGACTTTGCCACTGCTCATACTGGGAATAATTCCATGTCCTTTAATTAGTAGAGTTTTGTGGCCGCCTCGGTCCCCTGATTTAAAAGTCTGCGATTACTGTTTCTGGAATAAATTAAACATTGTCGTGTACAAGACTAACCCGCACACCATACAAGAACTCAAAGATAATATTCTTCAGGAAATTGTACGGATTTCTGAAAATGAACTACAGCGAGTGATGAATAATTTCCTAAGATATACCAAAATGTGTGGAGAATGAAGGAGCGTTCAGCACCTCATTTGATAATTTGGTAAATAATGAGCCTCTTAAATTGATTTGTGTATTGCTGTATGGTTGGTTGGTTTTATTGTTTTACCCTCCCGCTAATTACCGAGATCCGGCTAACGAGCTGCGCTCTCGCCCATAAGCAAAACACTCCGGGGGAAACAAAACTGATCACACGTTCGCATGACAATTGTTTGCACACATGCCAGAACTTAATATGGCGAACTTTGGAAACACTTGTGCATCTCTAAGTTTTTACTTCCATAAAATTGAGCTTCTCATAAAATCCACGAAAGCTAATGATAGTTGAAGTTAACTGCATATTATGAAGCGATCAATTGAATTAATATTTGTAAATACTAAGATACTTTTTAAAATGATTTAATATCACTGCTTTCTTGAATTCATTGTCTATACTTAATATTTAATACTGTAGTTATTGAGACATATTATCTAAAACAGACATAGCACTGCATTAAAATTCCAATAAATCGTTTCTTTCACAAACAATTATCCGCTTGCTATAACGCATTTAACATTAATTCAGCTTAGAGTATCAGTTTAGAAGCAAACATCATATTCGCTCAAAGTAGAGTGAGGTTTTATAAGAAGTATTACTTCTAGCGGAAATTCCTGTCAACATTAAAAATGATTATGACTAGTTTGTGCTCTTTGATATCAAAGAAAAGGCTGACTCATAACATCTCCGTGCTCATATTTATTACGCAGTATCACTTATAAAACTAGTATACATTACGCAGCTTAAGTGTTAATTATGCTCTAATCGCACAGGACTTTGACTTGCTAAATGCCAATCATGCCGGCACGTATCGGTAGGCGGTATCACGTTTTCCCAGCTATATACAGTAATTAGTATATGAACAGCTTGTTGGCCTTGTTCATATAAAAGCTGCGGTTCAGTGATTGCATGATGCATTTCTTTTTTCAAGCACGTTCGTTTTACGTATTCTGTATTACAGAAGTTAGCATCAAAGGGATGATTCAGTTTGTAATCATTTTTTTTTAACTTAATCACTTTACTCATAGTGAATTGAGGGTAAGAATAGGAAAAGTTTTCTACCATGTACAAGATGAAAATTTTCCAAAATCTTTTAACTACGCAGTACATGACACACGACCTTTTAGATATAGAAATATTGTTACTTATGCTGCCTTTATCAGCGCTGTTTATTATGCTCTCCAGCGTACAGACATACCTGCGGCATTAGAATTTTAAGCAGTGGCATATTATGAACCCAAATTCTTCTAAGGTCAGACAGTTCAATATGACATCCGAAAAGTCCCACTCCTTATAAATGTAAGCACGTCCATAAACTTATGATCAACAAGCAAAATACTGTCATACTACTGTTACTAACTAATACTACTATTAATAATGTTTATGGTAATTATAATATCAGATGACATTTGGAAATAGTTAGAAATAAATTCATACATTGTAAGGAGGAACATGATTAGTAGATCTCTTCACGAGTCATTCGATGACAATTGTACCACGTGTCAGGCTCTAAAGCACATTCAGTGCTTTCTTTTCAATTGAAATACAAGCAAAAGCTGATAAGTGATCTTGGGTAATATTGTTGTGCGTTTAAGGCGAGAAAAACTCCTTTCAACTTAAGCATTAGGTGCAGGGATAGTAGTAATGGGGGCAAACTAGCTTGAAGATTTCGGGAAGAACTTGGTTCGTTTTCTCATTTTTTCTCCCTTTTTTAATTAAGTCTCCCAAATGAAAACAATGGAACACTAATTTGTGCTGCAAAGAAAAGACAAAATTCGAGTACTCGTTGAAAAAAAAAAAAAAACACTTACGCTTCTAATAATGAGCCCAGTCCATTCACATGAAAAGGCAAACCATAATTTATGAGGTGGGTTGTGTCACCTAATTTAAGAAATTTCAGTTTATCACAACAGGAAAACCATGCTTTAAATTGTGTTAGATATTATCCAATATCTCACAGTAAACTTGCTTGTATTTACTTGCTGGGTTGTCAGTTCTTTTATCCCTCATTGCACATCTGTTCATCGAGTTGTAGGATATGAGTTTGTTGAAGCTTCCGTAGAATTCAACAACCTCACAAATTGTTCATTTCGTAAGATTTTTATGTGCAAAATATACTCTGAAGCAATTGTTGCTGCAAAATTGTGCTTCATTGGTTTTCTTCTAAAGAATATGGAAAAGCATATAAGTTTTTTTAGGAATATACTCTCAAAAACATATAGTACAAACACAAAATCAAATCGAGAAGACTATTATTGAAAACAAAGGCTAGTTGTTGCACTGGAGTCGGAGCAAACAATATTTCATTTGGAGCTTCAATTAACTTCATACTATTAGTGTAAATAGCGTATATTCCTATGTCAACCTTATTTCGCAACATCTGATTCTCTAGAAATCCTGCAATACCGTACAGCGTGCAAGTTAATGCTTGACTTTTGCACAAAATAAAATTAATTTATACCTTTAAACATATTTTAAATAATCTTTATTGATATTTTGTCGTATTCAGTGAAGTACAAGGTATATCCAACAGTCTTTTGCCGAAAAGCTTCACGGCTTTTACAAAAAACATATTAAGTTTAATTGTAAACATTGCGTTACAATCCTTTATGAACATGTTCACTTTTCTTATATTTTCTTTGGTTTCCGGAGAAGGCCGTCTCATTGAAAAGAGCCGACGTTTCGCTCACCTTTTACCTGGCTACGTGTAGTACCTGGTGACAGGTTCCCTTTTCGAATTCTATGACCATTCACAGCTTATCTAAATGCAACAAAACCAAATGCGCATTTGGGAGTTTTCATATTGAAAAAAAAAAAACACCGAGATTGCACATTAAAGTTTAATTCAGATTTCATATAATTACGAATACAAATGAAAATATACCAATACGAGAGTGAAAGAGATATAAACTGATTTTTTTTTTTTGTAATTTATTAAAACCTAATTAAATAAAAATTGGTTTTGCACTTAATTTCACAATTTACAAATACATTTTTTCCCACCGCATAAACCTTTCTTAATCCCATTATCGAAGAAAGAATGCGGTTGATATGCTTCCACAACTTCGTCGTTGTGGAATCGGTGACCCAATGCTTCTGTTAACGTTCCAAACATAAGGCAATCGCAAAGCAACAAGTCTGCACTGTAGAGAGGGGTTCCAATACTGTTCAATGGGTTTCCTCGATCAAAGCCGCTGTATGTGGACGAGCTCTGTCTTGGAGAAGAACTTCTCGAATCGGTTGTTATCGTCTTTTTCAAAGATAAACACGTTTTCCCTCAGTCAGAAGATTGCAGTAATAAGCTGCATGGACTATTCCACGTTCAAGAAAACAATTTATAAACATAAAGCTTTGGAGTTCCACAAAACTGTCAAGAAAACCTCAACTGAGCTTCCCCTTTTCCTCCACTCCATGCTCACTTGCTTCGACTCAGGATTCAATCGTCAGCCCATTTTTTCATTCTTAAAGTGTACAATTTTGTTGTCGCTCTCTCCATCCATATTAAGTAGCAAATGTTTACCAGAATTTGAAGCGGGAACCATATTTACTTCCACTATTAGCAGCAATAAACCCCTTCAACTGCGCTTTAAGAGGGAGCTGTCTCCATTATCTTAAGAAAAAACGTACCCCATCGTTGCGGATATAGCAGCGAACATGCAACAACTTTGCAATGTGTAGATAACGTCTCCATTATACATATAATTTAGCAATGAAAAAATAAAAATGTATGCCTATTAGTACGCTCCCTCTTTAACTTAAACCATGTCGGTGAATGAGTAACAACTGCGTTCTCATAAAGCCGTATTTGTCCCACTATTAATGCAGCACTATATATGATTTGGTCGCGAGAATATAAAGAGTAAATGAATACATCAACCAATAAAAAAGTTGTATCTTTCATAATTTCCAGAGAAAATTCAACATGAGTTAAGCCGTTAACTACACGTGACAGCAAACAAAACAAATCATTTTAGCTTCGTTATACAACACTGTTAACTATCTTCCTTTTCTTGCACTTTCACAGCTGTAGCAAAGCTCAAGATGATGTCATTGCGCCGAACTTTGTAGTGGACTTAGTACCGGCACCAATGTCATAAAAATACGTACTTGGCAGTGTCTCATTGCCTAAAATATTTTATTGAGTATTAAAACGAGCTGTTGAAAATCTAGAAGTCTCTTTCGTGGGCCAGCTAGTTGTTCTTGGTACTGCATACTGCTGAAGAGAAAATAGCATACATTTTCAACAAACGCCCAAGCACAAAAATTAAGCAAAATGAGATATCCAATACAGTTGCGAATTTTTAAGCCGAAAATGTTTTTTTAAGTCAAACTTGAATTATTCACGTCTCGCTCGTGCTCCATTTAACACATTTCAAAGAAGTGCCAAGAATTGTAACTTGGCCGTAGCACTGGTGCTATATGCAAATCCTTATGACAGCACAAAATTTGTAATTCATTTTACAGTTTCCGTCCATGCTTTGAGAGTGGGTTGGAGAACATTTCCTAGACATTTTGCAACACAATCTTCCAAGTTTTCAACAAAAACAATGTTAGTACTGACATGATCCAAAAACTGAAACCTACCATTTGTTCAAAATATCATTGCAAATTTCAGCAGTAGCAATAAGATTGTTTCTTTGGTTTAGACATACTTGCTCAGTGGTTTTAGCTCTTCAGTTGTTTCTTTTTAACCACAACTTTACATTAGAGTTAGCCAAACAAAATACGTAAAACGCGCTGAGGGTGCCTTCTAATGGAGGTCCTCATAAGTTATTTTTACGTAAATTAATAAGTCCTTTCCATCTATATTCTTTCATGCATTGAGGCAACATTTGTGTCTGAATTTTGTCTAAAAGGGAGTTGAGGGGAGTCAAAATGCTCTATACATGCCAAAGATAAATTTAGCAAATTCATCGCCTATTATCTCGGAAACTATTACACATATTTAACTTTGCTGGTGTACTTTGAACACTTTTTATATGATTGATGGAAAAGGAAGTTGAATTGCATAATAAAGTTGCAATTATATTTAACATGATGATATACAATTAACTTTAAATTGTTGGATGTTTTAAACAAGTTCATAGGATGTTCAAACTTTTTCATTAAATTAGTTGTTACTCTGCCAAAAATGCTTGGTAAAATGTCAACATTTTATTCTTAAAAGTTTGATATAATGGGACATTTGTATGGAAAAATGATTTCTTTCAGAAATTGCAATTAAATACAAAAATAAAAATAATGCTCACATTTGTAAAATTAGTAGATCCTCAAAACTCTCCGGGCTAATAATTAACCATTTCTTTCTCGCGATTCCAATGTCTTTGTTTTTTGTTTGTTTCTTTTTTTTTTTTCTTACCGAACAATTAGAATAAAATAACTCTATAGAGAAAATACAACATTATTGATATTTGACTGAGTTTCGTTCAGAACAGCGTGAATAAAAAGTTGTTACATAATTTAAAAAAAGTTGTCGTACCGCTTTAAAATATATAAAAATAAGTGAGACAATAAAAATATTCAAATAATAACAAAATCTGAAAATGTCAAAAGATAACGAAATTCGCCATTTAGACTCCCCTTAATACCTAAACGAATTATGAAGTTTTACTGCACTGTTTGTTAAGGACAATGGTAAGCTTCAGGAACTTGATCTCTATGAAGCGTAGCTTTGCTGATATCAGCGAGCAGTTTTAAGCAGTTATTTTGTATGGTCTCTTCCTCCCGAATTGGCTGCACACTTCTATATACTACATGAATAAGTGCAAAATACATCAGCCTCTTGAGATGTAGAAGTACTTGAATCAGAAATTTTATATGATGAATTTTATTTCTCAGTTTTTTTAATTAAGTAGCGGATATGGGCATTTCGCGTCAATTGTGAAACATCTTATTTTGGCACAATAGATAAACTACTACACGAACTGTTTAAAACGACTCTCACTCTAAATGCTTCAGTATTTTTTGCTGAATGCAATCAAAAGAAAATACCTGCTGAAGACATTATTTTATAGGCAAAATACAACCTGCAGTTGGTATAACGTACAATTGTATCTTGTTGCCTTGTTACATGTATTCACTCACCCAATACTTAGTCTTGAATATATCCAAAATACAGCACTGTACTGAAAGAACCTTATGGTTGGGAATTGAAACAGTTCGCTTTATAACAAATTGAGCAAGACAACTTTTATTTTATTTCATTATTTACCATAACATTTCTATATAGACGTTCACACCCTTCTCCTCATGAACTCGCCTATGTACCATTTCATCATTTTTATCTCTTTGCATGCTCTTGCATATTTCTTACTAGATATATTTTAATAACTCCTTGTTATTATGCAAATCAAATATATGTTTGTATGTAAAACGTCTGAAAATAATTTTTACTAAAACAAGTCCTTTCACAGAATCGATTAGGCTATTTCCTTCCTTGGTCCATTGTGCTTGTATTAGAGAAAAGAAATTGCGAAGATATTGCTAAAATAAATGAAACCATTTTTAAAATCTCTGCATACTGTTCTTCACTTTTGGAAAATCTATACATAATCACATTTTCCTAGATTTGACTCAGCTTTATTATCATAAGAAGTTGTAGAACTGATCAAAACGTAAATTATCAATTTGTACACCTCGCTTCCAGATACCGCAGGTATGACGTCACATATCGAACCTCTGAGATTGTCAATTCAAACAGTTATAGCAAATATCTGTACTCATCTACGCGAGTTTACTGACACTGAACACAGAATGAACACTTATTACATTTCTTGCATACGGAAAAAAATGAATAAATTAATACTTTTGTGTAAAAAAAATGCGATGAAATTGTAGAATTTTGGAAAAATGTACGGCAATTTTTATTATGAAAAGTGGGCATGCCTGTGTAAATGCTGAAGTATGATAATCCTAGGAAGGATAAACATGTAGTAATTCTGGTAAATCTCTTCGATTATTCGTTTATCAACTAGTATATTTCCAAATTGCTTAGAAAAGGAAATTATAAAACCAATTCATAAAAAGGTGATATTACACAGCTTAACAATTTTAGACCATTTCACAAACGTCAACAGTGCCAAACTCGAGGTAAAAGCTATATAAAACAGTCTTGTTGCAGTGCCAAACTCGGGGTAAAAGTTGCATAATGTAGCTTTGTTGGTATTCCAGAAAACAACCATGTAATTACCTCTCTCAGCATTATTTCCGCTGCTGCAACCGATATTGACACCATATTGTCTAAAATAACAAAACCATAAAGTTATGAATGTATTTATTAATATCTTCAATGCTTTTGACAGTATGGACCATAATATATTGGTGAATAAATTTAATTTAATAATTGTGTGGCAAATCAGTTGATGTAATATTATTGCTGAATAGAACACAGGCTACAGAAATAAAACGCAAATATATGAACTTGGAACGGTGAAATATGGGGTGTCCCAAGGTTTGGTTTCGGGTCTCTCTACTTTTGTGTTAATGACTTGCCAAAGCGGTTTCTTAGGCAGATATTTTTTTCATAACAACGAAGGTCTAAAGAGAACGAATGTTTGATTACATGTGGGTAAATGAGCCCGGAGTCAACAGCGCTTAAAGTTACATGACTTTCACCTTTATCAGGGCAAGGAGAAACTTCGGACTTTGTGATTCGAACCCGAGACCTCGTATTTTCGGGCAGACGCGCTGAGCATACGGCCATGGAGGCGGTCTTTTTATACAGATGACATGTTGTTGATTTAGTTTATTTACAGATGCTCTTTTAACACCTCAGATCATCAGCAGGTTCCATTCATTTCAGGGCGTCAAACGGCCGATAAATTTTACTCAAGGTAATTTTTCCTTTAGACTTGAGGTACTTTTATGTGTCGTAAATCGTTCACGTTGCTCAGACCATTAAAACAAGCACTAACACTATTCTTAAATATTTTGCTGCAAACAAACGAATTTATTATTCATAAAACAAAGGTTATTCGTTTTATAATATACATAGATCGCAGGCAATCTGTTTCAGTTGAAAATAATTTCTCATCAGCCCTTTGTTCAACCCACTATTTTAGGGCTTGAAGCTGATAATTGCTTTAAGCTAGGATAACTATATTAATCACATTTTAATAAAATCAGCAAAGAAGTTTATCCAGATGTACGCGTTAAAATACTTTATTAGGGGTTGTTTTTCCTTATGGTACGGTATTAAATTTTGCGCAGCAACAAGTAAAGGAAATATGCAACACGCCCTTATCTGAAAAAAAATTTTTTTTTCATTGTTTCATTGACTTGAACACCAGATATTTCTGTATAAACAAATTCAAGAAATTTTCACTGTTGTCTTACTAGTGACCAAGAAAGTTTAATTACTTGTAGATTGTTATAAAACTCTTACTAGAGCTTTCTGATAGTAGATAAGTAAAAATAGATTCACCAAACACAATAAAACATACTTTAGCTGGTTATCTCTTCTTCAATTGGAGAATGATATAACACAATTGTGTGTTTATAACTGTCCTTATGGTAAAAATCATATGTGCAATAATGGTGATGTGCATACAAATCACTAACTACGAAGCTTTTATACGTAAAATAACAGCAGAAAATATCTGAATATGAACCTAAATATTACTGGTAACGAAGTTATAACAAACTACAAAATTTTTTAAATACATGAGCACAAACTTTGAGAAACAACTACAAATATTTCATTCACAATTTTAATTATAGCCTGGATTAATACCTGCAGGCTTGAAAAATGTGCATGTAAGGTAGAATTACTTAAAATCAGTTTGTTACCTACTGTTTGTTTAGCTACATTTTCTGGTCTATCTTAGTTTTAAATTTTTTTTCATATGCACACGCGCGCGCGCGTGCGTGTTCGTTTCAATTTAGGTTGATGCTAAAGTTAATTGTGTAACATTAAGTCTAATGAATGTATAAATTTTTCTATTTTGTAAAATCCGGAAAGTACTGCACAGAGTTGTTTTGTATTTTTACGTTTATTTGTAAACTAAGCTTAAATTGGCATCTGGTATAATGGGGAGAAATTTATTATTATTATTATTATTATTATTATTATTATTATTATTATTATTATTATTATTATTATTATTATTACTTTTATCATCATTATTATCTGAAAATTAGAACCGATATCAACAGGAACTGCATTTTCAGATATCAGTCTAAGCATGAAACAGCTTTCTCAGGATCGATGCTGGTGATCTAGCGGTAGCCATACTTGCCTCCTAACCCCAAAGTCACGGGTTCAAACCCGGCCGATTAATTTTTTTAAGAGCAGTGTGGCCTCCTTCGGAAGGAAAGTAAAGCCGTGGGCCCCGTGCCATAGATTTACGGCACGTAAAGGAACCTTGAAAGAAGACACATATTTCATGCCCTGAATTGAATGGGACGCAAATAACTAAAGATGCTAAAAAAAAAAAAAAAAAGGTCCTTAAGTAAACCAAATAAATAAAAAACTTTATCGGAATCTTCTGCTGTAATTTTCACTATACCATTTAAGTTATATATGAACACGTTTGTCTAGAATAGAATAAGTATGATTTAGCTAAATTGGAACGGGGGAATTTTGCTGAGGTTAATTATATAAAATTTGCATTTTCATCCGTTGATTTAATTTTCCTCTTTCAGCATATAGTAGAATTCTTAAATTTTATTCAAATATACTTAATTTTCTTTTTCAAGTACTCGCAATTCTTTTGTAATATTAATAGGGTGTTCTATTGATTTATCTAAGGAGTCGCAATTTTTTTGACTTACAAATGAAGTATTGAAATTGCTATTGAACAATTTATAGTTGAAGTTATTCATACTCCTGTTGTTTAATAGTGAACCAATATGTTTTGATGTATGTGAAGCCGCACACTCAACTCGTGCGCTGTTTATCTCATAATCAAAGTCTAGCTTCGATCTCGTACCTCACTTCCTTCCCAAAATAAGCATATTTAGAAATTATACTTAAGGTAGGTATAGGTTGTAGGTTACCGTTATTAAACTTTAACATAGAGACGCTATTAGTTACACTTTCCAAATACCACAGTGTGAAGTTGTTTTTTTTTTTTTCAGCAGCGGGAATGAGGCCTAGATTCAGAATTTTGTACAGGTCTTTGCCAAATTATACAATAATGTTAGTTTTCTTTTTTTTCAGATTTACTGAATAATTACAAAGTAATTTTTATCAATGTTTTATACAGAACAAGTATTTATAAATGTATATTGCTCAGAATAAAATTCTTTGGTATCTAAATGTAGTTAAGTGTAAGTTGCATAATTTTATAACTGCTGACTTTATTATTAATTACTGAATATAAAGTTTGATTTCATAATTTTTTTGATAGGGACTTGAATTTTTACCACATTCTCCTGACAGATTTCACCTATTTAATTGCATAAGGAACTTTTCCTGTAACTCGTACTGTAGAACTAGCCAATTTCATCGATGCTATTTTCAATTATATTGTTGCTTTTCCTCTCTTAAATAAGCTAAACCATAGCAATTTTTTTTAAAAAAAAGTGGATAACCTGATATTGGCATTTATTTTATGAAAAGGAGCTTCATCAGTTACAAATATTAATGTTTTGTTTCCACATTGTTAACTATTACGAGACACAAATCACAGTTTATAAATGTATTTGGTTATGAATAGTTAATAAACTTTTGAACGTGAAACCTTCTTGTACAGAAAATAACATCCATGAATGTAAACTGTTATTTTCTGAATCAAATTGGTTAATATTTCAGCTACCTTTGTGGGGGCAGTAGAAAAGTTCATTTTCTTCGCGTTTTTATTGTGGCATACTTGTTTATGAAATGTACAATTATTCTTACAGCGAGTGTTAAGTGACTTTACAAAGCTTTCCCATTTGCAACATCAAGTTGTGATTTCCTTCTCATTTTTAAATATTTACATTAGCGTGCTTGAATATCCACGTGGCGAGCAACTATGTACTATATACTTTGAACCTAAGTTGTTCCATGAAATGACTGATGCAACAAAACGAAATGGTGAATTCAGAGATAACCCCATCACATCTGGCAAGCTCTAAGGACGCGTTAAATTTATTTAGTAGTGGTATTTACACTGTATTGCTTACTCGTCAAAATCAGATCTTGCAATATCCTAGTTATCCCTTGTTCTGCATATATCGAAACATGTGCATAATAATTCGTTCCAGCATTTCGGTTTTCACAGATTATCCGTACATAAACATTGTACAGGACATTTCCTCTTAGGACAAGAATCTGAAATGACCTAACTCCGATTACTTATTAGAAAAATTCTTCTGAAATACTGAAATGATCTTTAGAATGAAAAGTATCGAAAATTAAACCAGCATGCTTAAGTATTAATGACTTCTTTCGTTCATTCAGTCGTTCTGCATTCATGTATTTATTTCTGTCATCAAAGAAAAATTCGGAGTAAATAACCTTTCGTAACAGTTTTTAACATTTAAGCACATGGAAAAAAAATACTCGACTGAGCAAACGTGAGAGACTGTTTTTTTTTTTTTTTTTTTCCCTAGTGCCGGCCACTCTGACTAGGGTTTATTCCTGTTTTTTTACAGTCGCAATGCTGAACTATTTCCTTACGTGAACTTCTAAAGAACTCGAGCCGTTAGAATTTAATTAAAAAAAAAACAATAAATGATGCAAAAAGGCGACTTCACAATTAAACCTATTCAACAGCAGGTAAATTGAATACTCTAGCCCAAAATGCCAAATAAGATCAATGCAGTGAAATTGACAATAAAATAAAACGATTATTTCTTGAAAAAAATGCTATAGACAATCAACAGTGCCCCCGTCCAAATGTTTTCGTTGTAATAAAGCATAACTATAAAATACAAATTAAATTTAAGGCGTGATGTGTAAAAATTAGTTAACTGAAGGCGTAGGCTACCACGACCAGAGTTCTAGTATTTAGGTCTTCTGGGGGGAACCGTGTCTCTACACATGGTTTCACCAACGTTTTACCAAGAGGACCCATATACTGTGTTTATTTTTTTATATTTCAAATAAGTTCAGAATGATTTATTTGGAACAAACCTATCACTTAAGTACCTGTATGCAGTCGTAATGAATAGATTTTTTAATGAATATATGTGAAGATGTTACTTGTAACATCTCTTTGTTTACCAGCGCATATTGTACTGTGAAAACGGACAGACTATCTACCATCTGAGGATAAGATATTACGTCTCTATAAAACCTCAGCTTGCTATGTGGACTGCTAGTTGTTTGCGACAGGGTGAATAATGAATGCCTGGGATATTATTTGAATCAGGGCTGGGGAAAATCCTAAATCCTGCTAGCACGAATTTAAGAGATCCTGATGGGACCATTCGCAGATTCCTCATCCCGCCATTTCTCACTGTTTCCACTCAAGAAGCACCGGCCGCCAACCAACTGTAAGAAGTTTTTGACTGAGATGATTGCGTGAATCAGATGAAAAGAAAGTGAAGAATACTGATGGAATGAAATGAAGGAACCCCAGAAAAAACAAAATGCTGACTTCCTAATAAAACATTGTGCCACTACGGATATTGAATTCATATTCATGATCGAATCACTCTAGTGCTCTATCCAATGAATTAATAGGGAAGTGAGTTTAACAATTTCAGCAAATTACATTTAAATCTAGGACTTTTAAGAAAGCATCGACCTATAAGCTTTTATTCCGTGTTTTATTTACATGCAGTTGTCGGTTGTTCTTCGTGGAACCGGCTAATCAACATTAGCAGCAACATTTTCTGATTCCAGCATTCAATTCGTTCTCATTTTTACGGCTAAGTATGCGTATTTAGTGGTTTTGAAAGAATAAATAATTGACTTGTTTTAATAGAAGGGCTTACCGGCCACCTTGCGCTATCAGTTTGGCGCAATTTGTCACCAAGTATTGCTGTGTTTGTAGCGTAACGATAGAATACTGTATAGCACTCCATTTCAAAATTACTTTAACTGTAAGTACCACATGAAACAACTTCTCATTATCTTTAATTAGATTGGGTTGTTAGTGAATAGCTTTGTTCCAGCTTTCTAATGAGGCTAATTTGAGCATTAACGTTTTCTTTGGCATGCTTAATCCACTTTTCTGTTGTGCAGGGCAAGGAAATGAAGCAAGCAAGAAGCAAGGTTTAAATCCTATCCTCTTTGGCGCGATAGCCGGATATCGGGCTTTGGCCTGCTGCAGCGACCGCTGTGTTCTGTGCCTCTGTCTTGTGACATCAGGCATTTTGCTGGTGATTAGCATGTCGTAACCACACTGGTTGCCTATCACGCGGCATTTGAGACCGAAAAGATCTCTATCGTGGCAACTTCCCAATTGTCCTTACGAAGCAGGGTGGACCCCATAACTTAAATTCCTAAATATGAATTGATCGAACCCGGGACCTCGCGGCCAGAAGTTAGCAACACTAGTCCCTAGACCAAGGAGACGGTCATTCTAATGCTATACAGTAATACTATCAAGAAGTGCCTTCGATAAAAAGCTGCTATTAGCGATATCTCCAGAAGAGAACGGCCATAAAAATGAGCCTCATACCAAAGAAGAAATGCAGAAATTGTTGAAAGACAATTGTCGAGTTGGGAGATTTACATTTGTTAAGTTTTTCTGAAAACTTTGTGGAGAGAAAAGAGATTGACAAATCCAATCTGTAGTCAGTAGAAGATTGGGGCAAATATGTCTGTTTTTAAAAGAAAAAAGCAATACTAATAATGGTAATAGCCGGAATTTTTGTTGCCACTTGATTAATTATGGCTATGCTAACGATAAAAAAACAGGTGCTTCGTGACCATATATTTAATGGATGAATCATCGATGGAACTGGACACCAAACCAGACCGTCAAATTGCTAAGATAAAAAACCTTATTTCAAAGAATTTGTCTGCCCCTAAACACTCCCTTAAAATTGTGGCAGAAGGTGGAATTTCAGGTTAAGGAAAAACTATCTAAAAAGTATTTTAAATGGTGTTTAACGCCTGTTTTAACTACTATGTTTGTATTAATTATGTGGAAATAATATTTCATTTCATTTAAAAAAAATACTGGTGCATCACGGGCTCTGGACACGTGTTGCATGCATGAAATGAAATTATTAATTGGAAAAGGATTTTTTTAAAGGAAGCGTTCCAGGCCTAAGTTTAGGGTACCTTCCGGCTTTTGCCATTTATGGAGACTGAAAAAAAAACCTCATTCAGGATGGCCCTGGTGAGAATCGAACCCCAGAACTCCGGCTCACGAGTCCGCGCTTTAACCAACTCTGCCACCGGTGGCAGAATCACTGATAGTGCTTAATCTAAATGGAGAATATTTTCGAAAGTAAATTCTTCCTGAATATAAAAATACTGCAAGCGATGGCAATATTCCCCTCTTAAGTAAAGTTACCCAGCAGTTGCTCGTGCGCAGTGAAGCAAAGCTCACACAGCAAAGGCATTATGCAACAAACTGACCCAAAGTTTCAAGCAGTGTGGAAGGACTGGTCTAGGAACTCCCCAGGTCAGTTCTATGAAGCAAGCCTGAGCAAGGCATCAGGATAGTAAAAGACCCCATAGCTCGTTTACAACTCATCCATCGGATGCCTGAAGAATGGTTGTCTGCTACACGAGAAAGTATACAGAACGTTCTAAAAGAATGAAAAGAGAGTGGAGGAATGCACACTTATTGACTAAGATGTGTGCTGTTTTAAATGTAGATATGCGCATTGTCTTGTCTCGGAATATTTATAAAGAAAGTTATTAAGAAGGGACCATAAACCTTTCATTGCACCTTGTAATAGTAATGGCAGTACACAGTATAGAATGCTTCAGTGCTTTCTGTTTTGTTTCCTGCACTATCAAATTGCAAAGTAATGATTTATAGACTTACAATAAAACAAACAAAATTATTTAACATTTAAAACATTTTCCCAATGCTGTAATAAATCCATAAATTGTGACTTTTAAGTGAAAGAATGTTCGCCTGTAAAACAGCATGACCGTAGCATGCAAATTACATTTTGTTTAACTACATATACCGCTAAGATGATGCAAAGTGCTGGCACTCCCGATAGTTTAAAGGCCCCGAGGATTGTGTGAATGTATTGTAAACTTAACATAGACTAGGTAGCTTCGTAGTATGGAGTTCGTTTACCAGCCACAATGCAAGTCTTTTTTTTTCTTCCTTTCTGCTATATAGATATGTATGGTTATCCTTTACACGACAAAACAACAAATATGTCGAATTATAGATTAGGTGCTTTTTGAATTACTTTCCTAGATTTTCGCCTTAAAAAATAAGTTAGTGCTTACAGCCTATATGACTCATATAACACTTTCCCTTAAACTTTTGTCTACTTGTACTATCAAATTTTCAGCTCTCACCTCAAGGAACGTTCTGAATGAATAACACGATTTTCTATTGAAGAATGCGATCTAATAAGAAGACTGAAGTCGGTCCTGGTGGTGTAGTGTTTACCATACTTGCCTCCTATACCCAAGATCGCGGGTTCGAACCCGGCCAGGACCGATGGATTTTTTCGGGCGTAAAAATCCTAAGTATGGCTTCCTTCGGAAGGGAAGTAAAGCCGTGGGTCCCGTGTCGTACATTTACGGCACGAAAAAGAACCTCAAGCCTGAAAGAGAGGCCTGTGAGCAAAATTTGTTGGCTGTTTCAGCCCTGAGTTGAATGGGACGCTGATGACCTGAGATGTTAAAGAGCGTCCATAAATAAATCAACCAAAAAAAAAAAAAAGACTTAAAGTTTCGTCACAGTAAGCCTGTTTTTTGTTTGTTTGTTTGTTTTTTTTGTGGGGAAGTATTCGCACTTTCCATTGGACACCCAGAAAGTTTCCGAACCTGAATGGACTGTATACAATACTGAGTAAATATATATGCCTTGTGGTTGCCCATATTATAATTTGTAAGTAAACAGAACTTCCAGCAACTGCCTACCATGCAGCCTTAAACATCAGGTTGTAAAAGCACTTATGTCAGTAACTGAGTGTTGCGCAGTGGAACTGGGACGAGAACATTATCGTGCAATGATTTATTACGATTTTAAAAGCGGCTCAAATCAGGAACAGCGTTTTAGAGTGTTACACAGACTTAGAGTACGTTCCTCCTACAGTCTTCAATTGGTTCACGGAATTGAAGAACGGCTGAACATCATTTAAAAACGAAGAGTAAAGCGGAACACCTCCGATGGCGGTGACTGCAGAAAACATCGATGTTGTGGAAATGTTGCAAGAAGACTCCCGGCTGACTTTAAAAATTTATTTTCGTCCCTTAATATTGCAGCAAGACCTGTCTAAAAATTGTACATACTTGTTTAAGAACCATGAAAAATTCTTCTCGATGGATGTTCCACAGACAGAAGAACGCTTAATGTATTAGTGCGGTGAAATTCTCCAAAGCACGAACGGCTCGTTCTAAACTCAACTGACACAATGTTTCCTCTAAGTAGTTTATTTAAAATAAATATTAATAATATAATAATGATAATTATGTAGCTTTAGTAATATCGACGAATACCGTGTAGACTACAAAGAAGCATCGAGTAACATGTTCATGAGGCAGCAATTGAGATCTTTAGCACATATGGCTTTAATAGCACTTTTACTCTCTAGACAATGGAAAATTCGGTCATTCCTATTCTTTCTTTTGCCATCAAATATTGCATGTTAGAAATTGGAAACCTTGGGCCAAGTGTCGAAGCAAAGGAATAAAAGCAGGTTTTCGCGTTATTCTTTTGTTAGTTAACGCAAGAGTAAACCAAGTTGAGTTTATTATTGATAGTTTGGGTTATTTTGTGAAAATAATTGAACAAAAACTAGTTTCATTAATTTTATAAAGTTAAATTGGTCATGGTTGAAAAAGTTCTTCTGTCATTGTAAAAATTATTTCAAGCAAGATTAGTTCAGTTTACAGGCGGCGTGTAACGATTTAAAAATGCGCCTAATGAAGGTCCGCGTTATGCGTACAACTTGCCTTTGAACTGCGGATGCAGCATTGAAAGTGTTTTAATCTTAATTATATGCGCGCGAATTTTTGAGGAAAAGACGATACTTTTCCAATTGGTTATACGTTTAAAAAGTGAAATATTTATGTTACGGAACAGAGCATTCACGCTCTGAAGGGTCGGTCCCGGTGGTGTAGTGGTAACGATACTGGCCTCCTAAACCCAAGATCGCGAGTTCAAACCCGGCCAGGATCGATAGATTTTTTCGGGCGTAAAAATCCTAAGTATGGCTTCCTTCGGAAGGGAAGTAAAGCCGTGGGTCGCCTGTCGTAGATTTACGGCACGTAAAAGAACCTCAAGCCTGAAAGAAGAGTCCTCGGACCGAAATTTATCGGTCGTTTCACGCCCCGAATTGAATGGGATGCTGATGACCTGAAATATTAAAAACCGTCCGTAAATGAACCAAATTAACCAACATTTTGAAGGTGCAAGATGCTGTTTGCATCTTAAAAATGTAGGAATTGGTGGTAGGAGACATCAGTTAAGTAAATTGTGCCAGTTGGTAGTGCCAATTCTTGTTGATATAATATCACTAAAACGCATTTAAAACTCACCTGAATGTCCAACATGAAGATAAACTTTCTAAAATTCCTTTGTTTCTATAGAATCAAACCTATTAATGTAAATCTACTGAAAGCCAGACTTCTAAGATAGTGTGATATACAATTTTACCGTAAAACAATGTATGGCATGTATTCGTGGTATACATACCGGAGGTACACGCACACTTGGGTATTTATAAAATTTTTACGTTTTCCACACTTCTATCTCCGTTTCTATTAAAGCTATTAAGAAAAACTAAAATTAAATGTGTCTGTCTAACATTTAAAAAGTTCTTTAATATATAATAAGAAATATTACGAAATATTTGAAATTATCAACTATCAAAACATTTATTATTAGTTGCATGAAAAAGATATTTACAAAATTATTCTCAAGCTATTGAACTTTAATGAATGTTTTTATTATAAAGCTAACATATAAATCTACATCCTGAATTTCAATAATTGAAAATTTTAAAGCACAAATGTAGCGAAAATATATTCAGTTTTTAATTTAAAAACACATTTTTTATTTTAAAAATGTTTTATTTTTAATATAAGATAGGGTTTAAAATTTAGATTGTTGACCTCAATAAGAATGTTTCTGCAAAGTTTCATGCAATTATCTGAAAAATTGTATGTGACCTAAACAGTTACTTTTGAGAAATCGAGGGACAAACTTACAGGTTGATGCAAGGACAGTTACGATTCTAACACATGGCTTTCGGGTTTCTTTGCATTAGCATTTCTGCTGCATTGAACTTTTTTAAATTCACGTTATTTTTCGATATTGAACTTTTCACCTATGTTTGAGTATATTTCACAAAATTCACAAAAAGGGGACATGGCAAAGATTGATTTAAAGATCGAAATGTGATTGCAAACTAAAATGTTTTCATTTTTAACTCGGCCAGTTTTGCAGACTGAAAAAATTATTTCACAGACCTGAAGCTGAAGGTTTGTTTCTGATTAACATGCGAAAAATAAAATAAAACATTTTTGACCCTGAATGTGCTCTATTAAGTTTCGATTGCTTCATCTGATCAAAATCACACCTCACACCACTTTTCCAGAAATATAACAAATGGGTCAAATGCCGTGTTTCTGAAATGATAAATGAATCTTACAAATATGATGAGGAAACAAAGCACCAGTCGTTGGTTTGGATCTTCCCAACGACACACCCTCAACTGAAGTCAAGGGAACAAATAGTGAATACATTCCTGTCCATTAGCGGTCAAGTGGCAACAACTCCGCTCGAAGTTTAAAGCACAGCTACCGCATGTTACACAACAATGTCTCCTGAAGATTTTCCAATAGTTAGTGAAAACCGGCCGTAAACCGGGGTTAAGGCATCAGGTTGTACCAGAAAATGGTCTGCCTAAACCTCCAATGGCACATTTAACATTCTGGAAAGCACTTCTGTGAAGCTCACCTTGCACTTTGTGACTTCCTCCTGAAGTGCTGACTGCGAGGCAGTGAGATGCTGTAACAGCATACAACCAGAATCTTAACACCATTGAGGACGAAGAATGAGTGAGCAAGTGCGGTTCCGACGGATAAACAGGTGTACAGATGCTGAGGGGGAATATTACGAGAAGATTCTATGATCAATTTCAAATTATCATCGACATCTATCCCGTATTCGGAAACTTTCTGAATGTCCCTCGCAGATAATATACAAAATATTAGGAAACATGATACTTGAAGGGTTGGGAGACATCGATGGTGGTCAAAATTACTAAACATAGGGAAAATGAAATTTAAGCATTAAAACCAATACATTAATATAGATGCATATTTTTATAAAATTTAATTACTTAATAGTGTACCTCATGATTTAATTTAAAAGAACAGTGAGAAGTTTTCAATATTCATAATACATTAAAGAATTAAAACATTTACTGATAACAAAACAAAATAGGGAAAATCTATCAGATTCAGCTCACAATACTTCATCACTTAATATTATCAATAATTAACATTTACACTCATTATGTATATTTATACTCTTATTGAGGCATTTTCGCTAAAAACGGTAATACATTCCTTCACAGAATTCCATGGCGACTTCATTTTATCCTAAATAAAATAATAAATAGGCAAATAAATAAAACGTCACTTTTCTGCAATTGAAAAGTATAAAAATCATCTGTTCACTGGTCGTTATCGTCTTGTGGGAAGTTTGAGATTGTCAAAATATCATAGAACACTTATGCTTCTTTCAAATTACCTTTCTTCAGGTTCTTGAAAATTCTTTGACATTGGCAATTTTCCACTGCATAACCTTCTGGGTGTTGAAATAAAACCACTTCCAATGCAGCCAAACTTGAATTCTCCTCTTCCTTGTCCGGCTAATAAGAGTCTTAGCCATACTCTTGCTACAATCATAATGAAAAATTATAAGACGCTCTCCATGAATTATTTACTGTTCTTTTATGTATCTTATATGAAATTGAAAGTTTCCCTTTAATTTATATTTAGATTAGTCGAAAAATATTGATTGCTCACACTCAATAATTTTAAAACGTGGTGCTTTTTGTTTGGCTCTTTTAATAACATCTGTTAATTGAGTAACATTTTCTACTACAGTCTCCTGATCAATCAGTGCTATATTACGGTAACATCCCATGTACAATTGGCAACGAATAGGAAATACTATCTTAACATGTTCAGCCTACGCAGTTAAAGAACATGATGCAAGAAGAAGAAGAAGAAGAAGAAGAAGAAGAAGAAGAAGAAAATCTGAAAACAGTATAGTTTCTATTTTGTCATCAGCATAAATAGGTAAATATTACTAGTTCTACTTAACTTTGTATTGAGGTTGTGAAAACTAAAATACCTGACAGCATTGATGCAATTACATTCATTCGATCCATTTCTGGACATGGTGCGTTCATGTACAAAGCACAGCTATTCTGGGTTTAAAAGATGTGAATGTTAAAAGAGACATATGACAACTGTCACTTATAAACTTCATTTGTTGTAGTATTTGGAATATTAAGGTTTTTATATATATATATACTGTGGAGTCTATCTATATGGACTGTCAAAAACCTTAATATTCCAAATACTACAACAAATGAAGTTTATAAATGACAGTTGTCACTTGTATATAAAACCTTATATATATTATATATAGTGTGAAGTCTATCTATATGGACTGTCAAAAAACTTAAAATTCCAAATACTACAACAAATGAAGTTTATAAGTGACAGTTGTCATATATATAAAATAGAGTTTAGCCTTTCATTTCCTTGTTTAGAAGGCATTTGCTTGACACAAGTGTAATTCTCACCGGGTATTTAGCTTCTTAATATGAACATGTTTTTAATTTTGTACATTACTTAACTGGCTTTGAAGTTGCTGCATATTTACTTTATGGACATCACAAGTGGTACAAGTCTCGGTTCTTGATACCGAAAACCAATTTTATATTTTGTATAAACATGTTTATGAAAGGACAATAGGACACTTTGTGGTTAGGGTAGTTCTTGCTGTACATGGTAAGGATTTGCTAACATCTAGAGTTTCTGGTAAATATATTATTTCACTGTAATTTACACCCTCGCAATGACCGAATATGTGCATGGATATTTTTCAACTGTTTCTTCTGATATTTTATGTGGCATATTACACGGGCATCTTTTATCACCCGTCTTTCAGCTGTTAGCATGGATTGCAGTGAAACGAAATCCTTATAACAGCCAGGCACTTCAATTAAAACGTCATTCTTATTCTTAACAATCCTAACTTTGAAAGAACTGTATTAGGTAGGATCATCAGTCTTACTTTTTCTAGATCGACGCCTTTAAACGAGCGAACAAGAAATAAAGCCTCCAAGGTATAGCTTTTTTTCAGTTGTAGTCTTGCGTGTTAACTTTAGAACTTTTGAAATAATACAGCCTATCATTCATGTCTTCAAAACATTTTAGTTTATTACAATGATAACGCGGACCCAATCCCTGACTCAGTGTTAATTACTCCTTGTTTACACAACTTATCCCTTCAAATTTTCTGTTGATTTGGTTGTATTCACACCACAGGCTCAACACCTTGCAAGTATCTCACTGAATTGAAATAATAGGTGCACACTATTCCTATAAATTACTTTTATAGCTTTAAGTGTTAACTAGAATATACAGAATCATATTAAAGAAAACAGTTGAATAACCTCCAGCTGTTCGTCCAATGCTGCCACACAAAGTTTGACATTCATCATTATCCCTTCAAATACAATAGACTCTCATCGTTAAGATGTTTTTGAAAATCATGAATATCTGTAAACCTTCATAAATTTCTGGAATGAATTCTGTATTAGTAGTAAACTTAATCTAACTAGTGTCACGTAACAATTTTCACTTCATGGATTCCCTCCAAACCTTAATTTAACCCTAACATTCATGCGATTATA
This sequence comes from Metallyticus violacea, assembly GCA_030762175.1. Lineage (NCBI taxonomy): Eukaryota > Metazoa > Arthropoda > Insecta > Mantodea > Metallyticidae > Metallyticus > Metallyticus violacea. Next base: position 306,465,208 of record CM060846.1, on the reverse strand, counting down.
AAGAAATACAGTGTAAGTGAAACAAAGGTGCGCTAGTTCACTTCTTGTAGAAGCTTTTAAATCGGTGTTATAAATTGAAGTGAGCTTAATTACAAAACTTTACCACTTGTGAGCACTGGAAAAAACTTATCGTTGAGAAAATAGGTAACGCATTTTGGATGAGAAGTTGAAAATATTGAAAAAAAAAAAAATTATGCAAAATGAAGAACATTGCCCTTGTTGCAAGAGTGGTTTCACAGGGTTTAAGTTGAAATAAATTGAGAAAAAACGAATGGGAATCGAAAACTGTAATATGAGTTTGTACGGCGGGATTAAACGGCTGGGTCGACAGATTTCAAGTAAACAAACAATTTTTATCTAGGTAGTGTCGATTTTCTAATTCGATGTTCTATTATATGCATACATGATGTCCTTCAATCGCCGTTCACTTTTATCCAATAGGCAACCCAAAGTGACAGCATAAGGGATGGATAAAACCGCTGATATAAGATCTATACTATTTTACCATTACATAAAGTTGAACTACTTGCTTCCGTTTCAGTTCTTATATTTAACACTGGCTTTCTAGTAAATAACGCTAACACTGTCACCGCGTGCGAGGCAAATGTATTTGATTTGCTAATATTGAGTTTTGCTTGTAACATCGATATAACTGAAGTTTGTTTATTGGAACGGTCATTATTGGTGAGAGTTTTAATTAGATTTTACTGGGGATTTAATATGATTGGCTTTAATTTTTGAATACTCAATAATTAATTAGATGATTGTCTTCTTGAGTTGCCTCTGCTCTTGAAGTCTGGAGTTCGGCGTTTCCTATTTCTCTGGTTCCAAAGCAGAGGATAGGAATCTCGGGGGAATATGGACTGGTTTTAATTAGATGATGTCATTAGGGAGGGAAGGGGAATAACTCCGTTATTCACTGAAATAACACAAATTTCGACTCTGGTTGTACTTTTAATTTATTGAACAATTGAAGGTTTTAGGAACATGCTGTGCGTCCGTCGTGTGTTTATAATTCCGATTTTGGTATCTACTATATAGTTACCCTTGGGCTAAAGTTCACCACTCGAAGATTTAAATACACTATCCACGTAACTTTAATTTTAACTTTAACTGCACTCCTCCGTAACAATTTCACGCGTGACTGTCGCCTATAATTATACTTTAAAACTTTCTTATAACACAAATCACTTCGATGTAACGGCTTTAATATAAGAACAATGTGACTGTCGTAACTTTAACAGCGATTTAATGAGACTCATATATTATGTTAATGACGACGTATTTCTTTCCCTGAACTGTAGTGTTATATTTTTCAAATATTGATTGCCTTACTAATATCACTGTAGTATACTGCCCAGTCCTCTATTCGATGTTGAGATCTCTCGTACTGTCCTGTTATTCTATCTCTTTGTCTAGTGACTTCTGTTACTGTGTGTCTCCTGGTTAAACTTTAAACTTATATTTGATATTAAATCTATTATGCCAATTCGCTGCGCCCCTTGCTAAAGTTTATTTCCTTTAAATATTATTGATCTTGGTTCACTACTAGTTCCTTATTGGACCACAATAGATATTATTTATATTACATGCTCACTCCTATTCGTTAGGTTTTGAAACATGTTTATTGCTTGAACCAGCTCACTTGATTTGTAAAATCAATGTTCCCACGTTCGGGTTTACTGTGAGAAAGAAGACATCTCCCAGATATAGCTTCATATATTAGTCTGCGATAGGGCACGCTTCGGCTGTATATCTGCGGCATTCCTTTGAAATTGTCGGAAATAGCTAAACTTTTGGTTTCTTTTGCAACACCTGTTTCTGCATGCGAAGCATTTTTCATAAGTATATCACAAGTTACAGTTAGCGATTGAAATCATATTTCTTGCTGTGCCCAGTTTAAAATGCAATTAAACATTTTGTCTCTTCGGCCGGCCTGTTAACAAAAGTCTACCTTCTTTCGAGGCGAGGCTATTGTCCTCTGCCTAACCGTTCCGACAAATGTCCGGCTAGTCCTATTATTATACAGTCTGCCTTCTTGACAGATGTTCAGAAATGTAACCCTTGTCTGAATATTACTTATGGAACAAAAAGGACATACATGCCTATGTACATACACTAACAACTATAATATTAAAATCCTGATCATAATTGTTATATTGCTACACTGGATTATTGTGTTATTCTTGACCATGTTAAAGATACCTGAAATCAAATGCAATTATCATTATAATTGCCATGAGAAGCAATTATTATTAGAACAGGAGTTTTTGAGACAATTTCTGCTTCATTATTATGGGTAATTTGTAAAGTACTAAAATGTTAATAATTTAAAATATGAATACAAATTAAACATTTAATAATAATAATAATAATAATAATAATAATAATAATAATAATAAATTTTCGTCCATTATAAATCAGAAATCTAAAGATTATCTGTTAGGTAACGACTTTGACGTACGTATTCGTAGATTTGCTTCGTGTTCAAGCGATTAGGGTGGCGGGTTTTCTAACGGAGAAGTCGTGAGTTCGACACCCGCTTTTTATACCTGTATTACACAAGCTTGTAAGTAACTATGTCATTTTCTAGGAGTTTCAAGAAACGGCGTATTAGTCTAGAAGAACAGGTCATGTCTTACGGAACGCTATTGTGTCACTGGAAACTCGCCGAACTCTATATGTGCACAAAGGTTATACCGATTGTTGATGGGTATTGGGAAGATTTTATGGCTTTATTTCGCGAAAAAAAAAACCGCAATGAGCATCAGAATTGATACAATCTATATAGGACTCACCAAGACTTCCATTTAACGAATATCCAAAGACAGAAGTGGCAGCCATAAAAACTTCAGTTGGTTCAAGCGTTAGCATATGACTTTCGAACCTGAACAACTTATTTCAATTTGATGATGCACTGTCTCGAACAAAAGTCGCATTTCGTCCGCCAACTTTTTGGTCAGATGAAAGTACCGTCACCAATACTGGTGGCGTAAGCCGGCACATGGTGTACTGGGCAGATCCCATTTCTCGGTGGTTCCGTGATCATATTCAAATTAGGTGGAAGGTGAATGTATGGTATGGTATTTTACGTGATCATGCTGTCGGACCAGTCTTCCTGGAAGGCAATCTCAACAGAGAATGGTTTCTTGGACTTCCTGCATACTCGTCTAGTGTGTGGCGATCTTTTAGATGATGTCCCGCTGCAGCTGGCAATGCATCATTGGTGGTGCATCGGCACATAATAGCTTTTCTCCAACTTACCTAACAATGGAGGTGTATTGGCCACGGTGGGCCTATATCCTCGCCCATTTATTCGCCGAACCTCACACCCATAGTTTTTTTTTTCTATATGAACACACAAAATTGCAACAGACTACAAAACATTGCGGTCTTCTGCAGATGAATCGTCGCTATTTGGTGTAATGTGACACCGCAGATCCTACGGCAGGTACACCAGGGTACAGAGAGACTTCTTTATCATTGCATACATTCAAGGAAAGGCCAACTGAACTCGAAGGATAAGGAACACAATTCCCAGGCCTGTATTACACGTAGTGGTGCGCCATTGTGTGCTTGTCTGAATATATAGTAAAGGTACAATGAGAGACGGAAGCTCCAATGAAAAACATACATTAATTTACTAACACCGTGTAGTACAATATTAAGAAAATTAAAAAAAGATTTTTGTTTTGACAGAACATTAATGCAGTTTGTGTTTTGTAAAGCCCACCTTTAATTTGTATCGTGTATACAGGTATTGCATGGTATTGTCAAATTCCTAACATTTTGCATTTTATTACGGTGACAATAGGAAAAATCATACTAAACTACGCAAACAAAGAAAACACACACGATACATACCCAGTTTACTAGAACTCAAAATTACACCATCACAGATACCTCCGCAATCAGAACTAATGACACTGGTCTTTCAATAGGTAACCAGTCTCATCGCAACGCACTAGAAATAAGCGCAAAACAGAGGCGAGTGCGACTTTTCAAATTTAATAATTCTTACGAGACAGAATTAGAATTAAAATAAAAAAATAAACATTAGGAATGTGACACAAGTAATTCCATGGAATGCCCCTACACTAATAAACCATTTTAATTGTCTGTAGTATATTCCACATTAAAAGTTCGACGAACTTTTAACTTATTTTGAAGAACACACACCACTACATTTAAAGAGTCATAACTCGTAACGGAATATCATTTGCACCACCCCTAAATCCTTGTAACATTCAACCAACATTACCGGCGCGCCATGCACAACTACTAAGTATAACTTTAAGAAATGGAGGGCAACTCGGGGACGCCCTGTATATATATATATATATCCTTTAGGAAACTTTATTAACCGATTTTTAAGTTTGATTAGTCATTCTAAATTTCTAGATAAGATCACACCGAAATATAACGTAACTTTGCGCGAGAAATGAGCACTAAAAAGGCTATCTAATACTAATCTAATTATTCTTCAGGACGATAAGGGATCATCAGTAATATTACAGATAAGTATATATGGGAATCAAAATCTTAGTGATATGAGGCCTGTAATAAAACAAGTTAGGATTGTTGGTATAAGAGAGAATTAATCCCATGGCTATGGGGGTGATTAATAAATAAAAAATATTTCTAATATTATTTTTATTTTAACAACAATGCCGAAGCTTACCGACAGTTTGATGGTGTCACTTATTATAAACTATTGTTTTCCGACCCTACAATCAAGTTTAACAAGAAATATTTTCGTTTATCACTTCTTCTGGTATTGCAGAATGATTTAGTTCCCAAGGCATCACTTTACTTGCTCCTAGTGCCCCTCGTACTACCACCGTATTTTCATCCTAAAATCATAAAAATAACTGTCCAGGTCACTCGATAGTAGGCAGTTCGATTCCCCCATCGGATGCATTTCTGCCCTAGTAGATTTTTGGTTACAACCATTTGTTACGTCTAGGTCGCCCTATATCAAAGATTCCTACAATTTTTTTAATGTGCTTAAGAAAGTTGGCCCTTTGACACATCCTAATATACCTCTGTCCACTATTGATGTGACGTCACTTTATACCACCATTCTCCACCATGAAGGATTAGCAGCTGTGAAACGTTTCTTGGACTCTCGAGCACCTCCCCATTCACGGCTTTCATTTATCATTTAGCTTATCTTGTTTCTAATCACAATGCATTTAGTTTTGATAATAAATATTATCTACAAATTAAAAGCACTGCAATGGTCACCAGAATGGCACCGTCTTATGCCAATCCTTTTACGGCTCGCTTAGAGGTGGATTTCTTAAGTCAGAAACTTTGGTCAAGATTTTGCTTTGGACCCATGGCTCAGAATCTCTCGATCAGTTCCTTACTAATGTTAACTCCAAATTTTCAGTCAAGTTCACTACTTCTGCTTCTCCCAATGCTGCTACTTTCCTACGTATTGACATCTCTCTATTTAATGGCTCCTTTTTTAAGTCCGTGAAATCAAGTCTACCTGTTTACAACAGTGTCTTCAACTTGAAAGTTGTCATCTTTGTTATGCAAGGGTAACAACTTTTCCTCTCTTAAACCTATATTGAAAACCTACCTAAAACGTTCCAAGACCAAAAGTATTCTTCCTTTCCTTTAGAATCTTGTATAATTCCAGCGCACAAAAAATTCCAATGCAAATCTAAAACTGGCAATAAGGAATTCATTATACTTGCCATTTATGTGCCTGGAATTGAGAGTATCAAACCTATTTTGAAAGAATGTCACGATACTTTGTCATACATTCATCTTTAAGTGATTTTTCGAATCCAGCTGACGGGCGAGTTTTTAGAACTCCCATAACCCTAAAGGTATATTTCCCAGCAACCTATCTCCTTCCAAATTACCTCGTCAGGTCGCAGGCTCACATCCTTGCCAATGCCCTAAATGCAAAACCTGTGCGCTAATTACTCCATGCCATTCATTCTACAACACCAATTTTTCCAGAGAATTTAAGATTATTTCATTTGCTACCTGTGCTTCTAAGAATGTCATAATATATGTTCACTTGTAAGCTTTGCAAAGCATTTTATATTGGTTTAATTTTTATTGTTGTTTCGCTAACAAATCATAGGCATTCTGTTAAAACCAAGTCTCCCTTACCGGTTACCCAACATTCCTTGTCTCACTGTAAGGATTTCGATGATGCTTTTAATTTAACATTTATTTATGTATTACAGATTCACGTCCGTGAAAATTTATCCAGAGATAGATAGCAGCTATATTTTTGCAGAAAGCGCACACGCCACAAGGATTTACATCTTACGTGTAATACGTATTGTGTTTTTCTCTCCCCCTTCCCCTTTTACCCTTATTGTTTGTTTATTCTGTTTCCATGCATTACGTTACTTTCGAGATTCAATATTTGCTTTACCACCTTCACTTTTTATCTGCCTTTTGAAGAAACAAGCGGTTCGAAAAATAGTGAACATTGTGTGGCTATTTAAACGCGTTATCTATTTCGAATCGCCGTTGAAATCAGTTCCATTTGTTAACCAGTACGAAAAGAAGATGCAAATGTGAATTTTGGATGGGCTGTAAGGGTCCTTCTTATAAGACAGACTGCTTTACTCACTGATGATATACATTCTTATGTAGCTTCTATGCCTAGAAAGTCTGCTCATTCTTTAGGTAATGAGATTCTTTAAATTTACAGCAAAGATTTTCCTAAATTTTCATGGCACCGCGAGTTGATCTATTGTGCCAGATGATTGATGGATAAACGATAATTCGGCCTTGTGGTCAAGTTTCGTATGCAATCGCCTAAAGAAATAGGGAAAACCCCTGATAATAGTGATGAGGTTGCTATTGGAAGAAAAAGTATCTTATTAGTTGAAAGGCCATAATACTACCTGTGAAATTTTAACACATATGAATTAGGACAACTTTTGATAAAGAGCTACAGCGTCACTATAAAAGTTAAAGATATATCAAGATTTCGTAGCTCTTCCTACATATTCTCATCGCAGACCTTAATTCTCGATTCTCTTCAGGAGCCGTATCTGGCTTTCTTCCAACATATGGCTGTATATTCCGTACATATCTCTAATCATTGTCAAAGTACCCAATTTTTATTCCGTCTTTTGTTGATTTTCCAGGCATACACTGGTAAAATAGGTAATTTCCTCTAAATGCCACCAGCTGTCATTTATTTTGATAAAAGCATTGGGATTGTATACTTCTGCTAATATTTCAAACTTTTTCTACTACATTTCTCTAATAGATGTACATTATCTTGTTCGCGCCTTTTTGTTCGTTTTGCAATTACGAAATCTTTTTGAAGAGCGCTTATGACTGGAACAATACGAAAGAAAAAGCCTCTAATACATCAAAATTATTGGAAACAAAAAGGAATTCCAAACTGTAACTCATTCCATTTCATTACCGACACAAAACATTTTAGGAAAATATACGAAAGCAAGTACTTTCCACAATGATAGGTAAATCACTAAAGCTTCATAGGAAAAACCTCGAATCATTTTGGACGAAGAGTACAAAGAGCTCTGCAAGCACAATAGACAAATTGGTGGTCAATTACGCCACAAAAAAGAAAAACAAAAGAGGTAGCCTTTGTTTTATCTTGGTATATTTGCACATAAATAATGTGTATTATTTAAGATAACATAGCCTAAATGGAAAGCAAATATTTTGCATAGAAGAAGACTCATTCTTCAAACTGTTGGTGAATGACTTATTGAAGAGAAAATAGAGTGAACGGGGTTATCTTTCAAGGAGATAGAAGTTAGACATTACAGAAACATTTCAAACATCTACATCCTCAACATCCAGAGAAGAATGTGCCATCTTATGTAGAAACTAACAATAAATGTTCTGCAAAGTTTATTAACTGTGAAAAATTCCCTTGCAAAAATCAACACATACAAATGTGAAATCTATGATTATTGATTTATATAAAGAACATTTAATTGTAATTTCAATGCAAATATAAGAATAGGATTAAATATGAAAACTGATTATCGTTAAACAAAATAAAGTTTTTTTTTTTTTTTTTTTTTTTTTTTTTTACCTGAACCTTGTGTGAATAATCAAAATGAACCCGTAGTAGGTTTAATAAATTCACGGAACAAGAAATAAGAATAGATTTTACCTTTAACGGATACACGTCTACAACAACTGTTGCAATTCTTCTTCATCTTAGCTAAGAATCTGGCATATGTAGAACAACGGATTCCCACCATATAAACATGCAAAACTTTATTTGATTTATTGTTAGCCACATTTACAAATGCTTCCAGAATAAACAAGTGGGTGTTAAAATATAATTAAATATTTAACTGGAAAAAGTTATATATTATTTTTAATCTGAAAATTTAGCTTTTGCTTTTCATGTGTTACACCTCCTAATTTTTCTCAGTTAAAATACATTTATTTGATGAATTATAACGTATTTTTTTTCTCAACCGCCTTTAAGCATTTTGCACAGATTTGTACTCTTCGTGCACATTTTCCACGCTCATCTTTGCGGCACTTCTCATAAAAATTACTTGTCTTGTATGAAAAGAACCCATCACTGAAAAAAATGGTCTGTCATTTTTACCGTGAAGTTGAGATAGTAAAATCTACAAAGGAATTACAGAAGAACAAATCACCAGGACCTGACGAAATAAAATGGAAATGTTACTATAGTTAGAAAATCAGATTAATTCGTACCTGTGTCAACTGTTTAATTACTGTCTATGGCAGGGAAGGGTGTTTTATTGCTGGAAGGAAGCGAATGTAATTATCTTAAACGAAGCGACTGATAAAGATCGCACGCAGCCAAAAAACTATAGGCCCATTTGCTTACTAAATGTTATGGGCAAAATTCAAGAAAAACTATTGTGAAAAAGAATCGATGAATATAGGTGTGAAATTTGAACAGTTTGGGTTTAGATAATACAAATCCACAGAGAGCGCCATTAACGAGGTAACAGAGACTGCAAAAACAACAAATAAAAATATGTAATAACAATATTTTTCAATATTGCTGTGGCGTTTGATAACTTATGGTGGCCGGCACTCTTTCAAATTTTAGGGAAACATAAATATCCAAAAATACATTTATAATTCGTCAATAGAGTATTGCAAAAACAGAAGGGTATATATTAAAGGCGCAAACCAAACTATTAAAAAGGAAATCACCAAAGAATGTCGCAGGGATCAATTTTATGGCCGATATTATAGGACAAATTTTCTGAATCTCTAATAAAGAAATTAGAAATTAGATAGTAATTAGAAATTAGATGAATTGGTATAAAAGAGATTATCGCATATGGAGATAATTTATTTAATAATAATAATAATAATAATAATAGAAGGAAATATTAGAAAATACAAGAGAAATAGAAAATAACTGACCATGTAAACAATTGGTGCATAAAAGTAAAATTGGAAATAGCTCCTCACAAATCATATATGTTTTAAAAGGAAACTTAAAAGAAGTCCGATTATTCACATTAACAATGGTAATATAAAAAGACAAGCAGTAAATAAATATCTATGTATCTATTTGGATGAAATTTTGAATTTTAAGAAACATGTACGAGATACAAGAACTCGAGCAGAAAAAGTTATGTTTAAATTGATCAATATTTGACAGAGATATTTCAATACATAAGCTGATAGAATAAATATCTATCACATCTTTTCAGTCATATTTAACTATGGAGGAGGAGTTAGGGGGGAAAAGGCACGCGAGATATATTTTAGACGGACTTTAAGGAGCTCCCCCCCAAAAAAAAAATTATTGATGTACACGGGCACTTTGTACATCTCCTGCAATGGAACAATTAGTAATCTTGGGTATGCGGCCAATGAATTAGGCAATCCGCTTAAAAGCAGAATTTTATTGGCTTAAAAACAAAATAATTAAAAAAATGTACACCATTGCCCAAAATGTAGAAATAAAAATAAATTAAAGATTATTACAAACACGGCAACAGAATGGGATGAAATAAATGAAGATAGAATTTTATGAAATCTTCCCACCCATAAAGCAAAGATTACAATCCAAACATATTCAACCCAATAAGGGTTAAGTACATTATTTAACAGGGCACGGTCCATATTGTTCATATTTGCAGAGATTTCTATTACAAGCAAACAATACATGGATGGTTTGTAACATGATCGATACGACGGAATATGTTCCATTCGAATGCCCTAAATACCAGTCAATTGTAGATGAAGGAAGATGGCTGCTTACAGGGAAATACATTTGGAACATCATGAGAGATCAAGATGATTTCAGGGTATTGAATGATTTAACAAATAAATATCGTTTAAAATGGCAGAAGAGTATATAAACAATAAAAATCAATTAATAGAGAAAAATCAAACTGTCAGAAATCGTGTACTCCCCTAGAAGGTCCCAGAGAATCACAGAACGGCAAGAAAGATATATAAAAGAAGTCAGTTCAAAAACAAGAAGATGAAGATAACACCCAAATTGAATCAGAAGAAGGGAGCAGAATTAACAGGAGAAGAGAATAATGGTAGTGTTCTGGCGGAAAGGAAGCAGCTGAGAGAAGTGGAGAAGAAGAGAAGAGGAGGAAAATATAAGGAGTATATGGAAAAGTAGAGGAGGAAGAAAGAAGCAGAAGTAAAATGCACCAACGACCAAATCCAAATCTGTGATGAAGATAGAGATAAAAGTTGAAAAGTAGAAGAAGATGAAGGAAAAAGAGAAGAGAAGGAAACTGCACTGTCAACACACCATGGTCCAGAATTGAGACCGACAGCAACCTCATTGATGTCCAGGTCCTGTTGCCTGAAATTCTGGTAGGGAGCAGCCCGGATATCGAGCGTCAGCAGAAATGATTTTAGATAGTAAACTGTATAAAAAGTTGTAAATGTAATCAATTGCAAAAGTTAAGTACGATGTTTGAAATATAAATGGAGTGTAAAAAATTTATTGCTACTGACTGCCAGTAACAATTGTAAGTTTAGTTATACGTTATAGTTAAAGCCGTAGTGTTTTTTGAAGTTTTGGTTCTGTTTAGTTATAGTATTAGTACTGTACATTTTAAATTTTGTAGACTTTAAAAGGTAATATAAATTGTATTAATAAATGTAAAAGAGGAATAAATCAAATTAATCTGGAATATTATATCCTGATATACAATTAAATTATCAGGATATATGCACTGCAGAGTAAAATTTAAAAAAAAAAAAAAAAAAAAAAATGTCTCGTTTCCTTTAAACAGATTGATTTGACAATTCCTGCGCTTTTTCGAAGGCCTTTGCCCTTATCCTCTTCCTCTTGTTGCTCTTCTTCTTGTGCCCCCCTCCTCTGTTTATTCTATCTCATTGTAGATGATCCATGCATTGACTGCTCCAATGCCCAGGATATTGTAGAAAGCGTGCATTGGTCATCTTTTACGTGCTACTTAGTTGAATATTTACCCCATATTTCGTTATTGTAGAAGGTTATAATTTCTGGTTTATTCTTAATTTCTTTGTTCATTGCCACGTAGTAGGACATTCATATTTTTCTTTGCTTGGTAAACAGTCAAGGTACAATCTCTGCCATCAGTCGATCGCAAGAATGTGGTGGGGTGGAGTGGTGCATTCGCCTTTTTTACCTCATTAGGAATTTCAGGATGAATTTTGTTCATTGTTCCCACCAATGGTGGTTTTTTTTTTTCCCTGTTGGAGCTTCTTGGCAAGTGGAACAGACGTGAAGTTGTCTGTCGTCATGATTCTTGTTCCTTGATTTAGACACGGCTCCATTAGATGCAGAACGACATATTCCCCATGAGTATGATTCTTCGGACGTGCATCATCCTTACCTATATATGGTATGGCATTATATATATATTGATGCTACATCTGCTGCGATCCAGAATTTCAGACCATATTTGTTAGGTTTGTTGGGCATAAATTGGGTAAGCCTGCGCCTTGTTTTGCTTGGAAGTATTTGCTCATGGATGGTTAACATTTTCCCATGGACGATAACAGAGACAGTTTTCCACAAATCTATTCCAAATTTCAGCTTCTAGCTCTTTTAGGACATTTGCAGCAGCCCTTTTTCCGGACGAAGATGTGTTGATAACCTCCCATTCAGACCCGTCTCTAGCCAGTCATAGAGATTGGCCCTGCTGCGATAACTGGGCCAATGGATGAGGAAAATTAGCATTCGCTCCCGATTCGGTTGAGGAATCCTCACTAACATTTACATTACTGTCAATAGTTTTTGGCATAAATTCACTACCCGAGTTTAATAGGTCAATTTCTGATTCAACATCGCAACTCTCCTAAAAAAGCGCGTGAATCTCGTCATCCAAAAAGTTCCTTTGACGATACATGATTCCAGACGACCTTCTTGAACACACAACACTACCTAAATGGGAATGTAATATTTACAGATAAAAGCTTATAGTATACACACATGCCGGATTCCAATAATGAGCCGATATTTCTCTCTGCACATTGGTGATTGCTGTTACTGTTGTTGATTAATTGTCGATATTTTTACAGCGCAGTTACGCTATAAATGCATAGGGATCAAACTGACCCTCTCGCGCTTCTAGGCAGGGCACCAAAAATGAATGAAAAAATAAAAATATTTTTTATCCAAATGTAGCATCATAAAGAGGAAGAAAGTCGATTAAAATTCACAATGTTTGGTGGAAAAATATAAGTGAATATCTGAGGAAACTGTTTAACAATAAATTTAGTCAGGGGTAATTTTGACCCCTTCCGCAGTCCTAGTTTTAATGTAAGTAAGAGAAACATTTTTATAAAATGTATTTATAACGATTCTTGCCCCTCTGATGTTTCAGTGAATATCCTCGCAAGAAATTAACGTACGCCCTGAAAGGTTATATAAAATTTCTTTCCTTGGCGATATAGCTTCCTCCAATTTTATATTTCTTTGAGTAGGCGTAGCTTCCATTTTCATGAAATAGTGCTGCAACCATTGCAAAGGAAGTGGAATAATTAGCAAAGACTTCAGATATTACCAGATTACAAGGGATAATGCTGTTTTAGTCAGGCGTAAGGTGTGAGTATGGCCTAAGACCGGTTGGCGCGTGGAAAAAGTTCGTAGTCGAAAATGCAGCATTTCATATTTCGGCTTACATTTACATAGTTATTTCAGGACGATTAGGTATGTGTTGCTCCACTTGTACTTATATAAGCCTACAGTTCATTGTTTTATGTTGATGTAAATAACATTAAATCGCCCCGCCAGCGCTTCCTGGCCGCTCGGTGTATCCTCCATCTCATTCATTCCTACGGGAGACCACCTCACAAATCTTCATCTGTATATCGTCTATGCCCTCCTAGGCACATAACTTTTCAAACCGTCGCCCTCCTATTTGCAACTAATGAGATTTTTTGATTTGCTGGTGTGCAGTCTACGCAACTTTATTGCTGTGCATTTTTTGGTGCTACGGAAACCAATTTAAATACTTCCGCTTGTCATATAGATTGCCTTTCCTCCTATTGCGCGCGCGCACACACACACACACACACACTCTCTCTCTCTCTCTCCCTCCCTCCCTCCCTCCCTCTCCCTCTCCCTTGTGATAATGCATGTTAGACTACCTCCAATAATTTTATTTTACCCCTTTTGTTGTTTTGTCATTTCGATTCTTGGATATATCTGACGGATTGCTGCCTCCTACACATTGCCTGTGATAGTCAATTTTAAAATATCTATTTATTTTGAGGGACATATGCCATTTTGGATGTTTCTATTTGTTTGCTTCCTTTGCCAATCCTTTAAATACAAATGTATCTTTTTAATTTCCAGCTTGTTGCATATTGCCTATTTGGTGAATATGCGTCCTCCTGCCACCTATAAGAAACTTACAGTTTTCCTTAGCGCACTTTATTCTCGTTGTTTTCAACTTACACGCTTGAATATTTTGATTTATCTATTTGGAATCTATGCTTGTGTATGAAAATGCTGTTTTGCCCTTGCAAATTTTTTGCATTTTGATTGTTTTGCAGTTTGATCAATTTCAGATAATTTAAGGTTTGCTCTGCTTTTCTGCGGTATTCTATTTTACAATTTTGTTAGTATATTCTTATATATTGTGCAGCGCACATCATTTAGTGTACTTATTAGTTATGAGTCCATGCTTGTCTGTATTTGCGTTTTTCTCACGTGTTTTTTGTGTTTTCGTAATCAACTAAACCATTAACTTTAATCCACATGTAACTTCACGCATTATCAACAGAGGTGGAACAAAATATACCCGTACAAGATACCAGCGTAACTACGCCTCTAGCTAATGCAGGGATGCGGAATTCGGGGTGGGGAGCACTTTTACCCGACCCTGCAGTCACCGGGCAGGTGAACAAAGCGTTGACTATGTCGTTACCAGTGGTGGATATCAGTTTGTTTAATGTAACACAGAACAGGATACTTTACATTTATTTGAAAAGTTTCACGTTATTTGAGTTGAACATTTCTCTTAAGAGGAGCCCTGCTATCTTTTGACTTTTACTAGCTGGGCAATATCGCACTGTATTTCTGAACATAATCCCTGTTGACATACTACATGAAAATCATCAATTTTGCTGCGTGTGTCATTTTTAACGCCATTTATCTTGGAAAATAATTGTTCACGTGCATATGTTGAGCAAAATATTGCCATTAATTGTTAAGTAAAAATCATAGGTTTAGGAAATTCTCTTGCGATGGAGTTTTTTCAATCTCAGGACCAGACTTTCCTGAGCATCGGAATGCTGCATTATTCAATTGTCAGAGGAAAGTCATTGACCAAATGTCGGAGGCATCTTCTCAAGAGACGTAGTCTCTGCAAATTAACTTGAGATTCCTTAGTGACGGTTTAAAGTATGATTTTCACAATTTTGTAATTATATACAGATATGTTTATTAACTGTTTGCCTAGACAGGGAAAATGATTGTAATTATTTTTATCATTGGATCCCCCACATATATAGTTAACTATGAATGTCTTAATCGAGTCTCTCACTGATACGTTTGTTCTATGTTACTCCTGAAAATACTTATTAAAATTTTGCAACAAATCGGTGAACGCGCTCTTAAGTCCATTCAGATTATACCGGCCCCTAAAATGATGCAAATTTGTTAGAAATTGTGATAAAAAATAGGAACAGTTAATAATGAAGATCGCTAGCACCTTTTAATTTTTATTAACATTTAACGCCCGTTTTCACTACTACGGCATCAGAGACGGTGGAAATTTGTTTATTTTGATCTATTTAGGACGCTCTTTAATATATCAGGTCATCAACGTCCCATTCAAATCAGGGCGTAAAAATGCCGACAAATTTTGGTCAGAGGCCTCTTTTTTTCAGGCTTGAGGTTCTTTGTCGTGCCGTAAATGTACGACACGGGACCCACGGTTTTACTTCCCTTCCGAAGGAAGCCATACTTAGGATTTTTACGCCCGAAAAAAATCCATCGATCCTGGCCTGGATCGAACCCGCGATCTTGGGTTTAGAAGGCAAGTATGGCTACCACTACACCACCAGGACCGACGCGATGGACATTGGTGATATATGAAAACAAATAATAAACTGCGAAGGGGTTTTGGATAGGAAGTATTTCAGGCTGAGTTTGGGTACTATCACCGCATTTGCAATTGTTGACTGGGAAAGACAGAATAAACTTAGCCTGGAAGGACGATTCTGGCAGAATTCCAACCGCAGACCTACAGTTCACGAGTCCGTACCTTCAGAATTCCAGCCACCTGCATTGGCCAGCACTATTGCCGCTATCGGTATCATACATAAACATCTAAAAATTTAAATATATACAATAATTAAATTCATATTCCCAACTAATTATATTTAACCTTAAAATTAGAGGTTACGCCTCCATACTAAATACGAACTTATGATAGCCCCGTTTACACTCACCCGAGACCTTAAGAAGCAACCTGTTTCTTCGCTAAGAAGGAAAATCCGTCCTTACATAAAGCTTCTGCTGAATCATCTCACTTAGCAATAGTAAAACAAGTCAGAATAAATACCAGGGCCCGGGTTTTCATGTAAATGCACATTTCTTTCTATGGTCAAAACATATGCCGATATTTCTGTGCGATTTACAGCACTTGCTACATTTTTTAAAAAAATTAAGGTTAATACAAATGCATATTTTGCTTATATTATTATACAATTATTTTGAATTATGTTACTTTATAATGACATTTACTTTCTTTCGTGCAACTGATTTTAGAAACAAGATCAGAACTAGCACTTATGAATGGAGTTAAATTGCAGAATAGGGAAATTATCTGATTCGCTAAGAAATTGAATGTCACACATTAAGCATGTATCATGCTGGACTATCACTTGGTCACTCTAACCAAGCGAGAACTGTGAGGATATAAGGATAAACCTCTATTGCAATGCCAAACCTGTTTATTCGTTTCTAGCTGTGATTTCAGTGGAGTAGTTAATAAAGGTTTACTTAAGTCTTAGTAATGTGAAGAATATTCTCTTCAGCAATGGTAGTTATATTTTGAACAAAAAAATGTCTAAAATGATAGAAAGTGCAAGTAAAAAACTACCCAGTTTGCACCAGGAATTTAAAAACGAAATGTTAACGACGGGTGTAAAAAAAGTATCAAGCGCGTGAAAAAATAATTCGCATCAAGAAACTCTTTCAAGCTTCCTTTTAAACTCCAGTAAGCCCAAAGGAATGCTTAA
Organism: Metallyticus violacea; assembly: GCA_030762175.1. Lineage (NCBI taxonomy): Eukaryota > Metazoa > Arthropoda > Insecta > Mantodea > Metallyticidae > Metallyticus > Metallyticus violacea. The sequence continues at coordinate 306,448,525 of CM060846.1, read as the reverse complement.
AGTTCAAATCCGCAAAAAAGTCCCTGTTCAGAACTTTATGGTGAATATTCGGATGCCAGTAAAAATGTATCTCAGCTTTCCCATTATTTGTTTGAACCTTTTTAGCAGCTGATATTCCCCTGTGGAAATTTACTAGCTCAATTCTATTCAGAGCTTTATGGTGAATATTCGGATGCCAGTAAAAATGTATCTCAGCTTTCCCATTATTTGTTTGAACCTTTTTAGCAGCTGATATTCGCCTGTGGAAATTTACCAGCTCAATTCTACGTAAATTCTTTGACAATTATACAGAAAACAAAAGGTCCGACAAATAAACTTTATGCAAAATGTTTAATGCCGGGCTACAAGCAAAGCACTGAACATTTTTGTAGGCAATTTTGCATGAGTGGCAGTTGCTGAAACAACAGATTACGAAGGACGATGTATTGGTTCGCTTTAAAATGATTCATCTGTTTCTTTTCTGCTGACTGCAGAAGAAATCGAGGTCACAAACATTTCCACAATCGTAAAATTTTTAATTGATTCAGCAAATTTACAATCGCCAGATGACAGAAAGAATATTGATTTTTGTGAGCGATGATAAGGCTAATAAAGCTTTACAAGTTATATCCTCAAATTAGAACTGTAGGAAATTCTTTCGTTCCCAATGATGCTGCATCATCGAACTAGCTCAAAAGGTCATTTTAGACGTAGCAAGTGGAAGCTAATACTTGTTTCATAACAGGCATTTTACTCGATCTTCTTTGTGCCATTTCATCACTGGAATTAAAGCAGTACTAAAATGTGTGAGTAGTAAATGCGTTTAAGACAACATTATCCAAATGAAAGTCAGATCCTGGTAATACTAGCCAAACTGAAAAAGAGAAATTTCAGAAAATGTTAAAAATCCAAATTATGAACAAATATGTGAGTGCAAGAATTTCTGGAAGGTCCACGTGTTGTAATGTCAAGCAAAAACACCAACAGAACAAGTCTTAGCCTTTGTGTACGTTTCTTTATCGTCATGGGTGATTCAACGAATATTCTCATCCTATATTTGCCTGCCCTGACGAAGAATTTTGTCGCTGCTACAAAATGGTAGTTCCCTTATTCCAATGTATGGCATTGATGAAAGTTTGAAAGCTGTTTCAAACTTGAGTACAATTCTTCAGAATCTCTCTCCATGCTTCAATGATGACGTGCCTGATAAAAGGTATAAAAGAACAGTTAAAACGAAAATATAAAATGTGTAGAACTTAACGTTGAGTAACATTAGAAGGTACTTGTGGTGCATCAAAGCTCTGCCCGAGAGCAAAATATGTATTATAGAACGTAGCAGCGACAGCCAGAACAAATTATGCTGATTCAGTGGGTAAAGAATTAAATCAACGCCTCGGTAATTCAATAACAAAACTAATTAAGGGTTGCTCCAAATTCCAGATACATTTTTCGCTATTTAATTGCTGAATGAAGACATCCAAAATTTTGGGGTTTTTAATAATTGACTGCAATGGTGCCAACGCAAACTAAAAACAACTTGGATAATTAGCAACCATTAAAATTTAAATAAAAGCTCAATTTACATCTCCTTGATACCAATATAAAACATGAATATTTGAAGAAATTGGCAGAACTGATATCGCAATCATTACCGCATCCCCACAAAGATTTGCAATAAAATGGAGGAAGACTTCACGAGGATTAGCAACAGCCGACACTTCTGCAGAGCTGTCTGGAAAAAATAATCGACAACTACGCTAGAGAAATGTCACTTTAAGATCACCTGCCAAACTGTAAATTGCAAAATACTTTTTAAATTATATTTTATAATTTCTTTTGTCCCCCCTAAAATTTCTACGGCCATTCTGAGAAAAATAAACCCATGTCTGGATGTTGGTATCAGAACCGAAAACTACTGCGTTCCAAAACAGAAAGTTGGCCCATTTGCATCCATTGTCTCTCATCTAATACAAGCAACATGCGGATTAAGTCATTCAGTTTATGTCCAACTTATTTCTCGCCTATTTTGATAACAGCGTACGATCGGAACTAAAAAAATGGTTTGAAGTACCTAATACAAAAACTTTCTGAACTTCACCTTTTTCTCTTAGATGGTGGTTATTTTAAAGCCTACCACCCTATTTTTTCATATTTGTACTCCACACTTGAGATTAGCGAATAAACTGTTTGTGTGTGGTTTTATGTTTTTATTTTTGTTTATTTAAGTGTTCTAATTTTTATTTATTTGTATTTATTCATATGTTTATTTATTGCCTTTAAAGGAATGAACCACCGACCTCTATTACTACACATTTCAGCAGTCTCGAATTCGCTGCCATCTAAATCATTACCAGCTGAAAATCAACAGCATACTGAAATTAATATAAAAATAATGCTTAACAAAGTCCCTTTATAAGCAACACACTTAAGTGGAATGCAAATATCCACTTTATATATTCATAATATACAGAAAAATAAATTATCTGCACAACATTTAAACATAGCGCTAACAACTTTGACCTATATTGAAAATATCGATCAGCTAACTATTAGTTTCTTCCAACTTCGGATCTTTAAGACATATGCACTCTTTGCATACCGTGTTTATTTTCGCCACGTCGTCTTAAACCAAGTTGCGGTAGAAAATGATCACTGAAGATAATTATAGCGTATTTAACAAGAAGTGAGAGTCACAATATTTTTGTACGCAAATATTTGGTAGTTCTAACAGTAGAACTTAGGAATTTTCAAACTGTATATAGGAAGAATTACATTTTTGGACGATAAAATGAAGAAACTGAAAACATTAAGGTCTGAAAAAATGTTTCAGAGAACTGCTAAGGGGAGTCAAAAAAGTGATTTTCATGATTTTTTAAATTTTCAGATTTTGATACATTTGTTAATATTTTTATATGACAGATTTTTAAATTTTTTTGGACCATCCACCCAGTTAATGATTAATAATTTTGTTAAACATTTTCTCTAGAGTGATTTTTTAATTATTTGGCAAATAAATGACCAAAATTGGGATTAATAGGAAAAATGGATGATTACTAGCCTGGAGAATTTGGAAGTTATATTTCTTCTACAAACGTGACTTTTCATTTTTAATTGCAATTTATGAAAAAACGAAATTTTCTACAAACATGCCACTATATTATAAAAAAAAAAAAAAAAAAAAAAACTTGAAAGCATAAACGCATGAAATTTTAATCAACTATTTTTAACGGTGTATGAACTAATTTGATTAAAATGGTTAAAAATATTATTTTTTTAAAAAATAAAAATTAAAAAGGTTTAAGTAAAATGTTCGTCATATTTAAAATTTGTAACTTCCTGACTATCAATTGAAACTTCATTTTTCATCAATCAAATAAAAAATTGTTTATAGGTTCACAGTGCAGTAAACAGCTAACTTTAATAGCTCTGAAATAATGGGTAAGGAATTTGCCAAATTTAACATGGGGGGGGGGTAAATAAACAATTTGAATCTACTTAAATGAGGAAAAATATTAAGTTAAGCTATATTTTATGCGATAAAAATTATTTTGTATTTTACTGATGGTTTAATTATAAAAATAATTGCGAAAATAGCAGTGTGCATTTGCCTTAAAATAATTAAATAATTTAAAGAAGCCTTTTGCCACACTTCCTTGTACAATTGACTAACCACTTTTAGATTAATGCTATATTTTTCTCCATAGTAACGGACTAAAGCACCGATATTTAGCTCTTATTTTTATTAAATTAGCTGAAGAATTATTTTAACTAATGTATGGAATGAATACTAATGCATACACATATTGTATAGATTGAAAATGGTATATTTAGGTATATACAATATTGTTATATAACGGCTATTTTGAGTAGATGTAATAAAAATTTAAATATTTTAAGCATAAAAACACAACACTCAAATAGTCATTCTTATTTCTGATAATGTTAATTTATTTTATAGGAATCGTCAATTCTGGTGAGCAAAATTAGTGCAGTAAGTAGGTTTACGTTTTTATGAAGCCCTAGATTGAAGAAGATACTTGACTGAATATTCTTCAATGTGACAGAATGAATAGTGTTTAACGCCCGTTTTTGCTACAGAGGCATCACAGGCGATGGACACTGATGATAGATGAGATGAAATGAAATGATATATTGGGAAAGGATTTATTTTTTAAGGAAGGAATCGTTCCAGGCCTAAGTTTAGGGTACCTCCCCGGCATTTGCCATTTATGAGGACTGAGGAAACCCTGAAAAAAAAAACCTCCGTCAGGAAGGACGGTCCTGGCGGTATTCGAACCCAGACCTCCCGCTCACGAGTCCGAGACTTAACGACCTCGGCCAACCGTGGCGGTTGAATGTGAAAGCTAAAAGAGAAATTCAACAGGCGCTACGAATGCTTCAGGAACATGGAAGATCCTTTTCAATATACTGCACACGCCAATTTGCCATTAAAGAAATTTAGCTGAATTTTCGCTGCAATATAATAAAAGTTAACCTATATGCTTAAAAGAACAAATACGTAAATATTCATCTCGATAAATACCAGATAATATTAGATTTTAAAGACTACGGACTCATTTTCGTCATTTCATTTATTCCAATGGTCTCGAAAGACCTTGGCCGTTGGCGTGACGTTAAACGCTTACAAAAAAAATGTAAATACACATGCAATTTTTCATGATAAAATCCGTACCTAAATTGAGTAATCATATTTGGTGATTACCCTTTTAAAACGCAAAGGACACTAACCTATATACGAACCTCTGAACAATAGTTGATTAAAAATAGACCCATAAAAATTTAAATATTAAATATTTTGGTAACTCTGTTTCAGTTCGATCGATCCCATTTATTCATGCACAGAATCGGTATGCTGAAATTAGCTGAATTTGAAAATAAATTGTCTAGTTTCCCAATTGTACTTTTTTATTCAAAATGTATAGTTTATTAAAATTGAAACATATTTATTAGTTATCCATTGAGTGATAAACTTTTGTACCCGATACTTTTAAATTGATAGAACAAAAGCAGCGAATACAGAGAAGAATAAATTAACGTTTAAACGCCAAGAATGAAAATGCAATTTACACATTAATAAATTAAAATTTTGTGCATTGTTTTTTTTACAAAGTACAGGGTTTTAAATTACTATAGTAAATATAAATGCTATGAATATATGTGAAAGTCTGTAGCATCTCTACAATAATGCTGGATACCATTAAAGTATATTAGTACTCCATGCTATTTCATAATGCAAACAAATTAGAAAAGAAGTTTAAGATCTAATTTTCGCTAAATTCTAGATAATTAAGTTTTACTGGTTGAATTAGTGAGCATCTACGATAATGAATTTGCAATGTGTACATCGTACTAAATGAAACTTTGTATCATTCTTCACAAAATATTTGACAAGATAATTATGTATTTAAAGCGTTTAAAATTAAATTTCCGGATTGTCGTATTTATACAGTGGTGCATATCACTAAAAATAGATTTTAGCAACATTTTGCCGCTTGAAACAGTACATGTATAGTTAAAATATTCCCGAATTAACATGTTTTTCCCCAGACTTCTAGGCTCACCCCAGGAGTGCTATAAAATTTCAATTAATAATTTCCCAGAGGTAGATGATCAATCTGCGTCCGAATCCTCTAGCTAAACGAGCCTGACAGACAAATAGAACGTTGCTTTACCTGAGTTGGTTCCTCCTTTCTTATGCCACAGTTAAAGACCATCATATTAATTAAGTTTTTAGTTTTTTCTGCTGCACTTTTAAAGCTAATTGTCTCTTAATATTTCAAGGTGGAATAAAATCGTTATTAAATACGTGCATACCCTGCCTGACTTTTTACCACTATCGTAAAAGTAAACCAGAAAAGTCAGCATTAATTTTAGTAGTATTCTTTAAAAATCATATTTAATTGTTGCTTTATTATAGAAATCTTATAACTTTTAAATGTGTTATGAGCTGTATGGATGATGTAGAATTATTTTTACCTTTATTTTTAATGTAACATATTTTAATTTTCATAACCTCCGCGCACAAATTGCTTCTTATAATTTAGAATTCACGATGCCATTGTACATATTTGCAAGTATGCTAAAATGCACCTTGTTGACTGCTAGTGGCAACGAATACACAGAATCGTAATTTTCCTGATTAGTACTATTTTTATGAACCTTGATAAATACATGTATATGATTCTTATTTACGCTTTCTTAGCGGATAATTCTCAAAATATCTGGCAACAACCACTGTGTTGACTATCTTACTTACCTTTTTGAGGGAAGAGAATAACTTGGTCCGTCGTACCATAAAAGTCATCAAAACTTTTCACCGTACGAGATTCGGTGGATTTATGTAGGAGACTTCCATCTGCCAGTGGCTTCGGTAATGTTGATAACGGCATAGACACCATGGGGGGCTCCTTTAACCGCAGTTTCTTCAAAATCTGTACTTTTATCAGTTCAATTCTTAAAGCAGTTAGTTCAGCACTAGCCATCGAAGACAATCGACGATTAGTTCCTTGCATTCCACAGCCCTGACAGTTTCTGTGGGGATTCGCAAGATCGGAAAGGGCATTCCAGGCAGCCAGAAGATGTCCATATTGGTGGCGACGGTCGGCACCTGCCAAGTCCAACACCGCGAACGAAGTTAGGTAGAGAAGAAAAGACCCCGACACCATTCCTGCTAAACGCACCTCACTACTGTTTGACTTGCTCTGTCACTGCTCCGCTGGCCACTCACAGAGTTATCTTCTCGGACAACACATATGTATGCATAAATCCCCTCTCATGCCGCAGGAGAGAACTGCCATTGGTGTATATCCCAGGGGTACTTTCCCGTTGCGACCACTACTGGAAGAGGCCGCGATTTAATGATCCTATTGGAAAACCATAAACTTAATTGATAAAGTCTGTCACTTCTAGATCCAAGGACCACGGGTTCATTCTCTGTCCAGATGTTTGGAAGGAAAACAATGGAAAACGATCTTTGTACAAAAGCAAAGTCAAATCTGCTACCTTATTTTGCTTAAATTTAGGTATTTTTAGGTAGTATCCATAGCTACATTTCTAACCATCCTTGTCACCTGCATCTACACCAACACATTCTTAAAAAGTGGCTACTACACGACACAAATCAAGTAAATTACTTCTGTTTAACTTTTTTTTTATTCCAGATACATAAATGCATCGATATTTTCTAGGAGAAAAAAAAGGGCGGAATGCTCATGTTCATTTTCTATAGCAATCTTTCCTAAACTATGGATAGCAACACCTTGGAATTGTGATGAATATTTTCAAATATTTATTATTATTATTATTATTATTATTATTATTATTATTATTATTATTATTATTATTATTATAACAACGGGGAAAGTTGGAATCTAGCCACCCATTACATTTAAACAGTTCCATGTTTTTATCTTAAGAGACATAAATTGTACTACTTCGCAGAAAATGTGCAGAACGTATGTTGTGAACTGTTGATTAATACATTATAACCAGAATTATCAATGAAAAATATGAACCTGCTTGATACTAATTGATCGTTCATTGTCAAGTTGCATGATAATTATTATTAAGGCACTTTCTAATTTCTAGATAAGTCTTGATGTTCACCATTGACGAAAATCATTACGCAGAGCTATGCAGAAGGAATAAGCACTTTAAATCTCAATTAGTGGTGGAAAATTATCAAAGTCTCTATTTTCAGTACGATTAATCAATTTTTTAATGTTTGTATTGAAGCATTGATTTTTTTTCCCCCATGCAGAATATCTTTGTTCCTCCCATGTGAGCTAGCATTTAGCTCTGAGATGAGTTAATGTATAGACCAAGGTTCCTTAAAAGTTTGGCGAACTCATGGTTGGCACATTCGAAAAACAAGGAGAATTCACATATTAGTTTACACAGTCTGGATAACATTTTGCTCCAACAAAGCCAACGACTTCGGTATGCAAGTGTAATACTCCAGTTTCTTCACAGAGAGCAGCAAACAGTCGGAATTGTAGTGGCCAACTTTGTATTTACCAAGTTAAGAACTTCTTGTAATAGATTACTTTACTGTCAAAGCATGCAGGAAACAATGTATCAACATAGCGTTTGGCTTAATGTTAGGTTGTAGCTGTTTAACAATGCTTTATATGGTAACCACACTTACCCCGTAGACCCAAGTTCGTAGGTTCAATCCCGGCTAGGGTCGATGGATCTTTCCAGGCATAAAAATCCTAAGTAAGCTTCCTTCGGAAGGGAAGATCCCATTCGTAGATTTACAGCTCGTAAAAGAACCTCGAACCTAAAAGATGTATCGGCCGTTTCACGCCCTGAATGAATGGGATGCTAATGACCTGAGGAGTTAAACAGCGTCGGAAATAAACCAAATCCACAACAGTGCTTTAACAGTTAGTCAAAAGGTCAATAGAAAGGGAACAGCTCGACCACGCCCGCACCGAGAGTTGCAGCGCTGTGCGGTTTTTAGTCCACTAAAATTGTTGCACTGTTATAAATTTACACATCGGATTTACATGCACTAAAGCTGTCTAAAACATGCATACGTTTATACTAGAAAAAAATTAAAAACATTCACTTAATTATTGTTAAAACTGTTCATAAAATAATATAGTCTGCATTACTATTATAAGGTGAACAAGAATGCTTAAATTAAAACATTCTCTTCAAAAAGTACTCAGCGTCCCATTCTATTCACGGCCAGAAACGGCCGACAAATTTTGCTCAGAGGCCTCTTCTTTCAGGTTTGAGGTTCTTTATCGTGCCATAAATGTACGACACCCGACCCACGGCTTTACTTCCCTACCGAAGGAAGCCATACTTAGCATTTTTACGTCTGAAAACATTCATCGGTCCTGGTTGGGATCGGACCCGCGATCTTGGGTTTAGGAGACAAGTACGGTAACCACTGCACCACCAGGATCGACAGTTGTAATTTGATTTGCAATAAACAACAATGAGCTAGTTCAGATCCTTAGGAGTAAGTTTATGATGTTTGTTTGAGAATATAAGTTTGTAATTTAAAAACTACCTTTGGATATCTACTACAGACTTCTATAGACATTATTGGTCAAAATTTGAAAAAGGCATCAAACTCTAGAAAAACTTCTTCAGGAAGATCTGTACTGTCATGTTGTAAATATTAGTTCACTCAAGACAACATGTGAAAACAGGGATTTCATTGAATAACAACAACATTAATAATAATAATAATAATAATAATAATAATAATAATAATAATAAACACATTTTGAGAGTCCCTCAAGAAATGACTCAGATATTTTTAGTGTTAAACTTCACGTTTTTAATTTCTTCATTTCTTGGGCAATATGTAAAATGTTTCTTGATTATAGTTAAATCCCTCGATAATGTTTCACCTAAATACTTTCTGAGATCGCTTTATTGACACTGACTCACTGTGATTTAGAATGTTAAAAAACTTTTTGGACAAAACTGAAATTACCGGAATAAAAGATGGCACTTATCCACGTATTTCAGAAGAAAGGGACAGCATTAAAATTTAGAATAATTGCTTCTAGAATTGTTCATGAAATTTCAAGACACTGTTCGGAAAATAGAATTGAATGGTTTGTCATTATTCTTTCTCGTATGATATAAACAAATAATTAAAGATAATGCTATTTCATCTGTTTATGTAAGGGTAGTATAGGTTCGGAAGATAAACTTTTGTTTTCCAAACAAATAGGAATTTATTGTTATTTTGAATAACACAAGAACAACTTATACTTCTTTGTAGTTTTTTCACTTTAGAATATTGATGAATGTGGCATTTGTTTTGAAAACGGGGATAGAATGAGGATGATTATTTTAAGGTTTTGTGTTTCAGCATAGATATCATAAATTTTAAATATATGTTGTCCATTAACATATTTAGTTTTGCCGTATATTAAACATTAATTTTATTAGCAAAAAAAAAAAAAAAAAAAAAAAAAAAACAAGCATAGCGAGAATTCGAATCTAGGTGTACTTATTATTAGACACGTACTTTTATCCGCTTAACCCATCAAAGCATACGGTTCGAACTAACTCATTTCCCATTTATGTCATAACTTGAACCTGAGATAAAGGCGGTATTAACGCTTGTATTGCAAATGTATACTTGTGTACACAATGATAAATGCAAACAAGACTCCAAGGCAACACATTGCCATCTAGAGCACAGTGTACATGGGCAGATTGACGTATATCGATAGCGTCACTCGATTGTGTGAAAAAGAAGATCATAATTTTAACAAACTTAAGTTGTTGGATCACGTTGAATATTGTCTTTCAATAATAACTCCACAAATCAAGAGTATGCGGGCCTATTTTTATTCCACTTTTTTCTTCTTGTTTTCTTACGAGGAGATGGCCCACAAAGTTTGTCCCAGTATTTCTGTTACATTCTGTATAATATAAAGTGTAATGAATGTAGGTACATGCACAATTAATTTTACTATTTATAAAGGATATTTCATTTGCTCATTTTTTCCATGTTTCGTGCATTTTTATACATCACTCTGTACTTTACGACCTCTTCTCAGATTTATGCTCAGAAATTTCATCCTAATAAAAGTATGGGCCCTTCAAAGCAAACACATAAATATTAAGAAGTATGGTTTTGACCATGTTGGTACGAAAATACATGACTGAGTGATATTTATTGATGCTAATTTGGTGAAATCCACAGAAACCTTTCTTCGGTTTTGTTACAATGGCATGCATACCTCTGAACAAAGAAAAAAATTAGCTTTTCTTTAGTGTAAAACCACTGTAGAAGTGCCATAAACCAATGGCAATTTCTGGATTCTTTCTTTTCACCCTATAACCTACATATACAATAAGTCGTTATAATAGCTTTATTTTTTCTTTCTGTTGAGATGTATTGTTATCTCTTTCCTCCAATTGTTATATTAATGCATAATGCTGCAAAAGTATTCATCTTCATAATTCTGTTCAGTAGTCTCTTCTTGATTCATAATTAAACCTTCCTCCATTTCCAACAGCAAATCCCCACACAATGATACAAATTTTGCATGTGTGCATTTAGTACACTTAATACTTTCTGGTGTTTAGCGTCCTAACATTAGTGCATTGACAGATAAAGGGTAATCACAGAATTTACTGACTCCTCTAATTACAGAAAAAGTTATTTCTAATAATGTCTTGATTTCATGTTGCTGATGTTATTTAGGCATATCTTCACCTTTAAATGATAGTTACTTTAAACTGTTGACTAATATTATAAAAACCTAGTTGACAATAAAGTTGATTATCCTGCAACACAAATAGAAAAACATTCATGCAATAGTTTTCCAGTGTTTCATCCTATTTTTCAGTGCGCACTTTGTTCAGTTTGTGCGATAAACTGGAATTCTGCTGTGTAGTGCATCAAATGCGTCGCTGATTGCTCTGAAAATATGCGTCACATGATTATCCTATAGATGTAGATGGGAAATAACAGAATCCACTGTAACTGAAAGAAGTTGTGCAGATTTCCTTACATTTTGTTGTCCGACAGCAGTGAGAATGGTAACTTCATGAATATACCAGGCGTTCGGAAATTATTTACAATAGCAGTGAATACCTAAGGCGCAATCTATGGGCACGACCATTCGTAGTGCTTCTTGCCAAAGCTAGATGGCGGTTGTAAGCGGTGTGTAGTGAAAGATCAGTGTTTGTTTGTTGTCAAGTAGAGAAAGACGTGGACAAGATGAGGGCGACTACTATTTTTTTGTTTATTTACGGACGCTCTTTAACATCTCGGGTCATCAGCAACCCATTCGATTCATAGCGTGAAATGGCCCATTAATTTTGCTCAGAGGCCTCTTTTTTTCAGGCTTGAGGTTCTTTTCGTGCCGTAAATGTACGACATGGGACCCACGGTTTTACTTCCCTTCCGAAGGAAGCCATACTTAGGATGGGGCCATCATGGCGAAAGATAGACTGCAAGGTTTTTGTGTAAGTAAGACTCCCAAAACTGCAGAAATGAACATACGTTTAATTTGGTCAAACTCCTGCACAGAAGACAGTTTACAACTGGGCTAATGGGTTCACCAACGGCAGGCAATATGTACACAAGAATGTGAGTACTAGTTGTCCATGAACACCGCGTTCTTCCAGGAACAGCGAGGCTGTTCTAAATTGATCATGGGCGATAGAGCATAACCTTTGATGAACGGAACAGGCCCCGACCGCGCAACCCTGAACACCATTATTTACGACGATTTAAATATGAATAAGGTGCGTATACATTGGGTTCCATTAGACTTGATATGGGTACAGAAGGACAAAAAGGTTGAAATGTGCATAATAATGATCCAGATGTTTTGGAGAAGCTTGTGGCTGGTGACGAGTCGTGGTGTTACTACCGCACAGCAGAGGAAGTTTAATTCATGCAATAGAAACCTCTAGGGAGTCTACGGATCAAGAAATTTGGTGCTGCTCCATCAGCGAGCAAGCATGTGTTTAGTCGTTTGGGACACTTTAGGCATGGGCTAGTTTTCCCAAGGGCGGCTTAGACCCAGGATTCAGCAACTGGAAAGGGGAACATTACCTTGCGCGGCCCCACACCAGCAACACTAAGACCGCAAAGGGGGTTCGTTTTTGTGCCGCACCACCAAATTCAACGGATCTCCATTCATCCGTTTATGCCTTATTTGATAACATGGACTCGCGAGGTAACAGAATTGTCCACGAGTGGTGGCGTATTGCTCCCAAACACTGGGTTTCGCGACGCTATACAAAAGTTACCCTGAAGATGACAACGGTGCATTGCCGTTGGTGTGGAGTATATTGACAGATCTCATTTACATTGAACCATGTTGCATAATACAAGCTATTGCTATAAATTTCCGAACGCTCCTAGTATTTTTAATTTCTAGTTTATCAAAACTGCCTCCCTTGTATGATAACAGAAAACATTTGCTTAGTATCTTAGATAATTTCTCAACAGTTTAAGGACATATGATAAACGCCGTGAAAAGCCAAATTTTGCTGCGTTCAGTACTGTAAGGACATTGAATAGGCGTATAACGTTCACTATATTAAGTTCTGACAAGAGTTTCCATTTGAACCTTCAATATCCTATATGAAAGCTTTTACACAAATCCACTAGATTCAAAGGACGTGAAAGTACCTCTTTTGCCACAAACTGATCAAATGATTACTACACTAACTTTTTCATTTCCCAGTCAGACTTCTTATAATATCAACGATGGGTCTCAAATTATGTCTTCCAGGCAGTCATAACATAGTTGATCTTAAAAATTTACTGCATTAAAGATGATAACCCCATTCTTTTTCTATATGTGAGAAGCATTAAAATGAAATTTATGCAGCTATTTGCTAAATTCTATAAATCCTGGTGAAATGCGGAAGGGCTGAGACAACGCTTAATTGTGTACACAATAATATTGGATAGTTTATCATTTTTACAAACTTGAAAATTTTCTTGAAAGTATGCAATATTACCGCTTTCGATATGTCTTCCGAGCCCCAAGAAAATGTGGACTCCCTGTCTATTCCTATATTTTCTAAATGTGAAACTCCTGATTTCGCTGACTTTAATTCTTGCTTTATTGTTTCGCCCTTGCAAAATTGCATTTTCTTCTTTTCTTTTGCATCTCTCATTTCACGATATATTTGCTGTTTCTACTCCATTATCTAACATCATCTACAAGGTTTGGACATTAATAGTCCATTCCGTCCCCAGTCAGTCTTCCACCGGTCGTCTTCTGGGCTTTCAACCCCTTCTCTCAGCTGGGTGGTAATTCAAAATTATGTTTTATTCCTTCTATATGATTCCTCCAGAAGACTGTTTCCTACAAGACTATAGACTTTAAACTTATTTAGTATGTTTTCAGTTCTTCTGAGGTCAAGCAAGAAGTATGAAGCGACCGAGAGCAAGAATCTAATTTCCGATTATTCAAATTTTCTTTCTTGTGTTCCTTCCTATGTCCATGCTTCTCTTGCATTCATAAGCGCAGGTATCGTCACTCCTATGCAAGTTTATTGTAATTCAGAGGTGGGTTCATCCTGATTTTTTGATGTTGCCTCCTGTTGCTAAGGTTGTATTTGGCTACGTTTGTGAGCTGGCGCGCTTTTTCAGGATCACTTTTGATGTGAGAATTGCAGGAAGAATTTTTTCCAGCTTGTGTCGTTTAATTAACCCAAGTAGCAATTTTCTTACATTACGCTCATTGAAATGCAAGAAGCATATTCATGACTTATGAATGCAAAAATATTCAGCCTTTTTACACAAATGTATCCACGTTATTCACATTTCCCCATCGCATGGAAGTCTATAGAAAGTAATTCATGATTTGCTCTTAAACGCAGCGACATCACATGAAACAGGCATTTTTGCATAACACGCAGCGGAATATGCAACAAATGCAACACAAAATGAGAGTGAGCAGTCGTGTCAACTTTCCTCTAGTGGCATCACTGACTGCTGCGCATTCATATGTGAACCTTGCGGTCTGAATAGAGATAACTAACGTCATCATACCTAAGTGGAGCGAAAGAACCGACTCATGAATGATACTTTCAAGTATTTCTATGTACCTAAACGTTTTTATGTTGATTAGCTTTGTTTATTGTGGCCCCACGTTGCGCGCCATAATTTGAAACGTTTTGTGGGTGGTATGTGTATCCAGTTCCACATTGGACGATACAATTTGAAGCATTAATTTTTATTTAAGCTGGATGCGGTTACCAACGTTTCATCGGCGAACCGTTCTCAGGGCACTTCCGCTGTTTTCTGCTAACTGTGGAAGCTGAATTAGAGGATTGGAAGGTACTTGTAAGCATAATGCACTGTTTGGAATCTAGGCTGAATGTGTTTATTGTTTTGGTACAGTTGAAAAACACAGTTGACCACCGGAAACCGGTTAATTGCTCCCGCTCGGAACTTGACACACACGAACTAATGGTATGTGTAGGCGGGACGCAACCTTGACAGTCGGTACACGAAGCTATTCTTCACAATTCCACTTTCATTCTCGCGAAGAAAAACCTATCGCTCGACACTAGTATTGCTTTTCTGTTCCCAGTAACATAACGCCAGGCGGTTGATAACCGGAGTTGCAATTATACATAACGATGACACGATACTGCTTTTAAGATGCACTAAAGTTAATTCACATTGTCGGAACTTTACCACTAACTTGTGAACTACATATTAACTCTCTTCTTCAATGATTTTCAACGAACCATGCCGTCACTTTCATTGCCTACGAGCAATGCGCGTGTTAATCTCAGTTTTTTTTAATAGTGTTTAACGCCCGTTTTTACTACTGAGGCACCACAGGCGGTGTTTATCTCCGTGTAATTAACTGAATGCCGCGAACTATCTCCTAACGCCGATTGAGCGCACGCTACATTACTGAATCTTACTGTCTGACAGTTGGATTATTTACCGGAGACCCAAGTGTGTCAATAATTGTATGATGAGTACGTGAATACCAATAAATGTCCGACCGCAAATGAGCGCCAAAGAATATTCGAAGGAATGTGTCGAGATGTTCCGAGCATCCCCTTATATACAAGTCTGGTTCTTTAAGAGCTCGTGGACAAACTATACACCCGGGGTTCTGACAGGATAGTTCACTGGAATCCTGCTTCTCAAACCTTTTGAAACATCACCATATCATTGGTTCCTTTAAATATATTTCGTAATTTCAAACTAAAAATTCGGGGAACCGGCCGTAACCAAAATCCAACCGTCTCTCGTAGAAGTTTCTAGAATCTCATTAAAACCTAATTACCGCGTGATTCCTTCGCAGTTTCCTTGAGTTGTGTAAGGTTGCGCATACTAGCCGCGTGAATTTTACAATGTTAACATAAAGATGTAACATTAAATGCAACATTGACATAGATAATATAACACACATGTACATTAATTCCTTAAATGCTTATCGCTAATTATACTAAGCCATTGCCCTCCTATTATGTATCTCCTTTTTATAATTAAATAAATAATTATCATATAACATAATAAACGTGCCTCATATTTACAACTAGCCGAACCTCATATAAATGCTGTTTCAGTACATATTCTTCTTTCGTTGTATTTACCTCCTCGATTACAGAACTGACACCTCCTAAAACCTACACACTAATACCCTAGACAGTTGGCTATCTGGGAGCTAATTACTCTGGACGCACATAGGACACAAGGACTTACTGAATGGAATATCAATCCTATGTCAGCCCTCCTTGATGACATCACAAACACGGAAGACGCAAACACACACAGATGGATGTACTAAATATAGAAAATGAAACGGAGGACGAATCCATACCAGAAAAAACTAAGGTATCGAGAGCGGAAAACCACAGAGCCTCAGTCAGGTTAGTCGACCGTAGGATTTCAACCTAGGACCTACCGAAAACTAGTCCCCCAGTGCCACCGCCTGAGCCAGCCATACACCAATTTTCTCTAGACGAAATAAACATGGATTATTTCTAAGAGATTTTATAGAACGCTGTGGACTGAATGAACTCCACCATTAGAAATAACTACTTTACTTTGTTCTTGAGAACTTTTTCCAATCATCTGTGTTTTCATTTATTTATTTGTTTCTAATTGAGGAAAGTGATTAAAAATTGATAACACCAAATTTTGGAAAATTATATAGGCTCGGTTTCTTGTTTGTGGCACTCAACATTCTAATGGCCGCCAAGTGTGGCCGAGGTCGTTAAGGCGTTTTCCTCAGTCCTCATAAATGGTAAATGCCGGGGAGGTACCCTAAACTTAGGCCTGGAGCGTTTCCTTCCTTCAAATATTCTTTCCCAATACATAATTTCATCTCATGTATCATCAGTGGCCACCACCTGTGGTGCCTCAGTAGTAAAACGAGCGTTAAACACCATTCCTCCCCCCCAAAAATAAAACATTCTAATGAAATTGGATTTCGCAAAAGTCGACAATTGTCGTTAGTACAGAGAATGAAATAAGTTAGACTGTTCATAACTCTATAAACACACGCCTCTAACTTAAAGCAAAGAAAAAAAAAAAAAAAACAGTATATGTACCAACTTTCCGGTAACAAAATCAGTGAGTGTCTGTCATACTATATCATATAATTTCTAATGCATCGTAACTGTTACATGGAATATTGTTCGATGTTCATAAAAAGCATATGTGCATTTTATTTCCGTAATAATATTTAGGCTACACAGTATGACGTAACTATACCACGCTTTCGACCGCGCCGCTCGTCTCGCTTCCTGCATCACCTATGTTTTCTTGACAACAACACTATAGGGTTCTACACTTCGCTGAAACGGGTAGTATACGCAGGCTTTCCTTCTGAGCGCACTGAAACAAAACGCATTCGTACTGTTTTACAAGCACTTCTAGCAAAACTGTCATCTGATACTTTCAGTTTTTCTTCACTGCTGGCGGCATATGGCTGAATGCTACGCATGCAATGTTCAATATTGTTCATGCCCCTGATGTCTTTACGACGGGCTTACCACAATTAAAGTAACTAAATTCTCCTTGGCAATCCAAACCGCCTACATAGGAAATGCCACAGGATGGAAAAATCGGTAGCATGGTTATGTGGATGGATAGACTTTGTTGGGATTGGTTTGGATTGGGTAGAATAATTTAAATAAGAGGTGAGTAAGTACGTAGGTCACGTCTTTGACATAAATGATTAGTACAGAAGATTTTCAAGTGTGACTCTTTCTCTGTGTTTTATCTTTATATATATATAAAGATATAATGATGAGTTCATTTTCATCACGTGACCAAGAGCCAAGCTCGAAATATAGTGTGATTTTAGTGTTTGTTTGTTTGTTTGTTTGTGTGCGTGTGTGTATTAAAAATAAAATGGCACAATGAACAATACAATAACTAGATACACAGTAAAAGGATAAAACTCTTTAACAGATTTAGTATCGCTAACACTTAGAATGTCACAGATTTAGTATCACCCATTAAATACTACTGTTCCCTGCAAGCCTATTATTATACGAAAGTCCTCAACATAAACTGGCAAATCTTAACATTAAAACTGACTGCTTAGAAGATTCTAAAAAGAAAAATTACTATTTAAGATAAGCGTGTAATGTGTTATCTCGTACATGAAACCTTCTACACAAAACAATGTTTCTTTAGCTATCTTGTACTTATACTCCAACTGTGGAGTTGCCGCCATGGGTGACCCAGATCGTTAAGGCGCGGACTCGTGAGGTCTTGTCTTGGATTGCAGTCCAGCCAGAAAGTCCTCTGTGAGTCCCCCCCCCCCCCAGGTTTTCCTCAGTCCTTATAAAGAGCAAATGCTTGGGAGGTAGAGAAATTTAGGCCTGGAACGCTTCCTTCCTTAAAAAAAATCCTTTCCCAATTATCATTTCATCTCCTGCATAATCAGTGTCCACCGCCTGTTATGCCTCAGCAGTAAAACCGGGCATTAAACCCTATTAAAAAAATGCTTTGGAGATTTCTTTGTCAAACAAGGAATAAAAGCACTTTATAAAATATGTATGGAGAAAATAGCACAGTGTTTATAGAAAATAAAAAATATATTGACGAGTTATTTGAAACGCTGGAAACTATTTTTTTTTTTATGAAGAATGCATTGGGAGACTGCTAATTGTTAAAATGTATATACGAATTTTGTTAGTTTTTAATCCCAACCTATTTTGGCATAAATTTGTTGTTTATTTGATCACTTTTCAATTTTTAATGAATTTTTAATGTTTCATTAACCTAATATAATAAGCAATTTATGTAAAATTAATAGAAAGTGCACTTCCAAATTGTCGGTCCTGGTGGTGTAGTGGTAAACATTTAAACCAAGGTCACGGGTTCAGTCCCGGCCAGGACCGATGGATTTTTTCGGGCGTAAAAATCCTAAGTATGGCTTCCTTCGCAAGGGAAGTAAACCCTGGGTCCCGTGTCGTACATTTACGGCACGAAAAAGAACCTCAAACCTGAAAAAAGAGGCCTCTGAGGACGCTGATGACTGTGATGTCAAAAAGTGTCCATAAATAAACTAAATCAAAAACAAAAAACACTTCCAAATTGAAAAAGAAATGAGTAATATAGATGTCACTAAATAATGGAACAAGAAAAAATAAAATATTTTGCCGTTTTAGCACGGCCCCATTGGTTGCTATATTCCCAATTCCTGTTTCTCTTCCTTATTCCTTTCATGCATATGGTAACCGACACACCATGTCCTTTCTTTCATTGCCCTAGACTGGTTTAGAACAATTCATAGCCCTGCTCTGGGATTACTGAGAGCATGTCTTGAATAAAACAGATTTTCGGCCAATATTTCCAAATTATTAGGAGCTATTCCTCCTCACTCACAGACCAAAGCATTTCTGCAAGTTATGAATTAGGAATTCTAATTATCTTAAATTTTTAAGTGTTTTCTTTGTTGTATTTTATTGTATTTTAATGTTAAATGTTTGTAATTGGAAGGCAAGCACATGTATTAATCTTTTGTTACCTTTAACTGTGCTTTGCCAGTAATTTTTTTGATATTCACTTTGAAGTCAAGCACAGTGTTACTAATGTGTAATTCACTTTTCTACACTGCTTTGCCAGTAAAATTTTGTAATTTTCAAATTGGAGGCAAGCACAGGATAATATTAATATTTTATTGTATTTAATTGTGCTTTGCCATTAAATTTTTGCATTTCTTATGCTTACAGTAATGTTTAATGCACTCTTGTTGAGTATTTGTTGTTTCAATTTTTTTTATCATAATGTATATTTATTATAACTTTTCTCTCGTAAATGAAACTATCTTCCTGACCACCTTTCTGAGCACAATTACTAAATAAAATTCAATGCACAAGCATCAACGGGAGGATGCAGTATAAATGTTAAAGAATGAAAGAAAATGTAGCCATGCTGCAATATATACCACAATAAAACAAAAATGCAATAGAAAATTGAAGTTTATTGAGAGAAAATTAATTTTTATATAGCCTTTGACTTTTCAAAGAAGGAGAGAGAGGGGGGGAAGCTAAATATTTTGGCAGTACAATACATTAAACAGATGAACCATTTTTTCAGATGGCTAAATACCTGCTTAAATTGTCCTCTGATGTAAACTATATAGTTTAAGAAATAAAAGGCTGTAAAGTAAAATTAAAATATGTTATACATACTTTTAAAATTAATTTGTAATGCCTTTATCGAGTTTTGGAATATGCTCCTCAATTGCAGAAAAGTGAAATTAAAAAGATGAGAATGACAGTATCAATGACAAAAGCATAAAAAAATGGTACATAAGACCAGAACTACACACTTAATATGGTTTATGTATGAACAAACTGAAGCCCAATCTCTTAAAAGTTTTGCTATTTCACTAAAGCTGCAAAGTTATAAATAAATTGGCTTTTAGAAGCTATGTATGATTATCAATCTGTAACTACAAAGACATTAATTTTGCAAAGCACAACTGGAAGTACGTAATTTATTTACTTATTTTAAAGTCGATGGTTAATCTTATTTTCAGAAAAAGTTATTCTTGTTGCTGTCTGCATGACTGCCACCATTTCTGATCTCGTGCTTTTACCTCAGTCCTCTGATGCTGATGACCTGAGATGTTAAAGAGCATCCATAAATAAATCAATAAATAACCTCAGTCCTCCAAGAGAATTTTCCTTATTTTCCAACAGGAATCCAAGGTAAATTTGCCATAAGAAAACTAAATAACTCCTTTTTAATAATAAATGCTTTATTCAAATTAAATGAAATTCTGCACCTAATTATAAAAAAGGTTCTGGTTTCAAAGAAAACAGATTTTCTTACACAAATATATGTTTCATAATATATTTCAAAAACGTGTACTTTTAAGCTTATGAATATATTCCTGGAATTTTTTTTCCTTTCTTCTGTCATTTAACTTCTAAACACTTTAGATTTAAATAACGGGCAGAGCTCTCTATGCTACATTCCTTTATGAATATATACACTTAACCCTTAGAGATCTAAGAGAAAACCAATAAAAAATTCACATTGATTTCTTAAATTTACTATTGTTACACCATGTAAAAGGCATAAACTTGCTACTATTGAAATATTTTTTTTTCCCCTTTACCCAGAAAATATGCCCTCAAAATGATGAATGTTTGGACTATATTGCTGCTGAAAAATATACCCACTTTTGTGAGAGTATACCGTGAGTTACCTTTTTATTCTATGCATGAAATTTATCATTGTCTTTATTTAACTCATTCAAATCATATTTAAATAACTTTCCCAGGTAACAGAAATCAGATGTAATTTGTTCAGGACTGTTGAACAAAGCAAGTTCATATATCAATGTACATAAAGGATAAAGTAATGAAGATTTTTTACGAAAATTTTGTCTGCAAAGCAAGAGCCCAATGAGCTTACCAATTATGTGTATCTAGTACAATGGTTTAGTATGGTACACCTCAAAGCAATCTGGCAATGGAGAGCAACACCACAGTTTTTACACTGCCATGCACTTTCACTTCTTTTTCCCCACCTGTAGCATAACGTGCATCTTTTAGTTGCATTTTTCTTTTTATTGGTAGGCTCGTGCAAGGGAAAATAAGCCCAACTTTTAACTTGCAGATTCAAAGGCATGCAACTGGCTGAAAGCAACCTCTGCAGAGTATTCACTCTGGAATTTCTGCAGACTCACGCAATTGTTGTGCAAAATTTATTCTCAAGTCAGAACATCTTTTCTTTTTCTCCCCTGAGAGTTTGTAATGAACAAAGTAGGCATTGTGCATGCAGACATCTAAAACAAAGAAAAAGACATTCTGTGCCCCTTGACAGTCTGATGCATAATAGAAAACAATGCCATGACTCATCTACTCCACCCATCTCTTTCTGATATTCAAGGGCATTCTTATCTCTTCCTGGGGTATTTATATTTTTTTTTCAACTTTTCTGTACCTTTAGGTCACCTGTTTTGGTTTGAAGGAAAAACATTAACATAATTACTGTCCCTCCATTTCAAACACAATAGGCTTTTGGCTGACCATATATCATACTCCCCACGATTTAACTTGTTTTTAAACAAACTAGTATCATAAAAACTAAGCAAAAAATAAAAACTTGAACACAAGACCCCAAACAAACCACAAATAAACAAAAAAAAAAAAAAAAAGAAATGCACCAAGAACCCAAAGTAAGTAAAAACACGCAACAAACAAAAATACAAAGGCAGACCCCCGGAGAGCAAATACAAAAAAAAAAAAAAAAAAAAAAAAAAAAAATACAAAAAAAAAAATATACAAAAAAAAAAAAAAATTATATAAAAAAAAAAAAAATAATAATAAAAATAAAAAAAAAAAAATATATATATATATATAAACTAATAATAGTATAAAAAAAAAACAAACAAACATATGTATTCACAATAACCAATATATTTTAACTGCAGTTCCCCACCACCTCCCACCCCACACATTCCCCACCCTACTCCCAACCAAAGACCGGACGTGAAATCGACGAAGAAGGCTTCTGCAACAAACAAGAAGAAAAACAACCTCTGGCTGAAGAGGAACCAATTCCTAAGCAGCCACGGGCGGGGCACCAGCCTCTCCCAAAATTCCTTCATCATCATCATCATCATCATAACTTTTTGAAATGTCTTTGGCACATCTCTTCCATTTGGTCTTATTATCCCAACCACATTATTACACCCATTTGTAAATTTTCTGAAAAGATCAAGAGACAAATAGCAAATTGCCCAAAAACATTTTATGTACTAATCCAACAATAGTTCACACACATTGAGCACGACATTGATACTTGAAGGAAGACTGGGATCTATCATATCTCCCCCAAGTTTTAAAGTACAAACAGTAACCAGAAGAGGATTGACAAATTTTATAGATCTTTATTGCAAACAATGAACATTTTGACCTATTGCACTGCACATAGGACAGTTGTCCTCAGAAATTCATTAGGTTTTTAACAAGATACCCTGAGAAGGTAAATACTATTGAAAAACTTTTTGAGCGGTGTGTAATGACAGGCCTAATATTTTAATTTGTCATTTGGGTCTGCATATGTGCCATCTGTAAAATGTAAAAATTAGGAACTTGAACCTCTCCCTTCCCATTTCTTCCCAAAATACTGGTGTTTCAATACACATGTTCTTGCTCCAGTATAACTGGAATTGGTGATTTTTGCACTTGAGACAAAGATAACAAGAGCAAAATATCCCGTTATTTCATCTGGTGTTGCGTTGAGTCATTTTACATATTTTGTTTTCTTTCTGGTTGGAGGGTTGAATTGCTTTTATATACAGATGTTCGTTATAAATGGTGTCACAAATGATGTCAAACAATGGTTCCATATATTTAAAAAATATAGAAAGCTCAGCTGGTGGTTCTGGTATCATATTTCCTCATTAGACCTTCACAAACACTAGTGTATTTGCCAAAAGGGTAAATAACAGTTTTGTTTTCATCTTTGGTCCCTTTTCCAGTCACTCTGTTGCTTTTATTTACTGTTCATGCACATTTTGATGACCCTGGTGAGTCATCATTACTAATGTCACTTTCATCACTATTTAAGTCACTAATTCATTCAATATTGTCACTTTCATCTTCTGTAAGTTCACTAACTTCAGAATCACTCTCTAAAACACTTTCAATTAGCTTCCTTATTGCCTCTTCATCATCGCAGAGCTACCCTTTAGATTCTATGCTGAAAACTGCCAGGGAAAATATCACTTGTAAAGAAACCAACTTTTCTCCCTCAGGATTCAACAGAAACTGATGAGAGATGGGAATTCTGGAAACCACATGTTTCTATGCAGCTGTGTAATGATGCAAGCTCAGCTCATCATGTGATTTAAAGGCCTGAACATACTCTGCAACCACAGCTCATCATATGATGCAAATATGTTAAAGCATAGATACACATTCCACTTTTGACATTTCACTCTTGAGTGGCTTGTAGAACCCTTCACCTTACAGCCCAGTGCAACTTTCAGCTTGTCAACTACGTATCCATCCAATTGTTTGTCAACACTTTAGTATTGTTGTTGGTGGCTTCATTGATGAAATTGTACCTGCATCCTCAGGATCCTCAAAATGTGAAATAATCTCTTTCTTTTATAACCATGCATTGGCTATTTAGAATTCAAGATCTATGGTGTCCTTTTTCATTTTCACTTGAACAGTCACATCATTACTCTTGCCAGATATTTACAATAGCACAATCACAAAAATTAAGGATGAACTTCTGAGACCACTTCCTTGTCTTCATCCAAGTTTCATAAGTTTCCATTATCTGGTCAAATGTATCAATAACACAAATTTGTTTATTACATTCTCTAACCACAGCTGAACAAGGAAATAAATGTCCATTTTTCCTTCTTATAGCATTTTACTTCTGAAATTGGTTCTGCACCAGTAAAGGTGGTAACCATAAGCATTAATTTAGCAACTTTCCTTTTCACAATACTGACAGCTTTGTCTGAATGTGTGGTGTCTTCATATACACCTCTTTTCATTTGTCTATTTGTCATGAAAGTGAATTCTTTATACCAGTTAGTCTGAAGGATTACTGTGCATTCCATCTTGTTTTCAAGCAATTTGTTCAACAATGACAATGTTTTGAAGACCTGCTGAAGTACAGAAAGCTCTCCTAAGGTAATATTGATATCAAATGCAGGACTTCTGATGGACCTAGAGCTACAACGGTTTTCATAGGCAGGTTTGTTGAAACCCACAATGAGTCCAGAGGATGTGACATACACACATTCTTCCAACAATAGGCCTTGGTTCCCCTGGTACAAACTCTTTCATGCTGCATCTTTCAGCGAAGGAAATCATTTGTTCATCAATACTATAGGAATGTACACTCCTTTCCATTGCCAAATACCTGTTTCTAACTCCTTTCAATGGCCAAATACCTGTTTCTAGCAATGTCTGTTACAGGTTACTTTCCATAGTCGAATGAGCTTCTTTGCTTCATTAGTAAGGGCATATGGGTTCACAACTTGGAGATTAGAAGGAAAAATCTATCCCTAGACATAACAATAGCTGTTGCATCAAAACTAATGTGTAACTTCATAGCATCTTTAAGAGTGGAAATTTCAATGGCACCCAAAGATACAGTTAATTCTTTTTTTAAAAAAAATTTACATTTCCATAGGCATTGGATGTGGAGGCATTGTTTTATTTTCCATATGGGCTAAAAAAAACTCACTTCAAAATGTCATTCAGGAGCCTGACCCAACATGTGTCCATGCTTTAACAGCTGGCTGGATGGCTTTACAGCAATTGTCAACAATACAGCTTCCAACAATTGCTGTACTCAGTACATGTCCACAGTATGCTGATTTAAACCTCAACTGGCAATGTTTTAGAGAAGATTCAAAATACACAACAAAAATTGCGTAATATTGAAGCTAGATGTTTTATCTGGTAATACCATATTAAATTGGAGTAGACCTATATACCAAAAATTTTGTGTGCACTTTACTTCTTGTATTGCAGCATGGTTGAAAATGATCTGGACATAGTCATTAAGGATTTTGCTTACTGAAATGCACATATAAGTTTGGTGACATTTAATTTTAGTTTAATTTTCAATAATGATTGTTTCAACCTGCCTGAAGTATGTGATTTTTAATTGCAAGTTATTTTTGTTGAAGTCATTAGTATGATTCATACTTGCTTCATGAACAAATAACACTATTTTGGGTTCAAAAGAAAGATACTTTGTATCTAAAAGAAAAAGTACAGGATCCATAGTTAACCCTTGAGTTACACCACGTTCCATAGCAATTTAGTTTGATTTTAAGAATTACAACAATTTGCACTCCCTCCAATAAGAATGTATTAAATAAGTTTACACTAACTCCACTTACTTATACAACATTAGGACATGTTTTGGGGGCAATCGCTCTCAGCATCAGCTGTTGACCAACTACTCAATTTGGTGGCTAGATCCCAAGGTGCTTCTGTGGCAGTTTCTAATGGTTCCCATAGGAACTTGCTGGATGGAACATCAAAATCAATAAGTTTTTCCAATTTTTTCCCAAGTAAATAGTCTATTGAATTATGACGTTATTTTAGCAGCTTAGCTTCTGGTTTAATTTCATGATTTTGAGTTCAAAAGTGAGCTGCCACTATTGATTTATCAATTTGATTAAAACTAATATTCCTAAAGTGTTCCTATCCCCAAATTTCTAAATTTCTCTTTGTTTTTCCTATGTATTTTTTTGGTTACAATTTGCACATTTCATTTCATAAATTCCTGATTTCTATTCTGTTGGTATGGTTTTTTTTACTGTGTAACCTAATACATTTTTTATATATATTTGCTCTTTGGGGCTAGCTTTATGCCATGTTTTTTTTGAATATCCTATTGAATTTGTTGTAGTAAATTGGATGGTAAGTGAAACTTTTGAATTTGTACCATTCCTTATGTTCTGCAGTGTAGAAACCTTTCTTATAGATTTTTATCTTTTAAATTTATTGATAATTTTTATTACTGTCTTTGCTGAAACCACTTATTATTGCCATATTAATTATCTGTTGGTATTGCATTTATTCTCTTGTTCCTGCGAGTCAGATGTTAATTATTGTGCGCAAAGCTATAGAATACTGCATATTTATGTGGAGTGGGGTTATAACTATTATTTTTATGTAATTTTCTGTGTGTGTCTTTTCTATGGATTCCAAAGTCCAGTCTGTCTTCATTTCTTACAATTTTTAAATCTAGGATTGGGAGTGACCCATTTTTCTCCTCTTCCATGGTAAACTGTATAGATTTATGTTGCAAATTAAGAAGTTTCAGTTATCTATTGAATGTTTTTCTATATTATTGCAAATGTGTCATTCCCATACCTACACCATGCCTTGAAAATTTAATAGGAAGGCTTTGATGATGTATTTCAAAGGAGCTCATGAATAAATCTGCTAGAAATGGAGATAAGGGGTTTCCCACTGCCAGGCCAGAAACTTGTTGGTAAAATCTTTGGTTAAAACTGGTGAAATTTTGCTGGAAAAATATGTTGGTAAGTTTTAGTAAGTCTCTATTTTGTCTGTTTGTAAATTTAAGGAGGTTAACCATTTCTTTAACATTTGCATAAGATTCTCTATTGGTGTGCTTGGAAATAATGCTTTTAAACAAATGACACCATTACATCTTCTGTTGTAATTCTGGTATTTTGAATTTCTTCTACTAAATCAAATTAATTTTTGATGCTTAAGCTTTAAAATATTTTAAAACAGTTGAAAATGTCAATGAACTTTTTTGCTATTTTGTATGTGGGTTAGTCGGTCCTGATGATGTAGTGGTAACCATACCTGCCTCCTAAACCCATGATTGCAGGTTCAATCCAGGCCAGAATTGATGGATTTTTTCGGGCTTAAAAATCCTAAGTATGGCTTCCTTTATAAGGAAAGTAAAGCTGTGCATCCCATGTCGTATATTTATGGCATGTAATAGAACCTCAAGTCTGAAAGAAGGGGCCTCTGAGCAAAATTTGTCAGCCATTTCATGTCCTGAATTGAACGGGACACCGATGACCTAAGATGTTAAAGAGTGTCCATAAATAAACCATATCAACAAATGCATGTGGGTGAATTGATATTGTTAATTATTGAACTCATGCTGTTATTATTTTTATGGATTTTAGGAAGTGTATAAAGTCTAGATATTACTGGATTACTCGGTCAGATTCTGCATTTTTCAGAGATGAATAATATTTTTTAACTTCTTTCAGCATTTTGATTAAAATTTTAATACAAATATTAAATGCTTTACTTAGGTCCAGAAAAATGCCTACTGCTTGCTCCCTGTTATCAAGGAATTGACAGAGAGGTGGTGACCCCTGATCAAACTGCCACATAATGGCAACCAGTGGGATGTGGTGTGCTGATCACATCCAGTCCTGCAATATTGCACTCTATCACTGATGTTGCAAGATGGAGGCAGAGGATACAGTTGTCATTTCAGTAGGCCTAATGCCTACAGTGGTTAAAAATGGCTTTGAGGAAAAAAGTATTTCACATTGTTCAAGGAAAGGGTGTAGATGCTCAGGTGGCTGCATCTCACTTAAACTATTTTTGAAATCATACAAAATCATGGCTTAAAAATGCTCTTTTAATTTCCATAGCTAGCTCAGTATGCTAATACCTCACAAAATTCAGACCTTAATTGAACAGACAATAATGATTGGAAACATTTTTAACCAAATTAACTTGCACTAGTTGGGTAACTTCTATTGCACAATTTCTAGCCCAGAGATGCCCAGGTCTTTGTGTCTCTTAAACTTAATCTAGTGACCCTCATATTTTCACAGTTCTGCTTTTAACTTCAGTTTAAATGTGCTTCTCTAAAGCTGTAATATACAATTTATAAATCATATTGCTATTATTACTTAAATTCTGCTGCATTGATATCATAATTTTGCATGTCCTTTTCGAGCATGCACCACTTACCAAAACACCCAACATCAAGTATATGCTTGTGAAAGTTTAATATTTTAGGCTGTAGATATTGACATTGAGCTGCATACAGCCCAGATGTTTTCTCATTATTGCTGATCCACATAAATGATGCTATCCCAATGCTAAATCTTCGTAATAATCCTTCATCACTTAGCTTTTGTATTCTAAGCAATCTATTTTCTGATATAGGGTTGCGCTGGAATGCTCCAACTAAGGCCAGCTCATTGGCATGTTTAGCCACTTGATCATAGAAGCTAGCTTCATCAGGATTTGACATGCCACAGTAGATAAAAAATGCCAGACCTGTTTGAGGAAAATATAACTTATTGATCACATGTCACAGAAAGCATATACACTATTTACTCCTATTTTCTCAACCATAAATTTCCTTTAAATTTACTATCTAATTTGCGACTATTTTAGTTTTGAAAATAATACAGCAAATAAGTGTAAGAAGGATTTTGGGGTTTGAAGTTCTTGAGGTTCTCCCTAGAGAGATTTGGTACTTTTAATTCTCAGCTGATTTTAGTAGGAAAAAAAATGAGCCTTAAGCACCTGCAAGATGGATATTACCAACTAGGCATTAACTTACATATACAATGTGATTCATCATGTATGTTAATTTCCTATGAACTGGAAACATGCTGTAATTATTCCTAAACCTGGCTAGCCCGGTAAAGATTCTCCAGTTATCAATCTAACAGTCTTTTGCTCTTTTCTCAAACGTTTCCTTCACAAGCTTCTGGAAGTTATGAGTCCAATAACAATTAACTTGATAAATCTACAAATTCTTGGCCCAGTAAATATATACAATATTATGCTTATTCAAACAATTAATAAAGAATATATAATTTAAACAAATTCTGAAACATTTTAATAAATTGCCAATTATTCTTAAGACATTACTTTACTAATTCAAAATTTATTAAAAGCAATTTTAAGTTTTTCTTAGATCTTATACACAGTGAATAATAATGCACCATGATTGAAAATCGTAAGTGTTTTCTGATTACTATGAAACATAAACAAATAAAACTATTCTACTGTTAATGGGGCTGGTCTTCAGCTAGTCTTGAAAGCCCCCGACTCCATCATAGATCTGGAGAGATCCTCCTCTTCAGAATCCAGAATAAAGTCACGCCATCTCAATCCAAAAGAGAGTACATAATTATTCAATTGAATAATGTAAAACAATTGTAAAAAATCCTATATACATCTACAAGCTCACATTCTTAAATCAATATTGAGTTGCTTAACCTACACAATCTCATTTCACCTAACATCTTGATTATTGGTGTTTAGAGATTATCTACAGCAACTCCATTTGTTATTAAATATTATACAGTATCAGCTACTCTTTCCTTTTTCCTGCTATTCAAACCTTCCTCATCCAATTTTTTTCAATCTTCCTAGATATTTTCATATCTTTTTAATATTTTCCTCTTTTATTCTATTTAATATTCTATTATTATTTCTGGTGGTAAATTATCCCTGCTTTCTTCCATATTCCCTCTCTCCAAAACATAATTTCTGTACATCTAATAAACAGTGTATACCTTGCTATCCTCCCATTCATCTAAACTGCTATCTTTTCTTAAACTGTTCTTGCCCATGCCAGTCCATTTCTTACTAATTTATTACATATATCCACATATTTTCCTCTTCCCCAATCTTGTTTTCAATTCTCTGTACAGCTGTAGGGAACTTTTCTCCCTCTAAGTACTAATATATTTTCTTTCAATATCTTCAATTCTTTCTTTTGCTTTCGAAAATGCCTCAACATAACATTCACTAAGACACCATATATCTTTCATTCCAAGAAATTTTGTATCCAACTGCACTTCCTTTCCTCTTTTCCTACATAATTAAGCATTTCCTTATCATATTATTCCTGTCTAGTATTAGTATTCTGTGCAAATATTTAAGCACTTTTTCTACTCTATTAGAATTTACTTAATATGATCACACTAATTCCACTTATAAAACATTAGGATGTGTTTTGTAGAAAATTGCTCTCAATATCAGCTGTTGACTGACTACTCAATGTGGTGGCTGGATCCCAAGGTGCTTCTGTGGTTGTCTCTGATGGTTCAAACAGGAACTTGCTGAGTTCATCCTTGGATGGGACATCAACATTCATTAAGTTTTTTCTATTTTTCAGGATGAAATTTTTTCCCAAGTAGATAGTTCTATTCAGTTGTAAAGCTTTTTCAGCAGCTTAGCCTCTGGTTTAGTTTCATGATTTTTGGGTCCAAAAGTGAGCTGCCCCTGCTGATTAATCAACTTGTTTAAAAATAATATTCCTAGGGTTCCTTTCTCAAAATTTCCAAATTTCTCTTTGTTTATCCTATATATTTTTTATTACAATCTGTACATTTCATTTTGTAAATTCCTGATATATTTTCAGTTGTATGGCGTCTTTTACTGTGGAACCTAATAAATGTTTGACATAATTGTTCTTTGGGTATTTTGAAAGTAGGAGTGAGTGGTTTCCAATACTTCATTACGGAAACAGGCATTGATATGTATCAGTGTCATGATGCGACATTTTGATAGCCAGTCAATTATAAACCTATACCGATGGCAGAGTCATAGATACAAACATGATGCATCTGAATTTTACCACAAGTAATGCATTGTCAGTGTAGGTCTTTGTGGAAGTGATAAGTTTTTTAAGAGCTACATTAGATATATTTTATGAAGGATTACTGTACTGAACTGCAATTTATTAATATTATGGCATGCATTGACAATTTTTTTTAAAAAGTAAGCTATTTAGTTTTCAGTTCTTTGAAAGCCATGACACATTTGTAGCTTTGAACTTATTTCCTGCACTTTGTCATGTGTTTACCACATCTAAATGCAAATCAGGACAATAAATTATTCATCATAAAATGCAGTGCAGATCTATCATTCATTATAATTAGTTAATTTTAAATCAGGAATAGTGGTACCAATTTATAAGATTAAGGGAAATAGAAATAACCCTACAAACTCAGAGTTATTACCTTAACATCAGCAATTGTAAAAAAGTGTATACTGGTATATTAGCATAAAGATAGGTAGATTAGGCTGATAGAGAAGGTAAATTATTGGAATTTCAATTGGCCTTTTGAAGGGGAAGAAGAACTGTGGACAATATTTTTATTATAAGGTCAATGGTATATAAATATCTGAGTCATAAAAGAGGAAGGATATATATGATTTTTGTTGACTTTGAAAAAACATTTGATGCTATTAACAGGGAAACATTATAGGTAAAATTAATGAGAAAAGGATTAAGCCAGTCATTCAGAAGAGCTGTGTAAAGAATATGTAAAGACGATAAATTCTGTATTAAACATGAGAGGCATAGTATAACAAAATGTGTTCAGAACATAACAGGCTTAAGAAAAGAGTGCAAGTTAAATCAAACTTTTTTCAATATTTTTATAGATATTATAGAGGAGATTGCTGAAAAAAACTTGCATATGCCTATAGTTAATAATAAATAAATAAACACCAGAATTATTTCTTTATATAATGCCTATTTTAAACCAGTTAAAACTTCTTTACCATGGGAAAGTTTGAAATTCTAAAATGGTTAAAATATTCAACACTCTTCAGCATTTCACTCTCCTATCTCATTGTCAACTGATACGACTAATGAGTCATGCTGCAGTTGATTGATTGATTTATTTAAGGACACGCTTTAACATCTCAGGTCATCAGCGTCCCATTCAACTCAGGGTGTGAAATGGCCGACAAATTTTGCTCAGAGGCCTCTCTTTCAGGCTCGAGGTTCTTTTTCATGCCTTAAATGTACGACACGGGACCCACAGCTTTACTTCCCTTCCGAAGGAAGCCATACTTAGGATTTTTACGCCCCGAAAAAATCCATCGGTTCTGGCCGGGTTCGAACCCGCGATCTTGGGTTTAGGAGGCAAAAATGGTAACCACTACACTACCAGGACCGACATGCTGGAGTTGGAGAGACAGGTAACTGTAAGGGGCTCTGGTGGTCAATAAAAGAACTTATACAGAGTGTTATTTGCTTCTGGAATTTCAAAGTTTATAAGTCTGTGTTCATTTTACTTGATAAAAATGTTCTCCCATTAGCTCAGTTCTTTAGGAAATTGGACAGCTCTCAGTAAAATAATATTGTTACCTGTCTCTCTAACATGTATCAGTTGACAATGTGATCGACAGGCCACGAAATATGTCCTGAATTTCAACAATTTAAAAAGTGAAACTCTTAAGAGTCTTGAATATTTTAACCATTTTTGAATTTTAAACTTTTCCATGGCAAAGAAGTTTTAACTGGTTTAAAATAGGTTTTATATAAAGAAATTGCATACATTTTACTGTGTTGATTCCCATCGAGTTTTATACCAGAACTGAATAGATATTGTAAAAATAAGCCAATGTATAAGTTTTTGCACATATTTTTTGTACCCTGCAAATATATTTAAACAAATATCTATGTGAACAATATGACCATAGGTTTAACTAGCAATGATTTTAGACTTAAAGCTTATATCAATAATCATAACTTAATCCAAAATTAAACTAACCAATGAATTGCTTAGCTTGCATAATGTTTACATTTCCTGTGAATAGGTAACACTGACATATGGCAGTGTATGATCAACATGAATCAACCTGGCCAACTTGTGCATTCAAAATCTCAAAAGTCATAACAGTTATCAGTTAAAGAGCTATTATTATTTGTTGCAATGTGAGAATTCCAATTACAGCTATAGTGAGTCATTGTTAATATAAACTTAAACTGTCATTAGTTAATACAATTGTGTAGTATGAAAATGTGTTAATCAATTTTGCCTATGTATTGTGTGGTGCAACTTTGCATTGTGTGAGAAGTACAATTATAATATTTACAAACTTAACAAAGAGTGACAAAAGATTTGAGCATAACCTAATGATAAGATCTGGCTATGCCATTTAATATGATAGCACTGATCATGCACTCTTATTAAAAATTGCATTTAATTAATATGATCATCAATTATATACATTCAAATATGAAAACATATAAACATGGAGTGCTTTAGTTCCATTGACATTGGAGCTTTCTCTTGTTTCCTTGCTATATTTAGCTCTTAATTGTTTTTAATCATTTAACAGTGTTGTACATTTTTCAATTAAAAGAACTAGGGCAAGCATAATTAAAAAAGAACAAGCCATTTTTTTTTTACAAATCAGTAAAACAAAAACACAAAATATAGATATAAAGCATACATTTTATATCTATAAAAAAATGTTTATCCAGAGATCAGAAGCTGGAAATTCATATGAATGTGAACATGGATGAATACAACTACAATGCATTGTATATACTGTTGGCAGTATATTTGTTGATATTGCTGTTTGGTAATTGTAAAAATATTGAATTAGTAACCATCATCTGGTGTCAACTTAGGAAACAGTTAAAGTGTAATGGTGGATACTAAATGGACAATTTTATTTATAAAGAGTTTGTAAAGTTATCCTTACGATATGTTTTTCCTCTCAAAATAGAGTAAATAATTATGGAACTATAAAGGAATTGCTTTTAAATGAACATATAAATAATGCATGATAAATAAGTGATGAGGTTGAAAACTGATCATAAACTTTATATGAAAATATATTACATCAGTTCATCGAATTTTTTAACAGTTATACTGAAAACAGTTCCTGTCTAATATAGACATATTTTTGGTATATTATAATGCCACTAGTGATTATTATTTACATAATTTATACATCTTGGCATCCTATCTTTGTAGATATATAATGGAAACTGTTGTAACTTAAAGAAATATGTAACAAATTATTTGAAGTTAATTTTAATGACGTATATGTACCACACAGATTTTCTTACCATTACATGAAGTAGTGCATTTGTTAATACATTGTTATAACAACTACTACACAAGAAATCAAATTGTTGAACAATCTCAGCCCCCCATGGGTGGCCGAGGTCATTAAGGTGTGGATTCATGAGCAGGAGGTCTGGGGTTCAAATCCCACCAGTACCACCCTTCCTGACTGAGGGTTTTTCCAGGTTTTCCTCAGTTCTCATAAATGGCAAATGCCTGGAAGGTACCCTAAAATCTTAGACCTGGAACGTTTCCTCCCTTTAAAAAAAAAAATCCAAATATATAATTTCATCTCATGTATCAGCAGTGCCCACCACCTGTGGTGCCTCAGTGGTTAAAACTGATGTTAAACACCATTAAAAAAATGAACAATCTTCAGAAAACCACAGCATTCCAGTGGATCCCCTTACATTGTGGAATAATGGGAATGAAATAATAGACCTCCTAGCTAAGGGGACCAAACTATCTCGATCAACAAAAGCACAGGACAAAAAAGCAATAAGATAACAGATTAAGCTGGAAAGCACATCAAAAGTGAAAATCAAAGATACTAGCATCAAACAAACCATGGGAAAACATCCAACAGAACTGGGAGAAACACAAAAATAGTACTAGATATGAATCAACTGCAGTTTTCAGAACACAACACAATATGACTGCCCAGCTGCCCACCTCCACAAGATAAGCATCTACAAGTCAGAAAGATGTACACTTTGTAATGAACCAAACAGCAGGTGGACAGTGAACACTACTATACTGCAGAAAACTTGATAAGGAGCTCCAGAAAAGCAAGAACATTTCTGCCCTATACTGGACCACTATGAAGCAAATGGGATGAAATTGCAGAAGAAGAGGTAAAAGAAGACATTGTTTTAAGCGTTGAGAGTTGGAACATCTAACACCTTTTTTCCCCATTTTTTTTAAATTTTTAGATAATATTAATACCCATCAAAATTATTTGCTAAAAGGATGCAAGATTATGTAAATGCACTGAGTGCAGAGAAAAAAACTGAAGTTAAGGCACTTTGCCACAGAACAAAAGGATTGCTGACCAAAATGAACTGCAGTAAGGCAACAAGATCAGATAAGAACTCAAATTAAGAATGCAGAAACACAGAATGGAGAAGAAAGAATCAGCTGGAGAGGATAAAGAGTTGAAAAGGATTTTCATGTTCACATTTTCTTGAAAAAGTATTGTCCAGTAAAACTGGACTTGTCAAATAATGCACATTAGAAAAAAAATCAGTTATATGGAAATTAGTAATCTCCTATGGCTTGCTATATGCTTAACAAAACTTTAGTATACAGATTAATAGCATTAGAAACTACTTCAACAATATCATTTAACAAAAATGTTTTGATATCTAGACAAATGGTTGGAAAAAATTATTTTGTAGCTGTGAGAATTAATTTAGGGGCAAGAATCAGAGTTCAAAAAATGGTTAAGATAACAATAAAGCTTGAAATTTAGCTGCTAATTAAATCTGAAATTTCTAATCAAATAAAACTTGATAAACTTAAATTTGCTTCTCTAGGTCTATGCAGTGGGAATTAACAAAAGATGGGTTAATTAAAGGGATGAGAGGTAAATTAAATGATAGGTATTATATTGGGAATGGATTGTTATCAGATTTACTTATTTTGTACCTGTCCGGGAAATTTTGGATTGGGTGATTTTGGGATAGTATGGTAGATACGGAAGTCTTCCTTATGTGTTCTTGATCCTCTTCTCCATGCATTAGTTCGAAGATGAGACTGGGTTGTGGTGTCCCGGTCTTCTTCTGCTCTGGTTATATGAGACTCCTAACTTGTGGCTTTTTTGAGTGTAAAACACTTCTCGGGTAGAGTAATTGAATAGGTTTTTGTCGTGTTGAGACAAAATGAATCTATTCCATTCAAGAATTTTATTGGTGGAGAATATTTACACTCAGGGAATATAATTTGTTTATTGGAATTGTTTGCATGGAAACTTGCCTGTCTATGGCATGGATTTCAATTAACTGTTTGTTACGATCAAAAAATCACTCGGAGAAAATTTAGTCAGAGTTCAACCTTCACTTTAGCAACTGTCAACACTGAATGATGTTAACGTCAATGTACATTACCGCATCCTAATCACGTTTCCTAACTTTTGCTTTACATAGTGGTTTCGCTGAGATTCGTCTTCGCGTATTCACTTCTACATGCAGCTCGTTTTATACTAGTCATTTCCTCCTCTACTCTACGGCTTCACTGACAGTAGATTCAAAACTTAAGAAGCGCTTACATTTTCAATTCTCTCTTGAACTTTCCTTATGAGGACTTCTGATACTTTTACTACGTTGCCTACTTCCTATTACTAATTACTGACTTCGCATGTTGATTGTTAAATGCTCGCTTCCGAAAACTTTTGATTATTCACTGTCCGCGTCTAACAACACACAATAATTGCGTCTTCCTTTCCCATGCGACTCCCAACAACTGCCCGCTTAATTGAACTACCTGAATTAGTCTCTTTTAGATAGTTTTATTTGGCGACAGTCTGTCAGTACATATGACGCTTTTTTTTTTTTTTTAATTTTTTTTTTTATGGACGCTCTTTAACATCTCAGGTCATCAGCGTCTCAATGAAATCAGGGCGTGAAACGGCCGACAAATTTTGCTCAGAGGCCTCTTCTTTCAGGCTTGAGGTTCTTTATCATGCCGTAAATGTACGACACAGGATTCACGGCTTTACTTCCCTTCCGAAGGAAGCCACACTTGGGATTTTTACGCCCGAAAAAATCCATCGGTACTGGCCGGGATCGAACCCGCATATTGGGTTTATCGGGCAAGTATGGTTACCACTACACCACAGGGACCGACTTCTTGAGTTTTAATTCTAGTTAACTTAATATTTTAATTACTATACTGTCCCGTTCATTGGCTGTTCATTACAATTTATGTTACGAAGCCTTCTGATTGGTAAATTTTTTCACGACTCTCCTGGCTTGGAGCGAAGGTGTTACAATCTATTGTGTGAAAAGATGTACCACAACTTGTTTTTCTTTCCTTTTTCTAGAAGAAGTTGCATAGTATTTTTCCTAAGGGTGCAATAGTCGAGATTCCCTAGTTTGACTTAGATAAAAAAAAACGTAACGGTATCTTGCTAGCTTCAGCTTCATCATGGTTATGCGAGAAGGGATCTGGGCGGTTTATGGCTCCTTCTTGCAACCTTACTTCTGCCCTTATCGTATAACAATAGATTCTGCTATGCCATACTCACGGCTTTGTAATATTTGGAAAGATATTTGTCTTCCTACTTATAATTCAAACATTATGCCTTATAATTTTGATGTTATTTTAATCTCATTGTAACCATCGTGATTACCTGGGTATTTCATTGCGTGGGATGGGAATCTACTGTTTCACCTATTAATATTGTCCCAATATCAGCAAAAGTATCAGGGTGTCTCTTGTTTTTGTGGCTGAATTTATCATTAAGATTTAAAACTGCTTTTAAGAACCTTCAAAGTATTTTGTGCAAACATGCCAAAAAAAGTTGATCTTGTAAAAGTATTGGTGTTCAAGTGGTCAAAGCAGTACAATTTTGGAAAGTGCTACTATTCTAAAATATCATGAGTTGTTACAGAAATGGTAAGTTCTGGTGCTGAAAGTGCAAGAAACTTTCTAATTACCTTGATGCAATGATCCAAACACACTAAAGTGAAGCATTAGAGTATGATCTTAAAGGCTGCTCAGAAATTGTGTTCTCAGCTTAAAGTTCTCAGATGCCACTACTCTATAGCCAAAGCTCAATTACAAGTAATCAAACATAAGAGTTACATTTAGAAGAAGAATGCATACTTCATGAGGACTTTGCTGAAAATTTCTCCCTCGGACCACTAAATGGGATAATGTCAGCAAACTGAGTGATAAAGTGTAAAACAGTCTTTAAAGCTATCTTTCAAAGAGAATGTACTCAGATTGTAATAGTATGTGATGAACTGTGATATGGCAAGTACACAGTATTTTCCTTCAATAAGGCTCTCCTGACCATTATAATGAATGAATAGTGTTTAACGCCCGTTTTTGCTACAGGGGCACCACAGGCGATCCCTGACCATTATAGGAGGATGAAACTCATTGCATATGTTTGCTGATGGAATGGGGCCTCAGCTTAAGAATACATTTACATTATCATAACTGTTTGGAACACATGAACTTCACAATGATCTTAAAGAAATTGACTGGAGTTTCTTTGCTACTTCCCATAGCAAAGGTCCAGTAGATGTGATAGGTGGGACAGTCAAAAGGTTTGATTGGAAACAAGTTTGCAGAAGCAAGCCATGGTTTACAGAGCCTCAAATTTTGTGATGCTGCTAAAATGTATACCCTGCCAAGATGTGAAATGGAAACCAATTATTTGTTATTGAAAAATTGATGGAATGACAGCCACCTGTTTCAATAGCAGACACATCACATGTGCATAGAAAAGGCAATGTTGGTTGATGATGGGGTGAACTAGTGTTACATCTCATATTTCTGGCATCCCAATAAAGTTTGGTCAGGCAATATATCAGTGTATATAGGAACCACAAGCCCTTATCTACCTGTAATATCTGCAAATTTGAAAGAAGTGCTGTTAGTGCCAGCAACCATAATAAGAATCATATCAAAAATAAGTTTGGTTCATTGTTTTATCCTCTTGATATTTAAAAAAATCTACAGCTTCTGACTTGATTTGAAGATTGCATTATGGCTGTACTCATATTACTATATTAGTCAGAATAGGATTACACATTTTAATGGCTTTATAATAATTTACTTACCATTGAAAAGAAGCAACTTGGCATTTATTTGAAGTTGGAACTCATATATTATTCTAGAGCATTAGGTATGTCAGTTATCGAGTCTTTATGCATCAATTACTTTGTTTTGTTTTGTTGTAAGATAGCATTTGCCACAAGATTATATGCAAATACTTGCAAATATGCAAGTATTTGCATATGTATTATATCCTATACTTGTTTCTTGAAATAATGCTGAAGACCTCACACACAATTTTATTTCATTTTATTGTTCTATTATCAAGTCTTTTTCATGTAACATTAATTACGAAAATAAAATATTCACTGTAGAAACAGTAATAAATGTGTAAAGATGAAATGTCCTAAATTAAAGGTTGATTTTTGTTTGTTCAACTTTGCAAAAAGAAAATAGTTTTCTAACATTTGAAAGCTTTAAAAATAGATTTATACATCAAAATTTAATTTCAAGCACCATTTTAGTTACCATGGAATGTACCAGTACTTAACACTTTTTGAACAGTGCTTTAGTTTTGGAACAAATTTGCATGGAGCTCACAATTCAAAACAGCTCTCCTTAAATAAAAATAAAACCCTAAAGTGGCCATTGATAACACCATAGAAGCAAAATTTTAAAATAATCTCATAATATGGAACAGAAAAGAAACTCTAGCCAAATATACCTGTGCATGAGCATGCTCCTTTCTTTCTTTTAACTGAACTCATACCACAATGGTATTTCTCTTCTACACTTCCATCTTTTATGAATTATAAATTATTCTTAATTCTATCATTTATCATCACTACAGACACTTTGTGAGGGCTTCTTGAACATAATTTATCACTAGGTTAGAAACCATTTGGAAATTTTCAAAATAAAATCTCTGCAAATACTATAAAACAGTCAATGACTGCTCTATTTCAAATTTCAAGCTACATAACATTCGCAGAAACCCCATTAACTTATCACCAAAGTCAACTGAAACCCAATCACAACTTTCAACAATGTAGGAGCAAATCAATTGCCATCAGAACAGTACATTATACAGCAATATGCTTACCAAATCAAAAAGGGTAATATGCTATGATACAATGTAATCATTACTCCTTTTAAATAAAGCCTACACATCTTTTCTTTGAATATAAACTCTGAAAATGCAAACCATGTATAATACAATACAGGACCCACAAATGGAATTTAATCTAGTCCTTTAGCCAATTCACTTAAGCTAAGCAAGAATTGAACCTATGAACCTGCATTCTCTGCTTATGAGATCATTAATATCCATATCCTAATTAATGCAATTTAATTGCTATAGAAATGTCATGGTTCATGCTTCATGTTAGAGCATTACTAGCCAAGACTGATTTCTTTCTTT
The DNA here is from genome assembly GCA_030762175.1 of Metallyticus violacea. Taxonomy (NCBI): domain Eukaryota; kingdom Metazoa; phylum Arthropoda; class Insecta; order Mantodea; family Metallyticidae; genus Metallyticus; species Metallyticus violacea. The sequence goes on along the minus strand of CM060846.1, from coordinate 306,408,094 downwards.
TTTATTTTTCTTTTTCTGCCAAAACTTTTCATATATGTATTTTAGGATTGTGATTATAAAAAAAAAACATCCTTTTCTTATTTTAGTTTTGTCCACATATAAAACATATCTAGCACAATATTAGTTCAGTTTGGAATCATATACAGTGAAACATGCACTAATAATCTCTGAGAGTTGGAATATTAAAACACACTTTTTGATTCCACTTAAATGAGATTTTACTCAGGACATATGTTTCGTGGAAATGTTTTCCACATCATCAGTTGTTCATGACTAATGGATCATTCATAGAAGTTGGGTAGGTAGGAATCCGGATGGACTCTTGTGGTCTTGTGATGAACTTAAATAAAGTGTTTCTGGGATATCAAAATTCATAAGGTTACGTTCATGTTTTTTTATATAAATCCTTTCCCATATATTTAGTTCTTTTGCTTGTTGAACAGTTTTTAATAACTTTATGCCTTTTTCTATTTCATGATTTTCATTCCAGAAATGTGCTGCCAAAGCTGATTTATCTATTTGTAATGGATGTTTCTCCAATGTTCTTTCAACCTAATGCCTATATTTCTCTTCATCTTTCCTACATATATCTTTTCACAATCCTTACAATTAATTTGGTAAATATCAGATTTTTCCTCTTTGGCCTGGAATCAATTTTGTTTAATTTCAATAATTTTTTTTACACTGTATCTATTTTGAGGTGCTAAGATAATATTGTACTGCTTAATTTTTTTTTTTTTTTTTTTGAAATTTCTTATTAGCTGACAGATGGTAAGTAAAATTTTAAAAAATTTTGTCCTAGGTTGAATCACTCAAAGTTATTTGTTTAATTCTCCTTTGTTTTTGGAATTTTTTGATTTTTTGGTTAATCATCTGTTTGTGGAACCCATTAGATTAACTGCTTCTATTATGTATAGATATTCATTCCTGTATTCTTTTTGTTCAGTGGTATATTTAATAATCTGTATATCATGCTGTTGAATGCTGCTTCCTTGTGTGATCTTGGATTGAAACCATGGGTTTTGATATAATAATCTGTATGTGTGTCCTTTCTGCAGATGCCAAATTCAAGTTTATTTTCATATTTTATTATCTTCAGATCAAAAAATGGTAACATGTTGTCTCCTTCTGTTTCGATGGTAAACTTAATGGAAGGTTCTTGTAGGTTTGAAAGTTTCAGGCATCTTCCAGATGCTTTTTGTTTATAATGGCAAATACATCATCTACATATCTGTGCCAAACTTAAAAAATGTGGGGAAAAGCCTTAGTGATGTGCATCTAAAAATAGCTCATGAATAAATCAGCTAGGAAAGATGATAATGGATTGCCCATTACAAGTCCTGCTTTTTGTTTAAAAAAATGTTCCTCAAAAATAAAAAATGCTTGATTTATGCACAACTTAGTTAATTAAATGTATTCTTTGATGTGTTCTTCTGTAAGGTTGGCTGACAACCATTTTCTTAAGTACACCAATAATTTATTCTGTGGTATGCTGGGAAATAGGGCTTTGACATCAAAAGAAACAAGTGTGTCGTTTGGTGATAATTTTATATTTTTAATTTTATTGATGAGGTCTATGGAGCTGTTTAAACTTAAGCTGTAAAATTTTGGTAGTGAATGGAACTGTAAGGATAACCAACTTGCTAAGCGGTAGATTGGAGTGTTTATGTTATTAATAATTGGCCTCATCACTGTGTGGATTCCGACATTCCATAAACAAATTGGCCTCATACTTCTCCCAGGTTTGTGGATCTTTGGAAGGCCATATATATTAGCTAAAGATGGGTTGTGGAGTTTAAATTTGTATCTATATGTTTTTGGAATCAGGTTACTATTTTCCAAAACTTCTTCCATGGATTTTATGCATGTTTTCAAAGGGTCTGTTTTTACTTGTAAAAATTCATCACTATTTAACAGATCTAGCATCCTTTGTTTGTAGTCTTCTTTATCTAAAATGACGATTTTATTGCCTTTGTCATCCTTTGTGTAAATCACATTTTTATTGTTGAGAGCTTTTGTTATTTTTTGATGAGATCTTGAGCCAGAGTTATTATTTCTAATTTCAATTTATTGAAATCAAAATAGATACAGTGTAAAAAATTTATTGAAATTAAACAAAATCGATTCCAGGACCAAAGAGGAAAAATCTGGTATTTACCAAATTAATTGTAAGGATTGTGAAAAGATATATGCAGGAAAGACAAAAAGAAATATAGGCATAAGGTTGAAAGAACATTGGAGAAACTTTCGTTACAAACAAATAGATAAATCAGCTGTGGCAGCACATTTCTGGAATGAAAACCATGAAATAGAAAAAGGCATAAAGTTATTAAAAGCTGTAATCTTAAAAGAAGTTAGGAGCAGTAAAGTTGTTACATATACAAATGAGTCAGTATTAGGTGACACTAAAACTTCACAAACTGATCATTTCTTCAGAACATGTTTCAAGAGCATTCGCTCTCATCTTCAGCTGGGGACTGACTAACTCTAGCAGATGATGTAGTGGCATCTGGTGGTTCCATTAGATAACAGAACAGAAAGTTCATTGGTGGAATGTCAAAATTCATAACTCTATGTTTATTTTTTAAAATGTAAATCTTTTCCCATATTGCCAAATCCTTGGGATTGGTGGTAGCTTTTAACAGTTTGGCTTCTCCTGCAATGTTATGATTGTAAGTCCAAAAGTGATCTGCAACCGCCAATTTATCCACTTGTTTATATCTTAAACTTCTGAGTGGTTCTTTGGTCCTTGTCTCCAAGTTTCGTATTGTTTTGCCTATATATATCTGATCACACTGCAAACAATCTATCCGATAAACTCCTGACTTCTTTCTGGATGGAATAACGTCCTTTTTAGTGCTGTTCAGAAGCTTTCCAATACTAAATTTATTTAGTGCAGCCAAACGTATATCATAATTTTTAAAGATTTTCATGAATGCCCTGTTTGCCCACAGATGATATGTGAATCTTTTAAAAACCACGTCCTTTTTTTTTTATCGTCGAGAGAGTTGTGGTGTTTTTAATATCTTTCTGTCTTTCGAAATGTCTGATCTTCTTATCAACTAAAGAGCTGCTAAATCCATTGTTGAGGGCTGTTTTGATGATATAACGGTATTCTGCTAATTACTCTTCTTTGTTGAGTGGGATGTTTACCAATCTATGGACAAGGCTGTTTATAATGGCATGTTGGTGTGGTTTAGGGTTGAAACTGTAATTTTTTATGTGATTATCTCTATGTGTAAGTTTCCTATATGTGCCGAATGAAATTATGTGGTTTCTCCTGTATATTTTTAGGTTCAAAAACAGTAAATAACCATTTTCCTCCAATTCCATAGTGATTTTAATATTTTGGTCCTGCAAATTTAGTAGTTTTAAGGCATCTTCTTTTGTTTTTTTTTATACTATTGCCAGAATGTCATCTAAACATCCCACTCAACAAAGAAGAGTATTCAACAGAATACCGTTATGTCATCGAAACAGCCCTCAACAATGGATTCAGCAGCTCTTTAGTTGATAAGAAGATCAGAAATTCCGAAAGACAGAAAGATATTAAAAACACCACAACTCTCTCCACGATAAAAAAAAAATATGTGGTTTTTAAAAGATTCACATATCATCCATGGGCAAACAGGGCATTCATGAAAATCTTTAAAAATTATAATATATGTTTGGCTGCACTAAATAAATTTAGTATTGGAAAGCTTCTGAACAACACTAAAAGGATGTTATTCCACCCAGCAAGAAGTCAGGAGTTTATCGAATAGATTGTTTGCAGTGTGATCAGATATATATAGGCAAAACAATACGAAACTTGGAGACAAGGACCAAAGAACACTTCAGAAATTTAAGATATAAACAAATGGATAAATCAGCGGTTGCAGATTACTTTTGGACTTACGATCATAACATTGCAGGAGAAGCCAAACTGTTAAAAGCTACCACCAATCCCAAGGATTTGGCAATATGGGAAAAGATTTATATTTTAAAAAATAAACGTAGAGTTATGAATTTTGACATTCCACCAATGGACTTCCTGTTCCATTATCTAATGGAACCACCAGATGCCACTACGTCACCTGCTAGAGTTAGTCAGTCCCCAGCTGAAGATGAGAGCAAAGTGAATGCTCTTGAAACATCTTCTGAAGAATTAATCAGTTTGTGAAGTTTTAGTGTCACCTAATACTGACTCATTTGTATATTATTAAAAGCTGTTCAACAACCAAAAGAACTAAATATATGGGAAAGGATTTATATAAAAAAACATGAGCATAACCTTATGAATTTTGATATCCCAGAAACAGATAATACTTTATTTAAGTTCATCACAAGACCACAAGAGTTCACCCATTTCCTACCTACCCAACTTCTACAAATGATCCATTAGTCATGAACAGCTGATGACGTGGAAAGCATTTCAACAAAACATATGTCCTGAGTAAAATCTCATTTAAGTGAAACCAAAATGAGTGTTTTAATATTCAGACTCACAGAGATCATATTCAAGCTGTTAATGTATACATTTTTAGTGCTAATAAAAGAAATATTTGTATGTACTTTAGCACTTAATGTTTGAAAGCTATGTTTTTTCTGTGCTGAAGTACCACACTTTACAATAAATTACCCAATGATTTAAAGTGTCTAAATGAAAGAATATTTAAAAAGAAGCTAAAAAATTACTTAATTAGAAATATATATGTGTCTGGAGCTCTAAATATTATTTAGCTTAGATTATATTATTAGATATACTGACAATGAATTATATATATATATATACTGATAATGCTAGATACATGTATATAAAGTCTTTAGCAGCAATAATTTATTATTATCAATTATTAATTGCATCCCCTAGGTCAAGAGGGAGACCATTTATAGAACCGAATAGCAAATCATAGTTTGTTTTCATCCTTTGAGTGTCCTGTCTGTTGTGACAGCATTAGCCACTCTCAATAGGCAAACATACACAAATCAAAGCAATCTAGAGAATCATGCTGCAAACATTTCACTGAAATCATCTCCAGCATTTTATTCAAAGTCTATGAAATAAGCAAAAATATATATTCTGCCCACCCCCCCTTTTTTGATTCATTTTATTTAAGGATGCTCTTTAACATCTCAGGTCATCAGCGTCCCATTCAATTGCACGCGTGAAACAGCTGACAAATTTTGCTCAGAGGCCCCTTCTTTTAGGCTTGAGGTTCTTTTTCGTGCCGTAAATGTACGACACAGGACCCATGACTTTACTTCCCTTCCGAAGAAAGCCATACTTAGGATTTTTACACCTGAAAAAAATCCATCAATCCTGGATGTGTTTGAACCCATGACCTTGGGTTTAGAAAGCAAGTATGGTTACCACTACTCCACCAGGACCGACTTGCCCATCCTGCTAACAACTTTCTTATTATAGAAGCTTGCAATCAAATATATGCATTTTTATTTTCTTTATAGCAAATATAAGAATTTATCTTTTGAAATTGAAACTTATTGAAAACACTAGAAAAAATACAAACTACAAAGGTTCTCCACCTATCTGGCCCAGACCATTTTAGGTGTACCTCCTTACGATTACAGAAATTTCAATACAATAATTTTATAACTTTTAATCCAAATTTTAAATAATTAAACGAAGTGCAAAATTTCTACCCTGATTGCATTACACCCCAGTCCCTGGTTCATCAGCAGTAGCCCACTGGAATTCCAGGGCACTAGGCTCCAACCCAACCTAGGGGACTAAAATAAAATATTTCAATTACTCTACCTATACTATTATTTTATCAGCTAGCTACAGTCTCTACAAACTACTAATTTGTTTAATTTATCTTTTAAGTAACCAACAAATGCTGTTAAATATAATCATATAAAACAACAAAAATTGTAATCTGATCCAATTAGAATGCCTGCTGTCCAAAACCGAGTTGCAATTTTATTTTTATTTTTAGGAATGAAATCAGGAGACTTATTTTGAAAATCCACATTAATGGATTCAATTTCCTACACAAGTAGGAAGAAAAGAAGACAGCAGCTTCATATATTTTGATTGCTTTGCACTTTTCAGCAAAATATAACTTTAGCCTTACTCCTTTCTTCCATAGGTTACCTCTTCAAGAATAGTCACAATTGCCTTTAAAGATGCAAGAGATCTGTGATAGCATTCTTTTTGCTTGTTGATGGGTTAAGTACCTAACAGAGTGGATATTACTTAATTTAAGAATATATTTCCTGAGAAATGTCTGTAGCTTCTCCAACATGTGTAGTCTTTCAGCAGAATGCTGGAAAAACTGAAAAATACAGCTAACATTGTGGCAACTGATTTAACATATACAACATCTCCACATACGTCCAATGTAGCTAACTGCAGATAGCATACAAGTCAGTCCATTCATGCATTTACAGTGTTCTGCCCAAAGGCAGGCAACATCCTGCCATATGTTCAGCTGTCCTGGGAGGAAATACTGCAGTAGTTTCCCATTGCTTTCTGCAATAATGAAGATAAGTTGACAATGGAGCAATAGTGGAATGAAAGGCAGAGGAAACTGGAGTATCTGGAGAAAATCTGCCCTGGCATCACTTCATCTGCCATAAATCCTAATTACAGCCACTGGGATTGAACCCAGGCTGCCTCATTGGGGGCCAGCCATCTAACCACTTAGCCATTGTGCTGTCTATATGCAAGTCAGTGAATTGTGATGGTGGTAGACTTGGGAACAGCTATCTGTGCAGGTCTGGGAGGGTTGTGCAATGGGCAAGAAAAGTCACATGCCAAACTCAACCAATAAGTATAATTTGGAGTCTTGAGTGTTGTGATGTCTCCAAGCTGGTGTGGTTTTTTCAGTTGGTGCTTTTTATTCTGTTTTAAATTATTAGAGAAGTAAAACATGGAACAAGAAATATGAAAGCTTGTAATTTTGCATAAACAACAAATGGTATATAATGCATCAGTTCTTCAATGAGGAAGGCAATGCAAAGCACATAGCCATCAGCACAGCTAAGGTGTTGCAAAGTGTCAAGCATGCATGGCTGGGGCCTATGATGTTAGTGTGAGAATTGTGCAAAAGATTGCTAAAGAAGTAAGACCATCTCTGAATTATAGTAGTACTGTTCTTTTCAGATAACCAAAGTAAAATTGCAAAAAAGAGGTATTTAAGAGGCAATTGATCCAAATGATTTACACCAGCAGTTAAAATGAAGAATTCAACACAATTTTAAGGGGGCAAACTGAGTATTTTGAAGGATATGGGCTTTAAATATAGATAGTGTAATGATGGGAAAAAGTTTCATTTAGAAAGCAGTGGAAAGTAGCTAATTGAGTTGTATTTTGAGAGTCATGCAAGAAATTAGGAAGCCTGGTATATCTAACATCTATTATTTAGACAGAACATGGATGAACTAGAACTACACAAAGAAGCTGTGCTGGACAAGTGAAGACTCTCTGGTACTGTCAAAGTTACAATTGGTAAAGGGCCGCCCCTTTCCATTCCCACACAAAAACTGGTTTTGTTCCAGCATGCAAGTTAATTTTTAGAATGAAGTAGGCTGCTAAAAATTATCATTCTGAAATGACATGATCTGTTCAGAAAATGGTTTGAGGAACAATTATTGCTGCATATTGCCCCAACTCTTTTCATTGCTATGGACAATGCCAGCATTCACTCCTTTCTATTATAGTACACAACAACTGACACAAACATAAGGAAGATGGACATAATTGCTTGGCTGTCCCGGAAGAATATTCCACATTCTGTAATGCAGAATTGGGCAGAACTGTTGCAACTGGTAAAAATAAACAAGTCAGGATACAAAACGCACAAAATTGACATTGTCAGGAACCAGAAGCATGGTACCAGGTAGTAAGACTTCCATCTTTTTCACTGTCGTAATTTCATTACACTTGTCTGATCAACATCATGCTGCCAATAAGTAATAAAACTTTCAAAATGACTGACATATAAAGACTTGCTGAACAAATAAACTGACAATATGGTGAAACTATGCAAGATATTCAGAAAGGCTGCAAATGAATATTCCCAGGGAGAGTTAAGAGATAGCATGATTGAACCTGTCATTGTCAGCCTTAATTAATCAGATTCCAAAGAGAGTCAGAGGACAATGAAAGTGACTGCAACAGTGAGTAAACTATTTTTAAGTATTTTGTAACCATTCAACACTAACACTACCTAAAGAGATTTTGCACTTCTGCTAAAGATATAGTTATCTCTTTGTGCAAGATGCAGATAAAACTATGTTAGATGGTTTCAGGCCATTCAATTGCACTGTTTATTATCACCTCATGAGAGAGTGAATAATTGTGAGTTTGCAGTAACTTCATTTGTACAGCCCATTTTCATCATTGCCTTTATTTGCAAAATTATTGATATACAAACCCACTAATACCTTTCTTTGTATTTACTTCATCCAATCACTGTTTAATTTCATTTGGAGTAAGTCCTTCTTCCTTCTTTTCTGAAGAACTTAATAACAGCTGGATACTCCATTTTGATTATGTCACAATCTTCTACACATAGCTTCTTTAGCAAACTATATCTGAACAACTGAACACAGTAGAACGGAAGTTACAGCTACAATTATTTATTTAAAAAATAATGTATGAAACCAGATAAGCATTTTGTGATGGCAATAATGCTTATTGGTGAGGCCGGAAATTTATGGACATATACTCATAAAATGCAAGATTTACTGCACCATCTTACAACAAACAGTCAACGAGAATGTGTCGCCAATAATAATTTGTGTCAGGAAATTTTCCGCCTATTCTACGAAGGCCTAAACCATTAAGATATATGAATAGTACTACACAGAATTTGATACTAGTTTACTAAAATCTCTAGTTCAGTTTAAAAAAAAAGTTATACTTACCACCAATGTATCCCATAAATTTTTTTGGCTTTTTCCTTGCTTCTTCAAAGGTTTCAGTAACTGTTTCCTGGTAATCTATTAAAACATTTTTCCAATAAAGTGCTAAAATGGAAAAAAAAAAAAAAAAAATGTTATTCTAAGATAATTGTGAGCAAAATGCTCAGAAATAAGGAGATGCAACAATTATGACCTTTTGGTAGCAACAATATAACTTGTTAACCCACCACAATGGTCCAGGCAAGAAGCTCTAAGTCTCTTCTCATCAGTTGATGGCCATTTTTGATTCTCATTTGGAAGTGTTTTTTCTTAAACTAAAGAGGCAGATTAGGTATCTGTGGGTATTGATGAACCACAAACTCATTTATACCATTAATGATTCTTTTCATCATAATTAGGAAGAATAAAATGCTAGCAAAATGAAAGACTTTTAGTAGTTATTATAAGAAGTGATAATGGCCATATGGAATATTTACAGCCCACAGATTAGATAAAAGTTTCTGAACTTGCTACCACATAATAAATACAATTAGCTGTAAAAGGGACAAGCATAATGAGTGCATTAAACAGATTAATATAAATAATATGTTCTATGGAAAGGTTTTATCAGTTAAGTTTTATAATGTCAGTGTATATATAATTTCCTTCATGTTTGATATTATGGAGCACTTAATTGCAATAAAGAAACTTATATCATCCAAGCATTAATGTGTCTTGTTCACCAAAGTGCACCAGGATTTAGATTCCAGTTGCTTTTCTAGCATTTTTGCTTAGCCTGAAAAGAAAAATTTCATACACGTTTAGATGCAAAGATGATGTGGTTATACTATCTGCCTTATACTGAAAAAAATTGGGTTTACTTTCGGTGGTCTCATATGGAATTTGAAGATGTAGCTGACTTCTTACAAGTATTATAGATTCTTCCTCCCCATACACCCTGTTAGATGATCATAATTCTTTGCTGTTTGAGCAAGATTTTTGGAGCTCATACTTGATGGCATTTTTATGCTACCTGTAAAGGTAACTGGCCACGGAACAGTAAAATATATAACAGGATTTTTTTAACACTGTTTTACACCTGTTTTTACTACTGATGCACCACAGGCTGTGGGCACTAATAATACATGAGAGGAAATGATAAATTGGAAAATATTTTTTCTTTAAAGGAAGGAAAAATTCCGGCCTAAGTTTAGGGTACCTCCCGACATTTGCCAATTATGAGGAGTGAGGAAAACCTGGAAAAAAACCTTAGTCAGGAAGGAGGGTCTGATGGGAATCGAACCCCAGATCTCCCACTCATGAGTCTGTGCCTTAACGACTTCTGCCACCCATAGCAGTTTATAGCAGTTTCCAGGGACTATACAGTAATCAAATTTTAACTTCCCTTCAACTGTATAATCTGCTATGGAGAGAATGTGTCTTTAAATACTATAATACTTCCCAAAACAGTGAAGAACTTCTGCAAAGAGATTCAGTAATGCTGTCATGTTTTCATTCCTGTAAACACAAAATGATTGAAACTAAAATTTATTCACATGCTAACAGTTTTCAGGAGAAAGACATTGTTCTTAATGATGTTGATTATGACAGCCTATTAGGATTTTTGGCCTGCAGCAACAAGGGCAATTGGTGGATTGAATGTGTGTTACCTGATGAAACAGATCAAGCAAAAATTATATTTCTACACCCCAGGAAACCTTCACTGCATTATGCTTATACTTCATTATCTGATATCAAATATATTCCTAGGCATTCGGTGTTAATGCATGTTGATCTGTAAACAACTACTGGGAGAATATGCATAGCCAAATCTACAGAATGTGCCATAATTATAAAGAATCATGTAGCTTAATAAGTAGACTCTCTTATCCTTGAATTTTATTTTTTACAATAACTGCAAATATATTGTAAGTTTCACTATCAAATTTACAGGATATTTTGAGCAGACATAGACCATTCACATATACCTTTCCCAGAATTTTAAAATTTAATATTTTTGAAAATTAATGGTGAACATGTTTTCATATTATTACAAAATTATTGATGGAACATTTATGGATATTACATTTTGTTCTTATATGGAAATGAAAGTCTCTTTTAAATACTTTCACATAAGTCCATAATTATTTTACTATGTGCAACGGTTTTCACATTATGTCATTTGTTAAAGAGTATGTGAATTTTTTTTTAAACATATCTTTCCACACTAAAACTCAAAAACTTCTACATATATTATTCAATTGGTTGTATTTAATAACTTGCATAAAAAATTTTGATCAAATTTCACTGAAATTGAAAGAGGTTACATTCAAATGGTACTTAAGCTCAATGATTGGACATGGAAAAACTCAATGTTTATATAATGGTTTGTTATGATCAACAGTCAGTAGCCCCAGAAAGGTCGAGAAATATTCCATTTATGTTATAATTATTTTTTAATTTGGATATTATTTCACTAAAAATTGGGATATTGCAGTAGTAACAGAAAAATATTTGTAAAAAGCATGCTGTATGTGTGTTTTTTAGAACATTATGAATACACAAAAAGTAATTCATTCTAGTAAGTATGACACTCAGAAAGCTTTACTATAGTAGGTGTCTGTGTTATATGGACAGTTAATAATTTCTTCTTTGTTATTTTGCTTGAATATAGGCTGTATAACAATGATCTTCCCTTCACATCCATAATTGTGAGTCAACTGTTCGCACTGTTAACTTGGAATACCACAAGGCTCAATACTGGGCCTTATTCTTTTTACTTTTTATCAATGATTTACCTTGCAGCCCAAGTTAAAAAAAAAATCTAACACAGTGCTTTTTGCAGATTTTTTTTAATAGTTTTAATGCCCATTTTAACTACTGAGGCATCACAGATGGTGGACACTGATGATACATGACATGATAAACTGGTAATATATATATTTTTTCAAGGAAGAAAGCATTCCAGGCCTAAGTTTAAGGTACCTCTCCAGCATTTGCCATTTATAATGATGGGGAAAAAAAACTAGAAAAAACTTCAGGGAGGAAGATTCTGGTGGGAATCAAACCACAGATCTCCCACTCACAAGTCCAAGCTTAATGACCTTGGCCACCCATGGCAGTCTTTTTGCAATTGATACCAGTGTGTTTGTTTCAGGAATTCATATGTACAACTTTCAAATTTAGCCTTAAGTGCATTTGGAAAGCTAAACACTTGGTTTGAAGCTAACATACTTTAAATTTTGAGAAAAAAATATTTGCCCTATTTAGAACTAATAATAAACCAGTATCAGTATTTACTATTAGTTACAGTAATTACACTATTAGGAAAGTCTCTCATACCAAGTTCTTGGGGCTAGAAATTGACAAAGAGCTGAAATGGGATAAACATATATCATACAGACTACAGTTCCAAAGCTCAGCTCTGCGTGCTTTGCTTTGAGAATCTTGTTTAATCTTATAAATCCAAATGTATTAAGATAATGTATTATGTTATTTTCATAATGAGATATGAAGTAGTTTTCTGTGGTAATTTTGTTCATAGAAAGAGAGCTTTCATCCTGCAAAAAAGAGTAATATGAATCCTCTATTGTGTTGGTATTCAACAATCATGTAACTCATTACTTAAGAAGCAGAATATTCTTACTCTTAACTGGAGAATACTTATATTCTCTCATGAGCTTTGTGACTGACAAAACCTTAAACTGAACTTTTTTGAACATAATTACAACACTAGACATGCTGTTTACTTGAACAGACCGATAAATTTATTAACACTTTTCCAAAAGGGCAGATTTACTCTGTGGTACAAGTATACAACAGTTTTCCCAGCTTCACTGAAATTCTGTAATTCACAGAAGTGCAAACTTTTCATAAAGAAATTATAAGAATTTTTTTATACTCACGTCTTCTATAATATGAACGAATATTTTAATTTCGGTATAGCATTATGAATTTATTATGTTATTTCACCAAATTACCATTATTTATATGGTGGTGGGCTTTATTTTACAGAAGTGCAAACGTTTCAAGGAACATTAAAGGAATTTTTAAATACTCGCGCTTTCTGTAATTGGGACAAATATCCTAATTTCAGTACAGCATAATTAATTAATGTATTATGTTATTGCAGCAAGTTGCTGCTGTTTAATATGCTGTTTTATATTTACATATAAAGGTTATAAAGTTGCATGACATACTTTAATAAATGGTAAAGGATAATCTATTCTTAAGTTAAGTGCTTTATAATTACCATTCAGTTTCGCTCCTCAGGGGATCCAAAGTAGAACATCCACACCTAGTATCAATCGGGCACAATATTTCTTCGAAAACCTAACCTCAACATTAAGTTATTTTAAGGGTACTTACCCCATTTGCTTATTAGCCTTTCTTTTTTTTCCCCTGATATCTTAGTCTCCGTGTGCCACAATTTGGGCACATTATCAGAGATTACATTTAACACCTTTCTGTTCATTTTCACTCCTGATATTCAAAGCACACCGGATTCCAAATATCACAGATCGAATTAAATTTCCCACAATAAAACAGCATGGGTGTGGGGGAGGAGAGCTCACAGAGAATAGAATAACCAACGTAACATTCTGCAAATCTCAGAAAGCCATGCAATCAAACTAAGAGTAAAAATCCCCTATACGCTAGGAGATGAAGTTTATTGCTTAATGATTTATTATTTTAGAAATTTTTTGTATTTATAATAATTAATAACATGTTAAATGCGCAGGAATGCGCAATTTGTATCAGCAGCAATCAAAACTGTTGCTAATATTTAGTTTAGTTCCTGGAGCATTCAGGGCAGTCACAGAGACCTACGAATACAGAACTTGTCATATACAATTACCACAGTAGCTTTCAATCCACATTTACAAAAAAATTGGCTACATATACATAAATAATTACGATGAAAATGAAAAAGAACACCTAGAACCACTCAATCAAACAACTAAAAGAGACAAGTCACTTAATTATACAAAGTTTACTATATTCAGTGATATATTGTGCAGTATAATATTGTCACTCATATTCCATTATACAGAATAATAGGCCTTTATGCACAGGTATTTTCTAAGAGCAGATTTAAAGGGATTATCATTATTTATTAAGGCTTTTAGACTAGAGTGAAGAGCATTTGTACTAAAATGCGTTCATAATAAACACCTTTTTGATGGCATGTAAGTATTGAAGTTGTGCGATGTAGATTTGCTTTTTGCCTAGTATTCCTATCCTGTATATTTAATTTTGAAGAAAAATTTGTTTATTTATTATATAAAAGTTCATGAGGATAAAATATATTCACAAGGAAGAGTTAAAATTTCAAATTTCCTAAAGAGATTTCTGCATGAATATCTATTATGAGTACCAGCGATTACTCGTTTTTTCTATAACAGGAAGACATGGTCACTTTCAACTGAATTTCACGAAAATATTATACTGTACTACATTAATGAGGTGAAATAGGCACAATAAACATAGTTTTAAAGTCTTAATCGACTCCAACATTACTAATGCATGTATTGCATAGCATGCACTGCTTTTTTTTATTGATTTATTTATGGACGCTCTTTAACATCTCAGATCATCATCGTCACATTCAACCCAGGGCGTGAAACGGTCGACAAATTTTGCTCAGAGGCCTCTTCTTTCAGGATTGAGGTTGTTTTCAGTGCAATAAATGTATGACACGGGACCCACGGCTTTACTTCCCTTCCGAAGAAAGCAATACTTAGGATTTTCACGCCTGAAAACATTCATCGGTCCTGGCCGGGTTCAAACCCGCGATCTTGGGTTTAGGAGGCAAGTATAGTAACCACTACACCACCAGCACTGCTATGTTTAGGTATTATAAGATCAATGTGGTCTTTCCAATTCAGATACATATCAATTATTAAACCAAGGAATTTAATATATTTTGTTTGCAGAAGTACATTGTTATAATATCCTATTTGTAATTGCGGATCTGAAGACCTGTGAGTGATGACTTTCATAACATTTGTTTTATCTAGATTTAGAGACAATTTGTTTGCTATTAAACTCTGAGCTAGATTCAGTTTAATGGCAGAATTATTAAGCTTATTATTATTATTTATCAATATGCTTGTGTCCTCTGCAAATAGAACAGCATTTCCTATATCTTGGATAGATAAGGAGAGACCATTTATATACTTCAGAAAAAGAAGAGGGCCCAGAGCAAACCCTTGAGGCACTCTATGGTTAATTATTCCCCACTCTGATGCACTGTTTTTATTTAAAAGTACAATTTATTACTACTTTTTGTTTGCTTTTATAAAGGTGGGATATCAACCACTTTTTATTTTTTATTCCATAGAAAGGTTTAATTCATCTATCAGAACTTCATGATTGACACATTGAAAAGCCTTTGATAAGTCACAAAATATTTCTCCTAAATGTGCTTTTCATTAAATGCAGTTAAAATTGCATTTGTGAGTTTATAGATTGCATTTTCCGTCGAAATTCTTTTTAAAGCCAAACTGATTATTAACTAGAATATTGCTACTTTCAAGGTAATTGTAGAGCCTATTGTACATTATTTTCTCAAATACCTCAGAAAAAGCAGGTGAAAGAGTTATAGGTCAATAATTAGTGAAATTTATCATTTCTCCCCTTTTGAACTCAGGCTTCGCTATTGAATATTTTAGACTCTCAGGAAATACACACAATGTAAAAGATTCATTACACAAGTAACTAAGGGGAGTATTAATTTCCTTTGCATAAGCATTTGTGACTTTGCTGTTGATCTCATGATAGCTAAAAGAGTTTTCTTATTTTAGATTTATAATGATATTATTAATTTTTAGTGGGGTATTGGTGCCTAGTTTGAATTCATTATTTTGAGTGGGAATTGATGATTGTAAAAATTTTAATGCATCTCTTTTATCAACAGAATATAAATTTAAAAAAAATTGTTACATTAAGAAAGTAATCAGTAAGCACATTTGCTACATCTGCATTGTGTTGTATCTCTTGATTGTTAGTGCTTATGATTATTGCATCATCTTGTTGCAAAATGTTGCCTGTTTCTTGTTTTATATTCTAAGTAGTTTTTATTTTGATTTTTGGCTGACTGATAAGTGTTTGGTAATGGAAGCCATTTGCTGCTTTTATGACTTTCCTAAGTATCTTACAACACTTTTTAAAATTTATTTTTAATTTAGGGTCTTTACTGTGGTTTTGCTCATTATCTTTTATGTTGACAAGATTTTTTAATTCCTTAGGTTAACCGTTCCCTGCTAATAATATAAGTTTTTTAAATTTTTAGTGGAAAATATACTTCAAAATGCAACATCATTTGCACTGCAGACACTATTTCACGATTGGTGTTGAAGTGTCTGCACCATTTTACTGAGGTCAGTATCATTATTATATCTATATTTTATATATCTGTAACATTCTTTGAGTTTTATTGTGGAATCCTTTTTCACCATTACTTGAGCATCATGGTCAGAGAGACCATTGATCAATGGAGACACAGAATATGATGACAGTTTGTCTGAACTTACAAATGTATTATCTATTGCTGTGCTAGAGTTTTTATTAATCCTGGTGGGAAAGTTAATTTTGTGCACCACATTATATGCAGTAAGAAGGGAATTCGGTCCATTCATTCTAACACTTGGCATGAAGTAATGGATATTTATGGCCCCACATGTAATTAATTGATGCTTAGGCTTAAAAAGGTTTAAGGTGTCTTCAAATTTGAAAGTTTCCTAAAGTTTTTTTTGATTTGTTTATTTACCGACGGTATTTAACATCAAAGGACATCAGCGTCCCATTCAATTCATTGAGTGAAACGGCGACAAATTTTGCTCAGAGGCCTCTTGTTTCAAGCTTGAGGTTTTTTTTCGTGCCATAAATGTACGACACGGGACCCAGGGTTTACTTCCCTTCTGAAGGAAACCATACTTAGGATTTTTACGCCCGAAAAAATCCATTGATCCTGGCCGGGTTTGAACCCGCTACCTAGGGATTTAGAAAGCAAGTATGGTTACCACTACACCACCAGGACCGACTTCCTAAAGGTGAATGATAAATTGTAATTATAATTATTTTTGTGTTTTTGCTATCCAATTGGATTGTGCTTAATTCAAAATCCTGTTCCGAATTAAATTTTGGTATAACTAATGTTTTAAATGTTTTATATGGTACATCCAGCCTGACATAAATGCTAACTCCTCCGTTATTCACTTTATTACTTGGAAGCTCCTCCTCCCAGACAATAACCATATAATAATTGTCATAATTCCTGTTGTTTCAAATGATGTTCAGATAATCTAGTAATATGTGCGTTTATATTGTCATAAGTTAAGCTGTTTAATAATTCATCTGTTTTACTCTCCAGTCCTTTAATGTTTTGATGAAATATATAAATATTTTTATTACCTGCTGAATACTCTTCAATTTTACTTCATTTTCTGTGCAATCATTATCATTGATACGATTTTCATTTGAATTAACATTAACTGCTATTAAGTTTGACTTGATGAGTTTCTGTCCTGGATCAGGTGTCTTTTTCCTTAAAAAGATGGGACAATGAATTAGTAATAACAACAAGAATATTACCCTTGATTCTGTCCGCAATAAGGAGCGAAAACTGCCTTTTCCCTCTAGAATTCAAGTGCAGGCCATGTACAGCAAAGTTCTCTCTACCTAGGGGATTTACATCTATTATACAAATGTGGGAGTCATCAATGCACGCTCAAGCCTCAGATTCATACTCCGCACCCTCCTATGAAGCTAAGGCCTATCATGCCTATCTAACAGTTCCAGAAATGTCACATTGGTGTGCCTGCTTTTAGCGGTGATTTCGCCAAGATCTTGCTCAATCCGATAATTATCTTTCTCAAGGCTATTATCTGCACCACCAACAATTACAACATGGCCATTTTATTGAAATCAGAAGTTAGTGTATTAAATGTTTTTTTTTTATGGTTTTCATTAATTATTTTCTTTGGTTTATGTTCTTTATATCACTTGGCAGTTTATTGAATAATTCCTGTCCTACATTTTCTATAGAGCGGTTAGTCAACGTTCCCCTTAGTGTTGTTCCGAGTAATCGTCATTATTTTTCAAATCATAAAAATGTATATTACAGATATTTTTTGTGTCTTTTATGTAGAGTAGTTTTTATGCTTTCATATAAAAATATGCAGAGAGCAGTTAAAATGTTTAAATTCTTAAACAAACTTCTATACGTTTGTTTATTATTTATCTTGCCTATTATTCTGATGACTTTTTTCTACAATATAAAATCTTTTATTTCTCTTTAAATAATATTCCCCCATAATGTAATGCCATAGCTAATGTGCGAGTATATAAGTGCATAATAAATATGTGTTTTAGTTTTACTATTCCTTGTCTTACTGATTGTCTCATCACATATACGCCTTTATTAATTTTTTTATAGTGTACCACACGGGCTTTCCAGTTTAAGTTTGTGTCAATGATCATTCCGAAAGTGTTTGTACTATTTATTTCACCTATATTTTCCCTTTCCATTGCTAATTTAATGTTGTTTGAATTGAGATATGTTAAATGAAAATTTATGCATGCATTGTACCTTGCGATTGTACTTTGGCACAACCTTAAATTCAGGTGATTTACTATTTACTTTAATTGGTAATAGCTCTCAATCTGCATGTTTGCAAGTGCCAGTTCCTCTTGCAGTTGAATAGTTTCATCTTGCTTCACAACTAGAATTTTACATTTACAAAGTTCACAATACCAATGGTCAGAAGTAGCAACCATATTACTGTTGGTTTTTAGCACAAGTCTAATGAAACCGTTACTGACACCCATCACAAAACATCCCCGAACTTACCTTCCTAGGCAAGCACCATAATTACCGCTCAATTCATACTCTTTAGTACTCATTTTCAAGCTTTGCACTCAAACTCGGACACAACACTAACTAAACTACGTAAGCTAGGCTTAACAACCACATATAACCCAAAACTCCCGTAGGTAGGCTCAACTTGTCCTTCACACGCCACACAAAACTACGTCACGTGTGGTAGTTACACAGGCAACACAAGATTCAAGCTATTGTTTCACACCAACTATGAATCTGATTTAACTCGAGATTACAAATCGTTAGCCACGAGTTTAACTATACTTAACGAATGAAAAAAAAAAGACAAAAAAAACAGAATCTATATTGGATACACAAACCAAACTTAACCAAAATATTGGATAATGTGGTTGTTTTGCAAAACTGTGGTATAAACACTAATAATAATTCAATATAATAAATAAGAACAAGATACTTAAGCTAGTTCTATTTAACATTTCTAACATAAATAAATATGAGAGAATAAATATTCAATAAATTTGGAGCTCAAATCCTGGTATGTGATCTTCACCACATAGGGCTACCAGCCGGATATCACTTACTCTTTTGTAAATGATATCCGGTTGAATAAATGTTTAAACAGTTTTCTGTTTTCCAGACACAATAACAGCACCTAAAACAATTTTTATTCAAAAATTTAACTGAATCACAGAATGGAAATCAGAAGAATGTCCTTGTACCCATTTCAAGAAAATAAAAAATAAGGTTATTATACAGTTTTGTTCGCAAAATTTCCTCATGCATCACATACTTGTAGAAAATGACCATTTTAGTATATGATTAATTTGCATGGATTAACCAAATAGATTTAAACATAATCACCAAAGTTGGAGATTCTTCTTTTTAAAATTTTTTCTTTTTACAAAACGAGGCATTGAAGAGTTTACTGTTTGGAAAGAATTTTATTTTGATATAGGCAAATGTTTATTTGAGGGAAGTAAAGTACATTAGTATGACAAAACTGAAATAAATAAAATATCTTTAACTGCCGTTTTTCTACTCTTTTTTTCTTCAGAAAGGACAAAATCGCCCCGCGGGCCAATGAAAAATTTCACTGTAAAATTGGTTATATTTTGAAGGAATATACTTTGAATACTTGAACATTTTGAAATATTTTTATTTACTTGCTTTGCTGTTGTAGCTTTGTTTGTGGGGAATAATAATTTCCCTTCCCTTCGTAAGTCTGGCTTTTTTCTAAAAAATGCATCGATATATTCAGATGCAATCACACAATCATGTGTTTCTTGAAGTATGTAATTTACTATTGTGAGTTTTACTTTTAAACCACCATGTATGGCAAGTGAGGCAGTATTTATTAGATGCCGTCCCCAATTAAAATATTATAAAATTTTATTATCAATTGCACATATTATAAACAGTATTACTATTAATATGTACAATTTATGTTATTTGTGTATTTGATGGGTAGTGAGAAGGAAAAAACTTGCGTACAGAAACTTTAGAAATAAGCCAGAAATTTAAGATTGTGTTTGTATTTTCTGCTGGACAAAAAAAAAAAAAAAGACCATGTGCCTCCTTTTGTATTTCTTGTTGCAAGAGCCTTTGTGTAAAAAGGGTCGCCCCTTTAAGGTTTCTGGAAAAGTTTAGCTTTGTAAAATCTGAAGGCAAAGCGTAATATGGAACAGACTGTAAACAAACAAGTTATGAGAGTGAAATAAACCAGAGTGCCCGACATAAGGGAGCCAAAGGGAGAAGAATAATTTAAATTTAAGGCCTAAGGAACGTCCAATCGGGGATCTTAGGAAAAGCATGTGCACGACCCTCGGCGAATAGATAGAACTTTTTAAGAAGAATGGTTGTTTTGTAATGGTAGGAGATGGTCACCGACCGGATGAAGCAAAATTTGACAAAAGATTAAGATTTTCGAGGACAGAGGACAGAGGAAGTTTAGCTAGTGGACAGAGCGAGTTCAGCTGTGGGTGTGTGAGTTGAGCCATCGAGAAAAAGCGAGTGGAGCTATAGAAAGTGAGAGTAGACCTATAAAGGGGAGTGTATTTTACCTACCTGGAGAGAGTGATAGACAATTAGTTCGGTTATAGTGCAAGTGTTATCTAAGTACCGCTCAACTGAACTTAAAAAGGCGACCCTTAACATGGAAAAAGCGACACAAGCAAATAAATAGTGTCATCTCTAGTCTTAAAATTTGTTCTCATACATTACCCAGTTTCCGACTCTTTCCCCCTTTGACCTGAAAAGGTCACGAAATTCCCGCGCTCTACCGAATCTAGTTGTGGCATAGCGACATATCAATTCTGCGGCGGGAGAGAAGAAGAAATTCAATGATTCTACAAAATACTATGAGTATTCTGATTAATTAAAACCCGATAGCCATCACTTTTCTTCCTTCTCCCCATTTAAAACCGTCGCAAATTGGCTCCTCAGCGTGGTGCTTTCGAGAAGCTGGATGAGATAAAGTAGGTGAAATCTTAGGCTGCGAGAGAACTTCAAGACGACCAAGGGAAACGGAAGCGAAGCAGAAGACAAACTATACAACGGAACCAGCATCGCAGACAGCGGGTGACGAGCTTGGTTAGCGTAACAGGCATTACCTAGGCGACGCCGGCACGGGACTGACTGTAGGCAACGGATCAACTCTGCACGGCAACGAGAACGCCTTCACAGACGACGGCAGGAAGAGGAGAACACCACCAATGGAAATTGATAAGAGAAAATTTGAAGGTACAGATAATTCCAAATGTTTATTTATTTGAATCATTGTAAGCATTGCAATATATATAGGAAAAGTGTAATAATGGTTACTGAGAAATTGAAAAATAAGAAGGGAAGAACAGGGAATGACAGATTTAATAGCAGTAGATGAAACAACGGCAATGGAAACAGGAGTAGATTGCATTATAGATAAAGATCAGGGTAAGAGGCAGGATGAAGTTATTACAATAGAGGGATTAGGTAGTGCAGGTAGAATGGCGAGAATAACAGGACAAGCGATACAGACGCAATTAAAGAAATCTCACGACCAGCTTAGCAGCAAAATAGAGACATCTAATGACGAGCTTAGGAGTGAATTGAACAGTGGATTAGAGAAATCTCACGACGAGCTTAGCAGTAAATTGAGCAATAGATTAGAGAAATCTCACGACGAGCTTAGCAGTAAAATTGAGAAATCTCACGACGAGCTTAGCAGTAAAATACAGACATCCAATGATGAGCTTAGGAGTGAATTGAACAGTAGATTAGAGAAATCTCACGACGAGCTTAGCAGTAAAATTGAGAAATGTAAGGACGAGCTTAGCAGTAAAATAGAGGCATCTAATGACGAGCTTAGGAGTGAATTGAACATGGATTAGAGAATTCTCACGACGAGCTTAGCAGTAAATTGAGCAATAGATTAGAGAAATCTCGCGACGAGCTTAGCAGTAAAATTGAGAAATCTAAGGACGAGCTTAGCAGTAAAATAGAGACATGCAATGATGAGCTTAGGAGTGAATTGAACAGTAGATTAGAGAAATCTCAAATTGATTTTAATAAAAGGATGAAAAAGATTCAAAAGGAGTTCCACAAGTTAGGGAAAATGGAGAAGTCCCTTAACAATAAATCAGAACAGAAACTAGATGAGGTTCAGAGGGCACAATCAGACTTGTCGTTAAAGCTTCAGGAAGGACAAAGTAAATGGGAAGTGGAAGTAGATCACATTAGGCAGGATGTTAGTGAAATAAGAAAAGATTATGGCAAGATAGTGAGTAGAGTAAAAGAAATAAGGGATGTTAGAGAAGATTTGAACACAATAATTAATTCCAAGTGTTCAGGATTAGAAGAACACGTTAATCTGGAATTCCTTTCTGTTAAGTTAATAGTTCAAACTCTAGATTCGAACCAGGGCCAATTAGCAAAAAGAATTGAAGAAATGAAGGAGGCTAGAAACAATAATGATGT
Source organism: Metallyticus violacea (assembly GCA_030762175.1). Lineage (NCBI taxonomy): Eukaryota > Metazoa > Arthropoda > Insecta > Mantodea > Metallyticidae > Metallyticus > Metallyticus violacea. Next base: position 306,385,446 of record CM060846.1, on the reverse strand, counting down.
TGTAGAACCTAATGCTAATTCATGTAATAAGAGTAATGTTGTAGTAACGCCCCAAGCATATCCGGACGAAAGGAGTGCGCCGGAGGCCAGGGAACCTTCGTCGAACCTCGCGGGCAGGGCTCCGTTACCTGTGAATGTTCCAGTACATGATATGCCTATACATCCTTTGAATGCACAGGGTGTTAATATGTCTGATAGAAATTTACAAAATTATTGCATGTTTACTTTTCTGTACAACTCATGGCCAAACCAACTGAACGAAATCAGTTCCCCTGAGTTTTATGAGAAACGCGGAGACAATGCCAGGGGTTTCTTAATGGAAATGGACGCATTTTTCCGATTAAAAACATCCCAGAAGAGAGGAAAATCATTTATATCCGACAAAACTTAAGAGGACAAGCGGCAAATTGGTATAGGTTGACATTATCGCACTGTACCACGCATGACCAAATCAAAGTACTTTTCACGAACCGATACTGGGACCCATCCCAACAATTTTGTTCGATTGGAGCTATCAAACGGCAAATACGTCCCAAGAGCGGGAGTAAGCATGGTGGATTGCTTTTATATGTTGGAAAAATGTAAATTACTCCACCTCCCATATCAGACAGAGAATTGATGATGTTAGTGGCAAACCATATCCCAGAAAACATCCGTAACCACCTGATTGTTGCGAAGCCGAACAACTTCGCGGAAAGAATAGAATTACTTACGGCTTTTGATATGCAAAAGAGCGGATACCAAGACCATCGGGGAGAGGAAATGAGATTCCAGTATTACGGCGGGGATTATCGATCTCGCGGCGAAAGAACAAATTACCAAGGAACGGGGGCATCGTCCTTACGGATTAGGGAGAATAAGCAGAACCAACCACCTAAGAGGCCACAAATCAATGCGATCTGAACATCCCACAGAGGACGCAGCAACCGAGAGTATACACCCCGAGATCACGTCCCTACTAGTATTTTATGGATTCTGAGGACTTCCCCAAGAGACGAAGGAGAGAATCCAGGACGTGGCAGCCATCCCCGAGGTTGCCCCAAGATCCACGGAGGAATTTGATAAACTACCCAGAAAGGACAACGCGACCCCAGGAAGAGGGCGACCGTGTGAGACCACGATCGCCAAGCGTCAAGAATCAACAAGAATTGACATAAAATCCTCCAGCAGTGGGAAGAGATCAGGAAAACGCCCACCCAGCTTGCCTCGGGCCGACTAGCTTGGGAAAATTGATAAGGCATTCTGAATGAATATCAAACGAAACGCCGACAGGGCCCAATTCATTCACTAGAAAAAGTGACGATTCCACCAAACAAAGCTCAACCGAAGGAGGTGTACGAAATGCCGAAAATAGAAATCAACATACAGAATATACAGGCGCTTATTCTGGTGGACCCTGGTACTTCGAATAACATATACTGTATGATTTTTTTTAAAAAAAATCTTAGCTACAAAATAAAGTTGATGTATTTGCCTATTTGCGGCATTTATTGTCCTGTTGTCGTGGGGAAAAGAGAGGAGCACGTGAAGTTTCAAGTAATGCTTCCAGTAAAACTCCAAATGAAGTGTTCGAACAAACATACCATAGTAGATAATTTTAGGCCGCAAGCCATTGACTGCATGTTGACAAAGCTTTCCAATGGCACTATTTTTTCAGTTAGTGGACATTTTTATACTTTTTTATTTTGCGTGTAGTGAAAAGTAATTGCTACTGGTTTATTCTTGTTGACCTTCCGTCAGTCGCTAATGAATCAGAGGAATCCATAACACCATTTAAATGCTACAACTTACTAACGAAGGCGCTTTTGTAATTGGCTTACTTGGACATCTAATAGCATACATTTCTCAGGGTTTTACTGCAGCGATAACCTTATTTGAATTGCAAGAATGGATATTAACAACAAGCAGTTGCGTATCCGACTGGGAGCGCCACTCTCGTAACATACTGTTGATGTCACTAGAGCATTGCTTTACCTTGTATATTTGCTTTGCCATTACCAGCGGACATTATACTTTGACAAGAGCAGCAGCAAGAGCTACTATATACAAAACCCCGAGGATTTGAATGAAGTTCATCTTCTGCATGATAACCTTTCCAGAGGATGACAATTTCTATAAGTATTCTGATTTTGATGATAAACTAGTTTCAGAAACTTCTCATGAAGCCGAGGAAGAGTGTGATGACGAAGGAAACGAATTTGATGATGAAGTGTATTTTATAGGTAAGAACTATAGTTATTATTATTATTATTATTATTATTATTATTATTATTATTGCTCCGTGTTTTCATTTATAGGAAGAGATGGAACGAAATCGTCCTGTTCATATAATAAATAATAATTTATAATTGTAAATTCATTGGTAATTGCTGTATTGATACATAATATATGCCCTGAAATTTCATTGAATGTTGTTTACATTTATTTAAGTGTCCGATATTACGTTGGTAGTCTTTGTATAAGTATAATAAAATAACGCTAAAACAGCATTTTTTCATCTAAATAAAAACTAAAAATGAGGAGAATAAAAAAGGTTTTGAAATAAATAAATCAAGATATACGTATAGCGCCAGATTCGTGCAACCAATGATGAGCTGCCAAACCCACGCCTATCGTAGGTTGACTATTACTCTGCTTATGGAAAATAAGTCAAGAGCAGGTTTATTGTATTATATATATAGTACATTTTCATAAGTTATCTTTATACTCTATAAAAACCGCAAAAAGTGTTGGTTTTCAAAAAATTGTATGCCATTGTAGATCATTGATATAAATAAAAGTACTATAAACACCAATCACTATGGAAATCTATATTTCGTTTTTTGAATGGTTTTATTTGTTTCATTGTGTTTTAAGTGATCTCTACCATTTTTTTGGAGTATCTAATACTTGAATCAAACCAACGACATCTTATTTCCTTTATTCCAATTAGCAAAATCTTTCAAGAAAAATACTATCATCCACAACATCAAAAGCTTTTGAAGGTATAAGTTTATCTAGAGATGCATATGCATTTTTAATAAAATCATTTATAGCAGTATTTGTTGATATTCCTTTACTGAAGTTATGTTAGCTATGAGTCATTATTTTGTGCTTTAATAAAAAGTATATAAAATTTGACATAATATTTTCCAATATCATTGAACAAACAGAATTAGTAAAACTGGCATATTGTGTGGTAGTTCAATTTCCAAATCTTTCCTATACAACGGTTTCACTTTGTTATTTTCAGTTCCTTAGAAAAACAATCTGTTACTAATTATAAACGGATTACGCAAGTTGGAGTACGTAACATGTTTGCACATCTGTATTACATAATTGGCAATTTAAATTGACACCAGCAGATTTCATGTTTTTAAAATTGTTAATATCTGTAACTTATGACGTATTGGTTTTAGGGATGTGTTAGTTGTTTATATCAGAGAGATAATATCAAATTGGTTTATACTAGATAACATACCATAAGATACAAACTTTTGAACTTGCTAATTCATTTTGTGGGAAATCTTATGTAAATGCAGGTTGTGCCTAAAAATAATTTGAATACGTAGTAACAGAAATAAAATGTTCTAAATTTTGTTTATTAGTAATTTTTATTTACAAACAGCCTGATAGTGGTCTGAAAAACATTTTGGACATTGTGTAATACCTTCAAATACACTAAAAAGTAAAGGAACGCCACCAATAGTCTGTGATGATTTCAAAATTAATTTCCTAAATAATGGGAGTACTCTGTCGGAATTTTAATTACTACTTCTTCCCTACAATTTAGTTGAAACTATCACAACTTCCACTCATATAACATCAAGCGCCCATTATGTTTAGAGCAAATAACATTTGACAGTGGGTGTTGAAAATAGAAGCTTATGTATTTCAAATTGCAATGTATTTTTTTTTGTAACGAAATGTATCATGCATACACCAATAAGTTTGTCAGTTACAAAATAGTTTTTATCTTAGAAAATAATGATTGTTTTAAATATCTTCTTCAGAACGAAAACCGGAATGATGTAATGAACTAACATGATGCAGATGAAAAATCGCTAAACTTCTTGAATATTATAAAATATTATTTTGATATTGCTTTTCCTGTTAAAAATATATATCCTATACAACATTTGCTAAAACAGAGTGGATAACAAGGGGAATAATAATTTCATGTAAGAGAAAAAGACAGTTATGTAACCTTTGTAAAGTTACTAATAATATCGATCCGAAACAATACTACACATACATAAATCTCTTTAAAACTTTTTACACAAGAAAAAATGAAATAAACCATAATTTTATTGCGGTATTAGAAAGTAAAGGCAAATAAATGTAGGAAATTGTAAGAAAAGAAGTGGGGAAAACCCCAGAAGTAAAAGGATATGAAACTAAAATGACATTTAATGGGAAATTAGTCGCAAGTATACAATGTTAAACAACTATATTACAAATGTTACAAGAAATTTAGGAACTAGATCATACAACCAACAAACAAGCTATAACCTGAAAGAAAACAACACGATTTTCTTAACACCTGTGTTCGCACAAGATATTCTTAAAGTAATTTTTAATCTTAAAAGTATTTTTGCAAATGGTAATGATGGTATACTAGATAGTGTTGTTAAAGCGTGTTTATTGTTATTAACTAAACCAACTGTTGAATTTTGTAATTCATCGCTCTGCACTGGGAAATGTTCAGAAATATTGAAGATGGTAAAGGTTCGAATAATATTGAAATAAGTGAAAGAACAAACATTAAAAAATACATTTCTCTGTTATTAGTATTCCCTAAAATAGCTGAACAAATGCTATCACTTTGCGTTTAGAGAGTTCAAGGAAATAAACAGTACTTTGATTAAAGTCCTTCAGAGTAAATTTTTCAAGCGAAAGATAACAGAAAGCACACAGTAGGCATTTTCCTGGATGTTTTTAATAGTGTTAACGCTCATTTTTACTGCTGAGGTATCACAGGTGGTTTCCTGGATCAAAGTGAAGCATTCGACACGGTAAATTAAAAAAAATTCTAATTGAGAAATTAAATCATTTCGCACAAGGGTAATAGCAAAACTCTGATTTATTTCTTATTTAAACAACACAATGCAAGTCATTGTAATCAATTCTGTGAAACCAAGCTTCGTTGGTATGAAATATTCTGAAATCAAACCCTATTGACATGAAACGCGGTGTATGGTGTAACTCAAGGATCAACTCTGGGTTATGAGATGTTCCTTTTATGTATAAACGACCTTCCTTCAAAGTCATTCCAAACCAACATTATGTTATTTGCTGACAACACAAATATGGCAGCAATAAAAATATCATGCAATTAAAAACCACACACTTCAAACAGATTGAAACAATGGTTGTTGAATAATAAAATGAAATCAAATGTCAACAAGCTGTATTTATGCCGTTCGGTTACAAAACCTTAGACATAATGTCTAAATAACTTTAAACCACGCTAAATTTCAAGGAGTAGAGCACACTGTTACGGGATCATATAGAGCCTTTAGCTTTAAAATTGTGTTTTTTTTTTCATACATTTCAAATACTGTCTAAAGCATTGCCATATGAACCATTGTGCTATGGGGTCTGTCCCGGTGGAGTAGTGGTAGCCATACTGGCCTCTTAAACCCAAGATCGCGGGTTCAAACCCGGCCATGATCGACGGGTTTTTTCGGGCGTAAAAATCGTTAAGTATGGCTTCCTTCGGAAGGGAAGTAAAACCGTGGGTATCGTGTCGTAAATTTGCGGCACGATAAAGAACCTCAATCCTGCAACAAGAGGCCTCTGAGCAAAATTTGTCGGCCCTTTTAACGCCCTGAATAGAATGGGGCGCTGATGACCTGAGATGTTAAAGAGCGTCCGTAAATGAACAAATAATCAAAGTGTGCTATGAACGGTACACACTCTAAAAATATGGCATAAATGCATGGCGAGCGTCATGAAAATCTAAGCAGATCTTAATATTATAAAAATAGAGTAAAAATTGACGAATTTATGAATTCGAATAGAATGTAAGAGAGTTTTCAAAGAGCTTAAAATATTATCAGTATATTGAATATATTGTAGTATTTGTCTGTTTCATTCACCAAAACATTGATCTCTACCGCAAAAATTCAAATTTTAATGCAAAAAGTAGAAACATCCATCACTATACACTTTAAATCTTCATAGATTTACCAGAAATCTTCATGGGACATCTCCTCTTGGTAGCAAGTTTTATAATCACCTTCCATATCACATCAAGCAATTCGGTTATAAACAACTTTTAAAAAATCAGTAAAATGAATTCTGCTAACTAATATGCCATTCTGTATCAATGAGCCAACTGAAGTTTAATACTAAATTCGTTTTAAAGTCAATAATTGAGATACTGACCTATATTTTGTTATGTACTATGAGGACGGTGGAAGAGGAAAATTTCACCACATGCCTATCACATTATATGACTACACATCTGAAGCCTATGCATACTGTATAAAATAACTTTAAGTATAACATAATATGCCAACATTGTACATTAATGAGAAGTATTATTGTAATTTTTTAAATATATAATTTGAAATCTTTCTGATCCTTTTTATTTATTTATTTTTTATTTGCAGTCCTAACGGTTAATATACTACCAAAACTCTATGCAACTATCAAAGAAACATTTTAATGTATTATTTTCGTATACATGCAACAAAATTACAAATATAGCATCATTTAATCTTTTGGTTATTTAATTGTTTAATTCAAGGACTTTTTTTTCTTTGAAGATGATGAATTTATTTTTTATTTTTTAATGTACTATCTATGTTTTAGGTACCTGGGTAAATGTAGAGGATAAATCATATCACTAAGAAGATTGTATTTTTTTTGCATTTATTAAAATTATTTATATTTAAATTTGTGCATATGGAACTAACTTCATAACGCTTTTAAAACATTGCGAATTGAGAAGCTAACATATGTTGGTAAACGTAATTTTCTGCAGATACACATGCAACAATTCAATTTTTGATATTCCTCATCCCAAATGACCTTGAACCTCCCTTGGACGATAAGCGCGTTTCGGCGTGCCATTGAAATTAGTTCTTAATACCTAGAAGGCAATGCCCGTGCATATTACGTTTTAAATTTTACACTATTGTCCTACATTTATAGTTTTCCGTGTACTTACTTTCGCTCAAATATAGTGTTGGCTACTCTGGTATGGTACTAGAAACGCGGGAAATATGTACACAAAATGATGGGAAGAACTTAGTTGTGATGTATTGTTAATAAACAAAAAATCTAACAATACAATATAAGGGCTTACGTGTATTATTTTGTTACAATCGTCCCTTATTATATTGTTTCCTAATAGCCTATTTGTAAGAGATTAGGCGACTATGGATAATATTTGGTATGCAGGTAATGAAGTCGATGTGGGAAAAGACGCTTTGGAACGCATAAATATTTTAAAACAATGGTAAGTTCTAACCAATTGTTAACTTTTTGTTGATGGATAAGTCATTTTGGTATTAAACTTAGAAGTTTTATTTTGAAATGTCAAGTTGTGGTAATGGGAGGTTATGTATTTGTTTTCTTGCCTTTAAAATGAATGTGTCGCAAAATTCAAAGTGTAGATTGATTCCACATTATTTCCAAAGCATTTTTTTTTGTCTCAACTACCTTTTTAGTTCAGTCTGGAACGGTATGGATTGTCTAGAAATACATAAAAATAAAATATTTTATGTAAACCCAGCATGACAAAATTTATTTGCAGCGAATGTATGGTAAGGTTTTAAGCATACGATATTCCCCAGAAAAAATATAAATGACCTTGATAATGTAACAAAAATAGCAGCTATATACTTTAAGCTCTAAATTTCATATCCTGATGCTGACCTTTTTGCCTTTTATCAATTCTTACAACACACTTTTCTTTCATTACAGTGAAGTGAATGCATATATTACTTTAACATTTTACTAATTTCTTTTTACACATTTTCAATGTGATGTCTGCAAAATCAATTAATGGAAAATAAATAGTTATCTGATAATTAACATGAAAATAAAGGGCTCTGTGTGGAATTGACAGCATTTTATACTGTTATAAAGCACTGCACTTATTCCCTTGCATTTGTATGTAATTGCTTAATTAGTGAATGTCTTTCTAAATAGACCAAAAATTGATCTTGTAAAGGCACTGTTAAAAAAAGTGACTAAATGAAAAAATAAAAAAATGGAAAAAAATAATTAAGACCAATCAAACTATTATCACACTTCTCTACAGTGTCATACAAAGTTTATATAAGCATGCTAAATTTTATAGAACAATGAAACTTAACTTCAGAAACTCAACATAGCTTCTCTAAATACAAATGAGCAATTTATTGCACAGTTTATTAATAACATTAAAAATACACTGCTGGCCCAATAAAATGGCAATGCCCACAAGAGACCTTTTAAACAAACCCCACATTTTCTATGAAGTAAAGATACATAAAAAATATGACAACAATATAAGGTGGTGTCTTAATATGAGCCAGAGAGAATTGTGGCATACCAAGAGTAAGGGGTGTCATTCTGATAAGTTGCTTATGTTTGATGAAATGCATGTATAGCAAAGTGATTATGAGATCAATGGATTGAAGTAGAATGAACACACAGACATGAAGGATGCCAATGACTCCAACATGAGAATCAGAATACCAAAATCATTTTCTCGCGGCTACTATAGATATGCACAATGTGTTGCAACACTGCTGATTAGCAGTGAACTTGACAACAAGGTACAGGAATATTTTTGCCATATTTAATGCTTTAAATCATAATATTTTTTCAAAAATTACATTTTTTATTAATTGAAGGATATGCTGTTAATCATTTCTTAAACACAGTAAACAGCTGTTGAAATAAACAGTAATAAAAAGGGAAAATTACATTTTATACTCCTCCCTTTCAAAAACAATATTATACAGCTTACAGATAGACAATAATCATGGTGTCCATGAAATTAAGAAAAAAATTAATGAAAAGTTAGAAGTAATAGTTATGTTTAATGAGGGAAATCCTTCAATTATGCAAAAATCAGCAATGAGTTCCCAATGATGAAGCACAAGAGAAACATTTTATGCTCCAACTTGCGATAATCCAGGTTGTTGTAGCATGTTTTGGTGTGTGTGTGTAAGTGAACTGATATCAGATCCTCAGTGCATTAGTATAGTAAGTCAGAAAAGTATTCATGCAAATCTAATGCTTTTATTTCTAATAAAAGTATTTGAATAATCTTTATTTACATGAGACATTAGTAATAGCTTTGAGATACATCAGTTAAGTCGAATCAAATTATCTGTAAAAGTTATACAACATTGGGATATTTTATCTCTCAAAACTTAAAGGTTGACTATCTCAATTTTAACTTCTTATGCTTAGGCAATGAATGTGCAATATTGTCACTTTAACTGAATTAATGCACCCATAATTTTGTTTAGCAGCTTAACAATATTATTATTTCATATTTTTATTTTTCATATTTGAGAAACAATACAGTATATGTTTTCCAATCAATGGTTAGACAGTGAACTATATCTGGACAGTTAAATTTAGAGCAAAGGGATTCTTGTTCAGAGTGTTCAAAGCTATTTAAACTGGGATAATATGTAGAAGCAAGATATGATTTGACATATTAAGTGATTAAAACATTGAAGCATTTGCCTAATAAAACTTTGCAACCAAAAATTTCTTTTTTCATGAAGAGTACATCTCAGCTATACTCTTGAGTTTTCATCGTTAATATCATCCAGCCCACATGTTTAATGTCCATCAGATTGCATTGTCTTCACTCCAATACTCCAATTGCAGAAGAAAGATAATATGAAAATGTTTGTCCAGAATAGTGGCATCACTTCAGCAAAGATCATATGAGCACTAGAGATTGTCACTGGGAAGATGTTCTTGAATTCACGTGAAAGAATCTCTCTGGTTTTCAGAAGGATGTTCACTGATAGCAGGATTGCACAGACTTGTCTACAGGAAAAAATGAAGTATTGTAATATATTATCAACCATGTACTAGCTCTTTATGTAGAGATCTTTGCAGTAAAATTTGAAGAACTGCAATGACTATATAGTATGTTTTGATTAAACTCTAAATAAAATGATGCAAAGGTATCAAATGGACACAGTGATATGGTTTTGGGTGTTATCCAGTAATCTGTTATTGGAACAATGCTTTTTATAGTATTGTTATCTATGGAACATTGTTTGGGAGAATTTGTGAATGGTCTTTCACTATCTTAAGAAAATATGTTGGAAGTTTCAATGAATGGCCCCATCGTTACCCGTGGTTTTAAAAGTAATTTTGTGACAGATTGGAAATTGACAAGAGAGAGGAAACTCTTATTTTGATATTGGTGTATGCAACTAACACACAGTAAATGCAGCCATTAGGACAGATGGCCTGATTGCTATTCATATATTTATCAAGTTTTAAGAGCATGTGTGGTCTTTTCAAGAACAACCCAGCATACTGAGTGAAGTTCACAGAAGTTACGAGTTGTAAAAGGTTAAAAAAAAATATTTCTGTGCAATTGCTGCAAAATAGTGTATGTACTGATCAAGGATCGAAAATATGGGAACATGTTAAGAAATTTGTTAAGATGCTATCTCAACTTAGCAAAAAGAATAGTCAGTATGTGATGGAAGTTACAAAAGATTCACCTTTTAAAGCTAAGAATTTAAAAGTGCCATTGGTGTATGATAGCTGTTCATGAGGAGGCTTCATAGTTCCAAGCCTGTAGTTCCTTTTCTATTCTAATCACTTGCAAGATTTAGGAGTCTCATGAGAAGATTTGTGAAGCAAGAAAATATTTCCATGTACTATATATAACCTTATGAATTTAGACCTGTCACAGAATGAAAATCTCATTCTAGATGAACTGGATATGATGTTAAGAAGTTCTTAAGAAACCATATGCACTGACCAATAGAAGTTGTTTTTAGAAGTCTTTTTCAAAAGCTATTTATATGTATGGTACATAAATGGAAAGAAAAAAAAGCATACAAAAGTTGCATCTTTCTTTCTTATCTCTTTTCATTTTCTTCCCCTTTTTTTTCTTTTTATGGATGCTCTTTAAAATCCCGGTCATCAGCGTGCATTTTTCATGATGGTTAACTTGTTTTGATCCTGAAATCATTTTCATTCAGTTAAATATTGATTTGAAGAAAATTTATATCATCCTAGAATTATTGAATGGGATGAAAAGAGTGCAAAATTGTGGTTGAGAGGACTAAAAAGCAATATGTTCCTCCAATTAATCAGGAGCAGTCTGATAGATAGAACAATGGAAGGTGACTACTGATTTTTAGCTAATAATAATAATAATAATAATAATAATAATAATAATAATAATAATAATAATAATAATAATAATAATAATAATAATAAATTTATTGCTGTCAATAGACTCATTTACATGTTTTAGACATTGTCAAAATACTAGAATTAACAAAGCATAACTTATTCCTAGGACAAGGTTTTAGTACATGTTTGCCAGAGTTAAAAAATAGTTGACCTATAAATACTGTTAAGATTATAATTGATTACAGTTCATCCAATGAATATAAACCTCTATTTATAAGGTATTTTTTTTCAATTGATACTTAAATTTTGATTGTTCTACAGCTTTATTGGCAATTTATTGTGCAAAAGGGTACCTCTTACATTTACATCCTTACATACTATTTGTTTATTGTAAGCATACCTATGAAAATGTTTACTATTTCTAGTGTTATAGTTATAAATCTCATTATTTTTTATAAAATTCTTTGATTCAATGGGTAATATAGACTTATATACATAGAGAGAGTACACAGTTAACATTCCATGCTTTACAAATGCAATGTTGTTAATATTTGAACTGATTGGTTTTTTCTCTCATTCATTGGAAATGACAAAAAATTGTTGATATATGGTTTGTCATTAAACTTTGTTTCATTTTGTAACATGGAAATTCTTCAGCTGAAAGCTTTTCTGTGAACAAAATCTCATCATTGTTATGAAAAACCTAACAGAGATATCCCTAGTAGCAAAGAGGAAATATTGGTGCTGTGAACAGCATAGGTGTACCAGAAGAGGTATAGATAACTAGAAGTATGCCTCTGAAAGAGTCCCTAGGAGAAGTATCATGCATACTTTGTGTGTGATTTAAAAAAAAAAATAAAGAGAAAGGAAAATTAAGCAAGAACTGAGGGACTTGGAGCAATGGAATAAAAATATTAAACTTCGGTAATGTAATGATATTGAGATAAACTAGACAAAGAAACTCTTGGAGAAGATGAAAAGTAATAGATATTTAGAAAATATGGGAAATATTCCGTGGTTAACAGTTTTTGTTCTTGGAAATAATGCTTTAATGGTGTTTAATGCCCATTTTAGTGTTAAGACATCACAAGTGGTGGACACTGGGTGGTATATGAGATGAAATGATAAATCAAGAAAAGATTTTTATTAAGGAAGAAAATGTTCCAGCCCTAAGTTAAGGATACCTTACAGCATATACCATTTATCAGGACTGAGGAAAATCTGGAAAATACTTCAGTCAGGGAGGATGATCATGGCAGGAATTGAACCCTACCCTCCTGCTTATGTGTCTGCTCCCTAACAACCTCTGCCACTAGTGTTAGTCCTGGAAAGAATGAAAAGTAACAGTCAGAAAAGTTGAATATATTCTAGACCAGGGATGTCAACTGTAGTCACTTCTGACTTCCAAACCATAATCACTATTTACAGCAGGTGTGTAGTATATACTGGTATATTGACTTTATTGTACCATTGTAGTTCCCCACTGTTTGAAATTGCATTTATTTGCTGTTGATATTCCAGTTCTAGATGTATTTTTTCTCAAGGATAAGTGAATAGTGATTTTTAAGTAAAATAGAAAATAATCAATGCTAAACAGTTCTTTCATTGTCGGTTTGCAAAGGAAAAAAAATGTAATTCAATTAAAGGTTGTAAAATAAATTGATAAATGAAAACAAGGAAGTGGAGAGAGAGCTAGGTCAGCTATGGGGATGATGGAGGTTGGATTACTTTTTTTTCTGAATGAAATAAACTATCACTAAGGAGGAGAACTTAATGATCTATATTCCAAAATTCATTGGTTGGTCACGTAAAAGTCAGGAATTTTTTTTCATCAACAGAGTGGATACAATATTAATTCTCAAAATAAGTTTTAAGAAAAATGTTAAAACAAAGCACACAAATAATAATAATAATAATCTAGTAAAAGCAGACAAACCTCTGCCAATGCATTTTCAAATTTCACACAATAAACACATTGAAGAAATCAAACTAATTTTTAGTAATAAAGTTGTTATAAGTGTTTACAGTACAATTTTATCTAAAATGAAACAAATGGGTTAAAAGCATGTTATATATGATTTCAAACTTTTTTCCTTTTTCCCCATATATTATTCATTCCTGATGTATAGTGTTTTGTTTGGGGTAACCTGCCACTATGTAAGTAATTGTTTATAATGCAAAACAGACTCATTAGATTAATCATAGGAGTCAATCAACAAAATTCATGTAGAATATTTTAAGAAACTACGAATATATCCCCTTCCCTTTGTATATATTACCGGAATACCTATTATTAAAAAATATATTTCAACTGATAATATCCTGCTTATGACAAATGACCACATACATCCTCACAACATGAAAGTCTAATATACACATGTATAGGCCTAATACAGCACTGCACCAAAATTCACACTGAAATTAATTATTTTTTCACCAAATTACTATTTAAAATTAAAATGACTGAGAAATAACCATATTTACATTATTAATCCCTTAATATATTATTTCTAAATTGTTATTTCTTAATTTTTATATATAGTTAGTGATTATTAAACATTTAACTATTGCATCTTTCATGATTTTCATGCAAATGATTCAAGTTCTCACAATTAAAATTACAATGAAAACAAGCACATATCTTATGATCAGAGTAGTTAGAAATTTTGCTCTGCTACATTCAACATTTTTGGCTACAATTTTTAGAAAATTGTAATTTAAATGCATCAGTTTATTTTCTTGTATATGACACTATTTTGCAGGTTATGTATAATAAATGTGTTAAATGAAAATAAGAGCAATAGTGCTGAAAAAATGAAACAGACTAAAGAAGAAAATGAAAGATGGAAGATCCAATGGTTTATTTACTAGAAGAAGAATACAAGAACAAATATCTACACATAACAGAACTGCTAAATCAAATGGGTTTGGCAAATGGATAATTAACAAAAACATTCCCAAAACAAAAAAGAATTAAACAAATCAAAACTGAGTGGTTCAGTCTGGGGAAAAAATGTTTGAATAGTTCACATACCATCAGTCATCAAATAAGAAATTTCAAGCAGTACAATGTTATCTTACTCAAAATGGATACAGTGTAAAAAGATTATTGAAATTAAACAAAACAGATTCCAGGCCAAAGAGAAAACCCTGAATTTTACCCATTTGTCAGGATTGTGAAAAAATGTACATAGGAAAAACAAAGAGAAATACAGGCATTAGGTTGAAGGAAAATTGGAGAAACAGCCGTTGCAATCAAATTGAAAAATCAACAGTGGCAGCACATTTTTGGAATGAAAACGGTGAAATAGAAAAAAAGCATCAAGTTATCAAACAGTTCAACAACCAAATGAATTAATCATATGGGATAGGGTTTACATGAAAAAAATATGAGCAAAATTTAATGAATTTCGACATCTCAGAAACAGACAGCTGTTGTTCAAGTTTATCTCAAGACCACCAGAATCAATCCAGACATCTACCAACCCAACTTCTATGAAGGATCCATCAGTCATTTAACAGCTGAGGATGTGAACAAGGGTCCAGGAAATATCCTGAGTATACCTCCAGTAAGTGAAACCAAAAAGTGTGTGTCTGAATAGTTCAACTCAGAAGAGATTATGGCTGGCAATGTTGTTGCAGAAAAAAAATACTGTAGTAAGTCCTTATTGGAGCAGATAGCTATGGAAAAGCTTGACCAGAACTATAAAATCATTGTCAAAATCACCAAGAAAATAGAGGGTTATCGTTCTGTGGTTCGCAGAAAGAGTTTCATATTAAACTAAAATGGAAATTTCCTTACAAGGGCATTGCAAGTTAAAGGAAGTTGTTAAAATTGTTAGAAAGCTTCTTTTTTCATAGACTACATAACTGTTTGGGAAGAAGTAAAGAAACTTAAGCGTCAAAAACATTATCTTACTTTGTTGTTAAGAGAGGTATGGTATGTTTAAAAATTACCATCCTGAAGTTAATATGTGCTTTGCATATTTTGTAGTTAACCTTCAAAAAATGTTCTGCTACTGAAAGATATGGATTAGTGTTGCTATAAAATCCATGAAAATTTTACACTCATGTTAAAGGCCTTAGAATTGGAAAAGACACAGAAATTTTAAAGTCTGTTTAATCAGAATATGCCTAAAATTCTAACTGTTGGCCAAATTTATTTGAAAAATGTTCCTATGGAAAAACATTTAAGTTCCTGAAGAACTTACAAAGCAGTTATGTGGAAGCAGTGGGAAAACAAGTACTAACCATGAAAGCTGGCTATGCTGTAGAATTACATGAACATATTTTTTCAAGCTATGAAAACTTCCTTAATAACGTACATATTAATAAAAGACATACAAATGCATCTTAAGTGGTCAAAAACTAGAAAATATGAGTGTGTTGCAAATTGAGTATTACACAAAATTAAAAGTGTCCTGTAGTCTTAAGCAAATTTAACATATTTTACTGCAGTTCTGTTCTTAAATGGATCTTGTACAACTTTCCTCATGCTCAGATATAATGAAGAAGGACAAGAAAGGTACTAAGTTTAGTTCATCTAATGCCTGCTCTTGGCAACAGGGCCATTTGGAATCGTGCAGACTAATAGAGATTCGAATGCTGAGACTTGATTATTGGGTCAATGTGCTCCTTAGCTGAGCAGGACTGCAGATGGTGCAGTCTCTATCACCATGGTTGCAGAGTGGGAACTGGTTGCTGCTGGCCAGATCAGATGCAATGCAAATGGGCTTAAAGGTAGACATGGAGCATGATTCATCAAAATTTGGCAACACTTGAAGAGCTAGGAGGTTTTCTGGCAGAGGGTTGTGCAACAAAGTGCCCCTTTAACTTGCCATTTAAACTTTTGTGTGTTTCTTAGGTAGTTTGCTATCACCAAGTCCACCTTTGACTGCTGATGAAACTCTTTGAGATGACAGTCTGAAGTAGAAAAAGGCGAGCCTTGGGAAGGAACTATTGTCGTGCCCCAGATAAAATCATATCACAATATATATACAGACTACATCAAATGGAATAATTTCCTTCCATGCCCTGAAGAGTGAAGGATCTGCTCTTATTAATAGGCCTACTTCAAATCTGAAATTGAATAAAGGTGATGTTTGCTTGCTGGTTATAATAAGATAGCAAAATAATGTAGAGATACTGGGTCTGCTCTTTGCAGATGATTTGTTAACAGGTTTTTTAACAAGCGTAGGATTAAAAAGATCATTATAAGCTATAGGTTCATTTTGCAGAGAATGGGATCTCAAGATAAATGACAACAAATCTAAGATTATGGTGATGAATAAAGGCTTCAAATTAAAAAGCAGGGAAAAATGGTTGTGGGATAGTACAGAAATTGAAGTTGTCAAGAAAATCAATTATTTAGCTGTTAGATTGTCTAGTAATGGGAAATGGAGCAATCAAAAAAGGAAGGCAGTAGCAAAGGAAAATTAGCCATGAGTGTAATCAGATCTTGTGTAAACAAAATACCAAATATGCATGTAAAAGGGTTACAGAAAATATATGGCTCTATAGTGGAGAACAGAATGATGTATGGAATAGAAATTAGGGGGCTAGATGGAGGATGGAAAAGGATACACGTGATAAATAGACTATTTCATAGAATTGTTTTAGGCTTACCTAGATCTTCATCTAATGAGGTTGCCCTAATGGAGCTAGGAAGATTGGGCTATAAAAGCAAGGTCATAGAAAGAGTATTGAAATATTGGTGTAGAATAGGGAGTTTAGAAGAGGAGAATATCATTAATTGTGTTTGGTAGCACAAGGAAAAATTAAGGGTAGAGAAACTTCGATATCTAAAATCCAAAATATCCTACAAGAAGTGGGCATGGGATCAATATGGTACAAGGGAGAAAGACTGGGTAAAGGATTTTGGAAAGAGATAATAAGAATTGAGTATATCGAAAAACAGGAAATATTGGCAAATCTTAACAACAAAAAATCTCTGAAATTATATAGTATAGTAAAAAATGTGTGGGGAAGAAAAAGATATATTGGAATTTGTGATAAGGCAGGAAGGGAAGGATTGGCATGGTTTAGAACAGGAGTAAAATATTTAAGTGGATTAAATAATGGATATATTAAGGGGATATGTCCTATGTGTGGAGAACCAGATAGTACTTTGCATTGTATACTAGAGTGTAAGCAAACCAAGTTTTGGAGGGAACAGTTCCTATTACGAAAGTGGGAAAATTTACCAAATGGAATAAGAGGCAGAAGAATTTTAAATTTTAAAGCATTACATTAAGGAACTGGGAAAATATATAGGCGAGGTAAGACAAAAATTGTTGTGGGTGTAAAATACATAGGAAAGGTGCATGAGAAATGGTATAGAATAGTCAGATAGTGAAAGGAGGATGAAATGAGTAGGGGAAGAAATGGGACCAGTTATCTACCATTAGTTAAACAGGATAGTTATACACCAATAACCAGGGTGTTAGTGTGTATAAGGTCTTAAGAAATAAGCAATTCTCAAGGATAGAAATTTAGCCAAATGATTTTAATTAAAAAAGGAGGAAGGTTGGTATTGTATGAATGAATGATGTTTAACACCCTTTTTTACTACAGAGGCACCACAGGCGATGGACTTTGATGATACATAAGATGAAATAATATATTGGGAAGGGATTTATTTTTAAGCAAGGAAATATTCCAGGCCTAAGTTAAGGGTACGCCCCTGGCATATATTTTTAGTATTGTGTTTTGCTTTTGATTGGATTGGAGCCTGGTCCCGTGGATATTCCAGTAGGTAGCTGCTGATGAATCGGGACCTGGGGGGCTGAGCCAATCAAATTGGAGTAAATTTGATTGGAGTTAGTGCTTTCTGGAATTGCCGAGCACACTGTTTCTATTTGTTATATTTAAAATTGTTTTCTTTTTTATTTTTATTTATGTTCATTTTGTTTTAATTTTTGTATGTTGATGCATGAGAAATAAATACTACCACCACTACCACTACATACACGTACACATTCAGAATAAGGAAACCTTTGGCATGGATGAAGTTAAAGTGAATGTAACATTTCTTGCCAGCAAATGTTATAAGTGGTGCCACACACTTGATTATATTTGTGCATGCTTTTAAGGATGTGATTTAAAAAATATTACCAACTGTGATTTTGAAGTCGAGTCATTGCATTATGTATACATTTTCAAAATTTTTTAAATGTAAAGGAATACATAAATTTTTATACACTCTAAGCATGTTATTTGTTGCTTGTAATATAGTTTCTGAAATTAACAGATAATTCGCATTAAGTAGCCCTAAGTAAATGTTTCTTATTTTAATTTAGAAAGTATCCTATGCATAACAGAATATGTCCCAAATTCAAGATAATTATATGACTAAAATGGAAATTTGTGTCTGTCAAATGCGACACAATATTAATTGTATCTCAGAATATTGTTTCTTGTTCAATCTGAAGTTCCTAATCCAATTCTGCAACTAATCACCATTGTGTTCATATAATGCAAAATGTAATTTGAAATATTACTGGTATATACAAAAACTTATTTCTCCTGATCTTGATTGCAAATATAATGCACTCCTAGGGAATAGACCATTCTTGCTGTTATAATGGAAACAAATTTAGTGAAATAAGTGTAAACTTGGCAATTTTGCTTATGTTACTAAAAGCGTATGTAATATGTGGAAACCTTTAAGGATAAATCTCATATCTGCAACAGTTTGTCTTCTCTACTATGGCTACTGTCTAGGTAAATGTGCCCATGGAAGATGTGCAGAGCATGTTAATGATGGGTTCCATATGCAAGGTTTGCTGATGCCAGTTCTGCTGAGAATTCAGGGCAAAGAACAGAGATTGTCTCAAAGTTCAAACTATTAGCTTTAGAGGATTATTAAAATTTTGGAGGTTGCAAAATCAATCTTTGGGAGTTCCCAAAAATATTTGCCCCTTATTTAGGCAGTTGAAGAGATTTACTGTTAAAAACACTTTCAGCTAATTTTGTGGAATATTCAAGTTGTAATTACTTATTTAGGCAGTTGAAGAGATTTACTGTTAAAAACACTTTCAGATAATTTTGTGGAATATTCAAGTTGTAATTAGCAATTCTGACTCTGTAGCAGCATCATCATCATCATCATCATCATCATCATCATCATCATCATCATCGAATGATTGGCAGCACTTCACTAGAAGTGAACTAGACATTTAATTTCCTGATATCTTAATATGGCTATCATTTATTCATTATCTGTTAACAAAATTAATTTGAGCCACAATATGGACATTTTTGCTTTGCTTATTACTGGAGGGAAAAAATTTAAACTTTTTATCTGTATCCTGAATGAAACATGTTATTTCCATATTTGGAGGTGCTATATTGAGAAATGATTGAAATCTGCATACTGTATAACATTTACAAATTGCAATGTACACTCTATGTAAGGTAGTAAATATAGATGAATATAAATTTTGAATGTAGATGGGAATGCATAACCAAGCATGTCAGTATATTAAACACAGTATGCAGAAGAATAACCAAAAATTTGCAAAGTGCATTAATATTACTAAAAATTGCTTTTGTTTGTCCTTAACATAATATAAGGAGTATATTGGAAAATTTGTTTTTGTTGGCATTCTCTTGTAGATGAACTTGTTTCCAGGAACAGAAACTAACAGAAGTCTGCAAACAATATACTTTCAATATAATTTCATGGGCCCTTAAAATGTTTTTCCATCACACTGACGCCCTGATAGAAATGCTCTCCTTGTATGTTGCTTAAGGTATCCAAATTAGCTGAGAGAAATCTGTGACAATGAAGGATGTGTTACTTAAATGACATAGAGCATCTAAGGTTCTTGAAGCATTGCAGGAGATCCATTCTCAAGTTCAATGTAGTTGGGCTGCTTATTATTCTAAGGAAATATCACAAAGAGCTGCAGATGATTTCCATGCTGCCGGTTCTATGAATTGATCCTCATTTTTAATTCATCTTTTAATATTTCCATATTTCAGCCTTATGAACACTTCTTCAGTGACCATGGATTTACTCATCTGGGGAAATTTTTCCTCATTGTACGAGAAGGTTCTTCCAGTCTTGTCTCTGTAGTCTTCATCAAAATATGAATTGGGGGCAGTATTAAGTTTTCAAGTTTAACTGAGGGTGTGTGCCATACATTCATTTTACCTGGTATTGATTATGTTTGATCATACCCTGTTCATGATATTATTTGCTGTGACACAGTTATTCCACAGATAAAGGCTGCAGCAGTACTTTTTGTAACCTCCCTGCAGCCCAAAAATTAAAGCTGTAACCTTGAGACCACTGTCAACATTTTACCTATTGTCTTTGTAGTTGATCTCTGTGAGGAATGTGGTCATTTCATGGTAAGTTTCCTTCATTCCTACAGCATAGCATGCACCAAGGGAATAATTTGGCATTTATTCCCATTATGCAGTTGTACTACTTTTATGCTGAATTTGGAAGAATTCATAGAGGCCATTCTTCAGGCTTGTAGGTGAATCCAAGTTCTTGTTAAAGTATAAGAGCTTCAGAAAAGTATTGAATTGTCCAAAGCAAAAAAAGTTTCCAAAGAACTTTGCCACAACCCCTGTATGTACTGAATACTAAAATTTTGGTACCAGGTGCAAGAAAATTTCACTGCAAGGACAGCTGGAACTCTTGACTGTTTTATACAGTATTTCATCAAGCTTCTCCTCTGCTAATATCCAATCTTCTGGTCTTGGCTCCATGTCCGTGAAAACTATCTAGGTTTGAACTTTTGTTCACTAATCTGAAAATTGAACTTTACATTGGAGATGTTAACCTGGAAATTTAACATGAAATTCTCTCCTATAGCTCTTGTATGATTTATTTTGTACACAACATTCATAAATAAACATTCTTGTTCTATCATATATCCTACTCTTGGTATACTTCACAATGTATAAATGCACAGTAGAAAGTTTTAACATGCACTACTTATAGAAATGCAACTAAAATAGTTAGCATGATAAACATGATTGAGCAATTGCCTGCATCAGTGTAACTAACTTCATTCTTATTGGAAACAGCATGTCCACTGAAGGCCAACTAGTTTCCACTGTTGCTTAAAAACCCTGTTCACTGCATTAAATAGGTAACATAAGTACAAGCACACCTAATGTCAATTTTATCTCGGCACTGTATTGTAGGACCAAATAACTGCCATGACCTACTTATAATGAAAATTATTGATTAAGCAAATGACAAATTGGCATGCAAATCATTAATAGTGTTGCCGCATTTCACACTATACTATTTCATGCTATATGAATGTAGGCTTTCATGGCTGGTGTCAATTATGTTAACTGAGTCTTCTGGATTATGGTCCAATGGGATTCTTCTCATCTTCCCCGATGTTTCATCCCAACTGAGTGGTGCCTGTGGAACTGAGCTCTGATTGGTTTGCTTGGTTAAGAGGATGGATCTAGTCTGGAGCTCCTAGGGATTTTCAATAGGGTGTTGGTTGCTGCCTATATGGTATATAATGCCACCCATTCCAGCAACACGTTAGTCACTGCCTCGTCTCCAAGAAAATCATGATGAGCACATCACTGAAGATGTCCATATATTTGTGAATGAAACATTGGGAAGATGAAGGAGAAGAATCCCACTGGACCATTGCCTTATAACCTGGAAGACTCTGTTCACATAATATATGACATATGAATTAACCCATATTATGCAGGTTATTCTATAGCATGTATCTCAGTAATTTTAGTGGAAAAATTTAAATTGCAGGTAAAAAATTGACATATCTGCAGTAGTTAAGGACATATGTTCATTTTCAGGATACAAAGTAACTGTTCCCTAGTGTTGTTGAAAATGTAGTGTAGCAATAATGGGTTAATAGGGGTAATTGAAAGTAAACCAAGCTTTATTTTATGAAATCATAGGGACAGAAATCACTATAATATACTGCAATTTTATTCAATATTTCTACAGTAAAGACCTGATAAGAATTATAAGAGAAGAACCATCCCAAAGAAGTTTTATATGTCTTCAAGAATTCAACAAACTCTGCCTTGGAATTCTGAGAGTTCATGGAAAACAAATAAATGCATTCAGAGGTAAGCGTGCTTTATGTATTTGCATTATTTTTTTAATAATATATTGTTTAATATATAATGATTTTTAGAAGATGTTTTCTTGTTTTTAAGTGTTAAACCAATAAAAAAAAATATTTAATTTCTGTTTGCTTCTCTCCATACTGTTACTTGTTTTCTTTCTTTTTATAATTTTCAGTTTCTTTACATTCTATTAATAAGAATAGCCTTTAATATTAAGAAATATTTGTTTAATGATAATAGTTCACCAGCATTTATTGTTGACAGCACAAACCAAATAAATGAATTGGGCATTTTGTATAGGTAGAGAGAGTGAGAGGTGGGAGGGAGTGTGTGGTGTGCGCGTGACATGTGCACATGTGCATGCATCAGTGTACTGATTCTCTTTTCTCATTTACATTACTGATAAATGTATCTTTGAATTCTTGCCTCTGAATTGATTGTAGTTTATCAGTGGCAGAATGTTTGCAGAAATCTAGTTAAGTAAAGGTATATAGATTTTATATTAATATGTGTATTCACTTTTCATTTATTTACTTTTATGTAGCTAACTTATTACACAAAAAAGAATTAGTTGTTATATATACTTGCAATTGAGAAGTTAATGCATTTTCTATCTGTAATTTTTTTTTTGAATGATTTATTTATGGACGCTCTTTAACAGCTCAGGTCATCAGCGTCCCATTCAACTCAGGGCATGAAACGGCCGACAAACTTTGCTCAGAGGCTTCTCTTTCAGGCTTGAGGTTCTTTATCGTGCCGTAAATGTACAACACGGGATCCACGGCTTTACTTCCCTTCCGAAGGAAGCCATACTTAGGATTTTTACGCCCCGAAAAAATTCATCGGTCCTGGCCGGGTTCGAACCCGTGATCTTGGGTTTAGGAGGCAAGTATGGTAACCACTACACCACCAGGACCGACTCTATCTGTGTATGACCTATTCTGAGTAAGTTATATAATTTTTTTCTATTGGTTATACAATGTTTGTGAAAATAGAAAGAGGTGTGTGTGCATGCATGCATTTGTGAGTTAAGTGGGAATATGCTAGATCTGCAGATATTTGAGCCATTTGCAGCAAAGTTACAGAAACAATCTCCATATTAATTAAATTTGAAATTTTAACACAGTAAAGCATGCATTAATAATCTCTTCTATGTCAGACTATTTAAACACACTCTAGCTTGCTTGCTGTCATGTGTGCTTCACTGTGTTAGATTCCAAATTTAATATTGAGAATGTATTGACTGTCAAGCCAAACAGATCAAGACTAAGATCAAGAATGCAACAATTTTGATTAGCTAGTCACTGTCTTGTCTCCAAGAAGATTACTCTAGCATGCTAATGTTGATGTCCACTGCAGTTGGAAAGATGAAAGAGAAGAAACTTATTGGACCCCAGTCTTACAACCCGGAAGGCTCAGTTTGCATAGTTGATACCAACTGTGAAAATCTACGTTCCTTAAAGACCAATTTGTTTTTTTTTAAGTTCCAACTCTTAATAATTAAGTTGATTTTGCAGATCTGTCTTGATTCTTTTTTTTTATATTTGTTTCTGTCATTATTAATCTGTGCCCACTTCCTGCATATGTCGTTACTATCCTTTTGGTTTTCTCTTTTATGTCACTATAGACCATAAGTATTTCTGGATTGATTTGATAACCTGTAGAGTGAAGGAATGTTTCTGATCATCTTCCTTGAATATTAGTTCCATTTATGTAAGGTCTAAAAATTCCTCTATTTTGTTCTCTGTTTGGTTGTGGGTGCTGTATTCCCACATAGTTGAGCCTCCATTTAGATCACCGGTTACTATAGTTTTATTATCTATTTCTGTTATGTCCAATTTTAAGTTTGCATTGGAAGGCAATAAACTATAAATGCCATAATCAACTTTGGATCTGTTTTCATTGATTCAGCATTCACTATTTATAATTTATCTATACAATTCATGGGTTTATTTTGAATTTGGAAATTATGTCTGATTTTATTTTAATAATAATAATAATAATAATAATAATAATAATAATAATAATAATAAATTTCTTGCTGTCTATATAGACTCGTGTACATTCAGACATTGTCAAAATCTAAGAACACTAGTTTACTTTATGAATTATGTAATTGTAAAGTATAGCATAAGAATAGCTAAAGTTTAACAGAATCAGTAGATATACAATAACTTATTTTTAGATCATTTTAGTACACATTTACATCAATAAAGGAAAATTATAAATTTTTTCTACAATTATCTACCTTTCATTCACTCTGTATATTTCAACCATGATGCCCCTTAAAATTTTTCAATTTTTGTACCTGTGTTTTACATTGTAGTTTTTAATGTTGAAATATTTTTAGTATCTTCAGTTATATTTTATTCAGTAATAACAAAACAATCAGTTAATTTTTTTGTTTGCATATTGTATGAAAGGACATCTAGCCTTGCAATGAAACAGTTGTTCATCCACAGTAATATTTTCAGTTGGAATATAAATCAGCAAAAAGTACGTAATGAAGGGATTCTACATAGGGGTTGCAGCTGTAAAGCAATCTGTACTAAGTCTTCAAGAATGTGTTCACTATTCATCAAACTCCATAAATTGCAAAAACTCAATGAATATATTTCTGCTAATTTTCTTCCAAAAAACTGATGGTCCCCATATTTTTGACCATAACTTCAGTAGAAAGTTCTTTGCACTATTTATTCCTTGCAAACTCATAAGCAATATAGCGGCTTCTGTTGCTTAAAGGCCAATGGACAGTTTTCATCATGCAGTTTTTCCATGCTCTTTGCATGGTACATTTTAAGTAGAAGCATGCTGTCACCAATTGGTAGCCTACATGCATAGATTTCCTTACATCGCCTTTAGGTTCTGGTACTGCCTTCAACCTGTTCTGCTATGCCCATCTTCTAGGAACACTGTGTAGAAATAACAGTCCTTACCAACCCACCATTAGCAGTCTCAGCACTTCCTAAGGCAGGATTTCCTCTCATTAGTAAAATGTATACCTTTCCCTCTACCATGACCACCTGAAATTTTGTGAATTTATTTGATTTCTTTGAGAATGCTCTTCAACATCTCTGGTCATTAATGCCCGATTCAATACAGGACATAAAGGGTCTATAAATTTTGTTTGGAGACCTGTCCTTTCAGGTTGGAGTTCTTTTATGTGACATAAATCTGTAACACAAGACTTGTGGCTTTATTTCCATCTGAAGGCAGGGAATATTTTGAAGTAGAGGCATGCTGTTGCTTGATGTATCTGAAATATATTGTACAGTCTGTTAATTAAAATAAAAGTGAAGGAAATTATGGAATGGAGACAAATATAGCTTATGCCTTTACTGCAGATTATAAGAAATAAGCTCCATAGACCTGACAATTAAACATCAAAGCAAATTAATGAGGAAGCTAATATACAATCTAATATACAATAACCACTATATAGCACTTTTTAAATGCAGACATTTTACAGAGAATTTGAAGTTAAATTTACAATAGCTGAATCCAGTTCTATAGATAAAATTAATAAAAGAACTAAAAAAAAACATCAAGACCAGGTGAGAGTTTTTGAAAACTAGGAAATAAAACAAAATCATTTATACTAGATCTGTTTAACAAAATATGACATGGATATAATAATATTACCTTAATTTGGCAAAGCCATTACATTACCTATAAAATTACCATAGAAAACTAAAGAGCAAACATAAAATTAAAGACCAATCTTCAACATCTGTGATAGCTAAAACCATGGAAAGAATGGTAATGAAGAGACTCTTATCATCTGGAAAAGCAGAACTGGTTAATCAAAACACAAACCGACTTCAAACTCATCACCAATGCACTAAGTAGTAGCTACCTGAAAACACATTAAAAATGCCTTCAATCATGGTGGCATTATTTGTTGATTTCAAAAATGTGACATACTGTTTGAAGGAGAAATCATTGAACAAAATAAAAATAAAAAAAAAAAACACTGAGTATTGAGGCTAACATGTTAGTTGGATCAAAGATTTTATCTTGTAAAGATGGATAGCATCAAAATGGAATGAGAGAACCTCTAATAGAAACAGTATATGCAGGGAAGAATATCCAGTTCCATATTTTATATAAATATTTCTATAAATGACTTGCCAGCAATGGTCCAATTAAAAATGATAGAATGTATGCAAATGATGTAATAATTTATATGGATATAGAAAATAAAAATCAAAAGCCAATAAAATTGGAAAACAAAATCAACTTTGTAAATGAGCTGATGAAAATGGAATGACCATAAACACTGAAAAATGATTTACCAATTATTTTCTTTAAAATACAAGGCAGAAGATCTATATATAACAATCAGTAGAAATGAAATCAACCCAGATATTTCATACAGAAGTGAAGTGAATGCACCAATTATCTTGGAATAAATCTAGATAATAAACTATCACTAATCAGCACATAAGTCAAAAAAAAAAAAAATCCCTGAAAGACTAGTTGGCAGTAAATGGGGGAACACTATGGATAGGCTTAAATTCTTATATCAGACCAATTTTAAAGTTCAAAAATGAAATTATATGAACAACAAGCTAAAATAATTGAAGATGGAATCTTGTCAAAACAAAATGCTCCAGATTATCACCAGAGCAGTAAAAACAATACCCCCTTCTGCACTCTTTACAGCAACAAACATTTCCCCTATTGAAGCTAATCATAATCTTATAACCATCCAACTATATGAAAAATGTTCCAGTAATAAATTAAAAAAAGCACACGTTTCATGTAGGACAAGACAATAAACTTAAAACCTAAGTTTGTTTTCAAATGAAGGCAGAAGAGCTATTAAGAAAACCATCTGAGAATACTTGAAATACTTGCCAGCTATCAACTGTACAGACTACATAAAGCTGAAAATACCTCATCGATAGAAGAAGTCTCCAATGAACATGATATGCAGTAATAACTTTTACTACTTTTACTTGAAAAAAAATCTATGATACCCTCAAGACAAATGACTCCAAATTCATACAGAGGTTCATTTGTAGATTACAGTGAAAGTGCAGGTGCAGATATTTATAGTGAAGTATTCTCATAATACTTAGCATTAATTCAAGGATCAACAAACTTTGATGCAGAAATAGTTGCAATAGCTACAGTTCTAAAAATGTACTATATAGATCTATAAGAAAGAAAATAGTCTTCAAGTGTTAATTTTTTATATTGAAATGTCTCAGTGCTGTTTATATAATATATATAAACCACAGCATTCTTTAGATTAGAAAATAGTAACGATTAATTTTGATTTTATTTTTTGAATGGTGTAATGCTCATTTTTACTACTGAGGCATCACAGGTGGGTAATGATTATTTGAAAGACCACGTATATTGTATAGGAATCTCACCCCCACTAGAACATGTACCATCTGCAAAAGCAATGCTGCAATGAACAAAGACCACCTTCACTGCAAAAAGTTAAATTGAGAGACATGGAAGAAGAAAGATTTGTCATTTCTCTGCTGGGAAGCTAGAGGAAAAATGGCCTAGTCAAGCTCCTGCCATTTGTCAACAACAATTTATAAATAATAAAGCAGACAAGTTTGGATAAAGTTTTGACTGGCAGTGATACAAAGTCTGTGAATAGATTAATTTACTTAGTCAAAGGTGCATTCCACAGGTGCAGAGCATGTTGTAATGATTTGATGCAACCTTATGTTTTTGTGGTAGATATTATATGTGGAAATTTTTTCTCATCAAAATGTCTTGCAGAAAATTTGAAATATAAGAGTATAAACATCACAGGCACTTTGAAGAAATTTAGAAGGAAGGTCCCTCAATAAGCAAAATCTGGCACTGCCATGCTTTATAGGTCAGGTTACAGACTCCTAACATCCTATTAAGGGGGAAAAAAAATGAAATATGTTATATTGAGTTCCATGCTTGACACACATACCATCAACAAACAGCATTCTAAAAAGCAAACTGGTCAATAACATACTATAATTAATATCAAGGATGATGTTGACATTATTGACTTTACAATATGAAGTGGCATAAGAAACCTAGTATATAATCTTAAGTCTTTTCTAAATAATGGAAAACATTGACCCCCACATTGTAGGGTCAAAAAAACATAAAATTTAATTTGGAGTTCCTGACAGTCAAATGTGGAGTTCCACAAGGAGCCTTTTTTTATTTACAGATTCCCTAAATTACATAGAAATTCTTGTAAACTCTACTTGATTGTATGTTCTGAAAATTCTATAGAAAAATTAATTCAACAATAAGACATACAGCTGAAATATTAGATAACTATTTTATTGATAAGAATCTAAACAGTATTGTAAATTAAACCAAAATAAGCAGTTTGGCTTAAATTCAACGGGAGTCACAATTTTGAATGTTTTCCTCTAAGCTAAATCTTTTGAAAATGTTACAAAACAGACAACTTTAGTATTGCTATTGATAACTGTCTGACTTGAATGGCCATGTAGCTCAATTAAGTAACAAACTAAGGTGTTTATACTTTTAAATTTTTATCATAAATATTAGGTACAACTCACTCATAATATACTACAGGATTATTTCCCCCATTTGAATTATAGAATTGAAGTTTGGGGCTGTGCTGCACAGTCATGCATGAATCATTTATTCATTCTATGAAAGAAGTGCTGCAAATATGTTTGTGGATCATGTTTAGGCAATGCTTACACACGAGTAAAGTGTCACAATTTAGCTGATGGTTTTAAATGATAAAAAAAATGTCTAAATGTTATGTGCAATATTTTGATCTGATTCATAGCTTTGTTTCAAAGAATTTTTGTTTTCTAGATAGAATAAAGTTATCCATTCCTCATAGTATAGTCGGTCCTGGTGGTGTAGTGGTAACCATACTTGCTTTCTAAACCCAAGATCACGGGTTCAAACCCAGCTAGGATCAATGGATTTATTGGGCATAAAAATCCTAAGTATAGCTTCCTTCAGAAGGGAAGTAAAGTACTAGGCCCCGTGTCGTACATTTACGGCACGAAAAAGAACCTCAAGCCTGAAGGAAGAGGTCTCTGAGCAAAATTTGTCAGCCATTTCACGCCCTGTGTTGAATGGGATGCTGATGACCTGAGATGTTAAAGAGCATTCATAAATAAATAAAATAAACAACTCATAGTCGACTATAAGGTATAAAAAAGCTCAAAATATATAGTGCACGATTAAAACATACTTACTTGCAAAAATGGTATGAAATAGATTTTTCTAACCACATTTGTGCAGTATTGGAAAGTAAAGCAAATCTAACCATACTTATCAGTGGTAAGTGAGCATAAGAGTATTAAATCTACTTACCAACTAATTAAGAATAATCATACTAGTCAAAATGATGGGTTGGTAGTTCTAGTGTTAATTATAAAATAAACAAATGGAATGAAACACATGGCACTTAACTTCATTTGTTTTTATGTGCATCATTTTCAATGTAGCCACTGTTCATTTCATCCAATGCAGCATCAAAGCAAGCAGAAAAATTTTATTAAATATACCCATCATCTAGTATTGCAGCTTGGACATCTTGTACTGTTGCAAAATGGCTTTGCTCTTCTGCACTGCATTCTAAGAAGTACAATAATGTTTGCATTTTCAGTGACATGTTATATAACATTTAGGTAAGGAGAGCCATTGAAAATGAGAATGGAGCAGTTAGGAGTTATTCTGGAAAAGACTTGATAGAGCTGAGAACTGTTTCATTTGATATTGAAATTAATTTCACAATATAAAGTATAAATGTTGTTATTTATGAACAGTTAGATCAAATTCATTATTAACTCGTAAAGCTATATACACAGTAGAAGTAGCTTGTCCAATTTTTCAGATAAATATGATGAACATTTTTTTTCTCTCCTTCCTTGTACCTATATTTTGGGTAAAGTTATTGTTGGCCCTAGAAAAAATAACAGTGATAACATGTTTTTGTGTCTCGAACATCAATGTTAAACAGTCTTCATTTTGACTGTAATAAACCAGTGACATTCTTAATTTTTGCCCATATTTTGATGTACAGTTTTCTTTTTTCAGCTGTTATGATATTATGATTTTAATTATGACAGTTTGTTCACTATGGAAAATGCTGCATTTTATCGTGTTTGTAACAGATTGAACAAATTGTCTGCTACTAAAATATTTCTGATAATATTTTGCATAACTTTTGCAACAAAATTTACAAGTAGAATCTGGTTTAGTCCCAGATACACTCTTGCAAAATGAGTGATTTTATATCTCTGCTATCATCACATTCAAGAATAATCTCAAAGAAATCTAAAATATTTCTGATATTTTCTCATAGATAAGGTTAGTACTAATTTCCCAATGTAATTCCAACATATGAGAACTTCTTTTGAGAACCTTATCTGTACTTTGTCCAATGTGTACAAATGCATTCAGGGAAAAGAAAAAAAAGCATTCCCGTCCAGGAATGGGAAGAATATCTTACATTCTTTGATGACTAATATAGACTGCATCAGCCATCAAAGAGTAAACAAAACATTGAACTAGTTGCACATTTGGAAAGCACTGCTGCTGATGCGAAGTTCACTATGCATGATAAAATCTTTCTCATGTATTAATATTATTGTTCTGTTTGGTTTTGTTTCCTTGAGAAAACCTTAAAAATTGCATGAAATATTTTGTAATACCTTAATAATTGTTTTGAGGAAATTTGGCAATAACAACAATTCTATATAGATATTTATTGTTGTATACACACACATTGCTGATTTATATTGTGCCTTATTGTTAAATAGTGGATTCTATATTCTTAATTAGATAGTGAATGGGTTTAATACTCTTCTGCTCCACTTAATATTAAATTATACAGAACATGTTCTTAATTGTGTAAAATATACTGAGCTTTTGTAACAGTGATGTTAAATATTAACATTTGAAAAAAATTCAGTTGAGATTATAACATACACACCACTAAATTCAATAAAAAGGGAAGACTAGTTTTGGGAGCCATTACTCCTACGTCAGTTCCAGGTTGACTGCCAGTCGACTGCAATTTTTGTGTTCTATATGTTACAATCTTGACTCAATATTTTTCAAATGTTAATGTTCTTGATTATCTACTGAGTCAATTTGATAATCTTATGCTCCATTTACTTTTGGATTATGCAAAACTAGTTAAAGCAGATTAAAACATTGACAGCAATAAAAGAATCTACCATCCACATGAAATTCACTTATTATCCTTGGGCTACCAAAAAATTCCAAAAAATACTCGGAGAGTTTGGGATTACTTTGCCCCCAGTGAACAAATTTAACCTAAAAAATCTGCTCAATTCTGGTGATGATAAAATACCAGAGGAGAGAAAGCCAGGAATATACCAAATCAACTTTTCAGAATGTAACAAAGTATATATTGGAAAAACAAAAAGAAGCATTGGAATCAGGCTGCAGGAACACTGGAGAAACATAAGGTACAATCAGATAGAGAAATCAGCAGTTGAACATTGCTTCTAGAGAGATAAACCTGATTTAGAAATAGGAGTGAAATTATTGAAATTGGTAGATCGACCCGTTGAGCTGGAAATATGGGAAAAAAATTTATATAAAAATGTATGAGGATATGGTTATGAACTTTGAGATCCCAACAGAAGACAAATTAATCCAGAAGTTCATAAAATGTCCACGAGAGCTACACCAAGTCCAGCCAACCAACAACGAAGCTGACAATCGACTCGCAACTGAGGATGCAGGCAAAAGCCTGCGAAACTAGTTTTGCATAATTCAACAGTAAGTGGAGCATAAGATTATCAAATTGACTGACTAGATAATTAAGAACATAATAGTCGCTTCACTGTATTGGTTCTGACACAAAATTAAATGTTATATTTTATACAGAACATGTTTCACAGGCCTTCTCCCTCATCATCAGCTGTGAGTCGACTGCTGGATTCATTGTTGGTTGAATGAACTTGGTGTACTCTTATGGACATGTTAAGAACTTTTGGACTAATTTGTCTTCTGTTGAGATCTCGAAGTTCATTACCTTATCTTCATATTTTTTATTTATTTGTTTATTTTTTTTCCCTCCATATTCCCAGCTCCAAGGGTCCATTTCCAAGGAATTTTGATAATTTGACTCCCATTTCTATATCATCTTTATCTCTCCAAAGGTGATGTGCAACTGCCGATTTATCTATCTGATTGTACCTGATGTTTCTCCAATGTTCCTTTAGCCTTCTTTCCTTGACTTGAAAATTATAAGAACGTGCAATAATTTGAAATTTGGAATATACAGATAAGATATGCAGACTGAAAATTACATAAAGTCTAGTGGCTTCAATTCCACAGCACACAAACATGCAGTTCTCAACAGCTTAGCATATAGACTCATTAACATACCCATGAAGAGTTTGAATGCAGCAAAGCGTACTCTCACATAATAGAAATGGCAAAAATGAATGGGTATAGCCAAGAAATTGTAGACAAAAAAATCGAGAAATTCAAACAAGAGAAGAGGTTAAAACAGGTTATAACTTTGCCATCAAAAAAAGAAATTAGCATTCGCAAGAAATTTACATCATCCTTGAGCCACCAAAAAATTCCAGAAAATACTATGAGAGTTGGGAATTATTTCATCTCCAGTGAACAAATTCAGCCTAAATAGTCTGCTCAGCTCTGATGAGAAAAAGCCAGGAATATATCAAATCAACTGTTCAGAATGCAATAAATTATATATTGGCAAAACAAAAAGATGCACTGGAAATAGGCTAAAGGAACACTGGAGAAACATCAGGTACAATCTGATGGATAAATTAGCAGTTGCATATCACTTTTAGAGAAATAAACATGATATAGAAATGGAAGCCAAATTATTGGAATTCATAGATAGAACCTTGGAGCTGGAAATATGGGAAAAAAATTTTATAAAAAAATATGAACATAAGGTTATGAACTTTGAGATCCGAACAGAAGACAATTGATCCAAAAGTTCATAAAATGTCCATGACAGTACACCAAGTCCATTCAACCAACAACGAATTCAGCAGTCCATTCAGCTGTTGATGTGTGAAGCCTATGAAGCATGTTCTGTATAATTCAATGGTAAGTGGAGCATAAGAGAATTAAATTGACTCACTAACTAATTAAGAATAGATTAAGTGCTTCACTTTATTAGTTCCAACATGAAATTAATTTAAAATTTAGTGGTTTTCTATTTCTAAGTTGTACTGTAGTTTATTGCTTATAATTTTTAAGAAAGCTTTATTAAAATAAATTTTAATATTTCCCAGAGATCATGTTAGTTGTGAAAAGTTATAAATATACTTATAAATTAAGCTGATTTCATGTACAAAATAATTTTAAAAATCCCACAAGAATTTGAATACTACTTTGAATACAATGCACATAAAAACACAAATTACATTTTAACAAAACTTTAATTAAAAACTACACAATAGAGAAGAAAAATAAAACAAATGCAGCTAATCATGGGCAAGAAGCATAAATAAAATTAATTTTTTTCATCTTGAATAGTTTCAGTTAGTGCAACTTGTCATATTTTCTTTTTCAGCCTTCAATGGTTCATGATAGAGTTGCTTAGACTTGACCACATTATGTTAACTCCTTCATTGAAAAATTTTCTAGTTCAAAGCATGCTTTGTTTTGAAGAAATCTTGTTTTCTTATAATTGAGGGCTCTTATTTCAGTGACTGTAGCATCTCTATACTTCCTTCTTTGTCTGATTAGCTTATTGGAAAGGTTTTCGTAGTTCTTGAAAAGATATAATAATGTTCAAGTATAAAATGAGAAATTGTGTTTCCTGTGCCTGGCTTCTCCCATTTTCATTATGTAATGAGCTGGTTTGTGGATGCTGGTTTAGGTAGCCTCTCTAAATGATGATAAATTCAGGAAGATTAGTGACATTATTATTTATTTTATCAGATTCACCATGATGGTCTGCTTCTGTTAGATAAACAAAAGCAGAAGAGTGCTTTCAGCAAATATTTCTCACTTTTAAACAAATTAGTAAATGTGCTTTTGTTGATTTAAATGATCAATTAAAATTACAGGAATCACAACCTGTAATTCTAGCATTTATAAAAAATTATATGACAAATTCTTATTTAGAATAAACTATTTCCAATTTTATGGAATAAAAAATACTGTGTGTCAGTTTTACATAACTGAAAATAAAATTATAGTTTTGGTTCAATAGTAAATAGCAGGTTTACAAAATTATAAGTACAAGCATTGTACTTATATCGTTTATTGAACTATTATTGTTCTAAAATTAATTATTCTATTAATTGATGTTAATAAATGCATTATAAAATTCTGAATCATATTACAAAAATTTCATTTTTTCAAAACACTGCATATAATAGATTTTACAAGAGCAACGATGAAGTGCTTGTTTTACTTTAGCTTGCAATCTACATCAGTGTCCAGATACTATTGTTGCGCCACCATAATGTTTTGGATAGCACTTTAAGGTGTGTACAATTATTTGTAATAATTGTGACCAGTGCCTCTGCTGTTCTATTGGAAATCCCAGAAATTTCTCTTCAATGCATCTCTTTCTTTAAACATAGCAAACTGTGGATGAGAGGTGACTTACATATAATATCTATGGCTTCATCCAGAGTGATAGAAAACAAATTTCTTTGTAAAGGTTCCAAGTTCCTTTATTCAGGTTATGGTAACATTTATAACACAGGAAATGAAATAATTCTGCATTAGATTGGGAGCACCTGGAAATATGGTAGTATCTCAAGATGGTTTTCTAGCACTGAACACTTAGCCATTGCAAATCACTTGGCTTCAATCCTGTGAAGTTATCACTAATAATCAGTGGCAAGAAATCTTCATCTAAAAAGAACCTTTGGCAACAATTAAAAATTACATGCCCCAATATTGAGAAATAGAGAATTCTTTGAATTGATTTTATATCATTAATAAAGCCCATTGTGTCAATAATTTATTTAGTATGTTCCATGGCAACTAGTGTTAAGGTATGCAGTTTATACTGTCAATAATATAGGTGCTGGTGAGAGACTTTCTTCCATAGACATAAATATTTAA
Source organism: Metallyticus violacea (assembly GCA_030762175.1). Taxonomy (NCBI): domain Eukaryota; kingdom Metazoa; phylum Arthropoda; class Insecta; order Mantodea; family Metallyticidae; genus Metallyticus; species Metallyticus violacea. Next base: position 306,349,983 of record CM060846.1, on the reverse strand, counting down.
AACCAGTAGGCTTTTGTTTCTGTGAATTATTAATTTCTTTATATTGAAGTGTACAATCATAAAAATACCACATTACTTAAGTATAAAAATTGTAACATTATAAGGAATAATTAATGTGTTAGTGGTGTTGGCTGAATAGTAGTAGGAGGGGCAGAAGCAGAAATATATACATATGCATATTATATATTTCATAATATCAATATACGTATACCGAGGGTGCCAAAAAAGTGCATACACATTTTTACAATAGATATATATTTATTATATTTCAAAGATGGATTGAAAAACAACAGTAATATGTAGTATGATATTCTGTAAACAGGTGTGACTTACATTCATTATGATAGCGTTGCTACATGGCAATGAACAAATGAAGCCAAGATTATAGTATGATGTTCTGTAAATAGATGTGACTCACATTACATTATGCTAGCATTGCTAATACAAAATTGAGCCAAGATTATCGTTTGAACAGCTCAAAGCAATTTTGAAGTGGTATTAGAAAATCGAGAATGTTGAAGTTCAAAGGTAATGGAGATGTGTGTACTGAACGGAACTGCCAATGTGAGTAATAATTGTGTGCATTCAAGACAAATTTGAGACTCATTGCACCGCATGCAATGTTCACAAGGGTAGACCTAGGAGACAACAACAAGCCCTGCATCCTCAGCTATGGTTTTGGAATGTTTAGAGCACTCACCGCAGAAATCTACAAAGCAATGTGCACGTGAGATTGGGATTAGCAGAACCAGCTTACGTCATATTATGAAAACAGCAAAGTTGAAAGTTTTCATCCCAAGACTTTTGAATGCATTCAATGTAGATAATCCTGATTGGAGAATGCAGTACTGTGAGTGATTTTGTAACATGGTACAAGAGGATGAGGCCTTTATAGGGAAAGTTGTTTGGTCCAATGGGGCAAAATTTAAGTTGAACGGAACTGTTAACCGGCATAACTGTGTCTGCTGGTGTGCAAACAGTCAATATGTTATTTTGGAAAAGGTTGTTAAATTACCCTGGAATTAATGTTTGGTGTGGGTTGTCATAGTTTATCATTCCTTTTTGAAGGAACAGTAAATGGCCTAGTGTACCTGAACATGATATGCACATCCCTTTTTTTTGTTTGTTTGTTTTTTTTGTTTATTTACAGGTACTGTTTAACATCTTAGGTCATCAACATCCCATTTAATTCAGGGCGTGGAATGGCCGACAAATTTTGCTCAGAGGCCTCTTCTTTCAGGCTTGAGGTTCTTTTTCGTGCTGTAAATGTACAACATGAAACCCACGACTTTGCTTCCTTTCCGAAGGAAGCCATACTTAGGATTTTTATGCCCAAAAAACAACCATTGATCCTGACCAGGTTTGAACCCATGATCTTGGGTTTAGAAGGCAAGTATGGTTACCACTACACCACCAGGACTGGCACACACACATCCTTCTTACCCACCATTCATACACTCTATGGAAATGAGGAATTTTACTTCCATCAAGATGGTGCACCACCACATTACCATGGAGATATACATACCTACTTTGATGACAATCTTCCAAGGCACTGCATAGGACGAAGAGGTCTGATTGAGTTTCCACCAAGTGTTTCGGATCTAACTCCATTGGACTTCTATTTATGGGGAACACTTAAGGATGTTGTATGCCATAAAAATCCAGCTGCACTGAAAGTGCTTTGGAAAAAAATTGAAATGGCATGTGCTGCAATCACCGAGGACACTTTTGCAAACGATGCTCAATCAGTAGTTCAACGTACTCAGAAGTGTATCGATACTGATGGTGGGCATTTTGAGCAACTGTTGTACTGTAAAAGTCTAAGATAACTAGTGCTCGTCATTTTCTGTTTGTGTGAATTCAGTTTTGTTATGTTAACACAGTTTTTTCTTTGCTTGAAGTGTGTATACATTTTTTGGTACCCCCTGTATACATTGATATCAGTTTTCGAGCCTTTATTGTGTCCTGAATTTATTAGCCAAATATTGGCAGCTGTTGCAGTCTCCATTGTCAGAATTATTAATATACATATTCTTAGCCAGCAGTTTGCAAATGTAATTTATTTATGCCATTCAGTTTGTATGTTCTCTTACTAAAGATGTATTCATAATGTTGACGATTCCCGAGCAGAAGATATAAACATTTGATGATGTAAGATGGCTCTGTTTTGTACAATACACTGATGAGAGCTGGCACAAAGCTAGCAGAAACATTATTTAACGAATTCAAGATTTTGGAAAACACTGTAAAACAAATATGTGGGTATTTATAATACTTGCACATGGCTTATATGTAAATCATCCACTCATTTTGAATGTCTTGAACTGGTTGGCTATGCAACAGTGATATAACTTGACAATCAGAGGTGAGCTCAAATGTATATACATACCTATGAGTCTATAGTCACTTCCATGTAGTGTTAACGAGTTGCCACTGGGATGCCATTGAATAAACTTATGTGTCATGTGACTAATTCACAATGGTTGCCCTTCATGTTTCATGCTGCATTTTTGTCATGTTCCATAATTCAGGTTTGTCACAGCACCTAGAGCTCAAACTTGGTTTCTTGTAATTTCTGATTTTGTGCCACTGAAATGGAGGAGATCCAGATTTTGAATGTGATTAAGGAGATCATGGTGAGGTGTGATAATAGTGATATAGATCTTGCAGATTATAAAAGGTGAAAGGGTTGCAGGGATACTTCTGATTCTAAGGGGCATAGTTGTGCTAAACAATGCCCAGATGAAATTGCTGACACTTTTATAATTTCTTTATAAATGCAATTAATCAATTAATCTGCAGTACACATAAAATAATGAATGGTAGTAATGCAAGCCTTATAACAGAATCTTATTTATCTACCATTAACAACAAAAGACAGTTTCATTTAAGAACTTTTGAAAAATAAGACATTTTTAAAAAATTCTGTTGGAACTCACACAGTGAAGCTTATTAAATGTAAATTATATCTAATCTGTCATCTTAACACTTATGCTTTACTTACTTTTAAATACGGTGGGACCGGTTTCGAAGAGACATCCTCTCCATCTTCAACCAACTTGTCATCATATAATTTACAAAAAAGACAGTTTGTCAAAAATCATAAAATGCAAGCATTCCCCTGGCCCAGAAGGGATTTCCTTTAATGTTTTAAAAAATTGTGCACCATATATGATTGAACCACTTGTTTAAGTTGTAAATGCTTCAATATTGGATAGTATATTTCCTTCTTTTCTAAAGTCATCCATGGTCAAACCAATTTATAAAAAAGGGGAGAAGGAGAACCCAAATAAATACCAACCAATAACATTAGTTTCATCAATGTTCAATCCTTGAAAAAAAAAATTGCTAAACAAAATAGCCTTTCAATCAAAATATAGCATTTTAAACAAATCTCAATATGGTTTTAGAAAGAAATTGTCTACTGAAGATACTATTAGAGAATAGACTAATTTTATAATAGAGAATTTAGATAAACATATTGACAGTAACTGTATGTTTTTGGATTTATCCAAAGCCTTTGACAGTATTGAGCATAGAATATTATTTGCAAAGTTATGTAAGTTTGGAATTAAAGGTAATATACTGGACCATATAAAATCCTACCTCACCAACAGATCTCAATGAATTAATATAATTAATATATAAAGAAAAACAGAAAAATGTTACTATTCACAGAATTTAAATACAAAATAGGTGTACCTCAGGGGTCAGGATTGGGTCCACTATTGTTCAATATATACATAAATGATATTCCATAAATTACTGATGGTAAACTCATAATGTATGCAGATGATACATCAATAGTAAATAAATGGGAAAATGATAAATTAGCTTTCACAAAGCTAACAACCTTCACATAAATATAAATAAAACAAAATTTAGAGTTTTCAATCACCCCAAAACAAAAGCACCACAGTAATCAACCTGTGGATTGAAAATGAGCAAATCAGCCAGATAAATTCAACAAATTCCCTTTGAGTCATTACATAAAAGAAATAGAATGCAAGACTGCTTTTAATGAAATGTTAAAAGAATTTTTAATTGATAAATGTTATTATTCTTACAAGAACTCTTGCTTAAATGGGTTTGATCTAATAATATTATTAAAAGAAGTCAAACATACATCAGCCTCCTCTGACAGGTCATTACATGATCTTTATACCACTTATTTTATATTGTTGTTAGCTTATTGTTTTACTAATATGTATATGTAAAATTTAATCTGGTTGATCTCTCATTGTTTTATCAATATGTGTGTGTAATATCTAAACAGATTAAATTGTAATTTTACAAATAATTGTTATATATTCTTGTTGAATTAAACATAAAACTTCTAAAATCATGTCAATATATTAAACTCTCTTGACGTTTGACATTAAAACTTTTTTTTATTAAAAAGTGTGGATTCCTACATTAATTTTTAATTGAATTGTTATATATTCTTGTAATATACAATTGTATTACTTTAGACATGTCCACTGTTATGATTATTGTGCTCTAAGGATACAACTAAACTAAACAAGCTATTTTTTTAAACATTAAATAGTTGGATACTTTCTGGACAAATTCATGTATACAGTGCCCTCATTCTATTATACAATTGGAGTATATGTACAATAGTAGAAACAGGTTGACCTTCAGTATATTTTCTGGTAAGATTAGAGTGGAAGTTCTGCTGATGCAGGCAATTGAGCTTGCTCAATCATGTTTGTTATGCTAACTGCTTCCTTGCATTTCTATAGGAAGTGCATTTTAAGCCTTTCTACTGAGTATTGTAGAGTATATATGTGTGTATGTGCGTTTGTGTGTTAAAACAAAGAATATTTATAAATGTTGTGTGCATTAAAATTTTACAAGTGCTAAATTTCCAGGAGTAACCTCTACATCGGGAAGTGGAATTTTCAAGTTTGTAAAAACAGCAATGGGTGGCAGAGGTCGCTAAGGTGGGGACTCATGAGGTCTGGGGTTGGATTCCCACCAGGACCGTCCTCCCTGACTGAGGTTTTTTTCAGGTTTTCCTCAGTTCTCATAAATGGCAGATGGCATGGAAGTCCAAAATTTAGGCCTGGAATGCTTTCTTTCTTTAAAAAAAATCTTTCCCCAATTTATTATTTCATATTATGTACCAAAACAGTACTGTCTGTGATGCCTTAGTGGTTAAAATGGGCTTTAAACACTATTCAAAAAAAAAAAAAAAAAGAGAGAGAGACAGAGAGAGAGAGAGAGAGAGAGAGAGAGAGAGAGAGATTTGTAAACAAAGTTAAATACAAGGGTAACAAGAAGTTAAGAAAAAAAATGATTTTAATAAAGGGGAAGTTTGGTAAAATAAACTATCAATTAGAAACTTCTCAAAAGTCTTTTGCTACATTTAGCCCAGCAGGTTGGTATATCTGTGAGCAGTGTGTATAAAACCACTTATTTGCTGCTTCCTCATCCGTGTAAAATACTGCTGTAACTGAAATAAAATAAAATAAAATGAAATAAAACCTATGGAGATGCTGAAACAAACTATCCAGGAGGCAGTTTATAACACATAATTGGAAGGATGAATTTATATCAAGTGTCTTAATCTTTCGAAAAGGTTCAGGTATGTCTCAAAGTGCAGGACAGGCACTTTCAGCATCTATTGTGATGGTGAGAACAATATTAATTATTATATAGTACTAATAAATAACAAAAGAAACAAAATACATATGCCCTGAATTCCAACTATGCTACATCATTTCCTTCGGCAGTGACAAGGCAGTTACACAGTAACTTCCTGTTGGCAAAAATCCATTTCCAATTGAATAGCAGAATGAGGACCCTGTACATACTGATGATGTCTGTGAAAACCTTGAAAGCTTGCACTATAGAAGAGAAAAAAATTGCAATGCTTAGCATAAAGAAAGAAATATTGGAAATCCTAGGAAACAGTTATTTACAATGGTACTATTATGTCCTAGAATATAAACTTACAATGAAACAGTTTATTTGTCCTTCACTGTGCTATTTCATGTAACTAATTTTGTCATAACATGTGCTGACTGTTGTTTTGAAAAAAAAAAAGTTTATGGGCCTTCCTCTTTTGCCTTATTCTTAAATGTGCTTTCATATACAATAGAGCATGATATGTACAAAAACAGCCTTATGTAATCAAACACTTTATTTCCATTTACAGATCTTCTGGCAAAGCTGCTTTTAATAAAACAGTAAGTATAATTATATTTTTATAATAAGCTTGAAGGCTTGAATCATCCTAAAGTATCTGTGAAATATGAATTTAATTGCTTGATTTTGAAATTTGAGAACTTACCATGTCATTACTTTTATTTATTTATTTTTTTTAATGTTGTTTAATGCCCTCTTTTACTACTGAGACACCACAGTTGGTGGATATTGTTGATACATGAGATGAAATGATCAATTGGGAAAAGATTTTTTTAAGGAAGGAAATGTTCCAAGCCTTAGTTTAGGGTATATCCCCAGTATTTGCTATTTATGAGTACTGAGGAAAACTTGGAAAAATCTGTTGGGAAGAATGGTTCTTGGCCACCTTTGTTACTTTAGTGCAGAAATATGAAATGCTATAGTTGAACAAGATGAATATTTCTTTTGCATCTAAATTGCCTGCAGTATATCAAAATGATTTATGGATTTTTTCTATCAAGCATAATTAGCTTAAAGTCATTGTGTATAGCTATTTTTTTATATAAGCATTAAGTATTCTATGCCAATTGACACAGATCATTAAGGTGAATGGAATGACTTAATGACAGCACAAATGAACCCAGTCCATGAAGCTATGTGAAAGTTGCTCCTTCAGGGTGAGGGGAAAAATAAATAACCTCAAACTGGGCAAATTGCTCATACTAGAAATTTAACTGTATCTGCCAGTTAAAAAACAGACCCTGAACACCTGAGTGATTTTTGGCATATAGTGTTACTGCATTTCATGTTAATTAATTTTTTCTTTCAATTTCTCTCTGCTATATATTCTTGCAGACTGCATGTATAATACTTTGATTTTATGTATCATTATATGTCGAGCAATGTTCCATGTTCATGTAGATCAGGTGAACCGTAGGGTGGTTCACAAAATCATGACATTTAATTATTGCATTTTGACTAATCTAATGCAGCCTTAGGGTTTAAGCATTGCTACATCATTTCATGAAAATTTTACTAGGAAAAAGACTAGTTGGAATTGGATGAAGGTTAAGGAACAGACCATTGGTGTATGAATGAAAGACAATGGATAATTGGCTGTTTAAACGCAAAAGTTCTATTGTTGTTTATGAAAACAAATTGTATTATGCTCACCTTCGTATGCAGTGGGTGCCCTGTGAAGAGAAAATAACAAGTCCCAACAATTTGAAATATTGCTCTTTTGGAGAGAAAGGTGACTTTGCACTACCAGTGTGTAAAAAAAAAAAAGAAATGAATTTGATTGAATTTCTGCAAATCAAAAAATACAGTTCCTGCTAAATTAGGATGCCAATCTTTGAAATGAGTGCTGCATTAAAATTTCCACATGTTTTCTTATAAAAAATCCAGTTTTCATGTAATGTCAAATTAAGTTTTTAGTTTCAAAACCCGCAATCTCCAATTTTGCTGAAAAACTAGTTATGCATTTAGCTTTGTACAGTTTTTAATGACTTTTAATGGTATTAATGCTTAATTTCTATATACACTTTATCCAATGGAAAATAGACAAGGAAATTGAGGGTTATTTAAAATAACTACTAACTCCATGGCCAAGCATGCCATCCTTAGTAACAATTTCCACCTTTCCATTACAACCAATCTGTGCGCATCTTACTGGTCACATGAATAATAGTTATGACAATATTTCACTATATAAGAAAACATAGTATATTAAGTTAGTGTACATGTTGCATTGGATTCCCTTAATTCTGTTAATAAGTGTAGTCTAGAAAAGAAAGAGAAAAAAAAGATGAAGTTAAATCAACTGGCAAACAAATGAATTAAAAAAGTGAAAGGTAATTAGCTCTTTAAATGTGTATTATTTTGTCATCAAAATTACTGCATTTATAACAGTGTGTGTGTGTGTGTGCTGTCCGTTGTTTAGGTTTTGAGTTCACTATCATAAATTTTTTTTAATTGTTGCTTTTTGTAACTTCAGTAGGTATTATTCCTCTGCGCCACCCACTATCCTGAAATGTGGTCACAATTTAAAAGGTGTTTCAGTGTGAATCTCTTTCTTAGCTTGACAATTTTTTTTTTAATTCTGTAATTTTTTACTAGTAAATTGAATAAAATAACTTTATGTTTTGGTTATCCCTGTGTTAAGGCAAATGCAAGCATATAATACAAAAATTGCCAAAAATCATACTTAAGTGTCTTGAAAGAAGAGGGATGGTATATGGTGCCTGTATTGGTACTTTCATGGGTGTACTTAATTTGAAAAAGATAGGATAAAGGGTGTTCTAAAGCATCATTTTGAATTTGAAGGGAAAATAGCAATTCAGAATAGGTAAGAGGATAAATAAGGGATTGAGACAAGTTAATTTCATGCCTAAATTTGTATAGATGTTCATATACTTTTTGAGAAATAATAAGTAAGAGAATTGTATATATGCCATTAAAACACCATCAAAAAATGTATTTGCCTGCATTACAAAATTACATTTCAAAATTGTGGTATCTCTATTATATGAGAAATGAGTTTAATTTGAAGGTTAAGGGAACTTTCGTTTAAAAAGAACTAAATAAAAACAACATTGGTTTTGGAAGTCAAACAGTTTTTTTGATTCAAATATAATGTTAGAATCCCTCAAAAGTGTAATTTAAGGAATGAAGAGCTCGCCAATTGTATATCCCCCACAAATTGTGAGAGAATTTGTCAAAATCAAATGTGAAAAATAAAGGATGTTTCTAAGCTTCTTAAAAAGCATTATGGTAGTGACTGGAGGCAGCTTCATGTACGTGAAATTTTTGTTAAAATTAAGGATTCACAAAAAATTGAAAATTTTAAGGAAAATGAAAAAATGAAATGATGTAAGAGCCATAAGAAGAATTTTATTCATTAGTATAACAGAAAATGAGTGTCTTTAAAACTTGATCAATTTTAGATAACTCAGAAATTTTGCTTCTGCCTTTTATTCATTAGTATAACAGAAAATGAGTGTCTTTAAAACTTGATCAATTTTAGATAACTCAGAAATTTTGCTTCTGCCTAACATATTTTCATTCATGACATTCATTGCTGTTAAATAATTCTATACCAATGGTATATAATAACAACAGTTTAGTGCATTTAAATACGTTAATAACTAAAAGTTAATTTTAAAAGCCTCCATCTCCATGATTTATATTCAAACCCTATTATCAACATAATTGTCAGTCCTGGTGGTCTAGTGGTAACAATATTTGCTTTGTGGACTCAAAATCATGGGATCAATCCTGGCTTGGGTTAATGAATCTTTTTGGGTATAAAAATAAAGACTCCATCTCCATAATTTATTTCCAAACCCCATTATCAACATAGTTGTCAGTCGTGGTGGTCTAGTGGTAACACTACTTGCTTCGTAAACTCAATTTCATAGAATTAATTCTGACCTGGGTCAATGGATTTTTTGGTTGTAAAAATCTTAAAATATGAGATGAAGCTGTGAGTCCTGTGTCATAGATTTACAGCATGTAAAAGAGCTTCAAGTCTGAAAGAACAGGTCTCTGAGAAAAATTTATCAGCTGTTTAATGCCCTTAATTGAATAGATTCTGATGACCTTAGATGTTAAGGAAGATCCATAAATTAACCAAATAAATAAAATAAAATGAATATAATTTATGAAAAATTGTTAGTTCAGTTTCACATAGTAAAATCTATCAGATCTACAAATGCTATTAAAAAAATGTGAAAAAATATATTTTGGAGATGGAGTTTTTCAAAATATATTGACTCAATTGGTTTCCTTAATGTGTGCATGGTGACGAAATGTGATCTCCCCACATTTCATACATTCCCTGCAAGGTCTCTTTAAAGAAAATTTTTATCAAAGGAAACCAATATTATTGTAATTGGGGGCTAATAAAATTCTGTCATGAGTTATTTAAGAATTTGTGTAGAAAAGTTGTCGCCATTGCAAGTGTGAAGTTTTCAAAAAAATTTGTGGTGAAATAATGACTATATTGAACATTTAAACATGTTACCCATCAATGATTCATTACAAATTCTGTTGATTTGCATACCAATTCTATATCATTTTGATGCAAATAAATGTGTTATGTACAAGGGGCATTCAATAAATAATGTAGTTCATTTTTTCTTTGTCTTTCAGGGTTTGCTTTATTTCAGTTTCAAATACACTAGATTGTTCCTCTGTTCTTAGTATTATCTTTCAATGTAAACTCCTTGGAAAACTATGATTTTGCACTACATGTACTGGTACCACTGTTACCATTCTGTAGGTCATCTCTTAGCCATTTTACTGTGCCTATGACATCATCATCCAAATGGTGGCCAAGGTCACAAGACAGACTCATGAACGGGAGGTCTGGGGTACTGTTCCTGCCAGGACTATCCTCCATGATATAATGAAAGGATAATGCTTGGAGAGTTACCCTCAGCTTAGACCTGGAATGTTTCCTTCCCTCTAGGAAAATTCATTTCATAATTCATATTTCTCCATTTGATGCATCATTGTGCACCACCTGTAATGGTACAGTAGTTATTATGGGTTTCAAGCACTTAAAAAAATTATCATCATCATCATCAAATCTCCTTCTGCAGATTTCAATTTTTAGAAAACCAAAAAGAGTTGGAAATCAAAAGGTCTAAGATTCAGGCTGAAGCTTTTCATCACTGTGAAGAAGAATAGGAAGAGGAAGATGATGATTAAAAACAATAACTTTGGTCACATCTTTATGAGGACAGATACACTAGAACAACTTCAGCTTCTGAATGATTTTGACATATACTTCAAAGTTAATTGCTTCTCCATGAGGTAATGCATCAATCAAAATAATCCCTTCCCATGACTCTACTGTCTCAGGGCATTGTCTTGAATTTTCTTCTGAAGTAGTTTTATCATGCCACTTGATAGATTGTCTTTTGATTTCAGACACAAAGGTACACAGTAAGAGAGAGAGAGAGTGAGAGAGAGAGACACACGCGCACGCACGCAAACACACACACACACAGAACGGGCTCTTAAAGCATTATTTTGTCTTAATTTCCGTTTGGCTCAGTGCTCGATTCATGGCATGTCTCTGTGTGCTATATTGTAGCCTTTAGCCTCATTCTGTCATCAGTAATGTTAGGTTCTCCATGGAAGATTTATGCTAACAGTTCAATGGCTAAAAGCAGGTGTTTAGCAATGAGAACTACCAAAGTTCAAATACTGCATATGTGAATTTTTTAATTTGTTATTTTTTTGCAAGTATACACATGATAATATAGCTTTCAATTGTAAAGGCTTATTTGAATTTTAAAGCTAATAAGCACACATGGAACAAAAATGTAAGGTAATCTTTATTTACAAAATTAATAAGAAATTAATATTTATTTTTAAATTAAATAAAGGCAATTTATATTCTCATTGTAGTTTTTATAATATTTTGGCATTTATTTGAAAATGAAGAGATTATTCATTTACATGTGTTTCAGCATAAATACCTTAACTTCAAATATATGATATTTATTCAAATATATATTCAACATAACTTTTACTTGCAAAATCTAGCAAATAAAAAATTCAAGCCTAAGGAGGATTCGAATCTCTGTAGTTCTTCTTATTTGATAACTTCTTTTATCCTCTCAGCCGTTGGAGCACATGGTCTGAGCAAAGACATTTTCTGTTTATGGCATAACATGAACTGAATGTAAACAGTCTAAGTTAATGCTTCCAATGTTTTTCTAACCAAACATATTTTTGCCTGTCGTCATCTGTTCCTTATGATTGGCCATTATGCTTTGAGGGTTTCATTTAGCATAAATGTTTTAATAGTCCAACTGTTGGTTAATTATTTTAACACTGCCAACAGAGATATTAGGCTGAACAGTGAGTTGTTTGATTGTAGTTCACCAGTGGTTCCAAATAAAAATGTTTGAATGAAAAATGAGTGAATTAATGCTTAAATGCTGTTACTATGTGATATATTGAAACTTTTATTTTCTTCTTTTTGACTTTTTGAAGATTATGGTAGTGGAATAATGAAGTATGTAAACATAATTATTTTTAATATCAGTAGAAATTAGTAGCTGTGAAACAAAAAACATTTTATACAGTGAAACATCAATAAATGCTATATTTCTTTTTCATTTAGTTGCTCAGAAGATATTTAGAAAGCCCTTGCTGTGGACCAGTTCACAGCTGATGATGGGACATGTTCTGAGCAACTAAATAAAAGTCAAGTATATTGTTACTATTTACAAACATTTCATTGTGTAAATATGTAAACGAACTGATACTTTTTAATATAGTGCAGAAGAATTGCTTGTATGTACACTTGCATACATGCCCACATATCTAATTAATGATGCAGTTGATTAACTTGAATGAAAGAGCAAAGCAACATGGTAAAAAACTGACTTTCCATGTTTACTGTATGCAAAAGGTCAAATCTAGAAATTAATTGCATGATGCAGAAATTATGTAGTAGATTATTTCTAGCTGAGGTTCCCTTTTTGTTCAATAAAAGTCAAACACTGATGTGCACTGCAGGTGAAAGTCTCAAGGTAATATAGTATTTCCTGCCAGCTCATGCACACTTTTTATTCTGGTTGTGGTTTCAGATGCTTTCATGCTGTCTCTTACTATAAGTAAAAGAAAGTAATATATTTAAAATGATTCTTTATAGATACAAGAGGAAGCCAACAGTGGAGAGTTCAGTAGCAAAGCCTAAGAAGAGTGGTAAGTATACATTTTAATACTTCCTAATCACTAGCAGAATGGTAGCAAGTAGTGTTATGAGTAGGGTCAGAATTTATATGCACAACAGAAGTCTGAAATATTTTATGTCTAATGAGAAATATGCAAAACATGCAACATTCAAGTTTTTTATCATATAGAGTTCTAAGATTGCATAATGAAGTAATTAATAATCCACAGTTTTAATATATTTCTTTTTAAGGACTTTATGGCTTTCATTTTTAAAAAAAATTAAGAAAATATATATTTCAAAATTTTTAATTGCAGTATTAAACTAATAGTTTTTCAAGATTTGCAAGATCATAGTTGGTCCACTATCTACAATGATATTTTTAAAATCTGAAATTGATTATCCTTCATTAATGAAGTTTGAAGTTTTAGCAAAATTAGGTCCAATTTTAAGCTCTTTGCACTTCCTAGATATAGGAGATGGGTGAAACATTTCAAAGATGGGAAAATGAGAATTCAAGATTAACCTCACCAGCAGTTGCCTATGAATTACCTCCATGGAATGCAACAAGGAAAGAGTTGATGAACTCATTAAAGAAGATATGCTTATCACTGTGAATGAAATTGCTGCAAAGCTTGCACTAGGACATAGTGCAGTGCAATAAGTGATAAAATGCTCTGGTTATCGAAAAGCTTGTGCCCATTGGGTCCAAACTAATATAATGTTTAAACTTTTATTATTATATTAAACTAATATAATAGTTAAATTATTGGTTGGTTGATTATATATTTTTAATAAAGATCTATGTTCAATGTTTTTTGATCTTAGATCACAAACTTCAGAGAATAACCTTCAGCCAAAATCATCTTCAGATATTTCAAAATGAAGGTGATGATTTTTTGACGAGTATTGTGACAGGTGATGAAAGCTGGTTCCATCATTACGAGCTTGAAACAAAATGCCAGAGTATTGAATGGTTTTTTAGTGGGGATACTAGTGAACAAAAATACAACATCAAAAGAGACAAGGGAGTTGTTCGGCGTTTTGTTGGACAAAATTAACAATGAGATGATTTCGCCTAATGACTCCCGGGTCTCTTTTAATGTTGCATCTTTGTTCACTAGTATCCCCATGAAAAAACTGCTCCTGTATCTCCAGAAGCGGCTAAAATGTATGGACATAACAGTAGAGAAAATTAAGGATTATATCAATCTCACAAATCTGTGTATAAACCGAAACTTTACCTTCAATGAGAAAATTTACGAACAAATCTCTGGCTTAACTATGGGTAACCCCCTTTCTCCATTTCTAGCAAATTTATTCATGAGTGTAATAGAAACACACGTTACAAGGGCATTTCCACTCACCTTTAAAGCATGGTTTCGTTATGCGGATGACATATGGGCAATAGTACCAAAGAAACAAACAAACAGAGGGTGCCTTAAAATTAGTTAATCTGCAAGATCAAAGAATTAAGTTCACTATAGAATTGGGGGAGGAAGATTGTTTGCTCTTCCTGAACCTAAAAATATACAGGAGAACCAACATAATTTCATTTGGCATATATAGGAAATCTACACATACAGATAATCATATAAAGAGTAACTGTTTCAACCCTAAACCACACTAACACACCAATATAAACAACCTTGCTCATTGATTGCTAAACACCCTAGCTCAACAAAGCAGAATATACAGCAGAATATCATTACATCATCGAGGCTGCCCTCAACAGTGGATTCATCAGTTCATTAGTTGATGAGAAGATCAGACATTTCAAAAGACAAAAAGATATTAAAAACACAACCACTCTATCCACGATAGAAAAGGAATTTGTTTTTAAAAAATTCACATATCATCCATGGGCAGACAAGGCATTCATGAAGATATTTAAAAAATGTAACATTGTGTTAGCAGCACAAAATAAATTTAGCTTCAGAAATTTTTTGAACAACACCAAAAAGATGTTTTTCCACTCAGCAAAAAGGCAAAAGTGTGTCAGATGGATTGTTTGGATTATGACCAGACATATGTAGGCAAAACAATAAGAAATTTGGAGACAAGGACCAAAGAACACTTCAGAAATGTAAGATATAAACAGGTGGGTAAATCAGCAGTTGCAGACCATTTTTGGACTTATGATCATGACATTGCCCAAGAAGCCAAACTGTTGAAAGCTACCAACAATCCCAAGGAATTGGCAATATGGGAGAAGATTTATATTTTAAAAAATAAACATTGTGTTATGAACTTTGACATTCCACCAACGGACTTCCTGTTCCATTACTTATTGGAACCACCAAAGGCCACTTTGTCACCTGCCAGCATTAGTCTGTCCCCATCTGATGATGAGAGTGAGTACTCTGAAAACATATTCTGATGAATTAATCAGTTAATGAAGTTTAGTGTCACTTAATACTAACTTATTTGTCTACCTTTCCCTTTCTTTTGGTTGTTGAACCATTTCTAATAACTTGATGTCTTTTTCTATTTTATTGTTTTTATTCCAAAAATGTGCATTTCAATATTAATTCACTTTGGAGTCTAACACAGTAAAACTTCCGAGTTGAACTATTTAGAGTGGCTTCACTTACTGGAGATATACTTAGGACATGTTTCGTAAGACTGTTGGATCATTCATAGAAGTTAGGTTGGTAGGTATCATTGACTCTATATTCTTGAATAAAGAGCTATCTGCTTCTGGGATATCAAAATTCATTAAGTTATGCTCATGTTTTTTATGTAAATCCTTTCTTGTATGTTTTATTCTTTTGTTGTTGAACCATTTTTAATAACTTGATGTGTTTTTCTATTTCATGGTTTTCATTCCAAAAATGTGAGATCATGATTGATTTTTCTATTGTTGCCATGGCAGCACATTTTTGGAATGAAAACCATGAAATAGAAATAGGCATAAAATTATTAAAAACGGTTCAATGACCAAAAGAATTAAACGTGTTGGAAAGGATTTACATGAAAACATGAGCAAAACTCAATGAATTTTCACATCCCAGAAGTAGGGAGCTCTTTATTCAAGTTTATAACAAGACCACCGAAGTCAACCTAGATATCTGTAACCCAACTTCTACAAATGATCGAAAAGTGAAATACAGCTTAGGATGTGTGGACGAGGGTCCACGAAACATGTCCTGAGTAAATATTTAATAACTGAAGGCATAAAAAGTGTTCTAAATAGTTTGACTCTGAAGAGATTATCAAGTAAGTGAAGTGTATATGTCACCAAAAACCTGCTCTTTACCAATTTAATTTTATTAAATATTTATTTTTATATCTATGATATGTTGTGTTAACAAAATAATCTTTAAAGATATGCATATTGGAGGATTCATAATATAAAATTACAAAATATCTTAATCTAATTATAATAGTTTATTATATGCAGAAACACCTGAAATGTATAAAAATATGCATTTTTATTACCACAAGTGTTCAAATATGCATAAAAGCTAATTGCACAACTTTCAAAGAACTAGTAAAAATTGCATTTGTACAAACTCTGGCCCTTAAATAAGTGTATTATGTGATATACTAATCTTAAAGATATATTTATTCTGAGAATACAAAATGTTGGTTTTCAGTATCTCAGTTAAACTTAGGCCTATATATTGAATGGTTTTTAAAAGACCATTACGTAGTCTGTTTAAACTGCCTTTTGAACATCTGTAATGAATAGAATTTTATCTGATGCAGAAAACTCATGGTCCTGCCTCAGTTGTAAGACCCTCATTAGTATCACATATTAAGATAGAAAAAGGCAATGAATTAACGTAAGTTTCTCCTGCAAGGAATTTATCTTGCCTCTGCATAAGCTAGTAACCATATACTCAAATATACATGGAGGTTATTTCAATAAATTGTAATACTTTGAAGTTGTTGCTATACTTTTGGTTTTGAGATACATTTTATGTGAATAACAAACTATGATATAATAATAATAATAATAATAATAATAATAATAATAATAATAATAATAATAGTAGTAGTAGTAGTAGTAGTAGTAGTAGTAATAATAATAGTAATAATAATAATAATACTGCAATAGGGTTCTTATGGACTGTTACTATAAAAATGTGGCTTGTACTGTTCCTCACTATTACAATCCACAACTGTGGCTCAAGCACTAAGTCTGTGCTTTCAACTGGTGGACATGGATTTTATTTGCAGGAAAAACAATTTACTTTGATGAGATATTTTCCTTAGTTTTTTCTCATTCTGAAATGAAGAATGCCAGTTAAAATAAGGCATTGTCTAGACTCTGGGTTCATTTGCAACATCATTAATTTTCCATTCATAATGACAATGGCAGTAAGCATGTTCCCTTAACACTAGAACAGCTAAGAATCTGATATACCAGAATGGTGGAAAGGGGTTATTATGAGCCCAACATATAAACATGCATAACTTTATTATTTTATTTATTAATAGCATCATTTGAATTTACAAATGCTTTTAGAACAATAAAGAAGTGAATATTAAATTATGTTTAAATATTTAACTTGAAAAAGTTATATATTATTCCTAATCTTAAATTTTTGCTTTTGCTTTTCAGTTCATGACTGTATTACATCTCCTAGTTTTTCTCAGAAGTACATTTATTTGAAGGATTATAACTTTTTTCTTTTCTGAACCACCTTACAATTTTGCACAAATGATCTATACTTTTTGTGCACATTTTCCACACACAGTTTTGTGGCATTTCATACAAAAATCACTTGCCTTGTTTCTTTTACACGGATTGATTTGACATTTCTTTCTCCTCTTCCTCTTGTTGCTTTTCTTCTTAAGTTTTCCTCCCCTTCAGTTCATTCACCAGCTGAAGGATGAATTTCTTCTTTTTTATCTCTCCGTGGTTACCTCCTTATAGATGGCCCATTCATTGATTGCTGCCATGTCCATCTCACGTTGATTTCTCATCAAATTGGAGAAATCTGAGCAGCTCCTGAAATCTATCCAGTGACATTGTGTCCTTGATGAACGTAGATCCCCACAAATGAGACCAAAGATCATAGACTGACATATCTTTCTTACAAATTACTCCTCGAGTGTACATGATGGTAATCATATTCTCCAGTTCCTTGAATGAAACAATCCACTGGTGTTTCAGTTCCATTTGAGCATTGGATTCTGTATAATTCTTTATGAGATGAAGCATTGATTCATTCAAATAGTAGATAAAAAGCACTGATGGCAGAGTCATCCACTACTTGGAAAGCATATGCAGTGGGACCTCCTCACTGTTTTAGGACATTTACAGCAGCCCTTCTTCCTAGAGAAGTTGATATATTAATAACCTCCCATTCAGATTCGTCTCTAGCCACCATTTTCGCTGTGGAGGAATCTGATGAAGCCTGACCCTGCTGAGATGACTGAGGCAATGGTTGAGTAATATTAGCACTTACACCCACTTCAGATAAGGAATCAACATTACATCACTGTCACTGGGCATAAATTCACTACTTGAGTCTAACAGGTCAATTTCTGATTCATCATTAGAACTCTTGAAAAAACCATGCAAAATCTCTTCATTCGAAAGGCCCCTCTGATGATATATTATTCGAGCTTACTTTTCTTGAACACACAACACTACCTAAATGGAATGTAATATTTACAGATAAAACTGATAGTATACACATATGCCAGGTCCAAACAATCAGCCGATATTCCTCTCTGCATATTGTTGATTATTGTAACTGCATTATTGGTCATTTGTCAAAAGTTTTACTGTGCCGTTGTGCTATAATGTAGAGGGTCAAATTGACCCCTTTCACCATTCTAGGTATAAGACATAAAAAATGAATTAAAAAATAAAATATTTTTATATCTAAACTTAACAGCATAAAGAGGAAGAAAATTGAATAAAAGTTGTGATATTTGTGGAAAAATATGAGGAAACTGTTCAACAATAAATTTAGTCGAATGTCATTTTGACTGCTTCCACAGTTCTAGTGTTAAATGCGCACAAAAATCAGTACTACTTAGCACATAGCAGTGGTTAGATCGGAAATCTAATCTTGCTAATGCAAGACTCAAATGTATGACTGTGTTTATCAACCCCTTGCTTACAAGTATAAACATTAGGACTGTCTAATCTAAGGGAATGCTGATCAAGTTAATCTACACGGTGAAACTTGCACTTAAGAAAACAATATAGCTCTAATTTTCATATTTCTTTATTGTGAAAAGGAACACGTATGAATATAATTTTTTTGAATAAATTTAAGTTAAAGGGGCATTGAAGAAAACAGGCTTAATTGACCAAAGAAAGTTAATTGTTTCATAATGAGATTGCATTAATAACTGATTGTTGTGGCTGACTCCAAGGTCTCTCTCAACATCATTGCATTGCTACACATTCTGTGCAAATTTCAATAGACAAAAAGTCACAGAATGTGCAGGTTGTGTCGATAGGTGGATTCTAAAATATATAAAAGTGTATATTGTACACAGTCAAATAAAAAGGGGCAGATATTGCATTACACTAATTCACTGGTTATTGATTTGGTTTATTTACAGACACTCTTTAACATAAATGTAAAATTGGAACTTAAACACAGTGAAGCCAATCATATTAATGGATATCATTGTATGATTAGTTGAACTACACACTCTTAAAGCTTCACTTACTTTTTATAAATGTATGGAACCGGTTTCGAGAACATTTTGTTCTCATCTTCAGCCATGCTAAGGTGAGTTGAACCTAAGGTGAGTTGAACCTTAGCATGGCTGAAGATGGGAACAAAATGTTCTCGAAACCGGTTCCATACATTTATAAAAAGTAAGTGAAGCTTTAAGAGTGTGTAGTTCAACTAATCATACAATGATATCCATTAACTCTTTAACATCTCTGATCATCAGCGTCTCAATCAATTCAAGGTGTGAAATGACCAATAAATTTTACTCAGAGACCCCTTTTTTCATGCTTGAGGTTCTTTTACATGCCATAAATCTACAATATGGGACCCACTACGTTGCTTCCTTTCTGAAGGAAGCCATACTTAGGATTTTTACTCCCGAAAAAATCCACTAATTCATTTGTGAAATTCTGAAACTGTTACATATGCCATCCAAGAAACTGGCATCATCTGAAGCAAATGTTGGAAGAGCCTATGGCCAGATTCATAACTTAGCATTTGCATGCCTTCTTGTCAATCATTTACACAAATTTGCCAACCAAGAGCTATAAACATACTGTTCATAATAATTGCTGAATTTGTGATTGCTCAAAATCAGAGTTCTGGTAGACCCAAAAAATTCATTGTCATATAATCATAACTATCATTACTTAAACAAGCTGCATATAAATCCATTTGAATGGAGGAAAAAATAATAACCATATTAACCCAGATGGCATGACAAGTATCCTTAAAAATGCTAAAGCAATGGTACAAAAATCAAACCATGCATTGCTTCATGCATGAGTTCATTCTTGCAGAAATCACAAATGCAATCTAGAAGAAACCATTTGATGAACAGCAACAATCATAGAACCTATTGCCCACTGTAAAAACCGATTTTATGTTCAAATTACCCTGAGTTAAAAAAACTATCTGCCCTGTTTCACAGACACTTTAATTTAAGCTACAAAAGCAGATTTAACTAAAAGTGTTAAAATGTTTTATCACTATTCTTTTCTGTTGCTAGAATACAGAATTTCAACAGGCGTAAATCAGAATGTAAGTTTCCCCAATTCCTTTTGTAGGTGTACTTATAAAGTTAAGTCAAGATAAAGAGCTGTTTTATTTTACCTCCATTCCTTTATTTTCCCACATAATCATTGAAGTTGTTAAAGCATTTGTCATGGCTTAAAATTAGCTTTCTGATTCCCTAAAGTTGGACAGTGGCATCTAGCTGTTGCCATTTCACTATTTCATCAATGGCACCAATGAATATGTCTGATGTTGATTTATTGCTGCTCTTAGTCTTTCACAGTTCCTCTCTGTATACAGACAGTCCTCCTGTAAATGTTGAGAGGTTCCATGATTTCTACTCACAGATTACAGATCAGTGTGCACTCTCCTTTGTGACTCCTTCAGAACATTTGCCATTTTGTAGTTTTTGCCAAGATTTTTTTGTTTTACCAAATTGTACTGTTTTGCACCATCTATTGATGGAACTACAAACTAGTGGATGCTTAAGTTACAGCATGCTCTGTTTCATTGTATTGAAGTGATAAAATAGGGAAACTTACTTTTTGATTTACCTTCATAATTGCAGCGCTTAGCAATTTCTAACATGCAAGAGCTTTAGCATAATTTTATCTGTAGGCACATTTGTTGATACTACTAAATTTGTGTATATGTAAAAAAAATTAAAAGTAAAGTAGCTCTTGGCACAATGTGACTAAATTAACAAGATCTAGAGAAGCAGAAAGAGATAATACACTTAAATAGTCTCACAACTTTTGTTATATTTCGAACAGCTTGTGTTTTTCTGTAAAGACAGAAGAGAGCATGAGTTATTCCAAATATAACAAAAATTGTGTGATTTATTTAAGTTTTTTTTATCTATTTCTGCTTCTCTAGCTCTTGTATGTATGTAAATATACATACACTTTCAGTTTCTCTATTGTCCGAGTTCCACATCCTTAAATAAAGTTGTCAGTCCTGGTGGCCTAGTAATAACCATACTTGCCTCATAGACTCAAAATCGTGGGTTCAATCTCGACCAGAGTCAATGGATTTTTTTTAGGGCGTAAAAATCCTAAGTATGGCTTCCTTCAAAAAGGAAGTAAAGCCATTGGTTCTGTGCCTTAGATTTATGGCACATAAAAGAAATGTTAAAGAGAGAATGCATAAATAAACCAAATAATAAAAAAATTAAATGAAATTAGTAGAACTAACAAATGGTTATGCAATGTTTTCTTTTAACTTTTATAGATAAATATAGAACATTGAAGATGATAAAACGATTTCCATTTCATATGTCTGCTGTACTTCGTCATTTTTTTGGGATGAACAAAACTTTCAAACCACTGCCAGATGATCATCGGGGCCGCAGTCCACCTGGGGTATACCTTATAGTATTTGTAATTTACCTTATCTAGCTTTACTATCTCTGAATCAAGATAAAAGTTTTGTAGACATTTTGAAGATTCGTTCAATCCATTTAACTTAAATTATTTGCATGAGGAGCTACTTCCAATGTATTTAGACCTGTGTAGCTGAGAAAATTTTTTCAAATTGCATGCTCACTGAATTTCTCATTTTATTTTCTTTGTTTGTTTGTTTATTTTGTTTTGCTACTTTGCTTGCTTGCTGGGATAAATTTTATGCAAACGATATTTAAAAATTAGTTGTTAATTTACTACATTTAATTTAAATAAATGCTACAAGAAGTTACAGCCAGCATATTAAGCATGTATATCTGAGAAAATCTGGTCAAAATGGTGTTTTGTGCATGTGTGCATTCATCCTCACTTGTTTGGTTGCTTGTTTCCTTGCCTACCTACCTTCCCACCTACCCACCCTGTTGAGACAAGTTCCTGCTTCAGAATGGGGAAAGTATTGCTCAAACTTGAGTGGAAGGTGGAGGAGCAGAAGAAGAAGAAGAAGGCAGTTAGGTATTGATGAATTCAGGGCTTATTTGCATTACCATTAATTACTTCATTCATGATTTTGGAATCAGTAGGTGATATTATTAATCAGGTAATTAAATGCCTTGAAAACTTAAGCCATTTAGTGAAAGTTGACAAATTTAAAAGCCTCCACCGTTTTCAGCATAGCATAGGGTGAGGCAGTTTGGTATTTAGCCACTACTTTTTTCACTGGAATATGATACTTGTCCACAACCAGCCACAAAAATAGAGTTTGAGTAGTTTGAACCAGGCTTTTTGTGTGTGGTCTTTTTGAAAATTTGGGTCATCAGTAATTAATTCATTCCATTCATTCTGAAGAATTGACTGAAAGGATTTCTCTGGAAACTTCTCTTACCATGAGAGAGTTAATACTAGTGTACTTGACTGATTTACATCATTAGTTTATTACTAGTTACATTCATCATGCTGAAAATACATAACAGTTAGAATGGATGTCAGGAGCCTTAAAAATAAAAAGGAGTAACAATTATTTATAGATGAACATTTTAATTATTGTTTGCCCTTTAATCTGTGTTTTTTTCAGAGATCTAATTTTAATGTTACAGGTTTTAATCCAGATCAGTACTTGGGCCTAATCTCTGTGGATGATGAAATGTATTTACATGCAGCTCTACCATATTTATTCATATATATTTTCCTTTCTAGATCTTTGCATATGATTTGAAAAAACTTCCTGAGTTCAGAAAATGCATTCTTTCACAAGTTTGTTTAATTCCTGGTACCATATTTCTCAATTTCTCAGATTGTTCTTTGCATGTACATTTTAGTCATCCTTCAAATCCTAACCCAGAAAATGAACTGTCCACAAGAATGGCCAGTTACCGGTAATATCTGAGCTTATTCTTGGCACAAATGTACATTTCAAGGTAATTCAGCTACTCCCTTTAAACATTAAAATAATTATTCATTACTTCCAAGGACAGTACAGCTTCTTCCTCTTCTTCTTCTTCTTCTTCTTCTTCTTCTTCTTCTTCTTCTTCTTCTTCTGCTGCTGCTGCTGCTGCTCCTCCTCCTGCTCCTGCTCCTCCTGCTCCTGCTCCTCCTGCTCCTCCTCCTCCTCCTCCTTCTTCTTCTTCTTCTTCTTCTTCTTCTTCTTCTTCTTCTTCTTCTTCTTCATTTTTAACACTGTTTTCACTAATAGGCATCCGTGGCAGTGAATACTAGTTAGACATGAAATGATAAGTTGGCACAGAACTTTTTTTAAAGAAGGCAGCATTCCAAGCCTAAGTTTAGGGTACTTCCCCAGCATTTGCCATTTATGAGGACTGAGAAAAACCTGATATAAACCTCAGTCAGGGAGGATGGTTCTAGTGGGATTCAAATCCCAGACCTCAGACTCATTAGTCCATGCCATAACTTCGGCCACCTGTAGTGGTATATTGCCATTAATAAAGATTATTGAGTTTTAAAAATTTTAAGTTAAAAATGTAAGTGATCTGTGGGGGTGAGTTATTCATTGACCAATAATTTGCTAAAAGGTGCCAAATAAAAAATCTATTTTTGACCTAAAAGTTGTAAAAAATTACACAAATATAAAAAAACCCATAAAGTATTTATTTTATTACAGTAATCACTTTTTGGTTTTGAATTAAGAGTATTGTACATTAAATATAACATTTAATTTTGTGTCTGAACCAATACAGTGAAGCAACTATTATGTTCTTAATTATCTAGTGAGTCGATTTGATAATCTTATTCTCCACTTACTGTTGAATTATGCAAATCTAGTTTCGCAGGCTTTTGCCTGCATCCTTGGTTGCGAGTCGACAGTCTGCTTCGTTGTTGGTTGGCTAGATTTGGTGTAGCTCTTGTGGACATTTTATAAACTTCTGGATTAATTTGTCTTCTGTCAGGATCTCAAAGTTTTTAATCTTATCCTCATATTTTTATATAAATTTTTTCCCATAATCCCAACTCAATGGGTCGATCTACACATTTCAATAATTTCCCTCCCATTTCCATATGTTTATCTCTCCAAAAGTGATGTTCTCCAGTGTTCCTTCAGCCTGATTCCAATGCTTCTTTTTGTTTTTCCAATATATACTTTGTTACATTCTGAACAGTTGATTTTGTATATTCCTGGCTTCTTCTCCTCTGGTATTCTATCATTATCACCAGAATTGAGAAGATTTTTAGGCTAAACTTGTTCACTGGGAACAAAGTAATCCCAAACTCTCTGAGTATTTTTTGGAATTATTGGTAGCCCAAGGATGATAAGTGAATTTCATGTGAATGGTAGATTCTTTTATTGCTGTCA
The DNA here is from genome assembly GCA_030762175.1 of Metallyticus violacea. NCBI lineage: Eukaryota > Metazoa > Arthropoda > Insecta > Mantodea > Metallyticidae > Metallyticus > Metallyticus violacea. The sequence goes on along the minus strand of CM060846.1, from coordinate 306,325,281 downwards.
ATTTTGTAACCTGCTTTAACCTCTTCTTTTGTTTGAATTTCTTGATTTTCTTATCTACAATTTCTTGGTCATACCCATTGAATTTTGTTGTTTGTATCATATGAAGGTATTCTTTGTTGTATTCAAACTCATTCATGGGTAAATTGATGAGTCTATGTGCTAAGCTATTGAGAACTGCATGTTTATGTGCTACAGGATTGAATCCACTTGCCTTTATGTAATTCTCAGTCTGTGTCCTTTCTGTATATTCCAAATTCCAAATTGTTGCCTGTTCTTATAATCTTTAAGTCAAGAAAGGGAATCATGTTTTTTTGTTTTGTTTCGGAAGTGAATTTAATTTCTTTATCTTGTAGGTTTAGCAATTTCAAAGCATCATCAAAGAATTACTTGTTGACTACTGCAAAGATATCATCCACCTATCTGAGCCATACTTTGAAAATGTATGGAAATAATTTGATGTGCATTTCTAAACTACTCATATACAAATGAGCCAGAAAAGGCGATAATGGATTCCCCATAGTTAAACCGGCTTCTTGTTTGTAAAATTCACCATTATACTTCAAGAAATTCTGACTAATACATACTTCGGTTAGTTGGATGTGTTCCTCAATCTCCTTGTTGCTCAGTTTCACCGACTGTAATCATTTTCGAAGAGATGTTCAAAGTTTGTATTTTGGTATGCTGGGAAAAAGTGACTTTACATCGAAAGGCACTAAAAGATCATCCTTTTGGAGAGACAAACCTTTGATTTTCCCCACTAGCTCTTCGGAATTCTTATCACTTATGCTATCAAAATTTGGAATTTTTGAAATATCTGGAGGAGCCATCTTGCTAGTTGGTAGGAAGGTGTGTTTCTATAATTGATAATTGGTCTCCTGGGATTTCCTGGTTTGTGTATTTTTGGTAGACCATGTATCCTTGCTAATGAGATGTTGTCTGCTTTTAATTTTGGATTCTCCTTGGATGGTATGATTGTGCATTTACTTATGACCTGTATGCATTCCTCTAAAGGATCTGCTTTTATTTTCATGTATTCATTCCCCCTGAGAAGTTCCTCAATTATTTATTTATTTATTTATTTATATATATATATATATATATTTTTTTTTTTGTATACCACCGGTCTTTTGTTGAGCGATTCCAGGAGTTGCTTTTGTGTGTTAAACCTAACCTTACTTTTTTGATGTGATTCAGAATTTCTTCCCCATTTCTTCTAGTGATGCTCTTATTGTCGTTACTCAGCCCGTTGATTGCTACCTCCAGATCTACTAGATTTTCTTCTACGTTGTTAGAATAATTTACACACGTTTATAGCCCTTTATTTAGAAACTTCATTTCTTCTTTACTGAAAATTTCTTTGGATAAATTCACTACACTGTTGTCCAGATGTTCAAATGTAATATGTGCCAGATTACTTTGTTCCCAATGAACAAGTTTAGCCTAAAAAATCTTCTCAATTCTGGAAATAATGATAGAATACTAGAGGGGAAGAAGCCAGGAATATACAATATCAACTGTTCAGAATGTAACAAAGTATATATTGGAAAAACAAAAAGAAGCATTGGAATCAGGCTGAAGGAACACTGGAGAAACATAAGGTACAATCAGATAGAGAAATCAGCAGTTGCACATCATTTTTGGAGAGATAAACATGAAATAGAAATGGGAGTGAAACTATTGAAATTGGTAGATCGACCCGTTGAGCTGGGAATATGGGAAAAAATTTATATAAAAAAGTATGAGGATAAGGTTATGAACTTTGAGATCCCAACAGAAGACAAATTAATCCAGAAGTTCATAAAATGTCCACGAGAGCTACACCAAGTCCAGCCAACCAACAACGAAGCCGACGGTCGACTCGTAACTGAGGATATAGGCAAAAGCCTGCAAAACTAGTTTTGCATAATTCAACAGTAAGTGCAGCATAAGATTATCAAATCGACTTACTAGATAATTAAGATCGTATTGTGGATTTTAAAATAATGCTTTAAGTTTGAATTGTCTCTATCAAATATATGCAGTTTAATAACAATTAAGAAAATATAGTTTTACCTGGTTTTCTCAATTAAGACACAGATTTAAATGCATTTTCATAACTTATTTCAATTGAAATTGTACCGCCACGGGTGGCCGAGGTCGTTAAGGCACGGACTCGTGAGCGGGAGGTCCGCGGTTCGAATCCCGCCAGGACCGTCCTCCCTGACTGGGGTTTTTTCCAGGTTTTCCTCAGTCTTCATAACTGGCAAATGTCGGGGAGGTACCTAAACTTAGGCCTGGAACGCTTCCTTCCTTAAAAAAAAATATCCTTTCCCAATTTATCATTTCATCTCATGTATCATCAGTGTCCACCGCCTGTGGTGCCTCAGTAGTGAAAACGGGCGTTAAACACTACTCAAAAAAAAAAAAAAAAAAAAAAAATTGAAATTGTCAATGTGCATTTGGCAGAGATTCTCAAATAAAAAATTGTTCATTTTCTATTAGTAAAGATTTATACATGGAAAAGCTCTTCTCTATTGCAAAATAGAATTAAATGGAGCATACTGAGAGCAAGTGATGTCTCCATGATTTAATTCACAGTTAACCAGAGAAACATTTTTGCCTCAAAATTTTGCCAATTGAACACAATGTTTAGTACCTATTGTTTTTATCTAATGCCCTCATTATTTTCACTGACTGCTTCACTACATTACCATACACATGGCTCACTTCTACTACTTTATCCACAACTTTTAGCTGCTCCAGTAGTTGCACTCAAAATTTTTCTACATCTGTTATGGCATTGAGAAGGAAACCACAAATTTGTCTAAAAGTGTACCTGCATTTTATATCAGCTAACAATTTTTGTGCTGTTTTGTTTGATATAGATTCAGTACTGTCAAAGTTGTAAATTACTTTTTCACAATATCAAAGTTCTGACAATAATATCTGCAAGCTTCTATCCATCTTATAAAAAGATAAAAATGGTAAGAAATTCTGGGAACTTTTGTTTTCAATGCTAGAACTCAAGAGTGGGCTTTTAAGAATGCTTTCTTTGAGGCATCCAATTAATTTATTAACTTCAGAAAAATTAGCACGTAACTACCTGCTACTTGGTGTAACATATGCACTTTTTTGAATGAAATGTACTTGAAGAATAAGCAGCCTTCACTCTTTACAATGCTGCATCTGTTATACAGGCACATATTATTATTCCAAATGCCATCAGGCCCCAATGTTCTTAATTATTGGTCATAAACTGCTGATTATTGTATAGTTAACTTTATCCAATGTAGTAGGAATTGTTCTCCAGGGTTCCCTGCTTCTAGAATTCCAAAAATAATGTTCTTTGATTATGATTTTAAAGAGATTGTTCTCCCATCTGGCACACTCATAATTTTTCCCAACACTTTTTCTTATTTCTTGCAAAATTTTGTCATAGCGCTGGCCACCTAGGTTATTCTCAGTGTTCTGGAATCCGGAAATAATTTCCTGATATCATCTTCTAAGAAACTGTAAACCTTTGGATGATTCAACTTGTTTATTGGAATATTGCACATAAAAATCCTGCCCATAATTTCTCACAAAATGGAAAAATGTTCAATGAGCTTCTCCTAGAGGCATCTGCTGCAGGCTACTGTTAGCTTTCATCTTGAAATCACTGCAGACCATGTTTAAGTTTCTCTCGCAAATGGATTGTTCTTCAATAAACATTTTTTCAGCAGCCACTCTTAAATCACAAACTTTGAAGAATAATATTTTTCCATCAGTGGAAAATGATTTTCTCCATGTTGTGCACCGCCACGGGTGGCCGAGGTCGTTAAGTCTCGGACTCGTGAGCGGGAGGTCTGGGTTCGAATACCGCCAGGACCGTCCTTCCTGACAGAGGTTTTTTCCAGGTTTTCCTCAGTCCTCATAAGTGGCAAATGCCGGGGAGGTACCCTAAACTTAGGCCTGGAACGATTCCTTCCTTAAAAATAAATCCTTTCCCAATAATCAATTTCATCTAATGTGTCATCAGTGTCCATCCCCTGTGGTGCCTCTGTAGCAAAAACGGGCGTTAAACACTATTCATTCATTCATTCATTCTATGTTGTGCAACAAATCACTTGAGTTTAAAAGTTACACTTACTTTCACTTTGAAACATTTTACCATTCTTATGTTTGGTAGTCAGCTGAATATCTTACTAAACTGTAGAACAATGTTTAAAAATTTTGGATCCCCATTTTGGCTTAAGAAAACAACCATCTAAATTGAGAAAACAGAACATTTGGAGCATGGAACAGTAATTGTCTTGACAGATTTTGCTAAAATTATCAGATTAATCATCAGAATGAAATAATGACTGCACATTGGACAACAAATCAGTATAAATCAATTACAGCTATGTATTATAGGATAGTGATTATGTACAAATTGAACCTTATGGCTCCATTCTGCACACAGAATTTTGCACATCATCGGGAGTTAACATATTTAATTGACACATTTTGGAAGACTTCAACAAATGGCACTAATAGTTAAGATCTCAGATTAACTTTTTGTATTAACCATAATCCTGCCACTAGGTGGCGCTAGTCTTGCTTTTAATCTGCCTCTAAACCTTTGTATATGACAGAAATTTGTTTTAAATTTGTAAATGGCAGAATTATATTAATCCAATTGTTTAACCAGAGACTTTTTTGTTTTGTAAAATACACACTTATTGTATTAAAAATGCATGGTGGTTAAAATAAAACTACTCGTAATTTTAGAGGTTAAAATGTAACTAAGGTTAATAGTTAAATTATATACGGTGATTAAAATATGTATATACGCTAAGTTTTTTTTTTATAGCTAAACACTTACATTATAAACATTAAAACTAAACATTTCAAGTTATTTTTGCGGCAAATATTACAACTATAATTTTTCACTTAGTTTCTTTAACTTAAAATATTCACATAGGTAGTACACATTACAATTAAAATTTTCACACTTCTTTTTGCGCCAAAAATTGTTACTAAATGTATCTACTTTTTTCACGCAAAAACTATTTTAAAATACGTGGTTAGGAGCATTTGGTGAAAGTTACTAAATCGTTGACATTGCCTTCTTCGTCGCTGATGCTGTTGATTCATAACATCTGTGGGCGATCCTCAATGGATGAGGTGACGCAGGTAAGCAGCAGGCTATCAAAGTTGTGGTTTACACATTCTTGGATGGGTGGTATGTAGAATGGGTTGAAGAACTGGTCGATGGAAGCCCCGCTGATGTGACTGTTGTATAGGCCTGGCGCTTTACTGGTTCCCAGGTAAACGGTATATATATCAATTTATTTACGGACGCTCTTTAACAGCTCAGGTCATCAGCGTCCCATTCAACTCAGGGCGTGAAACGGCCGACAAATTTTGCTCAGAGGCCTCTCTTTCAGGCTTGAGGTTCTTTTTCGTGCCGTAAATGTACGACACGGGACCCACGGCTTTACTTCCCTTCCGAAGGAAGCCATACTTAGGATTTTTACGCCCCGAAAAAATCCATCGATCCTGGCCGGGTTCGAACCCGCGTTTTGGGAGTAGGAGGCAAGTATCAGGTAAACGGTGCAGCGTGCATCTATTCCACAGTGAAGTGCTTTGGGAGGCACTCACTTGAATTGCACGACAACAGCATTTTTTACGGCAAGTTTGATGGTGACTTTTGTTCTCGTCTAAGAATGAGATTTCTGTGGAGAGTATTTTGATGTTTGGGGGATGCTCTCCATTAGTTTTGACGTGCGGTTAGATATGGAACAGAAGTTTGACAATGAAGTTTTGCCAACGAATCGGTTTGATACGTCATGCTGATTGGAAGGAGTTAGGAAAGATGTATTTATGTATGAACTTGACGATGTATCTCTTGTAGCCATTTAGAATTTCTTCTCCAAGATAGACGATGCAAAAGGCGAAGGTGTTGAATTGCTTGATGAGTCCGGATGAAGGTGTTTGAATAATATAGGAAGAAACACTTCTTTTCCATTCTCAAGCTGAACAAGCGTTCTAGGGCGGTGCTTGTGAAGATAGATCTGACGCCTTACACGACGTACAGTACGTTTTGCTGCAGCATAGACACGTTTGGAGTTGCGCAACACTTCGGTAATTTGACGAAGAGCGTCATAGTTCATGTTGACTGTGCCATTGCCTTTGCTGTACTGATGCCGATACAGATTGGGCACTTTTATAAATGGCGGCAGACCATCAATGTGAGCGGTATGGGTGGGGGGGTTATTATGTAGTTGGCATCTGCGATAGGGTGCATAAACCTCCTTTGCTTCTGATGTAAAATCCTCCCATCTGCTGCTCTGGCTACCGAGCGGGCTTACGTGGTAAAAATAGCTCTGTGTAATTGTGTAAATTGTTTATAACCTAGAGAGTTTGTTTGAATTAGTGTTACATTTTAAAATATTTTTTTAATGGTGTTAACACCCCTTTTTACCACAGGCGGTGGACACTGATGATACATGAGATGAAATTATATATTGGAAAAAAAAATTTTAAAGAAGGAAATGATAAAGACCTAATTTTAGGGTACCTCCCAGGCATTTGCCTTTTATGAGAACTGAGGAAAACCTGAAAAAAAAACCTCAGTCAGGGAGTACGGTCCTGACGGGATTCGAACCCCAGAAGACCTCCCGCTCATTATTCCACGTCTTAACGACCTCGGCCACCCGTAACTGTGTATTCGAAGACAAATACTAAGTAGATGATAATTAAGTATATATAATCAAATGTCAAGTTATAGTAGTGCTATTGGCAAGTAACAAAAAAAAAAAAAAAAAAAACCCTTAGCATTGATTCGCCTTAAACTCGGCTGGTTTCATAGCTGTGTAGTTGCCGTAGCTATTACTTGCTACCAAGGTTAATTACATCACGTGTCACGTACACATTACTTACACGCGCTTTCCGGCAGCAAGGAGGTGAATGTAATAAATTGAGCTAATTGCATTAATGTATAGAATAGTTTTTTTTAGTAGAGTATATCTAAGTCATTAATTATCTTGAGAAGTAATACTAAATACGGGGGTAATTTCCCTCGTTATAGGCATGGAGGATAGGGGAAAAGTATTTATGCCCAAACACTCATTAGATGTCATCTTTTCCTTGTTTATGCGCACGTGATATACTTTGAATTCAAGGTTTATGCCGTTTTGGCGTTTGCCTTTTTTTGATACACTTGTCGTAAACTTGAAAAATGTTGGATTTGTTTACATGTTTTGGAGCCATCTTTATAGACGTGATAAGAGATATTGTAAGGCTTGATTGTGGCCGGAAGTACGTCCAAATACTTTTGTGTTTTTAAGCTTGAAATATTTCCACATTTTTGTTTTTAACGCTCTATTAAAGCGTTCAAAGATGCTGTCTTTATTTTTTTTTTTTTTGTCATAATTTTCTATGCAGTGTTTCTTTAGAAAACCTCGAAAGGTTCTGTTGGTGAACTTTGTGTCTTTATTGGTTTACAGAATCTAAGGAACACTTTCCGAAAATATAGACTTAAACTCTTCTGTAACCTTCGGGTCTACTTTTGATTTTAGTAGCACTGCCCAAGCGTATTTCCAAAAGACATCCATCCGATTTGTTGTCCTCTTTAAAGTTTTTCAAATCGTTTGATCGGGTCCCCAAAGGTTCAGTCACATGATATTTGTTGTGAAATTTGTTTTTCACAGGCTTGTGGCAGGTTTAAAGAAAGGACTCGATCTTAGATTTCTATATATCACCCTGGCCTTGCTAAGCTTGTCTGCTGTGCCAAAGCCCGCATGAGGATCCGGCTTGAAACAAATCCTCTTCAGCATGCTCCATTGCTTTCTGGATTTGTTTCTTATTCAAAATTTCCAATTTCACCTTGGAAGATTATAGGGAGCATAAGCTTTTTAAATTTTCTTTTTTGTCGACAAGGGGTAATTTGTGCCTTTTGCTAGGTAAAACGATTTACTTTGATAGTTATTGAATTCGGTTCCTCTTTCACCTTTCGCCTTTGTGCATATCTTAGTCATCCTGTTTTATGTTAAAGGTGCGGCTACCTGATTTGTGTCTTAAGATCGAGATATTTTCCTAATTAATATTTTACCATTTGCCACTTTTCGGGATTAGTTAATTTTTTCTCACTGTGCTTCATTATTTTTTTTTTCGTTAATTTAGAAATAGATATTTTTATGGGATGGTTTTTCACTGCCTTGGCTACGGCGATGCAATTTGCTTACGTACTTCAATGCGATTTAAGTAAAATTTGACTCAAAAGTGGTACGGCCGGTACCGGAAGTAGAAATGCGAGTAAAAATCCGTGCTTTTGGACGAGAAGCCTTTTCTTTTTCTTCACCTAAAGTATATTGTCAACTAATTTTATTATGGTTATTATGGCAAGGTTTATGCCTTTTTAAACGGTTCAAACATTTTCTATGCAATTTGATATTTCCCTTGCACACATTGAGCATACACTCTGAAATAGCTTTTATTAGATCTGAACTAGCATTTTTCAAAAACCTTTTTCGCAAAGCTGGCTATGCTTTTGATAGCACGGTGAAGTTTGTGCGTTGTCTCGCTATTTAAGTACTACTCAAGTTGGCTATGTTGAACTTGCTAGTAGCTATGTTTCTACTAAAATGCCAGCAAGTCTTACATTGCTGCTTTATTTAACCGCGAATTCCATTTTTATTTGGAAACAAAATATGAAACGTATTTCTCAGGTTCGATATCTTTACTAATTATTGCGTGTAGTCCAGTATAAAGTATTCGTGTGGATTTTCAGTAGCCTTTTCAATAGTTTCTAACAATAACTTGGAGCTTCTCGGTTCGATCTGCTGACACTGCCTGTTTTTTAAACAGAACAATGTAATTTGCGTTTAGCGATATGGTTGTAAATTACTTTTCCTGTGGAAACAGGTCTTGCAGTATGTAAATAATTCCCAAACGTTTCTTATGCAAATCATTCATTCATCAATAAATTCATATAAAATAACCAGCTTCCCTTCTCTTACGGACTCCAAATATCCTATACATGCGTGGGTCTCAAAAGCACGGTGCCTATTTCGGAGAATACTCTGGCGGGAGGCGCCACTTCACTTCTATGAAGGGGTTTTCAAATATTTCATCAGCATTGGAAACTGAGGTTTTTACAAATGTAGATTTATTCACAGCGCTCTACAACATACATCGTCAAGGAAAACTAAACATTTTCAAGTATTTAAAAATAACGGGATTGAATTTGTAACTTTTTTTTCTCTATTTTCGCATCTTTAGGCATTGTGTCTAGTATGCAATTAAGTAACATAATGACTTCGCGTTAGACGTGGTATCATATTATACTTCACCCGACAGGATAGGATTTATAATCGTTTGTTAACATTCTATTTTTTTTTTTATAACTGAAGGCTGTGTTACTGTCGTCCAGAGTGGTTTTCTAGAAATCTGGGTACCTTTGATTACCACCAATATTGAGGTTTCCCTTTGTGCAACATTTCTGAGCGCAATGCCCTTGGGTTTTATCTCCAAGGCATATCTCGTATGGTCAATTGATGCAAATTGGGAAATATATGAATCATTTCTGTATTATTCTAGCTCATCTGTCATACAATCCAAAAATTACCCAATGAGTGGCATCCACTCCACGGCCTGTAGGTGCCCATCACAATCTGTATCAAATAACACACGCGCTCTCTCAATTTCCTAAAATTCCTAGTAGTTACTGTATCTCCACACCTGGTTCATTCAGCAGTCCTATGAGTCATGAATATTCTTTTACAAGTTGAAAAAAATATCTCTGACCGATTTTCCCCCAAAAGAGTTTAACATCAACTTGACCGTTATCTCCTGCCATAATTGTGTTCAACAGCATCCGTATTCAGTGCAACACCCTCTCTTTCCAAAAATATCTTCACAAATTCAATTTTCTTGGGAAAGGTGTAACAGTCGGAGGACCATCCGTAAGCTTCTGTCTTGATTTTCCCGAATTGGTTTACATTCAGAGACAGGGTCGTAACGCACCATGTCATATTCCCACATTTCGTATCATTGGAGCATCCGACACCATTCCTCAAGAACGACTTTAATTTTGTTCAAGATTCAGGTTCCAATCATGCTCCTTTCATCTCCTGTCTTGTTTTCCGCCTCTGCGTACAAGAGCCATAGTGGAAACAGCTTTCCGATGATGCTCACTGCAGAATTGGGCGATACAGTAATTCCGGGGGAAGAAACTTGCGCTTTACGATACCACCCTTTACTTCCAAATTTGGAAAATTGTCAAAATGAATTTTGGATGACCCACAGGGTGGGCCTTGCTCTTGTATACAAACGGGTATAAGGTGCACACATCAGATTAAAACATTCATAATCTCCAGTTTCTTCGCAATAAGCTTTCGTACAATTTATACGACCTCTAAAAAAGACAACTCCGGGATTAAGAGTGTTGTCAAAAGACTAGACAAATTCTACCAACGCCCCGTCGGTCTTATTCATGGCATGAAATTAGCATTCCCACATTTCAATCACGTGATAACTAAATTCTCTCATCATCTTTGTGGATTTTGCGGTGTCTCCATATCTGGAGGCTATGGCTTCATGTCTCATGCAGTACAGCACTGCATGCCGGTTGGAGAACAATGTATGCAGCCATGGTGGAAGCAACCGTGAAATAAAGTAGACAAATTGGTCGTTTCTGTACCCGTTACTTTGTGCCCCAAAATATTTACTTCTATGCCCTGAAAGCGTGCTCTATGCTGATCTTCTGCTGTTCTAACCAACAAAGCCAGATGCATGCACTTCTTGACTGTTTATTCTGCCGGGCTGCCCCGTCTCCCAGTGCTAACGGAATTTTCTTTAAGGCATAAATCGTTATCGGTATACATTCATGCACAATGTTGACACATTTTCTGAAGGGATCATTTCCTTTCTCGTCTAGGAATTACTTTCCAAATTTCGCAACTCCTAGACTCAAGAGCAACACATCCATTTCGCAATCGGTCACCATTTCATCATGCCACTATTCAAAGACCTTGCGCTACGGTCATGCTGTCTGGTCAGTAATATTTCTGATCACACACAGCGACAACGTAGTTTTTCTTTTTCTTAGTGTTAAATAAACATGGAAAGTGATCTGTGCATTCCTGAAGTTGAAAAGTCTGAAAACTGAGACAGTGGCATAGGAATGAAGTGGAGCTAGTCTAGAAAATTACTTAATCGCACTTCATTCTGTATTGTTTTTTCCGTTCATAATGAGCTTAGGCGGCAGTTAAGACTGCCCACTATATGCTTTAATAAAAATTGGCCGTCATAGGGCCTCATATTTTGAGCCATAACTATAACATCCCAGTATTCGAACATAGATCGTGGGACGTAAGCAAACAGCCGCTCTTTCACGCCACACTGCGCGCAATAATTCAACTTGCGAGGCTCGTCAATGGACAAGGGGCATGATTTGTAGAGCACGCAAATGTTGGAACGTTTTCAATCACGCCAACTGTACCAATATAAGAAGTGTTCAGTTCACTCAAAATCTGAATACATGAAAATTAAATTGTTTCACAAATTTTTAGTATTGTACGGCTGATTATAACTCACATAGATAGCATTCGCATTTGTCTTCAAATTGTTGAAAAATGTTTCTCCACATTGGCGATGTTTCCTAAGCTTCACATTCACGAATATATTGCAAGAAAGGCAGACCTCAACTTCGCACACAGATAAAATCATGGGATTAAATACTCTCTTTTGCAAATTATTTTCAAAAGGTGTCTACCCGTCGGAAGTCGCGGTTGCATGCGTTACAGTGCACGTATTTATGGAACTGTTCTTTACTGAGTAGATGGCATTTTGTTCTTTTGTGATCACAGCTATGTTTTTCCTCTTTGTTCTTCGATGGATAATGCTGACAGTACCATTTACACCTTAACGCCCATGTAGGTTAAAATGGAGTTAAAGTGTCCGTCGTGCAAAATTAAGTCAAAGCGCTTTTAACTTGTTTATAGGTTTGTACATCACGTTCTTTCCGTATGATCGCAAAAATTAGTAATGGCATAGTCCTTTTAACATTTTTTAAATCGTTTGAAATCGAGAGTAAACCTGAGTGGGTTTTGCCTATGCCCTTGGACAGCACTGTAGCTCTTTTCTTTTGCATAACTTCAAATAGCCTAATTGTGTTATAATTTACGCCACCTTCCACTTTGGTTTAATACACTGCAATGGTTCTAGTAAGTACAGGTAGTTTTTGTTCCTGATCTCAATTATTCCTTTGTTATTGCTACAGCTATCGCAATGCTCACAGCATAAATCCGAAACCTATTTGGTTCAAACACGGGAAATTTTGAGTGGTACACATAAAAATTCTTTATTGTTGTTCATCACTTTTTCCGTGGATTTCAATGTAATCTAGGGATTCACTTGATCGAATCTATTTACATTCATACGAAGGGTCTAACGGGTTGTTTGGTATCATGAATGTTAATACCTGTAATTCTGGGTTCATTGAACATTTTTCATTAGCTAAATTTTAAATGTCTAACACTTTAGAAACCTACTCTTACGGTTCTTTTCCTTGGGCATCGAACTCACAGTAATGTCCGTTTCGAAAAAAAAAAAACAGATTTTTTTTTTTTTTAAAGTTCTCTGCCTATGTTCCGTGATTTCTAATGTAGGTTGCAAGGCGGAGGTAATAGCATACTGCCCTACTGTTGCAACTAGTCCCCTGCGTTATGAACTACGTTGTCCATTATGTAGTATCTCTCTTTCAAGCCTTGTAAAATGAATAAACGCTTTTAGCGCGTTGAGTAACTAAAATTAAGTAAATGATATCTACGTTAGTCAAAAGTACTTCTTTTACCTAAATCAAATACATTTTTGTTACACCCAATAAATTTCTATTTCCAACCAAATAAACGCTTTAAGTAGAATAAATGTTAACTACAATACAAATAATATATGATTTTACGTAAATCAAGTAAATTTTTGTTAAAACAAAACACTTGTTTAATTAACTGTTTCCAACACAAATACGACTGTTTAGCGCTCGTTATATGAATATAAGCTTTCTCAGGCACGGGAATTTTATACTGGGCTTATCAAAACCGCAATATGCGCTTGTAAAATACCGTTACCAGGTGTCATTAGCAACTTACCGCTTATCTTACTAGGACTTCCGGAGTAGTAATCAGTTTTCTTTTCCGTTGGAATTTTCATGTTCGCGCTATCTATAACGTCCGATGTACATATAAACCGTCATTTCCTTTCACATTTCTTCTTTAAAAAGTCGGTCCTTGTGGTGTAGTGGTTACCATACTTGCCTCCTACGCCCAAAACGCGGGTTCGAACCCGGCCAGGATCGATGGATTTTTTCGGGCGTAAAAATCCTAAGTATGGCTTCCTTCGGAAGGGAAGTAAAGCCGTGGGTCCCGTGTCGTGCATTTACGGCACGAAAAAGAACCTCAAGTCTGAAAGAGAGGCCTCTGAGCAAAATTTGTCGACCGTTTCACGCCCTGAGTTGAATGGGACGCTGATGACCTGAGATGTTAAAGAGAGTCCATAAATAAATAAATCAATCATAAAAATTCTTTAATAGTGTTCCTCTTACGCAACCACATACTCTATTTGAAACCATATTGCAACATTTTATCTACCACCATACTCTCTAATATAAATTCCAGCCAGATAACTCAAATATATGCCCTAACTTTTAATATTGCCTCTACAGTCTTCGTTAATCACCATGCTGCGCAGAAAAACCATGATGTTTATCAGGCTTTCTTCTTTTTTTTTTTGTCCGAAACTGCAACCTATCCCCGGTAGCTCAACGAAAGTATTATTGCCCGAAGCAGCCTCAAATACGAGTGGTGTTTAAAAAGTTCTCGGTCTGCCTCAGAGATTTGAAAATGGCCACTTTACTATAATATTTGTTAGTATCATCTTAAAACGTAAGCGTAGTCACTTGTTTGTGACGATCATGCAAATAAACGTTTAACATTTTCTACAAATTGGATAAAACTGAAATGAGCTTGATAAAGTAATTCCCTTTGAAAGGTTTAACGCTAACAGAGGTACAGATGGAGTTAGATTTCATATTAAAACGTTCTTTATTTTCGACAGTTAAAGAATTGGGATGCTGAATTAAACCATGTCGAATATCTATTCAACATGAGCGCTCGGGGGTCCCAAACCTGTTGCGACCGATTAGATCGTGACAAAACTGTTCAATGCAGTACTCAGTTATCGCTGATTGAAGGTGCGCGAGTTCGCTAAAATTGCAAAGACCTCGATAGATCATGTCTACTACATTTTATACGAAGTTTTGGGTAAGAGAAAACTTTCCGCTTAATGGTGCAGTGTTTGTTAGACAATGGACCAAAAACGTATTTGAATAAACATTTTGCAAGTGTTTCAACTTCTTTAAACGCAATTCCAGTGAATTTCTCCGACGTTTCATAATAGTAGATAAAACCTGGACTCTTCACTACATGCCAGAGACGAAGGAGCAGTGGCAACAGGTAAAAGTGCACCAAAGAAAACAAAAACTGTTCTATATGCAGGAAGAGTCATGGTTTTCTGAGATTCTCATGGTGTGGTGCTTGTAGCTACCTCCAGAAGGTGCAGAACCATCGCCGGGGAGTATTACGCTTCACTACTGGACCAACTGAAGGATGATATTCAAGTTAAGCTTTCACACCTTGCGAAAATTAAAGTTCTCTTTCATCACGATAATGCGTCTTCACACACATCTGGGGTTGTTGCTGCAAAACTGCATGATCTTCTCTTCAAAGTGCTTCCACATACGTCATATTCGCCAGATTTAGCTCCCAGCGAATACTTATTGTTCCCAAACCGGAAGAAATGACTGGGTGGACGAATATTCACATAAAATACGCTGTTTAAGCTAATAGAGATTCTCTTCTTTCCCCCCACAGTTAGACGCATCGAAGTTTACTGAGGGCATTAAAACGTTGGAAAGTCGTGGGACTAAATGTATTGGATTTACAAGATAATTATGTTGAGAAAAAAAAAATCTCTTAAATCTTGTGTTTTCTTGGTCAGGCCGAGAACTTTCAGAACGCTCCTCGTATATCTGCAAGGTGTCCATTACCCAGAAGTCAACATCTTGAAAATCAACTTTTTCCAGAAGTACACAACTGGCAACAGCAGCAGGTGCACAACTGGCAGGCACATGAGGTATAAACACAATACAGTGTCGATTCACAAATTGTGAGTGTGTTTCTACATTTTGCGGTACTGCACCCTGCCCCACGGTACTCCCTGTATCTGGACATTTCCCTCATCTGTTTCGCCTTCTTCTCCACCAATAATTCAGGATTTCAACCGCTACCAACAGTTTACAGATGACCAACCATTATGCTCACGGCTACAGAGGTGGAGTTCAACGGTGCACAGAGCATCATCACCTCCTATCGAGCTGCAGATCATGTCTCCATCAACAGTAAAAGTGCTATAGTGCATTTAACGTCTAACCGATAAGCTATAGTCAGTGTCCAGTATAAACATCTGCTGTCACCAGCTTCTCTGATGCCAATAACAAGGAATAATAATAAATTTAAGTCGGGGTTTTCCCTGTTAAATATTTTATTTTTTTGTATGCAAGTATGTTATTTATGTTTCTTTATAAATAAGCATATGCATTTTTTAAATGTTATAATGCTAAATTAATGTGAACAATGTGAAAATCATTTATACAGTACCAAGTATTTTTCGGGTGTTTATGGAGACCACTTATAAATAATGATTCGTTGTTTAATTCTTTACTTGAAGATAGTTATAATTGCTTAGACAATTTGTTAGAACACCCACGTAAAACCGTTTTATGAAACTCCAATGTCTTATCCTAAATGTTTATATTGCCAGGCACGGCTGATTTTAAACTTAACATTTGATTTCCACATTAGCATGTAATTACAACATGCGCAAGTGTAAACTCTATTAATTTTTGAAAATAAAAGTGTTAGTAGCATTATCATCGTGTCCTGTTGCATTATCAATACACATTTTCGCAATTCTTGCTGCATTTTCTCATTTATTACGGTACAGTTTGCGATTTAGTTGGAAACCATACACTGTGCGCCGAGTGTGTGTGTTATATATGACCAATCCATATGTACACAAAGAAAAAACTACACAAAAAATTTTCAAAGTGTGTTCAATGTAATTTTAAAGTTACAATTTTGCACAAATATTACTTTTCTAAAATATGTAGTTTTCATTATTCATTGTAATTTAAAAGCTACAAACTTGCATGCATGTCGGTGTAATATAAAATCTACAATCTTGCACACATTTAAAACATATTTTTTTCACTTTTCAATGTAATTTTAAACGTTTTTCAAATATGTAACTTTTCATTATTCAATGTAATTTAAGGACTACAAATTTGCATACATTTTAGTATTATTTAAAACCTATAAACTTGCACGTATTTGTCTTTTTTCAAACATGTATTTGTTTATTCAATGTAATTTTTTTTTCAAATGTGGAATTTTCAATATTCAATATTATTTAAAACTTAGAAACTAGCAAATATATTACTTTTTTTAAAATGCATGTAGTTGCAATATTTAATGTAATTTTATTTTTTTTTCAAACTTGTTTTTTAAATTGTTCATAGAGATTTTAACAGCTTTTGTCAAATATGTAGCTTTCATTATTCAATGTAATTTAAAAGCAATAAATTTGCATATATATAACTTATTTGCATACACGTGGTTTCCATTATTCATGGTAATTTTAAAGCTTTTTAACATAGTTTTCTTTATTCAATGTAATTTTGAAGCATGTGTATTTTTCATTATTCAGCTTAATTATAAAAGCTTTTTTCAAGCATATAGTTTTTATTATTCAATGGGAATGTAAAAACTAGATACTTGTGTGTGTGTATATATTATTTTACTAAAACTTGTAGTTTTTATTATGAAATATCATTTAAAAGCACATGGTTTTCATTATTCTCAAACATGTATTTACTATTATTTAATATAATTTAACGCTACAATGTTGCATTCATATTACTTTTTTCATACATGTTTTATATAATAATACTAACAATAATAATTATTTAATTTTAGTGTATTTGACAATGATATTTTGGACTTCTCTCTATCAAGCAGCAAGACATTTTACTATGTTGTAATTCATTACTTCATTTTGAGTCGAAGTACTTGTTTCTCATTTACTTCCTCTATTCCTGTCACCGCTTCTGTTATTACGTCTTCGTCATAAGAGGCTGCGTAAGTATCAAATTCTACATCCTCGTTCCTGTCGATACATGCTTTATCCAATCTAGCTATGAACTTCTTCAACCCTTGCAATTCCTCCCACATTTCTTCTACGTTATTTTCAGTTTTATTCACAAGGTCCAAACATTTTCTTTATTTACTACCGTTTCTTTAACCTTTCCATACTCGTTTGCCTTTCCAAAAGCTCGGTGTTGTATTCCTGTTTATCCTTTATCGCCAGCTCTCTGTTATTTACCTTGCCTTAACTTTATTTTTTCATATTTTGCCTTACCACATATAATTCCTTTTTACATCAAGCTATCGCAGCCTTTCTTTCATATGATATTTTTCCAACCAAAACCCGTTCGAACCTTTCTTACTACATTCCGAATTTATTTTCAAATTTCTTTTTGCTGATCTTCTTGAACCCCGCTTCACCCTTCTAGACATTTTTTTTATCACCAATGTTTAAGTTACATTCTCCACTTCTCCCCTCAGGGGCCCAATTTTTTGGGTACGGGGCGTAGCGACCCCGAGGCACCCGAGCTGCTCCCTAAGGTCCGCGCTCAGCGCGTTTGACTCCTTTTTATATCGCCTCTTTTATTGTTTTATTTGTCCTACATCCCTGTTCTATGTCTGATGGGTGCCCCCGTGTTTGACACGGTAAAATGTGACTGGGTAACGGCGTAACTCCCAGCACAGGGTTATCATGTAGGACGGGAGCGTATCCCCTGGTAAAGGCCAGGCCCGGGGAAGAGCCATTGCATGAGCTGTTTAACTTCCTGCAGGCGATTGGGTCCCTTCGTCAACACACAGGAAGGTGTGACCCTGAAGTTACTTTGTTCAGGCCAGGGCCAGTAACCTAAGCCGGGGTGGCGCCCAGGAAGCAGCCTGCCATCGGAGACAGTTGCAATGGTGGAGGAATAAATCGCTATGGTACTGGAAAACAATCCTTTACATTTTAAACGTAAAAGAGTTCACGTAAAAGAAGTATGCGAGAAGTCTTTCCCTCGATACTTGGTTATTAGCCATACAGAAGAGAGCCAGTCGTTTACGACCGTAAATCCATTCAAGATTCAGAAGGGCATTGATGCCATAGTTGGACCCGTTAAGTCCTGTACCCGTCTACGCAACGGTACACTTTTGGTGGAGGCACTTGGCCTGTCTCAAAGCAACTCATTCCTCAAGGCGAAGCTGCTCCACGGTTATCCCGTCCGTGTTGAGAAACATAAGACAATGAATTCGTCGCGAGGAGTTGTTACCACCAATGTTCTAGACGGAATGTCCGACCCGGAAATCCAGAGCTGTCTGGAAGACCAAGGGGTCACTTCTGTTTATCGTGTACAGGCAAGGAAAGAGGGGGAATTACAGCCGACCCGAACTCTTTTCCTCACCTTTGACAGGGTCGAATTGGCGCAGAGGATAAAGGCGGGCTACGAGTTGATAGAAGTGCGCCCATATATCCCGAGCCCGTTGCGATGTTTTCAGTGCCAACGTTTTGGACACACTCGCATATCCTGTAAAAGTGCCGTTTCCATCTGCGCAACCTGCGGTCAAGCAAGTCACGAGGGAGCATGTCCATCCGCTCCTGTCTGCGTCAACTGCCGCGGTGATCATCCAGCCTCGTCCCGCGATTGCCCTCGTTTTAGAGAGGAGCGCTGTATCTAGGAGATCCGGGTGAAGGAAAAACTCTCCTTTACTGAAGCCCGGAAGCGATTCCAATCTCGCCAACCTGTCGTGCCTAAGACCGGCACCTACAGCGCAGCAGCTTCTTTTGCGCCCAAGAAGTGCGATAGCAGTACGCAGACCTGCGATCTTGTCTTTACACGGGTCCAAAGTACGCCTAGTTCTCCAAAGCGATCTACCGTGAAGCCCAAAGCGGTTGTTTTTAATGTCCCTGAAATTAAGTTCTGGACAAGTTTTACGGGAACGGATTTTTTAAAGTCGTCAACTCAGGTAGAGAAGAAAAAGAGCCCTTCTCCTCCTGGGAGGTCCCGCTCCCATGATGGGAGCAAACCCGCTAGGCGGTCGCCGTCGCCGCCTATAACCACATCCAACCGATTCCAGGCGTTGGAATCGGCGGATGCTTCTCAGCGGGAGAGCCCTCCCTCTGAGGAAGTCATGGAGCAGGATGTGCCTGCTCCAGGAAAACCACCGAGCCCCACGAGATTGAAAAAAGGACGTTTGATTCGCCCTGGACCGTCCAAAAAGTAAGGTGGTAAATTTTTAGCTTCTTTTATCTAATTTTAACAATGGCTATCCTTTCGTGGAATGTGCGTGGTCTCCGTAGTCGAAGACCTGACCTCGAATTAATTTTACGCTCTACTGACTGTCCGCTAGTGTGTCTCCAAGAGACAAAACTTCGCCCACAGGATTCTTTTAATTTACGCGGATATTCTTCGGTGAGATTTGATCTCCCTCACGAAGATGGCACTCCCGCTCACGGCGGAGTTTTAATTTTAATTCGCCATGAAGTGTATAGTACTTCACTACAGCTCCAGACTCCTTTGCAAACTTCTGCAGCTACAGTTCACCTCTCTGGCCTCAGTTTTTCCATCCGCAGTATTTACTTGCCTCCGTCTGGTACAGTCACCATGGTTGATCTGGACAATCTTCTGTCTCAGCTCCCACCCCCTGTCCTACTTTTGGGAGATTTTAATGCACACCATTCTCTATGGGGTTCTATCACGGAGTGTGCCAGGGGTAGCATGTTGGCTGACTTTCTCGACCGCCACCATCTCATTCTGCTCAACACTGGTCAACCTACTTTTCTTTCTGACAGCATTCACGGCTTTTCACATTTGGACTTATCCATTTGTTCTGCCTCACTTGCTGTACATTTCACCTGGAACGCCATCTCCGATTTATATTCCAGTGACCACTTTCCGTGTCTGATCCATGTACTCTCTTCAAACGCACATTCAGAGCGCGCGCCGAAATGGCTCATTGAAAAGGCGAATTGGCCTCTCTTCGGTCTATGGCCGAATTTTCGGGGTGTGGTTCTCCATCTATCGACGTCGTGATCGAGCACCTCCGTACGGTCCTAATAACAGCCGCAGATGAGGCTATTTCCCGGTCGTCTTGTCACCCCAGACGCTTACCGGTTCCCTGGTGAACCGATGAATGCCGGGATGCTTTGCGTGCACGCCGAGGTGCTCTCCGAGCTTTTCGTCGCCACCCTACTTCTGCAAACATGATGCGCTATAAACAATTGCGCGCCAAATGCCGTCGAGTCATTAAGGATAGCAAAAAGGCTTCTTGGATTGCTTTTACTTCGTCTTTTAACCGCACAATGCCTTCATCCGTAGTTTGGGAACGACTACGCCGCGTTGCGGGCAAACCTAGGTTTACGCCTATACCCGGTCTTAGGATTTTAAATCGGGTGTTCACTACTCCGATTGATGTCGCAAATATTTTAGGACTTACTTTCGCTGATGTTTCAAGCTCGACCACCTATCCTGCTGCTTTTCGCACAATTAAAGAGCAGGTCGAGTCGAAGGGCTTCTGTTTTGCCTCCGACCATCAAGAGTGCTACAATGTCCCGTTTACCTCCAGGGAATTGGAGCATGCCCTTACGAACTCTCGACACTGTGCACCAGGGCCAGATGGTATTCATGTTGCTATGTTGCAGCATTTGTCAGTGGAAGGCAAAGCTTTTTTATTACGCACTTTTAATTTTATTTGGTGTAATGGCACATTTCCTAGCGCTTGGCGGTTGGCCACCGTCATTCCTATACCTAAGCCTGGAAAGGACCTCCATCTTCTTTCCAGTTACCGTCCGATTTCCTTCACCAGCTGCGTCTGCAAGGTGATGGAACGCATGATTAACGGGCGGCTTATGTGGTGGTTGGAGTCGAGGCACCTATTGACGAACGCTCAGTGCGGTTTTCGTCGTCACCGTTCCTCTGTCGACCATCTTGTGTCTCTTTCAACCCACATAATGGACGGCTTTATTCGGAAGTGCCAAACGGTTGCCGTGTTTTTTGATTTGGAGAAAGCGTATGATACTTGCTGGAGAGGCGGTATCCTCCGAACGCTTCACGATTGGAACATACGTGGGCGTATGTCTATTTTTATTCAGGAATTTATGAAAGACCGGGTTTTGAATGTTCGCGTGGGATCAGTTTTATCATCTGTTTTTACTCGAGAGAACGGTGTACCTCAGGGCTCGGTACTTAGTTGCACACTGTTTGCCATTGCTATTAACTCTACCACCGAGTGTTTACCGCCAGGAATACAATCGTCGTTGTTTTTAGACGATTTTTCCATCTATCTTTCCTCTCGGAGAACTTGTCTCTTGGAACGCCGCCTCCAATGCTGTCTCGACCGCCTTTACGCTTGGAGTGTGAATCACGGGTTCCGTTTCTCCGCAGAGAAGACCGTCTGCATGAACTTCGCTCCGTCTTGGCCCAGACGTTCTCTCTTTCGCAGACGAAGTTAGGTTCCTTGGCTTGGTTTTGGATAGGAAATTATGCTGGTCATCGCTTATAGCACAACTCAGAGGCAAGTGTGAACGTTCTCTTTGTATTTTACGTGTTTTAAGTGGCACATCTTGCGGAGCTGACCGGACTATTCTTTCACGTTTTTACCGCTCTCTTATCCGGTCCAAATTGGATTATGGCAGTGTTGTTTATGGCTCTGCGCGGCCTTCTGTTCTGCGCCGCCTGAACCCGATTCATCACCGGAGTATCCGTGTTGCCATCAGTCCTGTGTTGAGTTTATGTGCGGAGTCTGGAGAACCTCCGTTGTTTTATCGTAGGGATATTTTACTTTCTGCTTTCGGTTGTCGACTAGCTGCGCAACCTCGGCATCCCACGAACGAGCCGTTTTTTAACGTGTCTTTGGACAGTGATTATGCTGCTCGATCTCTTACTCCTAAGCCTGCTGGCTTTCGTTTTCGGGAAATTTTACGGATGTTGGACGTCGAGTTACCTGCTTTCTTCTTAGCCGGGGAAACTTTTTCTCCCCCTTGGCTCTTGGCCCCGTTCATCTTGGGCTTACGTCCTGTCCTAAGTCTTCGACCGCAGCACATATTATTCGTTGTTCTTTTAGCGAGATCAAATCCTCTTAATGGCTGGAATTTTATCTATACCGACGGCTCGAAGTCTGACACAGGAATAGGATGTGCTTTTGTTTTTAATGGAGCAAGTTTTACGTATGGTCTTAACATTGCGACATGGATTTTTATGGCGGAGCTTTATGCTATCTATCGGGCCTTTTTATTTATTTCTGATCAGGGGCTGGGGAACAGTATTATATGTTCCGACTCTTTGAGTGCCATTTTAAGTTTTAGCAATCTGTACAACACCACCCTCTTGTACAGAAGATCCAGGATGTGGTGTTCACTCTTTTCGACGCTGGCGTCAGGGTGACACTACTTTGGGTACCTGGACACGTGGGACTCCCAGGTAATGAGGCCGCAGATGTCGCTGCTAAATCCGCTCTTTTAGACCCTGCTGAGGACCTGCAACGTTTTTATTTTGGCGATTTTAAACATTTATTACGTAGAGGCATTCTCTCGCGCGGGCGCGATGAGTGGGATGTTATATCCGCCAATAAGCTTCGGGGAATTAAAGCATCCCCTTTTAACTGGTCGACTTCTTCTCGCGCTGTTCGTCGCGAAGAAGTAATTTTAGCTCGTCTTAGAATTGGGCACTGCCGTTTTAGTCATTGTCACCTTTTTAGTGGTCAACCCGCTCCAGCTTGCCCTCACTGTGACCACCCCCTTACAGTGCGTCACATTTTAATCGATTGCCATCATCTTAAAGCTTTTAGAATTAGCCTAGGTTTGCCCTCCTCTATTGAGGAGTTACTTGCAGATGACGTGGTAGCTGCTGAGCGAGTGCTTCGTTTTATCCGTGCTTGTGGTTTTTGGAGCAAGGTGTGAGGTGTTCTCTTTTATCCATGACGGCATTTTTAGACTCTTTTAAGACTGTTGTTATTTCAGCATTTGATGCATCGTTTTTAGTACCAGTCTTGAATTGAGTTGTTGTATATTGCCCTTGTTATTGTTTTGGGGTTTTATTATTACCATTTTTAGACTTTTACAATACTGGTTTGTTTTCAGCTTTTGCTGATGTGTTTTACTACCAGTTTTTATTTGTTGTAGTGTTGTTAGTTATAGGGTTTTATTGACCTTTTTTAGACCACTATAGGACTGTTGTTTTTCGCTATTGCGGCTGTTTTAATACCAGTCCTTTGTTTGTTGACCATTACACCCACTTGTTATTTGTTATGGGGTTTTATTTTGTTGCACAACGTGCTACTGTTATTTAACCTAAGACTTGATTTGTGTTAACTATTTATTTTTTAGTTCTGGCGCAGTTTTTAGTGTGTTTGGGCGCTAATGACCTTAGATGTTATGCGCCCCTTAAACAATAAACAATTCTCCACTTCTGCATTTTCACAATACGTAAACAAAATTATTCAACTCGTCCATCACACTGTAGGCTCTCATCATTTTGCTTTCCTCCGGCGTTTTATCCCAATTCAGGTCCAACCCCTGTGGCAAATCCATAATATCCCTCATATGGCCACAGGCTAACATTTCCACCCTAATACTCCTCTTTCCAAGTGCAAACATGCTCACCGGAGTACAAAAAATTCGCAATCCTTGCTTTTGTTCTTTTACTTGCTTTTAACACATTCGCATGCGTCGTTCAAAGAGTATCCTCTTCGAATTTCATCTGTTCCATCTTCACATTGTCGTAATACATATAATTTCCCCCACTTTTCACACCTGGTTGCAGGTGCCAAATAGTAATACATGTTTTTAAGTTCATTCGCATTCGCAAACGTTTGTTAAAAATGCCACCCACCCTTCTTTGGCATGCAAGAACAGTTGGGCATCAATTTGTAACTCCTACCACACACCGTTACATTCAAATTTCCAGTCACGCACCCACCAAAAACCCACATTTTTCAAAACTAACGCAACTGTTTGTGCACACACAATTCCCGATAGTATCAGTACTATACCCATAGCAATCATCTTTGCAAATAAAGCCCAACTGTTCCAGCTAAAGTCACTGGTAAGTCATCATTGCAAATTTAATGTTTACCGAAAAAAGTAAAACTGAATATTTGTGTCTCAGATTAACCTCTTGAGCTAATGTAACATTGTCGTGTTCAATTTTACCGCCAAAAGGGATTAAAGCGACCCTATTTGCAAGAGTATCGTAAATCCAAACCTTTAAACCAGAATCTTGACTACTGGCATGGTCCTGTCCAAGAGTAGTCTTTATGATCTGATGGTGCTTTAGCTCATTTTAAATATTGTTAATCAATGACCATGTATGTGGAATAAAATATATATATTTCATGGAAATTTTTGGAGTTCTACCATGGAAAGGGTCCTCATAATGGCGTTGGCTATATGCTAAAGCATTAAATTGGTCCATGAAAATAGGACACCTTTACATTAACCTTAGGAATACAAGAAATGCGGCTGTTGCAACAGATGTGAAACGGTTATAAGATTCTAACATTAGTAGTTTTTGTTTCTTCTTGGATATTGTGAATTATTTATTAAATAAATCGGGCATAGCTACATAGGTGTTAGGAGGTTAGAACTCTGGGTCCCCCCTTATTCAAGCTGAACATTTATTTTTCTTTAATTGTTAATGTAGTTGTTTATTGTGTAGACATGTTATTATTCTCTTCATTTTCCACTTGGCAAACCACAGAAGACTTCACCTTATCTTAAAGAAATACTGGTTGATACTGATGCAAAAGGATATTAATGAGAATTATAGAAGAAGGAGCAAGTAAGTATCTTTTATGCAGGATACTTTGCATTCCTGTATTTTGTGTTTCAGGTAACTTTATATACTATTAACAACCACCTTGTCCTATTACTTAGTTATGATACTGAATGCCAAACCTAAACAGAAAATTACTCCAGCATTAAAAGTTCAAGACCTGCCATTGTCCAAACTATGCCTGTTCATTGGAAAGGTTGACATAAATCCATTATTCACAATCACTACCTCAGATCAGAATAAAAAATAATGCAGGACCATTGTTTCCTATTTTGATTAAAGTAAAACCTACTGAAGAGCATATTCACTGGGAAACAGGAGTATTAGGTGGAAATGTTAAACTAAAGGAAATCAGGTTCAAGTAAAGTAAATCATTTGAAGTGAGTCTTTGTTTTAACTTTAGTTTGCTGTTAAAAGCCATTTAGGGTAAAGTTACTAATGGATTATTCAGAAAATTGGATAGCTGATTTTGCAATATTAGCACATTGACATAGAAGCCAAATATTTTATTATTTAATTAAGTCTCATTTTGAGCTTGAAAATTATTTACCTAAAAATATGCTTCTTGCATTTATTGAAATGTTTGCAAAAACAATGATATTCACTTCTGTATTGCAACCACAGGAAATCACAAGGTCCATGAGGAGAATTCACATTTCTTCATTGCTAAAGGTAAAAGCAAAAAGAACCCAAGATGTTACCACTGAAACTGTGGAACATGCTGCTGAAGTTGTACCTGCAGATCAAACACCAGCTGTATCTGCAGAACAATCACCAGCTGAATCAGCAGAGCAAAATGTTTGTATAAATAACATAATTATGAATTATCATAGAATTTTTTCATAAAAAAAAGGTTGTATCTCAAAAGAATTGTAATTTTATTAATGATTGAAATGGCCATCAAGGCACTAAACTTAGATCTGATGGAAAATAGAAATCAGACTTTTATAAGAATAAAGAAAATTTTCATATATGTACACATTAACAGTATTACCATCATATAGAATCGGTCCTGGTGGTGTAGTGGTAACCATACTTGTCTCCTAAACCCAAGATTGTGGATTTGATCCCGGCCAGAACCGATGGATTTTATCTGGCGTAAAAATCCTGGATTCCTTTGGAAGGTAAGTAAAACATGGATCCAAGTGGTACATTTATGGCACGTAAAAGAACCTCCAGCCTGAAAAAAGAGACCTCTGAGCAAAATTTCACGCCCGAATTTGAAAGGGATGCTGATGACTTGGGATGTTAAAGAGCATCCGTAAATAAACCAAATAAAAAAAAAAAGCATATAGAGTTTACCAATGATAGATTTTGTATTTTTTTTTTACAAAAAATAAAAAATCTATCAAGGAAGGAAGCAGTTGCTCATTTTAGACTGGCAACTGGACATGATTGTCTGGCGGAACATCTACACAGATTTGATTTTATGAATGATAACACATGTAAGATCTCCAATACTGACAAGATTCTAAATGGAGATCATCTGTTGGAATGCACAGAACTGAGGAAAGCTGTACCTAATGGGAAAATATACAAATTATATTGGATGGCCAGGGAAAAATTGATGGATCAAAATCCTGCACATTAGATCAACAACAACAGTTTTCCAATAATGCTCAGACCACTCACTGGCAATTCCACTGTTGCTAACTGACTTATGGCAGTTATTTATTTGGTTTATTTATGGATGCTCTTTAACATCTCAGGTCATCAGTACCCCATTCAATTCAGGGCGCAAAACTACCGATAAATTTTGCTCAGAGTTCTCTTCTTTAAGGCTGGAGCTATTTTCACATACTGTAAATCTATGACAGTATCCATGGCTCTACTTTCCTTAGAAAAATAGCCATAATTAGGATTTTAAGCCCAAAAAATCCATCAATCTGGCTGTGATTGAACCCATGTTCTTGGGTACAAGGCAAGTATGGTTACCACTAAACCACCAGGACTAAGCCTATGCTAGTGAGATAGCCAAAAATTAGCATGCAAAAATGTAAATGGTTAATATTGTATTATAAGATAGACATTAATGTTCACTTCCTATAGGTCTACTTTTCAATAGAATTATTTTCAAAGATGTTTTCATTTTAACTGAACTCTCTTACACAATTCTGCTGTTGACTTCCTGTAATGGATGATTTATTCAGCAAGAAATAAGATTTTGTATAAAATTTTCCTTTTCTGACACAAATTTATAATTCTCTTCCATTTTTGCAATTTCTTTTTTTTAATACCATAATTGGGTCTTTATGAATCACAAGTTTTATCATTCTACACGTATAAGTCATTAAAATATTTTCCTTTGTGTATTTCTAGTTGTGATGTGTGGTTTAGCACTGTTTTATCCTGTTGAAATATGACAGTTCTTTAATCACATTTTGTGATTTTTTTCTTTAAGGACTATTTCTTTTTTTCTTTCCCCACTGTGTGAGGTATTAACATATATAAAAAGCCAAAATGTAATAAAATATTCAATGATCATTACCAACATATATAAATTTTAAGAACCACCAAATGGCCAATTATGAATAATGTTCAATTACACAACAAATTTTTGACCCATATGCTGTTGAACTTAAGAATACAAAAAATCAATTAAAATAACAGCACTAAATGAAAATAACAGGTGTAATGATGCAATAACATGATGCCAAGTAAGTTGAATGCAGAAAACCTGAAGTAAAAGTTAAAAACGGCAAAATGGATCAAGATAAACTAGTAGATAAAGTTTGGTTTGTTTTTATACTTATTAGTGCAAAATATAGGTAAAACTATAAAGAAACTATCAAAGATGCCATTGCAGTACCGGGGGAAATTAATACACATTTTTTAGTCAAACGTTTCCTTTATTATTCATCACTTTGTATTTTATTAGCTATCAAACTTTCCACAAACTTGATTTAGTATAGTAGGCTACCAATGTACTCAATAAATCACATTTCTGGAAAGGAGGATTAGTAATAAATTAGCAAGTTTACTTTCAATCAGATATAATTATCAAATTAATGTAAGCGGTCAAGAATTTGAAATAGTGTCATTTTATTTCAACTGCACCCAAGAAATTTACAGTATCTAACATTATGATTGTTGTACATTTAATGAATATGAATTAAATGGGCATTATTTACAGTAGTAAATATCTTAGATAGACCTCTAATCAGTTTTAACTTCTATGGGTTTGCAACATTCCCTGCATGTTCTTTAGTTAATTGATCACATAATTCCTAATGTGCTAAGACATTGTAAATGGTATAAACTAAACTTACTTTTGATCCTCAGCTTGTGATGCTTCAGTAGTAAAAACGGGCTTTAAACACTATTAAAAAAAAATAAAAACTTTTGATCCTATGCTCAGAGAAATTTCTCTCATGATAATTTCGATGTTTATCTTTCAATTAATTCAAGATATCTTGGTTGTCTGATACTAACATATCTATTTCATTAGACATGTTACCCCAGAATTGTTGTCAATCATCACTGGTATAGAAATATAAAAACCTGCACTATACTAGTTTGCAGTGATTGAACTGCTTTGGACCTTTTTAATGTTTGTGGGTTACTGATATGGTAAATCCATTACGGAGACTGAAATATGCCTAGCATATATGGATTGCAGATAATTAACTGTACATGCTAGTTCATTATAGTTCAACTGCATTTTATATTAATATAGTATAGTATTCCTCCTATAGGCTTTCTTAGCTTTGAAAGTTTTGAGAATGGACAACAAGGATTTGTTAAAAGCAATTGCAAATTGTCCTAGCTTTTGATTGGAGTGCAAGTCTAAGCATGCTCTAACAATGTGTTGTATCAGCACTTCTGAGTATGTGTACATGGGTGTTGCTGCCCTATGATTTATTACAACTTTATAGTCAATTTAGGAGAGAGAATACTTTGAAAGATTGAATTGTGCAATTGGTGACTTTGCCCTTTGCAATCTTCTTTACATTCATTTTTTACAGATTTTAGGAGTGGAAGGGACAAACTTGAAGATGAATATCTTGCAAGACTACAGCAACAATGGATGAAAATGTAATGAAAACAGAGCTTATGTCTCTTACTGCATGTATCAGACTCAAGAAACCGCCTGTGGTGCCTCAGTAGTGAAAACAAGCATTAAACATCATTAAAAATAAATTCAAGAAGCCCTGAATACTGGATTGGCAGCAGTGAAAACGGCCCTTAAAGAAAAACTTCATGTCAGGAAGCTCTGCAGTCACTGGATTCTGTACCAACGCACAGAGAGCAAGAAGCATGACTGCATTGGTGCCAGAAACTGCTGCAATAATTTGATGGAGGAAGATCGAAAAACATATTTAACATATAACAGGTGACAAAAGCTGGATATACCAGTATGATCCAGAAACTGATAGTCATCAGTCTGGCTCTTCCCAGGAGAGGATCACCCTCCCCCCACCCAACAAAAATGAGGCGAGTGAGAATTGTTGGCATGAAGATGGTCTGTTCTTTCTTTTCAGCCAGTGGCCACAATGTGACAGTTCCATGTAGGGTACAAAAAATTGTCACTGTCATATGGTACACCACAAAATGTTGCCTGAATTCTTCATGTACTGACAACAAAGCACCCTAAGACTGGTCTGCATAGAATCCTGTTGTTCCAAGACTACACCTCTACCCACACTGCACTGGAAACAACTCACTTTCTGCATGAGCCAGGAATTTTTGGTTTATTTATGGACTCTCTGTAACATCTCAGGTCATCAGTGTCCCATTCAATTCAGGGCGGGAAGCGGCCGACAAATTTTGCTTGGAGGCCTCTTCTTTCAGACTTGGTTCTTTATCCTGCTGTAAATGTACAATACGGGACTCATGGCTTTACTTCCCTTCTGAAGGAGGCCATACTTAGGATTTTTACACCCAAAAAATCCATCGATCAAGGCCAGATTTGAACCCACAATCTTGGGTTTAGAAGGCAAGTATAGTTACCACTACACCACCAAGGCCAACCAGGAGCCAGGAGTCAAATGTTTGCACCCCCTTTCCTACAGTGCAAATCTGGTTCCATGAGCCATTTTTCTATTCCCAAAATAAATGGAAAAAATTTGTGGGCAATGATTTGAATCAACTGAAACTGCAGTGGCTGCATACAAAGAATGTATATGCACCCTATCCTAAAATTTTGAATTGATGAGGCATTGTACAGAATGTAATTGAGAATACTTGGAAAAGATGCAATAACCAATTCTTATTTTTTAAAATTTTACTCTCTCATTCTCAAAACATTGAAAAATGACCCTATAGGAGATGGAATGGTTGCTTCAGCAGGCCGGGTCTCATTGTCTGGCTGTCATGTTCTAGGAAAGGAGAGATAATAATAATAATAATAATAATAATAATAATAGTAATAATAATTTTACCGTGCAATGCTCTACCAGTAACATTCGTATTTCCAAAATGATGGGGATCTTGGTTGGGTCACTTTTTTACTAAATGAGGTTTTTTTTCCTGTATTATTGTGATGTGCTACATTAGCTGGTACTTTTTAGTCAAACTAGGAATCTAATTGGACAATACTGAAGCCTTTTTTTGCATGAATTGGCTATGCAATTTTATGTTTGATAATAGCATTTTAAGGATACTAAACTTGTTTTAACTATTATTTTTGTTTCATATATTTTGAATAGAGTAAAACAGTAAAAATCACCAACAGTAAAATTATTAAGCTTAGATTCCCACTATCAAATATTTGAAATTAGAAACATCCATTTTCATTGTACTCAGTTGTTTTAAGTTTTCTAGTGATACCTGCTCTCTTTCAAACATAGCTTAGTAAACAGCTTTCCTAAAATTAATTCATTTACATATGTCATACAACAGTTTACTGATTTTAGGGTAGTTCATAATAAATGCCTCAGCAAATAAAGAAAAACTTTGCTTAAAGTTTATATTTTGTTTTGAATGAAAAGAGGTTCTTACTTTATCATTGCTACATTTATTGATATAGTGTTATAATTTATTTTTAAGAAGCCTGGTTTCATCTATCACATAAGATTTAATGTATATTATATGTGTTCTTTTGCAAAAGTTAATATGTCAGAGACTTACATGATTTTCATACTAATAGGACTTGCTACACTTGGATGAGTTAATTGAAGAACCTGTGGTGCATACCAAAAAAGTTCGACCAATTAGGGATGAGCAAATTGAAATATCCTCAATTGTTTTACAGAGGCAGAGAAGTTCAATATGGAAGTGGTTGCGTGTACAGGTATTTAAGTCATTGATATTCATATGATGAGGAAGTTTCCATTTTACACTAGTTCTATAATACTTCTGTTATTAAAATAATGGAAATATCATGCTTTGAAATTTGTAGAATTAAGATATATAGTGGCTAATACGTAAAACCTTCAATTATTTGTATTGGAAGCTCACAACACGGGCAGCTAATATTACTGATCATGAACGACAAGTTACCTACCATTTACTGTTCTTGCAAAACATATCAAATAATTTTATCTTTTTGGCTAGAAATAAAGTTATGGATAAAAATTAGGTTAATTTCAAACTGCTGTAAGGTGCAATGAATTATAATGTGTGATCTAGTTTCCTTAGATATGAGGGTCATTTGAAAAGTTTTCAGAATGACAGTCAGTTTGCAGCAGCAGTCCTAAAGCAGTTTATATATCAAAACCACTGTCTTCCATAGAAACATTTGTGCAATAATATTTTATTATTGGCCAAGAATAGCTGTTTATTGCAGTACAGATATGTGTAATATTGGAAAAATGGCAAATATCAAACATTGTATGATTAACTATAACATTTAATTTCATGTCAGAACAATTACAATGAAGCGACTATTATGTTCTTAATTATCTAGTGAGTCGATTTGATAATCTTATGCTCCACTTACTGTTGAATTATGCAAAACTAGTTTCGCAACCTGCATCCTCAGTTGTGAGTAAACTGTCGGCTTCGTTGTTGGTTGGCTGGAGGACTTCGTGTAGCTCTCGTGGACATTAATTAATCCAGAAGTTCATAAAA
Source organism: Metallyticus violacea (assembly GCA_030762175.1). Taxonomy (NCBI): domain Eukaryota; kingdom Metazoa; phylum Arthropoda; class Insecta; order Mantodea; family Metallyticidae; genus Metallyticus; species Metallyticus violacea. Next base: position 306,293,324 of record CM060846.1, on the reverse strand, counting down.
TGTCCACGAGAGTACACCAAGTCCTCCAGCCAATCAACAATGAAGCCAAGAGTCGACTCACAACTGAGGATGCAGGAAAAAGCCTGCGAAACTAGTTTTGCATAATTCAACAGCAAGTGGAGCATAAGATTATTAAACCGACTCACTAGTTAATTAAGAACATTGTATGATTATTAAGTACTTGGTAAAGAAGGATATGAATGCAACAGAAATTCATACAGATATGACAAATGCACTAGAGGACTCTGCACCAACATGTTCTACAGATTCCAAGTGGATCATGGAGTTTAAACATGGCACTATAAAGCTTGGAAAACGATCCACAGAGCATCGACCAAAATCTGTCCCAAAATCAGAAATGATCAATAAGATTCTGGAGGATTGCCAATTAATGGTGTCTGAAATTGCTGAGGGTCTGGACATTTTAAGGAATGTGTATTTCACATTTTGAAGAATTGTGCTTGAAAAAATAATGAGATTAGGTACTATGACTGCTGACTCAGGGTCAAAAGCTGCAATGAAACAAGCTGGGTGTTTTTAATGCATTTTTATATTGACTAAGATGTAAGAAAATGATGCAATGTTGCTGCAGTGATTCAACTTACATCTGCTTAGTAGTCTAATTGTCTAATCTAAAATAACAGTGGTTTTCAGTTATATAAGGTAATAAGGCTATATTGTTATACCAACTGCAGATCACTTTCTTTCATGTCAGCATGTGAGCATACAAAACACAGATTTTATCACAATAAAAAATATTATCCACATTGTATGTTAAAATGTATATGTACAATTTTATTAATTATCATATTATTAGATCTTATAATTGTCATTTCTTCTCTATAGAATTTTTGTTATCATTATTTTTCATATCTCTTAACTGCTAAAACTCTCTAAAAGCATTTGGTGGATTGTTGCTGTTCAAATAATATTACCACTAATAATCTCTGTGAGTTGAAATATTAGAACACTCTTTCTTGTTTCACTTAAATATTACCATTGTTAACATCAAATATGAGTACAATTACTTAAATACACTTACTTGGTTTTTTGCAGTATAGAGTGCTCAACTATATACTTAAGTGGTATACTTCCAGACAGTAGAACTTCATTTACTAATAATGAATATAGAGCAAACCAATGAATTATGAACCAACTTGCAGTATCTTGCCTGTGGGTAAGAGCTGCACACATTACCATCTGCAGCTATCATAAGTGGTGCTAACACAACCATACAACAGTTTCTTTAACTATTTGGAAAGGTTTTACTTACCAACTTTATGAATGAAGGTACTGAACTGGCCATTGTCATTGTCCATACATTTTTAGCCCCTCTTTAAAATAAACTATTTATAACATACTGTAATTCACATAGAGTAATTCTGGTTATTTGCTGGCAAATATTTTGTTTAGTACTTCCTGAGTATGTGGGTTTGTCTTGTATATTTTTTAATTTATCCCAGAGATAAAAGTTACGAGGGGTTACATTAGGGGACCAAGGGGTCTATAAATCCTTACTATCATTTTGAAACACTCTTTCAATTTATTTTGTCAAAATATTTGCTGTGGCATAGTCTTGTTGAAAAAAGGCAAAATTATTTAATTTTTCATTTAATTTATTTCAGTATATTATATAGTGTTGTATTTAATTAAGACATGTCAAATGAATAAAATAACAAAATTTATAATGAAAGTGACAACTTATAAAACTACCCAATTTCCCCACACATATACAGATACATTAAAAGTAATATAATGCAATAAATATTGTGTAACATAATAAATAATTACAAATACATATTTGACAATATCATATTAAACTTTGTATTCAAGGAAATTAAACAGGTATTTCTTAAATTTATTGTATCCATTGCAATTTTTAATATTATGTTGTTGTTGTTGTTGTTGTTGTTGTTGTTGTTGTTGTTGTTTTTGTTGATCTAATGTGCAGGATTTTGATTCATCAATTTTTCCCTGGCCAGCTAATATAATTTATGTATTTTCCTGTCAGGTGCAGCTTTCCTCAGTTTTGTGCATTCCAATAGATGTTCTCCGTTTAGAAACTTGTCAATATTGCAGATCTTACATGTGTTATCATTCATAAAACCAAATCTATGCAGATGTTCCGCCAGACAATCATGTCTAGTGACCAGTCTAAAATGAGCAACTGCTTCCTTTCTTAATAGATTTTTTATTTTATGTACTATTTTTTTATATTAGAATAATTTTTATTAGATATTTCCAATTGAATATTATGTTGATATTTTTGTTCTATGGTCATTTTGGTACTTTTTAATTTTACATTTAATCCACAGCGCTTTATTGGTTTTGAATATAGCACTGCCCCCTTTTTGGCCAGAAAGTCTGTATTCTCGTTACCTATCACTCCCACATGTGCTGGTATCCACAGTAGTATTATTTGTTGGAATTTTGTATGGAGTAATCTATAATAATATTTAATATTATTAGGTTATTATTAGGAAGTTTAGTATACAATTTTATTCCAGTATAGCTAGGCATCTTCTGGGGAGTGCAAGGTCATCTTTACTTCTTGTACTTTGATGGTTGACACTAGAGTTGTATTCGTGGGAAACTAATACTTGACGAAATGAAAAACAAACAAACACACACACATGCACACATAGTAGAGTAAGTAGTTTTAGCTGCCTAAGAATTTTTCTACAAGATTCAGTTTGTTTCAAATTATCCAAATATCACACAGCCGTTTTTTGCAAGATGAATATTGTATTTTATAAAATTTGCAAATATTATCCCATCTTTTAATTCTTTACATAATGAGAGAATGGATAAGGGAGGAATAGAATGTTTGTGGTGGAACATGCTTGATCAAGTATCTCAGAACAAATAGATTTTGAATAAATTTTGTTGCTAGTTTTTCAATAAGGGTATTATAAGTAAATATCTTGTCAATATATAATCCTAATAATTTAACATCAGTATTTTTTAATATGATATTCCCTATATTTAATGGTAGTTGTTTACCAGGATTCTTAAAAACCAAGGCTGATTACCTCACACTTTGCAGGATTTATGCTTAAGTTAATGCACACTGTATGATATTAGCAGTTTGTATTCCATCGTTGATGTCATGCATATATAATACAAATAATATCATTCCAAGAATGCATCCTTGCAGTTCACCATGGGTTATATTTTGTGTTTGGGATAGATATTCACCATTATTTATTTTTAACTGCACCAACTGTTTTCTATTTGCATTATATGATTTTATCAGTCCATATCCTAATCCCCTAATACCTAACATAGATAATTTAGACATAAGTAAGTCTACATCTGCACAGTCAAAAGCCTTTGTAAGATCCAGTAGCATACCAGCAGTATAATTTCCAGAGTCAATACAATTTATTATACTTTCAGTACAATCAGATATTGCATTTACAGTGGATCTGTTACTTATAAATTCATTTTGTATTTTAGGTAATAAGTTATATTTACTTAGATATTTTATTATTTGATTGTTTAAGATACATTTAAAGATTTTATAGATTGCTAGTAATACAGATATTGGTCGATAATTATGTATATAATTTTTATCATCTTTTTTAAAAACAGGTGTTATTCTTACAATATTTATTTTATCTAGGAACATTGCTTCGTCAAAACAACAATTAATTATTGATTCTAAAGGATTTGTAATTTCTGTACTGCAGGCTTTTATCAGTACCATTGGTATGCTATCTGTTCAAATGTTGTTTTTTATTTCAATGATTTAATTATTTGTATTTCAATACTATTAGTAGGATACAATAGATGATAGAGAATATTTTTGGGTTTTCTCTCATGTTTTGATATGTGTTACATCTATTTGGATTTGTTTTTTAACTACAGAGACAAAAAATGTTGTTAATGTTTCAGTCACTTGCTCAGATGCTATAATTATATTATTTTTTACTTTAATATTAATTGTTGTGTTACAGGAATTTGTGACTATTCAAAAATTATTTACCATTTGCCAGCTTGATTTACTTATGTTTTTAGAGTATAGGATCTTATTACTGGTGGCATTGCTTTTGCTGCTTTTACTGCCTAATCACATTTTTTTAAATGCATTTTAAATTTAAACTGTCATGGTTAGAGTTTTCTTTTACGTTTGCTATTGCTAGCTTTAGGAAAACATGCAGCTATTTTATCTTGCAATTAATCCAGTGCTTAAATTTTTTATTTCAGGTTTTGACCCTTACGTGGAAAGGACAGTATGAATTAATATAGTAGTATAATACATAATGAAATATATTTCATTTTTCATTTGGATCCTGTCCAATGTGAATTTTTCCCAGGTTTCATTATGCTTCCTGTGTTTATTCTTTGCAAAAAGGGGATTAAAGTTGTATTCATGTATGCCACAATTAAAAAATATAGTTCAACTTCAACAATTTAGCAGCTCTGTGCACAGAGCTATAAATGCCTGCTTGGTGAAAGTTGTTTTTGGGGAGAATTCTCCAAATGATGACCATTGTCATCTCATGTTTCTCCAGTCAGAACCCTATGCTGTCTCTTAGCTTTCTTAGACTGAACCTTACCTGTGGCCTAAAATTTATTATAAAGATTATGGATTTTTGTACAGACTGGAAATTTTATACACAATAATCTTTCTTTCAAATCATCTTTGAACTTGATCAGCTGACTGAGTTAACACATATGAATCTTCAATATATATTTTCTACTACATATATTTTGAGACATAAATTATTCTATGACTAAATAAAGAGCAAAGCACACCATTTGTAACAACTGAACTAAACTCAACTACGTCAGATCTATATTGACAGCAAGATTAAGATTAAAAAAGCAGTTTTAATAAAATCCAACAAGAAAACATTCCCAAAATAATCTCAAGCCAAGAAGCTGTTTGAGCTATTAGCTACAATGTTAACCTAGATTTTTTAGCGTATTTTATTTGACCAGAAACAAACATTGATGAGTGAATGCTGAGTGCCCCTGTAGCCGCTAAACATACAAGCATAATCATCATCTGCTGTACAGGAATAGGCCATAAGCTTGATCCGGTTTCAGACAATCAGTGGAAGAACAGTGAAAGTTGGTTTATAGTTCATTAGATCATCTGAATAAATAGCTAAAAATGACCAATTTGAACTTACAGGTTTTTTTTTTTTTTTTTTTTTTTTTTTTTTTTTTTTTTTTTTTTTTTCCCCAGTAAACCCACAACACTTTTTATTTATATGTATTGATATTTTGTTTGGCTGAAAAAATTAATTTCTCCATTATTTTTATGTGCTGTAATGTGTTAATGTGTCAAAATTCATGCATTCCAATTACAGTAATGGATAGACAAACAGAAATAGAACAAATAATGTCCTTTGCTGTTTTTTTATAATTTGAAGTGTTTTGGTGTAAACACACCTGCAAAATTTTTTGCGAATATTTGGGTTTGCAAAATTAGATTTGGCATCAATGAGCTTAATATTATTGTCATAGCAGTGATGTTAACAAAAATTAAAAAATGAGCAATGCTAGTTATGAACTTGTTTTTCCAAGAATATTATGTGGACTGACACATACTAAGTATCTGCATTCTAAATTTATGAGTTTACCATGAAAGAATTCATGAGTTGTAAATATTTTGAGATGGTACTCATTTATGGAGAAGTACATCAAAACGTAATGGCAGCAGCTCACTTGTTCCAAGAGAGATGCCCTACAAGAGATCACTATATCTAGTTTACCCTGTTTTTATGAAATGCACTTAATATTATGCATCATTTACTTTTAAAAAATAACATTAAGCAGATTGCCATAAGTTTTAAGTTATAATATTTATTGCACTATAGTGCAATATATATATTACTAGTCATAATTATTGAGGTTGCAACTTTCAGTATTCTAAAGATTCAGTAATGGAAGACTGCATGCTAGCAGCCAGTCCAACTTGATTATTTTAAACTCTAAATCCAGATGAGGAAATGCAGAAGAGAATAATAAAAGCATTGATATGTAGCAGAAATTCTATCAAAAGAAAAGTTATATTTTCTTCATTGTCATGAAAGTTTGATTTTCATGAAAAATTCAATAGGTTCAATCCCCTTTTCATGAAAAGTTGATAGATTTTTTGATAGACAATATGGTCATTCAAGAGAAGATGTACAGAAATAAGACCTATTGGCTTCCAGTTCAGATAGCTATGTATTTTATAGGTGTGAACATTTATTGATCATATATCCCTTTCAGATTATTTAAACTGTATATTTGGCCAATAATTGTTTACCACTGGAAGACATAAGTTTATTTTTCTTTCTTTTGTTTGTTCTCAGGATCCTAAGCTAGATGTGTTTAATGTTGCTAAAAAGCGTAAACCAGAAGATCTTTTAAAAAATCCTGGTTATAGATGTCTACCACAAAACTTGATGCATCTTTATCAAGCACCCTGGAGCTCAGGCTTTAGAGCAAATATGGTGAGTAAATAATGATTGATTATACTAATCTTTAAGGTTGAATTTATTACGAATAAATATTTTTCTAACATTAAGATCATAAGAGCAATAGAATATCAACAATTGTATATTTGGAAGGAGTTTTGTCAAAAATGGCCACATATTAATAAACAAGCTAAAATGTCAAGCTGAAAACAATTCCTATTTTAGGCACATATTTATTTTATTTCATATAATGATAATGCTTGTTTATTGATTTTTCTTTTAGGCTTTGGCTGAAGCTTCAGCAGCAGGAGGCACATCAAGGTTAATAAAGTTGATTGATTTCATAAATAAGCTTGAAATTTATGTAGTAGACTTTAATAACATTGGCATTAATGATAAACAAGCAATAATAATAAAGGGAGATTCTTTGGATGTATGATTTCAGATTTGACTTTTTCCACTTTTGAAAGCTAATTAATGCTTAAACTATGCTAATTGCATTGTAACTCCTAAGTAGGAATTAGTCTAATAAAATGTGGTTATGTAATTATTAATAAAGTACAGTATTTCTGTTCATTATTCTGCTAACAAATTTGTCTCCATTAAATGGTTAAATAATTTTATTCTATCATAATCTTGTTAAATTAAAAGTAAAACTTCTAAAATCATGTCAATATATTTAAACTCGCGACGTTTCACATTAAAACTTTTTTTATTAAAAAGTAAGTTGGGACTAGTTTTTGTGAGTAACTTGCTCACATTGTCAACCAATTGACAACCAATTGATGACTCGGTGTGTGCAATGTCGAGAGAGATTAAATATATATACATGATTTAGAAGTTTTACTTTTAATTCAACAAAAAAAAATTATTATTCAGAAGTGCATTTTTCCTAGAGAGAGAAATTTTTAATATATCAGCCAAAAGTTAAAACCATAAAACTCCTGCATAAGAAAGCACTGATTAAGATTAAAAAAATAAATTATTTTAATTAAATCCAACAAGAAAATGTTACCAAAATAACCTCAAGTCAGGAAACTGTCTCAACTATTGCCTATAATGTTAACATAGATTTTGTAGTAGTTTTTTATTTGACCAGAAACAAACATTGATGAGTGAATGCTCAGTGCCCCTATAGCTATTAAATATACAAGTATAATTATTCATCTGCTATGCAGGGATAGGCCATAAGTTTGATCTGGTTTCAGACAATCTTTTAATTGATCATTCAATACTTCTTTTACCTTAGGTGTACAAGTACATATAAGTTTTAGAAGCCTGTTATCTGCCATTCTTTATAATGCATTTTTATTTAATTAAAATGCTGTAATTAATTGAAAACACATTTTAATTCATTGCTATCTGTATTTCATATCCTATTTCTTCTTCTTCTTTGATTCATTTACTTATGGACGCTCTTTAACATCTCAAGTCATCAGCATCCCATTCAACTCAGGGCTGAAACAGCCAACAAATTTTGCTCACAGGCCCCTCTTCCAGGTTTGAGGTTCTTTTTCATGCCGTAAATGTATGACATGGGACCCACGGCTTTACTTCCCTTCCGAAGGAAGCCATACTTGGGATTTTTATGCCCGAAAATATCCATCTGTGCTGGTCGGGATCGAACCCGTGATCTTGGGTAGAGGAGGCAAGTATGGTAGCCACTAAACCACCAGGACCAACTGTTCCTTCTTGAACACCCTTCACAGAGCATAGGAATTTCATTTCTGCCACTTCAAACACATCTTCTTCCCTGTTCCTAATAATTCAGGATTTGCTGCCAAAATCAGGAAAGTTAAAACCTTAGAAACTAAAGCAAAGTTTTTGCCTTGTTTTTACATTAAAAGTTTCCATAACCCCCTCCATTATATGCATGTATACACACATTCAAATGAAATGGGCCCAAGCAATAAGAACATTTATAGACATCCTGCACACACATCAAAATTATTATTACTTTAAAAATTTTTACTGTGTTAACTCTTATTCCATAAAACTATATAAATTATGTATATTATGTTTGTAATAATAATAATAATAATAATAATAATAATAATAATAAATAATTGATCAAACAATTACAAATTTAAATTCTGAAACCCTTAGACAGAAGTTATTAAAAGTTTTCTTTTTGATCATTATGCATAAACCATTGTTGTTAATCTTAGGAAAGTTACAGAAAACAAGTTTTATAGACCATACAGAGATATAAGATATAGTAATTGCAAAGTATTTTGCAAATTATTATGCATACTACTCCAAAATGAAACTTGGGAGAATGTATATAATGAAAGGTAAATAGATAAAAAATGGGAATATTCGTACTTAATTTTTAATTATCTTTTTGATGTTGTTTGTCCAATAATAATAATAATAATAATAATAATAATAATAATAATAATAATAATAATAATAATAAAATGTGCTCATAAGGCAAACTGGGTAAATAAAGGGGTAGCTTTAACTAAATCAAAAGTAAAGAATTTTATTTTAATTATACAGCATGCTCCATTACAATAAAATACTACATGCTATGTCTGCATAATGTTTATAAATATAAATGAACAATTGTCCTTTGAGCAATTATCGTTTCTTTGTTATGGCTTATGAACTTTTAAAATTGTATTTAAATTGGTTCTGATTAAATGTCACATTTTTTCTCTATGTCTAATTTAATTATTAGATTTAGCATTATATTGCATAATAATTATCCTAATGTTCTTCACTTATACTTATTTAACCTGTTATTTAGTCACTTATATACTGCACTTTCCCATTTATTGAATTAAGTCTGCAGTCTATCTAGTCTATAGATTTCATATAGTTTACAAATTCTTTTGTATATTCTTGTACTAGTTTGGTTTTATTATATATCCAATTTCCATACATCATTAACATTATATTTCGAAAAAATCTTTATCTAATATGAGGGTCATACTGCAAGTAGTCGGCAACAATTTTTAAACCTCTTAACATTTATTTTTTAGATAAACCAAATACATCATCGTAATCTGCAGACTTTTCTCTCACTTTTCAACATAGTCTCAATTTCTTTGACACATTTTTCCCATTGTTCTGCAAGTTTGAAAATAACCCTATGACAGAACTCCGTTCCAGTTGCACGAAGACACAGACGCACTGCTTTCTGAATTTCCCCCACAATCTTGTAGTGTTGGCCTGGCATCTGTTCCTTAATGGAACCAAAAAACGGTAGTTGCAATGAGCTAAGTCGAGATTGTAGGGAGGATGTGGAATGGTTTCCCACCCAAATGTTCCAATCTTCTCCATTGTGACTTGGGCAGTGTGAGGACACGCATTATTCTGTTGCAGGATGAACTTCTTTCCAGGGTGCTTATCGCACAATGCACTAGGGAGCTTCCAAAGCATCTGGATATAGCTGGCAACATTTATAGTTTGTTCATGTTCAAGAAAATCAACCAGAATGCAACCCTGTGTATCCCAGAAGATGCTACCCATAACCTTCCCAGCAGTTTGCACTGTCTTTGCTTTCTTCTTCGATTGCGAATCCAAATGGTGCTATTCCATACTCAGGCATTTTCTTTCAGGCTCGTAATGATGAAACCAACTTTCATTGCCTGTCACAATACTTGTCAAAAAAATCATCACATTCATTTTGAAATCTCTGAAGATAGTTTTGGCTGATGATTATTCTCTGAAGTTTGTGGTCTTTGGTCAATAAACATGGGACCCAATGGGCACAAACTTTTCGATAACCTAAGCTTTTTATCATTTCTTGCACTGCACTATGTCCTAGTGCAAGTTTTACAGTGCTTTCATCCACAGTAATATGCCTATCTTCTCTAATGAACTCATCATCTCTTTCCTTGTTGCATTCCATGGAGGCAGTTTGGAGGCGACCACCATGAGGCTCATCTTGGATACTCGTTTTCCCATCTTTAAATTTTTCACCCATCTCCTAATACTGCTAGCACCCATGCAGACTTCTCCATAGACAGTTAAAGTGTGAGATAAATTTCAGTAGCAGATTTTTCCCTCTTTAACTAGGAATTCAATGACAATATGCAGCCGAAATAGAACATTGATGTTTGCCATTTTGGAAATACTACCTGTGGTTATGTGATAGAAGCTAATGACATGACAATATGGCAACATGTGGTATATAGTCTGTAGATTACGATCCTGCAGTCCTTTTTGTTACATTGTTGGAATTTGAGTTTTAACAATGGGTTGCTCATAACTTTCAGTATCACCCTCATACATTAAACTTTAATAACACATTTTCGAATGTCTTGTCTTGTACACTGCATAAAAACGAAAGGTTGTCTTTTATTCTGAACCTGAAGAAATATAAGTTTGTGTTTGTTTTTCCATGTCCTTTTAGGAAAGTTGTAACATTCCCAGGTAAGAGTATATTTATCTTTAGTCTAGTTTTAACACTGGGAAAAAATTATTTTGTTACCTCACAGATTTTGGTTTTTTCCATTTACTTTCTCACTCATTGACACTTATTTCCTGTAGGTTCTCCTAATTTAGAACTCAATGGGATTCTTCTGTAGCTCACTGGTAGATTTCTGTTGCCTGCTGCCTGCTTTGCCAAATAGTCCACAATCTTGTTCCTGATGTGAGCCTTCACCCAGGTGAATTGGATTGTCCACATGGTTCTCTCGAGTCTTCTTATTGCCTGCCTGGTTTGTTCAATCAACATATTGTGGTGGTTGTTATTTGTGAGTGAACCTAGAGTCATTCATGAAGGAACCTAGAGTTATTTGACTGTCCATGTGGATTGCAGCAAATTTTTGGCCGTCAAATATGTAATTAAACTCTTATAACTTTTCCAGTGATTTTAGGATGGCAAGTTGTTCAGCCTGATTATTTGAGTAGCTGCCTTGTAGCTTGTATGCTAATTGTTGTGCCAATTCCTTGTTGGAATTCCTGCTTCCATACTGTTCTTAATTTTGCTTCCATCAGTATAGATCAATAAGTTATGGTTTTCCTTTTTCTGTTGTATCTTAACAATATATAACAGAAGCATTATGTTAACTTCACAATTGCTAAAAATGAAAATGAATGAAAATATTAATCTACAATAAAGAATACAAAAAATCTTAAAAAATGCAAAAGCTACTCACATTAAACAATGTTGAACAATGCATATAATATACTAAAAACTATATGGAATGTCATTAATAAGAAATGTAACACTTAAGAAATAATATAGAAAATATTCAGTTCAGTTACAGTGGTATCAAAATTACAAGCTCAGATGAAATCAATAGCACTTTTAATAATTACTTTATAAATATCATAATAAATTAATCTGCAATACACATAAAATAATGAATAGTAGTAATACTAGTAGTAATACTAGACAATTTGCTAAAAATCATAAAATGTCTAAAAAGTGAGTATTCTCCTGTCCCAGGAGGGATTTCCTCAGTTTTAAAAAAATGTGGAAATTTGCACCATATATGCTTGAACCACTTGTAGAAATTGTAAATGCTTCAATATCTGATCGTATATTTCCTTCTTGTTTGAAGTTATCCATGGTCAAACCAATTCATAAAAAGGGGGACAAAGAGTACCCACTTAAACGCTAACCAAAATCAGTAGTTTCATCAGTGTCTAGTTCTTGAAAAAATAAGTGCTAAACAGTTAATATCTTTCCTGTCAGACAAAACAAATCAATATTTTTTGTAAAAATAAATTTTATATTTAAGTTACTGTGGAAGTACTGACTGATTTTATAATGGAGAAATTACATAACATACTACTAGCAACTGCATATTTATGGATATATCCAAAGCCTTCAATTGTATTCAGCATTAGATTATTATTTGAAAAAATATATATCATTTAATCAGAAGGAATACACTTGACATTATAAAAGCCTACTTCTCCAGTATTAATTGTATACAAGGAAAAACAGAAAAATATTATTACACACAGCGTTTAAATATTAAATATTGTGTACCTCAGAGGTAGTATAAAGTATAAACTATTGTTCGTTATACACTTAAAGTCAATGAAATGAAAGAGCCCATTATATCCCATAAAGGGATAGGGCCTCCTGCTGAAGGGAAAAACTCATTTTGTGACTCGTGTGGTGAGCCATTCCACATGAGTTAGGAAAACTTTTTTTTTATAATTGCTTGCCCTTTTTGAGTCCTTGACAACTCCCTCACTTCAATTGTGGGCAGTGCTTGACCAATGAACTCAGAGATGCTCTTTGAATATGTCTGACCATCTTCTTCTTGGTCGTCCTGGAGTTCTCTGTCTTGCGTAGGGGTCCCACATGGTGGTTATCTGCTCCCATCTGTCCTGCTGTTGCCTTGCCATGTGCCTACCCCATTTTCATTTTATCACTGGAACTCTGTCCATGATGCTTTCTGATTCTACTCTCAGTCTTATACCTAGGATCTTCCTCTCCATTTTCCTTTGACATATTGCTATGCTCTGCAGCTGTCAGTCGGTAATAGACCAGGTTTACATCTATATATCAGCACCGGGAAGATACATGAGTTGAGTGCCTTGGGTCTAAGTTTCTTGTTTACAGATGCATCTTGCAGTATGAACTTTAGAGAGCAGAAGGCTTTCCAAGATTGTGCTTATCTCCTCTTAATCTCTTTATTAATTTTATGGTCAAATAATGAGACTGTCTGGCCTAGATATATGTATTCATCCATATACTGACCGCCACGGGTGGCCGAGGTCGTTAAGGCACGGACTCGTGAGCGGAAGGTCTGCGGTTCGAATCCCGCCAGGACCGTCCTCCCTGACTGGGGTTTTTTCCAGGTTTTCCTCAGTCTTCATAACTGGCAAATGCCGGGGAGGTACCTAAACTTAGGCCTGGAACGCTTCCTTCCTTTAAAAAAAAAAAAAAAAAAAAAAAAAAAAATCCTTTCCCAATTTATCATTTCATCTCATGTATCATCAGTGTCCACCGCCTGTGGTGCCTCAGTAGTAAAAACGGGCGTTAAACACTACTCAAAAAAAAAAAAAAATCCATATACTGAATCTCTTCGCCATTTATTTCTATTGTTCTTTTTGGTGTGTTGGTCATTATTTTAGTTTTAGTGTAACTTATTATGAGGCCAATGGGATTGCTGTACTCATTTAGTTCTAGAAGCATCTGTTATAAGTCATCGGGTGTTCTCAAAAATAACTCCACATCCGTGAATCTTAGGTTGGTTAGTCTGGTAGCATTTATGCTGATGCAATATTTGCTGTCCCATGGTAATTGTCTGAAGACTTCTTCCAGAATGCAGGTGAAGAGTTTAGGGTAGATTGGGTAGCCTTGTCTTACTCCCGTATTTAAATTGAAAGCTTGTCCCGCTCTTTCTATTCTCACTTTTGCTTTGCATTAGCCTTATAATTTGTTCATGATTCTGATGTATTTTGGTTTGATTCCCTGTTTCTGTAGCGCTTGTAATAAGCTTGTGTGATCTTTCAAATTGAATGCTTTACTGTACTCGATGAATGCTATATTTGGTGGTAGGTTGAACTCTTCAAATTTTTCTATAACCTGATTAATGGACTGAAGATGATCTGCTGTGCTGAAACCAGAACAGAAGCCTGCTTGTTCAATGGGTTGATTCTCTCATCCAGATTTTTTGCCAGTCTTGTAATTATTATCTTTGAAAAGAATTTATACATATTGGACATTAACCTGATGGACCTGTAATTATCTAAGTTGTCCTTAGGGCCTATCTTGTGCAACAGTATAATTGTGTTGGACTTCCATTGTTTGGGTATGATTTCCTTATGGAATATCTTGTTGAATAGGATTCTGGTTGGCTGTGTTACATATTCTGCTTTAAAAATCACTGATGGTAAACTCATAATAATGCAGATGCTACATCAATATTAAATACAAGGGAGGATTATCAATTATAATGTGATTCTGCTGTTATCCCAAAGCTGCAACCTTTACATAAGTATAAATAAAACAAACTTTATAAAATTTTCAAAAGCAGTGCTGTATTCAACCTATGGATTGAAAATTAATAGAATGGCCAGGTAAATTCAACAAATTTCCTTGGATTCAATATTGATAATAATTTTATATGGGATAAACATATAGACCAAATATGCGATAAAATTACTTCAGGGTTGTTCCTGCTGGAAAGAATGGCTAAATTTAATGATACTAAAACTTTAAAAATTCTATTATCTATATATCCACATATTTCATGACATAATTGCAGTACAGTGAAAAAAAAAAGTATTAAAATGGAATATTTGTGTTGCAAAAAAGAGCAGTTAGATATATTGATAAACTCAAAACAGTTCCTTTAGGGAAGTATATGAAACAGAAAATTTTAACAATTTATTCTTTGTACATATTTGAAACTATCATATATTTAAAAAAATAGAGAATTAAAATATTTGTTAAATAGTGATTTATATACTTATAATACTTTTACTACAGTAAACCTCTACATCATTACAAATGGTTTACAATTATACAAGAGTAAACCAACTGTTGAAGGTCAATAAGTTGCACAATTACATAAAAGAAATAGAATGCCAGAATACTTTTAATAAAAATTTAAATTAATTTCTCATTGGTAAATGTAATTATTCCATAGAAGAATTCTTGCTTAAATAAATTTATTTTTAAATTTATTTTATGTTATTGTCAGTTAATTGCTTGCTAATATGTATGTGTAAAATTTAATTTGGTTGACATCTCATTGTTTTATTAATATGTTTGTGCATATATATAAACAGTTGAATCTGATTTTACAGATAATTGTTAAATATTTTTGTAGTTTACAATTGTATTAATTTTGACATTATAATAATGATTATTTTAATATAAGGATAAAACTAAACTAAGCTTACCTTTAAAAGTCGGAATGTTTATGATATACCTGGAATCATGGGTAAGTACACAAGGGCACATCTCCACAATTGCTGCAAACCATGTTTGTTTCATTTCATATTCCCCTTTTCAACACATTTTTTAAAAATGACTGTAACTTATTGTCAATGAGTGGGACCCTTTTAGAAAATGTTTCCTTGTAAATTTAAATGAATGTTGTAGCCATCAATTGTGAGGTATTGATCATAATCAGAAATCTAACAATGTCAGTGGTTTGTGTGAGTTTAGAGCTCTAAACAATTTGACATATGTAGTGATGTCCAACATATGAAAAAATAATTTCTTGTGCCATTTAATGGTTTTTCCTAAAGAGGGATTAACTAAATGACGATCTGCATATTCATATTATATTCCTGCATAATATCAGGGTTGAAAATGGTTATATTAGAATGGTGTCTGTATCAGTGATAAGACTTTTTGAATTGCAATTTGATAAAGTAGTGACCACCCATCTATCTTGCCAAGTAATACATGTTAATATAAGTTTTGAATAATTTAGTGAATAATTACTTTAATTTTGTATTGTTCTTTTTTATCTGTTAATTTACAACCATTAATTGTTTTATTTAATGAATTTATGCATATTTTTATGGGATTTTTTGTTAGTGTCAAATATTCTTTGTTTTCTAATAGCTGTTCCATTCTATCTATATAGTTGGTTTTATCTAAAATTACAACTGTAACTATGTTGTAATTTTAGATAAAACCGACTATATAGATAGAATGGAACAGCTATTAGAAAACAAAGAATATTCGACAATAACAAAAAATCCCCTAAACTTGTGCATAAATTCATTAAATAAAATGATTAATGGTGGTAAATTAATAGATAAAAAAGAACAATACAAAATTAAAGTAAATAACCCCACACTGCCTAGAATCTACATTCTTCCAAAAGTATACAAACCGGGGAAAACAATGAGACCCATTATAAACAACATAGATGCCCCAACATACAAATTAGCCAAATGGTTAACATACAGATTTTCTTCCTTTCCAAAATTTGAATATAGAAGCATAAAAAACTCCTCAGAACTAATTAAAAAAATTAAAGATATTGAAATAGAAAAAACAGGTACCTTGGTTTCTTTTGATGTCACAGCTCTTTTTCCAAGCATCCCTACACAAAATCTACACACCTGTATAAAAATTGGTTCCTAAAAAGCAGGGAAAACAATAGAAGAAACTGAAGAATACATCACATTAAATAACCTGTGCATAAAGCAAAATTACTTCACTTTCAATGGAAAATATTATAAACAGAATTTTGGCTTAACAATGGGTAGCCCATTATCACCATTATTAGCGGATCTCTTCATGAGTGCATTAGAAGTTAAAATCAAGAAGGGTTTCCCCTGGTTGTTCAAAGCTTGGTATCGCTATGTTGACGACATCTTTGCAATAGTTCCGGAAAAAGATGCACTAAAGTCACTTAATCTACAAGAAAAATCGTTAAAATTCACTATGGAAAGAGAATGCAATGGACAGCTACCCTTCTTGGCTCTTAAAATAATTAAGTTAGAAAACCACTTAACATTTGGCATGTATAGAAAACTACTCACACTAATAGCTACATTAAATATAACAGTTATAACCCAGTTCCTCATAAACATGCAGTACTAAATAGTCTTGCTCACAGGTTGGTAAATGTCCTCATGAACAGAGAATAATATTATTTAGAACTGAGCAATATAATAAATACAGCTATATAAAATGGTTTCAAACAAGAAGTGGTATATAAGAAAATAAACAGAGCTAGGAACAAAAAAAAAAAAAAATATCAAAGACATCAGTACTCTTATTCCTAGCAATGTACCAAAAATTCACATACCATCCATCAGCCTTCTGCAAATTCCAAAAGATTTTCAAAATACAAAACATTATTTTAGCCCCAAAAAACAGTTACTCCATAAAAAAATATACTAAATTCTAAACTAAAAGATGATATTCCTCAAGAGAACAAATCAGAAATATATCAGATGGAATGTATCGATTGTGAAAAAATTTACATAGGAAAGACTAAAAGAAACAAAAACATGAGCAAAAGAACACATCAGGAACATAAAACAAAGACAGGAAGAAAAATCACCAGTAGCTTGGCATTTTTGGAATGAAAAACATAATATAAACAGGAATCCCAAACTACTTAAAAACATTACAGGGAAAACAACACTCGCCGTCTGGGAAAACATTTATATCTGGAAGAACAAATGTAGCGTTTTCAACTTTGAAATCCCACCAAGTGATGTCTTAATACAGAAGTTTATCCAACTGCCACCAGAAACAAACCACCACGAAGAACAAGACCGGCAGTCGAACTGGAACTGAAGATGGGAGCTAGTTTTCCTCTTTTAAAACTATTAGTGATGTAAGTGTTACAAATTTGACTCAATCATTCAAAACTTTTATATATAACATCACTGTTACAAACGTCCACCATATTTAAATACATGTTAATGTTGGGAACTAATGCACTTGTATTTCCCTTCCCTTTATTGCTCATTATTCCATTATATAAGGAAACAAATAACTTTGGTGAGTTATACCAGCTATCTAAACACATGGTTCTATCCTGATCAAGAATAGATTCCATGAGGTACATTACTGTGGAGACAGACAACTCCCAAATCTTTGTCCCCTGTGTTACCAGTCTCTTTTCAGGTGTATATGCAACTATTGAATTCATAACCTGTTTCACTTTCAAGATCAAAACTCTTTATGCTTAATCTGACCCAGTTGGTTTTTATATATTGCTTCCAACCTGAATTCCATCTTATTTCCATCCAAAGGCATTCTAAATTTCTTAGCTGAAGCTTTCTTGGTACATAGCATCCTTCAGGGGATGCTATGAAATTATTTAGTAAGGAGTATACTATTCTTTGATTTCAAATTATTTATGTATTATTTTGTCCTAAAAAGCTTATAAATTTAGCAAGTCTAAATATTAGTCCCTTTGAAATAGCTCTTCTTGTGGAAGGGGAAGTGACAAATGTGCATGTGTGGGTATGTGGTGCACATTCATGTAGTCTGGAGCATTGAAGGTCAGACATACATGAATAATATTAAGGCAATAGTGTTTCGTTTCACTAAATAAACGGCCTGAGTCAGATGAAAGCACAGTATGAATGAAAAGGAACATACATTCAGTCTAGGAATGAAAATTACTTATTTTAATGGGTTTCAAGATTTTGTAAATAATGACACTCTTCCAGTTTTTAATACATTCAGGAATTACACAGTGAAACGAGCACAAAATCTCTTCTAGTTAAAATATTTAAAATACATAAAAACTCTTTATGGCCTCATTCCCACGGAATAAAATCAGTCTGAGTTAAAATATTCAAAACACTTTCACTCTCAAGAATTAAAAAAAAAATTACTCTCTCACTTAAAAGAGCCAGTGTGTCATGTTTGAATTATTATTTAATTCTTTTTCTGTTTCATTAAAATATCTTGACAAATAAAGGAAGTATTAACATTTTTCTACAGCATGAAAAATTTAATTTAAATTCCCATATTTGTTTTTTGGGTATCTGAGAGCAGCCAGAGAATTATTTAAATAGCCATCTGGCAAAGAGTAAATAAGTTCTTTATCTGGTAATAAATAAACGGTAGAAAATTAGTCTGCTTGTATGACTTTAAAGTTAATTTGTATGTTTTTTTTTTTCTTCACAACATACGTAAATGCAGTTCTCCTCCCTCCTTTTTTTGAAAGGGGATACTAGTTCTAGCATCATGGCAATGCAACTGAGAAGAAGATATTGATGTTTATATGAATGGTAAAGATATGTTTTTTGCCCTACATTGTTCAGTAAATATACCATACATTTACCTGCTTGAGCCACATAGGTGGAGAAAGATAATAAAGAACAATTTTCAGAGACTTAAAAATTGTTTTGAAGAAAAATTAGATGAAATTAAACTTTCTCTTTTTAATTTTTTAATTTTATGTCTTAACATTGCCATTGTGTAAACATCTTTACTATTTATTGTAAAAATTCATTAGTGATCTAATAAGTAAGTTTTTTAATGCATGAGATGTGTGTCGAGGTATTTTTCTTCAATAAATTACACAAAGGAGACTTTAACATACAAGGGCAGTTTGACAAGTGCGTAAAAATAAAAATAGGCATAATAACTTTTATTTCTTGGTTATTTTCTAATTTGTTTATTCCATCCATAAAATGTGATTTCTTCAACTCTGCAAAATGTGCATTTATTTCAGCTACAACATCTCCATTTGATGCAAACTTCTTTCCTGCTAGCCATTTTTTCATGTTAGGAAATAGGAAGTAGTCTAGAGAGTAGGGAAACAAAGAATTTTGTACCTAAAGTCCAATTATTTTGAGTTGGCAATCACAGACTTGAACTCCGGCGTGTTATTTTGATTGAGCAGGACTTTTTTTATATAAAATGAGGATAATTACTTTTCAAATAAGTGTACTTACGAAGCTGTTGACAATGGAGTGGTATATATATAAACAATGTATACAGTTTTTTTCACACTAACTCCATTCACTTACATAAATTTGGAACATATGTTTCAGGAGCGATCCCTCCCATCTTCAGCCTGTTGACAAACTGTCGTTAAACGTGGCGGTTGGGTCTCTTGATGTTCTTGTGGCGGCATCTGTTGGTAATTCCTAATTCCAATTCCTAATAATACCAACAGATGCCGCCACAAGAACATCAAGAGACCCAACCGCCACGTTTAACGACAGTTTGTCAACAGGCTGAAGATGGGAGGGATCGCTCCCGAAACATATGTTCCAAATTTATGTAAGTGAATGGAGTTAGTGTGAAAAAAACTGTATACATTGTTTATATATAATTACTTTTACTATGTCATTTAATTGCTTCAGTAGCATAGTGTAATATTCATTGGTTATGGTTTTGTCCCTTGCCAAAATGTCAATTAAAATTATGCCATAGCAATTCCAAAACACAGTTACCATCATCTTTCCTGCTGAGATGGTTGTTTTGCCTTCTTTGGAATATTTTTTCTGGTTGCAATCACTGTTTTGACTGCTCCTTTATTTCCAGTAGTGGTGATGGATCCATGTTTCATCAACTATCACATACCATCTTCAAAATTCATTTAGACTCCATTTAAATAGCTCCAAATTCTTAACTGAAGTGACAACTCATTATATTTTGTCATCAGTCATAAGCAAATGCAGCACTCATCTCGCCAATAGCTTTTTCATTTGCAAATGATTGTGCAATATATCATGCCTCAATCTCCATAAATGCTCACACAGCTTCAGCAAACTCCCACTCCTTCAGCCTTTGATCTCTCAGCACCATGCCCTGGATTTTTTTCAATAATTTGGGAGTCAGGACATTCCAAATGGTCCGCATTGCTTGGGTTCATTTGGCCACATCTAAACTCACCAAACCATATATATGCCATTCTAAGCAAAGGTACAGATTTGCCATAATGTTTTCCCAGCTGTACCATAGTTTTTGTGGGTCTTTAAAGTAAATATGAGTTCAATTACCTCCCAAATACCAAGGTTTCATAAAGTTATAAACAAAGAAAAATGTCATGACTTGGGATTTCAACATAAGATTAGTAGCATTTATTTCTCCTGCATCACATACATATTTTTTTTAAAATACAAAATAGACACAAATAAAAAAAAACATTACCTTTAAATATAACAATTAGGAACAGTGCCTTTGGCCATTCCAGAAGGCACTGAATCCAATCAAAATTTATTTCAATTTGATTGGCTCAGCCCCCCAGTCCCTGGTTCATCAGCAGCTACCTACTGGAATATCCAGGGGACCGGGCTTCGATCCAACCAAAAACAAAACTCAACATTAAAAGTAATTTATACGTTCAATACAATATTAAGTTCTACTTCTTACAATACTAAACCTTTATTCTTTTTTTAATTAAACCCATTCTGTCAAATTTGTATCCATTAGAGTTGCTTATTTCTTAGGGTCTTATACACACTAACACCCAAGTTATTGGTGTATAAGGATCCTGTTTAACTAATATTAGATAACTAGCCCCATATCTTCTCCTACTCATTTCATCCTCCTTTAGTGAAATTTTATTCTCAAGCACATTTCCTAAGTATTTTATACCCAAAACCATTTTTGTCTTGCCTTGCCCATGTATTTTCCAAGTTCCTTAGTGTTTTCATCTGATTTTAAATTTAAAATTCTTCTACCTCATATTTCATCTTGTAGGTTTTCCCATTTTCTTAATATGAACTGTTTCCTCCAAAACTTAGTTTGCTCACATTTTAGTATACAGTGCCAAGTACTATCTGGTTCTGCACACATAGGACATTTCCCCTTAGTGTGTCCATTTTTTAATGCACTTAAATATTTTACTCCAGTTCTAAACTATGCCAATGCTTCCCTTCCTACCTTATCATAAATTTCAACATATCTTTCTCTTCCCCACACATTTTTTAGTGTACTATATAATTTCAGAGATTTTTTGGTGTTAAGATTTGCCCATATTTCCTGTTTTTCTATATCCTGAATTCTTATTATTATCATCTCTTTCCAAAATCCTTTACCTGATCTTTCTTCCTCGTACCATACTAGTCCCATGCCTGCTTCTTGTACGATATTTTGGATTGTAGATAACCAAGTTTCTCTCCCCTTGATTTTATCTTGTGCTTTTTAGCCCAATCTTCCTAGTTCCATTAGAGCAACCTCATTATAAAATTAGTAAGAACACAAGATTTACAAATGTTAACCTATATGTTGATACTATAAACTATGCATATGATGCAAATTTCTCTGGGATGTAAGTGAATAATAACTTAAAATGATTCTATTGATGAAGAGATTAAACAAAATTTATCAAAGTTCTATATTAAAACATTCTGTTAGTTTACACATTGGCAAATGTTATATTTCAGATTTTCATTAACCACTAAATCATGGGGTAATATAAGGTCTGTTCAATAAATAATGATAATTTATTTTTGACAAATACCTTTTTTCATCCTTATAATTTTGATGATCTTTCTAAAAGTAGTGCCCATTGGATGAACCCTATCCCAACACTTCTACCACTCTTCAGGGACATGCTAGAAACCATTTTTTGACAGGTCCTTCACAATTACTTCCACAGTCTTCTCCAGTGCTTCTGATGTAAAATGCTTCCAAAAAGGGGATTCTTCAATTTGGGGAGAAGGAAGAATTAACATGGGGCTATTTGTGGACTATAGGGAGGGTGAGTGGCATACTTAGCATTGATTTTTGTAAGATATACAACAGCATTTGCAATGTGCAACCGTGCATTATCTTGGTGCAACATCCTTCTTGTTGCACTGTGCATGTAGTATGGCCTTGCATAGTTTCAGGACATCTCTGTAATATTGCCCAATTAAGTTGTGTGAGCAAGTATGACATGCTGCTAAACCATTCCCTGAATATAAAAAAATCAGATAACCATTACCACCAAAAGCAACTCTCTCTCTCTCTCTCTCTCTCTCTCTCTCTCTCTCTCTTTGTGGGTGGTGATGGAGGTTTCCACACAGGGCTTTGATATTTGCAGTCAGAATCAAAATGTTGTTGACAAGTTTCATCACCTTAGGGAAAAAAACTCCACATCTTACTGTAACTTCATCTTCAACTGCATGCAAATGTTCTTTTATTCTGAAATCAGCAGTCTTGGAATCCACCATGCACAAAAGTCTCATGTGTAACTTTTCAGTTACCAACATGTGGGTGGCACTCAGTGAAATTTCCAGAATTTCTGCAAGTGTTCTTAATGTTATTTGACAATAACATGACAACAGTGGTGTTAATGATCTCTTCCATTAGAGCACAACCTGGAGCACTGGGTCCACCTTCCTTTGAAATTGATTGCCTCCCAGTTTAAACAATTTTAAACCATCATCAAGCCATCTTCAAGCTGTGCTATAAGGAAGAACAAACTCTCTCCTGTAGCATTACATAGGCCTCAGCTGAAGATTTGTTAAGATGAAAGCAGAATTTTAGAACAGCATATTGTTCTTGCATGTCACCTCCATTTTGTTGTTGGCAGAAGTGAGCATGTCTCAAATTGCACCCCTCTCACAAGCAGGGACTGGAAGTTGCAACAATGAAACCAGTGCCATGTATTTTATGCAGATTCAGCTAACAAAATATTGTAAAGATAAATTTTAGCACAAGAAATTATGCCTGTAAAAATTATGATAATTTTTTTATTGAAGAGCCCACAGTATCAGGGAAAATAGTGTAATGATCAAAATATAAATAAAATAATTTTAAAAAATTTTAAAAGAAAAGCAATTAGAAGAATGATAATGCTTTCATCAAAAACAGTTAGTTGTAAACCATATTATAAAGAGTTGAGAACTTAAACTCTATCTTGCATATGTATCAGGGGCACTGTAAAAGTTCTCAGCCTGACCAAGAACACACAGATTTAAGAGCTTTTTTTCCCCTCCCAATAGTCATCTTGTAAATCAATACTTTTAGCCTGACTTTCCAACTTTTTAATACCCCCAGTAAAATAAGATTTTATGTTAACCAAGTCTTCCAGGCTGTAAGGCCGTGGTCCAATGGCACTCTTCTCATACATCTTCCCCGACATTTCATCCGTGACTGAACATTCAGTGGTATGATCACCATAATCTTCTTGGAGACAAAGCAGTGACTGACTTGTTGCTAGAATTGTTAGCTATATATGTGGTAGGGGTGCCTGTGGAACTGAGCAAGGATTGGTTTGCTTGGTTAAGGGGGTTGAATCTAACCTGGAGCTCCTGGGCATAGCTAGCAGGGTGCTGATTGGTTCATACTTTTTCTTTGTCTTGGTATTTTCTAAGGCCAGATACCAGTGCTGAGAGTTTTTTCATGTTCTAAGAAAATTTTCTTACTTGTCAATTTTATTTTGTTCTTATTTGAGTCAATGGATGTGCACAAGGCATATACATTGTAAGCAGAAACTTCAAGTGTGGTATAGAAAAATAACCTAGGTTATAGATTTATACACATACAGGTACTTGTTACTTGGTTCAGTGTATCTATAGCTTCTAAGTTACTTGATCCAAAATTATTTGCAATTTCTCATCTTCCATATTGTTTAATCATGCTACAGCATACTCATAAGTATAATATTTGTATTTCTCTTAATGTAATTGACCACAATAGTGTCATACGGGAAGTAAAATAAATTATGTACCTATCTGTTGGTCATTTGCTGTGGAAGTTCTAGCTATTTTTCCATGTGGTTTTCAGAATCATCAGATTTCTTTTCAGAAGTAGCTTTCTCAAATTATAATAAGGAAAAATATTTAAGTTTTATTCCAACCTCACACAAGGGAAGGGCATTTATTTAAACAGAAATTTGTATTTACTATTTATACACAGACTTATTTTAAGATGCTAATGAAGACTGCAATGTCATTTGGCCATGTAACAAGTAGTTTGGTGTAGTATGGGCCATTGTTTTGTATGCATAAATGTATATGAGGATCTTCTACAAAGTGTTTAAAATGGAAGAGCATGCTGCAATTTGTACACAGGGCATACAAAACTGCACAGCAGCTCTATAAAGAGCATTCCATGGGCAAGATGCCAAATGCCACTTGAATTACACTTTTGAAATTTGAGAAATTTATGGAAATTGTGTACCCAAATGATTGCCAAGCATACTGCAGCATTGGGCAATAGACAAGGGCAGCCAATTCATTGTGGATTACAGAATTTATTTTGCATTTTTATGATAAAAACACTATTTACAGATTTAAATTCTGAACTTCTGACCAGAGTTCAAACATAATACATCATCCTCTTTGCACATATCTTATATTATCTAAAGAAATAAAAATTCTGGGGTGAGATATACTTCTTTGTTTTTAGTGATGTGATCATAATTAAACAATATTTTGCCATGAACTGATACGTCTGTCAAGTAAGTATCATTATGATCACTCCATGTATTACAAAGCAGAATTATTTTTTTTGTTGTGTGCAAGATTTTTATAAAACTCATCATCAAAAAACATACCAACTATTGACTACAGAGCATACTATCAACAAACTTTCTGATTACTGAATATAAGAAACAAACTCATGGTTACCCAGACTTTTTTTTAAAAAACTTCAACTCCCTCTAATGGAAAGATAGGCCTTACACAGTTGATTTACTTTGCAGCAGTGTTGTAAAACATGTCCATGTTCACGTATAAATTTTTAATAAAGTTTCCAATTTGAGCTGAAGTCTATCCTTTGTTGGCTAACTATAAAATAGTCAAAATATAGTACAATTTTCTTTTATTAAGATACAGACTTGTTATAGTTTCAGATTTTGTCAAACAGATATGTCATGTAACACACAAAACAAGTGATTTACAGTCATTGCAAGTTCATTATATTATTACAATTCTTCCACCATTTGAGTTTTAAAATTCTTATCAAGTATATTTTTTTATTTCCTGTGGTAGTTTATTATAAAAGTTTTGCCACTGACTAATGGTCATATTCTGTGGGCCTTCTTATTTATATAAACTCTCTAAAAGTTATTTTAATCATTATGTTCCTTATTATAGCTATTATCATATATCTTGAAATGCATCACTTGTGGGATTATATGGTATACATATAGTGTAACTAGATATAATTAACTACAGTTAAGTCATTTTGTGAATTAAAAATATTTCTACATGACATCATTTTGTCCAAATTGTCGGTAGTTCTTAAACTCCTTTTCTGTAGAATCAAAATGCAAATCATGTTACAAATTCCTGCACCACCCCATATTTCTAATAATCAGATAAATTAGTCCATAGTATGCAATTTTTAACACTAAAATATATACATATTGAAAAATATATCTTAGATGTAATTCCAGTTCATTTCTTTACATACCTGATTCACCTTATAGTCCCATATTAATTTACAATCTATGTACACACCTAAAAGTTTAATATATGGCACATATTCAACAGGAGTTCCATTTTTTGTTAAGTCACCTTTAGTGCTATTTGTATGATTTTAATGCTGAAAATGAAGATTTATTTTACTTGGAATAATTTTCAGATTATTGTGCTCTAGATAATTTAGTATTCTTTTGGAAAAATCTTGCATTTGTGATTCTAAGTTTGCATTGTATTATTTCAAAACAATAACAAGGTATTGTCTGAATATGAAATGTTTGTATAATAGTTCATTTGCAGAAGATCATTTACATGAGCAACAAACAAAAGAGGACCAAGCCCTGCAGAACTCCAAATTTAATATAATCATGTTTTTGTGCAATTCTTTTTATATATCATCTTATTACCATATTTACTCACCTATAACACCTCGCTTTTTTCCCCATATTTTCAACTTCAAAAATAGGTAGGGTTAATAGTTAAAAATTCTACATAATACAGGTTGGGTTGGCATGGTTTAAAAGCTTAATAAGGAAATGTACCATCTTTAAATCAACACAAATATTTAAATATATAATTTATTTAGGCAAAAATTGACATCAATATATATAAAGTTTTTTTTATCCTGCATTACCGCAACTGACTGGTCACATGACTAAGCACCATGATGTGTTCAAGGCTGCATGGCGTAGCTATGTCATCATGCGGCTGGGCAGCAACTCCCTGAAATGTGATATATGCAGTTATTGAAAATTGTGAATCTTTACCTATAATAATCTGTCATTTCACCATTTATGATTTCATTGAGAGTTATTATCATTTGGTGAATTACTGGTATTTATTACTCTAGTTAGCATGTCTACTATAGCTTTCATGTTATTAGTATGGAGTAAATTTACTAAGGTTTCTCTATTTAGGTTATTTGTCAAATGTTCAATATTTATATCTCCAATTATAAAAACATTTGTTTGTCTCTTTGAATAATAATCTAAATTAATGTCTAACCTATCTAAAAAATTGGAATGCTACCACTTATTTCTATATATACATCTAACTGTTGTTTTTAGATCAGTCAGTTCAGCTATACAAACCTCAAAAACTCCTCAAATATAAATGATCAAATATTTTGCTCAAATGTCATGTTTTACAAATATACAAATTATAACTCAATATCTTCTTCCTTAAGCCACTGCTCAGTTAGAGCAATGACATTAGTATCCTTTAAATTGTCATTCAAAAGCATCTGTAAATAAATTTTCTTATTTCTTGCCATTTGAATGTTTTGATGGAAAAATTGTTAATCCAAATTTATTAAGAGCATTGGCATTGCTAACTGCCCTATTTATTTATTTTATTTGACTCTCCTGAAACCTGATTATTATTTATGATTTGATTAGGATTTAATATTAGCTTTGTTGCATTTGATATGATAATGATATGGCTACTTTATATACAATACCACTTATTCCCTATATAATTTTAGTTTTGCCCACATAGTTTATATATAGACCATGTAAAGTGTAACACTCCCTTTTTAAACTGTTTACATCAATGATTTGAACATTTACAAATAGTTTATAAGCTTTCTTTTAGTTTTACATTGTAGTCATTTGTTGCTGTATTTATAAAGAGTGCTGCATAGTCATGTCTATGTGGTATTTGTAACCATTTGCCAATGGCAACAATGACTAATAGTCATTGAAATGAAAATAAATAAATGGTTTATATCAAGATGAGTGAATACTACTCAAAAATAAATCCTTCAGGTTATAAGGTAGTCATTCTCTGAAGACATTAGTTGTTCATTTTCTCAGGTATAGAAGGTAGTACATTGCTAGTGGAGCCATTCATCAACAATGATCTGCACCTCTTCATCTCGGTAAAATCTGTGTCCTCAAGGTGCTTGTTGAACTGCTCATAAAATGTAAAAGTCACAGGTGCAAAATCCTTTATTGTTTACCAGATTAATTTTTTATTTGGTTTATTTAAGGGCGCTCTTTAACATCTCAGGTCATCAGCATCCCATTTAATTCAGGGCCTGAAATGGCCAACAAATTTTGCTCAGAGATTTTTTTTTCCAGGCTTGAGGTTCTTTATCATGCTGTAAATGTATGACACGGAACCCATGGCTTTACTTCCCTTCCAAGTAAGCCATACTGAGGATTTTAACTCAAAAAAAAAAAAATAATAATCCAAAAGACACTGGTCAGGATTTAACCCACAATCTTGGGGTTAGGAGGCAAGTCGGTTACCACTACACCAAGAGGACTGACAGTTTACCAGATGATGGAACTTGAACCTGAATTTGAAAAAGAATTCTTTCTTTGGATAGGCTTCACCATAGAGTTGTTTATTCTCCTGAAATAATCAGCATTTCATTCTGCATATTCTTGTAGCATAGGAAAGCTATTAAATAATTAAGCTTCTGCTGTCCTAACAGTAAAAAAAGTGCTTACATAGGCAGATATGAGGTATTTCTCTTTGACTAAGCATTAAGGGCAAATTCAGAATGATGGGTATACAAATCACATTATTTATGGATTTTATCATTTATCAAACATAAAATAAAAGGCTAATAGAGAGTCTGCTAACTGCAAGCTTTTACAATTATGTTAATGTTAGTAAAAAAAACAAAATGTAATCAATTGCTAATGTTGACAACAAAACAAAAATTAAAAAAATTGCATGAATGTTTTAACAGCTTAAATCAATAGTTAAAAATTTGCACATCTTGCAGGTTCATATGCCTCAAATATTTATTTCTCTATATTTTGTTGGACCCTGCAAAGAATATGTGCATTTTTTTATATTTCCTGAATCTCAAAAAGGTCTTTCTTGAAATTTTGTATGTCTGGCACTTCAATAGCCTAATTCTTAGTTCTCATGCCATTCAAAAGAGAGACAGAAACCTAATTATTTTTGGGCCCTGTGACCTTGGTGGCTAACTTGTTGGTTCATTTCAAGCAATCCATTTTCCTGGATAGCGTGTATGTATTATCTCACAGGTGCTACTTATGTTGGAGGTGTGCTGTAGTGTAAAAGTTGCATAACATCATTACAGCTGCTGTGATTGTCACCAAAGATCAGCAGATAATAAATATATGACAACTTAGTGAAGTCTTGAGAATTTCAACAGATAATATTTTCACAGTTATCCATAATCATTTGTATATGACATGGGTTTGTGCCGAATGGGTGCAATGTGTCTAGACTCCAGAATGAAAGACTGTTTGAATCGATACATGTCGTGAGGTGCTAATCTATTTACTAATGGAAGTGGTGCTTTCCTGAATCTGTTATCTCCAGTGATGAGTCAGACTCCACTGTTATGATCCACAGAGGAAACAAGTCAGCATTAAGTAGAAATCACCATTATCTCCAACACCAAAAAATACAAAGGTATTTCCTTTTGCTGGAAAGTTTATGGTGATTACCTACTTTGTCTGTCAAGGAATGGTTTACTAATATCAAGTTCCCCACACACTACAGTTACAGCAGAGTACTGTAGGTCAATTCTGAAGACTCATAGGCAACATATTGCAAACAAACGACAAGTGCTTGTTGGGATTGGATGGTGACTTTATCATGGCAATGCAAGGTCTCATGTCACATATGGCAATGATTGTGATGAAGTATTTGGGTAAGTATGATATACACTGCATACCATACCTCCATAATGCCCTGATCTGGCCTCATATGACTTTTTTTTGTTTTGCAAATTGGAAAAAAAAAAAAAAAAAAACTGATCATTCATTTCAGGACTCAAATGCAATGATAAAAAGATCTGAGATGATTCTCAAGGACCTCAAAAAGAATGGTCTATGCCATGTGTTTCAGAATGGGCAGAAACGTAGTAATAAGTGTATTCAAATGGGAGGGGAGTACTTTGATAAAGATCATGAAGAGATTAAACCAGAGTAATAGATAATGGGTAAAAAATAGTCAGTCAGTATCAGTCTTTCTTGAATAACCCTCATAGATAGTTTGTTTTAGCAAAATATGTATAAATTTAAAAGTAATATAGAATAAAATCAAAATTAAAGTGACATGGTGGTACCTGATAGACAGAAATATAATTATAAGCTCTTATTTAGTAAATAAGCATGATCTTCAAAATATGCTCTTATATAGACTAATGCTTACACACACACGCACGCACGCACGCAGGCAGGCAGGCAGGCAGGCAGACAGACAGACAGACAGAAGCTTTATATATACCTCAAAATATATTTTGGTGGCATTTGCCAAAGATTTTGTATACATAAATAAAACAGTTATTGAGGGCAATGCCTGGTTTCTTATCATTCTCCTAGAAATGATGGTAACTACTACATGTATATGTACAAGGATTGATGCCTCTAAAATAGGAAGGGCATATGTGCCAGTATTCAGTTTGGAGAAAACATGTTCAAACTTTGCAATGTTTTCCACCCATGTAGCAAGATGGTTCAATGGAAACTTTGTTCTTCACTGAGGTCAATTAACTAACAAAGTCACAGGAATGAATTTTATTTTATAGTTTATAGCATATGCTACAATATAAAAATGGGATATGGCAAATATGTCTCTCCCATTTTATTGATTTCAAGTGGAGTTTAGTACTTTTGTGACCTTATGTTATTGATTTATATTTCTATCATATATACTAGTATAAGTATTATAATGTATTACCCTTTTACTAAACATTTCATAGTTGCCACAGACATCCTTTAATGCTTCAAAGCTTTTCGTTTGTTAGGTAACAGCATAGTTTTGAAAATGACATAATTCAATTCTATTTCTGCTATTATAGTTCAATAATTCATGATTATTTATATTTAAAATATACATAATTCTCTTAATGATCTCCATTGTTTTATTTATTTATTTTATATGTATTAAATCATAAACTAATATTTTAATACACACATATGTATACGTATAAGTAATTCATTCATTCATTTTGTGCAACAATAAATTAATAATTGCACACATAATTGATTGTGCTTCATGGGTTTGCTACAAAACTTTGTTTATATTTTAAAATGTCACTAAAGCAATATTACTTTTTCAAATAATTTACATATATTAGAGCTGAATGTTATCCATTGTAATTACACAATTTACTTTAACTATTTTTTGTACACAGTTTTAATAATACCTATTTTTAGAATTTCAAGAAATATTTCTGCTTCTATATTCGTCAAGTTTACAAGGGGTTTAGCTTGTATGGCATTATGTTTTTTTCAATAGATATTATGATATCTGAACCACTTGAGTACTTACTGGGTAAGCAATTATAATTTGAATAATCTTCTCTTTGGTAGTAGGGTAAATAAATAAGGAATTCATACTAGGTGCAATATTGCTTAATAGGTTGGTCTGTAATTTTTGTTAGATCTTTTGCACAATTAACAAAATAATTATGAAAATTATTATGGGCTTCAGGAGTGTTATAATTTCATTAATAAATTTTTAAATAAGAAGCTCCAAATCTTTCCTTTTGCCCCTGAATTTATTATTCATGTTTCATACATTTTTTAATATATTAGATGAATTTAAGAGTATTTTAGAGAAGTATAGAGTTCATAATTCATGCAAAATTTGTTGATACTGGATCAAAATTTTAATATACTCAAGAAAATAGTGATTGAAATCATTAGATTTATGCATTATGAAAATTTATTTAATTTTACTTTTAATTCTTGCTGCTTTGATATTAATATTTGTAGAAAGCCTCTTCATACTATTAATACTCTTTTTGACCTGAGAACAGATAAAATTATACAATTTATAAAATGTGTGATAAAAGAAACCTTGTTGTGACATTGGTTTCACTAATGACATTCTTCAATGTTTCTGCAGATAAAAGGGTAATGTTAAATATTCTCACAATCAAGTATTTGAATTTCTTTAATTTTGCACATACCTTTCTTAAGGTGAACATTATTTATAATTAATACCTTTGCATAATGATCAGAGGAAACTATTTAAAATATATGCCGTAATTTCATAATCAGATAGATTAGTTATGGATCAATGTAGGAGGTTATTCTTATGTGGTAAAGTATAACATCTATTATGAACGTTAAGGGTGTAGGTAGTCTCTTATAATCTGTGTTATAATCTAAATGTATATTAAAATTCCCAGATAATTTAAATTAAGTATTTTTGCAATTATGTTGCTCAAGAAGCTCATCAAGTTTATTGATAAAAGCAGCTACACTAATTCTAGGAGGCTTATAAATATCAAAAATAAAAATGATTTTACTCTATATGTATAAATTATTATACAAACACCTTCAAACATTTATCATAGGTATTAACTTTAAGTTCAGAAATTTTAAGACTATCAATTACATCATTTTTATATGCATTACCACACTATCACCCTTATATTTTAGTCTGGAGTGATTGACTTTCTTTGAGTGTCTGACATAGGGTCTTGAACTATAAACTATCATAATCTAATCCATGTTCTGAGAAAATAACTATATGTGTTCCACATTTATTTCAAACCAGTTTCCTATATGTTATTAATATATTGCACATTTAATTGTAAAATTTATAGAATATATTTGGTTTCAAGCTAGTTTTGGACCTCCTTCACTTATTGCACTATAACAAATTGTCACAAGCAATCAATTGTTTTTCAGTGCTTTTCTTGAAGAAGTCTCAAGATCCTCAAATGAAGCCCTTCTGCAAAGCTCAAAACAAGGTAAAAAGTATGTTTATGAAGATAAAGTATATGAAGGTTACCATTCTTGAAGTTATAATTTTGAATCATGCACTTTTTTCATAGAATTGTAGGATAAAAGTGTATTGTGTTATTTTGTTTTATAATGCATGCAGTAATTCCTGAAAATCTATGAAAAATACTTCCATGAAATAGGCAAATAAAGCATTAAAAATTCTTGGGCAAAGATAAGGAAAACTTCTGTAGGTTAAATAGCATATTATGAAAGCATCAGACCGCCACGGGTGGCCGAGGTCATTAAGATGCAGATCGTGAGTGGGAGGTCTGGAGTTCGAATCCCACCAGGACCGTCCTCCCTGACTGAAGTTTTTTCCAGGTTTTCCTCAGTCCTCATGACTGGCAAATGCTGGGGAGGTACCCTAAACTTAGGTCTGGAATGTTTCCTTCCTTAAAAATCCTTTCTCAATTTATCATTTCATTTCATGTATCACCAGTGTTCACCACCTGTGGTGCCACAATAGTAAAAATGGGCATTAAACACCATTCAAAAAAAAAAAAAAAAGGAAAGCATCAGTTTTCAATTTGCAGAATCTTAATATTGTAAAATATAGAATTGTTTAGTCCAGCAGGCATTGAATAAAATCAGATCATTCATAAAAAAAACAAGTTGCATTTTAATTCAATGGCCACATTAAATCTTATCTTTTACACTGAATAAGTAAAGCAAAAATGCTAGATTTTAGTCTGTTCGCAGTGATGTAAGTAATGATGGCCATTTATGTTTAATCTTAAATTCCAGCCATGTGAATGGCAGTTTATGTGCATAATAGAGCAATTATGCAGTATATCAACACCAGCAATTATATCCACTGATTAATAAAATTTAACATTAATTCTAAATAAACATGTCAAGTAAAGAAATGGAATCTGGAGTGGGGAAAGTATTAGTGTTTGGAACAAAAGGTAAGATTGTTTAATACTTTCAAAATTAATTCAATTTTGAATTGAACACAGTGAAACATGCATTAATAATCTATTCTGAATCTAAATATTTAGAACATTTCTTTATGGTTTCACTTATATGAGATTTACTCAGGACCTGTTTCGTGGAACATTTGTCCCATTCATCAGCTGTTAAATGACTCTTAGAGTGTTCTAAATATTTTGATTAGAAGAAATTATTGTTTAATAATATTTATGTAGAACAGTTACTACTCTAAAATGTTTTAATGCTATATTCTTAAGTAGTATAATGTAAAATTTGACAAATAAAATATAATTTTTATTCATGTTTTCAAATAAAATTGGCCAATCTTCTTAACTTGCTTAATATTTGCCCAACTTGGTCTCATGGTTAGCATTGCGGACTGCTGGCTGGGAGGTATGGGTTCAATTCCTGGTACCTACTTAGGAATTTTTCAAAGTTGGGGATCGGAGTCCACCCAGCCTCGCGAGGACAATTGGGAAGCTGCCTCATGGAGAGGTAGCATTCTTTGATCATGAAAGCCACATGATAGATGATCAGCAAGGTGTTGGCATGCTGATCACATGTCCCCCTGCAGTACTGCCCTCTCTCGAAGTCGTAAGATGGAGGTAGAGGTTGCTGCAGCAGGCAATGGCTCACCCAGTGTCTGTAGATGCCAAAGAAAAAGAAGTATTTGTCAAATTGAAGCACAACTTTAATTAATTATAAAGGATTTTAGCTAAAAAATTAAATTAAAAGAGAGTTGAAGTTGAATGCTCAAATTAAAAGTTTTACCATGTACTATTATTATAAAATACCTATTATACAGAAGCTATAAATGTTTTCTCAAACATAATGTTTATATAAATAAATATCGTTTTTCTATTCCTTTTACAGTAACATAATTTAGGGAAACTATGATGTGCAGGGTTATTAAACAATTTTCCATAAAGTCATATATTTAAAAGCATGTTTGCTCATATCATCTGGAATATTTCCATGTGTGCATTTGAAAAATGGTATAATTTCAGTGGTTCTGCCTTCAGTTCCTGAAGTCATTCCAGAGGCTACATCTCCAGCACCTGAAGCCATTTCAGAGACTGCACCTCCAGCACCTGAAGTCATTCCAGAGATTGCACCTCCAGCACCTGAAGTCATTCCAGAGATTGCACCTCCAGCACCTAAAGCCATTCCAGAGATTGAACCTCCAGCACCTGAAATCATTCCAGAGATAGCACTTCCAGCATCTGAAGTTATTCCAGAGATAGCACTTCCAGCATCTGAAGTTATTCCAGAGATAGCACTTCCAGCATCTGAAGTCATTCCAGAGGCTGCACTTCCAGCACCTGAAGTCATTCCAGAGGCTGCACCTCCAGCACCTGAAGTCTTTCCAGAAGTTGCACCTCCAGCACCTGAAGTCTTTCCAGAAGTTGCACCTCCAGCACCTGAAGTCTTTCCAGAGATTGCACCTCCAGCACCTGAAGTCATTCCAGAGATTGCACCTCCAGCACCTGAAGTCATTCCAGAGATTGCACCTCCAGCACCTGAAGTCATTCCAGAGATTGCACCTCCAGCACCTGAAGTCATTCCAGAGATTGCACCTCCAGCACCTGAAGTCATTCCAGAGATTGCACCTCCAGCACCTGAAGTCATTCCAGAGATTGCACCTCCAGCACCTGAAGTCATTCCAGAGATTGCACCTCCAGCACCTGAAGTCATTCCAGAGATTGCACCTCCAGCAACTGAAGCCATTCCAGAGATTGCACCTCCAGCCCCTGAAGCCATTCCAGAGATTGCACCTCCAGCACCTGAAGCCATTCTAGAGACTGCACCTCCAGCACCTGAAGCCATTCCAGAGATTGCACCACCAGCACCTGAAGTCATTCCAGAGATTGCACCTCCAGTACCTGAAGTCATTCCAGAGATTTCACCTCCATTACCTGAAGTCATTCCAGAGGCTGCACCTCAAGCACCTGAAGTCATTCCAGAGATCACACCTCCAGCACCAGGGGCATCACCTCTGGCATTTAGAAGGGTAAGCTATTTTTATATTAACAAATTTCAAGATGCTATTTGAGCCAGGGACATCACCTCCAGCATTTAGAAGGTAAGTTATTTTTATATTAAGAAATTTCAAGATGTTATTTGAGCCAAAGAAAAGTTAAAGGTCATACTCTTGAGCATAAGACAGCATTAACATATGAGAGAATGGAAGACTGCAGCAAAGCTTGATCCACAGATTCCTCTTGACAGGTACTTAATTTTTTATAATAGTACACATTCTTATGCAATCTTTTACCAAAAACTTAATTTAATTAACTGTATGGTGATGTATTTTATTATAAAGAAGAAATAACTGGCCAGAAGTGAGTGGGTTTAATAATCAGAAAAGGCTTAAAACACATGGTACAAAAAGTGGTGAGAATTTCAGAAATACTTGCAGTAGTAAAACTAGCCATGAAACACTACCCAACAACAATCATACGAATGTGTGCTCCAACAGAGGCCAGCATTGAAGAGGAACTGAAAGAGTACTACAAGAGTACAGCTTAGAGGCAGCACTGAACAAATTCAGGCCACAAAAGAACTTCATTGTGGAAGATATGAATAGTAAAGTGGGTAAGGGAAGCCATGATGAAGGACCTTTTGGAATGTATGGCTTAGGGATTAAAAACAAGAGGGGAGAAAGATTGATCCACTTCGCACAAGAGCATAGATTGATAATAGTAAATGCATTCTTCAGAAAACCATCTCACCTGAAATGGACTTGGCGATCAGCAGATGGCAGGATAAAAAATGCAATAGATTATATTTTATGCAAAAAAATTCCAGATGTGACAGACGCTCAAGTGGTAAACAATCTAAAATTAAGCATGGAGCATAGGATGGTACAGACAAAAATAAGGATGAAAATAAGAAGAAGAATAAATATACAAACACACAAAATAAATATGGAAGGTGTAGACAAGGAAGATCTCAAACATAAGCTGTAAGAACAACTAATACAGGCCAGTTTTAACACGTACATAGGAACCCAAGAACTATATGATACCCTAGCATATAAAAGCGAGCAGTGAGGCCCCCAAGCTAAACTCCAATACAAAAAATGGAGAAAGTGAGCATATGTGCTATACAGCTAATGGAACATAGGGCACAAATACAAATAACTAGAGACACATCAGAACAAAATAGATGATTGGAGTGTGCAGAACTGGATAAAAGGACCAAAAGAGAAATAAGGAAAGGTATTTGTAAATACCATACAAAACAAACTAAACTAATTATGGAATCATTAAAATCAAAACAAGAAAACAAAGGGCAATGTGAACAAAGGAAAAAAAAATGGCTACTTGGAGCAACAAAGAGTTCAGAGGGGAAAAACATAACATCGAGAAATAATCAATTCAGTTCCAGACTAATACAAAAACCTATACTCAAGCTTCATCCCAATTCAGTCAAGGAACCAGACACCAAATATCCCAAACACACATTCTCTACCTATTCTGCACAACAAAGTTCAACTACCATAAATGAGCTCAAGAACAGAAACACAGGAATACAAAACATATTGCTAAAGCTTGCAGAAGACCAGCCAACACCCAAAATCACCAAAATCTTCAGTGCAATTCTGGAAACATACCTAAACAATGGAAAACCAGCACAATTGTTCTTCTATACAAAAAGGCACTAGAGATGATATAGGCAATTACAGACCTGTAAGCCTGATGTCAAATATATACAAACTGTTTACAAAATTCTTACTAAAAAATAATGAGAATTCTGGATGAAAGTCAACCACCAGAACAAGCAGGTTTCTGTACAAGATTCAGCACAATAGACCATCTCCAAACTATAAACCAGCTGATGGAGAAAGCAGACAAATTCCATCTAATAATATATCTCCCCTTTTTTGACTATAGCAAGGCCTTCAACTTAATTGAACATACTAGCATATTACATGCTCTGGCAGCTCAAGGAAAAGTAGAAAAGTACATTCGTATCCTACACAAAATCTATGGTTAAATTTTTGCAAAAGTAAAAACAGAAGAAGAAGGACAACCATTCCGACTAGAAAGAGGAGTTTGCCATGGTGATCCAATCTCTCCCAAATTCTTCAACTGTGTAATGGGACATATATTCAGGAAAATGAACTGGCATAATAAATTCAGAATCAACATAAATGGCAGTTAACTAACAATCTAAGATTTGCCAATGATATGGTCTTATTTGCCAAAACACCAAAGTACTGCAAACTATGCTGGAACAATTATGTGAGCATAGCAAAAATGCTGTCTCTCAACAAACTAAAGACACAGTTAATTTCATACGGGCCTCAAACCCAGATAAAAATAGATGAAACAGTCCTCATATATGTGTGTGAATATACATACCTAGGACAACAGATTTCCTTCCATGATAAAATGGAAAAAGAAGTACAAATAAGGATCTCATTTACCTGGAGAGCATTTTGGTCCCTTAAGTTTTTATTGTTATATGAAACAATAATTAAGAAAAACAGATTTCAGATGCTCGAAACCTGTGTGTACCCTGTATTACTATATAGGTGCCAGATATAATCAATAACAGAAAAGCAAAGGAACAAAATTCAAATATGCCAAAGCAAAATGCAACGCAAGATTCTGGGAATAACTTTGAAGGACAAAATATCTATAATATTAATAAACCAGTTATCTTAGACAACAGACATCACACAAATGGCTACCAGAAGCAAATGGCAATGGGGCAGTCAGTCTCAAGATGCAGGAAAATTGGTGGACCTACAAGATCTCCATGTGGGACCCCCAGATAGGTAAAAGGACACAAGGTAAACCCAGAAGAAGATGGACAGACCTCTTCAAGAAACATGTAGGTCCAGATTGGTCAAGAGTAACAAGAGGAAAAGAAAAAAGGAAATCTCTCGAAAAGCAACTAGTGCAGTGAGAAATGGAATACCCAAAGAACAAATCAGAGTGTCTTAAACAGCATATAAACAATTAGAGTGGAATAGCTCACCAGGTTAGGAAAAAGCGAGGAGATTTCCCTATTAGTTAGGAGGCCTTTGCCCTCTAAGGGACACAATAGTCTATGTTTATCTTTACTATTTTTTCACCAATTTATATGTACCAATCTGAAATGAGGTACTTATGCATATCAGTGTCTAAAAATTAAAAATAACATAGCTCTACTTAATAATATAGCTAAAAGAACCAGAGCTAAAATTTAATAATTTATATATGAATTGAATGTAAATGTATATCTTTTATATCTACATACAAAATATTTATAACAAAATGAACACAAAAAAAATTAAAATTTAACAAACAGGATCAGTGCGTTTAGCAATTCCAGATGATAACCCATATAATAATCTTTGTATCTAACTTTCATCTTATTTACTCATTTTCCTGAAATATTTTGTTCTTGCGTTACTTAAATAATTTCCTATTTCCAAAATATCTTTTTTGATTTCACATTCCCTATCTTTTTCTCCATAATGCTCCTTGGTAAATTAGACCACTTCTTTATTCCTAGATTCTCCCTAAAAATCTTGGTTTCTTCACATTTTACAATTATGTTGTAAGTTTGAAAATGGACAATTTTTAAATCTCCTCTTGTTCTAAGGCATTTACATTTTATAATATCCATTCTAAGCCTTGCAAAGCACTCTCTTTCTACTTTGTCACATAGTTCAACATAACTTTCTCTAGACCAAACCATAAGTTCTTGATATATATTCAATGATGTTTTGAAATTGAAATTAGTGAATATTTCTTGCTTTTTAATATCCTGAATTCTTAAATGAATAGCTTTCCAGAAACCATTTTCTAATGATCTGTGTGTGCGTGCGTGCGTGCATGCGCACACACAACTTCCAAGCCAATTTTATAAAAAATTTCCTTAAACTTATTAATCTAAGTTTCTTCTTAATTTTTCCCTATATAAGCAGACAGTAATGCTGTAAAATATTAAGTTTATCCAAATTTCTTATTCTAAACTAATATTTCAGTACTCTTTCCACTATTTTCCCCTTGGAACCTATTTTACCTAATTCAGCTTGTGCATTAGGTGAGACTCTTAGCAAGCCTAATATTTGTTTTCATATGTATCTGTGAATTATATCCACTCCTCCTCCAATCTGCAAATGTAAACTCCATATAACATTCTAGCCTCTGCTACTGCTAAATAAACTCTCTCCAACTGTTTTATTTACATTCTTGGTATTTTGTCTAGACATGCTGTAATAGATTTCAAAGAAAGCTTTCCTTTAATTAATATAATTTTCTTTTTTTTACTCATCTGCCATTACTAATATAATCTTACACCTTATTAACCACCTTGATGTCTCTTCCTTGCAAACACCATTTCTCATTTTTTCTTACTTATTGTTCCTTTTAAGTAACATAATTTTTTATTATTTTAATTAATTCTTAAATTCCATTCTTTACAATAATCCATTATTGTTTCAATTGATTTCATTAAACTAACACTGGTTATTGATCCTAATACAAGATCAGCAGCAAATAACAAATCGAGATTTCTTTATTGTGATTGTAGGAACTTGTCTTGTTAATCTAATTAATTTTCTCTACAATACTTTCAATAAACAAATTGAATAGTACAGGATTTAGCTTACATTCTTGCCTTAACCCTTTATTATTTAGGATAGTTTTAATTAGATTGATATTTGAAATTTTTATGCAAAAAGCATTACCAGTATATATTCTTTGTAATGCTCCTATGAATTTATTGCTGAATCCTTTACTGCTCAATTTAAACTACAATGTTTCCTGGTTAATTGTGTTGAATGCCTTTATAATCTCAATCATTTTATAGCTAAATATTTATTTACCATTGTGTTTATCACAAAAGTATTATCTATTGTCCTCTTATTTTTCCTAAAACCTACCTGAAATTCTGAAAGTTTACCATCTTCTTTTGCCCAATTTTGTAATCTTTCTGCCAAAACTCCTGTGTATATTTTACCCAGAACTGATAATAAGTTAATACCTCTGTAATTAGCTGAATTTTTCATATTCCCTTGTTTTTAAATACTGGTACCATTATTACTGTTCTCTACTTGGTATTTTACTTCCTTTAAATATTGCATTTAATGTTCAAACCAATAAAAGCAATCTTTTCTCATTTAGGCTCCATACCTTCCAAAATTCTGCTAGTATTTCATCAAAACCATTTGCTTTATTCCTTTTTCATCTTCTAATTTGTTCCTGTACTTCATGTATTCCAGTCTGACAATCTTTTGTTTTATAATATGCATTTTCAAGTGACCATATTTATTGAGTATTCAAACATCCTATTCCTAAAATATCATTAAAGTGATCTCTCCAAACTACTGAGCATATATAATTTTCTCTTATTTTACCCTTGTACATTCTCTTCAGTAAAAACCATATTGCTGTATTATTGTTTGTTCTCACAGCCTCATATAGTTTCTGGCTTATTTTTTATCACCGTTCTTTTTTTTTTACATCTAAAAGACATTTATATCTCTACTTTTTGATGAGAAAATTACATTCACATCTCCCATTCGTCTCCATTTTCTCAACTCCCTTACAATTCTTTATTTCCCATTCCTATACTTATCATACCATCCCTCCTAAGAACTAGGAAAGCAGAAATGGAAAAATTACTAAAACAGTCACACAACTAGTGCAATATTTCAAACAGCTTGTTTTCTTCAGAGGCAACAATTACACTTCCAACTCCTGAAGTAATTCCAAAAGCTAATATATAGGTATGTATCCACTAAAAATGAAATAATGTAGCAGTATAGAACAATATAACTATTTCAGGGCTTTATTTATTTCTGAACCTCTGTTTTTTAAAATTTAGTTTTATATAGTATATATATATGTAATAGGTTGCAGTCTGTTGAATTCTGTGTGTGCGTGCATGCGAGAGAGAGAGAGATAGAGATCATAGAACTATGATCTGGAGATCTATTGTGCTAAATGAAGGGTGATAGATGATAACTTGACCAAATGAGTTCAGGGGGCTTTGAGGCCTAAGTTTCTCAGGTATTCACCTTAGAGAACTAAGGGAAAACCCCTGAATAAACCTCAGGAAACTAACCCAATTGGAAATTGAACTTGAGCCTGCCATATGGAAAGTGCAAATGCTAGACTGCAAGTGCTACCACCAGACAATGGTGATGGATATTCAAGATGACATAGTAAGAACTGTCATAAAATATTCTGTTATGATCTTTAGAAACCATGTGTAAGGAATTAATGAATGGAATGGTTTCTGCAACTATTGATGTTTGTACTATTTTTATATTTTCCTTGATTTCATTTAACCAACTTTGTTTTCCTTGCTTTCTTGTTATTGTAGGTTATTCTATGTGCAATAGACAAACTCAACATATGAGACAATCATTAAAAAAAACTCTTAAAGCAAGAATTTCATATAGACTGTAGTAATTTATGAATTGTGTAAATGGAAAGGAAAGACATAACTTTAATCAGTACATTTAGTGACTGTATTCTTTGTAATATTTAAGTAAAGAAATTGGATTTATTTCGCAGTTCAGTTGGAAGGTGATTGTATATATATATATATATCTCTTACGAAATACAAACAAATAAGTTAATATAAATAGATGGATGGATGGATGGATGGATGGATGGATGGATGGATGGATGCGTGAGTGGGTGGGTGGATGGATGGATGGATCTGGAAATATTCCTTGGATGGTGACTGCTTGCTGTATATTCATTCTTTTGTAAAGGTATTTTATAAATCTCAAGTAATAAAATTAAATAAATAAATTATCTATATGCTTTCTAAATAAGCTTGTTGTCCATTCAGGATTAGCAAGGGTTATTCAGTAATTTAATTCTTTGTCCTGAATACCAGTGGATGATGATGATGAGTATTATTATTATTATTATTATTATTATTATTATTATTATTATTATTATTGCTATGTATTCATTCTAGTTGGAAACCGATTTTATAAATATCAAGGAATAAAAATAAACAAATAAATAAATTATCCATATACTTTGCAAATAAGGTTGTCGTCCATCCAGGATTAGCAAGGGTTGTCCGGTAATTGAATTTTGTCCTGGGCACCAGTGAATAATAATAGTAATAACAACAACAAATTTTCTGTCAGTGGTCCCATAGTCCCTAAGCACATAAGAAAGAAAATTTATTAAAGTGAAAAAAAGAAGACTGTACACAGAAAATACTTCTCTGTGCACAGGGAGCCAACAATGAGTGCATATATAAGGTTGAACTAAGAATGAATGATCAAACAATTTCAATCATAAGATACATAATTAAGAATTAATAGAAGTTATTAACAATGAAGTAATATATCATTTGATCATACCAATAGCAACACCATTATACCTAACTTATTTAAAATCGAAAACATACAGAGGGTGCCAAAAAATGTGTACATACTTCCAGCAAAGAAAATATGTGTTAACATAACAAAACTGAATTCGAACAAACCGAAAATGATGAGCACTAATCATCTTAGACTTTTACAGTTACAACAGTTGCTCAAA
Organism: Metallyticus violacea; assembly: GCA_030762175.1. Lineage (NCBI taxonomy): Eukaryota > Metazoa > Arthropoda > Insecta > Mantodea > Metallyticidae > Metallyticus > Metallyticus violacea. The sequence goes on along the minus strand of CM060846.1, from coordinate 306,250,004 downwards.
ATGCGCACCATCGGCATCAATACACTGCTGAGTATGTTGAACTACTGGTTGAGCAGTGTTTGCAAAGTGTCCTCATGATTGCAGCACAGGCTGTTTCAATTTCTACCCAAGGTGCTGCCAGTTTCTATGGTATACAACATACTTAAGAGTTCCCCATAGGTAGAAGTCCAAGGGAGTTAGACCTGAAGAATGTGGTGGAAAATCAAGCGGACCTCATCATCCTATACAATGCCTTGAAAGACTGTCGTCATCAAGGTAACATGTACACCTTGGTGGTAATGTGGTGGTGCATCATCATGTTGGAAGTAAAATTCCTCATTTACATAAAGTGTATGAATGGCTGTGAGACGGATGTGTGTGTCATGTTCAGCTACACTGGGCCAGTTACTGTTCCTTCAAAAAGAGAATGGTCCAATTAGATCCCTAGATGACAACCCATACCAAACATCAGTTCCAAGTAAATTAACAGCCTTTTCCAAAATAACATGTGGATTGTTTGCACACCAGTAGACACAGTTATGCAGGTTAACAGTTCTGTTCAACTGAAATTGTGCTTCATCAGACCAAACAACTTTCCCTAGGAAGGTCTCATCCTCTTGCACCATGTTCTGGAACCATTCACAGTACTGCAGTTTCTGATTAGGGTCATCTTCATTTAATGCATGCAAAAGTCTTGGGATGAAAACTTTCAATTTTGCTGTTTTAATAATATGACGTAGGCTGGTTCTGCTAATCCCATACTCACATGCATCTTGCTTTGCAGGTTTCTGCAGTGAGTGCTCAAAACGTTCCAAAAGCATAACCGCTTGTTGCTGTGCGAGTTCTCCCAAATCTGCCCTTGTGAACATCGCATATGATACCATGAATCTCAAATTTCTCTGGAATGCGTGCAATTGTGCGTACAAACATCCCCGTTGGCTTTGACCTTCAACAACATTCTCGGTTTTCCAATACTATTTCAAAATTGCTTTCCACTGTTCAAACCATAATCTTGGCTCCATTTTGTTGTAGCAATGCTAGCATAACGTAATGTAGGTCACTTATATTTACAGAACATCATACGATAATCTTGGCTTCATTTGTTCATTGTTGATTTATGATAATCTTGGCTTCATTTGTTCATTGTTGATTTACCTGTCACGTAGCAATGCTGTCATAATGTATGTGAGTCACATTTGTTTACAGAACATCATACTACACATTACTGTTGTTTTTTGGTCCAACTTTGAAATATATTAAATAGATATCTACTGTGAAAGTATGTATACATTTTTTGGCACTCTCTGTATTTTAAGAGCACTCACGTTCATCATCAGAGTTGGTTTCCTGCTGATGATGAGAGCAAGTGCTCTTGAAACACATTATTTCTTGCTTAATTTTGGATTTTAAACAACCAAGTGAGGTATAATAGTATCACTATGCTGACTGCCATTATCAAATCATAAGGTATAAATTTGTGTATTGGTGGCATGCATATCATTATATTTAGAATGTCTGGTCAAATGTTTGTGAAACAAAATGCCCAATAAAAATAATATTTTTATCTGAACCATTGTTAGTGTAATATGAATTATCTATTTGATAACTGTACTTTGAGTTGTGGGAAACAAATATATGTGAAGTGTTTTATTTTTAATAAAACATGGCAATTTCAGCAATGATGAAAACAAGAATGGTCTAGGTAAATCTTCTCCTGTTAAAAACTTAAAAGATTTTGCTCTTATAATATAGAATAGAAAAAAAAAAAATTCAAAATTTTCTTATGAAGCAAGATGATATTGCATTTTTTTTTTAATGATTTATTTATGGACGCTCTTTAACAATGATATTGCAGCTACATACATACATGTATATATATATTCCATTAAATTATGAAGGGTGACATGCCTTTAAGATTCATATGGAATCAACAAACCACAAAAAAGTGCAAGAAATACAGCATCATAATAAAACCATGAATGAATTTTTTTTTTGTTCTTGTGAGCAAAAACATGAGCAATGAAGATGCAGTTATAAAAACTGCAGTTGTTTCCATATTTCACAGAGAGTTGAGCACGATCAAAGCTACTACAGTTTGGACTGTCAAAATGCACTAGCTTCCTTCTCATAGAAACTTATCTTCGAAGACCTGAAAATTTTGAGATACTTTTCTGTATCATCAGATGCATAGGTCTATGAAGTTCTGAAGGAGAGCTTAACTGGCATCATTAATGCTATAAAAATTATTACAGTAGCAAATGAATTAAAACATGAACAATTATTACTAAATGTATATCAGTGAATTATGGGACACACAAGTCAGTATATGTAAAACTATAGCATGAAATCTCACATGTTGTAAAAGGAAACTGTAACTGTCATGATATAAAAACTTTCATGAAATATGGTTCCTCTCATAAGTCATTGCAGCAGTTTTCATGAAGATGTTCAATATATTCAAGTTCATTTTCAATCAGAACAGTATGTCTCAAAAAATTTTCTGATTTTTGCCAATATAGAATATAATGAACATATGTACCATATACCCATCTGGTGGTTATCACTATATCCTGCTGCTAACCATCTTGTGAACTGCCAAAAGTAAAGAAAGTTGTTCCAAGATAGTATGAGATGCAGATTTCTCTGAGGCTTCACATGGTGTTCCAGAGTGATATTTGTTCTTTCTGCAAAGCATATTTCTCCACTCTGATTCCATTGTACTCAAGTTGTAGGACCCTTTTGTGTTGTTCTGTGAACTTGGACACAATAATGTGGAAACTTCTGACACAACTAGAAAACCATCTTGGCAATTAGTAATATGGCTCAACTGTTAATACAATTTTTAAATACTCTGGGGAAGTTACACTAAAGAGGGCTTTGAAGCAGAAGTGTGCAACTTTATTAAGCAATGCATTGCTTACACAAACAACTATGATTTTAGTGAAGAAAACTTTTTTCAAATATATGAGTTGTTTGTCACTAAAAATTAAATGTGATACTGTGCCTTTCACTTGGAATGAAATTTTAAGAATATATGCTGTGCTTAAACTTGTACTAGATTCAAACAAGCTGTACAATTTATGCTGTGAACTCAATCTGACATATTCAGCTCTTAATAAAATTAATCTGATGATAAAATATGGGAAGAATTTTTCCACCAACATGAAAGTGCTGATTAACTAATGAAGTTAGCTTCTTTTGTTTTGTCAATTTCTGTAAGCATCATATAACTTGAGATAATTTTCAATAATATAGGTAGTTTTGGGGCCAAAGAAAGAGAAATCAAAAGTCTTTAAATCTTGTAAAGTTGAACTTCAGATGCAGTATCTATTCATGTTCTGAGTTGTAGCATTAAGGTGTTCACATTAATCTCCACTAAGACTGCGTACACAATAAATATATTTAGATTTATATAGCCACACAACCAGTTAATTACAAGTTCTGTTTCCATAGTTACCAGTTTTTCTTTACCAGAAACATGTATAAACATCAACTACATTACCAGTAACCATGGAAACAGTCGTTTCAAGCAGATTCACCTTGAAATCTACTCGCTTTTATAGATAGTTGAATACTGGAAATGAATTTCTCCTGTCTCTACTTGACTTCCAATTCAGCTAAAGATGTTCATGAGAATGACACAATCTACTGAAGGGACTAACAGATATCTAACTGGTGACAATTGGTTTACGTCAATGTTGCTGGCAGAAGAATTGCTTGAAGTGACAAAACTCACGTATGTTGGAACAATTGGACACCACAAAAGAGAAATTTAGTAAAAGTTCAAATCAAGTCATACAAGAGATTTGAATTCTTCTTTGTTTGTATTTCATGGACATTTGACACTTGCATAATATTGTTCTAAGAAAAATAAAAGTTATTATTCTGTCCAGTATGCACTATGACAAGGCTGTAGATTCTGATACAACAGAGACATAAAATCAGAAATGATCATGTTTATAATCACACTAAGATTGATGTTTATATTCTTGGCCAATTTTGTTGCCATAACACAAGTCATTGTCCTATGGTTATCTTCAATAACCTGCTGAACATGAGTGCTATCAATACTCTGTGTATCTTCTCTGTCAACAAGGGTTGCAACAAATAAAGAGACAATTATTTCTTTAGACTATTTGCTGGGAGCTTATGAAGCCTTATATTATAAGAAGGGCAGAAATGAAAAATTCTATATCTATAAAAAACTATACTAAAATACTTCTCAAAATTAAAGAGATGCCAGAACATAAAGTCAAGTAAACGGGTATTACTTACATGGAAGGGCTAAGGACAAATCTACAAGGAAGGGTTGTTGCAATCATCGCAGAAAAATCTGGAGTGATTATTCCAAGTTTATGTGCTTAGAGTGTCCAAGTTTATGTGCTTAGAGTGTTGTCAGGAAGAAGAATTAGACATGTAATCAGTGCACTTTTCTGTATTCCCTTATTATTCACTTTCAAAGTAATAATGAGATTTCATTTTTATTTACCTCCTCACATATAAATGGCCATTATTGCTTCATTGTTGTAATTTTAGTGATAAATGGGGTAAAAACCTAGCCTAAACATGGGTATTTATAAGTTATTGTTTTTTAAATATAACACATCAATATAAAGGATATAGAGTGATTGTTTTCAAATATTCTAATAAATATTCCAGAAGGTATAACATTTTTTATTCTATAAAAGAAGTATCAAACAAGGTTCATTTCTCATATGGGGGACTGCTAAATATTTGTGTTTAATAAATTATGATTAACATTTACATGTATCTTTGACTTTAGTGCCCTTATACTGTTTTGTGGAAATTTGTTCGCAAAACAAAAATAAAAAACTTGAATTTACGATTTGGTTAGGTTTAGATCCATAGTTATTTGAATCTTAATGTTTTATGAATTTATGATTTGTATACTGAAAACAAAAATATTAAATACAGAAATAAGATAAACCCAAAAATTTTTAATGAAACAGCATAGGGCACTAAAGCCAAAATTAAAATCTGGGTTATATATGTAGCCCATGCAACCACTCATGTTACAAAATGATGAGCAACTAATGCAGGGTTAATATACTTGTGAAATATTTATGCTAGAATGTAAATGCCTTAAGAATGTGAACTCCTCTGTGAGTGAGTAAACTTTTTAACAAGTCAATGCAGTGTATATGGCCTACAGATTCAGCTAGGTACATGAGGGTTGGTAGTGTTCTTAAAACACTATATTCTAACATGGTACATATTGCATGCCTTCATCATACCTGCTACACTATTTCCAAGGAAGTGAAAAGTCATTTATAGCCCAGTTAAGAGAGAATATGAAAAAAAAAAAATGTTAAAGTCACCACTAAGATGTTATCCTTCAAGAATCAGTCAGCAGAAGGTGTGTAGTTGGGCACTTGTGTTTATTATGTTGAATATTTCAATATTGTGAAAATTGTTTTTTATTCATTTGACAGCCAAGAGGCTGTGTCATTGGAATAGTTCAAAAATGTATTTCTAGTTCTGAAATTGAAGTAAAACTATGCTTACTAAAATTGAATTTCAGATTCCCTCCCTCTGGTATAGCTTCATTGGAGGCATCTGGGGATAAATTTGTGGATGGACTTTCAAAGATGAAAATGGTTATGGCTAACAAAAGGGTTGTTCCAAGTAGTATTGGAATTCAAGAAAAAAAATAAATATGCTGATATTTAAAGTGGGGGTTATGAAATGTTACAGTTACAAATGTGCTGTATGAGGAAAATTTTTCACTTAGGGAGAATGAAAGTAATCCTTTTTTGTTTTAGTGTGCTCCAATAGAATCAGTTGATGTCAAATGCAGCATTTTCATGTATGAGGTCTGTCTGAAAAGTGTCAAACCTTATGCCAAAGAAAATTTTACTAACTTAATGTTCCTAATACGTCTCAAAGTAGGCCCCTTGGGCTTCCATACACTTATTTCAACAAGTCTTCAAATTGTTGGAAGCACCACTGGAATGCCTCTGTTAGAATGTCTCTTAATTCCACCATTACATTGCACATAATGTCTTTTGATTGGAAATTTTAGCATCAGATACAACCAGAAGTTTGGAGAGTAAAAAGCCTTAGAAATGATTGTAATTCCTTTCTTAATCAGAAAATGCAGTTCCTCTGTTCCACATTACATTGGTCCACTTAAAAGTTTAAATATATTATATTTACTGTTTTAGGCATATCAGTAATGAATTTAAATTTTGACCGGTTATTTTAAAAATATTTTTTCAAAACAAAAAATCAACATCAACTGAAGACATTATTCATTCTTGAACAATTCCAAGAATTGGGATTAAAGCAGATGCTGGAGTTAAAAATCTGAAGAAAAAAAAATTTACAGGCATTTTCCCTGCTGTATTTGCTGCAAAATAAAACATTAAAACTTAAGGAAACTGTAACTGTAACCATTTATTTTTTGAAGGCATGCATGTGCTCATAATCTCTGGCTAAGAAATCATTTGAATATGTATGTGCAAGAAGCAAGCCACTGAATGTTTAGGTTAATTTGTTGCATGTTTATAAGCACAACAAAATATTGAGTCATTCTTGAAATGACTAATGCTTAAAGAAACAGTAAACATTCTTTAGATGAAGGCAGAAGTCTTTGAAACATGTCCAAGTAAGTGTAACAAAATGAATGAAATTTGAGTTATTTCCTGAATAATAATTTGTTATATATCTTTAAATTTATTTTACTAAGTTGTGAGCTTACCTGAGAAAGGAGCCTTTCACAGTGCAGCATGTTTATGCTAGCTGTATCATTTCTTGACAATAAATAGATATGAGGTCATGTAAAGGATGTATTGTTGATAAGAAAATGTAAACAGTCAGGGTTTGAATTTCATGGGGTAAAGATCATGTTACATAATTTGTATAACATGAGTAAGGGTAAAGATTGTGTAATATATGACAAGTGTTTAAATCTGCCTTAATCACTCTTTTAAGAAAAGTATCCTAAGTCACTTAAGCTGTAATTTGTTAATGAAATTAAATTAAATTTCAGAGTCTTCAGATGTATGAATATGTGGTTCATGTCAAAGAAAGTTCATTAACTTTTGGACAGTTTAAATGAAACATTATATGAAGTCGGTGGTTTTGACAGTAAACAAATCAAATGAAAGCAGTGCAGGCAAAGAAAATGACAATCCCAACAATATTTTTGATAGTTCTGTGAATGTGCAAGACATTTTAATGTTGAGAATATAAATAAGAGTTTAGTGTCAATAAAAAACTTAACAATAAAAAAAAATACAAAAAGGAAAACCCTAAGAAAAGTTTCAGAAGGACACAACCCTAGCAAAAGATATTTGTGTTGAAAATAATGCATTGGTGCCCACTAAAAAGTCAGACAGTGATGATATTATGAGCAAATTGATTGAATTCTTTCACACAACAGATGACAAGACAGCAATTATTAAACATGTAACAATTTTTAAAATTGGCCAACAATAAAATTAAATATTTTGAAGCAATACATCATATAAGTGACATAAATCAACTGGCTAAATAAAACAGAATTTTATTTTCTCCTGACGGTAAACTTAGTAAATTTCCAGAATTGTGAATAGTGGAAAAGATATTGAAGTTTTGTAGATCAGAGGAAACAGTAGGGCAATACATGTGAAAGAGGGTGCAGTAAAATTTTCATAAGCAGAAAAAATTAATTTGGTGTAATCTTTAGGAAATGTTGTTGGTTGGTTTATTTACAATGCTCTTTAACATCTAAGGTCATCAGCATCCCATTTAATTCAGGGCATGAATCAAGCAATAAATTTTGCTCAGAGGCTTCTTCATTCAGGCTTGAGGTTTGCCATATATCTATTACATGGTACCCAAGGCTTTACTTCCCTACCAAAGGGAGTCATACTTAGGATCTTTACGGCTGAAAAAATCCATCGACCCTCGCCAGGATTGAACCCATTATCTTGGGTTTAGGACGTAAGGTGGTTACCACTAGACCACCAGGACTGACTTAAGGAAATGTATAATAGGTGTTCCAAGTATAGATATCCATTGGTAAAAATAAGTTTTTCCAAATTTGCTGAACTTACACCAAAAGAATGTGTTCTGCCAAGGGCTAATAGAACACATTGTGTTTTGTGTTTGCACACATGAAAATGTAAGATTAATTATAGATGATTCAAACTATATTTCTAAGGTAGTTATAAATAACTCTAAAGAAGCATTATCACACATTGGTTTTAGATTCTGATGTAAAGTTTAAAAATTTTCAGTAAGATTTTGTGATTTTTCAAGAGACAGAATAAAAATGAGAAACTAGTAATATTTTTATGTACAATCAAACTTTCTTTTCCAATGTTATGATACATTGCCCGTAAACTTCCATCATATTTTTGTTACCTTTTTTATTTTACCAATAAATGGCACATTACAGTCTTTATTCCACAGTAAAAATTGAAGCTTTAGTGATACAATTTTCTGTTGAGAAAGAAAGTAGGCAATTGAAATTGTGTCATGTGTTTGGAAAATGGTTGTTTAAAATGCAAAATATAAACACAATAAAAGATATTATAATGTAGAAATACAAGCTTAAATTAGCATTATTCTCCTTAGTGGCTTTCATCTGTATTATGCCATACTGTAGCAGTGTTCAAAGAATCCTGAAGAGCAGTGGCTGGCAAGCACTCAGGTGTGGCCAATGGTTCTGCAATCCATTGCTGCTGTACCAGTTTGCTACATATTGTTTTGTAAAGGATTTAATTTCCATTGAACTATTAGAGATCTCATTCTGATTTCTTCTGGAGTTATTGAGAACACTCCAGAGCACCTTGCAGGAAAATTTCAAATTTTTAATACATAAAGTTCATATTGATGTTTAACATTCTAAAATTAAATTAAAAATATTTTAAATAATAACAAATTCAGTTAATAAAAATCTAAAGAAATAATGTTTCTAAACCTTTTAGATGCATTTTTCAAATATTTTTAATGTGGATCTAATCAGAAATATTACACCTTATATATTGCAGTATGCATAATTTTTTACCAATTCTAGCATGCGCATTTCTAATACCTATGAACTTAAGTTGAAATAAATCTACAAGTGCTAGTTTATTGGATCTGTAGAATTAGTGGGAAAAAAATATAAATAGATTTGGAGATACAAAGGTAAAAAATTGTTCTGAGTGTGCAATTTGACTTGGAATGACTCTACTTTGAAAGAATTATTGCTTAATATGTAGCTCAAAATGCTGTGAATTGCTTACAGCCTAGAATTATAGTTTAACTATATAGGGGGTTTATTTTGAGTTGCCTCTTAAGAAATAATTATCTCATAGTACAGAAAACTATAGTCTCCAGGATATATAGAATCAGATGAGATGGATTCATGGGTGCTGAGTTGGTTAGAGCATAAGCATGGAAGACTGAAGATTCATTATTCAGATCTCAACTGTGACCCAAATTTTTCAAGTTTTTTTTCCTTTCCAACTAATGTGCTACACACAGCAAGTGTGGAAGAACTAATTCTATAATTATTTTTGTTTATATCTGCTTAATTAAATTTTCTTGCATTCCATCTGATCAGTTAAAAAATGTGTTGTGTTTTTTTTGGAAAGGGAGGTAGTAAGATATGAAATTTTTTAGATACTTTATTTTTTATAGAAATTTAAAAATTATTTAATGTCATTAATACATTTTTTGAGCTTTTTATGTAATCAAAATCTTAGCACTACTGATAACATTAACCCTCATTTGTTTATATTTTAGAGATAGGGTTGTCAAAGAACAAAATTTATGTCAAGACTATGAACTTCATGTATCTTGCTAAGTCTTTGATTTTCTTGTTGTGATTCTTGGTCCAAAAACATTCAGTCAGTGATACAATGTGCTATAAAAGTTATTCCAGCTGTTTGAATTACTTGATTTCTGTTCTTGGGATTTGGACAAGTGAAGACATTATTCTGATCATGATGGTTCAGAATTTTAGGTGCTAATGGTCTGGAAAATATTTATTTTTATGTGCTGAAATACCAAATTTTTAATTTACAAAAAAGTAACACTTTTAAATTATGTTTAAATTATTTTATGTGAATATAAACAGCATGTAGTACTCAATGAAAATAATTTATGCTATGCATCGCCAACAGCTGAAAAATTGTAATACACAATGAGAGTCATCCCCAAATTATCCATCTGAAATGACTGAAGAACATTGACTCATACTGGGATAATATAGATTGTTGCAAATGATGACTTGTCATTGATTTACTTTGGGCATTGTTAAAATATATGAAAAGAATGTAACTGAAAATAACACTAGAAATTAACTACAATTAAGTGGCTTTGCCTAAGATTTTTTAATAGTGTTCAACATCCATTTTTACTGTTGAGGCATCACAGGTGGTGGACATTGATGATGCATAAGAGAAATTATAAATTAGAAAGTTTTTTTTTTTTTTTTTTTAAGGAAGTAAGCATTCCAGGCCTAAGTTAGGGTACCTCCCCTGCATTTGCCGTTTATGAGGATTAGGAAAACATGGAAAAATCTTCATTCAGGAAGGATAGTCCTGTCAGAAATCAAATGCCAGACATCCGACTCATGTATCTGCACCTTAACAACCTCAGTCACTAGTGGTGATCTCTTGACTCAAAAATACTGTCTTGAGAGTATAAACAGAATTCACTGGCCTATGTGAGGCAAAGCATAATTCTAACAACAAAATAGCATGCGCTTATTAGAAACATTCAGTGCAAGTATTTATATGATTATAATGATATTATTCTTAAGACTGTGTATGAGGGCAACATTTGGGCATAAAAATCATAATTATTTCCTTCAGAAGGAAATTTAAGCCGTGGGTCCCATGTCATAGATTTATAGCATGTAAAAGAACCTCAAGCCTGAAAGAAGAGGCCTCTGTGAACTTTATTGGCTATTTCGTACCCTGAATTGAAGTGGGTGTTGATAACCTTATGTTAAAGAGTGTCCGTAAATAAATAAAATAAAAGGTAATACTGGTAAGTCAGCCACAAACTCTAGGAAGTTTAATGCAAAAATTAATCCTGATAAATACAAAGAAATTCAAAGCAGCAGATATTTATATTTTTTATAGTGGAAATTGTTATTAAAACTGTAACTTAAAGACAGAGCCATAAATGTCATGTTAATTTTTTACATTTTATTTAAATGTTAAAAATATTTAGTTATATATTTCCTTTTACAGCATTGAACAAAATGTTTGTTTACCTAAGAATCTGATTATCAGTATAAAGATGCTTCATAGAGTTCATGTCTGGACAATTCCCAGGCCAGGCTTTTCAAACACTCAAATTTGAGGTTTTAATCTCCTTTATGTTGCTTTTTACAGTGAGATACTTCACTGCATCTAACTGGGATAAGTTCTGTAGTTGCTGAGAGTTTATTGTAACATTAATCTTCTATGGCATCATCAATTGTAGGTTTTGCTATAGTGAACTATACTTTCATTATGTGTAACTCTTCTCTTCACTTTTATTGTCAACATGCATAACTGTATGAAAATATGAAGAAAATTAGCCATTAGTAGATGCAAGGCTCACAAAGGATAAAAATTTTCCTCAACAGGAATTATGCTATAAAAACTTTTTTTTTTTATAAAGAAAATAAAGCATACAAAAACAGATGTTGGACAGGTGAACTTGGAAATAGTACCTAGTCTTTCCATAAATCAAAATGATGAATGTATCTTTTCCTTTTGTGGAAAATTTTACTCTGTGCACTTCCTTAAGCGTTAATCAATGACATTAATATAAGTAGGTTGTTTAAACTAATTAATAAAATTTTAATCTACTTTCTGTTTTATAATTACTGGAGTTGTCATTCAGAATTAATTGATCTAAGAATAAAGAACAGGTGCAGACCATATTAAATGTATTTGCCAATGAGCTGTTTAATTAATTCTCTCATTAAAAAGAGGTACATATTGATCAGGGCAGTATGTTCAAATTCAGGGTTTGTTGGCAAATGAGTAGTGTTTTGTCTACAACTTGTATCACATTCTTAAAATTGTCCCTTTTTTATTGCTATAATATAATATAATGTGAAGTAATTCCACTAGTGTGAAAAACGCTTTCATGCCTTTACTTTCTTTTATTTTTGCAGGAAGATGAGTCAATCGAAATCCACAGGAGGTAAGCAGTAATTTTACATATGTTTTAGTGACTTTTAAGTGCTAGTAAAAGAAATAAAGTAAAGTAAAATAAAGTATATGATAATTTTGAACCTGTGAATAGGTAGGCTGGGTGGGTGGGTGGACGGAGGGAGGGAGGGAGGAAGGAAGGAAGGAAGGAAGGAAGGAAGGAAGGAAGGAAGGAAGGAAGGAAGGAAGGAAGGTGAAATATTTTTAAAGTTGTTTTGTTGCTATATCTTAGAATTTGTAGCATTTCTTGCAAATGTATTTAAAATTAATTAATTAGAAAAATATTTTAACTCGGTGGCAGAATATTCCCATTGACAATTTTGTTGCCTATTTATAAAAAATAACAGTGGTAAAAAGTAAAATTGAAGTATGGTCAGCTGAATTTTATTAAAAATCAAAAGTCACTATAGCTAAATTTTCTGCCTCCCTTCATTAATAGAAATTTCAGTACAAATGTAGAAAAATGTGGGCTGCTTCCAGAGTTTAAGTTCAACTTTAGTGTTACTTGGTAAAGCTGGATTCAATCGAGAAAATTTGTTTTTGTCTGCTGTTTCCAGTGAATGTTATATGCACACATATACCCATCACATCTTATCATACTACAGTCAATTAGCCAAGTAGTTAACATGGGGAGTATAGTGTTCTCGAACCTTTGACCTTGAGCATTGTGAACAAGATGCTATATTGAGATGAACTTAGATATATTCAGGCTTCAAGAGTCAGAATCTCTCTCTTCTTTTTCTTCCCTCCCCTTAAGGTGTGCATACATCTGTAAAAGAGATAGGCCTTGTCTTTGATTTGGAACACAAAACCTAATAAATTTAAGCACTTACAGATAATGCAGATTAGCAAATTAATTTATACTTAAAGAGGATTAGGTTAAAATTTATAAAATAGAAGCATTAGGTGGAAAGTCAGAGAATAATATGTATAATTTATAAATTATAAATGTTTGCCTAAAGTAAAAAATATTAAGTATTATGAGAGGTTAGGAAGAAAATTGAAAAATTAAAGGTGAAAGATGTAGTATGATGTGTAGTGAATTTCAGGAGGCTAAAACTATAATTTTTTCATAGTAATAAAATTTGAGTTGGTGAATGGTTAATCATTTTAAGAGGCTGTTTTGAGAAAAAAGATGATCTAAGAAATGTAGTTTTTAGACAATTTTGGAACAAATTTAGCAGCTAAATAAATTGCTCATTCAAGCAGAAGATCTAGAGCAATGGTTTTAGTGGTAATGCAGAGGCATCTGGAGGTTCGAGCTTAATGGACAGAGCAAGATAAATTAACAAAAAAAATTAAAATCAGGGGCTATAGGAATTGTATAAGAGAAATGAAAAGAGCTATTATTAATTAAATTCATAAGGGAAAGAAAGAAATAATGAACCAATAGTTATAGAGGAGCTGTATTACTTGGAGTTTTGTTAAATTTTATATACAATAAATATCAACTGAGGAGCAGCTTGGTAAGATAATTAAGGAGAGTTGTTGAAATTTTAAAAGGGGTTTAGAGAGATAAATGTGTTAATGACAATGTTTCCACTACCGGGAGATTTTGGGACTACTATGTATTAAGAGATAAAAGAAAAAAGATTTATGTACTGTATCTTGAGAAGATAAGTAATTGCTTTGCAAGCATTGTGAGTGAAAATTGAGTAGAAGTAATTACTTTGGGAGCATTATAAGTGAAAATTAAGCAAAAGGAAAATGTAATTTATTTTTTAAATGTATTTAAGATCTATATGAATAAATGTCATTTTAAATTTAAGTTTGTTGAAATGGTAAGCTAAATGGAGTACAGTATTACCTCATATTTACATTCCTGTACACAAAGTTTTCCTTTTGTTTACAAAAATTTTTTGTTGTTCCCCTCAGTATTCCTATGTTCACAATATATTAAAATCCTGAAGTTTACATTTATAAAATTTTGTTTCCCACCGTTTACACCAAACCAAGTCAATTGAGAAAAAAATTAAAGTAAAATGGCATTATGTTGAGTAATCATGGCTTGACTTTGAGCATAGAATTTCTGCTTTCCCTTGCAGAGAAAGAGGAGATGGTAATGTTCAGGGGAACTGATAGCAATCTAAAAGAGGCTAGAAGATATGGAAATTCATATTTTAATGCTGGGTTAAACAATATAATTACTAATAAAAACCTGCAGCAGATATTGAAATTATTTGGACTATTATTGTGATGTGAAGACAGTGGCAGCATTGCATGTAATGTGCTTTCAAATAGACATTCAAATAATTAGATGTGGATCAGTAGTCATTCCTAACATGCGAAGCTTAGTTGTAGAAATTTATTCTTCTATGTTTGCAATTCCTGAAAAATAGTTATCTTGTACAATTTTAATCTTAAAGATTTGGTGGCATTCCAAGTTGAGATTTGTGAAATTCTTATTTCCTTCACAGAGATTTCTTTTGACTTCATTCTAATTATTGTCCAATTTCATCAAGTTTATCCTGTATAAGCACATAGCAGTTTACTTTCATTTTATTATGTTTTTAATAGTGTTTATCACCCATTTTAACTACTGAGGGCATCACATGTAGTGGACACTGATGATACATGAGATGAAATGATAAACTGGGATTTTTTTTTTTTTTTTTTTTTTAAAGGAAGGTAGTATTTCTAAGTTTAGGGTACCTCCCTGGCATTTGCCATTTATGAGGACTGAGGAAAACCTGGAAAAATCCTCAGTCAGGGAGGGTGGTCCTGTAGGGAATTGAACCCCAGACCTTCTGCTTATGAGTCCACACCTTAATGATATTCACCATCAATGATGATTTCATTTTATTATCAAGAACAGACCCCCTTTACTTAAATCTATTCACAAGATATGAGCAGTACATATGTGAACTACAGGAACACTGGGGAATTTTCTCATTTTTCTGTGAGAATTTGTTTTCTTATACAAACCATATATGAAAATTCTGTGTTTTAAAGGATACAGACTTTTTGGCATTACAACAGCTCTAACATAATTAAAGTGAAAGATGCTTTGTTTCATGATTTAATACATTAAGAACATTCAAATAGTACAAAACCAATGCTTCAACTGCTTTAAGTACAGATACTGAAGGTTAGAGGAACTAGTCAGCAGCATGTGCTGGCAGTTGAACGTCCATTTTAAAAGAACTGTATTAGGGCAAGAATGTTGTTGGTAAAGGGAACAAAAAAAATATACATTTTGTGGAATAAGTACTGAAGGTTAGAGGAACTAGTCAGCAGCATGTGCTGGCAGTTAAACATCCATTTTAAAAGAACTGTATTAGGGCAAGAATGTTGTTGGTAAAAGGAACAAAAAAAAATATACATTTTGTGGAATAATGTGGAGAGGAAATCTTTAGAAAGTTGAATAGTAGACACAAAATAATGATCTTAGAAAGATGGATCATTGTGATATGAGTTAGATCAAGATAGCTTAAAAGAGTGAATAAGGCAATAGCATAGAGATTTAGGGATTAGCAGTAGAAATTCCAGAGTGGGAGAAAGGAAGTTCTCTGTGGATTCCATAATGTGCATTTCTTAGTGTCAGGAGCAGTAAGACACCAGGGATGGGATTAGAGTTATGGATTAATGTCAATGTTACTTGTTTACTATTATTTGTATTTATTTGAATGTTATTTGTTTATTTATAATACTCACTAAAATATGCTCTCCAATAACTTTGTGTTTAGAGAGTAATTTTTCTTTTAATATACAAATTGCACAGTTGCTTATTATTTAAATAAATCCCCCAAAACAGACAACATGATACTAAATTTAAAAATAATTTTGTGTTAGAACTAATACAGGGAAGCAATTAATTTAATTTTAATTAGCTAGTGAGTCTATTTAATACTCTTATGCTCCACTCACCATTGAATTATACAGAACATGTTTCACAGACCTTCACCAGCATCATTAGCTTTGATTCAACTGCTGGATTTATTGTTGGTTGAATGGACTTGGTGTAGCTCTCGTGGACATTTTATGAGCTTTTGGATTAATTTGGATGATATCTTTGTGATGGTTAATAAGAAACACATGGATGATGCTTTGAAATTGCTAAACCTACAAGTTAGGGAAATTAAATTCATTTCTGAAACAGAACAAGACAAAATGGTTCCTTTCCTTGACTTAAAGATTATAAGAACAGGCATTAATTTGAAATTTGGAATGTACACAAAGGATACGCTGACTGAAAATTACATAAAGGCCAGTGGCTTCAATCCCACAGCACACAAACATGTAGCTCTGAACAGCTTAGCACATAGACGCATCATCATATCCATGAATGAGTTTGAATACTCATACTCATACAGTGAAGAGTACTCTCACAAATTACAAATGGCAAAAATCAACGGGTATGGCCAAGAAATTCAAACAAGAAAAGAAGTTAAATAGGTTACAATATTGTCAGCAAAAAAAGAAACTACAATTCACAAGACATTTACTTATCTTCCTTGGGCCACTAAAAACTTCCAGAAAATACTCTTGAGCAATGAACAAATTTAGTCTAAATAATCTGCTGAACTCCAGTAATAATGATAAAATACCTGATGAGAAGAAGCCAGGAATATATCAAATCAACTGTTCAGAATGCAACAAAGTATATATATATTGGGCAAAAAAAAAAAGCATTGGAATTAGGCTAAAGGAACAATGGAAAAACGTCGGGTACAATCAGATAGATAAATCACTGCTTGCACATCACTTTTGGAGAGATAAACATGATATAGAAATGAAAGTGAGATTATTGAAATCTGTAGATAGACCCTTGGAGCTGGGAATAGGGGAAAACAATTTTATAATAATATGAAGATAAGGTTATAAACTTCAAGATCCCAACAGAAGACATTAATCCAAAAGTTCATAAAATGTCCATGAGAGCCACACCAAGTTCATTCAACAAACAATGAATCTGAAAGTCGACTAACAGCTGATGATGCAGACAAAGGCCTGTAAAACATGTTCTGTACAATTCAATGGTAAGTGGAGCATAAGAGTATTTAATCGACTCACTAGCTAATTAAGAATAAATCATGTTACTAGTTAATGGATCTTGTACTAGGGTGATTGGAAGTATTATAGATATTAGATCGCGGGTTCGAACCCGGCCAGGACCGATGGATTTTTTCGGGGCGTAAAAATCCTAAGAATGGCTACCTTCGGAAGGGAAGTAAAGCCGTGGGTCCCGTGTCGTACATTTACGGCACGAAAAAGAACCTCAAACCTGAAAGAGAGGCCTCTGAGCAAAATTTGTCGGCCATTTCATGCCCTGAATTGAATGGGACGCTGATGACCTGAGCTGTTAAAGAGCGTCCATAAATAAATCATTCAAAAAAAAAATTATAGATATTAGTGCAATATTGCAGGCAGCATAAAACACAAATTGATGGTATAAAATCACAATATTTCTTCTAAAAGGCTGAAGTTAACTCATAGGCAGTTGTAAATATTACCTGCTATACTTGCTTAATGTAAAAAGTAATTTCAGTGCAGTTCAACATGGCCATCTGTAATTTACAAAGTTATCACAAGCTTTTGACCATAGCTCTAAGATATTTCATTGTATATTTGATGCAACTGCTCAACATGCCTGAAAATAATTTCTTAAATAGGAAGTATAAGATTGTCAATAGTATTGATTTAAATCTATTTAACTTATTGGTTATATAGCCTAGTATTTAGGATCTCCTCAAGAAGGGTATATGTTTATATTCTAGATTATCCTCAGGTTTAAAAAGCTTTAATTTTCATATGCAGAGTTTCCTATTCTTTTGATTTTATTGGTCAGGGATTACATATTGCTCTTTTTTATGTGCATTTCCTCTGCTTCTTTGTTTCTTTTGTGCTGTTGATTATAGTTGTGCATTAAGCATTCTTATAAATTAATCCAAAATAAAGCAGTAAAATTGAAAGAGGCAGCAGAAGAAAATCTCTATAATAAGCTTAATTATGATTTGCATAAAAAATTATTTATTTCAAAATAAATTTATGAGTCTAATTATGTTTGCATAAAACATTTATTTATTTATTTCACAATTATAAACATGTGGCAGGAATCAGCTGTTGAATGCTCTCCAGCGCTACTGGAACAAGAATGAACCTGTTACTGTAACGATGATCTGCAGAGATGTAGAAATAACAATAGCATTCAGCAAGTTTAAGCTGCTGCTGGGTAAGTCCTAATTTAAATTTTGATCAAAGAGCACAAATGAAAAAGAAAATAACATGACCAGATCATCAACCCATTAATCTCTGTATACTTCTCTTGTCAGGATTTTCAGTTTTTAAACAAATGCTACATTATATCTCATTGCAGTGGATTAAATACCCCATATTTTAGAGTACAAAATCAGTCCAATATGTGTCATATTTAGGTTATAATTTGATATAAAAGAGATTCTAAATATATTTATATTTGCTTCCGAGAAAATAAGGCACATGTTTGATGGGTTGCACCTTCTCAGGCTTACTTCTGTGGAGGATATGAAAATTAATTGGTAAAGAATTCACTGAGCACCCAAAATCCATTCTTCACCTTGTGGATTTCCTTGACTTTATTTTAGTATTATATAAATGTAAATGTGTATAACATATACTGTGGAGATATAAATATAAATTAAAAACTTTAGTTAATGAATCAGTTATATATTCTTATTTCTTACCAATGTTGAGAAATAAGAGTATCTAATTGACTCATTAACTAAAGTAGTGTGCTTGAAATGTTTGATAACAAACAAACGAAAGTTTAAATTATAAAATAAATTAAAATCAGTATGCATCAAAAGCATTAAATTCATATAATTTAATGCTTTGCTAAATTTTAAGATGTTATTGATAATGGTTTGGTTAAATTTTATATTCATAAATTAAAATAGTGAATATACAGAGTTGAAATCACTGATTTTAGTAATGGGTGTTGAATAGTGCTTGAATGTTCTATGATTGCTTTGTTCATGCTTCCTTTACTATTGTAAACTCTTTCACTAAGCAATTAATCTTTTATCATTGCTCCTTCTAGAATATCTGATACTTCACATGAAACATTTGTGCTAAATTTATAAGACTCTTTTAAAATGTGTGGAATATTTCCCTTTAAAGATCATACAGTAGACTAATGGGCTACAACTTAAATTACTGCTAGCAGAATAAATACATAGAATGCCTCCTTGGTCTAGTAGTTAACATTGCCAACTGCTGGTCAGGAGTTCTAGGTTTAATCTTGCACCTACTTATACATTTTTTAAGTTAGAAATCTGTGGAACAAGGTTCACTCAGCCTTGTGAGAACAATTGGGGATCTGCCTAATGGAAAGGGAGCATCATTTAATGTATAAATTTGCATGGTGGTGTGGCGGTGTGCTGATCACATGCCCTCCTGCAATATTACCCTCTTCTTGAGTAGTCACAAGATGGAGGTAGAGGACACAAAAGAGTTGCCAGTAGACCAAAACCAATGATGGCTAATAAAGCCTAAAGGAAGAATAAATACATAAAAGAGTAGAGCAACCTCAAAATATTCTTTCAAATATAAATAATCCAAAAACAAATGCAAATTCTATTTAAATTATCCAGCAAGTGATAAATGAGATATTTAAACATTTCCTACAACCTGATATATACATTCAAGCTGTAATGATATCACATGAATGGACCTGCATGTTAGCAAGAAGTGCCTAAGCTAAGTCCTAATACAGATAGGGAAATCTTACAAGTATAAAATGTTTCAAAACTCTAAACTTAGTCAGTATTTGTAATCAAAATAAGAATAGGCACTCTCACAGTTTCAAGTCTTCATGGCTGTTTGATGTATTTTGTTATAATAATTCTTGAATTTTCACTAGTTTTGTAAAACTGGCAATAATTGTGCACAAACACAAACATACTTATTACAAAATACATTGTCTATGAAAAAAGAAAACAGTTCTCTTTTCCTTTTATTAGAACCATTTAGAAAAATTTTCAACAGATATAGTATTTCATCTGCTACAGCTAATTAGGTTAGTACTATTAACTAATTACCAACATTGTTTCTTGATTTCTTCAGTTACAGGTTGCATTTTAATTTACTTTACAATTGTTGGTGAAAATTTGACAAAAAAGAAAGTAAAATAAAAAATGAAATATAGTAAAACATGACAAATTTACAGAATTACAGGATATTAATCACTGTATGCAAAATATTTGTCACAGTAAAACTTATAAATAACTAATAACATACTTATAATGATAGAACTTGTAACATTCCAGAGGTGTAAAGTGGTTGTCAACCAGTAATATCTTTTGTAAAAGTACATGACAGAACGAAGGTTAGAAAGGACAGATGAGCAAAAGCAAGAAATAAACAAGGTAAAAAGGCCAAATAAGGAAAAAAGAGTAACTCTTAACTTCTATAATGTAATGCGACAACCCCACAAACAATGCAAAATACAGAGGAGGAGGAGCAGCCAAAACAGCTGAGAGAGAGGGAAGAACTGATGTCATCAATGAGCCTAAGAGATACATCTGTGATTTTGGGTATGGCATCATGCAAAAACATTGTGTCCCAAGGAGAAAGGAGGCGGAGTAGTCGGCATGTATTTTAGCAAAGAAGGGGAAGAGGGTGTGGCAATCAAGTAGTGGTGGGGAGAATATGGGAGGAGAAGAGGATAGTGCTATATCATCTGAACATGGCAGCATTTTGGTTTTAAATAAGATGACAGCTAGAAGTGTTTTTGAGAGCGTTGAGAGAACCCAATTAAGAAGCAAAACACGTTTAGATGATTTAAAAGCAGAATGGGTTCTCAATAACAGCCACACAGGGTAACATATTTTAATTTTTGGAACTGTGAAGGGTTAAACAATATAAACAATAAAATTGCCATCAGATATGTACAATAATTATCGAATAAAATAGAATGGCAGTCATTGAAACAATGGTTTAAATAGGATGATATTGACCTAAATGATTTTCATTATATAGGAAGTAAAAGGGAAATGATAGCAAAGAAAGGAAGAATATCAAAAGGTTCAGGAATATTTGTTAGGAAATTTCAGAGTATTATTATTATTATTATTATTATTATTATTATTATTATTATTATTGTTGTTGTTGTTGTTGTTGTTGTTGTTGTTGTTGTTGTGATGATGATGATAAAATATTCCACCATTTGATTTATACTTAAAACTGGTTTCATCAGTATATAAAAATTTACAATAACAATGGCAGCTATAAAAACTTAAGTTTATATAATTATTTTAATAGCTTATCTAACAAAATCAGAGGTCATGTATACTTCTACTGAATGTTTGGATATATTTTAGTTATTTAAGAAACCCTCTATTGAATAGTAACAGTTTTTAATTAATAGGCATGTAGTTTTTTTAATTTATACACTTGTTTAGTTTGTTTTAATTCCTCTGGTAATTTATTATATGGCTTTAATTCATTAAAGCCCAAAGCTCATATAAGGCTGTATTGTGCTTAATATGGATACTTTTTATCTCCCTCTAGTATTATGTGGGTTTATCATACATTTACAAAATTACCCATGGATAATTTCAACTGCAACTATATATGTACAAATGTGGTAATGTCAGAATATTTAGTTGTTTATTATACTCCTGACAGCTGGTAGTATTTGAAACGTTAGTCTTATTCTTAATTCTCCCCCAAAATACTGTACCATATTTTAATAGAGAGTGGAAACATGTAAATTATACAATATGTAAAATACTTTTACCAACAGGTATTTTTAATGTGTTAATGGCAAAACAAAGTTTGCTGAGTCTCTTAATAAGTTCGTTCCTATGCATCTCCCCAAATCCCCCAAAATTTTGTTTCTTTAACATAGCAATTTTTGGCTATAGCTGGAAAGACTATGCTTTTATTAATTTACTGTAGAAACCTATTGCTAGTTTTGTATCTTTATTTATTATGAAACCATTTTCATTCAACCATGGTATCAGCTTTTCATTAACTAGTTTCATGTTCTTACTTAATGTATTTACCCCATTGCCTGTAATCAAAATATTTATATCATCTACAAACTTGATTAATTTTATATCCTTGCAACCACCCAATACTTTCTTCCATATTATTAACATATATAAAAATAAAAGAGAACCCAAAACAGACCCTTGGGGAAATCCAAATTTTATTTCTGTAACTTACACATAACTCTAGATGATCTGACTATTTTTTCTTCCATCAAAGAAGTCATATTTTACAATTTGCCTTCTATTTTCTAGATAAGATACAAACCAGTTACATGCAGTATCTCTAATTACATAGGAACTAAATTTTGTCAACAAAATTTTGTGGTTGACTAAGGTGAAGGCATTGGAAAGAATCCCATACATGCTTTTTGTTTTCTAAATTACCATAAATTATTTACAAAATTGAGTTAGTGCAGTATTCATAGATTTTTCCCATGCAAAATTAATTTTGATGTTCTGTTTTGTTTCTTAAAACATTTAATTATTGATTGTACACATTTTTCCAAAACCTTTGAAAAGCTGAGAGCAATGCAATTGGTCAATAAATCTGTAGCTCCTCTTGGGTGCATTTCTTGAGAAGTGGCTTTATTTTAGCCATTTTAACATTTTCAAGTACTTGACCATTGCATAGAGATAAATTAATTAGAAATTTCAATGGCTCTACTAAACATGTAATACATTGTTTTATTATGTAGTTGGAGGATTCATCTAGTCCACTTGACTTCTTTAGTTCTATTATTACAAAAGCGGCCTCATATTTAGTAGCAGGCAAGGAGATTGAATTGGGAAGACTTTCATTTTTGTAGCACTGATTTTTTAAATAGTACATTGTAGTTTAACAGCAATATTGATAAAATATCATTAAAATTATTAGCTGTTGCCTTTAACCCAGGTACTACAGAATGGGTTAAAGTAACTAGGTAGTGAACATTTAATATAATTCCTATACTTGTAATAGTAATTTATTGAAATTAAAGTTGTGTGTACACTGTTAAATGGGAATACGAAAGGAATACATAAAACTTCAATGTGGACATCTGTGGTGTGTACTAATTTCATAAACTGAGATACAACCCGATGAGATTTGTGGCCAATTTCTGCACCACTTGGTGACTTTTGAACGACTCTGCATCTTTTCCACCATCATACCAGGATTGTATTCTTCCCAGAAATGACATTGTCGAAACATCTCACATGGAATATGGTCTCATCACTCCAGATGATATTTTGAAACAGTTGAGGCCAATCCTTGTGTCAATCCAGCATCAACTCTCCATATTCCATTCTGCAGTCGCAGATTTATTCGTATCAGATGCTGCACATGATGGGGTTTCCAAATCTTCTTTCAATACCTTCCATAACCTGGTAAGTCCACTTTTGCAAGCTGCCTGCTGTATTGATTTATCTGGGCTGCAATCAAACATTCTCCCAAATGCAACATTCTCCTCGGATGGAAAATTGATGGATGGCCACCTCTTCTTGCATCCTTAACTGAAGCTGTGTTCATTAGCTTTGAGTGAGTTCCTTATTATCTCTGGATTGTGGCATTCCTTCCCTTCACTGTATGCCACCATCTCTAAATAAGAACAATGCAATTCGCGCTCACTCCCTAACAGACGTTATTGTAGTGAGCACCCCCTCTCACAGCAAACTCCTGTACTTCCACCTCGCAAAAACTCAAATCCTATTTAATGACGTAATATTATCAACAATTTCCATTATGATTCCATTGATATTAACAAGTCTATAGCTATTAATTAATATCTAGTAACTTTCCGCCCACCTTGTACTTTTTCATATTTTATTATATAAGTTCTATAAGACTCTGTTTTCCCCAGTTAAAGTTCAGTTAAATTTTGTATTTGTTTACCTTTATGGACAGATTCAATTACTAGTTTATTATTAAACATTTTCTTAGCATTTTTAGTTAATTTTTACAGTTTTTTATGATCCTGTACATAAGCCATGAATTCAGAGAAACTTTGTTCTTTAAAGTAAGTGCATATGTATTTCAATGTTGCTTATAATTTGCTAATTTCATCATAATCCAATGTTTTAGTCTATTTGTTTGTTTTTTTTTTTATTTTTTTATTTTTTTATTTTTTTTTTTAATGTAAATGCCACATCAAAATAGAGGTGAGAAGTTTCAGAAATTCAGTGGATGTGCATTTGCACATATTTGCTTATAAATATTTCCCCAGTCTCCAACTGAAAGTAAATATAGAAAATAATAAAGATTTTTATCAATGATTCATCTCACTTGTTTGTAAATAGCTGAGTTATTATTAATACTATTTAGAGGCTTTTTCTTTAGCTTGAAAAGCTGATCAACATGAACTTTCAAATGCTACAACTGAAAATTGAACAATTTTGGATTTAAAATTACTTTTTGAAAGCAGCATTTTGAGGTATTCTGCATCCTTGTAGGTATGCTTATTAATGGTTTAAGGCCAAATTCTCATAATAAATGTTCTAAATATTTTTGGTTATTACCACCTCTTAAAAAAATCTGCATTTAATAATTTTCAATTTAGTTTTAGGATAATATTTTAGGATTATTATTAGGTTTTGAATTAATGCCTATACACTACTAGTGGGATTCTTGTATATGCAAATTAGAATTATATTTTGTTTCACCAATTTTACAGTACTTCTTTCAAAATGATTCTCTTTATTAAAATAATTAAATGTTATTAGAATGGTAGCAAAATTGGATTTTATATAGATGCAAAAACTAGCAAAGTTGTTTGCACCACATTATTTCCAGTTGTATACAATTGTGTTGAAAAAAATTTTAGCAGCCATCCAAAGAGCATTGTGAAGACTGATTTTCATCTCTGATAAATATGATGTTTTTCCACAAGAAATTTTTTCCTGTGATTTCTCTACAAACATTGGTGTATAGGTAGTTTTCCCCTAACCATTGTACTGCACAGTGCACAAATTTGTTCTCGTTTCATTAGGTCAAATTGTGTTAGGAAGTTCAGACTCCAACTACATCAAGATTTTTCCTTAGAGTATTAATATTTCACAAAAGTTCCATGTACAAATCATTATGATAAAGTGCACGAGTTAAGAAATATTAAGAAAAGAATGGTGATATGAGATCTCTTGTTTTTCTCTTATTAATATTACTAGTTCAGCTGGTCCAACATTAATAGCATTTTAACAGCATTCTTGCAGAAATTAGGTAAAAGTTTCATGCACCCAGCATATAGCATAAAAGTCAATTTAGGTTGGTGTTCAGAGTTTTCAATTACTCTACTTTTGCATTTTATTTTCTCAAATGTCTCTCTCTTTCTGTCTCTGTCTCTGTCTCTCTCTCTCTCTCTCTCTCTCTCTCTCTTGTTCTCTCTCAAATTCTCTCTTGATTTACTTCTTAATTCTTTTATATTCATCTTTATCCTAGCTACATTTATTGCTAAAATATTTTAAATAGACATCTGTTTTCATGGATCTTCTTAGCATTTGCTTTATGCCAGTACTCTTAATTAACATTTTTAAGTACAAATAGAATCTCTGTGGTCATTGTTGTTATTAAAATAACTTGAGCCACTTATGGACTGTAGGGAGAATAGACAAACTTTTAATTTGTGACGCTTGCAAAAAGTAGGTAATTTTCTGTGCATTGTGGTCAGAGGTATTGTCATGATGCAGCAGAGTTCCATATAGGCCTGTCTGTGAACAACTTATCCCCAATTTATTGTAAAAAATTTAGGCAGACATTTGTATTTTATCATCTAGCATAGGGCTATCAAATTCAGCTCTACATTGAAAAATTTGCTTAAATAGTACTCATAGCATCTAATTGCATGCTATAATGAGGGCTGGTTCTGATATCTCTGGTTTTGTTAAAGCAGTTATTGTATAGTAGAAGCATATAAAGGGGCAAATATGTTATATCTATATAACTGTGTTTGACAGGCATGATCAAGCAGTAACTATTTTTATTCTGAAAGAACTATCACAATATAACCTATCAGAGAAGAAAGAGCAGATAATCTTCTTGCTAACACCTTTCACCTTTACATTTCTGTTGAAGAATCCTCTCTTGGGAAGATCCACACTCATAACTCACTTTGTTTCTGAATTATTTGCATATCCAGCTTTTAACATCATTTTATTCTTTTTAAGAAAGAAATTTTTGGCATTTTCTGGTACCATTTTGTTTATGAGTTATGGGTATCCAGCAACTGTGGAAATTTTGAAATATGTTCTTTCTTCTGGGACTTGTGTAGCTGTTCTGCCAATCCAGTATTTAAGGCTTTCTTTGTCTTAAGCATATGAGCACCATGGGTTTTCTCCCAACATTTCTGTTTTGATTACATTTAAAACTATTGTAGTTGTGGATCACCATGAGTGTTCTCCACCTTCAAAGGAGTCCCTCTATAATTGTATGTTAATAAATTATGGCATTGAAGGTCAAAGATGCCCAAATGCATACTTCAATTTTTCAAGGCACTCTGACTCTCCTAACTCAAGTATAAAGTCAACCTGCTGCAAAAACACATTTTTTGGGTGCTTTGAAATTGTTAGATGTTTCTATCAAAGCCTTAATTTATAGACAGGAAAATACACAATTGATGATACCATTATTATTATTATTATTATTATTATTATTATTATTATTATTATTATTATTATTATTTAAGGTTCATTACAAAGTTTTCAATATGACCTAATATTATAGTTTATGCCCATACCAACTTTGAACAATGCAATTGTGTAATGTATTTGTTAAATTATTGAAGCTATTTACAGTGAAGGTCTTGTATATTGATTGATACACTGTGGGTAAATTTTATACACTTACATCATGTAAGTGAAGTGTATAAAAATTACCCACAGTGTATCAATCAAAATGCAATTGTGGTTTAAAATTGAAACCAATGAAAGCTTATACTGGAAATACGGTTCATAATTTGCAAGGTCTCAGCACTGTGAACTATATAACCAAATTGAGGCACTCTAGCATTGCTAGTTAGCTGATTAATTAAAGATGAAAAGAAATCAAACATGGGAAATGGCACCCATTTTCAATTTAGGTAGCCATCAGCTATAAAGGTGTTCAGACACTGAAAGAGGAAGAGGAATTATATTCTAATGCCAAGGATGTTGGGGGAGATGTCTGCAAATAATGTTAGAGCATATTATGATTTTAATTTTGAAGAAAACAGGTAGATAAATGGTAGCCCACAACTGGTCCTACCTCCTACCTTGTATAGGGCTTATAATGTGAATGGGAAAATTATTTAATTATTGAGTTGCCTCAAACAAACCAGATAGATACCCATTAGTAAAATTTCAAGTCTTTTTGCCCTACTTATTTAGTTAATGCTCAGGCAGATGGCTAAATATGAATGGAAAAAGTTGTGCTCAATTTGATGAGCTAATATATGTGTAATACATTGTTTGGTCAGGCAGCCAGCAAGCAGTACAAGGAGAGCCATGTGTTTGTCTGCCCATGCTACATGCACAAGAATTACAGCTAAAATGCATAAGAATGCTAGTGGAGGATACAGTCAGCAACTGCTATACTTCAGGCAACAAGTAGATTGTGAGGCATTAACCCCAAACAATATAGCTAAAACTAATCATTAAAAAAAATCTGTTGATAAGCTCAGTATATTAATGTTTTTTATATCCTGTATGTCTTTAAACCTAAAATAGTGTTTCAAATTTAATTTCATATTTATATGATTAATTTTATTACTTTTATTAATTCTGGAAACAAATAATTTCATTCAGTTCTGCTGGGTTATGAAACCTATGTGTGTGCATGTGAGTGCATGCTTATATGTGTGTAAAGGGCATCCAGAAAGTAAACATCCTTATTGTGGAAAAACATATTAATATTAATATATTTACACTTCAAAACACTTGTGTTACTTATCCTCAGAGTCACCATATGAGTTCAAAATTTTGGTGCCATAGAAATACTTTTTCTCTTTATAAAGCCACTTGTTCACCGCAAATTTTGCTTAATTATAATTTGGTTATTAAATAGATTTTCTCTCTAATGCATTTCCAAAAAATTGAGCTGAATGCATCCATTCATTGTTGCTGGTAATCATTGTGAGCCAGTGTAGCACCCAACCTGTGTACATTTCATTACTGAAGTCTGTGTGTACAAATTTTTTAAGTAGATGAAGATCCAAATTCAATCTCATAAGGCAGATGCTGCATAAAAATTTAATCCTTTGTAACACAATCTTTTTCAATAATGTTAGACATTGCAAAATCCAGCACTATTGTAATTTATCATATTGGCCTTCTGATTTTTTCTCTCTTTTCCCTCACCGCCACGGGTGGCCGAGGTCGTTAAGGCGTGGACTTGTGAGCGGGAGGTCTGGGTTCGAATACCGCCAGGACTGTCCTCTCTTACTGAGGTTTTTTCCAGGTTTTCCTCAGTCCTCATAAATGGCAAATGCCAGGGAGGTACCCTAAACTTAGGCCTGGAACGATTCCTTCCTTAAAAATAAATCCTTTTCCAATATATCATTTCATCTCATATATCATCAATGTCCATTGCCTGTGGTGCCTCTGTAGCAAAAACGGGCATTAAACACCATTCATTCATTCTCTCTCTCTCTCCCTCCAGTCTAAAATGAACTATGCATGCAATAGTCAAATGTTGTAAATGCTCAATACAAGCAAGCCCTCCTAACAAATGGGTATAATCTATACTCAAAGCCATTTGATTTTTCCTGAAGAAGAAAATGTATGGCTGCATGTAATTCACAATCAGATATGTTTTACATTGGTACCTCAAAGAGTTGTCAAAATATATGCCTGCTGAATGTACCTAAGCACTGCCTACCCACTCCAATAAAATTTCATTACCTGCCAACTTCATTGTTGCTATTTGTTTTTCAGAGAAAACAAATAGAGAACCTTGTTTATTGTATTTTGGAAGAATGGAAGTGATTTTTCTTAATAGTTGTTAGGGTGTTTTAAGTTATTACTTGCTGTTCAGTATTATCTTTACCCTCCAGTTCAATATGTTTCTGTACAGATGAGACTGCTAATGTCCTTTCCATGTTTTTCTAGTTTCTTTATCTCGCTTCACAGACACCATTATATCTCCATTTTTCAAATTCCTTGAGAGTCAGTATAGTTCACCTCCTATGTGTGCCTAATTTCCATATGAATATGTGACAGCAGGAAAGAGACTTCCATGTCACTCAAACCTATACACCTGTGATTCAGTGTGTGAAGTTGGTTACCTCAACCAAAAGTTGCAATTATTAAAACATTATTATTAATAATATTACCTGCTTCTGTATATTATGGTCTTTTGGAGTGAGCTACTGCAACTATGTGGACAAAAACAGCTAAAATCAATTCAAATATTCTTATCAAATTTATCTATCTTTTTCAAGTATGAGTAAATTGGTTTTTGCCTTTCCCATTTCTGTTTTTTTCCTATACTTCCTTTTAATATTGTTTTGCTCCTTTGATTTCATATATTTGTTACCTTTTTACCTTTTCTACTCTTTGAATCTCACTTTAACTTCCTTCTATCCATAGCAATTCATGTCCATAATTAGTAATGGATAATTGTCAGCATTAAATTTCTTTGCCATAAAATAAATTTTCCTACTGTCATAAGAACTTCTTATGGAATAATTATTAAATAACTATGTGTAATTTTTATTACAGCACAGCATGAAAAGGAAGACATTTTCTTGAGCCAGAACCTACAATCCTGTCCTCCAGTTATTCCTGTTCCACCCATTTATATCTATGAGCATGCATTTCAAAATTAATATAGTTTTATAGTTTTCATTTTCATAGCTTAAAAATCTATTTTAAGTATATGCACTTAATATTTTTATGGTACCATGTAGATTAAAGTTGGTATATTGAAAGCAGAATCTGTTCAATTTTAAAACAAGTAACTAATAATTCATTAAAGTAACTGTTCATTATAATAAGGAAGGAACTGTGCTTCATTTTGTATGTGGAACTGCAAATACTTCTTTAAATTCATTGGTGTTTGTAAAATAAATTATGTTTTATTCCTGTTATTCCTGCATCATTATGAATATTACTACATATATTAAATTTCCACATAGTATATCTGCATTTGTAATAAATATAATACATTAAACTTTTAAGCAAAATATCAAGAATGAGTTTTCATTTCTGATGCCAATATATAGCAAGCTGCCTCTAAAATGAAGTAGCCTGTTACCCTAAAAACATTTGCAAGGGATAGCCAAGTTATGGCTTGCTGCAGTTAATCATTGACATTTAGGCTTAGGTTAAAAGTTGGTAAATGTCATATTACATAACCATATATTTAAGAATGATGCTGAATTTGTGCTTCAGAATATTTTAAAGGAGTTCATAAGAAGCCATGCCACATATTTTTTTTTTAAAGGTCAGCAAAAGTTTACTAATTCCTAGTATGATGAATTTTATGCTATGTTGAAAATTGGAAGCTCTAATCATATTTTCTGATTCAAAATATATGTTAGAAACTAGTATTCAAGTACTTCATGGTGCCTGCAATAAAATATATAAATTATAAATAAATATTATTTGACATGTTGACTGTGGGTTGCAGTAGTCCATTAGTGATCATTTCATGCAATGGAACTGAATTGATATGAGTTATGACGGTCATAATACTGGTAATTTGTAATTAAAAAATTAATAATTATACAAATAGAGAAAGAAAGCTTAAAGCTCATATTTTCATTTGTTGCAAATATCTTGGGGCACTCATCTTGTTGAAATGATGTACATGAACTCAATATGGTATCCAAAGACCAATAAAGGTGCATGTTGTTTAGTCTCATTTTTTCTGCAGTGAATAAAGACATTGTTGCTGCACTTTAGTCCATGTATGATTTGACATGAAATTGTGTAAGTCGGTTGAATCAGGTTTCAGAATGATAGAAGTAATTATTCCAGTACTAGAAAGGGTGATGGATTTAGCAGTGTTGTCAGCTTTCTGGATAAGAATTATAAACCAGTGGAGAATTATGAATCAGGCTCAGATGATCAGAAGATCTACATTTGATTGTGTAGAAGACACTGCAGAAACTGCACATCAAGCTAGTGTTGAGGATCACTAGAAACCTGTTCAAATTACATATGCATAGTTTGATTATGAAACAGAAAAATCATGAATGAATTTTAATATTTATTTTATTTAACAAATGCCACATACAATTTAGCATTTATGCCGTTAGTACATTGGCTCTCCAGTATTTTTCAACAATACAATTAAAACCACTTAATGCAGAGTACACTTCCAAATGTTCTGCCGTCATAGGTTGCCGAAAATCACAAAGGGTACAATTTGGAGAATGTGGGACCTTGGAGAGATGTGTTTCGTCAACAATCGAAAGCAAGTGACAGCAGCTTTTCTTGGGTCGTCAGGTACACATATAATGTCCTCATTAAGAACACTTTTAACAAATAAGACTTTTAAGCATTATTTCAAATTGGGAGTTACAGTGGCAACTAAAGACAAAAATTGGGTGATTTTTAGTGAAATTTAATACTAATATGCAGGAAAATCATTAGTGAATTTTAATATGGAGACAGACATGCCTGATAATTCTGAATGTGTTCAAACACATTATCACTAAAGACATTAGAATTGACTGTAGAGATACCGAATGGGTGAGCCTGAATAAGAAGAAGAAGAAGAAGAATACTTGCCTTCTAAACCCAAGGTCGCTGGTTCAAACCTGGCCAGGATCGATGATTTTTTTCGGGCGTAAAATCCTAAGTATGGGTCCCATGTCGTACATTTATAGCACGTAAAAGAACCTCAAGCCTGAAAAAAGAGGCCTCTGAGCAAACTTTGTCGGCCTTTCACGCCCTGAATAGAGTGGGACGCTGATGACCTGTGACGTTAAAGAGCGTCCGTAAATTAATCAAATCAAAAATCTGGTAAACTTATACTGAATTTAAACAAATTCTGTGACGCGTGGCACATTTTGAATGTGTGGAGATGAAGTTTTGAGAAAAACTCTGGTTTTATAAAAACGTATGAGAGACAGTGTGATTTAAAAGGAAACGCGAAGCCAATTAAATGGTTGTAGAGCCCGAAGGGAGGGGGGGGGGCATGCAAATATTGACACTCTGTTGGCGTCCAAAGGTTCAAGTAACCATTTGCTGGGGAAAAAACTGGTTTTTTTTTTGTTTTTTTTTACCGAATTTGACCAAAAACTCACTCTTAGTGTCCCTTAAAGTGCAAATAGTTCAGGCGCTTAAACCTAAGGACCGACCACAACGCCAAAGGTTTGCTATTGAAATCCTGCACTGGATCGATGAAAATCCCGATTACCTGGAGAATGTGATTTTCAGTGACGAAGCAACCTTCTACACATCAGATGTTTAATCATCAAAAACGTTCGTATCCGGGGTTCCAAAAAATTCTACGGTGCTGGGGAACATGTCATGGACGGCATAAAATTGAATGTGTTGGGTGCTGTGGGGCGTGACCGAATTGTGGGACAATTTTTCTTCATGGAGAAAACAATATATGGTGGCATTTTTCTTAACATTCTTTAGCAGTTTATTGTTCCATAATTCCTCCCTTTGCAGCCAAATGTGATATTCCAGTGATGGTGCCACACCGCATTGGAGAGCAGACGTTCGTGCGTTCCCACAGCGATGGATAGGAAGCGATGGACCCACTACTTGGCACCGCAATCCCCATTAGAAAAGATATATCAGTTGTATTACACTAAATATTATTTAAAATTTTAAACTATAACGCTTTTAGATTTCTTCCCGATTTCTTTCAAAAGTGTCGAGTATGTGAAAAGTATTGTCCGCACTACTCTGAACATGATCTTGCTGATCATTGCCAGAGATTTGTAACAGTCATCAACCCCATCACTTCGAACATGCTAGTGTGCACATGTTTTGAGATTGATTATCGATTGGACATTCAGAGCTACTAATGGAACCCACATAGAAGTGCATAAGTTTTGAACAGAAATAAAACTGAATTGCTTTACTTGACACCGCAAACCGCAAATTTCTAGGACTATATAAAAATTAGATTTTGAAATCAAGGAGGTTTCATTTGGACACTGTATAATGTTTTTCATATCTGCTAAATCGGTGTCGACTGTCGAGTCGTTACTTGTAAATAGGGCTTTTCGCGTAGAAATCGTGAAATAAGACGGCGGAAAAAGCAGTTTTTGTTAAATTGTATATGATTTGTAAGTACACTGCATGCCTTTTAGGAATTGATATTGATTTTCCAAAGAACGTGCAAAAAGATTGTTACAACTAGTCTACATATCAACGAAGACAACCACGGCCTGTCAAAGACTTGAGACGCAAGTCTTAAGAAAACGTTTTATTACGCTCGGGTTTATGTCAAAATAAAACTGCCGACCTATATAATATCAGTTTGATATCAGTAAAGCCGCGAGACAAAAGTATCATAAAACTTTCTCGCAGTTTAATAAAACTCCTGCATGCTTTACTTAGACAATTATTATTGCATTATGTTAGTATTCTTTGTACATTATCGATTTCAAAACTTTATAAAGTAATTTTAGAGCGTAGGCTATCACGGTCGGTGTCAATTATGTAAATTGAGTCTTCCGGGCTGTAAGGCCGTGGTCCAATGGGATTCTTCTCATTCTTGGAGACGAGGCAGTGGCCGACTCGATGAAAATAGTGGCGGTAATTATAGTGGACAGGAAAAATACTTGAACAAATACATAGACCATTCATCTCAATGATAATTCCAATTCAGCAGGCAGAATTAACAAAATAATACTTTTTGTTGGACACCTAAATTTAAAACTTCAAGAATATGGTATACCTTCAGGACAAAATTTCTCACTTGATGAAGTTATGAAACCTTATTATGGTCACCATTATATAAAACAGTTTATACGAGACAAATGTGTGCGTTATGGATTTAAATTCCAATGCCTAGCAACTCCAGAGTGTAATCTTCTAAATTTTCGCCATACACAGGTGCCTCAGAAGCAAATCAAAATTTGGTTCTTGGTTAATATATAAATCAGAATTTCTGTATAGGATATATTTCACAGGGGAGTGCAGTATTTGTTGACAACTGTTTTAATTAGTTGTCTTTATTGGAATTTTTCACCAAGAAGGGACTGATATGCCTTAGCAAAATCAGAAAATATTGGATTGGGAAAGTACGTCTGAGAGAAATAAAAAAAAAAAATAATAATAATAAGAAGAACCATATATGTCATATAGGATTAGGAACAATCTCATATTAAAGTGAAATGCTAACAGCCAAGTAACAGTTGCCAATAAAAGTTTATTTGGGAAGGGCTAATGCCATAGGAGGGACACCGTGAGAGGAAATACAAAAACTTACCACAGGCTACTCTGGTTCAGGTAATATAATCGTTTTAAGGAGGTGCTGATCTTTATGACAAGTTGCGTGCAGCATCTTTTAAAAAATCAGAAGAAATGGTACTGGCCATACATAAGGCTCTCCATCAAGGGTTAGTCGGTCATGGTGGTGTAGTGGTTACCATACTTTCCTCATAAACCCAAGATCGCGGGTTCAAACCCGGTCAGGACCGATGGATTTTTTTCGGGGGTAAAAATCCTAAGTATGGCTTCCTTTGGAAGAGAAGTAAAGCCGTGGGTTCCGTGTCGTACATTTACGGCACGAAAAAGAACCTCAAGCCTGAAAGAGAGGCCTCTGAGCAAAATTTTTCTCGTATTTTGCATAATCATTTTTTTAAAAGAATGTTATATGAGTCATATTAATCTTCCTGTTTTTTTGTCCTGGGGCCGTCTAATTAATGATAAACAATGTTTCTATTATCTTTATACCTTGGAGGTTTCTAAACCAAACTCTTATAGTTATCTTTAGGCAACATTCAAAAATTGTTTTTCACGAACTATATATTATCAAAAGTTGATGTGATGCCAGTGCTTTTGCAGCTACAGTGGTAGGTGAATCTTCAGCATGCAAAGCATTAATAATTGTTATAATTTATAATCTTCCCACCAAGTATTTCATATTGTTAATTACTGGCATTGGTGGAATAGGAACATCTTTGCTATTTCCCTAGTTTTGCAATAAACGACGAGACTGAAAAACATTTTCTTGATGGTGGGTATAAAATGGACCTCCAGTAACCCTGTGAAACCCATGTGGAATGCAGATTATGTGAACCATTCTTTAATAACGTTCCTTTAATATTCATTTACCTTAATCATACATGAAGCAGTATCGCTGACATAAAGTAATACAACATATTTAGCCCCATATGACCATAAAAGACGTATATATCATCATGAAAAAGAATTTCACTGTTTCCACGATTGGTTTTTCCAGAGCATTTGACGTTAACAAGAATTTTTCGCCAGCAAGTAGGTGCGCGAGAGTGTACCTACAACCTGTATTTGCCTCCAATGCCAATAGAATCTTAGATTTTTTACCATTCACGAATTTTCTAATATTGGTCACTGTATTATCATAGCAAGTGGATAGATAACTTTTACGAATCACGAAGCCGCCATAATACCGTCATTTGTTGAACACAACAAAGCCTTCGTTCCTCCCTCGAGAAGAAATACACCAGGATTTACCTTCTCCATCTCCTGCTGCATTTTCGTGCTTTGTGTGTATCGCACCCTGCAGCGAAATGTAGTACGAGGGTCATTACGAAAATTTTGAGACACGTTAGATTTCGAGTGGAGACTTGCTCCGACTGATACATCTTTTCAAAATACTCCCTACTACATACTATGCACTTTCTCATTCTCAAAAATCACTTATCAGTGCATCCTTGCCGCTCATTTTCTTCAAGGGTGAAAGGTTCACTTTCAATCGCTTTACTCGTATGCGATTTTTACCACTAGGAAAAGAAAATCTAATGGAGTCAGGTCAGGGCTGTAGAGAGAATGAATCATAAGTCTGATCTATCTGGAACTGGATGGTGATGTTAGCCATCTGCGCAGAGGCGTTATCATGGTGAAGTAGGATCCCCCTTAATCCTTTCCTTGAACGGCGTTCTCAGAGGTTGTCAAAAACTTTCGACAGGAAGACTGTGGTGTACCACTGAGCAGTAACTATTCTTTGCTCCTCCAGAAATGGCCACCATTTTCTTCCCAAAACTTTGGCCTCTCTTCACTTTCGTTGGTGGATCGTCATTTGGAAAGATTCACACTGTCAACTGTCACTTGGTCTCCGGGTCACATTGGTAAATCTATGTTTTATCACCGTGATGGCATCAGAAACATACCCTGAGCTACCTCCGTCTAATTTCTGCAGCATTTCTTCACACTGTCCAATGTTGGTGCGCTTTTTTTTTTTTTTTTTTTTTTTTTTTTTTTGCCTCTCAAATTGTGGGGAACCCAAAGGAAAAAATCTTCCCGACACAAAGATGACAGTGCATGATTTGTTTTATACTGCTGGCGATCCAATTTAGAAGTCTTTTCTTGATATCCTTAAATGTTACGCGATTGTTTTCACATACAACTTTTTCCACTGAGAAATTTTTTCCTCAGTCATTGCCATTGCCGAACGCCCACTTCTTTCATCGTGCAGTGAAGTTTGGCCCCTTTTAAAATTTACAAATCAGCGGAAATCTGTTGCCCTATATGAAGCAAGGTCTCCAAAAGCCTGTTGCAAGCGCTCAAGGCTTTGGGAGTCATTTAAACCACTCTTGAAATTATAAAGAATCATAGAGCCAAAATGATCTCTTTCCATTTCCATCGTAACGGTGAAGCAAGATTCCCTTGTCCTGTCCACAGAATGCGGGAGTGGAGACGGTCTTACCTATTACCTACCATGTGGAACTACCACATGCCATATTCTTTTTAAGAGGGTAAACACTCACTTTCCTCGTCTCAAAACTTTCGTATGGGCGCTTGTACCGCGAGGAGGACACAACAGTACATTACGTGACCGAAACAGTTGGTAAGAAGTTTACGTAATGTCACGATTTTAGTTCATTGTATTCCGCAAACAAGCATTCTTTCATTTTACTACAACGGACAATACATATATTCCACATTATCTGTTCTTTCTGCTACACTAATCTTTATCGTTCTTAACCACACAAGCATCAGCCTTCTATGAAATTACTCTTTTGCCAAGATCGCGGATTCAATCCCGGTCAGGGACGATGGATTTTTTCGGGCGTAAAAATGCAAAGTATGGCATCCTTCGGAAGGGAAGTAAGGCCCCGGGTACCGTGTCGTATATTTACGGCACCTAAAAGAACCTCAAGCCTGAAAGAAGAGACCTCTTAGCAAAACTTAGGCCTTTCACGCCCCGATTTCAATGGGACGCTGATGACCTGAGATGTTAATGAGCGTCCGTAAATGAAGCAATAAATAAATAAATAAAATGTTAGTCCAAATTTCTGCTTCTCTATAATATGTGGCCTGAAGTATTATATCCCTAAGCAAATATATTCGTTTTAAAACAAAGTTTCAAATTACGGTCATGAATATCTTTCAGTTTAAATTGACGTACAACGACGCAAAAATAACTAAAAGCTTAGAACTTACTCTCATGCGGTTAATGTCTGTTCTAATTGTTGTTATTGTTATTATTGTATTTATTATTATTATTATTATTATTATTATTATTATTATTATTATTATTATTATTGTTGTTGTTGTTGTTATTTATATTCTGAATATGACAATGCACAACAGTGGTAAATTAGTTCTTTTTATTTTGGCCTAACGAGGCCTAAGTGCGCTTAATTTTAACTTGAAGATAAAGCTGAGTTTATTCACATTTTAACGAGTAAAGGTAAAACTTATATGTTCAAATAGTTGTTGTTGTTATTATTATTATTATTATTATTATTATTATTATTATTATTGTTATTATTATATTTTTAAACTATGATATTTTACTCAGAATAGGCAAATTACGGAATCGTCCTTGTAATGTATCCTTCTCTCATGCTAGTGCTGACTACGTGATCACATTCCTATACCTTCCCTAGTCATTGACCAATATGTGCTATCGTGTGACACTCTGTTCACAGGAAACAGAAGTAGGATAAAGGTAACCATATGTGACAAATGAAACGAAGTAGATACGTGACTAAAATCTTTGGCTGAAAAGATTATGACAGTTATGGCCTCATGTGTTGTTTTCGTGCCTTTGAGGCGGTCATTCGGGAGCATACCCATGTAGAGCAAATGCTGTATATTTTATCAGCTTGAGACGGGAACTCCCCGGACTCGAACACACTAGGCAATTTTCGTTGCCGTCTGAATTAAGTGCATGGATATTATGTGAGGAAGTCGTAAGAATTCTTTTAAAGTAGCGAACCTGCCATCATATCCTAAGTTTTGAAGGTTGCATCGGAAAGTAGCATTGCTTGTTAGAGGGACGGTATACGACAATAGAGAAAAAGACGTGAAAACAGAGCAGCCATAGACGACAATACAGGAAAACAGTTTGGCGCGACAAAACGGAGTGGCTACAATAGCCGTGGACGACAATAGAGAAAAACAGTTGGTCGCGAGACTGATAACGAACTAGTAGCAAAAGAAACCTACGGGAAGAATTTATTGTAATAATTGTAATAATCCATCTGTGCTCGTTATGTCCATCGATAACCATTTTTTTAGTAGAAAGAACGAAAATTTGGTGCGGAGAACTTTCATAATAAAAAAATGTTGGATTGGTGAGAAACAAAAGTGCGTGTGACCTTAGTTCTGGCACTTCGAATAACTTCTTAAGACTTTCTCAACAAGTTCAGATTCGGAATCCTGAGCCAAAGAGCAATTAAATAAAAGCAAGGCTGTTATCACCAAAACAAGTGTATTATATCCACAGCCACATTTCCATCTCCTTTTCCCTCGAGACAAAACATTTGTTTCCAAAATACCAGCTTAACATTAGCCGGAGCACTGAGGAAACCCCAGCTTTAAGACACCATAGAAGCAGCAGTGAGTAGGCGGAGAAGAAAGTCTACACGTCATCCATTAAGATTAACCGAATTTTCTTTGTTAATCCAACATATCATCCATACTTGCGTATCCCCCTACTCACCATTGTTGAATCGCTCCAAAAGGGTTTCCCAACCTGTGGTTGTTTGCAACTTTAAGAAACTGCCACAAAATGGCGCCCAACGTGCAAGGCCTCTAAGAAACTGGAAAAAGGACCGTTGGAAAGGATAGATGCCGAGAAGGAGCTACACGGCAACGAAGCAGAACGAACATCACGACACCGTGACATTTGAAAGGGATCAGCTGTAGGTGGGGAACCTACCAACAAACCTCGCACCTCAAGAGGAAGACCTCCGCTGACGACAGAATCAAGAAAAAAAAAATCACCAACTAGCACGAAGCGACAAGTACACCAGTAACTGCAGGCAGAGTGATATAAGGCACAGACAACCTCAAAATTTCTTCTTTGTGACACTGTAATTTAACTGTAACTAAGCACAGAACATTTGTATTACAATCATAAGGGGCAAGAAAGTGATAGGCATGGCCGACCAACAGATAACGGATGAAACAGTAATTGTAGAGGAGTCGACAATCATGGAGACAGTAGAAAATGACACAGCATATAGAGAGCAGAATAATTTGCAGGGAGATGACGGTTCTGTAGAGAAATCAGTTGGTGGGGAAAGTCTATTAGACATGATAGGCAAGATGATGAAACTGCAATTAGATAGATCTAATAAGGAGTTAAGCAGGCAGTTAGAGAAAGAATTAGACAAAAATTAGAAAGATCTAACAAGGAGTTAAGTAGCCAGTTAGAGAAAGCTAACCTTGGACGAAATAGCCAACTAGAGAGCAAACTAGATGAGATATTAGCTAAGATAGAACTATTTATTAGCAACTAGATGGAACAGAACTTAGAAGAGGTAAAGAAAACACAGTCCGATTTTTCCTTAAGATTGCAAGAAGAAGGTTAGGTGGAAGAGCGAACTGGGCCAGATCAGACAGAATGTAAACGATGTTAGGTAAGACTATGATGAACTAGGAAACAGGGCAGAGCAGTTTGAGAAAGAAAAAGAGGGCTTGATTGCTGCCATACTGTCAAAATGTTCTAAATTAGAAGAACTTATGAATTCAGAACTTAGGTCAGTTAAGTTAATAATACAGGCAACTATAAAAATCAAGAACTACTTGAAAGTTTGACAGAGTTAAAGATGTTAGATATAATAGTGTGAGTGTAGAATCTAGCTCAAATGTAATTCATAGTCAGAATATAAGTGTTGCGCCCCAGGCGAGTCCTGGTGACCAACATACGGAGGCTATGGAATCTCCATTGGTTCCCACGGACCAAGAAAATGTACTAGTGAATGTTTCCATTTCAAATATGTCAATGCCAACCTTGAATTTGCCTGAAGTTAGTGTGCATGGTAGAAATTTGCAGCCTTGCTATCTGCTTAATTTTCCATATCATTCATGGTCTAACCAGCTTGTAAACGAAATTAGTCCACCCAATTTTTTTGAAGAGCGCGTTAATAATGCTAAGGTTTTCGTGCAAGAACTAGAGGAACATTTCAGGATTAGGAATGTACCGGAAGAGATGAAAATAATCTTCACCCAAAGAAGCCTCAAAGGGCAAGCCGCCAATTAGTATTGGCTTTCGCTGGCCGACTGTTCATCCTACAACGACTTTAAAATGTTACTCATGTCCCGTTACTGGAATTCGGCACAGCAGAATGTAATAACTGACTAACAGCAGGTACGATTCAAGGATAGGGATAAGTATGGTGGATTACTTTCTGTCCCTAGGAAAGAAATGCAAGTTATTAGAGCCTCCCATGCCAGATCGAGAGTTTATGACCCTTGTTGCGCACCACTTTCCGGAAAGTATACGCAACCATTTGATCGTGACAAAACCCAAAAATTTCGCTGATATGATTGAACTGCTCACCGCGTTTGACATCCAGCGGAATCACCAACGGAACCTCACACGAGATGATATTCAATACGAACGTGAAGGTGGGAATTGTCTGCCTCGCAGAGATAGGATGAGACATTGCGGAATGGGAGCATTATCACGTTCAAATCGAGACAACGGCCCACCCCAGACGCAGAGGAGACCACAGATAAACATAATACAGACATCACGACGGGGACGTGACAGCAGGGAGTACGTGTTAGGTCACGCCCGTACCAATATAACGGCGGTTCGGAGGAACACTATAGAAGGCAAAGACGACCCCCGGGCATGGCAGTTAAGATCGTCCCATGCACAGCCAAACTACTGGCGTAATTCCCCGGAAAGGACGCCGCCTCAGGAAATAGGCGAAAATACAACGTCAAGATCACCAAACCCGACCATTCAACGCGACCAAATGTCCAGAATTTCCCCCATGGACAGAAACCCGGGAAACTTGGAATCCAGCTCCACTGCGAGAGCCAATTAGAGCGGAAACATGGATCAGGCTCACCCGGAAGAATATTGACAGGACCTAATTTGTATTCTGAAAAAGCAGGTCATTCAGTCAAGTACATATCGCCATGAGGAAGCGTTTGATTCTCCCAAGGTAAAAATCAGCATAGAGAACATGCATTTATCAGCCCTACTGGACACCGGCGCCTATCATAACGTATGCAGTATGGATTTTTTGAACAACTTCGGGCAAGCAAGACAAACCTCATGTGCTTACCTACTTGTGGGGTTTATTGCTCAGTGACCGTTGGCAAGCGAAAGGAACGTGTTAAGTTTCAGGTGCTTTTGAAAGTAGCAATCGAAGAGGAGATCTTCGAGCCAATATTTTTTGTAGTTCCTCGCTTGACGACCGAGATTATTATTGGCTGTGATACTTTCTTGGCAAATAAAGCCCTCATCAACTTCGAGAGGAAAATATTTCAGATAAGTAAACCTTCCTTAATTGTATGTGCCGCCTTTCATGACGAAAACAACTGGGAAAAGGGAAAGCCGTCCAAAGAGGAACAAAATATACAGGATGAGGTGTT
This sequence comes from Metallyticus violacea, assembly GCA_030762175.1. Taxonomy (NCBI): domain Eukaryota; kingdom Metazoa; phylum Arthropoda; class Insecta; order Mantodea; family Metallyticidae; genus Metallyticus; species Metallyticus violacea. Next base: position 306,208,000 of record CM060846.1, on the reverse strand, counting down.
CTTTGCAGAGCAAGTAAATGTCGGCGTGGCCAACTTGTTAGTAGGAGTGAATGATGAAATTCGACAAAATTTTGATGAGAAGTTTTTGTGTTGCAATCGATTAATTTTCTGTGAGGAGTGCGGGGAAGATGTATACTCGTCATATCCCATACCAATGAGGCTAACAGTAACATCAGGGCAATTACTAAGCTGAGACTAGACACCCCGAAAGCACTCCTCGAGCAACTAAAAGAAAAGGTCCACAATGCACTCGATTTAGACCAAAAGCAAAGGGATAAACTGGAAGATGTACTCATTCTAAATAAAGAAGTCTTTTCTGATTCACCCGGAAAATGCAATAAATATACTCACCGTTTTGAAGTTAAAAACTTACATCCCTGTACTCACAAACCTAGACCAATACCAATAGCTCTTCGTGACATGGCAAATTAAGTTATTGAATCCATGGTTCGTGATGGAGCAATTGAGACTTCGGATTCGTGTTTGCCAACCCTTTATGCTGAGTAAGAAATACCAATGGTCACCTGAGAATGTAAATAAGTGCGAGAAAATTAACAACCACACCGTACCGGCCGCTTTCGTCCAACACGGGTCGACCACCTTCTAACAAATCTATCTAGCGGCACCTTTTCCCTAATTTAGATCTGACTTCTTTATATTGGCAAATACCTTTAGACAAAGAAGTGCGACCATATACAGCCTTTCTCCATAATGGTAGAAGTTATAATTTCAAAAGGTGTCCCTTCGGCTTATTGTCAAGCTGCAGTGCCCTGGTTCGGGCTTTGTACGTCTTCCAGGAGTCGACCAAGGACTACGCGTCCAATATGTTGACGATTTTCTCGTATTCGATGATAGCATCTATGAGCATATACAGCATATAGACACCCTTCTGACGAAGCTCAGAGAAGCTTCTTTAAACAAGAAACAGGGTTCTTGGATTTTATTATCTCCGCACATGGAATTAGACCAAACCCTGAAAAAGTAGAAGGGATTTTAAACATACAACCACCAAAAAATATAAAGCAGCTCTGAAGATTTTTCGGTATACTATAATACCAAGCCCGCTTTCTCATTAACTACGCTGCGCCCCTCAGGGAATTGTTGAAGTCTACATCAAAATGGCGATGGACCAAAATGTAGCAAAGTGCTTTTAAAAACATCAAACAATTATTTAGAAAAGCTATTTTATTGGAACGGCCAAGATATGATTTACCTTATATTATCTATAAAAATGCGTCCAACAAAGTTTTTGGCGCCGTACTCATGCAAGTACACGAGGATGAATCCCAATTTCATCGTCGCCACGGCGTCACGCGGCTGCTCGAGAACAGAAGTGAATCCGTGTGTGACTGAGCTAGAGATTTACACTATCTACTTCGCGCTCCATAAGTTTCGTACATATATTTACAATCAGAAAATCACCCTTTGAACAGACCACATCAGTTTATCATTCATAAGACAGTGTAAGCTGACCAGCTCGAGGATATCTAGTTATATTCATGAAATTATATCTAATGATATTATGGTCGAACACGTGTCAGGGAAGGACAATATCTTCTGTGACACTCTGTCCCGACTAAATCATACAGAAAAATGCCCGAGGCGGTTAGCAACCCCAACTTTGAGATTACTGTTATGAGATTATGCAGTAGCGTGGAGAAATCCTTGAGAGATGATTTTAAGAATTTAGCACAATTGCAGAACAACGATGCAGAACTAAAAAAGTTAATAAAGAACGCTCCAACGTTAAATCCCGATGTTTCTGAAAATTGGGCTATGTGTAATGGCGTACTATACAAATTTCACGGCAGGGAAAGCCAAAAATGAAAGCCTGTGATTCCGAAAGGAATGACAGACAAGCTCATTAACGCATTTAATTTATCATTGATTCAGTCTGGTACTGAAAGGGTGTGTGTGTGTTAACATCTCCGAGAACTTCTATGTTAAGCATCTAACTCGCAAGGCTCGAGACGGATCATAGCGGCCTGCGAATTATGCCAGAAGGCAAAACCCTTCAACATAAAATATGACACCGAACCCAGGACCGTTATTAGGGATCACCCAAACGCGCTGATTGCCATGGACACTCATGGTGTGATGCCCAGAGGGAAATTTGGTATTCGATACGTCCTAATACTGTACGACGTTTTTACTAAGTTCACCAAGATTTATCCGTTGAGAGTTATAACGAGCAAGGCGTGCTTGAAAAAATTATAGATGGATACATTAAAGAATATGGTGTAATGAAGGCCATTTTATCGGAAACGCTACCATTTTTAAAAGCAAAGTGTTCTGACAGACCCTAGGTGACATGGGAATTAAATTGCTAAATACCTCTTTGTATTACACCCCGATAAATCCGGCAGAGAGAGAGAGAGAGAGAGAGAGAGCCATTAAGGAAGTGGGTATATACTTAAGAATCTTATGCCATCATTAACATTCACGCTGGGTAGATTATTGTCCTTTGATCGAACGTGTTATAAATAATTCTGTTAATCCTGTTACAAAATACCCGCCCATCAAGATCTTAATGAACAAAGAACCTGAGCCAATTATTCGTAACTTATCTCGAGCAATTCCACAGGAAAACGACCAGATGACTGAAATAGAGTTGTATTGTAAAATATATGCCAGAATCCAGGACAAAGCTGAGAAACGCATAGCGAAAATAAGGAGACATATACACCGCTGGAATCCAGTGAAAAAAGATCCGATTCTCGTGAAAGACAGGAAATTGCCATGTGTTTTGAGAGGGAGGTCACGCCGACTGGAATTACTATACAAGGGAACTTATGTTATCAAAAAGCAATTAGGCGATCATACCTATGAAGTCGCAGATAACAAAAGTGGAAAAATTATCGGCCGTTTCCGAAAGCAGATACTACGTCCTTTTAGAACTCTCAGATAAAACGGCAAGTTGTGAAATAATAATGGGAAAGCAGAACTCTCCCTTGTTTCACTCCACCAATTTCCACGTGAGCGTCGTAGTTTCTTCTTTTGTAGAAACCCAAGCTGGTGTATCTGAAGTTGGTGGCGATTAAAGGAGAAATGATGGGGAAGGAAGTCTTTCAGGGGTTTTGCAAAAGGAGGGGGACCGTAAGAGTCGAAATACCATGCAAACGAATTGAAATTTTGAGTAACAGCTATCCAATGTGAACCAGGCAAGTTGTGAGGATCTAGAGTTATTACAAATGCAGATGGTTTACTAAATTCTTTAGGCAATATATCTGTTGCAAAAGCGCCTGCAAAATTTGGAATATCCTGTAAGGTTTGTTCTATCTGTAATGTATTCATGTTTAAAAATCGGTGTGTACTTTCTATCTTTATCTATTTGAATTGAATTTTCGTACTCGCAGTATATGAGGCAAGTGACTGCTTGTGTAAGCTTATTCCTAAATCTTAGCTCTATTCTTATATTCCCGTTATTTTACAAGGAATTATGATCTTCTGAAGCCGCACTGTCTGGCGTTAAGTCATAGAGCAGCAAAAAATACCCAGATATATGCATGTCATGAGTGATTTAAATGCCGTTGTTGGTGTGATGAATGCCAGAACCAGAAAATAGAGTATGATATGCTAGCGTCGGACATTTTTCGTTCGGTGTATTGATTGAGAGGCCTTCTGCGGGAATTTGTTGTCCATTTACATATAGTGCAAAATACTCTAAATTAAAATGTCTAAAGTCAAATGGATTGGTATTTGGAGTTCCCGAAAATTTTGTATTTTCTGTTATGCCAATAAGTAATCTTTTTGGAAGTGGGCCTAATACAGCATTATCTATAGATATGGTACTCTGCCCAGCTCAAAAGATGAAGGACTTCACGTCAACACGTGTAATTTCAATACGAGCATTTACCTTTTCTAGGGCCTTCATATGACCCATTAAAATTCTTAGAGACGGTTTAATTTTTTCCACGTACAGAGTGGCATCAGAAATTGAAATCTCGCTTTTGAATCTGCAGATTCGCTTAGTATGTAAAAAGATTCCTTTGCCTTGGTTAACTTTATTTGAAGATTGAGTCCTGGTAGCAACAAAGTAGGTGCGTTAAAAATATATCCATGTAATTTGCCTATCATATCTATTTCCTTTGATGTTTTTCTTTTTTCAAACCGTTCTATCCAACCTAGATTAGAATCGCCAACCCCCAAAGTTCCATTTTTCGCGGCATCGGCATCTTTTACACCTTTGAGAGGCGTGTCCATATACCAAAAACGGTAGTTATATGACTTTTAATTTGTTTCGTAACCGTAAGTGATTAGAGTTTCTAAATAACTACGATAATGATAGAGATCTTCGGAAGGAGTGATGGATGTTCCGTTTATGGAAACGCTGAATTGACTAAACAGGAATGTGTAGTGAGCTATTAAATCCAGTCGTTTTGAATATAGCTGCCAAGTCTGTGCCATCTGATTTTTTCAAATTTTCCTCTTACTTTAAAAAATATATTGAAATCAACGTAATGTTCCTTATCTCCAGGAATAACAGATTGCAATACAGAATGCTCTACGGGGGCGATAGGTTTGATTAGTGTAGTGTAATTTCCTAACATTTTTTTTAGCAAATATATCCAATTCGGATTTTGTGCAGGCGATCGTGGTGCTCTCCTACTCCCACCCAGGCCGCATGTGTCGGTTTATGAAAAGTGCAGGCGGTATTTATTCAAATATATCTCTAGTTTTTTTCTTATTAGTTTTGAATTTTGAAGCTGTTTTTCTTTCTTTTCTTTTCTTTTCTTTCTTTCTTTCTTCTTTTTTTTACCTTTACCTTGCTGCAACTTAGCTTCCAAATTTTTGGTTCCTTCGGTGACTCCAGTGGACACAATGTCTTTAACTTTTGTGCCCACCTGTTTTGATGCAATATCGGACATGATATTCGTCTGATGTCCTGGTTATTCGCCGTTAACTTTGACTAACGAATGAATCTGTCTTTGGAAGGGGGAGCGCGACTTCAGTTGCTCTTCAGATGCGGACTCTGCGAACCTTGAGTGCCCGTGGTACTTCTGACGTTACTAGAAGAACGCAGAGCTGGAATAATCAAGCCCCTCCCTTCGGAAAGTGTCCAGATGGGTTGAACTCTGCGGGATATATGATGCTATCTCACACGATAAATTGGGTATCTGCAATGTGCCACTTGGGAATGCTTCAGACGTGTGCCATGTTGGCAGAGAAGTCCTCGAGCTCAGTTTGTCGCAGAGAAAGTGGTGAGCTCCTTAAATGCTCTGGTCACTGGCTGGTTAATTTTGGTTAATGAGTAAGCCTTTGGCTAGGTGAGGTCAACTTACCAGTGAATCTGGGTGCTCTTCCTTTAGAAATAGCTCGCCTGGGCAACGTAATCGCTTCCGGCAGAACGGCAGGTCGGGTTGAGTTTTGAGGTACCGTCCTAATGAAAAATACTTATCGATATTCCGTTTCAGCTGGGGAAACGACTCGATGGGCTATGGGGTGGGAACTCCCTTTTAATTCTGCTATGTAGTTCAGGTGTAGAAAAAATGCTCTAACAGGAAAATAAGCACTTCCGGACCCATGTTAATATTATATCTTTTATCCGGTATATATGAGGAATGTTCCGCCCAAGTTTTTACAAACCTTTTTATCAAATCCTATCTATAGAGCCCATTGGCCATGCCTCGGTGTATCCTTTCGATTATGCATTTGGTTCTTCTCAGAAACATACCGAATAAAATAAGCGCCTCTATTGGAGAAAAAACGGGCAACTCTAAGGGACCTTCATCGGAGGTCACAAGACACATTACTTCACAGAAAAATAAATCGTGATTAATGATTAAATATAAAACTTGACGTTTTACCCAGGGCTGAAAGCATCGTGCTCCTAGTGCAACTCTTGCTGCTAGCGCCCGAACGGTTAGCCAAACCCGAGCGACAGCCGAGATAACGGACTAACTTACGCTCGCCTTCTTTTCGTGAATATAAATGTACAGGGCCTGGTAAATCACTCTAATGAGGTCATTATTAGGCGGGTGAAATATTGTAACAATGGGAAATGTGCTCTTATTCCAATTCTCACCTAACTCATGTGTACACATACTATTCTAATCTGTCGGTAAACCTCGGGCAAATCCTAGAAAGTGGTGGTCCCAGTGCTTTAGCGAGTAAATCATTGTAATAGTGGCAAATCATTATTAGGCGGATAAAATGTTGTAACGTTGGGAAATGTGCTCTTATTCCAATTCGCAACTAATTCAGCGAGTAAATCATTGTAATTGTGGCAAATCTTCTTTAACTCTGGCAGAGAATGAGTGAACGAATTAATGAATGAAAAAACAAAGAAAGAGAAAACATGGGTATGGTAGAATTTGAACCTACACTGTTCACAAGCGTAGAATGACGCTATAACCGCCTGAGCTATTGGACCGTTACTCGTGAAGCGTTATCATATAGATAATAGCTGTGCCAATCCACTACTTTCGGCTCTCTCAGCTGTGAGGAGCACCACAAGTAGCATACTACATCAGCAGCAAGGGCACATAGCACCAGCAACAGTGCTTTTCACACTGCGGGTAACATGGATCTGATTGTTTCCTATGAAAAATGAATGAATTGTGTTCAACGCCCGTTTACTGCGGGTAACGAAAACTAACATTATGGTCTATCCCATCTATGTATATGCATGTGCGCCTGATGAAGGAAGGCGTAAAATATTGAATTATTTTACGAAGAGTTACAAAAATCATATAAAATGAAAGTGATAAGTTAATATCAGGAGATTTAAATGCAAGAGTAGAGGATGTCCTAGTAACTAATATAATAGGTACATAAGGTGAAAAGACTGATAATGGTAGAACACAAAGGGATTTTCCTACTTTTAATCAGCTTAAAATTGACAAGACTTTTTTTTTTTTTTTTTTTTTTAGAAAGATATAAATTAGTGTACTTGGAATGCAAGAAGCTTGTGCTCCATAATTGAACTCTTAATAGCTAATAAAAAGAAGATTGTTCTCATTCAATGACTTAGGTTCAGATAATTTTTTGGTTACTTCAAAGGTTGAAATATGGGACAGATTGAGAAAACAGATGTTTAATGAAAATGCCAAATAAATGTTTCGAATTGACAGTTTATCTTCTGCAAGAAGTGAATATAAGGAATCTATACCAACAAAGACACACACATGAACCACAAATGGTTGAACCGAAGGGTAACATTGAAGGAGAATAGAATAGTCTAAAAACAACTATGCCCAAAATAGCTAATGTTGTCTTTGAAAAAGTAAAATATCAAACCGAAAAAACCCCCAAAAATATGGAACGCAAAAATAATGGTATTAAAGAAAAGCAGAATATCTATAATATTTATTTATGAACACGAACGAATGAAATTTGGAAAATATACGAACAGAAAAAAAAAAACGAAATAAAAAATGATATGAGAAAGAGTCATAGCGAATCTTTAGTAATATTATTGCTAATATTAAACATGACATTAAAGGAAGATAAAGCACAGCTTTTAAACTTACGAAGCATATGAACAAAACGGAGAAATATACTGCAAATATTAAACTGATAAATGAAAGTCGGTTGATACAATATTATAAACGTGAACGGTATAAGGGAAATAATGCAGAAGATTATTATTTAGAAATTGATAGCAATTCTATAGATAAAAAAACTTTAAAGATCTAGAAGCAGCTATAAAAGTAACAAAAATGGAACCGGCATTGAGTTGGATGAAATTAATGGTTAATTAATTAATGGCGGTGGTACGGTATTAATATTTTAATTTCTTCCTGTTTTTAAATGTGTGTTGGAAAAAGGAATTAGAAATTACACAGGATTTTATACGTCCATTAAGTACATGTTATAAAATATATGGAAAAAAGTGTTTATCAAAGATTCCAAGCTATTACCGACGTAATAGTATGAAAAGAACAATTTGATTTTAGAAACGGACGTTCATGTAGGGGTAATATATTTAGACAAATTATTTAAAACGCTATAAATTTCATCTAGTAACTCATATAACCTTTATGGATAATGACAAAGCCTTTGATAAATGAAAAAGTTCCCCTTTATGGAAAATATTAAAAACCAGTGGTTTTGCAAAACACTTTATTAGTGCCATTAACAGTTTGTATGTAAATATCAAAATAATTATTCGTCTAGGTCTTAAACGTCAGATGAAATCTTAACAAATCAAGGTGTTCGACAAGGGTGTAGTTTATTACCCACATTATTTAATATATATATTTGACGACTTATGTGGTGGAAAAAATGAAATACGGAATTAAAATATAACTAAACACATCTTTAAAGACTTTACTCTACTTGATCAAATAGTTATCCAAGAAACAGAATAGAATCTACAACGAGCTGTATATAGATCAAGCCAAAATGCACCGCCACGGGTGGCCGAGGTCGTTAAGGCACGGACTCGTGAGCGGGAGGTCTGCGATTCGAATCCCACCAGGACCGTCCTCCCTTACTGGGTTTTTTCCAGGTTTTCCTCAGTCTTCATAACTGGCAAATGCCGGGGAGGTACCTAAACTTAGGCTGGAACGCTTCCTTGCTGAAAAAAAACCTTTTCCCAATTTATCATTTCATCTCGTGTATCATCAGTGTCCACCGCCTGTGGTGCCTCAGTAGTAAAAACGGGAGTTAACCACTACTCAAAAAAAAAAAGCCAAAATGTAATGTATTGCAATTTAACCATATCTGCAAACAAAACAAAGATTATGGCTTTTAAAGGGAAGAATCCTGTTTGATAGAAGGCACTAATAATTGAAAAAATATTGGAACACGTATCTCACTTTAGTCATTTAGGATGAGATATTAGTTTTAAATTTGACAAAGACATTTAGATGAATGTTAATAAATTACAAACCATTTGTGAGATAGTTAGAACATTTTTAGGAACAATAACTAGAAGAGGAACACAAATAAAGTTTTATAAGGTAATGACTGCGCCTGCACTTACACCTACATACACGGTTCCGACTCGTGCACAGTGACAAAAAGAAATAGATCATGTATATAGCCTGCGGATATGAAGTTTATGAAATATGTGACAGGATGCACTAGAGTTGATAAAATAAGAAATGAAATAATAAGATCAGATCAGATTTGATTTTTTTTTTTTCAATTTACGAAAGCATAGATGAAAATAAAATGAAATGTAAAGATGACATTGATAAGACGACAGAGAATAGATTGCCAAAAAAGATGAATGAATTATCGTCCAATTGGAAAGGTACATTGGGTAGACCTCGTGAAAGGTGGCTTGACGGCAGAGGCCTGAACAGGTGAAAAAACCTAATCCATATAAGGGGAACAGAAGATGAAACCAGCCCAAAATTCCTCTTTAAATTCTACCTTAAAACCCAAAAGGGGAAGTTTGGGTTCAGTCAAGCTTATTTTACGGTATCCTTTCTCCACCTCTGGTACATGCCAGTCAATCCACATCTTTGAATCCGAGGGTGTGACAGCAGTACTCCACAACTGGCTTGCCTTGTTCTTTCGTCCTTTTTTTCTATACCCTCCTTGTTGTTAATACTTCTATGCGTTCTTTCTTTAATAAAACAGCGCGAGCACTCTTCAGGTGAACTTCAGGAAGTACTCAGATTGTTCTTTGGGCACTCACAGATTCCTATTTAGGAATTCAGGCACTTATAGAGTTCAGAATATTATCTGAGCGTAGTTCTTGCGAATTGTGTAAATTAAAATATCATTGCAATTATATTCACGAGTGCGATGTGAACTAGTATAGGAAATGAATATATCACCAAGATAGAAAGCGTAACTCTTAATTTCATAAGCTAAAACTGATAAGCACAATCTTCGATCAATTTGGTTCATTCTTATTGCCTTCCAGTTGTGAGCGAATAAAATTGTGATTGTGAAATATTCGTTAACTCGTGTATATGATAACACAATAATTTTATGCTATACATGTGTTCTCTGAAAACGCTCTTTCAGTCCTTGAGAAACCGCCTGTGTTGCTTCAGTAGTAAAAACTGGCGTTAAACAACATTCAAAAATCGCTCTGAGAAATAGTGAGTAATAACGCAGACAAATGAAATGAATTTGTCACCATAATATTATTTTATTACACATGGAAATGAAAAGGAAACAGGAGAAATGTAGGCAGGCCTTATGATAGTGAAGTTACAAACATATGCATGTAGTCACATAATGGATTCTACATGCTCCTGCAGCAAGAAAGTGAGATTTAAAATAGCTTACAAGAAAATCATATTTCAGGGTTTTTTGGAATATGGGTTTATATATTTACAGGAAAGTGACATTTGGTGCTGCATAAAATCATATCACAAAAAAAAAATCATATCCCATGAGATATAAAAATAACGTTTCTCAAAGAAGGGTTAATACTGAATACACCATGAAAAGCAAAGGGGAAAATGTAACCATTTGTAAAAAATTAGTTCATGAATGCCCATGACCTCCAGAACAGTAGAGGAAGAATTGATAATATTGTTTCTCAGGTAGCAAGTGGAGCAAGAATACCTAAACCAGACGAGAGAAGCAAACAAAACAACAGCTCAAACAAAATCATTGAAGCTTTAGCTTAATCTGTTAGAAACTACATAAACAACATCCCAAAATGTGAAATACATCATAGTAGATCATGTAATATTGGCAAAATATTTCTAGATTGCTATCTTTCAATTTCTTGCTATTGAAGACTTCTATATTCCATTGTCTAAAGAGCATAATATTGCTGACCCTGTCAGTCAAATAGCCTATAGAGTCTTTTGTACAGAATATAATGTGGTTTCAAGCTTCCAAAATCTTACACATGTAAGATGTGCGATTATTTGAAAGTGAAAACGTAAGCCCTTTATCTGGTGAATAAAGATGAAGGACAACTGATTAAAATGCAGATATAATTTCATCAAAGGTTATCTTATGCTAAGCAGAGTCGTCTTGAACCGAAAAGTGGAAATGATGATCCCCAAAGTCTTATTAGTTTTGATTTGCAACAGGCCGTTCCAATCCCAATATTGATATTAGGTCAGCATGTATTGTTATAAATTATGGTTGTGTAACTTTGGTATTCAAGATTGAGGCAGTGGAAGAGACTGGTAACAGGGGTAGTGATGAAACTATGTAATGCAATTTTCAGTATTTAGCTATAAAACCTGAAACATAGGATCAAACAATTTTGGTCAGATAACTGCCCAAGCCAAAGCAAGTTTGAACCTTAATGGCATTTTGGCATTAGTTAATCAAAGAGTAGAGTTTTAAATAAATGGACACTACTTACCCTAACCAGTCATATGCACTTGCCATCTATGAACTAATAGAAAAATATCACAAAAAATACCAACAAAGTTATAAAGACCCCTTTTCAAGTCACATGTGTACAATAGAATGATATTTTCAGCTTACTCTGCTTCAAAATGTTACAAAATCAAAAGTGATGAAAAATGGTGAACCAGTGAAATTTTTTAATCTATTCTTGCCTTTAGATTTATAACCAAGATTTTGTTTTTATTATTTTTTGTTTAAGGAAACACAAAATTAATGAAGACTCTAAGGAGGTTCAGTTTAGCAGAGTAGAAAGACTACCTGATACTTCATTTAAAATTCTTAAGCAGAAATAATTGGAACCCCATCAAAACAAAAAGTCAATAGATATAAAGCATCTTTTGTCCTTTATCCTACCCATATATCATAACTATTTATGGACAGACCCAGATCCTGATGCTATTGAATACAATGATGCAAATTTAGATAAGTTGGAAAATTAAAATATCTTCCATTTTATTTTATAATAATAAGTTTTTTCTTTTCAATGTATTTGTCAATTCTGAAGATATTGATAGTACCTTTAAACAATAAATGTGCTTATAGAACTGCTTCTATTTTTTCATTAATATCCCATTCATCTTTGTTAGACAAGCAAGAATATGATGTATAAAAATTCATTATATTTGAGTAAAAGAAAATACTATATTTAAAGTATTCCTAAAACCATTGCAAAATACATAAGCTATAAAACATATAAATACAAAATAATGAAATTAATATGCAATCAGTTATATTTTCAGAATTTCTTAAAAATATTAAAATTGCTGTGGCCGTAAATGTACATCAAGTGGCTTATCGTATTATTGCTCTAAGCACTTCAAAAAGTTTGTAGTGAAACTAGTAGCTGGAAAATGGCAAGAGAAATATAGTCACTGCAATACTACTACTGTTACACTATGAAAGACAATATTCACATTTTTTTTTACAGCTAAGAAATAATATAGGATGCAGTAAAACAGCCCGTTTTATTATATGTAATATTTCTTTTGAGGAAGGGAGTTGAGAGGATCCAGGGGGAAATCCCCCACCCCCTGAATTATACCTGAAAGAAACTCAGGAACAAGTGAAAAGTTATAAGTCCTTTGTTTCTGATAGTACATGTGATTGGAAATTCAGAGAAAGTGAAAGTGATAAAGGGAATAAAAATGAGATGAAGAACTTTTCAAAATTTAAGACTGGTTAAATATGCATGGAGTTTTGTGACAGAAATAAAAACATGATGCTATGAAACGTTTGCAAAGAAGCTGGTGAAAAAATTACTTAACTTTTACACATAAGGAGACTAATGTTTCATTAGTGTAGGTCATAGGTGTAATTTTGTACAACAAACTAACTGAGATAATAAAATGAAAAACAGGGAGAAATTTAAGAGAGATCTCAAGGTATCTCCTGGTAAAGGCCAGGCCCAGGGTGGGGTCATTGCATGTGCTGTTACTTTCCTAAAGGCGATTGGGTCCCTCTCTGTCTATACCCCAGAAGGAGTGATTCTGAGATGACTTGTTAAGGCCAAAACAACTCAGCTGAGCCGACGTAGTGCCCAGGAAATGGCCTGCAATCGGAGACATTTGCGTTGGTGGAGAAAGAACTCTCTATGGGGCAAGAAAAAGTTCACCATAATTTTAAAACAGTGGACGTAAAAAGGGTAACTGACGTTTCATTCCCTCGTTACCTTAGCACTGTAAAAACTTTTATTATTTAAAAAGGTTAGGATAACATCTCTGGACCAATAAAATCCTGTGCGCACTTGCGAAATGGTTCCCTTTTAGTAAACTAACACTTTACTGAAAGCCATTATTCCCCACGGATGTCCGATCCGTGTTGAGCAGCATCGTAATGTCCGAACCGTGTTGAGCAGCATCGTACCCTGAATTCCTCTTTAGGAATCATTACTACTTCTGTCCTGGAAGGTATGTGTGATAGCGAAATTCAGGGCTATCATTCAGATCAAGATCTTTTTATCGAGTGCAGACAATGAAAGATGCAACGTTAGTATCTACTCATACCCTATTTCTCACCTTCGCCACATCCCCCGACTACTCTCGTTTTCGCGCTAGGCGTTGCATTCAGGAGCTTCGGGTCAAGGAAAAGCTCTTTCTCTGAGGCCCAGAAACGAATTCAAGCTCAACAACTTGCAATGCCAAAGTCTGGTACCTACAGCTCCGTTCCCGCCAATGTGGTACAGAAGCGAGACAGTACCACGCAGACGTGTGATTTGGAATTTTCTGAAGCTCCTACCTCGTTCTGCTCCTGTTAAGAAGTAAGAGTCTCGTTAAGCTTATTCCCTTATATATTTACAACGGCTATCCTATCGTGAAATGTACTTGGACTCTGCAGTCGAAGATCTGAACTAATTTGCTTTTATGGCAGACTAACTCTGCGCTCGTGTTTCTCCAGGAGACAAAGTTTACAACACATGACTCATTTGTGCTTCGCGGTTACTCTTCGGTGCAATTCGATCTTCCACCAGAAGACGGCACTCCTGCTCATGGCGGAGTCTTAATTCTCCGTAGAGATGACGTATACAGTTCTACATCGAGCAGATTCCTATACAGGCTGCAGCAGCTACCGATACTTTTCCGGCCTTAGTTTTTCTGCCTGTAATATTTACATACCTCCATCTGCTATTATCGCAGCGGTTGACCTAGATCATCTTCTTTCCCCATTACTATCTTCTTTCCTACTTTGGGGGGACTTTAATGGGCACCATTCCCTATGGGATTATTCCACGGAGTGTTTGAGGGGTAGCATGGTAACTGACTTTTTAGATCGTCACTATCTTACTTTACTTAATACAGGTGAGCCCACATTTCTTTCCGATAGTACAAACAGTTTCTCGCACTTAGATCTAGCTTTCTGTCCACCTATCTTTCTGTACATCTTTCCTGAAACGTTCTGTCTGATTAATACTCCAGTGATTATTTTCGGTGCCAGATCCATATCGTGTCTTCCCATGTACATCCCTAGCTCACGCCGAAGTGACTTATCAGAAATGCGAATGGGATCTCTTTAGTTCTTTCACCATTCTTTCAGGGTGTGCATTTATATCTATTGATGCTATAATTGAGCGCCTCGAAACCGTGCTCATTATTGCCGCAGATCAGGCTATTCCCCGGTCGTCACCCCCCAGACGCTTTACGGTTCCTTGTTAGACCGATGCATTGCGTGTACGCCGGGGTATTTTGAGAATTTTTCATTGCCACGCTACATTGGAAAAAAATGATTCGATATAAACAGCTGCGCGCCTAATGCCATGGAGCACAATAGGATAACGTCTTGAATTGCTTTTGCTTATTCTTTTTACCCCTCAGCGCCTTCGTCTGTTGTATGAGATAAGCTATGCCGCGTTTGCAGGTAGGCCTAGGTTTTCACCTATAATCGGTCTCAAGGTCTCAAGGTACTTGATAACTTCTTCGGACATTGCCTATACATTAGGGAGTATTAGCATTGATATTTAGAGCTTCGAAAATTATCCTCCAGCTTTCGCACAATTAATGTGCAAGTGAACTCGAGAGAATTCTCTTTTGGTTCTGATAATCAGGAATATTATAATGGCCAATTTACAGCCAGGGAATTGGAGCATTTGCCGTGTAATTCTCGGCATTGCGATCCGAAGCAGATGGTACCTGTTGTTATGTTGCAGCATATATGGAAAGGACCCCTCACCTTCTTTCCTGTTACCGTCCGATTTCCCTCACCAGTTGCTTATGCAAAATGATGGAACGCATGATTAACGGACAGCTTATGTGCTAGTTAAGTGTGCAGCACCTTCTGACGAACGTACAATGTGGGTTGGTTTCGTTGTCATCGCTCTTCCGTCGACCATTTGATGTCTCTTTTCACCCACATTATGCACGGTTTTATACTGAAGTGCCAAAAGATTACCGTCTTCTTTGATCTGGAGAAAGCCTATGATACTTGCTGGAGAAGTGATATCCTTCGAACGCTTCATGAATAGCATATACGCGATCGGCTTTCACTTTTTATTCAGGAGTTCATGAAAGATCGCGATTTTAATGTACGTATGGGTTCTGTTTTATCATCTCGTTTTATTAAGGAGAACGGATTACCTAAGGGCTCAGTAATTAGTATCCCACTGTTTGTCATCGCTATCAATTCTGTCACAGTGTTCATCGCCAGGAATAACATCGTCGTTGTTCGTTCATGACTTTGCAATGTTTCTTTTTCTCAGCGCACTTGTCTTTTGAAACGCCGCCTCCAATGCTGCCTGAACCGTCTCTAAGCTTCCAGTGTCAACTGTGGTTTCCCTTTTTCTTCTGAGAAGACCGTCTGCATGAATTTCTGGCGCTACAAGGGGTATCCTTCGCTTTCTCTCTATGAAGGTCCAGATCCTCTATCTTTCGCAGGCGAAGTCAAGTTCCCTGGCTTGGATTTTGATAGGAAACTATGCTGTTCATTTTTTTTATTTATTTGTGGACGCTCTTTAACATCTCAGGTCATCAGCGTCCCATTCAACTCAGGGCGTGAAACGGCCGACAAAATTTGCTCAGAGGCCTCTCAATGGTGTTCATGGCATATAGCACAACTAAGAGGTTGGTGTGAACACTCTCTATGTCTTTTATGTTTTAGTACATCCTGTGGAACTGACCGGACGGTATTTTTATTTAAGTCTCTATCGATCTGTAATCCGGTCCAAAATCGAATTGTTTATGGTTCAGCGCGACCTTCAGTTCTTTATCGCTTTAACCGGATTGATCACCGGGAAGTTCCTGTCAGACTAGGAACATTTCCTACAAGTCCTGTGCCCTGCTTGTGAGCGGATTCGGGTGAATCTCCTCTATTATTTCGTAGGTACATTTTACTTGGTGGATACGGTAGTTGATTGGCTGCTCAAGCTTAGCATTTCATGAATGAATATACACATATTTGATAGCTTACGCAGTTAGGTCTCTTGCTCCTAAGCCTCCCGACTATCCTTTTCGGGAGATGTTAATGACTTTGGTCGTTCAGTTGCCTGCTTTTTTCTCAGTTGGGGATTCTTGTTATCCTCCTTGGCTTTTAGCAGAGGCCTCCATACAATTTGGGCCTTACATCCTCTCTTTAGTGTTCGATGGCAGCTTCTTTTATTCTAGAAATTTCAGCGCAATAGTCTCATTATTTGCGAGATGCAATTTTATCTATATCGATGACTCGAAAATGGACACAAATGTTGGATGTTCATTTGTTTTTAATGGAATTAGTTTTAAAATTGGTTTTCATACTGTGATATCTATTAATTTTTATTAGAGCAATGACTGGGGGACTCGATAATTTATTCTGATTCCCCGAGTGCTCTTTTGAGCTTACGCAATTTGTACAAATCTCATCCCCTTGTACAGCAAGTCCAAAACACGGTGTTTGTGCTAGTTGACGCGGGCGTCAGCGTAACACTGTTATGGGTTCCTGGTCATGTGGTAATGACAGGCAATGAGGCCGCGGAAGTCGCAGTGAAATGGGCTCTTTTAAACTCTGCCTCAATTAAGCAAGATTTTACTCGGGGGATATTGGGCAGCTTTTACGTAGAGCCGCTCTCTCGCCCTGGTGAAAAGAATGGCATTTGGTCCGAAATAATAAGCTTCTAGAATGGAAATCTGTCCCTTTTAACTGGTTAACCCCTTCTCGCGCAGTTTGTCGCGAAGAAGCAGTTTTAGCAAGTTTGCGAATTGGGCATTGTCGTTTTAGTCACCGCCACATTTTTTCAAGGTAAACTAGCTCCAGCGTGTCCAAATTGTGACCACCGCTATACATTGCGTCACCTTTTATTTGCTTTATTTCCCAGACTTTGCTTTCCTCTCTTGAAGAAGTTCTTGCGGATGATGTTGTTGAGCGAGTGCTCCGTATTATTTATATTTCCGGTTTCTGAAGCTACCTACCTACCTACCTACCTACCTACCTACCTACCTACCTACCTACCTACCTACCTACCTACCTACCTATCTGCCGTAACCATACTTCTTGCCTAAATCCAAGATCGCGGGTTCAGTCCCACCCAGGATTGATGGATTTTTCGGGCGTAAAAATCCTAAGTATGGCTTCCTTCGGAAGGGCAATAAAGTGGGTCCCATGTCGTAGATTTACGGCATGTAAAATAACCTCAAGTTTGATAGAAGAGGCCTGTAAGCAAAATTTATCGGCCGTTTCACGCCCTGAATTGAATGGGACGCTGATGACCTCATGTTAAAGAGCATCCGTAAATAATTATAAAAAATAATAAATAAATCTGTCTATGTGTTTCTTTCATTACCCATATGCAGGAGAGTTGATGCGGATAATAGAATGTGTTTCTTACTATTCAGATATGTGACGGACCATTAAAGATTGTCATCTTTCTTTCCATAGAAGCATAACTTTTCTTTTAGAATTCCGTGATTAGTAATCATAAACATGCATTTTATTATGCTTTGTTATCCGTACTTCGTTTATAAGTTTAAAAGCTGTATTTTTGTTTTATATATATCCCTTTCCTGAAATAAAATCT
This sequence comes from Metallyticus violacea, assembly GCA_030762175.1. NCBI lineage: Eukaryota > Metazoa > Arthropoda > Insecta > Mantodea > Metallyticidae > Metallyticus > Metallyticus violacea. Next base: position 306,190,242 of record CM060846.1, on the reverse strand, counting down.
GTCCTTTACCAGAAGGTTGTTACTGTCATGGTGCTTATAGTGTGTGTGTTAAACTCTACTTTTTTTTTTTTTTTTTTTTTTTTTTTAATGTAATGAGGGAGAGGGGCTTGATTAGTTTGACATATTTGGGGGTATCTGTTCATCTCCAAATTTCCGATTCTCTCCTTTACTCCGGTATTAGTAGTACCGTAAAATTGACCAAAACAGTTCCAGATTAGTGATGTAGTTTAGCCGAAACATTTTGCTGCTAATGTAGTTATTTATGCGGTTCCTCATCAGGAAAAATGTGTGAAGAAATGTCATCCTTTTTACAGCTCCTGTACCTATATTTTCCTAATCGCTAATATATAGTGTATTACAATTCTAAGGAAGCCAAATGTACAAATATCAAAGGTTATTAAAATGTGTCCGTGATTTAAGTAATAGTCCCTAAATGCTAAATGTTTGCTGGTTAGTACGCTAAACACTTTGTTTTAACCAATTTAACACATTTACACATGGTTTGTCTCCAGTATAAAAGTGATTGTGCCATCCCGGAACATATCTGGTGCGCATAACTACGTCATATCCTTTCCTACCGGTAAATGTTTTCAAGGGAAAATATGGTCGGACCATGTTTACAGGTTGACATTTATGTGTGGAAATTTAAACTGAGGTTAATCATAGTTGCAGGAATAACAGGTGTGTTTGTATCACATTGCATTAAGTGTATAGGCATAGCGGATCCTTTTATGACTCCAATTCAGCCTGTTGTGCATTAAATAAGGCCTTTAAATTGTACATGTGTAGTAGTTCAATCAGCTGATTTGTAAGTGTCCCAATCTGTTTCCATTTAATGAATGAAAAAGTTGAAGAAAGTGGTTCATTGAAGCTTCAAATGTATAGTTTTATTGGTGGCTGATGTTCCGAAACGCCACTTTTACATAGTATGAAGTTATGACGAATTAAATTATCGAACAAGAGTATCATGTCATTCTATGCTCATCAACTTTTTTAACAGTTAGGACAGTCGATATATATATGACATGTATATTTTTAAATCATTTAATAATAATAATAATAATAATAATAATAATAATAATAATAATAATAATAATAATAATAATAATAATAATAGGGTTATAATTTATAGAATGTGCCATTATATATGCACCATTATGTTTGTGCCTTCTAAAGGAAGGTTTATAATTGTTTTAATTCTGCCAAAAAGAAGGGCTAACTACATTCAATTAACATGCAGTATTTTAGTGATACTGACAGTATCAAACAGTAAGATTACATTACAAGATTGAACAGTACCAATGTAAATTATTTGGGTTAAAAACCAAAATATTTTGACTCTTACTATGGCAGGAAAAATATCAAGACTGCACTGCAGACACAGAAGTTATAAAATAGTTCTATGATCAATGTGTTTCAGGGTTTTCTGAAGTCTGATAATGATATGAAAGATAATGTGATTCCTATGAATTTTGCATCCGAAAACTTTATTACATCCACAATTTTTGTTTTTAATTCATTGCACATAACTATAAACAGTACTGTACTTTCAAACAAGCCGCACAATAAAAGATAAACATTTTGGTTTTAATTATTGGCAGGCTTTGTAAACAATATAATATTATTTTGCTGTATTCTGTTTCATGTGTGGCAGAAAACTGATCTTCATGTATGGACATTGTAATATGGAAACTTAACTCGGCTAGCAGAGGTTTGAAACTCACAGGGCGTGTTGTCAGATAATTTGTCAGTTTCAAATTCAATTGAAGACTTTGCCTAATAATTAGGCAACAGCTTCCATCTCTTTATAAAATGCATTAACCTCTTAACCTACCAGCATTATCTAAGTTGTTGCAAACAAGGAATAGTAAAATACTATGATTCTTCCCTCTCCAAAAAGAGGAAACTTCAGATGATTGCTTTTACTTGCTCCGTTAAAATGTATAAAAAATTTAAATATAATTTTTTTTAAAGATAAAAGAGCTATAAAACCACAAATAATAAGAAATAAGGGTTTAGAAGTAAATATTATTCTAATCAATAGATGTTAAATATATTTCATTAACATAGATACATAAGTTGACTTCTTTCATTTGCATAACATCTTGAGCAAATTGTCTAGATTGAAATAGCTAGATTGTCTAGATTGTTAAAAAATGAATAAACTAATAGTGGTTTAAAATGTGGGGTTCCTCATTGCCTAAATTTACCTGAAGTTTGCCTTTGCAAGGCAGAACAAAACTCCAGAATAATCTCTGAAATTGGGCTTGAATTTGTATCCTCTGCTTCTAACTGTGGAGCAATGCTCTAGTCTGTGGATTCATGGATGGCACTATTGCTGTCCATTACTAACACTCAAGACACTAAATTGTCTGTTTACTATTTGCAATCTCTTAGGTAACTGATTGTGAAATTTTCTGAGTTTTCATCATGAACTTAAAATAAAGAAGGTAACCTAGATTGTGACAGATTTCATATTCATTTTGTCAAATGAATCTGAATCATGTTCAGTTATTTTGTTCATTGTTCTGAAGACCTGTGGTAATAAATAATGGGTGTTATTAAAAAAAAAAAAAGTTGCCATTTCTTCCTTTTAGGTACACTGGTAGCTTGGGAAATATTAAAATGAGAAGGGAAATAAAAGCTGGTCATTTCTTTGTATTTGTACATGTGGTTTAATACACTTAATCATAACTTATGCTCCATATATATAATTATTAGCTTTCAGTATTAGTTTGCATTGTCTCCATTTGCTTTTTGGGTTCGAATAACGCCAGGACCGTCCTCCCTGACTGAGGATTTTTCCAGGCTTTCCTAAGTCCTCATAAATGGCAAATGCCAGGGAGGTACCCTAAACTTAGGCCTGGAATGATTCCTTCCTTAAAAATAAATCCTTTCTCAATATATCATTTCATCTCATGTATCAGCAGTGTCCATCGTCTGTGGTGCCTCTGTACAAAAACAGGTGTTAAATACTATTCATTCATTCAATTTCCATTTGCTTAATGTTTTTTGATTGATTCTTCACATTTATTTCTTGGATATTTAAAAAATATTTTTATGTTATTAAATGGATTGCATAAAATTTGAATAAATTTAAAATGTAATTTTTTTGTTGCTATTTTTCAACAAAACTTAATCTTAGTATTCTCTCTTTTAATGAAAAAATGTTACCTGTTATAAAGAATTATCCTAGGAAGTAGAAATTGTAAAAAGTGAAATGCCTTAGCAGCAGTTTGAAAAATCTCAAAAATTACAACTTCCAAATGAATTGTACAAATAAACTACAGGGAAATAATATTGGTTCTGGTTATTTGTCTCAGTATACATATTTAAAAGAAAATATTTCAACATTTGTTTCAGAAATTTCTAATTTGCTATTAGTAATGTTATATTTATAGTATTTTTATGGTCTGGAATTAAGAAAATTTGTGTAATAACATCACTGAATAGATTTTATTTAATGAAATAATTAAAACACTATATGAATGCTATTGTCATTGCTCGTCTTCTATACAGCAACACACAAAATTATTTGCATCTATTTTTATGGGCCTCAGAGTGGTTCTGGCAGTTGACTGTCAAGCATATGCCACATTGGCCCACTCAAGGCCAATGAGTAATGGTATATTTATTAGCAATCAGCAAAACAGAATGGACATATACTTATAAATTGAGATAATGTTGATCCTTTAGTGCTACAGTTTATCTCATACATTCTTGATTTATAATAATGTATGTGTATTTTGTAAGCTTATCACCAATAGTATCATGACCTCCAGCTTTGATTGGGTTAGTATGTTGTGCATTTAGCTGTCGACTCAGGGACTAACTTTACCTTAGAAAATAAAGCCAAAACAAATGGTCAGCTGAATAGTTTTCTATGCAGAGGGATTTTTACATCTAATGTGAAGCTAAATAGAGATGAGAAATTACAGAACAAATTTCTGTAATATCTTGATATGTATGCATTCAGGAAGACTGTTTTATAATGAGTACATTTTGTAGAAAGGGATTATTTATGCTGTGAATTTTATGTTTACTGCATACTAAAGAAAGTACTATTAAAATACACAATCTACATTATGAAATAGCTGAAATGCATAATCACTGCTCTTTCAAAGTTTGAATTGGGCATTGTTAACAATTCTTTCAAATCAAGATATGCTTTCAAATGCAATATGTTAGTTTCCTAAAAAAACTGAAATAAATAATTAAACACAAAAATTTGGTTACAATAAACAATATGTCATGCATATAAAATACAGGTATATAAAATAGATCTTATTAGGTCAAGTACAATACTTAGAAAACAGAAATGAACATTTTAAATGAATTGGTTTGCTACAAAAATAAAACTAATAATCTGATTTTGTTTCTTTGTTGGAGGCATGACTGAAAAGTCTTTCTATTTTCCAATTTTGTAAGAAAAATAATTGGCTCTGCAAATTCTGTGAAAAGGAAAAAAATTATGAATAGTAAAATGATTGAGATTATTAAGTGCATTAGTATTACTAATTCTTGTTGAGGCAACTGATACTTTTTGAATTGTTTAATGTTCATCTTATCATGTACATTGTGTCACTATGAACTTGTTACAGTCTAAGATATCTTTTAACTATGGGACAACCAATGCCCAATCAGCTATTTTCATGAAGTCAAATCTGCTAATCTTATGAGAATCTTTGTGCAAATCATTGAACATAAATGAATTAATATTTGCTATGTCAAGCATTCTATAGAAAAGAGCCACTGACCATCTCCATGTCCTCCATCCAACACTGTTGTATTTTTCATTTAAAGTATTGACACTACCCTTTTTGAGATTGTCATAATCTATTTTCTGTGGTTTTCCTGTTGACTCATTGGCATTCAGAATAATGCATGGTAGAAATGAAAATTGTAACTCATCCACTCAGTAGTTTCAGCACGGTAGACTGAAGTACCAAATCCTTAGTAAAGCCACAAATAAATAAATGAACCAAGTGCTCTGGATTTGTTTGACAAGACTTTTGTGTTTTTTTTACAATGTTCCTACATAAGTCAACACTCTTGTATTAGATTTTCTATTGAGGGAATAGATTCAAAAAAATTGTTTGCATTAATTTTCTGCTAGTACTACAGAGACTTGGACAAACTAAATACTGCTTGAGCTATTCTCCTATTGGAAATGTGAATAATTGCCTGCATAATTGTAGGCATTATATTGTAATGGGTTATGAAGCAAGTGCCTAAATTTGTTAGTACTTATCACTATTTCATATTCTACATTACAATTAACAAAATTTGTTGTCAAAATGTATATTGCACATCTCGGAGAATTACCGCCATGGGTGGCGGTCATTAAGGCACAGATTCATGAGTGGGGTTCAAATCCTGCCAGGACCATCCTCCCTGACTGAGGTTTTTTCCAGATTTTCCTCAGACCTCATAAATGGCAAATGCCAGGGAGGTACCCTAAACTTAGGCCTGGAACGTTTCCTTCCTTAAACAAATCCTTTCCTAATATATCATTTCATCTCACGTATCATCAGTGTCACCACCTGTGGTGCCTCAGTAGTAAAAACGGGCGTTAACCACTATTCAAAAAAAAAATCTCAGAGAATTAACACAACATCCTCTTGTCAGAATAGCTTTGCAACCTGCCTATGGTTGAGCCCGCAATTTTCTATGTTTTGTTCTCAAAAGCATCATATAAAAACCCCTTTAGTTAACCACTTCCGGTCAGTAACCCAGCAGAATCTTATACAAAACTCTAATGATGCACATTACAGAATTTAAACCATAATATTCCTGGAATTTACTGGAATTCGAACCCTTATTAAAACATAAGAGTGGCACACATGAGAGCATTATTTGGGATTTGTCAGGCCGAACCTTTGCTGGTTGTCACTGAAAAAGGGTGTCACCCCATATGGCTTTCTTCATCTCCATCACAAATCCTGAATGTAAAATATGACACCCAGGTTGGGATGCTATCAACATTTGTAATAAACCACAATTGATGTATTGAGTTTGTATGATGTATATTAGCTCTAAGTTATACTCACCCGCTCCCCTCTTTGCGCCATGAATCAGCCATGATATTATTGTTGGAATTGCCAGGTTTTGAATAATTATTATTTCCTTGCTTGTATTTCCTGTCTCAAAGGTATGGTTTTGGTCCTAACCTCTTGATTAAAATGCAGCACAACTGTGTTACGATAGGTTTCTGATTTACTGTGTGTTGTGTTGCCTGTACTGTTTTACTTATTATGTATAACTAAAGTGATAGTGAACTAAAAATAAATGAAAACTTTGTTACTACATAGTAGTAACATGTTCTTTCAATGGTGCTGCTAATTTTAGTATTCTGTCACTGGGATTCAGGCTCCGTTATCAGAAAAAAAGGGGTACGAGTTGCCCTACATTCATTGCAGAGTACATTTTTGTCGATTGTTGTCACCAACTACAGTAATAAACACCCTAAAATAAAATGCGCATTATGTTTTGTTAAGAAAATTTATAAACTTGTTCATACTTCTCGTAAATAATAAAAATATTACATGAAATTCAGTATGCTTTAGAACAATCTGTTTTAAAAATTCTCGAAGCTGTTGACATCACTGATTGAGTAACTATTGCATAGTTCATGCAATCTGTCCTGTGCTACTAGTTTTTTTGATGGCAAGGACAGTGCAAATTTAGCAAGTTTGACAGGGGAATCTTGTTAAATGATGAGTTACAATTTCATTATAGGTTTACTGGTTTTGTATGAAACATTAAATGCCACCTCAAACTTTAGTAAAATTAATTCTGCAAAAACCATCACTCAAAATTTCACAACTTTCTGTATTTATTTCTGGAACATTTATGATACATCAAACACCTTTATGATAAACATAGTGCCGGAAATGAAGCACTAAATAAAATTTGAAAATGAAGTGGTTACAGCAGAAGTTAAAAGTGTACTCATGGAAGACAAAAAAACAAATAATGAGAAATGTAAGGAAATTTGTGAAAAGTGTGGATAATGAAATGGTGCAAAGATTCAATGATAAGGCTGTGAAAATAATAAACTAATTGCATATTTTGGAAGTTTTAAAATATTTTGACAGTTTAGTGAAAGTGATTGCAAATAACTGTGCTTGATGTTAGGAATTATAAATGTTTATGCTGTTATTGCAGACTTGCATTCTTTTAAGTTTGTTGCTATTGCCACATGTGGCTGAAGTCGTTAAGGTGCAAACTCGTGAGTGGAAGGTTTGGGGTTCGAATCCTACTAGAACCATCCTCCCTGATTAAGGTTTTTCCCCGTTTTCCTCAGTCCTTATAAGTGGCAAATGCCAGGAGGTACCCTAAACTTAGGCCTGGAACACTTCATTTAAAAATAAAATCCTTTCTTAATTTACCATTTCATGTATCATCTGTCTCTACTGCCTGTGGTGCCTCAGTAGTAAAAAAGGGCATTGAACACTAATAAAAAAAGTTATTGTAATAAATCAAAAGATTAGACTTCTGATGATGTTCCTTTAATCTTAAGGTCCATTATTGGCTATGAAGCTCTAAGAACACTTGCTGAAAGTTACTGTGCATTTCCATGTCCACTGCTTGTGTGTTAAGGTCATTGAACACCATGAATAGGATGATCACAAAATTAAGAAATTAGGTCAGGATACACTTCAAGCTTGTGTGAAGGTGCCAACTGAAGGACACAAGGAACCCACAGAAAATTATATTGATAATGCCATCCATAAATATACTGTAAAAAGACCTTGAAGCATTAATTTTTGGTAAATATAAATTATTGCATGCTATAATAATATCCTATTGATTCTCATAATTTCATTCTTAAAGCTAAATTATACCTTATCACACTTAAATTTATTTACATATCAGTGATAAAGGGCTATTTAAAAATATTATTACTTAATTTTACTACAAAGCCTATGACCCTCCCCTCCATGAAGTTTGTATCCCTACAGATGAAAGTTACTGATTTCTAAACTACTATTAGGAAAACACATGCTGATTGACATGATTAAATTCACCCATTGTAATATTTCCAATTTCATTGCTTTGCTAATGTTTCACTTCATACTCTGAAACCCACACTTGTTATATTAATTTTATGAAACATTAAAAAATTTTGCTAAATGTTAGTTAATTTTTTCCTTTCTTGAAACTAAATTTTTATTCCCATGTTTATTTTGCACTGAATCATTAAATTATAATTTTTTCACAATATTCTGGATTGCAGTTTTGAAAGAAGGGAATTAAGCTGGCAAGTACTAAATAAATTTTGCATATACATGATGAGCTGATTCTATTTTAAATAACATAATCTCACAAAAATGCATTACTGTAGAGTTAATTTTCTAACTATCTTCACAAATGAATGTATACTAATGTGAGACCAGCTAGTTAGTTTGTTAGTTCCTGGAGCATTCAGTGAGTTCATGGAGCAGCCACAGAGACGTACGAACATAGAACTTGTCATATACAATTACCACAGTAACTTTCAATCTATATTTACAAAAATTTGTGTGTATATACATAAATAATTACAATAAAAATAAAAAAGAACCCCTAGAACAACTCAATCAAACAACAAAAACAGACAGGTCACTAAATCATACAAATTTTATTATATACATGTTTACATATATATTGATATGTTGTGCAGTATAATATTGTCACTCATATATTTCTTTACAGAATAATAGGCCTTTTTACATAGGTATTTTTAAGAGCAAATTTAAAGGAATTGTCATTGTTTATTAAGGCTTTTAGGCTAGAGGGAAATTCATAATAAACGCCTTTTTGATGACATGAAAGTGTGAATTTGGACGATGTAGATTTGCTTTTGGTCTAGTATTCTTGTCATGTATATTTTGATTTTGAACAAATTTTTGTTTATTTTTTATATAAAAGTTCATGAGGGATAAAATATATTAACAAGGAAGAGTAAAAATTTCAAATTTCCTAAAGAGGTTTCTGCATGAATGTCTATGTATACCAGCCATTATTCGTATGACTTTTTTCTGTAACAGGAAGACACGTTCACTTTTAACTGAATTTCCGCAAAATATTAGGCTGTACTTCATTATTGAGTTAAAATAAGCATAATAAACTAGTTTTAAAATCTTAATTGACTCCAACATTACTAATGCACATATTGCATATCATGCATGCACTGCTAACCTTAACTTATGTATTCACTTTACACTTTACTCCATTCACTTACACAAAAGTAAGACGGATTTCGGGAGAACCTCTCCCATCTTCAGTTGCTCACTGAACCGTCTTTACTCAAAACTATGGCTGGACAAACGGATGTTCCTGTGGTGGCCTCTTTTGGTTGAAGTAGGAAATTGCTGAGTTCATCCATAGGAGGAAACTCAAAATTCATTAGGTTTTCTCTATTTTTTAATATAATTTTTTTTTTCCAAATGGATAACTCCAATGGGTTGTGAAGATGTTTCAGCAGTTTAATTTCTGGTTTTATTTCGTGGTTTTTGGTCCAAAAGTGAGCTGCCACTGCTGATTTGTCCACCTGCTTAAACCGAATATTCCTAAAATATTCTTTCCTCCGAATTTCCAAACTTCCCTTTGTTTTGCCTATGTAGGTCTGCTCACAATCTGCACATTTTATTTCATAAATTCCTGATTTCTGTTCTGTTGATATGGAGTCTTTTACTGTGCAATCTAATAAATTCTTGATGTTGTATCTATTCTTTGGGGCCAATATTATCCCATGTCCTTTGAAAATTTTCTTGAACCTGTTGTGGTAAATTGGATGGTAGGTGATACTTTTGAATTTGTATTCTTCTTTTGTGTTTTTCAGTGTGGAAACTTCCCTTATCCCTTTTTGTCTTTTAGATTTATTGATAATTTTTATCACTGTGTCTTTGTTAAAACCAATGATTATAGCTGTCTTTATTATTTGTTTTTATTCTATTTTGTACTCTGCTTCTGTGAGTGGAATATTCATCAATCTGTGTGCCAAACTGTGAAATGTGGAATGGGGTTATAACTCTCATTTTTATGTAGTTTTTTGTGTGTTTCTTTTCTGTAAATTCCAAAATTCAAACCATCTCCATTTCTTATAATTTTTAAATCTAGAAATGGTAGCCACCCATTTCTTTCTTCTTCTATAGTAAATTGTATGGATTCATGTTGCAAATTAAGAAGTTTCAGGGCATCTATTCAGTGTTTCTTTGGTATTATTGCAAAAATGTCATCTATATACCTATACCATGACTTGAAAATTAAAGGGAAGGCTTTTGTGATATGTATTTCAAATGAGCTCATGAATAATTCTGCTAGAAAAGGTGACAAAGGGTTTCCCATAGCTATGCCTGAAACTTGTTGGTAATATTTTTTGTTGAAGGTGAAGTAATTTTGTTGAATGCAAATATTAGTAAGTTTTAATAAGTCTTCTATTTCTTCTGTTTTTAAATTTATTGATGTTAACCATTTCTTTAGCATAAGCACGAGTTTCTGTGTAGGTATGCTCGGGAATAAGGCTTTTACATAAAATGAAACCATTATATCTCCAGCCGTAATTCTGCTATTTTCAAGTTTTTTAACTAGGTCAACTGAATTTTTAATGCTCAAACTTTGGAATCTCTTAAAATAATTGAAGACTTTGATCAATTTTTTTGCTACCTGGTATGTGGGTGAATTGATATTGTTTATTATTGGTCTCATGCTCTTAATCATTTTTATGTAACTTAGGTAGTGCATAAAGCCTTGGTAGTACTGGATTACTCTGTGTGGTATTCTGTTTTACAGTAGGATATAAAGTAGGATATAAACCATTTTAAATATTGGTTTTTTATTCCATAGAAAACTAAGTTTTCTATCAGAATTTCATGATTGACACAATCAAAAGCCTTTGCTAAGTCACAAAATATTCCTCCTACATGTGCTCTTTCATTAAATGTAGTTAAAATTTCATTATTTATATATTGCATTTTCTGTTGAAATTCCTTTTCTAAAGCCAAACTGATCACTAACTAGAATATTGTTACTTTCAAGGTAATGGTAAAGTTTATTGTACATTACTTTCTCAAACACCTGAGAAAAAGTAGGTGAAATAGCTATAGGTCTATAATTAGAGACATTTATCTTTTCTCCCTTTTTGAACAGAGGCCTCACTGTTGAATATTTTAGCCTCTCAGGAAATACACCCAATGTTAAAGATTCATTACACAAGTGACTAAGGGGAGTACTAATTTCCTTTGCACAGGCCTTTATGACTTTTCTGTTGATCTCATCTTAGTCAGAAGAGTTTTTTTATTTTAGTTTTCTAATGATATTACTAATTTCTAGTGGGGTAGTGATACCTGGTTTGAATTCATTATTTTGATGGGGAGTTGATGATTGTAAAATTTTTGAAGCATCCCTTTTTTCACCAGAATATAAATTTAATTTTTTTTTTTACATTAAGAAAGTAATCAATAAACTCATTTGCTACATCTGCGGGGTGTTGTATTTCTCGATTGTTAATGCTTAAGATTATTGCATCATCTTCTTGCAAATTTTTTGCCTGTTTCTTTTTTGTTAATTCCAAGAAAATTTTATTTTGTTTTTTGACTGACTGATAAGTGTTTGGTAATGGAGGCCTTTCACTGCTTTTATGACTTTCCTAAGTATCTTACAATACTTTCTAAAATGTATTTTTAATTTAGGGTCTTTACTGAGCTTTTGCTTATATAATTGTCTGAACCAGCAGGGATCAGATTCAATAAGCAGCATTCAAGGACATGACAAGGGAGAAAGCAGAATTGAAATATGGGTGTTCCTGACTGTAGTACACCTAGTAGCTGAAATGTAAAACATTGTGTGAGCAAACAGGTTTATAGATACAGAGTGCAGAAAAAATATGTACAAAGTATTTATGCGTAGAAAGAGGGTCTAAAAATAGACACCTCAAAAATAGGAATAAATGGTCCTGAATACTACATTGTGGGGCTGCAAGCATTAATTTAAGATCAGCAAATGTGTTTACGGAGGTCAAGTGGAGTGATAACAAATTGCTTATGTTAAACAATTAATTTATTTTATCAAATATATGCCATAATATTAATTGTAGTTCAGGTAAATACTAACTGTTCATTAAAATTTCCTATTGTGGTTTTCAAAACCCTAACCACTTCCATGTAGCCCTATGTACTAAGTGACAGTGTGCGACTTGAATAAGTTGGGATTGCAATTTACTTATGACTGTGACTCTGCCATGACATTAAGTTACTATGTTATATCACAACTTAGCTATGGTGTTGGTCTATATTGATACATATAACTCCACATTGAAGCATCTGAGACTCTTTATTCCCACTCTTAAAATATGTAGAGAAGCCTCCTTTCTGCTTGTAAATTCTTTGTACATATTTTTTCTGCATGCTGTATGGTCCTTCACAAAATGTGGATATCGCTATTTTGAATCCTTAGATTAAGCTCTTGATGTAGGAATTTATTCATTTTATTTTTCTAACTTTAAAGATATATTATCAAAATGCATTAGTGTTTCTGCTCATACGATACTATTCATTCTTTTGAATCACCAATCCACCTTCATAATTATCACAGTACTGCCATAACATATATTTATATGTTTATTTTAAGTTACCTTATTTGTGCATTATTCACTGAGCTGTACTTTTTGCATTAGGTGATTGCAGAATCTAAAGATGGTGACACTTGAGGTGATAGGCTTACCATTTGTCTCTCTGCCAGAAAATAAGCATGATTAAATAACAAATATCCCTTATGGGAGGCACCTATGTTCTGGGATGGAACAATGAGTACTAACAAGAACCCCAATAAGTACATAATATTAAAATTAATCTATTAAACATATTAATGGTAAATAAATGAATAAATAAACAAAACTGATCAGCTAATGATGCTAAGACAGTTTATAAGTAATCTTAAAAGTTTGTTAGAGTGATTTTAAATAGAGTATGATTTTTCTCTTACCAGCTGCAAATGCTATAGCTTGTTTATTCTGCTACATTCTTTGTTTTATCTATTAGATGTGTGTCTGTATTGTTTTGTGATAGAAAAGAGGAATGTTTACCTTAATCTTGTTGAAATAAAAAAGTAAAAATGTGTGAGGAATATGGTTGACAATAAATGTCAATCATGTCTTCAGGGCTGAAACTCCATGTAGCATGATTACTGATCACTGTGAAAACTTCAGATTTGACAATAAATTTTGTGTGTAATGTGGTCGACAATTTCTCAGACTGCACAGCACTGGTCCTTTGCCATTTATCAGTATTATATTTTCTGAACTTTAAAATTCTTCGCTAAAAATAGTGCAAAATTCCACATTATTGCTGCTGCTCAGGAATATTGCTTTCTGTGAGTAAACAGTTTATCCATTAACACATATATTGTTAATAATTTCAATTAGATGATTCCCTTATATGTGAGTGTGTGTGCATGCATGCATGCATGTGTGCCCATGCAATAAAAATTAAAATTAAAGTAACTCTTGGAACAATATAGCTAAAATAACAGTAACTAGAGAAGCGGAAATAGAGAAAGCACTTAAATAGACACACAAATATTGCTATATTTTGAATCACTTGTGTTCTATTTATATATGTATAAACATTGTGAACTAAATGTTCATGTAAATAAATAACACACACAGGAAGGCGCAATGATTTATCAATCCTCCTCCAAAACACACACATAAAGACGAATTCACGGTAATGATATTAGAATTTCTTTTTCAGGAGCATATGGTATCCTTCCTGAAGCAAGCCAGGAAGGCATTCTACATCCATACAAAAGTTATGCTGATGTCACATTATTCCACTATAATGTCCCTCCAGAAGTTACTAGAGCAACATGGGAGTTTGCTGCTTTTATGGATAATCCAAAATGTCCAGTCAGAGATGTGCATATGTAAGTAAGGAAGTTATTTGTGGTATTAAAATGTTATGAAGTGAAAGTATGCTGCTTCTGTATTATTCATGCTTGCAGAATGTTGGCACAAGTATGCACTTATATATCTCTAGTAGAATAAGAGAAACATTCATTTACAAGTTAGTTTAAACATGTAGACATGAACATGTTTTTCTATTTTTAACATATTAAAATCTGCTAGATATGTTGATGATATATTTTCCATATTTCACAAAAAACACATTGAGGGATTCCACGAAACTTCTGAATATACAAGAAAAAAGCATATTGTTTACATGCAAAACAAAAATGACATGTTACCATTCCTAGACATTAAAATAATAAAACATCAAGGAAACCTGGAATTTGGAATATACAGAACATGCATGCAGACAATCATATCAAAGCTGACAGATTTAACCCCAAAACACACAAACATGCAGTGATCAACAGCTTAATACACAGGCTAGTTAACCTAAAAATTAACAAGGAAGAATATCCTAAAGAATACAAGCAAATAGAAAGAACAGTGATTAAAATGGATTTAACAAAGAACTAGTTCACTGATAAGTACAAATATTCAAGGGGCAGGAACTTAATAAAGAAACCATAACACTTTAAGCAGGAAAAGTTAAGATCATTTTTAAAAAATTCACATATCATCCATCAATGGAATATGCAAAAATTTTAAATATTCTAAAAGATTGGCATCTATAAACAGATTTAATATTAAAAATCTCCTGATTGACAATATTAATTGGCAGTATTCCACTGGAGAAAAAGCAGGTATTTACCACATAATTTGGCAGAATGCAAAAAAATCTATTGGAAAACAAAGGTAAACATAGGCACACAGTTAAAAGAACCCTTCAGGAACATAAAATACAAAGAAATGGGGAAATCAGCAGTAGCATCTCATTTTTGTACAGAAAACCCAGACATAAAATGTGAATAAAGCAAAATTATTAAAATCAGTACAAGGACCTACAGAATTAGCAACATGAGATAAAATCTGCATTTATAAATACAGAGACAGATTAATAACTTTGATACTCTTGAGAATGAAAACATAAACTTTAAGTTCATCACACCTCTACCAGAGTAGAATATACATATCCAAAGCATAACGAATTATCCAACAGTCCACTGTTAACTGATGATGTGAACAATTGTCTGCAAAATATGTACTAAATTTAAACAAGTGGAGAGAATAAGAGTGTGTAGTTTGACTCAATCATACAATGAATTTAATTATATGAGCATGTTTCTTTATGACTAGTAGTCACAAGGATTATGAAACCACATCTTACGTCATCATTATAGGAATTTTAATAGCAAATAATATAATAGTCAAAGTTATTCTTAATTAGACAGTGAGTCGATTTAATACTCTTATGCTCCACTTATCATTTAATTATATAGAACATGTTTCACAGGCCTTCATCCGCATCATCAGCTGTGTGTCGACTGCCAGATTCATTGTTGGTTGAATGGAATTGGTGTTTTATGAACTTTCGGATAAAATTTTCTTGTGCCTTTGATGTACATTCACTCTTTCCCAGCATACCAAAATGCAAACTACCAACATCCCTTCGGAAATGGTTGCAGTCTCTGAAACTAAGCAACAAGGAGATTGAGGAATACATCCGAATAACCGAAGTCTGCATCAGTCAATTTCTCCAGGTTCAATAGTGAATTTTACAAACAAGAAGCAGGTTTAGGTATGGGGAATCCATTATCACCTTTTCTGACTGAATTATATTTGAGATGATGCTTTGAAATTGCTAAACCTACAAGATAGGTAAATTAAATTTACTTCTGAAACAGAACAAGATGACATGATTCCTTTCCTTGATTTAAAGGTTATATGAACAGGCAATAATTTGAAATTTGGAATATACAGAAAGAATATGCAGACTGAAAATTATGTAAAAGCTGTGACTTCAATCCCACAGCACACAAACATTCATTTTTCAACAGCTTAGCACATAGTACTCGTTAACATACCTATGAATGAATTTGAATACAGTGAAGAGTACTCTCACATAATACAAACTGCAAAAATTAATGGGTATGGCCAAGAAATTGAATACAAGAAAATCAAGAAATTCAAACAAGAAAAGAGGTTGAAACAGGTTTCAACATTGTTAGCATAAAAAGAAGCTAACATTCACAAGAAATTTACTGTTCATCCTTGGGCCACCAGAAAATTCCAGAAAATACTCTTGAGAGTTTGGGATTACTTTGTCCCAGTGAACAAATTCAGCCTAAATAATCTGTTCAACTCGGTGATGATAGAATACATGATGAGAAGAAGCCAGGAATATGTCAAATCAACTGTTTGGAACAATAAACTATATATTGGCAAAACAAAAAGAAACATTGGAATTAGGCTAAAGGAACACTGGAGAAACATCAGGTACAATCAGATATATAAAGCAGTGGTTGCACATCACTTTTGGAGGGATAAACATGATATAGAAATGGAAGTCAAATTATTGAAATTCATAGATAGACCCTTAGAACTGGGAATAAGGGGGAAAAAATATGAAGTGTAAGGTTATGAACTTCAGATCCCAACAGAAGACAAATTAATCCAACAGTTCATGAAATGTCCACGAAAGCTACACCAAGTTCATTCAACCAACAACAAATCCGATGGTCGACACACAGCTGATGATGCAGAGGAAGGCCTGTGAAACATATTCTGTATAATTCAATGGTAAGTGGAGTATAAGAGTATTTAATCAACTCACTGTCTAATTAAGAATAAATTAATTGCTTCACTGTATTAGTTCCAACAAGAAATTTACTTTGAATTTAGTCAAAGGTATGTTAAAATGAATGGAAAAATTTAGTAACTTTGTAGGAAGTTTATGGCTGCATGATCTTTATCCTATAAAATTCACCCTATGAAATTCCTGCAGCAAAAATTTAACTTCTGCATGAAAAATCTATTTTTTATTTATAACCGTATTTCATTTAAGAAGCAGTATGATTGCATATAGGAAGAGTTAAATGGTAAAGATTAAAATTTAGCCTAATTCGATCAGTTAGGTAGAGGGGTAGAAGAGAGATTATTCTTAGTTAGTAATCAGAACAAGAGTTGTCTGGCATACTAAGACTTCAGCAAGGAGATTATTTCCAAATCTTCTTATACCTACATCTAAACATCACTATTTGTTAGTGAAGATGGTAAAATAAATTAATAGTAGGATTACAATTAAAAACCTATTCATTAGTAAAAAAAAATTAAATTTACAGATATTACTTCACAGCAGGTAAGCAAAGGTAAATTATGCCTAAGCTATTGTATCATATTAGAATGTATTATATATGTTCGCACTAACTCCATTTTCTTATACAACATTAGATTAATAGGATTCTAATAAGATATATTACCACTCCATTGTCTATAGCTTCATAAGTACAATTTAATAGGCTTATGTATTTGTTCTTGGGCTATAATTTACTTTTACTCTATTGTTGGGAGCTGTTTGTAACTTATAAAATGCTGGGTATCATTTTTACTGACCAGATATGACGGTTCTATGTATAAACAATGTAATACAGTTTTTTTCACACTAACTCCATTCACTTACATAAAATTTGGACATATGTTTCGGGAGTGATTCCTCCCATCTTCAGCCTGTAGATAAACTGTTGTTAAACGTGGTGGTTGGGTCTCTTGATGTTCTTGTGGTGGCATCTGTTGGTTCTATTAGGAATTTGCTGAGTTCATCCAATGGAGGGAAATCGAAATTCATCAAATTTTCCTTATTTTTTGTAATGAAAAAATTTTCCCAAGTGAAAAGTTCTATTGCGTTATGAAGTTGTTTAAGTAGTTTTATCTCTGGTTTAATTTCATGATTTTTATTCCAAAAGTACGCTGCTATTGCTGATTTATCAATTTGTTTTAAGCGAATATTTCTGAAGTGTTCTTTTTTCCGGATTCCCAAATTCCTCTTCGTTTTTCCAATGTATTTTTTATCGCACTCTGCACATTCTATTTCGTAAATACCTGACTTTTGTTCTGTTAGCATGTAGTCCTTTACTCTGCAACCTAATAAGTTCTTTATATTAAAATTGTTCTTTGGGGCTAACATGATTCCTTGTTCTTTAAATATCTTTTTGAACTTATTAAATTGGGTGGTATGTGAATAGGTTCTATGTATTAAAAAACTAACTTTTCTTAAAGTATTTGATGTACACAATTTATTAAAATGAACTTATAAACATACATTTTATTTATTTGTTCATGTGCTCTACTAAGCAGTTCGAACACTAAATCAAATTTCTGCAATACAAATTTTAAAGGCAGTATATTATGGAATCATTTACTCAATTATTAGATATGGAACACTATTCCGGGGATCTGCTCCAAAGACATCCATAACATTTAAGATTCAGAAAAGAATTTTAAATTTAATTATGCATGTACTTATCAGAGCATGAAGCAAACCACTTTTAAGCAATTGCTTATGTTACCATTACCTAGCATCTACATATTGGAAACATTAATTTTTATACATAAAAATAAAAATCTTTTCATAAAAAATTTCTCTGTATATAACTATACCACAAGAGCATTCAAAATTTATATTTAGACAGGCACAGAATTTCCAAAAGTCAAAATAGTATTTAGCATTTTGGAATAAAAATGTATAACAAAGTGCCAAATGAACTTAAAAGACCTGGAAATAAAGGCATATACGATGGAAAATAAAATTGATACTTTATAATTATCACCTTTATAACATACAAGAATAATATTGAGGAGTAAAAATATTAATATTTATTTTCACAATGCCTGTAATTATAATGTTTCAGTGATTAAAGCCCATTTTTTTTTTAGACTTACTTATATTTATTGATGAATCCAAAATTTATGCATAAATCAAATAGTGAATAAAATATCTATATAAGGTTCATTTATATATGCTTTATAACAATTTGAGATACTACATGATTTACAATCTTGGTATTTGCAATATTTATTTTCACAATGCCTGTAATTATAATGTTTCAGTGATTAAAGCTCATTTTTTTTTAGACTTACTTATATTTATTGATGAATCCAAAATTTATGCATAACAAATAGTGAATAAAATATCTATATAAGGTTCATTTATATATGCTTTATAACAATTTGAGATACTACATGATTTACAATCTTGGTATTTGCAATCTTTGGATATTACTTTGACATTTATCTGAGCAATATGATGTAAACTGCTTTGTTTGTTTATAGTTTTTCTTAGTCTGTTAAGTTTGCAAATTTTATAAAGTCAAGTTTTTTTTTCTTTTTTTTCCCCACTGGCCAGTTTTCTTTTAAAATGCCATCAATTTATCTGTCTCTTTGAATTCAGTTATATTGCAATCATAATGACTGTTTGTTTTACACTTTCACAAGAGCACATGAGTGAATCTATTTGGCAACAAGGTAAACATGTTCTGAAATTGCTCTAGGCTGTCACCTTTGTTATGAAGTTTGGAGTTTTAATTTTTAGTTTTAATCTGCCCTTGATAAAACAATAGTGTAGAAGATAACTCCTATAATATCAGTGCATTAATAAAATCAATGCAAATATAAGTGCAAAATTAACAAAAGATGATTGTGCAGTCCTTATTACTGGTAGCAATGATGTTGCCAATGGAGTACTGGAAAATGTAGTCCCTCATCTTGAAGCTGCAATAAATATTCTGATAAAAGTTTTATTGTGGTAAACTCCCTCAGAGACATTACTAATTTCTTAATTAATGGGTAAATAAACATATGTCCCAAGGGAACTTGAACTTAAACGGTACTTACACCCTTGAAGCTATTTACAATGAAGTAGTAAAGTAATATTGATCTAGAGTTGGTTTGGTGACACTTATTACTTCACTTAACCTTTTTTATTCAACATGCTTCCCATCATCAACAGAAGACTATTTGGTAGAAGGCTATTGGAGAAATTTATCATATATATCCAACAATGGTGTCTCAAATTTCATAATACAGTTTTTATTTTTGATTATGTAAATTTTTTCCCATATCATTAGTTTCAAAGGTTTGTAAGTGTGTTTAATAATTTTTGTATATAAATTTTACTGGGGTGGGAAAGGGATGAAAGTAAAAAATAAGAGCCATATTAAAAGTGATATCTGGTTTGATGACGAATGTAAAATAAATAAATATATTGTAAAAGTTAGTCTAGTAAAATGGAGGGAATTAGAGTATCCTAAATCAAAAGAGGAGTATTTACAAAGTAAATATTACTGTAATAAATTATTAGAAAGCAAGAAACGTATATGGAGGGAAAGGAATATCAATAAATTAACCAAAGTTATTGCGAATAATAATGTAAGCAAAATATGGAAGGGTATAAAGACTTTATATAAAAATACTTGTACTGTACTTAAATCTAATATAACCAAAGAAGAATGGTTAAGATATTTTTCAGATCTGTTTGCATGTCAAAGCTCTAGAAAAGGGAGGATAATTCCAGAGACAGAAAATTACTATTTAGAGGTGCTAGATAGGGATATAACACGGAGAGAAGTAGAGAAACAGATTAAAAGAATAAAAAGAAACAAAGCACCAGGATTAGATGGTATACCAGGGGAATTCCTTAAAGAATGGAGCAGAGAGATTAAAAGAATAAAAAGAAACAAAGCACCAGGATTAGATGGTATACCAGGGGAATTCCTTAAAGAATGGAGCAGAGATAAGAATCTACTCAAGGTACTAACACTGATGTTTAATACAATAAAAGCTAAGGGGTACACACCTGAAAGTTGGAGAAAAGCAATTATACAACCAATATACAAAGGTAAAGGGGACTTGGATAAACCTAGTATCTATAGGGATATAACACTGTTGTCCAATGTGGGAAAAATCTATACAGGAATATTGGCTGATAGGCTGCAGGAATGGGCAGAAGAGTATAACATTCTTTCGGAATTTCAAATGGGCTTTAGGAAAGGAAGGCGGACGATTGATAACATAAATATTGTACTATTGTACAATTGATAACATAAATAGTACTATTGTACTATTGCTGTTGACAATGGAGTGGCAATATAACCTAAACTTAGGTATTCATTTTTTACACTAAACTCCATTCACTTAGATTGATAACGTATTTGTTATAAAAACTATAGTAGACAAATATTTAAAAGGTAAAAAAGGTAAAATTTATATGGCTTTTATTGACGTAGAAAAAGCTTTTGACCGAATAGAGATGAAACTATTGTGGCATAAGCTATCAGAGAAAGGGGTGAGTAAACAAATAGTCACTAATCTAAAAGGATTGGATTAAAGGAATACCTTTTGCATACAATATGACGAAAGGGCAGTAACAAGAGAAGTACAGCAGGAAAAAGGATTAAGGCAAGGTTGCAAGCTAAGTCCAATGTAATTTAATTTGTTTACTGATGACATATTTAAGAATATAAGCAATAATAATCATTTTTTGCCGATAATAAATAAATTGCAAATCCCTGGACTTCTCTTTGCAGATGATTTGGTAGTAGGCTCCATTACTGTAAATGGGTTAAAACGGTCATTACAAGAGGTAGATAAATACTGCATAGAATGGAGTTTAAAGGTAAATAGAGAGAAAGCCCAAATTATAGCATTTAAGAAAGGCACTAAATTGAGTAAACATGAAAAGTGGAAGAAGGAAAATAAAGAATATAAAGTTGTGAATGATTGTATATACCTGGGTATAAGATTAGATGCAGGGGGGAAATGGCAAAAACAAATGAAATCAACACTAGCAAAAGGAAAATCAGCTATAATGGCTGTAAGGGGGTGCCTATATAAAATGCCTGAGATGGAGATGAAATGGCTGGAAAGGGTGTACAATTCGGTGGTTGAGGCCCGAATGCTGTATGGTATTGAAATTTGAGGACTTGAGAAAGGTTGGGAGGTTGTAGATCACGTTCATAGGATGTTTTGTAAGGAAGTTTTGGGGCTACCAATAGCAACAGCAAATGAAGTTGCGGAGATTGAAATGGGAAGAAGTACAAGAAAGGGAATAGTTATGGAGAGAGCTTTAAAATACTGGTATTGGGTTTTAAATTTATATGATGATAATTTATTGAAACAATGCTTACAATATCAAGAAACAAGTTTACAAAACACAGGTTGGGTTAGTAACTTGAGATATAATCTAGAAAGTAATGGATTAGGGGATATATAGAGAAATAAACCACAAAGGTTTTTGGAAGAAATCTAGGAAAAGATTCAAGGACATAGAGATCCAAAAATTATTTAGTCAATTATCTGAGGAAAGGTCACTAGTCTTTTATGTCTCAATGAAAAATAGCTGGGGAAGAGAGAGTTATATAGATAATACTAATAATGAAGAAAGGTGATAGCCTGGCTTAGAGCAGGAATATGGAGGTTAAAAGGTCAAAGAAATGGATACCCACATGGCGTGTGCCCATTATGTGGGGATAAAGAAGATGTAAAACATAATTTATGAATGTAAAGAAACTAAGACTTGGAGAAAAGAAAGTAAGAGATTAAACATTAGGGAGAAAAGTAATGTTAACAAAATAATAGAAAAAAACTGCAAGGATACAGGGAAATTTTTAGAGAAAGTAAGAAATAAATGGAAATGGACTGTGAAGAGAAGAAAGGAACAATAGATTAGGAAAGAGTGTTCTAGAATCTAGTAGTAAGCATATGTTGTAGTGCTTTAATAAAATTAATATTAGTAAGAGGTGGGAATCGGTAAGAACTCTGTCCCCTGGAATTCCAGTAGGTTGCTGCTGATGAACCGGGGACTGAAGTAAACAGCATGGAAATTTTGTATTTTGGTTTAGTTTTTAAGAATTTAGATAAATGGGATAATACGAAATTAATTATTGTACACAAACTTTTTCAAATATAAGGGGACACACCTAAATTGGCCTGGGCCAGATTGTATGAACTTCTGGATTAATTTATCTTCTGTTGGAATCTCAAAGCTCATAACCTTATACTCATTTTTTTATATAAATTTTTTCCCATATTCCCAGCTCAATGGGTCGATTTAAGAATTTCAATAATTTCAGAATCCACCATCCACATGAAATTCACTTATCATCCTTTGGCCACAAAAAATTCCAAAAAATACTCAGAGAGTTTGGGATTATTTTGTCGCCAGTGAACAAGTTTAGCCTAAATCTGCTCAATTCTGGTGGTATTGATAGAATACTGGAGGAAAAAAGCCAGGAATATACAAAATCAACTGTTCAGAATGT
The DNA here is from genome assembly GCA_030762175.1 of Metallyticus violacea. NCBI lineage: Eukaryota > Metazoa > Arthropoda > Insecta > Mantodea > Metallyticidae > Metallyticus > Metallyticus violacea. The sequence goes on along the minus strand of CM060846.1, from coordinate 306,167,100 downwards.
AACAAAGTATATATTGGGAAAACAAAAAGAAGCATTGAAATCAGGCTGAAGGAACACTGGAGAAACATAAGGTACAATCAGGTAGAGAAATCAGCAGTTGCACATCATTTTTGGAGACATAAACATGATATAGAAATGGGAGTGAAATTATTGAAATTCGTAAATCGACCCATTGAGCTGGGAATATGGGAAAAAATTTATATAAAAAAATATGAGGATAAGGTTATGAGTTTTGAGATTCCAACAGAAGATAAATTAATCCAGAAGTTCATAAAATGTCCACGAGAGCTACACCAAATCCTCCAGCCAACCAACAATGAAGCCGACAGTCGACTTGCAACTGAGAATGCAGGCAAAAGTCTGCGAAACTAGTTTTGCATAATTCAACAGTAAGTGGAGCATAAGATTATTATATCGACTCGCTAGGTAATTAAGAACATAATAGTCGCTTCACTGTATTGGTTCCGACACGAAATTAATTGTTATATTCAATTAAATGTATTTGTAACAACAACAACCCGATATTTTAATCATGGATTGAGTGATAATGAAACTTTTTATAACTTCATTTCCAAGATGCATCTAAAAGCAACATTTTGCAGGAAAACAAAATCATGGGGAGGTGTAGATATCTTTACTAATTCTGCTTTATCAGTAAACCATGGGTGAAATTGATACAAAACATTTGTGTGTTGAAAATCATATTGAATTAGCAGGGATAATTATACATCTAAATAAAAAAGTGTGTAGCACTTGTGTGTGTGCATGAGAGAGAGAGAGAGCATATTTTTAGATAATTTGAGATCATTACAAAAAGATACCCTAAATAATAATAATAATAATAATAATAATGATGATGATGATGATGATGATGACAATGATGACATGCTTAGTGGAGACATAAACAGACATCTTAAATAATTCAACAAATAAATCTAAGCTTACATGTTTTTTAAATGAATATAATTTTAATTGTACTATTAATATAGCAATGCAAAGTACTAACACATCAAGAATGGCAATTGACAACATCATTACTATTATAGACAGTGTACCTTATTCAATTAATATAATTGAATCATATCTATATGACCATACTGCTCAATATATTGTAGCATATAATGTAAAACTATCACAAGAACCCAGTGTTAGGAACCCTAATAAAAGTAATACCCAATCTTTATTTAATTCAAGTACTCTAAACAACATAGGTCAATAAAAAATGAGAAAAATTTACATTGAACAGGTACCAAATGGGATATTAAATAGATTTTATGATGTATAATACCACTTTATTATTATATATTGTCCTCTCATGCCTATGGGTCATGATCTGAAATCAAAAAAATTGAATCGTTGGATTAATGCCAGATGAAGCAATTGCATATTCTCCTAAAGTTAGCAACAGATGAAATAATAAAGAAAATCATGGCCATCGCAATTTTAATTGCATTAAAAAAAGAATATGATAAGGCAGTAAAAGCAGCAAAAAGTAATGATATTAGTAATGAGATCGTAAACTCTCAAAACACAAATAAATAAGCAGGCAAGTTATAAATAGTTTTTGAAATGTCACAGTTTCATCTAACACAACTAATTATATTAAGTTAAATAATAAAATAATTATAGAATAATTAACAACATTTTTTTGTTTCTGTAGGACCAAAATAAATGCAAATAGATGTAATACATACCAAAGAATAAAGGAAAACTCAAAATAATTCTCTAGCATCTACATGTATCATACTAATAGTATTGAAATAATACAAACAATTAAATCATGGAAATCATAAAATAGCTTAGGAACAGATGGTATAGCAATGATACTAATAAAAATCTGCAATACCAAAATTGCAAATTCTTTAGAGTCAATAATTAACTGTTTCTTGAGCTGGAAGTTTTTCCAGATAAACTAAAAATTGTGACAATAATGTATGTTTTTAAAAAAATTGAGAAAAATTATGCACATAATTATCGACCAACACCTGTACCACTAGCAATCTCTAAAATCTTTGAATGCATCTTGTACAACCGAAAAACAAAATATGTAAGTAAACATACATAATGGTTTAATAAGCATCAGATCCACGTGAAATATCTAACTGTAATGAAAATATATGTATATGTGTGGGGAAATTGGGTAGTTTATAAGTTGTCACTTCTTATTATAAATGTTGTTAATTTAAACATTGATATGGTTTAATTAAATACATTAACATATTAAGTTAAAATACATGAAATGATGCCCTGGAAAAACTGTCTGGTTTCCTACTCTCTTGTAGCAACGTAGTTTATTTGAAAGTCCATTATTGTAATTTCCTATGTGAGCTTTAATCCACTTAAATATGAAGGATGCATTTCCTGTTTTCTAGGTTTGCATTTTTTTTATTTCCTCAATATAGCGATTATAATTTCTTTTGCTATTAAGAAACTGTAATGTTAATTCTTATGCCATTGTGTATTGTAGCTTTCTCAGAGTTATCAATTGTTTGTAAATTCTTTTTGTGACAAGTGCTTTGATGCTAACCAGTTGATTATTGAAACATGTGTAAGAGAGTTTATATTTTAGCTGGTGTGTTCGCTTGTCATGAATTAAGATGGCTATGTGAATCCAATTTTGTACTCATTTTTAGTGCCTTTTGTGATGGATCATTTTTGCTTTGGCAAATCACCAACTTGACTGTGTTTGCTGGATGTTGCCAATTATTTAGCTCTTTTTGATGGTCTATGATATTGTGTTGTTGTTTCCCCATAAGAATGTGTATTATAGCAATTTCAGGGATTTTTATTATCATGGGGGTTAATCCTGTCATTATGCAAAGGATTGCTCAATGTCATGTTGTAGGCTTTAAAAATATTAATGCTCATTAAATGCTGCACTCTAGTGAATATCTTTTTTGCATTACTTTTCCATAGCTGCTAACCATACTGGAACTCCATACAACATAAGAGGCCGGATTGCACCTTTGTATTGTGCTTAAAACATTGTGGTTTAATCTCCAATTCAATTTTTCTGAAACTAATACAATTTTTATTAGTTTCATACATTTCTTGTATGTACTTTATATGGTCTTTGAATTTTAATTTGCTGTCTCTCAAATATCCAGGTATTTGATAACTATTAACATAATTGTAAATGCTTGTTCTTCAAGTAGATGGCAACTTCCTTCTTGAGAGCTGCATTACTTTAGATTTATTTTTGTTGAAGGCACATTGTTCTTTCTGGCCCATTTTTCAATTTTTCTCAGCTTGAGATCAGCAAAGTTTTCAGCTTCTTACACTGTTTCTGTAATGACTACTAATATTAAGTCTTTGCAAAAGCTGTAACTTTTATCTAAAGTCCAGTTTAAGTAAGGAATTGTATCAATGTTCCAAAATCTAGGTTTTTGGCAGGAACTTTGTGAGCAGCCTCTTTTTATGTTTCACTCAGTTTCAAAGCTTTTGTTTCTCATTATATCAATCCTTTCACTAGACAGCTCGTAAATGTTTCTCGAACAGTTCAGTTATCTAAAGGCCATCAGAATGCTTTGCCACCATGCTGCATCAAATGTTTCTGGAACATAAAGACATGCAAATATTGAAATGTTCCCTTCTTATAGAAACTTCATAGTTATTTCTGCATCAGTGGTCTTTTCTTTGAAGAGAATATAAGAATGGTAATGTAGACATAGTGCATTCTATTAATTAGTAATTTCTGTAAAACTTTGCATTTCACATTTATTAGGCTTCCTGAACTTAAAAGCTCCCATTGATTTTTCTTTCCTGGTTTTACAATGGTGCTTTCTCTTGTTTCAGCCTTTTTTAAGCATTCATTGTATAGTAAATATATGAGATCTGAAAATAATTTATAGCCTTTTGGAAAATACCAGCAGTAATGCAGTCTACTCAAAGTGCTTTTATGTAATTTAATCCAACCATAATATTTCAAACTCCTATTTGAGTAAATTCTCAATTATCATTGGTGAGTATAAGTTCCTCTGTTAAAGCTCTAATATTTTATGATAATCTGTGTCATAATTTTCTTTAGCTCTAGATATTAAACAATCTATCATGTAATTTGTGTTGTCCCATTGGGTTTACAAAGTTGGCATTATTTAGCTTATCTTTGTTTTGTTTTTGACCAATTTACAAACAACATTTCATGGATTTGTATTTGAATATAAGCTGCTATCTTTGCATTATTTAATTATTTTCCTTTCAATTTCCATGTGATATTTATATTTCTCTTTAAAGTATTGTATTTTGTGACTCTCAGTGCATCTTTGTTGTCAGTTCTTTAATAGTGTCATCTTAAGGCATTAATGTTTTTCTTCGTCATGGTGAATTTGGCTGTCCACCATGGTACTGACGTTTTTTTTTTTTTTTTTTTTTTTTTTAAATCTGGAAACAGCTTATTTTAAATGACTTGTTGTATATCATTGTAAGAACTTCCTGGAAGTTATCTATGTCAATGCTTTACAAACCCATATTCTCACATCTTCATCTTTGTTTTTCATATAACATTTTAAACTAATGGGTTTTTTAAGTTTTCATTGAATTGCTTGTAGTTTTCTGCTGATGTTATGTATCTAATGCTGTTATGGTTGTAATTTGTTATGTTATATTTTTTACTAAATTTAATTAGATGATAGTATGATCCACACAGTTTTCCTCTGCTGATTTCCCAGTTGAATTTATTGATAACTATACTACTCAAATAATGCATAAATTTTACAATTGAAATCATGGCCCAAATAAGGGCATGTACCGCTATATGCCCCTTTTTCAATTATTGCCGAATATGTAAGTAGGTTGTCTGCATTACATAGTAGCAAAATATTATATCTCCATTACATGAGATGAACATGTTTTTTCACGATGCTGTGCATGCAACAGTCTAACTGTTCTAGTAAGTCAATTCAAGCAGATGGTTCATTATTGTATCTCTTATGCTATACATGAATAATGTCCAAAAACAAGGGAAAAAGAAAGTATTAAACAAAAAACAAGTGCTAAACTAAAGGAAAGAAGAGTAATAGAAAGAGTGGTAAGTTATACTCAACTTCTAAAGGATCCAAAAAAAGCAGGAAAGAATTTGTTTTGTTAAGAAAATGTTGTAAACTTGTCATTGTAACATGTTTGTATATGATCAACAATCCACTATTTAAATCATTTTGAAATATGGGTGCTAAAATCCAACAAGATTCCTTTCCTGCTTCTTGTCTGGAAAAAGTTTTTTTTTGAAAATGGTGTCCATTCAGCCTTCTGGAAACAGTAAGTGTTTGTGGAACTAGGGCATCTCCTAGATGGGAACTAAAAACTATATATTTGTCATTCTTTTCTTTTAAGTTTGCTACAGGTTTCAGAAAAAAGGATATGAACTGTTCAAAACAGGGAGTTCTTTGGCCTTCTGCTTGATGATACGTGAGGTACAAACTTAAATTGTTCCAATAAAAACTGTTAATACTCTATGAGTGCTTGCCTTATAGCACTGCACAAAATCCCACATTATTGTCATGCTAAAACTAGGCTGAAATATTTTGAGAATCCTAATTTGACAATAAAGTCACTCTACATAATGTTTTAAGTATTTTACCAAAAGAAGATAGGAGATGCTCTGAAAATAACTTACAATAGGTATTATAAGTTTTGTTTTATTTGATTTGCTTTTTTTATGGATGTTCTTTAACATCTCAGGTTATTAGCTTCCCATTCAATTCAGGGATGAAATGGCTGACAAATTTTGCTCAGAGGCCTCTTCTTTAAGACTTCAGGTTCTTTATCATGCCATAAATCTACAATATGGGACAAATGGCTTTACTTCCCTTCTCAAGGAAGCCATAATTAGGATTTTTATGCTTGAAAAAGCCATTGATCCTGGCCAAGTGATCTTGGATTTAGGAGGCAATTATGGTTATGACTACACCACCAGGACTGACACATCATAAGTTTTTCTGACAAAACTGTCTTCTTCATTTGAGCTGTGACTTCTGTACTAAAGGTGAACTCATTGAAAGCCAATTAAAAAGACTAATGCAGAGTTTTTTTAGTGTAGGATAAACATTGCAGCTTATCAAGCTTTAAAAATGGGAAAATAAATGACAGCAAAATAGAAAATTTTGGAACAATCTACATAGAATCTGATTTTGCCGAAAATTTGCTCCTCCCTATTTGTTTTATATTTTCAATGTGCATTTATTTACATAATACTGATTGTTCTAGTTATGTGTACAGTTTTCTAGAGACAGAAGGGACAAAAAAAAACCTAAACATTTTAATCTCTTTGTACATTGCACTGTACTGGACCTTATGAAAATATGCTAGTTTAGGATAATAGTCATGTTTTCTGATACTTACATTCCTAACAGTTTGTTTTTGGTTTTCAAAAGTTTACAAAGTAGAGATACTGTACATTTTTCCTGTAAGAGGTCACATCTACAGCCAGTGTGACAGAAATTTTGGCATGAACATTAAAAGGTTGAAAAAACCAATCAATCAGAGTGCAATGGACTGTTTGCAAGTAATTTTTAATTTTATTTTGCCGCTGAAACTTCAAAACATTAAAGGTATTATGGTATACCTCTGTACTAGTTATCCTACTATGTCCTACTAGTTATCCTGCTATGTCCTACTTTGTTCTTCAAAAAATCTGTGAGCAAGGAGTACCCTTATGATGGTTAATACCAACAAATTCAGTGTAGCCTTATCTGGTGTAGTTTCAGCTTCAGCCTCATAGTAATCATCTTTCGTTCTCACTTTTGGAAGACTTCAATGGAATTATTGTTAAAAAAGAACAGTTTGAATCCACTACAATGAAGCCAGTACCTATAAAACCTTCCTAGGAAAAGTGAATAAGAAGTCTATCCATTAAAAAAAAAAAAAAATCTACCAAAATAAAAATATTGTCCTACAGAAGAAAGAAATGAAAGATTGACTTTATGATTTAAATTAATAGTTTATTTTTCTAGTATAGTACAAGATCAAAATTTAATTAATACCAAAATACAATAATTAATCTTATCTTATCTTGCAGTATACCACAAAATTGTGTAAGGTGTTGTAGATCTAAGAAAAGTTTTGATGATGCTGGCAAGAACTCTGTAATAAAAAGAATATTGTAGATTTAAATTAAATTAATAACTTCTAAATCAGGAAAAACTTATATTTCTGCTGTGTTAAGTATGTATAACCTACCTAAAGGTAAGAAGTGCTACATATTTAATTCTCCAAATTCCCCTAATATTTTAGCATTTTTTCCATTGTGGTAAGTCGTTTGTATAACTGTAAAAGTATCCTTTTTCCACTGTCCAAGTTCTGCTACATGTGGTTGAAAAATTATCAAATCAATTTTACAGGTTTGTCTTATTCTATCTTATGATTTTAAAATATGGTGTCAGGTATGAAGTACATTTTCTCAGCTTGGCTGGTACAGTTCTGTTTAACTGATGTGGAGATAGTTTGTTGTGAGAATTTCAAAGTATATAGATGAAACTGGGGACAATCCTGATGAATATTTTTGATTTATTATAGTCATGTTACAATAGCATTCTAAGTATGATTGCCCCAAAATAGGAAATGCTACTTTTATAAACTATCCTTTCATAAAATAATACAATACAAGATGCAGGAATTGGAAAACAATGTAGTCTCTCTCTCTCTTCTTTTGTTTTCCACTTTTGGATACAAAATGTAGGAAAAGAAAAATACCACCTCATCCAACCCATTCTTTTGTATTGTTATGGCATAACAGTACAATAGTCCTGTAGATGAACTGTGCACAAGTAAGGCAAGTTGGAGATAGTATAAGGGGGAGGGAGGCTAGTAAGTTTTTCTTTCCCTTTTTAATGTTAATTTGAACTAACATTATCTCATCACATCAAACATTAGCACTTCTTTGCATCTGGTATAAATGTTATTACAGCAATCTAAATTAATATTTTCTGCAAATTTTAAGTGGATATGGTGCATAACAATGGAGATTTCATAGTAAAAGAGTGCTGAGTGATAGTGAAATTTCCTTCCTTAAAAGCAAACTTGGTGAAACAAATTTACAATAATATGCGGGTTACTTTTGGTGATATGTGTAATAGTTTATAAAGCACATTTTTACTATTGTGACATCAAGGGGACTGAGATGAAATGATAAATTGGGAAAGCAATTTTGGAAAGGAAGCATTTCAAACCTAAGTTTAAAATACCTCATTTGACATTGAGAAATAAGGAAATGCTGGAAAAAACCTTATTGAGGGAAGAGGACCTTGGAGGATTCAAACCTCCTATTCATGAGTGCATGCCTTGGCAGCTTTGGCCCCCTATGTCATCATACAATGATAAGTGGTGCTCCTACTTCATATGTGGAAACTTAGTTACTGCACTTATAATAGATGATTTGAGCAGTGAAGATTAACAGTGTTCTGGCATAACAACTTGCCAGCATGAGATTTCTACAAAATATGGATACCATTGATTCCATAATCTTGATTTTCTTATGCCATCCACTAAGAATATAGTGGGCAACCTGCAACTAATTAGGACTGTACTTTTTGCACTTTTTGACAAACTGAAGCAGCAACTGATCTCCAAATGTTGAGGAAAGCTTTCAAAAGGAATCCTGTTTTCTTCAGGACCATGTTGATCCTCACAGCTGCTTTTAGACCAAAGTTCTCTAGCCCCTCTGTGCAGAAACTGGCTTAGGTTAAAGACTGATCTAAGCACATACCCTCACTTAACCATTTATTCAAAATACATTTTGTTATGAGTATATAACACACAACTTAAAATTTTGGAAACACTGTTTATTCTTTTTCTAATTGAGGTCTTGCATTTCTTTCTCTAAAGCTTTTAAAAAACATGAGAAAATGTAACTAATTTTTATTGTTCCATTTACTATGCTGTATTACTCTATGTGTGTGTGCGCGCACGTGCGTGCATAGTTCTCTTCTGTTCTATAATCAAGCATATATTTTGTGTACATGCCCATGTGTGTAGCTAAAGTATGTTATGTTTTAATGCTTAAATGTATCCAATCAAATACTTGATATAATAGGTATTCAATTCTAGGTTAATACATACAGATGTTTTGTTTTTAATATTGTTGGCTGTGCATTAATGCTTAACATTACAATTTAATATTGCTGCTTAAAGCACACCTAGTATTTGCTGTCAATATGAGATTGTGATATCATGCAATAGCAGCCAGTCTGTCCTGGTGGTGAAGTGGTAACTATACTAGCCTTCTAAACCTAAGATCGAGGGTTCGATCCCTGCCAGGACCAATGGATTTTTTCGGGCGTGAAAATCCTAAGTATGGCTTCCTTTGGATGGGATGTAAAGCCATGGGTCCTGTGTCATACATTTACAGCATGATAAAGAACCTCAAGCCTGAAAAAAGAGGCCTCTGAGCAAAATTTGTCCGCCATTTCATGCCCTGATTTGAATGGGACACTGATGACCTAAGATGTTAAAGAGCATCTGTAAATAAACCATATCAACAATACCAGTCAGTACTCTGATATCTACAACATATATGGAATTCACTTTATTCTCATAGCACTGCCTGACCAAAATGTATGCGTTAATCCGGTGGAAGTAACATAGCTTCTTCCTTTCATGCCTAATCAGCAGGTTGCCAAAATGTTAACCATGATGTAACCATCAGCAAATGGAGGGGCAAAATATGCAGTGATATGTGTGGAGGTCTGGAGTAGCTTTTGTATTTTAATTATATTTTTGCTGCTCCTTGCATTTCCACTTTCATATTGTCTTTTATTTCTAATTTAATTTTGCTGTTAGCAATAGTAATCATAAACTCTAAATATTAAATTACTAGGTTTGCAGAAATGGGAACAAATAATTAATTTTATTATCCTGGGAATTGCAGCTCAAATGTGGTAGATGCATTTTAAGAGATTATTATAGGTGCTAAATGGAACATTTACACAAAATAGTGCCTAGCTTTAATATCATGTTTGTTTTATGTGCAAAAACATCTTGAATTTTTATTCTGTGTCAAATTTTAAGGTTGTTTTTCTCTGTGTATTTCATTTGTGCCAAAAACATGAATGTTAAATAGTTTTAGGTGACAAGACACTATCATAAGTTTCACTGGAATATATATTTTTTTCCCATCAATGTTTTCTCTTCAAAAAGCACACCTTTGGGATGAAACATATAAGTAAATAATAAATTTTTCACTCTAAGCTTATATAAATCGTTGAAAACTATATTGTGGGTTTACTGAGAAATGCTGCTAACTCTAAAGAATTGTTTGGGGATATTTCAATTTGAAAGTTAAATCATTAAACTAAAAAATGCTTAGTATAAATTTGAATAGTTTGGGATTTTCACAGTGAAATATAGTATCATATAACAAATTATTTATGAGAAAGTCACTCAAATTTCACTAGTTTTATTCCATTTACTTGGACATTGTTCAAAGGCAAATTTCCTTCATCGTCAACACAGTTCCACTTTCGTGTTGATGATGAAGGAACTTTGCCTTTGAAACATGTCCAAGTAAGTGGAATAAAACTAGTGAAATTTGAGTGACTTCCTCATAAATAATTTATTATATAAAAATGTATGGTTTTACTAGGTCAATGTCATGGGTATCCTTATACATTTTCAATATACACTTGTTTTGTAATTATCAAACTCTGTGCATACACTAGATTGTAAGAAAGTATAGAAGTGGGGGAAAAAAAGTTATCTATTTATCACTGATAAGAATGTTTCATGAAGTTATCTGTTTATCACTTAATGTTTCATGATCTACTTAGTAGGATCATCTTTTATATTTTTCAATGCAAAAATAGTGTTAGAAAAATGTGTTAATACAAAACTAATCATTCATCAAAATCTTCATCAGTGTCTTCTATTGCAAATTCTAGACCAGTATCCATCACTCCATCTGGAATTTATAGATCATTGTATCATCCTTGAAATCCTTCACATATTTAGCAGGTCTTGTTTCTTGAGCATGCTAATTGGCAAGGTATTGTGTACATATTGGGTATAACTTTCACTGTTCCGGGGCATCCTCTACCATAGACAAGCCAGCTACTTGTATTCATCAGAATGTTTGCAATAATAAAATATATTTTTGGGAGTTTATTTATAATTCCTACTTAAGCTTTTTACAAGAAGTAGATTCAGAATCACTACCCATGTATATTGTTTCATCTTTGATAATCTTTTAATATTGCTGCCTCAAATCCAAATAATTATGGAATTTCATCTATTTCACCTGATAAAGTTGTACACCTTTAATGCTCTTGGGGCATGCAATTCAGAATATTGTTAGCCATTCTTGGGACAAATTTCTTTCCCTTTTCATTGGCACTATTCATGGAATCTACTTCCATGTAATACTGGCCACTCTCCATGGTTTTATGCTTTATAATGTGGAGATGAAATTTTCTAGTAAATACAAGAAAGGAGCAGTGGCATGAACTATGCATGTGCAGCTATATGCAATGTTCTCCCTGTCTAAAAACTAAATTCTATATATCTATCTCCATTAATGAAAACTGGATAGAAATATTATTAAATGGATTTTCCCAGACTAGAGAGCTAAAGATTCTGTACTTACATTGCATTGTAACTTATTTGTTTTAAATAGTGGAGTTGGTGGGTTTTCCAGCAAGCCCATGAACGGGAGCCAATTATGTTCTAACTTTTATTGGTGCAACACTAATTGCATTGTCTGTCTCATGACTAAGGATGTTTGAAATTTATTGGAAAATTCAAAGGAATTAAACTTCGTCTAATATTAACATTTTAAAAAAATTGAGTGGACTGAATTTTTTTAAAATGTTAATATTTGACATCACTGTTACAAAAGCTCACTATATTTTATACAATTACTTTGTCCTAATAGTCTATTTTTTTTCATAATTTTTATGCATAGAGAGCTAAAGTAAGTTTTGTTTTGTAGATGAAGATCTGAAATAGGTGGGTTATGTTCAAGAATTGTAATGTAACAAGCAAAAGAACTGGAGCAACATGTATGTGAAAATATAGGTATTCTGTAAGTGTCATATATTCAACAAAGATCTTCATTTTCATTTCAGGAGTGCTTTATGAGCACCAAATGAGCAATAGGAAATACAGAAAGGAAATATCAAGTGTCTCCTTACCTTCTGAAAGTTTAATGTATAAGTACATTAGTCTTTTAGGTGTGCTCTTTGAAGTTTGACTATTTTTCTGTGAGTTCATGCACGTGAGAAATACACTGTTCACAGTTTCATGAAGTTTTTTCTTATGCCTTAGAAAGTGGATTCTTTGGTAGCACATTACATAATAATAAACTGAAGATTTCTATTGCTTCTTCCCTCCCCACTCCCTTAGTCTCTCTAAGCGAATTATTACCATCTGATGTTTCAGCTATATTCAGCATGGAAGTTATCCTGTGATGAGTCCTGATAACTCAAGTTTCCCACCAAGTGTATACACAGGAAGAACCTCATTGCACTACATCGCCACCAAATCAGCCTATCAGCCACATGATGCCACCATTTTCCCCATGTACAACCCTCTCCCTGGCAACTGGTTTGTGGCTGCTTATATCTCCCATTGGGACCAGCATGTACAGCAGGAGGTGTGAGCTAATAGTCATGTTTTTATATTTCATCCATAAATAAACCATTTGAAGCAATGTATATGTTGTGTGATTGTCATGGACATTTACAAATAATTTTTTTCTAAAACAGCACATGTTGATAATACAGAGTGGGCAGTCATTCAGCAAAACTTTATGTATGCATTATTTGAAGTAAAAATAAAACAAACCTACACCTTACTGTTAGTGAGCACTAATGGCCATGGTTTTATTGAAAAATAAGCAATCTATCTAGGAATTGAATCCGTGTTCACTGCATGGAAGTTTACATTTTGATTCTTTGTTTTGTATGTTCAACTTTTGCTGAAGAGACAAACATTTCCCAAGAGCAAGGCCCTGCACATTTTGAAGATTAAATTGAAGATTATAATATCTAGCTGTTCATAAAGTATTCTCAGTGTAGTCACATGATATGCAGGAAAGGCTGCCACCAATTGTTTTATACTAATGCCTAGATCTTTGGCTATTTATTCTACAATTCAGCCTTATAAGTCAGGTGCAGGGGAAATTCAAGATCTTCCTTAATAAAGAGCTTAGAGGTACTGCTGATCCCATCCATACAACACAGTGGTACACTGCAGAAAATATTTGGTGATTAGCTGCTGCCCATATAGAAATACTGTCAAATACAGTTATGTAGTTTTGCATCTGTTAACATTAGCACACTGTATATGAAAAACGTTAATATTCTGTCATGGTTAGACACTGAAGTGTAACTGCACAGCAGACAAAAATTTTAATGTGAAAAGCAATCAAACAATGTGGCTCAGGTGGTAAAATTTGAAACTTACATTTGGGAGGTCCTGGGTTCAAATTCCTTGGGGCCAGCCATGCTGACCTTGGATTTTTCTCATAGTTTCCCTTTGTCACATAGGCAACTGTTGGGATAAATCTTTATTTTTCATGAATTTTCAGTTTTCCCATTTCATATCATTTCATTCCATTTGTTCTGTTACAGGGTTGAAAGTGCCAGGATGAGGTAGGCTGGCACGATGTGATGGTGGGTTGTGCTTTGTTAAGGTTTCTGCCCTAAGCGTGTGCTATGGAAGTGGACCTTCTGAGGGGCTTAACTGGTGTTGGGGTTTTCTATCTGGAAACATGTTAGGGACACTGTTTACATCCATGCAATCACTTCCTTTGGATTCTGGCCACCTGGTGTCTCCCTCGCATCATCCCTTCCTTCCAAAGTTACCCCCATAGGGGGCATAGGTACAAACGAACAGCCATGAGCAAGTTTGAAGTACCAAAGTATTTCCTCTGCCCCAAACAATCCAATCCAATGGGCAATGCAGATTAACTATGAGTGTATTCAAATTGCCTTGGCAACAAAATTTAACCACAAATGTAAACAGTTTTACTGAGCTAAGCATGACCACCTTCAACGTGTATATTGATATTTAAAGTAATGTCTCATTTATAAGCAGAATTGAATGGGCAAATAAGTTGTGAAATTGTGCCTTTTAAAATTAATTGTATTAGTTAAAATACATAATAATTCCTACTGTAGCTCATGCTGTTGAAATATGCATTTAAGAATGTTCTTAGAACTTCAGAAAGTAAAATAATTCAACAAATACATGACTTCATAAAGGCATTAAAAGAATATATTTAAAACTTAAGAGTTCAGCCATATATTGCAGGGAAAGTTTTAATAAGTCATTTTAAATCTCTCAGACTTTGCTGGTGAGGTCTTATAGAGCAATTGGAGCAAAGAGAATACTAAAAATATAATATATAGTAAGGTAATAGAAACTGGAAGAAGAGGAAAACCATAGGTGCATGTGCAACAAGCTCTGTAAAGAACGAGTATTTATAATTTAAAACCGAAATTCTGTCACAACAGCTATGAGGCTAAGGGTTACAAAGGGTTGTAGCATATGTATGTGTGTGTGTGTGTGTAACTGAAATAACAATAACCAGAAAAGGATAAAACACTTAAAAAAAGTCAGATTGGTAATCTTCTTGCCATAGAAGAACTTAAGCAGTTTGAAATATAGGTATTACTAATGTATGACTTTTTCTTAGTGCTTTATTCTTTTCTACTTTTCTAGTTATTGTTATTTTAGTTACATTGTTAATAGTGTTACATTATTTTTCATTTATGTTATATATATATATATATATATATGTATATTGAATAATAATAATAGTGATGATATCAACAATAACAGTTTAGCCAGTCTATTTGTACTGGGTGTTGGACTTAAGCTGTTCCAAGTTTATTCTTAATTAGCTAGTGAGCCAATTTAATACCCGTATTTCAGAATTGTTTAGATAACTCTTAACAGCAATCATAAAATGAGGGAGGGAGGGAGGGAGGGAGGTATGCATTTATCAGTGTGGCAGGCGAAATCAAGGGTGTCACTGACGTCACCATGAATGTTACAAATTTTATGTTAAACAGGTACTATCTATGTTCTTATTCCCCTTCCTTCCTTCCTTCCTTCCTTCCTTCCTCCCTCCCTCCCTCCCTCCCTCCCTCCCTCCCTCCCTTCCTTCCTTCCTTCTTTCCTCTAGTCATGCCCATCATAGAATAGTGTTTTATTAAGTTATTTGTTGTTCTTGTAGCTTTGATAGTAATACTTAATACGCAAGTTGTTTTCAATTTCTCAAATTAATTTACTAATGTTCTGTTTCATTCAGAATAAGGAGCAAACATAAAGAAGGAATCTTTAAAGAACAGATGCATATTTTAACACAATTTATTCACTTGAAGATATTTTTAATATATTACCCATAGTGACACTATAATAAGAAAGTCACAGCTTGAGTAGACTAAGAAAAATGTTGAATGGAATCTATGAAAGATCATATATCTAAATCATATGAGATCAATGACAATCATGACAATTAACGGTGTTCATTTTTCAATGGTTTATAACTATAATTATTCTGTATGCACATTCTTTTTTAAATCTACTATTTTAATATTTGCTTTTTTTTCCTTCAGTACAAGGCTCTCTTAATATCAATATAGAATCAATGTATTTATTTTAACACTTTAGAGAAGTTTTAATCTCAGCAATATTTGTGATTGATACAGAACCCAATGATTACTCTTATCAGTGCAAAATACTAAAAACTGAGGCTAAATCACTAGTAAACTATGCATATTATATTAACAAACTATATGTGGTTTGTTTATGTAATATGTTTGTAATATATATGCAGAGGGTGCCACAAAATGTATACACACTTCAAGCAAAGAAAAAATGTGTTAACCTAACAAAACAGAATACACCAAACAAAAAATGATGAACACTAATCATATTAGACAGTTGCTCAGAATATCCACCATTGGCATTGATACACTTCTGAGTACGTTGGACTACTGATTGAGCAATTTTTGTGAAAGTATCCTCAGTGATTGCAGCACATGCCATTTCAATTTCTTCCGAAATGCTGCCAGTAGCTGGTTTTCTACGGTATACAACATCCTTAAGAAATTCTCATAGGTAGAAGTCCAACGGAGTTAGATCTGGAGAACGCAGTAGAAACTCAATCATTCATCCTATCCAGTATCTTGGAAGATTGTCATCAAGGTATGCAGGTACATCTTGGTAGTAATGTGGTGGTGCACCATCCTATTGGAAGTAAAATTCTTAATTTGCATAGAGTGTATGAATGCATGCAATTGTTACTTGCATTGGCAGTTCTGTTCTGTACACATATCTCCATTGCCTTTGAACTTCAACAACATTCTTGTTTTTCCAGTACCACTTCAAAATTGATTTCTGCTGTTCAAATGATAATCTTGGCTCCATTTTGTTGTAGCAATGCTAGCATAACTTAATGTGAGTTATATCTGTTTACAGAACATCATGCAATAATCTTGGCTTCGTTTGTTCATTATTGATTTACCTGTGTTATAGCAATGCTATCATAATGTATGCGAGTCACATCTGTTTACAGAACATCATACTACACATTACTGTTGTTTTTCAGTCCAACTTTGAAATATATTAAATAGATATCTGCTGTGAAATTGTATATACATTTTTTTGGCACCCTCGATATATACATACACACATATTTACATTCTGTTATGTCTGAAAGGATGCAAAGGCAATGCACACACTATTATCCTGAATCACAAATCTGACTATGAAAATTTAGAAGGTATTCCCTGTTAGACTTACCTCTAGATAGATCAGGTCAGTCCTATTACATTTCCATCTTTGCATTTCCATACCCTTCCTTCCATGTTTTGGTATTATTTTTAATAATAAAATCTGCCTCATCCCTTCTACAATTACACAGTCTTTTGTGATTACCTGACTCTGAAAATAAGGCATTTTAAGAATGTAAATGCAACCTTGAATTTCTTGTTGCATCAGGAAAGATCAGGAATTGTTACTATTATCTTATGAGGGCATTAAAATAATGTTCTCTTGAAATTATATTTCTAATTTTACTTCCTCATGACTATTCTTTTCAAGCTCCCACATCAGCTATTTGATTGGAAAAAATGAATGGATTATCAATAAAGGTGTCTCTAATTCTGGGGCTAAAAATGGACTAAATTGACTAAACCTGTTAGCAAACCTTTTCTATGAAGTTTCCTAAGTGCCAAACATAAGAAACTGATAGTTTTCACAATAGCTTAAAATGTGAAGAGTGTGCATGAGAATTACTTCTGGATTGTGCAATCCAAGTTGTTTTGGAAATCATTCATTTCACTGGTCATCCCTGACATATTTCTACCTTTTTCCTGTAATTGAAAATTAAGCTCATTGAATTTAGGAAAGTGGTAGATAGTAAAGGATATCAACAAATTCTTTTTAGCAATACCCAGTTTGGTTTCAGAAATAGCCAATTTCACATTTGAACTTTAGTCTGTTTGTTTTAAATCTTCCTCATTAATGATATAATAGAAAACATTTTGGGAAGTGGCTCATATGCAGCACAAAGAGCAGTAAATCCATTGCTTTGCCAATCATTAACTTAACCCATTATAATATTTGCAACAAATTTTGGAAGGGTAAATTTATTGTGCTTGGAAATTTTAAAAAATAAATTGAAGATATATTTTACTCTGGTTGGTTATGAAGAGGGAACATATAAACAATATCTTCATTTTGTATATTTTTCAAAAATAATTTTACAAAAATATACATCAACACAAATTCTGATGAATAAATAAATGAAGCAATTTTGCATGAATTTATGTAGGTATAAGTGAAGCTGCTTAAGGATGCAGGAATATAAGATGTACAGTGTCTCACTCAGACATTTTAATTTGTTTGGTACTTGTGATATATTGCAAACTTGGTAGTAAAGAAATAACAGTAATATGTTATATACATAAACTATAACATTCTAAGTGAACAGTACTTACATCAAACACAGAAAATAGTATATTTATTGAATGAATGGTAGTTCATATATTCACCTATAAAGGAAATATGGATGTATTATATTATTATATAAATTATTTTGTCAATATGGGTGAAACAATAAGGTACAGTCAAACTTTCAAAACATATTCCTCATACATAGAAGAAGAAGATATGTTATATGGACGTAGGTCCAGAAATGTTTTATTTCCATGTTGGAACATATTTTCTACAGTTCTTCATCTTACATTAATTATGGGAAACACACCTGAACAGAACATACCAGCACACCATATGAAACTCTTTCTTACATGAGATGTTTAAAATGCCCTCTGCTAGCATTGGTACATGCATCAAAATTACATTCATTCAAATGGAACACAAAACACAGGTGGTGAACCTGAGAGTTACAACTTAACACCAGTGGTAACCAATAGGGCATTTTGAACATTTCATGCAAGAGTTTCATGTGATATGCTGGTACATTCGTTCCTGTGTATTTCCTATGAATAAGTACTATGAAGAAATGTAGAAGATAAGTTCTAACATTGAAATAAAATGTTTTCAGTCCATGTAACTTCTTGTAAGTGCGAGGAATGTGTCCTGAAAGTTTGGTTGTACCTTATTGTTAATCTGGTATATATTGACAAAAGAATAATGATCTGCAATTGTGGTCTGCTACAATGGACAGACATAGCAATGCCTATAAATAAGTTTAGAAGCAAAACATTAAATAGAAAAGAATGAAGACAAGTGTAACAAAGAAAACAGAAAACAAATATGTATAAAAGAATGTGAATTATGAAAATAGAGTTTATTTAAATCTGTTCTGTAAGGATTCTTATTGGCTGTATAGGTGGTGGTGAAGTAGAAATAAGTAGAGCAGTTATCATGATCTCTTATCTTTGTTCTATGTTAATTAAGCATTCTCATGGGCTCTCATTATGAGGTCAATGTCTTTTATGTTCTGATGTGATATGAACAAAATTTATGTGTCTTCTTTCTGTTCATGATTAATGCATCATTTGCATGTAATCACATAATGATATGGTTTTTTTCAAATAAATTTGTTGCACATAAAATAATGTACTGTTATTTTATTATGTACTTCACACTCTTAACCAGGGCCTGTTCTTCCATCATGTTCTCTTACTGTTTTAGATTGATGTCAGTACTTTGACAGATTCAATGTTTCTGTTAAATTGTTTTGTAATACTTATGGTATTGTTATAATTGTCTTCAGGGCTACTTTTAATTGCAAGAGATTCCCATTTCTAGTACATTCAAGCCCTTCAAAAGGGATATCCTTTACGCCCTGTGTTTCAAGAGTAGTTCATTTAGACCAAATGCTGCATTCATAATTCCAAAACAGTTACAGCAGAAACACTCTAAAAAAAGTAATTCTTTCTATACAATTGTTTTACAATCCCTGTGTCTTTGGTAGATGGTATCTAATTTATTTTTTCAATATGCAAATTAGCATATTATGCAATTTTGTCAATCATATCGATAGTTATATTCATGAATGCTTCCAAGATGAGTAGCTGATTTTTGGCTATCCTTGTAAGCCTTATTCTTAATTAGCTAGTCAGTCCATTACTCTTATGCTACACTTACCAGTGAATTATATACAACATGTTTCACAGGCTTTTGCCCACAGCATCAGCTGTGAGTGGACTGCCTGATTTATTGTTGGTTGGATGTACTTGGTGTAGCTCTTGTGGACATTTTATCAACTTTTGGATTACTTTATCTTCTGTTAGAACCTTGAAGTTGATAACCTTACCTTCATATTTTTATATAAATTTTTTTTCCCATATTCCCAGCTCCAAGAGTCTATTAACAAATTTCAATAATTTGACTTCCATTTCTATTTCATGTTTATCTCTCCAAAATTTATGTGCAACAGCTGATTTATCTATCTGATTGTACCTGATGTTTCTCCAGTGTTCTTTTTGTTTTGCCAGTATGCACTTAATTAGTAATGTTCTGGTTATATTTTGTTACTTAATTTTACCTAAAATTGCTTGTGAAGTGTTGATCCAATGATTTTTACTATCCTTCCCCATATAAACCTGGTTATCAGAATATTACTTCATATTATGAACAAAATTTTAATTTACCAACTGTTCTGACCCACATTTATGTTATTGTGTTCTGCTTTATGAATTGCTTTTTCTTCTCCATCATATTCATTAAAGAAAGAAATTTCATCCTCCTCTTCCTGCAACATATTAAGAATAACTGCTTCTATTTCCTCTGAAGAGTTTGTTTAATCTCTTTGACCTAAGAATATAATAAACAAAATTATATTGTTTTAAAGACAAAATTAAAATGGATTTAAATCTATGTATTGATTCACTTATGTGCTAGAAATAACATGGAATAAAAATACTATTATTTCAAGGTGTATGCAATGCAGAGTGCTGCAAAGCTGCAGTATTTATTTTGATTACAACTGAAACCAATTCAAGATTACAAAAATTACTGCACAAATATGTAAATTATTGTTAATGGAAAATAGATGGTCAGCTAATGGAAATACCAATTGTCAGTGAACTATTAATGGGATACTGAGTTCTGCACAATGTGTACTTAATGGTTAATGGTTGCATTAGTATTTAGGTAGGAAAGTATGTGAAACACAGCATTATAATTTGAGTTGAATGAATGAATTTATTCAATATTCAGTATTACAAATATCAAGCAAATTATAGTTTACTAGATAATAGAATTATAATTTAATTTATATAACATAATTTACGTAAACACAAAATCTCCAAAAGTTCAGCAGCACCAAACTGGGCCCTCCCATATCCCAACCACCAGGTTATTTATATGTTAAAGAACCTATAAAATGAATTACTAATTTTCATCACTGCGTATGTTCTCAAGCTCCTTCTATATACTTCCTGTCCAATTATCTCTTACTTTTCCTAAAAATTTCCCTATCTTAATCATTTTCTCTACTGTCGTTTCTGATAACATTTTTGTTGCCACTATTTCTTGTTATAATTTGTCCCATTTTCCATCCCAGGTACTATACCTCCACATTCACTTAAACAATAGAACTGACTTTCTGCTTTCCCATACATAATGCATCCTTCTTTACAATTTATCCTTAGTCTTTTTAAAAATAAAACCCCTGTATGCATCCATGCAAAACTTCTCTTCTAAATTGTTCACAAATGTTTATATATTTCTCCCATCCCCAGTTTCTTTTAACTGCTTTATATAATTCTAAGGAACTTTTATCCTCTAAACTAGCCCGATCTCTTGCCCCTCTATATTTTCTATCCTCTGTCTCACTTCTTTCCAAATCCACAAACATTATTTTCACCCAAACTCCATACATCTCCCATTCCAATTTCTTCTAATAGTTTTCCCACCTCTCATAGTCAACACTCTCTTCCCAATACATCTCTTTGGTATGTAAGATATTCTATTAATGCATCATTATTGTCTAGTTTCAAACATCTATATCAATATTTTAAGATTCTTTCTTATTCTTTTGCTTCCTACTCTTCCTAATTCTACCATACTTGCCCCTTGGTGAACGTTTTAGTAACCCCAGAACCTCTCTAGAAAACATTCTATGCACTACATCAATCTTTGTCCACTTCTTTGACACTCCCCAAATTTGCACTGCATACATCATCTTCGACTGATCTGCAGCCTCATATAGTATTGACAATGTGGGAACTTTATCAAGATTATTCTAATAGCTTTCATAGCTAATTTACCTTTATCTTGTGCACATTTAAACTGGACCTTCCACCTTCCATTACTTGTAAATCTCACTCCCAAATAATCACATTCTTTCACTGCCTCTATTGGGCTTCTATTCATAAACTATCTCTCATCTTTTCTTAATTTTATTCTCTTTTTAAATACTATTATCTTTGATTTATTGCTATTTATCCTCAGGCCCCATTCGCACAATATCTAATAATTTCATCAATGCATGTTGTATTCCTATGGCAGTTACTCCCCCATTATAAGATCATCTGCAAAAAGCTATCCTGGTACTTCCTTCTTTCCAATAATTGGGCAATGTCTACATTTTTCCTTAATCCTATCTAGGATATAGTGTATAAATAAATTAAATAATATCAAAACATCCCTGTCTCAAGCCCAAATTTTAAATTATATAGTCTGTAGATCTAGAATCTTCATATCTGACACAATACCTGCTTCCTTCATATAATTTTTGAAGTCCCAAAATAAATTAGTTTCTAACTCCCTTACATCTCAATTTATACCAAGAGTGCCAAAAAATGCTTACACTTTTTCACAGTATATATCTATTTAATATATTTCAAAGTTGGATCGCAAAATAACAGTAATGTATAGTATGATGTTCTGTAAACAGATATGACTCACATTACATTATGCTAGCATTGCTACAACAAAATGAAGTAAGATTATCATTTAAACAGCCGAAAGCAATTTTGAAGTGGTATAGGAAAACCGAGAATGTTGTTGAAGTCAAAGGCAATGGAGGTGTGTACAGAACAGAACTGCCAATGCCAGTAACAATTGCTGTCATTCAAGACAAATTTGAGACTTGTGGTAACATATACCAAAGAAAACCAGCTACACTGGCAGCACTTTGGGAAGTAATTGAAATGGCATGTGCTGCAAGCACTGAGGACAATTTCTCAAACGTTACTCAATCAGTAGTTCAATGAACTGAGAAGTGTATTGATGCCAATGGTGGGCATTTTGAGCAACTGTTGTAACTGTAAAAGTCTAAATGATTGGTACTCATCATTTTCTGTTTGTGTGAATTCAGTTTTGTTATGTTCAAACAGTTCTTCAGTTTTTCAATATGGTACCCTACCTCATTCTTAGTAAACTCTTTATTTATACCTTCTATCCTGTACCCAGTAATATCTAAGTTTAATTCATAATTTGAAATATTCCTGCCAACTAGCAGGTTTCTAAAGTAATTCTCCCATTCCCTTGGGGTTATCTTATTTCTTCTCTTAAAACATCCTTCAAAACTGCCCATATATATTTACTATCTTTAGCAATAACTGCTCTTTTAATTTTTTCAACTATTTTCTGTTGCCATACTTTTTTTTATCCTGCACTAGGCACTTATATCCCCCCTTTTTTTAACAAAAAATTGGCCTATCATCTTCCATTTCTGAGCTTCTGCATCTTATTAAATCCTTAAACACTTCTTTCTTTATCTTAATATGCTCTCTGTTGTACCATCCATAACCTTTTGCATTTTCTCTTTCATTCACTTCCACCTTACTTCCTGCCCACCTTACCATAGACTCCACCTTTTCCAATGCTCCCTTTATCTTTCCTACCTTCAGTGCCTCTAGAATTTCATACTTTATTTCTGCTATTTTGGATATCAAATTCTCCCAGAAAAGCTCATCATACTCCACTTTCCATCTAAAACATTTTATATGTTTCATTTCTGTTGTTTCTTTCTCCCTATAGCATTCCCCTAAACTCAGTCTCATTTTTAGTAGAAAATGTTCATTACTTGTAATCATATTCAAGACTTTGAAATCTACCAACAACTGGCCAATTCCTTTACTACATAGCATATAGTCTATTACATTTTGACCATTTATATTCATAAACATAAATTCTCCTTCTTGGTTTGAACCTCTTAAATCATTGCATATAATTAAATTATTCAGCTCACAGAACTCGATCAATTTTCTACCTTCCTTATTTAGCACCTTATCTCTACTTTTCCTTACCTGCTCCTCTCAGTTCACCCACACACTTCATTCTCCAATCCCATAATCTTATACCATGTTCACCTACTCTGGCATTAAAATCACCAACTGTAATAAACTCCATACTAGGGTACTGGTTACTTAATTTTTCCATACTATCATTTGGTTTTAAGTACAAATTTTCATTGTAAAACTTTGATGACTCAAGTGGGCTATAATGCTATACCTAATATTAAGCACAGTTTAACTCCTTTCATCTTATATATCTTTAACCAGATTATTTGCCCTTCTTCTGCAAGTAACACTTCATTTACATGTACTCCACAACTCTTATTTATAAATACCCCTATACCACCAGAAACCCTCCGTTACTCTTCCTTTACCATGATCACTTATATAATCATAACCTTCCACTTCTCTTTTCATCTCTATCCAACCAAGTCTAAACCATTCCTATCATGTCTCCTGTCTTCAGCACTTCAAACAACTGACCACTTATTATTTTTGATAACCCACCATATTCCATAATGCTACCTTTCAGTTCATTTCCTACCTTGAACAACTCCATCCTCCCTTACATTTATCCAACTTTACTCTATACCTGGTTCTTCTTTCACCCATAGCCAAATTCTCCTTATCAGCTATCTCCATTATGCTGCCCTCGGCAGTTGATGGAACTTTAAGCCCAATGCCATCGACACTACTATGCATTTCCCTTTCGACTGATGACAATGCCATTACTTCTGCTCTTTTCCTCTTGTATATTGTGACTTGCCTCCTAGGTGACATCATAAAGGTTTCCTTTTCTTCTTCCCCTCTCATCACGCCATCATCCTGTTGACTGTTTACATAACATCCAATTCTGACTCGATATATTTCTAGGATATCGCCCATCCCAAACTTTCTCGCACTTGGAGTGACATCACACAAGTCCTCTCACTACCATTGTTTGAATCTGTAATTTGAGCTGTGTGACAAAATATGAGTGTGAAAATGTGATGCAGTGTTTAAAAATTTCAGATGGTTCTTTGTAAGGAAAGCTATATCTTAGTTGATTGTTGTATGATTTAGTTTATTTATGGATGACCTTTAACATCTCAGATCATCAGAATTCCATTAAATTCAGGACTTGAAACAGCCAATAAATGTTGCTCAGAGGCCTTTTCTTTCATGCTTGAGGTTCTTTTGCATGTCATAAATCTATGGTGTGGGACCCACAGCTTTACTTTTCTTCTGAAAGAAATGATAATTATGATTTGTATACTCAAAAAATCCATTGACCTTGGCTGGGATTGAACCCTTGATCTTGTTTATACAAGCAAAAAATCTTTAAGAAACAATGTATAATTTATCATGGATGCTACTGAAACTTTTCTGAGTGCAGAGACATACTTCAAGTTCTAGAATTTTATGTTTAGGTCTCATACTTAATGGGGATTAAGTAATCACCTTCTGCTGACCACATCTGCCAATTGTGAACACAAGAGAGCTGAAGTACTAAAAATAACTATGACAGATAAGTGATAATTTAATTTTATATAATGAAGCAATGTACAAGCCAGGGATTAGTCTTTCTGCTATTTCACTTTTTTGAAAGTAATGACTACAATGCAGTCTATTTTATTGTGCTTGTTAGTAATACTGGAGCTACACTGGTTCAAAACATTGTATATACATTACAGAAATATGAGATACAAAACCATTATGCTATCAGCCTTGTTACAGATCCAGCATAACCAATGGTTGCATATGGCAGTAATGTTGAAGATGTCGTTGGATATAGCCTCACTCATATCCATAAAACCAATTTGGAGGACTAAATATGGCAGTACCATTGTGATGAACTAAACTTTGTAATTGCCAAATCCAGAGGAACTTTCCAAAGAACCAGAAAATTTTGAAACAAGACAATTGGAAGAGTATCAAATTATTTTGACTGGCTCTGTGGTCCTTTAGTCAGAATGTTTTCCTACAAACTCAGAGGTCTTGGGTACAAATCCTGTAAGGTCAGTTGCCTAAGTAAGGTTTTCTCCTTATCCTGAAAAGTTGAATGCCAGGTAACTTAAGCTTTTTTTACTCGGGGTTCATTTACACATACTTGTTTCATTAAACATTCATTCATCGATTCATCTCTTTAGACCTTCATTGTTATGAGGATATATTAAACTTGGGGGAGATACATGGTTTGAAACTTAATGGTATATTTATGAGCAGCATAATAATATTACACAGTTCGTGAGAAAATTAGTAAAATGAATTTGTAAAAAATATGGGCTTCAACTTTTAGGCCATTTCTATATAATCTTGTTATTTTTAACTGATGTTGCTGCTGAATTGTACACTTAGAAATCTTTCTCAAAGGCAATAGTTATCCAATTCTCATATTCTGCTTCCAGATCTCCAGTTTTTACAGAGTAAGCTGAATTGATTTAGAGATGTAAGAGCAGTTGAGCTTCTGAGCTGCTTCAGGCATAGCCAGCAATTTAAATGCTAAAGTTGCCAAAATCTTGAAGAAAACTGTAGAAAAGAAATTAAACAAATGCAATGATGTCAACTTGCTTATAAGTAAATATCATAGTCAGTTTTCAGTTATGTTTGGAATTTTTTGTACTCAAAAATGTTACACAGCAAATCAACCATTAAGAGTATAGAAACAGAGCTGAATATATAAAAATATACAGCAAAATTAATTCAGTTATTTTCTTTGAAGGCTGTATAATGCTTCAAAACACAAAGAAGAAATATCCCAAACTTATGATTCATAAGTGAACATCTGCCATATTATTTGCTGGAGGGCAACAGAGAATTAGCAGCAACATCTGGGTCAGCTATACAGTGTCCAACACTGTGAATTCTAAGCAGTTCTCTTCAAAATATATTTTAACAGAAAACTACTGAAAATGGAGACTGAAATGTGTTGAAATCCTCACAATAGTTACGTTTTCCTAACAGGGAAACTATTAAATTACCAATTTTACATTTAAAAAAAATCTTTTGAAATGAAGTTAATGCATCATTCCAAATTATATTTAATATAACCTCTTTATACAGGTTCAAGTTTGCATGAGCATGCATTAAAGTGGTTTGAAGTACTGTAAAAATAATTAAATATCATGTTAATCATTTTAGGAGATCATATATTACTGTATTGTAGTAAAATACTGTACTATATATGTAGGTTAGACAGCCTCCTTGGTCTAGAGGTTAGCATTGCTGGCTACTGATAGAAGGTCATACTTGGGCATTTTCTGAGAGGGAATTCTGGATTGGGTTTCATCCAGCCTCATGATGCCAATTGAAGAGCTGCCTGATCAAGAGATGACATCTTTTTGATCTCAAGGCTGTGTGATGGAAACGGACATGGTGCTGATATGTTGATCACTTACCCCTCTGCAGTCAGTAAAGTTTTGTGATAGAGGCAGAAGACAATACAGTTGATGTGTTTCTTGGCCCATCTAGGGCTGTTGTGCCGAGGAAGAATGTTGTAGGTTGCTAGAAATATTCAAATTTTATCTATTACTTTTTAAAATGGGATATCATTGCCATAGTTAAAACAAAAGAATCCCATTTTTTTAAAATGAATTACAATAAAAAAACTCCTTTAATGAATGTCATGAAATCCCAGTGTGAATCAAAAATAAATTGAAGACACAAACAGATCAACAAAACTTAATTTGATAAATACCTTACTGAATGCATCATAAGCTACAATCAAAATCAAGTATTTCCACATGATCAATTGTTATTAATATTTTTTGTTAACTACCACCACCATTACCACTGCAGCTGCCACTTTGCAAAAGTTGTATGATTGGTTTTCTTAACTATTTCCATGTATTAAAATATATTGTAAAAAGTTTAAATTATACGGTTCACTTAAACTTAAGACTGGCACATTGTTATGTGATCAAATTCATAAGGAAGCACATAAAATTTTCAATGTTGTATCTGAAAGATAACAAAATGATTTTATTTTCAATAAATTTTTCCAGAACGTCTGCCTATTGTTTTCAGTGTGTGTAAATTTTGTTGAATAGTTATTTTGCTTATCCTTTTCATTTTTTGGTGAGATGCATTACTTAAGACTAGCACATAGTTATGTGATCAAATTCATAAGGAAGCACATAACATTTTCAATAATTGCATCTGATAAATAACAAAAATATTTTATTTTCAATAACTTTTACCAGCACATCTTGCTAATCTCTTCAGTGTGTCTAAATTTTGTTGATAGTCATTTTACTTATCCTTTTCATTTTCCGGTGAGATGCATTTCTTAGCGTGGTTAAGTTGCATCTCTTAAATATTTTCAATATTAAATCCACCTGAAAGATGACAGAGCTGCAACTAATTCCTGTTTGTCACAAAGGTGTGCACTCAACTTGTTCCTGGAGCATTCTTTTAATTAAATACAGGATCTTGTACTTCTTCATTTTTTTGATACACATTTCTGCTTATTTTATTTCTGGTATTTCTAAAACACAAATCTTTATTATTAATTATTGTATATTAATAAAAAAGCAATATCCATGGATACATCTCAGATACCATTCCTTCACCATTTTACCATTTCACATTCTATTAGACAATGAAAAACACAATCCACTTTCCCATACATAATGTATTCTTCTTTAAAAATTTTCTTAATCCTTTTAGAAATAATATTTCGGTATGCTTCCATACAAGACCTATTTACTGAACAGATTACAATTATCTATATATTTCTCCTGTACCCAATTTCTTTTAACTATTTTAAATAAATCTAAAGAACTTTCTCCTCAAAGCTAGCCCAAATCTCTTTCTTCTGTATATCTTTTACTTCACTTTCCAAAATCCACTGATGCTACTTTCACTCAGCTGCCACACATCCCCCATTCCAATTTACTCTCTAATACTCTCCCCATCTCTCCAAACCAACTCTCTCTTCCCAATACATTTCTTTGGTACTTAAGACATTCTTTCAGACATTGTTATTATCTAATTTTAAACATCTGTGCCAATATTTCATGATTCTCTCCCCTATTATACCTTTTCTTCCTAATCTTCCAAGTTCTGCCAAACTCACTCCCTTTGGCAAACTTTTTGGTAACTCCAGAACTTCTATACAAAACATTTTATGTACCACATCAACCTTTGTTCACCCCTTTGACACCTCGCAAATTTCCTCTCTCAGTAGCTAAATTTTTTTTGCTTTTGTTTTTTCTGAACCCCATGATTAAGAAATATCAAATATTAAAATAAAACAATGAACATTGAAAATGATACACAGACTGAAATGTTCTGGATAACTAAATATTTGCCAGTATCTGAAATGTGCTATATATTGTGTACCATTTTTTAGTATTTTTGTTTATTATATTTTAACATGAAGTTCTTGTTGTTATGAGGGAATGTAGGTTTTCATGGCCAAAGTCACAGATATCACTAAAGATATCTTTTGGGCTGTTATGCCATGGTCTATTGGAGCTAGGAGTTCCAGAAATTTTGTCCACAACTGCGGCGGACATCTTCATTGATATGGATGAAGTTTCCTTGAAGCGGGTATCACTGCATATATTGTGTTGGCCATCTGCCAATAGATCAGTGGATGCACTAAACTCTTGTGAAATGCATAGTACCATTGATTCATTCTCAAAATTGGATCCAGATTGCAAATGATATAGGATTGAATTCATGAGAATTCTGCTTCTGGGAATTTTTACAACATGCCTCTACTGGTGCAAGTCTTCAGGCTTAAGCTGCATCCTGCAGTGTAGTGCAGCCTGAAGTGTAAAGGTTAGTGGTAAGGTATAGCAGTTATGTGAAAATTTAAGCCCTGAGTTCTCTAGCCAAATTACTTCTGTTATAATAATAAAAGTGAAGTAAAGATTCAAGAGCTGAGCACAGGAAGAAAGCAAAGAAATGAAATAAGGCAGCACACTTATCATCTTCTTTCAGAATCTATGTTGACTGACTGCACTAAAGGTATATTTAAAATATTTTAATTTATAGTTCCTTTACCGATGATAAAAGAATGAAAAATTGAATTATGGATTTTAAACCATTTAATGATGATATAACCAAATAGGCCTCTTCTTTATCAGTAAGGACCTAATAAGTTGTTAAATAATAATTAGTTTTATTTTTACCTTTAGGTGATAGCAAAGGCAGTTTAAGGTCATGTGATGGTCCAGAGATAGATATACAAGAAGAGGGACAAGACCAATAGGTGGTTGCAAAATTGAGATTGTGGGTGAAAAGGAGACAAAAGCGCTTATGGGATTTCTGAAGAGATCAAAACATTTGGTTGCAATCCAATGGAATGAAACATTTGTCAGTGTTTAACCCTGTCCAGGACCAGTATTCTATCCTGATTTAAGAAGAAGTTGGAAAAATGACCAATATCTCACAAAAATTGTTTTTTTTCAACAAGACCATTTGGACATGAGGTATAGAAGTTATGGCTGGAATACAGTGTGATAAAAGGTGCATTCTGTGCGAGTTATTTTCACATTTGTAGAGAAAGTCAGAGTTAACTCTATTATTATTTGTTATAAAAGAGGGCTTCAACTGTTTGAATTGAGAACTTGCAAAGCCACAAACTTTGTTTTTTTGCTCTTAAGCATTACTAGGAAAGAGGAATTGACAAAGAGCTCATGATAAGATACCAAAATTAGAAAGAAGCTCTATATTTTTATGTTACTCTAATGTTTCTGGCAAAACTTTAGGAATGAAGTTAATTAAGGAAGTCAAAGAATAATACAATTTTGCTGAACCCAAGAGTGGTTAATTTGCAGATATCAGTTCTATTATGTTCAATTATATTTAATTTATTTAAATTTATGTGAATGTATATAATGACTTAATAAAG
The DNA here is from genome assembly GCA_030762175.1 of Metallyticus violacea. Taxonomy (NCBI): domain Eukaryota; kingdom Metazoa; phylum Arthropoda; class Insecta; order Mantodea; family Metallyticidae; genus Metallyticus; species Metallyticus violacea. Next base: position 306,136,608 of record CM060846.1, on the reverse strand, counting down.
GGCAATTATACTTTCTAATTAAAAGTACAAAATTATTTGTAGCATGGTAAATGAAACAAAATATACTGATTGATGTGACAGAGCCAATATTTTGCAATAATTTTGTACCCAACAGGCATAATGAATAGATGACAATAATAATTTGCTTTGATATGAACATGACAAAAGACAAACAAGACATTTTGGAAAGCTTATTTATTTTTTATTATTAGTGACAAAACACGGTTTGGCCTCACTGACAAAGATAAAAATATGATCGCACATCAATGGGGCAAATATTGCTGCCATCTTTAAATGAGTATAATAGAAGATACTATAGGAACAAAAACTTGCATATTTTGTGCCATGTGACCCCGCTCTGAAGTTAGTTGGAGCTCAGCTGCTGAATAATCACATTATTCTTTGGAACATTAAATAGCCTAAATGCATTTTTTCAGTCTCTATATCAAGGTCGGAAATTTTAACGAAACATGTACCACTTTCCTTAAAATCCCAAAGTAAAGCCAGATGGTCAGCAAGGATGAAAGCTGTTGTACTTTATCTGTCTGTGCATGTAAAAATTAACAAGGCCCTAGAAGTATTGTTAGTCAGTCAGATGGTCAGCAAGGATGAAAGCTGTTGAACTTTATCTGTGTGTGCATGTAAAAATTAACAAGGCCATAGAAGTATTGTTAGTCAGTCTTCTGTTTCACTCTCAAGACAAAGACAGAGTCTACCTCTTTGGAAGTAAACATTAGGAAGTTTGAATTTATTAGTTCATGGTATAAGATTATAAAGAAAATTCTTTTAAGTCATTTGGAATCAACTAGGGACTATAACCCATATGATGCTGTTGCAGAAGCTAATTTATTGCTTTGAATTTATATCCTGATTTCACAGGAATAATATAAAGGAAAAAAGATGTATAATGAAAACAGCAAAGATGAAAGTTTCAACATACAAAGGAACAGCATAGACTTTCAAATTTGAGGTTTATTTCAATTGATCATTAGAGCATTGCCTATTTGCTATGATATAGAAGAAAACTCAAAGGTGGAATCTTTGAAAGACTTGCATGATTCATTCGTTACACTTATTTGCTTAATAAGCAGATAGTGTTGAAGATGATAAATTATATAGAATATCTTATATGTTATTATTAATAAATAATGTTGCATAATGTTGTTTGTTTTATTTGGTAAATTGTTTCCTAAACTTAACGACCTGTCATATGTAAAATTAAATTAATATTCAAAAAAGATAAATATTGTACCTAGATTATAATTTTTAAGCAAGTCATGTCTGTAATATATTTCAGTGGCTTAAGTTGCTAAACTTAAAAAAAATTACATTTCTCTATATTTGCTGCAAAAAGTTTGGTGGTTACCGTTGCTATCATTGCGCCATCCTATGAGAGAGCTTTTTCATCAAAAGTGAAATGCCAAGCTTTTAAGCCTTTTTTAGCAGCTCAAATGTATGGCAGTATCATTTGAATGTACAAAGGTTGATCAAGAACTATCCAGTGGAAACACTGTAAGATATTCACATAGTATGCACTAAATGGAATTTGCTTTATCATTTAGTGGAACATTGCTGCAAGACAAATTTCCCATCAGCTTTTGAAGGTTTTAGACATTTTTGTATTTGTGTCCTTGGAACAGTGGTTGCTTATCCCATAGCAGGCTGGTTTTAGATGCTTCCAACAAGAGATGTCATTGTTCCCAATGTTATTTATTGGTGCAAAATAAACTTGAAATAATGTTAATTGATATCATTGCATGATTCAGTTGAACTACACACTCTTAAAGCTTCACTTACTTTTTGTAAATGTATGGAGCTGGTTTCAAGAACATTTAGTTCCCATCTTCAGTCAAAGTGTTCTGGAAACCAGTTCCATATATTTATGAAAAGTAAGCGAAGCTTTAACAGTGTGTAGTTCAACTGAATCATACAATGAGATCAATTAATATGATTTGCTGCACTGTGTAAGTAAGTTCCAATTTGTATTTTAATTTGAAATAATGTATTATTATACTGGGTAAAGAATTACTGTGGTGATCTAAAAAGTTCTCAGCCCTAATGTTAAAGGAGTGAGCTTTTTAATTTGAACATTATTTTTATTTTTCAAAATAATCTCCCATAATATCAATTAATTTATTCCAGCAATGCTCTAATGCCATTATCTCATTGTGGAAGTGGTTTCTAGATGATCTGCAAAATTATCCTCTACAGCTGCAATCACTTCCTGGTTTGATGGAGAACTCTGATCAACAAGGAAGAATTTAAACTAAAGGAATGAATGAAAGTCAGATGAAGACAAATATAGGGATTAGGGTGACTGCTCCAACAATTCATACTTTAGTTCTCTCAATTTTTACATTACTAAATCACTTTTGTGAGCAGGTGCATGTCTTGATGAAAAAAAAATTCTTATGCATACCAGTTTTTCCTCTAAATTTTTTTCATCTGTTTTGAAAGATTAGAATATTACTCTCCAGTATTCTGCTGAAGGTACCAATTAGTCAAACTCCTTTATGATCCCAAAAGACTGATGTCATCATCTTTTCTTCAAATGGAACAGACTTTGTTTTCTTTGGCACTAACAACCAGTTTCTGTTCACTATTTTGACTGCATTTTTGATTCTGGTGTGTTATGGTGGACCCAAACCTCAACCTCAATTATAAATTGATGCACAAGTACAGTTCTGTTACTGTTAAAATGCTCCAAACACTGCTGTAATATTTTCACACAAATGCCTTTTTGATTTGCTGTTAGCAAGCATGGCACCCAAAGCTTTTTCAAACACTATAACTTGCTAGGCATTTAATACTATATCATGTATTTGTTTGATGAATTCTGTTTTTTTTAATGACCATGTTTAAATTCAACAGCGCTTATTTAATCATTGAAAATAATGGAGAAGAGTCCATTGTAAATTTGGTATGAGTCTCCTTTAGTGTTACCTATCTTTGACTTTATCACTGTACAATACTGAGTTTTATCCATTTTATGGAATATCTACAACATGTCTGATTTTGAAAGCTGTATGAAATAAATTAATTGAATCGGTCTTAATATTTCAAATGAATGCTTAAGACATGTGAAAAACAAGTTATTTTGCCAATTGTATTGCCATCTATGGTTGAGGCTGAGAACTTTTAAGATCAGTTTGATGTAGTTCTCTGCCATCCACACCCTCTGTTGCATTCACCAAAAGGGATCAAGAGAAAAAATCTGAATTCAATCAGAGAGTACCTTTAACAGCAACTACATGTCACTACCCATTATAACACATCCACAAAGAGGTGAATATAATACAATGGTATCTTCATATTGTTTCCATTAAGTGCACCTTCTCTTCAGTTTTCTAATAACTTGCTATCATGTGCTCAAAAAATGCTGTTAGGAGAACATAAAGTCCTTTGCCAATGTAATACAAAAGTGAGTTGCATTGAATGCAGAAAGTCTTGGAAAACTATATGTAACAAAATGTTTTTAAATTCAGAGGAAAATAGTTTCTGTTAGTGTGGCATTATGAACATCTTATAGCAAACTTATTTGTATAGGCTGCTTATGTTATAGCATGATACATTAGGAATAATTCTCTTTGGCAGGGGCTGGGACATAAATGCCACTACAGCCTTGGCTCAGTAGCTTTGTGGTCACAAGTAATGGGTATCCCAGTGGTGAGCCCAGGTGTTCCTAAGAGGGTGGTCACAGTTGACACCTTCTCATACTACAAGTAAGTACATACAGAAGGCTTAATTTCCTAAGTTACTCTAATGCATTTTTCCTACTTGCAATCTCCCTCTCCCTATTAAACTGTGTTCCTTCCTATAGCGCAAAGAAGACAAGAAATTGTTTGCAATGTCACGTAAGCATGCAGTAAAGCAAGCAGTGCCATCATAGAGAGAGATGAATATGACTTGGGAAAAGTAGATTGTCAAGGAGGGATGTAAAGGATGGTGAAAGTAATTATTACTTTGTTATCCATGTATTGTGACAGTTTAAATTAAGGTTTACCATAGAGCTAAAAATGTTACTAAAATTATTTCAGCAAGTAATTGTATACAAAAAAATTAATCGTAAGCTATTATCAAATTGATTATGCTATGAAATAGGAGTACATAATATTGCAGTAAATTTGTTTAAAATTTCCCTATGGACATTGAAAACAAAAATTAAAATGTAAAGCTCTTTAGAAAAAATTAAGTGTATATATTGTAAATGAATTCTTGACATTCCATGGTTCTGTGTGAATTTACCCCATTAAAAACTCTTGTCTATATATGTTGAATGGGTTTTTGGAAAATCATTGTGCACTTGTACTAGTGAGAGAAACAATTACATTTGCATAATGCCATATTCATTGTTACTTTCATTGTTAAATAAAATGTTAATTCCTTGAGTCCATTTATTAGGTGACAGTCCTTTGTTTCAAAAAACATACAGGAGAATTTTTGCAGTTGCTGTGTTTTATTAAGTAGGAGCTTGTCACAATCATCATTTCTTAGGAAGAATTAGAGTTATTTCTATCTAACATATGTTTTGGAAATGCAATAGATATATAGAATTAAAGCAGGAATAATTTTCTACAAATTTCCAGTTATGGCGGCTCCATAATATGTGTATTATAATAAGTAGGAAATAAGCAAAACTGACAGAGACAGGCTTCTGAATATTACAGAGTCTGTTTGTCATTCCAAATTTAAGCACAACAGAAAGCTTATCTCTTGCAATGACACATTAGCCATTCAAAAAGGAACTAGAACTCGTCCCATATAAAATAATGCCAATGTAAGAACTGAAAGTAGCTGATCACAAAAAATTATCATGCGATTGCAAATGGTTTCAGAATTTCATTTGATGGAAAAGTGGTATATCTGATGATATATTTTATATGGAATAAGCCTGGTTTAACCTTTCTGGATATGTTAATTCACAAATCCTACAAATATGGTAATTGAATAATCCTCACTGTTTACATGCCATGCCATTACATGATTAGACATATAGGTTAGCATTTCAGCTATGAAATGTGGATCTAATTTTCTATAATGAAATGTCCAATAGTAGATATTATTATGCAACATTCTGTACAATTTAATTGGCCAACTTGAAGAGGAAATAGCATGAACTGTTCCAACAGGTTAGCATCCCTGCACAAATAGGTGACAGGGGTTTACATCTTTTGACAGAAATTTTTAAAGAATGCGTTATTTCTAAAAATGTAAAGTCCCCGTGTTTCTTAGGCATGATACCACTAGACCCTGTCGAGCTGCAAAATGTAAAGTTTTTTAATATCATATGCACACACTTGATGAATGCAAGCTGCAATAACTGTGCATATAAAGAGCATTTGACCACAAAAACGGTGAAAGTGTTTAAAAATAAAAAAAATTATCCAGATCTGTATAGATGCTTATGCACAGCACTTTCATCATCTCTTATAAGTAAACTTAGGACAATGATTAAATGCCTGTATTTTTTTTTCTTTGTATAACACACGGGAATTGAAGTTAAAAGTCTTGTTTCAGGTCAAGTTTTTTAAATAAATGACATTTATTAGTGCTTATAAGTGCCTAATATTTTGTTGTTTATATTGCCTATTTAATTACTTAAAAAAGCAGTTTATGCACAAATTTTATAAATTTTTCTTCATGTGGCATAGTATTGGATAATATTAGTTGGAGAAAAATTGCAAACACTTGTGAAAGTTATCCAAAACAAAGTATATTCATGAATCTTCTCCACTTATAATGGGAAGATTCAACCTTCCTCTATGAAATCTTTAAATATACATATCAGTGACATCAACCAAAAACCGTACTGTAAATATTCACCCCGATGTAACTAAAAATTATATCTCTATTAATGGTTGCATTAATAAGCAAACATATTAAAATAAAATAATAAGTTCATGATATGTAGTAAATTTAAATAAAATCTATCTCTTTTAAGAATGTATTAAATATGCTTACACAAACTCTGCTTACTTATACAATACCAAGACATGTTTTGGGGGCAATCACTCCCATCATCATCCATTCACTGACTATTGGATTTGGCGGCTGGATCCCAAGGTGCTTCCATGGTGGTCTCTGATGGTTTGAGCAGGAACTTTCTGAGTTCATCCATGGTTGGAATATCAAAATTCATTAGGTCTTTTCAATTTTTACAATGAAAATTCTTTCCCATCTAGACAGCTGCATTGGGTTGTGAAGCTCTTTCAGCAGCTTAGACTCTGGTTTAATTTCATGATTTTGGGTCCAAAAGTGAGCTGCCACTACTGATTTATCTATTTGTTTAAAATGAATATTCCTAAAGTGTTCCTTTTTCTGATTTTATAAATTTGTCTTTGTTTTTCTGATATATCTTTATATCTTTGGTTACAAACTGTGTATTTGATTTTGTAAATTCCTGATTTCTTTTCTTTTGATATGGTGTCTTTTACAGTGAAACCTAATAATTTTTTTATATTACATTTGTTCTTTGGTGCTAACTTTATGCCATGTTCTTTGTATACCCTATTGAATTTGTTGTGGACAGTTGGATGGTATGTGAAACTTTTGAATGTGTATTTTTCTTTGATGTTCTTCAATGTGGAAACATCTCTTAAAGATTTTTGTCTTTTAAATTTATTGATAATTTTTATTACTGTGTCTTTGTTGAAACCATTGATTATCCTGTATTAATTGTCTGCTGGTATTCCATTTTATACTGTGTTTCTGTAAGTAGGATGTTAATTATTATGCTTGACAACCTGTAGAACTCTGCATATTTGTATGGGTTGTGGTTATAACTGTTATTTTTATGTAATTTTGTGTGTGTGTGTTTGTTCTATGGATTCCAAAGTTCAATCTGTCTTCATTTCTTAAAATTTTTAAATTTAGGAATGGGAGCCACCCATTTTTCTCCTCTTCCATGGTAAACTGTATAGATTTAATTTCAATATTAATTTAATTTGGAATCAAACACAGTGAAACATGCATTAATACTCTCTTCTGAGTTAAAATATTTAGAACACTCTTTATAGTTTTTCTTTAATGAGATTTACTCAGGACATGTTTCATGGAACAATTGTCCATATCCTCAGCTGTTAAACGATTGTTGGATTCATTTGTAGAAGTTGGATAGGTAGGTATCTGGGTCAAGAAATCTCATGTAAGTGAAAACATAAAGAGTGTTCTAAATATTTCAACTCAGAAGGGATTATGTAAAGATTTATGTTGTAAATTAAAGAGTTTCAGAGCATCTATTGAATGATTTTTTCAGTATTATTGCAAATGTGTCTTCCACATATCTATACCAAGTCTTGAAAATTAATGGGAAGGCTTTAGTGATATGTATTTCAAAGGAGCTCATGAATAAATCTGCTAGAAATTGAGACATGGGGTTTCCCATTGCTAGGCCAGAAGCTTGTTGGTAAAAATTTTAATTAAAACTGAAGAATTTTGCTGAATGCATATATTAGTAAGTTTAGCAAGTCTTCTATTTCTTCCATGTGTAAATTTAAGGAGGTTAATCATTTCCTTAACATTTGTGTAAGCTTCTCTGTTGGTATCTCAGGAATAAGGCTGTTACATCCAAAGGTACCATTACATCTCCTGTTATATTTCAGATATTTTGAAGTTTTTCAACTAAATCAAATGAATTTTGATGCTCAAGATTTGAAATCTTATAAAAGAGTTGAAATTATTGATTAACTTTTTTGCTGTTTTGTATGCGATTGAATTGATATTTTTTTGATTTGTGTATTTAAGGATGCTCTTTAACATCTCAGGTCATCGGTGTCCCATTCTATTTAGGGCGTGAAATGGCTGACAAATTTTGCTCAGAGGCCTCTTCTTTCAGGCTTGAGGTTCTTTATCATGCCGTAAATGTATGACACTGGATCTACAGCTTTACTTCCATTCCGAAGGAAGCCATACTTACGAATTTTACACCCGAAAAAAATCCATCCCGCGACCTTGGGACCTTGGGTTTATAAGGCAAGTATGGTTACCACTACACCACCATGACTGACATTGATATTGTTAATTATTGGTTTCATGCCATTATGATTTTTGTGGATTCTAGGAAGGCATAAAGTGTAGGTAGTAGTGGATTTCTCTGTGTGATTTTCTGTTTTACACTTGTGGATAATATTTTAACTTTCAGTGTTTTGGTTACATATTTATTGTAACTATTAAGAGGATTCCTTTTGATTAGCTTCTAGTCTTGCTCATTTAACAAAATGTCTACTCTTGTTTATTTAATCATTTTTGTCCAAAATGACTCTTTTATTTTCTTTATCCCCTATATATATCACCAGTTTATCTTTCAGCTGTTTTAATGTACTTCTTAATTATTATATTTCTTTCAGTTTTTTAGGCTATATAAAATTTTGCTGCATTTTATTTTAACAAATCTTTTTTTCTCCTTTGTTTAGGTTGTGGGTGACTATATAAATGTCTGCAATATACTCTTCTTTGTTTTCTGAAAAGTCCACACAGATTTTGAGGCCTTTAGGAAAGTAATTTCTTTACTAGAAAAGATAGTGTCAGGGACTTTTTGTTACTCACTCCCCCTAACCCTAGAACTCCTTCAGCAACTGAAAGAATCTTAGCACTTTTAGACTTCTTCTTCAAGCTCTTTGTCACTTCTAGAACCTTATGCATCAGAGACTCCTATCACTTTCTCGAAATTATAAAGCAGGTAGACCTCTTAGGGTATAACATTATTCTAGCTCCTGTTGATGTCACATCGCTATACATAAATATTTCACATTACAAAGGGATTGCAGTGGTGAAATATTTTTTAAATAACCGCCTTTCTTCTCACACTCCATCTACTGATGTTATTGGACATGTTAGTTCTTATATACAATGCTTTCACTTTTGAAGATCAATATTTTTGCAATTAAAAGGTATAATCATGGGCATTAAAATGACTTCTTTGAATGCCAATTTATTTAGAGGTTTCCTAAACTATTGAAGTATTTTCAAATATAATTTAAGAGCTACTTCTGCAAACCTGCTTTCACCACATGGTCCATACTCATGTCAAATGCCAAACTTGTGCTATTATCACTCCCACTATCACTTACAGAAACCCAATCCTTAACTTTAAATTCAAAATTTACTCACCTGCCAATTGTGCTTAAAAAATGTTATGTACATGTTAAACTGTAAATAATGCCCAGTTTTTTATATTGGTTTAACTTTATGTGTGGTTTGTCTTAGGATGAATAAGCCAAGATGCTCCATTAAAACTAAGTCTTCATGACCGGTTGCTCAACTTACCTTATCTTAATTTGATCATTTTTTTTAATTGTAATTGATACCCAATTTCAATTGACTTCAGGTACATGTACAGGTAGAGACAGGTAGATGACCACCATAGTTTTTCAGAAAGCATGCACTTCACCTGATCTTAATTTATTTCTTTAGCCCTCTAATGTCTCTATTTCACATCACACAATTTTTACTATATTTGTTGGTGCCACCTTCCATTGATAAGAGTCCAATAATGTCTTTGAACATATTTAGTTTCCCAAAGTTTTCCAACTTATCTTCCTGTTTTTGTTTGATCAAGTTGATATTAATTTCTGCTACTTCAATATTATTTTCTTAATCGTTGCTTCTGCTTGAAAAAAAACTTTGGCCTGAAATATAGAATTTTTTAAATTATTTTGTGTGTTGGTTTTTTAAAAGTGTTGATTAATCTATTCAGTATTTAGTAACACTTTTCTAATAAAGGTTATTTTATTTTTTTCTCTTTGATGATAATTTTATTCAACCTAATAGACTTGTACATACAAATTTCAAGCATTTTCAGAAATTCTTATATTAAACTGAATAACTTTTACGGGTCACTTATACCAACCACAGGTGGCCCAGGTCATTAAGGCATGGACTTGTGAGTAGGAAGTCTGGGGTTCAGTTCCCACTAGGAGTGTTCTACCTGACTGGTTTTTTTTTCCAGATTTTCCTCAGTCCTCATAATGGCAAATGCCAGGGAAGTACCCTAAACTTAGGCCTGGAATGCTTCCTTCCTTTAAAAAAATAAATCGTTCCCCATTTTATTGCATTTATCATCAGTGTCACCGTCTGTGATGTCTCAGTAGTTAAAATGGGCGTTAAAAACTATTCAAAAAAAGTCACTTACATTATATAGGCATTTTTGTTTAAGCAATTTTTTAGGTTTTTTGTAAATATTCCTCCATTTACAAACTTAAAATCATTGGGTAATTTATTGCAAAATATAGTTCTAATTACATTCACATTCTTGAATGACAACTATTTTATAACCATGTCTATGAAAATTGTCTCTTTCTAGTATTATAATTATGTACATCATGATTCTTTAAATTATCTTTTCCATATACAAATAGAATTGCTTTATATACATAGAATGGATATCTATGAATATATTATTTTAATAAAATAAATTTTACCAGATTCTCTATGCCCTAAATGAAACATTATTTGTATACAATTTTTCTGCAATGTAAACACTCTGTTCATAAATAAGTTATATTTACAACACTAGATTTCTATCCCATATGACTGATGCAAATAAATTACACTATAACATATACATATTTAAAAAAATTTGAAACATCTTATAGGTACACATTTTTACTTAATTTATTACAAAAATTATCAATATATAATGATCAATCTAAAGTTTATCTACTCAAATTCCCAAAATGTTATGACTATATTTCTTTCTTCTATAGAGTTATTTCTAACAATAAGATTAAATTTGTCACATTCTATCATTTAGCAAGTTCAAATTTTTTTGCAATTGTTTGGTCATATTGTATGTGTTTGTTCCTTTTAAATAATTTAATATATGATTGACTGCAATGTGCATGTTTTGGCAAAGTAATTCATTATCATTTTCTCAACATGTCATTAACAAAAGAAGTAACTGATGTACTTTCAGGACAATATATGGCATTATCATATATTAGATAAAGTAATGGATCCAGAGCTGAGCCCTGGGGTACCCCATATTTTACAACTCCATACTGTGATTTAAATTATTTAGTAATTTTTCCAGTCTTAGAATAAATTTGAGTGATCTGTCTTCTACCAGTTAGATAGAGTGTTAACAATTTTTAGATAACCCCCAATCCCATATGATTCAAGTTTTTGCACCAAGATATCATGTTTAACATTATCATATGCCTTAGAAAGGTCAAAAAACAATGTCCTACTTTTTTATTAATTTCCAAGTTTTCCTCCACATCATGAACAAAACTGCTAATTGCTGAAATAGTTGAATGACTTGTTGAAAATTTACAGATATATTACTTTTGTTTAAATGGTAATTTTTATTTTTAATAAACTCCTTTTATAACTTGACTCTTTCTGAAGTTAGTGATGGTTATTAATTTCATATTTACAACCCTTCTTATATAGAAATCTGGCAGTGTTTTGTTCAAGACATTCAGGATATTCACCCTCCAGTTTAGAATAGTTTATGAAATGTTCCAAAAGAGCAGCCAGTACATATACACAATATTTCATACTTTTTAGTTAATCCCATCTCAGCAAATTACCTCTTGTGTGGCAATTTACTGATTAAATTAATAATTCCCATCTCATTTATTGGGGTAAGGAATAATGCATTATTATTTCTATTACTTTCTCCATAACCTGCTGTGTATGGTGATATATTATTTATTACATTTAAAAATGGGTATTAACATAATCGCATAATACTAATGAATCTTTAAACATTTTCCCTTATACTTTTAATTCCATGCTTTCTTCAGTTCTTTGTTCTTAACTTCATTAATAAATTTTATGCAGCTTTATTAACATTATATGAATCATCAATTTATTTACATAGGTATTTAGTTCAGGATCTCTTAGCTGCTGAGTATATATTTTTTAAGATTTTTGTACTTATATTAGTAGTGCAATGATAACGTAGAAATTTATAGCTCATACATGTTCATGTCTTCTCTTAAATGTATAACACTGTCGGTTAATTTTATTTTGCCAAATTTATGAGGTATCCTTTTTGTTATAAAAGGATAGGTTCAAGAAAAAATATTATTGAAATTAGTAGAAAAAGCATTTCATTCATCATTAACAGTTATGCAATTATATACATATTCCCAGTTTGTTCCAGATAGTTGCTGCACTAAATGCGTCAGGCTGCCACTATTAACCAAACAAGATGTTTTGATAGTACATGTATCTTTTTATACATGCACCTAGTTAAAATCAACAGTTTGGGCACAATAGTTTAAAAAATATGTTTCAATTACCTCAGTATTAATCAGGTTAATGTTTATATTTGTAGAAATATGGTCTATAATAGTGGTGGTATTTTCTGTTATTCTTGTTGGCTCATAAATTATATCCCTAATGTTATATAAATTAAACATAACTTTTAGGCTTTTATAAGCTGAATTATCACAATTAAATGTATATTTAGGTCACCTGTAAGAATAAACAGACACACACAAACACACACTGTACAGCAGGTATAGAGAAAATGAACTAATGAGTTTTTGGCATTGTAGAAATTGTTGTTCATCGGTACTCTTAATGTTCTTGCATCAGAAGAATTGTTCATTGGGGATCATAAAACCACTAGGCAAACAATGGGCTTAAGAGACTGCATGGGTCTTGCTAAAAATTGAAGAAACTGGATGAGACTAAAGAAATGCTTCAAGTGATTCCCAAGAGAAGTGAAAATAATAGTACATATCTCTAAACCAACATACAGATTTCACCATCCCTCAAAATGACTCCCAACGCTTCTGAAACAAGCAATAAAAATTACCAGTCCTGAAAATGATAAATTAAGACCATTAGCTGATGCTAAGAAATCTGATATTGGGAGCCTGCTTAAAGTAAGTTTTGAAGATGTAAAATTGGATAGTTTACAGTAGTGTGTTTAAGTGTTGAACATGCATATTCATTTATTCCTTTAATCCTGGTGGTGGGGTAACCATATTTGTCTCCTAAACCCAAAATCGAGGGTTCAATCCCGGCTAGGACCAATGTATTTTTTCAGGTGTAAAAATCTTTAAGTATGGCTTCCTTTTATATTTATGGCATGATAAAGAACCTCAAGCCTGAAAAAAGAGGCCTCGAGCAAAATTTATTGGCCATTTCATGTCTGATTTGAATGGGACACTGATGACCTGAGATGTTAAAGAGCGTCCATAAATAAACCACATAAAAAAAATCAAAACATTCGTCTTCAGACTGAAGTTGAGGCTGAAAGGAAAACTCATAATGATGATTGTGACTATTTGCATGAGTAAAGAAAATTAATTGCAAGATTGTAAAAATGACAATCTTGTCAATTTTGTTAACAGTGTATTTCTTGAATGTTTACTTCCTATGAATAGTTGCATCTCTTGTGATGAGAGAGGTGGATGGGTGGGTGGATGAATGGAAGTACCTGTATGCTTTAATAATATGAATAACAAAATTATTTTGGTTTCAAAGAGATGTTTAAAGTTATACTATATGACAAAATCAGTGCATCAAAATGTATTTTATTCAGTTGCTTGGTGCAAAATATTTACATAATTCACATTCATTAATAGGAAAGTAATTTCAATCATGATTAATTCTAGAACTCGAAAGTAGTGATATTCAAAAGTGGTTGTAAATTGAGGAAAGTGGAAAGATGGTTTCTAAATAGATAACAAATAGAGGTGGCGAAGGAATTTGATTATTTAGAAGTAAGATTGAGCAGTTAGGGAAGCTGAGAAGGATATAATGATAAAAGGAAAAGCAGCCACAAGAACATTTAAAGTATGCTTATACAAAGCTCCAGAAAGGTTAATTAATTGGCTGGAAAGAATGTATGAAGCAATTGTAGAAGCTAAAATGTTATGCAGTTACAATATGGGACAAATTTGAAGATAGATTCAGTCCACAGGATGTTTTGTAAGGTGGTGTTGGCATTGCCAATAGCTTCACCAGATGGCTGAATTAGGGAGAGTCAACAGAAAAGGAATGTTTATGGAGTGAGTTATGAAGAATTAGTTTAGAAATTTGGGGTCAGAGGATTGTAATGTATTTAAAGAATGTACGAGAAGAGTAAATAACTGGGACAAGAGATTGGGAAAAAGGATAGAAGCTGGAATGGAAGATATATGGCAACAAGGAGAAAGGAATGTGGTAGAAATATGGGAGGAAATGAAAAGTAGTTTTAAGGATAAAAAAATACGTGAAATTTTATAGGGTGATAAAAAAAAGGACTGAAGTATTAAGAAGTATGTGGATTGTTGTGATAAAAATCCTTGAATTTGTAATGAGTGATAAAAAAAAAAGACTGAGGTAGGGAGAAATATGTGGATTGTTGTGGTAGGTGAAGTTTAGGAGACTTTGCATGGATAAGATCAAGAGCAATGTTTTGGAGAGGATAAAGAGAAATAGTGTGAAAGAATATGTAATGTGTAGTGTAACAGAAGGAATTTTTCATTGATTAGTGGAATGCAAAAAAATTAAAAATGGAGAAAAAAAATTTGGGAGCAAAAATGAGATATGTGGCAATATAAAGCAATAAAAATGTTAGCAGACTATGAAAGAGAAATAAGTAAAAGAATATGGATGTATTTTGGAATAGTGCAAGAAAAAATAATTTGGAATGTTAAATTCGAAGGAAGTATAAAATATCCAGTATGAGTTGTAAGGTGAGTCGAGGGGATATAAATATATCAATAGCCTGGAGGTTTGGTATGACAGATCCAGGGATAGAACTGTGCTAGATTATTTTGGAACTGGGCTAATGATACATTTTTGAACATAGTCTTAATACTCATATCTCAGCATTTAGGTTTTCATAAATCTTGTCGGCAAGAAAATATAATGTAATAATGCAATTTTTATGAGGAAATCACTCAAATTTCACTCATTTTGTTCCATTTATTTGGACATATTTTGAAGGCTTTTGCCTTCATCATAAGCATGGTTCCATTGCCCTCATAAAAATTTCATAATTTACTATTTTAATGTGTAAATTCCTGATATTTAAAACTAAAGGTATATTGTATTTGTTGCTTCCTCTAACATTTTGATTTCAGCACTTAACCCCTCATCCAGTGCAATGTATCAGATACATACCTTTCCAGCTCTTTCCAACATACTGATATAACTGTTAATGTGAAATGGCTGAACACATGGTAGTTTCTTAAAACTTTCATTGTAGAACTTTCTTGCTCATTATTGATCAATCAGCTGCCTATTATTCTTGTTTCATTATGAAGTAATGTATTCTTATTCTCTGAAAAAGGTAATATCCATGTAAATATTGCCTGCATTTCTCAAAAGGAAAGCGCAGGAGTGGTACTATAAACTATTGTCAGCAATGTTTGGAACAAATAGGCAGGTAGGCGGATAGATGTTCTTTCATAATTTGGTTTTTCTTTTTTTGATTGATTTATTTATGGACGCTCTTTAACAGCTCAGGTCATCAGCATCCCATTCAACTCAGGGCGTGAAACGGCCAACAAATTTTGCTTAGAGACCTCTCTTTCAGGCTTGAGGTTCTTTTTCATGCCATAAATGTACGACACGGGACCCACGGCTTTACTTCCCTTCCAAAGGAAGCCATACTTAGGATTTTTACACCCCAAAAAAATCCATCAATCCTGGCTAGGTTCGAACCCGCGATCTTGGGTGTAGGAGGCAAGTATGGTAACCACTACACCACCAGGACCGACTCATAATTTGGTGAATAAATTAACTTTTACTGATGTATATTTAATTATTTACATGAATATATGTTCACCATACTGATACTATGGTGCTTGCATCAATAGTTAAATTACCGCTTCTGTGGTAGAACTATAATTTGATCTCCTGGTATTTTTCAAAATAGGTCCCACCACAATAGCTCAAGCAATTGTATCTCTCTACAAATTGGAGGACTAGTATGTTTGTTTCCAGAAGAGACAAATTTCCTGAATTTAGCATTTTCATCTTGAAAAATTGAATGGCAGGTAACTTTAGCAAAAGGCAATTCTAAACTCATTGGTGCCATCAATAATTTGTCAGCAGATCCATGACATGCCTCCCACAAATCCCAGCATTCACAAGGTGAATTTTTAGCAGACAAAGTGGCATCTGAACATTTTTTTTCCCCCCAACTCTGCTTTCCCTACTATTTATTCTCTCTGCTGCTTCAGCATAACTCTCGTCATCATATCTCCATTTCTATTGCAATAAAACACTAGGGATTTGCGGTGTGCATCCTGTCCCTTGCTATTCCTTCATGGTTGGCAAGTTAGTTGGCATTATTCTCTGTTTCTCGTTACATTACCCAGACTGTAAACAAATCAAGCTATATCACATTCCCTTGTTCTGATTGGTAAAAGCTGTTCACACCATAAACATGACTTTTCAAACTTAGCCCTATCAGATGACAGGAACATGAAAAAAACCTGCATATAAAGCTTTGGAAGCATGTAAACTTACAGTTAAGTTATAATCTAGAATGTGTTAACGAACAAACTGAAGACTTTTCTATTTTCACCATTGAGCAAGGTTGAGCCTGTGGTGCCTCAATAGTAAAAATGGATGTTAAGCACCATTTAAAAAAAAATCTCATCATACATACAGTGTTTAACTAAGTTCTCTAATTTCTCCATTATTTCCCCTACTTTTCTTACCTTCATTAATGTTTTTATATCATTCTTAAATGCTCTTCTCAAACTTGATTCTAACTCCCTTGTAAAATCTCCTAATTGATCATCTCTTTATCTTAAATCCATTTTTCTCATCAACTCTTATCTCTTTTCTACCCTTCTTTTAAAATTTCACTTTAAACAGAAAATGACTGCTGGTACACATTAAACCCAACGCCTCAAAATCTGCAAGGTATATATCTAAATCTATTGAAAGCAGCATATAATCAATAATTCTTTGAAAATCATTATTTTTTACAAAGATAAATTCACCCAAATATCCTTCCCTCTAATATCTTTATAAATTATCCTATTATATTCCTCACAAAAGTTTAATAACTTCTTTCCTTCCTTATTACAGATTTTATCTTTACTAACTCTTTCCAGCCCACATTCTTTCTCCATATCATTTTCTATGTGAACTAAATGTAATTTGACTCTTCCTACTCTTGCATTAAAATTACCCATTATTATAAGCTTATCATGCCTTTATGTATTTTGCAGGACCTCTATGTGTTTTCTTAAATTATTTAACAAATTTTAATTGTAAAACTCGGAAGTATTTGGTGGGATATATACTGATGCAATGCATACATCATTACAATATCAATCAATTAAAAAATTATATTAATGGATATCATTGTATGATTCAGTTGAACTACACACTCTTAAAGCTTCACTTACTTTTCATAAATGTATGGAACCGGTTTCGAGAACATTTTGTTCCCATCTTCAGCCATGCTAAGGTTCAACTGTCGGATCATTCGTTGAGCTGTGGGAATGTATATTCTGCTCTGGTGGTGGTGTGATAAACTTGTAGTTTATGTTTTCATCCCCGACAATGTCGAAGTTCATTATGCTGTTTTTGTATTTGTAGATGTAGATTTTCTCCCAGGTTGCTAATTCCGTAGGTCCTTGTACTGATTTTAATAATTTTGTTTTATTTATTATGTCATGATTTTGTGTCCAAAAATGATATGCTACTGCTGATTTCTCTATTTGCTTGTACTTTATGTTCCTGAAATGTTCCTTTAACCGTGTGCCAATGTTTCTCTTTGTTTTCCCTATGTAGATTTTTTCACATTCTGCACAGTTTATTTTGTAAATACCTGATTTTTCTTCTTGTGGAATACTGTCATTAACATTATCTATCAGCAAATTTTGAACATTAAATCTATTAATCGGTGCCAACCTGATATTAAAATCTTTAAGAATATTCTGAAATTTTTTGTGGCCCATGGATGATATGTGAATTTTTTAAAAATAAGTTTATCTTTTTTTGCTGAAAGTGTTGTGGTTTCTTTGATATTTTTTTGTCTCTTGAATTTCTGCTCCTTTTTATGTACTAGTTCTTTTTTAAAACCATTTTTAACTGCTGTTTCTTCTATTTGTTTGTATTCTTTAAAATATTCTTCTTTGCTAATTTGTAGGTTAACTAGCCGGTGTGTTAAACTGTTAATTACTGCATGTTTGTGTGCTGTAGGGTTTAAACTGTCAGCTTTGATGTGATTATCTGCATGTGTATTCTTTCTGTATATTCCAAATTTAAGATTTTCTTGGCATTTCATTATTTTAATATCCAGGAATGGCAGCATGTTATCTGTTTCTATTTCGTATGTAAATGAAATGTTTTTATCTTGAATATTTAGAAGTTTTAAGGCATCGTCAATGAGTTTTTTGTCAACTATGGCAAATATATCATCCACATATCTGTACCATACCTTAAATATGAATGGAAACGCTGTGTTGATGTGTGTTTCAAATCTACTCATGAAGAGGTTAGCTAGAAATGGAGATAAGGGGCTGCCCATTGTAAGTCCTGCTTCTTGTTTATAAAATTTTCCTTTAAAAGTGAAAAAGGCTTGGTTTATGCAAATTTCTGTCAGTTTGATGTATTCTTTAATGTGTATATCATTAATTCCACTTGTTTTTAGCCAATCATGTAGATAAATCAGGAGTTTTTCTTTTGGTATGCTAGGAAACAGAGATTCTACATCGAAAGATATAAGAGTGTCAGAGGGGTGCAATTTTATGTCTTTAATTTTTTCTATTAACTGATATGAATTATTTATGCTCCTGGTTTGAAATTTTGGTAATGCCTTGAATCTATTAGCTAACCATTTTGCTAAATAGTAAGAGGGAGTATTGATGTTGTTAATGATGGGGCGCATACCATTTCCAGTCTTGTGAATTTTTGGTAAACCATATAACCTAGCTATTTTAGGGTTGCTGTGTTTTATTTTGAATATTGTTTCTTTTGGAATGACTGTACATGTTTTCAGAACCTCATTGATGGAATTAACACACCTTTTCAATGGGTCTGATGGGATCGGAACATATTCATATACAAATTAGCAAAGAAGAATATTTTAAAGAATACAAACAAATAGAAGAAACAACAGTTAAAAATGGTTTTAAAAAAGAACTAGTACATAAAAAGGTGCAGAAATTCAAGAGACAAAAACATATCAAAGAAACCACAACACTTTCAGCAAAAAAAGATAAACTTATTTTTAAAAAATTCACATATCATCCATGGGCCACAAAAAAATTTCAGAATATTCTTAAAGATTTTAATATCAGGTTGGCACCGATTAATAGATTTAATGTTCAAAATTTGCTGATAGATAATGTTAATGACAGTATTCCACAAGAAGAAAAATCAGGTATTTACAAAATAAACTGTGCAGAATGTGAAAAAATCTACATAGGGAAAACAAAGAGAAACATTGGCACACGGTTAAAGGAACATTTCAGGAACATAAAGTACAAGCAAATAGAGAAATCAGCAGTAGCATATCATTTTTGGACACAAAATCATGACATAATAAATAAAACAAAATTATTAAAATCAGTACAAGGACCTACGGAATTAGCAACCTGGGAGAAAATCTACATCTACAAATACAAAAACAGCATAATGAACTTCGACATTGTCGGGGATGAAAACATAAACTACAAGTTTATCACACCGCCACCAGAGCAGAATATACATTCCCACAGCTCAACGAATGATCTGACAGTTGAACCTTAGCATGGCTGAAGATGGGAACAAAATGTTCTCGAAACTGGTTCCATACATTTATGAAAAGTAAGTGAAGCTTTAAGAGTGTGTACTTCAACTGAATCATACAATGATATCCATTAATATGATTGGCTTCACTGTGTTAAGTTCCAATTTTACATTTAAGAAATTAAAAAATTGTTAAAAATCTAGTGTTAAAACATGGTTTTTATACTGTGGAAGAAGTCTTGAAAACTAAATTATAGAATTAGACATTTATATAATAAATTTGTAGTTATTTTATTAATGTAAAATGATGAAGCTAAATGTACAAACTGTACATAATTGGTGAATAAAAGCCTTGAACCTACCACATACTTCAACTATTTCACATTATAAAACTTAATTTCAATCTAGATCTTTGAACACTTTCACTCTCAAACATTCTCTTATAAACACACAAATTCTGCCTGATGTCCACCCTTTATCCTTCTTCTTGAAACCCTCTTTTCCATGAAAGACATAATCATTAATTTATTTAAAAATTATATATGGAACTAAACACAGTGAAGCTAATCAAAATAATCATTAATGTTAATATTAATTCCAATCATATCTGTGCTACCATCACATCATGTGCCTTTATTAACTGTACTATTTCCCCATTTTCCATTTTTCTTATCAGCCTCTCAAAATCCCAACATATAACCTCCAATTCTTTTCTGTATACTGAACCCTTTCTATCAAATCTAAACACTTGTAATTTGGTCCTGCTCCTGGTCATCCTATCAGCACTGCCATGAAGCACGAATTTATGAGGGTAGGTCTGGGGTTCAATTCCTATCAGGAACATCCTTCCTGACTGAGAATTTTTCCAGGTTTTCCACAGTCCTCATAAATGGCAAATGCCGGGGAGGTACTATAAACTTAGGCCTGGAACACTTCCTTCCATTAAAAAAAATCCTTGCCCAATTTATCATTTAATCTCATGTATCATCAGATCACCAGTGTCACCATCTGTGATGTGTCAGCATTAAAAAACGGGCATTAAACACTATTAAAAAAAAAATCCTATCAGTGGCCACTTCTCCTCTTGTATGATTGCAAACTTCCATTATGCTGCCTGCTGACTCGATGATTCTTTAAATATATAAAATATTTAACTATAAATTAATACTTTGAATAATTATGTTGTAGTAGTAGTAAGTGTATTTATTTCAATAATGACTTGCAGTTATATAAATTAAACATTTAACCAGCACATTGGTTCTAGCCAGACCATTCGTGCTCCTATTTACACATATGAAATGCTGAGAAAAAACCAAACACACAGAATTACATATATACAAACACTATGAAATAACCTTCCTCCTCCCCCATCATATTGGACAAAAAATTAATGCCATTAATAAGAATTTTGAATTAAAAGGTACTAAACAAGATAAAATACATAATTCAATACATACATATATGTAAACAACAGAAAAACAAAAACCAAATGAAGTACATTTAAAACATATAAGTAAAATATATGCTATGTCCTCTCTAGCCAGAGATTTTCTCTTGCCCACCATATCTTCCTAATAACCTTACATAGCCCTTGCCAATTACTTTTATCCAATACCAAATTTAGACATGCTCGTCTATTCGTTCTTGACCTCACAAATTTTTTGCAGAGAATCTACAATCTCCAGGACTCCGTAGCTTCACATTCTGTAAGCATACGTACCCAATTTTCCTTCTTACCACACATAGAACACATCCCTTTGCCTGCCTCATCCATTATTTTCTCGGTGTCCATCTTGCGAGGCACAGCCAGGCCATTGCTGTTTTATCTTCTCCTGTTATTTTGTTTATATATTTTTCTCTTCCCCATGTCCCTTTTAGTTCTGATTGTAATTCCAGCAACACACTTTGTTAGAACATTCAGCTTCCACTGCCTGCCTGTCAATGTCAGTTATTCTCCTAACTTTCCTGCAAACATTTCTTCTATTTCTAACTTCTATGTCTCACACTCACTTCATTCCTATTCCTTCCAAACCGCTTTTTATAATAGATGCTAGTTTCCAGTTTGCAGGTTTTTTAATTGTTCCTGATAGCAAACAAACTTTAACTTTGCATCTGTCCCCTTTATTAAGTCTAACCTGTATTTAAGCGCAAAGGTTTTTGTATCACAAATACTGCTGAACTCTTTTATCACCACACAATTTGCTGGCTCCTACCAACCCTTAGAATTATTTTCAGGAAATTAGTCTGAATTTGCCATAGCTTTTCTGCTCGCTTCCACCCTGATATTTCCAAGCCATTACTTATTACCACTCTTATTTTTGCATTGTAAAATGCTGATCGGCATTTGCATCATTGAAATGAACAACTCCCCCAGCTATCTCCTCACTGCCATGGGTGGCCAATGTCATTAAGGCGCAGACTCGTGAGTGTAAGGTCTGCAGTTCAAATCCCACAAGGACCATCCTCCCTGACAGAGGTTTTATCAGATTTTCCTCATTCCTCATAAATGGCAAATGCCAGGGAGGTACCCTAAACTTAAGCCTGGAACGTTTCCTCCTTAAAAATATCCTTTCCCAATATATAATTTCATCTCATGTATCATCAGTGTCCACCACCTGTGGTGCCTAAGTGGTAAAAATGGGTGTTAAACACCATTCATTCATTCATTCAGCTGTCTCCTTGCTTTTCCTTTCGAGTAGTCTGTATGTCTCGATCATTTGCCATTCATTGTTAATAATACCTAAATATATAATTCTTTAACATTCTGGATTTTTCCCCCCTGATAATACTAGGGCTGTTCCTTGCTGGAAACTAACACTTTTTTAAAAGTAGCCACCTTTGCTTTCTCTACGTGACTGAGAGACCCCAGGTAGTGCAATAAACCCTCAGACTATCAATACATCTCTGTAACCCCATCACTGAAGTTGAGCACAGTACCACACCATCTGCATACAAGAGTGCTGGAATTTTCTGATCTATCACAATTGGTGCATCGTAGTCAGCTACACACAAATCCACTGAAATGTCATTTATGAATAAGTTAAATAAAACAGGGGAAAGACTGCATCCTTGTTTAACTTCTCTGTTAGAGCATGTATATGTTCTGATTTACATTATTCCCTCCTCACTTCTCACAGAGATTTATTCTTTCATAAATTTGCATCAGAGCTTTCAACATTTCACCTGACAGCCCTTTATCCTGCAATTTCTGCCATAAAGCATTATATGCCATGGAGTCAAATGCTTTCTGAAAATTGACAAAAATAAGAGTTTTCCTTTCTTGTTTCCCATATGTTTATTCAATATAGTTTTTAAAATAAAAATGCTGTCACAGGTTCGAAACCCTGGCCTAAACCCCAACTGAAATTTTGTCATGCTTGGACACCCCACTTTGTAGTCTTCCTTGCAGTATTTTACGGAACATTTTTCCATGAACTGGAAATAAACTTATACCCCTATAATTATCTGGATTATTGAAACCCCCCTTTCACTTGGATGAAATATTTCTCTAGCTCATTGGTCTGGATGAGGTCTCTCATCAAAAATATGGTTGAAAATGCATAGTACCAGGTCTGGTCTGTCTTAGATTTTCACAAAGGCCATAAATAATTCTGCTTGCAAGCCATCCAATCTCACAGCCTTATTATTCTTATTGCATGTATAGCTTTCATTAGTTCCTCCTTTGTCTAATAACGGAATCAATGGCTCCCCTAGTAACTGTTCCCCAGTTATGCCTGGTCCTGCCCAATTTGCTCCTCCTCCATATAAATACAAAAGTGTCTAACCGAAGATTCCTCTGATGTGTTATGTATTTGTGAATGCCCATACCCTTTTTCCTTTATTGTTTGCCACATATCTGCTATATTGCCATCTTGTTCATAATTAGCTAATGAGTCAATTTAATACTGTTATTCTACACATACCATTGAATATTCACATGTTTCAGAGGCTTTTGCCCTCATCGTCAGTTGTGAGTCAAATGATGATGCGAGCAAAAGCCTGTGAAACATGCTGTGTATAATTCAATAGAAAGTGGAGTATAAGAGAATTAAATTGACTCACTAGCTAATTAAGAATAAATTAATTGCTTCACTGTATTAGTTTCAACACAAAATTAATTTTGAGTTTTATTTACCTTCTTGTGTTGAAATTCTAATTTTTTTCTGTCATGAGATCTAGCCACTTTTCTTTTGTCTCCTTCAGTGTTGCTTTATATTGTTTTCTCATTTCTATGCATCATTTCTGATTAAGTTTCCCACCCTCCCTTCTAAAAATTATTAGAGCTTTTTCGGTCTTTCTCTTCTCCCTCCTGCACAGTTCACTATACCATCCTTTATTTTTAATTTTACTTTTGACCCCCATATTCTTCCCAGCTAATTGCAGTTGTGCACTTATTGTTTCAATTGCATCACTACAGTCCACATTTTGCTGAATAAGTACTAAATTGAAATGTGCAGCCTCTGTTGTTCTCCAGCTGAAGCACTTGATCCTTCTGTTTATCCCAGTTGTTCCTCTCATCTTAGAAAACCCACTCCTCTCAACCCCTATGTGTAGCTCTAATTCTGTTGGAGAATTGTGTGACTCTTTATGAGCAACATTGAAATTTATTTTTATCCCAATTAAATCCTAATATATTATAACGTAATCAGTAACATTCCCCCATTGTTGTTTATGAAAGTAAGAATCCCCATTTGTATCCTCCCCATATTTCTCATTTAATATTTCTAATTCAAAAACCTCACATAGATATAGTTCCTTTCCATCAAAATTTAATATCTCAATCTTTACTCAATCTAAATGCTCCCCTACACTCATTCCTGTCTTTCTCTCTTCCCAATGTGACATTTTCACAATCAATCCTTGCATTAAAGTTCCCCATGACTGTGAATCCTGCCTCTGGAAATTTTAACTGTAACTCAGTAATGATATCTCCCAGGTCTTCAAAGAAAGCAGGTAGGGCATGTGTAGATTTTGCTGATTGGCAATACAAACTATTAAAATAGACATGTATCTCTCTTACAGTAAGATAAATGCGTACTACTCCTGGCATATTTACAATCATATGTTCAATGTGTTTGGACATACTTTCTCTATAGAAGATTATCACTTCCCCTGAATATCTCCCCCTTTTTTATTTTGTTGCCCTTCCCTTACTCATACAACAAAAGTGCTGAATTTCTCTATCCTCACCATCTCTTAACCATGTCTCTGTTATGCTTAGAACATGGAAGCATTTTATATGCACATAAAATCTATCATTTGATAGTTTCCTCCTTAGCCCCTCAATGTTCCATACACTGACTCTGAGTTCTGGGGTGGAGAACCTATGCTATTCTTTGTTGTTGAGGTTCCTTACTGTGTCGACCAGTTTTTGGGACCTCCTCGTGTCATATTTCCTTTTGCCTCTTTCCCCTATTTTCTATTGCTATAGGTATCCCCACTACCCTGGTTGTTGTTAATGTTGCAATCCCCACTGCTCCTACCACCTACAGTGTCTCTTGTTCTGGGGATTACATCCCCTTCACTAGAGCTCCTTACCAGTGGGTCATTGCCATTGCACCACTGCCTCTCCTGCAGCTCTTGTTTTGTCCCCCCCCCCCCCATCTCTTATGTCTGCCACCATTTGCTCTCTTCTGCTGGTATTTAAAACGGAAATTGCCTCTACAAGTCCTGCAGGATTCCCCCAGCTCAGCCCTGCTTCTCACTCTCCTGTTGACCACCAACTTCTGGAAGAGCAGGAAAGCCTGAGCTTCCTGCCTCCTGGCATCAACAAATGGCTTCTTCAGGAAACTCCATTCTTGTCACACTTACATACACTACAATCCTTGCTGATAGCTACACCACATCCCCTTAAACTTCAAGACTTCTGGAGCACTCTTTCCCATAATTTAAAATAGGCCAATTTGCAAATTATTGGCCTCGGGCTCCTCACACTTCCAACCATATGGGCCCATTGAATGTCAAACTCCTCCAGCTTAATTCCTATTTGGGATATGATATGTTGCCTATTGTTTCTGTCAGCTCCCTACTCTACTTCTCCTCTTCCCCCACACCATACAGCACAATATTGTTTCTCCTAGACTGATTCTCTAGGAGGTCTACTTTCTCTTATAGACTTCTCATCTTGTAATCTGTTTGCACCCAGGCCACCTCTGACTCCTGGACCCAATCTATCACTCTATTCATGGTAGAGACTAATTTTTGAACTGTGTTCTTCACTTCACCATTCAGCTCTTCTACCTGCTGGAAACCCCATCCCATCTCCTTTCTTATATTCTCCAAAGCTTTCCGCACTTCCTGCATTTTACAGCACAGAGCATATTAAAAATGCATCCAACCACCGCTAAGTCTAGTAACCAACTGCAATTAATTTGTATTTCAAAAAGGAGTCCTGTGCCCGCTAGCCAATGCAGGATGGCAAAGAGCACCTAGTACTCTTAAATTCCAGAATAAGGTTACGAGAAATGCAGTATAGCACCCATCATATTAATGCATTACATTTATTCTCCTAAATAAGCATGGGACATTAAAAGTGAGTATGTTTTTTTTTTTAATATGAATGGTGTTTAACATCCGTTTTTACTATTGAGGTACCACAGGTGATGGGCACTATAATGATACATGAGATGAAATATATTGGGAAAGGATTGTTTTGTAAGAAAGGTAGTGTTCCAAGCCTAAGTTTAGTGTACCTCCCTGGCATTTACCATTTATGACTGAGGAAAATCTGGAAAAAACTTCATTCAGGGAGTAAGGTCCTGGCAGGATTTGAACTCCATAGTTCCTGCTCACGAGTCCATGCCTTAAATACCTTGCCGACCCAAGGTAGTCTTAAAAGTGTGAATATAACAGCTTTTTCCATTGTATATTGTACAAACTAATTAACTACTCTGCATGTGTCGAGCTTTAAGAATCACAGATTAAATATTTCAGTAAAATAAGGAAAAAATTACTTACAAACATTTCTGCAGTTTTTAAATGAAATAATTACCTACCTGAGAAGCAAAACAATTGAGGTTCATTTTCATAACTTTTCAGGAGAAACCAAAAAAAGTTATTTCTAAGATGTAGAACTGCAAGATACTCATGACATGTAGAACTTAAGGCTCTGATTTTTGTATGTGTCATTGAATAGTTTGAATTGAATAAAATTTTATTTAAAAGTTATTTCCAAAATTAATTACATGGTTATATGCCCCTTTTCCACAAAATATTTTAAAAGTGTTTCCAGTTTGATTTTTTTATTTTTTAGGCAATGTAAAATGTCTGAAGCTTCAAAATGATTTATTCTGGCCAACTTAAAATACATATTTATAAATATTCGATGCACAGATTGGTAAATAAAAAATTGAAATTAATGATGAATTTAGGAATAGAAACAGCCAAATTCAATGGAGTTAACAAAAAAATGATTGATCAAAAAATAAAAAGATTCACAGGAAAAAAGTAAATGAAATAAATTACCTTACTCAGCACTTTATCTAAAGAAAATCTTACTACCCATGCCTCAATAATAAATTTCAACACATTTTTAAACAATACATCACCTTAGTACCTATAATTAACTACAGTGTTGGCAAATTGTGACACTAAATAAAATAGACCCCAGACCTAAAGAAGAAAATTCTAGCATATGTAAAATTAATTGTAGATTTTCATTTTGTTTATTTACAGACACTGTTTAATATCTCAGGTTATTAGCATCCCATTCAAATCAGGGCGTGAAATGGCTGACAAATTTTGCACAGAGGCCTCTTTTTTCAGGCTTGAGGTTATCGTGCCATAAATGTATGACACAGGACCCATGGCTTTACTTCCCTTCTGAAGCCATACTTAGGATTTTTAAGCTTGAAAAAATCCATTGGTCCTGGTCGGAATCGAAACCATGATCTCGGGTTTAGGAGACAAGTATAGTTATCACTACACCACCAGGATCAACATTAATTGTAGAGACTGAGAGACTGTAATAAGGTGTACAAAAAAAAAAAACACTGGAGAAATATTAAACATAAACAGATAAAATAATCCATTGGTGGTAGCACATTTTTGCAATGAACACCAGGAAAGAGGGAAGGACATCACATTGTTAAAAGCAGTTTAACACCTAAAGGAACTCAATATATTGGAAAAAAATTTTATAAAAAAGTATGAGCATAGACTCATGAATTTCAATATCCCAGAGGCAGACAACATTTTGTTTCAGTTCATTAACAGACCACCAGAGCACCCACAGTCATATTTACACCTCCAACTTAGTTTGAACCGTCAGTCATTCTATGGTTGACAATGTGAGCAAGGTCTCATGAAACATGTCCCATATTTAATTTTAAAAGTTTTAAGAGTGAAACATCAAGAGTGTTTTTAATGTGTTAACATGATTTTAAGTAGTTTTACTTTTAATCTACCTTAAAAAAAGCATAAATAAATAAAAAAATAAAACATTGTTGAGAAAACAATTTTAAATAAATCATGAATACAAGATAAAAAATTAAGAGTTATGTTATTTCAATACTTAAAACATTGGCCTACAATAAAAATGGATAACTTTATAAAAATTATAAAGCCCTACAAACTAATAAAGTAATCACTTATGTGGGAGGCACTCTCTTACTTTTTCATGTGTAATATCTCTATAAATCACTGCATAAAATTCTTCAATCCATTTTGTCAATATCTGGAGATCTGCAAATTTTGTGAAACTAATGGGTTTAGCTCCAGTCTATGTGAGTGGAATTTCTTAAGGTAACTGAAGAGCACTTCTGTGATTACATATGAAACTAATTTTTGAAATGTAGCCTGGGAAAAGGATGTTTTGTAAGAAAAATTCCAATAATAATTTTTTAACAGACTTTAAGCCAAACTATCCGGAGGATCTGGAACATCTCACCATTAATGCATTGTTTACATTAAATAAACAGAATACAGGTATAATGTGTTAACATTTATTACTATTATTTTTATTAATTAACACTGGTCTTGATGTATTATTATTGCTGTTTCATATAAATTTAAAACTGAGAAATCTTATACCATAAATATAAAAAAAAATTATGTTTAAACATATCTTCCGTGGAACTCATGCTGCTTTTAAGCTCATAATCACAATCTACATTAGAAAAATCAGAGATCCAAAACATTTGGAATGTCTTCTAATACCTCTTGTTGTTGGATATCAGGGCTGGAAGTATCTTCATTTGTAAATCTGTTTCATATTTCAAATTTTGAAAATGTTTAATCATACAATATTATATGAAATTGGTTTATGGTAAAATTATATGTTTACAATGAATGTATTTTTATTAATTTCAACCAAAGGAGAAGTGAACTTGAGTAAAATAAATGTAATTGAATTTCTGAAAATTATAACTTTATAAAGCAACAAAATAATAAAGTTATTTACATTTAATAATAAAAACAGTATGATACACTATGAATAATTACCTTCTGTATCACAAATTTATTCAGCAATTTTTGCCATTATCTTCTTTCTTGAAAATTCCATTTTGTTGTAAAAGCACATAATGCTCTTCAAAACTCACCATGCATCATCCAAACTGAGTATTTTCATAGTTGAACACACGAGAAAGAATATATGGAAACTTGTGAAATGTTTCATTCCCACTACTGCATTTAAAATATTTAGATTGAAAAGGGCTGGATGCCTCTCATATGCCAACCAAAGCTCAAATTATTCTGGAATTGAAAGGGAAAAGACAGATGTGATGCATCTTTTCTTTGGGCAACTACCATTATAACACATTGTAATCATATAATAAGAGAGTGCAAAAGAGAGTTGCCTTTTTTCTATTTGTGCAGTCATTAATCTTATTTTAAAAATATCAGTGATTAAAATTGGATATATAATCTTTTGCTTCTCAGGTACACATTTTTAAGTAGCATCACTCTCTTTTCAGCAGTTAATCAAGGATAATTTTGTTCTCTTTGGCTTCAAGAACTTGAACTACTTGAAGAGAGGATTGTTACTTTCTAGGATTTTCCAAATGAATAATATTTAAGATAATGACAGACAGTAGCAACAAATATATTTAATTTATAATGTGCTAAATATAGGGAAAAAATAATTCTTACAACATATTCATTAAATTAAAAATTGGCATGTTCAATAATATTATTTTTGTTTCAAAATTAAGAACCAGGTACTTGCTTTGGTTATCTTATTGATTTAAGGCTGAAAATTAAAAACAAAGAAATGTTTTTTAGAACTAAAACTTTAATCAGCAAAGCAGAATAATCATGCAGTCAATATGTGTTATTTATTTATTTGTTTGTTTGTGTTTTTAAGGATATTCATTCCAGCAGGCACGTGGCACTTCACAGTGAAAGTGTCAAATTGTGAATTCCGTGTTAATGCTATAGCAGCATTTCATAATACAAGTGAAGGAACTTTATATTGCATCCAGAGTCTTGCTCTGCAAGCACGTGCATTACCAACCTACAATCCTCGAAATGGCACAGGGAACCTAACTACAGATTCTGAATTCATCTTCACAGAAACAGAACCTTATACTGATGGTTATTACTACCTTTTGGTAATCTCAGAATCACAAGTCAGCTTTAATCTTTCGGTCACAACTACAGGTAAGGGCAAGTTCTGTTGTATTTGTATTTAGTTTTCATATTTTATTTGCAGTGTACCTTGTCAAAGAAAATATCTGATTATACTCTATAGATATAGATGGAATAGTTGCAGGAAGAAGAGCAAAAGGTAGTAGGATAACCATGGGGCTGTATCGAAGATGGGGTTTGAAAATTTTGTTTAGAATTCAAATCACGAACAGGCATAATATTCTAGTTAGTGTTCATATCAAATCTCCAGTTCCTGTAGAAAGGTTCAACCAAAGTGCAATCACATTAAATTTTTAACAATAAAGGTTTATAAACTCCATTGTATTGTGGCTCTTTGCATGATGTAGACTGTGACTATGAACTGTTTTGTTTAACTGGCATTTGTTGACCGAACAAATGTTAGAGGCTACATCAATCCATAACTGACTATAGGTAAATGGGGGAGGTGACTGCTTTAAAGTCCCATTCTACCCACCCTCCTTAATCTTTTCTAATTAATTTATTAATTGAATTGCCAATTCTCTGATTATTTTCTCTTTCTTACACCAAAGTATTCACATTTTTTTATTATATGCTGTAGGCTATGTCATTCTTGCATCAAGTTTGGATTATATGTACATCTCTCTTCCCTTATCTCTACATGCAGTAATCGAGCACCACCGACAACATTAATATTTGTGGTATAAAATTGAGGGAGTCTCTATGTATAGAACATAATTGTTCTTTATGAATTCTTTCAATTTAAAAAAAATTAAATTTAATGTCAATTACAGCTGGAACTGTAACAGTATTTTGCTCCCAATCAATCGTATTTATGTAGAATTCTGCTTAGAAATTCAGTTTTGGTTTCTAAAGGTACATATTTCTATATGTCTGCCTCCAACAGTTTTGAAATCTCTTGCCTGAATAGTTCTCCTTACTGCTAGCAGCAAGCATACAGCATACTGTCATCAGTTAGCATTAATAACAATGTAATTTTTGGGTGATCATAAAAGGCATTTCTTGATATCACATTATGCACTACTTCTTTGTAATCTCTCTCAATTTTCTAGAAAGAAAGCAGCAAAAAAAAACATGTCTGAAACCATCTGTACAAAGAGATTGATCTTGATGTTAATCTGCATTGAAACAAACTTTAACAACAAATTTTGTCATTTTTAAGTCCTTTAAATAATTTTATTTGAAAATATAGAAATATGCTGTTGTAAGTCAGCATGCTTGACAATTCTCTTGATTTCTTGTTTTCTATTGATTCACATTTTCCACTCATTGTTTCAGTATGAATAATGAATAAATTTATTTACCTCAACTTATGTATAGAGAGTGTCAAATGGTAAGAAACAACTCAATCAATATGAAACACAAATAAAATTAAATCAATACCTACAATAATTCCCCCCCCCCCCTGGTTGCTGTGCCTTCAGTTAACCAAAAGATACCTACTTACTCCATGCTTTCTCTAACTGTGATATGGTTTACTAACACTTGGTGTTGTGTTTAAAGAAAACCCAATCCCAGCATGTTATAACTAGAGGTAAACAATTCCTTCATAAACATCAGTATACGGTTGATGCAACAATGCATATGGTGGCAGACAGAGGGGTGTTAGTACCTGGTTCCATACAGTCTAGTTGCAGCAACAGTGCCAAAAGTGAGCAAGTTGATTTGTAACATGTAGTGTAGTGTAATTAAGATGGAACATGCAAAATCATGCATTTCAAAATTGTATGTACTGGTAGAAGGACTTGAAACTCAACGTTTCAGTAAAAGAAAAAAAAGCTTTTGTACGTGGTGTAAGATAGAATTTAAGGGACTAAAACCTAACACGGAAGTACTCATTCTAAGTTCATTACCTTGTATTCTATGTCATTCTAATATATATATATATATATACTAGTTGAATTGTACACTCTATAAATGACTACAAGGAGTAACAACTACATTTATATTTCACTCCAAATGTTCTGAAAAGCAGAATACTACTTGTATGTTCTGCCTAAGTGTGCTTTGTATGTCTGAAACCTGCTGCTGTTTATTTTGGACAACTGTACAAAGAGATTCCTATACTAAGGTTGAAGCTTTGGCAACCTCATGTCCATAGAAGAAGTGGTTTCATGCTTAGTCATAACTTACTGGTTATTTTCATGTTGGAATTCCAACTATCTATAATTACGACACTGTTAACTACAAAATAATTAATTTTCACTTTAATATAATCTATATAACTCCATCAATCATAAGATTTATCCTCCTATCCTTGCTTTTGTACTTTCCTTATCCACTTCTCTCTAAATTTTTGTAAATAATTGCCCATATCTGTAATATTCTTGTCTTTAGCACTCAAGATTTTGATAACCATCATTTGCAGTGGTAAATATTCTCATTTTTTACTCAAATCTGTTTTTTCCATTCTTTAGTTTCCTCACAGACTAAAATATGAGGTGTATCACTTTCCTTTTCTTGACACATAGGACATACTCCTATTTGCCATTTATCACTCACAACCTTGCCTAAACAAAGCTTTCCTCCACATGTTTATTACATATAACTACAAAATTTTTCCATCCCTTATCTTTTTTCAGACTTCTATACAGTTTCAAGGATTTTTTATCTTTAAGACCAGCCAAAATTTCCTGTCCACTCATGCTCTTTGTCTTATCAACTTCCAAAAACTCCTGTTTGGTACATTCCCTACTCCTAACATTTTGCCCATTCTATTTCTTTCCATAAATCATAAATCTTAGAAACCCCATTTTTCTAATTTTCTCCTACCCAATTAAACATTGTTTCAAAATATAACTTTCTAGTTTTCTAGACCTAAATAAATATCAGGGCTATTGTTTGCAGATGATTTTGCGTCTGGATCCATGTCAGTAGGGGGCTTGATAAAAGAAATAGCAGCACTGAATAGATATTGTAAAGAATGGGGTTTAAGAAGTAATAAAGATAAAACCAAAATTATAATTTTTTAAGAAAGGGAACAAGTTAAGAAGTAATGAGAAATGGTTTATAGAAAGAAAAGAAATTAAACAGGTATGAGTGATTGATTAATTAGGAGATCATTTAACTAGCAATAAATTATGGGTAGATCAGAAAAGAAGTTATTTGAGTGAAAGTAAATTGGCTATGAGGGTAATAAGAACATGCTCGAGTGAACTTCCAGAAATGAGAATAAATTTGTTAGAAAGAGTATAATAGGGGCATTCTAAAAGTTCTTGGCCTGACTCAGAGATGTCCTGAAGATGGCCAAATTACAATGATGGTATAATTCTTTAGATTGCGCTCTATAAAGTTTCAGATGCATTAAGTTAGGTGAGTTGTTTGTTATGATCATGTGAACAAACTAGTGGTAACATTTTCAACAAAATGAATGAACTGAAATATGAGCTGTGCTAAAGTAATTTGTTTTTAAAGGTTTAATCCCCAAAGAAATGCAAAAGGATTGGATTTCATATTAAAGGATTCTTACCCTTCGTTTTTGATGGTTAAAAAATGGGCTGCTGAATTTAAGCTTGGTTGTACATCCATTCAAGATGAGTGCTCAGGGAGTCCCAAAACTGATATGATCGATGATAATGTGATAAAAATTCACAGTGTCATACTCAATGATCGCCAATTGAAAGTATGTTAGTTGGCCAATATTGCAAAGACCTCAATAGGCCATGTCCACTACATTTTATACAAAGTTTTGGATATAAGAAAGCTTTCCTCTCAATGGGTGCCATGTTTGTTAACAATAGATCAAAAGCGCATTCGAATTAACATTTTGCAAGAGTGTTTAGACATGTTTAAATGCAATTCCAGTGAGTTTTTCTGAAGTTTCATAACAGTAAATGAAACATGGATTCATCACTACACACAAGAGTTGAAAGAGCAGTTCAATCAATGGGTGGCAACAGGTAAAATTGCACCAAAAAAAGCAAAAATGGTTCCATCTGCAGCAAAAGTCATGGCTACAGTTTTCTGGGATTCTCGTGGCATGGTACTCAAAGACTACCTTCACTGGGAAGTATTATACTTCACAACTGGACCAGTTGAAGGATGCTGTTCAGGTTTGACATCCACATCTTGAGAAAAAGAAAGTACTCTTTCATAATGCTCATTCATGTGCTTCTGGTATTGTAGCTGCAAAACTGTATGACCTTCACTTCCAAGTGCTTCATATCCACCATATTTGCCAGATTTGGCTCTCAGCAATTATTTTTTATTCCCAAACCTGAAGAAATGACTGGGTGGATGCAGATTCGTATCTAATAATGAAGTTGAAACTGAGACAGACGCTTATTTTTCACAGTAGGACAAATCTTATTTTACTAGCAATATTAAAATTTGGAAAGTCATTTAATTAAATGCATTGATTTAAAAAGAGACTATGTTGGGAAGAAGAAGAAGAAGAAGAAGGAGGAGGAGGAAGAGGAAGAAGAAGAAGAAGAAGAAGAAGAAGGAGAAGGAGAAGAAGCCTTTCTCTTAAATCTTGCTTTTTCTTTGTCAGCAGAGAACTTTTAGAAAGCCCTTTGTACAATGCAGCTGTTGATATGCATAAATGTAATATGGGGCAGAAATATAGGCTTAAATAATGAATTTTTAATACCTAGATCATTTTGCATATTAGTTCTAGGGCTACCCATGGCCTCACCTAATGGAGTCACACTAGCAGAATTGGAAGGGTTGGAAATATAGTTAATGTATTAGAAAGAGCACTTAAATTCTGCCACAGAATATTAACACTTGACAAAAATAATATAATCAGGGAATGCTTAATTATGTAAGAGAGAGAAAATAGAATTACAGTTGTACAACCAGATCATAGGAAACTGTAAAAGGAATCGAATGGGAGATTTATTGAGTCTTAGAAAATATAATGTTAAGGGATTTTGAAAAGTAAGAGAGAATTGAAGATTTTGAAAGTCAGAGTATATTTAGTTCTTTAAGGGAGATAAGTTTCCTAAAGCTGCACAGAGAACTTAAAACAGAATGGGTAAGACAAACATGTGTGGATAAATGTAATTAATTAGTAAGAAACAAACTGGCATGGGCAAGAATGGAGGTATAGAAATTGAGAGGTTTAAGAAAAGATTACAATGTTGATATATGTACCAAATTTAGGTATGCGAATTGTGAGGTACTGTGCTGTTTATCAAAATGTAGGGAAGTTATTTTGTAGGGAGGAAATGGGGAAAAAAGTTGGAATAATCTACCACTAGAAATTATAAAAATTGTAATAAAAAGGACAAGAGAGAAATATATTAAAAAGTTACCAAAATGTTTAGAAGGATAAGTGAAAAATGAATGAAGAAGATATGAGTAGTAGGAGAAGGGATAGAGTGGCTGATAGAATATTAAGTAATATTTGGAGTTAATGTAGATAATCCCTAAATGCCAATAACCAGGATGTTAAGGTGAAATGAGATTTTGTATGCTGAGGAACTCTATTACTGACTCAAGATTATGTATTTATAAATGTATTATATAGGATATTTTTTTTAATCTGTTTAAATTATGTCATAGAATAATGATGTATTCTATTTTGGATTGAAGTGGGGAGGCCTCCCTCTTCTGGACTCCAAAGAGGGGGATCTCACCAGATCTGTGGCTTGGACAAGAGTGAAGCCAGGGCCTTCTGAGCTAGCTGAAGACCTGGAGCCCACTAATAGTAGAATGGTTTTATTTGTTTTTATTTATGTTTTGTAGTAAACTGAAAACTGTCATGATGATTTTCAATCAGTGGTATATAATTATTCAGTGGTATATAATTATTCATTGTGTATAATCTAAAAATAATTTAAACTGTTTTTAATAAATTTGGAATTAGTAAGGTAATGTTTCAAAACTAGTTTGAATTTTGTTAACTTTTTTGAAACTCTGTTAAAATTATGTATCCTATATCAATTGTTTGAAATCTGAGGATCAAAGTGGGGTTGGTGAATGTGAATTATTTATTTAGAGCTTCCAGTATAGATGAATGAATAAATTTACTCAATATATAAATAAAAAGTTATACATTGAGTATAAATAATCCTAAATCAGTATTTTAATATTCTTTTGATTATCTTAGCTTTGTTACATAACCTATCCAGCTCAAAACATACAACACATTTTGTAATGCTCTTGGTAAACCCAATATCTATTTATTAAAAAAAAGGGTATAAATTAAAAAAAAAAAAAAGATGAGAAATGTTTGTGGGAAAGAATAGAAATTGAAGTGGTTAAGAAAGTGAAATGTCTTGCAGTTAGATTTTCTGGAAATGGAAGCTGGAGTGACCAGTGATGAAAGGTGGTAACAGATGAAAAAATGGCTATTAGTGTGGTAAAATCTACTTTAAACAAAATAACCAATATGAATATAAAATGACTGGAATGTGTATGCAATTTAATTGTAGAGAGTAAAACATTACATGTAAATAAAATTTGGTAGACCAGATAAAATGTGAAAATTAGTAGATGATACATAAACTGTTTTGTAGACAGATTCTTGGTTTACATAGATCTTCTCCCAATGGAGTTGCAATAATGGAAATAGAATTATTAGAATATAAAAGCAAAGTAAGTGTAAGAACTCTAAATACTGATATAGAATTTGGAGGTTTAATTATGAGAATATTATCAAAGAATGCTTTGATAACCCAAGAGGAAATTAAAAGGAAAGAAACTTGTATAAATAAAATTCAGAAAATTCTTCAAAAAAATGGATGAGAACATTTTGGATAGAGGGAGACAAAATAAAAGTAGGAATTTGAAATTAGATCAAAACTAGAGTAGAAAACATTATAAAACAGGAATTATGGGGCAGGCTTAATGATAAGAAATCATTAATACTATACAAAACAATAAGTTACTGGGAGAAAGAAAAGTATTTTGGAGTCTGATAAATTGGGTAGAGAAGGGGTAACAAGGTAGATTTAGAGTAATTGCTTAAATGGAATAAGAAAGGGATCTATAAAGGAATCATTTTCAATGTGTGGTGAATTGGATAATAATTGCATTGTATTTTACAGTATGAACACACAAAATTATGGAGAAAAGAGTTTCTTTTACCAAAGGGGAATAAGCTACTTACAGATATAAGAGGTAGTAGAATTTTAAATTTAAGATTAGATGTCAATATAAAGTAGGCAGAGAGCTATTTAGGAAAAGTGAGACAAAATTGGATAAGTAATGTAATAATAACAAAACCTAAAATATTTCAAGAATTACGTGCATTAATGAATATTTGAAAGATTCTTATTTAAATATATTCCCATCATTATAACTATTATGTTAAATGTATAAGGAAATAAAAGAAATACAAATCCATAACTTGTTAGTTAGCTACAAATAGGTTTTCTATTAGTGTATATTTTGTAGAAAAAGTTAAATTGTATAATGTATTCTGAACTTTGCATTTTTTACATTGAGTAAATTCATTCATCTGTACTGGAAGTTCTAAATAAATAATTCATATTCATCAACCCCACTTTAATCCCCAGATTTCTAAACCATGTAATACCATGCTCTCAACTATTGCATTATAAACTCAGACCAATCAACCATATTTTGAAGTATTTTATTTTGACAAACTCTTATTGCTTTAAATGTCAATTTTCCATTAGTTGATACTTTTCTTTTATGTTCATTCCACCCCGTATATTAATTAATCTTAAGCCCAGATGATCCAGGACCGATGGATTTTTTCGGGGCTAAGTATGGCTTCCTTCGGAAGGGAAGGGAAGTAAAGCCGTGAGTCCTGTGTCGTACATTTACGGCATGAAAAAGAACCTCAAGCCTGAAAGAGAGGCCTCTGAGCAAAATTTGTCGGCCGTTTCACGCCCTGAGTTGAATGGGACGCTGATGACCTGAGCTGTTAAAGAGCATCTATAAATAAATCAATCCAAAAAAAAAAAATCCAGATGATCTAATTTTCTTATCACCTCAATTTTATCTCCTTCTCAAATCCATCTCTCATCTTTTACCAATTTTTTTCCTTTTCTTAAGGACCATGATTTTGGACTTCTATTACACTCTATTTTTTATAAAATTCATAATGTGCTTCATTTGCTGTGCATAATGCAACAACTGTTATAGAGCCTAAAGACAGTTCTGTTATTTTCTCATTATATCTATTTGCATAAAATATCATCAGTAAATAAATTAAACAAAGTTTCTTTTCATTTACATCTTGCCATCACCCCTAAGTTATTTGAAATATTATCAATACTTCATTATTTCCTAGTTTTATACAGTACTCATTATTAAATATCTTCATATAAAATTAACAAGCCTAGAATTCACATCTTTTAAACACAATTTCCTACATAAATCTTCCTGATCAATAGCTTTAAAAGCTTTTTTGAAGTTTATAAATAACACACATAACTTGCTAGATACTGTCCACCCAATGACTTTATTATAAAAATATTGCTAGTAGCTATCCTACCTCTTCGGAATTGTACCTGCAGCCTTGACAAATAACCTTCTTTTTCTGCCCAATCCTGTAATCTGTTATTTAGAACTCCTTTGAAAACCTTAACCAAAAGTACTAGTGAATCATTTCCCCTATATGTTGGTGGATGTTAATTTTTTTTTAATTGATTTATTTATGGACGCTCTTTAACATCTCAGGTCATCAGCGTCCCAATCAATTCAGGGCGTGAAATGAAACGGTCGATAAATTTTGCTCAGAGACCTTTTCTTTCAGGCTTGAGGTTCTTTTTTGTGCCGTAAATGTATGACACGGGACCCACGGCTTTTCTTCCCTTCCGAAGGAAGCCATACTTACGATTTTTATGCCCGATAAAATCCATCGATCCTGGCCGGGTTTCAACCCGCGATCTTGGGTTTAGGAGGCAAGTATGGTTGCCACTACACCACCAGGACCGACGATGGATGTTAATATCACCCTTACCTTTATATAAGATGTATATGAATTCAACCATACATATTCCAAAATTGGCAGAGATTGAAGACAGTCACTTTGAGGATCTAATTGTCTGTAAGTTTAAAATTCTCCCCAATTGAAGAAACTTTAATAAGGATAGCGTGCCACAAGAAGAATGTGGACAAGAGTTGAGCAAAAAGTCATTGTTACAATATAATTTGTCATTGTACACAACTAAAGTGTTGTTATATTCAGCTAAGAAGAGTGAGGGTTGGAATCTTGGTGAGTGCATAACCTTTTATGAAAAGTTAGCTTTTGCTATTTGTTGATTAAAATACCTCCATCATTCAGTTTCATTTCTTATACAATAAATACAAATGCTTTGAAATTATAAAATAAAATAATTTTATGAAATATGAGGGTCGTTACAAAATTAAGGCCTCATATTTTTATTCATGGAAACTACAGGAAATACATAAATCACAACAGCACAGCTAAATAGAGCAATATTTCAACTACTGACTCACCGCCTGTGGTGCCTCAGTAGTAAAAATGGGCATTAAACACTACTCAAAAAAAAAAAAAAAACTACTGACTGTCATTTTTCCACATAGTCACCATCATTCGTTATGCACTTTTGCCAATAATAAACCAGAGCCTGCATGCTGCGCTTGTAAAAATGTGAACCAGCTGAAGCTAACCACTTCCTTACAGCTTTGACAAGAGCATCCAAGTCTTGAAAATGTTCACCATGTAGTC
The DNA here is from genome assembly GCA_030762175.1 of Metallyticus violacea. Classification (NCBI taxonomy): domain Eukaryota; kingdom Metazoa; phylum Arthropoda; class Insecta; order Mantodea; family Metallyticidae; genus Metallyticus; species Metallyticus violacea. The sequence continues at coordinate 306,096,764 of CM060846.1, read as the reverse complement.
ATCTCTGGTGACAATGCTATTCAGAAAATTGTCACCTTCAGCTTCATATTGGTCCAGCAGGTCCCAACAAATTTCCATTCCAGATTTTTTTTGTTCTTCTGTAAGCATTCGCGGGACCCATCTCGCACAACCTTTGTGATAACCACGATGTTCCAACATTGTTTCCAAGGCAGTACAGCTGACATTCAGGTTTGCACACAATCCTTTGGTCGTTATCTGCTGATCAGCATGGATGGGTTGATCAAGATGCTCTTCATTGTGAGAAGTGACAGCTGTGCAGGGTCTACCGGGTCGTGACTTGTCATGCACACCCTTTTCACCACTGTTAAAATGCCATACCCATTGTCTCTCATTGCTCACATCTAGTGTATCATCTCTATACACCTTTAGCAAGCATCGATGGATTTCAATCAGCGCAATTTCTTCAGCAGTGAGGAATTCAATCACACACCTCTGTTTTATACATGCATCCATATCAGACTCCATTTTGGAACACTCCTCTGCTGGCGCCAACTATTGCAAAACAACAGAACCGCCTTCAAATGAAAGAGGAAGGTTCAAGCATTAGCACTACACCAATGACATCTGGCTCGAACATCCAAAGTCAACAAAAATAAAAAATAGGAGGCATTATTTTGGAAGGACCCTCGTAGTATTATGACATTCATAATTTATTGTAATTGTAATTGTAATTAATTTGTTTATTAAGGGCTAGCTCAGTTTTCAATTTGATTTCTGTTTTCACCTATTATAAACAAAACATCATCAGTGTAAGCAATGGTTTGCTTAATGTGGTCATCATTTATCAGTTAGTCTACTAGAGTTTCTAGGACAATATTTCAAAAGATCGAATATAGGATCAAACCCTGAGGACATTCCTTTGTAATTTTTCTGTATATATTATTCTCTATACCTTCAATCTATACTCTTCTGTTTTTAGAGTAATCTTTTAACATTGCATGTAAACACTTGGGTAAACCTTTCTCCCATAATCATTCAAACATTACAGGCCTATATTGTCAAATGTGCCAGAGATATCAACTAAAATGCTAATAATATATTTTGAATTTGATAATTTTACTGTATTTATTAGCTGACTAATTGCATCTTCTGTTGAAATATCAGAAATATCAAATATAAATGTTAATCTATTGTTGTTATAAGTGATATACATTTCAATCCACTTTTGAACATGAGTTTGGGTATTAGCACTTTTGTAATATCCTGAGGTAATAATATTTCAAAAAGAACTTTTGTCAAAGTTTGGTTTGTAGTCCTGTCACCATTGTTCTTTTTAAAGTAGTTAAATTTTCTAATTTATCATCTTTTTCATAATTATCCTATAAGGCATTTCCCATATGTTAGTCTCGAGTTCACTCTTGACACATTTTTTTGCCATGACGTTTTCCTGGTTTCCTCTAATAGTTTCTTATAACTAGTTTTGGCCGCACTATACCTAAGTATAGTGCATCTTCTTTCTCCATTAATTATTGATTTTTGATAAATTCTTCTAAATTTCCTCATTTTACTTTTAGCTTTATATAGTATATCAGTCCAGGTTTTATCATACAATTTTCTAGGCTTTAAAGTCAGGACAGATTTTTCTATAGCTTTTTGTATTGTGCAGACTAAGTTATAGGCATTCCTGTTAACAGATTCCCCTTCATACTTCAATTTTAAATTCTCAAAATCTTATCTTAGTAAATTTCAATCAGCATGTTTAAAGTTGTAGATTTTTTCCCCCTCTTCTTACGTTGTCACTATGTTGATCAATGCTGTAATTATAGTAGTTTAGGCAATGATAGCTTGAGAACATATCCTGTCCTATTTTCAAATTTAATATTTTAAATGGTTTGCTTTTTGAGTTACACAAGATTACATCCTGGTTGACATTTGCATGTGCTCTTTTCTCAAAAGTTGTTGGGTTCATTTTTAACAATTAAATTTAGCTCAGAAATTATTTCTTCTAATGTTTTGCCCCTTTCATCTTTAATTCTGTTAAACTACCAATCTGACTGCATTCATGTCCCCAGTATATATTTGTTTTGAGATGTTAAAGTTGTTTTTATCATGCTAGTTTTATCAAGATAAGAGTCGATCATTGACTTTTCTTTGTTTATACTTAAGTTCAATGCATTTGATGTGTGAGTCACCTAGTTGTGCAATGTTGATGATTTGTAATGTAGTGTTATAGATTGCTATTGATGCCATTGAGCTATCATCTTGACATACCATTCCAGCTCTGATTGGAATATGTGTAATTTTTCTGTTATATGTAAGTGGCTCTTGTATGCATAAAATGTGAACTTTAATTCCTCAATAATTGGACAGTGCCTATTGTTTTTCACTATCCTATTTAGGATATCATCTATAAACCAATTAATTAATATCAGGCTCAATTTACATCCCTGTTTCAAACCCCAATTTTGAATCGTATAATCTGTGTTTCTATTACGTTCACATCTGACACAAAATCTGCTTCCTTTATATAAATTTTTGAGTTCTAGAATTATTTCACCACTGACTGACTCCCTTGCGTGTCAACTTGTATGCCAATGCATCCTTATTTATTGTGTTGAATGCTTTCTCAAAATCTGCAAATAAAATATATACCCTCTCCTTTTATTTCTTAAATATTTATCCATTATGGTATGAATTATCATGTAGCTGTTGTTGTTGTTGATATAATGTGCAGGATTTTGATGCATCAATTTTTCCCTGGTCAGCCAATATATTTGTGTATTTTCCTGTCAGGTGCAGCTTTCCTAAGTTCTGTGCATTCCAATAGATGTTCTCCGTTTACAATCTTGTCAGTATTGCAGATCTTACATGTGTTATCATTCATAAAACCAAATCTGTGCAGATGTTCCCTCAGACAATCATGTCCAGTGGCCACTCTAAAATGAGCAACTGGTTCCTTTCTTGATAGATTTTTTACTTTATGTACTGTTTCTTTTATATTAGAATAATTTTTAGTAGATATTTCCACTTGAATATTATGTTGATATTTTTGTTCTATGGTCTATTTGATACTTTTTAATTTTACATGTAATCCACAGGGCTTTATGGTTTTGAATATAGCACTGCCCCCTTTTTGGCCAGAAAGTGTGCATTCTTGTTACCTATTACTCCCACATGTGCTGGTATCCACAGTAGTATTATTTGTTAAAATTTTGTATGGAGTAATCTATAATAAGATCTCACGTCCCTTACATTGTAAGATTCATATGAACTATCATATCGTTCAATAGCTTGTATAGCAGAAGCTGAGTCTGTAAGAATCACTACTTTATTTTCTTTTATATCAGTCCTATAGTATATCTGTTCCAGCTCTTGTATTGCCATCATTTCACCCTCGTAACTTGTGGATTGTCTAGGCAGTGTGAAATAAAGCAAAAAATATTTACAATATATGCCACCTCCCACATTATTTCTCTGTTTGTCTGCAGATCCATCTGTGTAAATTCTAAGCCACTCTGTTTCAGGGAATTGGTTGTGTAGATGTTCAAGTGCTATAGTTCTACATACCTCTGTTGAGTCTTCTTGTTTATTTAATTGTTCTGTCAGTTTTTTTATCTGTTACTATCTTAATATAATCCATTGGATTAGTTCTTGAGGGATATGGGATGTTCTTCTCTGCCAAGTTTAAATAATTGTAATTCTTCTCTAAGTAAGCTTTGTTTAGAGAATAATTATAATTATTTAAACTTGGCAGAGAAGAACATCCCATATAAGAATGAATTATCATTATATTATCTATTGTTCTTCCTCCTTTTCTAAATCCTGCTTGAAATTCTGATACTTTACCTTCCATTTCTGCCCATTCATGCAACATCCCATCTAATATGCCAGTGTATATTTTGCCTAAAATGGATAACTAACTAATTCCTCTGTAGTTGCTTGGGTTTTATTTATATGACCTTTCCCAAAATATAATAGTACAATCATGCTCACTTTGAAGCTCTCAGATACTACCTTCCTCTCCTTAATTCTGTTTAGTACCTCCTTCAATTTCCCCAAATATTTTCCAAAATTCTCCTGGAATTACATCTAATCCTTTTTTTCCTTTCAAAATTATGATCTGATACCCTACCCTCTTCATAGTAAATGCTTTATCTTAACATTCAATCCTGTTTATAGTACTATCTAGCTTTAATTCATAACTCTGAACCTTCCCACCACCTATCAGATTTCTAAAGTGATTGTTCCATTCCATTGGATTTATCTTATTTCTTGCCCTTTTCTTTCTCAAGATATTCTTAACAATGACCATATATATTTTCTATCTTTAGCTATCACAGCTTCTTTAATTTTTTCACCCCTTCTCTGTTGGCACTTTCTTTTTATCCTGCACAAGGAACTTATATCCCCCTTTTTTAAGCAAAAAAATTTGCCTATCATCCTCCTCTTCTGACCTTCTCAATCTTATTAAATCTTTAAACACTTCTTTCTTTGCCTTTACTTACTCTCCGTTATACATCCATAAACTTTTACGTTTTCTCTTTGGTTCACTTCCATCTTACTTCCTGCCCAAAGTTAACCATTGACTCCATGCTTTCCAATGCTCCTTCTATCTTTCCTGTTTTCAGTGCGTCTAAAATTATATAATTATTTCCCCTATTTTGGATATCAAATTATAGTAGAAATACTCTGCATACTCCTCTTTCTATTTAAAACATCTTATATATTTCAATTCTATTACTTCATTATCCTTGTGGCATTCCCCTAAGCTCATCCTCATTTTTAGTGGTAAGTGCCCACTACTTGTTAACACATCCAGGACTTCAAAATCTCTCAGCACCTGGTTGATTCCTTCACTACATAGCATATAATCAATCACACTGTGTCCATTTATATTCATAATTGTAAATTCTCCTTCTTGGTCTTCTCTTAAACAATTGCACATAACTAGACCAATTTTCTGCCTTCTTATTTGGCACCTTACCTCTACTATTCCTTACCTGCTCATCACTTTTCACCCATACACATTTATTTTCCAAACTCATAATTCTTATATCATGTTCATCTACTCTGGCATTGAAATCATCAACTATAAAGAGCTCCATACTAGTTTACTGTTGCTCAATTTCTCCATACTTTTATTTAGTTTTAAATTAAAGTTTTCATTGTAAAACTCTGATGACTTAGGTGGGTTATACACTATACCTAACCCTAGGCATACTTTGACTCCCTTCATCTTATATATCTTTAACCACATTACTTGCCCTTGTACTGTAAATAACGCTTCACTCACATTTACTCCACAATCTTTATTTATGAATACCCCTATACCACCAAAAACCCTCTCTGTATTACTCTTCCTTATAACATGTTGACTTATCATAACCTTCCACTTCTATATTTTCATCTTTGTCCAACCAAGTCTCAACCAGTCAGTCTTGGTGGTGTAGTGGTTACCATACTTGCCTCCTAAACCCAAGATCGTGGGTTTGAACCCGGCCAGGACAGATGGATTTTTTCGGGGCATAAAAATCCTAAGTATGGGTTCCTTCAGAAGGGAAGTAAAGCCATGGGTCCCGTGTCGTACATTTACGGCACGAAAAAGAACCTCAAGTCTGAAAGAGAGGCCTCTGAGCAAAATTTGTCAGCCGTTTCATGCCCTGAGTTGAATGGGATGCTGATGACCTGAGCTGTTAAAGAGCGTCCATAAATAAATTATTCAAAAAAAAAAGTCTCAACCATTAATATGATGTCTCCTCTCTTTAGCACTTCAAACACCATACTATGTATTATTTTTGTCCTTAAACTCTCCACATTCCTTAACACTACCTTCCAGTTCAATTCCTATCTTGAACCAATCTATCCTCCTCTGATTTTCTCCAACTTTGCTCTATACCTGGTTCTTCTTTTATCCACAGCCGCATTCTCATTATCAGTTCATGAAAGTATATACTCAATCAGTTATCCTGCAAAAACATCATTCTTATTCCCAGTAATTCCTTAAAATATTTAAACTACATATATGAACCAATATTAATCTGATTTTAATCAGTTATCCTGCAAAAACATCATTCTTATTCCCAATAATTCCTTAAAATATTTAAACTACATATATGAACCAATATTAATCTGATTTTATAGATTATCACACGCAATCAAATCATTAATTAATTTTACAAATTAAAGCATCCTTTAAGCAGTATTATCATGCTTGCTTTTATTCTTTAATGACTTATAGAATAATGTTCTGGTGAAAGTCAGTAAATGCTAAAAATGCTTATACAAAAAGATTAATAATAGTAATAGCCTGAAAATTAAAGGAATAGGTATGTGGATGATATTTTTGCAATAATACCAAAGAAACAGTCAATAGATGCCCTCAAACTTCTTAATTTGCAACATGAATCTATACAATTTACCATAGAAGAAGAAATAAATGGTTGGCTACCATTTCTAGATTTAAAAATTATAAGAAATGCAGATTGTTTGAATTTTGGAATTTACAGAAAAGAAACACACAAAAAACTACATAAAAATGAGAGTTATAACCCCATTCCACATTTCACAGTTTGGCACACAGATTGATGAATATTCCACTCACAGAAGCAGAGTGTAAAATAGAATACAAACAAATAATAAAGACAGCTATAATCATTGGTTTCAACAAAGACACAGTGATAAAAATTATCAATAAATCTAAAAGACAAAAAGGGATAAGGGAAGTTTCCACACTGAAAAACACAAAAGAAGAATACAAATTCAAAAGTTTCACCTACCATCCAATTTACCACAACAGGTTCAAGAAAATTTTCAAAGGACATGGGATAATGTTGGCCCTAAAGAATAGATACAACATCAAGAATTTATTAGATTGCACAGTAAAAGACTCCATATCAACAGAACAGAAATCAGGAATTTATGAAATAAAATGTGCAGATTGTGAGCAGAGCTACATAGGCAAAACAAAGGGAAGTTTGGAAATTCGGAGGAAAGAATATTTTAGGAATATTTGGTTTAAGCAGGTGGACAAATCAGCAGTGGCAGCTCACTTTTGGACCAAAAACCATGAAATAAAACCAGAAATTAAACTGCTGAAACATCTTCACAACCCATTGGAGTTATCCATTTGGAAAAAAAAAATTATATTAAAAAATAGAGAAAACCTAATGAATTTTGAGTTTCCTCCTATGGATGAACTCAGCAATTTCCTACTTCAACCAATAGAGGCCACCAAAGAAACATCCGGGTGTCCAGCCATCATTTCAAGTAACGGCCGTTAGGTGAGCAACTGAAGATGGGAGAGATTCTCCCAAAACGTGTCTTACTTTTATGTAAGTAAATGGAGTTTAGTGTAAAAAAATGAATACCTAAGTTTAGGATATATTACCACTCCATTGTCAACAGCTTCATAAGAGCAATATTTACCATTAATATGTTTTTTTTCTTCTAAAATTGCATTTTGGTATAAAAAATCACCTGTCTCTGGCAAACTCTAAACCAGAGTTAAAAATTTGTAATTATAGAGTGTGATAATTTCATCAAATGCACATAATTAATGTAATTTCTGACTAAATCTATGTCCTAGAGTTATACTGGCTCTTTTAAGAGTTAGGTAAACTCATTATAGGATCCACATATTGAAGTGATGTAATATATCCCCATTAACAAGCTTTCTAACTATTTCCCTATGTTATTAATATTATTAAATTTAGCTGCCTCGTTTAACTTCAAACTCTTTCTTATATCCCATTCCTCTGATTTGTTTTCTATAAGAGATCAATGAGCCCATCTTTCTATCATAAAATGCCTTCTGTCCTTACTGTTACCAATTTGCTTCCATATCCTTAATTCTTTCATAACCATTCTTTTTGTTTTATAGCAGTCTTCATCCCACAATGTATTTTATTATTCATTAGGTTAAACTTTTTCCTCATTCCAATTTCAGCTCTTTTAACAGCTGATTCCAATCTTTCAATCACTCGCATGCTACTCTCCTTGATCATAAGCTTATATTTTCTTGTCTTTCCCTTGAATGTAATTCTTCATGAAAATTATTAATTTTTTAATTAAACTGTAAATTGGAACTTTCATAGTGAAGTCAATCATATAATTGATATTATTGTATGATTTAGTTTAACCACACACTCTTAATGCTTCACTTATCATAATATATAGAACTGGTTTCGAAAACATTTCGTTCTCGTCATCAGCCAGGCTAAAATTCAACTCAAATTTGAATTGAATTGAGTTGAATTTTAGCCTGGCTGGTGAGGAGAACGAAATGTTCTTGAAACCAGTTCTATACATTATGACAGTATGTGAAGCATTAAGAGTGTGTAGTTCAACTAAATAATACAATAATATCAATTTACTTAATTCCTTCTGTATTCTGTTTAAAGCATACTATTTTCTTTTCCCTTCCACTCTAACTCACATTCAAATCCTCCTCACCTTTTTTAATACTGCCATTAATCAAAGTGATTACTATGTACACGATCATCAAAACCATAAAATCCATAATATTTGAATCCAAAGAGTGTAATATATAATTATACTCTTTCTTATTTTTATTAGTAAATGTAAATTCCTCTCATTAATTCTTCATCCTTGCTCCATTGCACATAATTAAGTTACACTCCTCACAAAATTTGATCAACTTTTTCCATTCCCTATTACAATCCTTGACTCTACTAGCTCCACTTTCTAAACCAATATAGTTTTTTGTACCTACATTTGCATTTGATAAATATACTTTTCACCTCCTATTCTAGCATTAAAATCTCCCAGTGAAACAAATTTCAAAATCAACATATTTGTAATGCAATTTGTCAATAACTTCTCTTAATTTATCAAAGATATTACAATAATAAAACTATGAGAACAATACCTTTCCACAATGCACTAACAGGTCATTTAATGTACGCCATAACACTGCATTTTACAGATCTTTTTCAACACCCACATTAACGCTCATAATACTAATTTTTTTTTTAATAAACATTCCAACCCCTTTTGAGACATGCTCCATATTGTTGTTTCTGATGCCATTAAGTCTGTAGTACTCATAATCCTTCATTACACGTTCAAAATTACTCTTCATCCATGTATCAACCACCATTAAAATATCTGCCAATTTAGTAATTAACTTCACCAGTTTAAATAAGCCTTTAAATATTCCACACCATTGATTTCTGCCTCTGTTAACTCATGATAAACATGTTTGCCTGCAAATCTGAAGATCCCATGTTCGAATCCTGTAAGATTAATTGTCTGTGTAAGGTTTTTTTCTGCAGTTTTTCCTTACCTTGAAAAGATGAACACCAGGTAACTTGATAAGCATGGGTTCATTTACCCACTATTTCATCAAAAATTTATTCATTGCCTCTTTAGACTAGGTTATGAGGGACATTATACTGTAAAAAAAAATCACCACTGATACAGCTATTTCCTATATCAAACCTTTTCTCTTAAACCTGAACTTGTCTAGCTTGGTTTTGCCCTTTGTTACTCTGGAACCACCATTCACAATGCTCTGGTGATCTTCAACTTCCAATATACCATCTCCTGGAGATTATACAACACTTCTTTCAAACCAGCTGATACTCCCAAATCCATTCTGCTGATCATCTGTCAGTTGCTTTGTGGAATCTCATTGGAGATGCAAGCTGTGATGCATCCTCCCTCCCTTTAACTTGATTTGTCTTATCATCCTCTCTCCTGCCTGTATCTGTACTTTGGTGTCCTTCTTTCTTGTTTTGACTGCCGCTTCCTTCTGCTGAGTCTTGTCCTGATTTTTACCATTGATCCAAAGTTCCATACTTCTTTTTTGCGTGCATTCCTTGCTTTCTTCATTTCCTTTAGTAATAAACTTGCAGTGCCCTATCTTTCTTATCATAATGATATTCTATAAATACATTAGCATCTTTCAGTTCCTTGGCATTAAATAAATCTTGCATATGATCTTCAAGGATGAAAATTTAACTAAAATTGGTGTTGAGTTCCACCCTCCTTTTTCAACCCTAAATACATCAGCTATCAGCTACTTTACATCCTGCTAATTGTATGGCTAAATTGCTCTAATTGCCAAAATATGTCTTTTTCTTTAACCCCAAATCTTACATTGAATTTTATATTTTTTTCTTCAATCTGTTCCAAGAGAAGGTTTCTTAAGGTTACTGTAATAATTTATTGTATGAAAAAGAAATAATATTAGTATGAAAATATTATTAAGTATATTCATCTTAATAATAAAAACATTACATAATAAAAATAATATTACATAAGACTTCAAATTATTTATTTCAAACCATTGATTAATTCTCGAATGATTCACTTGCCATATTTTTCAAACTCTGTTGTGGCATTTCTTCAAAATTGAATACTTGGAATTTAATTCTATCGAATTTTTCTCCAAATTTAGTTTCCAGCCTTCTCTTTATAATTTTAATTCTATAAAATGTTTTATAATTCTCCTTAGCATAACTTGCTTCCATTTTGGGTTCTGGATTAAATTCAACCCTTCTAATCACCAATAAAATGGCAAGAACCAATACAAACCAGAAGGTCATTTTCACAATTTAATTTCCTTTTGCTTAGCTACCAGAAAGCCTCATTTTATTAAGTATACCAATCCTCACTCCATACTTTTCTATCGACACATCCATTCTTGCAAAATATGTATTCACTCATGTGTGAGATACAAATACATCAGTCTCCTTCTGCGTCATATTTGCTAACCTATTTTTGAGTAATTTTCAGTAGGTATTTTTGGTAATTGCTAATCATTTTTATCAGGTTGTTCTGAATATATTCAGTTAAATCTTATTACAAACTTGTCTTCAGAATTTTCTAAAATCTTCTCCATAGAACCTGAAAAGGACCTATAATGCACCCATCTATGTGTCTCAGTAAATGGTGCAAAGGCAACTTGGTGGAAAAGACAACACACTATTGGAGAGAATGTGCTATTTTTATCTTGGTGTAGCAAATGATTCTCCCCCCCCCTTTTTTTTAGTCTTTGGACAATTTACTGTAATGCTCTTCATTCTTTGTTTCTCAATAAATTTTGCTGTCTTTTGTCATTCTTAGGCTCCCAAATTTTCGTTCTATCAAAATTAACACTTTCTTTTGACACTTGTTCACAAACTCTTATGTAATTTTTTAACACTTTCCTATTTACTTTGTTTTTGCCTACAATCTTATCAGGGTTTTCTACTGACAATATCGAGATCTTTTATGGCAGCAGTGATATAGCAGCAATTTTGCATGTTGAAATGTGCAAGATGTTGTATTAATACTCTCATTTGTTACTGTGTTTTTGGTTTCTTACCCTGTAGTTCTGACGCATTGTCCAACTTGTCATCAATGTCACTGATGAGTGTCCAGAAGAGTTGATATTGCTTTCTACTGTGAATCATAGATTTTATTTTACTCAGGGACGAGTTTCTACTTTACTGAAATAATTTGCTTTACTTTTCCTTTCCTCTCCACCTTGAATTTAATGGGTGGTAGCCTTATTTATGCTACCTATTTCAGTTTAACTGGTAGTTATCTGTTCATTTAATTCTCTTTATTTATCAGGAACTCTGGTAGTTTTAGTACAAGTACATGTTAGTGAAGCACATTCACATACTGCAAGATTAGTAGTCTGTTAGAACCTGACACTATCTCCTCCACAATAAAAATGCCCGTTCCTTTAACTATGCAGTTTTTTACAAGGAAGTCAAACAAATTTCACTAATTTTGTTCCACTTACTTGGAAATGTTTTGAAGGCTCTTACCTTTATTATCAGCATGGTGAAAATTCCTGTTATTTAAAATTATGCCCCCTCCTTTTTTTCCAAACTTCCTCCATTTTCTTGGGAAGTGTAGATGAGATTTCACTCTTATCTGGTTTGCTGCTTCCTTTTCCTTTAATGTAGATCTTAGAGGTATAGTGGTAACCATACTTGCCTCCTAAACCCAAGATCGTGTGTTCAATCCCAACCAGGATCGATGGATTTATTTGGGCATTTGGGTGTGAAAATTCTAAGTATGGCTTCCTTCGGAAGGGAAGTAAACAGTGGGTCTCATATTATAGATTTAAGGCACGAAAAAGAACCCCAAGACTGAAAGAAGAAGCCTCTGTGCAAAATTTACTGGCTGTTTCATGCCCTGAATGGAATGGTATGTTGATGACCTAAGATGTTAAAGAGCATCGTCAAATATAAACCAAATCAACAATTTTTCCTTTAAGAGTATTATGTGTGAAGAAATAAAAATGCATTACTTTTTGTATGTTGGAAGACTTCTAAAGTTGAGATCCTCTGTAGTTTTGAAGAATTCTTTTTATATTTTGTACGTGTTTTAAGTCTTCTCTTTACACTTAGCTTATCTATGATAATATTATTTTACTTAAAATTTATAAAAGCACCTTCCCTAGAATTTAGCTTACAGTAAGCTAAAGCCTAAAATTGAGGATGAGTCACGAGTTCCATCATTATCAGCATTAATGCCCTCGTTCTTTGACTATTTGCCACATGATAAGTGAAAAAGACTGAAAGTTCTGCTCTTTTGTTGTATGTTAAGTTGAAAATTAATGAAACACGTTTATATGTTTGAAGTTTTAAAGGAATTGCCCATTTGTAACAAATCAGTTTTGTAAACTTTTTTCTCTTTTTTCAGTGCTATAACACATCATAATGCAACTTTTTAATTCTATTAACATTTGAAATGCTCTTTTTTTTTTTCCTCTGCCTAATGATTACGCATAAGTTGCATCTGTGTTTATTGTAAACAATCTATTATGCTTAATTAAACACAAAAAGTATACTGTTTCTCCTGTAAACTTCAGTTGCAGAATGTGTTAACCATGAAAATATTTAAGTTGGTTAATGCATTTCATATTATATAGATGTCCCTTGAAGAAAATTTGATTTAACTGTAAATGCTATTTACCATTCCTCCATAATGTTAAGCAGAGTACTATGGTCATACATATCTGTATTTTTTTATACCAGAATGCAGTGTACAAGCATTAGGAAGAAGCTTTGCAAAACAGTTGGCTCAAATGACAGAATCCTTAAGCCAGTCTGTAACAGTAAGACACAGTAACAATACTGTAAAATCAGACTGGGCAAGCACAATCCTGATTGCCAACAGCAGCAAAGTGCGTGGCCTTGATAAATTCACCAGTACAAACATTCCTACATCTGCAGTAGAAGATGAAGATATAGAAATGGAAATTGATCCATGTCTCCCAACATTCCAGCTGGCTCGTATTAAACATGCCCAGGATTTTGCTGACACTTTCCTTCTGCAGGTATGTAGTTGTATCAGATATTGCTAATTACCAAATATGTGATATGTGGTGAGTATTTTTTTAACTGATATGAAGTAAAATAATTATTATTAATCATTTTAAAATAGGTTCCCAGTTACTAGTAAAAAGACAAAAATTATGTTGAAATCTAAGCCACTGAAATTAAGATTAATAGTTTAAAAAAAAACAGTAGTAAAATGCTATATTGAGGCACTGTACCCATCTTGTTAATACAGAATCTGGTGGAAGAGGTATTCCAGGCAGTTATCCTTTATATATTGCAATTCTTTTGGAAAAATTCATAATGGCACTTTTCTGTTGATGAGCTGAACAGAATATATTGGGTCGAAGAGGTATAAATGTCATCTACTAAGCAGATGACTATATAGAAACAAATGAAAATATATAATTCTATTTTAGATCTTGAAAATCTATTTCAACAAAAAAAGGCTGTTTTGCAAACCTTTCCATGATCTTATAAATAAAATATCATATTAAAAATTCAATTAAAAATTAATGTAGGAATCCACACAGTAAAACTATCATAATCTTGTTGAATTAAAAGTAAAACTTCTAAAATCATGTCAATACATTCTCTTGACGTTTTACATTAAAACTTATTTTATTATAAAGTAAGTTGGGACTAGTTTCCTGAATCACTTGCTCACATTGTCAACCAATTGACGACTAACGGAATTCTTCAAATGGGATCTATACTTGGCTGTGTGTGCTCTGGTGGTCTGTTGATGAACCTGTACAGTATGTTGCCTGGTTCTGGTATATCAAAATTTGTAAGTCTATATTCATATTTTTTTATATAAATCTTTTCCCATATACTAAGTTTCTTTGGGTGCTGAACTGCTCTTAGCATTATTATATCTTTTTCTATTTCATGATTTTCATTCCAGAAATGTGCTGCTACTGCCAATTTTTCTATTTGTTTGTATCTGGTGTTTCTCCAGTGCTCTTTCAATCTAATACCCAAGCTTCTTTTGGTCTTACCTATATATACTATATCACACTCTTTACAGTTGATCCTTATATGCCTGAACTAACTTCTTTTGATCTGGGTTCAATTTTGTTTAGATTCAGTAATTTGCCTACACTGTATCTATTTACGGGTGCCAAAGCGATGTTGTATTGTTTGAAAATTTTTTGAAATTTGTGATTGATGTAAGGGTGGTATGTGAACTTTTGATAAGTTTTTTCTTTATATAAATTGCTGAATGTGGTGATTTGTTTGATTTTCTTTTTTCCTTTGAATCTTTTTATTTTTCGATCTATCATTTCTTTACTAAACCCATTAACTTTTGCTGTGTGTATTATATCTGAGTATTCATTCTCATATTCTTCTTTTTTAAGTGGTACATTAATCAACCTATAAATCATACTATTGAATGCTGCTGCTTTGTGAGGTCTAGGGTTGAAACCTTTAGCTTTTATGTAATTATCGGTGTGTGTATCTTTTCTGTATATGCCAAATTCTAATTTGTAATTATTTTTTATTATCTTCAAATCAAAGTACGGTTAAGTATTATTAGTTTCAACTTCCATAGAAAATTTATTGTTTTTTGTAAATTTAAGTGTTTGAGAACATCTTCTATGTATCTGGTTTGCACAATGGCAAAAACATCATCCACATCTGTACCAGACCTTGAATATATATGGGAAGGCTTTAGTTATGTGCATTTCAAAAAAGCTCATAAATAGATCTGCCAAAAAACGGAGAGAGAGGACTGCCCATTACTAAACCTGAGCTTTGTTCATAAAATTTTCCTTCAAATGTGAAGTAGGCCTGATTTAAACTTAATTCCGTGAGCTTGACAAATCCTTGTATATGTGTTTCTGTAATATTAGTGGATAGTAACCATTTTCTTTACAATGTCAGGGTTTCCTTTTTTGGAATGCTTGGGAACAGGGCTTTTACATCAAAGGATACCATTTTTTCATCTGTAGATAACTTATGATCTTTAATTTTATTTATAAGTTCTAAAGAATTTTTTAGACTTAAGCTTGGAAATCTTGGTAATGTATTAAATTCAGCGGCTAGATGGTAACATGGGGTATTAACGTTGTTGATGATAGGTCTCATGCTTTTTCCCAATTCATGTATTTTGGATAGTCCTATTATCCTGGCTATTGTTGCATTTGGTGTTTTAATTTTATAAATATTTTTAATAAAAAAATACCATATGTTTATGATTGAATATTAAAGGACAAGATAGAATATAGCTTGTAATCTTAAAAGAAGTTAAGAACAGTGAAGTTGTTACATATACAAATGAGTCAGTATTAGGTGGTACTAAAACTTCACTAACTGATATTTCAATTTTTAAAAAAGGTGCTGTTCAGAAGCTTTCCAATACTAAATTTATTTTGTGCAGCCAAACATATGTCATAATTTTTAAAGATTTTCATGAATGCCCTGTTTGCCCACGGATGATATGTGAATCTTTTAAAAGCCACGTCATTTGTTATCGTGGAGAGAGTTGTGGTGTTTTTAATATCATTCTGTCTTTCGAAATCAATTAGTGAAGTTTTAGTGTCACCTAATACTGATTCATTTGTATATAGAATATAGCTGCTTAGCCATTTTTGTTCTCTTCACTTTCTTTCTTAAGTATATTGTTTTGCCAAAATTTAGATTTTTTTTTTTTGGCATAAAACATAATTTTTAAGTAGAGTTCATAATATATTATATCAAGAACTTAATTAAATTAGTTTTATTTAATTAAGTCAGAGTGACTGTGAAAGGTTGAATAAGTTAGAAGATGCATGCTCCTTGAATTTGTACACAATGCAAATTGGTTTAGTACAAGGGGGTATGCACACTGTGGAGATTGCACACTTGCATAAATGTATTTATGTTTTAAACTGGACTCATTGCACATTGGGTTGATCTTTCAGTTACAACTTTCACCTTTGCACATGTGCACACATTTATGGCAACATTCACTGATTATTTAAATAAATGCAATTATTTTATTTTCATTGAAGTTCTTTAAATTATTAAATAGAAAGATCTTTCTTTTATTTAGTTTTATTGAATGGTTATATAAGAGTATGATTTTTTATTTTCTTTCGCTAATGGTTAAAGTGAAAGATATTGTGCTTATTTGTGTTTACTTTAAGTACCTATAAATAAATAGTGTATAAATATTATTGTCTTTCATTAATACTTTCTGCAAATGAACAAAAGAACTGTCTTAGAAAGTAAATACTAGTATCAAAAGTTAATACCATTCCATAAGGCAAGGTATAATGTAATCAAAGACACTTTCCATCATTCAGTGGATAATAAAATGGCACAGTGGAACAGCAATAACACTTTCCCTCCTCTGCAAATTTCGCATTCTTATCACTCACCTGTATATGCGATACACATGAACAGTAATAAGAGGAAGGTGCAGTTGCCATGCATTTCTTTTTTCCAAAACATTTTTCTATAAATCAATAGAAGATCAAAGAAGAGTATTCATAACCTTTTTCACTGTTTTCAAGATCTCTTTGTGATTCAAAGAATGATATATATACCCCTTCCACTCAGTATATTACCACAATCCATTACTGGTCATGTCACTCCCACTCCAATGTTGCTTTCGTAACTAACACTATTAAGATGGAGGAAAAGTGCAAGTAGTCTTTAAACAAGCTAATAAATACTCTTGAACAAATGAACACCACAACAAATGAACACCACAAAATGAAATGTAATTGAATAACTATCAAAATGTTGCCTTACTGTATCCTTTAGTTTTTGTTTATCCATTTCACTATCCCATGTTTCAGCACTATGAGTGCATACTCAAATATATAAAAAATTACAAGTTTGATTCACTGTCAAGTGCTGAAACCCTTCCAATTCCTATAAGATTTCAAGCAATTTTTAATTTTTTGTTACAGTTTAATGTCCCTCATAACAATGAGATGAATGAATGTTTGATGAAGTTCATGTTTAAATGAGCCCGAAGTTCACAAGGCTTCAAGTTCCTGGCATTCACCTTGTCAGGGTAAGGAAAATCTCCAGTAAACACTTTACTCAGGCAACTGACCTTAGAGAATTTGAACCTGGGACCTCCAAAGTTGCAGGCAGATATGCTGACACAAGACCAAGAAGTGGTTGTTTTCTGGCAAACCATAACAGAACCTTTTGCTAGGTACTTCGAAATAAACTTGAATTTAAGTTCTAGCACAATGATTAACTACTTTCTCCAAAAATAAGTTCCTTTTTCCTCAAAGCACGCCTTATAACCACGTCAGAATATTATATGAGAACCAAAATAAATAACTGTATCATGTCCTTCAGAAGTAATTCTCTTAGAGCACAAACATTAGTTTGCAAAAGCTCATTCTTTGTCTGAACTAGGAGGACATAAAAATATAAACTACTTCATTTGCAAAGCCAGCCATAAAAATTGAGTGATTTGAAACCATAAAATGCCCTGACATACAAAATTATGTAAATGACATCACAGCTCCTGAGTATAATGCAATTGTAATAGAAAATGGGTGTAAACAATGAATAACATTTGAGTCATTCCACATTATATAGCATCAATTGGAGCAATTCTATTAATTTCATATCTGTAATTACATTTACATTTGTTTACTAATTATATGGGTTTAGTAAACTAACATGCATGTGTTTATTTTCACATAAGCTTGGAAGATTTAGAAATACTGCATGTTAGAATTTGTTAAACATATTGCACACTGGAACATATAAATTGTCACATTACTGAATAGTTCTATGTTAAATTTTTTGCATCTAAAAGCTTGTAAAACAATCTTTCTTTAGATTTACTGCGTTTAGTTTAGAAGCTATTGACAGTGAAGAAAGTGAAATATTCCAAGTTGAATGCTTCCAAATGTTTACACGAACTTCATTACAGGGTTTGTAATTAGAACATATTTTGGGAACCTTCATTCTTCAACTTTTGACTGACTGCTTGGTTTTGAATTGCTTGATGTGGTTATGGTTATATGTGAGCTGTTACTTTGTCAACATCTCTTGGCTGAAATAGGAATTTACTGAATTCATCTAGAAGTGGAATGTCAAAAATCATTCATTTTTCCTGAGTTGTAAGAATGAAAATTTTTTCCATGTGGATAGTTTTACTGGAGTATGTATTTCGTTTAACAAAATAACTTATGCTTAATTTTATGGTTGGTTCCCTAAAGTAAGTTGCCGATTTTTTCAATTGTTTTAGCCAAATATTTCTAAAACGTTCTTTCTTTCTGGTTTCCAAATTTCATTTCATTTTTTCCATGTATTTTAAATCACAATCTAAACATTCTATTGCATATATGCCTGATTTTTTTCTTTGGTGCTATGCTATCTTTCAACGAAGAACGATATAATTTTTTAACATTGTATTTATTTTGTGGTGCTAATTTAATGCTATGTTCTTTGAAGATCTCCCCAAACTTGTGACGATGTTCTGGGTGATAAGTGAATCTGCTGTATTTATGATTCTCTTTTGATATTTTTGAGTGTAGAAATGTCTTTTAATGGATTTTTGTCTTTTGAATATGTTAATCTTTTAAATATTGTGTTAATATTTTATACTTTATTATTGCTGTAGTGAATATATATTGTCACTTTTTGTATTATGTTTTTGTAAGCAGAGGATTAACTAGTCTATTTATCAAACTATTAAAAATGGCATACTTATATGGAACTGGGTTATAGCTATTGGTTTTTATGTTGGTTATCTATATATGTGCTTTTTCTGCAAATACCAAAATGGAGTTTTTCTACATTTCTAATGATTTTTCAGTCTAAAAATGGGAGTTTCCCATTTTATTCAGTTTTCTATGGTGAATTTTATGGATTTTTCTTGCCCTAATTAAAACCATTGTAAGTGAAGTTTGTGTCAACATTTGGAAACATTTAACTTAGAGTATTTCAGTTGCTTCACTGTCAGTTGCATCTGAATACAACAGAAGTAATGTTAGATATTATTTGCGTGTTGACACTACAACAGTGCAGAGAAGAAGAAGAACCTGGAGAAGTAATAGAACAATATCTGAACCTCACCAAAAGTTATATCAGTCAAACCTACTTCACGTACAGAGGCAATAGCTATACACAAAAGTAGGGTCTAGCAATGGGAAACCCACTCTCACCATTCTTGGTAGATATGTACATGAGTTTCTTGGAAATAAAATTAGTTAAGGCTTTTGCGCGCACACACACACGCACGCACACACACGCACACACACGCACGCACGCACGCACGCACACACGTTGGTACCGTTTGTTGATGTCTTTGCAATAGTAAATGAAAAATGGAAAGAGGATGCAATAAAACTACTCAACTTATAAGACAACACTGTTAAATTCACAATGGAAATAGAAAACAACAAGGTTCTTCCCTTCTTGGATATAAAAATTATAAAAAATGGCAATATTGTGGAATTTGGCATATTCAGAAAAGATACCCACACAGATAATTGCATAAAAAACAACAGCTTAATCCAAGACAATATATACTCGGCATAATCAATAGTCTCACATTCAGATTAACAACCCACCAATAAGCAAGACAGAATACAATTCAGAATACTATAAAATCATAGATAAAGCACAGAAAAATAGCTACACAACAGATCTGGTGAACAAGAAAATAGAAAAATTCAAAAAACAAGAACATATAAAATATATCACCATACTAAAAGGCTATAAAGGATATAATATATATCAGAAATTCACATTCCCTCATGGGTACACCAAAAATTCCATAATAATTTTAAAGAGGCAAACAGTTTGACTCCAGTAAACAAATGTAATTTAAAAAATCTCCTAAAAATCAACACAAAAGACAAAATTCTGCCAGGAAAACAATCAGGCATTTACGAAATTGGTTGCAAAAACTGCAATATGAAAACACATACAAAATACAAATAGAAATATTACCATATGGTTTAAGGAACACATGAGAAATGTAAATTATAAACACATTGAAAAATCAGCAATATGCGCAGACCATTGCTGGAAAAAGAACCACAGATTCCAAAAGGAACCAAAACTCTTAAAAGCTCTTAAAAACACATAGAATTAACAGTGTGGGAAAATATATTCATAAACAAAATCAAGGAAAATTTGTTTAATTTTGATCTCCCAAACAATAGTAACCTCATCACTAAGTTCATAAAGTCTACATAGTGACATCTTAATACCACCCTGAGAATCAGACAGAGGAACTATGCTGAAGATAAAGGCAACAGCCTTTGAAACATGTCCAAGTAAGTGGAACAAAATTAGAGAAATTTGAGTAATTTCTCAATAATAATTTGTTATAGTGCAGAGCATGTTTAATATTCTGGAAAGTTCTAAAGAAATACAGTTTTCTTTTGGAGAGATTAATCTCTGTGACATTTAATGGTGCTTTGTAAAGGCTTTGGATTGATTGAAGCCTTGAGGGTCTCCAAAATAAAATGAATGAATTTGGAATCAAAATAATATCTATTCATTGCATCATTCACCATCAAAATCTCTGCTCTAAAATGATGAAGCTTAACAATATAAAGAATCTAACAGTAAGATAGGTTCACCATTAGAGCATGTGGATTCACTCTTCAATAGTTTTAATCCTTCTTAAAGGAGATTAATTGCGGATAGGGTGATGTACCATATAGTAAGGTGCATTGGCTGGGTAGAAGCCAAGTTAGGCAATTTTTCACAATAAGCTTGATTATGGACTTGAAATGTATGTGTTCCAGAGCTCCATTGCAAAAAGTATATTGTGATTTATCATTCTCAATGGATTTCTGAGATCATTTATACTTCTGAAACACTTCTCTCCATGCAAAAATATGCACATTGCTTAAATGCTTGCTAAAGTTCTTAATTTTAAAAGCAAATTGTTAGTTTGGGAAAGGCAATTTAGAAGTAAGACCATGGCACATTTTTCATTACTTTCAAAGATAGCTGAAAATCTATAGTATTTTGATGTAGAGCACTACCATAAGGTGTGCAATAAATTTGAATCTAGATTTAAGCTATTTGGTGGTTATAGTAGTCATTTTAAAATATTTTACACTCCAATTTCAGTAGATGTAAATATGTTCCTACTGAATAAAACCTCAAGATAATTTATCCAAAATGGTAAGTAGATGAGTGGATGAGTAATAACTGCTGTTTAGACTCAGAATTGTAGTAGTGGACCCAAGTTCATCCATTGTCACAAATTGATGATTAAGTATTCTGGATTGTAATTAAATATTAATTGAACACTGCATTGCAATCCTCTTTTGCATGTGTTTTTATAGTCCAGAGCCAACAATCATACTTCTATTGCAAGAACAGCTTTTACATAAGCAAATTTATGGTGCAGAATATTCTGTACTTTTACAATGAGATGCTTACAATATCACCTATCTCATACACTTTGACTGAATGGTCTTCTTTTATGACCCCATGGGTATTATTTTGTTTGTTTGTTTTTGTTTTTTTATATGGTATATTTCATGGTGAATTTATTTCGGTGCCTAGGCATGCCTCATTTCAGTACATGTACAACTATGTTTAAACTTATTTATCCAGAAATAATATTTAGTGCTGGTGCAGAATCACCATAAACTTCAATGCAGCATTGATCGATGTGGTGGTTTGCTTCTTTAAATAAAAATACATGGAACTTGCTCCCCCCATTTTTAGGAAAATGTAACAGTGGCCTGTTCAGATGCCTGCCAAACATTAACTACAAGTAACATTTGAATTTTTATCATAGATATTGCAGAATGATGCATGCCAACAGTGATGCTGGCCAGCACAGGTTTCCAAAGGTTGATAGGCATATTAAGTTGAACAGGAGGTCTGCAGTTCATTTCCCACCAGGACCATCCTTCCTGACAGGTTTTATTTCCAGGTTTACCTCAGTCACCAACAATGGTAAATGCTAGGAAAATAACCTAGATTTGGCCTGGAATGCTACCATCTTAATAGTTCTTTTTTTAATTTATCATTGCATAGCATTGAAAGGACATAAAAATCATAATAGGAATCTATGTTGCTTCATTTGCAATTATAACTATAGCTCTATTTTTTAATAGTGTTTTATGCCTGTTTTAACTACTGAGGCAACACAGGTGGTAGACACTGATGATACATGAGATAAAGTAATAAATTGGGAAAAGATTTATTTTTTTTAAAGGAAGGAACCATTCCAGGCCTAAGTTTAGGGTACCTCCCCAGCATTTGCCATTTATGAGAACTGAAAAAAACTTGTAATAAACCTTGTCAGGGAGGAGATGGTCATGTAAGGAATTAAACCCCAGACCCCCTGCTCACTGATGATGTGGACTGCAGTTGTCAGCAAAAACTTTGGTTTTTTAAGCAAACCTAAGACTGTAGCATAGCTGCTCAGAAGTTTTACTTTTGATAATATATTTTACTGTAATTCTTGCTAATTTTATAATTCCAGCTTAAATTTACTTCTAATATATCACTATTGGCATTTAGTGCCTTGGTTTTGTGGGTTCAAATTAAAAAGCTGTCTTAATTTTAAACCTCTGTAACTTTTAACTATGAATGTGTGAAGCATAGTTCCTAGTAAAAAATCTGTATTAAATTTCCTATTTTTAGAATGTCTAGCATTAATGTGCATCTTATTTAGAGGCTTTGTTAACAAGCCCAGTGTAATGTATAGCACTATAGCTGGTATGTTTCAATATTAACTTTCAGTTAAATACTTAAACATTTTTCATATCTTTAAAGACCGAACAAATAAAGACTGTAGTTTTTCATAAAGTTTTTTATAAAGACTGTAGTTGTAGTATCCTAGATACCATTTGAAAATTGGACAAACTGCATAAATGAATTGAAGATGTGTGACTTTTAGTATTGAAGGTGAGAATCAGATGCACCATAGATAGTGGAAGAGAAAAATATTTGCTCTTATTCGAGAACTTGGCAGTCTAATTAGCAATTGATAATCTTGCCTTTTTTACATTACTTGTAAATCATCACCTTTCCTGTAATATAGTAGGGTTTAGTTAAATGTATTATAATTAATAAATGAATTTATCCTAAAGTATTATATCTAGTTTCCAATGGTTTAGCTGTATCAAGTAAAGTTCATGCATTGCATATCAAAGAACATACAATGCAGTCTGGTATTCTGTGCACAAACTTTGATTAAACTGGACTAAAACTTTAGTCCAATTATATTAGCCATATAGCAGTGTATAGTATTGATTTGTTAACAAAGATATCGAGTTAACATTAGGCATTTCAAAAAATGAGATTTTAAAAAGAATTAAGTTACTAACAGTTATACATTAAACTAAGATTGTATTTTTGGCCATCCAATTATATAATTTAATGCATAACATGCCAGAATCATACTGAAAACTGATATTTAAAAAATTATAATTACATGCAAATAGTAATTTTTTCCATCTCAGTTTCCAACTGCAGACCAGTAGCTTTCTTTCTTTAGGAGACTGCTCAGTAGTTGTACTGCTTATTATAAAAATTTGGCAATAACAGAATTGTCAAGTTCATGAATTCAGCAATAAATCTACTTGTTCCATTAAATCTGCAAATTGCTAACTTGAGGAAAAAGTCAATTTTTTTTGCATTAAGTGAAATGGGTATTTTGAATGATTTTCCATATCAAATACATTTATATATTTTTAACTGTCATTTCTTTAATTGTATTTTACATACTTGTCAGTTGTCCCAACTCTCAAATGTATTGCTTTCATAAACAGAACTCTTTCTGGAAAAGTACATAATCTGCTGTTCTGTCTGATGTTTCAGGGAAGAGAATGGTATGCTACATGGGTAGCACTCACAGATTCCTATCCAGTAATAGTGCAGCTAGAGATACTGCCTTTTGTTGATATTGGTGGTACACTCAACATTAATATTCACCTAGATGAACTTTTAATAGTAAGTAAAATAACAAATATTAGGGAGTCTAAACTTCTAGTCATTGAGTTTATAAACTACTTAAATGATATGTATGTTTTAGAATGCAACGTGTCAGCTTCTGACTGTTCGAGCATGTATTAGAAAGGGTCGAGTTCCGTCCCGTAACAAGGGTGATATTGAATGCTATCCAGAGCTTATGCTGAACATTTCCTCTGAAAGCTTAGCTACAGTAGATGCTACTAAGCTTGTGCCATACCCAGAGCCTGATATGTGGTTCATTGCATTTCAAGCCAAATGTATTTATAATGGGTAAGACTATTAATGTTGTTATACATTTTGTATACGAGCAGAAAATTTGAGAAAGTGATAAACATAACTTTTATAGAACCTCTTGTAAACTTGTATTGTTGGAAAAAATGGGTAAATGCTAGATGGTAGAACTCGTATAATACCTAATATAAACTTATAGGCTGAAGAAGGTTCTCCAACATTGAAAGTATTAAAAGAAACTTCCTCTACCCTTATAAAGCTCTTAGAAATTATATGAAAACTACATTTTTAGTTTTATTTGGATGTTCAGAAATAATTTGCAAAAAATGGAACTAGAATTGCACTGTATGGAATGTAAAGTGTTTATGCAAGCATGCACTCATAGATTAAATACTTGAAAATGTAAGACTAAGCATAGACCAATAAAGCAAAGTTATTTATGTCAAACATATCTCTGCTGAAATGTGTTTTTGTTTGCTTTCAAATATGACTGATAGACACCTTTCTGGCAAAAAGTAAAAGTGCTACTCAGCATTGATTTAGTATATTTAAGGCCTAAAATTTTCTGCTCATCACACATAGCTAGATCATTGCTATCTGGCAAAATATTTTGCTGTCAGCATATGCCTTTGACTTGTCAATTGCCATGCATAATTTATTTCAGAGTTTTAACTTATTATTGTGCTTATGATTCAAATTCCATGTTAATTATTGTGGAAATAGATAAAGAAAATTTTATTTTGGTAAAATTGAGATCTGTTATACCATATCATCATCATAATCATAAACATACCACAATTCATACCACCATGGGTAGCCGAAGTTATTAAGGCATAGACTCATGAGTGTGAGATCAGGGGTTCAATTTCTGCCAGGACTGTCCTCCCTGACAAAGGTTTTTTCCCAGGTTTTCATTCATCTTCATAAATGGCAAATGCCAGGGAGGTACCCTAAACATTTGTCTGGAACATTTCCTCTTTTAAAAATAATCCTCTCTCAGTTTTATCATTTCATCTCATGTATCACCAGTGCCCACTGCCTGTGATGCCTCAGCATTAAACAATATTAAATAAAAGGTCATTCATATTAGGTTAAAGGTGCTGGAAAGTTATTTTAATACTAGATTAATATACAATATACAATGGTATTAATATTTTATTTTATGCAACAACTACAAAACAGATTAAATTGTTATAGTTAGAAAGTTTATGCACTTAATGAACTTTTATAAGGTAATATTAGACAATTGTGCAAAAGTGGCTCAAAGAATTACTAAAAATATTACATCCCCTACTTTTAATATACTTCTATGAATTTGATTCTATAATAACAATTTTTTCCCTTATAGTCCAAATTTATCTTTAATAAGTATTATTCTATGTAATAAAGAATAATCAAATTTTAAAATCAAATTAATTATATTAACTTCACATTATTATTGGAATATAAATAAAATTGTTTTTAATACACACATGAACACAAAGGGATCTACCCAAAATTATTTTCTCCCCCCCCCCACAGGCCTTCTCAATGTTCCTCTTCTTTCTAGTTCTTTTTCTCTTTTCTTTTACTCTTTTGACTCTTGTGATATTTTTATCACTATTTGAGTCCTTTTGTTCCTGAGAGTATTGTCATATCATATTTATACATACAGCTGTGATATTTTCACTAATGCTTTACCCATTTTTCCATCACTTTAATTCCTATACTACACACATCATTATAAGTAATTACACAACTATACATACTAATTTGCATAGTATTAGCTTCAACATGTTAATTTTTTGGGATTTGCACCCTTGCACCATGATAAATCTTATATTCAGATTGTAGATAAAAATGTGCAAAAATTTTTGAAAAATTGATTCTCAGAAAGGTCTTTAAATATTGATTTTATTGCCAAAAGAAAATCCTTAGGAAGAGAGAATGATTATATTTTTAAACATCATTTGTCATCTAAAAATGTTAATTGGAACGTTCACAGTGAAGCCAATCATATAATTGAAATCATTTTATGATATAGTCAAACTACACACTCTTATGCTTCACTTACTTGTCACTATTGTAGACCGGTTTCGAGAACAGTTGTTCTCATCATCAGTTCAAATCTCCGACTCGGAGTCGGAGATTTGAACTGATGATGAGAACAACTGTTCTCGAAACCGGTCTACAATAGTGACAAGTAAGTGAAGCATAAGAGTGTGTAGTTTGACTATATCATAAAATGATTTCAATTATATCATTTGTCATTTTCAACATTGATATTCACTTGTAGTTTGAAGTTTAATTTTATTTAAGAACACTCTGAAATAGGAATTTCCTCTACCCCTTAAAACCAAGGCAATTATGAGTGATGATATCAAATTCAGTATACATATATAAACAAACCAATTTATAATTCTCATAAGTACAGTATATTTGACCCAACCATTTGTAAAATATTCATAGTTTCCTTGTTGTATAAAGCAAAAAGTTGCTTTGCACAAAATTATCAAGGAGGATGCGAAACTGTATAGAGATATAATGGTTCATGGCCTTATACTTGACCCAGGACTGTAAAACTCTGGAAGATTTTTCTAAAGACTATGCAGGGGGAAAACAGATTTCTCTTTTGAACAGTTAGCCTTTGACGCACTCGACCCCAGTTTCTTCATCAAGAACGTGTGAACAACTCCTATTGAATATATTGCATAGAGTTAGGTCAGAGAACTCAGGATACAAGTGACAATGCTGAAAACAGTGCGAAATGAAGTCACCAATGGGAAGGGAAGAATTGCAGTCAGAATGCTTTAACTGTATTGATGCAAGATGTTTTTGTCACCAATGGGAAGGGAGGAATTGCAGTCAGAATGCTTTAACTGTATTGATACAAGATGTTTTTGTCATCATGAGGCAGTCTGACTGAAGTGAAATAAAATTATTGAAATGCCGGGAATTGGGGACAGTTCACAATTTTCCACCAGTTTTTACACTGATCATGTTTCACCAAGTTCTCCCCATTAAAGAGGTTAAATAAAGAGCTGTATATCAGTGATTAATTATTAATGGAGTGCTTTACATTTGAACACGTCCCTCTAATTCTTTTCCCTGAGAAGCGCCAAGGCATCTCCAAAAATGCACTAGACTTCTGACCTTAACCAGGGCAGTGAAGGAATTTTCCCTTTGTAATTAATAGAAGCAAAGAGGAAGTGTGAAGATTGGAGCAGAGAAGAGGAAGAAGGGATCAGCAGAGGAAGTTACGAGGTGATCAACACCCGTACTGAACAATCCATATCTTTCATCTTCATACACACCCTGAGAGAACCCTTTCAAGACAAATCTGCTTCTTCCCCTCCGACACAAAAACTCCTACCGGACCAATAATAATTCAGTAAATACTTTCATTATTTTTTTTCAACATTTCATTATCAACACACCTTAGAAATTCTGCTTCAACTCTTTAGAATTGCTGGCCATTATTATCTCATTCTATTCAGGGTGTGAAATGGCCTATAAATTTTTCTCTGAGGCCTCAACTTTCAGGCTTGAGGTTCTTTAACGTACCATAAATCTATAACACAGGACCAATGGCTTTACTTCCTTTCCAAAGGAAACCATGCTTATGATTTGTATGCCCTAAAAAAATCCATCAATGCTGACCTGGTTTGAACCCATGACCTTGGGTCTGCAAGTTAAGTATGGCTATCACTAGTCCATCAGGACCAACATATATCTTCACTTAAAGGACAAAGTTAATGCTGTAGTTAATTATCAGTGGATGACTTGTGGAATGTATTGCCCAAATGATCTGTGGTCATTTTATGCACATTCCTTCTTAAAGTGAGTCCATAAAATTGCTGGAGAAGGTAATCTCTGTTTCTGTACATCTTCCCTAAACTGTAAGTGATTTACTTTTGTATTAGATTTTAGTTACCAGAGTTTTGTATATGTATTTTTTTTTAATATGACCTATTCATTATGGTAATATTATATCCATAGATATTATTTTCTCTTACTCTTTCAGATCCCTTAGAATTTCCAATTAATAAATAAAGAACTATAAGCTGATGCCATGGACCTGTAACAATATGTTAAAATGGCCAATGAGAATTTGTATATTGCATTTTAATATCATATATCATAAACAAAACAAAAATTTGAATAATCAACCTTTTAATGCCCCTTCAAGAGCACCATTATAAAGGTATAGACAAATCCTGGAACAGTACATTCAGGGAAGTGGAAGAACATTCTGTATTCCTTTTTCCTTTTATTATTAATTGCATGCATCCAGAAAGACTTGGTTTTTTAATCCATGTATGTTTTCTCCATATGGTAGCACAATAGCATTATAACATATTTCTTAGTCATAAGAACAATGGAGGTACAGCAAGCAGAAAGCAAATTATTAAAACTGCTTTTGCACAAGAAAGAATACTTTTAATAATGTTGATGTAATGTTGGTTTGTTGACACTTAGTACTTGCTTATTTGGTTTTTAAATTCGACGTGTTTCAGGAACATTCACTTGCATTATCAAGCAGAAGATGAACTGGTAGAAGCGTATGCTTTAGATGGTTGGAGAAATTTATTGAATGTATCTAATAATAGTGTCTAGAAATTTATGATGCTGCTCTTATTTTTGATGATGTAAGTTCCCCCCCCATTTCATGAAAAATAAGTGCTGCATCATGAACTTCAAGACACCATCATTGGATATATTTAATAAATATCTCTGACCTCCCCTAGAGTAAGCTTCTAGCTTCTGTTGATGATGGGAGGGAATATTCTGAAAACATGTCTAATTAAAAAATCAAGTAATTGAAGTATAAGTTTCACTCAACCAACTCTATATCAACATTATTTTACTACTTCACTGTTAATAGCATCAAGAGTATAAGATCATAAGAATACTTTTGCTCTAAAAGCTATTTGTATGATTGGTTTGACCATAACATGTAATATTGATAATTTATATATTCATGGTATCTTATGAATAAATTGATGTGATTTTTGAGCTTGTACATTTACAATTTGATCATATATGTTCTTTAATGTTAATGCCTCTCCATATACAGGTTGTTTCAAAATGACACCAAATGAAGACATACCTAAATGGATAGATAATTTGTAGCACTAAAATACATACATTAAAAATCATAGTATCATCACCCTGGATTAGACAGTTATCTAAGAACAACGATGCATGCCTTACCCATTCTCTCAAATAAATAGTGAATATAACACCAGAACCAGGCAGGTATATTTTAATTTTTGTAAACAGCATATTACACAGTGGTGTATTAGCATTTAGATTTTTTAAATTTTTTGCATAATTGCAACCAAAGTAGTGTGTATTTATTACACAATGAATGAAATTATTTATTAATGAGGTTTCTTCTTCTTCTTCTTCTTCTTCTTCTTTGATTGGTGTTTAATGCCCATTTTTACTACTGAGGCACCACAGGCGGTGAACACTGATGATATATGAGATGAAATGATAAATTGAGAAAGGCATTTTTAAGGAAGAAAATGTTCCAGGTCTAAGTTTAGGGTACCTCCCCAGCATTTACCATTTATGAGGACTGAGGAAAACTTGGAAAAATCATCAGCCAGGGAGGACAGTTCTGGCAGGATTCGAGTCCCAGACCTCCGCTCATGAGTCTGCACCTTAAAGACCTCGGCCACCCGTGGTGGTATTAATGAGTTTGGGGATATATGACACCAAAGTTGAAAGAGAGGAAGTAGTAAATGATGGTGTCCTCAAAGATGGGAGGAGAGGAATAATGAGAGACAACAAAGGCAAACATTCTATCAGCAGTACTAACTAACCATGCTAAATAATACTAAACAAAAACAGTATTCCCACTAATATAGTTTGGATCAAAGTTTTATTTTATTTCCTTTTAATGAGAGTAAATGATCATATTTTGTATAATACATAGCAATTTCCTACTAATATTTCTAATAAGTGGTAGTAACTTGATGATGATGATGATGATGATGATGATGATGGTGATGATGATAATGATAATGCTAATGCTAAACT
Organism: Metallyticus violacea; assembly: GCA_030762175.1. Lineage (NCBI taxonomy): Eukaryota > Metazoa > Arthropoda > Insecta > Mantodea > Metallyticidae > Metallyticus > Metallyticus violacea. The sequence continues at coordinate 306,066,324 of CM060846.1, read as the reverse complement.
TAATGCTTATAGACTGGTTATTTTACAAGCATTGAGCATAGTCAGATAAAATATATGCAAGAAAATTTAATGCATAACATATGAATCAATTAAATTTAAAATTAATTTCTTGTCGGAACTAATTTACTGAAGCTATTAATTTAGTTGTAATTAGCTAGTGAGTTGATTTAATACCCTTATGCTTCACTTACCATTTAATTATACAGAACATGTTTCTCAGGCTTTTGCCCACATCATTACCTGTGAGTTGACTGCCACATTCATTGTTCATTATCTCCATGGGAGCTACACCAAGTCCATCCAACCAATAACGAATCCAGCAGTCAACTCATAGCTGATGATGTGGGCAAAAGTCTGTGAAATTCTTATTTTTTTCCACATCATTACACTGCAGTGTTTCATGTACTTTGGCATTAAAAGGTCCCTTCCAATTAGTTATGATGATGATGATGATGATGATGATGATGATAAATAATACTTTAATTGGCAATTACAATATGCTTTGTCAGAAGAAAAAAGGAAAAAGAGGCTTAAAGTCTTTGGATGAAAGTAACAGCTTATTTACATTATATACATTATATATTTTTTTCCAGTTGTATTTTATTTTATTTTACTTTTATTTTCTGCTACAAATACTGTAGAAAATATGTTTAATTAACAATTATATACTCTCTCTTTGAATAGCTGAATAATTACAGCACTTATTTCTAAAGGAAGTGAATTGAAAAGTTTTATTCCTCTTTTTTTGTAATATCCAGAGTGTTCTGCAACCTGTGATATGGCATATAAACTCTGTTCCTGTTGCATGTGTTATATTCACCCCTTATATTTATAAATTTGCAAATTCTCTTTAACATGTACCAAAACATCATAAATATATAAATTAGCAACTGTGGGAATTTCTAGAGCTACAAATGGTGGTTTACAATGTTCAATTTTCTTAAGAGTTTGTTAATATTCTGATAACTTTTTCTTTTGTAATTTTTAGCACCTCTGCTATCCTTGGATTACTACCCCATAACAATAAGCCATACCTTAAAATGCTTTGAAAGAATGAAAACTAAGCTATGCGAACAAAATCTTTAGGGACAGACTTTTTTACGTTTGCCAGTAAGAATACAGTGCATGATAACTTGCTACATGTAAAATCTATGTGAGGATTCCAGGAATGATGTTTGCCAATTATCATGCCAAGAAGTTTCACATTATCATAGAAAATATTTATATTTTTAAGATGAAAATTATATTTTGTGATTTGTTTCCATTCATGAAAAAAAACGATTGCTGCTAAACCAATGGAGAAGCCAAAGTTTGTAATTCTTGTTGGCTATAGAATTGTATCTTTTAAGTTATAAGGATTTATTGTGTCATATAACTTTTTATAATTAAGATTGGCTGAGTCCAAATTAATAGAGATCACTTAATATAACTACTTTATGATTGGAAGAAAGATATTTGTTTAGCAAACTATCAAGGATTAAGAGTGAGTTTCTTGAGCTGCTTTTGGGGATCTGTATATACCTATGTTCAATATGTCTGTTTTTTAATAGGATATTGAGATGGCAATGACTTCAAAAATATTTTGAAAACAAATTGTTTTGATGTTCTTAACTTTAAGGTGGTTAAGTTTCATCATTAACCAAAAAGTTATTCAGTGCTAATAATTGTTTCTCTCCAATCCTACACAGCATTGTTGATACCCCATTATCAAGATTATTATGTTTTTATCGGTTGTACTAGAAGTTATGTAATTTGCTTGCGTTTCTAGCTGTTTTAACATTTTATTTTGCAAAATATTTTTATTCATCATGGATATCACACTTATGAAGAGAAATAAGTTCATAACCCACGATGAATTTAATATTATGACTCAGGGATAGATAGTAGCTGAATGTAATGCATGTTTGGGTGCTATTAATAAAGTAATTAGATGGAAAGATGAGATTGGGTCAAATTTACCTCAAAGGTAACAAATATGTGGCAGAAAACAAAAAACATTCAGAAAAGATGCCTATCTAATCAGAATCAGGAAAATTAATGCTGAAAAGAACAGTTTTGATTTACAAAAAGATTTGGAGGCTGCAGGGGTGAAAACCAATGCTTCAACAGTGCATAGGTGACTTCTAGAAGCTGGAAGGCTAGTCATAAACAGCTATTGAGTTGTACTATGAAGAAAAAAAGTTTGGCATTGGCTATAGAAAATCATAACTGAGCACAAGAGTGAAGAAGGATTCCATTTTGTTATGAAAGTAATTTTGAATTGCAGAATTTCAACATGTCACATGTAAGTAGAAGCAATGGAGAGGAAATCTCGCCAAAGCACATTAAACATCCAGTAAAGTTTCCACAAAAGGAAATGTTTTGAACTGTTTTGCATTTGCAGACACTAAATGTTTGAGTCCTATTGATAGAATGATGAACAGTGACAAATACATCATAATTTTAGGGAAAAGAGCTGCCCCAGAACTGAAGAGATTGACAGAGGAACTGAACATTGAAAAGACAATTTCCAGGAAGATCTTACCCCTTGTCATGCATCAAAGAATGTTAAAGACTTCAAGGCAAAAAATGATTTTCTGTGTTTGGGCTGGCCTGGAAAATTATTGGATCTCAATCCAATACAGTATCTTTGGACAAGTGTCAAGAAACAGATGAGTAAATGGACTGCACCACCAAAGAAAAGAGGATTTTTACTGTGATAAAAGTGTTGTTTCATGACCCAGAAATAATTTAATATTTAAGAAACTTATTGACTCTATACCAAATTAAGTGAAAATTGTAATTAAGGTCAAAGGTGGGCACTTTATATGCTAAAAACTAAAAACACTGTTTAGTAATAAGTATTATTGAAATTTTGTGAAATAATTGAAAAAAAAAAAACAGAATAATATCTTTGTTCACATTAATTTACACAAGGGTGTACATAATGTTCTGCCTTTTGTCTAAATGAACAGACTCCAACATTTCTAGCGAAGAGTTTCATAGAAAGGTTTGATACTTTGGCCCATCCAGATTGCCAGGTAATATGTGGATGGGTAGATAGTACTTTATTCATCCTGTAAATCATTGGTTACACAAATGTGTACATGATGTAGGACATATCAATGGCAAAAATGAACTAAAAATTATTTACACTTATAAATACATACGTGGTTCTATAAACATCTACATACACACTCATACCCTCATTTCAGTTAACCCCATTTCAAGTATTTATCTAATACTGTAGAAGCAGTGAAGAAGCAAAAGAGCCATCAGTTCTGTTTCAAATCATATTTTCTTGTCTGTTGTTTTTAGATAATTTGGTAATTAATTTTATAATTTGATGCTCACATGTGCAGCACTGTTCTGAAAACTGTTGTGTTCAACCTGGTAAAATATATATATATGTTTTCTATCTTGTGTTATGATTACATACTGTGTTATTTATTTTCATAATCTTAGAGGGATAATTTTTAATGGATTTAATGTATTATATATGTAACAAAGAGGAAGAATTTTATTTCTCCATGCTTTGTATGGTTTATTTCTATTATTTGTGCTCTCTGGTTTAGGTATGGTTTGATCCAGATTAGGACATACCCTTTTATTCCTGTGTTTTCTAGTTTTGTAAAGAGTAATTCATGGTTCAGTATGCTAAAGGCATTAAATAGTTCATAAAATATACCTGATATATTCTTTTTATGGCCTAATGCATTTAGTGTATGATTGATAAAGTGGCACAATGCAGTTTCTCATTAAGAACTTTCGTAAAATAAGACATTTTTAAAAAATTATGTTGGAACTCACACAGTGAAGCTTGTTAAATGTAAATTATAATTAATCTGTCATCTATCACACTCTTATGCTTCACTTACTTTTAAATACGGTGGGACCGGTTTCAAAGAGACATCCTCTCCATCTTCAACCAACTTGATTTACCAATCAGTAGAGAGGAGAACAAAAAAGAATTTGAGAAGATACAGGAGATTGCTTTTATAAACAATTTTAATAAAAATTTAGTAAACAAAAACTTAATAGATTCCTAAAGAAGAAATTGATCAAGAATACCACCACACTATTGACTGAAAAAGAAAGACCGGTTTTAAAAAATTCACCTACCATTGGAATTTATTCATGGATACTAGCTATGAATAAATTCCAAAATTTTTTAAAGATTTTAATATTAAATTGGCACTGGTTAACAGATACATTCTAAAAATGTTTTAGTGAACAACACCTTTAATAACATTTAACAGGAGAAAAAGTTAGGCATCTACAAAATAACATGTAAAGAATGTGATAAGATATGTGTTGGAAAAACTAAAAGGAACTAGGAACACAGTTAAAGGAACATCTCAGAAATGTTACGTACAAACACATAGATAGGTCAGTGGTGGCACACCATTTTTGGATAGATAATCACAACATAAAAAAAGAAATTAAGTTACTTAAAGAAGCACATGGACGCATTGAATTGGACACATGGGAGAAGATTTACATTCATAAGCATAGAGATCATCTTATACGTGCCAAAGATGGCGGATGCTTGAGTTTCAGCGGTAACGTGGCTCCATAGTTTGTTTTAGAAAACTCGAGAAATAGAGCATATAACTAGGTGAAACTAATAGTATTTAACACACAAAAGCCCGTTGTAACTGTGCAAGTGAAGGTATCATTTAGGACTGAAAAGTAAATTGTAAAGAAGAGACGAAAAGACTGCCCAGATCAACCATGGCGTCACCATGTTGCACCAAATGGCGGGAACAGGTCGCGTCGTTGCAGATAACAGTGATGACTCTTCAAAATGAACTAAAGAATGCCCACGATGTAATCAACAAATTAAAAGGTAAAGAAATATCAGACACCGAGGAATTTAAATACGATAATGGCTGGTCAACTGTAACAAGGGAACAACGTCGCCAAAGTTCACGGCGTACTGAAAACGAACAAAAATGGCCGAAACTTGGTCAGCAAAAACACCGCGACCAAACGAAGAAACAGGAAGTGACCACAAGGAATAGATTCGAAATTCTAAGTGAAGACAATCCGACTGATGACACCGAGGTAACCACAAACAACTGCGATGATATAACAGATGACGAAACAAGCAGTATAACGGAAAAGGCTATGTATGAGCGGAAAACAGCCATAATTGTTGGAGATTCAATGGTGCGCCATGCTGGGAAAAGTTTGGACAGGAATGAGGTTTCTGTTTACTGTTACCCGAGTGCTAGAATAGAGCATATAGAAAGATTGTACGACAACAAGGATGACCCCGACATAATAATATTTCACGCCGGGACCAACAATCTGCATGGATCTACCTCTCCAGATGACATAATGAAGGATATGAAGCACCTCGTTCACACTGCAAAAGAGCTGTACCCTCAAGCTACATTATGCGTGAGTGGTATACTACGACGAAGGGATGAAGATTTAAGATATATTGACGCAGTGAACACTACGCTGGACTGGATTTGTCAACAAAATGGATGCATCTTCATCGACGGTAATGCCTGGCTTGGAGAAGAGGACCTGGGAAGAGATGGACTCCACTTCAATCGAACAGGTTCAGCAAAGTTCAGCAGTCTTCTGGGCAGAGTCATCAACCATCTAGACCGAAAAAACGCAGAGCAGTAACCAGCGGTTCAGGTAAAAGTAAAAATTCTTCAATTAATGAGGTACCTAGCCTTACCATAAATAGCTGTATAGCAGTAACCTCAATTATTACTGAAATCTCCTCTTCAATGAATAAAGATAATTGTAATAATAGCTATTTCCAAAGCCAAAACAATAACTTATTAAACATATTTCACCAGAATATCCAGAGCATTAGAAACAAGCTGCTTGATATAGAACTGCTGCTTGAGAGTGATTTAAAATACGTAGATGTCCTATGTTTAACTGAGCACTGGCTGAACAGCAATGAACTGTCTGAATTTAAATTTGAAAAATTTAGCGTTACACATGGTTATTGCAGAAACAAAAGAAAAAATGGAGGATCCCTAATCATGATAAGAAATGGAATCAAAGCAAAACCAGTCATAATCTTTGAACCCCAAAACATAGAAGAACATTTCGAAGCTAGCATAATAGAGGTGGAAAACAAACTTATTATTATTTGCATTTATAGGAACCCTAAAAGTGAACTAAGCATTCTTCTGGATAGGCTTGAGGTCATCTTACACCACTTTCATAAATTAAACAAAAACGTGATCCTACTCGGGGACTTAAATATAGACTTTCTGAAAAATAACAGTGAAAAACTAAAACTCATAACTACACTGAATTGCTATGGACTGAAACCATTGATAGATGTACCAACCAGAGTCACCAAAGCAACAAAAAGTGCCCTAGATCAAATTGCAATCACTAAAGATATCACCTATAATAAAGTAAATATATTAGAAACCCATCTCTCTGACCATTATGCACAGACAATTGCAATTAACTGGCACTACCAAGATGCAAAAGAAAACAAGTGCAGTGTATTTAAAGAAACCCGTTTACAAAAACAGGAAAATGTAAAATACTTTTGCCATATGCTTGAAAATGAAGAATGGGAGGGAACCTATCAGGAATCAACACTAAATGCAGCGTATACTTCCTTTATAAATACATTTAGATACTACTATGATGCTGCATTCCCGATTGTTAAAGTAAAAGTAAATGATAAAACCCCAAAATGGATAACTAAGGGAATAAGAACCTCGCAAAGTAAACTAAGACTGCTGGGTAATCTACTAAAAAGTAGAAAGGCATCAGAGGAATTGCAATTATATTATAAGAAATATAAAAAAATATATAGACAAGTAATTATAGCAGCAAAAAAAATGTTTAATAACAGAAAGATTATAAACTCTGAAAACAAACCAAAAGCAATATGGGAAGTGATAAAAAGAGAAACAAACAAAAAGAATCTCACCCTAAAGAACATCAGTCTCAAGCAAGGAGGGAAAAATGTAACACAGCCCAAGCAAGTGGCAAATTCATTCAACGAATACTTCACAAATATTACTAAAAATGTACAACACCCTAATAATTTGTCAATATCACACAGTACAAGTTTTAAAATAATTAATGAAAAATCTCTATACCTCAGTCCTGTTACTGAAAGCGAATTGTTAGACATAATAAAACAGCTAAAAAACAAAACATCATGCGCTTTAGATGAGAGCTCAAATTTTATTATTAAAAAATGTGGCAGGTTCATCATCAAGCCACTATGTTATATTGTTAATGAATCTCTGAGAAGCAGAGAATTTCCAAAACAACTAAAGATATCTAAAATTATACCAATCTATAAGAAGGGAAAGACTGACGAAGTAAACAATTATAGACCTATAGCTCTCATTTCAGTTTTTTCAAAGATACTTGAAAAAGTAATGTACAGACAACTAACCAAATTCCTGAACAAATTTAATATTATCACCAAATGCCAATTTGGCTTTCAAACAAACAAGTCCACTAATATGGCAATAATAAACTTTGTAGATAGTATATACGACATGCTAGATAAAAGTGAAATCGGGGTGGGAGTGTTTCTAGATTTATCTAAAGCATTTGACATGGTGGACCACAAGTTGCTGTTGCTGTTGGACAAACTGTGGAACTATGGAGTAAGGGGTATTCCATACAATTGGTTTAAAACCTATCTGGAAGGTAGAGAACAACTGGTTGAGATCGAATTCAATGATGTGAGAAACCAAAAAATTGGGAAAGCACACTCGAGCAAAAGAAATGTAACATCGGGAGTACCACAGGGATCAATCTTAGGTCCTCTTCTATTTTTATTGTACATAAATGACTTACCGCATTGCTTAAAAGATATTTCTGAAGTAAAGCTAACACTTTTTGCAGACGATACAAGCATATTTATAAGCGGAAAAGAAAGTACTGACCTGGAAGCAAAAATAACAGCAGTAATAAAAGCCATGTTAACCTGGTTCAAAACTAACAAACTTCTGATAAATGAAGCAAAAACAGTAGCAATTAATTTCCAGCACAAAAACAACAAAAGCTACTCCGGGAATCATGCTTGGGTCAAAAACTATAAAGTATGAGTCAGAAACAAAATTTTTGGGGTTATGGATTGACTTAAACCTCTCATGGGATAACCATGTTGAAAAACTAGCTACAAAACTAAGCAAGGCTTGCTATGTTCTCAGCCAACTGAGGACAAGAGTAACATTAGATGTACTCAAAAGTTGTTACTTTGCGTACTTCCACTCGCATATTTTATATGGAGTAATATTATGGGGAAACTCTGTAAATAGTCATCTCATCTTCAAGCTTCAAAAGAGAGCGATAAGAACCATGATTGGTATCCCAAGAAAAGAAAGCTGCAGGAAACATTTTAAGGATCTAAAAATATTAGCAGTCCCCTGTGTTTATATAAAAGAAATTCTAAACTATGTCCGGACTAACTTAGATGATTTTGTAATCAATACTGAGATTCATTCACATAATACTCGAAATAAAACTAAACTCCACCAACATAAGTATAACACGAAACTATATGAGAGATCCTTCAAATATAATTGTTTAAAATTGTATAATGTCTTACCTTCTTATCTAAGGGACTTAGCAACAATTAAATCATTTAAAACTGAAATTAATAAAGTCTTACTTACAAAACAGTTCTATACAATTGATGAATTTAGCAGATACTGTAATGACATGAATAAACGCCCTAAAGAAGATATAGTAGCCCAGATATAAAAATGTAAGTGCCAAATGCTTAATAGAATATTATTTAATGTACATACTACTCTGGTGGAGATACTGTGCTGCTCTGTTTTCTGTCCACAGGAGCTAAGATGCCAAAATGGAAAGATGATCTTCATTCTAGAATGCAACCGCCACTCTGCACTAATCAGAATGTGCTAGTATATAGTATTTTGTTGTATTATCACTATTTAATACATGTATATATTCCTACTATATTGACGAAACCAAAAATTTGTACAAATTCTTATGGTGAATAAATCTGAATCTGAATCTATAAATTTCAACATTACATGAGAATGTAATACCAATTTCCAATTTGTAAAAAAATCACCACCAGAGATGAGCCATAGGTCCTTATAGATGTTAGTTTCTCCTACCAGTCATCAAGTTGGCGAAGATGGAGAGGATGTCTCTTCGAAATTGGTCCCACTGTATTTAAAAGTAAGTGAATCATAAGAGTGTGTTAGACGACAGATTAATGCAGTTTCTGTTGATTCTTTTTTTTAAGTCATCAGTGATAAGCTTTTTGTATTCTATAAATTTTAATAATCTATTATAGATGATGTTTTCGACTAATTTGCTGACTCCCAATAAGCAAATAGGAGATGATATCTTCCCAAAATTTATTCCAAATCGATGTTGGTACCATCTCTTAACAGAAATCTGAGGATTCTCTTCAATCCAGTAATGATCATAGTACATCAGAGTTAGTCTGTCTCTAATTATTTTTATTTCATATGCAAAAAAAAATTGATTTAGTAACATGGGCATCACAATTTTCAGCCAACATCAAAATTCTTGTATTCAGGGGTAAACAGCTGGTATTAGCGCTTGAACTCTGTATGGATGGTAGGAATGCAGTTACTCTTCATGTACAACTCCTTATACAGCAAGATGGTCAACATTAATTTCACATTAATACAAGGTACTTCCATAATGCTTTGAATAATTCATTCTACAAAAGGCACAGCTATTACAAATCTCCTACACCCTGTGTAATACAGTCTTGGACTAAACCCGTCAGATTTCCTTAGACATTGTTCTTATATGTTCACTCCCATTATTTAAGATTCCAGGTTCAATCCCAGCCAGGGTCGATGGATTTTTTTGGGCATAAAAATCCTAAGTATGGAAGGGAAGTAAAGCCATGGGTCCCATATTGTAGAATTACAGCACAAAAAGAACTTCAATCCTGAAAGAAGAGGCCTCTGAGCAAAATTTACTGATCATTTCATGCCCTCAATTGAATGGGATGCTGATGACCTGAGATGTTAAATAGCATCTGTAAATAAAGCAAATAAAAAGAAATCCCACGATGAGGGATATGACAGCTAGGAAAACATTTCAAAATTTTATTCCAATATTTGATTTATTCATAAATCTGGTTTCTTCAACACTTAAATATTTACAATGACAAATCAATTACATGAACTTAAGATTGTACAATTATATAAATAGACTGTTATAATACATAGGTATATACATTGCTATAAAGTATTTGAAAAACAAATGCTCAAAAGAGACGTCACCATAAAAATCAATAATATTTTAGCAAGGGAACAGTTTGGATTTAGGAAAATACCCCAAACAATTATATCACTTTCAAGTTAAATAATGAAGTTCTCAAATCACTTCATAATAAATTTAATACACTTGGAAATATTCTGTGATCTCCCAAAAGCTTTTGACTGTGTTAATCATATATTCTCTTATCAAAATGATCTTAAGGTATTAAGGGCAAAGGCTACTTATTAAACAGAAAAAAAAAGTTATGATAAATTCTTCAGATAATTACAACTCATGTACGAAATAGCCAGTAATAAAGTACAGTGTTTCTCAAATTTCCATTTTGAGTCCATTATTATATTTACTCTATATGAGTGATCTCCCCTCAATAATAAACTCTCTTATCTAATTCTTTTTGCAAATGATACTAGTATTCTCGTTAAAGAATGCATTGCCTTTCAGGTTAATCAAATGATATTTTTGCAGACCTAAATATTCAATATGAGAGCAATGAAATCACCAAATGTAGTAACATAAAATTTCTTGGTCTTATGATTGACCGTAATATGAATTGGAAAAAACATATTGATTACATCTTACCCAATCTATGCTTAGCATGTTTTGCAAGCAGATCATTAATTCATTTTATAAATAAAAACATCCTGAAAACAGTATCTTATGCTTACTTCCATTACTTAAAGACTGATGGAATGATGTTTTGGAAAAATTCAGTAAATGCTAAAAAAAATTATATATATATGTTACAAGTCTTATTCCTAATGAAATATTTTTATATCCAAGTAAAATCATATTATTCATCACTTTAACAACACTAATCCATATTTCTTATACTAAAGAAGAATAAAGCAGGGACAAAATGAATAGCTCATTATAAACCACTATTCAAGCATTTGGAATTTTACTGTTAGCCTGCAAGTACATTCTAACTGTACTTTTATTTGTAGTAGACAACTCAGAAGTATTCATTAAAAACTCAGATATACATAGCAAAGCAATTAGACATAGACGGGACTTAGACAGACCATGTAACAATATGCAAGCACTGCAAAAATGTTTTTATTACAGTGGTGATTGCTTTAATTCACTTTATAATCTGTAAAGAAACTGCATACTAATTAAAATAAGTTCAGGTTAGTATTAAAAAGACACTTTATCACTCACATCTTCTATACAGAGGATTTCATGCAATCAAAATATAAGTATACTAATTTTTCTCCATTGAATTAATTCAGTTTTGCAAATATATTAAATCCAACTATTCAAGTTAATATTTTGTAAATATTCTAGATGTAACATTTCAATTGCCATTAATATGTTTTCTTTTTTTAAGGTGGCATTTTGATGTAAAAAAATTACCATCTCTGACAAACTTCACACCATAGTAAAAAAATTGTATATATGAAGAGTGTGACAATTTCATCAAATCTACATTATGTATGTAATTTCTGATAAAGTTTACATCCTAGCATTATACCAACTCTTTTACAGTTGGCCAAGCTCATAATAGGATCCACAGATTGAAGTGATATGATAAGACAGCTAGTAATGGGTAGCTTATCTAATAAAGTAGATGGCAAATAATAATAATAATAATAAATTTTACCATTTGATTTATACTAAAAGCAGTTTCTTCAGTATGTAAATATTTACAACAGTGACAGCTACAAAAACTTACGGTTATACAGTTATGTAATAATCTTCATAAAAATTATGTGCTGTCATTAAACTCCTTGCAGCAAGGCAAAACCATGTCTATTGTTTCATTATTGGTGTAATGTTCCATATTCCTTTAGTGGAAAACATTGAAGTTTAGTCATTTCTGAAACACAATGCAACATGTATATATGCTTAATTGCTCAGTGTTAAGGCATAATTTGTTTTGCTATATTCATTAGGTACATCAGGTCAGCATTGCCTGTAGTAAGCAGCTATTTGTTTGTAAGATATTATTTATTTCTAGTTGGCTTTCCGACAGACCATTTTATAATTTAAAAGAATTCTTATCAGAGCCACATTATGCATAAGTTTTAAATTGACAATTACATTCTTGTATTCTGCATGGTATATAATTATTGTCTAAGCAATTTAATATGCTGAATGACATGTACATAAATAAACAAACAAATATTCCTATCATCCCTTTATATAAAATCAAGGACAGGGATGCTGTCAGATCTACATTTGCCTGGAAACTACAATAACAGATTATGGAGTGACTTTTTGATTTCACACTTCCCAATGCTTCCTGCAGTTTGTTTATATGGCATGGAAATATTAAATTCAATTCATTGTTTTTCAGAGAAAAGAATTGAAGTCCCAAAGATATTCATATGAACCGCTGCTTGCAAAGTACTAACAATAACACCTGCTTGCATCAGGTGTTTTGGAAGTACATTAGTGATAGCTGAAATTTTTCTCTTAGCATACAGAATAATAATATTCTTATTATTCTGCATGCAAGTTAAAGCTAACTTTGTGTCAAAACTAATACAGTGAAACAACTTATATATTCTTAATTATTTGGTGAGTTGATTTAATACCCTTATGCTCCATTTATCATTAAATTGTTCAGAACATGTTTCAAAAGCCATACTCACATCATCAGCTGTGAGCAGACTGATGTGAACAGTGGCTTTGAAACATGTTCTGAATAAATTAATTTCATTTCATAACTAATATAGTGAAGCAATTAATTTATTCTTAATTAACTAAATCAATTCACTAGTTAATTAAGAATAAAAAAATGTTCTAATAATTTAATGGTAATTGAGCATAACATTATTACATTGACTCACCAGCTAATTAGGCATATATGTTTGGCCTATTGCTATTTTATTGTACCATATTAGAAAGCAGAAGGAAAGATGATGCAAACTCAACAATCCTAGAGCTGTAGATTAATAATGTTGTTTTATGTTTTAGTTCCACCGTGCCATGCCTTGTGCAAGAAGTGATGGTATCACTAGATATTAGAACACAACCTTGTGTGTTCTCTGGAGAACCTTGTGGGATAAAAGGAATTTGTCAAGAAACACACAAAGGACTACATTTTTTCACTTCATGCACATGTTTAGGAGGTTAGTATGAGCATAATTATTCTACAAGTATATTTTTGGATAAATACCATTTCATTTCAGCCCTTAACAAACTGCTACGCTGTTAGTTGAAAAATAAACAAAAATAGTTGTAGATTTATATGAAATTCCATATAAATCTACAATTAATAATTAATAATTTGTGTGTACACAGAATGAGCGACATTGTGTGTTGAAGTTCCACTCAGGATAGATGGGAAAGCATGTAAACTGTGTTCCGCTAGTTATATTTTTAACTTTCCGTATGAAATTTTTTCAAGAATCTGAAAGTAAATGCTATATTATCTTCAAGAACATTAACTTATGTGTCTGCTCATGTTCTAGGGTAAAGCATGTGGCTTGTAACCATGGGATTAAGCATCATTCAAAAAGATAAATTGATGATGAAGCATTAAAATCCCTTTTATAAATAAGGCTTTAACAAAGAAAGTAGGCTATAGATTTGCAGACCAGATATAGAGACCAAACAGCATAAGAGCAAGTGCATACTACTTTATTCATTTAAATAGTAATCCACTGGTGCTTATTTTTGTGTTTCTCTAAAATATGAAGTTCATAAATAAACATTTCAATAGTATTTCTAAAGCTGTCATTTGTGAATTATCAGGAAAGAAAATCTCAAGTCCCTCCATTTGAAAAAAAAAAAAAAATTACAACTTTTTGTTTAATGTTATTTTCTTAAGAAATATATTTACTTTTTAAAATGAAAGAAGCATAAGTGAATAATAAGTAAATACTCCTTATTGCATATGCTTTTTTGTGCCATAAATGAAATCACTAACTAAAAGAATATAATTATTTTTAAACAGCAAAAACTGCTAAAAATATTTAAGTCAAGAAAAAAAGCATAGAGAATTACAGATAAAGGGGATAAAAGGAGAGGACAGAATAAATCCATTGAAATCATTTTTATTTTATCAAATTAATATAGCTACAGGTATTCCTAAGCATGTGTGCATTAGGATACATCCCCAGCCTTTTTCTTGAATCCTTGAATGAAATTATGGAAAAAATTTGCTATATGAACATGTATGTTTGAGATCTACTTTCAGTAATTCAATTCAGAATATCAACTGCTTCTTTACATTCAGGGCATAAACTGTGTATTCATCTTTTTTCCTTAAGCATGTTTTATTATGCAGTGCAATCACTATCAATACTATTGCTGTTCTTCCTTCTCTTTATACTTTTTGAACATAATTCATTTGTTTATTTATTCAAAGTGTATGTCGCATGATATGTTATTGTTTGGAATTTTAAAAAAGTTTATTTATCATCAGTTGAACAGTGTTTGTCTTTCATCAATACATTTTCCACTTTGGGTTCAAGTATCCAGTTTACTGTCGTATAGTATTAAACGAGTTTTGTGTTTGTTTAGGCTACAAGGGATGGGGCTGTACAGATGGAAGTAAAGCCACTCCAGAGGGTCTCTTGCTTCTCACTACACTTCTGCTCACACTGAGTAATGTGTTCTTCCTGCCAGCAGTGCTTCTTGCATTGCGAAGACATCTTCTTACTGAAGCTCTTGTCTATCTGGCCACAATGGTATTCTCTACTTTTTATCATGCCTGTGACCAGGACTTTTACACCTATTGTGTAACTAAGTATGAGGTAAGAAACTAAAAGATTTATTATTTTTGATACATGATAACATGGGCCATCTGTGCAGTGAAAAATTTATAAATGAAAAGAGAAAGAGAAAACACATGAAAGATAAAAGAATAATAAAACTGAGTGGCTTTTGTGCATTTTCAACATAGTTTAATAGTTTTCTCTGATGTTACATAGTGTTAGAGTTCTATGAAGTGTTTCACTCACTCTTGGCCCCTGATTTTCTCTTATAACTTTCAAAGTATGTAAATCAGTGAAATTTGACAGAGATATACCTTATTGTACAAGAACCATGATTGTGGAAAGACACAAGTGGTGGCACTACTCTCTAGCCCATGTGTCACACATGCCCAAAAGGATAATTGCATGTAGAGTGATACATCTATTTTTCAATTTTTATATGGGATTGTCAGTAATCATCATGCCATTTGCTACAAGCAATACAGTACCTAGACAGTTAACTGTGCTGTTTGGGGATTGAAAACCAATGGAAAAATCTTCCAGTGAATAAACATTGCTTGATGATCACAAAGGAGAACATTTTAATCTTCTAGAGTCAATGGTATGTAGGTCTTCTCATAAAAGCTCATGCATAAACTGTTACTGACTGGTTGAAAGCAACCATAATCCAAATCTATAAGCAAGGAAAAGCAAAACAGCAGTATTCTTCATATAAACCAATAGCACTGACATCAGTTATAGCAAAAATACAAGAGAAATATCTGATAACCTGATTAAAGGGTATTTAGAGAAAATGATATACTAGCAGCAGAGCAGGAAAATTTCAGAAAATAGAGATTCAAAACAAATTCTGATATTGACCCAAGAAATTAAAGAAACATTGAATTATAAATATACTTTATTTGCTCTATTTTTTTATTTTAAAGGAGCTTATGAAGAAAAATTTGTTGACAAATTAATAAAAATCAACATCAAAGAATACATACTAAAATGGCTGAAAAGATTTTTGAACCAAAGATGGATTTCCACCAAATATAATAATATTAGGTCTAAGTACAAACAAACAATCCTCAAGGAGCAATAACAAATCCAATACTCTTTAACAGTTGTGTTATTGAATTACCAAAACATAAAAAAAAGAAAGAGAGAGAGAGAATGAAGGAGAGAGAGGGGGGGTGAGGGGGGAGGGAGGGAGGGAGGAAGTTTATTTTATTTTAAATTTTAATTTTATATATTTAGGAATCAACACAGTGAAAATGAGTATAACATATCTAGTAGATAAAATATTTTAAAATGCTAAAAACATTTCTGTGGCTTCAAATCCAATGGACATGGAAGCAGTCTGAGTTAAAAATATTTAAATATTGATACAATGATAAAACACTCTTATTGTTTCACTCTCAAAATTAAAATATTCGGGACATGTTTCATGAGATCTTTGCTCACATTATCAACCATTAAACAACTGGTGCAGGGTGGATCATATTAGGTTTGAAAAGGTAGGCGATTGTGGTGAATCTGGTGGTCTGTTGACTTGTACAAAATATTATCTGCCTCCTAAATGTTGAAATTCATGAGTTTATGCTCGTATTTCTTTAAGAAAATCTTTTCCCATATGTTAAGTTCCTTGGGATGTTGAACAGCTTTCAATAAAGAGATGGCTTTTCCTATTTCATAATTTTCATTTAGAATGAATAAAAAAGAAATAAAGAAATATGAACATAAACTCATTAGATAAATGTTTTATCTACTAAAGTGCAACTTGTTTGTTGATGACTTGGTTATGTGGACAACAGTTAAGAACAATTCCAAAAAATAACAACTTAATACATGACAACTGACACACAAAAGATAAGTTATAAATTCTTTACCATGCAACATAAGAACTGTGAATTCAGTTTGGAAATGAAACCTTGATTGAAAAAATGAAGGCACCGGGTATATAGGCCAGAAGCTCTTTATTGGGAAGCAGGGAAAAAATGATAAATATCAGCATCCCCAATGGCCACTAGTAACCAACCAGTATCTTTAGAAAATAAAATGAAAAGAGATAAATGCATTAAAGAAATTAATAAATAAATGGATCACAAATAGATTGATTAAAAAATTAAAATGCCTAGCAGAGTAAAATGAGGCATGTTCCAATTCACCTTAAATAAAACATATCAAATGTATAAATATTGTAGTGAAGCTGCTTAAATATTGCAGTGAAGCTACTTTAACAACTAACTCAAACAACTTCAGGAAACTAGAGGCAATACAAAACAGAGCATTGACATTAGTTACAGAAGGCATTTAAAGTACCTGAATCACAGCTTTATAATAGTATACAAGTCAAATTTAAATGGGGGAATAAATTAAGATACAAGCAGCAAATACATTCTTTCAGAATAAAATCCTTAAAAGATCAAACTTGGGTAATTTCAAAACTTTAAAGTGAATAAACTACTCAAAAATATACAATAGCTATAACAACAAACTATTTATGAACCTTAAAAATTCCATTACAAGTTAAACACCTACTTATGCAAGAGAAACCTCTTGAATATGTTCAATCAGACATATGCAGATCCCTTAGAAGCAGTCAACAAAAAGGAGAATTCAACTGAAATTTTGAAACAATTGGCACTGGAAACACTCAATATGCAATGCCCCTCAGATAATGGTTGAAGGTGGCTTGCTTATAACAGGAAGAAAATAATAGCAGCAAAAAAAAATTGTTTATTCATCATTTAACAACATATTGCCATAGATTTTATCAGAATTCACAAATTGTGATACCAAGAAATGAATTACAATAACATACAAGATAATTTCACTATGAAGAATGAAATACAATAGATAAAACACTAATTAGATATGTGTCTGTTCAGAAAATCATAAGCTATTTAAGTCATCCTTAAGAGTTCATCAAACTGAACAGCAATTACAAAAGGATACAAAGATTAAGTTAACTATAGCAAATAAAACAAAATACAAAAAGGTATATGTCTGTAAGCAAATCAGATTCAATATTGAGCAGTAATTAATAGAATAGAAATACTTAAGTTAACATTAAGAGGAACAGAAGAAGAATAGAGGAGGAAGGAGCTGGAGGAGCAGAATAAGAGGAGGAGGAAGAAGAGGAGGATGAAGAAGAGGATAAATAAGAGCAAGAAGCAGAAAAAGAAGGTTACAATAAGTTGTTTTAAAGTCATCGTTTTAAAGTCACTTTTTGATGCACTTTTGAAAACTAGGTGTACTCAAATATCTTATACATAATGGGAGATTATTATAGTCTTATACCTATAAGTTTATAACTATATTTTGATTTGTACAATCATTTATGCATAGCATTCAGGTCAATTTTATGTCTTGTGTCATGATTATGTATTAAGTTATGTGTGCTAAACAGCTGTAAGTTATCCTTAATAAACAGTAAACAATGATAGACGTAGAAGGAGGGAAGAGTCATAATTTTAAGTTGCTGATAAACTGGTCTATATATTTGATATCATTGTATGATTTAGTTGAACTACACACTCTTAATGCTTCACTTACTTGTCATAATGTATAGAACCGGTTTTGAGAACATATGGTTCTCTTAATCAGCCAGGCTAAAATCCAATTGTTGGATCATTCGTTGAGCTGTGGGAATGTGTATTCTGCTCTGGTAGCAGTGTGATAAACATGTAGTTTATGTTTTCATCCCCAGCAGTGTCGAAGTTCTTTAGACTGTCTTTGTATTTGTAGATATAGATTTTCTCCCAGGTTGCTAGTTCTGTAGGTCCTTGTACTGATACCGGCAATAGCATATCATTTTTGGACACAAAATCATGACATAATGAATAAAGCAAAATTATTAAAATCAATACAAGGACCTACGGAACTAGCAACCTGGGAGAAAACCTATATCTACAAATACAAAGGCAGTCTAATGAACTTTGACACTACCGGGGATGAAAACATAAAGTACAAGTTTATCACACCACCAGAACAGAATACACATTTGCACAGCTCAACGAATGATCCAACATTTGGATATTAGCCTGGCTGATGATGAGAACCAAATATTCTCGAAACCGGTTCTATACATTATGACAAGTAAGTGAAGCATTAAGAGTGTGTAGATCAACTAAATGATACAATAATATCAATTATATGATTGGCTTCACCGTGCAAGTTCCATTTTACATTTTAATTGGTCTATATATTTTTGAGAAGAGGACATTTCAACAATATATCTTATAGCTTTTTTGCAAGTAAATTACTTTTGGCCCCAGGAGAATTACCCCACAGAAGTATACCATATTGCAAATGAGTGTGGAAAAAAATGCAGTAGGCAGATGGAATATAGATTCCACTAATACAAAAATTTAACTTGTGAGGAAGGAATATAATTCTAGATAATTTACAAAAAAGATACTCTTTCTATAACCAGGGAAGATGTAGGAATGGATGCTAACATTGGAACCAAAATACTGCAAATAGTTGAACAGATTTTGGGAAACAATAAAGGCATCTCTTCTAATGAGTAGCACAATAAGCCTTATAGACTGATGTGCCAGAGATTGTTTTAATTCCATTAAACCCCCTGTTATCTCTAATCTCTACAGCAAAGATGATTGGTATGTATATTCCAAGTAAGTGTTTCATCCATATATACGTGGGGTGTTCTAAAAGTTCTCAGCCTGACACAGAGATGATGTGAGATGGCCAAATTACTATGATAGTAGTTAAGTGTCATCCTTTAGATGATGCGCCGTAAAGTTTCAGATGCATAAGTGTAGTCACTTGTTAATAACAATTGTGTAATTAACTAGTGTTAATATTTTCTACAAAATGGATAAAACTGAAATACGAGCTATAATAAAGTATCACATTTTGAAGGGTTTAAACCTGACATAAATACAGAAAAGAATTAAATTCACATTAAAGGATTTTCCCCCATTGTTTTTGGTGGCTAAAAGTTGCCTGCTGAATTTAAGAGTGGTGGTACATCTATTCAAGATGATGAGCACTCAGAGCATTCCAAAACTGCTAAAACCAATGAGATTGTGACAAAACTCCACATTGTCATACACAACAATCACTGATTCAAGGTGTGCGATTGGCTAACATTGCAAAGACCTGGATAGGCTGTGTCCACTATAACACAAAATGTTGGGTATGGGAAAGCTTTCCTCTCAATGGGTGCCACATTTGTTAACAATGGACCACAAATGCATTCAAATGAACATTTAGCAAGAGTGTTTAGACTTGTTTAAACACAACCAGTGAGTTTTTCTAACATCTCATAACAGTAGAAAAAAACATGGATTTATCAATACATGCCAGAGATGAAGGAGCAGTCCAAACAGTGGGTAGCAAATGGTGAAAGTGCACCAAAGAAAGCAAAAATGGTTCCATCTGCAGAAAAAAAGTAATGGCCATGTGGGATTCTTATGGTTTGGTGCTCATAGACTACCTCCAGGAGGATAAAACCATCATGGGGGCTTCATTATTGGATCAACTGAAGGATGCTACTCAGGCTAAATGTCTGTGAAAAAGACAGTTCTCTTTCATCACAATAATGCAATCTGGGATTGTTGCAGCAAAACTGCATGACCTTTGTTTTCAAGTGCTTACACATCTGTCATATTTGCTGGATTTGTCTCCCAGCAACTACCTTTTGTTTCCACAACTGAAGGAATGACTGGTTGAATAGATTTACATCAAATGATGAGGTTGAAGCTGAGATAAATGCATATTTTTCATAGGTGGACAAATCTTATTTTACTGGGGGTATTAAAATATTGGAAAGTCATTGGAGTAAATGTATTGATTTTCAAGGCAACTGTTGAGGGGGGGGGGAATCATGTTTCTTAAATCTTGTGTTTTCTTAGTCAGACCAAGAACTTTTAGAATGCTCCTTTGCAAATCTAAAGGTTTCATATATTTTGTTTTGTTAAATCCATTTGGTAATTTTTTTAAATGGAAATAGATGATTTCTGCTGTGCAACATTTTATGGTCAGCCAATTATGTGATAACCAATTTAATGCTTCTGCAAATAGTTAATCCCTTTTATTTTGTAGAACACTGAAGTCTTTATCAGTAGTAATTCATGTAGTATCATCAGAATATAACACACTATTACAGGACATACTGGAAAATTATTAATGTAAATTGAAAAAAGTAAGGGACCAAGAAACATCCTTGAGATACTCCAGAGTTAATTCTTAACATATCTGATTTATGATTATCAACACAAGCTGTTGTTGTTGTCAAGATAGGACTTTATTCAATTTAGTTCAGTACCATTAATATTAAGACAGAATATTAGGAATAAGAATGTCATGTGGACTGTGTCAAATGCTTTACTTAGATCAAGTAGTTTTGCACAGGAATATTTGAACATGTTCAAAGCTATACATTATCTCAGAAGTTATAGCCTTCATTCTTTATAACTTTCATGGTTGACCTGCCCCCAAAAATCCAATTGTGAATTATTTATTAATTGATTTCCTCTAATGTAAAAGGATATCTCTTCCTTAATACAAAGCTCAATGAACTTGGGAAAAGAAAAATTGGTCAATAGTTACTCGGATCTTGTTTCATTCCCTTTATGTAAATGAGTATAATTACAGGAACTTTTAAACTATTATGGCATATACCCTCTAAAAGAGTCTTAAGTGTTTTAAAGGCATAAGAAGTATAAGAAGTAGGCCAACAATATATTTAATAATGAAGTTAGATATACTATAAAATCTTTACTTTTGGAAGAATCCATACACCCAGTTATTTTCAGTATCATTTCAGGGTAATCATAATTCCATTTAAATTGAGTATTTGGATACCTATTGTTTAACTTTTAATACCGACCACCACGAGTGTCCGAGGTCATTAAGGCATGGACTCATGAGCAGGAGGTCTGGGGTATGAATCCTGCCAGGACTGTCCTCCCTGACTGAGGTTTTTTCCAGGTTTTCCTCAGTTCTCATAAATGGCAAATACTGGGAAGATACCCTAAAGTTAAGCCTGGAATGATTCCTCCCTTAAAAATAAATCCTTTCCCAATATTTCATTCCATTTCATGTATCATCACTGTTCATTGCCTGTGGTGCCTCTGTAGCAAAATGGGCATTAAACACCATTCATTTATTCCTAATACTGTGACAGAAAATCATGAAGTGACTGACATCAATATTCTCTTCATTATCACCACCATTTAGATTATTGGAATTAGGGACACAGTTTTCAAAAAAAAATCATTGAACTCACTAGGTATTATGCAGTATTTTACGGGTTGTGTTCTTTCTGAGCAGCAGCTTATTGTCATACTTCTTAGGCTTTTGTGGCCAATGTTATAATTAAAACAGTTAAAATATTTTGGGCTGTTTTGCCATGGTCCATGGATTAATATGCCACCATAGCTTTCACCAACTACTGCAGTTGGCATCATCAGTGGACATGAACTATATCTGACTGCTAAAACATTACAGTATTGATCTGTCTGTCTCTAGTTTTAGTTTTAAATCAATGTTATGTATGTAGCAGAAGTGGAGAAAAGGGAGGAGTAGCATATTAATCCTTGGACCAGGGCAAAATAGCCCGGAAGGTTTTAACTTTTTTTAATTCGACTTATTATGTTCTATGCTGTTTTAATTTTATTAACCAAATTTTATATTAAAAATCTTGTTTTTCAATTTTTGCTTTCTGAGTTTCTTTTTATACATTTGTTTACTTATTTTATATCTACAGACATCAATAGAATTCCCAAATTTAGCAAAAGTATGTAATTTCAATACCTTGGTCATGGCAATAAGTAAGGGTGAACCAGTTATAATGACCCCATTTATTTCATTTCTTGTTATACCATTTTATATTTTCATGGATAGCACTCATTTATAATTGAAGATAAATGGGACAGGAAGATATAGGAGCAGGAATTTATTGGAATCACTTCAACCATTACCTTGTCTTTGGTCAAAATAAAAAACATTTTTTGAGGTGGAGAGCCAGGTGATCTTATATGATCTCACATAACTCCTTTACAGAGAGAATTTATTTGAAAAAACAGTTATCCTAGTCAATTCAAAATCTGTTATATCTCTTCCAGGCAAAAACCAAAAATCGAGCACAATATAAAAAATAAAGAACAATTTAATCCAAATATCTGAACTTAAACATATAGCTATACAGAGTTTTCCATAGAATAAGAATTCATGGTAACGAAATTTCAGATACCGTGATAAAAAATGGAAAATCTCTCATCAAAACAAACAACCTTCTAGATTAATGATGAATGTAGGAAACAACACAGTGAAAAGATCTTAAAATCTTAAATTAAAAGTAAAACTACTTAAAATCATGTCAACACATTAAAACACTCTTGATTTTCCACTTTTTTAAAGAAACTGGGACATGTTTGGTGAGACCTTGCTCACATTGTCAACCATGAACAACTAACGGATCAATCTAAATTGGCAGTGTAAGTGACTGTAAGTGCTCTGGTGGTCTGTTGATGAACTTATACAAAATATTGTCTGCTTTTGGGATATCGAAATTCATGAGTGTATGTTCATATTTTTTTATGAAAATTTTTTCCCATATACTGAGTTCCTTTGGGTGTTGCACTGCTTTTAATAAAGTGATAGCCTTCTGGATTTCATGGTGTTCATTCCAAAAATGTGCTGCAACAGCTGATTTTTCTATTTGCTTGAGTTTAATATTTCTCCAGTGTTCCTTTAATCTGATACCTATGTTCCTTTTTGTCTTGCCTATGGACACTTTTTCACAGTTTTTACAATTAGTCTTATATATGCCAGAATTTTCTTCTTTGGGTCTGGGGTCTGTTTTGTTTAACTTCAACAGTAATAACAGAAGCAGCAAAATTTAATGGATATAACAAATGATTGATCAAAAAATAAAAAGATTCAAAGGGGAAAAAAGAAAATTAAACAAATTACCAACTTCGTACTTTATTGAAAGAAAAACTTGCCACAAATTTACTCAATAGTAATAGTAATAATAATAATAATAATAATAATAAATTTAATTAACTCTTCAAACAATACATCTCTTTAGCACCAAAAAATAAGCAGTGTTGGCAAACTGTTGAAGATAAACAAAACAGACCCCAGACTAAAGAAGAAAATTCTGGCACATATAAGATTAATTGCAAAGCCTATAAAATAGTGTACATAGGCAAGACAAAAAGGAACATGGGTATCAGATTAAAGGAACACTGGAGTAATATTAAATACAAACAAATAGAAAAATCAGCAGTTGCATCACATTTTTGGAACGAATACCATGAAATCCAGAAGGATATCGCTTTATGAAAAGCAGTGCAACACCCAAAGGAACTCAGTATATGGAAAAAAATTTTCATAAATAAATATGAACATACACTCATGAATTTCTATATCCCAGAAGCAGACAACATTTTGTATAAGTTCATCAATAGACCACCAGAGCACTCACAGTCACTTAAACTGGCAATTTAGATTGATCCGTTAGTCATTCATGGTTGACAATGTGAGCAAGGTCTCACGAAACATGTCCCAGTTTTTTTAAAAAAAGTGGAACATCAAGAGTGTTTTAATGTGTTGACATGATTTTAAGTAGTTTTACTTTTAATCAAAATAAAATCCTAGCTGTTAAAAAAATCAAGACATTTCTTAGAAAAATGGCTCTCAAAAATGATATATGGCAATTTAACCCAAATATCTGAACTTAAACATATAGCAATATAGTAGATTCCAGCTCAGATATGAATCCATGGTAATGAAATAGCAGATATCCTGGCAGAAAAAGGAAAATCTCTTATCAAAACAAACAAACTCCTAGATGTTCAAGAAATCAAGACATTTCTTAAAAAAATGACTTGCAAAAATTATAATTAGCTTAAATAACATCAAGGACAAACCATTGGCCAAAATTGAAGAAAAATGAGCAGCCAAACATAAACTACAAAAGGAAGAAGTGGCAACTTTGTGATTAAAGACAAGCCATGACTTAAAGCTGTCGTCTAACACTCTTCATACTTCACTAACCTTAAAAATATCCGGAATTGGTTTCAAAGATATGTTATCTCCATCTTTGTCCGTGAATGACTGGTGTGAAAGGTTGTAGTTATGTAGTATCAGAAACAATGTTCTGCTCTGGTGAAACTTTTATGAACTTAAAATTTATATTTTCTTCTTTCGGAATGTCAAAATTTATCAATGATCTTTACGTTTATAGATGTAAATCTTTTCCCAAATATGCAGTTCTACTGGTCCCTGTACAGCTCTCAGTAATTCAACTTCTTTTTTTTTATATCATGATTTTTGGTCCAAAAATTATATGCTACTGCTAATCTTTCTATTTGTTTGTATTTTAAATTTCTTATATGTTCTTTTAGACATGTCCCCACATTCCTCTTAGTTTTTCCAACGTAAATCTTATCACATTCAGCACATGAAATCTTATAAATTCCTGCTTTTTTATCCTTAGGGATATTATTTGTAGTATTATCTTTCAAAATGTCGTTTAGACTAAATCTATTAGTGGGGACCAATTTTATATTAACATCTTTAAATATTTTTTGAAATTTATACATCACTGTTGGATTATATGTAAATTTTTAAAGGACTTTTTTTCTTTAATTGTTGATAATGTAGTGGAATTTTCAATTCTTTTCTTTCTCTGGAATTTTTTTTAATCTTATGTTTTCAATCTTCATTAAAAACATTTAAAGTTGCTATTTCTTTTATTTTTTTAAATTCCATGTTATATTCTTCTTTACTAATTGGTAAATTGATCAATCTGCAAATTAAACTATTAAAAATTGCACTTTTGTGAGCTATAGGATTAAAACCATTCTCTTTGATATAATTATCTGCTTGTGTGTCCTTTCTATATATGCCAAATTTCAAGTTTTCTTTACTTCTTTACTTTTCAGGAATATAACATGGATTTTAAAAAAATAAAAGAAATAGCAATTTTAAATGGTTTTAATGAAGATTTAATACATAATAAGATTAAAAAATTCCTGAGAAAGAAAAGAATTGAAAATTCTACTACATTATCAATAATTAAAGAAAAAATGTCCTTCAAAAAAATTACATATAATCCAATAGTGATGTATAAATTTCAAAAAATATTTAAAGATGTTAATTAATATAAAATTAGCCCCCACTAATAGATTTAGTCTAAACAACCTTTTGAAAACAATACTACAGATAATACCCATCAGGATAAAAAAGCAGGAATTTACAAATTTCATGTGCTGAATGTGATAAGATCTACGTAGGAAAAACTAAGAGGAATGTGGGGACACGTCTAAAAGAACATATGAAAAATTTAAAATACAAACAAATGGAAAGACCCGCAGTAGCATATCATCACCGAAAATCATGATATAAAAAAAAGAAGTTGAATTATTGAGAGCTGTGCAGGGACCAGTAGAACTGGATATTTGGAAAAAGATTTACATCTATAAACATAAGGATCATTTGATGAATTTTGACATTCTGAAAGAAGAAAATATAAATTTTAAATTTATAAAAGTTTCACCAGAGCAGAACATTGCTTCTGATACTACATAACAACAACCTTTCACACCAGTCGTCCACAGCCGAAGATGGAGATAACATATCTTTGAAACTGGTTTCAGATATTTTTAAGGTTAGTGAAGCATGAAGAGTATGACAGATTTAATTCATATGAGCTTTACTATGTTAGTTCCATATGAATTTTTTAAAGCTCTTACAATTTTCAAAAAATTTTAATAAAG